>CM031244.1:459991957-462508003 GCA_018340775.1 Taxus wallichiana var. yunnanensis | reverse complement strand
GTTGTACTTCGTTCAGTTACGTATTGCTGCTGGCGGGAACATTTTGGGGACCACTCTGTGGCTTATACGGGGTGGTCGATTCGCGAGAGAGCGATCTTTGTGCACTTCCACTCTGAGTCGTGAGTTGGGTGTATGAGCGTTTCATTAGGTATGGCGGGCGTGGCGGTGGCGAGATCCGGGCGGTGAGGGCAGCCCGGTAATTCGGTCGGGTATGTGTCGGTGCTGAGAGCACCTCACGGCAGTAGCCACCCACTTACCACGAGCGTGAACATGGAGAGGCTGGCAGAAGTACCCAGCTTATGGCGACGTATATGGGAGAGGAAGCTACGACATTGATCTCTGCTCCATCACGGGGCGGGTTATTGATCGTGTGGGCCGGGTAGAGTACATCCCTTGGCGGGGTTCCTCGTGGTTTGGCCTCCCTACGCGGTATGCTTCCTCCGAGTGGCACCGTTTATAGATCGGTCGAGGAAGGCACAGAGGGGCACAGAGGCCGTGGTTGGGCCGGTGATTACCCTGGCATTCCCTATTGCGGCCCGGAGGATGGATTCGGGCCGGAGGGAGGCTGGAGTGCGCCTCGAGGCACCATTACTTCAGTGCTTTGCGAGTCAACTGCTCGCCGCGGTGGCGACCACATAGATATTGACTCCGGTTCCTGAGGAGCACCTGCGAGAGGAGGGTCGGAGGAGCGAGACGAGGCGAGTGATCCTGAGTGGCATGATACTCGGGACATTTTGCTTGAGCGAGAGAGAGAGAGGAGAGTGCGAGAGAGAGAGGCGAAGTGGCCTGCGAGGAGCCACTCTCACGAGGTCATGGTGGAGGCGATGAGTCGGGTGCGGGCGCCCATGTTGCCCAGACCACGGGAGTAGCTCCTCGGTCGGCGGCATCGGCGGCCAGTCCCAGCCTGGCAGACCCATCTTGGAGGCACAGCGATCAAGAGTAAGTTATCTTCTCCTCCTTTGATCTTGTTTTGTTTTAGGATTTGTTTTCGAATGTTAACTCTCCTTATATTTGCATTGTGTATACTTTAATCTTTTGCCTAGTTTCTAATTTGTTTATCTTTCTTTGCTTTGCGAGGAGGCTGTTGATGAGTGGCGGGATCTGTCCCAGCTAGGGTTTGCGTCGATTCTTTGATGATCCCTATGGATAAGACCCGTGACGGAGTTATCCGTGGATCTTGGGAGAGCCCTCGGCGGCAAGGCGAGGCTAGCATCGCGTCTTCGCTCCCGTTTGGCATGTGGCCCGAGATGGTGTCAACTCTCCGTCTGCGAGTTGGCTTGAGCTATAGGACAGCAATCGGCGTCTTGATGAGCCGTTCTCATGGCGAGACCACAGGCTTGCCCCTAGGGGACCCCCGAGCCCTCCGTCCATTCGAGCGCCCGGCGCAGGCCGGAGTCTGGCGCGGGCGCGCACCTTCAAAGCCCGGGATCGCGCGAACGAGGGTTGAGGCCACTTGGCTCTCTATATTTGTAGTTACATTCTTTTGTGTATTACGGGCTCTTTGAGCGTTTTGACCATGCCTTGCGCATGATGGCATTGTATATAAACTTGATTTATTTATATATATGCGTCGGTTTTGGATCAAAACTTGTCATTTGTATTCTACTTTCTTTCTTTCCAACTGTTTTGTGTATACTACGATGTATGTTTTATGTGCTTTCTAGAATGTATGCAATGGAAAACAGATGGTGCAAATGTTCGCTTTCTTTTTGTGTTTCATGATGCTGATACATGATATTGTAGATATATTGTGATCTTAAATCTTAGTTTCTGTGGGCAATTTGGATACCTCATGATTTGTTTTGGCAAAATGATGAAAAATAACCAGTATGATGAACAGATTAACTTGCCCCACTCCTAACTCCACGCAACTAGTAAGATGCGAGGGCTCATCACCAAGAGCCAAGAAGGGCGCAAGTTATGAAATATGGTGAAATGATAGTGATAAAAGACAGGCGAAGCTTTGGTGGAACCAAGTTAAGAACTACAAGCTTACTCTACCTGAATGACTTCATAGTTTTGGGTGCGACTTGCTTTGCGGTTTATCCAGACTTAGACCCGTAGATGGCCACATAGTAGACAAAATCTGGGTTTTTAGGATTTTTAACTCTCTTGGAATTTTGAACATCTGATTTATTCGTTTATTGACTCAAAGTTTGAACTGATTGTTTATGACTTTTTAACATTCACTTTGTTTAGAGGACCCCCTACACTTTGCCCCATGCTACTTGTAAGAAGCATGGGTTTATCACCGTGGGCAAGGCATAGGCGAGTAAGGGCATTTCCATCCTTTCCCAACCCTACGTCACTAGTAAGAGCCTTGAAGCTCATCACCAAAGGTTGGTGGGGCAAGGAAACGTGTAAAATAAAATTTTCTGTTTCAATCACTTCTTGACTTGTTTATCTGAGTAAACTGTCAATATATGCTTATTTCCAAAGAGATGCGTATATGGGATAGATGTGACACCATGAAGCTTCTAGAACAGACCATAGGCAAGACACCTATCCTAAGAAGAAATCAAAGCGAGAACAAACTTGCAGATCTTGGTATGGTTACCATTAGGACTTCGTCATGTATATGAACTTGTTTGATAAAAGATTACAAGTGATTTGATAATGTTAAAGATGGAGAGATATGATTAAAGAACTTTATGCCAGAAACATCACGAGTTTGAAATAAATTGCTTTTGAGAATAGATTCCTTGATCATAATTTGTGTAAGAACAAGTGGACAAAATGATCCTAATTTGTATGAAAAATGCAATGTAGATAGTTATATAGGTAGCGTTAGTGCATGCGTAAAACGTTTGAGGTGGAGAGAATTGTTGTTTAAGCCAAACTCCTCACCTTCTAGCGTACATAAGAGGTATGCACCATTTCCGTAGTCTTTTGTGACTTGGTATGGGCCCAACCATTTGGGCGAAACTTCCTTCCTTCGCCGGTCTTCTTGTCGATCCGGCTATCTAACCTTAGAACTAGGTCACCTTCGTATATGTCACGTTCATAGACCTTCTTGTTGTATTGCCGGCACATCCGGTCGGCATAGACTCTATGTCGCTGTTCAGCATCTATCCTGGCTTCATCCAGGCTTTCTAATTGAGAAAGACGTGCTTCTCTGTAAGCGTCCTCATCCAGAATCCCTTGTAGCGAAATGCGAAGACTGGGGATTTCAACTTCGAGTGGGAGAACTGCTTCTGACCCAAATACCAGCGAGAAAGGAGTTGCTCCTGTTGGAGTTCTTATTGAAGTTCGATGGGCCCACAAGGCCGGATATAACTTTAAGTGCCAATCCCGCTTGTTTTCTTTCACTGTTTTAAGGAGAATGGCTTTCAGTGTTTTATTTGTTGCTTCAGCCTGCCCATTGGCTTGGGGATAGTACAAGGAGGCCGTATGATGGCTGATTTTAAATCTGTTGCATAGCTCACGAACTTCTTCGTTTTTGAAAGAGGTTCCATTATCTGAGATAATGATTTGTGGGATACCGTACCTGCAAATGATTTGGTTCAAAATGAACTTAGCGATTACAGAACCAGGTACAGTTGTAAGAGGCATGGCTTCTACCCATTTAGTGAAATATTCAGTGGCCGTGATTATAAAATTGTGGCCGTCTGTGGAGGAGGGAGAGAATTTCCCTATCAAGTCCAGGCCCCATGTAGAAAAGGGCCATGGAGTAACGATCGGTTGTAAAGTTTGTGCTGGCATGTGGATCTCATGAGAGAACTCCTGACACTTATGGCACCTGCGTACAAACTCTATTGTGTCATGTTCTAGAGTGGGCCAGAAATAACCCATTCGATGTATTTTTTGAGCAGTGGCATGGCCACCGAAGTGGCCTCCACATATACCGCTATGGGATTCATGGAGAATCCTCTTGGACTCTTCTGTGTCAACGCACCTTAAGAGCATTCCATCGAATGCTTTCCGATAGAGCACCTGCTCTATAATTACGTATTTAGCTACGATAATGCGTAACCTCCTTTTTTGTTGAGGTGTAGCTCCTTCTGGGTACCTATGGTCTATGATATAACTAATGATATCAGCGTGCCAAGGGCACTTAGATATAAAGCAGGTCAGGTTTCGACGTAGTACACGCATTCATCTGGAAAGTCTAAATCCACTAAGTCTCCTCCGTCTAGCGGGTTATCAGCTAACCAATCTGCAATGATTTGTCCTTTAACTGACTTCTGATTTACAAAAGTTAATTCGAACTCTCCCATTAAGGTTATAAAACGTCCAGCTTTTTTGGACAAGGACCCTTGTGTGAGAAAAGTCCGTAAATGGTCCGTCTTTACTATGACCCTTGTCTCTTGATTTAGCATGTAGTGTCTTAGGCGTTTAGTAGCAAAGACTATGGCAAGACATTCTCGTTCCGCTTGTGTATAGCGTGTTTCGTAGTCGAGCAATGTTCGGCTAATGAAATAAATTGCACGCTCTCTCTTGTCATCGTCTTCTTGGGCTAGCATGCAAGCTAACGAAACATCGGTGGCCCGTGAGTACAAAATTAAAGGGCGATCTAGCTTAGGCGGCATTAGCGTAGGCGGTGATAACAAGAAACGCTTGACAGCATCAAAAGCTTCATTGCAATCTTCAGTCCAATTAATGCTATAGTCCTTCTTGAGTAAATTGTTGATTGGGTGAATGGCGAAGCTTAGATCCGGGATAAATCTCCGGATTGCACCGAGCTTCCCCAGAAATGATCTGATTCCAGATTCACTCGAGGGTGGGACCATTTCGAGGACAGCCCGAATTTTGGCTGGATCAACATCGATCCCTCGTGATGATATGATGTAACCTAGGAGCTTTCCTCCTGTTACACCAAAGACGCATTTCTCCGGATTTAGCGTAACTCCGTATTCTATTAAACGTGAAAGAATGACGCGGAGTACTTCAGGATGGTCACAACGCTTCTTGGCCTTAGCCAACAAGTCATCTACATAGGATTCCACGATTTTATGAATTAAATCGTGAAATATATAAGTCATAGCCCGCTGGTATGTAGCACCAGCGTTTTTGAGACCGAAAGGCATGACAGCATAGCAATAGGTTCCCCAAGGAGTTATAAACGTGGTTTTAGCTTGATCTTGCTCGGATATTTTGATTTGATTGTATCCCGAGAATCCATCCATGAGAGACAAGAGTTCAAAACCTGCTGTTGCATCAACAATAACGTCTATGGATGGTAATGGGAAGTCATCCTTAGGGCAAGCTTTGTTGATATCTCGAAAATCTATGCAGATGCGTATCTTTCCATTCTTCTTGAGAACGGGAACGATGTTGGATACCCATTGGGAGTAGTCAACTGGCTTGATGAATCCTACTTGAAGGAGTTTCATCACCTCCTCTTTTACCATGAGAGCTACTTTGGGTTTCATGGGTCTTGATTTCTGTTTAATAGGCTTTGCATCTGATCTAGTGACGAGGTTGTGCACCGCAATGTGGGGTGCGACTCCGGTCATCTCTTTGTAATTAAATGCAAATGCCTTCTGATGTTCTCTGAGAACCCGAGTATGTATCTCTACTTCCTCTGGGGTTAATGAAGAACCTAACTTTAAAACTCTTGGTTCATCTTCCGTTCCGATGTTGACATCGATTGTTTCTTCAATTAAAGAGGCATTACCCTCTTCGAACTCTGGTGGTGCCGGAGGTAGATCTATATCATCCCCGTTTTCCACCACGTATATATTAGGTTCTTTTTGCGAGGGAAGATTCGTTACGGGATTTCCGAAGTAGGAAGATGAATGCGGGATCAGGGATAAATCCAGCGTGTGATAGGAGAGATGTAATGCTGCAAGGGCATTTAAGTAATCCAAAGTAGCCGCATCATTTCCAACATGGTCTAGGATGGTAGATTCACTTCCGTTTGAAAGAGGATCCTTCATCGTTTTTATTAATGGTTCGTTACGAATGGATACCGTGAAATGAGTATCTTCTAGCTCATTGCTTGGAGTGAAGCGTGATGCCGAAGTTGCTATCGAATCGGCGAGAAGATTCTTCTCTCGTGGAATTGCTTCGATGGATATGAAGTTGAACGCTTTGCTTAAATCTAATACAGCGTTTTTGTAAAGTTGCAAGTGTTCGGCTTTAGTTTCATATACCTCTGAAACTTGGTTTGCAACTAATTGCGAGTCTCCTAAAACTCTGATATTATCGATACCAATTCTTTTGGCTAAGGTAAGGCCAAGGAGGAGGGCTTCGTATTCAGCGCCGTTGTTTGTACATTCAAAGTTTAATTTAAAAGAGAATGGGAGGACCTTCTCTTCGGGCGAGGTAAGAATTATACCTGCCCCCGCTCCATAACGGCATTTAGCTCCATCGAAATGGAGAGTCCAATACTTAGCTGGGAGTATGGATGTAGGTGTATCTGCTGTGTTTGCACACTCTACTTCTACCATACAGAGATCTTCTGCTGGCAAGGAACCAACACCTAAGGAAAATCCTATGCCTACTGAATCGAATGGTAAGAATATTGGTGAATCTTGTTCTATTAATTCAACGATCTTCGCAGTAGTCTCTAATGATACTGTCTCTTTAGTTTTACCTTTTGGAATTGTTTGGACTATGTTGGTAGTTTCAAGATCCGTTGTAGGTATCAACTTTTCCTCTGGCTTTGAGTCGGAGGGTTTGTTAAGTTGGTTTGTTGGCAGTTCGAATTCTGAGTGTACACCTGGTCTCTTCTTTAAATCAGCTAGGTGTACGTCAAATGGCTTTGGATCGCCTTTGGCTACAAATACCTTTCCCAGATGCAGGAATCTTACTTCTTGAAATAGCGTGGAAGGGATTGCCTTCATGCGGTGTATCCATGGTCGGCCGAGGATCATATTATAGTTAGTTTCCCGATCTATAATATAAAACTCAGTTAGGATTGTTTTAGGTCCTAAGGTGACTGGTAGTATTATAGTTCCTATCGATGTGGCTTTAAGGCTGTCGTAGCCTCTCAAGGTATTTCGTGTAGTAGAACAGTTTGTTTCTCCATATCCCAATTTTTGGAGAAAAGAGAAAGGAACTATGTTAACCGCAGCTCCGTCATCAACCATTGCCCGTTTTACATAGTTATTATAAACTTGTACTTGCAAGTGTAGGGCTGGATCACCTCGGCGTGCGATCTCAGCATCTGTAGGCATTTTACTTATTTCGAATATGAATTCGACATCCCTATCTGCTTGTCCTGGAGGATAAACATCAAAGTCTATATGATTTACTTGTGCTTCTGGTGGTGGAGTGATGCTAATTAAATGGCCCAAACCTAATGCCTCTAAAGAGCAGCCACCTTGAGCGGGAATTCTTTAGTAAATCAAGGAATGAAATATGCGAGAAGGTTTTTGTTAGATCATTAATTAGATCGTAAGCACCCATAGGTTTTGTTACGGTTTGTTGGATGTTATCAGCTTCCGGAAGATGGCTTGGACTTGGTTGAGAGAAATACTCTCGTGTCCTCGTAATTGCTTCAACGGGTAAATCGGAATCTAACTCTACTAATCCAACTACCTTAGGTCGTGGTTGACTTCCTAGTTGTGGCGCAACTAACGGATTTAGCGAGGTTGAGGCCTCGTGATCGTTGTTTCCTGTTATTGCACCTTTGTTTGTTCCAGTTGGTTTCAACCTATCATTATCATGGTTTGGGAGTGGATCATTAAAGATCTTGAGAGGGGCGTTCTGAGGGGAAACTGCCCCTGCGAAGGTAGTTGCCGTTGGTGACGTAGGATCTGCTAAGAACATATCCATAAAAAATTGTTTTTGCTCATTTGGCAAGCGTTGCATGAATTTGTTGTAATCACGACACGTTCTAGTGTCATGCCCTTGAATTTTATGGAAACCACAATAAGAATTGGGATTATAATTCCCGTTTTGTTGGTTTGGTGTGTATTGTGGCCTAAAATTCCGGTCAAACTGTTGCCTATTAGGACCAAAGTTTTGGAATTGTTGTTTTTGGTTTTGACTTTGGTTTTGGTAACCAAATGAGTTTTGGCTTGGTCCTTGCATGGGATTTCGCCGTTGTTGTTGTTGTGGATTGTTAAAATCCACCGTATTAATCGTCGGGACAAAATTGTTGTTTCTTTGGTTGTTTGTTTGTGACGGAGTATTAACGATATTTACCCTCTTGGGCTGGTCAGTTACCCCGTCTGTTGTTACCCCACGATTTTTGTTAAGGATTTTGGGTCCTTGATTGACGCTTGTGGTGGTTGTAGTGTTTTGAGAAGAGGTGATTAACCTCCCGTTTGCTCCGTACGTCTTACGGCCGCTATCTATTGCTGCTTGATCAATTCGCAGAGCACTTTCAAGCACCTCGTCATAAGTCCTCAGTGGGAATTTTTGGACTTCTTCCTTCACTTCTCTGCTAAGAGAATGAAGGAATAAATCGCATAGCTCCATCTGATCCATGTTTGGAGCGCTTGCCGAGGAATAAAGGACTGTACGCCACCTTTGGATGAAATGGGCGACAGACTCGTTATGTTCTTGTTTGATGTGCAAGAACTCCCTGATTCCTGTCTTTAATAGTTTGTTCATGTCGAAGGCTTTGATGAATTCAGACACGAGTTGTTTGAACGAATGTATGGAAGCCTCAGGTATTCTGTAATACCAATCGAGGGCAATGCCTTCCAGCGTTTTGGGGAATATTTTAGCAACAACCCCATCCCATGGGAGTAATTCACGAATGGCGGTAGCGTAAGCTTTGATATGCGCATTCGGATCTCCTTCTCCTTTGTATTTGGGCAAATCGGGAAGAGGCCTTGGAAGCATAACGCTTCGTATGGCGAAATCTAAGGGCTCCTTTAAATATTCTGAATAAGTCCCTATCGCATATGTCTCAACCATTGATGGTGCCTGTGGTGGCGGAAGGGGTTGTTGATATGGCGTAACGTACGCGTTGGCAGGGGCATAAGGCAATCCCTGCATTTGAGTAAACACGCCGGGGGATGAGTACAAATCCCCTTGTGGTGATTTGGAGTACATGTTTAAGTACGAAGGGGTACTATCTAGGAATGGATTGCTCTGTACTGGACCAAGAGGAACAGTGTTAGCGATTGTGGGTCTAGTTGGCACTTGTTGTGAATATTGAGGAGTCATACCCAGTGTGCCTACTCCTGTGAGGAGATCCACTTGGCTAGGATGGTGCGGAGGATTGGAATTCCCTGTTTGTATGATTTTTGAATTTTGACTTGCTTGGGCAAGTTCTAATCCTCTAACCTTTTCCATTAGATTTGAAATGACTTCGTTTGGTGAAGCCATGATATCGTGCCTTGGTGGCGTTTGTTGTATGTCCCGGTGTTGTATAGGCATGTGATAGCTGTCATGAAAGGCGATTCTTTATCTTGCCAAGTTTCTCCAAGAATATTTCTGTAGAGGTATTTTCTTGAAAATGGGTCTCGGTTGTACTTGTAAACTTCCTATAGGTGGGTACATACCCCGGGAGCGTTGTTCACTCCTAGGATAAGGTATTGATTGTCCATCATCCAAGACCAAGTATGGATCCGATTGTCTACTAATATGTGGTCCGAGTAATACCCGAGGAGATGAAGCGAGATTCTCCGGTCAATGTCATATTGTTTGAGCTCGAAGGCTCTGTTTGTGTTTGAGCAATTTGCTCCAACCCCTCTGTTTGAAAGGACGAGTTATATCTAGTCCTTGGTGTTTGTGTTGACAATTGGTTAGTTGAATAGTTGTCGCCCCACATTGAGAGTGAGGGTGATGATTGCCTATTCTGTTGGGCGTAGTATGCCTCAAGACCCAAGAGGGGTCTGCCGTATGCATCGAATCCCGACATATTCGGGGGGTATATGAATACCCGCAGAATAATGGGAAGGAGCGAAGGTGATTTGGAGAAGATAAAACTTCTCAAAGAGAAGGTGAAAGAATTGCTTGATTCACGTCGGGTTCACCAATTTTGTACGTCGGAAAAGCGACAGGTGAGCGTGGGAATCAACACGTGACTCTTCCGCGTACCCGACCTCCCGAGGTCGTGCCGAGACAGCCGGTGGGGGTAGAATGCGCAGACAAACTAGTCAGGCAACCTAATGTCTTGGACACGCACTAATGGTATTTGCGAATCTAAGGCAAAGAAGGCCCTTCTAACTTGGACTGGTGTGATAGATCGATCAGCGAGGATGACTGCTCGAAGGCTCCAATCAATATCGAGCTCTGGCGTGATTCGATCTATGGGTTGTGGGATGCGTGGAAAATGACCCGGGATGGTTTCGTGTATTTCTCCTGATAGGGTCATATGGTAAATATGGTCGATTCTATGGACGATTCTCTGGCCTAGTCCAAAATTCTTTAGCTTTGTTAGCTGTTGTGTCTAGTAGGGATAATTGTTGAATGATGAGAGGTGGAATCGGAGTAGACTGAAATACTAATGTACGAAGGCCAGTGTTTATATCTAGCTGACTTGTGGGTTCGTTGGGCTGTGGGATCTGGGGATCACAACCATAGACTCTTGGTTGTTGCGGTCCCGTTATGGTCATACGGGAGATCAAGTTCTGATCCCTAGCATCCAGTAGTCGTAAGCCTTTTCAGCTTCTACGTTTAGAATCAGCAATTGTGCGATTTTCTCAGAATACCTCACAGGTGTTCTAGCGACTTGGATTCTTAAGCTGGTATCTATATCTACTAGGGTGTCTCCAGCGTCTGGCTGTGGAACTAAAGGATCGCACCCGAATATTTGTTCTCTTTCAAATCCTTCTACAGTCATGCGGATGTTTTCTAGGATAACCTGTAGTTTGGCTGATTTGACCAAAACAGATGTGCTTGGTCGTCTTCGATATTTAACCCTCTCAACTGTGACCTGATCTGTTGGAAGTCTGTTGTTGTTTGGAAGACTTGTATCCTAAGGTTTTGGTCAATATCAGTTATTGCCACTACGGTATTGGGCTGGGGCACAATTGGCTCGAAAATGTATTCCCTGGGCTCCCTAGGTCCCGTGATTGTCATGCAAAAAGCAGTAATGAAACAAACAGTAATAAAGTAAAATCTAAATACACTTCTAACATATATAATTTCTTTTTGTATTTTCTGGCAATTTATAAGAAAGCAGCTATTTAAAATATTTAGAATTGATAACTAAACTAACAACGTAAAACAAACAAAATAGCCGAGTGTAGCTATTTGTCTGTGCAATTTCGTATATCTATTCTAAACAAGGAAATAACTAATCTATCTGCAAGATTCTTCGATCCTACCTCAGAAGTGAGGAATGAATCATAGTTTCTCAGAAACTATCAATCCCCACAACTTCCCTGGCAATATCGAGAATGGAAATAACTTAAATAAAGCGATTAACTACTTTATTTGATAAGTTCTAACTAAAACTTTGAAAGATGGAACCTGGATTTCGCAGCACAGTGCGAATCCGACGGTGTGTGTGTTCTTGTCCCCTCAGTATGATCTCCACGTTCTTTGTGCTCACGTGAATCCGGAAAAGCGTGGAATGCTTGCATCAACAGGAATAAGTATTTGGATCAATGGACAGCCTTTGGAATGCAGACAGAATAGAGTGCGGATAGGAGAGGGATGGCGCAAGAGTACAGAGCTTGGCCTATACAATTCCTAGCGGGGTCTACTGCGAATCGTGCAACAAAAGTATCCAGAACCTGAAACTAGTCTGTATGAAGAGCAAAACCTGCAACTTCAATGGCTGCCTTAGACTATTCTACTCCAAAACAGTAATACTGTTTGCACAAGTTGGATCTGTGGCTTACCAACAGTAACACAAAGCTAAAACAAACCTGTAACAACCTATGCTACCAATCTTAAGCAAGCTAAAAGACCATAGCACAGAAACATGAAAATTGGAGTTAAAAATGGTGGCTCAAATAATGTTTGCACTTGCACAAGTTGGATATGTGGCTTACCAGCTGCAACACAATACTAGCCAAAGCACTCAATGAGAAATCTAAGAATTCTAAGCAAAAGAAAACTAGATCTACTGCAACAAGAAATTCAAAACAAACTTTGGAGCAAAATTCAGAGCTAAATTCAGGGGCCATTTGCATGTGCACAAACCATGCATTTATAGGAATCCAAACATGCAGAGATCAAATCCAAACTGAACTCCTAAACATTAAACAAAAGAAAAACACTATTCCAGGGGACCAAAAACATAAATGCGTGCTCAAGTCGGCAAGAAAAGCTGGTAAAGCGTTGATATTTCACGCGGGTCGCGTCAAAAGAACGTTCTGGAAAACGCGCACAGGACCGCCGCCCTGCTCAGGGCGGCGGTTACAGGACCGCCTCCCTGATCAGGGCGGCGGTCACGAGACCGCCTCCCTGCAGGGCGGCGGTTTCGTCACTGAAGGTCAAAAGGCCAAGGAAAGAGGAAAGAAAGGGAAAAACAAAGGGCACGGGGGCAAAGCGAGGCATGCGGGATGTTAACGCATACTCCGAGGGCTTTTCCGGATCCCGAACACCTTGCGAGGAGACCTGTATCATCATTGGGGCACTTATTACACCGTTCCGCAGTACAGTACCTTACAATTTTGGGTACGTACGCATTTACCTATTAGCGATTAGATATGAATATCAGTGGGTTTTATGTATATTTCATTCATAGAAGTTCTCTTTCCTTTCATGCTATGAATGAATGGTTGTATCTCTCTTTCCGTTATAATATATGTTATGGAGTCTTTTAAAACACTTGGTTTGAAGAAACTACAAGGATCTGGAGGCCGTTCTGAGCCTTATGATTCTTGTATGTCTAAAATTCATTCCTGAATACTCTTATACTACTCATAGATGAATGCTTCCCACTAGAACTCACATAAAAGAGAGACTCGACACCCGCGCGTGCCTCGGTGAGCGCTCAGCTTCTGTTGGGTGATAGGCCGGCACACATGGGATTCCTTCCTTTTATAGTGGGAGTAAAATTGACTACATAAGCCCTTTGGCATAACGCCTTAAGCTATAACAATGGGGGTGGTTCCTGAACCCCAAAGTAGTCCATGTAAGAGGGAACCTTGTGGATGAAACGGAAGTGCTCGCACTACCTACCCGACTAGTGATTCCTTTGTGAGATAGTGTTACAAGTTTTCCCTATGCGACCCTTTTAAGTACATGATGGATGCATTTATTGTCCACTTTGTGCTTGAAGGGGGAAAAGTCAAGATACTCCCAAGATAGTCGGGACTATTTGGGTAAATCGTCCCGCTCATGGATAATTTTTGTAACACCTAGGATGAGAGAACCACCTAGGAAAATATACTTTGGCCAGGAGCCCACTTTGACCATTCTAAAACAGTGTTGAGTTGTGAGCCATCTTTTTCATCACAAAACGTGTGACACGTTACTTTCGCTTAGTTTTTCACTTGCCTTAAGGCGAGGTGAAACTCTGCTTGAAGTGAGGCCAGCATTTTTCATCCCCATTTTGATCTACTTCCTTCACATTCTTTTGACACTTTGTTGATCAAAAGAAGGGTGACTACCTCTGTGTTACCAATCGATTGTTTCTACCACTTTTTTGTCCGTTTACGCCCATCCATGTTTGTAGCTAGGTAAGTTAAACATCTAAAGTGCACGGAGACATATTCATATCATTGGTGGCCTTTGTGATATTGATACCCACATCAAGATCATCATTGTAGTTAGGCATGGTTCATCATCTTGAACTTCCTTTGAAGGGATACTTTGTTTATATCGTATCAATACAATTTTGATATTTACGTATTATTTCTTGTAAACTTGACCTAAATATCTATATTGTAAGGTTACGCTGTGCACACTTTAACTATTCCTAGCTATACTTTGAGCTTTTTGTTCGATTCTATTATTACCTTAATTTTGAAGAGTGCTACGTGTTACCACTTGTGCGTGTTATATCGGAGCATATTGATATCAATACCTTACTTTCTCGCAAAGTTTGGTTAACATATCTTGGCGATATTATTGTGTCGCTCACGAATTGTAACTGGAACTTTTTGGGATATAGGTCTTAATCAAATTTGAACTCACTTTTAGTATATCTTATTAGGAGGTCACATTAACTTTTTGTATTTACTTATGTCTTGTTCATTCTCTTGAACTTGGCATAAGTGAGAACATCTTGTTAATTATCTTGCGACACTAAACTACTTTTTGAGACGTAGTCTAGGAAGTACTTCATTTGTTAGGCTTAGATACCAAACATTTGTGTCACTGGTGATTTATCACTCTATCACATTGGTATTCTCACATTGTTATTCATTCATATTCTTGACAATTTATCTTACATTTCACTTAGGTGTGGTCACAAAGTTTTGAACACATTTACAACTTACCTTAGTGAAAGTATCACAAATCATGGCTCCCAAAACACGACCAGGACTCGAGAAACAAACATACAAATAACAACAAGCACAAGCTTGGGAAGCCTCGAACATATAAGGATCAAACCCTTTCATTAGACATGATCTAGGGCCTCTATTTTCTGTAAAAAAAGAGATAGAAGATATGGTTGATCATAGTAGTAATGAATTGGAATCTCCACATGCATAATTTGACTTTGAACCCACTCTATTAGATGATATTTTTTTAGGAATAAGGATAGAGTGCTAGCATGGTTGTAGAATTAGGGGCCAAAATGCCCACTGAAAATGAAACAATCCCACCTGCGAATAACGCTAATGAGGAAGAACGACCCCTCATCAACATGGAGGATATTTTGACGCATGGACATGCTTCTACCTCCAACACAGGAAATAATAAGATAGTGGGACATAAAATACCCTTTATCAAAGTGCCACGTAAAAACACGACAGGACATGAGAATGGTGAAGAACCTCCACAAAATGAGGAAGAGGAGGAACCTTTAGAAGAAGAAACCACAATTCAACAATAGATTAGTAGCCTAAGCCAAAAATTAGCTTTGCTAACCTCTCATGTGCAGAAGGAAGCAAGCAAAAACATTCAAAAGTCAAGGCCTAAGGTTAAGATCAATGAATTCCATAGAGAAAATCAAGAAGAAGATGATACGGGGTATCGCCGAGTATATATCCCCGCTCCTCCCACTAGAGAACAATTGCTCGCACAAGAGGTACAGTTTATGAAAATAACACTCACAAGCCTTCGGAGAGCAATATAGGGAGTGTTATAAAGTATCAATATGAAGAATTATGCCCCTATCCTTTTGACAAGACTATGACCCTTTAACCCTTTCCTAAGAAATTCAATATGCCAAAATTTGACAAATATAAAGGGAAAGGAGATCCATGGGATCATGTTGAAGATTTCTATATGGCATGTCAAGAGGTGTCCTACAGTGACAATTATCTCATAAGACTTTTTCCCAAGAGTCTAGGAGGTCAAGCCTTAGAGTGGTTCACACATTTACCTCGGGATCAATTTTCACTTGGCCGAATGGAAGAAAGGTTTATGCATCACTTCTTGTACAATATAGAGAGTGATGTCACCATGGTAGATTTATATGGTGCCAAACAACACCCTAATGAGACTTTTTCCAGCTTCCTCCAAAGGTGGAGAGGGATAGCTAGTCGCTTCCCTTGCGCTTTCCCCAAAAATAGGCTGGTTAGTATTTTTGTACCCAACCTCAATCCGGATATAGCTTTCCACCTCCAAATGCATTGTGTTCATACTTTTGAGGAGGCCATCGAAAAGGGGGTTCAAATAGAGAAAGCTCTCATTGCAAAAGGAACTCTCAAGTCCTAATCTATAGATAATCAAAATGTTAAACCCACAGAGAAGCTGAAGGTTTTTAACAAAAACAAAAATGTGGTGGGAGACAGGATCACTGATTCCAAACGTGTACAAACGGTCCAAACTGGTCAACCTTTTAAACTAACCAAAGGACCAATTCAACCATCACCAAAATGAAGAACGTTCACCTCTCTTAATGGAACTTTGTCAGTTATACTAAAATAATTGGATGTGGTTCACATGATGACATATCCTACGACACAACCATTTGATGACAACGCTCCAAAACCTTCATGGTATAAAGAGCATGAATATTGTGAAATGCATCGTGTCAAAGGACATAAGACATACAAATGTTTGTGCCTTCCTCATTATATCCAAGACCTCATCGACAATGGGGAAATAGAGGTGGACAACCCAGGCAAAACTCAAACACCCAACGAGAAAATGGGGATATATAAAGAGCCATTCCCCAATCATGATAAATCGTAAAAGTCAAAGCTAGATCGGGAGAGTCATACACCAAAAAAGACAACAATCATTATGATTCGCTTATTGGATATATTCACTCTCCTACCGACCATGTCAACACATCTAAATCAAGGGAAATGATTGCTTGCCATGGTAACAAGGCATGTCCACCTTGTGATTCTCGAACCTTCTCCATCAACCCCAAAACCTGGTAAATACAACCTTTTAGAGCAACTTGAGAAGACGTCTACTAAGATTTCGATCTTAGATCTTCTTAAGATATCCAATGTACACAAAGATATTCTTTACCAAACTCTTCAGGGGTCGGGAGTGCCATTAGAGGTCGATCCTACACATCTTCAAGCCACAGTGGCAAGCATCGTACCAAATGAACACATTGCCTTCAATCATAGGGAGATCCCTATTGACAATCCAACGCATAATATTCCTTTGTACATTGAGGTAGTTGTTACCCGCAGGAAGATCAAATGGGTGCTTGTGGATAACGGATTAGGGTTGAACATCTGCACACTAAAGTTGGTTAAATAGCTAGGACATACTGAGGTAGATCTTGAGTCAAATATCATCATTATCACTGCTTACAACAATAAAGAAAGGGAATCAATGGGCACAATCATGTTGCCCATGGAGGTGGGTCCTACTTGCCATCAAATGAAGTTTCATGTCCTGGACTTGGAACTTATGCTTCTAGGTCGACCATGGATTCATGCCATGTAGGCCATGCCATCGACGTTTCATCAATGCATTAAATTGAAGCATGAGGGACACACCATTACAATACAAGGAGATTCAGAGCCCTTCACTCACTACAGAGCTCTCAATAGCTTTACACGTAAGGGCACATATGCATGTCCCTCCGCCGATATAGCTGTCCCTCTCCAATATGAGGCCATGGAATCCGGATAGATTCGGATTCTCTCAGTTCTTGTGCCCATGGTGCGTCAACATCAACCTCTCCTTTTGATTCATGGGAGATGAAAATCCTTGAATATGGTTGCAGAGAATATAATGTGCAACAATCCCTCTTGGTTTTAGACCTCTCATTGTCACCCAAGACTAGAGGTCGACCCAACTATCGCTTCAGAAGACCTAAAAATGAACACACTATTGGGTCATTCTTACCCGGAGGCTTGGTGGTGAGGAAAATTGTTAGATCCACCTACCACTTGGGTCCCTGAGGATACTCAACCAACCTATTATCAAACCCCTGGAATACAAGAAATCCAACAAAATGATGTACTCCATAGGCTACAAGGGCCTAGGATGTGGAAGAAACGAACAAGGACAGAGAGAACCAAAGGCCTCTTCCACATTTTAAAATAGAGAGATACGACATTGGGATTTTCCCTTATGGAGCACACCCCAATGATCAAGACGCTACTTGTTTCAAATGTGAGGATAAATCGACTATCTAGAGAGTGATACATTCCCATTGTAGCCAATATGAGGATCTTGCCTCCACAAACCTATTCACGAACAACACTTTGTCCTACCTACGGAACCAACCCTTGACCTTGTTGAATGGGACCAACAACGCCACATGTCGCTAGATCTATTTGAGAATGACGAGGGTATCACAAAGTTCATGGGCATAAGGGATACAATTCCCATTGAAGACCACAAAAAGGGATTTTATATTGACTTGGATACCGCACTTAGTTCGGCGAGGAGGTTGAGCTTTGTAGTAAGCAAAACTTAAGAAAAAGTGAGGGAAAAGTTCTAACGTAAAGCCTCGGCCAAAAATCAAAGTCCAAGTTGCATAGTGAAAACCTCTTTGAGGCACTGGCTGACAAACAAGTAAAAAAATCAACGGACAATAAAAGTGACCACGCCAAGGATGAAAATCTCATGGAGACATCCTTGGACAAAGATCTTAACCTTCCTCCTAATCCTACGTGTATGGAGGACTCGTCAAAATTACTAGTTGAAGAAACTATCGATGTCAATATTGGTATAGAAGAGGACCCAAAAATAGTAAAATTGGGTGCTTCACCTCGGCCAGAGAACATAAGATATTCACTATGCTCGCTATGAGAGTTTACGAGACGTGTTTGCATGGTCCTACAAAGACATGTCAGGCTTAGACCCAACTTTAGTCATACACAACCTAGTTGTGCATGCATATGCTAAGCCTATTAAACGAAGCTCAGAAAGATGCACCCACGGGTAGCCCTACTAGTTAAAGAGGAACTAGAAATATTGCTTGTGGTAAGATTCATCTCGGCCTATTGATTATTCTGAATGGATATCTAACATCGTCCTTGTCCAGAAAAAGCCTATCGGGATCAGAATCTGCATGGATTTTAGAGACATTAATAAGGCTTGCCCTAAGGATGATTTTCCATTGCCAAATATTGACATGATTGTGGATTCAACAATGGGATACAAGATGTTATCTCTCATGGATGGATTTTCGGGATACAACCAAATCAAGATTGCTGATGAGGATCAACACAAAATGGCTTTCATGACTCCTTGGGTACCTTCTGCTACCAAGTAATGCCATTTGGCCTTAAAAACGCAGGAGCTACTTATCAGTGGGCAATGATAGTAATTTTTCATGATATGATTCATGATATCATGGAGGACTATGTGGATGACATCCTCAGAAAGTCTAAGACAAGAGAAGATCACCCTATCATTTTATGTCGTATCTTTGAGTGCCTACGAGAGTATAAGGTCAGCTAAACCCAAAGAAATGCGTATTCGGCGTGTTATTAAGAAAATTGTTGGGCTTCATTGTATCAAGAAGAGGAATTGAGGTAGACCACTGCTAAAGTGTTTGCTATTACTAAAATGCCTCCACCTAAGAACATTAAGCAACTACATAGCTTACAGGGGAAAATCCAAGCTATCCACCGCTTCATCTCCCAGCTTGCAGATGAATGCCACTCATTCACCCACTTGCTTAAAAATGATGTCACCTTCATCTGGGGACCAGAGCAACATCAAGCCTTTGCTTTGCTTAAACAATACTTGGCCAATCTACTTGTCCTCATGCCTCCAACTCCTAGGGAGCCACTCTTGCTTTATATCTCTGCTACGTAATTTTCTATTGGTGCGCTACTCACCCAATATGACGTGGGTCACAAAGAAAAAGTGATGTACTATCTCAGTCGCACTCTCATCACTTATGAACTCAACTATCCCCAAATTGAAAAATATTGCTTGGCTGTTATTCTTACATTTCAAAAACTCCACCATTATCTATTGAATACCAAAACCAAGCTGATATCCAAAGTTGACCAACTCAAGTACTTGTTATCTAAACCAACCCTCACAGGTAGAATGGCTAATTGGATCATTCTACTAAGCGAGTTTGATATAGAATTTGTACATTAGAAGACGCTTAAAGGACAAGTGCTCACGACCACCTTCCAGCGAAGCACCTTTGCAAGGCACTGAACCTTTAAATCTGGATCTTCCAGATGCCTCATTGCTATACATTGAAGAATCTGTCATGTGGCAAATACACTTTGATGGGTCCTTTACTTTTCATGGTTCAGGTGTGGGGGTAGTCCTCATTACTCCTTCTAGCGACCCTATACCATAGGATTTTCACCTAGGTTTTCCTTGCACAAATAATATTGCAAAGTATGAGGCACTTATCACAGGGATGAAGCTCACTATCAAGTGGAACATTCATCATGTCAAGGTTGTGGGTGATTCTCAGTTAATTATCAAGCAGGTTAATGATGAATATAAGGTTAAAGATGAAAAGCTTATACCTTACAAAAAGTTGGTAGAAACTCTAAAGGAGTACTTCATGCGCATTACATTTGAAAAAATTCCATGAGTGTAGAACAGATCGGTAGATACTATGGTGACGGTGGGTTCTATGCTTTGTATTCTGCCAGGGAATAATGACATGCCATTCTTTGTGAAAACATACACCAACCTCGTGTGTGTATGACATGCCGAATCTTGTCTGGCTTGTGATGTTGTTGTCACAATTCCCCATGGTACGAGCCCATGTTTACCTATCCCAAGGACAACACGTTCCCTCCCGATATCTCCCGTTTCAAAAACAAAGCTTGATTCACCAAATATCCCGTTACACCCTTTTAGGCGGTACGCTTTATCGTCATGGCTATCATGAGAATCATTACGTTGTCTTGATATGATGGAGTCGATCCAAGTGATCAAAGAAGTACATGAATGGGTGTGTGGAGCACATACTAATGGAATGGTTTTGGCTAAGAAATTTCGAGAGTAGGCTACTATTGGCCTACCATGGAAACTGATTGTTGCAATTATGTCGGGAAGTGTGTACTTTGCCGTAGTATGGAAACTTCATTCATTCTCCATCGCAACCATTGCAAGCTATTACTACACCATGGCCATGTTCTAAATGGGGACTTGACTTGATAGGAAACTTACCCTACCTCATCTCGATGGTCATACCCACATCATCACACTCCAAAATACTTTACAAAGTGGGTGGAAGCTATCCCCTTAACCTATGTAACAGAGGTCGATTTCCAAATTTATCATGAATCGTATCATTTGTCGATATGGCATTCCCGTAGCCATTATTACGGATAATGGGAAGTCATTCAAAAACAAAACAGTGAAATGTATTTGTCAATGATTCCAAATCAGGTTAAAATGGTCTACACCATATTACCCCCTGGGGTAATGGATAGAACAAAGCCACAAACAAGACCTTGGTGAGAATAATGGAGAAGATGGTTAGTAAAACAGGCCGTAATGGCACTTGCAAATCCACCCACTCTTTGGGCTTACAAAACCTCCATTCACACTCCTACGGGGGCGACACCATATTCTCTAGTATTTGGGACAGAATCTATCATCCCATTAGAAATTGAACTTCCTTCCCTGAGAATCTCTCTTAGGGACTATCTGGATAAAGATGAGGATTATTGGGTGGATAGACTGGCTGAATTAGAGCTCCTAGATGAGAAGCACATTCACGCTCTTAATCACCTCAAAGTATATCGAATCCGAGTCTCCGAAACTACGACAAGAGAATCATACCTCGCCAGTTTGAGGTTGGTGATTTAGTCATGAAGGAGAATCAGTTCAACACAAGAGCGGAACGAGAAAAGAAAGGAAAGTTCGAACCACATTGGTTAGGACCATATGTTATAGTAGCCAAGTACGGCATGGGGGCATACAAACTTGCTCACCCCAATGGTGATGAGCTCCGTGAGCCCATGAACGCCATGCATCTTAAGCGGTTCTATGCTTAAACATGACACAAAATCAAAAAAGCAAAAAAATCAAAAACATGGTAAAATGATCAAAAATACAAAAAAATCAAAAAAAGAAAAAGAAAAAGAGAAAACAGGTCATCCACAAGTGAAAACCATGCAATTGTGGCACTTTGGATAAGTCCTTGGGTGAAAACCGGTTTCCGCACCTTGGGAGGATTCGTTGTTCACAAGCATCTTGCATCTAGAGGGTACTTTTACTTGGCCTAGCCCTAGTTCTGCCTTCAAGATTCCCTATGAGCCCTATCTTGTCAGCCTTGATTTGGCTTTGTCTTCTTTTATTCATCTAGTGAGGGGCATGGTCTTTTTCTATTCCCCATCTTATGCTGGGGGAAATTCAACGACTTCACCTTCTTGTTCATACATGCGTGGCCTTTGCCCTTGTATATTCCCCATCTAATGTTGGGGGCATCCACGCTTTCTTGGTTACCTGTGCATAACTCTAAAAACCGTCAAAAACAACGCAAAACAATAGAAAATATCCATAAAACACATAAACAATAGAAAATTGTTTCAAAAAAACTGCAAAAACATTCAAAATATCCAAAAACACAAACACAATAGAAAATTGTTTCAAAAAGATTGCAAAAACATTCATAATATCCAAAAAAACCAAAACGATAGAAAATTGTTTCTCGAAAACAAAGCCTAAACAATAGAAAATTGTTTCAAAAATAAAAAACAATAGCAAGTCAAGCCGTCAGTAGAAAAAAATCTTACAAAAACATTGTCTTGTTTCGGCTTTGCTTGTTTGTTTGTATAATTGCTTCGTGTTTGTACATTTGTGTTGTTTTTTGCTTGGACATACTTTTTTAGAATTCATCTTTTCTTGCTTAGATTAGATTTATTCTTGCTTGTGCATATTGAGGTGTGTTTTTGCATGCTAATGAATCTTGGTGCATTATTATATTAATTCATTATGTTCATTGTTAGCATTTGATTATGTTTATTGCATGTGTAGTGTTTTGTTATCACATCATCACATTTCCATCAGTATCATCACATCTAACATCATCTATACATCATATATAAGGAAAAAGCTAAGTATACATCATACATGAATGCTAAGCTAATTGTCACATATTGTATCATCAAATGGGGGCAAGAGGGATCACAAATATCAAAATCTATCCCCCGCACCCTTATCATCATATCATCTCGTCCCACTAAGTATGACACAATCACATAAAACAAAACACATTTGATATATTCTACAAGATCAATCATCTAGAAATCAAAACACATGTGATACATGACCAAGATCATGATACATATACATGTCAAATCACATCAGAATGCATCATAAACACATCTATTTATCCATGCAAAACAATAAACAAATGTCCATCTCATATACGCATATGTCATGTCAAAAATGTTTGAGTCATACATATGTGGTATATTTGTATCAACAATGGATATACATCACGATAGTACATCAAAAAATCCTTCATCAGAGGCATGTGTCAAAACTGCTATACATCAAAAAAGCCTTCATCAGAGGCATGTGTCAAAAATGCTATACATCAAAAAAGCCTTCATCAGAGGCATGTGTCAAAACTGCTATACATCAAAAATGCCTTCATTTGAGGCATACAAAAGAGTGGTACATGTATCAAGGAAGAATGGCCTTCATCAAGAGGCATGCATGGAATACAAAACATCGGGTCTAACTCAAGCCTCTCGAGGGAGTAGGCCGGCTTGTCCCATGGAGGTCGCATGGCATGAGCATCGCCCTCTCTCTCTGGTCATGGCTACTCCACTGAGGCTTGAGGCCTCTCCAATCTAGTGCCCCGCCGATCGCCGATCGTAAGAAGGTGCTCGCCGCCTAGGAGGCACTGCCTCAAAGAATAAAGACCTGTAATACGAGGTTCTACCCTCTGTTGTCACCAAATATCTATGAGTCTGGGCAGTCACCGTTGTACCCTCCATGTGTCAGTAAGATGCTATCTCTACTGTAGCTTGGGCCAACTCGACCTGACCCACTACACGCTCTTCCCTGAGCCTGTCTCGCTCTAATATCACATGCTGTAGTTTGGCCTATGTCTACTGGTGTAAGCCTATCACCTGGGCCATCTGAGAGGCCATCTGTCGAATCTGCTGGAAGAGCACAACATTTTCACCTCCTGGGCCAGCTTAGGCTCAAGCCTGATCTCGCTTTGATAATAAAGTCACAATTTGGGTCCGAGCTCATCTAGCTTTATTCTTTGTCCACACACCAGCCTCAGGCCTCATCTCTCTTTGCCCTAGCCTGATCTCTCTTGGCTAAGGCGTGTTGTAATCGCTACCGCAAAGTGGCTATCTATGCCATCTGGTTGTGCCACCGAGGTGGTCCACGTGGCACTCTAGATGACTAGCCTCGCTCAAGAACCCTAGCTATGGGAATCAGATTAGTACCGCCCTGACCCCGTGGCCTCGGTCCCTATACCTGAGTGGTACCCTACTCATCATGTGGTATCCCATCAAAGGGATCCTCTAGATCAGGACCTACTACTCTCTCTTTTAAGCTCGGAACCATGCAAAATCTCTATAAAGGCGGACGAGCAAATTTGCCACCGCCACCTGTGCCTCCTCCGGATAGTGAGACGCAGAGGTAAGATAGTGGCATACCAAGTCGAATAATGCATTGTGGGTACCCGGGTCCTCGACCTATCATCTTTGGGTCCCATGCCTGTGGGACCACCTGTGAAAAACTCACCCTGGCTCGAGCCACCGGTATGCGAGGCCCCATAGTATGCCTCTCTGAATCTCTACGGGCATACCATATATCAAGTTGTGGAACCCCTTGTACTATGCCAAGCTGGCACCTGTCAACTCTATACAACTCTAAGATATAGCTACGATCGCCCGAGGATAAAGTGCTCTCTCGATCACACACTAAGCTCTATGGCATCCCGGCCACTGGATATGTCAATAAGGTCTCCATATGATGTCTATCTCTGGCAACTCATCAAACTCTTACCTGTATCTATATAGGCTTTCTAGGTGGCCTCGTACATCACCACCTACTGATACCCACGCCACGTAAGATGGCTCCTTTGGGTCTCGAACATGCAAAGTGCCCACAGGGCATCCGATAGCAATGTGGTCCCATGACCAAATTTGTAACATAGAGGCTGGCCCCACGGTCTTTTGACCGTGGTAGGTAATCAAATGTAGATCCCAATATAAGTGGGCCAGTATGCACTGCCCCCATCAATATTGCTCGCCACTGAAAATGCTGTGTACTGGTGGTAGTAACCCTCTCGGGAAAGAAGTCCCTATCTTATCAGTGAGCAAAAACCCACTGATAAGTGACATGATGTAAAGAGGCCCCCGATGCAGTGTCGGGTCAGAAATACACTCGTGCAAAGCAATGGTCATACCATCATGCGGTATGTCATCTATGTCAAAGAGGTTCTTCTGCACAGTCGCTCTAATCACCCTACGCCGAGTTGTACTCAATCAAAGTGCCAATGATCGGCACGTAGAGAATCCACCATATGTCCTCTGGGTCACTGGCCATCTCCCGATTAGGTAATCTAAATCACTGGCTCTCGTTATGCCATCGCTCGGCTAGCGCATTCAGTAAACCATGGTCTAGGGTGATAGATGGCATCCGAGACACGGGGCCTAACCCCACCGCCTTGAGCAGTATAGACATAGCCCGCCGGTCTTACCGATGCATGCTCCCCTCTAACTCAGCAATCTAGGAGTGGCACTCCCGCGTCTGCAACACTGGTAGTCATCCTTGCAAAATATCAATCCACTTGTCGATTCACTAACATTTCTTCTAAAAACTATCTATCATTTCAGGGTTAACCCAAAAATCCTAAAATTTTCTTTCAAGTGTCATCTTTTTGGCATTTTTTTGTCTATCGTCCGTCATCTTGGGATGCCTACGCACCCTTTCGTGCATGTGCGCCTCCCTTTGGTAGGTGCACCATCATTCAGTGCTCGCGTACCCTATTGGGTGTGTGTGCCACACACATTTGGCACTTATGCCATCATTTTTATGCCTACGATTACGTGCGTGTCCCCCAAGTGTGTGCGCCCTTCTTTTTGTATGTGCGCCCTCCTTTTTGTGTGTGTGCCTCCTTTCTGGTGTATGCACGTGCATGCACATGTGTAATGTGTGTGTGAGTGTGTGTGTGTGAAGTTTGTGCCTGTGCTTGCAGGTGTGAGTTTTTGGACACCTGTGCCCCCAAAGAGAGGCCTCGCACTTTAGACTTGACACACTCCGCTTGCGCCATGTGCGCATGTGCGCCGACATGACCTCCTAGCCCTAATAACCAATTTTTGGCATTAATGATGAAATTTGACAGGAAAAGTTTGGATGATCACAAAGGGCCATTGTCGGTGTGCTCCTGGTACCCCTAAACTACATTTGCTTGCCTCAATTGGTCTCGTGCGATCACCATCGTCCTCCTCGTTGTCATTAGAGCCTCACAAAAAACTCAATAATGGTCATAACAAATGAATTGGTCGCGGTGATTTACCCCCGTGGGGGTATATTAACTTGTTTTTCACCGCCGTGGAGGCCTTGGAGGCTTGTTTCGACCGTTGTTTTCTCCTCTGTTCACTGTGGAATAATTATTTTTCTCTTTTTTTCACCGTATTGGGGCATTTTTTTTGTCCAATACCCCTTTCTTCCCCTAGGACATTTTTATTGCTCCTAGGTGATTTTTCTTCTTATCCACACTCTCGTAAATAATTATTTTCAAAATAATTATTTTATTAATTTTTCCACTAAACAAGGACATTATTTGTCACTTGTTTCTTCTTTCTTCCACCTAGGGCACTTTCTATTGCGCCTAGGCCCTTCATTCTATTTCTTCTATTTTCTTCTACTATCCACTCGCATTTTAGAAAACAGAAAACAAAAACAATATAATATATCATGTCAAAATTCCAAAAACAAGGCAATTTTTTTCACAAAATCCTAAAAAGTAAAAAACCTACAAAAATGGTAACTTGCTTATTACAGCTGAAACTTGTGTCTTGCGCATGGTATTTTCTCCATATCCTACTTGGTTTGTTTCACATCTTCCCCGATTAATATGACTCACGATCACTTTGGATTCACAACCATTCCCAAAGCTAGCTGTTGGCTTCGCCTCATGTACTGGGGCACGTCTATTGCTTGGTGCTATTTCGTTGCACACAACGCTTTTTACTTGGACTCAATGTCCATCGTCATTTCCTTGCATACATCCTTGCTCAGACATCATTTTTAACCCTTGTCATCAATCACAAACATGTGGATCTCTTCACTTGATACCAAAACATTTATACAACTGTCTTGTCTTGTTATTGGGTTGGGTATGTGCGTTCGTATTGTTTTCCCTGTTAAATGAGCTTGTTTCCTTCTCATATTACATTGCATTGTTGTATGTTGCGTGGAGTTGGTATTTTTAGCAATGGACAATTATTTGTAGTATGACTTTTCATGTCATTCTACCTTTGTCGTATGCTTATATTTTTATAAGGAACGATGACATAGCTCTCGTGGTAATATGATGACAAGAAATTGTTCTAATACACAACGGCTAGAGGCTAAACTCTTCTCTCCCCTCCTCCGTATTTCTTCCGCATCACTTTCCTCTCACCCTTAATCTTCCATCATACCGGGGCATCCTCGACCCTTCCCATTCTTTTATCTATCTCTCACCTTTTTCGATCGTCGATCGTCTTCCTTCATCACCCCATCGACACTCGAGGGGGCTTCTCTCCTCCTACTAATTTTTCTTCTATCCCTTCAAAATTTATTTTGTCTACTATCTTTAGTGGCGTCACTTACGCCACCCCAAAGAGGGGCAAATGTAGATGTAGACACCCTAATTTCACATCTGTCCTAAATCAATTAATTCCCCTTCCTCATTTCCCCACAAAAATACACTTCGAATTAATCAAATATAATTTGATTAATTATCCATTTCAAAAACCAAAAAATAACCCAATCCTCACCACATGTCATTATTCTCCATGTTTTTCTACTATTGAATTAAAAATTCAAATTCAAATCCTCACCCACCCTTCGTGGTCCCCACTCACCTAAAATCCTCCACTTATGAATTAAAAATATAATTCAAATCCTCACCCATTCTTCGTGGCCCCCACTCATCTAATCTTGCCCACATTTTCAAACCACTCACTTAATCTTGCCCATATTTTCAAACCATGATTACTTAAATTACTCTAAGTTAATCACTCCCATAAGCTATAAATACAACCTTACCCCTCCCCTCTAAACACACGGAGAATAAGCTTGAATGCCATATCTAAGTTCTTGCATCCTTTGAGCAAAGAACATCCTTTTGCCTCGTCTTAATGCCCAAATAGCCTCATAATCATTTTTCCCATCTAGTGCAAAGTAAGAGGATCGTTGTTGCAGGAAGGTCTTGCTCTGTCTTGAAGAAAAACACCTACATATCACACAATCAGGGCTCAATCCAAGTTTCCTAGCCCATTCGAGGTTTCTTTATGGAACATGAAGGAGGAAGTACGATTATTGGTATTTTAATTCCTTGTTAGTAGTGTATTTTTCCTAGCTTACATTCTAAGCACGCCTAGCATTACTTTCGATCTGTTACCATTAATTTCTCAATTAGTGGTTTTATCTGTTCTTTGTTTATTATTGTTCGTTATTATTTCCTTTTCTGTTCCTTATGGCCTTCTTTGGTTAACCTTCACACTTTGGGTAGTGTTTTTGTTGTGTGGTGTCTTGTGGTGTATCTACAAGTTATAACAACAATTAAACTATGACGCTTATCCTGTCTTTGATCTCCTCGGTGCTTGGTGTTTAGTTCCCAGTTTGATTTTGCTATTCACTCATAATCTATAGAAACACATGAACTAGTCATTAGTTTATCATCTTACTGTCATGGGACAACCAATCCGGAAAATGCATTTATTTATTTACTTTTGCTAAAATAACTACTTTGTAGGAAGTTAATCATTTTTTTCTTTTATTTTAGTCAATCATTTTGTGATCTAACTCTTTATTTCTGTTTATTGTTCTTTTTTAACCTTGTTGTCAAAATTTTAGCTTCTCAGGTGAAGTACAAAAGTCAGAAAATAAAAAAATAGCTCCTGGTGTTTTTCTCACGTTTAAAATTTTCATTCAGAGTGCTACCGTAGCCCATCTTCTGGAAGCCATAAATTTTTCTCCCGAACTCGGAATGAATTCATTTTTTTAATGGAAAGGTATCAAAAGATCTATGCAATGGAAAAATAATTTTTTGATTTAGACTTACAGAAAATTTTTGGTTTCATTTCTTCTAACACCTGTCTTTTTAACAAAAAAATAACAAAATTATAGTTTTTTTAAAATTTTATTTCACATAACAACCTCACACGTATGCTCTTTCCTCGCACTTCAAAAGTGATCTTGGAAATCAGAAACGTGAGGCCACCCGGGCTCTCGCAAACAATTTTTTTAAATTTTTTGCCTTACATTTCAATTTTCCACGACAACACTTCTAGGTAACGTTTTCACACTCTTCTTTCGTCATTTTTCTTTTTTGTGAAAATAATCATTATCGCTATTTTGCAATCATGATTAATTGCAATAATTATTAACATTTAAAAAATAAAAAAATCTATTTCAATTGTATCCGCATATGCTCTTTTCTTGCGCCTTCGAGCGATCTGGAAAATCAGAAACGGTCACAATTTTTTAGTTTCTTGTTCTAACATTGCAGGATCCTCTAGCTTTGTTTTCCAACTGTCATTTCAATAATTATTTTCCTTTGTCATATTATTAATATTTGTTTGGTCATTGGTTGTGTATGCTCTTTTCCTACGCCTTCGAGCGATCTAGAAAATAAAAACAACCATGATCACTTTTCTAACATTTTGTTTGCAGGATAACTACTAATTTGTTTTCTGTAGAACCGCATTGCTGGAATATTGTCAAAAACAAAAACAAAAACAACAAAAATCCTGCAAAAATACCACCATTCAAAGAAAATTGCTGAAAAAAAGTACGCTCAGGTACGCAATTATTTTTGCTAGTGATTTATTTCAAGTTGGAAAGAACCTTGCGTTTAATCACTTTATCATTTTGTTTTTGCACGTAGACGAGGTGGATTTCATCACCACCAAAGCTACAACAATGACGTGGACTTGACTACCACACACCAACAACATTTACATCTGCATTGCACTTTGAGACCTAGTCTCATCACAGCGTTCGGTATTTACCTCGCCCCTGCTCTTCACTTACAGGTAATGTTGTCGTGCAACGCATGCGAGTCACACCTAAATAGCTGTAACAACGAAGCCTGGGCATCGTCCTTGTAAATCTTCGGGGAGTTATAAGGACACCATACACATTCATTCCTTCATCACTCCGAAACAGGCAAGTAAGAATTGGTGAGCCTCCTCCAGTGCTCTAAGGGTTCCCGTACCAATTCTATTCCCATACAAAATTAGTATATCAGGACTAGGGTATATCAGAGGACACATCTTCTTGGAGTAATAAGAGTCTTCATCCACCATTTCACATCATACTTGTATGATTGCATGAAACAATGATCATTCCTGAAGAATTTACCCCATAAGCCAAAACAATTGAATCCACATGATTGCTTGTTGTTTGAAAACAAAATAGTTTAGCATTGTTTTATCATAAAATTTGGCTGATATCAATGTGTTCATTGTAAAAGTTCAGACCCTAGTTGTGTTCCACAAAAAAATCAGTTCTCAACCAATTCAATACCAAGCGAAAACATCCAAACAATCCAACAACACAGACCAAAACATCGCACCAATTTCATTAGCTTGCTTCATCCAACAATACATCTGCCATAGCTTGTCTTTGGCTATATCCAACTGATATTGAGTGACTAGCATTCACTCCCCATATCATCAATTGTCAAAACATCCTTCATAGCTTGTTTCTAGCTATATCAAACTAATATTGGGTGACTTGTTTGAGTTCACTCATTATTCTGTCCACCATCGTTTTTATCCAAATCACAACCAACATAAATCCTTTCATAACTCATTTTGAGTTATATCACAACCATATCGTGATTAACCTGTTTGTTACTCTCCCCGTCAATAGTCCAGAGCTTGTTTAAGCCAAATCTACACAACGTGTAACAAATCCTCTAATAACTCGTCTCAAGTTACATCATCATCATATTGAGATAACTTGTTTGAGTTACTCTCCTTATCAATCATCATGATCTTATTCGAGCTAAATCCAAAATAATCAAGTTCTCATTTCCTCACACCTGTTCAAAATTCCTACCCACTTTTCAACTTAATCAGACACATTTCATCATGGTATTCACTCGCAGTCACAATCATGAAAATGACGATGAAGAAGTCGCACAACTTAACTCACTAATGAAGAACAAGAAAAAGTCAATAGGGTGATAGAATAAAACAAAAATGAATATCTGTTACACATCCTAGCCATGGGGAAAAACTACCCCTTGACTTTGGGACAGAAAATTTAAACAAACTCATCGACAACGGTGAATCAAGTTATCACAATGAAATACCAAACAATCCAAATGGTTCTTCGCCAAAGAGTTATTCACTAAAATCCAAGACTTAACAAAGAAACTTGAGGAAGCAATGACTAGAGCTAAAAGATTAAAAGACCTCAATCTAGATTCCAATACTCACGACATGTTTGATAAACCATCCCCCGCTTCTCCATTCACACAAGAATGGAAACTTATGAAAGACACCATTCAGGGACTACAAAAACAATCGAAACAATTCAACTTTGAAGAATTGTGTCCTTATCCATTTGATATAGAGATATCACGATTACCATTTCCATCATCCTTCGAAATCCCTAAGTTTGATAAATACAAAAGAAAAGGTGACCCCATGAACATGTCAAGGAATTTTACATGCAATGTCAGGAAGTTGCCTATCGAGACACGTACCTTTTATGATTATTCCCCCAAAGTTTAGGAGGACAGGCTTTAGACTGGTTTTTCCATCTGCCCAAAGGGTCGGTCACAAAATTTGTAGACTTATCGGAGAAATTTGTCAAACATTTTTCCTATAACCTAGACTCAGAAATAACCATGCTTGATCTCTGCAACACTAGGTAAAGGCCAAACGAAAATTTTGCCTCCTTTTTACAACGATGGCACGAAATTGTAAGTGATTTCCTTGCTCGGTACATGAGAGACAACTAGTTAGCATTTTTGTCCCTAATCTTAATGTTGAATTATCATTCCACATACAAATGCATTGTCTGAATAGTTTCAAGAAGTCATCGAAAAGGGGACACAAATCAAAAAGCCCTCATTTCTAAGGGCTTACTTAAAGCACCCTTTAGAGACCAACCTTATCGAGACACTCCTCAGGACCAGGACAAATCTAAATTATTTAACTAGAATCAAAATATCATCAACGATGGCAATACTGATTCCCACCATGTCTGAAATGCCCAAAACCACCCCACCAACACATTAAAATCTAAACAACCAATCATTATCCCTAGAAAGGAGTTCCTTCTCGGGATCGAGGAAGAGAGTTCACTCCTCTCGGAGAAAGTCTATCTAGTGTCTTTCGTCATTTGGCAAATGCTAATATGATTACATATCCCATTGTCAAACCCTTCGAAGAAGGAAAACCCAAACCAAATTGGTATAAGGACAACAAATATTGTGATTACCATTGCATAAAAGGGCACTCCACAGATCGATGCATGCAACTCCGCCATTACGTCCAAGACCTAATTGAACGTGGAGACATAGAAGTTGAAAATACTTTTGAGACAAAAACACCTAATGAAAAACTTTACATGTTCAAAAATATGTTCCCTAACCATGATAACAATTCAAAAGATAAGGGTCAATCACGAGTATGACTCGATCATCTCGACCATAGATTATGACCAAGACTTAGTGGCAACTATAAAGATCAGAACTGACTGTGCGATCACCACTAGACAGAAAAAATGTGGGTCCCTACAACAAAAAAATCTGCCACTTCGTCCCCGGCATCACCTCCTAATCCGCCATCTAATTCCACCGCCAATTCCTCTCCACAACCTATGCCATCATTTAATATTGTCAAACAATTAGAGAAGACTACCACACAAATTTCAATCATGGAACTACTTAATTCTTCTCCCGCACTACAACGCATCCTTATGCAAACATTGAATAATGCTTGTGTCCCTGAGGACATCAATTCACAACAATTCCAGGCTTTAATTGCACATCTTACAGTCCCCAATCCTATTTTATCTTTTGGTCCCGCTGACCTGCTTAATCCCAACATCGCTAATAATCATTCTTTATACATTGAGGGTTATGTAACTCATCGTAAAATCAAGCGCATATTAATCGACAATGGATCAACATTAAATATTTGTTCTATGAAACTTTTACGTTGTCTAGGTTACACTAAAAATGATTTACAAAACAATATCATAACCATTCGTGGGTATGATAATAGTGAAAGAAAGTCTGAAGGCATAATCACGTTGCCTCTCCAAGTTGAACCCGTCGCCTTAGACACGGTTTGTCATGTGGTAGATGTAGAAGTTACATATAACATTCTCGTCGGCCGACCATGGATTCATGCCATGAAAGCCGTCCCATCAACATTCCACCAATGCATTAAGTTTCCTCATTTGGAGAAGGAATTTACATTACGTGTAGATCCCCAACCTTTTGATTATTGTAGATTCCTCGAAGGAAGGTATCAACATGATTACTATTGTCCATCAACCGATAAATATGCTCCACCTTGCATAATCCCTAACGAAACACACATTGATGCTTCGATACGCTCCTAACAATGCTTTGAAACCATCATCTCATAACCAAAACACATTTTCCAATCCATTATCTTCGGCTAATTAACCATCTTCCACCAGTCCTCCTCCCACTAATCAATCATCTTCTTCCACTAATCAAGCTTCTTCTTCTAACAACAACTATTCTTCCACCACACCATCTTCTTCTTCACCTAGCCAATCTTCTTCATCCAACCACACCTCTTCTATTAAGATACCTCCTCCTGTGAATAACCAACCTTCATCCTTCAATCCACCCCCTTCTTCTTATAACCCATTCTCTTCATCTTTTAAGACTACCAAACTAACTTCCCACCACATGAGGTACCTATTGGTCCCCCATCTCACACATTTAAAATCATTGACACGGGATGTGGTGAATATCAATTTCAAAAGATGGCAGACTCTTTTTATATCACCAAATCCCCACATAGCTATGGCAAACCTAACGCTCCACATCTGAGAATCCATCCCACTTACCAAATGGGATAGTTAGTTTGGAAAAAGTTTGGTTATCTTGACAACGAACATATTCCAAGTTCTTCAGGATCTTGGTTATATAATGATGACTTTGCTCTATGTTATGAGTCCCCTCAATTTACCAAAGCTCACCGAATAATGAAAAACATGCGATGGAAGGGTAAAGGACTCACCAAATTAACAAGGTCGTCTAGACTTGATAAATTACACATAACATCACTAAACATGGTCTAGATTTCAAGGTGTTTGATGTTGCTCCCATAATAATTTCAAGTGACAATGATGACACCAGTTCTGATAATGACATCATGTCTACATGTAGTCTTTTTGAGGACCTCACTAAAACACATATTTCCTTTTGAACATTTATCTGTTAATGTCATCAATTTTGAGCCTACACATCCGAGTCTCATAGACCATGCCCAACCACATCATGCAGCCATGGACATGTTCCAAAATGATGAAGCCATCAAATAATTCCTTGGAAATCACGACCAAATCCCTACTTCCGACCATAGAAAATGATTTGAAATCAATCTAAATGAATTGGCCTATTTTGGTGAAGAGATAAAATATTCAAATCCTTCACCCTTAGAAAATTTGGATCAAAGTGCAAACAGAGGATTTCCCATAGTCAAAACCTCACCGCCACCCTATCCAACAAACATGTCAACAAAAAGTTCCAACAAACACCCGACACCGATGACCTACATCAACCATTAGCATCGTTCTCCGAAAAGGATACATCTAAAATGCTTGTAGAAGAAACAAAAGACATAAACATTGGCACCACCGAATAACCAAAAATTTTATAACTTCATTAGTCTGTCTGACCAAGAATGCATGGAATTCACAACACTCTTTATTGAATTCCAAGATATATTTGCATGGACATATAAGGACATGTCAAGCCTAGACCCATCTCTTGTAGTACACCATCTTGTGGTACATCCGGATGCAAAACCTGTAAAGTAAAAACTACGCAAAATGCATCCCCAAGTTACATTGCTTGTCAAAGCCGAACTCGAGAAACTCTTGGAAGCCGACTTTATCAAACCTATTGATTATTCAGATGGATATCTAACATAGTTCCCATCGCTAAGAAAACTCCCAACATCATAATATGCATAGATTTTTGCAACATCAACAAGGCTTGTCCCAAAGATGACTTTCCCTTGCCAAATATAGACATGATTGTTGATTCTACGACAGGTCATGAAATGCTCTCCTTAATGGATGGATTCTCTGGTTACAATCAAATACGTATTGCTGAAGGGGATCAACATAAAACATAATTTACTACACCATGGGGCACCTTCTGTTATAAGGTCATGCCTTTCGGCTTGAAAAATGTTGGTGCCACCTATCAATGAGCAATGATTGTCATCTTCCATGACATGTTACATGATATCATGGAAGATTATGTTGATGATATATTAGCAAAATCCAAAACACGAATAGGGCATCCAAGTGTGTTGAGACACATTTTCAATAGATTACGTGAGTATAAGGTTCGTCTTAACCCAAATAAATGTGTGTTTGGAGTAACCTTTGGTAAATTATTAGGGTTTATTGTCTCACGAAGAGGCATAGAAGTGGATCCTGCCAAAGTCAAAGCCATTATGGAAATGCCTCCTCCCAAAACCTAAAATAATTACACAGTCTTCAGGGAAAGATACAATCTATTCGGCATTTCATATCACAGTTGCCTGACAAGTGTCATCACTTTAATCAGTTACTCAAGAAAGATGCACACTTTCACTGGAACCACGATTTCCAAGATTCTTTTGCCAAATTAAAAGAATGCCTCTCTAGTCCACTTGTTCTTATGTCACCAGTTACCGATAAACCCATGTTGCTTTATACATCTACCACTGAACATGCCATAGGAGCTCTACTAGCACAACATAACGATCAAGGAAAAGAACAGGTTGTATATTACCTTAGTCGAACACTTATTGAGCACGAAGTACGTTATTCCCAAATTGAAAAATTATGCTTAGCGGTCACCTTTGCATTCCATAAGTTATGTCATTACTTACTCAATCACACAACTAAGTTGATTGCCAAAATTGATCCTCTCAAGTATTTGTTGTCCAAACCCATTCTCACGGGAAGAATGTCTAGTTGGGTCGTATTACTTAGTGAATTTGATGTCAAATTTGTTCTGCAGAAAGAAATTAAAGGACAAGCCCTTGCCGACCAACTTGCCGAGGCACCCCTTCTTGGCACAGAACCACTTCAGTTCTCTTTTCCTAATGAAGATATTCTACACATAGACATTGCACCAGCTTGGACTCTATTTTTGATGGATCTTGTAATCTCCATGGCTCAAGGGTTGGTATTTTGCTTATCACACCCAGTGGACATGTTATCCCCAAATAATTTTGCTTAGCATTCCCATGTACCAACAATATCATAGAATATGAAGCTCTCATCACAGGATTAAAACTGACTATATCTTAGAATCTAACAAAATTAGTTTGTATTTGGTGATTCTTTACTTATCATCAAGCAAGTTACCGATGAATACCAGGTCAAGAATGAAAAACTTATCCCATATAAACGCATGGTGGATAGTCTTCGAAGCTATTTTTGATTAATTAGATTTGATCAAATTCCTAGAATTTGTAATAAATGCCGACGCTATGGCAACCATCGGATCCCTATTAGAAATCGCATCTAGTAAACCCCAAGCACATTTTCTCATCAAACATCTCTTAATGCCTACCTATGATCTTCCTAAAAACACTTGGTATTGTTGATGGTGAATCACAACACCCCTGAATGTCTGTAACTCGATGGGTTGAGACTCTTAGTGCGATTGCATAACATGGAGCTTTTCCCAAGTGTGGGACCTTGTGAATCGGGAAAGCTCTCCGGATGAAGGCTAATTCCTATTCCTCTATTCATATGCACACATAAAAATGCAGAGGGTTTACTCAAAACCTAATCTAACTTGCCAAGGAGACAGGTAAGAAGATGCATAAAAATAAACCTAAACTAACAAAGGTGATGCACCGAGGAATGAAGAACACATGTCTTGCCAATAAACACAAACCATTAAAATGCAATGCAAGATCATGCACAGATAACCAAATTTGTAGTGAAAGATCAGGAGGATGCAAATGAATATAGAGAGGGTTGAGAATCATCCACATGCATGCATTATTTGCTCCAAAGATTGATACAATACACTACAAAATGCCAAGAGGCAAAGTTGCATTACAATTTTAGATGGGAGGTTTGAACTCCACAAATTCACCTGCCAAAGAGAAGAAGGGAGGGGCAAAACAAGAATGTCCAACCTTTAGAAAGAAGCCCCTCCTTACAATTTATAGGAAGAATGAGAGAGGGAAGAGAGAGGAAATCTAAATCTACCCCAACCACCTCTAGGTTACATTTAATTTATCTCATTATGGTGGTAGGTGAGAACCCTAGCAAACTTAAAAAGTGGCAAACTATATTTTGTATTTTTAAGAACTTTTTCTCACCCAATTAAAGATATCCAATTGTAGTTGGATAGAGGACCTCGTAAGCTTTCCGAAAAGTCCAACCTTGTGTGAATCTGAGCTCCCTATGAAAAGTTATGGCCATCTGAATATCTCGGGTCGTGGTCTCGCTTCTGTCAGCGCTTAGAATGTTGCGCCTCCTGAAGGTGCGCCATAGGCGCATCCATATTTGTGTTGACATCCTCTTACCTGCGCCATGGCACAAACTTTTTCATGTCGACACTCTTCTACCTGCGCCAGGGTGCATCCATATTCATGTTGACACTCATGTCATGCGCCGCCCTTTACGTGCGCCAAGGCGTGACTTTTTCCATGTCGACACTCTGTGTCATGCGCCCTTTACGTGCGCCAAGGTGTGAATTTTTCCATGTCAACACTCTGTGTCATGTGCCCTTTATGTGCGCCAAGGCACAACTTTTGGCATAAATAAATGTCGGGTTTTGAGTTCCTTTGATTTCCATATTCTTCTGCTTGTCTATATCTACCCAGGGGGAAGATATTTACAACAATTTGGTGACTCAACGGGATCACCTGCCTGCTAGGTAGAAGATCAGTGGCCTTTTAGCAATCCATTGGGTATGGAGTCATAAGTAATAACTTGAAACCAACTTGATCTCTGATCCCAAGCCTGATACCGCAACTCCTTCTTTGAGAGCATGCTGAACTGTAGAAATTCAACCTGAGAGCAACAAAACTTATGCCAAGCACTTAGGGAAATTGAAACCTAAGTATAACAAGACGATGTGCATACGCACCTAAAGGAATTGAAATCTAGGCTAATATTTACAAGGGTAAACCTTTTCCTTTTAGTAACAATGTTTAAGATAGATTTCGTTAACTGGAATCGGGAGTTCTTCTCCATCCAATGTAGACAATTGGAAGGCATTACTACTTTTACATCCCGTGACCATGTAGGGGCCACTCCAAATGGAATCAAACTTGGAGTGCCTTCCTGGTTTTTCCCGATCTGCATCCCATTTTAGAACTAGGCCCCTTCCGGAAGGTCCTTGCTTTGCCTTCTTATCAAACCATCTTTTACTAAGGCTTGATCCTTTTCAATCATCGAACTCCGCATGTTCTCTTATTTCTTCCAATTCCATCAACTTTGCATACCCGCCTCCATTGGTTCGAACTCAGACAACTCCAACTGCTTCATGAGCTCCAATGCTGGAAATTCTAATGATATAGGCAATACTGCCTCTTTCCCATAGACCAACTTGTAGGGAGAATTACCAGTAGACCTCTTTGGCGTTATTCTGTCAGCCCACAATGCTGATTTTAGCTTGGTATGCCATGTCCTTTGGTTTTCATCCAGAGTCCTTCTGATGATTCTTAGCAAATTCTTGTTCATGGACTCTGCCTATCCATTACCTACGGGTAATAATTTGAAGAGGTGCTCAAATAGATTCCATTCTTGACAACCCATTTTGTAATCTTGGAACCTATGAATGCCAATGCATTGTCTGATATGATAGTGGCCGGCACACCAACTCCTGGTCACTATTCCTTCATAAAAGTCTAGTATGTTAGACTCATTTGCCTCTTTGAGCACTACTGCTTCGGTCCACTTGGTGAAATAGTCCGTTGCCGTGAGAATCCACTTGTGGCCTTGGCTTGAGTTTGGGTTGATGACCCCGACAAAATCCAATCCCCATTGCATAAATGGTTGGTCAACCAAAATTGGGTGCAATGGAAGCGCTGCTAGTCTTTCTTTTCCCGTGAAGAGTGCACATTTCTTACACTTTCTTATCCATGTATAGCAGTCGCTAAACACTGTGGGCCAATAATACCCTGCCTTCATTATCTTGAGAGTTGTTATCCGTGGGGAAAAATGTCCTCTAGAATCTCCATCATGAAAATCTTGTAACACCCTCTCAATTTGACCTGTCCCAATGCACCTTAATAGAACTCCATTGATGTCTTTCTTGAACAAAACACCATCAACAAGCACATATGGAATGGCTTGTAATCTGAAGTATCTCCTTTTCGCTTTGCTCAATTCTGGAGGGCATAGGCCTACTTGTAGGAAGTGTATCATATTCTGAGTCCAACAAGGAGCGGGCACATCATCATTTTCTTGTTCTTGACCATCCTGCAGTACTAAGGCAGTCTCTTTTCATCACCTGCTTCAACTTTCCGACTCAAAGCTAGTTGTTCACATAGTCCTTTTCCACGTACTAGCTTAGTGACCTTAATCTCGATGTCATATTCCATGACATGGGTTATCCATCCTGCACGTTTCTCGTTCAAATCCTTGTTTAGAAGGAAGTCCTTGACTCCCGCATGAGAGACCAATAATTGGATCTTGTTGTTTGAGACTAGGTGCTTGAATTTCTTTAAGCTCCTGATCACTGCGAGGACATGCTTTTCAATGAAAGAGTACCTATTTTCGTATTCCTCCAAGCCTTGACTGAAGAAAGCAACTAGTTGTTCTAATCCTTCCTTGTTTTGTTGTACCAAGATTGCAGAAATTGTGTCTCCACCACCGAAGGCATATAACACAAAGTCCTTGGAGAAGTCTGGATTGACGAGAGTCGGAGCTTGAGATATAGCCTCTTTTATTGCCTCAAAACTTGCCTTGCCTTTAGATGTCCACTTAAATGTCATGCTCTTTTTCTACATCAACGTTATTGGCTTTACGAGAGCTGCAAAGTTTGGAACAAACCTATGGACAAAATTGATCCTTCCCAAGAAGCTTTGAAGAACCTTCTTGTGACTTGGCAATGGCAATGCTCAAATTACTTCAACTCTTTCTGGGTCAATCTTCAACCCCTCCTTTGAAACAATATGGCCTAGAAGTTTTCCCTCGTGAGCCAAGAATATGCATTTTTTGGGATTTAATGATACCCCAAATCTTCTACACCTCTGAAACACCTGCCTCAAATGGAAGAGGTGATCTGCTACATTTTTGAGAATACAGTGATGTCATCAAGATATATCAGAACTATTTTATTGATCAATCCCTTGAATGCCATATCCATTGCCCTTTGGAAAGTGGCTCCAGCATTTGATAGTCCAAATGGCATCTTCTTGTAGGCATAGGTGCCCCATTTGGTGGTGAAAGTCGTCTTAAACTGGTCATCTTCTTTCACCATTACCTGATTATACCCTGAGTAGCCATCTAGGAGAGAGAATCTCTCCGAACCAGATACTACTTGCAATATTTGTTCCATTGAAGGAAGTGGGTAATGGTCTTTGAGAGATGCCCTGTTTAGGTCTCGAAGTCCACACACAACCTGATTTCTCCGCTCTTCTTTCTGACCGGAACCAAGTTTGCAACCCAGCTTGAGTGCTTGATCGGAAATATAATGCTTGCCTCTATTAGCTTGCTTAACTCTTTCTTCATTAGAGGCTCAATGTGAGGGTTGACTGGTCTCTGCTTCTGCCTGATGGGCTTAGCATCTGGATCCAATTCTATGGTATGTTGTGCCAACTTCGGATTGAAACCTCTTAAGTCTTCATAGCTCCAAGAAAGACATCTAGAAATTCTTGGCAAAGTTGTATGAAATCTGATTTCTCCTGCTCAGTGGCCACTTTGCCAATTTGAAGTGTTTTTCCTTCCCCAACCAGAATTGGCTCTGAATCTTCTCTCTTGACCTGTATGTTAGCCTTTTCCTTACATAATTGGTCATTAGGGTTGAAGATAGACTCCAATGTTACTAAACCCTTGGGAAGCTTGATTTTCCAAGCACACACTACTTGATCCCCATACTGCTGCTCTAATATGTCTTGATTCTTAGCTAAGAATTCAACCTCTTCTTGTAAGAAATTGACGATCTGTTGATCGTTCTCAAACACCTGCCAGCTTGTGTTATTATCTGGAACTGCTAGCCTCACAATCACATGGACATGTGGTTGCATTTTTTCCCTTTTGATGTTGTCAACCACATCAAACGTTGCTCCAACTGCTGCGAGCCTATCCGCTGCTTCATTTTTCTTCCTAGGTATGGAAACGATATTGAAAGCTTCGAAATCTTCAACTAGGTCCCACACCTTGTTCTTGTAGTTCTTCAACTAGTTCATTCTTTGTAGCATGTTGTCCCCTGACTTGATTGACGATTAGCTCACTATCCCCAAACACTTGCAAGTTCTTTATGCCCTTTTTCGTGGCCCAATGAAGTTTGTGAATCAAGGCCTCATATTCAGCTGTGTTGTTTGAACAGGAAAACTGAAAACGGAAAGATGAATAATATTTTATGCCTTGAGGTAAAACAAGCATAGCTCCTCCTCCTGCACCTTTCCTACTCCTTGATCCATAAAAAAATAACTGCCATACCTCATTGTCATCCTTATGGTCTGGTTTGGTGATGCTAGGAATAGGCTGGTTTCCTTGATGTATGCAATAAACTCCTAGCTCGATTCTTCTACTTCTTGGTAGGGATCAAAAGCATGTACCTTGCTTGCCCATTCATCAAGAGTCAAATCTGGAATGCTTCTAACTTTGGTGTTAGCTTCATCTATGTTTGGATAATCTTCTTAATCAAATGCCGAGCATAGTTGGCATTGTTTTACCTTGGAGTATGAGGCTCAATATGAAAGTTTGCAATTGGTTGGATCTGATTGTGACCTTAGTACCATATCTTGTTCTCGAACAACATGTGTGACTAATCGCCAGATAAGTAGCCTCCAATTTTAGCTGTGAAATCCCTTGATAAGCATAGGGCAAAGAGTGGTGGCAAATCTATCACTGACACATCTTGCAAAACGGTAACATTGGGGCATGCATGCAAGGTAAGATTCAAAGTTTTAATCACTCCTACCGTTGCTACTTCACTGTCCCATCCAATTGCACTACCCCCTTTGATATGACTTCATATTGGAGACCCAGCTGATCAACTATTTGCTTGGGCATGACAAAACTACTTGCCCCAGAATCAATCATGCAATTGTGTACTAGTTTATTGCCAATGATTAATGAAACATAGAATGGAGGGGGTTTCAAAACTTTACCTTGTTGTCCTCCATGATTCCCTTCAGATGAGCCGAAAGATTTGTGAGGACATTCTCTTGCATATGGACCTGCTGGTTCGAAGTTGACCAATTCTTCATGGCAGCTTGTAGAAGATCTCTTTGGCCTGGGACGGATAAAGATTCCCACATTGATATATTCACATTTGTCTTCTTCATTTGATCAATGATACTAAATGGGGATGAAAGATCTCTTTGCTGTCCTTTAGGCTGCACATTCCTTTCTTGTGCATGGGCAGCAACAACTAGCATTTGAGTTGGTTTAGAAGGTAGTTTGGGCTGTCTTTGCATGTTTGGGCTCATATTTTGCTTACCAAGACCTTGTGGAGTGATGGAAGGTTGTAGATCACTTGGAGCCAATGACTACCCTTCACCAATATTCCTCTTCTTTGATCTTGTGTTAGCTGCTACACTCTGAGAAATTGTTTGATTCATGCCACAAAAATCCTCAGCTTGCCAATTCGCAAGTGCGGTATCATTTGGAGCTATGTTTTGTTGAGATGTCCCTTGTTGCTGATTTGCTTCTTGACTCACTTCACCCTCAATGCCAGTAGTTGTCACCATCAAGGCTTGGTTTAAAGCACCATTAAAGCACATAGATTGGTTGTGAGGTTCATTGCATGGGAAACACCAATCATACTCTTGAGCTATGTTGTTTTGGACTAGCACTAATGCTTTAGAAGCAGATGCAACATTGGGGTTATAGGGCTGAAATGGTCTATTAGTGGGAGGCCTTACTTGGCTTTGATTTTGATTTGCAGCTTGAGTTGGTGACCTATTTTGTTGGTATGGGGGCCTAGCCTGGTACTGCGCTTGAGGCTGATACGGTCTAGCACTTTGAGCTTGTTGTCTTTTGATAGTCACCAACTCATTTCCAAGGTTCTGCAATTGTTTCATAACCTCTTGGAGTTCATTTGAAGCACTAGAGGATGAAGTAGAAGTTTCATTTGAACTTTGATTTCTAGGAGTGGGAATAGGAGCCAAAGTGGGTGCCTGACTAGTGCTTATATTTTCTAAGTTTGGATATAAGGGCATATGAGACCTAGGAGCTAGCTTACCACTTGAATAAGACAGCTTTTCAGCCCTAATGGCGATGTTATAAGCAGCAGTAAGGTTGTGCCTCCCATAGATTGAATTAACATAGAAATATCAGAATTCAAAGCCTTAAGATAATATAGAAAAGCACCTTCAGCTGTTGGCCTAATGGCCACTAGAATCCTATCCCAAGACCTTTGAAATCTGAAGTTGAAGTCAGTCAGCTGCTCGTTGGGAGCTCTCTTGATAGTTGTCAATTGTTCTAGTAGAGACAAATTGTCTCCCTTTTCTCCAAACTACTCATGGAGAACTATGCATAACTGATTCCAATTTTGGATAGAACCAGCTCCAAGGCTCCTAAACCACTGCAAAGCCTTCCCTTTGAATGAAGATGCCAACAATTTGACAACAACATCCATTTCATTTATCTCATGGATTGCACAAACGTTAGCAATGTCTTTGACATGATCACCAGGAGTGGTATGATTTTCTCCAGAAAAAATGGAATGTTCTTCAATGCTGCAATTGGGACTGGATTCTGTGCATTGAGGGCAAGTGGATCTTGCCAGTGAAATTGACAAAGGGATTCGGTGGTAGATGTGCCATTATGATTGGCCTAAGAACTCTGGTTGATGCGAGAAAAGGTCTACTAGGTGGAGGTGTAGACAAAGTCTGGTTAGGTGGAGATGGTGATCTTCGTGGTCCTCTTCCTCTCCTTCCTCTTGCCTAGTGATAGCTATAAGTGGAAAAATAACCCCTCTTCTCGAGTATCAGACCTGGTTCGAATTCTTCTCATGTGCCTGGGAAACCTGTGCTACTATACCACTGAATTCTATCCCTTCGGAGTCGCCAGATGTGTTAGAAAGTGAGCCTCAAAAGGCTAGATTCTGCCAAGTTACACACCAAACCTGACAATATTAAAAAATAATTTAAAACTTTGAAGGACCCGAAAGATACAGTTCTTCAATTTGGTTATCGGGTATTGTTGTGTAGTTACTAATCCCCAAAAGGTACAGGCAAAACTCAGGTCATGCAAGGCAACTTACAAAACCTGAAATACACCGTGTCAGAACTTGGGACATGCTCAATACTTGGGAAAACCTGAAATACTAAAAACCATGAAATTTTGAAAGTCAAAATCTCAAAAATCTAAGAATACCCTTTTGAAGATTACCCCCCGATCTATCAACTAGTGAAATTTTGACTTGTTTTGAGCAAGTTAAGCCCTTGAAAATCGATTTCAAAGTTCAGCTTGGAAGGTGAAAAATCTGAAATTGTAAAACCTATAATTTTTTAGTCCAAATTTCTCAAAAATTCCTTCAAATCTTGTGGAATAACCTCTTGTCCCACCGGGCGTGCCAAAACTATTGATGGCGAATCACAACACCCCTGAATGTCTATAACTCGATGGGTTGAGACTCTCAGTGCGATTGCATAACATGGAGCTTTTCTCAAGTGTGGGACCTTGTGAATCGGGAAAAATCTCCGGATGAAGGCCGGTTCCTATTCCTCTGTTCAGATGCACACATAAAAATGCAGAGGGTTTACTCAAAAACCTAATCTAACTTTCCAAGGAGACAGGGTAAAAAGATGCATAAAATAAACCCAAACTAACAAAGGTGATGCACCGAGGAATGGAGAACACCTGTCTTGCCAATAAACACAAACCATTAAAATGCAATGCAAGATCATGCATAGATAACCAAATTTGTAGTGAAAGATCAGGAGGATGCAAATGAATACAGAGAGGGTTGAGAATCATCCACATGCATGCATTATTTGCTCCAAAGATTGATACAATACACTACAAAATGCCAAGAGGCAAAATTGCATTACAATTTTAGATGGGAAGTTTGAACTCCACAAATTCACTCGCCAAAGAGAAGAAGGGAGGGGAAAACAAGAATGTCCAACCTTTAGAAAGAAGCCCCCTTACAATTTATAGGAAGAATGAGAGAGGGAAGAGAGAGGAAATCTAAATCTACCCCAACCACCTCTAGGTTACATTTAATTTATCTCATTATGGTGGTAGGTGAGAACCCTAGTAAACTTAAAAAGTGGCGAACTGTATTTTGTATTTTTAAGAACTTGTTCCCACCTAATTAAAGATATCCAATCGTAGTTGGACAGAGGACCTCGTAAGCTTTCCGAATATTCCAACCTTGTGTGAATCCGAGCTCCCTGTGAAAAGTTATGGCCATCTGAATATCTAGGTCGTGGTCTCGCTTTGTCAGCGCTCAGAATGTTGCGCCTCCTGAAGGTGTGCCATAGGCGCATCCATATTTGTGTCGACATCCTCTTACCTGTGCCATGGCATGAACGTTTTCATGTCGACACTCTTCTTCACTGCGCCGGCCATGGCATTTATATTCATGTCGACAACTTTGTGTCATGCGCCCTTTACATGTGCCAAGGGGCGACTTTTTCCATGTCGACACTCGTGTCATGTGCCCTTTACATGCACCAAGGTGTGCCTTTTTCATGTCGACACTCTGTGTCATGTGCCCTTTATGTGTGCCAAGGCTCGACTTTTGGCCTAAATAAATGTCAGTTTTGAGTTCCTTTGATTTCCATATTCTTCTACTTGTCTATATCTACCCTGGGAAGATATTTACAACAGTATGTGAGATCGAGGGTCCAAATAACCCTTGTACCATGATCTTTATACCTTCATTCGTGATAAAACATTTCATGCTTGACATGAAACTAATGCATAAACGTGCTTTAGCACAACATGCTTCTCGTTACACCATTTTAGCAGAAACTCTTTATAAATGAGGATATGATGGCACCCTGCTCCGATGTCTTAATCAGGAATAATCCTCGAGTGTCTTAGCTGAAGTCCATTCTGGTATTTGTGGAGCACACACAAATGGTATCGCCTTAGCCAAGAAAATCCTGTGAGTTGGATATTATTGGCCCACCATGGAAAGTGACGCATGTCATTTTGTCAAATGTTGTCAAGCATGTCAAAAGCATGGAAATATTATCCACACACCTTCCTAGGCATTACAATCGATAACCACACCATGGCCCTTCTCTCAATGGGGACTTGACCTCATTGGTAAAATCAGACCAACATCATCCGATGGACATAAGTTCATCATTTTAAGCTCTGATTACTTCACTAAATGGGTAAAGCTATGCCTCTCACTTATGTTACCGGTAGCCAAATATTGAAATTCATTTTTAATAATCTCATCTGTCGATTTGGTATTTCATCCACTCTGGTTGTAGATAATGGAAAATCATTTAAAAACCAGGATGTAAAATACCTAGCCAAACATTTTCACATCAAACTTAAATGGTCCACTCCATACTACCCTCGTGGCAACAGTCAAGCGAAATGACCAATAAGACCTTAAAATCCATCATGAAAATATTGTCAACACCCATGGACGTAATTGGCATACTCAAATTTACCCCGCTCTTTGGGATTACCGTACATCTTACCGTACGCCTACCGGAGCCACCCCATTTTCCCTTGTTTATGGTTGTGAAGCCATTTTACCTATTGAGATAGAATTCCCATCCTTAAGGATCACCCTTAAAGATGTAATTAATGAGGATGAATACCACAGCAATCACGGCTTCAAGAGCTTGAGCTTCTCGATGAAAAGCGACTTAATACTCTTAATCATCTTCAAATCTATCAAAACCGATCGCATACGCTTATCATAAAAGGTAAGACCCAGAGAATTTGAAATTGGTGACCTCATTTTAAAAGAAAATCAAAAGAATACCACTAAAGAACGAAAAAAAAAGAAAAAATTGAGCCTAATTGGATAGGACCCTATGTAATCATAGCTAAATTTGGCTCTGGAGCCTATAAATTGGCCACTGAAGATGGTCGAGATCTTGATGAACCAATGAATGCAGTTCATTTAAAGAAATTTTATCTTTGAGATGTTCACTATTATGAGAAACAACATGTACATTGTTCCTTCTATCTTGTTTATCTCCGAATAATTTAAATTTATTCATTTCCATTGGCAGATATTTTCTTTATCAAAATCACATCTTCATATTTATCATCATGAGACAAGAGCTAATATAAATCCTATTAAGTTTGTGAGCTTCATACTTCTTCCATTTTTAGTCGCTTTCATCTATGGTCACACCTAGAAGTTTACGATGGTAATATAATCCCCTCAAAGACATTCTCTCTGCGCATAACAAAGCTCTAAACTTCGTTACCCGATTCGTTTAGTCATCCATCTCGGTCTTCGGTGTTGAACCTCGCGTCTAGTAGTCGTGTGGGGTTGAGATTGGGGGTAGACGTTTCTTCCCAAATACAAAGCACTATTGTAAAAAAATCCATCAATTCAATAACTTATGAATAATTCATTGTCACATCTTTCGTCCTTCATAGTCTTTGGTGTTGAGCCCACACTTCTTACTGGTAGTGTGAGACTGGGAATGGAGGAAGGTGCCCTTACTCGTCTACATCTTGTCTTCGGTGATAAACCCTTGCCTCTTACAAGTGGTATGGGGCAAAGCGTAGAGGGTCATTCTCATAAAAGCATAAAAACATTACAAAATATTAAAAAAACAAAACAAAACAAAAAAAGACAAAAAGGGAATTCACTCACCTATATTTTGCCTTCGGTGATGAGCCCTTGCTTCTCACTAGTAGCATGGGGCAAGGCATAGGGATTCATTTCAAAAATATAAAATCTTATAGTGCTTTACAAATTATAAAACCCCAAACAAGTAATTTAGATGCCTAAGTGAAGAGAGAACTATCCCTTAACCTCATATCTTACCAATCAAGCAGCCACATAACTGTCTAAGTCTAGCACATGACTCATAAAGTGAAAGCCATTTTTGAAACTGGTTCAATACCATTATGAAGAGTGGAGTCACAATTTCATAAGGGGATTGTTGTTAGCATTTGTCTCTATATTCATTATCTACCTCCTACGTCCTTCTTGATTCTCGGTGATGAGCCTACATATCTTACTAGTTGTGTGGAGTCAAGAATGGAGTTAGATTTCTTTTCATCATATCATCACCATCATATCCTGCCAATGGAAAGAGAATTTGTGTTATTTTGAGCATAAGTTACAACACGAAACATGGTACATACGGATAATATCCTGGTTTATCACCTCTCAAAATAAGTCTCGCACTCTAGTCTATAAACGCCAATCACAATGTAAAAATCTACAAACAAGTGTGAAAATCGTCAAAAATCCAAAAACAATGTAAAAATCTAAAAATCCAAAAACATTTGAAAATTGTCAAAAATCTAAAAATAATGTAAAAATCTAAAAATCCAAAAACATTTGAAAATTGTCAAAAATCCACAAACAAGTGTAAAATCCAAAATCTAAAAATATTTGAAAATCGTCAAAAAAACCCAAAAACATTAGAAACAATCGTCCAAAATCCAACAAAAAATTAGAACTCGTCAAAAATCTAAAAACATTAGAAACACTCGTCAAAAATCTAAAAACATTAGACAGAATCGTCAAAAATCCAAAACCATTAAGCAAGAATCATAAAAATTCAAAAACATTTGAAAATCGTCAAAAAAAAAAAACATTTGAAAACCGTTAAAAATCTAAAAAACATTAGAATATATATATATATATATATATATATATATAATAAACAAAAATAAAAAAATCCACAAAATCACAAAAACTCTAAAATAACCAACACAATTCAACCTTTGAACTATTATCCCCAACGAATGATCCAATCACCTTATGACTACCAAATTCAAACCACTTCTCCTCGCGTGAATCCTCGCTTGGGGCAAATTTGGCTCTCATTATTTCCTTGTTTGAGGACAATGACCCAATACTTTACTATGTCCTCATACCCTTGCTTGGGGGCACATCCAATCAATCCTCACTGTGGAACACGTTAGGGATATGTTTATTGGTTCTTGTGTTGCATTATTAGTTATAAATTATTAATTGCTTTCTTGTATCTTGATATATTATAGGGGGCATCTTGATTTTATGTATCTTGGTGTTCTCTCTAATATTCTTATGTTATTTGATTGCATGTCATTCTTCAGGGCATCATGCTTTCTTGATGGCCTCTGTCTATGCTCTCTTCTATTTACATATCGTCTGGGGCATCAAACCTTTTTATGGCCCCTGTCTATGCTATCACGCATATTATAGTCTAGTCATCCTAATCTTTTATATCAGGATGCATCCTATTATGTGCTATATTAAAATTAATATGCTTTTCGTCACGTGAGTATCTTTCTAGCATGATCAACATCTTACTTTGCACCCCATCCATTCACCCATACTAATACATTCCCCAGTTTGGGAATCCTACTTGATCACCATTGCAGTTTACGAATCCTACTTGACGATCTTTCTCAAGTAGCATTCATTATCCAACAGCTCCTCCTCCCCCACCATGCTCACCATGTATTTTATCCATTCATCCTTGCTCCTCATTTTTACTCCTCCGCCACTTATCCCCATATTACCCTTCTCACCATTCCTGTCCCCTCTCACCCATTTGTATTCTTTCCTTTCACCCTTTTGCTTCCCGCTTGACAATCTTACTTAATAACCCCTTCTATATGGAATCCTCGGTGGAGGTTTACCCTCTCCCTAAAATCTTCCCGCTGTATAAGCTTCTTCACCACCTCCCCTCTCATCAAACAACAATCACCACCAAACACATCTTCCCATTCCACCTCTTCTGCTTCTCATTCTTGCATCATTACTCTCACCACGCAGCATCCCAATTAAGGATTCCCCTCACACTCTCCACCCTCCACTACATATATTCCTTCATCCATTCATGTTACACTCCTTTGTTTCCTTTCTTTCTTGTTATCACCTCATCTCATATCATATACCACTCAGGCATACCTCACTCACTCTTTTCTCATCCTTCCCCAAACCCGTCTTATGCTTGGTCATCCTACTTACACGTTCTCGTAGTATGGAAAATTCACTTGAGGGTTCCCCTTCAGTCCATTTTGTCATACCCTATTCCCACCAACTCTATCATCATCCTTCTTCTTCTTCAGCTTGAAATCTTACTTAACCATTCCGACCGCATGGAAATCTTACTTAAGACTTCCACTTAAGGTTGATCTGCTTTATGGACTTCCCCCATCCCATCATATTTCCCCCATCTTATTTCTCCCGCCTCATCACGATCATCTTCTTCAACCTACCATTCCACCCATGTCCCCAATATCATCTTGTCTTTCTCCTTGCATATCATCCTTGTCGGTTAGGTGATCTACGAAACTTCTTCTAGCATGACAATCTTACTTAAGAGATTCTCTTAAGCATGACATGTCATCTTACACTCGCTCATCACTCTACAATATCACCATCCATATTTCCTCTTCATTCCCCATCATCACATCTTTTTACCACCACTATCACTCTCCTCTACTTGGCAATCTTACTTAACCAGTCACTGGCATGGCGATCTCACTTAAGAGTCCCACTTAAGGATGATCTGTCTCCTTGCCTTTCCCCATCACTACACACCCTTCACCCTTCACTTTTTCTCGACATTCCCCATTATCACATCCTTTCACCTCCTTTTCGATTCTCACAAACACCACTTCTCGCTTGACCACTTGTCATCTCTAGTTTCGCTTGCTTGGCAATCTTACCTAACCACTTCCATCACATGACAATCTTATGTCAGGGTCCTCCCTACACTTAACTTGTTATTGTGAACTTCTCCCCACCTCATTCTTCGTTCACTTTGTTGATCGCTTCTTCCACCTGGTATCTTCTACTACCCACTTTTCCCTCTACTATTCTTTTTTCTCCACATATCCTCTTACAACATACATCTAATCTCTTCCGCCTACAATCACATTCTTTTCCCCCATTTTCCCCTTCTTGATCCATCATCCTTCATACCATTTCTTCCCATTCTTTTCATGTCTTGGTTCTTCATCCTCACCTCATTCATCCTCATCACCCGCATCCTCTCCTCGCTTTCACCTAGTCCCAACTCATCCCTCCCATTTTCTTTACTCTTTCCACTTCATCTTCTCAAATTCCCCCACATTTCTACCCACACACACATTCGCCATTATTGTTAACATTCCTCTATCATTCTTTCATCATCTTCTATTCCCGCGCTAATAATTGTAAATGGGCTTTCCCTAAAAATCATCAATCCTCATTCCGCACGACCTCATTCACTCCCTTGAACCTTCTAGAGTTTCCCTTCATTCCTTCCCTCCTCTAAGCCCACCACTCATTGTAAAAGGGATTTCCCTAACATCCTTTTATTGGTGTTACCCTTTCCAATCCTCATTAGCATTCTCATTTTCTTTATTTTGTCTCTCACTCTTCCCCACCACTCATTGTAAAGGGGATTTCCTAACATCCCCTCATTTGCATTGCCTCTTCTATCCCCCATTCTCTTTTCTCTCCTATTCTTTTCCCTCAATCCCACCCTTTCTTGTCGCTTCTTACCCATTTCTCCATCTTCTCTTCGCCCTCTTCAATAACTTTCTGTCTTCATCATACATCCTTTTTCTATTTTCTCGTCATCCTAGTATCCTCATTTTATGCATCTCTGCATATTTTCTAATCGATATAATTCCTCCCCTCTTTCTTCTCTAAACATTACTTATACTATTCCCTTTCCACTTATTACCCCCTTTATATTCCCTTCCTTCTACATCATTTTCTTTGTTATCCTCTTCTCTCTCCCACCCCTCGTCTTATTTCCCTTCCCCGTATTGTCTTCTTCCCCTTTTTCCATCACGTTTCCTCCTTACTTCCCCATTGATAACCTGGTTGTTCAGCGTTGTCCTATATTTTTATCATACCACCCTCCACATGCATCTCCATACGGTCTGTTCCATATTCTTTTCCTTGGTCTTCCTCGCAATGACACGATTCCTTCAATCTTATCCTTGTATTCATTCTATCTTCCTTTCCTCTCCCCTAATTTTCACGTTTCTTCTAACCACTTCTCCTTTTCTCTACCACCCCTACCTTTTCGTTCATTCTGTATCTATTTCTCTTCTTTTCTCTCCTCTTTTTCACACTTTTCTCGCCCCTCATAGTTTATTTTTTTCTCCATTCTACTTCTTCTTTCGTCCTCTTTCCATTTTCATCCATTTCACCCCCTACTCCCACCTCGTTTTCTCCTTCTTATTTATCCTTTCCCATTTCCTGCTTTTCTCAGCTCTATCATTTCTTTCATTTTCATGCATCCCTCTTTACTATCTCTGTTGCTTCCTTCATTTTACACATCTCTCTATTTTATCCCTTCACCCTCTACTCTGTCATTTTCCTGTTTTTACCTTGTTTGTCCTTCATCATTCCCTTCTTCCCCTATCATCCCTCTCTCTTATTTCTACCTCTTTCATTATTTTTTTCCCCTCCCCTATCTCCCTTACTCTTCTCGTAATCAACCCCCAATCCTATCCATTCCCTTTTCTCTTTCCCACACACCCTCACACCTAGCATTCAAGGCTGATTGAATCCTTTCTCCATTTGCGTCGATGCGGTCATTCCAGTCTCTTCCACTCCATTATCGTCCTCTTCTCCACATAATTCATTTCTCTTCTTTTCGAGAGTTCTGTCATATATTCTATTCTCATCAGTCCTCTCGAGGGGCATCACCACATCTATCCATAATCACATCTTCTCATGACATTTTTGTCTTGGAGGATACTATGACATCCGTCACTCACCACTTTCTATTCTCCCCAAAAACATTCGCTCTACCTTTTGCTTAAAAAAGTAGATTGAATTCTTCCCCATATCTTTCTACTTTCTTTGAAAGGACACTACTTTCATAGTACCCTTCCAAAGAGGGGCAAATGTAGACACCCTAATTTCACATCTATCCTAAATCAATTAATTCCCCTTCCTCATTTCCCACAAAAATACACTTTGAATTAATCAAATATAATTTGATTAATTATCCATTTAAAAATCCAAAAAATAACCCAATCCTCACCACATGTCATTATTCTCCATGTTTTTCTACTATTGAAGTAAAAATTCAAATTCAAATCCTCACCCACCCTTCGTGGTCCCCACTCACCTAAAATCCTCCACTTATGAATTAAAATATAATTCAAATCCTCACCCATTCTTCATGGCCTCTAGTCACCTAATCTTGCCCACATTTTCAAACCACTCACTTAATCTTGCCCACATTTTCAAACCATGATTACTTAAATTACTCTCGCTTAATCACCCCCAGCTATAAATACAACCTTACACCTCCCTCTAAAAACATGGAGAATAAGCTTGAATGCCATATCTAAGTTCTTGCATCCTTTGAGCAAAGAACATCCTTTTGCCTCGTCTTAATGCCCAAATAGCCTCATAATCCTTTTTCCCATCTAGTGCAAAGTAAGAGGATCATTGTTACAGGAAGGTCTTGCTCCGTCTTGAAGAAAAACACCTACATATCACACAATCAGGGCTCAATCCAAGTTTCCTAGCCCATTCTGAGGTTTGCTATGGAACACAGAGAGGAGGTATGATTATTGGTATTTTACTTCCTTGTTAGTAGTGTATTTTTCCTAGCTTACGGTAGACACCCATAATTACGCCCGAGTAATTTAAATACTTAAATTGCGCTAATTATCTCTCTTCTGGAAAATTGACGACATATCGTCAAAAGCACTCATCTTCTCTCTTATTATCGTTAATTAATTACACTATGCTAATTAATTAAGTCACCTATCCAATGAACAACCTAATTAATGACCTTTCATTAATTAATCACCCCTTCTATCTGGACTAATTAATTATTATTAATTAAGTAGCTTTCCCCTTCATTTAACCAATAAATCAATATTTAATTGATTTAATCCCCTTCTAATAGCCTAAAATTGTACTAATATTCCTCTAATTAGATTCTATATGCTTACATCTACCTATTAGTTAATCACCTTTGATTAATTAAAACACCTCCCAACTCCCATGACTTGCTAAGCATAAATTAAACCCTTCTAAAGTAAGGTTACCTTTTATAAAACAACCTTATCCATTCCTAATCTTGTTTTACCTTTATCCCACATGCAAAGGCATGAAGTGTTTCCTTTATCCATTGGGCTATATAAGGAGCCCTCCTTCTACCTTTATACCTACACCTAAACTTCTTGAAAAGACAAATGCAAAACATATAGCAAAATAGACTAAGAGCTTGCCTTTTGTTTTCTTGAGAGTTCACATCAGAGTTAAGCCTCTTTCCTAAGTGCTTAGGTCATATGGGAGGTGTCAAAAGGGTCTTGTAGCCTGAATTTGACAAGCCCTCATTCCTAGCTTCTTGGAATACCAAAGACAACCATTTTTGATTGCCATGGAGCCTACTTAGGCCCATTCATTTATTTGTTAGAGAATAGAGGATTTAGATGCTTAAACATTGTTAGTTTCAAAGTTTTTGTATATGATGAATGTTTGCATCTAACCTTGTTTAATTCTTATCTTGATGGTGCTTAGTATGTTGTTTAATTCTTGCTAATTAAGGCTATTTAGGTGTTAGTATTTACTTATATTAGCATTAGTTTAAAAACAACACGTGCACACACTCGCATATATATCATGGGAGGGGAATTTCATTCTATTCCATCTCTCACATTCTATATATTTTCTATATTCTAGATCTATTCCGCTATCATTATGCAACTTGCACAAGAGCATCCTAGGGCATCGTTATACATACTTTCACACATAACTACATGGAGTTTGAAATGTAGTTTAACACTCGATACTAAGTTCACTCTTCGGGTGATCACCGGGTCATTTCGACTCCACATTTTACATATTTTTTTATTAGAGTTGATGCGGTTTGTGGACATGTGCAACTAAGTATCTATTTTGTAGGTTACAGGTGAGAACAAACACATTGGAACAAATCCATAGTGATAAACATATACCAATAACAAAGCTCCTTCTACACATAAAATATCAAAACCCGAGCATTTGGGTGGACATTAGCACCTAGATCCAGTCACTAGCGCACGAGCGCTCCTATCCTCCCATGAGAGCTTCTATCCCACACATTTTTGGGTCTCAGAAACTCTAGTGAGCCTTAACGATGCTGCTTCTAGTTTGTTTCAGCTATTCACCTATCTCGAGTCACTTCTAAATCACTCAGAAATCAGCTAAGTCACCCTCTCTCTCTCTCTCTTGTTAGGGTTTCATATTATTGCATGCTTGTTGCTTTTCCATTTACTGTATATTATCATTTGTATATCATTAATTACAGTAGTTACTCTAAAATTAAGATTTAATTCAATTTATATTAAATCAAACCCTTTCCCAGATAATCTCTCGGGTGTCTACTTTGCATATTATATATAGGTGTTATATTTCCATTATAGTTCCTTTCTTTCCTCATTATGCTTGGTTACATATATATTGTGTATTTGTTATCTTTTAGACTAACATGACTAACACGTGTCTTGTGCAACACTTACAATTATTGCTTCACTAACTCTTTTATATCATATGTTACGTATTTTTCATCACATTTAGATACACTTGCTTTTCATAAATATTTGCTAGTTATGAGTGTGTGTGAATGCTTGTTTGTTACTTTTATTAAGGCCTAAGGGCCTTGATTATCTTGGAATACCGTGGATGTCTTATGTTTGTGGCATTATGCCTTGTATGTGGTTGTGTATCTCTTATTTTCCTACCTAAGGGCCTTGACTGTCTTGTGACACTATGGGTATCCCATGTTTGCAAGAACTTCACCTTTTGTGTGACATTTTTGATATGTTTACACTTGTTTCTACATTTTATACACTTATTTTCTATTGACAGATGGTTTATTATTGTTATTATTGTTCTATTGCATTGAAACTCATATGGTTACCATGCTTCTTATTTTTGTTGCTCTTATTTTGTGCTATGGTTTCTATCATCCACATTACCCTTGTAGATACAATTTCTTCTTAGTGACCACCACATCGACATTTCAGAATTTATACATAGATTCTCAAATTCTCATACATGGGTATACATATTATCTTTTGAATCACACGTGCCTCAAAAGAAGGGTCAACCATCTAGGGGTTTATTCTATATTTTTAGCACACACATGCATTTTTTGGGCATAAACATATGTAGAGGTAGACATAAATGACTCAAAATTGGACTCATACACTAAAATCCAAAAATCTACACAAGGTCATAAAAGTATAGATTGGTCAACATCGTACGGATAGTTCGACCCCACTATATGGTTTTTCCTAGGGGCATTTTCTCCATATTTTTAGTAGTTCTAGAGTTCTAACCACTAGCACAAGGTTTCTATACTGTTTTATACTCATTAACTTAGTTTGAAATGGATTCAGGGGACATTAAGTATCTCTCTCTCTCTCCACAATAATCAGTTTTGTTTTTAGTTTTAGGCACATTGGGACATGTGATGCGAGAGAATACATAAAATCAATCATACATTCACCTTTCAAGAGTTTTTAAACATCCACTACACCTCATCTATGTAATAGAGGATCAATCAAAGCCCAAAATGGCTTAACAACTGCTATATTTGATCAAATCTTGCACAAATTAACACCATATCACAAAAATGATCTCCTTGTTACCTTACCATGTCTCTACACCCTACATACAATGCTAAACAACATTCATATTGATTCCATTTCCTCTAATTTCATCCCACACTCACCTTGCCATTACTTACTCAAATTTTGGCTTCACAAGCTATTGCTCAAGAATGTAATTTTTGGATTTTTTGCTTCCACAAGGTGCTTTCTAGACCTCCACCCCTACTTCACATGCTCCAAAAAAACTTAGATCCAACATGAAATTGATTCAAAATAGTCAAAAACACCAACCAACTCTACTTTGTCCAAACTGCCTATTAGATGCCCTTAAGACAAGGTAACTTACAACATTCATGGATGTAGACTTCTAGAGATACCTAGAAGAATCTCTCAACTCTTTCCAAGCCCCTTTTCCATGCTCATGGTGTATGCAAAATTTCAAAACCCTACTCTTTGTATTGCTCTCTCTAGTACAACTTGTTGCTTTGGACTTGCAAACCCTCAACTAGGTCCTTTATAGTCTATCTTTAACCATAACTTGCATTACAAAGGTTTCAAGACAAACTACCACATTTTAGGACACCCATTTTCATGTTTCTTCTATGTGCAAGGTTTCATTCCAAGATTCAACCATTTAAAGCTATTTCCTTTGTGAACTAGCCTTACCAATTAGGCTCTGAAATGTGTCACAAGTGCCCTCTTTGCTACTGTCATCAATATCTTTCATTCTAACCAAAGAAACCCTAAAATTATTTCTTAATCACCCCGAGAACCTAATCAATTTGATTTTTATTTGATTTTAGATCAAAATTTCCTTTCTATAGGATTTTAATACACCTTTTTCTTTCAAACCCTAACAATGACCTATGTAACTAGTGAAGCTTAAAATTGATATAAAATGGAGGACTATTGGATTCAAGGCTTACCACTTGGCATGGAGGTTTGTTTTAACTTCTAACACATTAATGTGTTAGTAATGAGGCTAGGGAAACATGTAAGGACCCCTCTTTATTGATTCTTCCATTGTCTTGGTCTATAAGTGTTCACAATCACAGTTTGAAAATACCTTTTATCCTTGAACCGAGCAATATAACCATATACCTAAGTTGACACCTTCTTCACGCAAGTTTCATGCAACATCTCCTTATCAAACTTACTCTTGACGACTCAACAATATTTTATTATCATATGCATTTAATGTATTGGCCTAGTTCATGCACTCATCACGCTTTCCTTTGCTTTCCATACACATGTAATGAATGTCAACTAACAATCAACTTCAAGTCATACTATAACTTTCAAAATCATTCCCGTATCATTTCATGCTCCATCAATCATGATAAAATCATTCCAAGCCCTTATCTTAAAAGGATCACAATTAACACTTAAGTTTTTTCCTTGCAAGATCACAAATTATAATGTGAAGGTATAAATATTACCTTAGTTTATGGGTTCATTAAACTTATTACCTTGCTCGAGATTTGTCTAGAATAAAAATGAAAATAACCAAGAAGTAAATCCTTCACAAAGTCCTTGCAAAATCTGAGCAATGTCATTTCTTAAAAATAATCTATTATCAAAATAGAGTACTTGATATAATTATTGGGACCCCAAAATAGTGGATAAGTACACAAAGGCGCATAGGCACGCAAGGCTTAGTTGAAGAAGGATGCATAGGACATGGTTTAGGAAGGGTTTAAGAAAACCCGTGGCGCGTGCACGGATAGAGCCAAGGTTTCAGGACTTAGCCATATTGGGCATTTTGGGTAGGACATGAGAAAAGCATGACCCGACTGTGCATGTAGAGTGGATAAGGTGTCAGCTTGACAACGTGATGCCCATGAAAGGAATATGCCCTGTGATAGAAGGTTCTAGAAGACATCATGGCAAAAAGTGGAGAGCTCAGGCCTGGAGAAGCATGCTCCCATGGAGGACCACATTTAGACACTTGGCATCAGATTTGAGGCCACAAAAGGATGAGTTGGCACTTTGGGATGCCTATATATGTGAGTGCTCATAGGAGAAAAAAAATAGATATAGATCGGATAGATGGAGGGAGAGATTAGATAGAAAGGAGAGGAGATTATAGGGAGCAGAGCTCTATAGAAATACTACGAGAACTCTATGGGATTGGGTAGAGGCTATATAAAGGAGTAATGTATTAAGGGGCTGGGTTGTAAATTTTTCTTTGTATGGATGAAGGACATGATCCCTGTTATGATGCATGAATTTAGTCTGATCAAGTTGTGGTAGTCTAATGGATCCATTGAATGTAATGAGGTTACAAACATGAATGAGTATGAATATAATTGATTTGGTTCATATCTATATCTTTTCATTTATGTTCATGGATGTTATGGAATAAATGTAAATCCTTATGTATTCTCCTTTCTGCTGTAGTTCTATCTGTTATCTATAAACACTCTCTGTTTGGAATGAATACATTTGTCTAGAGGTCGTTCTGAGCCCTATGATGATTGTATGTCTCATTTCCACTTTTATTCATTAAGTTCATGACATAGATGATGGTTTCCCATTTAAATCACATAAAGAGAGACTCGATGCTGCAAGTGTGCCTCGGTGAGCACCCAACGCCCACTGGGTGATAGGTCGGTGTGCATGGGATTTCTTTCCTTTGTGATGGGTGTAAAAATGACTACATCTTGGTTCTGTTTGTTGCTGGGACCTCTTTTCAAAGTTATAGTGGGAAATGACATACATCTTGATCTCGTGAAATGAGTAATGACACATCGTTTAACTTTGGAAAGTGTTGAATCATGGTTCAAAAGTAAGGAGGATGAATTTTCTCAGAGATTCAATACTAGATTTGAGTTTAATGCACGGAGATGGGTATAAGAGAACCTCTACCATGATTTATGTGATACTTTTTCTATTGCTTCTCAATAGAACTATATGAATGGAGCTCAACATATGTGTCTAGACAATCTGGTATTATAGAGCATGTGCATGGCCCCAAGAAGAATACCAGAGACCGTAGGATGCATTTTTGATGCGGACTCGTGCTGTGGATCATTGGTGGAAAGGTGTGTTGGCTAGCTATACTCTAGAGTACGCTATTTCTACATACTCTTGTCTGGAAGTTGTTGAGTTTGAGTTTCTGTGGGAGCCCAGAGGATCATTTCTATGAGCTATCCCTCTGGCAATGAAGATCTTGATTGTTACCTTGAGTTTAGAGGCATTTCCATTGGCCGGCTAAAATGTTCTAAGCGTTGGGTGAGGAAGCTAGGGTGGAGGAAGATGACAGATATTACGACGGAGAAAGAAAGGGAGGAGAGATGGCTCAAGTATAGTGAAGCGTGTGAAAGGGAGATTGCTAGACAACGTGAGGTTGCAAGTGTGATGGATCTATGGAGGTAGACATTATGGGAAGGAGTGGAGGTTCACATGAAGGACGTGGAACCTGAGTAGTCTGTGCTACCCCATCTTGGCAAGCATGTAAGAGAGACCCCTTCAACTTCTGATGAGAGTTCGTCACATGGAGAGAGAAGATTCGTTGGCATGTATCTGAACCCACCTAGTGATGAACCCCGACGCTTGGTTTTCTAGATCAAGGAAGGAGTATTGTTGACCCAGTTGGTATCAGTGGAAGTGACAGATCTGCGCCCTGGGAGATACAATTTTTCATTTCCCACTTCTATGGCTACACATATTCCAGTATTCGGAGGAATTTTTAGACAAGGAGCAAGTACACAAGCCTTCGGTCTCACATCTGGGAGTGGTGCGGGGTACACTAGTGGTAGTGGGGCATTATCACAGACCATCGACACGTAGTTCAATGGAACTTTGGGGACCCTTGGCATGACCACTATAGGACCTAGTGGATTTGGTGGGTCGGAGGTATAACCCGGTGGATCCAAGGGTAGAGGAAACACCGGAGGAAACCAAGGCTTTGGCTTAGGAGGACAAGGACCCCAAAGAACCCCCTCAAGTCTTCTTTGAGATGTCTTTACATTTTCCAGATTACAGAGGTATTGAAGATGCTACAGAACATGTTCACAAGTGTTATCTACTATGACACGTGAAGGGATCACAACCCAGAGTGGAAGGCTAGTCGGGCCAGAACGACGTTGCAAGGACACGTGCATAGTTGGTATAGGAAATATGACCCTCATCAAATGGTGGTGGATTATACTACTTTAAAGAATGCCTTCTTGGTAGAATTCCACATCCCTGAGTTTGAACAAAAGAGCATCAGTGCCCTAAAGGAGATTCAACAGGGAATGGCAGAGAGTGTGCGGGAGTATGATGCACGGTTCAAAACCCTCCTGTCAAAATTATCATATGACATTCACCCTTCATAGCATGCTCAATGGTTTGTTGGGGGTTGATAACACCTTTTAGAAGAGCCCTATCTCATAAAACTTTCACATATCCCGAAGGCGCCTCGCACGCCGAAGTTGTTGGAAGTGTTGATACTAGTGTTAGCCCGTTTCTAGAAGCTCAAATCACTATTATGGCTAAGCAGCTAGAGAAGTTATCTGTGAACTCATCCCATGAGACTTGCAATGGTATATGGTGTATAGATTGTGAAGTAGAGGGGCATGTCAAGGATAGTTTCCCCCAAAGGACAATACACGCCGTAATAGTAGACTATGAAATCTTTCATGGGGACCATGATGCAAGTAGATGTCCCTTGTTATAGCGTGTAATTCGTAAGAACATGTCTTTCACTTGTAAGATCTACACCTCTATAACCCATGATACTAAGGATTGTAGGCTTATTGATCATATCCATGAGGCCATTAATCATGGGGTGTGCTAGACCAACATTCTAGTAGTTCTAAAGGTGATGATCGCCATTATGAGGAGTGCGCAGATGGAGGTGTGCGCAGAAGGGGATTTTACGGAGGATTCCGTGGTCATGGTAACCATGGATGAGGAAGAAGTGAGTTCCCACATGGAACCTATTTTAATTTTGGGTCTACAAAGCATTACAAATGAGAGTTCCCAGATCTATTGTAGTGCTCATGGTGCGGGAAGAAGCACAAGTATGAGGAGTGCCCTGAGTTATTTGAGCACATGAATCAACAGCACTGGAAAGACAAGGGCGCTACAATGGTAAGAATTAAGAAGACAGACACACAATGGATGCCATGGGTGACACGTGATGTGGGTTTGGAATCTGTCATGGTAATAAAAAGAGTAGAGGTCGCACGCACAAAGGAAATACCAAGGTAGAAGAACTTGGTTTCAAGGGAAGAAGTGGTACATAGGAAGTACTCGGATCCTGCGCATAAAAATAAGGTATATCAAGATACCATGGATGTCATTCAGAGTTTACAAGGAGAAATCTAGTGTCTAAAGGAGCAGTCTAGGAGAGAGGAGCAAATAAGGAAGGTCTAGGTGCAAGAGATGACTGGATGAGGTCAAGGAAGTATGTAAAATGCTAAGGTAAAAGAATATTATTTCCTTGCTAGGAGCATGGTGAGAGAGAAGGTACCACACATCGGATAAGAGCGAGAGAGGTAGGTCTTGCATGTAAACCTTACCCTCACAACCTTGACTATGATAGGGAGATCACTTTAAATGTGGTCATGGATGGATGGATCCTTAGTAATATCCTTATTGACACGGGCGTGGAGGTAAATGTTTTCACCTTGGATGCATGGCATCAGATGGGAAGGCCTTTATTATAGTCATCTTTGAATGTGTTGTATATGGCAAACAAAATGAAGGTGATGCCCGTCGGTATCTTAAAGGATGCATCTATCACCATTTAAGGAGATAAGTTTACTGGGGACTTCAAAGTCTTGGCACTCGCTAAGTGGATAATTTCCCAACACTACTTGGGCACCCATGGTGTTATAAGAACAATGCAGATATTTGGTTCAACAAAGGGTACATAAGCTTTGAAAATGAGGAGGAACGGGTCATCATACCCTTGGATGATGGGAAGTCAACACCCTATACTAAACCTTTGGGAGAAGAGGTCCTGGATAGAATATATGTGCGCTCAATTAGGGATCCAGAGATAATCCATCCTACCGACGAATTATCCAGTTTGAGGATGCTTAGTCGGTAAGTGACACCACTAGTCTAGCATGTGATAATTTGGCACATGGAACCTATGAGTTGATCGGACGAAATTTAAGAGGATCGGTGACAAAGGTGATAAAGGCACGTACAGTTCGACACCTAGGAGGAAAGGAGCTACCTAAGTACTCAGGAGGAGCCTCCCCTGAGGTCTTTTTACAGAAGATGGAAGCTCAGTGGAAGGAGGAAAATGAATGAAGGGGGATGTTAAGCTACGTCCTACTCGGAAATTGCTGCGCATTGGGTGGGCAACACATCGGGATAATCTCTTAGAATGGTGCGAAGTGAGAATTGCCTTCTCTGTTTGTTTCTCTAGAAGCAATGCGCCCACCACCATCAAAGACTACCATGGTAAGGAGCCCGCCTCTTTCCACATCCAAGCTTGTGAGAGATCCTGGAGGGAAGGCATGGAAGCTTTGCCACCATCCCTCTGGGTACACAAACTGTATTCTACATTGTAGGGTTATGCGTGTGCATGGTACATCCACTCTGAGACACGCTGCCAAATAGGGAATTGGCAAGAACTAGCGGCTGATCTAGTCCAAGCATTTGAGTATCAAAGCACCAAACCATTAGTGGATAAGGCATTATAATTTGTCAAACACCTTACCATTGGGGATAGTGCCATGACAGAAGATAGGCTATTGGAGTTGCTAGGTGAACTTGGCCTAGAGACGCGCTTTGAGGAAGAAGAAACAGAAGAGATATAACTTGAGTACGCATGTTTGTAGAAAGAAAAAGGCAAGATGGTCTATGTCATAGATGGTGAAGAGATGGAAAATTTGGAGGTTAACCATTCTCTAGGCTCATGCAAAGTGATGGATAGTGCTGATGAAAGAACGTGCGCCTATCATGAACCTTTAAAGACAAAGAAGGTTAATATTGGGTCGAGGTGGAACCCAAGGAAGATATCATTGAGATTATTGGTCGGAGAAGGAAGTCTCTAAGATCATTGATCTTTTACATGAGTTTGAGGATTTATTCTCGTGCGGGTATCATGAACTCAAAGGCGTTCACCATTCCTTGGGGAAATGAGAATTAAGTTGAAGGAAGGTGCGTGCACTGGTCTGGAAGAGACCATACCGGATGAATCCTAATCTGCGCATGAAGGTCAAGGAGGAAATAGACAAGATGATAACGTCAGAATCATAGAGGCTGTGGAGGAGTCAGAGTGGATAATTCCAATGGTGATTAGTATAAAAAGGACAAGGATAAGGATATGTGTTGATTATAGGGATTTGAATGCAGTGTGTGTCATTGATCCCTTCCCAACCCCATTCATTGAAGAGATCCTAGAAGGAGTGGCAGGGCGTGAAGTCTACTCTTTCACGGATGGGTTCTCAGGCTATCACCAGGTGAGGATTGCAAAGGAAGACCAAAGAAAGACAACCTTGGCCATCGAGTGGGGAATTTTTGCCTATACGGTCATGCCTTTTGGGTTGAAGAATGTGCTGCTTGTGTTCTCATGCATTGTAGTGCAGGCCTTCCAGGATTTCATCCACAAGTTTCTCTAGGTTTACCTTGATGATTGGACCATGTATGGACTGGTCAAGGACCATTGTGACAATCTGAGATTGATGTTTGAAAGGTGTTGGCAGTTGAGGATATCCCTCAACATCAAGAAGTGTGTATTTTCTACCCCGTTTGGGACCTTGTTAGGACACATCATATGCAAAGAAGGCTTGCTAGTGGATCCTGCCAAAATTGTAGTGATTGTGGGATTGGGGGAGCCAACTAGTCAAAGCATAGTGCATGGGTTTCTTGGACACGCGGGCTACTATCAGAAGTTCATCAAGGGGTATGCCAAGATCGCCGCACCTTTAGAAGAATTTCTCAGACATAAAAGTGCCTTCCATTGGGGAAAGGTGCAGCAGAAGGTGTTTGACACATTGAAGGATAGGCTTGTCACCGCACCTATATTACATTTCCCCTCTTAGGATAAGCCCTTCCATGTTCATGTAGATGCCTCCGGAATGACCATTGGGGCAGTGCTTGCACATCCTGGTGAGGGAATTGTTGATCACCCCCTATGCTTTGTAAGCAAGAAGTTGACACCAACAAAGTAGAATTATACTATGACCGAGTGTGAGGTATTATCTATGATCTACGCACTTTATAAGTTCGGTAGTATCTATTGAAACTCCTTTGTCTTCTACACTGACCACATGGTATTAAAATACTTGGTGAATAAGCCTGTCCTACAAGGGCACATATGTCAATGGGTGCTATTATTCCAAGAGTTTGAGTTCACGGTGGTTGTCAAACCAAGAAAAAGTAATTCCAGACTTGACCATTTATCTAGGATTGATTCAGGGGAGGATGTGCAAAGCATTGAAGATACCATGCCAGATGCAAGAATCAGTATAGGTTGCAGTAGCCACACGCCCTTAGACTTGGAGGATATTGTTGTGTTCCTTAAAATGGGTATGGTGCCGAAGGGATGAGGAAATTAGAGAAAAATCAACTAGCCATACATGTCATGCCCTACATGTTGATCAATGGGGACTTATAAAAACTAGGGCGTGATGAATTTTTGCATGTGTGTGTACTAGAGCATGAGCACCTCGCCATCATAGAGGAAGCACACGAGAGGAAATGTGGGTGGAAATTTTGTGGCGACACCACTACACGTAAAATATTAATGGTAGGATTGTGGTGGGAAACTCTGTATAAGGATTAGTAAGGAATATTATAAAGCATGTGACCATTGTCAACACATTGGTAAGCCAGAAAGGAGAGATGAAATGAATTTGCACCCTATCCCTAAGCACTCGAACCTTTTGAGAAATGGGCAATAGACTTTATAGGCCCTATTGCACCAGTAGTGCATAGGATTGATCACGCTATGTAATCACTTGCATGACTATTTGACAAGGTGGGTAGAGGCAGCCCCAACTAAAGACTATACAACTACAACAACAAGATTTTTGTGGGAGAACATTATCACGAGGTATGGATGCCCTTTAAGTTTAACCAGTGATAGGGGTACACATTTCTTGAATGAGACCGTGAGGATCCTGTTAGCAGAATTCATGGTGGCTCATCACAAAACTACACCTTATCACCCACAAGCAAATGGAACCTGCGGAAGCATTTAACAAGATACTAAGTCATACCCTAACAAATATTTGTGATGTCAAAAGACAAGATTGGGATGACAACGTATCAGTTGTATTTTGGGCCTATAAGAAAACTTATAAAAGACTGAACAAAGCCACACCATTTTAATTGGTGTTTGGTGCGAAGTTGTCTTACCAAAGGAGTTTATATTACCTTCTCTCGCGTATAACACGTGTAGGAGGGTGGGTGATGAGCAAGCACTGGAAGAAAGGATTGATAAATTAATGAATCTAGAAGAAAGACGATCACTCACCAGGTGGAGCCAAATAACAAAAAACAAAACAAAAAGCATGGCATGATCACCACATTAAGAACAAGAAGTTTAAGGCAGGGCAGATGGTCTTACTGTATGATTCTAAGTTTCTGCACCATCTTGGGAAGTTAAAAGTGCATTGGTTGGGTCCTTACACCATCTCGTACATCCTTGATTTGGGTGCGTTCTAGTTACAAGCGCTGGATGGGATGAGATTGCCACGACACTTCAATGGGAGTAGGTTAAGCCCTACTATAAATAAGTCTTCTTGGTGTTTGGAAATAAGGCAGTATTGCTAGTTAGTTTAGGATTTTATTTAGTGCATTTTCCTTTCTTGTTGTTGTTTTGTGTTGCACCTTGGGCACTGGTAATCTCATTACTTTCTAAAATTGTAACTACATGAGAGGACCGCACATCATTTTAGTGTGGGCTGGAGTAAGGTGGAAGAAATTGAAGTACGAAGCATCGGAAGGAATGCATTGGAAAGCCCAGTTGAATGGCCCCATGTGAAGAAAGTACATGTAAGGAAAGGTGAAAAGGATGGTTGGTGTCATGATAAGGCTACATTGGGGATCCACATACAAGAGAAGAAGAAGCGCCTTAAGTAACACAAGGTAGGCGAGAGCAAAAATCATGATAGAAGAAGTGCCTTCAGAGCTGGTTACACGAGCACAAGAGTCTCCTGTTAAGATGGTTACGCACGCCAAAAGGTTGGAAAACTATCCGTGTAAGGTTGGGCATGTGAGTTAAAGCGCTAAATTTGGGTTTGTTTGAAAAAGCTGCATTAAGTGTTAAAGTATGGTGGTAGGTAAGGTAGCATTTAAAGTTACAAAGAAGGAAAAACTATAAATAGATGGTCAAGGCCTTTCATTATTTACTTTTCATATACAAAGAAAGAAGCACTTTTGCATCTTTGCAAACTAGGGCTTCCAGAACTAATCCGTGTGAAGAAAAATTTGAAGAGTTTGAGTGTGAATAACCAGTTTGGATTTACAAACTAGAAGGAAGGGATATCACGGGCGTAGGAGAAGTTGTGAGAAGGTGCCATCTTGTGAAGGAATTATCCCAGCTAGGGTTTGAAAAAATAGGGCATGAGTTTAAGAGGTTTTCTTCACAAGTTTGAGATCTTAAGGAGTGGAAGAGCAGAGTAACAAGAAGAGATTGAAGTGATAAGAGGACCTAGACAATGGCACCCAAGAAACCAACCATGTCACCCAAGAAGCCAAAGGGCAAGGGCAAGGGAAGAGAGCCAACAACCGCCACAAGTATGAATGAGGAGTGGTATGCATAAATGCAGTACCCAGATGGGGGTTTGCTTGGGAAGGAGTGGGAATCCCATTTGAGAAATATGGTGGTGAGCAATTATAACCATTGCACAAGTACAACAGAGAAGGAAATATCGCTAGAGTTAGTGCACCCGATGAACAAAAGGACACCAGAGGGTTTGCCCATCTATAACGATGAGGTAAAAGTGAAGTTAGAGAAGGTAGGGTTATTACAACTCTATGAGTTGCCCTACTTTGGAGATCCTGAGTGCCTCTATTAGTGGTTAATGTTGCGTGTGCATAAGGATCACTTTTACTTCGCGGGGCACAAGATGCACATAACCCCTCAGCTGATTTCTAAGTTTACAAGCCCCATTTGTGTAGGAGATAGCATAGATGTTGACTTGAGTGACAAGGATGCCATCAAAGAAACCATCGGTGCTTTTGACTAAAAGAAGGGGTCGAGGTATTTTGACATTGTGGAAATTCTAGATCCTGTCATGAGAATGTCTGTGCACCTAGTCACAAAGTTAAATGATCAAGAAATGTGGACGCGGGTGAATAAGGCTTGGTTGAATGTATGCAAGAAAATATCAGAGGGCACAATCTATAATTTATCGGATGAGATAATCGGTGAGTGCACAAGAAGGAGATAAGATACTCTTTGGAAATGTCCTTCAAAAAATTGTATTTTCAGAGATAGGAGTGCCTGACATGGCAGACAAGTTTGTTTGGGAGTATCTAGCTGAAGATCTCTCGCTCGTGAAGATATTTACAAACTATACATGTGAAACAATGACACCTCCCACAAGGCATGACTGGACAAGTGGTATAAGCGCTTAAGGGATGTGTTCGGGCGAGTGGAGAATCCCGCAACAACTACCAAAGTGCTTACAATGGGAGAAGCTAAGTTTGTTGTGTAACAACACTTCTGTATAGGCAGATTTAAGTTGATGGATGAAACCATGAGCCCATGATGTAAACTCTCGTTCTCCTTCACCGCCCAGTACTTCCAAGCGGGAGTTAATAGGTTCAAAGAAGCAAAGAGACTAAGGTTTGACCTTAGTGAAGTTGATTAGGACCACAGGGAGTTGCGTAGGATGCTAGTCTACCCCAAGAAGCACACGTATGTGTGAAAATATGTAGCACATGAAATAAGAATGATGAAACCCCTGAATCTAAAAATTGCAGGAAAGACCGCAGCACATGTATATCTCCGCATTAGGCCAAAATTCGAGAAAGGTGCATACCTGGAGAATGATGTCTCCATACCTGAAGATCCCACAGGTAGAAGAAAGCCCACACTCAATAAAAGGGAGAGAGAAGAGGAAAAAACACCAAGTGTGTAGACTACCCAGTCGAGAAGTGCGCCAAAGAGGCAAGCACCAAACCTAGCACCTATACGCAGAGGAAGAAATCCCCAATAAAGGAGAAGACCCCGAAAGAAGAGGCACCAGAGAAACCCCTCGCTAAGGAGAAGTCTCTAGAGGAAGTAGAGAAGGTTGGATCCCCTATGGAAGAGTCACCTCTTAGAAAGAAGCAGAGGATAGAAGAGGAAGCTGACTCGGAGGAGATAGAGAGCTTGGAGAAATACATAGGTGAAAAGGATGATGATGATGAAGAAGATGATCCTAAAGAAGATGATCCTAAAAGAGATCAAGAGCCACTTGTCTTCAGCGTGCACAATTCAGAAGAAGAGGGAGGAGAAGAAGAACAGGAGTTCCTTTTTGTGCGGCGCAAGGGTAGCCAGGAGAAGGAAGGCACCCAGGACATGGGAAGAAGTGAGGAGGTTGGCACGTAAAGGTAGAAAACTCCAAGCCTTACGTGGGAGCAAGTAAATGAGGTGGTAGAAAGAGAAGCAACGAAAATAATCGAGGCCTTGGTAGAACAAGAATTGGAGCACAACACTGACATAGTGATGGGAGGGGATAAGGAGGAAAGCGTTGAGAAAGAACAAGTCAGTATGGGAGGAGGTCCCAGTCTAACAGTGAGTTTCCCCAAAGCCACATGCTCGGGAAGGAAGAGCCTTGATACAGAATGAGGATAGGTCATGGGCTATGTTGATGACCAAAGGAAGGTGCTATGTGCGTGCTTCCAGAGCACTGTACCCACAGAAGAACTTCTAGCTATGGAGTCATTTGACAAAGAGGGCATGTACCCTAGGATAAGGAAGATGCTCTCTTGGGCATTTGAGTCCCATATTGATGAGCTAGAGTTCAAAATATACCAAGGGGAAATCATACCAGTACCGGAGTCTAAGGGAACCAACCCCTTGGTAAATGCCCAACAACTTTTGGATGAGTAGTTATGTAATGCACTAAACAATGTCATAGTTGATACTTGACGCTAGGCTCTTGAAGAAACAACAAAGTAAGATTTCTAGACGAAAAGCTAGAAAAGAAGGAAGAGGAGCTGACTGAGAAAACTAAGGGCTTGAAGGAAGAAGAGTTGATTAGTGTGAAATTGAAGCGTGAACTAAGGGATGATAAGGAAAAGGTGCGTGAAATATACAAAAATATGGAGACTATCAAAAGTTCCATTATGTTGAAGCATCCAGAGCTAACGTTGCCCGCATAGAAGTACAAATCCACTCTTGAATGCTTGGAAGATCTGACACGCATCCTCACCATGGAGAGACAACCGTTGGCCTTGGAGTCCACATAAGAAGTGGAAACATTCTTGGAGAGGGAGGAAAAATTGAAGGTGGTAGCAATCATTTTTGAGTATAGCAAGGTACTTGCAGATGTCAAGATTTCTACCCAATCTGTTAAGGTGTGTATGATAATTGCGTACAGACAAGGATAGAGTGGCGAGCATCTTGGTTGCCACTCATAAAGCAGAGTTGAAGGAGTTTCAAGAGAAGAATAAGGGAAATAGGGCGGAGAGGGACAAAATCCTTGCTAAGGTTGAAAAGAAATCTAAGGCTATTGAAACCTTAAGGGGTTCAATCAAAACCAGTTGAAGGAATTGTACCCACAAATTACTAGAAGAATGGACGCACTTGAAGCCATGAGCAACGAGTTGGAGAAAATTGTTGACACTATGAACATTCAAGGAGATGGACTAAGTTTTGGGGAGGTAAGCACCCTAGTCGACGACCTCTGTCAGAGAGCACATAATGAAGTAGATGCCTAGAACAAGCTGGAGGCCAACCTAAAGAGGGACTTCCCACTCCTTTTGCAGCAATAATTACCCTTCCATTCTTTTATTCTTTCCCATTCCTTCATCCCCTTATTCTTACTCTTCCAAAATTCTTTTATTCTTCTGGAACATACTGTAATTATTTTGGAGAAGTGTTCCCATGGATGGAGAATAGGCATAGTGTGGGGTGATGTTGGGACCCCAAAATAGTGGCTAAGTACATGTAAAATCACAATTTAATTGCCTCGTTGAAACAAGTGGAGGAAAGGCTGGTTTTTGGTTTTGAATCACAATGACCGATGCTGGTCACTGACACCGGTACCGGTTACTATTAACCGATATCGGTAGGGGCAATGTTTTAGGGGCTTTTGGTGAAGGTTGGTTGTAGGGTGGTTGTGTTGTTTATAAGGCTGGTAAATGAGTGGGGTTAGGTAACGGGGTGATGAGAGGGACTCAGAGAGTACGGGAGGGTGTTCTTGGGGTAACGTAAGGGTAGAGGAATGATAGTTAGATGTAGTGTGTTGCTGGGTAGTAGATCTAGGAATAGACTTATGATGGCTTGTGATTCAAAAGTTCAAGAAATGTTATTAAAAAGACATACAAGATACTACTTACTGGTTATTGATGAGGATGCAGGTCCAAGGACTGTGATGACAAAGGCAGAACTCAGGTAGGATGACCTGACAATCAGAAGATGAGATATCTTCCCTCCCGATGATCAGATGAGTGTCGCAGGGCTCTGGTTACTCAGTGGCAGCCTCGGGCTTGATGTCCTCCTCTGCAAACTCTTCTTGTTTCTTCACTTGTCTCTACTCGGCCAAGTAAAAATTCTGGATCCTTTCAATGACTTCTGATATTCCGATTCAATGAAAAATCCTCCGACCCCTTGTTTTTGGTTGGGGGCCATCATTTACAGGGAACCGATGGCGGTTATGTAACCGACGGCGGTCGAGTAGGAACCGGTATCGGTCAGGTCAAAGTGGGCTATTTTTAGTAAAATAGCCAACTTTCCCTCCTTTTCTCCCGAGGGATTAGTTGCGGGCTTGGTCAAGTCATTACGAGGTTGGTTTTAGGTGCGGGTGAGGAGTCATTTTGTCATGGGTGTGGATGTAGACCAAGTTATAGGTCTTAATTAGGTTAGTTTAGGGTTAGGACTAGGTCATGATGAGGTGGCAAAATGAGGTGGCAGGTATGGCGATGTGGATTTATTAATTATAAGGTAATTAATAAATAATTGTGTAAGGTTTAGGTGATGAGGTTAGGTTGCGAAATGAGATGCGGGGCACGGGGGGTCGTAAGACACAAATTTGGTGTCTACATTAGCCCCTTATTGTCGTGTAGCTTGTCTTGTAAAGCTGCACGACAATAATATGAAGTGGTTACTCCTGTTAAGGGTATAGGTAATCCCCCTCAAATCTATCACAGATTGAGATAGCGTGAAATCAGGGATAGGGTTGATAAAGGGTAAATGGTGTTGAGATGATGGTGAGATGGTGGGGTAGGTCCAAAGAAGCAGACACACGTTGAAATGTAGTAGTGCGACCAGGGTACATGATTTGAAGAGCAAACAAGCAATTCATAGGCAAAGGTCGATAGTTTATCCAAACAAGGGTGATATAATCCTGGTATCCAAGGCATAGGAAGTAGCTCCAGGGGATATAACGGGTAAGGTACAGAACGTTTAGGCATGTTCGGCAGTACCAAATGGTTGGTTTGGTTGAGATAAACGTCACGGTCTAGGTCTAGGCAAAGTTGGTCGACTGATCAAGTCAAGTACCCTAATCATGCTAAAACACGAAAAGTGAGCTCGATTGAACAAAAAGTGACAGGATGGGTGGATAAAATTGTAATTTGTTGGTTTGGGGTGAGGTATTTAAGTGGTGCGGCCTTGGGTCGGGCCGATTGATTAGTGAGGGCCTTGGGTCGGGCCTGATGGGTTGAGTGCGGCCTTGGGTCGGGCCAAATGGTTGGTGGCGGCCTTGGGTTGGGCCAAATGGTTGGTTGCGCAGCCTTTGCGGGCCGGATGGTTGGTTGGGGCGGGCCGATGGTTGGTCAGGCCTTGGGGGGCCAATTTGTTGGTTGGGGCCTTGGGTCGGGCCAAATGGTTGGTTGCGGCCTTGGGTTGGGCCAAATGGTTGGTTGCGGCCTTGGCTCGGGCCTGATTGGTTGGTTGGGGCCGTGGGTCGGGCCAAGTGGTTGGGTTGCGGCCTTGGGTCGGGCCGGATGGTTGGGTTGCGCCTTGGGTCGGGCCAATGAAGTCAAAAAAGGCTAAATAGCAATGGAGGGTATAGGCGATGTGGTGAATAGGCAACGTGGTGAGAAAGGGAGATTGGTGAATAAGGGCAGAAGTTGGGTGAAGTTAGGTATTAAACCGATATCGGCTAGATATGACCGGTATCGGTTAGGTGACCGATACCGGTTCCTTAGGGCACAATATAACCGATATCGGTTATAGGTCAAAAACCTATAAAAAGAAAAATACGGCCTGTCATTGTCACATTGTCAATTTGAAAACCAATTTGAGTTGTCTGAGGTGTATTGTTGAGATTGGTGCATTTGTCGGCTGAGGTGGCACTATTTGAGTGGAGAAGTGAGTGGTTGGTAGGCCCTAGCGAGTAGGAGGCAGCAGTTGATTGGTGGAGGACCCAGCAGAGGAGAGTTAGAGCCATGGCACAGCCAGGAGGAGCAGGAGGTGCTGGACCAGCTGGACCACCACCACCTATCCCACCACGACGACGTGTAGTCGTACCGGTAGGTTCAAAACCTCTCATTATGTGAATTGAATGTTTTTAAGCTAGATTTGGGTTTTGGGTAGGAATTCAAGTTTTTGAGAAAATAATTAATAAATTGAAGTTATTTGAAAAATGGAGAGAGTAGATGGGTTAAATAGGCCAAGGCGGCAGGGTGGGAAGGGTTTTAGGGTGTTTGGGTGGGTAAATAGAGAGAAAGAGGCAAAAATAGATTTTTTGGGGGCCGCGTCGGGTTGGGTGCGGCGATGAGTAGTGACCGATGTCGGTCACTAGGCGACCGGCATCGGTCACGAGATGTTTGACCTAGGTCCTTTGTCGGTGAACCGGCGTCGGTCATATGTCGACCGGCGTCGGTACCATTTGTTTTTTGTTTTTTTTTTTTTTTTTTTTTTTTTTTTTTTTTTGGTTGGTTGGTTGGTTGGTTGGTTTGTTTATTGGCTTGTTTCGGTTTGGTGTTTGATGTTGTGTTGTGGTGGTTTGTTGTGCGGGTGTTTTGTTTATTGTTGGGTTTCGTGGTTTGGGGGTAAAGAGGGAATGGGTAGAGGGTGATAGGATGGGTGATGGGTGGGGGGGGAAATGGTTGGTGCGGTTAGGATAGATTAGGTGGTGGGTAGGAATGGGGAGGTGTTAAATTAGTAGGGGCATAGGTAAATGGCGAGAGTAGAGCTGAGTGATTGGTAGGGGGTGAGATAAGGAAAGGGGATATCGTAAATGTTTTTAGGGTAAAATAGGTGGGTGTAGGTGTGTGTTATAGAGTCGGGGTGTGGTCGGGTGGTTAAAAGGGGGTATAGAAGGTTAAAGTAGTTTTCGTTTGAAAGGGTAGGTCTAATGAAGTGGGTTATTTGTGCAGGCATGTCAGCAGCTGACTATGCGGGATAGGATGCCCCCGCTGTTGAGACGGATGTGGCCACACGTGTCCGCAGCGCAGTGGGCCATCATGCGCGAGGTGGGACTCGGCGGAGTCCAGCGATATAGGGCTATAGATAGGGATCACAGTCTTATGGTTGCCCTCATCGAGAGATGGGATCCGCGACCAATGTGTTCCATCTCCCGACTGGAGAGATGACTATTACACTGGAGGATGTGTATCGCATCCTTAGACTGCCGATCGATGGAGAGGCAGTATTCCAGGTAGATGCAGAGACAGCTATGGACAACATTCTATAGGTATTTGGGGATGCAGCCGCGCTATTGACGTATCACAGCGCGAGCATTGCCTATGGGGACATGTATCGCGCCCACAGACATGAGACACGGCTTGCCATGTTGATGATGATAGGCATCACATGCTTCACCCTCCCGGACTCAGAGGGAGGCTACTTTCCACGGGCGCTGATGGGGGTGCTACACGAGATGGTGGAGGAGCATACGTGTTATGCTTGGGCACCAGTATACCTGGTGCAGCTATACAGAGAGCTGTGGGGTTATCGCCGGATGAGGCGATTCGGGATTTGTTCCACATTTTTGTTACACTGCTGGGCATATGAGCATATCATATGTATTCGACCAGTAGGGCTGCCCCAGCAGCCAGGGCCACAGGTGATATATAGATATGGCTTTCAGAGGTGGTTGGGGGTCGTGGGCCAGCCACGAGCGGTGCTCACCGGACGGGATGTAGCTTACTACCGTCATTTACTAGAGGGCGTGACTGCATTGGATATTGTATGGAGGCCTTACAGAGGTCATCAGCCCCGCGGAGGAGCCCGATCACAGTTGCGTTGGATCCAGTATACATTCTGGATAGCGGGACGGAGGCCGGAGAGCATGAGCGATACCCCCGAGAGGGTACGACGGCAGTTGGGGCTACGACAGGATGAGCCACCTCCCTTCCCTCAGTACCGGAGGGATGATGTAGAGGCCCCACTGCCTGCACCACAGCCCGTGGACCCAGATTGGGTAGCAGAGAGGCCAGCAGATGATACCGTAGACGACGCCTGCGCACACACAGATCATTTTTGGTATGGTGGGTAGGGGAGAGAGCCGCGAGGAGAGCACAGCCCACACAACCAGACTTAGTGGCTGTTATAGCAGAGAGGGACCAGCTCAGGGGATAGGTGCAGTTGTTACAGGGGCAGCTTGCTCTGCTACGCACAGCACGATAGGTGTCCTACAGGGGCAGCTAGCCCAGCACAGTACAGTGCACAGCCACAGCAGTACACCACAGCACCAGCACCCCCACCACAAAGCCACCACCACCACCCCACCGGCACCGACACCACAGCACACAGGCACAGGGGCCATTATTATTAGGAGTCGGGGACCAGCCCCAGCAGCGATGGTGGCACGGGCCCGCTATATGGAGGCGAGAGCGGAGGCCCGGTATTATCAGGATGTCCTTGATGGTACCGGGGCTGACTATCAGCCATATGTGGCGCACAGAGCCGAGACCTCTCGGAGTCAGAGATCCCGGGGGGTGCAGCTACAGACCGGTGGGTCGGTGACAGGGAGGAGGCGGGAGCCAGGGCCAGGACCCGCAGGGAGAGGTGCTGAGGGCGGTGGGGAGAGTTGAGACATCCCTGGGTCGGAGATAGATGTTTTTGTTTGTACATTGGATATAGGCACCGGTCTGCGAACCGGTTATGTATATAGAGGCCTGCGTGCCCACATATGATTCATTCATTCATTTATTCATTTATTGTATATACCGCCTGCGAGCCGAGTACGGGTTGTACAGTTGATACCGGCCTGCGAGCCGAGTATATTTTTGATATGAGAGACCGGCCTGCGAGCCGAGTCGAGATTTTGACAGTTATTGTGGCCTGCGTGCGGCTTTGTATTATTATGAGATCACAGAGGCCCCTATGCAGGGCAAGTTGTATATTTGAAACCTTTGATTTATATATATATGATGATTTTGACCCACATGGTTTATATATTGATGGTGTTGATGTCTTTTGTTGATGGCTTTTGACTCACATGGTTTACATATTGATGGTGTTGATGTCTTTTGTTGATGGCTTTTGAAATGGAATGTATGTATATATAGATGATGAGTTTGATCCAAATGGTGTATATATGGATAGTTTTGATGTCTTTGTTGATGCCCCTTTTGGTTTTATTATAGATAGATGATGTTGATGAAATTGTTATGAGATATTGATGTGATGTTGATGACAAATATGGATAATGGTGTTGTTATGCAGGAAAAAGAGGTGGGCGCCACAAAAATTGGGTAGAAAATAAAGAAAAGGACTATGTGTAAGAAAAAGTAGGCATGTGACCGATATCGGTTAGATAACCGATGTCGGTAGATGATAGACCGATATCGGTTAGGTAACCGATACCGGTTATTCCAAAATGAGCTTTTCTAAAAATAGAAAAGCTTGGGTGGCAACTTAAGTTCTTATTTTTAGAGCCATGCAAGAAGTTAAATACGCGAATGCGACGTTGTTTGACGACTGAGACAGGTAATTGCATGAGAGAATTGAGTGATAAGGAGGAAAGAGACAGGTAAAGTGAGTGTGGGCTGAGATTCAGAAGGTAGAAAGGCAAGTTATATTTGAAAAGGGTGGTGAACATGGCTGAACGAGGAGAAGCATCCAGCAGGGAGAGACGAGAGGGAAGACAGGGTCCACCTCAAGCTGCTGCATCCCAAGAGGTAAACTGTTTGGTTGTAATTTGATTCTTGCATGTTTTGTGAATAGGATGAGGGAGATTAAGTAGATAAAGATGAGAAAGAAAAGGTGATAGGCAAGGGTTCGGGATGGGGTGAGTGTGATGGGGTAGGTAAGCAGGGGTTTCACGTATGTTGTTAGGTATAGAGACGAGTAAACGGGTAAAATATTTATCGCAGGTGTATGTTTTGAAGCATGCTGTATATTTTTGACAGTGACCGGTATCGTTTAGAGATAACCGGTATCGGCTAGTAAACCGGTATTGGCTATCTATAACCGATACCGGTTACTGTAGGAATTTCCAGAATGTGAGAAAAACCCTTGGGGAAGTAGATTTATTGAATGGCTGTGTGTCGTTTTGATGTGTGCAGGCGGAGGCAGGGTTAAGGATGAATGATATTGTGCCAGCGTTGTTGTCACGAATCCGAGCGGATGTAACACCAGCTGAATGGGCATTGATAAATCGTTTGGGGTTAAGCGGAATCCGCTATTATTCACGAATCACACGTAACCATGCTATGTTACAGGCGTTGATTGAGAGATGGAATCCAGAGAGAATACCTTCTATCTACCAACAGGGGAGATGACAGTGACATTGGAAGATGTGTTCCGTATTTTGAGACTCCCAATTACAGGAAGACCAGTATATCAGGCATTGCCTAGCGCGGCGCGGGGAGCGATAACAACAGTATTTGGTCCATACGCACGAGATTTGACACAGCGAGGTTTGACATTCACTTATGGTATAATGTATGCAGCACACCCTGAGGCAACAAGGTTGGCAGTGGTATTAATGATAGCGGTGGGGTATTATGCATTACCGAGGGCGGATGGGGGAAGATTTCCAAAAGCATTGATGTGTGTTATTTGGGAAATGATAGAAAGGAACGTGACTTTTGCATGGGCACCTGCATATTTGGCGGAGCTATACAGGGGTTTATGGGCTTGTAGGTGAAATCACAGGACGACACTGGATTGTTCATATTTATTACATTGTTGGGCCTATGAGCACATTGTTTGTGTGTGACCAATAGGCCGACCCATCCAGTCAGGAGAGACAGGAGTGCAGAGGTTGGGATTCAGACGATGGGTCCAAACAGAACAAGAGGCAAGATCCCAGGCCGTGACAGGTGACACTGAGTATTATAGGTAGGTATGGGAGATGGTGACGATTGCACGGATATCTCATTGGAGGGCCTTACGGAACTATATGGTAACAGAGAACATAGCTGAGGAGTTGAGGGGTGTAGAGCGATTGAGGTGGATCATGGGGCACAGGCCAGGTGAGTATGAGAGGATTCCTCTAGATCGCGTGTGGCGACAATTTGGATTTGTGCAGGATATACCCCTGGCTTATAGACCATATATGAGGATCGATGCGGAGGCATCATTCTCACCTCCCCGCCGACACCTCCAGAAGGACCAGAAGAGATAGCAGCCGATCGCAGGGTAATGGATGCAGGAACGACAGAGGCCTATAGATTATGGTGGGTAGCAGAGCTGCGAGGTGTACGTGATCATCCTGACATAGCTGTGATTACAATGCGAGAGAGATCATCTGCAGAGTTTAGTTCATCAGCTCCAAACGCAGGTGAATGAGACAAGAGGATTGTTAGCGGTTGCGGAGTCACGAGCGGAGAGACTAGAGGCGAGATTCCTCCATGCGAGAGAGCGTATTCATATGTTACAGGAGAGATTGGCAGATCAGTGGGTGGTACCAATAGCCATGGTGCCTTTGAGGATGGAGAGGCCCGGCGAGAGGCGTCGACGATCACGATCATCACCTGGTTCGGGATGAGGCGCAAGGGTCTAAGTGAATTTTATAGAGGTATAAGAATAAATAAGGATGCCGACCTGCGCGTCGATGATAGAGAAGATGTATTTGTTGAACATCTAAATAAAACTGAATATGTATGTTGATTTGAGTTATAATAATGAGAAGGGTCATGTTTTGAATGTTTGTTTTGAAAAATGATAAAGATAAATGTTGGCGAAAAGAAATACACAAAAATATGTATATTTACAACACATGCTAAGTTATGGTAGGGGATGGTCGAGCTAACCTTGGGAGACACCATGTCTCCTAAGTGCTGCCTACATAGCCCATTGCACAAAGCAAGGAGGGGCCTCAGACCGATGTAGTTCTCCCTTAGGACCAGGGAGAGGTGAATTCAGGCAATTTAGGTATGGTTAGGCAATTTGTTGGTTGGTAAAAATATTGATATTGGTAGGGTAATGTTGTTGGTGTTGGTAAGGAATTGGCGATGTTGGTATAGGTATAGGTGAAGTGAAAGTTAGCCTACCCAAGTGGTAGGGAACCGTGTCCTGATTAAGGTCAACACATAATCCTAGATTCGAGTCAAAGAGGAAAAAGTGCTCCGTAGGTGAAAAGAGCTAAACAAACCACATAATAACGTAGAATGAGCTTGAACCCCTAGGTACCTTGCATAGACGAGAAGTCGATAGGTGAAAAGAGTTGTATAATCACAATATATCGGGTATTACGTCACGTCCCTTGAGTTTTGTTGCTTTGATAAATGGTGAGGTGAGGTGGTAGATATGGGCGAGGGTGCTGAGAGCGTGTTACAAGGTGATTATTCTGACGAAAGAGGACCAAACCTAAATAGACAAGTCCATGACTCAAAAGTGCTTTTTTGGAATACTACTTTTTATGTTTTTGGACATAGACTGATCGATGCGGGAAGTCTACATGGGATATATATTTTGTTGTTCTTGAGGTCTTCACGAAGCGGATCAATGTGAGAAGCTTCTGATAAAGGCTGACTGTGTATAGCTGTCCTTCAAGGGAGCAGTCTATTTATAGTAGCAGATGCGGCATTTGTGTATAGCTGTCCTTCGGGGGAGCAGTCTATATATATAATAGCAATAGTTTGGCATATAGTTGTCCTTCGAGGGAGCAGTCTATGTATAATTTAGAGATCTAGATGTCCGTTTGGCATAAAGCATCTAGTTTTGTAGGAAGTTTGACTCAAGAAAATCCCATAAGTGTTTAATTAAGAATGTGTCATTTTAATACTTTGAAGTCATGGACTAGACTAAAAAGGGGAAGGCATCTTTAAGGGGAGGTGATAATCAAACCATGTGAGCTTGATTTGATTGTAAGATGTAGGAAACAAAGTGTATGCGATGGTAAATGAGCTCAAGGGACGAGCGCAAGGTAGATAAGAAGTGATATAACACTAAATTCAACAATAGAATGGTCGAAGATGCAAGGCATTAAGGGGCTCAGGCTCAGGTTTACCATTAAGCGAAGCTAAACGATAAGTGCCTGATCCATAAGTGTGAGTGATAATGTAAGGCCCAATCCAATTGGGAGCAAATTTTCCACGTTTGCTCTTTTCTAGTTTGGTTACATGTTGATTCTCTTTGAGGACAAGATCACCAACCTTAAAGGTACGCTCATGAAGTCGCTTATCATAAGCACGCTTGATGCGTTTTTGATAGATTTGAAGGTGGTCAAGAGCTGTAAGACGACGCTCGTCAAGAAGCTCCAATTGGGCTAACCGCTCTTGGCGGAAATCATCATTGGTGAGAATATCCTGAAGAGATATTCTTAGGGAGGGTATTTGTATTTCGAGAGGCAAGACAACCTCGGTACCATATACCAAAGAAAATGGGGTGGCATTAGTAGAGGTACGAATGCTAGTCCGATAAGCCCAAAGGGCAAAAGGGATGTGATCAGGCCAATTTTTCCCAGAATTATTAACAACTTTCATGAGAATTTTGGTCAGGGTTTTGTTAGAAGATTCGGCTTGGCCATTTGCTTGTGGATAGTATGGTGACGAGAAGCTAAGTTTGATACCGAAGTTGTTACAAAGGTCTTGTAACAACTTATTTTTGAAATATTTTCCATTATCTGTTATCAGGCGATGAGGAACACCAAAACGACAGATAATGTGATGGTTAATGAACTCTACAATTTTTTCCTTTTTGGTTGAAATGAGTGGAATGGCCTCCACCCATTTTGTGTAATATTCGGTTGCCGTGATTATCCATCGGTGACGTTGCGAAGAGGGCGGATGAATCTCACCAATAAGGTCTAAACCCCATTGTGAGAAAGGCCAAAGATCTCGTGCGACCTGTAGCGGATGGCTAGGAGTATGTTGAAGGTTGGCATGTTGTTGACACATAACACAACGCTTAACATATTCATAGCAGTCGTTATTAAGAGTAGGCCAATAATAACCTAGGCGAAGGATTCGTTTGGCCACAGCAAGGCCACTAAAATGTCCACCACAAATACCGTCATGGACCTGTTGGATGGTATAGGTGACCTCCGCACCGGTTAGACATCGAAGGAGGATGCCATCAAAGCCACGTTTATAAAGGAGTCCCCCCATGATGACATAACGAGAAACACTTTTAAGAAAAGCACGTTTTCCGGTACTAGTAAGGTCAGGTGGGAGAACAGAGGTTGTAAGGTAGTCGTGAAATTGGTGATACCAGGTATCCTGCGAATTAGCAGACACATTATTTATCATACAAACAACCGGGGCTGAGTAAGATGGGGCAAAGAGTTGTTGGACCAAGACGAAAATGTCAGAGTCAGTTGATGAAGCAGGAATTTGCGAGGCTAAGCAAGCCATAGTATCCACAAATTTGTTAGTGGAGCGGGGAATGGTTTGGATAGAATAATGAGTAAATAAGGTTAGAAGTGAATCCACGTAGTGTTTGTACTTTTGAAGTTCCTCATTTTTACATTGGTAGATGCCCATAACTTGATTGACTACCAATTGAGAGTCACCGAAAATATTGATAGATTTGACACCTAAGTGTAACGCAACCTGGAGACCCAAAACAAGGGCCTCGTATTCCGTTGTATTATTAGTGCAGGGGAAATCGAGCCGGAATGAAAGAGGCATAGGCTCAGCAAGAGGAATGAGAACAACGCCGGCTCCTCCGCCGCGCTGGCATTTGGATCCATCGAAGAAGAGGGTCATTGGATACGACTCCTCCCTGAGTGAAAGAGTGGCGATGAGTTCGTCGGGGAAATTAAAATTGGTAAATTGCTCCCCAGGTAAAGGGGCTTCCGCGAGTTGGTCGGCAATGGTTTGTCCTTTGATTGACTTCTGGTGTATAAATTCAAGGTCGAGGTCAGCAAGGAGCATAAGCCATCGGGCGATGCGTTGGTTTAGATGAGGCTTGGCATACATATAATGGATGGGGTCCGTGTTGGTGATGACGAAAGTTTTGTGATTCAGGAGGTAGTGTCGGAGTTTGGTGGCCACGAATGATAGGGCTAGGCACAACTTTTCTACATGTGTATACCTAGTCTCATAATCCACCAGAGTACGACTTATATAATAAACGGCTTGTTCTCGATACTCGGAGTCACGATGTGCAAGCATGGCCCCTACAAATGGTCGGTGGCGGAAAGGTAAAGGTAGAAAGGGCGATCGTCCTGAGGTGGGATAAGCACGGGTGGCTGCAAGAGATAGGCTTTGAGAGCCTCAAAGGCTTGGTGGCACTCTTCGCTCCATTGAAAGGCAATGTCCTTTTTAAGGAGGTGATGGAAAGGTTGACATCGATCCGAGAGTTGGGAGATGAAACGCCGGATAGATTGGAGTTTACCTTGCAAACTACGCAATTGTTTGAGGTTAGTAGGTGGGGGCATTTCTAGGATAGCTTTGACTTTAGATGGATCGACCTCAATGCCACGCAAAGAGATGATAAAACCAAGAAGTTTTCCTGAAAGGACACCAAAGACACATTTCTTTGGTTGAAGACGGACAGAATATTGTAACAGTGATCAAAAATAATGGTTAAAACATCGAGATGTTCACTGCGATGTTTAGATTTGCCAAGAAGATCATCGACGTAATCCTCAAGGATAGTGTGCATAATGTCATGAAAAATGTAAGTCATAGCCCGCTGATAGGTCGCACCAGCATTCTTAAGGCCAAACGGCATGACACGATAACAGAAGGTTCCCCAAGGAGTTATGAAGGCAGTTTTATGTTGATCGGCGGGGCTACCAAAATTTGGTTGTATCCCGAAAAGCCATCCATGAGAGAAAGCATCTCATGGCCCGCAGTGAGATCAACAAGTTGATCAATACTTGGGAGGGGGAAGTCATCCTTGGGGCAAGCGAGGTTAAGGTCTCGAAATCCGTGCATATCCGAAGTCCCCCATCGCTTTAGTGATAGGTACGATGTTAGAAATCCATTGAGGATAGTCAATAGGCAAGATGAAGGAAACAGAAAGGAGTCATTGAAGCTCTTCTTTGACCAAGAGGGCAATGCGTGGATGCATTTTTCTCAGTTTCTGTTTAACTGGCTTGGAATCGGGTTTTAGGGTAATGTTATGGACCGCAATGTCAGGATCGATTCCTGGCATGTCAGCGTAGGACCAAGCGAAAGCTTGGCTGCGAGCACGAAGGAAGGTAGTGAAGGTAATTTGTTCTGATGCAGTAAGAGATTGTCCGATCTTCACAATGTGAGGATCGTTCTCTGTGTGGATGTTGATTTCTATAGTCGACTCATTCAACATGGTTTGAGTATCAGATGGCAAGGCGCGTTGAATATAAGAGTCATCCGCACCAAGGTAAGTGAGGATGGAGTCATCATCCTGGCACTCAACGACATTAATTGAAGGTGAGTCCTCTTCAATCATGTCTGGATACAAAAGGGGAAGAGAAGACGGGTCCTCATTATCGCGTTGATAAGTGAGAGGACCTAGGAAGATAGCATTTATGAAAAAAAAAAGTTAGGAGGGATAGATTCAGGGTCTATCGGCTCTGTGGGTGACGATGGCAAAATGGGTGATAATGGTTCGGAAGGGGTGACTTCGTTGTCTTCCTGGATACAACGGATAGGTGGTGTTTTTCGGTGTAGGTGGTTCAGAGAAGCCAAGACCACAACGATCCTTGTGTTTGCGTGTGGTAATGGGGATGATCGTATGTCGGCCTTGTTCATAAAGACCGAAACCGAAGCCCTTCCAAGCACAGCGCGTCAGGAAGGTGAGAGCGAAACGATGATTAGTTAAATATTGAAAATCAGATTGGAAAGGAACCACGCCAAGAGGAGGTTCAGGGGTAACAGAAGATGTATCGACACCCCCATACGTTAAGTTGGTACGGCAATTAGGTGGTCCGTAGGGGATTACTTCCCCCACACGACGGTCATAAGTAGGATGCGCATGTAACTGTCCGTACTCCTGTGGGGTATGGAAAGTGCTAACGTTATATAGGTGATACTCCCCCAACGTAAGGCATTGGAAAACATCAACCAAGGGATCTGAGGTTGGGATGTTGTCTGCGGGAAAGGAAGTGGTATTTGTGATGGCTGTTTCATTGGTTGAAGGTGTAGGTGTGGTTGAGGTGGATGGTAGAGGTGTGGTTGAAGTGGATGGTTGGGTTTGATGAATGGGTGTCTTGACTGGTACAAGCACATCATTAGGGCGATATAACATATTGCAGGTTTTGAAGGGGGGAGGATCAGCTTTTACGGTGTAGGACTTCCCCTCGTACTCAAATTTTATGCATCTATGTAAGGTGGAGGGAACGCATCCCATAGCCCGGATCCAAGGGCGGCCTAACAACATATTGTATTGGAACTCTCCCTCAAGGACATAGAAGAGTTCGGGTAAAGTACGTGGTCCTACACGAATGTTAAGGATCACGGTGCCTAAGGTAGAAGTAATAGCATCATTGAATGACCGCAACATGATGGGGTTGGCACACATGCAGCTAGAAGGGATATTCATTTGTTGGAAGGCTTTTGAAGAGATGATGTTTAGGCTAGCACCCCCATCAATCATAACACGACGTACCCGAATGTCCCGGACATAAGCTGAGATGAAAAGAGCAGGGTCAGGATCTTCTGCACCAAAGTCAACAATTTCGTCTTCGGAGAAACTGACAGCAGTGGCTTGTTGTACAGAGACAGAAGTGGTTGGGGTGGTAGGTTGTTTGGTGAGGGAAGCAACGTGATTGGGTGTTAAAATGGAGGTAACAGGAAGGTTTCATTAGGTAAGACCTCTATCCCTTGAAGGATTTCAACGAGAGCTTGTCGATGAGATTCAGAAGTCTGAATGAGATCATACAGTGTCATTTTTACAGGTGATTGGTGAAGCTGTTTGATCATGGTTCGGTGGGCAACTCCATTAGAGATGGGGTAGGCGGGTCCACGAATAACCACTTTAGGTGGTGGTGCGATCGGGATGGTGGACGGAGAAAGAGAGGCCGCAGGTGTGCTTTCTTTCACTTTCTCGTTGTTTTTCTACCCTCGAGTAGCAACACTAATCATGTTGATCTCGTGAACATGAGAGGAGGAAGATGGTCGGGATAAATCATGGTCTTCGAGAGGTGGGGTTGTAATAATGATAGATCTTGGTGAGGCGGGGACAGGTGGTATAGGAGAGGGGAATTGAAGCTAAAGGTCTCTCCCTTCGTAAGTTGTCTTTCTTAACCTTTCTATCTGAGAGAGGTGACTGACGAAGGATGGCTTTCAAAGCTTTGCATCCCTCTACATCATGTCCTGGTGTGCGGTGGTAAGCGCAGATTTTAGACTCATCATAACCTATAGGTCGAGGTTTAGATGGGTCATAAGGTCTAAGTGGGGGTAGGGAAATGGTCGCATTCTCCACCAACATAGCAAGGATTTTGGCGTAAGACCCTTTGAGTGGGTCAAAGTCAGAGGAAGATGAGGCTATTGACTGGGTAGTTTTTGGTAATGACGGGGTATGGTTGATTTGTATGGGTGGTGGTTTAGCCAAGGGGTTTTGATAATGGGATTTAACTAAACGTGGCTTCTTTGGCGCAGAAGCTATGTTTAGCTGGTTAGATGATGAGGCCACAGATGATGTGGTATCAGAAAACAACGGAAAAAGAGGAGTGACAACAAACAAATCCTTTGATGATGAAATTTGTTTAGGGTTGATGGGTGGACAGGATACGTGGGGTGACGATGTTGATATACCCTTGGATCTCTGTATGGGTGTAGAAGGCGTAGGTCGTTTTAGAGAAAACGCAGGAGGTATGATATATTGATGCAAGGTGGAGGGATGAGGTCCCAATATGGAAGGTAGGTGTGACGATAATGGTTTTAGTTGTGATAGAGGCATAGGTTGAGGAGATTGAGTTTGTCTCCTAAGTGGATGGATGGCTTTATTTTTGGATAAATCTAGCCGCTTAGGTGGGTGTGTTAGACTGGGTATTGGTGAGGTCCCAAGTGTAGGGGAAGATTTGGTTAGGCTAATAGAGGTGGATGAGGTACTTGGTAGAGATGAGGGGGGTGAAGATGAGGACATAGGCATTTTAAGCTTCTGTAAACACTTCGGGTATATGGTAGAGGCGTCTGGATCGGTCATCTGCATTTGAGTAGAATAGGGGTACTCAAACGTTCCCATAGGACTCGTCTATCTTCTGAGGGATGACAATCCTCACGTGTGAATAGGAACTTTTGTATGGAAGAAAGGTGGGTTGTGATTCCGGTCCACTGTGGGTGTGATACAGGGGGTAGATGAGGCACTATATCAATGGGCGTTAAGAGGTCAACCGGTCGCTGAAAAGATTTAGGCGATGAAGAACTAATAGGTAGGAGGGCATGTTTGAGAGGATCCATCATGATTAAAGAATTTGGTGATGTCGGTGCAAGAGGTTTCTCGTCTAAGGATGACAAAAGGAGTGGCGAGCCCTCCTCTTGTGCAGCAAGAGTGGTAGAAGGAGACATTTGGGAAATAGATAAGTTAGATAACATCCGCTCACAGTCTTGCAAGGATGTGGTGTAAGAAGGCTTATCAGTGAGAAGAGACCTCGGGGTGGTTAATTCCTCGATGGGTAACGGAACGGCAAGGATTTCGTCTTGTCTTGATGGTGATAAAGGGGGTTCGGGTTCTTGCGTTAGTGAAGAAGCTTGATTCAGAATTTTTTCGATAGAGGCTTTTGGCTGGGAGTCGAAGACTGCATGGATCTCATGAACACTCTCCTCGGCTAAGATATCTTGGTTTATGTTACTGTTAGAAGAGTGATTCGGGAATGGTTTGTTGAATATTTTCAAATTTCTGTTAGCAGGGGCATTAGGATTATCGAGGGTTATATCCCCTGCATCAACCATTTCCTGCACTATGTTTTTCAACATCTTGCAGTTTTCGTGACTGTGTCCCTTTACGCGGTGAAAGTTACAGAAGTCATTTTCTTTGTACCAAGAAGGTATAGCGCGGGTGGAGTCAAACCCGGAGTGAGGTTTAACAGGAGGCAAGGTGATAGCTCCGGCTTTGAGCAATTTTTCCAAGATGACACCATAAGTTTCTCCCAAGGGAGTGTAATTGATGGGCTCGGCTTTATACTTATAGGCGGTTTTTGGTGGGGTATTAGATGGTGCTTGAGATTTGACCATCACCGCGTGGACAGCTCCTTTTGATTTCGAAGAAGTGGATGTGTGAGGAGTGGTGGTGTTAGGTTTATTGGTGGAATCTTGAGTTCGAAATTGGGGTTTTTGTTGCGCAACCGCAATTTCTCTTCTTCTAAGGCTCGAATCTCTAGTTTTCGAGCCATAGTAAAGGCCTCATCAAATGTGCGGAAAGTTTGAATTTGGAGGGTAGGAGAGATGTGCTTAGCACAGGCCCGCGTAAAAAGTTTGATAAGTTCGGCCTGAGGCAAGGCATATGTAAGTTGGTTGATAAGGCCCCGCCATCGTCCAACGAAATCTGCGATAGATTCATCTTCAAATTGTCGGATGGCATAGAGGTCGGTGATAGATACTTTCTTGGCAATGTTAATGGAGAAATGATCCAAGAAAGATTGGGCTAGTTGGTTAAAAGAGAAGATTGAGTGCTGGGTTAAAGCACTGTACCACTCCAAGGCGGGTCCTGATAAGGACATGGGAAAGGTGCGGAGTAGTAAGGCATCATCATGAGCAATTAGATAACAGGCATGTCTAAATGATCGCAAGTGTTGTTGAGGATCCTCCTTACTATTAAAACGAGTAAATTTTGGTAATTCCCATTGAGGAGGATATGAATGAAGGGGGACAGAAGGGTGGATAGGCTCCCGACAAACTTGCTCGTATGTCAAGGCGCTACGACTTCCTGAAACAGAAGCCTCCAGATTTTGCATTTTGTCCATCATTTGTTTGATGAAATCCGTGGTTGGATGAGATGATGGTGCGGTTGTGGTAAACGGAGGCAGATTGGGCCAAGGGCCTCCACTAGACAATGGTGGCATTAAATGTTGATAAGGTATGGAGGACGAATGTGTTGAGGCGACCGAATAGGGATGTCCTATATAAGACGTTGAGGTCACCGGATACGTGTGTGGAAATGAAAAGGTGGGCGGAGCTTGAGAAGGAAAGCTCGTGTGGATAGGTGGTAGAGAGCAAGTCATGAACGGAGCAGTCTGCAAGAGAGACGAGGTAGGAGCAGTCGGTGGTAATGATATGTGGGGCCCAAGATTAACCAAAGGAAAGCCAATCTGTGCCGTATGAACCCCTGAAGCCACTGGATTGGGAGACGGGGCTAAGGATGCAGAAGGCAAAGCGGAGTTATCAGGCGGAGAAGGAGCTAAATGAGCAGCTATACTAATAGGCATGCCAACAAGGAGTTGACCATCGGGTGTACGGTCAGGGGCATGAGACAAATAGTATTGTACAGCGCTAGGATTAGCATCCAAAAATTTTGCAAATTCTTTATCTCCTACAGGAATTTTAGGAACCTCACTGGTGTCCGTAGGGTTCCCCATAGAATGTGAAGGGGGTGATTCAGGCAAAGGCACAGAGCAGGCATGTGAAACCATGGCGGCGGCTTGCTTCCGAGTGATAACAACCATGGACAAGAGTACACAGTAGGGTTTCAATCTATCAGGAATAGAAACAACCTCAGAATGGTGAAATTGGTAGGTTGCTGGTTTGTCAGGGACTGTAAAAGACAGTAACCGATATCGGTCTGCTAACCGATGTCGGTTATACTGTAGCCGGCGTCGGTCACTTAACCGATGTCGGTATAATAGGACTGGTATAAGAAACTGTAAGAAGCTGCTGATTTGGGGTTAACAGTGCTTAGTATGCCTACCAAACTGTTCTGAAGTGATCACAGAAAATAGTGTATGACAGAGAAACAGAACTGAAAACAAGCAAGATACACAAGCAAATTAACAGACTAACCCTAGGATTAGTTTTATCAATTTGAGCTTATGCCCTTAGATGCAGAATGATGTCAGAATCCTAAACAAAAGACTTAGGGGAAATGTCAAGTTTGTTTTGGCTTATAAGGTTACCTCAATCGGGCGGAGGAATACCGCGGAAAAAGGGGGATGTTTGAGCTGTTGTGTTGATTATGTCGTGATTCGGTATGTGTTGTGCAGTGAAAGTAAGATTAATTTCTTGTCAATACCGTGGATATCACCCCCACGTGTACGACCTGTTACTTAATCTATGTTCACTAGAATTGAAAACAACAAGCAAGAATGTGATGCACGTGTTTTAAACCCAAATCGAAAATGATATTCGATGAAGCAAAAGAGATGACTTTCACTAATGCAAAGATGTAAAAGCAAAGCAAGTTCTTTTACCAAAATAACAAAATACCTTGTGAATATCTTTAGAAGAAGAAAACAGCAAGTATGCTCCCTATATGAAAGCAAGCAAGAAAGAAAGAAACCCGAAATGGGTCCCACCGGGCGTGCCAAAATGTTTCGCACGGAATGTTTCCAGCTCTTTGGAATAGAGTTGCTTCTATCCTTTCATTCCTTTAAGAAACAGATAAGGGTTAGGGCTAGGAGGAATACCTGTTGAATGTCGAGAGGGTGTGCGCGTACCGTAGAGAGAGATCAGATCGACTGCGAAGAACTCCTTTTTGTCTTGGAAGGACTACCTGCAAGTAAGAATACAAGACCACCAGATTTTAATTAGACAATAAATGAGGGAACTGCCTTGGGCCCAGGAAATATAAAACTTCCTTTCGAAGGTGGTCAGTTCCCCTGCTAATATGAATTAACACAAATGATTGTAAAATCACAATTTAATTGCCTCGTTGAAACAAGTAGAGGAAAGGCTAGTTTTTGGTTTTGAATCACAGTGACCGATGCCGGTCACTGTCACCGGTACCGGTTGCTATTAACCGATATCGGTAGGGGCAATGTTTTAGGGGCTTTTGGTGAAGGTTGGTTGTAGGGTGGTTGTGTTGTTTATAAGGCTGGTAAATGAGTGGGGTTAGGTAATGGGGTGATGAGAGGGACTCAGAGAGTACGGGGAGGGTGTTCTTGGGGTAACGTAAGGGTAGAGGAATGACAGTTAGATGTAGTGTGTTGCTGGGTAGTAGATCTAGGAATAGACTTATGATGGCTGTGATTCAGAAGTTCAAGAAATGTTATTAAAAAGACATACAAGATACTACTTACTGGTTATTGATGAGGATGCAGGTCCAAGGACTGTGATGACAAAGGCAGAACTCAGGTAGGATGACCTGACAATCAGAAGATGAGATATCTTCCCTCCCGATGATCGGATGAGTGTCGCAAGGCTCTGGTTACTCAGTGGCAGCCTCGGGCTTGATGTCCTCCTCTCTAAAAACTCTTCTTGTTTCTTCACTTGTCTCTGCTCGGCCAAGTAAACTCTGGATCCTTTCAATGACTTCTGATTCAGATCAATGAAAAATCCACCCCTTGTTTTTGGTTGGGGGAGGTCATTTACAGGGAACCGATGGCGGTTACATAACCGACGGCGGTCGAGTAGGAACCGGTATCGGTCAGGTCAAAGTGGGCTATTTTTAGTAAAATAGCCAACTTTCCCTCCTTTTCTCCCGAGGGATTAGTTGCGGGCTTGGTCAAGTCATTACGAGGTTGGTTTTAGGTGCGGGTGAGGAGTCATTTTGTCATGGGTGTGGATGTAGACCAAGTTATAGGTCTTAATTAGGTTAGTTTAGGGTTAGGACTAGCTATATCTTTTCATTTATGTTCATGGATGTTATGGAATAAATGTGAATTCTTATGTATTCTCCTTTATGTTCATGGATGTTATGGAATAAATGTAGTTCTTATCTCATTATCTCAGAAACACTCTCTATTTGGAATGAATACATTTGTCTAGAGGTCGTTCTAAGCCCTATGATGATTGTATGTCTCATTTCCACTTTTATTCCTTAATTTCATGACATAGATGATGGTTTCCCATTTAAATCACATAAAAGAGAGACTTAGTGCCCGCGCGTGCCTTGGGTGAGCACTAAGCGCCCACTGGGTGATAGGCCGGTGCGCATGGGATTTCTTTCCTTTGTGATGGGTGTAAAAATGACTATATGTTTCTTACAAAACTCGACCTCTATCTTGTTACCTTGTCTCCTTCCTTCCTCCTACACCATGAGGAATGATCACTACATCCCTCCTAATCCTTCATATATTCGAATTTTCTAGCGTATGTAACTCCCTTTTGAAATGTAACTTCTCTCTAAGAACCATAATGAATCATTATGTGATCATCATCACATTTGGGCAGTTTACAATATTTTCACACATTTCATGACTCACATTTTCACATAAAGACTTATTACACATCCTACCACCCCAACAAGACACTTGCAACCCGTGACAACCCTTAGGACTCTTTGACATGATTTTTAATTGAATTACACCTTTTGGAGAGAAAAGCTCCAATTTGAAAATTCAAACTCTTTAACATTTAAAAATCTCTCTCTTATGACTCCACATACCCTAGAACACTCATATTGACCTCATAGCTAGGAAAATTTGTATTTGAATGGCTTCTTGATGATGCTCCTACATCATACTCCCAAGGTGAAGAAGAAGTATCCATACACTCTACTTGCATAGTTCCATTTCCCCGAATTCTTCATATTCATGGTATGTTCTTGATCTTCTTTCCTTGCTCCCAATGTCCTTAGCTACCTCATATCCACCTGGGTCCCACATACTTGTCTTTTGTCTTCCATTTTCCTTTACTTGGACTCTTTCCTTTGTGATCTTCATCTTCACTTGCACCACCTTCATGCTTCCACTCTTTGTACCTACATACACAATCAATAAAACAATAAAAACATTTTGTTTTTCATCTTTGTACATCCCATTCCATCATCAGTCTTGTCAAAATCTTCATTTTCTTGCTCATTCACTTGCTCATCCATCTTCTTTACCATACCAAGCTGCTCTAACTCTACATTTTCATCTTCATTGTGTTCATTTTGACTATTACATGCCCATGAAACTAATTATCTCTTAGTTGCATCTGTGTCTTCCCTTTCCTCATCCATCTCATCTAGTAAACTTTGCAAAAGAACATTCATATGATCTACAAAAAATTGCTTGTCACCATGTTTATCATCTTCAAATGCATAATGAGATTCATTTTGAACAATTTCAAGGAGTTCACCCATAAAATCATCAATATCAATCCAAAATCATCCATTTTGCTTACCTTGCATTCACATTTGGTTTGCTTTTCTTCTTGATCTTTGAAATTTATTTTTTTCTCATGAGTTCATCCTCATTGTTCTGCATATCATCTTCTTGCACCTACACCTTGCTTATTTATTTTCTCCTCCATACCATCTTCACCTATTTTTTTGGCTTGTACCTTTAAAAAAATTGTTTTCTCTCTCTCATCTTGTCTTGGTTCACTTGGATTTTCATTTTCTTGTTTTGGTTTGTCATCTTCACTCATTGCTATTGGTTTCTTCCATAGCTTAGGTATGATGTATCCATGATTAGGAATTGGTAACAAGGTTTTCTCTTGAATTTCATCCTCATTCTTCTTCTTGTCAACCTTATTCTCTCTCTTTTCTTCTTTTCCTCACTCTTAATCCTTCTTTGTAAATGAAATATCTTATTTCTTCTCATTATCTGCTCTATAGGCCATTTGGCTTTCTTCTTCATGACAAAATCAATCCCATATCTTGTTTTCTCCATCATTAGCTTTGTTAAATTCTCTATGTCCACCCTCAAATTTTTCATCTCTGCTTCCATCCATCTCTCATGCTTCCTTTTCTCTTCTTTCTTCTTGGATTCTCTTTCTTTCTTTTCTCTATCTCTTCTTGTCTTCTCTTGTAGCTAAGCAACTTCCACAACTCTCTTATTGCCTCTTCTTGGTCCATCTTGTTTATCTAAAAGTATTTTTCACATTTCCTTTTCCTCTACACCTCACCTTGGCCTCACCAGGTCTTTTGGTGTCTTCACTCTCTCTTTCACCTTCACACTTTTCTTTTTCTCACTCTTCACCTGTCACTTCATTCACTACACACACACTTCCACAACACTATTAGCCACAAAATACATTCATTCATATCTAAAAAAAATCACAATAAGAGCCACACTATGATACTAAATGATGTAGAGAGAATTTAAAAATCAATCATACATTCACCTTTCAAGAGTTTTTAAAACATCCACTACACATCATCTCTATAATAGAGGATCAATCAAAGCCCAAAATGGCTTAACAAATGCTATATTTGATCAAATCCTACAAAAATCAACACCATATCACAAAATTGACCTCCTTGTCATGTTACTCTATCTCTACACCATGCCTACAATGTCAAACAACATTCATATTGACTCCATTCCCTCAAATTTCATCCCACACTCACCTTGCCATTACTTACTAAAATCCTAGCTTCACAAGCTATTGCTCAAGAATGAAATTTTTGGAAATTTTACTTCCACAGAGCTTTCTAGACCTCATGACTTGCTTCAAATTCTCCAAAAACTTAGATCCAACATGAAATTGATTCAAAATAGTCAAAAACACCAATCAACTCTACTTTGCCCAAACTTCCTATTAGATGCCCTTAAGACAAGGTAACTTGCAACATTCATGGATGTAGACTTCTAGAGTTACCCATAAGAATCTATAAAATATTTCCAAGCCCCTTTTCCATGCTCATGGTGTATGCAAAATTTAAAAACTCTACTCATTATATTACTCTCTCTAGTTCAACTTCTTGCTTTTGTCTTGCAAACCCTCAACTAGGTCCTTTACAGCCTATCTTCAACCATAACTTGCATTACCAGAGGTTCCAAGAAAAACTACCACGTTTTAGGACACCCATTTTCATGTTTCTTCTATGTGCAAGGTTTCATGCCAAGATTCAACCATTCAAAGCTACTTCTTTTGCAAAATAGCATTACTAATTAGGCTCCTAGATTGTGTCACAATGCCCTCCTAGCTAATGTCATCAATATCTTCCATTCCAACTAGTGAAACCTTAAAATTATTTGTTAATCACCACGAGGACCTACTCACTATGATTTTTTATTCAATTTCAGATCAAAATTTCCTTTCTAGATTATTTTAATACACATTATTCTTTTGAAACCCTAACAATGGCCTGTGTAACCCATGAAAGCTTAAAATTGCTCTAAAATAAAGGGTTATTGGATTCAAGGATCACCACATGGCATGGAAGTTGGTTTTAACTTCTAGCACATTAATGTGTTAGCATTGAGGCTATGGAAACATGTGAGGACCCCTCTTAACTAATTATTCCATTGTCCTGGTTTGTAGGTGTTCACAATCACAATTTGAAAATATCTTATATCGTTAAACCCGAGAAATATAACCATATACCTAAGTTGACACCTTCTTCACCCACATTTCATGCAAAATATGCTTAACAAACTTAATATTTATGACTCAACAAGATTTTATTGTCATATGAATTCAATGTACTTGCTTAGTTCATGCACAGTCATAGTTTCCTATTCTTTCCACACACATGCAATGAATGTCAACTAACAATCAACTTCAAGTCATACTATAACTTTCAAAATCACTCCTTTATCATTTCATGCTCCATCAATAACGAGAAAATCATTCTAAGCCCTTATCTTAAAAGGATCATGGTTAACACTTAAGGTTTTGCCTTGCAAGATCACATATTACAACATGAAGGTACAAAGTTTACCTTAGTTTATGGGTTCATTAAACCTATTACCCTTCCTGGGATCTGTATAGAATCAAAATGAAAATAACCAAGAAGTAAATCTTTCACAAATTCCTTGCAAAATTTGAGCAAAGTGTTGTTTCTTAAAACAAACTACTATCAAAATAGAGTAATTCATATAATATATGCTTCTTATAAATCTTTGATCTCTATCTTGCTACCTTCTCTCCTTCCTCATACACCATGAGGAATGATCACTAACTCCATGATGCAGCCTAGAATTTAGTGATATAAATCCAATAAAACCCTAGTCGCACTGGCACATCACTCATCCTGAACTGAGCACTCACCCAAAGCACGTAAAGGTACCAGGTCCCTCTTTAGGGCTGTTGTTGCAGTTGTTAGCATGATGAAGACTTAGCACATGCAGTTCCATTACTAACACATCAGTCTATAAAGCATACCATATCTATATCTAAGGGAGAGCAGACTTTAAACAATAATCATGATAGAATCAAGTACATGTAATATCTAATTACACACAAGAATACACTCGCATTCACCAATATCATCCATTATATTAAATATCATAAGTATATAGAAGCTTCATTACAATATCGTAGTATGCGCGTAACGGATTTAGCAAAGATAATCTCACTATATCTCTCTCTACATGTTGATATCTCTATTACATAGTTTACTACATACTTATAAGGGTGGGGACTTGCCCTTCACCGCTTATTAGTTCCCAAAATAGGTCGCATGCTATTATTAGCCACACACCTTTACAAAACTAGCCACACATGCAAGTGTGCTAACAATAGACTACTGGTAGTTAACTGATAGTAATAGATCTATTTCCAGCTTACGTCCATGTAAAGTGCTTCATAGCTAATCCTCCAAAAATAACTAATGTGTGGTGTGCACGTCTTTTCCTTATTTGTGTGCTCTGCACGCCATCTCTAAAAATAGACCTTCATGAGCAAAAATGGCTAAGTCTCGGAAAGCTGAACTTTTGCTCCAAGCGCATGTTCTCCTTATCCGTTTGCACCTTTGAATATGACCTACTTTCTCACACGGACTTCTTGCGTGCTTTCTGTCAAGTGTTCTCTGATCAACATTACCCCACACTAATTTCATTGTCGCCTGACAATGGTCATCTCCAAAACTAAAGTAAAGAATTTGAATGGAAAGAATAAAAAGAATTTTCTTTACAAATAAATAATAATGTCTATACGACAACCTCATCTGTGCTTTCAACTTGAAGGACCAACTCGGGATATTGCTCCTTTATTTCTACCTCCAAGGCTTGCCACTTAACGAGTGCTTCCTCTACTTTTTCTGGAATGTCCACAACAATGGACTCCAGTTCATCTTTCGTGATCTCTCCTTTCTCATTCTACAAGACCAACACAATGCTGGACATTACAGTCATCCTTCCCTCTAGTAGATCCATCTTCTACGCAATGAGTTTCCCAAGCTCTTCCAGCTGATTCTTGTGTGGTTCTTGGGCTTCTGGGCCTCACGCTTCTGTTTAACCATTGATAATATTTCAGCGCGACCCAATGTTTCATCCTTCATCACTTTCTGGACCTCATTGTTCTCCTCCAGGGTTTTTATGTTAATGAGTGCCTCTGGAGATGTGCAGATGTTCAAGGCTTGGTCTTCTTTCTTTAGTTCTTCTTGTAGTACTTACATCAATCCTTCATATGATGCAATCTTCCGCATCACTGAAGCCTTCTCTCATTCTCGCATCTTGTCTTTGCTGATACTTTAGTGCTTGGCATGTGTAAAGGTTCATCTTCAAGCACTAGGTCCACTAATGTACCTACATAGTGTATTGCTAAAGGAAATGTCTTTGGTACCTTTGGCTCTAAGTGTGGCCTAGCTCTTATGATATTATCACCAATTTCCTCTGTGATGCTAATAAATACAACACTATTTTTTTGCGGTAAGTCTCTTTCTTGTGTTAGGCATGCTATTTCCCCATCCTTAGTCTTAATATCTTCCCTGAGCACCTTAATTATGGTAGCCTTGTCCATATTCCACCTCACCACCTCTGTTGAGACTTTCACCAATGCATTGCTCACCTGTTCATCTAACATGACAATAGGCTTTACCATCATGTGTCTAGCCTGAGGTGTCTTTTTCAACCTCCTCAATACAAATGACTCCTCACATACATCAAAATCTAGTTCATCTATGTGTGTGCATGGACCATGATAATTGCTTCCTTGTGCACACTGTTTCCATATCTTCATCCATTAATTCCCATCCATATAATTCCTTTTGTGTTAGCGTGCTCTCGAAACAGGCGTGGACAATTTTACCTGTGTCCTCTGCATAACCCATGGCTAGTGGAATGTGCTCCCCACTTGTTCTTCTTGACCTAGGCTGCTTAGGAACTTGAGCCTCTAGATTTGGGACTTGTGTCTCCATGTCCTGAGCAATCTCTATAGCTGTCTAATCTGTTCCCTTTTCCTCCTCTTCTCCTTCCTTCATTTCTTCATCTTTCTGTTCTTCTACGTTCTCTGGAGGTGTAGGAGAATTAGGCGCACTTTCCTCTGACTCTTTTGCCTCCTCATTCAAATTCAATTTCCTTCTCCTTTTCACAATTGTCTCCTTCTGGAGAGAGTCTGGGTGATTTACGCATTGTTTACGGAGTAGCACCTTGGGTCCTTGTTCTCCTGAACACTCTCTTAAATCTGTGCTCTCCTTGGACTGCATCCAAGTCCTCATCATCCCCCTCTTGTGGCTGAGGTGGTGTAGTGGCGTGCTCAACTTCATCCTTATTCATAGGATGTCTTCTACCTCTATGTTCCAAACCACCACTATCCTCGTGCTCATCCTCCTCATCCTCTACTTCAATTGGCTATGTGGGCTTAGGCATTGGGATGTTCTCCATTGTATGCTTTCCCTTTGGTGGTGCTAGAAGTGTGAACTCATCTTCCACATACTTGTTATTCTCCATCTTGGGATTTAGTTGAAGGTACACTAGTGCTGCTCCAACATCTCCCACAACCAAACTTATTGGTTTAATGCTCAATACATCTAAAATGAGCCTTTCAATATATGCACCCCATCTTGGATACACATATTTCTTCCTTAGTGTGTGGTAGTCACAATCTACCTTTTCCGCATTGAACGTTAGGCGCCACACGTCTGAGAACCTCGTGTACTAATGCCTGGAAGTACCTTACTGTGAAGGCATATGGTAACTTACACCAAGGGATCCATGCTCCATCCTTCATGGTGAACCACGCTATGCAAAAGTGTTGGTATATAGCGAACTGAATTGCCTTTCCAACCACCAAAGGCAAGTCCTTGGGAATGCATCATTCTTCTTCAAAGGCCACACAGAGCCTATTGTACCACTTCTCAACCATTTTCTTGACTCATATCATGGATCCTTCACACAAGTAATTTTTGAAGCGTTCTACAGGTGACTTGTGCTCTATGGGATACTCCCATATCTTCTCTTTTGGTCCATCAGGTACTTCGATATCCATGAACACCAACGACAACAAAACAACTCCAAAGCTGATCCTTCCTCCTGTGCATGCTTCCTCAATGATAGTTTCGTAATGTAACATGAAATGTTGTAGACCACCCCCTCAGACATATTTTTAGCAACGTGCAACCACATGGTGTTCACTTGTGACCACCTTTCCTAGTCATTTAGCTTCATAACAAGATGTGCGGCTGCTTGCACAACTGGATACTTCTTCAGTTTATCTATGTCCATGCCGCATAGACCCTTTGTGTACCCCAACTCCTTTCTAGTCTCCAAGATTGCAGCCTTGTCTGTTAAATCATCTTCATAGTAATTAGCTTCATGCGTGCAAATGCTCTTATTGCACAACACACCAACTAAATTAAAAAGTATAACAACAAAGAAGGAAACACATTAAGGAAATACATAATTGAAAACCTAATCTAAATGACAATATTACCTTATTACAAACACCAAGAAGACTTATTTATAGTAGGGCTTCAGCCTACTCCTCGTTGAAGTAACTAGGTAGCTGTGTTCCATCAAGGGCTTCTAACCGGAAAGTGTCTGTTTCAAGGATGTAAGTGATAACATACGGCCCCAACCAATGTACCTTAAGTTTTCTGGATGGTGCAAGAACTTAGAGTCATAGAGAAGCACCATTTGTCTAATCTCAAACTTCTTGTCCCTTATGTTTCTATCATGCCATGCTTTCTACCTGGCCTTTTCTTGCTTCTAACTCCAACATGCTATGGCTCATCGTTCATCTAGCTGAATTATCTTTTCAATCCATTCTTCTAAAGCTTTCTCATCAGCTAGACCTCTAGTGCATGCAATACGCAAAGAAGGTAACATAAATTCCATAGGAAGAATGACTTCTACGCCAAACACTAATTGAAATGGTGTTGCTTTGTTCAACCTTTTATATGTTGTTCGATATGCCCAAAGTACTACAAATACTTTATCATCCCAATCCTTTCTTCCAACATCGCATATTTTTGTCAATGTTTGGCCCAATTTTTTTTTGAAGCTTAGCAGTTCCATTTTCCTAAGGATGATAGGGTGTAGTCTTATGGTGTGCAATCATGAACTCATCCAATAAAATTTTGATTGTCTCATTAAGAAAATGTGTGCCCTATCACTGGTCAAACTCAAAGGACATCCATACCTTGTAATAATATTTTCCCATAGAAACTAAGTCATTGTAGCCTTTGCATGCACCGATAAATCCTTTGTAGGTGTTGCTTCTGCCCATCTTGTTAGATAGTCTATACAAGTTATAATGTAGAGTGATCTAGTTCAAACAGCCTGTCTAAATAGGTCTCGGAGGCATTTCATCTCATTGACTTGGTCTTCCAAGACGTTGACAATGGTCACATGCCTTAAAAATTCCTTGCAGTCTTTATAGAGGGTATCCCACCATAATCTAGTGAGTAAAATCTTGCGTGCTATGGAATCACCTGCATAGTGTCCACTTGTAATTCCACCATGAGCTTCTTCCATAATACTTGTGTGCTCATGTTCTAATACATAATAACGCAATACTTCATCTCAGTCTAATTTGTACAAATCACATTTACGTTGTGGAGCTAGATTGCTTCATAATTAACATGTAATGGAAGTTGACTAGAAATACAAAGAACCGCATCGGTTACGGTGGGACCAACATCGGTCGGAAAAGGAGGAATCGACCGTGGTTAGGTCTAACAGTGCCGATTACCTATGTGAAGCACTTTATTTTTAAGTCACGGGTTTTAATATTGTTTTTGTTTTAAAGCAAATCTATTGGATGTAATTTCATGGCTAAGTTGCCCTAAGTTTGTCTAAGCTTATATAAGCTAGAAAACTAGGGTTAGAGATGTGTTGATGAGAAGAAGAGCATAATCCTTGGTTGAAAGGATGAAGAAGAAGAAGAAAAAGCAGATTACATGAAGACAAGAGCTTTCATGGAGAGAAGTTGAACAGAAGGAAAGTGCATGTACACTTTGTTGGTGAGAAGATGGTATTATCTTCTACTGTATTTCCTTTGTATTGTTTAGTCTCATGTAATGGATTGCATAATATGCAAAGCACTTAGGTTTCTTCTTGTTAGATCCATAGGTTGTTGTGAGATCTTGTTATTTCTCATTCTTGTAGATCCACATGTTGTGAGATCTTGTATTGCAGATCCATGAGATCATGTTGTATTGTTGATCCATAGGAATCTAACATGGTAGAGGAAGTTATCTTCATGTTTGTAGTTTGTTGCAGTGATGGAGGAGAGACTTACTTCTTGGTGCATGGTTAGGGTTACACATTGGTAGATATTTCTAGAGGTCTTGTTTGTAGATTCACAATATAGTGAGAGCTTGGCTGCATAGTGGTAGATGCAGGGTAGCTTTAGGTATGTGAGATCTAGTTATGTTTGAGAGGCACAATTGTAGTGCACTCAGGTAGATCTGGTTAGAGATCTGGAGGAGACACAAGTGGTGGTATGAAGGCACGGTTTAGTGTACTTAGGCAGATCTAATTGGAGATCTGGGAGGAGGAGATACTCTTGTAGAGATACATGTACTCTTGTGCAGAAGAGTTGGTTTGTAATCTCTTGTTATATTATATATATATGAGATCTCTATCTTTGGTGGACGTAGCCCACATTGGGTGAACCACGGTACATGCTTGTTATGTGTGTGTACTTTTATGTGATTTGGATTATTCTAGTTTATACTTCCACTGCTGTAGATTTTGTGGGGAATTGTTTAGATCATGTGTGCATGATTTTGTTTGTTATTAAATCATAGCACTATTTTGCAGTCTCATATTCCCAACAACTGGTATCAGAGTGATGGATTTAGTTTTTAGAGCAAGGGTTTGCTTCATGGTTTTGTTAGTAGTTATTACTGACATGTATGAGAGTAGGGTTTATTTTACCTGATGTGAAAATCGCAGGAAGAGATTGAATCTCAAGTGGGAGCTGGAAGTGTAAGGTTCTTGAGAACACAGTGACCGACGTCGATTAAGTGGCAACCGACGTCGATAGGGTGAGACCATGGTTGGTTATTGAGGACCGTGGTCGGTTATAGGGTGACCATGGTTGGTTACTGAGCAGCCTGGTTATAAACAAAAATCACAGATATGAAGAAATGAAGAGATGCATGGAATGTATCTTGTTTGCTTTGAGTGTATGGTTTAATTGCACATGCATGGTTTTGGATTGCAGATCTAGACAAAGAAAAGGAACAGGTATGCATTCTTGGTGCAGTTAGATGCACGGGCTTTGGTAGAGAGGTAGTAGCACAGAATGAAGATGGGGCTTCCATCAGAGAAGCATGTACTTCAGTTGAAGATGTGGTTGAGTATCTTGGTGTTGGTAAGGTGATGTATTTCATCTTGATGCAATTTATTGCATGGATTTGTTGTATTGTTTTTGTACGAGATTTGGATGTTTCTTGAAATGACTGGCTTAGCTCAACTGTCAACTTTGGTCAAAGTAAGCACCTGGTGTGGTGTGCTATGCCAAATTATGTAGCATTGGGTTCATTCCAATAGTATTGACATCGGTCTGAGAACCGAGGTCGGTCACACAGAACCGATCTTCGTTAGCTAACCATGGTTGGTTAGGGGATGACCGTGGTTGGTCTTTATGGCAACCTATCTATACAAGGTTTTTTGTAGCAAGAGAGGGAAGATGGTTCTTTGTCTTGGTTTGGAGGATCGATTTTCTTACACAGAGTGTACATGGTAGAGACAATGTAGATTACTTCATGGTTTGGATCGAAAGAGGATAGAGTTGGCTCGATTATTCCATTGAGACTTTGATTCGAGTATCTCTATATGGTTCATGTTTTATTTCTTTCGTTTGGAGCAACTGATATTATGTTTGGATTTTGTGCACAAATTTACACCATGGTTTCTTGGTGTTGTTTGACTTTTATTTCCGGTTGTGTGGAATCTTGAGAACAAGGGTTTCTAGTCTAAGGACAAGATCCTCAATGAAAATTCATGGTTAGACACAATTGCAGGTAACGAGAGATGTTGAGTACATACAGATGGAATGAAGGTGATTCACTTACTTCACAAGAAGTCCAAACTTCTGTGATGTAGAAGTATTCTTAGAGAAGAAAGGGAATCAATTTTATAGTTCTTTCATCTGGTTTTATTTCTCACTAACATATTAGCTTTTGAGCTTGGTGTTAGAGCGCATCTTTGAGGATTTTTTTGTTTAGTGGGAGCAAGCCATGGTTATTGGCATTATAGGATTGGATACATGATGCACATGTAGAATGAGAGGAGATTGCAACTATTCAGAGTGGCAGGAGGCACAAGTTGGTTTTGGAGGGCAGTCATGGATTTGTAGTTATTTTGAGTTTATTGCTTTGTGATGTCACTTCTAGTTTATTTTGTGGTGCTTGGATATTCCTTAGGGATGACAGTTGATGGTAGATTCAGTTGGTTTTAGATGATAGAGCAATTTTCAGAGTTTGAAGGGTGAAAAAGGAGAAAATCTGATTGTTACAAAGACCGGTGTTGGTTAAGGTTAACCGTGGTTGGTCATCTGGTAATCGTGGTTGGTCAGGAGTTGACCATGGTTGGTTAGGGGAAACCGTGGTTGGTTTGATCACATGTTTGACAACAGTGTTTATTTACCATTTTTAGATGGCGTCCTTGTTTTTTGATTTCATCTTGGTTGGTTTGTGCGAGAATATGTTGATGGCATATTTACTTTGGTATTTTACACTTGGTATTAGTGGCATGGTTTAGCATGGATGTTTGTTATTGACATTGATGAGCACAATTCATATTCAGTTTTGGAGTTAGTCGGTGGTAGATTCAAGCTTTTGGAGAGCCGGTGATATGGATGGATGCACATGATTACGGTGTTTGGATTCTTTGAGTTATGTAGGTTTGATGGCTTGATCACCCACTATTACAGGATGGCTACGGATGTGATTGAGGCTCAGAACTTCAGTTTGAGTGGGAGCTCTTGTAGGTGTGTTAGTCATGATGGCTTGTTGCATGAGGAGCTAGGTTGGCTTGTTTGTCTGATACCAATAATTGGTATGGTGTTATGATTTAGTGGGAGCTTGAGGCTTGGTGTCATGGATCAGTTGTAGCTTCGTGCAGGTTTGGTAAGTCATGGTTTTATCTTCTTGGTTTGAGAAGATGGTTTGATCTTCTTGGTTTTATTTTTCTTTGAGAGAATTGTTGAAGGAAAGAATAGATGGTCTTCATGGTGTGTTGAGGACAGTGATGTACAGGTACAGTATAGAGGTTCAGCAATTTATCTCCAAGTGGGAGATTGTTAGGTTGTGGAGCTAGATTGCTTCACAGTTAGCATGCAATGGAAAGTGACTAGAAATATAGTAATCGACATTGGTTACAGTGGGACCGACGTCAATATGGAAAAGGAGGAACCGGATGCGGTTAGGTCTAACCGGTGTCGGTTACTTGTGCGAAGCACTTTATTTTTAAGTCACGGGTTTTAATATTGTTTTTGTTTTAAAGAAAATCTATTGGATGTAATTTCATGGCTAAGTTGCCCTAAGTTTGTCTAAGCTTATATAAGCTAGAAAACTAGGGTTAGAGATGTGTTGATGAGAAGAAGAGCATAATCCTTGGTTGAAAGGATGAAAAAGAAGAAGAAGAAGAAGAAAAATTAGATTACATGAAGATAAGAGCTTTCATGGAGAGAAGTTGAACAGAAGGAAAGTGCAGGTACACTTTGTTGGTGAGAAGATGGTATTATCTTCTATTGTATTTCCTTTGTATTGTTTAGTCTCATGTAATGGCTTGCATAGTATGCAAAGCACTTAGGGTTTCTTCTTGTTAGATCCACGAGTTGTTGTGAGATCTTGTTATTGCTCATTCTTGTAGATCCACATGTTGTGAGATCTTGTATTACAAATCCATAAGATCATGTTGTATTGTTGATCCATAGGTATCTAACATGGTAGAGGAAGTTGTCTTTATGTTTGCGCTTTGTTAAAATGATGGAGGAGAGACTTAATTCTTGGTGCATGGTTAGGGTTTCACATTGGTAGATCTTTATAGAGCTCTTGTTTGTAGATTCACAATACAAAGTGAGAGCTTGGCATAGTGGTAGATGCAAGGTAGCTTTAGGTATGTGAGATCTGGTTATGTTTGAGATATCCCTTAGTAACTCTATGATTTTTTCCACTTGCACTCGACCAATAGTCTTTAATTATGGCTTCCTTAGGCTCAAGATCTCTGCTCCAATATTCAGCCACTTTGTCTTCATGGGTTCATGATAGGCACACGTGGTCTTATCCACACTATCCAATACCTCACGCCTTCTTGCTGAATGGTTTATATCTAGATTATCTACTTCTTTTTCATCCACTAAGTAGACCATTTTTCCTTTCTCCTTCTCAAGGCAAGCGCATTGAAGTAATGTTGCATCGGCCTCTAGTTCTTTATCAAGACGCACTCCTGAGTCTTCTTTATGTAATAAATCCTGAAGGAGTTCTTCAACCTTGGAACCATCCCCCATAATTAAGCGTCAGATAACTTTTAATGCTTCTTCCACTGAAGGCTTCATAGAGAAGAAGTTAAACATCTGGGCCATTCCTGTAATTAAATTATGCCAATTTCTAGTTTCTCTATGGAGTTTTGCATACACATACCAAGCACACGCGTAACCTTGTAAAGTGGAATAAAACTTGTGCACCCATAGTGAAGGTGGTAAAGCTTCTGCCGTTCTGTCCATAGTCTCTCACACTTCGAACATGATCTTTGAAGAGGTTGGTAACCATGATAAGTACTGATTTGAGTATGTGCATTACTCCTGAAGAACCTAGTAGTAAGAGCAATCCCAATTTCATTCCATCTGACAAGATTATTCTTGTGGACCACCCACCAACAGGCTACTAACCCACATAGTGTATATGCTAGCATATTTCTTCTTTCTAGTGGGTTTATCCATTTTTCTTCCATGGCATGTAGGAATACCATGGGATCCCCTTCTCATGTGTAACAAGGTACCGAGTTGTTACATATCCTTCTGACATAGCGTGGTTTTTTACCTTAAGGGAATATGCTCTTTACTTCACGCCCTACCAACTCATAAGTGCTATGAGCCCAATTATCACAAGAAACACTTGTAGTATTGCTAATAGACTATGCATCCTCCCATTGAATTAGTCCTTCTTTGGTTGGTTCAATCATCTTTGGATCTCGGATGGTGCGTACATAAATCCTATTCAAATCTTCTTCACTTAAGGGCTCAACATAGGGCACAAAATTTCCATCTATTAAAGGGATAATAACCCTTTCCTCTTTATTTTCAAAACTGATATAGCCCTTGTTGAACCGAAGATCAACATTATTTACATAGCACCAATGACGCCTTGAATAAAGGCTGGGAAGCTATCTGACTCTGCCAACGCTAAAACTTCAAAGTCTCCAGTGAACTTGGATCCTTGTATGGTAATGGATGCATCTTTCAAAACTCCTATGGGAGTGGCCTTAGTCCGATTAGCCATGAATAATACATTAGAGGATGGTTGCAATGGGGTCTTCCCATTTGTACCCATGCATCTAAGGTAAGAACATTGAATTTCGCACCTGTATCAATCAATATATTACTCAATAACCACCCATCCACAACAACATTCAAAGTGATTTCCTTGTCATAATCTAGGCTATGAGGAGGGATATTTGCATGTAGGATCTGTCATCCATTCTCAGTACTTGCACGAGTTTTCCTTTTAACCAACTCCCTAACAGTGGAATGATGTTTTCCTGGCGCAAAATTTTACACACTTCCCTTAAGTCATCTATATCCATTTGGACTGTCTCCAATGCTTTCTTTTTCTCCTTCAAGTACTATATCTCACCCTAACGATTCCTTAGAACTTCCATGGTTTCCTGATAAACCTCCTTCTAATAGGTAGGATCTGGGTACCGTGCATGAAGAAATTCTTCTTTAGTGATGGTTAATTTCTCCGCATGCTTCCCGGCACGTGCTTTGCCTTAGCACGGGTCGTAATTTTCACTTGTAACTCTTTAGACTCTACCACCAACTTGGGCATCATGCACCTTTGTTTTCTTGTTTATATTGCTTACTCGGATGCTCATATAAGTCCGAGCACTCCTCATATCTATGGTTCTTTCCACGAAGGAACATGCAATATTCAGGGGCATTCGGGTCTATAGTGATCAATAGATCCACATGTATAACACATTTCATAAGGGAACTCACTTCTTCCACCACCACAGCCTCATCCTTCGAATCCACTATAATATCCTCAACCTCTTCCATGACCTCCTTCAAAACACCCTTCATTTCTATCATAACACACTTGATTGTGCTCCTGGTCCTAATGCTCATTCTTGCCCTTAAAGTTATCTAAAAATCTTGTCTAATCAGTACACCAATATCTATAGCATCATGGATCTATCCAATCAGCCGAGTCTTCTGTGTCATGAGTCATGGACCTATAGATTTTATAGTAGCTTGAAACATTCTTCCTTATCACGCGTTGTAATAATGGGTGTCAGTAGCATCATGGTTTAAGTGACAATTTTCACAATCCATTTGAAATGAGTGTACTATTTTGTGATGGAAACTATCCTTTTTGTGACCTTTTACTTCACAATCTGTGCACCAAATCCTTATGCGCGTCTTATGTGCTGAATTTGCTGATAGTTTCTCCAACTATTTTTCCATTGCTTTTATTTGTGCTTCTAAAACAGGCTCACCCCGGTATCTATGCTTCCAACTTCCTCAACGCGCAAGGTTGATTCAAGTGTTTTGTGCGGATCATTGTATGTCTTATGTGATAAGAAAGGGGTAATCAAGCCCCCAACGAACCATTTTTCATGCTGGCTTGCGTGTATGTCATAAGAAAGCTTTGATAATAACATTTCAAACCATGCATCATACTCTTTAACACTTTCAGTAGTGCCTTGCTTAATATCTTTGAGCGCACTTATACTCTTCTGCTCAAACTCAGGGATATGAAACTCTTTAAGGAATGCATCCTTTAAAGCTGTATAATCTACGCAAGTCTGATTAGGGTCAAAATTTTTATACCAGCTGTGCGCGCCCTTGTAACATAGTAGTAAATTGGCTTTCCCTATGCTCAGAAGCTATGATTCCTTTTGCACGCCACAATATTTCACACATGTGCACATGTTCAACAACATCTTCTATGCCCCTATACTCTAGAAGATGAAGAGAAATTTCCATGTAAATATTCTGGGGTTGGTGCGGACCTTGCCCACCTGATCTAGAACCTCATGTGTTTCCCCTACCTCCAAAACCTCCAGATCCACCTGAACCAAAGCTACCTATGCCTCTTGATCCCAAACCTGTAGCTGGAATAGGTCCTGTAGATGTACTCCCATGTGCTCAAATTAGTACTATATTGAACCCCTACGATCTGTGAAGTAGTTCCACTTCTAGAGGTGAATCCAACATTCGACGTGCTCATATTTTGTGTGGACGATGCACCTGAAAAAACACCTCCAAATAATAATGAAGCCGTCTGCCCTACCATTGATGTGTTTGCTCTCTTACTTCCCAAACTTTCTTATTGATTACTTGTCGTACTAGATATTGGAAAACCAAGCACAAGGGCTAGGTTATCAGGTAGGTTTAGATGTGCACCCGCGGCCTAGGTCATCTCTACTGGCACGCTTCCTTGTGAGGTCGAGAAGGGTTCCCTATCATGCTTTCCTAGATGGAGAAGTTCCCGATGCTTTCACTCCACATCTTCTACGTGAGCTCTTAATCTTTCATGATCTATCTCTCTCCTCAACTCCATCTACTCTTTAATGTCACGATTCTCCTCTATCTCCATCTCACACGCCTCATTATACTCGAGCCACCTTTCTTCTCTTTGCCTTGCCACTACTAAGTCTACCATCCTTCACCAATCCTGTCTTGTCCCCCGTGCGTGGTGGGGTTTAGTTAGCCATTGGTTTACTCTCCAAATTAAAAGTTACCATTAAGATCTTGATCGCTAGTGGAATGCCTTGTAGGTATGTTCACCTTGGATATCGTAAAAACTAAAATTCAGATACTTCTAGACATGAATAAGTGGAAATTGAGTATTCTAATATATAACTGTTCAAGACATCACATATCCATAGCTCGAGTCTAAATCATATCAAAGCATCATAAAGGGCCCGAAATTCTTCCTACATCCAGACAAGTGTGCGATACCTCCAATTCTGCTTAGATGCATAGGCAATCAACCACTTGTACAACTCTACTAGAAAGATATCAAAAAGATCTCATATAAACTATCATACAGATTCTATTCCACCCACATGCGTGCGTTAAACTTAGATCCAATGCTTTGAACCTCTTTGAGTATTCTTCTTCCGAGATCATGTATCCATTCTTCAACACTCGCTAGAGTTAACTAGTACATCTTCATCGTGAACCATCCCGAAACAACCGAAAAGAGGTCCCGACAATGGAACCAATGATACAACCTAGAATTCAGTGATACAAATACAATAAAACCCTAGTTGCACTAGAACATCACTCAACTTGAACTAAGCGCTCACCCAAAGTGCACAAAGGTACCAGGTCCCTCTTTAGGGTTCATTGTTGCAAGTTTTTAGCATGATGAATACTTAGCTCATGCAATTCCATTACTAACACATCAGTCTACAAAGCATACTAGATCTATATCTAAGGGAGAGCAGAATTTAAACAATAATCATGATGGAATAAAGTACATGAAATATCCAATTACACACAAGAATACTCTTAAATTCAGCCAATTTCCTTCATTATATTAAATTTCATAAGTATACAGAAGCTTCATTACAATATCAGTAGTATGCGCATAATAGATTTAGTAGCATAATCTCACTATATCTCTCTATATGTTGATCTCTCTATTACGCAGATTTACTACATACTTGTGAGGGTGGGGAATTGCCCTTCACTACTTATCAGTTCCCAAAATAGGTCATATGCTATTATTAGCCACGCGCCTTTACAAAACTAGCCACACATGCAAGTGCGCTAATAATAGACTACTGGTAGTTAACTAACAGTAGTAGATCTATTTCCAGCTTGTGTCCATGCAAAGTGATTTGTAGCTGATACTCCAAAAACAACCAATTCATGGTGCACACGTCTCTACCTTGTTTATGTGCTCTGCACGTCATCTCTAAAAATAGACCTTCATGAGTGAAAACGGCTAAGTCTCAAAAAGCTAAACTTCTGCTCTGCGCGCGTGTTCTCCCTATCCGTTTGCGCCTTTGAATATGGCCTACTTTCCCACGTGGAATTCTTGCATGCTTTCTCAAGTGTTCTATAATCAATACTCCATCTTAATCCTTCATATATTTGAATTTTATAATACATGTAACTCCCTTTTGAAATATAACCACTCTCTAAGAACCATAATGACTCATTATGTGCTCATCATAACATTTGGGAAGTTTACATTATCTTTACACATTTCATGAATCAAATTTTCACATAAAGACTTATTACACATCCTACCACCCTAACAAGACACTTACTGAACCCATGAAAACCCTTAGGACTCTTTGACATGATTTTGTAATTGAATTACACCTTTTAGAGGAAAAGCTCCAATTTGAAAATTCAAACTCTTTAACATTTAGAAATCTCTCTCTTATGACTCCACATACCCTAGAATAGTCCTATTGACCTCATAGATAGGAAATTTTGTAATTGAATGACTTATTGATGATGCTCTTGCATCAACATGGGTCTCCTTTCTCTGGAAAAATATCCACATGCATAAGTTCTACTCAGTTGTGTGACACATGGGAAGAGTATGGGGGCATTTATTTTTTCTATTGTGTGTCCTAATTTAAAAAATTGGGATTATATCCATCTGCAATGGTATGGTTCATGGGGATATGGAAGGTATCAAAGTGGTTAAGTTCTTCATAGCTAGTCCTCCTTATCCTCTCGCATGTAAGGGGAAGATATCATAGTTTCATAATAGCTTTGATACATGGTCTTATTCCTTGGAGGGGTGCTTCAAATCCTCATTTTTTTGTTCTTCTCTTCAAAATTCGTGTGTTGGGTTTGGTACACCTAATGCATAGAAATATTCCTAGCACAATTGGGGACTGATCACCCCGAATTCTCCATTAGAATTCAGCAAATCTAGAATCTACAAGACATAAGAATGGGAGGACATTCCCTCTGCGAAATAAACAAGTGTATTCCTTCTATGTTTTACATCTCTTTTGATATTTCTTGTTGCTTATTTCTTTACATTACTTTAATTACATTTGAGTTACATTTAAATTTCCTATCTTGGGCATTGACTATACCCTGTTTTACAAGTTTTATCTTGAAGCGTGTCAACACCAACACAATGAGACACCGCAAAACAAATTTACTATAAGAAAAGATAGTGTGTCTACACACTCATGTAATTTTCAATTTCATTCTCAAAGGGAGGGAAAATGTAGACACTAAAATTTGGAAATCTAGCCTTTGACAGTGCTAATCTTAACATTGCATACTTGTATGGACAAATGCACTCTCCTCACTCTTGCTTAGCACACCCTGATAACACTTCATGTACTTTCTTATCTTTTCACACCTCTTTGTTATTAGTTTCTAAAATTTAATTACACAAAATACATATAGAAACATCCATGCTTAGGCCCATAAAGTCAAATTGTGTTTTTCTCCCTCCCATCCAAAATGTCAGTTTGGTAAGTTTGTAAAATTACATATCGACCCTACTATATGGTTTTTTACGATATGTTGTGCATTAATTATTTCAATTCCATCACCTTCATATGAAAAACATACCCCTTTGGTTAATATTTCATGTTATATCACCCTTTAGAAGCATATACAAGCAAGTAAATCACAACTCATTTAAGAGGCCTGGCACTTTATGAACTCATGTAAAAGCAAGCACTAAAGACACTCAAAGCACTCTAAACAATGAAACAACTCATGCACATCCATTAGGAAACACCCTCTACTAGTCTAAAGTCTCCTTCTAGGTTTAGGACTCTCCATTTTCATCATACAAACAAGCAAAGTGACCCTTCCCAAGCATTTGAGCAAGTGTGAAACTTAAGCAAGGCATTGTCAAAGCATGATTGTCAAATTCGATTCACTATAGTTGATATCACATGTTAGGAGAATGCCATGTGGTTTGTGGTTTTAGTTGTACATGATTCAGGTGAGATAAAAAAATTTTGTGGGATCTTTCATATTGTTTTCAGCTTGGATATACAAGTAGTTTCCTTATATAGGGCTATAGGGACATTGTTACAAGTAGCAGAAGATTCCCTAAGGATTCTACAGTAGGAGAGAGGCACAATAATGAGGCTAATGATTGAATTTAGGAGGCTGCACCAGGTATGACATAAGGAGGTGGTGTGGGAGACATATAGAGGGACAATAGACAAGTGGCCTAGTTGGACGACTACAGTAGTAGTAGAGGGAAATTTAGAGATTACAGGGCACTACATGTTGTGGGTGGAGACACACCCAGTTGATAGATTACCCTTACAATTTGATCATCTAGCTCATGTAGTTACCCCACCTCTCTTAGAGTATCATCGAGATACATTTGAGAGAGAGGAGGGAGAGAGGGACTAGTGGTAGGCATGCCACCATTGCGACCAAGCCAAGTGAGGTATGCCCCACAACTAGGTGGCAGATGGAAGTAGAGGAGAGGATCGGGAAGTGTAGAAATATCTCAAATAGTAGAGGTAAAAGATAGTCTGGGAAATGCAGGAATGGAGTAGTAGGTAGTGAGGCCTCGCAGGTGGCATTAGGAGTGGAAAATGTGGAGGCTTGATGGAGGCTATTTGTTAGATATATGGGCCCAAATAACCACCTTTATGGTAGGAAAACCAAGATGTAGGGTAGAGGCTTGGAGGAGAGTGCCTATTATATTAGTACCTAAAGATAGGAAGACACACATGCTATGAGTCCGTTGATTGAGGTATTAGTAGGAAGAGGTGTTTTGGGGGGTAGAATAAGTGGATCTATCATGGTGGATCAACCCGACCCAACTAAGCCTTGATAGTTGGATTCTTGTGATATAATGTTAATGAATATAAAGATGATAATGACTAATGCACATGTGGTGTGATTTTTCAAGGCATGCTACCAACGAGTGGCATAAAATGATATAAGATGCACACCATGAGATCCTAGATGTTGTCCTATACTTGATAGATATGGTCATGATGGTAGATCCAATGTCAATGATGACATGAGATTCAATGACTACTTTTAAGATGGTAGGAAAGGTAACTTGTGAGCTTCATACATATAGATGCTTTAGTAGCAACAAGTGAAGGAGATATGTCATCTTTAGTGTAGGTCCCTCTCCAAGAACAAGAAACACTAGCATGGGAGTAGGAAACAAGACTATTAGATGCACAAGGGTGGCAGAGTGCCGTAGGCATATGCAACTTGCATTACAACATTAGAGGTTAGAGTGGCAAGAGAAAAGGGAGAGGTTGGTGGGGATTAGTCTAGAGCCACATCTTTGACATAGTTCTTATGTGCTACTAATCGTGGCACCATCAACTCAAAGTATTGGCTAACCTCTATTTTAGGGAGGGATATATGAGGGATGGTTAATGGTATGATTTTTTGTTGATACATAGAAGATTCATGTGTGGTAATAAGGCATATTTGAAGGCACAAAAGGATAGGGAAAGAAATGCGTGAAAGATAGATTGACTCGGATTTAACCATTTTCATGGTTACGGGATATTTTTTGAGATAGTGTATGAAGTACATAACGAGATGTAGACTTGCGCAACACGTAAAATACTATTTTGGGAAGAGCATCTACTAAGCTCCATGCATGAGTTCGAGTTAATAATAGGATTACTACTACCAGTTAACTATAAGAGATCTATTATTAGCACACTTACATGTGTGCATGTTATTGTAAAGGCGCATGACTATTTTCAGCATGCGACCTATTTTGGGAAGTGCGTAAGTGGTGAAGGGCAAGTCCCCACCCTTATAAATATGTATTAATCTGTGTAGTTAGAGAGATATTGTGTATGAAATATTATGGAGTTATGCTACTAGATCTGATGCACACATAAACTTATGATACTACTTATTATAAGAAGCTTCTATATTTACTGTGTTTTAATATAATGGAGTGTATTGGGTGAATAATGGTGTTAAACATGACTGTAACTAGTTCTTGCATGGTTGACTTCATTATGTTTATCACTTAATTCATGATTCTTTTAGATCTAGATCTGGAATATGCTATGTGGAATATTTATGCTATTTATGGATATGAATACATTACATCTTCATCATGTTCACATCTTGTACAAGAAACTCTAAGGAGGGGCCTGGTACCTTTATGCATGCTTCGGGTGAGCGCTTAGCTTAGGCTGGGTGATGTGTCAAGTGCGCTTGGGTTATTCGTGGTAAATTCTAGGTTTCATCATTGTTCCATTTTCGGACCTCTTTTTCAGTTTTTTTTAGGATGGTTCATGATGAAGACGTACTGATTGACCCTAGCAAAGTGTTGAGGAGTGGATAAAAGATCTAGAAGAAGAGTACACATGGAGGTTCAACACTGGATCTGAGTTTGATGCACACACGTGGGTGGAAAATAATTTGTATGACTGTTTGTATGAGAGCTTCTTTTTATTTTCCCAGTAGAACTATACGAGTGGTTAGTTACTTATGCGTCTAAATGGAATTGGAGGTATCACACACTTGTCTGACACAAGAAGAATTTTAGGCCTTGTATGATGTTGATCTGATTTGGACACACATTGGGATACTTGGTTCCATGGTGTTTTGAACAACTATATTTTGGAGTACTCAATTTCCACTTATTCTTTCCTAGAGGTAGCTGAGTTCCAATTTTTATGGTATCCTAGGGGAACTTACTTGCAAGGAATTCCACTAGCGATCAAGATCTTGATGGTAACCCTAACTTAGAGGAAAATAGATGGCTAACTAAACCCCACCACACATGGGGGGCAGGAGAAGGTTTGGTGAAAGATGGATGGACCTAGTGAAGAAAGGAAGAGAGAAGAAAGGTGGCTTAAGTATAATGAGGCACGTGAGAGGGAGATAGAGAAGCAACGTGACATTACAGAGTGGATGGCATTGAGGAGAGAGATGGCTCATGAAGGATTTAGAGCTCACACAGAAGGCGTGGAGCCAAAGCATCAAGAACTCCCCATTTGGGAAAGCATGATAGGGAACCCTCCTCACCTCACATAGAGTGCACTAAAGAGAGATGACCTCAGGCCACATGCAACACATCTAAATCTACCTAGAAACCTAGCCCTTGTACTTTGGTTTTCTAGTACCTAGTACATCCAATAGTCAGCAAGCTAATTTGGGCAAGTAGGGAAGAGAGTAAGTCACATATCAAGTACATCTATGGCAGGGAAAATGTCTTTGTTATTTTTTGGAGGTACCTTTTCAGGTGCATCATCTGCACAGAATTCAAGTGCATAAATTTGGGGCTCACTTCTGGGAGTAGTACCACCACACAAACTATAGGAGTTCAGTATAATACTATTATTGGGACACATGGAAGTACATCTTCTGGTCCACTTCCACTACATGTGAGGATCAGGGGGTAGGTGGCTCTAGTTCTGTGGATCTGGTGGTTCTGAGGTAGAGGCAACACAAGAGGTTCTGGATCAGGTGGGTAGGGTCCACACCAACCCTAGAATATTTACATGGAGATGTCTCTTCATCTTCCAAGAGTATAGGGGCATAGAAGATGCTGCTAAACACATGTGCACATGTGTGAGATACTATGGTGCACAAAAAGGAATCACAACTTCTGAGTGCAAGGCAAGTCAATTTGTAACTACATTGTAGGGATGCACACATTTGGTACATAGAAGTTTGACCCTGATCAAACTTGCATAGATTATGCAACATTCAAAGATGCATTCCTTAAAGAGTTCTATATCCCTAAATTTGAGTAGAAGAGTATAAGCACACTCAAGGATATTAAACAAGGCACTACTGAGAGTGTCCGAGAGTATGATGCCCATTTCAAAACACTTTTATCTAAGATTTCTTATGATATTCATGCAAGCCAACATGCACAATGGTTCATTAGAAGTCTGATCACACCTTTTAGAAGGGCGTTATCACATAAGACATACACTATCCATACAAAGCACTTGAAGCAACTTTGTGCATGGAGGCAGTCGGGAGTATAGACACTAGAGTTAGCCCATTCTTGGAAGCACATATTGTAGCTATGGAAAAGCAGTTGGAGAAACTATCGGTGAATTCGGCACATGAGACATGCACTAGGATTTGGTGTACAAAATGTGAAGTGGAAGGGCACACCAAAGATAGTTGTCCCCAGAACAATATGTTCATTATTGCTAGATTGTGAGATATGTCACCTGAACCATGATGTCAACCATTTCCCATTATTACAACACACGATAAGGAAGAATGTATCCTGCTATTGTAAGATTTTCTGGTCCATGACTCACGATATAGAAGACTAAGTTGATTGGTCAGATCCATGATGCTATAGATATTGGTGTGTGATAGATAAGAGTATCAGATAACTCTAAGGGTAAAGGTGAGCACCAAGATCAGAATCACAATCAAGCGCACTATGATCGAAATGAGGGGCACTATGAAGGAGGACATGGCAGAGGTCGAGGATACCATGGTGGATTCGGGGTCGAGGCCATGGTGGTGGTGGATGAAGAAAATTCCCTCATGGAACATGCTTTACATGTGGATCACCTACCACTACAAGTGAAATGTCCTCAAAATATTACATGTTCTTTTTATGGGAAGAATCATAGCTATGAGGAATGCCCGAATCTATATGAGCATCTTAGCAAGTAAACATAAACAAGAGAACAAAAGGCAGGGATGGTTAGGATACAATGTGCTGTGGAAAATTAGTGGATGCCAAAGTTGGCACCGAACCTGAGGTATTGCCTGTGAAGATCACTACACACACTGAAGCTTACGCACGCTAGAGAGGCGTTACCACAGAAGCCTACCATCACTAAGGAGGATGTTTTTGCATGCAAGGTATCTAGATCCTATGCACACCAAAAGGAGGTTTATCAGAGACCATGGAAGTACTTAGAGACCTTCAAGGGGAAATACAATGTTTAAAGGAGCAATCATGGAAGATGGAACAAAAGAAGGTAAGCAGAGACGGTCCAGTCGATATTGATGACTTGAAGGAGGTATGTAAAATGTTGCGCCAAGAGAATATTATTCCATTACTAGGGAGTTGGCTAAAGGGAAACACTCACGTGTGAATATTGAGAATGGGCATCAGATCCTACATGTAAATCTTCCCCATAGCTTAGATTACGACAAGGAGATCACTCTGAATGTTGTTTTCGATGGATGGATCTTGAGTAATATATTGATTGACACAGATGCGGAAGTAAATGTGCTTACTTTAGATGCATGGGTACAGATGGGGAGACCTTCATTACAACCATCTTCTAATGTATTGTTTATGGCTAATCGAACTAAGGCCACTCCTATCGAGTTTTAAAATATGCATCCATTACTATACAAGGGGCCAAGTTCACTAGGGATTTTGAGGTCTTAGCACTTGTAGAAGTAGATAGTTTCCTATCTCTTCTTGGGCACCCTTGGTGTTACACAAATAATGTTGATCTTCGGTTCAACAAGGGATATATTAGTTTTGAGAACAAGGAGGAAAGAGTTATTATCCCTTTAACAGATGGAAAATCTACACCCTATGTTGAGCCTTTGAGTGAGGAAGATCTGAATAGGATTTATGTATGCGCCATTCGAGACCTAAAAGTACTCGAGCCATCTAAGGAAGGAATCCTTTAAAGGGGAAGATGTGTAGTCTATTAGTGATACTACAAGTATTTCTTGTGATAATTGGGCTCATGGTACTTATGAGATGGTTGGGTGCAAAGTAAGGAGCGCATTTGTCATGGAAAATAAAACCTCGTTGCATCAGAGGATAGGTAACAACTTTGTACCTCAATACACTGGAGAAGGAGACCCTACGGTATTTTTGCACACATGGAGGAATAATGGATAGACCAATTGGAAAGAAGAAATATGTTAGCATATACCCTACACAAGACAACAACGCACTGGTGGGTGGTTCACAGGATAATCTTGTAGAATGGAATGAAGTCAAGATTGCTCTTACAACTCAATTTTTAGAGCAATGCACCTACTCAAATCTACACTTATCATGGTAATCAACCTGTTCAACACCACGTTCAATAGTGTGAGAGGCTCTGATAGAGGGGCACAAGAAGCTTTACCACCTTTTCTATGGGTGCACAAACTTTATTCCACTTTACAAGGTTGCACACACACACTTGGTATGTATATGCGAGCTACATAGAGAAACTAGAAATTGGTAGGATTTGATTGTAGGTATGGTCCAAAATTTTGACTACTTCTCTACTAAACCTCCAGTAGAAGAGGCATTAAGGGTTATAAAGCATTTAACTATGGGAGACAGTGCAAAGGTGGAAGAACTCATTCATGAGTTATTTGATGAGAACGACTCAGAGAGCACGCTTTGATGAAGAAATGGAGACAGATGCCATGCTACTTAAGCGCACTTGCTTTGAGAAAGAAAAAGGAAGATGGTCTACATAGTGGATGAGAAGTAGAAAATTTGGATATAGATCATTCAACAGTATGCGCATGAGGTCTTGGAAAGTGTGGATAACAATGCACACCACCTATCATGAACCTATGAGGACAAAGAAAGTGAATATTGGTACGGATGTTGAACCTAAAGAGGCAATAATTGAGATTATTGGTCTGAATCTGAAGTGGCAAAAATAGTGGAGTTGCTCCATGATTTTCAGGACTTATTTCCTAGGGGCTACCATGAATTAAAGGAGTGTGCATGAATCATTAGGAGAGATGAAGATAAAGCTTAAGGAAGGTGCACACCTCAGTCAAGAAGAGACCCTACAGGATGAACCCTAACATGTGCATAAAAGTTAAAGAAGAAATTGACAAGATGTTGAAGTCTGGCATCATCAAGCCCCTAGAATAATCGGAGTGGGTTAGCCCCATGGTTATCAATATAAAGAAAGATGGTCGATTAGGATTTGTGTGGATTACAGAGAACTAAATGTTGCATGTGTGATTGATCCCTTTCCTACACCTTTCATAGAGGAGATATTAGAAGGCGTCAGTAGGGCAAAATCTATTCTTTTATAGATGGATTCTCTAGGTATCATCAAGTCTAGATTGCACATGAGGATCAAGAAAAACAACTTTCACCACTGAATGGGGAAGTTTTTCATATACTTGTGATGCCCTTTGGTCTGAAAAAATGCACTGTTGTATTTTCATGAATAGTTGTTCAAGCATTCTAGGATTTTATTCACATTTTCTTGCAAGTTTACTTGGATGATTAGATGATGTATGGACTGGTTAAGGATCATTGTGACAATTTGCACTTAATGTTTGAAAGATGTAGATAGTTAAGATCTCTTTTGAACATCAAGAAGTGTGTGTTTGCTACACCTTTTGGCACTCTGTTAGGGCACATCATCTGCAAGGAAGGTTTTTTAGTAGATCCAACTAAGGTTGTAGTTATTGTAGGCCTAAAAGAGCCTACCAGTCAGAGTGAGGTGCATGTGGATTCTTGGGTCACACTAGGTATTATAGAAAATTTATCAAAGGATATGCTAAGGTTTCACACCCTTGAAGAGTTACTAAAAGGAAAAGGGACATTTTATTGGGAGAACCACAACAACGCACATTTGAGACATTGAAGGAGAGACTTACTACAACACCTATTCTACATTTTCCCTCATGGGACCAACCATTTCATGTACATGTGGATGCCTCTAGCATGACCATTGCGCATGTGTGTAGCTTTAGCTTGGAGAAGGTATTATAGATCATCCTATCTATTTTTCTAGTAGAAAGTTGACTCCTACAGAGAAGAATTATACAACTACTGAGTGTGAAGCCTTGTCAATGATCTATGCACTACATAAATTCAGACAATACCTTTTAGCAACACCATTCATATTTTACACCGATCACATGGCATTGAAATACTTGGTAAACAAGCCCATTTTACAGGGGCACATATGTCGATGGGTGCTCTTATTCCAAGAATTTGATTTCACAGTTGTGGTAAAACTAGGTAAAAGTAATTCTGGCCTAGACCATTTATCAAGAATTCAATCGGGGAGGATGCGTAGAAAATTGAAGATACAATGTCGATGCATAATTATACAAGTTATAATGCACACCTTCGAATTGAGGATATTGCTATCTTTTTACATACATGGGATGGTGCGTCGAAGAATGAAATCCTTAGAGAAGAAACAACTTGCAATTCACGTGAAACCTTTTATGTTGATTAGTGGTGACCTATACAAGTTAGGCCGAGATGAAGTATTATACTAGTGTGTGCTAGAGCACGAGCACACAGACATCATAGAAGAGGCTCATGGTGGTATTGCAGTGGGCACTATGTAGGTGATGCCACTACTGCGCACAAGATTCTACTCACTGGATTATGGTGGGAGACCCTCTATAAGGATTGTAAAGCATATTGTAAGGCGTGTGATCACTATCAACGCATTGGTAAACCTGGGAAAAGAGATGAAATGCCTTTAAGACCTATTCCTAGTGCAGAGCCATTTGAGAAATGGGCTATAGAATTTGTGGGTCCTATTTCACTAGCCACGTGCATAGAACTGGATCACACTACATCATCACTTACACAAATTATCTTACAAGGTGGGTAGAAGCAACACCTACCAAGGATTGTATAACAACTAAACAAACAATCGTTTCTTATGGGAAAATGTTCTTACAAGGTATGGATGCCCACTGAGCTTGACAAGTGATAGGGGTACACACTTTCTGAATGAAACATCAGATACTATTGGATGAATTTATGATTGTGCACCATAAGACTACACCCTATCATCCTCAGGAAAATGGGACTGCTTGAGGCCTTTAACAAGATTTTGAGCCAAACATTGACAAAAATTTGTGACGTTGGAAGGAAAGATTGGGATGATAAAGTTTTATCATGCTTTGGGCGTATATAAACAACATATAAGAGGTTAAACAAGGCCACACCCTTTTAGTTGGTGTTTGGTGTAGAAGTAGTTCTTCCTATGGAATTCATGTTACCTTCTTTGCGTATTTACACGTACTGGAGGTCTAGCTGATGAGAAGCTTTGGAAGAAAGAATTGATAAATTGATACAGTTGGATGAGAGGCACGCCATAACACGTTGGAGTCAGAAGAAAGAAAAGGCTAGGCAAGAAGGCATGGCATGATAGGCACATCAGGGACAAAAAAAGCTTGAGATGGGACAGATGGTGCTTCTTTATGACTCTAAGTTTCTGTGCCATCCAGAAAACTTAAAGTGCATTGGTTGGGACCGTATATTATCACTCATATACTTGAATCAGGCAGCTTGTCAATTAGAGACACTTGATGGAATACGGTTACCCTAGTTACTTTAATGGGAGTAGGTGAAGCCCTACTATAAATAAGTCTTCTTGGTGTTTGTAATAAGGCAAGTGTTGCCATTTAGACTAGGTTTTCATTTATGTATTTCCTTAATGTATTTCCTTTTTTGTCATTATGATTTTTCAATTTAGTTGGTGTTTTGTGTAATAAGCACATTTGCGTCACTAGAAGCTAATTACCATTTGAAGAAATTTTATGCACAGAGGACTACACATACCATTGGTGTGGGGTGGCTATTTACAACTGGGTACACATAAAGGAACAAACTACTATAGGTGCTATTCAAGTTTGGAGAGGAGTTGTTAGAAAGGAGATTTCTTTAAAAAGATGACCGTAGATGGAGATAAATGAGGGAACAATATAACGAGGTAAGAAAGAACATGGAGACTACCAGGGAAGGCACATTAGTGAGGTACTCAGGTACATGGAAGTGTGCTGAAGAGAATTCTATAGCCAGAAGGTAGGAAGGTGCACTAGAAGGTTATAGCTGGGCATGAAGATGTACCACACAAAGATTGTGAAAATGGTCAATTAATGAGAGGATTGTTGGTTGGTGAAGGAGCAATAAATGCACTAACTTTTTGAAAATCTATATAAGGATGTGATGCGGTTCATTTTTACCTTTGCATGATCACAAGTATTTGAGTGAGCTAAGTGTGATCGAGCCGAGTGAGTCATATTAAGGTGCGAGAGAGTGTGAAACCAGATGTGGAGAGTGGATTATTGCATGAAGAGGCTTGTGTCCCCATTGTGAAGGGTTTGAGTGAAGCAGAGGGTTGAAAAGAAGCTAGGGCATGCAATTTCAAGCTAGGGCATGTAGATTCAAGCTAGGGTTTGAGTTTTCTCATTATAGACAACAAAAAGGTGGATTTTTTATGATGGCACCAAAGAAAGCACCTGTAGTAGGCACGAAAGGAAAGAAGAAGGTAGAAGATGAAGTTGAAATGGCTCCCGAGAGTAATTTTTCAGAGATGTAGTACCCAAAAGGTGTGATAGTCGACAAGAGTGGGATTCCCACATCCGCAGTGAAAAATAAGTGACTACAACCACCGTACATCTGACAACAAGAAAGATTTGGATGCATTGTTGAGTACAAAGACCAACAAGTGCACACTGTGGAGGATATGCCAGTATATGATGACGACGCTGGGAGAAATTGTTGAAGCAGGTAGGAGTCTATCAGTTGTATGAGCTCCCATATTTTGGCAAGTATGAACCATTATACCAATGGCTGATGAGCAGGGTCCATGAGGACTTCTTCTATTTCACCGATGAAGGGTTAGAATCACAACAACCCTGATTTCGACACTGATAGGATTGAAGGGCACAGGGGTAGACCTTGCTAGTGATCTGACTGATAAAGAAACAATCATAGAGACAAGAAAGGAGTTGGGGTATACTAAGGGTCCACATGTGAATGGACATTGATAAATTGAAGAAGTATCCAATGGTGCAGGTAAACAACACATTTGGTAACCAAGTTGAATGATCAAGAGAGATGGTCACAGTGAATACCATGTGGTTGCATGTTGCATGAAGAAAAATGTCTCAGGGAGTAGTCTACAACCTAGCAGGCTACATTATAAACACCATTGTTGAGGAAGCACACACAAGAGAGAAGATAAGTTTTGCACTATCCTCCTTTCCCTTGTGTTTGTAGAAATTGGAGTGCCCGATGGGCCAAAGAACAAGATCTGGGAGTATCCCATGGAAAAGAAGTCCCTCACGGAGAGGTTTGACAAATATTTATGTGAAGGATCAATGAGTGGGCTGTTTAAGCAGAGGGCGGAGATGTGGTATGACCGAAATTCACATGAACATTTGAAGAGGAGTGGCACATTCCCAAGGAGCTACCTTTGGTGGTGGGAAAGGTGGTATATTTTGCAGTGTACCAACACTTCTGCATCACATGATTTTCTATGAGGGATGGGGCATGGAGCCCATGGTGTAAAATGTCATATGCCTTCACAATGCACTACTTCTAGGCATCAGTCCACCGATTTATTGATGCACACACCCGAACTTTAATGCAGACAAGGTAGACTGTGACTACCACACTCGAGGAAGGAAGGCATATGTGTATCCAGGTCGGTTGCCTATATTGAAAGGCTCATCTCAGATGTCATAAGTATGAAGCTAATAAGATTGGCTATTAGGGATAGTGGAGCCACACTTATATACCTTCAACTTAAGCCTAAGTTGAGAATAACAAGTATGTAGAAAATGAGTTTGTGCTCCCAAGGGCCGCCTAAAGGAAAACATACAATGGAGAATGTGCCAACCCCACAAACTTGCAGAAACTATAATGGTGGATGAGGAGGATGAAGAACATGAAGATAGTGGTGGCTTAGATCATAGAGGTCAGAAGGCAGCCCACAGACAGAGTAGAGATTGAGCGCATGGGTACTCCACCTTAGGTACAAGAAGAAGATGAAGACTTGGACGTAGAAGTAGTCCATGGAGAGCGCCACTTTAAAAGGGTATTCAAAAGAAAAGAACCCAAGGTGGGAACCCCAAAGCTATGAGGATATCACCACAAATCTCTCCTCAAAAAGAGACAATTGAGAGGAAGAAGAGAAAACTAAAGCTGAATGAGGAGGCAGAGAGTCTACAGAGAGTGCACTTGGAACCCCTATACAACTAGAAGATGTGGAAGAACCCAAGGATGAGGATATGAAGGATGAAGAGGAAGGTGTGAAGGAGGAAAAAAAAGAGCATGATATTTCTCAAAACATCAAAGATCCAACTCCAAACCTTGCGCTCAAGTTCCTAAGGGGCCAAGAACGAGGAGAACTAGTGGGGAGTATGTTGGGCCAAGTATGGGCTATGCTAAGGACACCAAAAAATTGTCCACACCCATTTCTAGAGCACAATGGGCCTTAAGGGGTTATATGGATGGGAGTTGATGGACCCAGACATGGCCACTACGTGTGCGAGGAAACAATTGTCATCCTTGTCCATGCAAACTCACATGGATGAGCCCGATTTTGATGTATGTGAGGAGTCATGTGTGTCCCAAAGAATGAAGAAGGCACCACAGAGCAGGACACATGACTATAAATCCCACTCTCATGTCTGATGAGCAGGTGAGCAATGCCTTGGTTAAGGTATCTATAGAAGTGGCAAGAGGAACATAGATAAGGCTGCCACTATTAGAGCGCTACAAGAAGATAACAAGGCAAAAGATGCAGAAATAACGTCTAAAAGGGAGAAGGACTTAGAGCAGAAAAAAGAATGAATCCTTCATCAACATGGCAGAAGAAATTGGTGATTATGTCCTAAAAGCAAGACCACACTTAGAGTCTAAGGTACCTAAAAGTTTCCTTTAGCTATGCATTATGTGCGTACGTTAGTTGATTTGGTGCTTGAGGATGGACCAATTTGCATGCCAACACCAAAGGACCTTGAATAGGAAGCAGAGAGAGAAAGGGCCTCCGTGGTTAGAAATATTTCATCATACAAGGCATTGCTCCAAACTTTACAAGATGAGCTGAAGAAAGCAGATCAAGCTTTGAACATATGCGCAACTCCAGATGTAGTGATTAGGATCAGAACTATATTGAAGATAATGAAGTTCTAAAGCAATGAAGGATGATACTTTAGGGCACGTGCAAAGAGATTGGTGTTAGTGAAGAAAAGTGCGAAGCCCTTACAACAACACAACATCCACATAAGGAAAGGCTAGATGAGCTTGGAAATCTCATAACACAAAAGATGGATCTTCTGAGGGATGGATGTCTACTATGGCTAATGTTGTCATAGTATTGCAGAATGAAAAGGGAGAGATGACCCAAGATGAGTTGGAATCCATCACTGCAGACGTTCCAGAGAAGACCAAAAACATGTTGATGATTGGCAAGCCTTGGAGGCTGAGATTAAAGAAGAATATCCAAGTTGATCCTTTGTTAGTTGAAGCAGAGGGTGTTGTAAAATAGAAGTCCATTATTTATAAATAATTCTTTACATTCTTTCATTCTTATTATTTATTCTTTGGGAACATTAGGAGGAACCCCATTGTCGGGATGACAATGTAGTTTAGTGTGGGGTAATGTTGAGCAAGAAGAATATGACACTAAGGAGAGGGCACACAAAAGATTCACATGTAGTAGCAAGGCATATTTGAAGGCATGAAAGGATGGGGAAAGAAATGCACTGCGAAAGATAGATGGATTTGGGACTTAGCCATTTTCATGGTTATGGGCTATTTTTGGAGATAGCGTATGGAGCACACAACAAGATGGAGACTTACGCAACACACAAATGCTATTTTGGGAAGAGAATATACTAAGCACCATGCATGAGTTTGAGTTAATAATAGATTACTACTACCAGATTAACTATAAGAGATCTATTATTAGTGCACTTGCATGTGTGCATGTTATTGTAAAGGCACATGACTATTTTCAGCATGTGACCTATTTTGGGAAGTGCGTAAGTGGTGAAGGGAAAGTCCCCACCCTTATAAATATGTATTAATCTATGTGTAGTTAGGAGATATATTGTGTATGAGCTATTGTGGAGTTATGCTGCCAGATCTGATGCACACATAAACTTATGATACTACTTATTGTAAGAAGCTTCTATATTTATTGTGTTTTAATATAATGGAGTGTATTGGGTGAATAATGGTGTTAAACATGACTGTAACTAGTTCTTACATGGTTGAATTCATTATGTTTATTGCTTAATTCATGATTCTTTTAGATCTAGATCTGGAATATGCTATGTGGAATAATTATGCTATTTATGGATATGGATATATTACATCTTCATCATGTTCACATCTTGTGGCAAAGTCTAGGTCAGTATCATTGATGATGTCTATCAAGTCATGCAATTTTTTTAGTGATTCTGAATCATAAGATCCTCAAGGTTATCTTAGATTATGTTGATATTTTGATGATCTTCTCGAGTGTGTAAAAAGAGTGAGTTGTCGATCCTACCAGATTCGTATGAGGATATCGTGGTGGATATCATCAAGGAGGGATGAGGTGAACATTGAGAACTAGAGGATAATATGGAGTGATGTGTAGGAGGGTATTGATCTCAATGCTTAGATGCACAAGGAGAGGGTTCTCGGGTTTGGCATTTGTGAGAGAGGACTTGAGAAGTATTGTCGAAGTATGTGAGAAAAAGTCCATGTTAAGAATAAATGAGTGACACCATAAAAATGGGTTGTGTAGCTTTATGTTGTTAACTTCTTCTAACCTCTACCTCTAACTTCTTCATATGTTGTTTATAGGCTCTATAATAAGAGACATGATGTCCGAAGCCTCATGTCATGTGTAACTTGGCTCGGGTGTGGGTGGGTTGAGAGTCATAATGACGAGAAGAGCTAGTGGTGATGTCATGTAAGGTAGAGGTGTAACAATATGTGGAGAATTTTTAAGAGAGGGGATGTTCCAATAGGTATCATAAAAGGGTTAAGCAAATAAGCAAGATGTGGCTTAGGCATCATATCACTAATAAGTGGGATGTAGTGCATAAGCTCATCCTTAGAGTTATAATTAGAGTACAAATCCTCATCGTCCATGAGATCATCAACCTATGGATCGAAGGTAGGATGTGACTCAAAGTGTGGAAATAGTGATAACATTGGTGTTATGGAAAAGGTAGATCACATAGTGTTGTGGTAGTGAAGAATTTCCACATTCTTAGCTTGTGTATAACTGACTAAGAATGTATCGCTTGAGTGAATATCCATCATTGTAATCGGGTGTGGTAAAATTGAGAACACATGAATCAATGATGATCTCAAGTTGGACTAGATGTTCTATAGGAGGATGATGAGTGTGAGTAATGGTGATGGGGATATGATTTATATCCTTCTTGCATGATCATGATCTTAAGGTGGGAGGTAATTGGGAAATCATGACATCGGGAAGGTCGAGGTTATTGATCTAAAAGTTTATCTCATTGGGCTCATCATTGTCAAAGTCGAGAAGTTTGGGAGGAATATGATCGAAAACCTTGGGATGAAAGTTGTAGCCACGAAGAGAGTCCACAAGGTGGTTGAAGTATTGATATTCCCAAAATGGGATGGTGGGAAGTTCTTTAAGGATAGGAATTTTAAATGTCCCACATTGTTGGAATTGGTCACAATTCTAAGGGTTAGTATTGCCTTAGACTTTATAAGTAGCTCCTAGGTGTGCGAACTTAACACATTGATAAGTAAACGCGATCTGCATGCATGTGGTGGGTCCATAATCATCTTAGGATAATATTATAATATAAAGGGAAATTTAAGACCATTAATTTGACATGAAGGGTACAAGGAGTCACACTAATAAGAAGCCAAATACAACCCATAAGAGGCATGTATCTATAATCATATCTTTGGCATGTGCTTTGAGTGGACTACAAATTATCTATAGAGTAACCTAATGTCTTGATGAATTCAAGAGAAATGAAACATGAACCAGAGAATTCATTGATGAGGGCTCTTTTGACCATAGTGTGACCAATTTGTACTAAGATAAATAGGGGTCATTAGCTTAGAATAAAATATTGTCAAGAATCATGGAATCGATAGGAGTCATATGCATGAAAAATGGTCGAGTGGAAATGGAGAGCTCTTCATATTTTTGCATGATGTTTTATTTTGACCCGTAAGACAAAGTTATTGCCCAAAGTGGGTGGAAAGGGAATGTTCATAATGAAGAGGGAATTCATAAGACATTCACGATGTTTTTGTGAGGATCAAAGGAGTTCTAATAATGGAACTTGAATAGATATATGAGAAAGTTTCACAAGGGAATCCCAATATTTAGAGTTGGGTTGTGCAACATTTTAAACCTTTAGGGGATCGGTTTGGTCAGGGCTTGAAGAAAAATGGCTAGCAGAAGGTTTCAAGTGTTGTATTTTAACTTTGTCACAATGGGATTGGTCATGGTATAAGTGATACCACGGGGGACGATGTGTAGGGATCAATAGATGGAGAGATGGATGAGATCGGTTATGCAAGAATGTTTTCACAAGGCTGATGACATTCATCTAGACAAGGAAGTGGGAAAAGAGGTTGTTTCTTGATGTGTTTGGGAGGATGAACAAGGATAAATGATCCTAGAAAGGCTAACCTAAGATGAAGGAGTATATGAGGGCTCAATACAACTGATAATACACTTAGAGATATTCATTTGGATTGTACTAGGAGGGGGATAAAAGGTATCAACAACATGAACAACTACTTTACCGGTGTGAGAAATGTTTAATTACTGAAGCTTGGAGTGATCAAGAAGAGGGTAATTATATATCTTAAGGATCTCATTGGCTTGATGGACCACCTCATGGCAATCAAATTGTTAAGCTTTGTCTCATGCTTTGAAAACTTCATCTAATCTTTTACGGGTGATGGATTCATGATCAAATTTGTTGTCAAGGAGGAAGGTGTAGGAAAAGGAGTGAAGAGAACAACAATTTTCATAGGAGTGGCCCTAATTGGCATGCCACAAACAAAATTTTCTCTTATCATGCCATTGAGGAAGAGGACAAGAGGGTTCTATTGCCATGGTGAATGGATAAGGTAGATGCTGCCATAAATCTTCTTTGGATAGAGGTTGGTGATAGTCGCTTGGGAAGAGGTAGAAGATGATTGGGTAGTAGATCGATCAATGTTATGGATGGTCCTATTAGAAGTACCTTGGGTAAGAGCATCTATGACTATGTCATCCATGACATTGTTATTTCTAGGTATCATGAGAACTTGGATGTTTTTAGTATTTTGTTTTTTTACATAAGGTTTTCAAACTCTTTCATGAGATAATCTTGGTACTTGGCCTACTCGAATGCTTCTTTTAAAGAGCTAGGAGAAAATTCTCTAACCTTGTATTGAAGGTGAGGCTCTAGTGCTCTAAGGAATAGCTAGAATAAGCTTTCATTAGGCATGTTGTGTTCAAATCTAGTGGAAAAAGTCTTCCAACACTTGATGAAGGATTGGGAAAATTTGTTGTCCATTTTTTTAAGTTAACGAAGATGTTAATGGCATTTTCTAGGAAGAACATGATATTGAAATTCATTGACTAGGAAGTGACCAAGCTTTATAGCTCAACAATGGAGTTGGGTGGAAGAGTGTCATACCAATATAATGCATCCCCATAACATTCTTAGATAGGAGTTTCATGGCAACATAAGATTATTTCTTGACCCGATCTTTATAGAGATTTCCAAAGCATTTGATATGCAAAGTTGGATCAGTAGAGACATCATAAGTGATGGAGGAAAATACACCATCAATGTCCATAAAAACAATGTAGGGAGCCAAAAATTCTATTTAGATAACTTAAAGTGTCTTGTTTTGAATGAGAGGTTGGGAAATTGACACCCCATTAGGTTGAAATGGAAGTGGAGGAGGTTGACCTTGATTGGTCATACCACAAGGTACTGCTTAGAGTCAGGTTGGCAAGTTGAGTCAAACTATTTTGGAACTATAGAAACTAATTTGAAACCATGGTTTATTGTTGATTTAAGTGATCCATAAGTTGTATGATGAGCTGAGTAGAATCCAAGTTAGGAGTAGTGGTATGATTAGCCATATTTGGTTTTACTTCTTTAGTAGAAGGCTTAGTGTGGTGTAGGTAAACATTCATTTTCTAGGAAAGGTAGTCTTTGAGATGTTTGTACAACATGTCGAGTGATTCCCCTATGTACTCGGGGCATTGTCATATAATTTTTTGCACAAAAAGGGTATAATAAAATTCAGAGCATCCTTCTACTCTCCTTCTCCTTTAATGTTGAAGATAGGGTTGGGGATACTAGATCTAGTATGTACTTTATGAGGCGAAGTTTTTTTCTCTAGCATTGGTTCCTATGGAAAGACAATCCATATAATGTGGAACTAGCTTAGGGATGTCATGCTCCTAATATTTGTCATGCCGAGGCAAATATGCTTTAGTTGCAAAAAGTGATAGAATTTCCTAACAAATATTCCATGGTGAGGGTACTTCAGAAAGACTTTACTCTCGGATAGGTTTTACATATGGGATCAACCATGTAGTTAGCTTGTATATGGGTTGATGGAATTTTTGGAATTGAATTTATGAATAAGGAAAACACTTCAAAATAGATCAACCTTGTATGAAACTTGCACAAGGGTCGATAGTGTCTCAAGAGGAAGAGGTTGTGAAGACTAAATCGACCATGCATTAGGGTTCTACAAAGGGCTGATGGCATTTGAAAAATAGGAAAAATAAAATGGAGTGAATCTAACCTAATTGGAAGCAAGATATGATTCACGTTGGGTTCACTAGAGTGTATGATAGTTAAAAGAGAGGTTCCTAGTTGGGTTGTCAAATGTAGGGATCTTATCTAGGACCGGTCACACCATGTAGATATAAAGGTGCTCAAGGAACACTAATGTCATAAATATAGAGGATATTAGTCCTAACCCTAGGTCAACTATAGGTTTTCAAGGCCTACAAAAATATAAAGAGAGGTATACGTAATGAACTGTTACACCAAAACCTCGAGGTGTTAGTGAAATCCACGCATGAGGATCATATCATCCCACCACGCTTCTATAGAGCTTGACCTCGGGATGGGTTTACGCCTAGATCTTGGGCTAGATTTGAGCTCGTATAGCGGGACCACGCCTAACCCTATATAAGCCACAGGTGAACATTGCAATGCTTGACGTAGCCACCTATGTTGGGACTCAAACTTGGATGGTCTCTTTGATACCAAATGTAGGCATTATTGAATTCACACACCAGGAACATAACATCCTACCATGCTCTATAACTTAGACCCCAAGATAGATTTATGCTCATATAGCGGGACCACAACCAACCCTATACGAGCCCTAGGTGAACACTACAATGTTGACGTAACCACCTGTCGGGACTCAAACTCAGGTGGTTACTATGATACCAAATGTAATGAAATGTTACACCAAAGCGTGAGGCATTAGTGAATTCACATACCAAGATCATAACAATATCCTAATAGGATTCTAAAATAGAGAGAGGGAACAACCAAGAGGTGCATAAAGACAAGGGGCATACTAACAATAAGAAAATGTGATAAACTAAAAAAATATACATCTACTCTAGCCTATAGAAATGAATGAATAGAAATCACAAATACATACATACAAAATAAGAGACTAAAGAGGGTTATAAATACTTGCACCATGTGTGTGACTGTTAATGCATAATCCTCCCTAGAGACAACAACACCAAGATATAATTGTTATGGGTGGAGAAGGGGAAATCTCAATAAGAAGATCTCTAATCCTAACTCACTATGGTGACCCAAATTCAAAAGAGGTAAGCTCCAAGATTCCAAAGTCAGCTAAGAAGTGTGAGATAGTGTGAAGCAAATCAGATCATGTGTAATTTGTATGTAAATAAGTGCTTACCAAGTGGTGGTTCTCCTAAGATAAAGATCAAGCATATATACTGACGTGATTTCCCATGGGCGATATCATCAACCATGACCAAAACAAAACAGGCATTATGACCCATGAGTGATAACATCGGACTTGGGGAGACCCAAAGGTCAAAGGATTAAAAATGTTAGGAACAGAGGCCGGGGAATAAATGCGGATCCACGATGAAGGTCTAGAGTGACCAAAAGTAAGGATAATACCATGCAATAAGAAGAAACAAGTAGACATAAGGGGACCGTTGGATATACTTTGAATGCAACGAGTGAGCAAAGGGAATAAATGAGGAAAGTATGGGGTGAATATGGATAATAGTGACAACTATTAAATTTTTGGTCTATCCCACACGACCAAACCCGATCATACCCCAATCCTAATAGTCCCTTTAAGGTGCCTCGCTCGGAGGAGAATGCATCGACAACCCCTACACAAAAGAATGATTAGCAAACATAAAAGATATAGTGTATACATAACGTGGAGGAAATGTATCGATGGAGTCTTCCACTTGGACAATAGTAGCCATATCAAATCATTGGTCTTTAAATTCGAAACCATGTGGAAATAAAATATCATTTTAAATTTCGTGCATAGTAAATTAAATATTTCGTCTTTTATTAAATTTTAATTTCATATTTATGGCCAATACATGCCTGCCATTATCATATACCACTCTGCCACTACAATGATGAGGTAAAGGAAGTTTATGGAAATTTATAGAAATGTTTTAGGGATGTAATTTGTCGTTACTTATTTTCATTGATTTACTGAACATCATCGTAAGAGATCTTTCAAAATGCTTTTAAAACAAGTAATTCAAACCCCATTTTGAAGAGTCCCTACGGCTTGCTACAACTAGAGTATATGTAACACATGGGTTACTTTTTATATGTAAGCTTGGGTTTAGTTATGTATACCATAAAATTAGTAGAACATATATAATAGCTAATTTTTCTACTCTGCGGAAGCAGTTTTGTAATCACTTTGACATGAAACATGAGATGTCATATATTTTGGAATTATGGGCTAATATGGCCTTAAATCAATGGCTTTAACAACATGATAAGACAACATAACAAAGAGCTACTAGAAATGATGTGTTTTAATGTGGAAGAAGTTGAAGTTTGTCTAAGGTAGGATTATAGACACTTTTTCAAATTAAATAATTCCCTCTTAAAATGTTCTAGCTCCCTTGTTTAAAACAAACCCGATGTTTTTTCTATCCAACCAAAGTAAAATGTAATGAAATTGTTCTTACCTAGTTCCCGACAACAAAACACTCTTTAAAAACTATAGGATTCATAAATAAAAATTATTAATCCAGTGTGTGCCTTTGCATGAACAAAGTTATTTGTGGTCAATAACCCAAAAATCTCGGGTATGGAGCTACTACTTAAATGTGTTTATGCATTATTCACAAATTATGTCTTTAAAAACCCTTTTTTATGAAATGTAAATGCCATTAGACACGAGCCTTTTGAGCTTAATTTGACACAAGCTCAAACAAGAAGGCAAAGGCCAAGTTTTTTCAAAAGATAAAGTAATGGATTAGTTTCTTTTAAATCAATAAAATTCAAAAGGGGTTTTTATTGGGTACAAGATAAATACAATGATTTTTGTTAATTGCATAGTTTCTTTCTTTAAGAAGCCATTGATTTATATTTTTAGTGGGAATTTTGTATTTAAATAGTTTAATGACAATGTATAAACAATAAAATGTTGAGCTTAGAAAAGAAAGTTATATTTTAGATATTATCATGGGCCGCTTAATTTGTATTTTCAATCATTTAATCAACTCACTCACACTAAAACAACGACAACAAGACATGTAAAATTGTAATTGCTTGTGATGTTTGATGTCAATTTATGATTTTTGTATTATATTACTGCACCATTCATGTAGTTGGGCCATTTCATATTTTTTAAACCGAGAAAATCAACAACAAATCAATTTGATAAGATTAATGATTATTACTTGGTCAACTTATCAAGATTTTGATGTGGTTCATTTTATTTTTGTTAATATTGTTTCAATGTTTGGTAGTCCTATTTCACCTCCTCCTTCACTAACATATCCTTCATTTACACAAACAAGTCCTATGTAAACTCCATCATACAATATCTCTCATTATTAGATATTTAAATTGTTGATATAATGTACAATTATTCTTTAAGTAGATGTATAAATCCAAAAGTGGTTATTTCTAAAATATGCACAAATAAGTCAATGAAAAGCACACAAAACACAAAAAATTAGCTTTTTCCAGGTCTCCCAGTCAAACTTGGTATAAAATGATATAACTATACCACAACTATAAACAAGTGACAACCTTCTTATATAACAATAGACCAACTTTTTTAACGCAACATTCACCAACACATATTGCAGAGCCGGCATTATGTGGCTCCTTTTTGAGATTAGTTTCATTGAATTAAAAAATTCAATGATAGTAATAAAATCAATTTTTCTTGTAAAATGTGAGTCTTATTTTTAATATTTATAGGTAGAGAACTTTCAACTATCGCTAAAGATGGGGACTAAAAGTTGCTCCCATCTAATCCAGAAATTTTGAGACCTTAAATGAATCATGCCACAATCATGTATTGCTAAACATTATGATTTAACTTCACCAATGGCCTCAACATCATATCATACACACATATACATGTTGTGAGGTCCTAACTCCTTTATGATATCACCTAATTCTATTCAGCTCTATAGTGTCAACATTGTGCCGTGTAACTCTATTGTAACACAAGACAAAGATGATGGACTAATGGTTAGTTATAAAGAAATTATAATGGTTTACCCAAAACTTCATGTTATTCCTTGAACATTAGGGAATTATTCTATTCTTTTAAAGAGAGTTTTTCTAGTATGGAGTACATAGAAATTCTACATCTAACCTCTTGGATATTATATGGGGTTTTGCATGATATAACTTTACATTATGGTTCTAAATGTGATTAAAACAAAAAATATGATTTCAAGTCTTAAATATGATAATTGATTAATGAAATGAAGTGAAATGTTTATAGACATTGAATAGTTGTGTTACATTGAGTTACTGTAGACACCGAAAATATACACTCCATCATCCTTGTCCAAGTCATTAATTAAACACACAACATCTCACAAAAACACCCTTTATCTCTATTCAATTAATTTGATTAATTAAAAACATACCCTATGACACATACTACATCCCCATTTTTATTAATATGTACACCATTTAATCAAATTAATATATCCACCTATGAAAATCGTTATTTTCCTTTATCTTAAATAATACCTAATTATCTAACCTAACCTAATCATTTTCCTAACTATCCAAATATTCCCTAAAAACCATTTTTAACCTATCCTTTAACTCCCTTATCTCAAAAAACCTATCATTATCATCTATAAACCTATTAAAATTATCTAGATTAGACTAAGTCATAACGAAATATATCCAAATTGAGTTTATTCCTTCATCATCACTACTAACTTGACACATTTTGAACCACTTAATGACTTGCCCCTCGAAATTCAAAACAAAAAACCTTAACTTAGCAAGTTGTTCCAACCATTTACTAAACAAATTTAAACAGATTGAAATCGCTGGTAATTACTTAAGAGAATTTTTCATTCTCTTTTCGGATCATCCACTTACATTTTTGAGTTTGATTTTTCTATTAGAGTTCATTAGTGTTATTCTGCATCAACGCGAACACACTATCATCCAACATTATTATTCACAATCATCAAACATCTTGAGAGACATTTTGGAGTTTGTGCAGATCAATATTTCATCATCCAGCTACAAGCTTCATCAATTTCTTGTATCACCTTCCGCAGAGGTTAGATATCATTATATAATTTCATTTCCATATTCAGGTATTCTTATCATTCATTTGTTTATCTCACATTATTATCTAAGTCCCTAGAAAATCATGATTTCAAATTAATTAGTTCAATATTACATTTTATCAGTATCTCATTATCCTCTTCAATCACCAACGATTGCAGGAATCGTAAACAATTCTTGCTATATTTATCTTCCTTCAATATATATATCTAATCTGCTCATCAGTTATTTCAAATATGTTTGCTTCTAACATTTTATCCATCATGGATTGTTTTAGATGGAAATAGGTGGTCCAAGTCATGAGATTGCTAGTATCCACTCTATGCCCATTGTCTGTCATCTATTATACTGGGAACAATATGACATTCTTCATGATCTTGAGCTCTGTGCTATCCATTATGGCCCTTTGGATTAGTTGCGAGAACATTTTTGAGTCCACTCAGTGCATTTGTGATGTTGTAGAAGAATTTTAGGAAGCATACTTTGAGGTCCTGTGCATCCGATCTGATCTATCTTGGTTTGAATATCTCATACGAAGCCAAGTTAGAGGATTTGAGTTCGAGGACCAAATACGAGAATGAAACTAACTCTGAGGATTCAGATTCTAAATTTGAGCACCAACATGACATTGAAGAGGAGTATTTAGAATTCTTTAAAGAAGAATACACTGAAGATGAGAATTTATATTTCTCTGAAGAAGAAGATCCGGAGTTCACTGAAGAAGAGAATTCTCCTTCCTCTGAGAATTCAGATTTTGATTTAGATTCCGATTTCAAACCATAGTTCATATCTATCATTTCTTATCATTTATCAACTCTATATTTGTAATAACATAACATTTGTCAATAAGTTTTTTAATACCATCTATTGTATCATTTATTGTTTTTGTACCCACTTGATTGTAAAAATGAATTGACATCCTTATCAGGAAGTCCTTTGATTTTTGGGGACCGGCCTTTGTTTGGAAATTTTCCTCATATTTTACTAATAATATTTTGTTTAGTGTTTGTGATCTATAGGTTTCGTATGTACCTGAAATTGTAAGGTCTTGCCTTTGCCCGCAATGATGTTACCCATGTCCTAATGATGATACAAGTCTCCTTGCAAGGTGTTCAGAATCTAGAAAGGTTTGCCAAGTATACGCTTGTATCTCGCATGCCCCGCTCAACCTCCACATGCTTTATTTTGCCCTTTTCCCCTGTTTTCTTGAATTTTGTGCTTCAGATGATGAAACCACCGCATTGCCTAGGCGGTAGTCCCATGACCGCCGCCCGGGACAGGTGCGGCGGTCTGTGAATCTGCCCTACGCAGGCAGCAGCGAGTTTTGTTCACATTTTCTAGATTCCTTTGACGATCACGTCAAACATAAATCTTCAATTTTACATGCTTTCTTCAACCACTTTGGCTTGCATTAATGTTTTTGGTCCCCTGGTAATAGTTTTTTCCTTTATTTATAGTAAAGGAGTTCAAATGGGAGTTACCCTCTGTAAATGCATTGGTTATAAATAGCTAACTTGTTTTTAAGAAAATGGCTCCTCATCCTCTCAATTCTCTTATTTAGTCTTTCAATTTCTTTCTTAGAATTCAATTAGTTTCATGTTTTGCCTCCATTGTTGGTATTTTAGAGGTCATTTGATCTTCTTGCTTTAGTCTTGTTCCATTGCTACTCCATACAGTTAGTTTAGCATATAATAGCTTCATTTCTAGAATAGAATCCATTAGCGTTACAGTTTTATTTTATCACAAGGATAGTTTCTAAAAATCTCAGTACACTTGTGTTGTATTCTCATAATAAATCCCACTAGGAATTACATAGTCAAGCTCTGTTCACTTGTGCTATCTCTCTCCTACTCACATTGTATTCAGTCTATATCCAAAGCTACCATTGTTCGAATACCATCTTCTGTTGATACTATCATATACACACTTTCTGGATTCATGAGGACACGAAGGAACGAGGAGATCACACTGAGGGGATGAAATCACACACAACTAGATTTACCACTGTTCTGTAAACGCCAGGTTTGAGCTATCAAAGTTCTAGTTATGACATATCAAATAGAGTAGTGAATTATTTTATTTCAGTCAAAAGTTTGCTCTCGATATCACCAGGGAAGCTGTGGGGATTGATAGTTTCTGAGAAACTGTGATTCATTCCTCACTTTTGAGGTAGGATCGAGAGCCTTTTCAATTCAAAATATATAGCTGCTTAGATATTTAGGATAAAATCACAACTACACAGGCGAATAGCCATACCAAGCTACTTTGCTTGTTTTTATTCATTACTAGATTAGTTGTCCATTTTATAAATATACTAGAGTAGCTGCTCTTTAATTTCATTGAAATATGTCATTAAAAATACAAAAATAGAAGAATGCTTGCATAGTGTAAATACTTCTTTTGTAATCAGTTTATTAATGTTAGTTAAAAGTTGAATCATTTTGTATGACAATCACAGGACCTAGAGAGCCTCGAGAATATATATTTGAACCCATAGTGCCTCAGCCAAATCTACCCACAACATTAGCTGATATAGATCAAGACCTTAGGATATAAGTCTTTCGAGCAACAACAAACTTACAAGCAATTAGTGAGCAACTAAGAGGATTAAACATCGAAGATGACAAAGCTTACACATTTTGGTCAAACCATCCAAACTATAGATTGCCTTGATAAAACATCTGAATGATTGTGCAAGGATTCAAAAGAGAGAACATTTGGTTGTGATCCTTTGGTTCCACAACCTGACGCAAGAGACCTCCTCGTTGACATAGATACTATATTATGTATTCAAGTTCTAGAACACCTATTAGGTACTTATGAGAAAATCATACAACTTCTAGTTCTAAACATAAAGGTTGAAAAGGCGTACGATTATTGGATAGTTGGGAGAAGGGATTGATTCTTCACATGACCATAACAGGTCCACAACAACCACAAACTCACGGTTGTGATCCCCAAGTCCCACAACCCAACGGGCCTACAAATCAATTAAGTATAGATACCGGCTTACAAACGCTGGTATTTAGATCCTCACCACTCCCGCTTGAGATATTATAGTACGAGTTCTCCATATTAAACATAGAAGCTAATCAATCTAACATTTTAAGGCTAGAACAAAAATCACCCTTAGTTAACTACAAACCCACTAAATCACCCATCACCATTTTATGACCTTATGCGGAGGTATATACGAAGCTCCCACAGGGCACTTCCCACGTGTCCAATAACCAAGAAACAGGATGTCGGCAGAGCTCAACAACGATTGGAGCCTTTGAATAACAATTATATCTGAACAAACCATCACGCCAATTCAAGTTAGGAGGGCCTTCTTTGCCTTAGATTCACAAATTCCATTATTACATATTGAGGATATAAGATTACTCGATTAGGTTGTCTGTATCCATTTGTATTCAACATTCACCGGCTGTCTCAACATGACCTCGGGAGGTCGGGTACAAGGAAGAGGTACTTGTAGATTCCCATGCTCACATGTCACTTTTCCATCATACAAAATTGGTGAACCCGACATGAACAAATAGTTCTTCCTTTTATTATTTTTCATTTCTCTCATCCACCTTCGCTCTTTCCCATTATTCTGCAGGTATTCATATACCCCCAAATATGTCGGGATACAATGCATATGGTAGACCTCTCTTAGGTCTTGAAGCAAGTTATAGCCAAATAAATAGGCAACCATCACCCTCACTTTCTACGTGGGCTGATAAATATTCAAGTAATTACTTGTTGTCACAAACTCCCCCTCAAAGAACTAGCTCAAGTTCTTCATTCCGAATTAAGGAGTTTGATCAGCTTGCACAAACACAATAGCTAGAGCCATCAAGCTCTAACAATATGATGTTTACTAGAGAATCTGCTTCATCTCCTCGGTCTTGTTCAGACCATAGATCAATAGACAATCAGACCCACTCCCCTTTTTGGATGAGGAATACTTAGCACACTTTGCTAAAAGTGAACAACATTTCCAAAACATGTATCCACCAATAGGAAGTTTTCAATCACGATACCCTACTCAAAGAAAACACCCCCATTCCTCTACCTATGGGAAATTCCCTCTTTGAAGCTTGGCAGGGGTAATGATCAATTCATAGCAGGGTATCACACCCCTTTACAACCTCAAGCTATACAACAAACACCCCTAAGGCAAAGCACTATGTCTTTGCCAATGGAGGTCATTTCAGCCTTAGTTGAAAAGGTTAGAGGGCTAGAACTTTCTCAAGCAAACCAAAATTCATACTTTGGGAAAACAGGAATCCCCAACCCTCTACATCATCCCAGTCAGGTCGACCTCCTTACAGGAATAGGCATGTTAGGCATGCCTCCTCAAAATCCTTATAGTTACCCATAACAAACACCAACTAGGATCGTGTTTTCAAACGCTGCTCCAATTGAAAACATGACACCTCTTGGCTTAGCACCAAATGACCTGTGCTGAACAATCTTCCTCCTTACTTAGACATTTATTCAAAGTCACCACAAGGAGACATGTTCTCTTCTCCCGAGATGTTCGTTCAACCACATGGATTCCCTTATGTCCCTACAAATGCATATGCTATGCCATATCAACAACCCATTCCACCTCAACCCCCTCAACAAGCCCCATCGATGGTTGAGGCCTACGTAGTAGGGACTTATTCAGAATATTTAAAAGAGCCCCTAGACTTCACCATACGAAGTGTTATGCTTCCAAGACCTCTTCCCAATTTACCCAAATACAAAGGGGAAGGGGACCCAAACACACACATTAAGGCCTATGCCACAGCCATACAGGAGTTACTCCCTTGGGATGGGGTTGTCACTAAAATATTCCCTAAGACCTTAGAAGGTATTGCCCTTGATTGGTATTACAGAATACCTGAAGCTTTGATACACTCATTTAAACAACTCGTGTCAGAATTCATCAAAGCTTTTGACATGAACAAATTGTTAAGAATGGGAATCAGGGAGTTCTTACATATCAAACAAGAACATAATGAGTCTGCTACTCATTTTATTCAAAGATGGCGTATGGTTCTCTACTCATCAACAAGTGCTCCAAACATGGATCAAATGGAACTATGTGATTTATTCCTTAATTCTCTCAATAGAGAGATAAAGGAAGAAGTCCATAAGTTCCCACTAAGAACTTACGATGAAGTACTCGAGAGTGCTCTCTGAATTGACCAAGTAGCGATAGATAGTGGTCGTAAGACATATGGGAAAAATGGAAAATTAACCACTCCCAATCAAAACACCGTGGCCTATCCTAATGCTGGGAATGCTAATCAAGGACCTAAGATCCTTAACAAGAACCACAGAGTTACAACAGATGGAGTAACTGACCAAGTTAAAAGGGAAAATGTTGTAAACATTTTGCCACCATTAATAATCAACAAAATAACAATTTTACTCCAATAATCAACGCGGTGGATTTTAATCATCCACCATGGCAACAACAACAAAAATGACAAATCCAAACACAAAGTCCAAATCAAAACCCAACTAGATATCAGAGTCAAAACCAAAGGCAACAACCTCAAAATTTTAACTCTAACAACCAACAACCTTATCAGAATTTCGGGCCACAACAAATTATAAATCAACAGCCTTGAAATTATAATCCCAATTTATATTGTGGCTTCCACAAGATTCAAGGCCACGATACTAGGACTTGTCGTGAATACAATAAATTCATGCAACATTTTCCAGAAGATCAAAAGCAACTCTTTATAGATATGTTTTTAGAAAATTCTGTAGTACCCACGCCAAACACTTATGTAGGGCGGTTTCCCTCAAAATGCACCCCTCAAGATCTTTAATGATCCACTCCCAAACCATTCTAACAATAACAGGCTAGATCCTAATGGAATAAACAAGGGTGTCATAACAGGAAACAATGATCATGAAGCTTCAACTTCATTAAATCCACCAATCGCACCCCAATTAGGAACTCGACCTCAAACTAAGATAGTTGGTTTAGTGGAGTTAGACACCGAGCTACCCGTAGAAACCATAACAAGAACACGAGATTATTCATCCCAACCTACTCCAAGCTATCCATTGGAACCAGACAATAGTCAAAAAACATTGGTAAAACCCATAGGTGCCTATGATTTAATTAATGACTTGACTAAAACCTTCTCACACATCTCCTTTTTGGATTTGTTAAAGAACTCTCCCGCCCACAGAGCTGCCCTCTTAGAAGCGTTAGGCCTTGGCTATTTAATCAACATCACTCCTCCTCCAAAAATGTAGGTAAACCATGTAGAATTTGACTCTTATCCTTTGGGCAGCCCAGGATAGAGATACTGAAATTTATATTCGATATAAGAAAAATGCCAACGAGATGCGGAAATTTCACGAAGAGGTGACCTAGCTTTACATTTGCGGTATGTATCTACAATAATTATGTTAAATGTGCAATGGTTGAAGATGGGGTAGTAATTAATATAGTCCCCTTTGATTTTATTCAAAAGTTAGGATATGGAGAGATAAACTATTCCACAACGCAAAATACGCTAAGAGGTTATGATAGCCTCAAAGCCACTTCGATTGAAACCATAGTTTTAACAGTTACTTTAGGACCCAAGACGGTCCTCACCGAGTTTTAAATTATGGATTAGGAAACCAATTATAATATGATCCTTGGTTGGCCATGGATACACTGCATGAAGGCAATCCCTTCCACGTTATTCCAAGAAATAAGATTTCTACACTTAGGGAAAATATTTGTGGCACAAGGTGACCCAAAACCCTTCGATATACACCTAGCTGATTTGAAGAAAAGACCAGGCATTCACTCCAAGTTTGAACTCCCAACAAATCAAATCATCAAACCAAATAATTCAAAACCAAAAGAAGAGTTGACACCCACCATAGAGTTAGAAGTTACAAATCTAGCTGAGGACATTCCATAACTCTAAAGTGAGAGCAATGTTATAACAACAGTATCACTAGGGACTACCACAAAAATTGTTGAGTTGTTGGAGAAAGACTTACCTATTCTCCTACCGTTTGATTCCATGGGTATGGGACACACCCTGGGAATTGCTTCTCTTCCATCAAACAAAGTTTTTATGGTAGAGGTAACCAAAGCAGAAGAAACAGATACGATAGATATCCCAACATCCATTTTTCCAAACAAGTATTGGACTCTCCACTTCAATAAAGATAGATGTCACTTTGGAGCTGGGGTGGGAGTAATCTTTACTTCACCCGAGGGAAATATCCTACCTTTCGCCTTTAAATTAAACTTCGAATGTACAAACAATGGGGCTGAGTACGAAGCTCTCCTCCTTGGCCTCATTCTAGCTAAAAGAATGGGTATCGACAACATTAGAGTACTAGGAGACTCACAATTGGTTGCAAACCAAGTCTCTGAGGTATATGAAACTAGAGTTGAGCACTTACAACTCTATAAAACGACAGTATTAGATCTAAGTAAGGGATTTAACTTCATATCAATTGAAGCAATCCCACAAGAGCAGAATCTTCTTGCTGACTCGATAGCAACCTCAGCTTCCCGTTTCACCCCAAAAACAAGTTGGAGGATACAAATTTCATGGTATCACTTCGTACCAAACCATTAGTGCGTAAAATACCAAAAAACTCACTCTTAACTCATGGAGAGGTTGAGGATGATTTTTCTATCATGGATCACTTTGACGATGATAGAGTCACTCTCGAATATCTAAACGCCTATGCGGAGCTACACCTTGCTCATCGTATAGTTGATCTTTCCTTAATACCACATTCCTCTTCCTACTTTGGAAATCCCATGGTAGAGTCTCCTCCATAGAAGGTTCTCGATATATATAAGATAGAAAATGGAGAAACCTTGGAACTACCTCCACCCCACCCGAATTTGAAGAAGGTAACGCCTCTTTAATAGAAGAAACCATTGACATAAACATTGGAACAATGGAAGAACCAAAGATTTTGAAGTTGGGATCCTTGTTAACTCTAGAGGAAATACGAATACACATCCAAATCCTCAAAGAACATCAAAAGGATTTTGTATTTAACTCTAAAGAAATGATAGGCATCACACCACATGTCACGGTACATAATCTCGTCACTAAACCAGATGCAAAGCCAATTAAACAGAAGTCAAGACCAATGAAGCCAAAAGTGGCTCTCATGGTAAAAGAGGAAGTAATAAAAATTCTCCAAGTAGGATTCATCAAGCCCATTTACTATTCGTAATGGGTATCTAATAATTTCCCTGTCCTAAAAAAGAATGGGAAGATACACATTTGCATAGATTTTAGGGATATTAACAAAGCTTGTCCCAAGGATGACTTCCCATTACCATCCATTGACGTTATCATTGATGCAACAACTAGATTCAAATTGCTGTCCCTCATGGATGGGTTCTTAGGGTATAATCAGATTAAAATATCTGAACAAGATCAAGCCAAAACTACATTCATAACTCCCTAGGGAACTTATTGCTACGCTATCATGCCATTTGGTCTTAAGAACACCGGCGCTATGTATCAACGGGCAATGACATATATATTCCATGATCTTATCCATAAAATTGTGGAATCATATGTGGATGACTTGTTGGCCAAGGCCAAGAAATGCTGTGATCATCTAGAAGTGCTCCGTATCATCCTCTCACGATTAATTGAATATGGCGTCACATTAAATCTAGAAAAGTGCATGTTTGGTGTGACAGGAGGAAAAATTCTGGGCTACATTATATCTTCACGAGGGATTGATGTTGATCTAGCCAAAATACGGGCTGTTCTTGAAATGATCCCACCATCGGACGAGTCTGGAATTAGGTCATTTCTTGGGAAGCTCGGTGCAATCCGAAGGTTCATCCCAGATCTAAGTTTCTCCATTCATCCAATCAACAATCTATTAAAGAAATATTATAGCATTGATTGGACTGAAGAATGCAACAAGGCCTTCAAGTAGTTAAATGCTTCTTGTTGTCTCCACCCACACTAATGCCTCCCAAACCAGACCACCCTTTGATCCTATACTCATGAGCCACTCATGTCTCGCTAGCCTACATGCTGGCTCAAGAAGACAATGATAAATGGGAACGTGCGGTCTATTTCATCAAATTAACGAGCGTTGCTCAATTATGAAACAAGATACACACAGTAGAGAGAGAATGCCTTGCGATAGTCTTTGCATCAAAATTTTTAAGACATTACATGTTAAACCAGAAATGAGAGCCATTGTAAAAATAGATCATTTACGAATGTTTCTCATGCAAGGATTTTTATCTAAAAAGGTTGGATGTTTCATAACCTTAATGGGTGAATTTGAGTTGACATTCGTAAACCAAAAATCCATTAAGGGACAAATCATTGTAGATTGGCTAGCTAACAATCCACTAGATGGAGGCGATCTGGTAAATCTAGACTTTCTTGATGAGTGTATATACTTCATCGAAACCAGGCCTCCCATCTCTACATGTCCCTGGTATACTAATATCATTAATTTCATCATAGACCACACATACCCGAGAAGGTGCCACATCACAACAAAGAAGGTGGTTACACATTATTACCGCTAAATATGTTGTCTTAGAATAAGTACTCTATCGTAAAGCCTTCGACGACATGCTTCTAAGATGCGTCGACACAAAAGAATCCAAGAAGATTCTTCATGAATCCCATAGTGGGATATGTGGAGGCCACTTCGGTGGTCATGCCACCACTCACAAAATACATCGATGGGCTATTTTTGGCCCACTCTCGAGCATGATGTAGTGGAATTTGTACGTAAGTGCCACAAATGCCAAGAATTCTCTCACAAGATTCACATGCCAGCACAATCCCTGCAACCAATAGCAACTCCATGGCCCTTCTCCACATGGGGTCTGGACTTGATAGGGAAGTTCTCTCACTCATCAACCGATGGCCTTAATTTTATAATTATAGCTACAAAATATTTTACCAAATGGGTGGAGGCCATGCCTCTCACCACAGTACTAGGTTTGGTAATTGCCAAATTCATTTTGAACCAAATTATCTACAGGTATGGTGTCCCATAAGTCATTATCTTAGATAATGGCACATCCTTTAAAAATGATGAAGTCCATGAGTTATGTAGCAAGTTCAAGATAAACCATCACATGGCCTCTCTTTACTACCCTCAAGCCAATGGGCAGGCTGAAGTGACAAACAAAACGTTAAAAGCTATTCTCCTCAAAATGGTCAAGGAGAACAAGTGAGATTGGCATTTAAAACTATATCCGGCCTTGTGGGCCCATCGAACCTCAATAAGAACACCAACAGGAGCAACTCCTTTCTCATTGGTATTTAGGGTAGAAGCAGTTCTCCCACTTGAGGTTGAAATACCCAGTCTCTGCATCTCATTACAAGGGATTCTGGATGAAGAAGCTTATAGGGAGGCACACCTCTCTCAACTAGAAAGCCTTGATGAGGTCAGGCTAAATGCCGAACAAAGGCACAGAGCCTATGCTTGACCGAGATATGTCGGTAATATAACAAAAAGTCTATGACCGAGAAATATATGAAGGAGATCTAGTTCTAAGACTAGACAACCGGATCGATGAGAAAAATGGTGAAGGAATAAAGTTCCGGCCCAAGTGGTTGGGCCCATACCGAGTCATGAAGGACTATGGAAAGCGGTGCGTATCTCTTATGCACACAAGAAGGTGAGGAATTCGGTGAAACTGTCAATTCCTTACATCTTAAATAGTTTTATGCATAAAACATTAGAACCACCACTTGTACATTATAGCTACTGCATTGCATTAGTCTTTTAGCTGTTTCATTCTGTCCACTCATTTTGTAAAACCGATAGTCCAGAAATTTCTCTTAAGCAATTTGTTACAAATTTCTGAAAATATTGGGAAAAGCATTCAAAACACATCTCTTTAAACATCATCAACTATTTTCAAATCTTTTCATCAAGTTTGTGAGACATCATTGGATAAAACCATACCAAGGCCCCATTCTACTAGGTGAAGTTGTCCTTGCCTACGGTCTATTCTAGAAGCTTCTTGGTGTCACATCTATCCCTCTTAAATCTCTTTAAACGAAAGGATATCCCAAAGTCATAGATCATAAATGTCAAAATCAAATGGAATCAAAAGCGCTAAGCAAATAGAATATTTTTTTTTACACACTTCTTTGCCCCATCAACCTTCGGTGATAAGCCCACATCTCTTACTAGTGGTGTGAGGTTGGGAAAGGAAAGGAGTGCCCTTACTCGCCTATATCTTGCCTTTGGTGACAAACCCATGCTTCTTACTAGTGGCATGAGGTAGGGTGTGGGGGTCCAGTCACACAAATTAACAAATCTTGGTATGCTAAAAGCACAAATCAAATTCTATTAAGAGAAAACAAATATCCAAATATCCAAATTCCAAAGAGATCAAATCCTCAAAACCAGATTTTGTCAACCAAGTTGCCATTTATGAATCTAAGTCTAGATAAACTGGAAAGTAAGTGGCCTTCTAAGCGTGGTAGTAGTTCTGAGTAGGGTAGGTGTGTAGGTCCAAATTTGGTTTACTGGTTTGTCTGTCTCCCATTATTCCATTCAGTTAAGCTCATACAACTTGTGCCCTTCCTAACTCTTGGTGTTGAGCCCTCACATCTTACTAGTTGCGTGGAATTGGGATTGGGGCAAGTTCATCTCTTGATCACTATGCATTCATCACGTTTTACCAACATAAAAAGAAATTACAAATATTTCCCAAAGAGTTTAAAAGTTCAGTACTACCACATGTTAGTATCATCTCATATCAACATTACAAAAAACATACAAAGTAAAACATTCTGTTTACTATCATTTGTTATCCATTGCATACATTCTGAAAACATGAAAACAAGTATTCTAAAAACATCTAAGTACACATGTGGAAACAAATCACAAAAATTCTAGGCACCAAGAGTCTGGATCCAAAAAGAGATATATATATATATATATATAAATCAAGGTTTGTATACAATGCCATCATGCACTAGGCATGGTCAAAATGCTCAATGAGCCCGAAAAATACAAAAACACTCATATAGACATTTGAAAAAATGCTACAAAATGGTCTCTTAATCCCTATGGGATCCCTCAGAGTGTGCAACCATGCCTAGGACTCCAGCTACGTTGGCACTCTAAATGTACTGAGGACTCGCGGTCACAACCAGTAGCTTCTATCTCACTGCAAGAATGACTCCTCCTCATCAAGTGCTCGGCAGTCCTATATCCAACTACCTCTATGCGGAGAGAAGTCATGATCTTCGCCGCGTTCTAGATAGAGGCAAAAACATCAGTATGCCTACCGGCTGCTGAGGGCTCCCCCATGTCCACAAAAATCTCAACGCAAGTCTTCTCTGAGGGAAGAAGCAAGGTATCAGTGCATACTCGGTTAATCAAGTCTCGCCACTCATCAACAATCGCTGCAAGAAAAGGAGAAAAAAGTTAGAAAATGATCAAAAGATAAAACCAAGAGTAAGAAAAACAAAAAGAAATAAAAACTAAGATAACTCTAACTAAAACAAATGTCAAGAGAAGAGTGATAACTCACTCGGATCTCTAGGCCTCCAAGAAGGATCTCTAGGATCCGTGCACCGCCATTGATGCCGCCACCGATTGGTGTCCCTCTCCCACGTCTGGGGAAATGTGACGGCCTACAACAGACTTGCCATCTCCACCTAAGTCCTGAGAGAGTAACTCCTTTGAAACTAGAGTCACCCTCTCTGTGCTCTGCTCTGCCCTCTCGGCCTTGTAGGATCTCCTGAGTGTCATGCCACTCGGGATCACTATCATCTCCCCACCTATCTCACTAATCTCCATCTCCTCTGTCTCCTCCTCGGTCTCTCCCTAGTGAACTCCTTAGACTTGGAGTCCACGTCAATGGGCTCATCACTACTATGGGTGGGACCAGCGACAATCCGTAGTAAGGGTACCTGAGGAGCACTGGCTCTCCCTTGAGCACGCACCACCCTCCTGGCCACAATAGGAACACTAGGAGTAACAATGGTCCAACCCCGACCTCTAGGACCTCCTCGAGCCTCATGAATAGATCTATATATTGGCCCCACCGGAGGAAGCATGTCACTATAGGGAGGCCAAAGCTGCTGTGGTACTCTATCGAAGGGTGGATCTCAACTTCCTCGCCTATCTATCAACTGCAAGCTTGATCTAACAGAAATCAATGTAATAGTCTCCTCTCCCCATACCCCTACCATGGCCTGATAAGGAGTGACCTCCATGTTTGTAGTGGTCAGAGAGGCCACTGGCTGGTGAGGTGCTCTAAGAACTATCATCCCCATCCACCTCGTTGCCCTGACGGCCTCGGGATCCTCCACCTCTACACCTCTCCCATATGGGGTGATACGCTCATACACCCAACTCATAACAAGAGTCGGGTGGCTCAATGACCATCCCTGTAATTAGACTACCCTATAGAAATCATGGTAGGTAGTCACAAGGATGTCTGCCCCCAAGCGTAGACATGTCCATGGCCCTTAATGTCTGCGTAATAATGAGGGCCCAACAATATAAGAGGGTGTCCCCTCCCTTATCCCCAATCGGTCTAGATGCAAGGATGCCTATGATGGCCTTGCGAGAGAATGGGAATGTCGATTCAATATAAGAGCGATTCTCACTCCCTTCTTTGATCCCATCGATACAACCGCATCTCCCATATAGGTGGCCCACCAAACACCATGTGATCTCGATCTGTTGTCTTGAGAGATAGTCACCGCCCAAGGATCGGAACCCCAAAGATATCGGTAAACATCCTCTAGGGTGATAAAAAACTCACCCCTAACTCCCAGCAATCGAAGGTGTTCCGATCCGTTTCCCAAGTATGAAAATAAGTCACACGAGAATGTGACTAGCGGGTGCAACGTGAGGGACCTGTGCAATCCTCCAGATGCCAACCCTTTGAAGGGTATCTCACTCTACCTGAGAGAGCACCTCTAATACTACTGGGATCCAATCACACTCCCTCTCTTGGCTCCATCTAATATACTCCTCCTTCGCATACACCCAAAAACACAAAAAAAAGAGCGAGTTAGTGCTAAAATCTAGTTGGAAAGACTTTTAAAAACACGTAAAAATGCTAAACATGAAAAAATAGGCTAAGTTTTGTATTATTTTGGTCCTCTGTCGCAGACCGCCGCCCTTTGCAGAGTGGTGGTTCCGTAACTGCTCCGCCTTCTAAGGTGGCGGTCTCAGTGCTCGCCGCCACCTGCATATAGGGTGGCGATCTGTCCCATAAAAAGTCAAACGGGTCGTATACCCTATAAAAATGCTTAAAACAAGCAAAAACACCATTTTAACAAAAAAAAACCTACCCTATGGGCACCCCCTAGAGACACATTTAAAGCTAGTATTTTCAAAAATACCCCCAAGAAAAGATTTCATCATTTCCACATTTTAGGTTTAAAAACGATAAATTGAGAAGAACTAACCTAAGACTTTGCAGTCAATGTTCCACTCTTGGAGGCATGATCGCTATCTCACCACGAATGTTTTGACTATACTCTTGTCGAAAACCGTCACCGTGGGTCCCAGAGCTCAAAAACTATCAAATCAATCCACGTAAATGAATAGTAAAATGACTTCATTTTATATAAATAGCCCTCTTAATTTGATTTTGAATGTCTTTCACAGGGTCGGCGCCAATGGAGGTAAGTTCTAAACCCCGCGTAGATGGTAAGTCCTCTTTTCATGTCAATTCAGTCTTATTTCTCAATTTATTTTATCTATCTGCACTTGAGTCCCTTTTTTCATTTTTGTAGGTAGCGGGATCTTGGATGGCGACTTTCCAGCACACAGGCGTGTCAGGTATAACTCCTAACTCCCCATTTTGGGACCGCCATACTTAGATCCACCATTTTATGCCTCTTCATGGCTAAGACACTTCTCTCGAGGGGGCAATATGTACGTACCCAAAATTGTAGGGTACTGCACTGCCGGAACGATGTTACACATGCCCCAATGATGATACAAGTCTCCTTGTAAGGTGTTCGAATCCAGAAAGGCTCGCCAAGTATACACTTGTATCCTGCATGCCCCGCTCAGCCTCTGCATGCTTTGTTTTCCCTTTTCCCCTATTTTCTTGCATTTTGTGCTTCAGTGACAAAACCGCCACCCTGCCTGGGCGGTGGTCCCATGACCGCCACCCAGGACAGGGTGGCGGTTTTGTTCGTATTTTCCGCATTCCTCAGCGATCACGTCAAATGTAAATCTTGAATTTTACATGCTTTCTTCAACCACTTTGGCTTGCATTAATGTTTTTGGTCCCCTGGTAATAGTGTTTTTCCTTTGTTTATAGTAAAGGAGTTCAAATGGGAGTTACCCTCTCAAAATGAATTGGTTATAAATAGCCACTTGTTTTCAAGTAAATGGCCCCTGATCCTCTCAATTCTCTTATTCAATCTTTCAATTTATTGCTTAGAATTCTGTTAGTTTCATGCTTTGCCTCCATTATTGGTCTTGTAGAGGTCATTTGATCTTCTTGCTTTAGTCTTGTTCCATTCTTTGCTCTATACGATTAGTTTAGCATAGAATAACTTCATTTCTAAAATAGAATCCATTAGAGTTGTAGGTTTTGTTTTTCATAAGAATACTTTCTAAAACTCTCAGTACACTTGTTTTGTATTCCCATAATAAATCCCACTAGGAATTGCATATTCAAGCTCTGTTCACTTGTGCTATCTCTCTCCTACTCGCATTGTATTCAGTTTATATCCAAACTACCATTGTTCGATACCATCTTCTCATTGATACTATCATATACACACTTTTTGGATTCACGAGGACATGAAGGAATGAGGAGATCACACTGAGGGGATAAAATCACACACAACTGGATTTACCACTGTTATATAAATGCCAGGTTTGAGCTATCAAAGTTCTAGTTACTACATATCAAATAGAGTAGTGAATTATTTTATTTTAGTCAAAAGTTTGCTATCGATATCACTAGGAAGCTGTGGGGATTGATAGTTTCTGAGAAACTGTGATTCATTCCTCACTTTTGAGGTAGGATCGAGAGTATTTTCAATTAAAAATATATAGCTGCTTAGATATTTAGGATAAATTCACAATTGCACAGGTGAATAGCCATACCAGGCTACTTTGCTTGTTTTTATTCTGATTACTAGATTAGTTGTCCATTTTATAAATATACTAGAGTATCTACTCTTTAATTTCATTGAAAAACGTCATTGAAAATACAACAATAGAAGAATGCTTACATAGTGTAAATAAATTTTTGTAATCAATTTATTAATGTTAGTTAAAAGTTGAATCATTTTGTATGACAATCACATGACCTAGAGAGCCTCGAGAATATATATTTGAACCCATAGTGCCTCAGCCAAATCTATCCAACACATTAGATGATATAGATCAAGACCTTAGGATATAGGACTTTCGAGCAACAACAAACTTACAAGCAATTAGTGAGCAACTAAGAGGATTAAACATCGAAGACGATAAAGCTTACATGTTTTGGTCAAACCATCCAAACTATAGACTACCTTGATAAAACATCTGAATGACTGTGCAAGGATTCGAAAGAGAGAAAACATTTGGTTACGATCCTTTGGTTCCACAACCTGACATAGGAGACCTCCTCATTGATATAGATACTAGCTTACACATTCAAGTTGCCAGAACACCTATTAGGTACTCTGAGAAAATCATACAACTTCTAGTTCTAAACATAGAGGCTGAAAAGGCATATAATTATTGGATAGTTGGGAGAAGGGATTGATTCTTCACATGACCATAACAGGTCCACAACAACCACGAACTCACGGTTGTGATCCCCAAGTCCCACAACCCAACGAGCCTACAAATCAGTTAAGTATTGATACCAGCTTACGAACACTGGTATTTAGATCCTCACCACTCCCGCCAAATATTATAGTACAGTTCTCCGTATTAAACATAGAAGCCAATCAATCTAATATTTTCTGGGCTAGACCAGAAAATCACCCATAGTTAACTGCAAACCCACTAAATTGCCCATCACCATTTTATGACCTTATCTGGAGATATATACGAAGCTCCCACATGTCACTTCCCATGTATCCAACAACCAAGAAACAAGATCTCGGTAGAGCTCGACATTGATTGGAGCCTCTGAACAACCATTATATCTGAACAAACCATCACGCCAATTTAGGTTAGGAGGGCCTTCTTCACCTTAGATTCACAGATTTTGTTATTGCGTATTAAGGATATAAGATTACTCGATTAGCTTGTCTGTATCCATTCACATTCAAAATTCACCGGTTGTCTCGACATGACCTTGGGAGGTCGGGTATGAGGAAGAGGTACTTGTAGATTCCCATGCTTGCATGTCACTTTTCCATCGTACAATTTCCTTATAGGAAAGGAAATTATATCATTTTTTATACGAAGTGCAAAATGAATTATTGTCGATCATATCCACGGGTATCACTAAACCTTGTCATTATGAGGTTAGGTATGTTAGGAATTAATGAACAAATATGCGGAAAAATTCCTCTAATCATAACTTGATAGGAAACTATTTAGCAAAATTATACTTGTAGAAATATAACAACATAAATAAATAATGCACAAGAGAAGAAAAGACAAGATTTAACATGGTTCACCCAATGTGGGCTATGTCCACCAAGAACTTGCTTAGATTTTATTATCAACAAGAGTAAAACAAATCTCACAGTCTTCTCTCAATTATGAACTCACAACAGAATTCCAAAGATGCTAAACCACATCTAAACCATAATTGATACCCAATTTCTCAACCTTGATCACTCTTGATCACCTCTAGATCACTAAGACTCAAGACCTCTTGAACACTCAAGATACATTCAAGATACATTAGGAAGCCCATAACACCTCTATTTATAGGATTATAATCATTTTTAGAAGTCCTAAAGCTGACCCTAGAAGTTTGAAAGTTATAATCTTTCAACTTCCCACACTGGAAAAAATGTCACGGTGTTAACAATTAGTTAATAGCAACTTGACATCAACGTCACAACATGAAAAAAATAGACAACTGTAGAATGCTCCTAAAGTCTCCAAACTTAACCATTCAAACTCTAACACTTCAATACTAATTCCAGAAGACCAAAAATAGGCTCCACACCCCAACAATCTCCCACTTGGAGACTGTTTCCATTGAGAAAATTCTCAACCCTTCATTATCAACCATGAAGGCCAATCAAAGTTGAACACAACTTAAAATTCTCCCTTGTGATCACCTTAGTCATCATATCTGTAGGATTCTGATTGGTATGAATATTTTCTAGCTTCAACTTTTCTTCTAAAGCTGCCCCGATGAAATGATATCTCAATTAAATGTGCTTCGTCCTAGAGTGGAAAGTGGAGTTCTTCGCCAAATGAATACCACTCTAACTATCACTATGTAGTCTCCCAACTACCTACTTATTACCTAACTCATCAAGAAAATTTTGTATCCAAATCATCTCCTTGGTTGCCTCTGTGGAAGTAACATACTCATCCTCTGTGGTTAACAAAGCCACGACCTTTTGAAACCATGAAATCCAGATCACCGTTGTATCACCAACCGTAAATACATAACCTATCATGCTCCTTCTGCTGTCCAAATATCCTTCCATGTCCGAATCTACATAGCCACACAATGTAGTGTCTGATCCACTGAAACACAATGCTACTCCCATGGTCCCTCTCAAATACCGAAGGATCCACTTCACTGCCTACTAGTGCTCTCTACCTAGATCACTCATAAACCTACTCACTACTCCCACTGCATGGGCAATGTTAGGCCTAGTGCATACCATAGCATACATCAAGCTACCAATCGCTGATGAGTATGATACCCTAGACATTTGGATTCTATCCTCCTCAGTCTTGGGACTCTTCTCCTTTGATAATTTAAAGTGACATGCCAAAGGAGTACCAACTAGTTTAACATCTTGCATACTAAACCTCTCCAAGACCTTCTTTATGTACTCTTCTTGAGATAATACCAACTTCCTCTCCTTCCTGTTTTGAGTTATTCTCATACCAAGGATTTGTTTTGCTGCCCCCAAATCCTTCATAGTAAAGGAGTCACCTAGTTGCTTCTTGAGTACCTTTATTTCTTGCATGTTCTTCCTTGCAACAAGCATATCATCCACATACAAGCACATAATAATATAACTACCATCAAGAAACTTCTTGATGTACACACAATGGTTTGAGTGACACCTGGAGTAACCCTGCTCCTGCATAAAACTATCAAACTTCTTGTACCACTGCCATGGAGCTTTTTTCAAGATATACAAGCTCTTCTTCAATTTACACACTAACCTCTCCTTCCATTTGACCTCATAACCATGTGGCTCTTGCATATACAATTCCTCCTCCAACTCACCATGAAGGAATTCCATCTTCACATCCAACTACTCTAAGTGTAGGTCTTCTACTGCTACTAAACCAAGAACAATCCTAATAGAAGTCATTTTAACAATAGAAGATAAAATTTCATCAAACTATATTCCTTTCTTACCTGTGTAAATCCCTTAACCACCAACCGGAACTTATATATTTTCCTTCCTCTATATTCCTCTTTGATTTTGTACACCCACTTGTTCTCGCAATGCTCTCTTGCCCTCGGGAAGTTCCACCGAGATCCCAAGTCTGGTTCTCCATAAGAGATATATGCTCTTTATCCATGGTCTACTCCCACTTCTTCCTGGCATCTATGTACACTACTTCCTCAAAGCACTTTGGATCTCCATTGTTAGTGAGTAATAAATAATTCAAATACGGAGTAAATCATTTAGATTCCCTTCTTACCCTAGAAGACCTTCTCACCTCAGGAGTTTGGGGTTCTTGATGAGTAGGTTCCTGAATTGGTTGTGCTAGAACATGTTGCATATGAACCGGCCCCTTGGACACCTTCCTGTCTGCAATGTCCTCTAAAATTGTGTATTCTTTCTTTGATTCCTCTTTCTATTCCTACAACTGATCTTTATACATGACTTTTCATTAAAGACAATATCTCTAGACCAAAATATTTTCTTATCCTTAAGACTCCAAACACAGAAACCAAATTCATCCTCACCATATCTAACAAAGGTGAATTTCTTAGACTTATCCTCTAACTTGGTCATTTTATCTTTATCAATGTGAAAAAATACATCGCATCAAAATAATCTAAGAAATGAGTAATCAATTTTCTTACCGGACCAAACATCCTCATGTATACCTCCATCCAAAGCCACAGGGGATCCTCTATTAATCAAATAAAAGACTGTGTACTTTGCTTTTACCCAAAACATGAGTGATAGCCCCGCATGTAACCTCATGCACCTAGCATGCTCCATGATTGCCTGTTCATTCTCTCTTGACACTCCATTTTCATGTGGAGTCTTTAGAACTATTCTTCTCGTGTGGATCCCATTTACCGAACAATAATCAAGAAATTCATTGCTGCAATACTCCCCTCCATTATCTAACCTGAGACATTTAAACTCTAGACCTATTTCATTCTCAACCAAGGCTTTCCATCTTTTGAAATTTTCAAACACATCAAATTTATTTCTAATGCAATATACCCAAAATTTTCTAGTTACATCATCGATTAAAGTTACATAATAACATGAACCACCAATAGAGTTTACCTTAGTGGCTCCCATACATATGTATGCATTAAATCCAACTTACCCTCCTTCCTTGTAGGTCCAATATTGAGGAATCTCACCCACTTATATTTCCCATAAACACATTCCTCACAGAAGTCCAAATCTAACTCCTTTAATATAGGTAACCTGTCCTTTATAATCTGCATGCCCTTTTGAATCATATGATTGACTCTCTAGTGCCATACGGTTGCATCTCCATCTGCAATAACTAAATTATAATAAACACCACTTTGGTTAAATACAAAGTACCAATTTTCTTACCTCTTGTAACCACAAGAGCTCCCTTGGTAACCTTCCAAGAATCCACCGTAAAGCGGCAATATAGCCATCACTACCCGGTGACCCACTCGATATCAAGTTCCACCTCAACTTAGGCACATGTATGATGTACTTAAGTAGCAATGTGTTCCCATTCTACATTTTACCTAAACAAAACCTTTCCCTACTATGCTACATGGTTCATCATCACCAAGATCTACATGTCCAAAATGTCCTTGAACAAAATCAGTAAAGTAATGTCTATGTGGGGTGGCATGGAAAGAAGGCCCTGAATCTAACACCCAAGAATCAACAATATTATCTAAAGAAAGAATTAAGGCATCCTGAAAAACATCACCTGTTGCCACATTTACCTCCTTAGTTTCCTCCTTCTTGTTCTTCTTATCCCGAAGATCCCAACAATATTTCTTAACATGAACAACCTTCCCATAGTGCCAACATTCTAACTTGCTCTTGGAATTTGACCTTCCGTGATCATTCAAATTCCCATGGTTACCTTTCCCTCTGTTATTTTGTCTCCCTCTACTCTCCACCATCAAAGCGTTTCCAGAAGTAGAAGAATCTCGACATTATTCCTTCACATTTTCTTGCTTAGGATCACATCTATTACATCCTCAAACTTAAACTTTGAATTATTAGAGACCGAATTACTTACATCCATAACCAAAATGTCCTAACTATCTTGCAATGAGAAAAAAATCAATAAAGCCCTAACCTCATCATCAAAGTCAATTTTTACAGAGTTTAACATACCACAACCGTATTAAATTCATTCAAATGATCAACAATAGAACCATTCTCAGACATCTTCATATTAAATAACTTTTTCATCAAAAATATTTTATTAGAGGAAAAGGGTTTTTCATATAACTTCCTAATGCACTCATGAGGCCTTTCACGGTCTTCTCTGCGATATGTTGAAAGCAACTAAATATGTAAGACATAATTGAATTGCTCCCGAGCACCTTTCTATCCAAAGAACTACCTATCCTCATCCGATATGGCTGTAGGTTTCTTTAATTTTCTATCCAAAGGAACATGAAGGTCCTTTTGATACAAGTAATCCTCCATTTGTATCTTCCACAAACCAAAGTTCTACCCATTAAAATTCTCAGCCCTTAATCTTCCCTCATTCGCCATAGCTCCCACTCAAGCTAAAATTTCCCTGTGATTTACCACTTCAGCAAAAAACCACCAAAGCTATGATACCAGTTGTTAGGAATTAGTGAACAAATATGCGAAACAATTCCTCTAATCACAACAATATGAAACTATTTAGTAGAATTATACTTGTAGAAATATAACCTCATAAATAAATAATACACAAGAGAAGACAAGACAATATTTTACGTGGTTCACCCAATATGGGATACGTCCACCAAGAACTTGCTCAGATTTTATTATCAACAAGAGCAAAACAACTCTCAGAGTATTCTCTCATTTATGAACTCATAACAAAATTCCAAAGATGCTAAACCACATCTAAACCATAATTGATACCCAATTGCTCAACCTTGATCACTCTTGATCACCTCTTGATTACTAAGACTCAAGACCTCTTAAACACTCAAGATACATTCAAGATACATTAGGAAGCCCCTAAAACCTCTATTTATAGGATTACAATCCTTTTAAGAAGTCCTAAAGCTGACCCTAGAATTTTGAAAGTCATAATCTTTCAACTTCCCATGGCTGGAAAAAATTGTCATGACATTAACAACCAATTAACAACAACTTGATAGATGACTAGAATGCTCTGAATTCTCCAAAATTAACCATTCAAACTCCTACACTTCAATACTAATTCCGAAGACAAAAACATTCTCCACACCCCAATAAGGTAAGTCTTATTTTCTTGCTTATTCAGTTTAAGTTAAAGAGGTAGGATTTATTCTCACAGATTACATAAAATGATCACATACAATCAATAAATATAACAAAATGAGATGATATGAATAACTAGTAACTAAATTAGAACGGAATGGATCACAATAGTGAATTAAACACCTAACAATACAATGACTAAAGAGAACTATCACTAAATCCTAGTTATAATAACACTCTTAGAGGTGTATTAATATCCACATAAATAAATTAATTAATGTGAAAATAACTACTAAATATTTATTTTATCATCCCCCTTAATTTTACATTAATTAATAATTTAACAAAATTAAATCTTAATTAGAGGACTGGAGTAAATCAAATATATCACAAATACACAATATATCAACATACAATGATAAACAAGTATAAACAATGAGAGGATACGAATGAATTAACTAATTTTTGGTTATCTAGAATGGACTAATGGTGGAACATGCTCAATATGAATTGTATATGATTTTTCTAAAACAAGGTAATCTAAGAACTATATTGGATAGTAACACCCGAAGGGGATAATATTGCGTTGAGTAGTGTCAAAATTGGGTTGTAGTTGTTGATCTAATTTTTTCTTTCTTGTTTTGGTTAATGAGCCAATACTAAAGAAAATTAAATAAATTCAAAATACAAGGGTTTAAGGCACCTTAGAATGCGATATGATAGATATGGGTAGAAAGATGATGACCTTGCTGCAAATTTGATGAACTGCAAAACAAAGGAAACTACGAGGAAAATGGATTAGATGATAGATTGAGGGGGTTTCCCGACAAAGTCACCTCCAAGAAGCATTAAATTCCTTGGTGGATATCAACCCCCGTGTTTGATAAGATATGACAAAATTAATGATAACAAACAAGATAATATGCGAGAATCGAGGTGCACAAAAATTAAAAATGTAGAAATATAAGGCACATACAAATCTAATCTAAATTGACATAAAATAAAGTTACAGTAGGGTCGATGGTGACCAAGGCTATAGAGGTCCATTCGATGAAGACCAAAGGTAGATGAATGGAACAATAACTATAAATGTAAATCTAGATATTCTTAGTGTAGACTGAGGATGTTGGAGCTCTATGTTGAGTGACATGAACCTATAAAGAATTTCTAAGATTGAAAAAGATAAAAGGGTGTAAGGAAATGAGGATCTAAGTGATGGATACTATAAATAGAGGTCTGATCAATGATAAATAGGTAGGGGTGATGATGACTGGGGAATGACATGATAAATATGAGAAACAAAATGATGATAGGGAGATATGAAAACTGGGTGAATAGTGAAACAAAGTAACAAGGATCTAAGGAGCCTCGGGAAGAGGGGGTGAATGTAATTTTATAGGGTCGAAAATGACCGGTTGGGTCATCACATTGCATGGGGTAACCGTTCCTTGGATGGTAAAATCACTGATTTACTCGAGATATGTGGCTTTTAGTGATTGTGATAAGTGATTTAAAACATGTAGGTGAGTAAGGGTTGTTTAGGGAAGTGTCATGGGTGGATATAGGTGGGTTAAATATGGGTTAAATAAAAGCTAGAAAAGTGTAGGGATGTGGATTTAGGTGGTTAGGGATAAAAACATCCCAAAGAAAGATAATTAGAGGTAATTAGCTAATTAGGAGAGATGAAAGCTAATTAGGGGTAATTAGCTAATTTAGGTTAATTAATTAAGAATTAAAGGTGATGGGATAATAAATGGTCATTTAAATAAATGGATCAAATTAAAGTGGTCTAGCTAGGACCATGGTGAAAAATGTGCACGTCGACAATTAAGGGTAGCGAAACCAAATTTTGGTGTCTACATTTTCCCCTTTTTGTTGCGTGGTTTGTGTTGGGCAAGCCATGAGACAAAAACGATGAAAGATGAAGACTAATGGAAGGTTGATGATGAGCTCCCCCTCAAATGAGGGATCAATAACGTAAAGGGAAATCGATGACAAGTTTGAAAGAGGTAGATGGTGAAGGGTAGGTGGGAGAATAAAGATGGGTAAAATGATAAGGCAAGGCAAGATGCCCCAAGAAAGAAGGATTTAAACAACAATAGAACCTATGGCGGTGATTCTAATATCACGTCGGTAGGGGATGAAGGATGGTCTCAATGGAGACAGTGGAAATGTTCTACGGACTAGTGAGTGGGTGAAAATAACTACAAATGGAGAGGAATCCAATGGGAAACCTCTTGAATGGATGTGAGCTATGGGAACCAATGGGTGATAGACACACATCAAAATTATGCAAAACCAAATGTGAAAATAATGTGAAATCCTTCATATATGAGGAATCGGGTGAAAAGGTATGCTTCAAACAAGACGAGGATGATGATGAAAATAATGGTGCCCCAAAAAGGACACAAAGATGGCCAAAAAGGAAAAATATGAAAGAGTGATGATATAAAATTCCCCAAGGGAAATAAATATGGTCAAAAGGGTGGACTTTTGAGAACAAAGACGATGAGATGGTTCGTGAGAAAAGAGCACAAAACATATGAGGAGAGAAATAATGGTACCCCAATAAAGGGCACAATAATGGCCAAGGAGGTGAAATATAAAAATATGAGGTATGGTTCCCCAAGAGGGAACACAAATATGGCCACAAAAGTGGACTTGAGATGAGATATGGATGATAATATGGTGCCCCAACAGAGAGGACACAAAAAAATACCAAAAAGGAAAAATAAGAAATGATGATATAAAATGCCCCAAGGGGGAATAAATATGGCCATAAGGGTGGAATTGAGATAAGATGAAATGATGAAATGGTTCCCTAGAAAAAGAGCACAAATATGGCCAAAAAGGTGAGATAAGAAAATGCGTGATATGATGCCCTAAGAGGGAACACAAAGATGGCCACAAGAGTGGACTTAAGATGAGGTAGATTGGATAAGATTTGATGAGATGGATAAGGTATAATCAGATGATAGATGAGACAATATATGAGATGAGATAATAGATATTGATCAAACTAGATGTGACCAAAGGTACGAATGATGCTACATCATATCAAGGAGCGTGTGAGGAAAGATTCCTCCAATTGCATTGGAGGTAAACAAGAAGGGGATCTAGGTAACACAAGGCACATGTGACAATTTTTTTAACACATAACTAACTATAGTTATTTATACCAAATATCATGAGGAGATATGGATTAAACTCATAAACCTAATGTTGACACAAAAAAGGGGTTTATGATGTAACTTGTATGTGGGAAGAGGGTTCTCCATAAGTAGTGTTCCCTAAGTCTATGCCCCATCTCTGGGAAGGGGAAAGAGTAAACTAATCAATGCGGGTAGTTTTTATAAGAAATCTGATCAAATGGAAGGATTTATTAGGATGATAAGAAAATGGAAGGCTGATCAAATTGGGAAGCCTTCAATGCCATGATACAAAAGAGTAGCCATCCTTCGAGGAATTATCTACTTTTACATGTATGATTTCAATGGAAATTATAATATACATGATAGCCATCCTTTAAGGGATCAGTCTATTGATTTTGATTTCTTTTGATTTTTTTATATGAACAACTCTCCTTCGAGGGAGCAGTCTGTTTTTGATAGCTTTTGAATTTTGATTAGAGCACCCATGAATTTTTATTTTAACATGGGGAAGAGCTGGAACTAGCTATGCATATTACTTAGGAGGAAATAATGAATGTACAAGAGACACCCATGGACCCTTAGCATGATTCCAATAGGTAGATAAGAGGGTGATGTATGTAATGATCATGGATTTATCATTGAGAAGGGAGAACCTATCCATAAGGAAAAAGTCTATGGACAGAGCCGTGGTGCCCATATTTAAGGTCATGTCTGAGGAAAGTAACGGTAGACCACATAGTTCCAAATCATTACAATGATAGATGGAAGAGGCTAATGATGGAGGAATGATCTAAGGATACGACTAAGTGCTCACTGGTAGACATGCTAACAATAGAATGGTCACAAGTGCAAGGCGTTAAGCGCTTCCACTTCCAGTTTACCATCAAGGGAGGTAAAATGATAGGATCTTGACCCATACTTATGTGTAATAATGTATGGTCCAATCCAATTGGGGAAAACTTTCCACATTGGCTCCTTTCTAGAGTAGTAACATTATGATTTTCTTTAAGGATGAGGTCACTAACATTAAAGTCATGATATGATATATGTGTGAAGATAAAAGCTATATGCTAGCATTTATGAAGTGAATAAAATATGCGTCTTTAACAAGACAAAGAGATGGCCACAAAAATGGACTTAGGATGAGAAGAAGGTGCCCCAAAGAAGGGCATAAATATGGCCACAAAGGTGGAATTTGATGAAAATATGGTGCCCCAAAAGAGGCACAAATATGGCCACAAAAGTGGACTTAGAATGAAAAAGTGGTTCCCTAAAGAAGGGCATAAATATGGACACAAAGGTGGAATTTGGATGAGAAATGTTTTAAGTAAGATTAAATGAGATGAGTTAGATAGAGATGATAAAATATGCACAACACCTCGGAAATGAGGAAGTGAGAAATATGCATCCTAGGAGATAAGAAAATGGCCACAAAAGTGAAATTTTGATGAAAAAGATGATACCTTAAAAGAGGCATAAATATGGCCACAAGGTTGGACTCGGACAAGATAAGATGATAGATAAATAAACTAGATAAGATTCGATAAGGTAAGCAAGAAAAATGTCAAGGATGGAAAGGGATTAATCTCAAGAGAAACCGATCCTAGATTGAAGTCCCCTAGTGTCAAGGGAGTTATTTGATGGATAGGGGGATGAATTGATGTGGATAATATGTGAGGATGATAGGAGAAGATCAATAACAAGGGGAAGATTCTCCCCTAGTGAAGGAAACTATATCACATCGAGCAACTTGGATGTAAATGAAGAATATTGGATGAGATTATTAGAAGGAATATCGATGATAACCTTGGATTTGGATTGGATAGATGGTTGAGGATCATAGGGGTGTTTGGAAAGGAAAACAATATCAATGAATAAGGGATGAACCGATTGTGGAGGGGAGATGATGGGGGATGTTGTGGATGAAGGAGGAGATTCAATGGATGAAGATGTAAAAATAGGACTTGGATTGGTTGTGGTGAACGAGGATGAAAAATCCTCTTGGATGAGAGATTCATCATCCTCAATAAGATCATGGATGATGGTTTGAAGGGCCTTACAATGTTCAGTGTCATGACCGGGGTATGGTGATAAGTGCAAATGTGATTGGAATCGAAACGATGATGGCTTCTTACTATGAGGATCAAAATATTTAATAGGAGGAAGTGTGATGGAAAATATTTAAATTAAGTGTCGAAGGGTATCTACGTAGGATCCAATCAAAGTGTTGGGAGGAAGGTAGCTCTTGTAGGTTTTGATATGATATTTTGACTTAGATTTAGGGGAAGGAGTGGATGCAGATTGCATGGGTAAATAAGATGTCTTAGAATATGAACCAAATTTTGGAAGAGGATTAGATTGTTTGGATTTGGATTGATCATTGGGGATGTCTTAGATGAAGGACTTGACCCTAAAATAGATGGGGTGCTCCTAATAATGGATGTTGTAACATTAGATTGCTTTGGGAAGAGGGGATACCTAACTTCTTACGAGGATTCATAAGAGACCTTTGGGGATGCTTACCAAGAGTCTTAGATTTTGATTGAGAGGATTTACCCTTGGTAGGGATGAAAATAATATCAATTGGAGGATCCAAAGGTTGTGTGGTTGGTATTGGTGGAGGAAGTAATTTTTGTTTGATAATGTCTAAAGAGGATGTGGAAGTGTCTGATTGTGAGGATGAGATGGGAGGATCATTTGAAGTCAAGGTGAGTTGGAGTGCTTTCACAAACTCTTCAAATGATGAAAAAGATGTAGGAGGAGAAGATGAAGTCGATGTAGTCATGATAGTTGATGTGATTGGTGCTTGGTAAAAGTGAAGAAAGAGGAATTGGGATTGATTCTATGGATGGTATAATAGGTAAGGGTGGAATGGATGTAGATGAAGTAGTAGGTATGATCAAATCCGATGAAGTGGATGTGATAAGGGATGAAGTAGATGAAGGTGCAAGATCAATGGTGGGTGTAGATGTGGATATTGATGGGGAAAGGGGTGTTTGTATGATGCGATTGATGAGGTATATGTGAGATGTGGATTGTGTAGGTTTTGGATTGGTTAATGTGGAAACAGTTGGTTTGGTAGAGGAGGCATGAATGCCCTTTGTGCTTGTCTTAGGTGGGGGTGCTTGCTTCATAAATTTTTCAAGGGGTATCATTGATATGTTTGTAAATCGAGAAGATGTGATTGGTGTGGTAATGGGTATATATGTGGAAATGGTAGATGTTGGAAGATTAAGTGTAGAAGATTGAGATTAAATAGGTGATATGGCCATGGGTGAAGATGTAGGTATATGTGATGAATATGTTGTAAGAGAATTTTCTGATATGGTACGTATAGGGGTAGTTAGGATTGATGGAGGGATAAGTACAATTAATATGTTTAGGAATATAAGTGATGTAGATGTATGTGTGTCATATATGGATAAGGGGTTAGGTATGATAGGTTGGGTTATGATAGATGTAGTTGATGTGGATGTGGTAAAGGTAGGAATAGATGTAGATGTAGGAAAACTAGTAGAGGTTAATGTGATAGATGTGGTAGAAGTTTTAGGCACAATGTCTAAGGTATGAATAAATGATGAGATAGATAAGGATGGAGGTTCTTGATGTACAATATTGATTGCATAAGGATTAGATGTGTAAGATGTGGAAGGTAGAAATTTATTTGTCAATGGTGGATTAGGAAAGGGTTTTCTAAATATGTCAAGGGGTTGGCCATGAGATGAGATAGGATTTTCTATTTGGAGATCCCCCTGATTTATAAGTTGTTGAACGTGATCTTTAAAATAATGACACTTTTCAATGTCATGACCTATGACTTGATGATATCTACAGTAGTGACCTTCATGATACCAAGTGGGTTTGGGGTATGAGTTGTCAATAGATTGGATGGGAGGAAGTATGAGGAGTTGGGCCACCACCAACTTGTCGAAGATTGAATTATAAGATTCTCCAAGGGGGTATAATTAGAAGATGGTTTATAAGTTTCATGTGAAGGTGTCGCGTAAGAGGTAGATGGTTGTGGTTGCACAACATGAGAAGTGGATGGATAAGGATGTAATGTTTGATAAGAGGGGATATAATTAAAGGGTGGAGATTGAATAGGAATGTGACAGGATGGGATAGGTTGTGATAATGATTATTGTTGAGAGATAGGAATGTGATGTAATTGTTGAGGTTGAATAGATTGTTGTGAGATAGGGATATTTGATTGTTGATTCTTGGGGGATTGAGATGGTTGGATAGGCATTCTAGTGATAATATAGGATGAAGTAGGGATAATTCTAGTTTGAGGTGATGGGGTTGGAATAGGATCCACCAATTGAGTGGATTGATAGGAATGAGAGATGTGGAAGATTTATGAAATACAAATTCATACATAGGGATAGAAGGAGGCCTGAGAGTTTCTAAAGGAGCAAGGGATGTGTTGTCACCCTCAAAATCCCCCTCATTTTCTAAGTTGAATTCAAATATTTTGAGCTCCTACCCTCTAGAAGTGTTCAAGTAAAGTTGGAAGTCCTGAAACGATAGATAAATTCATGCTTTGAAGTTTTTTAAACTCTCCATCTGCACGTTTGATACTTTTTTGTTTTCCTATCCTGGATGCGTGAAAATTTTATTGTTGTCCTCATTTGAATGAAATTGTCAATATTTCTATGGCCATGGATTGTCGAACCTTGTATTATTTTCAATCCCTTGGTTCACGAAAGAAATTTAAAAATCGGGCACGAAATGGTGGAGTTTTCTTCTTCTTTGCATTTTTCCATAGTCGTGAATGATGGGCATTTTCTTCCCCATCAAATTTTGGCTCCATTATCCACGAGTACGTGGACATATCTAATGGAGGTGGGCGGTGGACCAATTTGTGTTTTCTAGCCTTTTTGTAAAAAGGGCTAAAAGTCATAAAGTGACCCGCAGCCTCGATCATGCAAAGAGGGAAAAAGTCATAAAGTGACCCACAACCCCGATCATGCGAAGAGGGAAAAAGTCAAAGATTGAGCCCGCATCAAAAGAGTAAAAGTGGGGAGGCGGATCATCGGGGAGATTTGAGAATTTGAACCTTGTTTTCATTAAAGGGGCTTAAAGTTAAAAAGTGACCCACAGCCCCGCTAAACACAAAGGAAAAATTCAAATCTTGAGCCCGCCATTGGAAATTCAAAGTGGGGAAGTGGGTCAAAGAGACCTTTGAGGTTTTGATTCTTTTTTAAAAAAGGGATAAAAGGCATAAAGTGACCCGCAGCCCCGATCATGCTATAAGGGAGAAAGTCAAACATTAAGCCCACATCGAAGGTCAAAGCAGGTGGGCGGGCCGGCGGAGTAATTTGTGTTTTTGAGCCCACATTGAAAAAAGGTAAAATTATAAAAGTGACCCATGACTCTATCTCCACTCAAGTGAGGCCATGTGTCAAGACCATATCAAAAGCGGGTGAGCGGGCCAAAATGTTCCAAAATGCCAAATCTCTATAAAGTCACAAAATGCAAAAGGAATCCTCCACGCTCACTCCAGTAAATTTCTCCCACGTGGACAGATTTGGTTTAAAGTTTCAAAGGAAAGATGAATGGTTCAAATTCAAAGTTACAAAACAAGTGTAATGAGTTGCATTATGAAAAGTCTAGTTTTTCCGCCATTAGTGTTTCTTCGCGAATCAAGAATCTAAACGAATGTGAATGACTGAAAAGATTGTAAACCATTTCTTGCTAACAAAGAAGAAGTTGTAACCATTTCTTGTAATATATTTAATGGATTCTTCACGCCATTGTAAGGGGTTGGCGATTGATCTTGTAAACTCAAGAGTGCATTGTACCTAGAGAAAGCAAAGGAGATAGCCAATTTTCTTCTACTTTCCTCCATTCTCAAATTTTTTCCATTCCCACATTATGTACAATATCTGTTTGAGCACCAATATAAGAAGAAGGATTTTGTAGCCTCTTTGATGAGGATATTTTAGAAACTTTGGGTTCACAATCTTATCTTGTTGCCATTAAAGCTGAGTTGTTTCTTCCCATAAATGCATGTGTTGAAGTTTCTAACTAGTGTGTGTGTAGGAATCTGATTTTATACCTATAACATTAGTTCTCCTACCTCTTTTCTCACTCCCTTTCCCACCTTCATAGAAAATTTCCCCCTTACAGAGATAACTACAAGCATTTTCCACAGGGTCAGTGGAGTGCCCCTATTGGATCCCCGGCTGAAAGGCCACCACAGAAATCCACACTTTCTCGCATGCATACATGACAACTACACTAGTTAAGTAGAGGGACTTAGATTCCCAGAGCATTGGCAAGGAATTCACAAATTTTTCCACCCAAAAATTCCCTCGCCAAAGGGGATGGAGCGTGGTCGCTTCGAGGGAAATATACTAAGGAGAGATAGGAGAGTTTATTTCAAAAGGGGATCGAATTGGATGACATGGCCTTCACAAGGTCAAGAGATCCAATGCAAAATCTCAAGATCATTGGAGGAGGAAATATCATTAAATATGTTACAATGTTGCATTGTTTGAGAAGAGGTATTAATAGGCATGAAATGAGAAAATATTTGTTTATGAATTTTATTAACAAAAATCAAGCAATGAAATTTTTATTAACATGATTAATTAGAAGATATGAGAAAAAGAAAAGGTGGATAACAAGGGTACCTAGGAGATGACAGTCTAATGCTGGTTTCGGTAGTTTTAGGTGGGGAGTCCTTGATATACTCAAAGGTACATGAGGCATGAGTCTGATGCAGGATTTCTAACACGACCATAACATCGCGGTGGTTTCTTGTTTGGTGATGAAATCCCAATCAGTCCACCTAGTAGGAAGATGTCTAGATGTGTAGATTGATGTGTGAATTTGGTTGTGTGATAGAATTTGAGATGTAACCGATTAACCCCTACTTAAGCTAGATGAACAAGAAAGAATGCAAAAGGTTCATTTTAAGCCAAATCCAAATGTGAAAGTTTGATGAGGAAAAACACACAAGAAAGGGAAAATGCAATGCAAAAGGAGAAAATAAGACAAAAAGAAGAATACCTGGAGAACGCTTTTCCTTTTTATCTGATTTTTAAAGAAAGTGAAGAGTGATCCAAGCAATCAAGTATAACATGAACAATCAAAAGGGAAGATTTACCTACAATGATAGTGGAAGATGGAAGAAATACAAAAAATAATAAGAAAATGCAAGGACTCACCTAAAAAGGTGGTCCCGCCGAGCGTGCCGAATGTTGATCTAAAATTTTCTTTCCTATTTAGGTTAATGATCCAATACTAAAGAAAATTAAATAACTTCAAAATGTGAGGGTTTAAGGTACCTTGGAATGAGGTGTGATAGATGCGAGCACAAAGTGGATGACCTCACTGTAAATTTGATGAACCTGAAAAACAAAGGAAACTACAAGGAAAATGGATTAGATGATAGATGAAGGGGTTTCCCAATGAAGTCAGCTCCAAGAAGTGTTAAATTCCTTGGTGGATGTCAACCCCATGTTTGATAAGATATGATAAAAATAATGATAAAAAAACAAGATAATATGTAGAATCTGAGGCACACATAAACTGAAAATGTAAAAATGTAAGGCACATACAAATCTGATCTAAATTGACATAAAATAAAGTTACTTGACAAGGTCAACAGAGACCAAGGCTGCAGAGGTCCAATCGATAGTGACCGGAGACAAATGAATCAAACAACTATAAATGCAGATCTAGATATTCTAAGTGCATACCGAGGATGTTAAAGATATGTACTTGATTGACAAACACTTGTAAATAAGTTCTAAGATTGATAGAGATAGAAGGGTGTGAGGAAATGATGATCTAAGTGGTGGATATTATAAATAGAGGTTTGGTTGAAAAAAGCTGGGTAGGGGTGATGACGACTAGGGATTGACAGGATAAATATGAGAAACATAGTGATGACAGGGAGATTTGACAATTGGGTGAACACTAAAACAAGTAACAGGGATATGAGGATTTAGAAAATAGAGGCATAAAGGCATATGGATATAGGATCGATGGTGACCTGAGCTGCACTAAGTTAAGCCTAGAGTAGATGGACTTAAAAGCAACTGCAAGTATGAGGTATGAAAAGGTCGATCAGTGAAACAAGGTTTGTGGAGATGATCTGGTCCTGTAAAATGTTAGATGCAAACAAGACAACAATAATATGATAATAACTGAATAAAACAAAACAAAATGATGATAATCTCACGAAGGATGTTCACAAGTGATGCAAACAAGTTAAAAGGAGATCCAAGAGGTCTGTAACTATTGCAGGGATGCTTAGGCACGAGAAAAAGTTCACAAGTCACAAGAAAGCTCAGATATTTGCATGCATGCCTTGGGAAGAGGGAGGTGAATATAATTTTATAGGGTTGACAATGACTTGGCTAGGGCACTTTGCCAACTACAGAAATCATTCCTTGGATGGTAAAATCACTAATTTACTTGAGATATGGGGATTTTAGAGATTGGGATAAGTGCTTTAAAACATGTAGGTAGGTAAGGGTTGTTTAGGAAGTGTCATGGGTGGATAGGAGATAAATATGGGTTAGATAAAATCTAGAAAAAGTGTAGGGATGTGGATTTAGGTGGTTAGGGATAAAATCATCCCAAAGAAATCTAATTAGAGGTAATTAGCTAATTAGGAGAGATGAAAGCTAATTAGGGGTAATTAGATAATTTAGGTTAATTAACAAGAATTAAAGGTGATGGGATAATATATGGTCATTTAAATAAATGAATCAAATTAAGGGGGTCTAACTAGGACCATGGTGGAAAATGTGCACACAAGCAATCAAGGGTAGTGAAACCAAATTTTGGTGTCTACAATAGTGTCATGGTGATGGGTGTAGGCTTGGTTGTTTCAATGTCTAACAATGTCACCTTCACTTTGCTCTGTGTCACATCCACTTCACTATAGGGTTCTCCTATCACACATGTATCTATAAAACAAACCCTAACTACCCACATAAAACTTGAGCATACATTAGACAAGATAAAAGATGCATATGCTTGAAATGAAATTACCTTGGTGGTCACCCCAATGTGATTGTGTGTGTGATAGAAATCGTGTCCCATGAAGCTAGGTTGCTGTTGCACACATTGCACCAAGATAGTGGGCTATAACTAATTTCCCCCAAACATAATGTGTGCTGTGAAATTTATAATTTTCCCTTCCTATACAATGAATAATGCATCCCAAATGTAGTCCTTAAGTTCCTCCTTTTCCCCAAGTAGTGGATAAAAAATAGTAACCCAATGCCTCTTAGACTAGTTAGTAGGTTGTGTATATATATGAATCCTTTGTTTGAATTTTGACACTTAGTGACACCAAAGGATGACCCCAAATATGAAATAGGAATTAGAAAATATTTAAAATCAGGTGCCAAGTGGTAAATTAAAATATAAGAAAGAGTGGAAAAAAATGCCAAGAAGGGACAATAACGACATGCACAATTGTCTTTTCTAGGTACTACTATCCCTAAGACATACATAAATAAATAAGAAAACATGTATAGACAAGGATCCTTGTGACATGACCAAAAACACATAATCAAATCCATAAAATATAAGATAATTTCATAATCAAAATTGATTGAAATCAATAGAAGGACAAAGAGAGGTGGCACTAGTGTCTAATATTCTCACTTAGGAATCATGCATATAACAAAATATTAGAGGCATAATGTAATAGTAATAAGTTCATAGTTTTGTGTTTAAATTTTCCCCCACTTCATGCTAGTGAATGAATATTTGGTAGTGTAAAGTAGATAGGAAGAACATACCTTGTGGAGAGATGAAGGAGATTGTAGTCGATAATGTGTTGAATAGAAATCATTAGATGTCTATCGTGGAGTCTCATAGGGGATAAGAACCCTAAGGAATACTTGTGTGCATAGTAATAAAAATACTTGCATTCATAGCTGAATATTTCCTTTTCCTGAGTGTTTTGTGCTTGTGATTTCTCCTTGTTCAATTTGTGTTTCCTTTTTTTGGGATAAGGACATGTCTACAAAAATAAGAAAAGTGTAGTCAATTTCACATTATATGAAATTGAACTTTAACTTTATGAAATTGAACTTTAACTTAGAGAAATTAGAATTCTATGCATAAAAATGTGTAAAATAAAAAAGTGAATCAACGATAAAATACACCTAAATTCTGAGAGAGAGGATAAAATATCCCCATGTATTGTTACTTTGGAGATGATAAGATGGGTCAGGAGTGATCAAGTCCTAAACCGATGTGAACGATCTTAGGATTTAGGCATCCTACCATCAAAGGAAGAGTGTTGGAAGAATGGTCAACTTTTCCCTCCATCCATGATGCTTACCCAAAACCCATGGATAAGTGCCACTGTAGATGGTCACCAACCCAATAGTAACTAGTCATGGATGACACTTCATTCTAGACATATGCCCTAGGTGCCAATCCTTATTAGATACCGGTATAAAAGTAGGAAAAATGCAAACCGAGGAAAAAAAAACAATTAGCTCCCTTGCCCAAAGTACATGAAACATGTTATTGATTTTGTTCCTTTGTTTTGGATAGTAAATTGAAGTTAAATGTCTATTATTGGATTATGTGAAAAAATATCACTGAGAAATTATGCCAACTGTTAAATGCATGTTTTCTCCCCAGGATAAAATTCCCAAGTGGGACAATAACGCCCACCGTTAGGTGATTTTGTCCCTCTATTGTTTCTGGCCCATGTATGATTCTGAACCATTTTCTGAGTCTCTATTCTACCCAATTCTACTATGTACCATTATGTATCTTATTTTTGAACTTCGAGAGGGTGAAATAATCACTCGATGGTTTCCCCCCTCATTTAGGGTGCATGAGATGGATTAATGCAAGCGTGGCCCAAATGAGAGGACCTAAATCTAATGTGCACATTTGAAGAAGGATTCTTATAGGGGAATATGGTATGTGCATGGTAAAAACCATGACACATGCAAAATAATGGAAATAAATCTAGCAAGAAGTGTAGTGATAAACATGCATGGCATAATGTAATAGAAACAAGTCATACACGTAATAACACAACAAGAGGACAATAAAGTAGCTAGTGTAAAACATGGTTGGCTGCTCAGGATGTCATAAGACATTCAAGGCCTTCAAGGCCATACAAGAAAATAAACAATAAATCATAGGGCATAAATTGTAAAAAAGGGAAAACAAGTCACAATCATAAAAGACAAAACACAAAAATAAATATAAGTAGATAACCATGGTTGGAAGTAAGCTTACAAGACAAATGCTACACATGAAGCACCCATTAGTATGTTAGGATAATGAATAGTATGTCACAATGTATATATCTAAATGAAATATAAATTAAAGTAGTAGGTATTGCAATTATAACACCTAAATATAGAAAGCTACGGAAGGTAAATGCCCCTAGGAGCCTTGATGGGACTAGTAGAGAACAATGTCAAACATCATGCATCATGTGATAACCTGTATATATTCACCTCAAAGTACCATGTGAACATGCATGTGTACATGTAAAAGGATAGAACATACTATGAATCAAGCTAACATGATAGGTAAAATGCAACATGGAATAGTATAAGCAAGAAAAGATACATCCAACCAAGATCTAAGCTAATGTTTTTGTATTATTAGAATATGATATTCTATGACTAGGGAAGGGAAGCAATGTTTCCCCTAGTGTGTATGTGTGCAAAGTGAGGTTCATGTATGTAAGTGTTCCCTTAGAAGTCTTATTTGAACCTAGAACAAGAGTGTGTCATCGGGAGGAAAGGGGGAATAACACAAGAGGTACCATAAAACAATGTCAAAAATGAGGGAAGAACCCTATGGAGTCCAAGATCCCAATTGTATAAGTAGTAAGTATAATGTCATAAACAATAAGAGTGTTTTCATTAGGAGCAATTAGAATAGGTGGACCATTGGGATTGTTAGGAATAATGGCAGGAGGAAGTGAAAACGTAAGGATGAAGGTGTGAGCATTGAGATGTGTGTCATATGTAGTGTTAGGAATCTCATCAGTATCGACCTCAAAAATGGAGGGAGAGACACAAAACTCTCTAGATACGCAATAAGTGCAATTTTTGGGAAGATTGGAAGCATTAAAGTTGTATATATTGGCCCATATGACTATACAAGAAACCATAGATATAAATGTGGAAAGAGGGGGATTGATTACCACCATGGAGGCTACAAGATAAGGTATAACATATAATTCATGCATATAAGTTTGAAAATTGAGTGAGTTAAGAACATCAAGAATCATTATCAAATCAACACACTGTATTCTTACTCATGGTGAGGAGGTTGTGACAAGCGATGTAAAATTGGAATCAGCAAGCATATGATAATTAAAATTGCATTGAAATTTGTGCCAAGTAACATATTTGAAAACCATGGTTATTGTGACATTGTGAAGGTGGTATGAGTGTCTCCTAACACCTTAGGTATTGTAGATGTAGCAATCATCATAGGGGGAAAATATCTAGATGTAGGTAAGTGTGAAATGTATGCATTAGGGATTGAGCATCATTTGGATGAGAGTGATACATAGTGGGAGAAGTATCATTTGTGTTAATATAAATTTCATCATGTAAATCACTAATTATAGTCCATCACAAGGAGAATGATGTGCAATGTAAGTAGTGTCTTCATTATCATGTATGAGAGGGATATCACAAATATTAACAACATGAGGTGTGGAATCTATTGTAGAATTATCCATGAAGAATGTGTTGCAAATGAAATTGTGTGTTGTGGCATGGGTAGTATGTAACCAAGAACAACCTATAAGGATATTATAATTGAGATTATTAGGAAAAATATGATATAGAAAATTAAGAGTGCAAGGTCCTATAGTAATGGGTAGAGTGATTTATACCAACACTCACTTAGGTGTATTATCAAAACCATGAATACATAGAGTAGAGGGAGTTAAATTGACAACAAAAAGACTTATTTTATGGGGAAAAGAGATGTCATAAATATTAAGGCTAGATCCATTATCAACTAAATCATGCTTAACAAGCACATTATGAATGTGAACCTAAATATACAATGGGGGAACATTGTCAACAATTACTTGGGAGGGATATCCATTGTAACATGTAAGGACAAATAGATCCTAAAAATCAATATGAAAATAATACAAGAATATACAAAATGTAGACACTATAAGGATCCTATGACAAACTAGGGTTTGATCAATAAGTGGGCTCATCAAATATTTTAACAAAATTAAATCTTAATCAGAGGATTGGAGTAAATCAAATATATCAGAAACACACAATATACCAACATATAATGATGAGAAAGTATAGATAATGAGAGGATAAGAGTGACTTAGCTGATGCTTAGTTCTTTGGACTAGATGTGGGTTAGGCGATGGTGGAACAAGATCATTATAAAATATATATGCTTCATTTGGAAAACAATGATTTGAGAACTATACTAGATAGAAACACAAAAATGGGACAAAATTTCCTAGAGTAGTGTCCAAATTGGGTGGTAGTGTCCTAGTGATGGGTGCATGCCTAGTTCTTTTAGTGTCCGACAAATGACACGTTCACTTCACTCTATGTTGCATCCACTTTGTTGTAGGGTTCTTTTGTCATACATATACATGTAAAACAAACCCTAGCTACCTGCATAAGACTCAAACACACATTAAAAAAATAAAAGATGCATGTGCTTGAGTCAGGAGTTGACCTTAGTGGTCACCCCAATGTGATTGTCACTGAGAATTGAACTACATTTCAGACTCTATGTAGTTCTGGTATGTGTGTGTGATATAAATCATGTCCCTTGAAGATAGGTTTCCCTTGTGTATGTTGCACCAAGATAACGGGTTACAACTACTTTCCCCAACATAATGTGTGTCATGAAATTCACAATTTACCCTTCCTTTGCAATGAATAATTCAACCCAAATGTAGTCCTTAAGTTGCTCTTTTTCCCAAGTAGTGGATAGAAAATAGTAACCAAGTTCCCTTTAGAATAGTTAGTAGGTTGTGTATATATATGATTCCTTTGTCTGAATTTCAACACTTAGTAACACCAAAGGCTAACCCCAAAAATGAAACAAGAATTATAAAATAGTTAAAATCAGTGCTAAGTAGTAAATTAAAATACAAGCAAGAGTCGACAAAAGCGCCAAAGAAGGGACAATAACGATGGGTGTTATTGTCCTTTCTAGTGCTATTGTCCCTAAGACATAGAAAAATAAATAAGACAACATACAAAGACAAGGATCCTTGTGACATGACCAAAAACACATAAGAAAGTCCAGAAAACATAAGATAATATCACAATCAACATCTTTAGAAGGACAAAGAGAGGTGTCATCAGTGTCTAATCTTCTCACTTAGGAACCATGCATATAACAACATACTAAAGGCATAATGTAATAGTAATAAGTGTATATTTTTATGTCTAGAATTACATTGACTAGAGAGGAACTCTTTAGTTTATGTGCAAGTGTTCTTGATGAAAAGTTTTTCACATAATTCAATTGGTGAAGAAAAGTGGAGTTGTTGAATGTGCTCATGATAGATTGGTTATTTGGAATACATAGTCCTTCAAAAATGATACACAATCCTTTCTTTTTGTTGAAAACTCCTTTTGATGTTGTCAATTACCATATGCCACCTTATCATATGAGTTTGAGACTAGTATCACTTTGAATTTGTGGAGATCCATTATGCTACAATTCTCTTCAATGTTGATTTTCCGACTTGAGAATCTTGTTTGATCCTTTCCCTTTTCTTGTCAATGGTGCTTCGATATTACACTTTATTGATTACTTCTTTAATGGAAGATATTCAAGGTATGATTTTGACTCTTGTGATTATATAACTATTGACAACCAAGTTTTACTCATTTAAGCCATATTAGCCTCTTCTTAAGATTTTTACAAGTCTTTGGTCTAGAAGTATATGTGTTTTGGACTCCATATTAGTCCCACCAATTTTGGAAGCATAAGGTAGCTTGCACATATATCTTAAGCCGAGTATTGTAATCAATGTGCATAATCCTAGTATAAAGAAGCATGCACAACAATTGTAGAAGGGATGTGTATGAAAGAGTTTTGAAATCATAGTTCATAATGCATGATCAAGAGAAAAGGAACCCAAATAATGCTACATGGTGTGCATATTAGGACAAGTCATTGAAAGACAAATGCAAAAAGATAAAAGACAACACGTACAAGAAGGGAAACAATGTGTAATAAAAGGGATGATAATCATATTTAGTTGACATGTTTCCCGATCCATCAATGTTAATGACATGATATCCAATATCATTGATTCTTTGGAAAGTATAATAAGGTACCAAGTGTCAAACTGCCATTAATGATGTTCTCAAATACCATCTCTAATGGTGTCCCCCAACAACTTTAGTAATGGATATCTACGCACTTTAGGTAGGAAATGGATGTAAGTACCTGATGTAAATAGGAGGGTTATGACCATTATGAGTCTTATGAATATTTTTTGGGGAATTATTGTTAAGAACTTGTTGGCTGGTTGGAAAACCTAAGTATTATGGTTATGATGTGAATGTTTTAGTTATAGGACAAGTTTTTTTGTAAGCCATTAATGGTTGCTTTGTACACTAAATATTGAATGAATGGGTGAAAAATTTCAAGCCTATGCACTTTTATGTATGGTTGCATGGATTTATAAGTGAATAAATGTTTATCTGTTAATCTACTCTTGTTTATGTTATCAAGTATTATGTGTAAGATTTTTCCACTAAGTATGATTGTGTGTCCTTCATTTCTTGAACTAGAATGATATCTAGCGCACCGAACATGCTTCAAGTGAGCACACGAGAATATGTTGTATATTTTACGTATTATATACCCATGATTACTATACACCTTTTTCATGAGTGTTAGCAGGGGTCAAAACCCATGACTCATGGGAACCGTTATGGGTTGTTTCGTTAGCCCATGGTTTTGGTACCATTGTATTGTAAAACTACAATGACGGTTTCTTATTAATGTGCTTACATACAATTGGACATGTAGTAGGGTAGAGAAATGAAACTTGGAAGTAAATTATTATATTATAAATGATTAAGTTAATGCATTAAGAGAGAGAAGTTATTACGCTAGGTTTTTTTCCGAAAGGGTTTCTAGGATAAATCTTGTGCATGTAATTTTCATTTCTCTATTTATCTTGAACATTTTTTAAAACATACCTTCTTGTTTATTTTTTTATTATATTGATTCTCTTCACCATGATATGCTAGTGTGTACATTGTGTAAAAGGGGATTTTGCATTTAGGTTAGGCCCCTCTAATCTAAATGGGTGTGTAGGTATAAAAACCCCAACATTTTAGTTTTATTAGCACAACCTTGATCATTGTAGGAATAATTCTCGAGCACATTGCGATATGGATAGATGAATAATAAGAAGATTATGTACAAAAGCACCAAAATTAGAGAGGACAAAACTTGAGAAAATGGGTGGATGAGAAGTCAGTATGATCCTTTGTATTTGATCTTATTTTGTGAATTTTCCCATCACCAAGATGCTTGGATTGTAGGATTTCTATTAGAAAAGCCGAGAAACCTTGGAAGAAAGTACCCTTGGATAGAGGATCATGCTGCAAAAATGATAAACATTGATGAAGTATGGACCCATGTGTTGATGTATGGTATACATGCATTATAGGGAGATATCTATTAGAGTTTGTAGAATCAATATACTCATGCCCAGAAGAGGTGGAATATTGATTCATTTGCAAGCCTAGAGGTGAGTATATTCACTCACTCCCACTATGAATCAATATGTTATTTGTATATTAGGGTGTTGAGACCTTACCCACAAGTGGATAAACACTATTGGATGGTGGTTGGAGAGAGTGCATGAGAAAAGAGATCATAATTGGGCACTAGAAGAATCCAAGATGGAAGAAAAAGATGAGAGAGAACTCATGAGGCACATAGATGACTGTAGAATCTCATTTTGGTAATTCATCTCTTGTAATGAAACAATTTGTACAACACTCTTACACTAGCCCACACTTTGTCAATTTGACCAATTATGTTATTTCTAACTATATCTCACTCATTATTTCTTACACACACAACCTATTTGTTTGCATAATGGTCATATTAATCCATCAAATTAGGATATACCCTCACTTATTACAATTCAAACTTTCAGATTACTTACACATACATTTGGGACCATAACATCTAGAAAAGGGCTATAATGCCCATATAATATGATCCAACTTGGCCGCTTTGGTCCCTCTTCCTCCAACAATTATTTTCTTAATTTGAACACCTTTGGTACACTTATAGTCGGCCTTATCCAAGTTTTTTAGATCCAGAACACATATATAAGTAAGTTATTCATCTCTAATTAGGAGAGGGCATTCTATCTACTTAACTCCTAATATTCCAGTGAGAAAATACTAAGAGCAATCACAAGAAAAGATACTGCAAATATAGTTTTCATTCTTGTTATAGGGTAGTCATCCACTTAGATCTACAGTTATAAAAGAAACATTATCAAAGTCAAGTCAATCTAGGGAAAAGCTTCAATTATAATCACATTGTTATAAGGTCATGATTATCAATTTGGTTACATGTACATTCCAGGATATCACATGATAATTGAGAACAACATGTAGTTTGATCCCTCTTCGAGTAGTGACGAAATTGATGGTGCGCAGGGGTTCCCACAACCATACTAATGTTTTTTTGTGGGACACCTTCACCATCTAGGATTTTGAAGATTCAATCAGTTGCACAACAAACATTGCACAATTTTAAAGGTCCAAATTGCAGACAAATAGTATATCGGAAGTAGTACACAAACCAATGAAGTTGGTGAAGTTAAAAGTAAATAGGGACAAGGGCATATTGAAAGGGCCATAACAGGGGTTTGTTTTGGTTCATACCACACTCCTTTGTCTAGGAAAATTTTCAGAACATAGTTTCAATAACAAATCTCTTCTAGACCATTTCCAACCTTTTCCAGTCATCAGATCAACCTAGATTACCAAAAAAGGTAGAATATAAACTAATTATTCTTCTCCCTCTCATTGTTAGTACTTTGGTGCATTGTCTATCATTATTTATCTTTGTTTAATGATTATTCTTGATATTTCTGCAATTAGCCTTGGAAACTAATTGATTAGGATAATCTATCATTAGTCACCACCCCTATAAAGTTTAACCATTTAGATTAAATCATTTGGTGAACCCGACATTTGTCTGTTGTGCATCAGATCTATCTTCTTATCCTATATAGAATATTTCTTCTAGGGTTATGGATAATTCTTATTCTTTCACCCCCAACCATGTGTATTCCCACACATCTATTCAATCTAAATATTTATTGGTGGTCACTCAATTCCATCCCCGATTCAATCATCCCCTTGTTGATTCTACTATCAATGTTGTGATTACTTACCCAAATAGGTAACCCATACCACTCCCTCCACCTATTTGTACACAACCATCTTGGCCCATTGAATCATCCAAAGATTATGATATTACCAATATTTTAAAGACTACCCCTACTAAGATATCCTTTTTGATCTTCTTCATAAAGCTCCCAATTATCACCACACATTAGAAGAAGCATTGTGCTCTATTAAATTAAAAAGTAGTAATATTCTTGTAGTTTTTGCATCTATTGTGGAATATTTTAAGCTCATGTATAAACCAATTACATTAACTAATGAGGATTTTCCAATCACCTATTTTAGTGATCATTGTCCTCCTTTTTTGATTACAACTCACATATAAGTTTCTCTCATTAAGCATGTACTCATTGAAAATGGATCTACCTTGAACATATGTCCTTTATCATTACTGACACAATTGGGCATCCCTGATACAACAATTGAAAAGTCTACTCTTACTGTGTGAGGCTATGATACCACCACCCAAACATCTATAGGTATAATCACACCGGATCTTAAAGTACGGCCTCAAAAAATCCCCATTTATTTTATATTATGGATGCTCTATTTCAATTCAATCTTTTTCTTGGCAGCCCATGGATCTATGCCATGTAAGATGTCCCATTAATGGTACATCAATGTGTTAAGTTTTCCTATGATGGGTATGAACACACTATTCTAGCTGACCCCAAACCATTTAAATATTGTAAAATTAATCTCATTACTTCTATGGTTATCTCGATGTCATAACCAATTCCCCCTCACCGTATAGATACGTGTACAATGAAAAGTTGCAAAATCCATGGACATGGGGTAAGAATCTCTAAAGAAACCCCAAAGGCTTTTAACAAACTAGTTAGTGGACCATCAGATAAGAAATAAACAAGGATTCATCACTTTGCATGCATTAAACTTGAAAGAAACAAGCAACCTAACATATTTAGTAATCCTCTATTCTTGAAAGCTTTAAATAAATGAACCTAGTAAGGATCTAAGAAATTAGTTTGTGATTATGAGAATGGGAGCTCACCATTAATGGCTTCAAGGCCAATGGTTCTTCCCATTTACTCAATGCTTGTGTGTGTAGTGCAATGGCAAAGCAATATCTCAATAAAATGAATGAAATAAGATCTTAATCCTAGCAATAATACTATAGTTTATGTTAGAAAGGAGTGTTCTTAGAAATGAGAGGGGGGTCTAGTCCTATTTATAGTTTTCCATTTGGGAAAGTGGGGAATTTTGGTGCATGTGGGACTAAAGGATACGCCAAAAAGTTGATTAGGGAGTCAAATTAATATTTGACTAGGTTTAGAGGAGGTTAATCATGGTTAGGACTAGTCAAACTAGGTTAGGCTAGTTAATCCTGTTTAGAGAGGAATTAGGGTTTCAAGAGCTTTTGAAAAGTCTAATCAATACAATGAAATGGATTGATAGTCTAAGAAGTTATTAAAAGTGGTATAAAAGGGAATAAGAAGATGGTTTGGTCATTAAAAGGCTATACTGGCATGTTTAATTGATTTACAAGAGGAATACAACCAAAAGAGTGTCATAAGAGGGGAGTTAGATAGGTCTAACTGACGATATGTCATCAATTTGCAAGGAGTGAGAATAATTAGTGCAATATTAAGAATAATAGTGCTTTGATCAAAATACAAGTGTCTATAGATACATATGCTATTGGGAATTAATCACAACTACTAACACACTAACACTATTAGGTAGTTTTTGGTAAATGTTATTAAGTGCAGAAAGTATCTAAAAATCAAAATATGATAGGGTTTAACAATACCTGTACTAATAGTCACAATGTTGGGATGGTGACATGTGAATAATGAATGAGTGATCCTCATTTCACCAAGTGAAGAGACCTGTAAGTGAACACAAATAGACAAGAGATTTTAGATAAACATGATGATGAGTTGCATTGAAAAGGATGATCCCATAAATCCAAAGGGAATTATTTGAAGGATGTAAACTCATTTTGATACAATTAAGTGAATTGATAATTATGATAAGATAGATAATGAAAATGATAAGAAAAGAATCTATAACTTGAGGTGGAAAGGAAGATCACATTCTTCTTCGTAGGTGGCCCAGGCTAGAGTGGTAGCAATCTGAAGGTCTTCAAAGTAGTCGTACCATAATACACAGTTGCTTGTTGGATATAATGGAGGAATTCAATATGTTCCTCAATGTATTCTAGGATCGGTGTGAATCGATAGATCACAGAGTAAGATCATGAAGGATGTCAAACTACTCCCACACGAAGGGTTGTTGGACAATCGGGAGATCATAGATGCTTGTGATCGGATGAGACTAACCTAGAATAATCATCTACAACAGAGACATGCTTGCACATAGAAAGATTAAGTCCAGAGATATGGATGATAATTGATAAAATGCAATAATTTGATAAAGAAAGCTAAATTGACAGAATCATTGGCGATTGAAGGGAATAATGGGTGATTCCTAAAAAATATTGATTTTCTTGATAAGTGATAAGATGATAGAAAAAAGAGATTTAAAATGCTTGTTTGTTCTTGTTTTGATGTAAAACAATATGGGAATAAAAGTTGTCTGATAGGAGATTACCTTGGATGTGAAATGGACTGCAAAGAGTGCAAAAATACTGATTGAGTCTATGATGTTGGTCTACCAATCGCCTAACAAAGGTGTAGAGAATATTTGAGGGCTTGTAGGTGCAAAAACTGATGTGTTGTGGCTGCTTAGAGTGGTAGAGTCTTCTTACGGGGCTTGGAGATTATTGGAGTAGTAGTACTTTGTTTCGGTTCAAGAAAACTCAAGAGAAGATGCACAAAGGTCCAAAAGGTCCTTAACAATAGTTGGAGCTCTTAGTTATAATCACGAGTGATTTATTGGAATCAATGACGATCTAGGAAATTCGGAGGAAGTATTTTGGAAGTGGTTTCAACCTATTCCAAAAGGGAAATTTTGAGTATGGGGACGAGGAAAAGTGGTTAGGGAAGAGGTTAGGTAAGGTTGGGAGGCTATGAGGTTTGGGTAAGATGGTTAGGATAGGTTAAAGATGGTTAGAATGTTAAAATGAGTTTTAATGGGTAAATATAATTTACCGAGAGTGAAAAATGATTTTACTGGAGTGAGTAGGATGACTTAGATAATGTTTAAGGTGATAGGTTTAGTGGAATAACGTATGCATATTGGGTGTAGGTGGGTGAAAAAAATTGGTGTCTACATTTGTCCCTTTTTGTTGAGTGGTTTGTGACGAACAAACTGCTAGACAAAAATGATTGAGATGGTTTGCTTTGTGTTTGGATGGGTGATTCCCCCTCAAACTGGGATGTTTACAATGAAGTGTAAATAATCACCAATTTAATTGAGTTGATTGGATGAGATAGGTTTGGTTTGATGTGTGTGTTTCATTTTGAGTTTCCCTAAGATGAGGTATAGAAACAAGACTGATGTAAAAGGTAGATTTGACGCTACCATGGAATCAAATGATAAGGGAACCAAAGGGTTTGTAACCTATAGACGTATGACTCGCAGGGAAGAAAATGTAGGAAGATGATCTTGGTTGGGTATACTAGGATTTGGCCACAAAGGAATACTTTTGAGACCAGGGAGCTAAGTGATAGGGGAACAAATGGGTTCACGACCTATAGATGTATGACCTACTAGTGCTAAGGCGAAAAACAGATGTGAGATGAATTTTGATAGAGGTAAGGTTTTGGTGATTGTGCTACATAATACAAGAATGATTTGGTTTGATTGATTAGTTTATTGACATTGCAAAGGGCTTGGGGCCCTTAAAAGGAGAAACATGCCGACAAATGCGTTATTTTAGTGAATATGATGGTTTTAAAATGACTTAGATGTTTTAGAGGCATGTTTTGATAATTTGAATGGAATCACGAGAGATTTAAGGAAATTTACGGTGAGTGAAGGAATCATTGGTGATTCCAGGGTGGAAAAACTCTTGCCTTATAAATAGTTAGTTTTACCATGATAAATTCATTTTTACCGTGTGTTTAAGAGATTTAGAGCTCTAGATTTGTGAGTTTTGAGTGAAAAGTGACAAATGGAGGGTTGTGGAGGATCTTGAAGGCGAGAAGGCTCACCTTAGGAGAGGTAAGTACCATTTTTTACATGTTTTGTGTGTTTTTTTTTTTTTTTTTTAATTTTTTAGGTTTTTAGGCCCGCATCGAGTGCACTTGTTGAGTCACTAGAATCGCCAACGATTTTGGAAAATCATGTGCGATTAGGGTGAAACATTGACAATTATGGTGAATTGTTGGCGACTAGTGTGATTTTGTTTTGATGTTGTAATTTTGATTAAATTGTGTTCTAATGGATGTTTTGTGTGTTTTTGGATGCAAGTGAGAGATAAATTGACTATACGAGATAGGATCCCTTTGATTTTAGATGATGTACGAGCCTCTTTATTGGATGATGACTGGGCTCACTTAGAGGATGTGGGTCTAGGTGTGATGTGCCATTGCAGGTGTATCCATAGACAACGGGGTGGTTTCTCACATTATTAGAGAGATGGGATCCTATCACATGCAATTTTTGGTTACCGATGGGTGAGATGACCATCACTTAGAGGACATACACAAGATTTTGAGATTGCCTATTTAGGGGGGATTTATTTGATCGATGAGACAAAGAGACCGATGAATGGGGATACTATATGGTGGTGATACAAACATGATAGAGTTCTTGGTTGGTGGTTTTTCATATGGGTATTTTTATAGTCCCGAGGTTGAGGGTTTTGCTTTGATGAACTTGATGATTATCAAGATCGGTTCTATGCTTTTCTCAACTCTGCTAGGGCTCGGTTTTTCGTGGATGATGACAAATATTTTTGTTGATATGATGGAGTAGAGGATATTTTTCATGGGACCCTACTTTACTTTCTTAGACTTAAAGGGGGTTATGGGCATGGAGGATAGGGAAGATGTTTGGGATTGATGCGGGTGTTTCACCAAATAAGTTGTGTGATAAAACATATAAGGTAAAAGGTCAAGGAGGAATCCCTATGATATGTAGGTAGAAGGTTTAATGCGCACATTACTAAATTTATCTAAGATGGTCGTAAGAAATCCTTTTTGTATAGGAAGGACTACCTGTAGATACAAAGCAAGACCACTAAATGAGATTAAGTAGAAAGAGTCAAGAGGACTTCCTAACAAGGCTAGATCCAGAAGCGTGATGCTTCCTTGAATGGATGTCAATCTTTTATTTTTATTAAATCAATGAAAGTAAATATGAGAAATAAATGTCCTATTGTTAACACTCTGATTTAGGTATCTCAAAATGTTATCAACAAACTAGATTAAGCAAAGTATTGAAATATAAACTAATCTAGCACCAGAAAGGTATGTTTCTAGTTAGGACATGTCAAAAAGGTGTTAGGTAATGTCACAAAGGTATCTGGTAAGGTTTGAGTGGAGTTTAGGTGATGTTAGAGGTAGTTTGGTGAAGGTTAACATAAAAAGCAAAGACCAATATTGGTTTGGTGACCGGTCTTTGGTAGATAGGGAAGATCAACAAAAATTAAGGTGACTGGTGTTGGTAGGGGAAATTTGATATTAAATTATTAAATAGAGGTTTTTAGGCTCTCTGTGATTGCATAGAGAGTGAGGGTAGTGTGGTTTGGGTCATAATATGGATGAGAAGACTCAGGGATACTAAGAAGGAGGTTTGGAATGATGACAAGGCTTGGGATGGTTGAATAGTGGGTTGGTGGGAAGAAGGTGATGTACATGAAACAAAGGAAATAAACTACTGAAAGGAGTAAATGATCTACAAAAAGAATAAACCAAATGATTAGAATCACAATACTTACTTGATGTCTTGTAGATATTGGAATTGGAATGGTTGATGGTTGATCAGAGCAGAAGAGCTCAAGTCTAGTGCCGTGGTAATACGGCCTATGTGCTCCCATGAGTATTCCAATGCTCTAGAAGGGAAAACCGACTGCTTGTCTTGCACTGTGGTTGTGTGTGTTCATCGTTTGGATACAAGAGGGCTTGAAGATTCTCACTTGAATGCAATCAGGATCCAATAAATTAATGACCAACCCATGTAAAGATTTTTGAAAGTGTATATAAGGTAATTGTTAGTGCAAAATCACAACACCCCTGGATGTTGATTAGATTTCTAGGTTGATCATACTAACATCCAAAGTGTGATTGCATAACATTGAATCCTTTCTCCAAGTGTGGGACTTGAAGAGTGAGAAAGGAATCTCCAGAGAAGGTCTGTTCCTATTCCTCTTCGATGCACCAATGAAACGCAGAGGTTTACCCCAAAACTAATCTAACTACCAAGGAGACAGGGAGAGAGAAATGCATAAAAATAAACCTAAGCTAGGGAGGTGATGCACCGAGGAATGAAGAACATAAGTTTTGCAAAAATAAACACAGACCATATAGACGCAATACCACACCACGCACAGGTAACCGAAATGTAATGAGAGATCAAAATGACAACAATGAATACATGAGAGGATTTAAATTTAATCACAGACATATATATTGCTCAGAGAATCGATTCAATACATTGCAGTGGCTAAGAGGCAACAGTGGCATTACAGTCCATGTGGGAGGCTTGAAAACTCCACGAATTCTCTTGCAAGCAGGAGAGAAGGGAGGAATTGCAAAACAAGAATGTCCAACCGTTAGAAAGAAGCCCCTCCTTACAATTTATAGGAAGAATGAGAGAGAAAAGAGAGAGGAATTCGAAATCTACCCCAACCACCTCCTGAATGCATTTAACTCATCTCATCATGGCAGAAGCGGCGGATCCTGGCGAAACGGCGGGCTGCCTAACAAGAGCGGCGAACTGTCTGCTGCATTAAAATTGTTTGTTGACGCATCACTTCTGTTTGGTTATTCGCGCTGGAGGTGTTTCTTGATTTTCATCCTCCAAACTGAACCAAAATGCAAGATTGACCTTGGAAACGTGTAGAGAATTTTACCAGCTTTCCGTTGATATAAAGAGCGCGCAAATCCGAGCTCTGGATCAAAAGTTATGGCGATCTGAAGATTTAGGGCACGGAACAGACGAAAACGGATTTTTGAAATTCTTCCCGCGCTCTGCCACTTGGATGACACGTGGCAAGCTCTGATTCGCTGAATAATTTTCTCTCCTCTGCCTTTTGGCGGGCTTTCCTTTGAAATTTCCTCGTGGGCCCCAGCTTGGACACGTGGCGCCATTTCATTGGTTCGGTTCAGCGCTCGATAACTCGTCCCTTTGACCTTTGACTTTTTCTCCTGTGAGGACACGTGGCAGTTTCTGATTGGTCTTCGGCTCCTTCGGCTCCTTCGCGTACTTCGCTTCCATTTGTCCCGGATGTCCCATTTGATTTTGGGCCCTTTGTGCTCATTTCGTCCGGTTCGGGCATTTCGCGTCCATTTGTCCCGATGTCCCATCTCGACTTTGGACCCTCTGACTCATTTTGGCCGATTCGGCCGGTTCGGGAATTCCCAATTTTTGGCCCGCTTGTCCCATTCGCCGATCCGCCGGCGGGGTCTTTGACTTGACTCTTTTTCACGGCTGGTTCGGCTTGATTCGCGCCTTTGTGGCCCGATTTCCCAATCGCAATTTGGGCCACTGTGCTCATTTCGCCGATCCGCGCGGTTCGGGTCTTTGTCCCAAACGCCCCTCGAGCAACTTAGCCAATTTTTACACTTTTTCCTGGATCAACCTATTTGCCTTTCTGCAACTTTTTCGCATTTTCTCAGAGCTTGCTCCCTCCTTCTTCGGCCTGGGGAGTTAGAAAATTTCCTGAAGGGACCCTAGAAACCTGATTTTTGCTCTGAATCAATCAATTTTCTTGGGATTTGGATATTCTGATGCATGTTATCAAAATTACCCTGGGGGGGTGAATTTTGGATAACAATTTGGCGACTCAGCGGGATCATCTGCCTGCTAGATGAAAAGACCAGTTGCCTGAAGCAATCCATTGGGCATGGAGTCATCAAATATTCTGTTAGAATCCAAACTGACTCAGAATGTGCGAGGAGGAAGATGGAAAGAGACTTGACTTTAGCAAAGACATGCATCATCTCCATGGACAGCAAGCTGTGCCAAGGCACTTAGGGAAAACAAAACTAATCTACAGCAAAACAATGTGCACAAGCACTTGGAGGAAAGAAAAACTAATCTAGTATTTACAGATGTAGTGAACCTCCCTCTAGAAGCAACGCTTGAGATAGATTCCATTTACTGGAATCTGCAGTTCTTCACCATCCAATGAGGCCAATTGGAAAGCATTGTTGTTCTTGCACTTTGTGACCATGTATGGGCCACTCCAAATGGCATCAAATTTTGAATGCCTTCCTGGTTTTTCTCTGTCCACATCCCATTTCAATACTAGATCTCCTACTTGAAAAGATCTATCTTTGGCCTTCCTATCAAAGGTCTTCTTGATCAAAGCCTGATCCTTTTCCATTGCTTGGAATGCCTGATCTCTGATTTCTTGCAGCTCCATCAATTCTACATATCTCACCTCCATGGGCCCAAACTCTAGCAACTCCAGCTGTTTCATGAGTTCCAACATTGGCAGCTCAAGTGACATGGGCAAGACTGCCTCTCTTCCGTAGACAAGCCTAAATGGAGAGTTACCTGTGGATCTTTTGGGAGTTATCCTATCTGCCCATAAGGCTGATTTCAGTTTGGTATGCCAAGCCTTCTGATTCTCATCAAGAGTCCTCCTAATGATCCTCAGCAAGTTTTTGTTTGTAGACTCGGCCTGGCCATTACCTTGAGGGTAGTAGTTTGATGAAGTGCTCAGGTAAATCCCGTTCTTGACAGCCCACTCAGTAACTTTAGATCCAATGAATGCCAATGCATTATCAGAGACTATTGTAGCAGGTACACCAAATCTGGTAGTTATCCCCTCGTAAAAGTCCAAGATGCTAGACTCATTCGCCTCTTTGAGTGCTACTGCTTCTGTCCATCTGGTGAAGTAGTCTGTGGCTGTCAAAATCCATTTGTGCCCTTGGCTCAAATTGGGATTGATGATTCCAATGAAGTCCAAACCCCATTGCATGAATGGCTGGTCAACTGAGATTGGATGTAATGGGAGGGCTGCAAGTCTCTCTTTTCCTGTGAAGAATGCACAATTCTTACATTTCTTGATCCATGCATAGCAATCACTAAAGATTTTAGGCCAATAATAACCAGCCTTCATGATTTTCAGAGCTGTCACTCTTGGTGCAAAATGGCCACCAGCTGGTCCATCATGAAACTCCTTTAATACCCTTTGAATCTGACCTGTGTTAATGCATCTCAACAGCACTCCATTCACGTCCTTCTTGAACAAAACTCCATCAATGATGGTATATGGAATAGCCTGCAACCTGAAGTGTCTTCTTCTTGCTTTGCTCATTTCTAGAGGGCACATACCCGTCTGTAGGAAATGTATCATATTCTGAGTCCAACAGGGAGTGGACACATCATCATTTTCCTATTTTTGATCATCTTGTAATAGCAGGACAACGTCTTCTTTATCTTCTGGGTTGTTTAGTTGTTTGGAAGCGAGCTGCTCACACAAACCTTTGCCTCTTACCAGCTTGGTGATCTTGATCTCAATGTCATACTCCATGACACGGGTGATCCAACCTGCCCTTTTCTCATTTAAATCCTTGTTGAGGAGGAAGTCTTTAACCCCAGCATGTGAGACCAGCAACTGGACCTTGTTGTTTGAGACTAAATGCTTGAATTTCTTCAAGCTCCTGATTACTGCAAGCACATGTTTTTCAATAAAAGAGTACCTTAATTCGCAGTCATTTAGGCTTTGGCTGAAGAAAGCAATCGGCTGCTCCTCATTATCTTTGTTCTGTTGCACCAGAATGGCAGAAATAGTGTCATCACCTCCAAATGCATAGAGGATGAAATCCTTGGAAAAGTCTAGGTTGATGAGAGTGGGTGCCTGGGAGATGGCTTCTTTGATTGCTTCAAAACTCTCCTTGCCTTCTGCCGTCCATTTGAAAGCCATGCTTTTCCTTAACATTTTGGTGATGGGCTTGACAAGGGCTGCAAAATTTGGGACAAACCTCCGAACAAAGTTTATCCTTCCCAGGAAACTCTGAAGAGCTTTCTTGTGACTTGGCAATGGTAGAGCTCTTATGGCTTCAACCCTCTCTGGATCAATTTCTAATCCTTCCCTGGAGACAATGTGGCCAAGGAGTTTCCCTTCATGTGCAAGAAAGATGCACTTCTTAGGATTCAAAGACACTCCAAACTTTCTACACCTCTGAAACACTTGCCTGAGGTGAAAGAGATGGTCTCAAGAACATTCTTTGAGAAGACAAAGTGATATCATCTAGGTATATCAAAGACTATCTTGTTGATCAAGCCTTTGAATGCCATATCCATGGCTCATTGGAATGTTGCTCCGGCATTCGATACCCAAATGGCATCTTCTTGTAAGCATATGTGCCCCATTTGGTTGTGAAGGCTGTCTTGAACTGGTCTTCCTCCTTTACCATAATTTGATTGAAGCCTGAGTATCCATCAAGTAGTGAAAACCTTTCTGAACCAGCTACGACCTGCAATATTTGCTCCATGGAGGGGAGTGGATAATGGTCCTTGAGAGAGGCTCTATTCAAATCTCTGAAGTCAACACATAGCCTGATCTCTCCACTTTTCTTTCTGACCGGAACCAAGTTCGCAACCCAGCTTGAGTGCTTGATAGGGAATATAATTGCTGACTCAATCAGCTTGTCCAGCTCCTTCCTCATGAGAGGCTCCATGTGTGGATTGACTGGTCTCTGTTTCTACCTGACAGGCTTAGTATTTGGATCCAACTCGATTGTATGCTGAGCTAAGTTGGGATTGAACCCTTTCAAGTCTTCATAGCTCCAAGCAAACACATCAGGGAATTCTTGACATAGCTGTATGAACTCATACCTTTCCTGTTCAGTTGTCATCTTTCCAATTTGCAGTGGCTTGTTCTCTTCTACCAAGATGGATGCCGAATCCTCCCTCTTGACCTGAATATTTGCTTTCTCCTTTCTAAACTGATCATTGGGGTTAAAAATGGACTCCAAAGTGATGAGTCCCTTGGGCAGCTTGTCAGTTCTCAGCTGTATCACTTGGTCACCATATTGCTGTTCCAACTTCTCTTGATTCTTAGCTGAGAACTCAGCCTCTTCCTGCAAGAAGTGGATGATTTGCTGGTCATTCTCAAATACTTGCCAATTGACATCGTTATCCGGCACTGAAGGCCTCACAATCACGTGGATGTTTGGCTGTACCTTGTTTTGTTGAATGTTTTCTACAATGTCAAAGGCTGCCCCTACTGCTGCAAGCCTGTCAGCAGCTTGATTCTCTTTCCTGGGAATGGCCTTGATGCCGAAACCCTCAAAATCTTCCATGAGGTCCCACACCCTATTCTTGTAGCATCTGAGTAGATCATTTTTGGCGGCATGCTGTCCCTTGACCTGATTTACAATCAGCTCACTGTCCCCAAAAACTTGCAAGTTATTTATTTTTCTCTTTATTGCCCAATGCATCCCTTGCACCAAGGCTTCATATTCAGCAGTGTTATTGGAGCATGCAAATTGAAATCTAAAAGATGAATAATACTTTACTCCTTGAGGTGAAATAAGCACGGCTCCACCTCCTGCGCCTTGTCTACTCCTTGATCCATCAAAAAACAGTTGCCATACCTCGTTGTCATCCTTGTGGCTTGGCTTGGTGATGCTAGGAATAGGTTGACTTTCTTCGTGTATACAATAGACCCCTAGCTCAGATTCTTCTACTTCTTGATAAGGATCAAAAGCATGCACCTTGCTTGCCCATTCATCAAGAGTCAAATTTGGGATACTTCCAACCTTAGTGTCGGCTTCATCAGTGCCAAGGTGATCTTCTTGATCAAATGCTGAGAAATTGGTATTAATATGACTTGGAGTATAGGGCTCAATGTGGAAATCTGCAATAGGTTCTGACCTAATTGTAGCTTTAGTTCCATACCTCGTTCTGAACAGCATGTGTGACCAATCAAGACAAATATCCCCCAATCTTGGCAGTAAAGTCCCTTGACAAACAGAGGGCAAAGAGTGGTGGAAGGTCTATGACTGATATATCTTGTAAGACAACAACATTTGGACATGCATGCAATGTAAGACTCAAATTTCTAATCACTCCAACAATTGCTATTGCTGTCCCATCCAGCTGCACTACTCCCTTAGATGTTATTTCATACTGGAGCCCTAACTGATCAGCTATCTGTTTAGGCATTACTGAGCTACTTGCCCCGGAATCTATCATGCAATTATGTACTAGCTGATTTCCAATGATTAACGAAACATAGAAAGGGGGAGGTTTCAGCATTCTACCTTGTTGTGCTCCATGATTTCCTTCAGGCTGGGCAGCATTTGTAAGCACTTTGTCTTGCCTCTGAACCCGTTGATTCGAAGTTGGCCAATCCTTCATAGCAGCTTGCAGCAGATCTCTTTGGCCTGGGATGGATAGGGATTCCCACATAGATATATTGACGTTTGTCTTCTTCATCTGATCAATGATATTGAATGGTGATGAAGGATCTCTCTGCTGTCCTTTGGTTTGCACATTTATTCCTTGTATGTGGGCAGCAACAGCTGGCATTTGAGTTGGCCTAGGGGCTGTTCTTGGCTGCCCTTGTGCATTTGAAACTGGGTTTTGCTTGCCAATCATTTGTGGAGCTGTGGAAGGTTGTGGATTGGCTGGGGCTAATGGCTGTTCTTCACCCAAATTTCTCCTTTTTGACCTTGTATTGGCTGCAACACCTTGAGAGACTGCCTGATTCATACCACAGAAATCCTCTGCCTGCCAATTTACCAATGTGGTGTCATTTGGGGCAGATTGCTGCTGGAATGTTTCTTGTTGTTGGCCGTTTTCTTGATTGCTTTCACCCTCCACACCAGTAGTTGTTACCATTAAAGCTTGAGTTAAAGCACCATTATAGCACATGGATTGGTTATGGGGTTCATTACATGGAAAACACCAATCATACTCTTGGGCAATGTTGTTTTGTGCTGGTACTAATGCCTTAGAGGCAGATATGGCATTTGGATTATAGGGCTGGAATGGTCTATTGGCAGGAGGCCTTGTTTGATTCATATTTGCAGCTGGATTAGGTGGCCTTTGAGGCTGATATGGCTGCCTATTAGGTTGAGCTTGAGGCTGATACGAAGGTCTAAAACCTTGAGCTTGCTGTCTTTTTAGAGTAACCAGCTCATTGCCTAGATTTTGCAATTGCTTCATGACCTCCTGAAGCTCATTTGGGGCACTTGGAGATGAAGTGGAAGCTCCATTTGAACTTTGATTTCTAGGAGTGGGAATAGGAGTTAAGACAGGTGCTTGACCAGTACTTGGGCTCTCTAAACTTGGATATAATGGCATTGGAGGCCTAGGAGCTAGCTTGCCAGCTTGAATCAGACAATTTTCAGCTCTAATGGCAATACTATAAGCAGCAGGGATAGTTGTGCCTCCCATAGATTGAACCAACATAGAAATATCAGAATTTAAAGCTTTAAGGTAGTATAGAAAAGCACCTTCTCATTGGCATTGGCTGATCCGCCACCGAATTCTATCCCAAGATCTTTGAAACCCGAAGTTGAAGTCGGTTAGCCGCTCATCGGGAGCTCTCTTGATGGTTGTCAGCTGCTCCAAAAGAGACAAGTTGTCTCCCTTCTCTCCAAATTGATCATGAAGTGCAATACACAGCTGATTCCAGTTTGTGATAGAACCAGCTCCAAGGCTCCTAAACCATTGCAATGCTTTCCCCTTGAATGAAGACGCCAGCAATTTGACAGCTACTTGCATCTCATTAATCTCATGGATTGCACAAATGTTAGCAATGTCCTTGACATGATCACCGTGGAGTGGTCTGGTTTTCTCCAAAAATATGGAATGTTCTTCAATGCTGCTACTGGGATTGGATTTTGTGCATTGAGAGCAAGTGGGTCGCCGCCTGTGAAGTTGACATAGGGGTTTACTGGTTACACCATTCTGATTGGTCTTAAAGCCCTTGTATACTGAAAGAAAGTCCGCTTAGGTGGAGGAGTTGAGAGAGTTCTCGCTTGGTGGAGATGGAGAGCTTTGAATCCTTCTTCCTCTTTACCTTCTTCTTGAGATAGTCAGTAGGTATTCAAACAAAGCACTTCCTCTTATCCAGCTCTTGACCTTGTGATTCTTCTCATAAACTTTTAGGCCTGACTACTGAAACTAGTTGATTCTTCCCCTTGGAGTCGCCAGATATGTAATTAATAGCTCTTTTCAAGCAAGAAACTTGCAGCAGATGCACATCAACTTAGCTGCAATAAAATTGAGACCTCTGGTCCCACCGGGCGTGCCAAAACTGTTAGTGCAAAATCACAGCACCCCTGGATGTTGATTAGATTTCTAGGTTGATCATACTAACATCCAGTGTGATTGCATAACATTGAATCCTTTCTCCAAGTGTGGGACTTGAAGAGTGAGAAAGGAATCTCCAGAGAAGGCTGGTTCCTATTCCTCTGTTCAGATGCACCAATGAAACGCAGAGGTTTACCCCAAAACTAATCTAACTACCAAGGAGACAGGGAGAGAGAAATGCATAAAAATAAACCTAAGCTAGGGAGGTGATGCACCGAGGAATGAAGAACATAAGTTTTGCAAAAATAAACACAGACCATATAGACGCAATACCACACCACGCACAGGTAACCGAAATGTAATGAGAGATCAAAATGACAACAATGAATACATGAGAGGATTTAAACTTAATCACGTATATATATATTGCTCGAGAATCGATTCAATACATTGCAGGGCTAAGAGGCAACAAAGTGGCATTACGGTACCATGTGGGAGGCTCGAAAACTCCACGAATTCTCTCTGCAAGGTGAGAGAAGGGAGGAATTGCAAAACAAGAATGTCCAACCGTTAGAAAGAAGCCCTCCTTACAATTTATAGGAAGAATGAGAGAGAAAAGAGAGAGGAATTCAAATCTACCCCAACCACCTCCCGAATGCATTTAACTCATCTCATTATGGCGAAGCGGCGGATCTCGGCGAAACGGCGGGCTGCCTAACAAGAGCGGCGAATCGTCTCGCTGCATTAAAATTGTTTGTTGACGCATCACTTCGCTTGGTTATTCGCGCTGGAGGTGTTTCTTGATTTTCATCCTCCAAACTGAACCAAAATGCAAGATTGACCTTGAAACGTGTAGAGAATTTTACCAGCTTTCCGTTGATATAAAGAGCGCGCAAATCCGAGCTCTGATCAAAAGTTATGGCGATCCAAGATTTAGGGCACTAATGCATTTAAAACGGATTTTTGAAATTCTTCCCGTGCTCTGCCACTTGGATGACACGTGGCAAGCTCTGATTCGCTGAATAATTTTCTCTCCTCTGCCTTTTGGCGGGCTTTCCTTTGAAATTTCCTTGTGGGCCCCAACTTGGACACGTGGCACCATTTCATTGGTTCTGGTTCGGCCGATAACTCGTCCCTTTGACCTTTGACATTTTCTCCCGTGAGGACACGTGGCGCTTCGATTGGTCTTCGGCTCCTTCGGCTCCTTCGCGTTTCGCTTCCATTTGTCCCGATGTCCCATTTGATTTTGGGCCCTTTGTGCTCATTTCGGCCGGTTCAGGCATTTCGCGTCCATTTGTCCCAGATGTCCCATCTGACTTTGGACCCTCTGGACTCATTTCGGCCGATTCGGCCGGTTCGGGAATTTTTGGCCCGCTTGTCCCATTCTGCTTCGGACTGACTTGACTCTTTTCGGCCGGTTCGGCCGATTCGCGCCTTTGCGGCCCAGATGTCCCAATCACTTTTGATTGCCAAATGCTCATTTCACCCGATCCGGGGTTCGAGTCTTTGTCCCAAACGTCTTGAGCAACACAACCAATTTTTACACTTTTTCCTGGATCAACCTATTTGCCTGTCTGTAACTTTTTCACATTTTCTCAGAGTTTACTCCCTCCTTCTTCGGCCTGGGGAGTTAGAAAATTTCCTGAAGGGACCCTAGAAACCTGATTTTTGCTCTGAATCAATCAATTTTCTTGGGATTTGGATATTCTGATGCATGTTATCAAAATTACCTTGGGGGGGTGAATTTTGGATAACAGTAATCAATGGTGGTTAGGTGATCAGCGTCGGTTGAGGGATAACCGGTGTTGGTTAAGGCAGGAAAGTCTAGGATTACCAAAAATAGGCAGATCTTTACTATTTTTGGCATGTTTTTATTGAGTTCGTTTAGGGAAGTGGAGTTCATGTGAGAGAACGCAAGAAGGTCGTAAAAAAGTCCAATTAGGTTTAGGAATAAGTCTTAGTTAGTTAAGTTAAGTGGTGACTCAACACTGGGAGTGATGACTTAGTCTTTGAGAGTGATGACTTGGTCATTGTGAGTTAAATGCCCTGGAATGGGTCTAGGGTGAGGTGTAACGATGAGGTGGAGGTGTGAGGGTGAAATTAACTTAATTAAAATAATTAAATTAATTAATAATGTGAGGATGAATATTAGTATAGGATGAAGGGGTCATGACTAATTAAATATATTATGTTAATTGATTGAAGGGGACCAAGGGGAGTGTGACCCAAATTTGGTGTCTACAATGAGATTCTTATTACAAGTGTTGGTGTTAGGAAGAAAATTATTAAACCATATTAAATTAATATTTGAAGCAAACATTAATATGAGAAAGTAAATAAATAAACAACAAAGAAAATAACACTGTGAACACACGATTTACGTGGAAAACCCTTGAGGGGAAAAAACCACGAACAAACTGAGATATTCCATTTATGAGAAACAAAATTTTTGCACTCAAAGTAAAATCCCCTTTTCCTCACTTTTCTCCAACCATTCACACGAGGTGAAAAACAATATGATCCATGACCATATTTAATTGACCCCACGGGTCATGAACATATTAAGTGATAGGGTATGATTAAATCGTACCCCGATTTAATATAAATTAGTTAATAAATAACTAATTAACATAAACATAAATTTTATATTAAATAATTAAGAATATAACTTATTCTAAATTATTTAATTATAAACTAAATTTTATAAGCACTTAATATTACGTTCTAACACTCCCCCTTAATATTAAGTGGGGAACCATATGCCAACATTACCTATTTGTACAACAAGATTTACAAATCCATAAACCATTAGTGAAGGTTTAGGCTAGCATATCACTTTTGAAGGATTTATAACACCTTCATCATGCTCAAATTACCTTTTGGTACAAAAGGATTTGGAATCCATAAATTAGAAGTTATGATTTAGGCTAAACATGATTTGTGAGACTACATCTCATAGTTTCTCATGGAAAAAATCTAAAACAACATCTCTAGGATCCTTTTATAACACAAGGACATCCTTTACAAATAGATGCAACACACTGGACTGTACACTATAAAACTTAGAGTGATAAGTTTACAAAAGATCATAGAGATATTTTTTACAATGATTTACAAATGAAGCAAAAGTATAAAGGAGAAGGAGATATCAATGGCTATCCATTAGGAGGTGACATTTCCATGCACACTCCCCTCAATGAAAAATATGAAAGGCCAAACATTGCATGAAACTTGTAAAATTTTACAACACACAATGACTTCGTAAACATGTTTGTAACTTGATCTTTAGTTGGGTAGTATTGGAGATATATATCGCCATAGAGAACCTTCTCTTAGGATAAAGTGCATATGAATATCTATATGCTTTATCCTTTGATGTTGAACTAGATTCTTAGCAAGAGAAATGCAACTCTAGCTATCACATAGAAGAGGAGTACTTCTTTTAGCTTCCATGTGTATCTCTTCCAACGTCGCTTTAGCCACATGGATTCTTTCACTGCTTCCATTGCACTTCTATACTCGCCTCAATAGAAGAAATGGAGATTGTTAGTTACTTTTTCTGCTCCAAGTAATGACACCTACACAAAACTTGAACACATATCCAATTGTAGACTTTCGATCTATCACATCACCAACATGGTCAAAATCACAATATCCATTGTTTGTTAGAAGAAGTATAATGTAAACCAAAATTAATTGTGCCTTTAATATAACACAATATTCTTTTGGATAACTTCCAGTGATCTTGATATGGATCTTACATAAATCTTGAAGCAATCCCTACTACATAAGCAATGTCAGGTCTAGTAATAGTTAGATAAATCAAACTACCTACAAGTTACTTGTACAAAGTGGGATCTAGTTTTTCACATACAAGTTTAGGATATAGTTTACATCCAACTTTAATATGAATGATAAGAGGTTTACAATCAATCATATTAAACCTTTTAAGCAAATTAGTGGCATATTGTGATTGAGATACAACAATAGAATTTTTATCCTGATATATAGCCATGCCTAAGAAATGATGCAATAATCCTAAATCAGTCATTTCAAAGTATTGTTTTAGTTTAGCTTTAATTTTGAAAATCAAATTGTTAGAATTACTAGTAATAAGTAAATCATCAACATATAATACAATGAGAATAATATGATTTTATTTAACTTTTACAAATAAATCATTATTAGAAGAACAATTAGAAAATCCAACTTCATTGAAAAAACTATTAATATTTTCATACCAAGCTCTAGGAGCTTGTTTTAAACCATATAGATATTTTTTCAATTTACAAACATACATTTCTTTACCAGGTTCTTCAAAGCCTTTAGGTTGGGTCATATAGATTTCCTCTTTTAAATCACCATTTAGAAATGCATTCTTGACATCCATCTGATGGATTTCCCAACCATATTGAGTAACTAAGGCAATCAGAATCCTTACAATGCTCATTTTTGTAACTGGTGCAAAGGTTTCAACGTAGTCAATACTTTGGGTTTTTGAGTAAACCCTTGAGCTACTAACTTGGATTTGAATTTATCAACACTGTCATCAGCTTTATATTTGATTTTGTATAGCCATCTAGATCTGAATATACTTCATTTTTCAAGAGGGACTAAATACCAAGTTTGATTTTTAATTAAGGTAGTATATTCAGATTTCATTGCATCTACCCATATTTCATTAGAAGAAGCTTTTTCAAAAGGTTGGGGTTCAAGTTCATATATTGTCATCAAAGAATGATATGTATGTTGAATTCTAGTCATTTTCTGAAGGTTTTTAGGATTAGAGTCTTGAATAATAGACTCAACCCATCTAGGTCTTTTGGTTATAGAGGAAACATGAACTAACTCTTTTTCAACTATAGGTTCATTACTAACTTCATCATCACATATATCATTATCACTATTATTATCATTATTTTCAATTTCATTAGATTTATTATGAAAAATAGAAAAAAAAGAGGATGAAGATGAATTTTTTTTTCTAATATTTTAACATTCCTATTTTCTATAACTTCTCATTTTTAAGGATCATAGATCCTAAGACCTTTAGTTTTACCTCCATAACCTACAAATATAGATAAGAGGTTTGATCTAGCTTCTTCCTTTTTGATTTTGGAATGAAGATAGAAGTAGGGATACCAAATATTCTCAGATGAGACACATTTGGTTTTTGATTTGACCAATTTTCTAGAGGAGTGGAGTTAACTAAGGCTTTAGTGGGAACTCTGTTCAAAATGTGAACAACAATGTTCATTGCTTCAGCCTAGAGAAATTTAGGGACTTGTGTTGAATGCAACATGGTTCTAGCCATTTCTAGAATGGTGTGTTTTTTCCTTTCTGTAATCCCATTCTATTGAGGGGAATAGGGAGTAGTCAGTTCTCTTTGAATACCACATTCAACACAAAATGAGTCAAATTATTTACTGACATATTCTCCCCCATTATCATTCTAAGCCTCTTAATTTTATAACTAGAATTATTTTCAACTAAAGATTTAAATTCCTTAAATTTAGACAAGACATCAGATTTATTTTTGATAAAATAATACCAAATCATATGAGAGAAATCATCAATAAATGTGACAACATATAAAGAACCATTAAGGGATGGAACTTCTAGGGGTCCTCGACATCACTATGGACAAGTTCCAAAGGTTTAATAGAATTTGCATCATGATGACTGTGGAAGGGGTTAGCAGATTTCTTACCACATAAGCACCCTTCACATGTTTCATGATTTTGGGAAATAGGTGGCAGACCAAACACTAGGTTCAGTTGAGACATGTTGTACATGATCCTAAAGTTGACATGACCTAGTCTTTCATGCCACAATTGCATGTCACTTCTTTGAGATGTCAAACAAGAAGTAAAGGGAAAACCATTAAACACATAAAGACCATCTCTTTGTATGCCTTCAACTATAGTGACATCTTGTTCATTTTTAATAAACCATTTATCTTTCAATAAAGTTACACTATAGTTGTTTTGAGTCAATTGAGAACAAGAAAGAAAATTCATTTTAAGTTTAGGAACTAACAAAACATTGTTAATAAAACCATTAGAGACTTTTTCTTTACCTTGTCCTTGAACATCGAGGATGGAATGATCACCCAAATAGATCTGATCATTACATTCTCTAAGGTTAGATAGGATATCGATCTGAAAGTCATGTGCCTAGAGGCACCACTATCCAATATCCACTCATTTTCCTTTGTAGTGACAAAGGCAACATACAAAGCAATTACATTAGATTTTTGACTATTTTTTTGATTCTTGTTTTGGTTTTGATTTTGATCTATTTTTTTTGGTTTTTGAAATTTGAATTATTTTTAACTTTACAATCTTCTTTCTTATGGCCAAATTTTCCATAGTTATGACATTTACCATCAAAACTAACTCTTAAATTTCTTGGTTTCTTATCTTTATTAGGAGGTTTAAAAGTTGATTTTTGATTTTGTTGAACCTAGAAGGTTTATTTTTTGATTTTTGAGTGAGAAGTTCTTGAGTGGCATTCTCTTTTGAATCATTTTTTTCATAACTTTCTCTTCCTGAATCAGAGAGCACTAAGGGTTTGCAAATTAGGGATGTCTTGTTCAGTTTGATACTTAGAATTTAGTATTGAAATGAAATTTCTAAAATTTTCATGTATATTCAACTAAATAATAAAGTAAAGTAATTTTTCATGAATTAAGTTACAGTTACATCTATCCAAACAAGGCTTAATATTTTTAATTTTAGCCAAAAATTATTAATTTTTCATCTCCCTTCATGGGAGTCATCATTAGTTCTAGAATCAATTTAATGATTTTTGATAACCATGTACCTTCATGTATTGATTCCAGTTACATCCAAGCCTCACCCAAACTTTCCTGATTCCCAATATGGAGGAAATAATCCTACACACTCCACAAAATAATGGACATAAATTCCTGCATCTTTTGTTGATATGCAACACAATTGTCTATTTTCGCTTGTCTACCGGTTGAAGTTTCTTCATACCATTTACGACCGTTTAGAGCTTATGAGCCATGAATTATGCCTTCAATCGTATCTTTTAGATGCTATAATTATTTCTATTCAACATCTATGATTTATCAATAGTAAAGTGGTTAGATCCCATTTTCGCGTAAATAAATTTTCAATAAATAAGAACAATAAGGTTTTTAGTAATCAAAGTTTAAAAAAATCCCCTTGTATCATTGTTCAAGCCACACAGTCAATTTTGATGAATTCACGATGAAAAAGGACCTGTCAAACCAATAGTCTAAACATACGATATATTAGTTTGACAATAATAATTATTTATCAAAATGTGAGTGATTTTTTTAGTTTTACATGAAAAAGGACAACGATTAAGTTGTCATGTCGTAAAAAAACACTTCATATGAATGAATAATTTATACAAATGATATTATTGAAATAAATTTCCTATTTTAAAATAAAAAGGATTAAATTCAAATCAATAATTTCATAAATAATAAAAATATATATATGAGAGAAAAAAATGTGGAGCTTAGCTCTTATAGAGAGGTTAGGTTGACCGAGTTGGGTTTACCAACTCGGTGAGTCAAGTTGATTTCAATTGGCATCAAGTTATATATTCTAACCAACCGAGGTATAAATTATCAATGCTAAATCCAAGCTATAAACCAATGCCACATATCACTTTGTTATGTAAATACAACTCAATAACCTCACTTGGTGAGTTAAACAAACATAATCGAGCCCGTGGATGAGTCGCATTCCATATTTTTGAAGCCAATAAAACAATAGTGGTGTGACCAAGTCACACCACTCACCCCACACCCTAAGGCTTATAAAGCCTTAAGGAATCCTCCATCCTCCCCATGTGGGTTAATGTCTCAAGGATTTTTAAAAAATTCAAGGTTGTTGCAGCGGGAGGAAGAAGGTTGGCGCGGAGGGGACATGGTAGGTCATGTGGTCAGTGGGAGGTTAGAGTGGGGAAGGGACACAATGAGTGCCACATGTCGCTTCTTGAGATGTGTGGACATAGAGGGGCACATAGGTAGGTTAGTTTAATATGTTTTTAGATTATAGGTTTTAATATATAGTTTTTAAACTATATAATATATAATATAGTTTATATTAAATATAAACTATAGTATATAGGTTTTAAACCATTTTTTAAAATATAGCTTTTTAACATACATTTTTATTAAAGCCCTTTTGTTAATTAAAGGGTCCAAAAGTAAGGACATGAACATTTGATTTTGAATTCCAAAGGTAAAATGAATTAACATGGAGTTTTACCAACAGGGGGCAAGAGATTTGACCCGACCAATGAAAAAATTTGAAAACCCTATTCTGATGGAGCTTATCTCCTCTCTTTTAACCTTTATTTAATCTTGAATTTCACCAAAAATTATTTCAACCTACACACATTTGAAACTATAGAAATATAATGAAATATTTCACATAAATGTTTAACCCTTACCTTTATTTTGTAGGTCTTGGTAATTCTTTCCGAGTTCTCACATGAGGGTTAAAAATCTTTTTGAATGCCTTTTAATTATTTTCCACTTGTGCACACTTGTGTAAAAAAATTATGTCCCGTAGGGGGTAAAAATATTTTTGAAGACCTTTTAATTATTTTCACCTATGCACACTTGGGTTAAAAAAATGTCCCAGAGGGGGTATTTATTAAAATTTTCTAACCAATTAACCACCCAATCACCCCAACTAACACACCTAATTGGTTTAAATAAAATTAAGATTATTTATACTTCACTCAAACATTATGTTTGGATGCAGATTATTAAACCATATTAAATTAATATTTGAAGGAAACATTAACACCGTGAACACAAGATTTATGTGGAAAACCCCCAAGTGGGAAAAAACCACGACAAACCGAGATATTCCATTTATGAGAAATAATTTTTTACAGTCCAGTAAAATCCCCTTTTCCTCACTTCTCTCTAACCATTCACACGAGGTGAAAAAAATATGATCCACGACCATATTTAAGTTAACCCATGTGTCACGAACATATTAATTGATGTGGTATGATTTAGTATAAATTAGTTAATAATCAACCAATTAACATAAACATAAAGTTTATATTAAATAATTAAGAATATAACTTATTGTAAATTATTTAATTCTAAACTAAACTTTATAAGCACTTAATATTATGTTCTAACCATTGGGCGTATGAGCATATTGTAGTGGCTTGGCCTAGGGGTTTACTGTGGGGAGGCTTAGCAGCTTTGAATGAGAAAACTGGGTTTTTCCGATGACAAGGAATATAGGAGAGACATGACCAATGCATGGGGAGGATCATTATTGAAAACTCATTGTTGGGTTACAAACCGGTGATGTGAGATGGAGGCCGTATATTGGGTTTCCAACACGACATTGTGAAGAGGGTGATCTCACACCCACCCAACAGGATATGTGGGTGTAGGGTCGACATCTAGGGGAGTGGGAGCTGATCATATTCGATCACGTTAGGTGGAAATTTGGATTGGTTCAAGATGTTCTAGAGATGGCTACAAACTATAAGTGTGATGATGGAGATGTGTATACATTTTTTCCGACCATTATAGTGATTCATGCCATCATTGATGAGGAGGGGGCGATGTGGGTGGATGATCAAGGTATGCCCATGACGGTGGATGATGTCGGGGGTTATAGAGGCGTATGTTTCATGGTGGAAGACTCAAATTTCTAGTGTGGAGAGGTGAGTACGAGCTCATGTAGAGGCGGACCCTCATGTGGTAACATGTGAGGGTGAGGGTGGAGAGGGTGAGAGTGTTGGTGGTGGTGATGACAGGGGAGTACTAGAGGATACCATTGAATGATTAGTGGCCAAGAAGGATGCCTTGATGTATGAGTGGAATACACTGACTACTGAGAGGGATGCCTTGGTGGGTGAGATGGATGGATTGGGTCAACAACTAGCTCTTATATATGTGGAGTTGAAACAAGACACAATTGATCGAGATAGATATAGGAGATAGTTAGAGGTCTTGAGAAAGGCCCTCGATATCATAGGTACTTTGATTTTAGGGACCGAGCTAGAGGTAGCAAGGGCCCAAGCTAGTGGTCATATGGGACCACCTGGTAGTGTGAGCATGGTGAACTATCGATTTTTATGTGATGAGTTACGGTACTATGAGGAGATAGTACACCGAGAGATTACCATACGAGACTTTCTATGCCATATACTAGGCATAGAGATTAGAAACACTATTAGGAAGTGAAGTGAGCATGGGATAGCCACCACCGAGTCCAGATAGGGGTGGTCCTAGTATGGGACTAGATGATGGTGACCAGGGGAGAAATGTCCGTGTGGGAATTCAACTTACAAATGTTTAGTTCACTTGATAGATGATATTTTTGATGAATATGGCTCCTTGTGAAGCCTATATTTGATGTATATTTTTATATATGGAGCTTTGAGACTCTGATGGTGTATATATGTATATCAACACATTAATATGATATATATTTATGATTTTGATTCGTATGTGATGTTTGGATGTGATAATGTAGTATTTAGATGTGATCATGATATATGTTGATACATTTTTTGATTATATTTGATGTGATGTTGAGATAGATTAGATGTAATGTTGAAATAATAGTCAGATGTATTTGATTTTGATGTGACGTTTTAAGATATATATTTGATTATGGTGTGACTTTAATGTATGTCAAAATGTATTCTAATCATGGGTAGGAATAAAATATGAACTATTTTCTTCTGGACTAGATTTGATACATATGTGATGGTAAAATGTATAATGAAGGATCTTGCACTTTTTGGCATTATAACAAATGTTAACACATGACTAATAATGAGCAGTCACATGTAGGATCTTGGATACAAATGAAAGTGAAATGTATACCTTCCTAGCACATGAGAAGGGTTGACATATGTAGGTTGTGTGGGAGAGTAGGTTCTCCTTTTAATGGTTTCATAAGCTCATGCCTAGATATACATTTATTTTGATATACACAGATGAATGTGGGAAGTTTTCTCTAATGAGAAAGTTGATCGATGCGGGAAGGTATCCTAAGATGCTTTTGATATTTAATTGTTATTGAAGGATGATCGATGTGGGAAGAATTTTTACAATGACATGGGTAGCCATCCTTCGAGGGAGTGGTCTATAATTTTGAATTTTTTAATTTTACTTTTGAATAACCATCCTTTGAGGGATCGATCTATAATTTTTGACATGCATCTATCCTTTGAGGGATCAATTTATTTTCTTTTTGATAATATGATTTTGGTACTTGATAACTGTAATTTGAGGGATCAATATATTTATTTTGATAAGATGCATCCATAGATATTTTTGACTTTACTTTTATGCTGATGGTAGGCTCAATAGACCACTTCGAGGAGGAAAATATGTGTGCAAAAACTACACATGTGTATCCCGTAACATGTTTTTGGTTGGTAGAAAAGGTGGATGTATGTAATGATTTCGGGTTCCTACTTGAGGAGGAACTTTTCCATGTGAAATATGTGATGAAAAAAGTTGTGGTGCTCATCTTTAAGGTTTTGAGGATAGTGATGGTAAACCACATACTTTCAAATCATTATAATGATGAAATGGTTGGCTGATGATGGAATAATATATTTGATGTGAGAACTAACATGACGGTTGATGTGTTAACAATAGAAAGGTAGCATGTGCAAGGCATTCAAAGGTTCTTTTTCAGGTGTACCATTAAGGGAGGCTAGATGATAACATCCCAACCCATACTTGTAAGTGATGACATATGGACCGATTCAGTTAGGGGAAAAATTTCCATGTTTACTCCTTTCTAGAGTAGTAACATTTTGATTTTCCTTGAGAACGATATCACCTATATTAAAGTCACATTCCTTGACATGCTTGTTATACGTGCGCTTGATGCACTCTTGATAGACATGATGATGTTCAAGAGATGTTAGGTGGCATTCATATAAAAAATCTAATTGTGCTAGACATTCTTGACGATAATCCTCATCGGGGTAAAATATACGAGGATACACGGAGTGATGGGATTTGAAATTCAAGGGGTAAAACCTCCTTGGCGCCATAAAATAAACAAAAGGGCATAACACCTGTAGGAGTATGTATATTGGTACAATAAGCCCAAAGAGAAAAAAAGATATAGAGATGCCAATTTTCTTGTGGATAATAAGGCTATGAAAAGTTTAGTTTGATGTTGAATGTGTTACATAATTTGTTAAGTTCCTTATTTACTGAAATATTTTCCATTATCAATGATTAACTTGTGATGGATGCCAAAGTGACATATAATGTGTTGATAACTAAAGTTGAAGACTTTGTTTGCTTTAGTAGAGACCAAGGGAATAACCTCTACCCATTTAGTAAAATATTCAGTAGATGTGATGATAGAGTGATGTCATTGTGATGAACAAGGGTTGATGAGGCCAATGAGGTCTAACCCCTATTATGAGAAGGGCAATAGATATTGAGAGGGATGTAGATCTTGACTGGGTATGTGAGTGAGATTATAATGTTGTTGGAATTTAACACATTTATTGACATATGTGTAATAATCTTGATTGAGAGTAGGCCAATAGTAGTCCATTTGTAGGACGTGTTTAGTGACAAATATCTTTGTTAAAGTGTCTACCACATATGCCATTGTGGAATTATTGAATAGCTTTAATAGATTCATGGTATTTGAGACATATCAAAAAGAGACCATTAAACCCAAACTTGTATAGAACACCACCTATGATGACATATCGGGTAGTGCGGCAAGAGAATATCTTTTAGCATTCTTAGATAGGCGAGAGGATTTTTGATTACGAGACATAGTCAAATGTTTTAGTGTACCAAAGATCTGTTGGATTATTTTCAATGAGATTGATAGAAGGGAGTTCATAGTTATGGGATGGTTAATCCAAAGATGTGCACAACAACGAAAAATTTAGAATCATCAGATTGATAGGGAGAAAAATGATGTAAGATAATCCATGGTGTCTGTGAATTTGTTATAAGATCCTGGGACTATTTGGATGTAGAACGATCAAAGGATTCTAAGATGAAATCAATAATGGCTTAATATTTTTGTACAATCTCATTTTTCCATTGATAAAGTCCTTTTATCGATTGATGACAAGTTGTGAGTCTTTGTAGATTTCCAAGATTTAAACACGAGCATGATGTCGGTTTGGAAACACATGATTAGAGCTTCATAGTATGCCATGTTGTTAGTAAATTCAAATTTTATTTTGAAATATAAAGGGACATGGGTCCTTGAGGAGGTATGATAATGATATTAGTGCCTCCTCCTTTCGACATGTAAATCCACTAAAGAAAAGTGTAATTTTGATAGGAGTGTATTCATGATCGATAGTGTTGACATATTCATCAAGGAATTGTTTGTGAGATAAATGATTTTCTCGGAAGAGGGAATTCAGAGAGCTGATCGTCCATGGCTTGTCCCTTGATAGAATTTTACAAGATGAATTAAAGGTAAAATTTGGTCATGAGATTGAGCCCCTTGAGTGATGCGGTCACCGTGACATGGTTTAAAATGCATGGTTTTGAGAGGATTGAAGATGGTAATGACATAAGTCTTGTGATTAAGTAGATAATGACAAAGTTTGGAAGTTGTGTAGTAAAAGTCATAACACAACTTTTTGGCTTCATTATAGTGAATCTCGTAGTCATGAAGAGTACGACTTATATAATAAATGGTTTGTTCACAACCGTGCTCATCTTGATGAGTGAGCATGACACCCAAGGCATGATTAATAACAAATATGTAGAGGTATAATGGCTCCCCCTCACGTGGAGGTGTAAGCGTAGGCGGTGATAAAGATACTTGTTTGAGGTCATTGAAGGTCTTTTGACAATTATGATCCCACCTAAAATGTACGTCCTTTAGGAGGAGATGATGAAAAGGATGACAATGGTCTGAAAGCTATGAGATGAAATGACAGATCGATTGAAGTCTAAATTGAAGGCTATGAATCTATTTTAGGTTTGTAGGGGAGGAATTTTAATGATGGATTTGATCTTAGTGGGTTCTACTTCAATGCCTTGAATAGAAATGATGAACCCTAGGAGTTTTCTCGGTGAGAACACCGAATACACACTTAACAGGGTTGAGGTGAAGAAAGTATTGGATAAGATGAGTGAAGATTGTGTCTAGGAAAATGAGATGATCCATGCGTTGCTTATATTTTACTAAGAGGTCATCAACATAGTCTTCTATAATTTTATGGATAAGATCATGGAAAATATATATCATTGCGATTTGATAAGTGGCCCCCATGTTTTTAATTCTGAATGACATTACTCGATAATAGAAAGTCCCCTAAGGAGTGATGAAGGATGTTTTGTGTTGGTCATCTTTGGCGATGAGAATTTGATTATAGCCAGAGAAACCATCCATAAGGAGAACATTTCATGGTTGACAGGTGAGATCAACCAGCAGATCGATGTTTGGGAGGGGAAAGTCATCTTTGGGACAAGCGAGGTTGAGGTATCGGAAGTCCATACAAATGCACAACTTCCTAAGGATTTGGTTAGGGCACGAGATTAGAAACCCACTATGGATAGTTAATGGGTATGATGAAATTAGTAGAGAGAAGGTGTTGTAATTCTTCATTGATGATAAGGGCCACATGAGTATGCATCCTACTTAGCTTTTGTTTAACATGCTTAGTGTTATGATAAGTGACGATATTGTGAACAATGATGTTAGGGTCAATACCTGACATGTCACTATATGACCATGTGAAGGATTGAATATGTTTAGAGAGGAAGGTGGTGAAGTCTTTTAATTCTTGTGAATCTAAAGATTGACCGAATTTGACTATGTGAGGATCTTGCGGGCTCCCTATGTTAACATCGATAGTGGATTTATTGAGTAGTGTCAATGTGTCAAGTGGTAGAGTTTTTTAAAGGTAATGGTCCTCTTCTCCTATATAAGAGAGGATGGATTGGTCATCACATCATTAAAGAATATCAATGATAGGGGAATACTCTTCTATCATTTTAGGTAAAATGAGAGGAAGGGTTTCAGTACCATGGTTAGTTTGATAAGTAAGCATTCTTAAGGTGATAGCGTTGACTAAAAAAATTTAGATGGGATGAAACTGGTGTCATTTGTGTCCATGGGGTCATCGTGTGTAGATGGGAAGGATGGATCTAGTTCTATTATGGATCCGGATGCAATGCTTGTGGAGGAATCGAGGCTTATTTGTCAAAACCTAACTTGTATTTTTCGTGAGGTTTATGGGAATGATCAAGGATTAATTCATGGATGCCTTGTTCATAATGTTCGATCCCAAAGCATTTCTAGGCACAACGATGGAGGCACATTTGCACAAAGGATTAGTTATATAGAAATGCAAAGTCTAATATGAATGGTTTGGCATGACACGATTAGCAAAACATGGGGAAGGGAAATCAATCCCTTAGTAGACGAGGTTGGTTTTAATATGTGGTAGACTAAAGGAGATAACATCTCTAACATTAGGTTCATACATGGACTGTTTGTTGGGTCTTCCACATGTCTTTTGTGCAGGAAGAGAATTAAGTGTAAGGAGGTGAAAGGTACTTGCATAACATTGTTGAAGGAAGTGTAATCATGAAAATTTGATGAGGTAATGGACAAATTAATAGAGGTTTCATTAGAGGATCTTGAGTTTGTTTTCGGGACAAACACGCCATTTGGTCGATATTTCATGTGACATGATTTGAAATGGTTTAGATATGTAGGGAAAGTGAAATTTTTATGCTCACGTTCATACTTGAGACAATAGTAGAGTTTCGATGGGATACAAAACATAGCGTGATGGGTCGTTGTAATTTCCAATCATTTAACCAATAGATTCAATTGTTGGTGTCATTCTCAAACCAGGGTTGTGTCCTAGGCTATATGCAATGAAGTTGTATGCAACACAGTTGTTGTGGTAGTTCTCTTTTGGGGGTTTCAATTGGTATTTCTCTCTTGTTTCTCTTCTATACTAAGGAAAGTAAATACAACTCTAAGCTACTGAAATGAAAGAAAAATTCAGAAATACATCTAATCTACTGAAAACAACATTGTTGTGGTAAAATTATTTCAAAGGAAATACTTAACTGAATTGAAATACACACACGAATTGAAATTCTCACACAAATTGAAATAATAGTAAGGAAAGATGCTAAAGCAAGGAAATATAATATTGCATTCAAATAACCATTCAAATCAAAGTGTTGGAACTTAAACTTATTAGGAATAACGATCATGCATGAAAATCAACCCTCCAATATCCTCAGTTGAGTGGGCCCTTGCTCTCCTTTGGGATTGAGGTACTTAACACCAATGGATACTCAAAACATCATATAGATTATATTGATTTGAATAAGTTCAACATGCTTCATCATAAGACTATAAATAACTATCAACTAGTATATAGAACTGTACTTGAAGACTATCAACTACTAACTATGAATTTTTTTAAGGTGTCTTATAGACACAATTAGTTACAGATCATGCCATAATGATAGGAAACAAATTTAACTACATAACAACCTCATTAAATATCAATGACATCCTTGTAATATAGCTAAAAACAGGGTCCTTATGTGTAGGTTGCTATGAGAAAATCCTCTAGAATGACATGGTGGCAAGAGACTCGGTCTTCTTGATTACACACCTCAAAATTGGAAAAGAATGCACTTTATCATCCTGCACACATCATCACATTACTCACAAAATCAGTTAGTGGGAATTCCTATGTCATTAGTTCACATGAGACAAGAACAAGATAAATGCATCAACCTTACTTAGGATACAACTATCTAGAACATTCCCCATGCATTAATTAACACATTTAGGAGAAAATCAATAGTCATATGGATGATATAATAAGTCAATTTATGCACTCATCATCTCCCCTGCACTTTACCTTTTGCATGTCCTCATGCAAACTCATCTCTGTCCTACTCTTTGTCCAAGTTGTTGTGCCATATCATACTCCTCGAATTGGTCTGCATATTACTTCCTTGTCCCTTTACACCCCTAAGTCTCCAAGATAACATCTGCCCATGCTTTGAAACTATCATGAGATTGGGCAACATTATTCTGCCAAGTGGTCATGGGACTAGAGAACAAGGGGAGGTCTTACTTGCATGCCAACCCATTCATTACTATATTCTTTTGTACCTTTTTCGCCAACTTCCTAATGATTACAACAAGTGCATCACCCCTCCTCATACTCCAACTGAGGTTTTGTGGAGAGATCACTTCCCTTATTTTCAATGGTAAGCTCAAAGTGTCCCACCTTTTGTCACAAGCTTTCAGAGCTTCACCAAAATTCTTGATGATAAATCTCAAAGTCTTGAAATTTTTTAATATCTCTGAAGTATTCTTTCCAATTCCAGTTAGGAAATCCTTTTTCATTGAGACATCATTGTGGTGGGTAGGCCTAATATAGAAACCAATAGTTCGGGTAGTTTGATTAAAAGGTCTGTTTTCTCACCCCATATAATCTGGTTCCTAATCAATGATTGAAAATATTTTAATTGAAATTCCCCATAGAAAAATTGATGAAGAAGTCAGGGACATTGGTAACCAACATGTTATGAAGATAGAATTCACATAATAAATTTTTATTTTTGAAGTACTCCCTTGATAAATTTCCGAAATGTTTTTCCATCCGAGCCTCATGGGGCTCTCCACAACACATCCTTTATAATTTTCATGCATAAAACTATTCTTGAAGAAATAGAATGTAAAACAAAAGAGGGTTTCCTATAAGCTATAAGTTTGCAAGCTAGAGGAAAAATAGACTCAACAACTAATTCCAATTTATTTTTAGCATTTGATCTTGACTCAACCTCTTCCTTAAGTTTCTTATTTTCTTGGACCAATTCCTTATTCTGAAGAGATAGTTGGTCACAATGAGTAGACAAATCATTCCATGCTTGTAACCCAATATTCTTTTACCTTTTTAAACTATCAACTTTTATTTTCAAGACAATTATTTCTCTAACTTTTTCCACAGTTTATTGAACAAATTCATTTTGCATAGAAAATTGAGTATCTTCCATACCTTTTAATTTATTCTTTAGAGCAACAATTTCATCTTGATACTACTTTAGGACTACATCTTCATGTGATTTCAGTGACTAACCACCGGTGCAGCAATATTGACCTTCGTTGTAATGGTTTTGGATTTTTGGTGTTACAGGTATTTTTGGAGTTGCAGACATAGTTTCCAGAGCCTCAGTAATGTATGGCATATTATTTTCAGGGTATTGTTCTTCAGGAATGGTTGTCATAAATTCATCATCCTTTAATTGTTCACTAGGAGTAGACAAAGTACTAGCCTCAAAAATATATTCCAAAATGGGGGTTGAACCCTCATTAAACAATGCAGCCGAGAAACTTTTGGTATCCTTGAGGTATAATACCTTCTTAGTCTTAATGACATAACAACAGGGGCTGATCATGTAATATTTTCCATGGAAGGTTGAGGCACGAAGGGTTGGGTGTTTCTTCACGATTTCTTCCATATCCAATTTGAAGGTCGAGGAGTCGACTCACGCTTGACTAAACATTAGGAGGTGGTTCCTTTTTTATTTTATTTTGTTTAGAGATCTCCCCGCACTTGTATTTTCTATCTTCCTCTTAGGCCTAAAAAAATCTGATGTGCACATATTAACTGGATGAGCCCTGGATGCTTTAGGGAAGATTTACCACCTCCATTCTTGTATTTCTGACCCACTTTAATGACAACCTCTGCAAGATATTCTGGAAGATTGACCTTTAGCTTAGGGTTTTTTCGAATCTTCTTTAGATGCATGAGAATGCTCAAAGTGTCATCCCCAAGCATCAATGGTTTCCCATCACAGATAAAATATCTGATTAACCCATGTGGAAATTTCCTTCTAGTGACTAGGAAAACTCTCCCACTTAATACCTTTTTGAATACCATGGGAGTGAGGATTATTTCTGGTAGAGCTTCCCCTTCATCATGAAACAGTGGTATTAAATCCTTAAGTGAGGCATTAGTTACAATTTTGAGCCCAAAATTTGGGAGGCTGGATATGGTAGCAACAATGTGGCTATTTATCTCAATTCTCTTGCCTCCTATCCGAGAGCATGTTGCCTCAAAATTTATTAGAAATTCATCAACTAAATCTTCATCAAAACCTTCAATTTTCAAATGAAGTCTAACCAACTTGAGTCATGGAATACTTGGGAGATGAAAAATTTTGTAGGAGAGGCTCTACAAATTCAGTTCCGATTTCTTCTTCTGCCCCATAGCTTAGACAAGTTTGGATGGAATTACAACAAAATGGAGAAGGTTTATGTGAAGGAAATAGAGAAATTACATGAAACATTGGTAGTGGAAGTTTGAACTATATTTTGAGCTCCAAATAGCATTGAGTCGGTGCAAAAAACAACGGTAAAAAAGTGTGATAGTACTTAATTGGGATGGAAAGGTTCAATTATTCACACGGTTCCCATCCGATCATCATGAATGCTTATGCCACTTGTCCTTCTCAGAAAAATGTGACACATGCCATTTATTTTCCCACTATTACTCATTATCTCCCACTTCACGTCATGAGATTTGATTTTACATCCGTAATAAATGCATTGGGAATGGAACATTGATTTTTCATATTAAATAAATGCAATGGGGAGTTCTAAAATTTAATATCCATAGCAAGGGATGAATGCACTTCACCTTTCCATCTCAACTCTCCATTGACCGTTGTTGGCGTTCCATGTCTTGCATTCAAAGAATAATTGTGATTAATGCACATTTTAATAATTAACATTTCTAACCTTTATTGAAAGCATGAAATAAAACAAAACAAACTATGATCTAGGGGAAGAGGATCAAAACTATGATCTTCTTCCTTTATTTAAATTCAAAACAAACTATTCATGGCGAAGAGTTACAGTCTTCCATTGAATCAATTTCTTCACACAACAATATGTCTTTAGTGAAAGTCTCCTTATCCTGAGGTTGTTGATACATTCTCAGTCGATGGCCATTCACCAACAAGGTTCTTCTATCACCATCAATTGGTAATAGTCTCACAGATCCATTATCATAAAATTTTTCAATTTGATAGGGTCCCAACCATCTTGTTCTCAACTTTCCTTTGAATTGCTAATACTTTGAGTCAAACAGTAAGACCCATTCTCCTTCATTTAAATTATTTTTTTGATATGAGTGTCATGTTAGGATTTTATCTAATGTTGGAGAATTTCAGTTTGTTGTTGTGCCTCCATCCACATTTCATCAAGTTCATTCAGCTGCATCACTCTCTCATGTTGAGCTTCATCCAACTCAATTCTAATCTTCAATGTTTTCCTCCATGTTTGTAGCTCGAATTCCATAGGAAGAAATGGCTTCTTTCTGTATACCAATTAATATGGGGAAAAACCAGTGGTGGTTTTCCAGGTGGTGTTGTATGCCCAAACTACCTCAGGTAGCCTTGGCACCCAATTCTTCCTTTCTGCATTGACAACTTTAGTTAAAATGTTCTCTAGCTCTCTGTTTGTGACTTCCACCTACCCATTGGATTAAGGGTGGTATGGTGATGATTTTCTATGCTTTATTTGGTAGATATTCAGGAAGGATTCAATCATGTTGGACATGAAATGAGGCCTTGGTCAGATATAATAGCTCTGGGAGCTCCAAATCTTAACATAATCTGATTGTATAAAAATCAGCTACAACATCCCCATTAATAGGTGTCGATGCCTAAACCTCGGCCCATTTTGTAATGTAGTCAGTGCACACTAGTAGGTACTCTTTTCCATAGGATGGGGATCAAAAGGTCCAATGAAATTAATTCCCCACTTCTCAAATGGCCCTAAGACCAGCTGAGGATTGAGGGGCATTTCAGTAGACAACATAGGCTTCCCCATGCGCTGACATGCATCACATTGCCATACATACTTCTTGAAATATTTTTGGAGAGAGGGCCAGTAGTACCTAACTCCAAGGACCTTATGAATTGTCCTCTTCACTAAGTAATGTCCTCCTCTAGGCTCATCATGAAAAGCCCACAATATATCATACACCTCATCTTCTTGAACACACCTGTGAAGAACCATGTCAGACAACATTTAAATAAAATTCCATTACACCATTTGTATGTAGCACTATTTTTATTAATATTTTATGTTATTTATTGGTAAAGTAAGTTGGAAACTTCCCTGTAGTGAGGTAGTTGGAAAGATCAACAAACCATGGAGGTTGTGTTGATATTGAAAACAAGTGCTCATCCGGAAAGTGATCTTGGACTGCCTCCTCTTCTCCTGAAACATTCAATCTTGAAAGAAATTCAACAACAACATTGGCCTTTCCAGGCTTATCAATAATAGTCAAGTTAAATTATTGCAAAAGAAGTAACCATCTAATAATTTTTCCCCTAGTACTAGTTTATCCATCAAATATCTTATGGTGAATAGTTATTATACACAAATTTTATAGCCATTAATGTAATGCCCGAATTGATTCGAGAGAGTAAACAACAACTATAAATTTATTTTCCATAGTGGTGTAGTTATTCTCTATGGGAGTCAGATTTTTATTGATGAAATAGATGGCATACATTTGATCTTCCTCATCCTTTTGTCTAAGAATAACTCCCATTGTTGTGTTAGAAGCATCAGTGTGAATATGAAAAGGTTGTCCCCAATTGGGTCCTCTCAAAACCGGGGTAGTGGTCAATTTCTCCTTTATAACTTCAAAATCTTGTTGACATTGAGGAGACCATTCAAAAACACAATATTTTTCTAGCAAAGAGAACATGGGTGCAACAATCTTACTAAAATATTTTATGAATCTTTTGTAGTATCTTACATGTCCAAGGAAACTCTTGATATCAGTATGATTTGTTGGTGTAGGCAATTTAGTAATGACTTCTATCTTCTTAGGATCAACTTGGATGCCCTTAGCAAAAATATGATGACCCAAGACAATTCCCTGATCAACCATTATCAAACATTTTTCATGACTCAAGGATGGCATTGCTCACATCTGGTTAAATTTTTTTCAAGATTACTCAAAGATTCTTCAAAAGTAGACTCGTGGACAGTAAAATCATCCATATAAACTTCAACACAATCATTGGTGAGGTCTGCAAAAATAGCTAAAACTACTCTTTGAAAGGTTACAGGTGCATTACAAAGTCCAAATGGTAGAACTATATATGCAAATGTACCCTAGGGACAAGTGAAGGTGGTCTTATCTTGATCAACAGGTGCTTTATCTTGGTTTGGTTATATCTGTTGAACCCATCCAAGAAGGAGAAATATTTTTTACCTGCCAAATTGTCTAAAACCTGATTAAGAAAGGGTAGGGAAAGTAATATTTCTTGGTGGATTTATTAAGCTCCCTATAATCTATACAAATTCTCCACTTACCATTTTTATTGGGAACTATAACTAGTGGTGATACCCACTGACTATCAGATATTGGATAGATGAATCCTACCCTAAACAATTTTTCTATTTCATTCTTGACAATGTCTGTAAGTGCTGGGTTAATTCTTCATTGTGGCAGTCTAATTGGTTTAACATCCTTAGTGTAAATATGGTGGGTGTAGATGCTTGGATGAATCCCTTTCATGTTAGTATAATCCCAAGAAAAATATTTTGAATGATTCCTCAAGATATCTACGACCCTAGCCTCTTGTTTGTCCTCTAAATTGTTTCCAATGGTCAGTTCTCTTCCTAACTCAAAAATTGTTCATTTATTATCTCTCATAATAACAAGTTCTATATCAACAATCAAAGAGTTCAAGGGACAAACATGAGGTCAGTAGCATGTGAAAAATAGTCATGTTTTCAAGGGATACAACCTTGGCTAAAGGACAATGAAAATTAGTGGTTGTATGTTCTTCATGGTAATCATAGGTATCTTCATAATTTTCAATAGAAATGTCACTTACCAAGGTGATGTTATCCGCTGAGTTCAAAATAGTCATTCTATAGCCATAGTTTGGATTTCTGTAGCCACAGTTTTGGTTTCCATAGCCACAATATCATCTTCATCAAACATTGAGTATGGCTCCAAAATTTCTTCCATATGATTTTTTACTGCAATGGTGGCCAAATAAGAAGAACTCATGTTGTTAGTATCTAAAAAATCTACCCACACACATTCAAAAACATCCACATATGGCTGGGCAGGAGGATAAAGGGAAATATTATTTTCTTTTTGCCCATTTGAAATAGTCATTTTCCCGACCTACAATCAATGTATGCAACAACAGTAGCTAACCAAGGTCTTCCTAAGATCTATGGGTATCCCAACTTTCAAGCTTTAGGCTGTAAGACCATGAAATCTATAGGATACTCCCAAGATTCAACCATGACCAAAACATCCTCAATTACTCCATCTGGTACAACAATAGATTGATCTGCTAATTAGAGGACAATATTGGTTAGTTGTAATCCTGTCAAGGACAACAAATTGAACATATTTGTTGTTATGACATTGATGGAAGCACCAAGATCCACCAAAACATTAGATATTGACTGACCATTCACAAAAATAGTAATAACTGGACTCCCGGATCCCCATATTTTGGTGAGATAAGTTTTTCAGCTATAAGGTCAATCAGATTACCTTCTACTTTGATTGTTTTTGGGTATTTACTCTAGTTTCTAATGGCCTAGTTTAACTCAGGAATGTCCCTTATTTCTCTCGAAGTGGGACCTCAATGTTTATGGGTGCTTCATGTGTAGTATCTATTTTGTAGGTTACTTCAAGCTGGAATCATCTTTATACTATGGTTTGTTTCTTGTTTTATACGCTTCTATAATTTCACTTGTTTACGGGAAATGCCCTATGTTACTTGATTGTTTCTTATTTTCCTTGAGTTCCTCATTTTTCTTGTGAAATCCTAAGTGGTTTCCCATGTATGTGTCATATTTTTGACATGTTGTTCTATTTGTGTGTCCTTGCATGCTTTTGCTCACATCTATCGTGTTGTTTTCCTATTTCTTGTTACTAACACTTTATTAGTTTTTATATTATATTACTATGTATGCACCATGGTATACAACACACACTACCCTATTTCCCTTGCAAGAATCTTACAAAACATGTGCACATAAGATACATGTCCTTTTTTTGGGTTGTTCTCACATTTCTCTATCTCACACGTCCCAAACAAAAGGGGAAACTATATGATGATATCTCTTCCTCACAATAGTTCAAAATCGGAAACATGATAACAAGTATAAAATCAGACATTTCCAAGGTTTAAAAATGTCTTAGAAAAAGACATGGGTAGAAAACATCCATAGATAAAGCTCACAAAAAATACCATATCGTACATACGCTTATGGCCCATTCCATACACTTCCATCATGAAGGAAAATTTAATAGATTTTCTAATTGGTACAGATTTCTCATGGAAATTTATAGGTTCTTTACTTAATTTTAATGTTAAGATGCATGGTATATTTCATATTATAGTGGCACCAAGGGTACATGTAAGCTAACACTACCTCAATATATTGTGTCATCCTTTACAATTCAATTGGGTTCGTGTTCATTTGCAATGACACTTATTTGTGGGTCTTGGGAAGTGTCAAGGTGATTTTTATCCTTGTATGCTTAAATTTCCATTGCTTATATTTTTGTGAAGGGATGTGGAGAAACTAGAACACTCCCCATATAGTTATCTTCACCATATAGAGTGAATTTCACTTCTTTCTATTCTCCTTGGCACATTGTACTTGGGGATTGATCACCCCAAGTCCTTCCAACTAGTTCCAATGTAAATAATGAAAAATTTCCATAACAATCGTAACATGAGTACTCTCTCCTATCTCTCACAAAATAAATTAGGTGTACTCTTTCCTTTGTTTTGATTTTCTACTTACATATTGCTATTTTTACATATAAGTTCAAATTTTTCAAGTTAAAGTTCAATTTCCTATATTATGGATATTGACTACACTTTTCTCGTAGGTACTCATCTTGGAAAAAAAACCAAAATAAAGACATAATCCTAGCAAAAGCACAAGCACAAGGTATTTTTAGCGAAGATAAATTGTGTTTACACACTCTGGTAACTTTTTCTTTAAGCACATAATTTTCAATTCCATACTTAAAGGACGGAATGTAGACACTCATTTTGGTAATTCATGTCTTGCAATAACATAATTTATACAACACTCTTGCACTAGCCCACACTTTCTCAATTTGACCAATCATGTTATCCCTATATATCTCTCACTCATTCTTTCTTACACACATAACCTATTTATTTGCATACTTAGCATATACCCTCTCATATTACAATTCCAATGTTTAGATTACTCACGCATGCATATGGGACCATAATGTCTAGAAATGGCCATAACAACAATACGCTATGGCCTGAGTTGGATGCTTTGGTCCCTCTTCCTTTAATGGTATTTTTCATAATTTTAACACCTTTGGTACACTTCTAGTCAACCTTATCCAAGTTTTCCAAATCTATTACACAAATATAAGGAAGTTATGCATCCCTCATTAGGAGAGGGAATTCTATGTAATTGAATCCTAATATTTCAATGAGAATATACTAAGATAAATCATAAGAAAAGCTACTCCAAGAATCCGTTGAGTGTAACAACCTATTTTTTCACTTTAGTTATATGATTTTTTTCATGCTTCATTGATTTAAATACCCATATATTTAAATCCAACATAAATCTTAAGTTCATATCTCATGTTTCCTTGTTCTAAATTCTCATGATTTAGAACTAACATCATCTTAGTCAATCCATCCTATAACAATCATAAACCATGTGCAGCTGCATGAGAGTATACAGATCCTACTCGATCCCCCTCAACACTCTTTACGAGCAATTACACCAAGTGTATCATTTGATTTTGTGTATACAAAGTATACTAATGGTTTCTTCATCTATCAAAGATAGTCAAATATTGCATTATAAGTGTCTACATAGGTATCCGTCATTGAATCCCATCCAACATCCTACACTTAGATCCTTGGTGACTCTGAGACAGTGTAATCAACAACTTACACTACTTTGCGCAAAGTTTCGAGACAAGTTTTCCTTGCTCGATTTTGTGATGGAACACTCATCGTTAGGAACTTTTCCATCACCTTATTAATTTTTGTTATCTGGATTTGGACTAGATAGTTATAAGTTGCATACAAGGTACAAACCTAGATTAACCTGCATAAAGACATACCACTATGTCATCTTAGGATGCCTAAGGGAAAGTAAGTGTCTCTGTAATGATTTGAATCATTACTAGACCACTTCCCTTCCCGTAGCCATCATAATTTTGCATCGGGTATGTATCTATGAGGTTCCATCTACCTTTGTAATTATAAGGAATATTGTTATTAAATGCATTACGATTGTCACAATTTGAGGGTATTGATGAGGTAACTCGGTGTAGGCTGCTTTCTGCATGAGTATCCAATTGATGACCATCGTTATTAAATGGATATGACTATGCAAAGACCATATTGAGTTGTCTGCCTAGTTCCTTAAATTGAAACATTGTAACTTAATTGTTTCCAAGTAATTAATTAAATCACGACAGTTACCCTAGATCTCATGATACTTTCACCATGAATGAATCATACCTAAGGTCCCATGTCAAGTTAACCTAGTAAGTTGAATGCAATTCAATGTTGTGCTTCACATTCCTTTTTACTGCCTAGTTATAGATTTATATTTAGCTCATCGCCTTATATCTACATTCCCATTATTGGCTATTACTCAAATAAGGATTAATACCAAGAATGTTCAAAGGATGACTATTCATCCAAGTGAATAAACATTAATCAATGTTGTACTTGACCCATATATATTTGATCATGTAAGGTTTACATACCAATCATTGAATATGATACATTTTATCACTTTCATTGAACCATATTAGTCAACATAGGTTCCATCATATTGAATTATGTTGTCTAGGTGTACTCTTACATTTTTGTCAATCCGTAACTATCATACATGTATGTATACCTACCTTCTTGTGGGTGTCTTAGTTTATTGATACCCTTATCTCTTAGAGTAACTTATTGCATATGACCTCGGTCATCATTCTATCTATTATCATCAATATAGGAACATTCCATGGGTGTCTACTTGATAGTTATAAATATCCAAATGAACATCATTTGCCCATATTTTACCCAATTCATGGATAAATAAATATGACATGGTTTTACTTATCCACCTGACATGATAGATTCTATAAATCAGAATTACACCATGCTAATCAACATAAATTCCTTATTATTACTTACTTAATAGAGAGTCCCTTTACTGTAATAAATCCACAGTTCCCATTACAATTCATAAGTAAGTGTTATACCAAGTATCCCACTTAATAATTCTAACACCCAGATGAGTACGATAGTCCCCAATGACCTTAACCCAAGTATATTTAATTTCCACATGTTTATAGGTTAATTCATAAGTATGATATACTTCATAATATAACAATATAATCAATAGCACAAATACCAGATTCATCATATTACATCTATAAAATGAATTGACCTTTCCCATAACTATGGTTCATTACGTACATAAAGTCATCAATGCAGCCATGATACATTCCCCATTGTAAATCTCTGTAATAATTACTTCTCGATTTTCATAGAATATATATATATATATATATATATATATATATATATATATATATATATATATATATATATACATACTTATACTTATTTTGTAACCTTAGAAGTTTTGTTAAACCAAAGTATGTATATTCATAGTATGACTTTCCAATTATAAGTTTGTAGTAGATAGTACTAAGTAGGAACATTCATATTTACCAAATAGAAATCCCCTTTCTTGCAGTTCATACATCATAAGTATTTATATATTGTATTCATAATCCAACACTATAGTATCCTTATAATCCACCAATTCCATTAACAATAATTACAATTCAGGTTACAATATGTTTGATCACTTAATAATAATTTTCTCAATCCCGATAAGTATTGAATCATATAAATGTTGAAGATCAAGAATCCTTTTATCTAATTTTTAGATGAACAACAATACTTAACGAATAAAGAACACTTCTCATTCATTTCTTTTCAATTTTGGAGCAGATATAACAAAATAGGATTTTTCCGCATTTTAGTCAATAAACATTACTTTGCTATTTCATTTAATTATAAAAGCACTTATGCAAATCAATGCAATTTTTTTCAATCAAATAATATAAGTAACTTCCTTCGCCCTTCAAATTAAGTACTCCATATATGAGATGTTATCAATGGTCAGTTCACACGAACTAACATGTTAGGATCTAATCCTCCCTCAATAGCTTACACCATCTATTATTCATATATATGAAATGCTTTGCATTATGTCAAAATCACATAAATGACCTATAAGGACATAATTCATATTGGTGAAATTTCTAAAAGACATTAAGAATACTCATTGATGTTTACCTCTTTTAAATGTAAATACAAGAATGTATAAATTCAAGTATAAACTTTAACCATAAAATGTCAATCAACCATTTACAACTTATCATATTAGGTGTATTAGCTATGTCTTTATTTATAACTTCACAATATTGAATTAAGGACATACTATACCCTCACATGTATCATAAAAATATTCATACAACTCTTATTCCACACCAAGAGACACAAGTAATTGAATGATTCTAGTCATTATAAATTTTACAAGTATCAATTATTATTTCATTATCATTCCATGATATTCAAGTACAACCATTTGAATATCACTTTTTTGTGTTAACAATGTCTAATCGTAATAATTAGGAATATATATAGACTAACTTTATGTCACCTTCCCAAACCGAGATCATCATTACTACAACTTACACAAGCCTAAGACCATTGAGAAGTCTTATACATAATTATTGACCTAATAAGTACATATGCATGCGAGGATATCAACTGATATCATTTAGAAAAAGTCCACTAAACCGTTAAAGATAAGGTAAGTTCTCTTACCTTAAAGATTAAGAAATCACAAGCAATAATTAATTTTTAGACAAATCAAATAAAAAATTGACATTACAGTTATTTACACCTAGACATTATTCACAATCGATAGAATCGAACCAGGACTATGCTTGAAGATCGCAAACCGAATTTTCTAACTCATCACATTTTTTCCCAATCGTGTCTTAAATATGGCACTTAACCTTAACCCAAAAAGGAGATCATTTAACTTTGAATATGATGATCTATTATTCATTTCAATAGGCACCCAACCCTATCCTATCATGCATATAAACAACAATCTATCACAACAAACCATTAAAACCCAACAGTCTTGGTAACAACGAAGGGGGATAAATACGTAACAAGTATACATACACTAGAATCTAAGAATTCAATTCCAAAATTTATATACATATTTTACAATGACTTTCCCATATGGAGGGGTATTATCTTTATAGATCCCAAGTTGTAAATATTTACACATACATCCGAAATGAACCAAAGTTATCACATAAAATCACCCTAACCAAAATATATACAATTAAGATGTCTACAAAAGATTATCCCATGCTTTTCCCATTATACAAAACTCCCTGAAATGACATCAAACAATATACATAGATATCAAAAACCATTGACCATATACAATAATGAGAAGGAATGCCCTTCAACCAAGATAACATATATGAAAGGAATGATAACCAGATCGTACCAAGCCAAGAACACAGATGCTAATCAAACACCATGATCAATAAGATGAAAGTAATTCGCCATAATAAATTTACATAAAACCTTTGCAAATAAATTAGAAACAATATCATATATTATTATGGAATTCAATGCAATACATTGAGAATGGGCCTTGCTTAAATAGAAAAGGAATAACAATCTAAGAACCACCAAGGTTATAGATCAAGCCATAAATCAAGGAAATAACTAGTCATCAAAGAACTAGTCAAGACCATAGATTTAGGAGAGAACTAGACATCGAGGATCTAGTTAATACCATAGATCAAGGAAAGAACTATACCTAACAACTAGACAATATCTCCTAATATCTAAATAAGATAAAAGAAATATCCACACATAAGTGGGTGATGATAAATACAATAAAGGTAAATAAAGTACCTAGGTGAACATGAGCTAAGGTAAATACCTACTCTAACAATATATGCCTATTCTAGAGGTTTTTCTATACCCAAACTTTGATTATATAGATTGGAATTTAATAAGTCATATAATACAACTTTTAATGTAAAACCCTAACATTGTGTTCAAGATAAATACAAGTTTATGTATTTTCTAGTGATTCACTTATATATAACCGAAACACATTTTCCAAGTCATATCTCTGAATGCACACCATCTATAAAACTTTTTATCATTTTATTCAAACAAAACGTTCGTTATCGGGAAAGAAGAAGTATACCATAGTCATTAACCAACCAAAATCCCAATACCTCACAATTAACAAAACTTAATGCCGAGTTTTATATACACAAATAATAGGTAGAGAAAATCATTAAAGAAGGGTTAGAGCCTAACATGCCTATGAATAAAGAACCGAATTTCCTTTTTGTTTTCTTCAATATTTCTTCTCCAATCTTTCCAAGCTTTGTCTTACAAACCTAGAAGGTTGATTCCATAGTCAACTAAAGCCCTCAAGAAATCCCCAATATCATTTATAGAGGATAGTTTATCAAGTTTCCTCAACATAACTTTCAACCAAGGGTTGAATATTGCATCTGCAACTACCAAAAATAACCATCTAACATGGTAATAGGGATAAAATTTACATGCGAGAGCTTCTCCGCTCATCCCATAAACAATGAAACAACCTAAATCAAAACATCTCCAAGTTTCCCAAACCACTAGTTGCATGACCCAAGGTCCGTGACTCAACATTTAGTGTCATTAATGCATGTGTAAAACATAGTTTTCCCTCCATCCTCAACCAAATTATCCTTTTCCAATTTAAAATTAGCATTCCCAAATTACCTTATAAACCAATGTCACTAACTTTAAGTTAGTCCAAAGATAACATAATTAGCTTATATATTATCTCGATAATGGGCGGTTGGCGATTCTATAATAAATGCATTTAATAGAAGTCACCGTGAGTGGATGTTAAGGCGGTGGTGGTGACAACTCACCAATCTATAGGATTTAGCAAATTTGAAACCCAGATCTTAATCTATTTATGCCTAAAGTTTAATCACATGTTATAGGTCTAAGCCTTTATGTAATGAATTCATAAACCTTAGATCAATCGAACATATTTCCATTAGAATAAATACATGCCCATATTATGTTGTGTTATCTTATTAGTATGAAACATTATGTCATAGAAAAGTATAAATCAAGAGAGTTTAGTATCACATGTATATGAAGTTGGGTCAATGACCCTTCAGATGCTTATAAACATCATGCCCAACCTTATAACATAAATTAGAGCTTAAGCACCCCTATTATGGTACCCATGAACATATTGCCAATGTTCCCAAAATTAGAATTTTATTCCATAGTCATATAACCAAACTCAAATAAATATTAATATGGCCTTCTTACCTTGCCCCATTTTGATCCATTCTTGAACTTGAAATATCCAATGTAGCAACATAGTGCAACACTATAATGTTGTAGGCTTCAACTTGATAACCATAAACCAAGTTCATAAGGTTAGCTGCCTTAAAGACATTAACATCATTGGAGCAAGGCTTCTAGATTAAGATCATAAGTCGTCATATATATCATTCATAATGTGATATAAAATCAAATGTATATATACTTATTTCAAGATGCAAATGAAATAATACCTTGATTATTAATTTCACATGTATGGTCAAACACTTTGAAACCTTCAATTTAAATTACCCTTGCAATGAAAAATAGGTTCTTGTGGGAAGTGACATTAAGCCTCACATAATATACGTAATCATTCTAAGGAATTCATCCAATCAGATGTGTATGTACAAAATTAACATTATCAAATTCAAGTCAAGATATGACAAAGGTTCAAGTACAATCACATTATTACAAGCTCATGGTTATTAATTTGGTTACATAAATTCTAGATATCACATGTTACGTGAGAACAATATGCACTTTAAGCCTTATTTGGAGTAGTGGTAATGTTAGTGATGCACACAACCCAAATATTTTTTTTTAGGAATCCTTCACTATATAGGGTTTTGAAGATTCAATCAGCTACATAGTGAACATCACACAATTTCGAAGGTCTAAATTGTATGCAAGAGCATTTAAGGAAATAATAATACAGACCTAGGAAGTTTTAGGAGTTAAAAGTAAAAAGGGACAAGGTTATACAAAAAGGTCTATAATGGGGGTACACTTTGGGTTGTACCATATTCCTTGGCCCATGAAACTTTTCGGACAATTTCGAAAGTGAAGTTACTGCTAGACCATTTTCAATGTTTTCTAGTAATCGATCAACATAGATTAACATAGAAGCAAAGATATCAACTAATTCTTCTTCTCCTCTCATTACTAGTAGTTTTTTTCGTTATATATCATTAATTATCTTTGTTCAATGATTATTCCTGATATTACAACAATTATCCTTATCAACCGATTGATTAGGATAATATATCACTAATCACTACCCCTATTAAGTTTAACCATTTAGGTTAAATGAGTGACAAGGGGAGGATAATTTTATTAGCTACTTAAGGACCCAAAGTATGGTTTGAACACCATGAAAACCTCATATAATGGATAGAGGCCCATTGTTATGGAAGACATTGAACACAAATCTACACCACCCGAAGAAATGGTTTGGGACTGATTTAATAAAATTAAATCTAAGATAAGGGCACTTGTTGATCAGATAGATAAAATAATAAATAATCAAGATAAAGAAAAGGAATTGAAATCAAGAGTGATAGATAGGGTTTAGATAATCACTAAGATTGTAACTATAGGTATGGACCATTTTGTGATCGGGATGATGAATGGTCCAGGAACAACTAATCCAGGACTATGTAAAATTTGTGTCTAAAACTATGATTTGGATATTGATAGGATATGACCACCTAGAATGGGACATGGCCTTATAGTAACTAATGTTTGTTCAGGCACGACATATGTGGAATAACTTGGGATCTAGTTCTTTTTGTGGCATTTAATGTCACTCCTTATTCGATGTAGATCACATCGATTCACCGTGTCGCACCCGTACTTGTAAAATAAACCTAACTACTTGCATAACACTCAAACACACATGAGATGAATAAATAATGTATATGATTGATTTAGACTAACCTCATCGCTCACCCTAATGTGATTGTCACGTAGTGTTGCACTACATTTCCCCTCAATGTAGTTCTAGTGTGTGTGTGTGATTAGAATAGTGTCCTTTGAGCTAGGTTTCCTAATGCCATCACAAAAAGATATAATAAGATAAAAATAATTTGTCCCAAATGTAAATTTGTGGCATGTAATTCATAATATATCCCCCTATGTAGTGAACTATAAGCATCTAAAATGCATTCCTTAATGTAGTAGATATAAAATATTATCTCCTTGTAGATGTATGTGCCTCTTGAATGCTAGCCCCATTAATGAGGTTAAATAAGGCATGCATATATATGTTTCATTTGTTTAAGTTCCACCAATAACAAGTAAAATTTTGACTAAGAGTGACAAACAAATATAAGAAAGGAGTAACTTTCGAAAAATCAGCAAAAGAAAAAAGTGGACAAAAGTGCCCAAAGGGGACAATAGTGTTCGGGTGCTCCTGTCCCTAATGGGAGGTCTTGTACAAGATTCTCAAAAAGGTAAATAATGAAATCAAAGTTGAGAAAAATGTTGTCTAGTATGTAAAAACATAAGTTGTAAGTCAGAAATAATAAGAAATAAGGATGAAAAGGATGAAATAAATGTCAAATCAAAGTGAAAGGGGTGTTAATGACTAGTTCTCTTGCTTAGGAATCATGCATATAAACAAAGTATTTTGAGGATAGATTATATTAAGTGCATGATTTAGTGACTAAAGGGACACCCTATTAATGAATGGATGTAGAAGGATAAGGATAAGGGAACTACTTCTGTCACCATCAAATACCAATGTTCGGAAGATTGATAGACAACTAGAACAAAGAGTTTTAAAATAAAAAAGAGTAGGCGATCACCTTAGGAAATGGTAAAAATTTTGTGTTAAAACAAGTGGTCCCATATCCACCTTTAGGAGGAACCTGTTGGGAAGAAGAAATGTCTAAGTACTAGCCATGCATGGAGGTTGAAGACCACATGTAGGAGGGCACACATTGACTAAGAAAAAAATAACTAAGGACCAAAAGGGATGCACGAGTAGAATGCACAAGGAAAAGGAGGATAAGAAGTCAGTTTACAAAGGCATGCATGAGGGAAAAGGATATCACACGTGAAAGGTCCATGCATATGAACATAGGTTAGAAGACTTAACTGATTTTCTAGTTGAAGCTAAAAATAGGAAAAAATCGAGATAACGTAACACGCAAGAAATGTCCAGAAATAGGCGATGGAAGGAAAAACACATAGGAGATAGGTAAAGAACATGCATGGATGAAGCTATTTATAGGAACAAATAATGGATGAGGTTGATATATTTATAACCTAAGCTAGATTTAAAGTAAGACATGTGAACTATATTTAGGGTATATATTCATAGGAATTAAAGCATGTAAGCGGTGAAGGAAAAGTCCCCACTATATATAAATAGGTGTCACACTCATGTAATGGATATACTTGATGGGGGATTATGTGATATTCATATGAGATGAATGTAAGAGTGCTAGAGGTATGTGGCTATGGAGATGAACAATGTATGCATGCCAGAATCAAATCATGGATGTATGTAATCAATGAGTTTATGTAATAGAATGAATTGTGTTTATGATGGATAATTGTGTATGGATGTGCATGATGTAAGAATGAAATAATGGGAATCCAATATATTGTTATTATCTATGTTGGTTAGTTTCCTTATTATATGTGTTTCCTATTTTATATTTTGATGTTATCTTTATTCATGTTATAATGATTAAGTATGCTAACCACATCTTGACAAGTGAAACAAAGGAGGAACTTGGTAGGTTGTGTGTGCTTTGGGTGAGTACCTATACATATTTCTAGGTGAAGTACCAATGCACCTAACCTTGTGAAGTGTTAGAAACTAGACTCCAACATTTTGGTTCCATTGTTGAGACCTTCTTTCATTCTTACCTACAAGATGTGGCATGTATATAGAGTTCCGATTATCACTAGAGAATATTGAGCGTTGGGTGATGATGACCAAGATGAATTTTCTTAGAGATACAACACTAGATGGATTTTAATGCATGAAAAAGTGGGTGGAAGAAAATATATATGATTCATTATATGAGACATTCTTTAGTTTTTTCCCAATAGTAGAGTTATATGAGTGGCTATTAGCTTACACACAAAAAAGGTGTTTCGGTTGGGAAAGAAGCAAGTGTGGAGCCAAGATAAGTACCAAACACTCTCTGATTTGGATGAACCATGGATGATGTTATAGATCATTGGTGGGAAGGTGTGTTGCATAATTATACCTTGGAGTATGTAATTTTTGATGTATTCATTCCCCAGAAGAAGAAGTAGATTTTAGTTTTACGTGAACCCAGAGGATCATACTTACGTGTGCTAACTTTAGCTATAAATATCTTGATGATTGAGTTGGGGATGGAGAATTTACCTATGGAGGATAAAACTCCACCACGTAGGGGGTAAGAAGTAGGTTTGGGAAGGATGGTGTTGGTCCAAGTGGAAGAAAGAGATAGAGAAGAGATACTACATAGATATAATGATGCATGTAGAGAGAGGGTAAGTTGAAGAGGCATTAAGATTGAGAGGAATGATGTCGGGAAGGTAGTGATGAGAACCCTACAGAAGGTGAGGGACCATAGATCATGTCATGTCCTCTAGTATTGGGAAGCACAAGTAGAGAGGACCCCTTTGAACATTTGATGAGAGTGAGTTCTAAGGAAAGAATGAGAACCATTGCACACATCCTAACCATCCGACCTCTACCTTGCCCTTGTGCTTGGTGTTTGGAATTTAAAAGTTGTTATAGAAGATCATCATAGTGATGAGAGAAAAAGAAGGTAATCAAGGATCACCACATTGGGTTGGAGATATAGGTAGGCACATTTTAGTATCAACATAAGAGGCACAAAAAATAAAGGAATGACATATGGTAGTGCAACAAATAGGCTCTCATGTTTGGAAAAATTTTTTTTGGAAGAAATGATAGGCATGACATTAGATAGAGAAGTAAGGGCACTACCCATTAGAGGTAATCCTATAGGTGGAGTAGTAGGGATAAATAGTTGGTGTGTAATTCAACACTACTACAGGGACACAAGGTAGTACTTACAGTCCCCAGGTCATGACAAGAGGCTTGGGAGGGCTTAGGTCCTCCACCATGTGGAGGAAATCCTAGTGGAGGCTTGGGATCAGATCTAGCCCCACTCCAGACAAGGACCATAGAAATAAAGAAAAACCTCAAACAACACAAAAAAACCCCTTAGATATTCTTTGAGATGTCCCTTCATTTTCCAGAATATAGGGGTGTGGAAGATGTAACAGAGCATGTGCACAAGTGTGAAATTTTATGGAGGGCCAAGGGAATAACAACTCAGATCGAAAAGGCTAGTTAGTTTTACTACACACACACTTTAGGTTGCACACATAGTTGGTATAGAAGTATGATCCACACCATACAATAATGGACTATGATGCATTGTGCACCACCTTTTATTGGTTGAATTCCACATACCTAAATTTGAGAAGCAAAGCATTAATGCACTAAAGGACATTAAATAGGGTTTTTCTAAAGTGTTAGAGAATATGATGCATTTTAAGACCTTATTGTCTAAGATTTCTTATGACATTCATCAAAGTCAACATGCACAATGGTTTGTAGGAGGATTGTTGACACCTTTCTGAAGGGTGTTATCACATAAGATGTTCACCACCCATGCAAGGATTTAAAAGAAACATTACAAGAAAAGTGGTTAGGAGTGATAGACATGGGGGTAAGTCCATTTCTTGAGGCCCAGATTACAAAATGGCCACTCAAGTTGGAAAAATTATCTTCCAATTCAGCTCATGAGACACATAGTGGACTCGGTGCACTAATTATGAAGTAGAAGGAATTCAAAGGATAGTTTTCCATGTAGAATGTGCACTTTTATTAACAACTTGTGAAATTTTCACAAGAACCATGATGTTCATAATATTTCTTTTTGCAAATGCACTACACAAAAGAATGTTTCTTTATATTAAAAAATGTGATGTGCATACTCATGACATAACAATTATCATCTAATTGATCAGATTCATGAGGCTTGTGAAATAGGGTTACACCAAACCAGTATAGAGAGTTAGTTCACAAGTGCACAAGAGGGGACAAAATAATGAGGGGCGAAAAATGGTAATGGAGGATTTAGAGGTGGATACAAAGGTAGAGGTCATGGTGGCCAGGAAGGTTTACATGAGGAACATGTTACACTTGTGGGTCACTTGATCACTATCAACATGAGTGCCCAAAGAATCAAGTTTGCACATATTGTGGCAAGGCACATAAGGTTGAAGATTTCCTAGATTTGTATGCCCACATGTGTAAAAATAACAAGAAGGATAAGGGTGCAATCCATGATTAAGGTTAAATGCACAAGAAGGGAAATGGATGCCTAAGAAATTGGTTGTAGAAACCTCAACCATTATTGGTCACTACACATAGTAGAAGTACACACACACACAAGAAAGGAAAAAAGACCACTCATTAAAAGAGAGGAGGTTATTCATACAAAGTATCCATGTGGGGGCAATAAAAGGAAGTATATCAAGAGACTATGGGAATCATTAGGGAGCTCCAAGGAGAGATACAATGTCTAAAGAGAAAGCACACAGAGAGAACACGCATAAAGAATGTTGAATTACCTCAAAGGATGTGGATGACCTTAGAGAGGTATGTAAATGCTTAGGAAGGAGAATATCATACCTCTATTGGGAGAATGGTTACAAGATAAAAAAATTCCACATGCAAGTGTGTAGAAAGGGAGTGCCAGATTCTCCATGCCAACTTACCACCACAAGATCATGAGTATGAAAAGGAAATCACATTAGATGTAATGATTAATGGATGGATGGTAAGTAATATCCTCATTGATACATGTGAAAAGTAAATGTCCTCACACTTGATGCTTGGAACCAAATGGGAAGGCCACATTACAACCATCCTCAAATGTGTTATATATGGCTAATAAGACAAGGGCTATGCCCATTGGGGTTCTAAAGGATGCTTCTATCACCATTCAAGGAGCCAAGTTCAAGGTGATTTTGAGGTCTTGGAGCTAGCTGAAGTAGATAACTTTCCTACGCTTTTAGGTCATCCTTGGTGTTATGCCAACAATGCAAACTTGCACTTTAACAAGTGTTATGTGAGTTTTGAGAATAAAGAGGAGTGCATTGTGATACCAATGGATGACACAAATATTTTCACCTTACATAGAGCCCATCAATGAAGAAGATCTTAATATAATCTATGCATATATATGTGTGACCTAGAGAATGTGGAGCCATCAAAGGAGGGTGTGCTTCAGTGGGAAGACATGTAGTCCATAAGTGATACTACTAGTGTGGCTTGTGATAATTGGGCTCATGGTACTTATGAATGGTTGGTCATGAGGTTTGAGGAAGAGTGACAAGGGTGATTAGACCACAATGACCAGTTAGGTAGTTTGGAAAGGTTAGTTTTCCAAAGTACACTTGGAGAAAAAAATCCCAAATCATTCTTGCATGATGGAAGAACAATGGTGCAATGAGGAGATAGAAGAAATATGATGGTGTACACATTCATTGAGAGGGACAAAATGTGCTGGTGGGATATGCACATAGAGAACTTACTACTTGGCATGAGATCAAGAGTGGCCTTCTTGACAAGGTTTTCTCAGAATAATCTCCTTCATTAATACAAGATTATGATGGGAAGACTTCTCCCATGGTACATGTTCACAATTGTGAAAGAAATTGGATGAAGGGAAAGATGCTCTTTACCACCATCCCTTTGGGTACATAAGTTTTATTCTACTTTACATGGATGTGTGTGTGTGTGCTTGTATATACATGAGATGAAAGTAAGAAACAACAAATTGGTGCAATTGAGCTAACTTTAGTATCACCCATACTTTTGATTATTTTTCTACTAAACCACCGGTTCATGAAGCTCTACATATTATGAGGCATATTACATTGGGGGATAGTAATGAAGGCTAAAAGAACTTATGACTCAATTTATTTAGGTGAGGATGATACTTGAAGCACGTGATGACATGGTGGAATCAAGAGAGAACCATTTGGGATGCTTGGAAAGAAAAAAGAAAAAGGAAAGCTTGTTCTATTTGATAGATGATGAAGAAGTTGAGGATCTGATATTAAGCACATAGAAGGTGCACATGAAGGTATTGACTCTATGTAGATGAGAAAGCATGACGTGCATACCATGTACCATTAAACTAAGAAAGTAAACATTGGAATGAAAGAAACACCAAAAGAGGATATAATTGGTGACTATTGGTTTAAACTAGAGGTTAAAAAATAATTGAGCTATACATGAATTTTAAGATCTATTTCCCAGGGGATACCATGAGTTAAAGGGTGTGCATCCATCATTAGGAGAAATGAAAATCAAGCTCAAAGATGGTGCACAATGGTTCGGAAAGAGGCCTTACTAGATGAATCCTAATTTGTGTGTCAAGGTGAAAGATGAAATTGATAAAATGTTGAAGTCAGTGTATTATTGAGCCCATTGAGGAGTTAGAATGGATAATCCCAATGGTTATCAACATTAAAAAGATGACATGATAAGGATTTGTGTTGACTATAGAGTTTTGAATGCTTCATGTGTCATTGATCCTTTTCCCACACCATTCACTAAGGAGATCCTAGAAGGTGTTACAAGTACGAGATCTATTCTTTTACATATGGATTTTCAGGTTATCATCAGGTAAGATCACACACAAAGACCAGGAAAAAAAATTTTGAAATTGAATGGGGATGTTTTTCTTACACGGTTATGCCCTTTGGCCTTAAAGAATGCACCAATGGTGTTCTCACATATTGTTGTTCAAGAATTTCAAGACTTCATTCATAAATTTCTTCAAGTATATTTGGATGATTGGACATTGTATGGACTAGTTAAATACCATTATGACTATTTGAGGTTGATGTTTGAAAGATGTAGGCAATTTAACATCTCCTTGAACATTAAGAAGTGTATCTTTGCAACACCATTTGGTACTTTTCTTGGACACATCATTTGTATAAGGAAGGATTGTTGGTAGACCCAACCAAAATTGTAGTCATCTTGGGGTTGAGGAGCCAACTAATCAAGTGAAGTGCGTGGATTCCTTGGACATACTTGGTTATTACCAAAATTTATTAAGGGGTATGCAAATATTTCCATGCCACCACTTGAAGAATTGTTAAAGGAAAAGGGAAAATTCTATTGGGGTGACATGCAATAACAAAATTTTGAGACTTTAAAGGAGAAGCTAACCACCATGCACCCTATCTTACATTTCCCTTCTTGGAATAAAATTTCCATGTTCATGTGGATGCCTTTGGTACAACCATTGGAAGTATTTTAACAAACCAGGGAAGGTAATGTAGATCATCCCATTTATTTTGTAAGTAGGAAGTTGACATGGCAATCGAAAAAATTATACAACTACTACAGAGTGTGAAGCATTATCAATGGTACGCACTTCACAAAGTTTAGATAATATTTTTATTAACAACACCATTTTTATTTTCTACATTGATCACATGGCACTTAAATATCTGGTTAACAAGCCAGTTTTGTAAGGGCACATTTTTCATTGGATCCTTTTATTCCAAGAATTTGATTTTTAGTTATAGTGAATCTTGAAAAGAAATTTGGGACCAAATCATTTGTCAAGGATTAACTTTGGTGAGGAGGAATGCAAAAATCATATAAAGACACTATGTCATATGCTTATTTGTTTAGACACACCATGCAAACTGACTTAGAAGATATTATTCTTACACACATGAGAGTTGTGCACTAAAGGTATGAAGACCCTAGAGAAGAAGTAACTAGTGATTCACGTGCCCCTACCAACTAATTGGAGGAGACTTATACAAGATGGGTAGAGATGAAGTCTTGTGCATGTGTGTGTTGGAACATGAGTGTGAAGCCATAATGGAAGAAGTGCATGGTGGAATAGATGAGAGGTCATTATGTAGGTGAAGTAATAATGCACAAGATATTACTTGTTGGATTATGGTGGGAGAAACTCTATAAGGATACCAAGGCATTTGTCAAAGCATGTGATCATTTTCAAAGGATAGGAAAACTACAAAACCAGATGAAATGTCGACTTGTGACCTATAACAAGTGCAAAACCATTTGAGAAGTGGGAAATTGACTTTGTTGGCCCAATTACACTAGCTACATGGAAAGGAATGTGCACATTACATTATCATCATACATGCACAAATTACTTGACAAGGTGGGCGAGGTTACATCACCTACAAAGGATTACATTGCAACTACAACAACAAGATTTTTATGGGAAAACATCATTAGTAGGTATGGTTGTCCATTGAGCCTTACTAGTGATAGAGGAACTCATTTCTTGAATGAGACAATTAGAATATTGGGCATAGTTTATGGTAGCCATCATAAGACTACCCCTATCACCCACAAGCCAATGGAACTACAAAATTTCAATAAGATTTTGGGACAAACATTGACAAATATTTGTGATGTAGGAAGAAAATATTGGGATGAAAAAGTCTCAGCATGTTATGGGCATATAGAACTACATACAAAGAGTTGAATAAGGCCACACCTTTTCAATTGGTGTTTGGTGCATGGAGGTAGTTTTCCCATATGGAATTCATGTTACCCTCCTATGTATTATGCATGTAGGAGGACTTGATGATGAAAAATTAGTAGAAGAGTGCATTGATAAAATGATGTAATTGGATGAGTGTGTGCACTATTGTGTGATGGAGTCAAAAGATAGAAAAAGTGATAAAGGCTTGACATGATAGGTGCATATTAAGAATAAGTCTTTTTCAGTAGGGAAGATGGTGCTTTTATATGATTCAAAGTTTATGTGCCATCCTGGGAAGCTCAAAGTGCATTGGTTGGGACCATTTAAAGTAACCAAGATATTGGAATCAGTGCATGTCAATTATAGGCATTGGATGGCACTATGTTTCTGGTTACTTCAATGGGAGTAGGTTGAAATCTATATATAAATAAGCTTCTTTTGTGTTTGTAATAAGGAAATATTTCCACTTTAGATTATATTTCCTTTTTGTTTTATTTTTTTTGTTTTTTTTTTAATAAGCATGTTCATGTGTAGGAGTTGATTACTTGGTTTTAGAATGATGCACGAGAGGACCACACATGTGGGTTTAGCATGGGGTGAAAAAATGTAGGTGCACAACACATACTTAGTAGGAGGTTGATGAAAGAGCACGTGAATGGGTAAGATGAGATAATGGTGCATGATGGAAAAATATATTGGTGTGTGGAAGAAAGCATTAAGAGTGGTTGGATATGGTGCGAAGGTGCTTAAAGGTGAAAGCTGCGAATGAACTAGAAGTTGATGAAATTTATCATATGAAAACCACGTGAATGAAGATCCACATAGTGTAACGTGAGGGAGGAAGCAAAAAGGTAGACTACTTGGTAAGTGGCGAGAGAGGAAATGTGTGTGGTGAAGGAAGATACACACAAGAGGGTCTAAAACTTGGAAAGTAGTAGTGTGCTAAAGGTTATGGACTACCACATGAACATGGGAGAAAAATAAAAAAAAAAAAGTGGAAAAGTAGAAAAGATATTTAAAATTAAAAAGTGGTGGTAGGTAGAGTGTAATTAATGTAGATGGAAATCATAAAATCTATAAATAGGGCGTGAATGAATTTATTCCTACCTTGTTATTTGAGAACTTTTACAATAGAGAGATCAATTATGACAAAGTGTGAAGTGTGAAAGAATGAACCAGAGAGCTAAGGAAAAGTGTGAACTATAGATGAGTGAGAACAAGCACAAGACCTTGATGGTAGTGAGCTCTTTATGAAGAAGTGGAAGCTAGGCAAAGGGTTGAAGATAAGAAAAAAATCTAGGGCTCATGGGTGAACACTCACAGAGAAGACACGAGAGATAGGGCACAAATTGATCTAAGGCACAAAGTTAAAGTATCTGAGATACACATATTGAGAAAGAAGTTTGGATTTTGGCACCAAAGGTAAGAATTGAGCAAGTGATTAATTTTGACACCTAAGCATGCAATTTGAAGATTTAAAGTTTATACCAGTTTAAAGAGAAAAAAATGGCACCAAAAAGAGAACCAAAGAACAAGAATAAAACTATAGAGTCACATGAAGAATGGTTTTTATAAATATAGTACCCCTAGGAGGTGAATATAAGAAATCCATGGGAATACAAACTCGAAAAGTGTAAGATTAATGAGTACAATCACTAAATATAGGGTCATGAGATAGACATTTAGATGGATGTGGTAAAAGAACTAAGCCAAAGAACCACATAGGGACAAGTAGTCTTGTATGATAAGGTGTGTAAGGCCTTGGAGACTTTAGGAGTGATGCAACTATTTTAGGTACCTTACATTGGGAGGCCCACACACATGTACTAATGGTTGATCTGTCAGAGTACACAAATACTATTTCTACTTTGTTGGGAGGAGGATGTTGTTAATTACACAACTCATTCATAAGGTTATTGGGTTGTGCGTGACACTAGTGAGAAATAAATTTGGAATTATTCGATGAAGTGGCTATAGAAGCCAAAACAATAAAGTTCTAGTATCAAAGAGGGACTTGACCATTCAACATTGTGAACATAATAAATCCTAGGACAAAAAAGTTACGTGCTTGTAAGTTGCAAACTATAGGATTTTGAGAGGTGGAAGGAAGTGAACAAGAATTTCTTACATATTGCACATAAAATGACACAAAAGACCCAATATAACATTTCCTTTTACATTCTTTGAAGGCATCATTTAGGAGGTGAAGGAATAAGTAGATAAAGGTGAGAAGATTACTTTGGGTTCCATTATTTTGTTAATTGTATCATGAGAGATAAGAGTACCGATGGCCTTGAGAATAATATATGGGAACACCCAATAGAAAATAAGTCACCAATGGAAAGGTTCGCTAGATATAATTGCGAGTGGGTGTGATCGCTAATCCAATACAATACACTACTAGATAAGTGGTACGAGAATAATGCACGATGCATTAAAAATGAGTGACGCGTCCCAAGAGAGATTTCAAAATCTTGGATAAGTAGGTTGAATTCACTGTGATGTAACATTTTTTCCTGGATATTTTTACTAAACAATGACGAGATGGGCCCGTGGTGTATGTTATCATTCGCATTCACCACAAGTTAATTTAAGGGCACAATGAACATGATATTGGATGCATAATTATTAAAGTTTAATGTAGAACTGCGATAGAATCAGACTACCATACCTTGAGAAATACGTATGACTATGAGTCCAATGCGGCTTATGTGGAAATACTTTGGAAAAAATAGATGGACCTCATCCCAACATGACTAACCATGATGGTTGGAAATGAGACTATATATATACATACACCCAAAGATGAAAGATGGGAAGATTATATAAGTGCACAACCTACAAATGCTGAAACCTCCCAAGAAGAAGCCAAAGGTAAAGATTACCAAACAAATATAAGAGGAAGAGGAAGAGGAAGATTTAATTGAGGGTTAGTTAGACCATAATAGAAGGAAAAATGTGAGAGTAGAGTTCCAGGATGCAAATGCCTCACACACACATATGGAACCTCCAGTTCAAAAGAGCACAAACCAATCCCAATAATAGAGGAGGAGGAGAGTCCCCATGTCATCCATAATTTGGATGAGGAAGATGAGGAGTAGCTAGTAATGAAGGAACCATACAAGGAGAAGGAATAAAAATAAGTGGAAGAGCATAATAAAGAGCATGTGCAAGGAGAACATGAAGAGGATACACGTAATGCACGAGAAGAGAAAAATAAAGGAGGTGGAGAGGAAGAAGAGGGTGAAAGAGAACAAGTAATTGGGGAAGATCAAAGAACTAGAGGAGAAGCGATCGAGGAACATTTTAATATTGCACAGAGACTCAAAGAAGTCATGTGTAGGAGAAAGTAAATGAAGGAAAATTCCACAGTACCCCCATGTCAAATATCGATGACCCCTTCAACATGATAAGGGAAAATTCTAGAGTTCAAGACTAGTAGAGGACCTATTATGTTGGAAAATGATAGATGAGGTTTGGGCCCTTTCATGCATAGGGAAGATGATCTCATAGAATATGTAGACACACATGGAGGAGCCTAAATTTGAGGTGAGCAAGGATTCATATTCAAAGATGAAGTTGAAGAAGGATCCAAATTTTCAAGTAGAAGGATAGAGAAAAAAATCTCACCGAGGATTTAAAGGATGAAAAGAAGAGAACATTTTTGCATATAATAAGGGAATATAGTTAGTAACATTATGTGTGAATGTCTCAACTTTGTTTACCATGCTAAGCTAGAGCACGATACCAAACTAGAGTACTTGGAGGTTCTCAAGGTTAGAATTTTGTTAATCAAGGAAAAGGTTGAGAAAATATTGAAGAATATGAGGCTCTTATCGTAGAAGTGAAGGAGGTCAGTGTAGAAGGTAGAGAAATTTCTTGATAATTTCCTAATCTTGATCCCATACTTAATGCGCACACTTAAGTGAATAGGCATAGTTGAAGAAAATACAAGCCAAGATGAAAAATAATAAGGCTAAGTGCAAGAAGTTGATGAAATAGGTTGTAGAAAAGAGATAACTAATAAAATCCTTAAAAGAAACATTTAAAAAGATGCTTAAGGAGATAAAACCTCTTGTGATGTGTAAGATAGATACCCTAGAGGGTATTACCTCGACTTAGATGTGGTAGTCAAAGAGTGAAGGAGAAGGTAGATGAGCTAACTTTTGAGAAAGTACCGGATATTATGGAAGCAAAACCTAAAAAGGATACAAAAGAGCTTGAGGGCTAGAAACAATTAGAAAGCACAATAAATAGAGAGTTTCTAGAACTTTTCCCACCATCTAAGGCTTGAATTTTTAGATGCTCACGCAAATTCTTCATTCTTTAATTTAGTGGGTGTAATTTCCCATATTCTTTATTCTTCAGATATTCTTTCAATTTTTATTTATTATTTGATTCATGTTATCATCGAGGATGGACAATAATCCTAGTGTGGAGTAATGTTGGGAAACAAAAATGGGTAAGTACTAGTCATGCGTGGAGGTTGAAGACCGCATGAAGGAGGGTGCACATTTACCGAGAGAAAAACAACTAAGGACCAGAATGGATGTGTGGAAGCATGCACACAAGAAAAGAGAATCGAATGTAAGTTAGTGCACAAAGGTACACGTGAGGGAAAAGGAGATCAACACATGAAAGGTCCATGCATATGCACACGATGTTACAAGACTTAGGAAATTTTCCAGTAAGCTAAAAATAGGAAAAAAAAGTAGAGATAATATAACATGTAAGGTACGTCTAGAATTAGGCGATGGAAGGAAAAGCACATGTGAGATAGGTAAAGAACATGCATGGACAAATCTATTTATAGGAACAAATCATGGATGAGGCTGAGCTATTTATATCCCAAGCTAGAGTTAAAGAATGACATGCAAGCTATATTTAGGCTATCTATTCTTAGGAATAAAGTATGTAAGCATTGAAGGGAAAGTCCCCACCATATATAAAAATGTGTCACACTACATGTAATGGATATGATGATGGGGGATTATGTGAGATACATATGATATGAATGTAAGAGTGTTAGAGGTATGCAGTTAGGGAGATAACCACATCTTGAAAAGTGAAAAAAGGAGGAACTCGGTAGGTTGCGTGTACTTTGGGTGAGCATCTAGACATCTGTCTAGGTGAATTGCGAGTGCTCGACCTTATGAAGTGTTGTCTACTACAGGTCCAACGTAACTGTGAGCTAACACTTAAGGAGAAATTCAATCAAGATTTTGTAGTTCTTGAGGAGTTCCAAATGTACTACCCAACTAGATATATCCCCTCATGAACCATCAAAAACCCTATGTAGAACCCCCATTTCAAAACTTGCCACTTAAGAACCCTTCTATCCAAAACCCTCTCAAATAAAACCCATTGTCTAGAACACACCCATTAAAACCCCCACTTGCGCATATATAGCCTTATTTCTATGACCAATCCTTGAAACTCCTAGAATATAGAAGCATAAAGAATGTAAGAAACCATGTGCATTTATGAGAGATCATATGGTGTGAAAAGAGAATCAAAACCTTAGAAATTAAGGTGATCTAGTTTGTTACTACACTTTAGGACCATGTATACATGTGGTACCAAAAGTATGATCCATTATAACAAGTAGTTGATTATGAATTAAGAAATAGTTCTTGTAAGAGTTTAACATATAAGAGTTTAAACAATAGAGTCTAACACTCTTGAAGGAGATTAAACAAGTCCTCATAGAAAACATGCACACATATGATATAAGGTTTAAACCCTTAATATTGAATCTACCTTTGATTTCCATCTTGTTCAACATGTGTAATGATTTTTTGGTGGCCTACTTATGCTTTTAGGTACACACTCTTAATGAACACCTATGTAGATTTACATAGAGCATTAGAGGTGGTGTTGCATGCATAAACAATAAGAAGTGTGGATATAATGGTAATTCCATTCTTAGAGGAACAAATATCCAATATGGATGATAAATTGTAGATAATTATATCTATAGGTGCACAAGAGAGATATATAGGGATTTGGTGCCTAATATTTCAAGTAGAAGGGCACACAAAGAATATTTGTCCAAGGAAAGGTGTGCATTTTGCCACAAAAGTATGTAAAATTTGTAAGGGTGACAATGATGTGTATTTTTGTTTCATACTTTAGAGGGAAAATAGATAAATGTGTATCTATGGTGTCGAGTTTGTGATAAAAGCACCCATAACACATGACATTGTTATGTGATCAAAGAGGAAAAATAAGTGCGTGCAAGAGGAAAAATCCAAGCAACAACCTCACCATATTAACCAAACCAAGGATTTTTTTGGAGTGAGAGGCCAACACGGTAGATGAATAGTAATGGGAGGAGGTAGGTTCTCCTAGAAGTTTCTACAAGTGTGGTTATCCAAGTCACTACCAATGTGATTTCCCAAGTTACCAACTTGTGGGTATTCTTAATAAAAAGATGACCTAGAGGCTGAACAACATTATGGAGGTTGTAAGGATGGTTAAAATTGGAGCATGAGTGCCCAAGTGAAACCCGGAGACCAAAGGAAAGATAATAATGTTGTGACTACTCATATCAACCTCAATGCTCAACCAACATGAGTAGAAATTCCATGTGAACCCAAGCAAGAAATACTTACCAAAGTCATGTACTATCCAAATGGGGCTAGGAAAAAAGCTCATTCTTAAAGATGCCCAAGAGATGATAAGATAACTGCAGGTAGAAATCTAGACTACACATGAAGTTTAAGTGCACATGAAATAAGAGACTTGAAAGGGACCCACAAATAACGAGATTAAGGAATTAACTGAAATCCTCAACTTATTAAATACTAGTGGTATATTGATTCTTTTAAAAGACTAGTTAGAGGAATTCCTTCAAGTAGATATCTATGGGGAAGAATAAATAGGATGCCGATAGTTTAAAATTAAAAAGTGTGGCTTTGACAACAAGCTATTACTATACGTGGCCTTGAAAGTGCATGACATATGCAATATCTTAATTTATATTGACATAAAGGTGAATATACCCACCAAGGATGCATGAACATGCATGGAGAGACCAACATTGGAGCTGATCCCAAATACCTTGTTTATGGCTAACAACAAAATGTGATCTCACTTAGCCCCTATAAGGCATAAGAATGGATATTATAAGTGTGAAGTTTACGAGTAATTTTGAGGTTATAGGACTTGTTGAGGCCAACCATTACTCTACTTTCTAACATATTCCATGGTGCTTTAAGAACAATGTGGATATGTGATTTAATAAGTACTAAATGAGTTTTGATGACATAAACCACATGGTAGTGATTTCATTGGATCTAACCCAAGGACCCACCTTTATGGAGACAATGGATGTTAAAGAAGATATCAACTACATTTACAAACTCATAACATGTAGAGGTGACTATGTTTAACTAGATACAAAGGATATGTTGAATGGGAAAGTAGTGCATCAACCTCAAAAACTACCAACAATGCTTTTCAAAGGTGGGTCAAGGAAACTTATGAGATTACCAATAGGAGATGCATCAAGATCAAGAGAAATTACATAAGATACTTAAGGAGCAGGGTGTTGAGAACCACAAAAAAATTACTAAGCCAAGGTGTGCACTAGCACATGTTTGGAAGCCAAAGTGTGTGCTTACCAGTAAAGATCCTATTTACATGAGGAGTGTACCCATGGTCAAAATATTATTTAGGATCAGTAAGGGAGTACTTTCAAAGCTACTAAGATATGATGGAACTACTTGTGCACATGCCTACATAGTGGACTTAGAGGTTTTCCTTCCTAGAGTGAAAGAAAGACTAGAATCTCTTATCCACACCCTAAAAAAATTCAATCAAGTGGTGGGAAACACGTTTCCCCTCACTACTAAAATGGAGAAACATTCAAGAGGACTTCTCAACCCAATTTTAGAGGAGCAATGCAAATGTAAACCTACTAGGTTGTAATGGGAGCACGTCCACTCACCCATGTGCATACTTGTGAATAAATATGGGTTAAAAACCCACGAAATTATCACTTTATCTATGGGTATATGCATTTTATAATATGTTGATATCATGGGCACACACATGGTATATTTTGGGCAAGACAAGGAGAGAGATAATATATCTGGGAGTAGTTAAAGGTATACTTGGCACATACCTTCTAGTTTAGGTCCACATATGGAGAATGTAATGAGTTGTTGGTTGTAATAAAGGAAGCCATCTTTCCAAATGATGTTGTTATTAAGGAAATAGTAACACAAATCTTTTATAATGAATATTATGTGATTTAGGATCTCTTCAATGAAACAACCTTCCCAAGCTCCAATGGATGTCGGGGTTAGCAAAAATAAAGTCTAGGGAAAAGGGAAATGACCTAATAAAGGCCAATGACCAAGAAGATTGTAAAGAACATTTAATTATCCCAACTAGTACTAGTGAGAGCATTATGGAAGACATACACTACACAAAAAATGTATTACATTAAACCTATACACATATTAGAAGTGAGCATTGGATTTAAGGTAGAGCCATATATGACCACTATAAGTATGATGTGGATATATTGCACATAGTTGAGATACTAAAATAATTCAAGGACTTGTTTCCCAAGGGCTACCACAAGATTAACGGAGTGCATGCATCCCTTGGAAAGATGACCATAAAGCTAAAATATGGTGTGCCTAGTAAGAAAGAGGTTGTATCACACGAATTTCAATATATGGAAGAAGGTAAAGGAACATATTGATTAGATGCTTGAATTAGGGGTCAAATATCCCATAGAGGAGTTTGAATGGGTGATCCCTATGGTGATCAACATTAAGAAATATGGGCACATAAAGAATTTATGTCAAAATTTGCATGATGTATGAGGCTTACATCTTTGATGACTTTACCACCCCTTTCACAATAGAAATCCTTGAGGGCATGATAGGGTGTAAAATTTATACCTTTAGTGATTGATTCTCTAGATACCACCAAGTCTAGGTTGTTAAGGAAGACAAAGGAAAGACCACCTTTACAACAAAATGAGGCTCATTTACATAAAATGTAAATCCCTTTGGTCAAAATAATGTGCTAATTAATTTCTCTCACATAATGATTAAGGTGTTCAAATATTTCATCTACAAGTTCCTATAGGTGTACCTAAATGAACAACTTGTTTATGGTTTAGTGAGAGACTACCATGCTAAATCAAGCTAATGTTTGAGAGTTGTGGGAAAGTACAAATATCCTTGAAACTTTAGAAATGCATATTCATGAGAGAAAGGGGGAGAGAGGGGTAAGGGAGGGAGGGAGGGAAAAATACCATACATAATTCACAAAAGTTACAAATCAAGTTACAATATCAGTAAGATATAATTACTTATTGCATCTTTTTTATGGGACATTTATTAAAAAATAATTCAAGCATATTAAATCATGATACTAATAAAATAAAAACCCTAAACCTAAAATTCATTAATAGCTAAAATGAGAAATTCACGAAAAATTTCCCAAATAGTTCAATGCGAACACAATGTAATATCTAATGCTTTTTTATATGATTAGGCCAAGAATAATTTGTTTTTATTTGTATATGTCGAAAAATAAGAGAGTGATACAAGTTAATAAATGTAGTGGGTAAATGATGAAAGACAATGAATTTTATTTTTATTGTGAAATATAAAATTAATTATATGTAACATTAAAAGATGGTGAGAGGGAGAGAGATAGACCATACACAATTCACACAAGTTACGAATCAACTTAAACTCTTAGTAATATTTAATTGCTTATTGCATCTTTTGTTTTATGGAACATTTAAAGATACATAAGAGGCATATAACACTTTTTTCAATTCATGGAATTGAAATTCTAGTTTAATGGGTTTCCCTCAAGGAAACACCTCACTTTATTTTTATTCAAGTAGTCTAAATGTTTACCAATAATTTTAAAGAGAGGGAGATCATTTCAAATACAAATTAAAAATTTCTCCAAAATCATTTGTTACGTTCCAAGATACCCATTTATACACAAGAAAATAATAAGGTTACTCATAATGTTTTAATGTACAATATGTGAAGTACATTGAGTTCAAACATATAAGTTGTCATAAGAGATGAAAACCAAGATTAAAGCTTGGTCATCCTTATCACTAGAATGGGATTGCATAGTCATGACCCACTCCACATAGGGTTACATAAAAAAGGAAGTATTATAATCAATTAATCATCAATATAAGTTAGACAATGGGTTCAATGTGATAATAGTTTAATTAATGTACCATTTTACACGAAAAAATATCATTTTACAAGATTATAAAAGTTATTTCAAATGGGTAAATAGTTTGTGGCTAGTTTCGGTTCAACTAGGAGTGCATATTATAACGATATGATTGAAAATGAATTCAGTTTCAATTTATTTGTTTGTTCTATTCCATTTCATGTATCATTTATTTTCCACATAAGCCTATAATCACACAAGGAAAAATAATTCTTGGAATATAATGAGCTCATTTTAGTACAACTTATTTCACACAAGTACATGATGATATCCAATTCTTATAAATTATTTTAGAAATTTTAATCTATTTTTTTATCAATACAACATATCATACTACTCAACTAAAACAATACCCAAATACAAAAATAGTAATCTAATTTCCTCTTCAAATGAAATTATATAATTTAAAGAAAATTGTAATTTCAATATTTGAGTAACACCAATCCTTTATGTTTTTTCCACAACTCTTACCACCTGCAACAACATGGGCTGAAAAAAGATGGCATGGATTCCAATTCTTATATATAACAATGATATCATACAATCACATTCATAGTTTATAGAGAGAGATAACAATCAATATTTACCACATGAATCCGCACTATATTCACAACTCCGATTGAGAGAAAGCAATGTTTAAATTTCTTCACACAAGCAACCAATTTATTTGCATATCAAAATAAAAGTTGAGAGAGAAAAAATCCTTTTTCATTCAATTAAAATTTATAGAATAATTTTCAAATTATCATTTGTTTTACACTACATGTTGAGTTTTCTTTCATATTATCGAAGTAAGAAGAGTGTTTTGTTTCATTTGCGCATATTTTTGTTCCAATGTAGGAACTAGGAATGAAGGGAACAATACTAACTATTTCCTTCTAATCACATCCAATCCATCATGGTGAAATATACCAATATGAAGAGGTCTAAGACACTTTTACATTTATGGTTATCATAACAAGTCATCACTCCTACATCTTTGTATCGACATGACCCAACACTACATAAGTGTTATGTGGAGATCATTACACCAACTACATATGTTCATATTTGAAGGGGATTAAAAAACATTCCCAAAGTTAGAAACATAATAAGAATCATTCCCTAATATAGACCAATAATTGTTGAGTGGGTTGACTTGTGGAGTTAAAGTTGGATAAATGAGTCTAAGTACAACATAGTTCAAACATAGCTGAAATGACCAAAAATGGCTTTAGAAAAAGTCACCAATCACCTAACCAGAGAATTGGTCACTTCCAACCATTTTTATATATGATAAGAATGTAGGGAAGCTAAAAAAACTTAAATATGGCAACTGATTCTCATTTTAGAGGCATCAACATGGAGCAAATTGGTAGAAATTGACAGTTTACACTTGAGTACCGTAGGCCAAAGTGGGTTCAAAACGGCATATGAAAAGATATTACTAATGACATAAGGTGAAAATAATCATGGATCACAATTCTCAATGTGGGAATAAAGAGGTTTAAGGCAGAAGGACACAATTTCTTAGTCCACAAGTCTTAAAAATAGGATGATTCCAAAATAGTTTCGCAACATTGAGTGGTTACCTCATGTGATCATATTTTTAAGGTGGTTTGGAAATCCATGCCAAATAAATTCCAAATAAGGAAATTTTATATTTTGAAATATATTTTTATATCTCTATATATCAAGGGAAAAGTTATAATCACAAAATTGGATGATAGGTGTTTATAGACGTTCACCATGTATATTTTTAGAATGAAATAATAATTGTTTAAGAGTTATCTTAAAAATGATAAAGTTGGTTTACTCGAAAGGGAATTAATATCATTATATGAATAATGAAATATTTTAATGTAAACTCATGAAAATATGTTCTAATAAAGTGGTAAAATGATGAAGGTGAAAATGGAGTAAGAGGAGAGTGACTCTCTTACTCCCTACCCGTTGAATGAGGTCAATCCACGATGAATGGATTTGTACAACTCTTTGTCTTCCCACTAACATGGAAAATTTTAAATATGGTTGAGTTTGGGGATGCTAGTGGCTCTTCATCATATAATTTTTTTCCCACACGGTTCTCCTTTTCATACATGTTCTAACTTCACATATGGTTGCATGTGGATGGTGGTCTCTAGCTATCTTTTGGGTGGCATTCATTCAATGGTTTTGAAAGGTGGTTGCTTGATGATTGTTTGTTAAATTTTTGATGAGTTGCGTGAGGTATTATTTTGATTTGATCCTAAAAACCTTCAGAAAAATCTTAGGTAATTCAACAAAACCTTTCAAATAACGTCAACCTACATGCTCTTAAAACATGTGTACAAGAGTTAACCATAGAACTCCGAGAATCCCCGAGGCACTCCTAAAAACATTCATCACCACTCTGCACATTCGACATTTGATAGGTATCCATGAAGAATACCTTAATTCCTTCTATGAATTTAGAAATTAAAAGTGGGGATCATCCATGCATACATCCATTATGAAGGATACGACTTCCTTGTTTTGGATGTCACACTGGTATCTTCCATGTGATTCTAAAAGAATAATTCTAAATTATTTTTCACTTATGGAATTGAGAATGCATGGTCTTTAAAGACCCGTCTTATTTAGATTCTTTGATTTCCTCCTCCTCCTCATTTAGCTTCCATTTTCCTATATAGTTGTCTCATTTTTCATGCCTCTCTTCTCTCCTCAAGTGTGTGTGGCCTTGGTCTTCTTCCTCTTCCTCTTCTTGATCCTTTAAATTGCTTTACCAGATGGAAGTATTTAGGAGGTGATCTAGGTTTAACACCAGCTTCCTTAGATCCTTGGTCATCACTCCTTAGTCATGAGCCCTTTTGGAGGGGAGGGTGTCCTTGGCAGTGTTTTGGCTTATGTTTCTACCTCAACCTTATCTTCCTCACACACTTTGAGCCAAACTTATTCATTGGACATAGTTCCACATTATTGATCTAGTTGAGTTGGTGTGTGCATCTATGTTGAACATTTTCTTTCTCTTCCTCTGAAGTCGGAGACTGGTTATTTCTAAATCCACACTTTGGATTGCACTTCGCGCATGTGTGAAGAATTTTTCATGCAAACTTGTCTTAATACCTTTTATCTTTTATTTGGTGAGAAACATCATCTAAACCCTACTATTATTTTTCTCCATTACCATGTTATAGTACCCTTAGGGGTACATTTAGGTTTTTTTCATTCTCTCCTTTTTCTTAATTGAACTTCTTTTCTTGGGTGCGTGCATCTACTCATCCTCCTCTTCTTATTGGAGCACTCTTCTTTCTACCCTCTTCTTGGGATTAAAAAGTACTATATCCAACATGGTCGATTATTCGAAGTTATTTTTGTTGTGGATCAATATCACACAAGCGAGTCTCCTACATTTCTACATACACACAATCTTCCCTACATATATGTATGTAGTCCATAGGAGATGAGTTTTAGAATCTATGTGCTTCACATAAAGTTCTATTTTTACACATATATAATATGATTTACGAATTGAAAAAAATACTCTACTATAAACCAAAAAGTAAGCTTTTCCCATGAATCCATTGTATTGTATTTTAAAGTTATATGCATGAGAGAGTGGTGATGTATCATCGTGAACTATGTGTGTCCCTTCACTAGGTCTGGTAGGATCCTAGGAATGTGACATTCATCTTCAAAGGTAGTCTTCATGTTTCTCAAATAATTAACTAATATAGCCATGCATACTTTTTGATTTTGGAAAGGTTGAGGTATTCTTTGCACCACGTGGTTGGAGATTTTCTCTTAAGGGTGTACTTCCACGTTATCTCCATTTCTCCTTTAGGTACGTGAATTTCATTAAAGACCAAAAGAATGAGGATCACAACCCACATGAATTTTCCTCCTACATAATGTACTAATTATTTATACACATAAATTCTCTCCATAGTCTATTGAGAAATATAGTAGTACATACTTGTTGCCATTTGTGCACTATGTGTAGGAACCAATTTTTACCTCTTTCCATATTTCAAGTCTTGTTAGTTTGGTACTAAAAAAGCATGCCATAACCCTTGTCACTGGATCAAAAATGTTTACAATAGGGAAGGTGTGCCCTCCCATCTTATACTTCAACAGTCCCCTACCTTCTCAACTTCTAGTTCATCACGAAAGTCTAAGACAAGGTATTCTCCAAATGAAACTAACCCGGTGGCCTTACTAATGTAAACGGTGGTGAGCCTCATTCCTTATCTAATAAAATAGAAGTACCCTTCATACAAGTAGGAAAGTAGGAATTCAAAAATTTCGTGGGTTTACCAAAATAGGGCAACTCAAATATTTGTAACACTCCCACATATTCTCTTGTGTGCCCGACATTATTATAAAAATGATCCCACTATCATAGAATTTTGGTCATTCTATTTCATGTAATAATAAAAGAGTTTTGCCTCTAGAATTGGTGCATGGTGATTAAAATATGTGATTGTGTAGATTGTCACCATATAATTCTAATTTTATCTACATACCACAAAGTCTAGATACTGCATTTTAGAGAACATGCTTGTGAGGGGCGTGAGATTTTTAGCCTTGTTTTCACCTTTCTACTAGGTATCATTGTGCACCCTTATTTCTTACTTGGTCCCGTAGTAGAAGTAGTGGGTTGCATCTCTTTGTATTGTGCATCTATGTCTTTGAGATCTTGTATTATGACTCTTTCCTCCTCTTCCTCTTCCAATATTGAGTCACTTGATTATCTTGATGAACTTAACTCACTAGAGGAACTATATTATTGCATGGAACTTAATTCATACACATCCATAAGTATAATTTTTTTCTAACATCCACCTGGTCTTAAACACTTTTTGATTTACCATGGGTTGGGTAATGGTTTGGAAGCCCCTTGTTTTGATGAAAAAGGTCAACCCCCATGTTTTTTTTTATCATGGGTAAATAGTTTTGAAGGGACTATACCCTGTGTACAAAAAGGCTCAAAAGCCAGATATCAAAAGAAGAGAAACCAAACCTAGATATGCCAAACACCATAGACTAGGAGGATCAACAACTAGATAATACAATATAGGTAGCAAAACAGGATCAAGACAGACAATGATCCGAATAAGAGTGAAAGAGACAAAAACAAACAAGAGGGAACCACCATTGGTCATCCCAGCAAAAAATAGCATCAAAATCACCAAACAACAGCAACTTCACCACCAGTAAATAGCAACAGGGCACCACATCACTTGACAGCTCGGTCAATCTTGGCCTTAATCGTTTGGAGTGAGACGAAGAATGCAATGGCCATGGCCTAGGATGGATCTTTCAAATCTGCCTAGGCAATTGCAAGATCTCTGTTTTCCTTTGATCCCCATATATCCTCGGTAATGCCGCTAAGACTGCATATACTTCGCACATGTTTCTCTATAAAATTATAGATACTTTTAAGAGCTGAGAGGATACAATCATTACGCCCTTTTGCATTGCCAAGCTTGGCATCTAGAGAGAGAAGCTTCTTGAATATTTCAGCAGTGGTATCATCTTCTTGAGTTTTTAGCTTCCTTTTGCCCTTTGTTTTATCCATATCCCTAATAGCACTCTTTAGGTCATGAATCTCCTTTTCCATCTTTTCAACCCTGACCAACAGGTCCACTTCTTTAGATTCCTTCACCGGTTTACTTATGTGAAGTAAATTCTCTACAAGTTCCATATCTTTATGGCTTCTTAAAACCCTCTGTGAAGATGGCAGAGGGACCTTAGCTTTCATTTCTTTCCTCTTCCTGCTGGGGTAGCAATGTCAAGTTTTCTATCGGCAAGGGGAGGAATGGAGGCGGGGGAGTAGGTTGGGGGCGGGAGCAGGCTAAGCAATGGTGGTGGATGAGTAGGATCAACCCTTGGTGAAGGGGAACAACCCTTGTGTGATTTTGCACCTCAAGAACAAATTTCTCCAATGAATTCAACAAATAATGAGGAAAATTTATGGTAAGGTTCCTGCAAAAGTGATTAAGGAAAATTAAGTGCTTCTGGGGGATATTGACAAATCTCCCCTCCAGAGTAACGTACCTTACCACCATCCTTGCAATCTCAATGAAGGGCTCAGGAATAGATGCTATTTTGATGCCACCATCACAAACTCCAGATTCTCCCCCTCATCGAGGAACTTTTTAGCCTCCACCTCTCTGTCCATGTGCTTGTTGAAGAATTTGGTTCCATCTAGATTGAGCCCGGTGACCTGGGAAATTAGCTCCTCAGAAATCTTGACCTTGATATTACTGTACTCAATAGTGTGATTCCTCCAGCCATTCATAAATTTTATTGAAATATCCTAATCGAAACCTTGAATCTTTTCAATAAAATTTGTAAGACCCCATTTTTGCAAATAGTTCCAGAGAACTGTATCATTTTTCCATGCTAGATTATGGGTGGGCTCAGTCTTACAAGGTGGTCCCCCATTTTGCATGTGATGCTTCTACTTCTCACAACGGTAAAAATTTTAAATCTATACGATTCATCCTCTGCTATGCTTTTGAAGACCTCTAAACGTGCGAGAAAATTGTAATCATTAATCCTCACTTTGCAATTAATAAACCACTCCTTAGCATCTGCCCTACATCTATTAATGATTATGCTCCAAGTCATGCATATCTTTGATGATTTCATCACTTACTTTAGTAGGAAGAGTGTCGCCCCTTAGCCAAGTTTGCAATGTATTGTTTACCCCAATATTTGCCAAACCATCTGCTACACTATTGCCTTCTCGGTAGGTATGTTTGATTTTAAAATTATCAAAACTCTTGCAAATATCAATAGCTTCATTATAAAGTCCCTGATTGACCAGCTTGGAGGTTGTTTTTGGTTTAAAAATTGATAATGTTTAGTGAATCACCCTCAATTATAATATTGGAAATATTACAATCTCTAGCTAACCTTATTCCCCAAAGCGTTGCTAAAGCTTCCGAGTAGTGATTGGTTTGCCTACCCATTTTGCCAGAAAAATCAGCAACAAAACAACCTCTGTGATCTCTAATCACTCCACCTCCTCTTGAATCCCCAGGATTGCCTTTTGAGGCCCCATCAAAATTCAACTTGTGCCATGTATTGGGAGGCTAAATCCATCGAGACAGTGGATCTATCAATGCTACTGTTATTCTTGTTCCTAACAGTGCCAATGTTCCAAGCAGCCAGAATGTGCTCTTCTTCCTTAGGGTAAAGTCTATTTTTAGGGGGTTTAAATCTTTCAATGTTGTCTTTTACTGCAATGATAATTTCTTTGTAAATTTTTTTGCATATCTTTCTGGTATTCCTGAAAATGACAACATTTCTATCTTTCCGGACTCGCCACATGGTGTGAGGAGAACCGATTGTGATAATCTCCTCACCACATAGTGTTTGTAAGGAGATTTCCATTGTTCCCAGGCTTGTAAAAAGTATGGGGAAAGATTCATTCTGATTGAAGTTTTCAAAAATAAGATGCCAGATTTTGGAAGTATACTTACAATGAAGAAAGAGGTGTTTGATGTCTTCTGCTTCCTCCTGACACATGCAACATCTGTTAGGCATGATAAATCCTTTCCTAATGAGATTTTCATTAGTGAGGATATTTCCTTTAATGATAAGCCACCAGAAGAAATTTACTCTAGGGGTTAGCTCGGGCATCCACAACTTATGCCATTCAATTTCACTTTCAATAGAGGCAAAGAAAGAATTGTAGCCAGATTTAACCGAGTACTCTCCATCAAAGGAATCTTTCTAAATAAGTTCATCCTTATGATTTTGAGGACTGATATGTATTAGGGAGAGATGAATCTGCATGGATGAAACAACAGACTGCATATTATCCTCATCTACTTTGATATGTTTCCATTTCCTTTTGTTGTCAACCACCTCAATATAGTCCTGGACTTTCTTCCCATAATTTCTAATTAGGTTATCTTTAATGTGTCCATAAGAGGAAATCCAGTTAATGTCTAACCATTTGTCATTCCAGAAATCAATGTCTTTTCCATCTCTGAGCTTCCAGCTGCATCCCTGGGAGAGAATATGCCTGATGTGGAGAAGATTATTCCAGAAAATTGATCCATTCGGAAGTAGCTGATCAAAAAGAAAGGAATTCATGTTCTGATTGGAAAGGTATTTGATTTTGATCAACTCGGTCCATGGCTTCTACTCTTTTATAAGCCTCCAACCCAACTTTGCAATTAGAGCAGCATTCATATTTCGGATATCTTTGATGCCTAAACCCCCAATCCGCTTTGGTTTATAGACCTGCTCCCAAGCTACTAAATGGTACCTAAACTTGTCTTATGTGCCATGCCATAAAAAGTTCTTTTGGATTTTTTCAATGCTATTCACCACTGCTGTTGGAATGTTGAACATCGACATGATATAAATAGGTAAGTTCTGAAGAGTGCTTTTTATCAATAAACATTTTCCAACACTTGAAAGTAAAGCACCTTTCCAACCAAAGAAGTTTTTTTCTGAAATCTCTTAAGTAGATCATTCCAAACCTCATTAGAAACCTTACTAGTACTCATAGGGAGCCCTAGATAAGTAGCTAGAAGGGAGTTAATTGTATAACCAAGAATGAGAGCAATATTTCTTTGCCTTTCAATAGGAGTATTGAAAAAGTAGACTGAGCTTTTGTCAAAGTTTACTTTCTGTCCCGAGGCTTCCTCATAAAATCTTAGAATAGTTTTGATAGCCTTAGCTTCAATGATTGAGGCCATCAGAAGCAGGATAGTGTCATCAGCAAACTGCTGGTGAGAGGAAACTTGATTAACAAGTAGGTTGAAAACCCTTTATCATACCAATATGAATAGCTTTTGAAATAGATCGGCTTAAACTGTCAGCCATTATGATGAACAAAAAAGGGGATATGGGGTCCCCTTGGTGAATTCCTCTAGTGCTAGCAAAAAAACCAACTGGTTCACCATTGACAACCACTGAGAATCTAGAAGAGGATATGCAAGATTGGATAATTTTCTTGAATTTATTTTGAAACCCAAACTTGGACAAAACCTCATCCATGAATTTCCGTGGAGACTCGTCAAATGCCTTATGAATGTCTAACTTTGTCATAATAAGATATGCATGTCTAACTTAACATGCCTTATGCATGTTAATGGAGGTTAATGATGGTAATTGATGACTTTGCAACTTACAACCTGTTCCTCTATTGGTGGGTTTCCTTCTTACTTTATTTTCTCTATGTGTCTTCAAGATCATGGTGTTCAAATGCTAGTGGAATTTTTTTAGTTTGTGTGCTTTAAAATTTATATGTAAATATAACTTGTGTTTTCGTTGGAGATCTAAATTTTCTATGAATCCAAGTGTTTTGCGAATGATTTGCTACATTTCTTTTATAATGATTTTGAAAATAGTATCTATTATCAATATTATTTTTTGTGTGTGCATGAATGATCACTTCATCACCCTTTACATTCATTACTAAGTGGTTTCCAACTATTATCTACTTCTAGTTCCCACTCCTTTTATGAGTTTGAACTTTTTCTTGAACAGGGGATGACATAATTGATTTGCATGTGTGCATTGTGATTCATGTGGACTTTGTGTTTCTTCCCCCACACTTCTAATTTCATTCATTTCTTACATTCTTATTATGCACTACATTACTTACGTGTCTAGCAAACTTATTCCTTGTGCATGCCTCCTAGCCCCGTAGCATTTTTCACACACTTCTCAGTCCACGACCTTTTCTTGTGCACTTTGATCATTATTTGTTGTATTAATCATCCCATTTTCTTTCCTTATCACTTTTAATACCAATTTATTTCAACACTTTGTAGATTACATGCATTTCTTCATTTTATTGTGCCCAAAGCACACTATCTTCCCAATGTGTTGAATGTTGTCATAATGCATCTCATTCCTCCATCTCAACCCACATTTATATGACACATGGTCCTCTGTGTGAATATTTTCAATTTATTTCTAGGATTTTGGGAACATAGATATCATGCAATCAAACCAAGTTATAAGAAAATTCACATAACTATTAAAACCCCAAGAACAAAAAGTTTTTTTGAATAAAAACATTACCAATGCCCAAAATATTCACACTTATTTTAACTAACATAAAATGTATAAGTTCAAACTACCTAGAAAGGAATGAATGATCTAACCTAATGGAATTTTCCTTATTCAATTACATAAAGGACCTTCATGGGTGGTAAGGTTTTAGCTTACTCCCATTAAAGTGACTGATAATAAATCTCTATTGAGATTTTTTAGTGTACATTCCTCTATGGGAAAAATATCGTGTACTTCATAAGGTTCTAACCAATGGGTTTGTAACTTCCCTGGGTAACATGTAGAATGTGTGTCATAAAATAGCACCAACATACCCTTCTCCAAAGTTTGGTTCTTTATGTTTCAATCATGCCATGCCTTTTGACATGTTTTCTCTACATCTTGAATCCATTGCATGTGAAATAATTATTCATATAAATTTAAAAGGTTTACAAGGCACACCATGATTGATTCTTAATATTCTATATTTATAAATCATGTTATCTTGAGGGTGGGACCATGAACTCAATGAGTAGGATGACCTCCACATAAAAAACCAACTAAAATGGTGTTTCTTTGCTCAACTTTTTGTATGCCATTCTATATTCTCACAAAACTACAAATACCTTTTCATCCCAAAGTATTTTATCCCAACATCACAAACTTTTATGAGAGTATTGCTTTGTATCTTATTGAAGGCCTTGATCATTCAACTGGCTCAGGGATGGTAAGTCACAATCTTATGGTGTGATCATGAATTCTAATAATAAATATGCGCACCTTATCATTTAATAAGTTAGTACCCTAATCATTGGTCAAACTTATTGGGAATCCATACTTATTGATTGTATTTTCTCTTATGAATATGGTGGCTATCAAAGAAGTGAAATCCTTGGTTGGTGAGACCTCTTACCAATGGGTGGGATAAAAATTTTCTATGATTATATATCTTGCAAGTGTGCATCACATAGTTGGGTTGATTAGGATGATGAGTGGAACCCCCACTTTTCAAATGGATCATGTAAGAGAATTGGTTATGAAGGTGTTTCATACCTATTACTAGGTTTTCGACACGTTGACAATGTTCTCACTTTTGTGCATAGTCCTTGGCATCTTGAAAGAGGTTTCACAAGATTATGTCACTGAATTAGTGGCCACATGTAATTCATTAGTGTGCTTCTCTTAGAATATCTTGTTTCTCATGGTACATCACACACCTACAAATAATTAGTCCCTTCCCATTTTGTAGAAATTCCCACCGACGAGTTGATGTCACACAACTTTTATTGCTAATTGATTCTTTTGTTACGCATTCCAATTTTACGGGGAAAGAAAAATTTAGAGAAAAGATACGATGTTTCTCAATTCATATAATGCATTATTAATCCACAACTATTGGGAATATTGCATGCCATCTTTAATATTATTCACCTCTTTACTAGTTGTAATGCATGAAAGGTGATTGTCCCTACATTGTTATTTCCTAGCTTCACCACCATAGAAAATTGGAACTCTTGGAATAATATGATCCATCGACATACGTGTCCATTTGGAATCACATTGTTTACTATATACTTTAGTACCATGTTATATGCGTAGAATACGAAAGGATTGCTAACAAAATTTTGCCTAAAACTTAGAAGTGCATAGACCATTGAGAGACCTTCATGTTCTATGGTGATATAATTGTGTTCCACGGAGGAAATATTTTTACTAGAAAATAAAATCAAATGATCAATGTTATCTTGATCGAGTTTCATGAGAATTGCACCAATGTCTATTCTCGATGCATTTTCATGCACGTGGAATGGAGTTTTCTAGTCTAGAAATTATAGAATGGGTGTGCTATAGATATTTTCCTTTTAACTCCTCAAAGGGTTTTTTTGTCTTCATTCCATTCAAAATTCCTCGCTTCTTAAGAATTTTATCCAATGGTATGGAAATATTAACATAACCTTTGATGAATTTTCAATAATAGCCACAATGTCCAAAGAATGCACACACATCCCATTGTTTTTATGACACCTCAAATTGGCCAAGAACAACTATTTTTTCTGGTTCAAACAACATTCTATCCTTGCATATAATATGTCTCGAGTAACATTTTATAAGGATTTACAAAAACAAACTTTTTAAATTTCAATGATATATGGAGTTGGCGAAACCACAAAAACATTAGGTGTAAACATTCACAATGATCATTAACTAGGCCATACACTATCTAGTCATCCAATTATACTTGTAAAATAATTAGGATGAAGTATTCAAACACAACTACTACAATGTGTGAAAACATTACAGGTTTGTTCTTGATCTCAAAGGGCATTACAATGTAAGAAAAGGATCCCCATTATGTTGCAAGCGTTGTCTTTTGGTGATCCTCTTCAACTATCTAAATTTGATGGTTTCCTAACAAACCATATGTGAATGTGTATATCTCTCGCCCCATGACACCTTCCAATATATATTTTGTAAATGGTGTGGGAAATGGGTCAACAACATATACCACATTTATCGTCCAAATCTATCTACACATATTATGATGTGATCATTATTCTTGATGTTGTCCATGATAGGGATTATCCATTTAGATTCATCTATTGGAAATATTAATCTTGCTAAAAACATGTCAATTTCATATTTGAGCTTAAAGCACATACGTTGAGATTCATTCGATATGGTCTCCTGCACTTTGGTTTATCACCGTTGAGAAAATTTATGTGCATCTTCCCCAAAGATGGATACAAACCTTCATCTCTAATTACCTATGTGGGAAAAGGTCTTCATAATCGTGTAACAATTCCATTATTTTGGCTACCTCACCTTCAGAGAAATAATATCTTATTGTTGCGGTATTTGGTCCTTTCTCCTTGTAAATATTGACCCTTATTTATTTCATGGCCTCATTATTTCCCTTATTATCCATAACCTCTTATGAGTCTATAGATGTGTCTCGATATTGAGGTAGTTTGTACTCATGTCTTTGTCTACTAGGAGAAAAATTTTGGCCTTACCTTTTCTTTTCCCATTACGTGCAACAATATGGGTTAATCTTCTTCATTGGAGTTTTCATTGGTGCTACACCCCCGGAAGTTTTTTGGAAAATCCATCCCCTTTTCCTTGCGTAATTTCAACATATGCTTCTCTCCAATAACATTATCTCCTAGTATGGCACGATGAATACACTGGAATGGTTGATGCAAGTTGGGCATACTAGAAGTGAAGGTGAAGGTGTGCACAAAGTGGGTTTTCACTTCTTCCTATGTTGTAGTTTTCATTCACATCTCATTGTCTACATACCAAGTGCATTTCTAAATGTGAAAGGTATGATAGATTCCATGATTCCATAAGGATGGTTTGAATAACAAGGAAGCTTCCTTCTAAGCCACTTAAGGGTGAATAAAATAAGAACAAGTGATTCTCACACCCAATAAGGTTACTTGATTTTAATTTCATTTACTCGTATCAATAAAATTAAACAAGGAACAATGAGATATAACTCAAGCTACTTCTTACACAAGTGAAGACACCTACATTCAATCTGAGTACCATTTACTTCATTAAAGGATTATAATAAATTTTTATCATCTTATAACACCAATTAGGTTCTGTTAAGTTCAAGTGTGTAAAAAAATCATTAACTAGTTATAATTGATCGCACTAAGTCAAAAACTTAATCCAGGAGTATAAAGAGTATTCCTATCACAGTAGCGCTATAATGTCACTTAAGTTTAACTTTAACTTTATCCCACCAAGGGAGAGTCGAGAAATTAAAAATAGGTTTGAGATAGTTAGAGCAAACTATTTGAAGTACATAACAATATAATACATTTAACCAAGAAGTGAGATATAAACAAAATTATGAGATCATTTTCACATTTTAATGTTATTAGGTTATTTCAAGTCCCCCACCACCACGTGGTTTTGATAAGCAAGGTAGGAAATTTATGAAATAAGGTCTAATGTCATACTCTAACACACATAACCATTGTAAGTAAATTATTATTTCAATTTATTCACCCAACCCCACTTGCCCCTCACAAAAAGGTCAACCCATATGCCCTAATGGAGCAAGTGGCATTACCTAGGCTTAAATGAGATCCATTAGATTAAAAATCTCTATACCATTGATCTTTTAGAAACACTAATCTCTTCCTTTTACTTGCTTATTATTTTTACACTTCATTTCTTCTATTAATTTTTATTTTATTTTTTAGGTTATGTAAGATCTTATCTATGGAGATTAAAGAAAAACTTGTTGATCCTCCACCTTTCTCTTGACTTTAGGCTCAGTTTGGGGTTAACGTCAATAAGTTCATTTCCCCATGAATAATTATTTTCAGGCTGGTTTCCTTTCTCTATGTGTTTTAGAGCTTGGGGTGTTCAAATAATGGTTTAATATGTTTGGGTTGTGTGCTCTAAACTTTTATATGTTAATATAACTTGTGTTTTTGTTGGAGCTCTAAATTTTCTATGAATCCAAGTGTTTTGTGATGATTTTCTACATTCATTTTATAATGCTTTTGAAAATGGTATGTCTCATCGATATTAATTTTTATGTGCATGAATGATCACTTCACCACCCTTTACATTCATTACTAAGTGGTTTCTATCCGTTTTCTAATTCTAGTTCCCACACCTTTAATGAATTTTAACTTATTCTTGAATGAGTGATGACATAATTAATTTGCATGCGTGCTTCATGTGGAATCCATGTTTCTTCCCCCCACACTTCTATCTATATTCATTTCTTACATTCTTATTATGCACCGCATTCCTTGCATGTCTAACACACTTCTTTCTTATGCATGTTTCCTATCCCTATATCATTTTTGCACACTTATCATTCCATAACCTTCTCTTGCACACTTTAATCATCCCATTTTATTTCCTTATCACTTTTAAGACCAAGTTCTTTCAACACTATTGCTTACATGTGCTTCTTCATTTTTTGTGCCTAGATAACACTATCTTCCTAATGCGTTGAATGTTGTCATACTACATCTCATTCCTCCATCTCACCCCACACCGATATGGCACATGGTCCTCTGTGTGAATATTTTTAATTTATTCCTAGGCTATTGGGAGAAAAGAAATCATTAATCAAACCAAGTTATAAGAAAATCCACATAGCTATTAAAACTCCGAGAACACAAATCTTTTTTGAATACAAACATTACCAATACATGATTTATTCACACATATTTTAACTAAAAAAATGCATTCAAACTACCTAGAAAGGAATGAATGATCTAACCTAATGGAATTTTATTTATTTAATTACAAAATAGACCTTCATGGGTGGTAAGGTTTTAGCCTACTTCCATTAAAGTGACCTAATAATAAATCTCCATTGAGAATTTTCAGTTTACATGCCTCTATAGGTAAGATCTCATGTACTTCATAAGAATCTAACAAAAGAGCTTGAACTCCTAGGCAACATGTAAAATTTGAGTCATAAAATATAACCAACGTACCTCGCTCAAAAGTTTGGTTCTTTATGTTTCAAGCATGCCATGTATTTTGACATGTTTTATCTACACCTTGACTCCACTACACATGAAATTGTTCTTTATATAAATTTTAAAGGTTTGTAATGCACTCCATGATCGATGCTTCATCTTATATATTTATAACTCATGCTATCTTGAGGGTGGGACCATGAAATCAATGAGTAGGATGACCTCCACACAAAAAACCAACTAAAATGGTGTTTTTTTCTCAACCTTTATATGCCATTCTATATTACCATATAAATACAAATACCTTGTCATCCCAGTATTTTATCCCAACATCACAAAATTTTATGAGAGTATTGCTTTGTTTCTTATTGAAGGTATTGATCCTTCAATTGGCTCGAGTATGGTAAGGCATAGTATTATGGTGTGATCATAAATTCTAATAATAAATATGCACATCCTGTCATTTAAGAAGTGAGTACCATGATCATTGGTCAAACTTAGTGGGAAACCATACTTATTGATTGTATTTTCTTATATGAATAGGGTGGCTATCATAGAAATTCAATCCTTAGTTGGTGATACCTCTTGCCAATAGGTGGGATAGTTTATTTCAACAACTATATACCTTGCGTGTGTGCATCGCGTAGTTGTGTTGATTAGACAATGAGTTTGACCGCTAATTTTCAAATGGATGTTGCACAAGGATTGGTTATGAAGGCATTTCATCCGTCTTACTAGGTCTTTTGATGCACCGACAATGATCACACTTTTATACATAGTCATTGGCATCTTGAAAGAGGGTTTACCACCATAGACCTACATCAATAACTTTCGCATGGTTGTGTCATTGACATAGTGACCACCTATAATTCCTTTGTGTGTTTCTATTAGAATGTATTGTTTCTCATGGTACATCACACACATACATAATAATTAGTCCCTTCCCATTTTTACAACTCCCCACTGATGAGTTGATGTTGCACAACTTTTCTTACTAATTGCTTCTTTTGTTATGCATTCCAATTTTCTGGGGCAAAACCAAATAGAGAAAAGGTAAGATTTTTCTCAATTCATCTAATACATTCTTAATCCACAATAATTGGACATCTTACATGACATATTCAATATTAATCACCTCTTTTCTAGTTATAATGCACAAAAGGTGATTGGGCCATGCATTGTTCTTTCCTGGCTTCACCACCATAGAAAATTGGAAATATTGGAACAATATGATCCAACGACATATGTGTCCATGTGGAACCATATTTTTTACTATATACTTGAGTACCATCTTATATATGTAGAATACAAAGGGGTTCTAACAAATACTACTTAAACTTTTGAAGTGGATAGACCATTGAGTGCCCTTCATGCTTTGTGGTCGTATAAGTTTGTTCTGTGGAGGCCAGCTTTCTACTAGAAAATAAAATCAAATGATCAATGTTATATTGATATAATTTCATGATAATTACACTAATGGCTCTTCTAGATGCATTGACATGGACATGGAATGGGGTTTTCTAGTCTATAAATTATAGAATAGGTGCGTATAGATATTTTCCTTTTAACTCCTTAAAGGTTTTTATTTTCTTAATTCCATTAAAATCCCCTTTCTTCTTGAGAATTTTATCCAATGGTATGGAAATATTAACATAACCTTAAATATGAATTTTCAATAATAGCCACAATGTCCAAAGAATACGCGCACATCCCGTTGTGTTAATGACACCTCAAATTGGATAAGAACAATTTTTTTACTTGGTCAACCAACATTTTATCTTCCAAATAATATGTCCGATCAACATTTTAAAAGGGGTTACAAAAATGCACTTTTGAGTTTCAATTATATCCGGAGTTGGCAACATCGCTAAAACATAAGTGTAGAAAAAAATCATGCACTTGGGTATATTTCTAGGTCCTAAAAGTATGCTAGCATTTACTTGTTCCTAAGTAAGAAAAATAGTAATTAAAAACTATATTTTTCCTCTTGTCTTTGTCTCTTACTTTCTTTTTGGTCTTACACACCTTACATCCCACTTCAGAAATTTACTTATTTATCTTCTATGGCTTGAGACTCGGGTGCCCAACCAAGATAGCGTTACTTGACCCCCTGTCCCTTTAGAACCCCTAACCCTTTCTTATCTTATTCAAACCTTTTGAGAATATTTTATATTTTAGGTATCTTTTTCACTTATGGGTTATCTTTCCAATTTTAAATTACAAAATTCAAACAAAGGAATCATATAAATACATAGTTATGTTTTGAAAATGAAGTACCAAGCTCTAATTATTACTATCATCACCCAAGCTTGCATTCCAAAGGAACCTAAAGCACTCCAAAGCATCCATCTAACATCCATTCAAGGGACAAGGGATGCATGCTTATGCATAGATAACATAGGAAGGGGAATTTCATTTTATTCCATCCACACATGCTATACATTTCTACATTCTAGATCTAGCCCAATATCAACTGAAACTTGCACAAAAAGGCATCCTAGGGCACACTTTATACACACACTCATAAGAACTACATGGATTCTCGGGATGTAGTGCATCGCTCGATTTGATTTCACTCTGTTGGGTGACCACTAAGGTCAGTTCAACTCCCCATTCTGCATTTTTCCTTTTTGGGTTTGATGTGGTTTGTGGGCTTGCATGCAGTGAATATTTTTCTTACGGGTTAAAAGTATCTTTAGTGATCAAAGAGCGAATATCGGGTGATCAACATGTAATAACAACAAAGACCTTGTGAAAATGCATAAATCGGATTATGAGCATCTCTATAGTCATAGGTGTCTAGTTTCGTCTCCAACACCCAGTGCCCCTGTCCATAACCTACATACACCCCTATCTCTGTTCTTGTGCTGTGAGGACATAATTTACAGTGAGAAGATACGATAGTATTTTTAGCCTATTCATCACTTTACCCTACCTAGAATACTTCTGGATTGCATGTGAATCAAATTAGTCTTCTTATATCCTTACTTTGCTTATGGTTTCATAATTTACTTACTTATTTTCTTGTGTCATACTATACTTTAACAATTATGCATCATTGTTTACATCAGTTACTCTACAATAAGGTTTAATAATTTAGTTTTTATTATATCAATAAGGTACAAACATTCACAACGATCCTTAACTAATCCATACACTATCTAGTCATCCAAGTATACTTGCAAAAACATTATGATGAAGTCTTCAAACATAGCTACTACGATGTGTGAAAACATTACAGGTGCATTCTTGAGCCCAAAGGGCATTATAATGTAAGAAAAGGATCCCCATTATGTTACAAGTGTTGTCTTTTGGTGATCCTCCTCAACTATCTACAATTGATGGTAGCACTCGAGAACCTATATGTGAATGTGTATATCTCCCACCCATGACACCTTCTAATATATATTTTGTAAAAGGTGTAGCAAATGGGTCAAAAACATATACCACATTTCACTTATGGTAATCTACACATATTTTGATGTGACCATTATTCTTGATGTTGACCATGAAAGGGCTTATCTAATTAGATTCATCCATTAGAACTATTACTCTTACTATTCACATGCCATTTTCTTATTTGAGCTTAAAGCACTTAGATTGGGATTCATTCGATATGGTATCTTGCACATTAGTTTATCATGCATGATAAATTTATGTGTATATTCCCCAAAGATGGATACAAACCATTCATCTCTAAGTAACTATGTGGAAAGAGGTCTTCATAATCACACAATAATCCCATTATTTTGGCTACCTCAATTTTAGAGAAAAAGTCTCCTATTGTTGTGATCTTTATTACTCCCACCATACTAATATTGACCTTTATTGATGTCACAGGGCTCATTATAGGCCTCATTGTTTTCATTCTTATCCATAACCTCGTATGATCCTATAGATGTATACATATTGAGGTGGTTGGAACTCATCTCTTTGTCTATTTGGAGAAAACTTTTGGCCTTACCTTTACTTTTTCCATTATTCGCCAACCATATGGCTTCATCCTATTCATTAGAATTTTTGTTGGTGTTACACTCTTGGAAGGTTTTTGGAAAATCTACCCCCTTTTCCTTACGTAACTTCAACATATACTTCTCTCGATAATGATATCTCCTAATATGGCACACTAAATCCATTGGAGTGACTAGTGTAAGTTGGGCATGTTAGAAGTGAAGGTGAAGGTGTTGATAAAGTGGATTTTGAATTCTTCCCATGTTGTATTTTTCATTCACATCTCACTATCTACATACCAAGTGCATGCCCAAATGTGCAAGGTATGGTAGAATCCATGATTCCATAAGGATAGTTTGAATAACAATGAACCTTCCTTATAAGCCACTTCACATTTTTCCAAATGTTCCTCCAGCCTTATCACCCCTCTATAACTTGGTAGCTTGTGTGTGTGGCTTGTTTGGTCAAACCTTGCACACATAACCTCATGAACCTAGTCTGATGTTTCTAGAAATGGGTGATGTGTTACCCACCACCTTTACTCGCAATCCCTATTCTATGTAAATAATGGTATTTACACACATATTTTCATGCGGCATATAGTCCTTCATATTTTGCAGGAAAGATTGGACTTCTCCCCCGCCATGGTATTAAGGCATAGGTGTAGTATTTTCCTTGCCAAGTTGCGAAATATATTTATCTTGGGTTTTCAATGTGTTCTCAACATTTGTTGATTTTTTGATTGTAGTACTTGTTAGGAAATTAATATGTTATTATGAAAATTAGTTATTTGTGAGTGGAATTATATTATCTAGATGATAATATAATATTGTAATAGTTAGGTGAGTGTGAGATATTATTATTATATTTTGGGTGTATGTGAGTTATGAGAACAACTCACTATTAGATAGCTATGAGAAAATAAAGGTGGAGAGAATCATGTTGGAGAGATAAGTGGGGATTGGGTAATTGATATGGTTTGAATCCTTATTCTAAGGATGTCATTTACCTATTTATATGTAATCTCTTCATAATGAAAATCATCCCGATTGAATCATATAACAATTGAGTTTTATTGTGTTCTATTTTATTATTTCTGCAATTAAATCTGAACCAAATATAATATTTGGTATCAGAGTGATGAATGGTCCTTTGAGAGTAAATTTATAATGAGAGTCTTCTGAAATATTGTTTATTAATGCATGATAGTCTGCAGGTCTAAGGTTTGACGGGATTTTCTTGTCATTTACTATTTTTTTCAATGCATGATCAGGCTGTGAAAAATTCTATGTGCAACTCCAATGACTTCTTTCTTCATGCACAAATGATCTTTTCATCTCTGCAGCATCATCACATCCCTGTCTGAGACTTCAACAACCTCGATCTATTTTTTCAAATCTACATATTTTGATCGCTGTAATTCTGATTCGGATTCACGTCAAACTCAGTCATAAATTGCTTTTAGATAATTTGGTAATATTAAATGATTGTGGTATCGTTGCAAATATTTCAAAGCAATATTTCCAACGTAATTTATGGTTTGAAAATTGGAGATCTGGTGCTCAAGTTATCAAAAAAACATCATTGGTCACTTCTCTTGAATGGAGCTCTACCCACATTGGTCAACGAATTTACATTGTACACAACATTCTGATCGTTATCACCCACGTGGCATCTCTGTAGATGTGGTATTTGGTTTGTCTCACAGTGACTAAATAATTATTTAATTGTTTAGTGGGTCAGTTTATTTGTATTTTTGAGTTTGGTGTAGGTGTCAATAGTGTTTATTAATAAAGTATATAGAGCGTCAATAAATGCCTGCATTATTTTTCCATTAAAATAAGATTCATTAAAGTTTTTTTATGTCTTATTGTCTTATTATTTAGTTTTAAGAGTTTGTTTTGGTATAAAATAAAAAAATTTCTTATGAAACTTAAAATAAGTATTTGTTTAGTTTTATGCATATAAAGTAAAAATAATAATATTACTTTTTCTTTATAATAAAAATGTGTTAAGTCTTGTTCTTGTATTTGTCATTGTTAAATTAATGTTTGTAAAATAAAAACCGTCATATCAGTTTATAGTCATAATTGTCAAAGGAATCTTATTGTCTAAATCAAAAATGTCATTGTCGTTGTCAAAGTCCGTAAAAAAATTAAATTAATTTTTTTCCTTACAAACAGCGTTTTCGGGTAACAAGTCTCGATTTGTAATCAATACATTATTGTGCTTCAATATCAAATTTTCTGAGTAACTAAAGAAGCATTCATGGAGGAAGGAGGCAACGAGGAAGGAGGCATTTTAATGACCTCTCATTAGGCACTATCGATGAGGCTACAATATTGCTTTGGTGGCCATGTTTTTTCAATTGCGTTCGATGTGTTTTCTTGGATATGCAGAATAAGAACAAAAGATTGTTCCTATTCAATTAGAACATGTGATCTTTTCTAATGTAAACTTTTGAACGTGTTGTGATATGGCGTGGAAGGTGCGAAATAGTGAAACAGTTGTATAGGAGGGAAACTAACTGTAGAAATCCTTTGACTGTCGTACTTCTTTATGAAGATGATCGACCAGTGAAACAACCTTGTTTTGTTCACATGGGATAAATGCGGGATGTGTTCTTTGCATAGTAGTGGTCATGTGCAGCAAGATCTAGACAACAAGATTTAGATAGTAGTATGCAGACCTAAAAGTATGTGGTGGCATACGATTCTGGTTTCAGTTCCACTTTTCCCCATGTTCACACTAAGGGGGTGAATGTTAGGAAATTAATATGTTAGTGTGAACATTAGTTATTTGTGAGTGGAATTATATTATCTAGATGATAATATAATATTTTAATAGCTAGGTGAGTGTGAGATATTATTATTACATTTTGGGTGTACATGAGTTTTGAGAACAACTCACTATTAGATAGCTATGAGAAAATAAAGGTGGAGAGAATCATGTTGGAGAGATAAGTGGGGATTGGGTAATTGATATGGTTTGACTCCTTATTCTAAGGATGCCATTTACCTATTTATATGTAATCTCTTCATAATGAAAATAATCTCGATTGAATTATGTAACAATTGAGTTTTATCGTGTTCTATTTTATTGGTTCTATAATTAAATCTGAACCAAATATAATATTACTCCACAATCACATTCAATAAATTTGTAGGAACCATGTGCCCAATTTTCACAAGCTACATTAGTTGCGTCTAAGATTGAATACATGTCATCCCATTGAAGCATACATTCTCGCACTTGAATAAAAATGTCTTAGACTTTCATCTTTTATGTTGTATATGTGGTCCAAATATTCTCTTCCTTCAACATTCCCAATATATGGGAATTTTTGGCTTCTATCCATTAGAATAATCATAGATTAGGAGTCATTCTCAAATTTGATATAACATTTTTTGAAGTGCAGATTTGCATTGTCGACATAACATCAAGGCCTTCTAGGAAGTACTTTAAATTATATTCTTCAACCAATTCAATTACCTCAAAGTCTCCTATGAATTTGAATCCCATGATACCGATAATCGAATTTTTCAAAACCCCTATTAGTAGAGTGGGTTTTGTTAACCATCAATAGGACATGCGAAGAGGGATGAAACATAGGGTGTCCCAACTATAAGTATGTTAACGTATGCACCTGTTTATACCAATATGTAATTGATATTCTAGCCATATATGCATACATCAACTAAGATTTATTAATTGTGTGTATTTGATATTCCATAAATGCACGTGACCAAGGTGTTTGTTGAGTGTGAAGTCTTTGATCTTAAGAGAGAGCCAATAGACAAGTAGTGGGATGATTCCTTACATGTGCAAGATCCTACAAACTTCTCTAAATTTATCCCTTTATGACTCTTCATATATCAAGATTCTCCTTACCTCATTTCTGGTGCACATGTCCTCCATGAGGAATTCAATCTCTCCTTGAAGCTCTTTAACTAGCTTGTTTATCTCATGCAAGACTTATTTCTATTGTCTTCCATTAGGATAACCCTTTCCTTATGGAGGTTGTTCATGCCTCGATTATTTTCAAAGGGGACTCTTAATCTTGCACGTGTATAACAAATCCTCTTGTAGTAATATTGAATTTGGGGAACTGATTGGTTTAGATCTATACTCATTTGGTGAGGTACATGTAATCCCAATCATAATTGTGCCCTTCTTGTGTTTTACTTCATTTCTATATAAAAATTAGAGAATTTTTCTACCTTGTGTTCTCCGTGACATATTCTCACAAATGGAATTCCAGATAATCCCTTTGATAGTGATCCATGGATCCATAATTATAGTAATTCCTTGGTGGAAAACTTCCCACTTTGTGACCACCACATCCTTATATACCTTACCTACATGCATTTCCCTTACAGTCCTCTTGATCATTCCCTATTGTTTCTTTCCTTATCCTAAGGGCTCGGGCCTCATGTATTTAGTCTATCATGTGAAAATAGTTCATATTGTGTGTCTCGTGCATAAAAATGTTTTTAGTACACTTTGAAAATTTAGTTTGTGTAACATGTTATGATAAAGGAAAATTCATTACATCATGACCTTCTCCACAAATTTCATATGCCTTGAACATGGAGAACCCACTTTGCGAGGGTAAATTTTCTTGGTGTGATTTCTAGCTTAAGTGTTTGCAAACCAATTACCACTTTGTGCATCTCCCCGGAATCATCTGCAGTCATTTTATATGTTTGAGAGGCCATTGATGTTATATGTGCCTCCATAAATGGGTATAATCCAAGTATCGTATTGTCTACTACTTCAACATGTAATGTTATTTCTAGTGCCTCCCTTGGATTAATAAAGGTTTTATGGGATAATTTTAGAATGTGGGATAAGATCTAACAATGATAAAATATGAATGCACAAAGAGAGTAAAGTTGTAAGAGAGAGGAACCACACATGATCGTAAAGATAACTTCTATATTTAACTACATAAGAAAATAGCTTTACAAGAGGTGTATAAAAGAAAGTGAGGAAGTGTAACCACCACCTAAACAGTGGAGAAGCGTAACTCCCATCTATCATGTTGAAACCTAAGAAAGTTACATACAAATGTAATAAATATGATGCAATGGAATAAAAACCTACACTAACACCCCTCCTTAAGTGTAGCTTAGGTGGGTAGAAAAATTGGGTCTCAACAACAAGGCCTGATGAGGTACCCAAGAACATAAAAAATCCCTCATAAAGTGGAGAAAAGGATAAAATACGTAATAGATAAATGCCCTAGAAAAACATAGAGAAGCCCCCCCTGAAATAGAGAGATAAGGAAGAATAAGAGGAGAGGAATAGGAATCCCCCAAAAGATGAGGCTTCATGAACTCTTGATAGATCCCGTAGATGCATAATCCTATTTAGGAATGCCATATGTTGAAATATTGAGTATTGAAGGTAAAGGAAAAATGAATAGGTGGAACATCATGGAACTATGACTATGCCTGCATATTGTCTTATGGATCACCAAATCGTCTACATCTTGGGCAAGTGCACGGAGATGGGGTAGCACATTTTCGATTTTAAGAAAAATGTGAACATGTTTTGGGAAAGCACGAGTGCATTATGAATTTATAGGATTGGTAATTACTAAGCCTAAAATGTGAGTGTGTTATAACACTTATAATGTGCCCACATTATAACGCGCTAAGTATAAGTTTTTCTTTTATTAATATTTATACTTTATTATTTCTTATACTTTAAATTTATTTTAGTAAATATAATAAATTAGGGTCACTCTACACCTTATGGAACTAGTCTCACACTCCATTTTTCATAGTTTAGAAGATAATTTTTATATTCTAATCTGGTCAATACATAGGTATTTTTCAAGATTTAAGCATTCACCTAAATATTTTAGGGTTTAAATTCTACAATCGATATCTATTTTGTGAAAGAATATAGTCATTGTTTAGGTTTTGGGGTCTTCTTAATTGGTTATTGAAATTTTTAGGAGTTTTAGATATGTCAAAGATATATATCTTAAACCTCACAACTCCCAAAGGTAACAATAATTGCTTGAATATATGGACTCATGCAATTCCTTATAACACATAATAAATCAAAACACATATGTAAGTTTTTATTGATTCAAATAATCAAGGGAATGGTCATCATGAGGTTTGTGAAGGATCTAAAATATCACGAGGTGATGAATATATCCAAAACAAATCATGTATTCATCAACGCATAACAACAAATTTCAATCATTCTCATTAGTATCTTGTTTTTAGAAGTCTTTCCAACAAGCTCTATAGGCTCAAATATGTAAAAATGGCACAATCAACCTAAAAATTACCCTTCCAACCCCCATATCTTACTCTCACATTTTGTACACAAGCCCAATCAACTATTAAAATGACTCATTTTCTTGTAAAACCTCATTTTCTCAGACTTCCACTCTATTCCTCTCACTAGCTTTAAGTGTCCTAATTCCAAATCAAGCACAAATTTGGACTTTTTTGCTTCCATTTGCTCCTTCCAACTCTTTATATTGTTTCACCATGCTCAGACTAACATGAAACCATTCAACAAAAGTGATAATTAATCAAAGAAATCATTAATCCTCTCAAGTTTAATCAATCTTGCCTTGTTTTAGCTCTCAAGAGCCATTCCCATGCAAGATCCATGATTATGCACATCTAGTCATATCCAAAACTAAACAAAAACATCCTCAGATACCCTTCGGGCTCAGTGTAATGCATGAAAAATTTCAAATTTCAACCCTTTAAACTTATCTTGTTATCACCTTTTCTAATTTTTAGCCTATTAACTCTCTTCTAGCCTGGTCTTGTGCATTTTCTAGTGTACCTTTCAATCTAGGGGTTTCAAACCATACTGATGGGTTTTCTAGATACCCATTTATGCCTTCTCCCTCTATGCAAGATTTTAATATGTGATTCTTTGCAAAACATCCCTCAAAACCCTCTGTCTCAGTCTCCCTTTAGATCTTCAAATTGTGACTGTAACTGTGCATACTAACTATCAATGATATCTTTGATTTTGACCAAAGAAAACTTAAAATTCCATCATATTCCTTTCAAGGACCTTGTATTTATTGATTCTTACAAATTTGGGGTCTAAATTCCTTGATTTTGGTTTTAAAAACCTAAGCCCTAGTTGTACCTGTCTTCAGTGATGGTGGAAATCATCTCAGGCTCACAAATAATGCATATTTTATGAGAGTGTTTCTAAGCACTTAATCAATGCTTGGTAATGAACTCACATATTGCAAGTTAGGGAAGTGGAATTTTCATGGTTTCACTACATTGCGGAGGTCAAAAACATGAAATTCATTCTCAGAAATTCTTCCAAGTTTCATTCAGAGTTCAATCCTTCTATTAGGAGGAGTAAACCTATCTCCATGAGGATAAATTGAGAAAAAAGGTTTACAAACATCATAAATATGCTTCCACTTAGATGACATCTTGGGAAGGGAGGTGAATTATGAGATGAATAAGAGATCATCATGTTCAAAGGTAAAAAGTGAGGCTCAAGGAGTGAATTGATGATCATCATATATTGACTCTACCATTGTGTCCAAATCTCTTCAAGAAACTGTTAATCGTAGAAAATATGGCACTTAGAAAAAACATATAGAAGGTTAGCGTGGAGAAGCAGAGCACATTCAAAAGTGTAGGAGGATCGGAAAGGATCGCATGCGAAGAAGAGAGACAGATTCGGGACTTAGCCATTTTCATGATGAGGATCTATTTTTGGAGATAGCGTGTGGAGCACACAAACCGGTCAAAGACTTGCGCGACACGCATTGGCTATTTTGGAGGATTGGCTATGAAGCGCTTTACATGGATACAGGATGAGAATAGATCTACTACTAGAAATTAACTAAAAGCAGTCTATTATTAGCACACTTGCATGTGTGGCTATTTTTGTAACGGTGCATGGCTAATAATAACATGCGACCTATTTTGGGATTAGATAAGTGGTGAAGGAAAGTCCCCACCCTTATAAATATGTAGTGAACTATGTAGCATAGAAGAGGTGTGAGAGCTAAGTTATTGTGAGGTTATGTTGCCAAATATGATGTGCGCATGAGCATATATTATTGTTATTGTAAGGAAGCTTCATGTATTACTATATTTAATATAATGGGGGTTATTAGTGAATCAAGGTGTTAATCATGGTTATAGTTTATTACTACATAAAGGGTTTCGCTATGATTATTGTTTGATTCATGATACTTTAAGATCTAAATATAGGAAATGCTCTGTAGAATGTTAGATTAATTATGTTTCGAATTCTTTAATTCTTCATCATGATAACATCCTACAACAGAAACCCTAAAGAGGGGCCTGGTACCTTTGCGCACTTCGGGTGAGTGCTCAGTTTGGGTTGAGTGATGTGCCAGTGCGCCTGGGATTTTACTGGTGAATTCTAGGCTACATCATTGGTTTTGTTTCTAGGACCTCTTTTTCAGTTGTTTTCAGGATGGTTTGCGATGAAGACATACTCGTCAACCCTAGCAAGTGTTGATAAGTGGATACACGATCTGGAAGAAGAATACACATAGAGGTTCAACACTGGATCCAAGTTTTATGCACGTGTATGGGTGGAACAAAATTTTTATGATAGTTTGTATGAGAGCTTCTTTACTATTTTTCTAGTAGAATTATACGAGTGGCTAGTTTCTTATGCATCTAAACGAAATTGGAGGTATCACACATGTTTCTAGATGTAGGAATAATTTCAGGCCCTTTATGAGGCTGATTTGATTTGGACTCGCATTATGGATATGTGGTTTCATGGTGTTTTGAAAAATTATATCTTGGAGTACTCAATTTCCACTTATTCGTGCCTAGAGGTAGCTGAATTCTAGTGTTTACAATATCCCAGAGGAACTTACTTGTAGGGCATTCCACTGGCGATCAAGATCTTGATGGTAACTTTGAATTTAGCTAGAAAACCGATGGCTAACAAAACCCCACCATGGATGGGGAAGGAGCAGGTTGGGTGAAAGATGGCAGACCTAATAATAGAGAGGCGAGAGAGAGGAAAGACGACTTAAATATAACGAGGCTTGCGAGAGGGAGATAGAGAAGCGGTGGGAGGTTGAAAAGCAAATGATGTTGTGGAGAAAGAAAGTTTGGGAAGGAGTTTAAGTTCACGCAGAGATATGTGGAACCTTAGCATTAGGAAATCCCCATTTGGGAAATCATGACAGGAAACCTCCTCGGCCTCACATAGAAGCGCGCCCAGAGAAAATGTCTTGGGCCATGGGCGTGCATTTGAATCCACTTGGAAACCTTGCCTTTACACTTAGTTTTCCATCATTTAATACAACAAACAATCGAAAGCTAATTCAAGAAGTGGGAGAGTAGGAGCGAGCCTTATAAGAGGCACATCGATGGAAGTGCAAATGGCTTCATTGTTATATAGGAGTAACTTTTCGGTGTATAAAACTTCTCGGACTATTGGGGTGCAGTTCAATACTATGGTTAGGACACAAGGAAGTACATCTTCTGGTCTGACCCCAACTACGGGTTTTGGATCACAAGGTATAGGTAGATCTATCTTCATTGGATCTGGTGGTTATGGAGGTAGAGGAAACACAAGAGGTTATGGATTAGGTGGGAAAGGTACGCACCATCCCTGAATATTTAAATTGGATATGTATCTTCATCTTCTAGATTATATGGGCATAAAAGATGCTGTTGAACATGTACACATGTGTGAAATACTGTGGTGCACAAAGTAATCATGTTTTCTGGGTGTAGGGCAAGCCAATTTGCTACTATGTTACAAGGGCATGCACACAGTAAGTACATAAAGTTTGAACCTGATCAGACTTGCATAGACTCTATAGCTTTAAAAGATGCATTCCTTTAAGAGTTTCACATCCCTGAGTTTGAGAAGAAGAGTATAAGTGCACTCAAGGATATAAAGCAAGGAACTACTGAAAGTGTCAGAGAGTATGATGCCCATTTCAAAATGCAGTTATCTAAGTCTGTCTTATGATATTCATGCAAGCCAACATGCACAATGGTTTGTTGGAGGCCTAATTACACCTTTTAGGAGGGCGCTATCACATAAAACATACACTGATCCATACGAAGCACTTGAAGCTGCCTTACGTGTTGAGGAAGTTGGAAGCATAGACACTGGGGTAAGCCCATTTTTAGAAGTGCAGATCACAGCTATGGAAAATTAGTTGGAGAAACTATCAGAATATTCAACACATGAGACATGTATAGGGATTTGGTACATAGATTGCAGAGTGGAAGGCCACACAAAGGATAGTTATCCCTACGAGATCTATGTGCCCACTATTGTTAGATTGTGAAATATGCCATCTAAACCATGATGCTAGCCGCTACCCATTACTACAACACGTGATAAAGAAGAATGTTTCATGCTATAGTAAAATCTGTAGGTCCATGACTCATGACACAGAAGATTTCCAGCTAATTGGTCAGATCCAAGATGCTATAGATATTGGTGCACGATAAAAAGGATTTTTAGATAAATCTAAAGGCAAGAATGAGCATCAGGTTCAGGATCACATTCAAGTGTGCTATGATCGAAATGACTGGCATTTTGAAGGTGGTCGTGACAGAGGTTGAGGATACCATGGTGGATTTGGAGGACGAGGCCATGGTGGTGGACAAAGTGAGTTCCCTCATGGAACATGATATACATGTGGATCCCCTGACCACTAAAGCCGCAAATTTCCTCAGAATGTTACATGTTATTTATGTAGAAATAATCATAGTTATGAGGAATGCCCAGACTTGTATGAGCATCTTAGCAAGCATCATAAACAAGAAAACAAAGGTGCATGAATGGTTAGGATACAACGCACTGTGGAAAATCAGTGGATGCCTAAGTTAGAAGTAGAGTCTGAGGCATTGCAAGTAAAGATCATGACCCACGCTGAGGTGGCACACGCTAGAGATGCATTGCAATAGAAGCCTACCATCACTAAAGAGGAGGTACTACATACATGGTACCTAGATCCTTCCCATAAGAAGGAGGTATATCAGAAACCATGGAGCTACTCAGAACCTTTAGGGTGAAATATGGTATTTAAAGGAGTAATCAAAGAAGATGGAGCAAAATACGACATCGAGACGGTCCAAATTGATATGGATGACTTAAGAAAAGTGTGTAATTTGCTTTGTCTTTGAGAGAGTATTATTCCCTACTTGGGAATTGGTTAAAGGGAAACAATCATGCACAAGTATTGAGACTAGATGATAGATCCTGCATGTGAATCTTCCCCTCATAGCCTATATTATGACAAGGAAATCACTCTAAATGATGTTGTGGATGGGTGGCTATTGAGTAATATATTGATTGATACAGCACGAAAGTCAATGTTCTTACTTTAGATGCATGGGTACAAATGGGGAGACCCCCATTGCAACCATCCTCTAATGTATTGTTCATGGCTAATCGGACTAAGGCCACTCCCATCGGAGTTTTGAAAGAATGCATATATTACCGGACAGAGAGCAAAGTTCATAGGAGATTTTGAGGTTTTAAGCGGCGACAGAGTCGATAGCTTCCCATATTTATTAGGGCATCCTTGGTGCTATGCAAATAATGTTGATCTTCGGTTCAACAAGGGTTATATCAACTTTTAAAACAATGAGGAAAGATTTATTATCCCTTTAACATATGGTAAATATGTGCCCTATGTTGAGCCCTTAAGTGAAGAATACCTAAATAGGATTTATGTACATGTCATCCGGATCGAGAGATGATTGATCTATCTAAAGAAGGAATAATTTCGTGGAGGATACACGGTCTATCAATGATACTACAAGTGTTGCTTGTGATAATTGGGCTCATAGCACTTATGAGTTGGTAGGGTGCGAAGTAAAGAGCATATTTCCTAAGGGCAACAAACTGTGTTATGTCAAGAGAATAGGTAACAACTCAATACCTTGTTACATTGGAGAAGGAGATCCTATGGTGTTCCTATGCGCCATGGAGGAACAATGGATAGAACCATTGGAAAGAAGAAATATGCTAACATATACACTACATGGGACAATAGCGCATTGGTGGGTGGTCCACAAGGATAATCTTGTGGGATGACATGAAATTAGGGTTTCTCTTGCTACTAGGTTCTTCAGGAGCAATGCACCTACTCAAATATGCACTTATCATGGTAATCAACCTGTTTAGTACCACGTTCAAAAGTGTGAGAGACTCTGGATAGAGGGTAGGAAGCTTTACCACCTTTGCTTTGGGTGCACAAGTTTTATTCCACTTTACAAGGCTGTGTGCATGCTTGGTATGTCTATGTCATACTTCATAGAGAGACTGGAAATTGGCAGGATTTAATTGCAGGAATGGCCCAGACATTTGACTTCTTCTCTACCAAGCCTCTGGTGGAAGAAGCATTAAAAGTCATAAAGCACTTAACTATGGGAGATAGTGCCAAGGCTAAAGAACTCCTTTAGGAGTTATTGGATGAAGGAAACTCAGGAGCGCATCTTGTTGAAGAGACAGAGGCCGATGCCACACTAATTTAATGTGCTTTCCTTGAGAAAGAAAAAGGAAAAATGGTCTACTTAGTGGATGACAAAGAAGTAGAAGATCTAGATATAAACCATTCAACATGTAGGCATGAAGTATTGGATAGTGTAGATAAGACCACATGCGCCTATCATGAACCTATGAAGACCAAGAAAGTGAATATTGGATCAGATGTTGAGCCTAAGGAAGCCATAATTGGAGACTATTGGTCAGACTCTGAAGTGGAAAAAATCATAGAGCTACTATGGGATTATCAAGACTTATTCCCTTAAGGGTACCATGAACTTAAAGGTGTGCATGAATCATTAGGAGAGATGAGGATAAATCTTAAAGAGGGTGCATGCCCAGTGAGAAAGAGACCCTACAAGATGAACCCCAACTTGCGTGAAAAGGTCAAGGAAGATATTGAAAAAATGTTGAAGTTTGGAATTATCAAGCCCTCGACGAGTCAAAATGGGTTAATCCAATAGTGATTAGTATCAAGAAGGATGGTCGGATTAGGATCTATGTGGACTATAGGGATTTGAATGCTACATGTGTGATTGATCCCTTTCCTATGCCATTCACTAAGGAAATACTAGAAGGCGTTGCAGGGTGTGAAATATATTCATTTATAGATGGGTTCTCTAGGTATCATCAGGTTAGGATTGCCTAGGAGGATCAGAAAAGAATAATTTTACTACTAAATGGGGTATCTTTTCCTATCTTTGTGATGCATGTTGGTTTGAAAAATGTGCCTCGCTGTATTGTTGATTAAATAATACTTGGAAAAAATCACACAAGGAGTCTCGTATGGGGTAGAAGGCCAGGATTGAAGGCGCGGAAGGACAGGAAGGACCCGCGCATGGAAGGTAAGTTCGATTTCAGGACTTAGCTGATTTTGGGCATGAGGATCTATTTTTGGAAGATGGCATGCGGAACACATCAATGATGCAAAGAAGTGTGTGCCAAGCATTATCTATATCTAGAAGAGTAGTTCAAATGTCTATGCATGGAGGCAAGCTAAGAATGGAATGAACACTTTAGTTATCTATAAGAGGGCTATAGATAGCACACTTGCATGTGTGGCTATAATTGTAAATGGCATGTGGCTATTAATAGTATGTGACCTATTTCTCAAGTGTATAAGCGGTGAAGGAAAGTCCCCACCCTATATTTATGATGGTTATGTTCATAGTAAAAGAGATTTGTATGATGTATCAGAGGGATATAGGCATGTATGTATGATTTTGAATATGTGTATCAGATTCATATGTGCCTTAAGATGAATTGATAATACTGTAAGGAGCTTCTATACTTATTAATAGATGGAGGATATTGGCTGAATCTAAGTGTCATTCTGTGTAATTGAGTAGTGCATGTTAGTATTTAATCATGATTACTTGTTTAAGCTTGTTCTTTCATAGATCTGTGGGTAACATGCACTTTGTAGAATGATGGATTAGTCATGAGTCTTTATGGTTCTTTCTTCATCATGTGTCATTCTATTACAACAACCTTAAAGAGGGACATGATACATTTACGTGCTTCAAGTGAGCACTCGAGTCTAGGCTGAGTTATGTGCCAGCGTGACTAGGGTGTTATCTTACAAATTCTAGATTGGTTCCATTTCTAGGACCTCTTTTTAAGTTGTTTTCAGGATGGTTTGCGATGAAGACGTAGCAGTTAACTCTAGCAAGTATTGAGGAATGGATACATGATCTGGAGAAAGAATATGCACGCGACGGTCAAAGTGGTTCTGAGTTTAACGCACGCACTTGGGTAGAATAGAACCTGTACGAAAACTTATATGAGAGTTTTTTTGCTATCTTTCCAGTAGAACTTTACGAGTGGCTTACGGCTTATGCATCTCAACTGGAATTGGAGATATCACACACTTGTTTAGACATAGGAAGAATTTCAGGCATCTTTATGATGCTGATCTAATTTGGACTTGTGTGGTGGATATGTGGTTTTATGGTGTTCTAAATAGTTATATTTTGGAATATTCAATTTCGATGTACTCTTGCCCAGAGGTCGTTGAATTTCAATTTTTGAGGTATCCAAGAGGAATGTATTTGCACGGTATTCCACTGGCAATCAAGATCTTGATGGTAAATTTGAACCTAGAGAGTAAACCAATGGCCAACTAAACTTCACCACACACGAAGGCAGGAACAAGTTTGGTATTAAGATGGCAGACCTAGCGGTGGAAAAGTAGAGAGAGGAAAGGTAGCTTAAGTATAATGAGGCGCACGAGAGGGAAATAGAGAAGCAATGTTCCATTGCAGAAAGTATGGCATTGAGGAGAGAGATGGCTCGTGAAGGATTTACAGCTCACGTAGAGGACGTGGAGCCAGAGCATCAGGAACTCCCCCATCTTGGAAAGCATGACAGAGATCCCTTCTCGGCCTCTTATGGAAGTATGCCAGTAGAGAATACTTGGGCCATAAGCACGCATCTTAATCCACATGGTGACCTAGCCTTTGTGCTTAGTTTTTAGTATCTAGTATGACAAGTACTTAGTAAGCTAACTTGGGAAGTAGTAGAGTAGGAGTAAGCCAGGGATCAAGTACATCAATGGCAGGACAGACGGCTGTTCAATGTTATATGGAGGAGCATTCTTGGGTGCATCATCCACATAGAATGTGAGCATGCAGAATGTTGGATTCACCTCTGGAAGTGGAGCAACCTCATAGACTATATGGTTTCAGTATAGTACTACCGCCGGAGCATAGGGGAGTACATCTACGTCCCTACTCCAGCTACAGTGGAGGATGGGGAGGTATAGGTGGCTCTAGTTTTGGTGGATTTGGTGCTTCGGAGGCAGAGGAAACCTGGGGGTTCTGGATCGTGTGTCGATGTCCGCAAAGAACCACATAATATCTATATGGAGATGTCCCTTCATCTCCTGGAGTATAGAGGTATAGAGGATGCTACCGAACATGTGCATATGTGTGAAATTTTGTGGTGCGCTAAGGGGATTATAGTCATGAGTGAAAGGAAAGTCAATTTGCTACTACATTACAGGGGCACGCACACAGCTGGTATAGGAAATTTGACCCTGATCAAACTTGTGTGGATTATGTAGCACTGAGGGATGCTTTCTTAAAAGAGTTCCATATTCCTGAGTTTGAGCAGAAGAGTATAAGTGCGCTCAAAGATATCAAGCAAGGCACTACTAAAAGTGTACATGAGTATGATGCTCATTTTAAGACACTTCTATCTAAGTTGTCTTATGATATACATGCTAGCCAACATGCATAATGGTTCATTGGAGGATTGATTACACCTTTTAGGAGGGCGCTGTCACATAAGACATACACGGATCCACACGAAGCACTAGAAGCAGCTTTGCGTGCTGAGGCAGTTGGGAGCATTGACACTGGCATTAGTCCATTTCTAGAGGCACAAATTGTAGCTATGGCAAAGCAGTTAGAAAAGCTATCGGCAAATTCAGCCCATGAAACACGCTCAGGAATTTGGTGTACAGATTGTGAAGTGGAAGGTCACACCAAGGATAGTTGTCCTCACAGATTTGTACACTCATTATTATTAGAATGTGAAATTTTCCATTTGAATCATGATGTTAGTCACTGTCCTTTGTTACAGTGCGTGATAAGGAAGAATGTATCTTGCTTTTGCAAGATTTGTAGGTCCACGACCCATGATACTAGAGGATTGTCGGTTGATTGGTTAGATCCATGATGCTATAGACATTGGAGTATGACAAACAAGTATAACAAATAATTCTAAGGGCAAGAATGAGCACCAGGATCGGGATCATAATCAAATGCGCTATGACAGAATGAGGGGTGTTTTAAAGGAGTCCGTGGAAGAGGACGTGGATATCATGGTGGATATGGAGGACAAGGCCATGGTGGAGGAAGAGGAGAGTTTCCTTGTGGAACATGTTATACATGTGGATCCCCTGATCACTATAGGCGCGAATGTCCTCATAATAATGCATGTTATTTCTGCGGGAAGAACCATAGCTATGAAGAGTGCCCAGACTTATATGAGCAACTGAGTAAATAGCATAAGAAAGAAAAAAAAAGGCACTTTGGGATGGTTTGAATCCATCGCATGGTAGAAGACCAATGGATGCCCAAGATAACAGAAGGACTTGAGGCATTGACAATAAAGATCACTACACACAATGAAGCTGTGCACGTGCTAGAGTCATTGCATCAGAAGCCTATGATTACTAAGGAGGAAGTTTTACACGCGAGGTATCCAGATCCTACTCATCAGAAATAATTTTACCAGGATACCATGGAAGTGCTAAGGAATCTTTAGGGTGAGATACAGTACCTAAAGGAACAAAAGAAAGCGTTAGAGACAGTCCAAACTGATATCGATGATCTATAGGAGGTATGCAAGCTGATTCTCCTAGAGAGCATTATTCCACTATTGGGAAGTTGGTTGAAAGGGAACACTCTGTGTGCAAGTCTTGAGACTGGACAACAAATTCTGCATACAAATCCTCCCCTTGATAACATTGATTATGATAAGGAAATTACTTTGAATGCTGCTGTGGATGGGTGGTTGTTGAGCAACATATTGATCGATACAGTTGTGGAAGTAAATATGTTGACATTAGATACTTGGGTACAAATGGGGAGGCCTCCATTACAACCATCATCTAATGTGTTGTTCATGGAAAACTAGACTAAGGCCACCCCCATAGGAGTGTTGAAGGATGCACCTATAACTATAAAAGGGGCCAAGTTTACTGGGGATTTTGAGGTATTAGCACTTGCATAAGCAGACAATTTTCCAGCCTTGCTTAGATGCCCTTGGTGTTATGCAAATAATTTTGACTTGAGATTCAATAAGGGATATATCAACTTTGAAAACAAGGAGGAGAGGGTTGTGATTTCATTGAAAGATGGGAAGTCTACACCCTATGTTGAGCCTCTCAGTGAGGAGGACTTAAAAATAGTCTATGTACGTACTATTCAGGACCCAGAGATCAACGAGCCATCAAAAGAAGGTATTCTACAGTGGGAGGATTCTCATTCTATTAGTGACACTACAAGTATTTCTTGTGGAAATTGGGTTCATGGTACATATGAATTAGTTGGGTACGAGGTGAAAATTTTAGTCACGCGCACGAATAGATTTTGTTCAATATGACAGATAGGAAGTACAGTACCATGGTATACAAGGATAGAAGCTTTGCATGCCTTTCTGAAGGAAATGGAAATGCAGTGGGTAGATCTAGTTACAAGGAGAGAGATGCTAGTATATACACTGTGCACGGGATAGTAGTGCACTGGTGGGCAGTCCATAGAGATAATCTTATAAACTAGGAAGAGATTGGAATAGCTTTATCTACTAGGTTTATAAGGAACAAAGAACCTACGCCAATCTATACTTATCATGGTAATCAACCTGTTCAACATCACATTCAGCAGTGTGAGAGACTCTAGACAATAAGATAGGAAGCATTACCACCGTCACTCTGGGTGCATAAATTGTATTTCACACTCCAAGGATGCGCACACACTTGGTATGTATATTCGTAATACCTAGAGAAATTAGAATCGGAAAAATTTGACTGCAAGTATGATTCAGACATTTGATTATTTCTCGACTCAACCTCTGGTAGTAGAGGCATTAAAATTTTTCAAGCACTTAACTATGGGAGATAGTGTAAAAGTAGAAGAACATATTCAGGAATTATTCGGTGAGACAAAGTTCGAGCATGTTTTGAAAAGGAAGAAGAAATAGACTCCAAACTACTTGAGTGTGCTTGCCTTGAGAGAGAAAAAGGAAAGATGGTTTACATCGTGGATGACGAGGAAGTTGAAAACTTAGATATTGAGCATTCACACGGGGTGTGTGAGGTCTTGGACAATGTAGACAAGGACACACGTGCCTACCATGAGCCTATGAATACAAATAAGGTGAATATATGTTTGAGGCCGAGCCTAAAGAGGCCATAATTGGAGATTACGGGTCGACCGGGAGGTAGCAAAGATCATCAAATTACTCAAAGATTATCAGACTTATTCCTAGAAGATATCATGAATTTAAAGGCATACATGAATCACTTGGGAAATGAAGATAAAACTTAAGGATGGTGCACGCTAGTTAGAAAGAGATGCTACAGGATGAATCCTAATTTGCATGAAATGGTAAAGGAAGAAATTGATAAAATGTTGAAATCCAGAATTATCAAGCCCCTTGATGAGTCAAAATGGGTCAGCCCAATGGTGATCGATGATCAAGAAGGACGACAGATTAGGATATGTGTGGACTATAGGGAGATGAATTCTGCATGCATCACAGATCCGTTCCCTACGCCTTTCAATGAGGAAATACTTTGGAAGGATTTACAGGGCACATAATATATTCTTTCATAGATGGATTTTCTGGGTATCATCAAGTTCGGATAGCTCAGGAGGATCAAGAAAATAAAAAATTTACAACTGAATGGGATAGTTTCGCCTATACTGTAATGCCTTTTGGATTGAAGAACGTGCTTGCCGTAGTCTCGTGAATAGTTTTTCAGGCATTAAAACATTTTATTCACAACTTCTTACAAGTTTACCTAGATGACTGGATAATATATGGGCTTGTGAAAGACCATTGTGACAATTTACACTTAATGTTTGAACAATGCAGACAATTGAGTATCTCTTTGAATATAAAGAAGTGCATATTTTCTATGCCATTTGGGATACTTGTTAGGACATATCATCTGCAAGGAAGGTTTGCTAGTTGATCCAGCCAAGGTTGTAGTCATTTTAGGCTTGGAAGCACCTACTAGTCAAAGTGAGGTGCGCAGATTCTTAGGTCATACAGGGTATTACAGAAAGTTTATAAAAGGGTATGCTAGAATTGCAACACCCTTGGAAGAACTACTGAAGGGGAAAGGTACATTTTATTGGGGAGAACCACAACAACGTGCATTTGAAATATTAAAAGAGAGACTTACTATCGCACCCATTTTGTGCTTTCCATCATGGGATAAACCATTTCATGTACATGTGGATGCTTCTGGTATGGCCATTGGCACTTTGTGTTAGCTCAACTTGGTGAAGGTATTATTGATCATCCAATTTGTTTTGCTAGTAGGAAGCTGACTCTGCTAAATGGAATATACAACTATAGAGTGCAAATCTTTGTCAATGATTTATGCATTGTACAAATTTTGATAGTACCTGTTAGCAACACCATTTATGTTTTATACAGATCACATGGCATTGAAGTACTTGGTAAATAAGCCAGTTTTACAGGCACATATGCAGATGGGTGCTCCTATTTCAAGAATTTGACTTCACAATTGTGGTGAAACCAGGGAAAAGCAACTCGGACCGACCATTTATCTAGAATCAATACAAGAGAGGAGGCACAAATGATTGAAGAAACAATGCCGGATGCATAGTTATACAGGTTGCAACGAGTGCCCACAGAACTAGAAGACATTGTTGTCTTTCTACACATAGGTATGGCACCAGAAGGGATGAAATCATTAGAAAAGAAGCATCTTGCTATACACGTGGAACTGTTTATGTTAATCAGTGGTGACCTTTACATGTTAGGCAGAGATGATGTATTACGTCGTTATGTGTTAGAGCATGAGTGAAGGGATATCATGGAAGAAGATCATGGTGGTATTGCAAGAGGCCATTATGTAGGTGATGCGACTACCCGGAAGATCTTAATTGTTGGATTATGGTGGGAGACACTGTATAAAGACTATAAAGACTATTGCAAGGTGTGTGATCATTGTTAGCACCTAGGAAAACCAGGGCAAAGAGATGAGATGCCTTTGAGACCAATTACTAGTGTTGAACCATTTGAGAAATGGGCCATTGACTTTGTAGGACCTATTTTGCCAGCCACACCGAGACTTGATCACACTATATCATTACTTGCATAGATTATCTCACATGGTGGGAAGAAGCAACACCTACCAAAGACTGTACGGTAGCTACAACAACTAGGTTTCTATGGGAGAATGTTCTTACATGATATGGATGTCCTCTAAGCTTGACAAGTGATAGAGGTACACAATTTTTGAATGAGACCATCAGAATTCTATTGGATGAGTTTATGGTTGCACACCACAAAACTACACCTTACCATCCTCATGCAAATGGAACTACTGAGGCTTTCAAAAAAATTTGGGCCAGACTTTGACAAAAATATGTGATGTTGGAAGAAAGGATTAGGATGACAAGGTGTCAGCTGTTCTTTGGGCATATAGAATAAATTACAAGAGATTGAATAAATCCACACTGCTTTAATTGGTGTTTGACGCAGAAGCTATTCTTCTTATATAATTTATGTTACCTTCTTTGCGCATTCACGCGACCGGAGGTCTAAGCCGATGAAAAGGATTTAGAAGAATGGATTGAAAATATGATTCAACTGGATGAGCTCGAGCCATAGCACGATGGAGTCGAAAGCCAGGTAGAAAGCATGGCATGATAGAAACATAAGAGATAAAAAGTTTGAGATTGGACAAATGGTTCTTCTTTATGACTCAAAGTTCTTGCGCCATCCAAACAAGCTCAAAGTACACTGGTTGGGGCCGTATGTTATAACCTCTATACTTGACTCAGGTGCATGCCAATTAGAAGCACTTGATGGAACACGGCTACCTAGTTACTTTAATGGGAGTAGGTGAAGCCCTACTATAAATAAGTCTTCTTGGTGTTTGTAATAAGGCAGTGTTTCCATTTAGTCTAGGTTTTCAATTTGGTATTTCTTTAATGTATTTCCATTATTGTTGCTATGATTTGTCAATTTAGTTGTCATTTGTGTAATAAGCGTGCTTGAGTGCATGAAGCTAATTCTTTATCGTATGAAGAATGTTTGTGCGTAGAGGATTGCACATACCTTTAGTGTAGGGTGGTTTTCATTATCCAAGAAAAGGACTGAGGGAATTGAAAGGTGAAAGAAATAAGCTGCTATAGGTGTGCTTTAAAGGGGATTACTTCTCAAAAGGTGACCAAGGATGAAGATGGATGAAGGAACAATATAATGTGAGGTAAGTAGAGGCCATGATAGCTACCGAGAAGGTGCAAAGATGAGGTACTAGGGCAAGAGCACGCGCTAAAGAGAAGTCTATGACTAGAAGGTAGGAAGGTGCACTAGAAGGTTATAGATGGGCACGGAGATGTACCACCCGTAATGAATAGATTTAGTCAATGAATGAAGAGATATTTGGTATGTGAGGAGCAATAAATGCATCAAAATTTGAAAAATTATATAAGGGATGTAGATTCATTTTTACCATTGCAACTAAGAATATTTGAGAGAAGAGCCAAGTGCAAAGAGCCGAGTCATCAAATTAAGGTGCAAAGGGTGTGAAATCAAGCATGATAACTAGATTTGTGCTTTAAGAAGCTTGCATCCCGGTGGTGAAGGGTTTGAGCAAAGAAAGGAGATAGAGAAGAGTTAGGTTACAAGGTTTCCACCTAGGGCAGAGTTGGATCGAGCTAGGGTTTGATTCACATAGTTGCAGGAGTGAAGAGGAGACATTGGCAAGGTAAAAATGGCACCAAAGAAGGCATCTGCAGCAGCAACAAAAGAAAAGAAGAAGGTGGTCATTGAGGAGGAAGATATTGCACCCAAATTCATTTTTCAGAGATGCAATACCCGTATGGGATTATTGTTGGACAAGAATAGGATTCACCCATTAGAAAAAGTAAGGTGAGTGAATATAATCACAGGACATTGGAGAACAAAAAGGATCTCAACTCCTTACTCATGGTTAGAACCAACAAACACATGGTAGATGACATGCCGGTATATGATGATGCAAGTGAAAAGCTCTTGAAGAAAATCAGGGTATATTAGTTGTATGAGCTACCATACTTCGGAAATATGAGCCCTTGTACTAGTGGCTCATGAGTAGGGTTCATGAAGACTGCTTCTACTTTGCAGGATGCAGAGTTAGAATTTTGTCTACACTTGTTTCATCAGTGATAGGTCTGAAGGCCACAGGAGAAGATATAAAAAGTGACCTCACAGACAAAGCCATGATTTTGAAGACCAAACAGGAGTTGGGATACCTGAAGGGTCCGCATGGAATGGACATCGACAAATTCAAGAATTGTCCAGTTGTACAAGCTGCAACACACTTGGTTACCAAGTTAAATGATCGAGCAAGGTGGTTGCAGGTAAACACCATGTGGTTGCATGTGGTGCGAAAGATGTTGGAAGGGACAATATACAACATTGCCGGCTATATTGCAGAGAAAATAGTTGAGGAAGCATGCACAGGAGGGAAGATCAGCTTTGGGGTTGTTCTCCTATCACTGGTCTTCATGGAAATTGGAGTACCAGATGGACCAAAGGAGAAAATATGGGAATACCCCATGGAGAACAAGTCCCCAACTGAAAGATTCAACAAATATCTATGCAAGGGGACTATGACAGATGAGGTGAAACAAAGGGCAGAGAAGTGGTATGATAGGCTTCGTGCAACATTTGGAGAAGAATGATGCATACCAAAGGACCTACCAATAGTGGTAGGAAAGCAAGTTCAGTTTGCTATATACCAACATTTCTACATCACACGCTTTCTAATGAAGGATGGAACTTGGAGCCCTTGGTGCAAGTTACCTTATGCCTTCACTGCAAGGTATTTTCAGGAGTTTGTTCATAGGTTTACCAACATGTGTAGATTAAAATTCAATGTAGACAAGGTAGACTATGACTACCATACACTACGGAAGAAGTATGTATACCTTGGCAGGAGCACCTACATAGAGAGAATCATTTCTGAAGTGTTGAACATCAAGCCAATAAGCTTGGTCAGTAGCAGATTTGGGGGCAGCGCTGGTGTATCTCCAGTTGAAGCCAAAGATGGAGAACAACAAATATGTGGAAGGTGAGTTTACACTTCCAGCACCACCAAAAGGGAAGCACACAATGGAGAATGTCCCAACACCTAAGCCCTCAGAGCAAATTGAAGTGTAGGATGAGGAGGAAGAGTGCGAAGATAGTGGCGGCTTGGAGCATAGGGGTAGGAAACATCCTACAAGTCAGAGAGAAGTTGAGTGTGCTATTACACCACCTTAGCCACAAGAGGGGGAGGAAGAGGACTTGAATGCAGTCTAAGGGGAGCACAGGTTTAAAAGGGTATTTAGGAGAACAAGGACCCAAGGTGTTACCCCAACCTTTGTGCATAGATCACCCCGACTCTCCCATAGAAGGAAGTGACTGCGCCAAGAAGGAGGAAGTTGAAGTTGAGTGAGGAGGTAGAAGAGTCTGAGGAGAGCACACCTACATCCCCTACACCCCCAAAACACACAAAGAAAAGGGTGAGGCAAAAAAGGAGAAGGATGAAGAGGAGAAAATACCAGAGGAAATAGCTGTAGGAGAAACACAGACATGGAGACGCAAGCTCCAAATTTGGAAGCTAGAGTTCCTAAGCAACAAAGGTCTAGAAGGGTGAGTGGAGAGCACATTCCACTAGCCATGGGGTATACAGAGGACACAAGAAATATTGTCCATGCCCGCTTCTAGAGCACAATAGCGCAGAAGGATCTATTTGGCTAGGAGTTGATGGATGAAGATATGGCGACCGTATGAACATGAAAGCAACTATCCTTGGTTGATGCACACCCACATGGACGAGCCTAATTTCAATGTATGTGAAGAGTCATGCATGTTAAGGTGATTAAAGAAGGCCCCCAAGCTAGACACATGATAGTAAAGCCTACTGTCATGTCAGATGATCAAGTCAGTAATGCGCTGGTGAAAGTTTCAACGGAGGTGGCCAAAAGGAACATGGATAAATATGCCATAATCAAGGCACTGTGTGAAGAGCTAAAGACGAAGGACGCGGAGATAACATGCATAACACAGGAAAGGGACTTCATACAGAAGAAGAATGAAGTATTCATAAGCATCAGTAGAAGATATTGGGGACAATGTAATCAGAGCTAGGCCACACTTAGATCCCAAGGTACCAAAAATAATTCCTTTACCAATACACTATGTGGGGAAGTTGGTGGACTTGGTGCTAGAAGATGAAACTCTACGTATGCAAGTGCTGGAACAATCAGAGCAAGATGTCGAATGGGAAAAAGCATCAGTGATGAGGAAAATCGCATCGTATGAAGGGTTGTTGTAGGCATTACAAGAAGTCTTAAAGAAAGCGGATCAAGCTTTGAATATATGCATAGCTCTAGAGGCACTCATCAACATTAAGACCTTGGAAGAGACCAATGAGGTCCAGAAGGCCATGAAAGATGAGACCTTGGGCCATGTAGAGAGGTTGAAAATGGTTAAACAAAAGCACGAGGCCCTAGTAGCAGCACAAGAGCTGCACAAAACTTGGCTGGAAGAGCTTGGAAAACTGATTACATAGAAGATGGACCTTTTGGAAGGAAGGATGACATCCATGTCCAGTGTTGTGTTGGTTCTACAGAACGAGAAAGGGGAAATTACATGGGATGAGTTGGAGTCCATAGTTGTGGACATCCCAGAGAAAGCGAACAAGCACTCACTAAATGACAGGATTTGGAGGCTGCAATAAAGGAAGAGTATCCAGAGCTGATACTGCAAACTGATACTGAGGAGGTTTCTTGAATAACCTTGTATAAATTCTTGATTTTTCAACATTCTTCATTCTTATTCTTTCATTCATATTCTTTCATTCAAAATTTGGAGATGACCATTGTTGGGATGACAATGAGATTAGTGTGGGGTAATGTTGATCAAAGAATACTTGGCAAAAATCACACAAGGAGTCTCGCAGGGTAGAAGGCTAGGATTGAAGGTGCGGAAGGATAGGAAGGACCCACACGTGGAAGGTAGGTTTGGATTTCAGGACTTAGCCGATTTTGGGCATGAGGATCTATTTTTGGAAGATGGTGTGTGGAACACATCAACGATGTAGAGAAGTGCATGCAAAGCATTGTCTATATCTAGAAGAGCAGTTCAAATGTCTATGCATGGAGGCAAGCTAAGAATGGAATGAACACTTTAGTTATCTATAAGAGGGCTATAGATAGCGCACTTGCATGTGTGGCTATAATTATAAATGGCGTGTGGCTATTAATAGCATGCAACCTATTTCTGGAGTAGTTAAGTGGTGAAGGGAAAGTCCCCACCCTATATATATGATGGTTAGGTGCATAGTAAAAGAGAGATCTGTATGATGTATCAGAGGGATATAGGCATGTATGTATGATTCTGAATATGTGTATCAGATTCATATGCGCCTTAAGATGAATTGATAGTACTGTAAGGAGCTTCTATACTTATTAATAGATGGAGGATATTGGTTGAATCTAAGTGTCATTCTGTAATTGAGTAGTGCATGTTAGTATTTAATCATGATTACTATTTAAGCTCATTCTTTCATAGATCTGAGGTAACATGCGCTATAGAATGATGGATTAGTCATGAGTCTTTATGGTTCTTTCTTCATCATGTGTCATCCTGTTATAACAACCCTAAAGAGGGACCTGGTACCTTTGCATGTACTTTGGGTGAGCGCTTAGTCTAGGCTGAGTGATGTGCCAATCGCGACTAGGGTGTTATCTTGCAAATTCTAGGCTGCATCATGTATTTTCACACATAGTTGTTTAAGCATTCAAGGAGTTTATTCATAACTTCTTATAGGTTTATTTGGATGATTGGATGGTGTATGGATTAGTTAAGGATCATTATGACAATCTGTGCTTAATGTTTGAAAGATGTAGATAGCTGATTATCTCTTTGAACATCAAGAAGTGCATATTTTCTATACCATTTGGAATACTATTAGGACACATAATCTATAGGGAAGGTTTTTTGGTTGATCTAGCTAAGGTTACAGTCATTATAGGCCTAAAAGTGCCTACCAGTTAGAGTGAGGTGCAGATATTTGGGCCATACAGGATATTACAAGAAGTTTATTAAAGGATATGCCAAAGTTTTTGCACCATTGAAGGATTTTGAAAGGGAATTGTACATTCTACTAGGGAGAACCGCAACAACATGCATTTGAGACATTAAAAGAGAAACTTACTACCGTGCCTATTCTGTATTTTCCTTCGTGGGACCAACCATTTCATGTACATGTGGATGCCTCGACACACGACCATTCGCACAAAGATTGGCTCAACATGGAGAAGGTATTATAGATCATCCTATCTATTTTTCTAGTAGAAAGCTTACTCTGCGTAGAACAAAATTACACAACTACAGAGTGTGAAGCTTTTTTAATGATCTATGCACTACATAAATTCAGACAATACCTACTAGCTACACCATTTTTCTTCTATACATATCACATGGCATTGAAGTATTTGGTAAAAACCTGTTTTACAAGGGTGCATATGTAGATGGGTACTCTTATTTCAAGAATTTGATTTCACAGTTGTGGTAAAACCAAGGAAAAGTAATTCTGACTAGACCATTTATCTAGAATACAATCAGGAGAAGAAGCACAGGTGATTGAAGATACCATGCCGATGTAAAAATTTATATAGGTTATAACGAGCGCCATCGAAATTAAAGGACATTGATATCTTTATACAAATACACATGACACCCGAACAAATGAAATCCTTATAGAAGAAACAACTTTCTATACATGTGACACCTTATATGTTGATTAGCATTGACTGCATAAATTAGGTAGGGATGAAGTATCGTGTCCTTGTGTAATCGAACATGAACACATGGACTTCATGTAGGAAGCTGATGGTGGCATTTGAGGTGGCCACTATGCAAGTGACGCAACCGCACACAAGATTTTACTCACTATTATGGTGGGAGACCTGTATAAATATTGTAAGGAATTTTGTAAGGCTTGTGATCAATGTCGCATCTTGGGAAACCACGACAATGAGATGAGATGCCATTAAGTCTTATTCCTAGTGCAGAGCCATTTGAAATTTTTTTGGGTCCTATTTCACCACCGTGCGTAGAATTGGATCGCACTATATCATAAATTGCATAGATTATCCGACAAGGTGGGCAAAAGTAACACCTACAAAGGATTGCATAACGGATACAACAACCAAGTTTATATGGGAGAATAGTATTACAAGGTATGGATGTCCTTTAGGTTTGACCAGTGATAGGGGCACACATTTTCTTAATGAGACAATCAGAATTTTATTGGATGAATTCATGATTGCACATGATATCATCCTCAGGCGAATGGGACTTCTGAGGATTTCAACAAAATTTTGAGCCAGACATTGACAAAAATATGTGATGTTGGAAGAAAGGATTGGGATGATAAAGTATCTGTAGTACTTTGGGCATATCGAACAACATATAAAAGGTTAAACAAAGCCACACCATTTTAGTTAGTGTTTGTGTGACGAATGCAGCTTCTTCCTATAGAATTCATGTTACCCTATTTATGGATTACACACATTGGAGGTCTAGCTGATGAGCAAGCGTTAGAAGAACATATTGAAAATTTGATCAAGTTATATGAGCACCGAGAAATAACATGTTGGAGTTAGAAACAAGAAAAGGACAGGTAGAAAGCATGGCATGATAGGAACATTAGGGATAAAAGGATTGAGATAGGACAGATGGTGCTCCTTTATGATTCTAAGTTTTGCGCCATCCAAGTAAACTCAAAGTACATTGGTTGGGGCCATATGTTATCACTCACATACTTGAAACATGTACCTATCAGTTAGAGGTGCTTGATGGAATATGGTTACAGGTTACTTCAATGGGAGTACTGCACGAATCCCTACTATAAATAACTCTTCTTAGTGTTTGTAATAAGGTAGTGTTGTCATTTAGATTAGGTTTTCAATTCTGAATTTACTTAATGTATTTCCTTCTTCATCGCTATGCTTTGTCAATTTAGTTGGTGTGTTTGTGTAATAAAGCATGTTTACGTGCCAGAAGCTAATTCCTATTTTGAAGAATTTTTATGCGCAGAGGACTGCACATACCCTTAGTGTGGGGTAGGTTATTGATATCCAGGTACAGGACTGATGAAAATAAGTACACATGAAAGGAACTAACTACTACGGGTGTTATTCAAGTTGGAGAATTGAAAAAATTACTTCTGGAAATGAGGACCATAGATGGAGATGAATGAAGAAACAAGTATAACATGAGGTAAGCAGAGGCCATGGGAACTACCAAAGGAAGGTGTAGTGGTGAGGTACTCAGGTGCATGAAGGCACACTAAGAGAAGTCTACGGCTAGAAGGTAGGAAGGCGTGCTAGAAGGTTATAGCTTGGGCATGAAGATGTACCGCAGAAAGAACAAAAATGGTCAATTAATAAGAGGATTGTTGGTAGGTGAAGAAGTAATAAATGCACTAACTTTTTGAAAATCTATATAAGGATGGGATGCAAGTTCATTTTTACCATTTAAATCACAATAGTTTTAAAGATCCAAGTGCGACCGAGCTCTGAGAAGAGTGTTTAGGTGCAAATAGTGTGAATTGAGACATGACGAGTAGATTTGTGCATAGAGGAAGCTTGCAAGTCCCAGGTTGCGAAGAGTTTGAGTGAAACAATGTGTTACAAAAGAGCTAGGGAAAGTAATTTCAACTAGGGAATACTAAATCGAGGTAGGGTTTGGGTTTTCACGTTGTAGGAGATAAAAGGAAAGTATTTGGAGTTGGAAGATTGCAGGTTATAGATGGCACCAAAGAAAGCAACCACATCAAGAGTAAAAGGAAAGAAGAAGGTCAAAGTGGAGGTTAAAATGACCCCTGAGAGTAATTTCTTAGAAATGCAGTATCCAAAGGGTGTAGTTGTGGGTTAGGAATGGGATTCCCACATCCGGAAGAGAAAGATCAGTGACTACAATCATCGTACATCTGAAAATAAGGAGTTGGATGCGTTATTAAACACAAAGACAAATAAGCACACAACAGAAGACATGTCGGTGTATGACGATGTTGGGGAGAATTTGTTGAAGCAACTTGGGGTTTATTAGTTGTATGAGCTCCCCTAATTTGGGAAATATGAACCATTGTATTGCTGGTTGATGAGTAGGGTACACGAAGACTTCTTCTACTTTACAGAACATAGGGTAAGGATTACAGCCGCGTTGATCTCAACAAGAAACATGGTTGAAAGGCACATGGGTAGATCTAAATGGTGATTTAACTGATAAGGCCACAATCTTGGAGATAAGGAAGGAGTTGGGGTACACCAAGGGTTTGCGTGGCATGGACATTGATAAATTAAAGAATTACCCAATCATTCAAGCAATCGCACACTTAGTGACAAAGTTGAATGACCAAGAAAGATGGTCACAAGTAAACACAATGTGGCTACACATTGCAAAGAAGATGTCACAAGGAGTGATTTACAACATCTCCAGTTACATCGCAAAGACTATCATTGAAGAAGCATGCACAGGAGAGAAGATTAGTTTTGGGGATGTTTTATTGTCTCTGGTGTTTATGGAAATTAGGGTTCCCAATGGGCCAAAGGAGAAAATATGGGAATACCCTATGGAGAATAAGTCATATGCGGAAATATTTGGCAAGTACTTGTGCGATGGATCAATGGGTGGACCATTCAAGCAAAGGGCGGACATGTGGTATGATAGACTTTGCGCAACATTTGAAGAAGAGTGGTGCATACCCAAGGAGTTTCCTTCAGTGGCGGGTAAGGTAGTACAGTTTTAGTCTACCAAAAATTTTTGCATCGCATACGATTTGTGATGAAGGATGGGGTTTGGAGCCCATGGTGCAAACTTCCATTTTCCTTCACAAAAAGGTATTTCTAGGCATCGATTCACTATTTTTGATGCATGCCACCCGACCTTCAATCTTGACAAGGTAGATTGTGACTACCACACTCTGAGAAATAAGTATGTATATCTAGGGTGGAATGCCTACATTGAGAGGATTATCTTAGATATTATAAGCATGAAGCCTGTAAGCTTGGAAGTTGGGGACACGAGTAATGCTTGTGTACCTACAACTCAAGCCCAAGATGGAGAACAATAAGTATGTGGAGAATGAGTTCACGCTCTCAGAGCTGCCAAAACGTAAGCATACAATGGAAAATATTCCAGCACCTAATCCCATAAAGACAATACAAGTAGATGATGAAGAAGAGGATCATGAAGATAGTGGTGGCTTGGAGCATAGAGGAAGAAGAAAATGTCCAAATAGGGAAGAAGTTGAGTGCACGACTACTACCCCCTAGCCACAAGAGGGAGATGATGAGGACTTGGATACAATCTAAGGAGAGCACCATTTCAAAAGAGTATTAAGGACCCAAGGTGATACTCTGCAATCAGTGTGTAGATTACCTCGAATCTCTCCATAGAAGGAGATAACTGCGAAGAGAAGAAGGAAGTTGAAGCTGAATGAGGAGGTAAAAGAGACTGAGGAAAGCATGCCCAATTACCCTACACCTCCAGAGAATGTAGAAGAACCAAAGGACAAAGAAATGAAGGATGGAGAAGAGGGAGGAAAGGAAGTGGATGAGAAAACAACCGAGACTCGCTCAGAAATAGTAGAATAAGCTTTGAATCTTGAAGCCCAAGTTCCTAAGGGGCCAAGAACAAAGAGAAAAAGTGGAGAGTATGTTCCACCGATCATGGGCTATGTTGCGAGACACAAGTAAAATTTTCCATGCCCATTTTCGAGCACACAATGATACAAAAGGAGTTGTATGGCTGAGAGCTAATGGATGAAGAGATGGCAACCATGCACATAAGGAAGTAGCTGCTATAGTCAATGCACAAACACATGGATGAACCAAACTTTTATGTGTGTGAGGAGTCATGTGTATTAAGGAGGTTGAAGAAGACACCTCAGGCTAGACACATAACAGTCAAGCCTACTATTATGTTAGATGAACAAGTGAGAAATGCTTTGGTGAAAGTCTTGACAGAGGTGGCAAGGTGAAATATGGATAAGGCTGCAACAATTAGGGCACTACGAGAGGAGATCAAGACTAAGGATGTAGAAATAGCACACCTAAAGCAAGAGAAAGACTTGGCACAAAAGAAGAACGTTGTTTTCATTAGCATGGAAGAGGAAGTTGGGGACAATATCATGAAAGCAAAGCCACATTTAGAGCCAAAGGTACCCAAAACATTTCCTTTAGCAATGCATTATGTAAGTACCTTAGTGGACTTAGTGCTTGAAGATGAACCTCTACGCATGCCGCCAAAGGATCAAGTGTAGGAAGCAGAGCGGGAAAAATCTTCAGTGATGCGGAAGATTGCATCATACGAGGGGTTGCTTCAGAGCTTGCAGGAGGAGTTAAAGAAGGTAGATCAAGCATTGAATATTTATACAGCTCCAGAAGCCATTATAAGAACTAGGACAATTTTGGAAGATAATGAAGTCCTGAAGGCCATGAAAGATGAAACATTGGTCCGTGTAGAATGATTTGCACTTGTCAAATAGAAGCGTGAGGCCCTTACAGCAATAGAAAAGCCACACAAGGAAAGGCTGGATGAGCTTGGGAAACTCATCACACAAAATATGGACTTGTTAGAAGGAAGAATGACTGCGCTGCCGTTTCCAGCATTGTGTTGGTCTTTTAGAATGAGAAAGGAGAGATTGTTAAGGATGAATTGGAGTCAATTGAAGTGGATATCCCAGAAAAGGTAGAAGTCATGCTCAATGATTAGCAGAATTTAGAGGCAAAAATAAAAGAAGAATATCCAGAATTGATTCTTCAGGTTGAAGTAGAAGATACCGTGCGGTAAAGACATTATTTTATTCATCAAAATTCTTTCTATCTCTTTATTCACATTCTTTGATTATTTTTGGAGACAACCATTACCGGGGTGGAAATGCAACTAGTGTGGGGTAATGTTGATCAGAAAAATATGACACTTAGTGAAAAACATACATAAGGTTCGCAAAGAGAAGTAAAGTGCATTCAAAATCACATGAGGATCAGAAATGATCGCATGCGAAGAAGAGAGACAAATTCAGGACTTAGCCATTTTTACGATGAGGATCTATTTTTGGAGATAGTGTGCGGAGCACACAAACTAGTCAAAGACTTGCACGACATGCATTGGATATTTTTGGAGGATTGGCTATGAAGCACTTTACATGGATACATGCTAAGAATAGATCTACTACTAGCAGTTAACTAAAAGTAGTCTATTGTTAGCGCACTTGCATGTGTGGCTATTTTTGTAATGGCGCATGGCTAACAATAGCAGTGACCCTATTTCAGGATTAGGTAAGCGCTTAAGGAAAGTACCCACCCATATAAATATGTAGTGAACTGTGTAGCATGGAAGAGGTGTGAGAACTAAGTTATTGTGAGGTTATGCTGCCAAATCTGATGCGTGCATGAGCATATATTACTGTTATTGTAAGGAAGCTTATGTGTATTACTATATTTAATATAATGGGGGTTATTGGCTAAATCAAGGTGTTAATCATGGTTATATTTTATTACTGCATAAAGGGTTTCACTATGATTATTGTTTGATTCATGATACTTTAAGATATAGATCTAGGAAATGCTCTATAGAATGTTAGATTAATTATGGATCTGAATGCTTTAAGTCTTCATCATGCTAACATCTTGCAAAAACAACCCTAAAGAGGGTCCTGTACCTTTGTGCGCTTCGGGTGAGCACTCAGTCTAGGCTGAGTGATTTGATAGTGTGCCTGTGCTTTTACTGGTGAATTCTAGGTTGTATCGAGAAAAAAACAAAAATGATTTAAATAGGCTACTGAGGCATCCATGACCATTATGTGTGAAGGATCAAGAAGTCACATATTCTCATGAGAGGGATATGAGAAATACGTGTATGAGCATCTTAAATATGATTCCATTCAAGGAGGATTTAGAACCTTGTAAGGGTAAGAGGATGATATTCATATGTATATGTTGTCATGTGGATTGATTGACCCAAAAATGCAAAACTTAAACCATGAAAACCAAGCCACAATGTGAAATCTTGCTCCCAAATCTTCTTGAATCCCTCTTTGGGCTAGCCTGCCTCATGTGTCATGATCACCTTTTCCTTGAAGGTATTCATAATGCATTGGGTGAACATGTATAGGTTTTTTTAACAAGGTCCATTATTCCATTCATTGAAGTGTAGTAAAAGACTAATTCTCCATCAAGCCTAAAAAGGCCAATTTTGGCCATTTCGAGCCTATGTGCATCCTCCATGAGGGTTATGAAAAGGTCTTAAGTATCCAAAGGTGGTATTTGAAATCCTTGAAGGTGTTGGAATAATTTTAGGAAGATTTAGGAATTTTTTATCATTCAGGATAGTTTGTTCAACAACGGGTTTTCAGGTGTAAGGAATGAGTAGTCAAATTGTGAACCTTGACTTCTTTGGCTGATTCTAGGAGATCCGTAAGGAGTTAGGAGGAAAACAAGTAGGCACCAGAAATATTGAATAATCATTTACATTTTGGGAGCATAAATTTTGATCCAAGGCCACTAAATATTATGCTAACAATCATCTCATACTCTCAAGCAATACATACCTCCCAAGATTGTTTTTAAACACTTAATTAGTGCTTGGTAATGAGCTCAATACATTGTAGAGGTCAGGAACATGTGATTCACCTTAAAGTTCTAATTCCACATGGATAAAATTAATCAAAAGGGTGTTCTCCAAAATGGTATTAGAGTCTTCTCCACAATGGTGTGACTCAAGAAGACTCCTAAGTTTTATAACCCAATTCTAGGTAGATTTATCTTCTAAGAATCCTTATCAGCTGAGATATCAACATTTTCTTGTTGAAACCCCAAAATAGGGTTTTAGATAACCTAATATGAAGAAAATTTATATTTCTTATCATACACACCCTTCTTTAATCGTTAAACCATTGAATAAGCTTTAGGATGATTAAATTCAAGTTTCTTTTTTACAACCTAGATCTTTGGATACCTTATATGATCCAAACATTAACATTTAGGAGAGAAAACCATGAGAGATAATAAAACACATTCAAGTTTGGAAGTAAATGCTATATTTCTTGAACTACCACCGTATATTTGTAATGAAATTACTTAATAGATTTGCATATCAACAACAATAGAACACCAATAACACCAAAATGTAGAAAAATGATCACAATATGCAAGTATAAGTTATAGGACTAAGGGTGTAACAACATTCAATCCCTTTCCTCTTAATAAACATCATTATGTGTATCATTTTTTTAACTGTATATAATGTTTCTCTAAGGAGAAAACACACAAAGGATGCAAGAGAAGAAATAAGGTGCATTTGAAGGTGCAAGAAGATAGGAAAGGAAATGTGCAACATAACACTTTGGCTCGGGACTTAGCCATTTGGCTAGCATGTGGGGAACACATAGAGATGAAGACTTGCGCTACACATAATGATATTTTGGGAAGAAGTGGTTGTTAAGCGCCATGCATAGTTTAGGCTAATAATAGGATTTCTTCTTAGAGTTAACTATATGACATCTATTATTAGAATACTTGCATGTTGTGCAAGCCATTGTAAAGGCGCATGGATATTATCAACATGCGACCTCGTTGAGAAGTGCATGGGTGGTGAAGGGAAAGTCCCCACCTCTATAAATATGTATTAAACTATGTAGTTTAGGGAGACTAGGTTATTGTAGAGTTATGTTGTTGATCTTAATACGTGCATGACTCATGAAAATACTTTATAATGTAAGAATCTTAATGTTTTACAATGTTTAATGCAATGTAATATATTGGATGGATAATGGTGTTAGACATAACTGAATTTGGTGCATGTGTGGTTAGCCTTATTATTGTCATTGTTTAGTTCATGATTCTCTAAGGTCTAGATCTGGTTTATGCACTGTGAAATGTTTATGTTTAATTATGGATATTAATATGTTTTATCACCATCACACGAACATCCTACACAAGTAACTCTAAAGAGGGGCTTGGTACCTTTGTGTGCTTTGAGTGAGCATTTAGCTTAGGTTGGGTGATGTGCCAAGCGCTGGGTTTTCTACATGAGATTCTAGGCCGCATCATTGGTTATATTCTTTGGGACCTATTTTTCAGTTGTTTTCAAGATGTTTCATGATGAAGACGTACTGGTTGACCCTAACAAGTGTTGAGGAGTGGATAGTAGATCTAGAAGAAGATTATGCTTGCAGGTTCAACATTGGATATGAGTTTGACGCACGTGCTTGGTATGTTTATGAGGAAATGCATAGGGAGACTAGAAATTGGCAAGACTTGATTACAGGAATGATCTAAACTTTTGACTACTTATCTACTAAACCTCCAGTGGAGAGGCACTACGGGTTATGGAGTGCTTGACTATGGGAGACAAAGTCAAAGGTTGAAGAACCCATTCAGAATTATTTGTTGAGGAAGAACCAAGAGCACATTTTGATGAAATAGATGAGACAGATACGAACTACTTAAGCGTGCTTTCCTTGAGAAGGAGAAAGGAATTATGGTCCTCATAGTGGATGATGAAGAGGTAGAATATTTAGACATATATCATTCAACAAGTACGTACGAGGTCTTAGACAATGTGGATAAAAATACGCGCGCCTATCATGAACCTTAGAAGACCAAGAAAGTGAACATTGGCATAGATGTTGAACCTAAAAGGCCATAATTGGGGATTATTGGTCTAATTCTGAAGTAGCAAAGATAATTGAGTTATTATGTGATTTCCAGGACTTATTCCCTAGGGGATACCATGAGTTAAAGGGGGTGCATGAGTCATTAAGTGAGATGAAGATTAAGCTAAAGGAAGGAGCACACACGATCAGGAAGAGAACTTACAAGATGAACCCTAACCCGCGTGTAAAGGTTAAAGAAGAAATTGACAAAATGTTGAAATCGACATCATTAATCCCCTAGAATAATAAGAGTGGGTTATCCCCATGGTAATTAGTATAAAGAAAGATGGTCGGATTAGGATTTGTGTGGATTACAGTAAGCTGAATGTTACATGTGTGTTTGATCCTTTTCCTACACTTTTCACCGAGGAAATATTATAAGGCGTCAGCAGGCGTGAAGTTTACTCTTTTATAGATGGATTCTCCGGGTATCATCGGTAAGAATATCATAGAGGATCAAAAAAGACAAATTTCACCACTGAATGGGGAAGCTTTGCATATATATGGTGATACCATTTGGTTTGAAGAAAGCACCTTTTGTATTTTTGTGCATAGTTGTTCAAGCATTCCAGGATTTTATTCACAAATTCTTGTAGGTTTACTTGGATGATTAGATGGTATATGGGCTTGTTAAGGATCATTGTGACAAATTGTGCTTAATGTTTGAAATATGTAGATAGTTAAGCATCTCTTTAACATCAAGAAGTGCATATTTGCTACACCTTTTGGAACTCGGTTAGGGCATATCATCTACAAGGAAGGTTTCTTAGTAGATCTAACTAAAGTTGCATTTATTGTAGGCCTGGAGGAGCCTACTAGTAAGAGTGAGGTGTGCAGATTATTATGCCATACATGGTATTACAAAAAATTTATCAAAGGATATGTAAAGATTGCCACGTCCCTAGAGGAGTTACTAAAGGGAAAAGGGACATTCTATTGGGGAGAACCGCAACAATGCACATTTGAGGCATTGAAGGAGAGACTTACTATAGTGCTTATTCCGCATTTTCCCTCATGGAGCCAACCGTTTCAAATACATGTGGATGCATCCGGCACGACCATTGATGTAGTGTTAGTTCATCCTAGATAAGGTATTATAGATCATCCTATCTACTTTTCTAGTAGAAAGTTGACTCTTGCAGAACAAAATTATACAACTACAGAGCGTGAGGCCTTTTCGATGATCTACGCGCTACATAAGTTTAGACAATACTTGCTAGCAACACCTTTTGTATTTTATACAGATCACATGGCACTAAAATACTTGGTAAATAAGCTCATTTTATAGGGGCACATATGTCGATGGGTTCTCTTATTCCAAGAATTTGACTTTACAATCATGGTAAAACTAAGTAAAAGTAATTTTGGCCCAAACCACTTATCAATAATTCAATCAAGAGAGGACACACAAACAATTGAAGATACAATGCCAGATGCATAGTTGTATAGGTTACATCACGCACCTTCAGAATTGGAGGATATTGTTATCTTTTTATGCATAGGTATGGCCTTAAAAGGAATGAAAGCATCAGAGAAGAAACAAATTGCAATTTGTGCTGCACCTTTCATGTTGATTAGTGGTGACTTATACAAACTAGGATGAGATGAAGTATTGTGCCAATGTGTATTAGAACATGAGCACAAGGATATCATGGAAGAGGCTCATGGTGGTATTATAGGTGGGAATTATGCAGGTGACACCACCGCGCATAAGATTCTACTTGTTGGATTATGGTGGGAGACCCTGTACAAGGATTGTAAAGAATATTATAAGGTATGTGATCACTTTCAATGCCTTGGAAAACTTGGACAAAGAGATGAAATGTCGTTGAGGCCTATTACTAGTGCAAAGCTGTTTGAAAAATGGGCAATAGAATTTGTGGGTCCTATTTCCCCAGCCACGCATAGAACCAGATTGCACTACATCATCACTTGTACAAATTATCTTACATGATGGGTAGAAGCAATACCTATAAAGGATTATACAACATCTACAACAATAAGGTTCTTATGGGAAAATATTCTTACTAGTTACGGATGCCCGTTGATTTTGACAAGTGATAGGGGCACACACTTCTTGAATGAGACAATCAGGATATTGTTGGATGAATTTATGGTCATGCACCACAAGACTACACCTTATCACCCTTAAGAAAATGGGACTACTGAGGCCTTCAACAAGATATTGAGCTAGACCTTAACAAAAATTTGTGATGTTGGAAGGAAAGATTGGGATGATAAAGTTTCTACTATACTTTGAGCATATAGTAACTAAGGCCACACCCTTTCAATTGGTGTTTGGCATAGAAGCAGTTCTTCCCATGGAATTCATGTTACCTTCTTTGCATATTGCATGCACTAGGGGTCTAGCTGATGAGTAAGTATTAGAAGAAATAATTGAAAAGTTAATACAACTCAGGCCGAGAGGTGTGCCATAACACGTTGGAGTCAGAAGCATGAAAAGCTCAGGCATAAGGCATGGCATGATAGACACATCAGGGATAAGAAGCTTGAGGTTGGACAGATGGTACTTCTTTATGATTTCAAATTTCGTGCCATCCAGGAAATCTTAAGGTGCATTGGTTGGGACCATATGTTATCACTCACATCCTTGAATCAGTTCTTGTCAGTTAGAGGTGCTTGATGGAACACGGTTACCCGGTTACTTTAACGGGAGTAGGTTGAAGCCCTACTATGAATAAGTCTTCTTAGTGTTTGTAATAAGGCATTATTTCAATTTAGTATAGATTTCCCTTTCTATATTTCTTTTAATGTATTTCATTATTTGTCGTTATGCTTTGTCAATTTACTTTGGTATTTTTTGTAATAGGCATGTTTGTGTGCTGGAAGATAATTACAACATGAAGTATTTTTATGCATAGAGGACTTCACATACCATTGGTGTGGGGTGGTTGTTATTTGATTTCAAAATTTGGTACACATAAGAATAAATCACACAGAGATGTTATTCAAGTATGGAAAGGAGCTTCTAGAAAGAAGATTGCTCCTAGAGAAGACCATAACTGGAAATAAATAAATGAATAGTATAATGTGAGGTAAGTTGTGGCCATAGAAACTATTGTAAGAAGGCATAGTGGCGAGGTACTTCGATGCAAGGAAGTGCATAAAAGGAATTATGTAGCTAGAAGTTAGGAAGGCATGCTAGAAGTTTATAGTTAGCGCATGTAGGTGTATCACACATAAGTTGGGAAAATGGTCAATTAATGAGAGGATAGGTGGTAGGTAAAGGAGTAGTAAATGTAATAAATTTTCAAAAATTTATATAAGAACTTGATGCAGTTGATTTTTAACTTTGTGATTACAAGTATTTGAGCGAGCTAGTTGTGACCGAGCCAAGTGAAATGTGTTGAGGTGCGGAGAGTTACAAAACCATATGCGGAGATCAGATTTGTGTGCAACAAAGTGGCTTGCATCCCCATTAGAGAAGGGTTTAAGCGAAGAAGAAGCATTAAGAAGGAGCTAGGGCACGTGGTTTAGAGCAAGGGCACATGATTTGGAGCTAGGGCATGCAATTTGGAGCTAGAGCATGAGAGCTTACTCGATAGAGGAAAAAGGTGATATTCTTAGAATCGCATCGAGGAAGGCACTGTAATAGGTATAGGTAAAGAGGAGGAAGAAGGTGGAAGTTGAGGTCGAAGTTCCTCCTGAGAGTAATTTTTCAAAGATGCAAGATATCGGAAGGAGTGATCATTAGGCGAATTCATTCCATTATCCATAGATGCAAAGTGATTACAACCACCGCACCACCGATAACAAGGGAGAGTTGGACACATTATTGAATAAGAAGACCAAAAAGCGCATGGTGGATGACATGCTAGTATATGACGATGCTAGGGAGAAGTTTCTCAAGAAGGTAGGGGTGTATCAACTATATGAACTCCCATATTTTGGAAAACCATAAAGTTTATACCAATGGCTTATGAGAAGAGTCCATGAGGAATTATTCTATTTTGCTAGACGAGTAAGGATCACCGCACCTTTGATTGCCACATTGATAAGACTGAAGGGCACATGGATAGAGGTTAGTAGTGATCTAACCGATAAGGTAGTTGTTGTGGCCACAAGTAAGGAGTTGGGATACTCCAAGGGTCCACGCAGAATGGACATCTATAAATTAAGGAAGTATCATGTGGTGTAGGCAGCCGCACATCTACTTACTAAAGTGAATGATCAGGAAATGTGGTCACAATTAAACACCATGTGGCTACATATCGCAAAGAAGATGTCACAAGGGGAAGTCTACAATTCAACATGATATATAGAAGAAATAATTACCGAGGAAGCACATACAAGTGAAAAGATAAGTTTCAGGTGCTATCCTATTATCTCTTATGTTTGTAGAAATTGGAGTGCTGATGGGCCAAATAACAAGATTTGGGAATACCCCATGGAGAAGAAGTCCCTCGTAGAGAGGTTTGAGAAGTATTTGTGTGAAGGAAAAATGAGTGGCCCATTCAAACAAAGGGCATAACTATGGTATGATCGACTACACGTGGAATTTGAAGAGGAATGGTGCATTCCAAAGGAGTTACCCTCAGTAGTGGGTAAGGTGGTGCATTTGTGGTGTATCAACATTTTTACATCACACGGTTTGTAATGAAGGATGGGACATGGATTCCTTAGTGAAAACTACCATGCGTCTTCACAATGCACTATTTCCAGGTAGTAGTACACATGTTTACTGATGTGCACTAGTTGAGATTTAATGTGGACAAGGTAGATTGTGACTACCATACTCTCAGAAAAACTTATGTTTATCCAAGTCGGTCTGCCTACATTGAGAGGCTCATTTCAGATGTTATAAGTATGAAGCTAGTAATTTTGGCTATTGGGGATAGTGGAGCCACACTTTTCTATCTCCAACTTAAGCCTAGGTTGGAAAATAACAAGTACGTGGAGAATGAGTTCATTCTCCCAGGGCCGCCTAAAGGTAAACACACATTGAAAATGAGGTACCTCCAATACCGCCTCGACCATAGAGATAGACAAAGAATAAGAACATGAGGATAGTGGAGGCTTGGACCATAGAGGCCGAAGGTAGCCCATAAACAAAGTGGAAAGTGAGCACACGAGACTCCCCACGAGCACAAGGAGAGGAAGACTTAGACGTAGATGCAATCCATGAGGAGTGCCAATTTAAGAAGGTGTTTAAAAAACTAGGACCCAAGGTGCAAGAACATCACAACCTTTATGAAGGTCACCTCAACTCTCCCCTCAGAAAGAAGCACTAGAGAAAAAGAGAAGAAGAAATATGAAGCTTAACGAGGAGGAAGAGTTTGAAAAAACGTGCCAAGAACCTCACCCATCTTGAAGATGTGGAGGAACCCCAAGATGAAGAAATGAGAGATGAAGAGGAAGGGGTGAAAGAGGAAAAATAAACTGTGCAAGAGAAATCCCACGTGCCCATTATGACTCAGGTAGAGAAGGACCAACCTCAGACCTTGGCACCTAGGTTCCTAAGGGGCCAAGAACAAAAAGAGAAAGAAAAAGTGAAGAGTATGTTGTCCCTAGTATGGGCTATACTGAGGACACAAGAAAAATTATCATGCCTGGTTTGAGCATTGTGGGCCTTAAGGGGTTATATGGGTGGGATTTTATGGATTCGAGATATGAACACTACGTGCATAAGGAAGAACTTATCTTGGTCCATGCATACTCATATAGATGAACCAAATTTTGATGTGTGTGAGGAGTCCTGTGTCTCACAAAGAGTGAATAAGGAACCCTATAATAGGCACGTGATAGTAAAACCTACTTTAATGTCCGATGAGTAGGCCAAGAATGCCTTGGTCAATGTATTTACTGAGGTGGCATGGAGAAATGTTGATAAGGCTACCACCATTTGAGCACTGATGGAGGATAACAAAGATAAAACTGCAGAGATAGTGCGTTTAAAGGAAGAAAAGGAATGAGAATGGAAAAATAATGAGGCCTTCGTTAGCATGGTAGAGGATATTGGTGATCACATTATGAAAAAAAGCCTCATCTAGAACCTAAGGTACCTGAAAAGTTTCCTTTTTCTATGCATTATGTGTGCACTTTGGTTGATTTGGTGTAAGATGAAGAAACAATTAAGATAGATGAAGAAATCCAACCAATCTCTCAATTTATGTGTGGCACCAGAAGTAATAATAAGGACTAGAACTCTAGTTGAAGATAATGAAGTTCTAGCAACAATGAAATATGAGACACTAGGGTGTGCAAAAATATTATCATTGGTAAAAAAGCGAGGCCCTCACAACAGCCCAAGATCCACATAAAGAGAGAATTGATGAGATTGGGAAGCTCATAGCGTAGAAGATGGACCTCATGGAAGGAATGATGTTAGGTATGGCCAATGTTGTTCGGTACTACAAAATGAGAAATAAAATATTACTTAGGATGAACTAGATGCCATAGCCACAAATATTCTAGAAAAGACAAGGATTGTGCTAAATGAATGGTAGACATTGGAGGCTGAAATCAAAAATGAATATCCAGAGCTAATCCTCCTAGTTGAAGAAGAGGGTGTTGCAAAGTAAAAATTTATTCTTTTGTACAATGTTTCATTAATTCTTTCATTCCTTATTCTTTATTATTGGGAACATCAGAAAGAATTCCCATTTCTGGGATGACAATGTACTTTAGTGTGGGGTAATGTTGAGCAGACAAAATGTTGCTCTAAGGAGAAGACACACAAAGGATGCGTGCACGGAACAAGGCACATTTGAAGGCGCGGGAAGATAGGAAAGGAAACACGTGCCAAAACACTTTGGCTCGAGACTTAGCCATTTTTTTGGATAAGGGATATTTTGGAGATAGCGTGTGGAGAACACATATAGATGAAGACTTGCACTACATGCAATGGTATTTTGGGAACAAACGGTTATTAAGTGCCATGCATAGTTTAGGATAATAATAGGATTTCTTCTTAGAGTTAACTATATGACATCTATTATTAGAAAATATGTGTGTGTGTGTTGTGCAAGCCATTTTAAAGGCACATGAATATTATCAACATGTGACCTATTTTGAGAAGTGCATGGGCGGTGAAGGGCAAGTCCCCACCTCTATAAATATGTATTGAACTATGTAGTTTAGGGAGACTGAGTTATTATAGAGTTATGCTGCTGATCTTAATACGTGCATGACTCATGGAAATACTTTATAGTGTAAGAAGCTTATGTGTTTTACAGTGTTTAATGCAATGGAATATATTGGCTAGATAATGGTGTTAGACATAACTAAATCTGGTGCTTGTATGGTTAGCCTTATTATTGTCATTGTTTAGTTCATGATTCTCTAAGGTCTAGATCTGGTTTATGCACTGTGAAATGTTTATGTTTAGTTATGGATCTGAATATGTTTTATCACCATCACACTAACATCCTACACAAGTAACTCTAAAGAGGGGCTCTGGTAACTTTGCGCACTTCGGGTGAGTGCTCAACTCAAGCCGGGTGATGTCTAGTGCGCTTGGGTTTTCTACAGAGATTCTAGGCTACATCATCCTTCCAGTCACTATGTATCCTTCCTCTAACTAGATTTATTTCAATTACAACTTCACCATGGCTTAGAGGAAATTCCTAACAAGGTTTTAAAGTTTTTTTGTGTAAGGATGATGACCCAAGGTGATAAATTAATTCAAAGAAGATTCAATGAAATATTACTTCCTCTGAGGCCTAATTTTTTTGGCCATTTTGTAATTGGTAAAAACACTTTGGGAATGTTAAGGGAAATTATAAAGAATCGAGGGTGATTTTGAAGAGAATTAAAGGTGTCTCAAGTAATTTAGGAAAATTTAAGAAAGAAAATATGATTCAAGAGCCATCTGCTCAACATCGGGTAATCGGGAGAATCATGAGGTCTATAAAGGATCTAAAACATCAAGAAATTTACTAAAATTCAAGTCATTAAGGGAATTATCATCATGAGCATGATGAGAAAGGATCAACATGAGTGGTGATGGTATTCATCTTGAAGTCAAAATTTGTGTATATCTCTTTAGAATGTTTCTAAACACTTAATCAATACTTGGTGATGTGCTCACATACTACAATTTAGGGAGTGGATTTCACAGAGTGTTTCAATGCGTTAGAGTTCAAGAAGATGGATATCACCCTCAAAAATTCCTTCAAGTATCATTCAGGATCAATCCTTCCATATAGAGGAGGAAACCTATTTATTTGAGGATAAATTGAGTGAAGATGTGTCTAGATACTATAATCATGTTTCCACTCATGTGACATCTTGGTCAGGGAAGTGAATTATGAAGTTAAAAGGGTCTCATCATGTTTAAAGGTGAAATGGGAAGCTCATGGAGTGAGTTGAGGATCATCATATCTTGAATCTGCCATCATGTTAAAACCTCTTCAAGGAACAAGCCAAGATGATCTATTCAAGCTACCGAGGCATTTAGGACCATCATGTGTGAAGGATGAAGGAATCATCTATCTCCATGATAGGAATATGAGAAAAGAGGTGTATGAGTATCCTGAAGTTGATTCCATCTAAGGAGAATTTTGGATCCAAGAGGGGTAAGAGGATGATCTTCATAGAGAGTACCATATATGTAAGAATGAGAAATCATTTTAATTTCACTTGATGTCACTCACTTGGTAGTGTTCTTAAACACTCATTTGAACCTTGTAGTGTGATCACACTTCAAAGGAGGAAGGACATTATAACCACATCATTTTAGTCCAACAAGTGGCCACATGAAAAGAATCTCATTCAGTGAAAAATCCTTCCATCTACATGGTGAATACCTATTTCAGTAAGTGATAGATAATAAAAAAATGGTTTGAGAATCATGGAGTTGATTTGTGATCACTAGGGTTAATTGTGGAGGCCTTGAAAAGTAAGAGAGTGATCCTCACTCTTTCCTTGTAATTAGAAGAGAGCATCCTATTCCCATCACAATGTAGGTCTCATAATAGTGTTTCTAAACACTTAAGTCATCACTTGAGGTTTTAGAAACATGTTTTCAACTCATGGTAACTCATGTTTTACCACTTTTTCATGTTAGAAGTTTCGTCACTCAAAAACACAACCCACGGTGTTAGGAAGGTGTTTTCAACTCACAGAATTTGGCCCCATCTTGATGAGATTCTTACTCATTGTAGTAAATAATCTATTTATGAAAATACCCATTCCCGCAGGTACTTATCAATGTTTACAAATATTCACCTATCACCATGTGGTGATCATCTCTCTAGAGCTTGCAAATATAGGGCCAATTTTGTTTGGAACCAAAAGGGGTAGTTACATTATTTTTAAATTCTTCATGAAACCTTAAAGTCTTAGAGAAAAATGGATGTTACCAACATGTGTAGGATTCAAATATCTTTACATTGCCTATTTGTTTTCCTCCTAAATCCTTATGAAGATCTTGAAATCATCCGAAGAATTCAAATTTCACCATTAGAATGTTTGTTCCCTGCATAGAAAACTCGTTGTTGAGCAGATTGTCCTTGAATGTAAAATAATTTCCCAAATTGTTGAGTTGTAGAGCTCAATTACTTGAGTTTAACATGCAATAGAAACTTGCTTTGAAAATACAAGAACCATTATTGGTTAAGGGGAACTAGAATCGGTCGTGCAAGGAGAAACCAACATCGGTTAGGGCTAACGGCATCGATTACTTGTGCAAGGATGTTTTAATTAACTATCAGGAATTAGATATATTTTTAGCATTAAAATATATCTATTGATTGTAATTACATGGCTAAGTGACCTAAGTCTAAGAATGACTATATAAGCATACAATATAGGGTTTAGAAGTAAGGATAATTAACAAGAATTAGAAAGAACTTAAAAGGTTAGTGAGAGAATTCTTGGTGATGAAGAAAAATCTTGAGAGAAAGAAAGTACTGTACATCTGAGGGGTGTGGAAGATTGTAAATCTTCATTATATATCTTGTTAAATCTTTGGATAATAGATTGACTTGTTTATTGGTGGATGTAGCCCACATTAGGTGAACCACGTTAAATCTGGTGTTGATTTATGTCTCTTGTTTTGTATATTTCTTCTTGTAGAATATTTTATTTTATTTGCATGTATGTTTAGATATGATATATTATCTCGTAGAACCAAAGGTGTTCTAACCCCAACAACCTGGTATCGAGCTTTATTTGAGGGTTTTGTGTGTTGACAAATTTACTTAGAGAGGGTTTTTGATTGAGTGGGAGCTACAAGAAAAAACAAATACATAGTAGAGAAAATTTGGCGGTCGTAATTATCCTTTATGAAAGATGCAGATTGAGGATTATCTCGTATCAAAGAGATTTATATTTATCATTGGATGAGAAGTCTAGACCTACGAATATGACTGATGAATAATGGAAGATTCTTGACGAAAATGCTTTGGGATCTATAAGATTGAGCTTGACATGATCCGTGGCTTCCAATACTACGAAGCGGCTTCTACGGTAGAGTTAATGAAATATCTTGCTAATTTATATGAAAAACATAGTGCTTCAAATAAATTTTATTTGATGAAGAAATTGTTTAGTTCTAAGATGCATGAAGTTGGATTTACATCTAGTCATTTGAATTATTTCAAATCTATTGTAAATAAGTTAAAATTGGTTGCAATACCATTTGATTATGAAGTAAGAGAACTTTTATTCTTATGTTCTTTTCCTGATAGTTGGGATAACTTGGTAATGGATGTTAGTAACACATCATCTCGCTAATAATATTTTGAAGTTTGATGATGTGGTTGGTATAATATTGAATGAAGAAAGTCACAAGAAGAGTAATGAGGAATCATCATCCTGGAAATTCTTTAAATGTAGAAAGCAAGGGCAGGCAGAAGGAGAGATCCAAGAGTAAGAGTAATGGGAAATAAAATTCAAGGGATAGTAGATCTAAATCTATAATTAAGGGAATTACTTGTTGGAAATGTGGAAAGAAAGGACATGCAAAAAAAAATATTGTTGGTCAAAGGATAAAGAGAACCAACAACAAAACAAAGGTAAAGAAGCAAATCTTGCTTCATCAAAGGTAATGCAAGATGATCTTATTCTTTCTTTAGATAATAGAATTGAATCATGGGTATTAGATTCAAGAGCTTCTTTCCATGCAACCCCTAATAAAGCTTATTTAAGAAATTATGTCTAGAGAAATTTTGGGCATGTTTATTTGGGTGATGATGAACCTTGCAAAGATTCTGGTAAAGGGGAAGTTCATCTAAAATTGTAGAATGGAAATACATGGGTATTGAAAGATGTGAGTGTGCCAAGCCTTAGGAGGAATCTTATTTCTACAGGGGCAATTAGGTGAATCAAGTTGCATGGTTACTTTTTAGGAGACTCTTGGAAAGTCACCAAGGGTGCTTTTGTTGTGGTAAGAGGTAAGAAGGTAGGAATGTTATATTTATCTACCTATATTACTAATTCCTTTTTGCATTATCTACTTTAGATTCATATGCATGCATGTGGCATAATCGGTTGGTTCATATGAGTAAAAAGGAATGCAAATCTAAAAGGATAAGGGTAAGTTATCATATTTGAAATATTTAGATCTTAATTTCACGTGAGCATTGTATCTTTAGAAATCAAAAGAGAGAGATTTCTCAAAGTTGGGACAACTAAGAAAGAATAAAAATTGGAGCTTGTACACTCAAATGTATGGGGACTAGCTCGGGTAGCTTCTCATGGAGGATCCTAGTATTATGTTAATTTCATTGATGATGTTACAAGAAAGGTATGGGTTTATTGTATTAAAAGTAAATCTAATGTTTTTGAGACTTTTAAAATATGGAAATCCCTTGTTGAGAATGAATCAAATTCTAAGTTAAAGTGCCTTAGATATGGCAATGGTGGTGAATATTGTAGCAAGGCTTTAAATGATTATTGTTCAGTGAACAAGATATGTAGAGAAAGAACAGTTCCAAGAATACCATAGGAGAATGGTGTTGCAAAAATAATGAACAGACAATCATGGAATGTGCTTGAAGTATGAAAATACATTCTAGACTGCCTTTATAGTTTTGGGTGGAAGCAGTTGATACAACAGTTTATTTGATTAACTGTGGGCCTTTAAATTCACTAGATGGAGGAATACCAGAGGAATCTTAGACCAGAAAAGAGGTATATCTTTCTTTTTTAAATTTTTTTGGTTCAGAAGCTTTTGTGCATGTTGATAAAGAAAATAGAAAAAAATGGATGCAAAATCCAAGAGATGCACTTTCATTGGTTATGGATCTGGTGATTTTGGTTTCTATTTTTAGGATTTAGAGGATTCTAAAATTATTAGGAGTCATGATGTTGAATGGAATGAAAAGAGAATGTACAAGGATCAAATTTTAGTACCTAAGGATGAATCGATTGATAAGTTTGTGAATGAAAATGAACTCTCGTATTTAAAAGAATTACCAAAAGGGTTACACAGTAACCAGTGTCAATTGAATCTTGACCGACACTAGTCAGATGAACCGGTATCGGTTATAGAGAATCCAAACCAGCATCAGTTAGTAGAATCGACATCGGTTACAGGTGACTAGCGTCGGTCATTGTCAGATTTGGATACAAATATCCAGGAGGTCCAGATTGAGCCTCTGATACCCCAAAATCCTGTGAGAAGGTCACAAAGGGTAAGTAAACCTCCAGAAATATTTACACCTTCTCTCTAATTTATTTATTATTGACTAATAATGGTGAACTAGAGAGCTTTGAAGAAGCAATGTAGGATAATACCCACGTTCAATGGGAGCATGACATGGATGAGGAGATGGACTCCTTGGAACAAAACCAAACTTGGGATTTGGTTAAGTTGCTTTAGCGAGTAAGAGCACACTTGCGAACAAGTGGGTTTACAGGATCAAGGAAGAAGAGGGTGGACATAAAAGATACAAGGCAAGGCTTGTAGTAAAGGGATTTGTATAGAAAGTAGGTATTGACTTTGGTGAAATATTTTCTCTTGTTGTTAAGATGACTTCTATTCATACTATATTGAGCTTAGTTGTAGTAGAAGATTTGCATTTAGAGAAACTAGATGTGAAGACGAATTTCCTTCATGGTGATTTGGATGAAGAGATTTATATGCAACAGCCATTTGGTTATGAAGTCAAGGGTAAGGAGAAACTTGTGTGCAAATTGAAAAAGAGCAAGCTCCAAGGCAATGGTATTTGAGATTTGATGCTTTATGCATGAGCATGGTTATATGAGATGTGAATCTGACCATTGTGTTTATTTTAAAAGGCTTGAAAATGGGAGTTATGTTATTTTGTTACTTGTATGTGGATGATATGTTGATTATAGGATCTAGTATGTAGGACATTGGTAAACTTAAAGAAAAGTTAGCTCACACATTTGCAATGAAGGATTTGGGAGCTGCAAAGAAAATCCTTGGCATGCAAATTCACCGAGACAGGAAAAATAAGAAGTTGTATTTGTCTCAGGAGGCTTATATCAATAAGGTGTTGGAAAGGTTTAATATGCAAAAATCAAAACCTGTTGGTACACCTATGGCTAGACACTTCAAATTGAGCAAATATTAGTGTCCTTTATCACATGAGGAGGTTGAGTACATGGCACATGTTCCCTATGCTTCAACAATAGGAAGTCTTATGTATGCCATGGTTTGTACTAGACCAGACATTGCACAGGCAGTAGGAGTTGTGAGCAGGTTTATAGCTAATCCAGGTAAAGAGAATTGGAAAGAAGTCTAATGGATACTCAAGTATTTGAAAGGAACATCTAGCATGCAGTTATGTTATGGAGGTTTAGATATTTCATTATGTGGTTATATTGATTTAGATATGGATGGAGATTTGGATGTTAGAAGGAGCACTACTGGATATATTTTCATAGTAGGTGAGATGACAATTAGCTAAATTTTGAGATTGCAGAAGGTTGTGGCTTTGTCTACTACAGAGGTAGAGTATGTTGCAGCTACAGAGGCTAGCAATGAGATGATATGGATGAGTAGGTTCATGGAAGAGTTGGGAAAGGAGAAAAGTAATTGTAAATTGTTCAGTGATAGTCAGAGTGTAATTCATTTGGCAAAGAACTCAGCATTTCATTCGAGAATGAAACACATTCAGTTGAGGTATCACTTCATACGACAGGTATTGGAGGATGGATAGTTGAATCTGGAAAAGATTCATATGAGCAAGAACCTTGCGAGATATGCTAACAAAGCCATTAGCAAAGGAGAAGTTGGAGCTACACTCCACTTATGTTGGTCTTTGAGTTTGAGACTTGAAGAGGAAGAAACAAAGCTAAGGAAGGATCTAAGAATGATGTTGTATAAGTATGGTGCAGTAATTAATCTCCAAGTGGGAGATTGTTGAGTTGTGGAGCTCAATTACTTCAGTTTAGCATACAATAAAAATTTTCTAAAAATACGGTAATCATTATCGATTAAGGGAATCGGCATCGGTCATAAAGGACTGACATCGGTCGAGCAAGGAGGAACCGGCATCGGATAGAGCTAACCAACATCGGTTACCTGTGCGAGAATGTTTTAATTAACTCTTGGGAATTAGATCTATTTTTAGCATTAAAATACATCTATTGATTATAATTGCATGGATAAGTTCCCTAAGTCTAAGAACAACTATATAAGCATAAAAGCTAGGGTTTAGAAGTAAGGATAATTAATAAGAATTAAAAATAACTTAAAAATGTTGGTGAGAGAGGATTATTGGTGATGAAGAAAAATATTGAGAGAAAGAAAGTCTGTACATATGAGAGGTGTGGAAGATTGTAAATCTTCATTGCATATCTTATCAAAGCTTTGGATAATAGATGGGCTTGTTTCTTGGTGGATGTAGCCCACACTTTGGGTGAACCATGTTAAATCTGGTGTTGATTTATGTCTCTTGTTTTGTATATTTTTACCGGTAGAATATCCACTTTTATTTGTATGTATGCTTAGATCGATAAATTATTTGTAGAACCGACGTTCTAATTCCAACATAAATTACCTCCAAAACTTCCAAGATTCTTTGACATCACCTCCAGATGCTTAATATATTTCTTGAACTCTCCTAGAGGGTGTTTGATTAGCTCAGAATGGCCTTTTTAGGCCTCCGGAGGAAGTTATCTTCCATCAAGTCACACTGAACTCATCAATCATCGTATCCAATCATCCCTACACATTGAAACAAAATTAAAAAACCTTGTTAATAATTTATTTTGATCCAAGTTGAGAGTGGTACTAAGGCACTGACGAGAAAAAGGATGCACCATTGACCAGAAATGAAAGATGCATTCCCTAAGCTTGTAAAGTAGGTACTCATCCATAGTATGATTTTACCATATTCTAAGACAAAATTAGGGATTCAACTCCATGCTCATGGGAAAATTCATGATTCCATATATTCGATTAGTTGTCGCTACCTTTGGGAGTTGTGAGGTTTGTAAATTCTAATTTTGACACATTTAACACTCCTACAAATGTCAATAACCAATCCAAAAGGCCCTAAAACCTAAACAATGACTATATTATTTCACAAAATAGATATCGATTGTATAATTTAACCCTAAAATATTGAAGACATAATGTTGAAATCTTGAAAAATACCTATGTACTGACTATATTAGAATATGAACAAATATCTTCTAAACCGTGACTGATGGAGTCAGTGAGATTAGTTCCATAAGATGCAGAGTGACCAACTAACTTCTTATATTTACTAAAATAAATTTAAAGTATAAGTTTTTATTTTATTGAGAAATAATAAAGTATAAATATTAATAAAAGAAACACTTATACTTGAACCATTTATTTTAGTAAATATATCTCTCCCATAAGCACATATACCACATAAGAATCGAGGAACGTGAACGTGTTATAATGCAAGCGAGTTTCATCTTCTTTGGGTTAGAAATTACCAATCCATAGGCTTAGATTTTCCTTGGATATCCAAACTTAAAGTTTGGATTGTGTAATCTGTGTATAAATCCATGTTTTACAAAAAACCATCAAAATCTCAAGTTTACACCCCGATATCTCATGTGTTATAACATAATATTCCAAAAACATTATACTACAATGTCAAGATCGGTTTTACCTTGGTGACGATATACTCATTTCTAAAATCTGATTAGTTTAAGGATTTCATCAATAATTTCTTTTAATAGTGCCTTATTTTCTTGTCAAAACCTATGCATATGTTTTGTGCACAATTTATGATTTTTGCATCCATTTTTTTTAAAAAATCCTCTTCTAAACTCCATTCTACACGCATGAAAAAGTAAGAACAAAAATGATTTTTTTTCTCAACGTTATGGGGGTATACACACAAATATTTCATTTTAGGGATGTGTGCACTTTGAAAAATAATAAATATATATATATATTCATCCAAAAATTATGAAAAATTAGTGGGACATAGTACGTGGTATTAGCTAACTTTCTACTAAAGGGATTCAATTTTCTTTTATAGAACTCAAAAAATGGGGGGCACACACACATATATTCTTATCTTTTTGACATAAAAATAAACATACTTTGTGTGCACACCAAATTTTACCCTCTTAATCTCCACCATTAAAAAAATCCTGCAGTTTAGAAACTAGATTCCAAGCTCTACGGTAATTATTCTTATCACTTAGTCAAATTTTGAGCATATGTATGCCAAATTATTAGATGAATTTCAGGTTTTTATGATTTTAGGAAAATTGTGTCCACTTTTGACCCCCTTTTGGTCCCCCATTTCCATGCACTTACCCTCTTATAAGTAACCATCAATTCCAAATTGGACCAAGAGTTAAAATGTCAAAAGGAAGTGGTCTAGAATTTTGCAACACAAGAGGAAGTGGACCTAAAGATGGATAATCTTGAGGAGATTCATCAACCTTAGATGCATGAATAAAAGAGAAGTGAGGAATGCAAGGATGTGTGTTAACATTCTTTAAAACATGAGTAGGAGAGGAAGGATGTGAGTCCTCATCACTTCTCTCATTATCTAGACTGAAATTTGAATCCTCATCATCAATACTCTCATCATTTGCACTAGAAGAAGAATCAACATGAGTCTACCCAGGTGAATCCAAATCCTCAAAACTATCATCAATACCCAGTGAGTATATTGTGACAGAAGTAAAGTTTTAGGATTTATAATTTAAGGTCTCTCCTCGTCGATCAAGGACTCATAAAGGAAGAAAAGTGTGAGAAGAGATAACTTTGGGACTACTGATTTGATATGCCCATTGCCATTATTTAATCACCGCATAAATCTGTGATAACCATAAATATAGAGTGAAATCAACACCTGCTTGCTTGAACCGTGGTGTGTGATTTGATATAGTGATAGGAGATTAATTGACAATAAAGGTACACAAATAACATCCTAAAATTTCCCAACACCTATGTAAACAAAACATGTCTCGAACACCTCAACAAAAGTGTGATCACCCACCAAAAAGTCAACATAGAACATGGCTCCAAGGAAGTGAGAGAAACTTGTGATGAATCCATGTTGTATGAAGTACTTGAGTCAATAACCCATGTGGTATAATGAGATGTAACTACTACAAGTTAGTTTCCCTTAGATTTCCCCTTATTGTTGTATTTTTCCTTTGTGTACTCCTAAATTGGTGAACTTTGTGTATCTGAACCAAAAACCTTGATATTGTTCTTATCTAGAATATGTGTCATGCAATAAATTTGTTTTTACATACACTTATGTTCATGATGTGCGGAGTTCACCATAATAAGCACATTTGACCCTCTCTTTATTAGGTTTGGATTCAAAAGAGGAGGGCTTAGTGGCATGTTTCAAATCCTTCTTTTTCTCATTTTCCTATTTCTTAACCTTATTGTTTAAAGCCTTATATTTTTCTTATCCAACAAATAGGGCATGTGACTTAGAATACTTCAGAGTACCCATCTATATGAGCTTATCTTTCTCCCTAATCTAGGAAGAATAAAAATCATATGGAAGGAATTTTCCATGTGGCTCTAAGGGCACTCCTAGTGGCATGGAAAGTAGAAACAAAACTACATAGTCATGACCCAACTTGGCAAGAATAGAAAGAATGAATTGCTTCTCTTTTTGTCAATCAAGTGATTTGAATTTTGTGAATAATTCTTGTATAGTGTTAAAGATGTTTAGACACAAACTAATGGTCTTATTCTCCAATTTAGGGCCCCTCATTGCATCTTTCTTCCTAAATATTCCTTCCAATATGTTCCAAACGTCAATGGGTGTTAGAATATTCTACGTGAAAGAGTAAGTTAGGGGATACAAATAGACATAATAGATCATAGATCTCATCACATCAATTAAACTAATTAAATTTGGATGCATCCGATGCTGGTTCAATTTCAATACCTATTGTGATTCAATGTAAACCCTTGCTCCTCAATAAGATTTACATTTTGATTTTCTACTCTAGGTAGTTAAATGGTGTGAGAACCATATAATGATCCATAATGTAGGAAAAATATTACAAAATGAAAGTGCACATGATATCCCCCAAAATTATTAGTAATAACCCCTAAGGTTGGTACTCTATAACCTATTAAGGAAATGGAAGTTATGTTGATGTGGAGAGCTCGAAAAAATACACACTTAAAATAAAAGGCACCTAGAAAGGAGTTACCAACAAAATGTTATGCCTCTTACAAGTTTTTTCTACTTTAAATTTTTTTTTATGAAAAGTGATCTTATATTATATTAATTCAATAAGATACAAGATAAATTTTAGCAAAAAGCAGGTGGTATGAGAGAACACCCCAAAACCAAAAACAAACTATGTCAAGCCTAGGAGAGAGACAAACACACTAGGAAACACCTAGGAAACCATAAAAATAAAAAATTAAGCAGCAATAACAAACATCCCCGAAGTAGGAGGATCGTGGTCATCTCGACTAGCTTGAATAAGAGAGGTCCTTGCCGATCAAGAATGTCCCAAGCGGTGGGTTCTCCTCTTCATTTTCCACCACCAACCAAGTAGGGGAGATGTCGAGAGGGATGCGGGAAACTTTTCGGAAGGTGGTGGAGGTGGCGGGGGTAGATTCTAGCCATCCAAGGTGTGTGGCTCGGGGTGACAGTGAGCCCCACCTCGAGTTTATGAGTAGAGGGGACCCCACCTTCTTTGTCCAAGATAATTATCTCGTGGTTGAGGCGGGGCGAGTGGCGATCCTAGCTGAAAGAATGCATTTGAGAATGGCTACGTTGACCACCATACACATACAGTGAGGAACGCCGAGATGGCGATGGTGGATCCTAGGAGAAATTACACAGGGTGTCCCCCTAGTGTCGCAAAAAAGTTTGCAAGTGGTCCACCTCCGGGAAAAATAATTGACCCGGCCTTGAATCTATAGAAGCACATTGGAGATAACCATAAACTTGTTATACACTGAAAATTACAAATCAACTTCAGAATTAGCAAATAAAAATATTTCCTTTCTTTTCATATCCAAAACAAAATTTCCCCTTTGAAAACATGCCAAATTTGGGTGAACATGTGTGGAAATTTGGGGTTATCTCCTAAAATGACATTTTTCTAGGTAAAACATTGAGGTTTGAGAGGAAGGAAAAAGGAATGGATCCAATTCCAAGAAAGTTGATCTTTTGGGAAAAAACAGAAGAGGTGTATTAAAGTTTCTAAGTGGCCACAAAACAAACAATTAAGAGCCGAAACCCCAATTTGAACAAGTCGATAACCAACCGCTGGGAAGACCTTGGTGAAGAATACACAAGAGAATGTGGGCAATTTTAGGTTCCACACAAATAGACCAAACAAAGTGTCAAATTGCCTTCTCCAAGTAAGATGGAGTAGAATGAATCCCCCATCGAGTGTTGATTTCTCCACCATGGGAAAATGAGGGGAAAGCCAACAATAGCCTTTGTTGTATTAGTAATTACAAAATGGGGTATCAACATACCATTTCCAGTGCATCCACCAAGGCGAGAATAATGCACAAAGATCTTATGCAACATATGGTCGGGAATGAATTAATAACTTTAGTAATACTAGCCTAGTCTTGGTGGTCAACCAAAATCAAGTTTTAAGCTCGGGAAAAGAAAAATAGGATTGAGTGTTTGTAGAATAAATCTTGGATGGTGCAGATTCTATGTTTGAAAAGCTTGAGTGCAGAGATCCCCAAGATATATGTAAAACACTTATCCCGAGCTTGAAAGATTGGTGACCACCATAGAGAATGATGGTTGATGGAGATACCATTACAAAAACCGTTACCTTTCCATTGAAGCCATGGCTTGATGCACTCCCATGCCTTCCATATGATTTTAAGCACAAAAGTGCCAAAAATTTAAAAGGAACAAAGTAATGATAAGATTGAAAAACCCAAAACCTTTCCATGCCCATAAGGTGACCCTTCTTCGATGCCATGGTGCATAAGCACTTTCCACGCTTCTTGACCTTCGATTCATTGAACAATCCATTTCGCACGCAGTGCCCACCCTTGATGTTGAATGTCACTAAGGACCAAACCCCTAAAATTGTGGGGAAGACAACATATCTTCAAGACCACACGATGAAATCCCTTGCTAGTGGAGGTGTTGGACCGAGAGAAAGGATTTGAGGAGCTTCTCTAGCTTCTGAATAGAGGATTTGGAAGGCACACAACATGAAGAATAGTATACGTGTGTGGATGCAAGAAATTTGGAACATATTTGGAATTTTCTTGCCAAGGAAAAAGGTATGGTAATCCAATACTCTAATTTTTTGGCCACCCGTTAAATACAATACTGCCATAACTCAGTCGACAATGCTTGAAAGGTGAAAGGGATGCCAAGAAATTTAAACATTTTTCCATGGGAAAGAATCTTCCATTCAAAATACTCTAGCCAATCAGACGTTGAGAGGAAGGATTACCGGTAACATACCGGTTTTCCTCCATTGAATGGAAGAACTAGATGCTAAACAAAAAATATCGAGGCAATACATGGTGTTGCAGATATTGGAATCATCCTCAATGAGTGTGAGAAAAGAATCATCTATGGAATGACCATTAAACAATTGAGAGTTGGTTGCGGAAGGCGGCTTTATTCCCCCTGACGAGCCCTTATGGTTTGGTGTGGGCCAGAAGATACCCAAAGCCTTCAACAACAATCACATAGAACATAGGAACTAGTAGGAACCATTGGTGAATGAAACATAACGATCTAAAGGAATAAGAATTGAGGCCATTAATAGTGATCTAGGTAGAGGCATCGACAAATAACATTTTGATGGATTGAATGAAGATGGGGCCAAAGCCAAGAGCTTGAAGCATGGTAAGAATAAACGACCATTCAATCCGATCATAAGATTTCTCAAAATAAATTTTAATGAACATAGCATATTTATTAGATCTATGATCCCATTCCATGTCTTCCCAAACAACAATGATGTTATCTAGAATATAATGCCCTTGAATGAACCCAGTTTGTTCCGGTTGGATGAAAATAGGAAGAATATTACACAACCACATAGCCAACGCTTTGGCAATAATTTTGAAGGATACATTCAACAAAGTGAGGGCCGCCAACAGGTAATTTTCTTTGGATCCCCGATTTCAGGATGAATTTAATATTCCCTTTGTTGATACATGACCCTAATGATTGGTTCTATAAACCCTTGAGATAAACTTGAAGAAGGTCAGGGCCAACGAAATCCCATAAGGTTTTTTATAATTCACATGGGAAGCCATTGCATCTTGGGGCCTTATCATTGGCCATTTGCATGACTACTTTTTGAGGTCATCAATGGTGAGCATTTGGTCACAAACCACCCTCTACGAGGAGGCAAAAGTTTACATGGCACAACAACTAGAAATTGATCAAGGATCGCTTCTCATTTGACAGAGAGTTGTTGAGCCTAAAAAACCATCTTATAATGTCACAAAAAGGCTTACAAAATGATCTGGGGATCGGTGACCTGAGCTCCACCATCATATATGACATGGATTTTCTGAGCATGTTTTTTGGCTCTGCGAAAAAGAAAGAATTCTTTCGAAACCCGGTCGCTAATTTTAAGTCAATGCATGTGGGAACAAATTTGAGCCCCAGGCATTGTAATTGTCAGTAATTTGAATTTGTTAGCAAAGTATTGCAACTTGAAGTTACAGGGTTTCAAAGAAGGGGTTGCCTTGAAGCACCACCACCACCTAGATAAGAGCGAGAGGTGCTAGTGGAGTATGAGCAGCGTCTAATATTTACTCATGAGCCTTAAGAAAAAAATTCATCCTTGACGTCTTAAAATTTTCAACACTTGCTTAAATGCCTTACAAAAAATTTCACCTCTTATGATTCAAGCCCCTTGGGTCGGGAGTGAATAGGGGCTAAACTCTATGTAACCGGAGGCTAAGTATAGGGGAAAAAATGGGGTTCCATTCTCCAAATTTGTAAAATTATACAAAATGTGATGTCACCTTGGGGGAGCTGTGCACTTTCTTATTATGATATACACTCTCACTTATCAAATATGCCAAAGACAAACACCTATGGTCGGGGTTGGACAACCCATACATAACTTTGAGCCACCGAAATGATTCATTGTGCCTCCTCGTATTACATTTCAAATAATGCCATTACCTCTATAAATGTCCTTTTGGTTCTTGTTGCATGTAAACCAGGTTCATACGCACAAAAATAGTGTCATCACCACACCCAAGAGTTATTCTTCCACCTCTAACTACAATAGACCAATACAACCACATGAGAATAGTCCCTAAAATGTAGGTGCTACGCCAAGTTCAATAGGAACACATGTATGATACCATCAATAATACGAGTAAAAATGCCACCACAAGTATAACAACATGTTCAAACACTTGCAAAAGATCTCAAAAATAAGAAAACCTAGAAATATGATTTCTCATAAACTATTGTGTGGTATGAAATATCACCAAATATCTTAGAGATGACTATAACAAAACTTGAAAAAGACCAGATCCAGTCTACTTCAAAGCATACACAAGTTTATTATCAATCCTAGGGTTTTGGCATGATCCAGATTGATGGTGCGAGTCTATTTCTATAGGAAATATATAGTATAAATATTGTCAAGAAAAACCATCTATTTCCTTCACTCTTTTATGATTCTCCAGACCATCTAAAGATGCAAGAGAAGGGAATAGCCATAGATCAAAATATCTACAATAATAATATTTAAAAATAAGAATACAAAAAAATAAACATAACAAAACAATGACATTCGATTACTAGAACGAGCTCCTATACCATGTGAGAATGCGGGCCAAGATCAAACACGATAAAATATAAACACACAAAGAGAGTAAAGTCGAGAGAGAGAGGGGAGGAACCAAACACGAGCCAAAAGATAACTTGTATATTCAAATGCATAAGAAAATAACTTTACAAGAGGTGTATAAATAGGAAGTGGGGAAGTGTAACCACCACCTAAAACGGTAAAGAAGTGTAACTCCCATCTATCCTATCACGACCTAAGCAAGCTAAATATATGTGTAGAACAACCATGTAATGGGATAAAAACACACACTAACAAACATGGAACACCAAAATGGTATGAGTAACCCACTCGATCAACCATTACATGTGTTGTGTTGTATATTCATTCTCAAATGAAAATTATAAATTAGAGTTTTGAACCACACTCTATTAACTCTTGATGCATATCCTTTAAATGCAGAGATAATTTATTTTTAAAATTCAAAAACAGGTGGATTGAGTAGCCAACCATCCTAGTTGGGCATCTGAATGCTGAGCTGAACCATAATTCCCCACTTGGGGGGTGGCGAGCCACTAAATAGGGAAGCCCTGCTAGGCGGAGAGCCCCAGTTGGAAGAGCCAGCCATTTCCTTGCCATGTGCCAGAGCTCCGGCCAGGGCCAGAAGAAAAGGGCCGTGGGTGAGCGGCTGGGAGCTCTCTCTTCCCATGTTGACCATTTTTATAGCCCTTTGTGGCTTGTTTTTGTTCGCCCTCATGGCTTGTCTTTTGTCTTACCACTTAGCTTTCGTTCTTTTTTTAGGTTATGAACACCTTGTTAGCTGCCCCCTTACTATGTAACACTTTGTATTATTTTATATTTAATATAAAGGTGGTTCCAATAGTAAATTCAAAAACATCAATTTCTTTAAGGAATGCTTCCTTAGCTAGTCATAGTCAACTATCGAAAATTGACTTTCCTTACACTCCGAAGAAGTGATCCCTTTAACATGCCATATGAGCTAACACTTACACATGTGTTCTGTAGCATTCTCAGCTACACAAGAAGATGTAATGACATCTCATATAAAATATGAGGCATAAAGGTAGTTTGTGCAAGTATCTGTGACCCTACCTTGTGCTATTGTGTTTGTTTTTTGAGATCTTGATGTTGTTGTACTCATGTTGTTTCCTAAAGTGACCGGTGTGCAATATTTGTATTGATGATGTGCATGACCATCCCACCTAGTTATGTTACTTATTGGTTTGGCTCCACATTCCCAAAGTGCCTCCTATTTTTCAATTTCACCCGGGTTGACTCACTTGTCACCTATTCATCATTCCAATTGAAGTGCAATAAGTGTATTATGAGATCAAGTAAAATGGGTCTGTTTGGTTTTCGAATTGTGAGATTTGATGTAGTACGTAAGGGAATGTCTCATCTAATACACCTTTCCCCTTCTCTCTCTGTCTCTTCTTCATTTTCATTTTATATGGTTACAGATTTTCAATGTCAAGAAATCTAAGTGAATAGTGGTTGGGAAAGAATGTTGTCAACATTATACTACAAATCTTCATCCTTTTGATCTCGTAGCTTTGCATGCCCATTTGGTCTCACCTTGGGTTCCCCTAGATTCACTTTGATATCCCTCCTACCCTTCCCATTCACCTCGGGTCTTAGCGATAGTTCCTGAGGTTGATTCATCCTCTCGATGTAAACCCTTCTTGGTTATTACTTTACGATGAGCTTCTTCATACTGTTTGCCTCAACATGCCCTCATTCGAACTATCCATGTCACAATGTTAACCCTTTCTTCCCTTCCTCAACCTCTTGTGGCACTACTCATACATGTAAGAGTTTAGCCGACCATGTAAAAGGTCTCAATATCTAGGTCAACCATTAGTTTATTAATCTCTAAGGGAATTGCCTTATACGGGATCCATGAAGTTCAAGAAAGAAGTGGACTTTTGCCTCATCAATGGAGGAGTAGGTGGAAACCATGTATCTATCACATTTAATAGGAAAGTGCTCCTCCACCAAAATTCTACCGTGTGTGTCCACATTGTGTCGTCTTTGTGTGATTCTTCTCTTGTGCTTTGGAGTTCAACTATACTTCCTCCCAGATTGGACTTTTGTTGAAACAATAAGCGGCCAACCAAGAATATAAATTACCAATAGTTTGCTAAAGAAAGATTCATTGATCGAGTCATAGAGATGCCTTTCTAACAAAGTCCTTAGTGAGCAATACCTTCAACTAGGGTGATTTTGAACAATTTTTTCTTCTACTCGATAAAACCAATGCTCAATATTTTCCTGATGAGGTGAAATGTCATTCTCCTACCTCATTATATCAACACAATTTCATTGGGTCTCGACAAAGGAACCAAAATTTTGCACGCCTAATTTCTACCCCTAACCTCAAGCTTGTACATGTGAATATTTTCCACCGATGCGTGGTGTAAGTTCTTACAACATCTGCATCAACCTATCACGCCAAGCATGCTATTAACTCACTCACCCAAGGCATGAGGAAAGGACCTTCCCGTTGGTTTTGACATGAATGATGGATTGTTATCAAGTTTCCAAACACTTAGATAATAATTAGATTAGTGCAAAAGTAATGTTGACCACCCAATGGACTATTTAACACATTTATTTTTCTAAAGTTAAACATGACTATTCATGTACAAGTACAACTTACTTTTTGCAAGTTGTCACCTTAAATGAGTGTTGCTTAATTATTGATGTTTGAAATATGTTAAATAGTAAAATTTAGTACGTTTATGAATTCTTCTATCTTGGAAAAATGCCAATACATATAAATTACACTTCCTTGCATAAAATGATCAAATTTGACAAGATGGTCTTAATTTCAAGTTTGTAGTGCCCACATTTTCTACCCTTAGTTATCTGCTGACTTTTTACTCATAATTATGATTTGACAGGGATTATGACACATTTTGGATATTATATTATGTTATTTGATCTTCATGGACATGTATGGTGATTTGGGTGCATAGCGTCAATTTTGCTTTGATTAGTATGTTGGCACATTTTAGTAGATGTTGTGGATACTAACATATTGCTATGTTATTTGGGCCTAATTGATATATGATGGATACATGGTTTGGTCACACACCTTGATGATATAGACTATTTGATTATTGATGAGAGCACATGATATCATGGATATATGTCATTTATATGTATTGCAATCGTTAACACATGGTGATTTTGTGTGAAATTGTGCATGTTTCTTATTTATGATCTCATGTTGATGATGTGTTAGCATAGATTGCATTTTTAGACTTGATTGTTATAGAGTAGTTGATTTACACTTGTATTGGGCAGATGCGTTTAATGTTTGCATTGAGTGTGCAGGTTACAGGGCACGAGAGAACATGGGTTTCAGGGTGGCTACGTAAATGTGTACAAGCAGCCCATGGGGCTAAGTCCTAACCATGCTAGTTGTATGAGGCCTTATTAGTTGTTTGTATTGTTTGGGCACCATGAGTGACCCTTAGTTTGTAATTTTGCATATTATGTAAAATTATTGTGTTTATGTTATTTATTTTGTTAGAAAACTAGGTTGGGGGACCTAATGGTCCCCACTTGCTTTAGGAATAAATTTGTTTGTTTGGTGGCTTTATTAATGTGGATTTGGGTCATATGGGCACCCTTGAGTGGCGCCACATCCTCATCATAAGAGTCCAAAATTTACAAACCCGAAATTTGTCTTTGCATGGAAATTATTGGGGTCCTATTTACTTTTATGGATTCTCTTTTAATGGAAAATAACCCTTGGACCCTACCTATAGGTAAGAGGGGTTATTTTCATGGTTTAATGGGAATATTTCCCTACCATAACACCTCCCTCAAGTCACATCCATGTTGGATGGTAGGGTTATGTGTTTGACTTATGAGAATTAATGGGATTTGGGGATTTAGTGGTTAAATGGGTTTTGTTTTTATTCTATTTTTTATTTTTGTTGGAATTTTGTAATGGAAGGAAGAGGATGGTGACACATGTCACACCTTCTTTTTGGTGAGGAAAAATTATGTGAGTTTTTATTGAATTACTACCTCATGTAGAGGAAGGAGCTTTTGGCTTGGGATTTTTGGTGTTGGAGTGCTTTTGGAGTTGGAGCTCTTGCTTGGAAAAGGATTTGGAGAAGCTTAGAGATTGGAAAACTTTTTGTGAGGTAGGATCTTTGTTTGTTTTGTGTTATTTTACATGTTAACTTGTAGATTTCATATTGTTGAAGTATGGTTTTGTTTTGTATGTGTTGCATGCTTGTTTTGGTTGTGTTCTTTTGTTGTTTTCTCCATCCATCATATGGCTTGATGGATTTGAGAGTTTTGTTGGGGAAGAGGGAGGGATTTTCCCTCTTAAACCTCATGGCTTGATGGGCAAGCCATGTTGGTTTCTCTTTTATCCCCTCATTTGGTTTGAGGTGGGGAAGGTGTTTCATATGGTTTGAACCCCCTTCCCCATCCTTGGAGAGGAAACCCAATGGGTTTGAAAATCCTCCCAAGGAGGAATTTAGGCGAATGGGAGGAGTAATAAGGAGGGATGATTGTTTTGGAGAGATAAGGAGGTTTTTTGAAGATTTTGTAAGTGTGTTTCCTATGGTTGGACCACACTCTATGGCACTATTGGATGTCTCATCCACTCTTCCCCCTTAGTGAGGATGAATATGGTTTTCTCCTCTTTTTATTTGGTTGACATTTGTTGTGTTTTGTGGTGTATGGGTTAGTCTTGTATGTAACATGCTTGTGATTACCCCTCCCTTATTCTTGTGCACATTTGTGGAAGCTAGCTCTCTCTCCCTTGGGCTTAGGGGAGGCTAGCATGTTTTCCAACCTTTGGAAAGGCATGTAATGATGCCTGTAGGTTGGGTGGTAAAACAAGCCTTGTTCTCTTGGTTTTGGAGACTATGTGGAGAACAAAGTTGGAACAAAAATAAAAGGCCTCCTTTGGATATGTTTATCCTCATAAACCATGTTACTTAAGAATGATGTTTTGTTGTAAATTTGGATCTTCTCTTTTAAGGAGAGATTAGTTGTATTGTGGGGATTGTGATCTTCATTCTAGAAAATACAATATAAAAGATATGTGGCATGAAGTAAGTTAGTATTCTTCTTGTTGAAATGGAAGTATACTCTTGTGAATTAGTTCTTCCTTTGAAAAGAATTTGTATATAGGAGTCTCTCCTAGATAAGGAATCTGGTTACTTTGTGGGCATGTTTTCTCCAATATAAATGTAAACTTAAATGTTGAGATTTATATATGAAAGTGTATTTCCTCCTTGATAAGATTGGAAAAGAAGAAATTTAACTATTGTATTGGAAAGAATTTTTGATTTCAACAAGAAGTTTGTTTTCTTGGAAAATAAATTCATTATTCTTTCCCTATAAGTCATTTTTGCAAAGCATTATAGCATGAGGAATTGATAGAAAACAGATTTAAATTTATTCCTATTTCTAAATTGTAGAAATTGGATAATTGTTTTCCAAGGGAAAAGTTTTATTGTTAAGAATCCATTTTGATACTTACATACTTAAAATTTGTTGTGAATAAAATCTATTTTTCATAAGTTACTTCAGGTTTTAAAATAGTCCAGTTTACGATGGTTTATAGGTAAATTTATAAAGTGGTATATGCCTATTTTGTGAATTTGATATATACTTTTTCCTTTACAAAAAAAAAATATTTAAACAAAAAAATACAAATATGAAACCCACACAAGTGTACATAAATTTTCAAACCAAAAAAAAGTGAATACATCAAAATTTATGACCATATTAAATTTGACGGTCAAATGAACGTCACTGCAGTTCTAAAACAAGGTAGAATGACAGCCATATGGACGTCAAATGTAACACAGTAAACACTCTGTCTAATTTTTCCAGAATGCGTTTTGGACATGATATGAACCTTTTAAACTCAAAAAAAAAAAATCATTTTTCCACAAAAATAATATTAAAATAATAATAATAAGAGGTGATGTAGATAAAATTATTTCATTGTGTGCGAATTCAATTAACGGATATGTATTTAAATGTGGGTGAATTTATTTATGAGAGAATTAACCAAGTATGGGTGTTTTTATTCATTTGGTGAATAAATAAATATTAGTGGTTGATCTTAGGTGTGTAATTAAAAACAAATCAATTGTTTAATGTGTGGGAATTACCCTTAAGATGTTTAAACAATTCTTGGGCATAATTATTTTACTAAATAAAATGCTTGGTTATTATGGTGACATTAATTTCTAGGGTCCAACTTAATAAGTGTAATAAACTAATTTCAAAAAAAAATTATTACCGAAATTTTAGTGAATATAAGGTATTATTTTTGCTACATTAAATTGAGGTATTACAAAGTTTAAAGGTATTTTTCATTCAACCATTTTGTAGTTCATTAAAAATATATATATTAAATAAAATTATGTTCTTATAATTTGTACACACATTAACTTCTAAGAGGGATTTGAACACCTGAATAGACTAATAAAGCAATTGCACAAAATATCTTCATCAATTCAATATGAGGCGAGATGTGTTCGAAATATCTTCATGCCAAACAAATTGTTTCTCTACTTTGACAAGATGATGACTGGAGAAATGGAATGTATGGAGACAGTGTGCGTGTGACAGCAACATACTTCATTGGCTCATGTCCGGTTACAAATCTTCTCCAAAAAAGGTTACACTGCTTCACACCACCTATAGAGATCCCGGTTAGTTCACCTCACTGGATGAAAACAGAAATTTCAAGAAATGAATCTTGTTGGACTTCCATTGACTATATTAGAGATAAAAAGCCTAAACACTGGGTACGTGTTCCCAAAACTACTCTTTACCAAAGTTTTCCTTAATTTTTAAAATAAAATAAAATGGATTACAAATTTAATATCCATTACTCAAAACCCATTTTCTTAAAATTAAAAATAAAATAAGATGAATCATAAATAAAATGGTTATGCCTCAACGGTATATCATTGCATTAGATTGTTTATTTATTTTGGTTGTGCCTCAATGGTATGCTTGTATGGCTTGCGACGATTAACTTATGGGTTAGAATCCTGATTTAAGTCTTTGACATGTGGAGTGGGATAGCGGCAATATACATTTGAATAAATATAGAATTTATTTTAACTTATAGGTGAGACAACCCAAAAAGTAGATTGCATCCCGACAATTTAGGAAAAATGGTATTCTCAGTACTACTTAAAATCACCAAATTTGAAAACTAGAATATTTGTGAATTAACAAAACTTCACCGCTAAAATTTTCCCTGAACTCAACTTGTAATAGATAGGTCTATTGTTTTAAGCCTAATTTGATTATACAATATCTATAAATATTGCAACATTTCATTTGTAACGTAATTATCATTACTATTATTCATAATACAATATCCTGTTAAATATTGCTTTACTCTTGATAACTAATAACATGTTAAAAACTACATGAAGAAGTTATACAAAATAAAAATCCGAGTTGGTCATAGCAAGGTGTACAAGGAGAAAGTGGCGTAGAACATAAACATAATGCAATTAAACATTTATGACGAGATTACACAAATGGATGAAGAATATCAATATGATTTGAGAGAGATAGAGGTTGTCCCACCAAAAGAAAGTACATTGAGCTAAAGAGAAAGACTCAATAATGGTAAAGATTAGCAATTTTGTGATAAAATCCTACAAAGAATTGAAGAAGGTGCTAATACTACACAACCAAAAAAAGCTAGACGAGGATCTACTTCCGAAGATGAAGAAGTAGCTACACAAAGGGAAGAGGAAGATCATTCAACAAAATGTGATTTAGGTGTGGAAAACTTTGTTATCATGCATATGAGGGCCCTCATGCATATTGTGATTGTGAGAATGGGAGAAGTGAGGGTTGTGCACAATTCCCACAAGATGATGGAAAGTCCATGGCATCACCAAGGGGAGAAATTTCTTACGTTAAGGAGAGTCTTGAAGGTCACAAGAAAGGAGGAATTGTATCAAAGATGCCACATTTCCTAGACTCGAGTGTAAGATAAGAGGGAAGTGTTGTAATGTTTGGTTGATGGTGAAAGCAAATAAAAATTAGTGTCCTAAGAAATGGTGGGTGAGCTAAATTTAGTGTGCACATTGTACCCAAATACTTGTAGGGTGTCTTGGCTAGTAGAGGTCTAGATATCAATGTAAGGGAGAAATGAAAAGTCTAACATGAAGATTTGTAGTTATATGGAAAATGTGTTGTCTCGATGCTTTACTTATGGATTAGTGTCATGCATTTCTAGGCGGAGACCACGATAGTTTGATTGAGAAATGTTGTTTGATGGGAGAGCGAGTGTATGTGTGTGTGTGTGAGAGAGAGAGTAAGGAGGGCTAAAGATATACTCTAAGGTTAATGAAGGAGAAAGAAGATGAGTCAATGCATAGTATTTATCTTGTACAAGTTCATTTCATATACGAAAAAGTTCGAAAACACAACATATAAATCTAAGTTTTCCTAATAGAAAATCAACGTGCAAATTTCTTCATCCGCTCACTTGTAAGGGAAAATATTGAGGCACTAAGAATATCTCTCTCTTTTACTCGAGACTATGCTAAATTAAGGATGGGAATGTTAGTTGTAGCCTAAATAGGTGATTAATTCATCATAGTCAACATAAATGTAAGTGAGTAAATGTAACTCTCGTAGGTAGGTTGTTAAAATTTATTTTATTTCAAAATCTTTTAATTTGTAATGTGGTTAGGATTTCTAATCGCATAGCTCAACTAGGGAAATTTTAAGAGCCCTTTTCAAAATACCCCATGGATTTTTGGCTGATTTGTGAAAAGATGTTTCTAATTCAAGGCAAATAGCAAGAAAAGCCGTATAGTGAGGTAGATGAATCAAAATCGTGAACCATGAAATGGTAGCGAACTCATGACACTGTAGAGATAAATGTTTGTACGTCCTCATAGAAGACCAATTTTACTACAATTAGTCGTCTACAGTACAAATGGCAATCTCTGCTTTAACTGGCCCAGACACACGACTAGATGATGCACATGCAACCAACCGCCTGTGAGTAGAATTTATAATTTTTGATGTGAAGTAGAAATGTCTTATGCTAGTTGCATATCATAATCAAGATTATTTTCAAGTGGAGGCACATAATAAGTATTTTCCTCCGGTGGACGCATGCCATCGTCAATAATATTGCGGTTAATTATTTCAGTGTGTTCTGCATGAAAAATGTTTTCATATTATTATTGAACGTAAATATGAAACTTAAAAAGAATAAAAAAATTAATCTTTTAATACTTGTTCTTGGTGTAGATGTTGATTGTGTTGGCCTATTTTGTAGCTGGCTAGATAATAGGGTCTTTTTTAAAATATTGGCCCAACACCTTACCGGAATTCATCACATCAAATTACAATGAGTAGCCGTAGAATTTCTGTGAATGACTGGGAAATGATTTCGACTGGATGCGAAATCTTATAAATTGAAGACATCTAACATCTATGTAGTAGGGTAACTGTAAGGCACAATGCCACAATCGTGTCAAATATGCAGACAATCGGCTATTATCTACGAGATCTACCTTTGCTTGAACTGTGACTGCTTATGCACGATTCTTATGAAAATGACGAACTATTATTTGTGAGATCTACCTCTGGCCTTAGAGCACTGGCAGTCTTATATAGTATATATGTTCACGATTATGATCAGTTTGAGTTTCGAGGTAGTGGCGATATACATTCATAACTATGGAATTTATTTTAACTTATAGGCGAGACAACCTTGAAAAGTAGATTGAATCTCGATAATTTAGGAAAAATGGTGTTTTGTACTATGTAAAATCACCAAATAACAATTTAAAACCTAGAATTATCGTGAATTGACGAAAATTCACCGCTAAAATTTTCCCCAAGCTCAACTTGTAATAGTTAGGTGCTATTGTTTTAAGCCTAATTTAAGCGTAAAATATCTATAAAGATTGTAACATTTCATTTGTAACATAATGATCATTACTATTATTCATAATACAATATTCTCATTAATTATTGCTCTACTCCCGATCACCGATAACATGTTAAAGACTACATGAAAAAGTTATACAAAATAAGAATCTGAGTTGGTCATAGTGAGGTGTATAAGGAGAAAGTGGCGTAGAGTGTAAACATAATGCAATTAAACATTTAGGATGAGATTGCACATATGGATGAAGAATATCAACATGATTTGAGAGAGATAGAGGTTATCCCACCAAAAGCAAGTGCATTGAGCTGAAGAGAAAGACTCAATAATGGTAGAGATTGACAATTTTGTGATAAAATCCTACAAATAATTGAAGAAGGTGCTAATACTACACAACCAAAAAATGCTAGAGGAGGATCTACTTCAAGAAGATGAAGAAGTGGCTACACAAAGGGAAGAGGAAGATCATTCAACAAAATGTGATTTAGGTGTGGAAAACTTGGCCATCATGCATATGAGGGCCCTCATACACCTTGTGATTGTGAGAAGGGGAGAAGTGAGGGTTGTGCACAATTCCCACAAGATTATGGAAAGTCCATAGCATCACCAAAGAGTGCAAAAAAGCTTGAGCAAGGGAGAATTTTCTTACGTTAAGGAGAGTCTTGAATGTCACAAGAAAGGAGGAATTATATCAAAGATGACACATTTCTCGACTCGAGTGTAAGATAAGAGGAAGTGGTGTAATGTTTGGTTGATCGTAAAAGAAAATAAAAATTAGTGTCCTAAGAAGTGGTGGGTGAACTAAATTTAGTGTCCACATTCTACCCAAATACTTGTAGAGTGTCTTGGCTAGTAGAGGTCTAGATATCAATGTAAGGGAGAAATGAAACGCCAACATGGCGATTTGTAGTTATATGGAAAATGTGTTGTGATGCTTTACTTATGGATTTGTGTCATGCATTTCTAGGTAGACCATGATAGTTTAATTGGGAAATGTTGTATGATGGGAGAGTGAATATTGTGTGTGTGTGTGTGCGTGCACACATGTGCATGTGTGTGTGTGTGCATGTGCATGTGTGGGTGTGTGCGTGTGCGTGCGTGGCGTGGCGTGGCGTGTGTGTGTGCACGCGCGCGCACGTGCATGTGTGTGCGTGTGCGTGTGCGTGTGTGAGTGTGTGTGTGTGTGTGCGCATGCGGGGGTGTGTGTGTGTGCATGTGTGTGCGTGTGTGTGTGCGTGCATGCGCGTGTGTGTGTGCATGTGTGGCGTGTGCATGTGTGTGTGCGTGGGCGTGGCGCGCGTGCATGCGTGTGTGTGTGCGTGTGTGCGTGTGTGCATGTGCGTGTGCGTGAGTGTGTATGTGTGTGTGTGCATGTGTGCGTGTGCATGTGTGTGAGTGTGTATGTGTGTGTGCGTGTGCGTGCGTGCGCGCGCGCATGTGTGTGTGTGTGTGCTTGTGTGCCTTGCGCGCGTGTGCGTGTGTGTGTATTCATCTCGTCTTGTGTAAAGATAAGTGTGGGGTATTAGTTGAGGAGAAAGAAGTGTACAGAAATGAAGAGGAATGCAACTCAAAGTAATATAATTAAGTGGGTTGGAAAATGATTGGCATAACATGATTGCGATGCACAATGTTTTGCGGCTAAAAGGAAGAATGACATGTACGTAGACAAAGGGGGTCAACCCAATAGTAGTTTGGATGCCGGGAGTGAGGATGTGGTGAATATTTGAACAAGGAGGATGTTTTGTGACCTAGCTAGTGAATGTAAGGTGAGGGATACTCTCACATGGTGCAAGGGAGAACGCCATTAGAATAGGGAATAATGTAAACACTTTTTTTTGCTTTAAAATCTAAATGATATTTAGTGGATTTTAGAGATGTATGAAGAGTGTTATGAGATTTGAATGTTTTTGTATATTCATTCTTCCTATGATTATGATCAATTTTATTGAGACCCCTTAAATATTTGGATGCCAAGAGTGAGGATGTGGTGAATATTTGAACAAGGAGGATGTTTTGTGACCTAGCTAGTGAATGTAAGGTGAGGATCAACTCACATGGTGCAAGGGCACGCCATTAGAATAGGGAATAATGTAAACACTTTTTTTTACTTTAAAATCTAAAAGATATTTAATGGATTTTAGAGATGTATGAAGAGTGTTATGAAATTTGAATGTTTTTGTATATTCATTCTTCCCATGATTATGATCAATTTTATTGAGACCCCTTAAATATAAGGGATGTTAAATATATTTTTGTTATGTTTCTTTAATCTTGAAATATTGTGTTAAATAGTTTATATGATGTCTATATGCTTCCACATTTGACGTACACATCTCCTAAGGATCTCTCAACTACAAAATGTGTCAAAAATATGCTTGAAATATATTTTGAAGGATGGTTGTATCTAATTATAGAGCTCCAATTTTGCTACATGCTGACATGATATTAGAAAAGGTCAGAGAGATCAACTTTATACATGCCAATTGAAATTATTGAAGAAAATTTAGAATTTTTTAGTAAGGTTATTTTGGGTATATACATATATATTTTTGTACGTATATTCTTCTCTTGACATAATACACAATTGAACAAATAAATTTGCAGAAGAGATAGACTTCATGACAAATTGAATTTCACTTGAGCTAAGTTACATACATACCATGTTAAACTGTTTGTAGAACTTGTGGATAGTATAAATAGTGTAGAGCTTGTAAGAAAGGAAAACGGTTATAACAACCTAACAAAATCATATAATGCCAATCTAACAAAATCATATATGTTTTCATGGAGCACACAAAAGGTTCTGAAACTCACTGTAAGAACATATATGTTTTCTTCCATAATGTGTCATAGCATTTATCATCACCAAGGCTTGCATATGGGGAAAGTATGTGACCGGACCGTAGGAGTGTTATGCATGCATACCCTTATTGAATTTGATACAATAAAAGAGTGTTGTTTTATGTTGTGTGATACTATGTGCATTCGAATTTATATGCTGCAATATTTTCATTATGCCCTGTAACTGTGACTGCATCAAATACCCATGTCTTCTAAAAACTATAACGATAACATTCCATGAGAGGGTTTTGTTTGAAACTATGCATCTAACTAAACTGAGTTCGATACAGCACTGCGTTTCGTTCCAATTAAATTTCCTGTGGTAAGACCTTCATCTTCTTCGCACATTGAATACTGTGACCCACAATTTCTTCTATTCCATACTTGTATGAGAAACCCAGTTCAGTTAATTTCTTTGAAGAGACTGGTACAGGGCCCTTCATCTCTCTTCATACACAATAAATACAATTATCACTTGAGTAAAATTAACATAGTAAAAAGAGTGGGTCAAAAATAAAGATGAAGATGGTGTAAGCTTACTCAAAGGCAATGTGGACTGGTTGATGGTGTTTCCTGAAAAAATCTGCCATGTCAGCAATGGTGGGCGCATCTGAACAGCACAGGTATCGACCCACTGCACAGGGGTGTTGCATGAGGAAGATATGGGTGTTGCATACATCTTCTACGTGGACCATTGGAAAGGAGCCCAACAAAGATTGAAGTTCTTTCATGCTTTCACAAAGTTCTCTGTTCCCTGACATAAATTTTAATTTTTATCACATCCTTCATTTACAATTTAAATTGAACAAAATCTGAAATAGCGATTTGTTATGTACCTGTGATTGGAGTTAAGATGAGTGAAGTGCTTAAGGGAAATGCTGGGGTGGATGAAGGGCCACCCACTACAGCTACGCACACTGTTACCACCTCAATTTCATCAGCTGCCCCGCATTGAAGAGCTGCTTGCTCGGCTAATGTCTTTGTCACATAATACATCTGGACATATCATAACAGTATATAATTTACGTTACAATCCAGAAGAGCTTCTGAAAAAAATTGCATTCAGATTTTTAAATGGCATTTCTGATTACTCTGTGATTCATCAAAGGATGATAAAGAAAGTCAATCAAACCATAATAATCGCAGTGATCTTTATAAAAACTCTTCTATTTAAATCTAATATTGATAACTAGAAGAATTTCTGGGAAAAATACTATATGCAAGTTTTGATAAGATTTTTGGATCTCACTCAGTTTTTCATTATTGAAGAAGAAAGCCCATCAAAAACCCACACATAGTTTTTCTTACACAGTCTTCTACTTAAATGTAATATTGATAAATAAAAGGAGTTTTTTGAAAAACTGTACTCAAATTTTTGATAGGCTTTTGTATCACACTCCTTTATCTATTATGAGGATGAAAGTACAAGAGGTTCTAGGGAAAAACCGTATGCAGGATTTTAAATGATGTGTCACACTTCCAACACATCATAATAATGAAGAAGATATTGGAGAAAATGAGTCACACCTTGACAATAAAAGGAGGCTACTAGAAAACCCGAGTGAAGTGAAATAAGGGCAAGTAGTTGAATGGTAGAGCACCCATGTGTGCACAAGGGAGGTATTAGGGGCAAGTCTACTATCTAGGGTAAAGGGAGGTCTTAGCTTCAAGTCTGGGGCAAGTGTTGGTTAAAGGGCTGTTGAGTTTGTTTTTATTTCAAGTTTGTTTTTTATTAATAAAAAGCCATGCAGTGGTTTTATAAAAATTGGGAAAATTCATGCAATGGCCGAAGTTAAAATTAGATTTGTGAAGATATTTTTTAAATAAAATAAAGTCATGTTATGCATGTTTTAATTTGTGAATATATATTTAAATTAGAATAAATTCACGTTGTGCATGTTTTAAAATTAGATTGGATTATTATTAAAAATAATGGTAGTTCTATTTTTGATAATTATCTATTTTTGGGAAAAGCATGTGCCTATGCAAATCCATAAATACATGTAATGGGTGAATAATTTCAATAATCAAAGGAGTTGAAAAGTTTGTGTTGCTCTAAGCTTCTCTTGGGCTATTTATGGCAAGTTGGTTATGGCTGCGAGTTATTTGATTTTTCAGATTTTTGAATATTGAATTTCTTTTTGTTTTCTATTTTAAAATCTTCAATTGGTATCAGAACAAAGTTTGGATTCTAGTATTTTGTTTCAGATCTCTCTAACAATTGATCATGGCAAACTCTAACTCTCTTCCCATTCCATAATTTAGTGGTAAATATTATGATTATTTGAGTATTAAGATGATGACTCTTTTGACGGGAAAAGACTTATGGAATGTTGTAAAAGCCAATTATGAAGAGCAGATTGATTGGGCCAATGTTCCAATCAATGACAGACAAGCCAAGAAGGAAGCTAAGAGGAAGAATTCACAAGCTTTGTTTCATATTTAGAAAGCTCTAGATAAGGGATTATTTCTAAGAATTGTAGGTGCAAAGAAAACCAAGGAAGCCTAGAAGACTCTACAAGAAGCTTACCAAGGTAGTGAAAAAGTCAAAGTGGTTAGGTTGCATACTATGAAGAGAGAATTTGAGGATGCAAGAAGATGAAAGTGTGAGTGATTTTTGTGTAAGAGTAAAGGATGTGGTCAATAAAATGGCTACTCTTGGAGAAGCATTGAACAAATATGTTGTGGTGAAAAAGGTGTTAAGTTCTCTAACACCAAGGTGGAATCATGTTGCCATCATCATTGAAGAAAGCAAAGACTTGACTACTCTTGATTTTGATCATCTAGTTGGATCTCTTGTGTCTCATGAAGAAAGATTAAGAGACACAATTGGAGAAAGTGATGAGAAGGATTTTTCCTCAAAATTGAAGATCACAAAGAGTGAAGGTACAAGCACTAGTAGCAAAAGAAACCAAGTACAAGGAAAAGACATCATTAGAAGCAACCAAGGGAAAGGAAAAGATAGAAATCAAAATTATTCAAGAGGAAGAGGAAGAAGAGGTGGTTCAACTACAAGAGGAAGAGGTAGAGGTAGATTTGATAAGAGAAATATTCAATGTTATTATTGCCACATGTATGGTCACTTTGAATGGGAATGTATAATAAAAGCAAGTAAAGAAGGAAGAGGTGCTAATTATGCCAATGAGGATGATGAAGATTCTCCATGCAATTTGTTTCTTTCATATGATAAAGTTGAAATCAGTCCTAAAGAGGTTTGGTACCTAGATTCAAGTTGTTCCAATCACATGGCATGGAATAATGCTTTTTTTCTACATTGGATATAAGTTTCAAGACCAAGATCAAACTTGGTGATGAAAAATCTTTGGAGGTTGTAGCAAAAAGAACCATGGAGGTGAGTACTAGAGAAGGTAATAAATGTGTTAATGATATTTATTATACTCCAAAGTTAAAACATAATTTTTTGAGTGTTGGACAACTATGTGAAAATAACTATAAGGTGGTTTTTAATGATAAGAAATGTGTAATCTATGATAATAATCAAGGAAATAAGGTTTTTACAGTTGTTCCCATGTCTAAGAATAGGATGTTCCCATTGAAGTTTGGAGAACATAACAATAGTCTTTCCAATATGGCATATGAAGATAAGAGTTGGTTGTGGCATCTTAGATATGGACATTTGAATTTTCAAAGTTTGAAGTTACTAACATCACAAGAATTAGTCTATGGTTTGCCAAAGGTTGAAGAGCAAAAATATGTTTGTGAAGGTTGTGCTAAAGGAAAACATGCAAGAGAAAAGTTTCCAAAAGGCAGTGCATGAAGAGCTTATTATCCACTACAATTGGTTCACTATGATATTTGTGGTCCTATGCAAACAAAATGTTTGGGTAAGTCATCATATTTCATTACATTTATTGATAATTATTCATGAAAGTGTTGGGTTTATTTTTGAAGAAGAAAAGTGAAATATTTGATACATTTAAGAGGTTTAAATCCCTTGTGGAGAATGAAAGTGGTTACAAAATAAAGTGCTTAAGGACTGATCATGGAGGTGATTTTTTCAAAATATTTTATGAATTATTGTGATTTGAATGACATCAAAAGACAACTCACAATGCCTACACTCCCCAACAAAATGGTGTAGCTGAAAGGAAGAACCATACGGTGGTTGAAATGGAAAGGAGCATGTTACAAACAAAGGGATTAAGGAACTCTTTTTGGGGTGATGTAGTTTTTATAAGCAGTATATATTCTCAATCAAAGTCCACTAGTACACTTGACATGATGACTCCATATGAAACATGGTATGAAAAGAAGCCTAATGTCAATTATTTCAAATTTTTGGTTGTTTAGCTTATGCTCATGTACCTGATCAAAAAAGAAAGAAGTTAGATCCAAAGAGTGAGTCTTGTATTTTTGTTGGGTATAGTGAACAAAGCAAATCATATAGGCTTTATAATCCTATCACTAACAAAATTGTTGTGTCAAGAGATGTTATTTTTGATGAAGGGGAGTGTATGGTCATAAAAAGAAAAAGGGCATATTGAGAAGTCTAAATCTTTTTGTAATGATGATATTGTTGATGAACAAGTCACTAGTGTTTTGATTCCAAGTGCAACAAGTCACCTGCATCCCCTCATCCAATTCTTGTATTCCAAGTGCAAGTCTTGCTTCTAATTCCAAATTCTTCAAGGAAGGTAAGAACACTAAGTGAAATTTATCAAAAAATAAGAAATCAAGCACATGAAGAATGTCCAATAGGTGAGATGGTAAATTATGCTTTATTTACACAAGCTGATTTTGAACCATCATGTTTTGAAGATGCATGTATTAATGATGTTTGGGTGCAAGAAATGCAAGAAGAAATGGATTCCATTCATAAGAATGATACTTGGGAGCTTACAAAACTTCCACATGACAAGAAGTGTATTGGTACTAAATGGGTCTACAAGACTAAGTACAATAGTGATGGTAGTGTTGAAAGACACAAGGCACATTTAGTTGTAAAAGGATTCACTCAAAGGTATGTCATAGATTATGAAGAGACATTTGCACCAGTGGCAAGACAAGAGACCATTAGAATGATGATTTCACTAGCAGCTCAAAAGAAATGGAGCATACATCACATGGATGTGAAAAGTGCCTTCTTGAATGGGTACTTAGAAGAGGAAGTCTATGTACAACAACCACAAGGTTTTGAAATACAAGGTAAAGAAGAACAAAGTCTACAAGTTGAAGAAGGATTTATATGGCCTCAATAAAGCACCAAGAGAATGGTATGCTTGAATTGATGGATATTTTCAACAAAATGGTTTCAAGAGAAGAAAAAGTGAGCCTACTCTTTACTACAAGCAAGAAGGTAATGATATTCTCATTATAAGTTTGTATGTTGATGATTTTTTATATATGGGCAACAATTCTAAGATGAAAGAATGAATTCAAAATTGCTATGATGAATGAATTTGAAATGAAAGATTTAGGTCTCATGCAATACTTCCTTGGAATGGAAGTTCATCAAAGTAAGGATGAGATTTTCATTTGTCAAACAAAGTATGCAAAGGATATGTTGAAAAAAATTAGTATGGTTGATTGTAAACCAATCTCTACTCCAATTTCTCATGGAGTTATGTTATGTAGAGAAGATGGTGTTGGAAAAATTGATGAGACGACTTACAAAATTATTGTTGGAAGCTTAATGTTTCTAACTCATACAAGACCAGATATTGCTTATTCAGTTTCTCTTGTTGCAAGGTATATGTCTAGGCCATTTAAGATTCATATGAAGGTAGCCAAACAGATATTAAGGTATGTGAAAGACACTATCAATTTTGGTATTCATTATTATGCTAATCAAAAGCTTGAACTTGTTGGTTTTAGTGATTCGATTGGGGAGGTAGTTTGGATGATCAAAGTCAACATCCGGAAAATTATTTTCACTTGGTTCAGGTTTGGTTACATGGAGTTCAAAGAAGCAAATCCCATTTTCTCTTTCATCTATTGAAGAAAAATTATATTGCAATCAATTTAGAAGGTACACAAGCATTATGGCTCAAGAAAGTTTTAGAAGAAATTGGGGAGAAACAAAATCAACCTATAGTGATTTTTGTGATAACATAAGTGCTATCAAATTAGCCAAGAATCCATTCCATCATAGCATGTCAAAGAATTTTGATTTGAAGTACCACTTCATTTGAGATTTGGTTTAGAAGAAAGAGATAGAGTTGAAGTACATAAACACTGAAGAACAAGTTGCAGATATCTTCACTAAAGTTGTTGCAAAAGTTTAGTTTGTGAAACTCTGAGATAAAGTTGTTAGTCCACTCAACATCAAGGGGAGAATGTTGGTTAAAGTGCTACTAAGTTTATTTTTAGCTTATTTTTTTTTTTATGAATAAAAATTCATGCAATGACTTTAGATAAAAATAGGAAAAACCATGCAATGGTTGGAGTTAAAATTAGATTTGTGAGGATATTTTTAAAATACAATAAAGCCATGCTATGCATGCTTTAAAATTAGATTGGATTATTAATAAAATAGTGGTAGTTCTATTTTTAATAATTATCTATTTTTGAAAAAAACATATGCCTATGCAAATTCATAAATATATGTAATGGGTGAATGATTTCAATAATCAAAGGATTTGGAAAGTTTGTGTTGCTCTTAAGCTTCTCTTGGGTTTTTATAGTAAGTTGGTTATGGTTGTGAATTATTTGATTTTTCATATTTATGAATATTGAATTTCTTTTCTATTTTCTAACATTCAAATCTTTAGCAAGTAGCTTAATGTTAGAGCATGCTAACATGCACAAAAGGGATCTTAGGTTCAAGTCATATCTGGTATAAAGAGAATAACAAGGAATACGTATAAGGGGGTTGTTAGGGTGTTAGAAAACCAACCACACCTAGTATACACAAGGGATGTCTTGAGTACATTCTAAAAACCCTTGGTAGAGCAAACATGAAAAAGGGATGAGGTTTCCAAGGGGAAAAGAGAAAAAAAAACACTCAATGGTAGAATAAAAAGGAGTCTACCAAGGGAAGGAACAAATGGAGAGTGCGACTCTGCTCTCAAAAGCTCTAACTTACCAAGAAAAACCATGGTAGAACAAGAAGGAGCCTATCAAAAGAGTGTGGACCCTAAAAGGGAGATTAAACCAGCGACACGAAGCCCCTGCAACTCAAGGGTAGACGAAAGTAATCCACACATTTTTTCAGATCCCCTTGTACTTATCACTATTCTATTATTCATTCGATAAGCTCGTGAACTTATTTTAATCTTACTTTTAAGAAAATGGGTTTGAGTGTCTCTTGCCTTCTCGCCCATTCGGGACACTTTTGATGGCTCGATTCTAGTTGGGATGTGTTGAACAACAGCAAGGACATCCTTGGTTCTGGTTGGCCTGATCATGGTCTACCATGTGCGGGATAACAATTTGCAGCGGTGGCTAAATTCTATTGCTTCTATGTTTTATGATGTTTTGTAATAGTTGATTCTCATAAATTCTACCTAGTTTAAACTTGTGGCTTTGGGACGCACTAGCATCATTTTACTTATTAATATAATATAAAATCATATTCATAAAAAGAAACATGGATTTGACTTATCGATATTATATCTGTAATCCATTTTATTTTATTCAAGCTTTTAACAAAAGCTTTGGACACTAACCCAATATTTGGGCTTTTTATCCCTAATATAATCCACGGGAGTCCAGCAAGATTCGTCCAGACACTCCTTGAAATTTCCATTTTCATCCAGCGGGGACGCTGCCGTTATAGAGGATGTATGGATCACCCGTCTCACGGTTTTTGCTTTCTTTGCAAGCTCTCAAAATGTCAACAGTGCCGTCAATGGTAGATCGAATAAATCCTCTCTGATACGCACCAGCAAAGAGATAAAAAAACAGGCACTGCGTGAAATTCATCATAAAAACATGGACAAATTTTGGGGCATGTTGATTATTTACGTACCTCAGGGTCATTACAATCGTAATCCAGAGATGTGGCCAAGTTAATAAGGAAGTCACAGCCTTCAATGGCGGAATCGAAGCTGCCCTGGTGTAATAAGTCTGCTTTGAAAAGATGGAGCCTCTCTTTGGCTCCCGGAAGCGAGAGAAGATGGCCAGTTTTAGCGGGGTTCTCTGCAATACTTAAACCCACAAATTCAATGAAAAGAGTTGCAATTTAGAGATGAGAAGAGAAGAGAAGTAAACTAACCAGGATCTCTGCAGGTGGCGTGAACAGTGAAGCCTTTTTGGAGCAAATTTTTAACCAGGCAAGAGCCGATGAAGCCTGCCGCGCCTGTTACGCACACAGTCTCCATACATTCCCTTTCTCCGCTCATCTTCTTGTGAGGGTAGAGAAACAAGTTCTTTGGCATGAAGATATTTCAAAACACATCTCCGCCTCATATTGAATTGATACCGACATGTCGATTTTGGGGCCACTTGTGACTGTATAAGCTTGTCAAAGATGTGCACGGTGTAACCTTCCACACTCCTACAATCTTTCTATCATTATATCTTTTTATAGAATCGATCAAATACATATATACAACTTGCATTAATGATTTAAACATGAGTTGTTTGCATTCTCTTCATGCTAACAATGAATATCAGTGTCATGGATTATAAGAGCAGGTGCTTTTCCTTTAGCATTCCTTGTATCATTGCATGATCTCCTGTGAAAAACTCTATATATGATTACACTACCTTTTAGCACATCTCGAATAATGTTTGTTACAAAAAAATGCGTTTGATTTTGTCTCTATATTATTGTTAGAAAAAAAAACGTTAGTTTGTTGTTTTGCATGAATCCATAAATTATGCTTTAGTTTTAATTTTAATTTTAGGACCGTCCACTTTTCTTATTTCAGGAAAAACAATAAAAATTAAAATAAGTCAGAAAGCTTATACGCAGCAACAACTCTACTTTAGATGCTCTATTTTTTTAGCATGCCCTGTTTTAGTAGGGGACTATGTTTTAAGATAATCTATTTTTAGTGAAGCTCTCTTATTAGGCGAAGCGTTCCCCTATGGTAAAGGACCTCCAGACATTTCTGCAGCTATGTTAAATTTGACGTCCATTTGGACGTTTTTTCAAAGAAATTAATTTTGATGGCCGTTTTGACGGTTTCGATGGGCGTCCAGACGTTTTTGTGTTTTTCTACATTTTGTAGTTGCATGCTATATTTGATTAGATGCCTCTGTTTTTGCAGGGTCGGTTTAGAGTTGTCAATGCCATTGAATGGCGGATGGCTTGCTTTAGAAGAAAAGAACCGAGAATTTATTAGAATGGATCACAGAAAAGGAGCGACAACATGTGTGGTGGCCGAGAGCCCGGACTCGTCGAGAGATTCAAATATGGTTTTCTGCGGGTAACCCACGGCGAGCCGCTCCGCAATATTCCACTAAATACCAGAATATTCCGGCCACGTTATTTTTCAGAAATATGAGCAAGCTCAAGTACGTGTCCAAGTTTCATCAATATTGGCTCATGTTCAAGCGACATGCCAGAGACGGGAAGCGCCCAACCTGACGGTGATCGAGCCTGCTATTTTGATCTCACGTTTTTTCCGACAAATGACGATCATCCTGCTCATGATCTGGCGAATGGACAGAAACTGGTGAAGGAAGTGTACGAGAGTCTGAGGAAGAGTCCGCAGTGGAACGAGACGTTGTTTGTGTTGACGTATGATGAACACGGAGGGTTCTATGACCATGTGCCCACCCCGTAAGGGAAGTTCCTAGCCCTGATGGGATTGTGGGCCCGCATCCTGATTTCTTCACCTTTGATAGGTTGGGTGTGAGGGTGCCCACAATTATGATCTCCCCCTGGATCAACAAAGGAATCACAATGGTCTCTATTATTTTGTTTCCCCGTAATTATTGTTTTTTTAATAGATAAACACTTTTTGACCGGAGTTATGAACCGGAGGGTTGCCTGGGACCCCACCCATTACAACCAATGTCTTGAGACAAGATATTACAATTAGACCAACCTAGACCACGCCCAGTGAGCCCGCACCGATGATGCAATTTCTACCACCGTCGTTTTTAGAGCCACAACCTTACTATTTTGAAACAGCCTTCGAAGTGGACAAGGAAGTCGCTGGAGCTGTAAAATTAGCCTTTTCCCATTTGGCTTTTCTTCCAGCTTCTGCCATTACATATATTTTTAACGTTAATGACGATGCATGCAAAAGGGTAAGCATAAAGCCAGATGAAAAGGACTTTGCAGTTTTTAACAATTCAGTTGGTTTTGATGATTTATCTTCTGAAAGTGAAGCTCAAATCCAAGGTGAACAATGACTGATTCTGATTTGAAAAACAACACACACACTATTATTGTACCTCGGACACGTGAAAACCAGCCAAAATGTCCAAAGTCCAAGAAAGAATTTGCTAATGAAGCTTAAAGAAGACGAGCTTGTCTCTCTTGCAATGATAGTTGCAACCCGCGGCCTTAGTGCCATGCTTAGGGAGGAGAACAAGGAACAAGGACCAAATGGCGAGTGCAATTCTGGAAGTCTAGGAGATATCTTGGTGAAACGTGTTTCTCGGTTGGAGGCAAAAAAGATTGTTGCGTCTAAAGTGCCACGAGAACCTAAAAAGAAATCCAGTCCTGAAATTTTACTTAATCTTGGAAGCATCCTTGTAAAGCATGTTTCAAAACTTGAGAGAGAAGTTCAAGAAGCCAGAAAGTTGGCAAAAGCAATGCAATCTGAAGACCAGAGACATAGTGGAGGGTTACAAGAGCATGTTGAAAGTTTGCTTGGAGATTCAAGAGATCTTGGAAGCTTAGTTGCTTCAAATTTTGAAAGAGAAGTTACAGGGGCTACAGAACTCATAAAATCACCACAAAGAGAAGAACGAAGAAGTATGTGTGGAATGGAAAGGGAAAAGTTAGCTGTGGAAGGAGCAAATGCTACCAAGCTCTCTCAGAAAAAGCAGCTCTGTCAAAAACAAGCATGGAAATGAATTTGGATCTATTTGCAGATGCCAACAATGATTATGATAAAGAGAATAGAGATGTAAATACTGCCTCAACCAAGACTAATGCATATGCTACAGACCAGGCCAATTCTGAAAATACAAACAATTTGGAGATTATACAAAATTCCAATTTCGCTTCCACATTACCTGTATATGACCCTGGTACCAATCATGCAATGAAGAATGCCTCAGAAGTTGTACAGGGAGAGAAAAAGAAACAACATTATAATAATGAAAACCATGAGGAGGGTCTAGATAAGTTATTGGTCAAGCATGTCTCGAGATTGGAAAAGGCGAAAATGGCAGCATTAGCATCAGAAACCTCATGACCTGAGATCACTCTAATACTCCTACCATGTAAATAAGCCCACTAACTCTGCAAATGGGGAAATGTGTTTTTGCTTGTTCATATAGAAATTTTTTCCTTAACTATGGGGAAGGTTTTTCCAACCCTTAAATGGACCAATCTAGAATTATGATATAATAAATGTAAAACACGGAAATGGAATGGATAAATTTCATCAGCAAAGGATAACACTGAATTGCAAATCCACACATTTCTAAATCTCCTACAAGTTGATAGCTCCCCTAAATGTATAAAACAAAATGAGAAGAAAGTGGTGTGAAGGAAAGAAGTAATGGTGATAAGAACACAATATTATTGGTAACCACAAAATAGTTGCATAGCCAAGAATAGATGTTGATCAGACAACGAAGGATGAAAAAATGTAACAAATGGCACTTGTGAGTGTTTTGGTGGTCCATGATTGCCAATATTAAAAGTTATTCTTGTTAAGCATTAAAAATGACATGTTTTGATCAACATGACTACATTTTTGTGCTTTGGCGGTGGAGGATTAAATAAACACAGCTAGATGATTCAATGCAAAGCACTTTAACATTTAATAAACAATTGTAGCATGGTTTAAAGTTGGCATTTAAAATAGTCCACTATGAGTACCAAGCAAGATTGTAAACAATTTTGAGAAACCAATATAAATTCATCAACCACGTCAAATTTAATGAATTAGTATTCCAAATGGTGGGGAATAAATTGCAGTTTTTTTCATCATCCACATGTCATCAATGTGGCCCAATGCACCCCCAAACAATGGGCCACTACCCATCAATGGCGATTGCCTCTGTATTTTTCTACTTTTAATATTAGTCTTTGTAATTATCCACTTGTAAGGGACACAAGCTAATGAACAAGGAGAGAACATGGCTTCTATTGTAGGAAGTGGAGAAGAAGGGAAGGTAAAACATTAAGCTACCTAAAATCTTATGTTATCTAAGTTACATGCGAATGATGGGATAGTGCAACAACGCCAAAAGAAAAAAATAGTAGCATTTTGTTAAACTCAATTTAGTAATCATAAAACCTTAAGCTTTGTTGGTAGATTTTATACTATTACAATCCATGAGATCTAATTAAGGGTCTTTCGTTTGCCCCCACCATTTCTAATCATACAAACTAAAATAAGTATGTAAATATGTACTAAATAATCTATGTATAAAGTTTGTAAGATACATCGAATACATTGATATTTAAAAAGCCCATATCATGAATATCTCCATACACATGAAGACCTTCGTACACATAATGAGACATGTATACATTTGCAATATTTATATCATGAATGGTAGCCTTTTGTGGGCAATTTAATAGCAATGCAAAAAAGTAAACTCTCCTGGATAAAGATAATACGAATCCCTTGGTATTAAACTTCAGTAAAGATAATGTTGATTTAATTTATTGTGTTTCTTGTTTTAAATCTATGCATACATAATGGCACTTTGGACCCTTACTTTGATGCAATTGTGGGGCAAGTAGCTAACCAGTTAGTGTCTGCTTTCATTTCTTTCAAAATAAATTTGATTATATTTTTGGCAAGAAGTCTACATTGTTTAATGTAAATTCTATTGATTGATGTTTGTTAGGATTCCATGGTGATTTTGATTCATATGTTGTTTAATGTAAATTTTATTGATTGAGGGTTGTTAGGATTCCTGATGATCTTGATTTATATGTTGTTTAATGTAAATTATGTTGATTGATGGTTGTTAGGATTCCCTTGATGTATATGCTACATATACCATAACTTGAAATAAGGAGTTGGCACTTGTTATGAGGGCGATACCCAAAAATAAGCCCACCCCTGTGTGCTTGGCACAACATACTTATTGGAACCTTGTAGGCCATAACAGTAGCAAAACCATACTTGATAACAAAGTGAAAATATGGGCTTCCTCTTATACTCTGGTGGATCAACATCTTATTCCAACGGGGTTGTTGTGCCTGTAAAAGGAACACCATATGATTTTAATAAAGAGACCACTGTTGGGAGTAGAATAAATAATGTTCCTGGAGGCTATGATATAAATATGGCTCTGGACCCTTCAAAGAAGAACCCTGGTCTGAGACATGTCATTAGAGTGAAGGATGATTTCAGTGGCAGGATTTTGAATTTGTGGACAACTTCTCTCGAGCTTGCAATTTTATAGTTCCAATATGTTGAAGACGACTATGGGAAAATGAGGTGCAATCTATGGGAAATATTCAGCCTTGGCCTTGGAGACCCAGACCTTCCCTGATGGTGTCCACCACCCAAACTTTCCCAATACAGTTTACAAACTAGGGCAGATCTACCGTCATACTATGGTGTATAGATTTTCAGTGCAGAAGTAGTCATCACATGTTCAACGTTAAGGATAGGTGACATGGCTTCTCAATCTATCTAATGAATTCTATTGTTTAAAGATAGTACAACATTGTCATTGAGAACAATTTTTAAATATTGCTTTTGAAGGCTCTGAATGACTTTGGTAGATTGTGGCCCATTTTTAAAAACATCAAATCACATCTGTATTAATCGGATTTCTCCATTCATGTATTCCTTAGAAGCGCCACCTTGCCTTCTTCGCTTTATAATACCCAAATTTTCACTTGACTAAAAATCCACAAAATTTGGTCCAAAATGTTCCTTGCGTAAAAATATACAATTTTTCTAAAGACTCAAGGGAAGAATACACATTTTGACCCCAAAACAGATGGTGCATCTGAATTGGGCACACCCTTTATCAACATCAACTACAAAAGTAATAACTATCCCTCTAAATCAAATAACATATACCGTTCGGCGTTCACATTGCATTGTATACATGCGATTGCTAGTATTAAGAGGTAATTGTAATTGTGTACACACATATCAAATTGTAAGGTGTTGAAGCTCGGGGAAAGAGGAAGAGTAATATAACTATGCATAACAATGTTGTTTGAATAAAAAAAACTCTACCTATTTTGTATTTGTTGTTCGCTGGTTTTTATCTCCTAATTTCTACAAATTGGTATATGAGCATTTTTTTTCAGCGGTGTTAAATTTAGCTTTATCAACTACACATTCTTCATCGCGCATCTTTATCAGGTCTGCAGACACCCCAGGTTTACTGAAAAATTGCAGTATTGATCCTTAACCATGAAGGCACTTTTCGATCCCAAGATATGTAGGAAATTATAGAGAATGGGTACACAAAACCTTGAGATCCAACTACATATAATGCACTCTCACGAGTAAAGAAATATATTTTAAAAGAAATATGGACTTCTACATCTAGTGCATCAATATCGGAGACTCTGAGACACCTATTTTACGGGAAAGAATTATGAGTATTGATCCTTAACCATTAAGACGCTATTCGATCCCGGGATGTGTAGGAAATTATAGAGAATGTGTACACAAAGCCTCTAGATCCAACTACATATAATGCACTCTCACGGTAGAAAGATATTTGAAAGGAATTAAAAAAGAAAGACGAAAACTCTTTTCTATATATTCATCAAGCCATGCATGAAAAGCATCCTTCTAAAGTGTCAACAACCAATCAAGCAAAAATAATAGGGAACACTCTCCAAGTTGCGTATAAAGGTAATGAGAAAGTAAAAAAATGTCAAATATCAATTTACTTGAAGAGATTTTGAAAATATGTCAATGAAATAACCAGACTCTATAGATTCATTCTTTACTTATGTTGTTGGCCTAGTAAATCAGATTAAATCTCATGGAGAAAAATTGGATGATAGAAGGATTATTGAAAAGATGTTTAGAAATTTACTGCAAAATTTGATCATTTGGTTGTTTTTGAAGAAAGTAAGAATCTAAGTCAAATTTCAATTGATGAGTTGCATACATCACTAATAAATAATAAACATAGGTTGAATAAATCACACGCATGTTGGCTAGATTTTATGCATAGCTAAAAACCTAGCGATCATGAGATAAATCTCCCACATTTAAAGGTGAGGCTCATGTGTAAGATGTTTATCAATCTTGTAAGTATACATCCTAATAACTATTTGTGGGGGTTTTAGTTTAATTACAAATCTCATGAACCATAGCTAAGTAATTTTGCAGCAAGTAAACAACTATATATGAAGTATTTGCAGAAGGGAAATAATGGAATTTGGGAAAGAAGAAAGGAAGATATGTAATTCAACCAATAGTTTACAGAGTTGGTTTCATACACATGGATTAAATAAACAAGTAGATCTCACAATATTCAGAAGTAAAGGAAAAGAAAAACTTCTAATCTAAATCTCAGACAACACAAAGTTTATCTAAAGATCCACACAAGTAAGAAGCAAATGCCTTGTGGACACAATGTTCTCCAAATCTACCTTTATTCAATTCCTCGGCTTTAAAAAAATGACATCAAGGGCTACTGACACAAATTCTAGAACTCAAGAATGGTGATTGACAAATTGTGATCCCTTTACGAACCCATAGGATCTTCCTCTATTTATAGTGTATAAAGGAAATTACGGATAGGAAGTTTTTAATGAATTGCCACATGTTGAAGTTATGAAAAGGGAAGCAACTGGACAATATTCCTCATGGAATTCCTCTTTGCATGACATGCATGATTTATAACTGAAAAATAGAACCTTCTATTTTACATGTCTACCACCTATTTCCAAGTAATTGACTTCTTCTAGTAACTTGAAGTAATGGATTTTAAACCAATCACTTAAGTTTTACAATTTAATTGATTACTCAATTACTTTTCGGAGAAAATAAGAGAAAGAAGAAAGAGAAGAAATTAGAAGAAAGTTGTTGCAACACTCCCAATCTTGTTCTTCTTCCATACTTTGCATGTTGATCCAATCTATATTGCACCTCTGCCTCATGAATGACTGAATGATATCTCTGCCTTGAATCCGAGATGCTTTTTCCTTTTTCATATGTTCTTGAATCCTTTCCTTTGATTCTCACCAAACTGGATCTAGAAGTAGTTGAGTGTGATTTTCTTGTGGTTGTTTCCTTTGACTGTCTTCTCTCTTATCCTTCTTCTCCATTATGTGCACCGATGGAATGTTTTCCATAAATGCTTGAGAAAAAAACTCATCATTTTTAATTTTTAATTGTATATGAGAAATTTTAAATTATGGAAAGCACTCTGGTGAAGGAAAATACAAGTAAATTCAATGAAGGCTTAATTGGAAGATCGGGAGCACATGCACAAGCTCTAAAAGGAATTTTCTATGTAATGACTTCCACATGGGATGCATTAGATACAAGAGGATGAATTTTTACTAGAAGCCCTTGCAATTATGAGAGCAGGATCTATTTCTTCTTCTGATTATGAAGATATATTCAATGTATTAGACATCGACTTATGCTCTCATCACCAATATGGGCATAAATGAAGTATTCCTATAAATAATTCAAACACACATGAAGCTCATAGCATGAATATATAATTTCTTCACCAAGATCTTATTATAAATCCTGCTTCCCTCTATTTTTAGACTTTTCTTTCATGTTAAGCAAGCTAAAAATATTAATTTATTCACTTGTGCACTCACATCAACATGCGAGATAGCCAGAACAATAAAAGGACGCCTTTCCAACTCTAGACACCAAAATTGGATGCTTCCCGACAATTAATTAAAAAGACCACCTTTTAGGCATTTAGCTATGCCAGAATGGGTCACACTTTTTGGCTAGAAGCCATGTTAAAAATAAGAAGGCAAAGCAATGATAATTTGTACCCTTCCAGGCAACTCCAAAATCCCATATTTCACTTAAGTGATTTATCTTTGATGATGAGAAAAACAATCCGCCATGAAGCGAATAAAATTCCCACTGCACGCCACTATTAAAATTCCCATTAGAAGCTTAAGTGATTTGACTTTAATGATGGGAAAAATCAACCTACAAATTAGACATAAAATTCCCACCTGCCTGCCACTACCAAAATTCTCATTGGCAGCTTAAGTAATTTGACTTTAATGATGGGAAAAACAACCCTGCCAGAAGGCATAAAATTCCCACACTGCCCGAAGACCAAAATTCCCATTGGAAGCTTCAAACCATCCTTCCAAAAAGTCGACTTGCATGAAATAGAGTTTATTTCTTTAAAATGTGACTTGGATGAAGAAATTGCTCTTCCCAAAAAGTACAACTTGCATGAATTATTCTTTTTGCGTGAAAACTCATCAATGGTATTTTATTTCCATTTTTGGAAAGGGTCCAAGAAGATGTAGCAAAAAAACTTGTAAGTCTTTATAACTTTCACTTCAGTCGCTCTGTTTTAGGTGTCATTTTCTCTAAAAGTGCATATTTTCTCGAGCTCTACGCATTGATGGCAATATTTTTCTTATTTTCATAAAATCCACTTTTGCACCTTTTTGGACCAAGTGACTTCTTGTAATCTTCTAAAAGAATCCTCGGCTCGATCGCCTTTAGACAGTTATTAATTTAAAAAAATTGGATAAATTTTCAAAACCCCAAGCACAGGAAAAGATCTAACCGGAAGAATGAATAGGCTATGGGAATTTCCAAAGAAAAAAAACCAAAACATAAACAAAAATAAATAAAACAAAAAAAAAAAGTCATGAGGCGAATTGCTTGAAAAATTTCTCCAATTAGGTGATCTGCAAAAATTTCTTCCCCAGGGTGAATGTTCTATTGTAATAATGATGGGATGAAGTGCTTTCGATAACCTAAATCCTCCATTTTAGCTCAATCTATTTTAAAAGAACTTTATTTATTTAATAAATAATTAAATAAAACACTTTCGACAAAGTCTGGTGAAGGTATTGAGTGAGTTTTTGCATGTTTGTCAAATTTGGATTTTATAACTCTCTGGGGATACCTTATAGCAATGCAAGCAATGGAAGCAAAACAAACACAAAGCGACCCGTTACTTTGAAAAGAACATGTAAAAAAGGGTAGTCTCATATTTCAGGGTGAAATCTTGGGGACACCAATGCATCTATAGATCAAAAAAATTCATCTCGGATATCAAGGGCATATCACTATTTCAGAAATTAAATTCATTCTACAACCACTATTATGATCTAATATCCATCATCCACTACTTGATCATTAACAATATTTGGCGATGATTTAAATTAAATTTGCCAAATAACCTAGAGTAAATGTGGAGGTTTTAGCTCTTTAAATGAATAAAATGTGCACACATTTATAGTCTTTCATTGAAGATAACAAGAATAAACATCAGATTACGGAACTACTTGATCTTTATGATCTTTGCTAATTTTTGTTCTATGTGCCAATCTTTCCTTTCTCTCATTGAATTCTCCATATAATTATGTGATATTTGGATAGCTTGAGAAATTTAGACAAATTCCATGGGATTTTGCACATGGGGAAACAAGTTGAGATATGTAATAGATTCAACATCATAGTTACCCCTAACATATTGTGTATTATGTAATCCTAGTTTCAACTATTGGGTATTGTGTGATCAAGACTCATGTCAACTATTGGACCATGTACACTTATTGGCCCCTCTCCCCTAGAGCAAATCTCTAGAGCTTACCAAAGTAATCCAAAAGCTCACTATTATATTATTGATTCGAGAAGCTTTCGGTCTTAGCAAATATTGGATCTATAATCCATCTTATTTTAATCTCACTTTTAAGAAAATGAGTTTGACTTATCGATATTAGATGTGTCAGTGTAATCCATCTTACTTTACTATTAGTTTTAAGAAAAGCTTTGGAAACTTGCCTACTATTTAGGGTTTTTATCCCTAACATAATCCATGGAGTCAACAAGATTCGTCCACACATTCCTTGAAATTTCCATTTTTATCCGATGGGGAAGCTGCTTTACGATAAAGGATGTATGAATTACCCATCTCACGGTTTTTGATTTCTTGCAAGATCTCAAAATGTCAACATTCTCATCAATGGTAGATCGAATAAATCATGTTAGGGTGCGAAACACGTTCATTGGCATGAAGATATTTCAAAACACATCTACGCCTCATATTGAATTGATATCAACATGTCGATTTTGGGGCCACATGTGACTTGTATCGGCCAACTCTAGTATAAGGCTACCAAAGACGTGACCTTCCACACTCATAGATGACTACAATCTTCCTATCACCATATCTCTCTAGATAGTCTACTAAATACACATATACAACTGACTTGTATTAATGATTTAAACATGAGTTGTTTGCTTTCTCTTCATGGGAACAATGAATATGAATGTGTCATCATGGATTATAAGAGCGCGTGTTTTTCCTTTAGCATTCCTTGTATCATTGCATGATCTCCTATGGAAAACTATATATATGATTACACTACATTTTCTCATCTCTCGAAATAATGTATACCTTAGAGATTACAATTATGTTAGCTATGATGATCCTATTGGCCTTATAAGATGCCCCGAGATGAGTATCTCATCAACTTTTACCCTCATTAAAAACAACATAGATTTATTTTATTGCAAACCTTGAAGATTTACAAACCTACGGGTGTGTTACACTTTTGGAGTATAGAAGATTGTATCAATTGATTAATTGTAGTTGTAACTTGTGGATCATAGTTTTGTGCCAACATATGCATTACTTGAAGTTGAATATCAGCAAATAAACTAAAATGTTTTTAATGTGTTTTAGTTGCATTACTGACATAACTAATGTTAAGGCAAATGGATAGATTCTGCAACCTATGCTATATTAGAATTTATTTATTTTGCAAGTTATGTTCAATTAGAATATTGTTGTTTTGTTTCACTAATCTTGGTATGTATATTAAGTTTATTGTGTATCGTATGGATACAAATATGAAGGATAATATATTGATTACGTTTATTGGTCATATAATAATAGCCCTCGATATTGAAACCGGAGGAGTTACTAGTTCTTGAAAGAGTTAAATGTTAACTTATAATATTTGATGATTCACTATTTACATGTAATACGAAAATAATTTAATTATTTGAATCAAAGGACATGATCCCAATAAAAATTGAACTTGTTTTTAATGGAAGGAAATGAGGATTGTCTACGTCTATATATAGATGGGTTATATCATGTTTCATAAATTATATAAAAACATTCTCCTTTATTTCGTGTAACAATTCACTTCCAAAAAAATTATTTTTCCACATGTATATATTGTTTTGTTAGTCTATACGAGGTGTTCAAATTCCTCTTATAATATGCATATAAAATTATAAGAAGATTATAATATATATGTATGTATGTATGTATGTATGTATGTATGTATGTATAGTGCACTCTTTGTTTACTCTTATCAATTAAATTACAACAATTTCTTTTAACTTTTCATTACAAAATGGTTGGATAAATAAATATCTTTCAACTTGAAATTAAGACCATCCCTTCAAATTTAATTATTTTATGCAAGAAATTACAATTTATATGAAAAACATTTTTTCGATGATAGACGTATTCATAAAAATATTAAATTTAAAAATTAATGTAATTTTGAAGAGTTCATTTTTGAAATTTATATTAATTTTTGGATGAATTAATGTAATGCCGATTTTTCATGCATAGTTCACATTCATGTTTATTTTCTCTGCAAAGTATTATATCATTTGATATGGTGACTAGATGTTACCCCCATTCATATTTGGGAAGTTTGATAATAGATTTATTTGTGTTTAATATTGTCACCTAATAGTATGTGTAGTCACCCGGTAGTACATACAGGACATGCGTTTGCGAGCACAACCACTGTTTATGTATGCAGATTGGCATTTACATGCATATACGCTTAGTTGCATACAAAGACGAATTTACTGTATGTGCGGATGAATCATCTACACTTATGGATGCCTACTTACTGGGCTTATGTACAAGTGACATGTCTGTGCATTTTATCACTCCCTATGACCTTCTCTGGTATACCTTTTCCTAGTTAAATTACTTTCCTACGAGATCACTATATACATTTTTCTCATATTCTCCATAAACACAAAATCCATTTTTACAAATTTTCCAAAAAAAAACAAGTTGGATTTTGGTATGGGGTCTTAAAATTTTCCCTATGTGTATAGAATGGTTTTACATGATTCCCATTTTAAAGGGTTTTCCATGGGGTTATGGTCATAAGCTGTCAAGTGACAACCTAGGTACCTACAAAAAACTTCATGAAGTCAGTAGATAACAAAAGGAGATTTTTTTGTGTGGGTGAGGGTGGAATGAACTTAGAGGTCAACCCTTGCTAAGCTAATCTAGGCATTCTACTACATCCCCTCAAGTAGGAGAAATCCTCATGCATTTCTATGAATGTTGGTGTAAGTAGTGCATGTAATCTAAGCCATTCCTCTATGTTTTTATTTGCATCTCTTAACACAAAGATAGTGAGCATAACAATAGATAAAATAGGAATGTACCTAGCACAATTATAGTGTGTCGTGATGTGCTTTAGATCTAAAAGCCAGATCCCATTTATCCCTTAAAAACTTTGAAATTTCTTAGATCTCTTGGTAAGACATGGCTCTGGGACATTTGCATGCTTGGAAATGGAGGAAGCTAGACTCTTGAACATAGCATGAAAGCTTTATACCTGTGTGGTGGCTACTCTTAATGATGTGAAACTACTTCATGAAAATTTAAGAATTCCTTGAGAGATTTAATGTTGATATTTTGAATGGATTTCTTGATCATAATAAGCGAGTTATAAAGTGTAATTGAATTACTTTTAAAGGCTTACAAATGTTAGATATTCAAATTATGGCCAACCTAGGGAATATGAAATGATGCACTTAAGATATTCAATTTAGAAAAAGAGTCATTAGATGAGAGGGTATGTGACTATATAGGTCGACTCAAACCATAGTATGGCTTGGCTATGTTCTATATGATCCTAGAAAAGTAATTAATGACGGAAAAATCCAACGTCTGAAAGATTGTTGGGGATAGATTATTGCTCAAGATAATTTATATTGCGAGGATGAATTAGAGTAATGTCTAGAGATCATAAAGTCATGAGAGAGAGAGAGAGAGAGAGAGAGAGAGACATATGTCTATTGAGATTAGAATGTGAACATTTGTGTTACCATGGGAAAAGATCCTTTTCATTTCCTAAGGATAATTTTCCAAATTTGAGTTTATATAACATGAATGATACAATCATACTATATTCATGTGATTTTCAATAGGTAAATGAAGCAGCATATTAATGATCCACAATTAAAATCACTAAATTAAAGCGATTTTAATCATTTTGGTGATCAATACACCATGTTCCTTAGGCCAATTGTGTTGATAACACAATATAAGTGGTCCTCCTCCTAGTTGATCAATATAATTTTCCCTCCTCCTCATTGGATTTATATTATCATAATCCTATTAAATTTTCTCTAAATACATTGCATAATATTGTAAGTTGGATATTCCTATATTAAGTGCATCTTGGAATCTCTTCCACAAATTTAAAATCATTATTCATTCAAAAACTAATCTCACATTAGTTCTTTATGATTTGCATGCATAAGAATATAAATTATATTAATATAACATTATCCTTATTTTGACGGGTGTGACACCACATTGGAAGTGGCCTTCCTACTAATATAATAGTCTTTTGATTGTGATATGAGTATGTTTTATTAGACTCAAATTTACCTCTCCTCCCCCATGGATTTATTTTAATGCCCCACTCCATTGCACCTAATCGGTGATGTGTGGGTTCCACCTCCACACCGGGCCCATCGCTACGAGATGTATTCTCACCAACTACTCAAGCGTTCAAAGAGGTATTGGATCCCAAGTGTGTTTCGTGAAGGCTTACTCGAAGCTTCCAACACATCACTAGACACCAATTACTTCCTTGAGTCGCATCTTTTAATTCCAAATTCATGTTACGTTTTTCTTATGTCATAATTGCGGATTTTAATAACAATAATAGTTAATTTAAAATAATAAAATGAAACGAAAATAAATAAATGAATTTTAAATATTTTAGACAGTTATGACCATGGCCTATAACCGAGCCTCAACTTCGTTAGTGAACAATTCTTGTTAAAATGTAAGCTTATAATAGTAAAAATAATAATAATAATAAAACGATCAAAAACTATTTAGAAAATATAACTATATAAATAGACGTATTGATTAAGGTTTAAAAATAAAATAATGATAATATTTAAGGATTAAAATTTAATACGGTAATATGAATAAATAAAATAAAATTTATTTACGTGCTGGAGGAGCAGGTGAAATATAAATGAGTTGGTGTGGTATGATAAATGAGTTGCAGGGAATGGGCATCCTTGTAACTTGTAAGGAACGTTTATTGAGTGACAAATACTTCATAGGCATGTGGGTAAGAGCTGGGATGTCAGTTGACAGAGCATGGGAAGTGACACATCCTAAACATCCTTTCAGACATGTCATTTTCCTTGCAAAAATAATACAAGCACTTCATTTGAGATCCAAAGGCGTTAATCATGGTGAAGCCCAAGCTTACGTTGTAAATTTAGCAGTAATTGGATAGTTGCAACTAGTCTAGAGTTCTCTACTCTCATAATTCAATAAATAGAAAGTGACAGTGGACTATGCTAAAGGGAGTTCTCGCTGTTAGCCGTCCTAAAATCAGTTCCATTATGGATTAAGTCAGCCTTGCACGCGGAGATAAACATGCAATCCTAATATCTCCTCATTTATTTCTATATATAAATTGATTGATCTGGATCTATATCTGTATCTGAAGCAGGTTCAATGTCTCTGAGAGGAAGGAACTACTACCTGTCGTAGTTCTGTTTGTTGTTTGTAGAAGAAGATTGAGGATTAGAAGGCGTTTCATTTAGGCATCTATCTAGGTGTATTGTTTTTCCCTTTTTCTACTTCTGAGAACATGTGTTACATGCACTGTAGTCTGTAACCTTTGCAGTGCCATCCTCGTGGTACACAACGACCACCACTCCGTGTTCTTGCTATTTATATTTCATTCCAAGTAGTTGTAGTATAGATTAAGACATTAAAAGTGCCTTTCCTACTATCCCATGTATGTCTCTGCAAGTTTTGTCTTTTTCACTCTTCCTCTGCGTGGAACCCTGTGTTTGTCAAATGTTCCAAGTGGAATGCACTGGTTTTGCACAAGTGATATTGGCTCAAATAATGTTGTGGGTTTGTGAAAACGTTTTAGTTTGGCATGGGAATGTGACGCCAAACTTTCAAGCTATTTAGAAAAAAATTATCGAGAAATAAGAGCTTTGAGATATGTCTTTAAAATACTCTAACCTGCACTTTGTTTGGTGAAACATCCACCTAATGGAACGACCAAGTATGTTTTATTGCCCTTGGTTCTTTAGTAGTTGGATTTGGCTGGAGCTGTGCATAGTGTTCTACCGCTTTTCATTGACAAGTAGTTTTGAGGATCGAATTACAAGTTAAATCACTATCTTCATGCTTGACATGGCCATGGATTGTTGTGTTGGCAATGCTTGCCTTGGAGGTTTGGAGGTTGGTTAAGTCATGTGGTGGCTTGTGGCGCTTGGAGAGGTGGAAAGTTGTGTGGATTTTTTTGGTAAAATACATTGGCAAGTTGGTATGTGCTCGATGACTAGGCTTAGTATTTGGTGACTCAGCCATGTGGAGGGAACTCCATGAACTTTGAAATGAGGAGAATTTAATCTATTGCATTATTGCTTTAAAAAAAGGGCCAAGCTATGGTAAAGATACTCTCAAACTCCTTGAAATATGAAGCAGTTATTGCATTATGGAGGATTGCGGAAGATACACAAGATGGGCTTGGTTAAAAAGGCTTTAGAACCCCTTTAGCAATTGCCATCAGCTCATGAAATGCCAAAACTGCTTAACTCCTATCGCCGATTAATTAAAGGCATTGTTCATATTACTTGTCTTTCATAATTCTTGTATTTTAGGTCTTCATTTGCAAAGAAATAAAATTTTAAACCCTGGACTATTATACAATTGGTTACTTTTAAAAAAACTTGTATTACAAAATAATTTACAAAATAATACAAAGTCACCTCGTAACTTACGCCATCTAAATAGCCCTTGGTGTGTCAACCATGGACTTAAACCATCCTTCTGAGATGTTTTGGAAAACTTTGTGACCAAACTAGATAGTTTACGAACACCCTTTCTTATTGGCAAGTTGAGTTTGAGATCCTTATAAACCCATCATCGTTCCCTTGTAAAAGTTAGTAAATCACAATTTTAGGATACTCACAATATAACTTTTCGGACCCCAAAAAGAGATGTCAAGTTTTGTATGTGTTCCTTGTTATGTGGGGAGTCACATCAAGCCTTAGATCAACCTCTATTTATCGTTTGTGCTCTTTTTTCCGCCCATCTAGGAGCCCTGTCACCCCGTTTTGTAGTTTTAGGTAGCTACTAAAAGTGAAAAGTTGGATTTCATCTCGGCTTGTTGTTTGGACCACAGCGAAGAAATGATTATCCACTTTCGCAAAATTCTAGTATTTTTACTTGGAAATTTCTTGCAACCCTTAGTTCAAGGAAAAACACATTAGTAACTAGTTTTACAAAGGGGTTTTGTAGGCCTTTTGTCATTGTTTAACTAGGTCATACTAGACTGATTACGACCGGTGGTTTTGGAAAACTAGTCGTCGTTTGTAACCTATTTTCCATTTCTCAGTTTCATCGAATCTAGTGAACTCTCAGTACATAAGAGAACACATAGGAATCTACCCGTTGTGATTTTTCCCATCAGAAGACATTTTTTTATCACGGTTTCTTAGCCTCCGAGCTAAAATTGTATGTTTTCGCAACTAGTAGGGAAATGTAAAAGAAGGTCGTAGGACCCTAGTCAAGTTAATAAAACGGTGTGAAAATTTATTGAAACTTACAAATAAGCTGTACGAAACTCAATTTGGTAGTTTGTTTTGAGAAATTTGACTTACGGAAAAAATCTCTCTCTCTCTCTCTCTCTCTCTCTCTCTCTCTCTCTCTCTCTCTCTCTCTCTCTCTCTCTCTCTCTCTCTCTCTCTCTCTCTCTCTCTCTCTCTCTCTCTCTCTCTCTCTCTCTCTCTCTCTCTCTCTCTCTCTCTCTCTCTCTCTCTCTCTCTCTCTCTCTCTCTCTCTCTCTCTCTCTCTCTCTCTCTCTCTCTCTCTCTCTCTCTCTCTCTCTCTCTCTCTCTCTCTCTCTCTCTCTCTCTCTCTCTCTCTCTCTCTCTCTCTCTCTCTCTCTCTCTCTCTCTCTCTCTCTCTCTCTCTCTCTCTCTCTCTCTCTCTCTCTCTCTCTCTCTCTCTCTCTCTCTCTCTCTCTCTCTCTCTCTCTCTCTCTCTCTCTCTCTCTCTCTCTCTCTCTCTCTCTCTCTCTCTCTCTCTCTCTCTCTCTCTCTCTCTCTCTCTCTCTCTCTCTCTCTCTCTCTCTCTCTCTCTCTCTCTCTCTCTCTCTCTCTCTCTCTCTCTCTCTCTCTCTCTCTCTCTCTCTCTCTCTCTCTCTCTCTCTCTCTCTCTCTCTCTCTCTCTCTCTCTCTCTCTCTCTCTCTCTCTCTCTCTCTCTCTCTCTCTCTCTCTCTCTCTCTCTCTCTCTCTCTCTCTCTCTCTCTCTCTCTCTCTCTCTCTCTCTCTCTCTCTCTCTCTCTCTCTCTCTCTCTCTCTCTCTCTCTCTCTCTCTCTCTCTCTCTCTCTCTCTCTCTCTCTCTCTCTCTCTCTCTCTCTCTCTCTCTCTCTCTCTCTCTCTCTCTCTCTCTCTCTCTCTCTCTCTCTCTCTCTCTCTCTCTCTCTCTCTCTCTCTCTCTCTCTCTCTCTCTCTCTCTCTCTCTCTCTCTCTCTCTCTATGAAATGAATATATGTCTCTAACCCTCTCTTGTTGCATGTGAATTATTCTTATTATGTAAATGGAAAACTAAAAACATTAATTATGTTATATTTAGGTGGATGCTTTATGCCAAAATTTGTCTTTGACCATTGGGTGGTTGCAGGTATCCAGGACACGAAGAAAGTAAAGTGTACTAGTGATTTTTCATAACATGTTATTTGGAAAATGTAATTGTATAGGTTATATCAACAATATTGTTATATATCAAAATGTTTGTTATTGAATTTTGTAATGAGTATGAGTTGTCATTGTTTTGGGGTGTTTGGGAAATGTATATTTAATCATGGGTGTTATTTTGATTTAAAATTATGAATTGTAAAAAGTTAGATATTTATGTTAGCTGAAATTGAATTTGACAACTTATAGTGCATTTTTAGTGTGAAATTAATGATTAAATCTCTGGTGTGTTGTGCTAATTACCTTGAAAATGTAGAAATGAAATATAAATAAAGCAAATCGACCTTAGTATAAAACTCTTTCATGAATACCCTTCTCACGTGATCCTTCATAAAGTAGAAAACTAAAACCTTAGGGTAAACCTAAATCATTATACTCGATGACACCTTCTAGATTAAGGAAATAAGAGCCCAAGTTTGAGATTATCATTATAGCTTGTATGCTTAGTGACATTGTCGCGAACCCGACAATTAGGAACGATAATGGTTAAATTTGGTCTAGAGTATGTGGTTTCCTCATAGGATTAGTAGTCATGTGTGTAATAAGGAGAATGTGTTCTCTTAAGATAGTACTCCATGGGAAACCAAATTTAAATATAATGCAATACCCTCTTGGACCGACACATGTGCAGAATGAAGAGTTTTAGGTGGAAAAGATCGTTAAATACCCTTTGAAAGTCATCTTGAGGAGTTGGGGTTATGAATGAATTCCATACCCAATTTAATTATCGTTTTGGTTGTTATAATACAACAATAAGTGTTAATTGTGGAATATAATAAAATTTTAATTTATGCTTAGTTTGTGAAAAATGTAACAATGAGATGATGTGTTGGAGAAAAGAAAAAATATATATCTTCCTTGTAATGTGATTAAACCTTATATGTTGTGAATAAAGAAATCCATGTCGTATAATATTTAATGTGGACCAAATCAATTATTAAATTATAAATGAAAGAGGTCTTACACTTGTCCCTATTGTGTAACGAAGGTACGATATAAAACCAAGAAGCATGCTTTCAAAAATGAATCCTAGAGATAAGACCTAAGAGCCTTGTGTTTATATTAATACCACTATTAACAAGTGAGATAAACAAGTAATTATAATAATGTATATGATCCAAATTAAATGAAAAACACCTTAAGTTTAATGTTAAACGATGTAAAGGAGTTTTAGTCTAGAAAAGAAAAGGAATGTATGATTCACATATTATGATCCTTTCTAAACCTTAAGTTAAAGTTTGAAACATGATTGTAATAAATGTGTAATCATAAAAATGTCGTGTCATGGGAAGATCCTATCCATAAGTTTGTAATGTGGTTGAATTGTTGTTATGCTTTGTCATTTTGGGAAATGTGATCATTTTTGTTCCTTATTATTGAGAAATGTAGTTATTGTTTGCATCATGTGTATTGTGTGGTTTTGTTGTCTTCTTGTTGGGGAGATGTCTCATCATTGTTTATTAGAGGAATAACGTGTAGCTAGTGAAGGGAGGAATAAGGAAAATGTGTGTGTTTTTTTAGAGGAAACAAGGGGATTCGTGGCTATTCTTAGTGGATGTATAAGAGTATGTTATGTTGTAGGGAAAAGGGGGTCTTTCGAAGTTAATGGTGTGTGTGTGCTTTGGAAGAACCAAAGGTTGACTAAGATCTCTACTTGGAGGGATAAGGGGTAGTTACAATGATGACCTCTCCCCTATGTAAGCCTCTTAGGTAGGCTTGGTTATGTGTGTCATCTTCCCTTGTGAATCCAATCACTTCTCACCTTGTGATACGTGTGGGTCCATGTTGGTATAAATGTCTTGTGTGATGTTGAATTACCCAAATCGTTCCCATGTGGTGTCGTGTATACAACAATGTAAGTCAAAAATTATTCCATTATTTTTACTGTGGTATTTGTGTGTCAAATTTGTAGGCGTTACATTTGTAATCCCCCAAAAGTCTAATTTCCCATAAATGCATGCCTTACTACCTTGATTTTAGAGTTTCCTCTTCAATATACTCCGAAAGTAATTTATATGTTTAGTTTATGAAAACATATAAACCTAATATACCAATGATCCTTATGCCATAAAGGTGATTCAAGAATGAAAATTACCCTTCCTTTATGACGTTAATGTGATCAATTTACATTTTTAGGTGAATAATAAGGCCATCTCCATATGGGTTGTGTCATGTGACCATACCATGCCTTTTGATAAGGAATTCCTATATGGGTGCTCATAGGCCTATGAAGGGAAAAAAATTACTTTTGAGGGAGTGGGGAGGTGGGAGTGAGAGTAGTGGCTTATGGATGTAACCCCATCCTTTAAAAAACTTTCCCCATGCCCGACTAACCCAAGTCTTATATGCCTCTCTGATTCTACGCGTATAAGAATCTCATGCATTACAAATATTAATCTTATACATTACTTGGTATGTTTCATTTTCAAATCATATAAACCCCAATGTCTATGATCCTTACTCAAATAAAGGTGATACCATAATGGAAATGAGAATCCCACTTTGTCATATTGGTTGATTGATTATGGGATGAATATGTTATGCTCTCTTTCCCTTCCACTATCCTCCTCTTTGGCTTCAAAATAGAAATAAGGTCATTTACTTACCTCTAAATATGCACCTTACTAAACCAAGTTAGATATGCCTTTTAAGTGAATCTTGGAATTTATTGTAATCTAGCACACAAGTGGATTGTCTTGTTTATGGAAAAATATAAAACTTGACTGATAATATGTAATGAACCTTATGCCAATGGTGTTTACAGGTCTAATAGAAATGACCTTGCTACTAGCATAATGGTTGATGTTTTACAAGATGTGTATTATTCATTGATCTTCTTTCCCCTTTTATCATCAATGCCTTCATATTCCCAAAATCCATGTTTAATTTCCTCTAAATAAATATCATAATACCTCAAGTTGGATAGCTTTGTAACACAGCTTGGAGTTTCTTTCATGACTCTAAAATCATCATTCATTAAAACAACTAATCCCACATTAGTGGGTAGGATTGGTATGCATCAACATATAAATTACACTAATATACCATGATCCTTATGTCATCAAGGGACATAATGGTTACATTATTATGGTATGGCTACATTGTATTACTCAACATTCCATCCAATGGTGAAAAACACGTTTAATTTCCTCTAATACATATCATACTACCCCCGATTCAGATTTTCTTCTTGATAAATCTAACATTGCTTTATAGGGTTTGTTTGTGTTAACATATGGACCCTAATATACCCATGATCCTTATTAATATTCTAATAGAAGTGATGTCATAATGGAAATGAACCTTCTATTAACATAATAGTTGATTTATTTGGGACGAGTATTTTTATTTCTCGCTTCCCCTTTCCTCGAGTGTGACGTAATAACACATTATCTTAGAATTTACTCTAGACTTTAAAAGCATCATTATCTTTGTTGGGAATAGGGGACAACAGTGGAATAATGCTATGATTTAATAACAAACAAAATCATGCACACATGATCCAAATTATTTTCCCACAAAATCTACAGCAGTGGAAGTATAAACTAGAATAATCCAAATCACAAAAAGTACACAAACATAACAAGCATGTACCGTGGTTCACCCAATGTGGGCTACGTTCACCAAAGATAGAGATCTCATATATATATAATATAACAAGAGATTACAAACCAATTCTTCTGCACAAGAGTACATGTATCTCTACAAGAGTATCTCCTCCTCCCAGATCTCCAACCTGATCTGCCTGAGTACAGTAAAACCGTGCCTCCATACCACCACTTGTGTCTTCTCCAGATATCTAACCGAGATCAACTTTGAGTGCACTACAACCGTGCCTCTCAAACATAACCAGATCTCACATACCTGAAGCTACCCTACATCTGCCACTATGCAACCAAGCTCTCACTGTATTGTGAATCTGTAAACAAGACCTCTACAATATCTAGATCTACATGGATCAACAATACAATATGATCTCATGGATCTACAATACAAGACTAGATCTACATAGATCTATAATACAAGATATCACAAACATGTGGATCTACAAGAAGAAATGCTATGTGATTTGCATACTATGCAAGCCATTACAAGAGACTATAAATATACAAAGGAAATACAATAACCTGCTATTTCCTTCTGTCTAGCTCCTCTCCATGGAGTCTCTGTCTTCATGTAACTTATTCCTTTTTCCTCTTCTTCTTCTTCATCTTCATCCTCTCATTCTCGGAGAATCAAGGATCTAATTTGATCCTTCTCTTTTTCTTCATCCCGCTTCTAAACCCTAGATTTCATGCTTATAAAGGCGTATATAAAATTAGGGAACTTTAGCCATGCAATTACATCAAATAAATCTACTTTAATGCTAAAGATAGATTTAATTCCAGAGAGGCAATTAAAACATCATCGCACAGGTAACCGGCGCCGATTAGCCTTAACTGCAGCCGGTTCCCACTTTCTCTGACCGATGATGGGTTGTGGTTCCCACTTGCTCTGACCGATGTCGATTCTTGTGTTACCAGTCACTTTCCATTGCATGCTAATTGTGAAGCAATCTAGCTCCACAACCTAACAATCTCCCACTTGGAGATAAATTGTTGAAACTCTGTACCTGTACCTGTACATCACCATCCTCTACACACCATGAAGACCATCTATTCTTTCCTTCAACAATTCTCTCAAAGAAAAATAAAACTAGGAAGATCAAACCATATTTTCAAACCAAGAAGATAAAACCATGACTCGACCAAACTGCACAAAGCTACAACCGATCTGTGACAGGTCAAGCTATCTATACATCAAGCTCCCACTGAATCATAACACCAAGCCTCTCATGCAGCCAAGCCAACATGACTAACACACCTGCAAGATCTCCCACTCAAACTGAATTTCGAGCCTCAATCGCATCCGTAGCCATACCTGTAAAAACAACCATGTTCTCCATCCATCTATCCATGTCTCCATGCAACCACCAATGCAACTGACCAAGACAAGTCAATCGGAATATGCAAAAGCAAAACAAGATCCTGGGTAAAGACAACCCAAATGAGTTCTACCTGCAACAATGGGTGATCAATCCACAAACCTACATAACTCAAAGAATCCAAACACTGCAATCTGCAAATCCAACCATGCATAAACAACTATCATGTCCAAGACAATCATCTATAGATAACATCTCTCAAGGAGTAACATAGTAATCAAGAGGAAATACAAACATCCCCTACTCATGCTCAAAGCATCCATGTGTAAATCAAACATCTGCATTATCATAGATTCATAAAACTGAATCTATCCAACATGTACAAACTCACCATGTACATCCATCCATATCACCACTCTCCAGAAGCTCCAAGTCTGCCACCGACTAACTCCAAAGCCGAATATGAATCTTGTGCTCATCAATTTCAATAACAAACATCCATGCTAAACCATGCCACTAATACCAAGTGCAAATATCAGCATACATGTCATCAACATACTACACAAACTAACCAAGATGAAAGCAAGAACAAGGGCACCATCTAAAAATGGTAAATAAACATTGCTATCAAACATGTAACCAAACTGACCACGGTTTCCTAACCAACCCCGGTCACTACCTGACCACCATGGTTACCAGATGACCGACCACGGTTAATCCTAACTAACACAGGTCTCTGTAACTAGCAGATTTTCTCTTTTAACCCTTAAAACTCGAAAATTGATCTATCATCTTCACCCAGCTGAATCTAACCATCAACTGTAATCCCATAGGAATATCCAGGCACCAAAAATAAACCAGAAGTGACATCACAAAGCAATAAACTCAATATACCTACAAATCCATGACTTTCCTCCAAAACCAACTAGTGCCTCTGCCACTCAAATAGTAGCAATCTCCTCTCACTCTGCATGTGCATCATGTATCCAATCCTGCAATGCCAACAACCATGGCTTTCTCCCACTGAACACGAAATCCCCTGCACTACCTCTAACACCAAGCTCAAAAGCTAATATGTCAGTGAGAAATAAAACCAAATGAAAGAGAATATAAAATGATTCCCTTCTTATCAAAGAATACTTCTACATCACAGAAGTTTGGACTTCTTGTGAAGTAGGTGAATCAACTTCTTTTCATCCTGTGTACACAAAATCTTTCGTTACTTGCAACTGTGTCTAACCATGAATTTTCATTGAGGATCTCATCCTTAGACTAGAAACCCTTGTCCTCAAGATTCCACACAACCGGGAAATAAAAGTCAAACAACACCAAGAAACCATGGTGTAAATTTTTGCACACAATCCAAACATAATATCAGTTTCTTCAAACGAAAGAAATAAAACATGAACCATATAGAGATACCTGACTCAAAGTCTCAATGGACTAACTGAGCCAACTCTATCCTCTTTTTGATCCAAACATTAAAGTGATCAACACTTTGTTTCTACCTCGTACACACTACAACAAAAACGGATCCTCCAAAATAGGACACTGAACCAACTTCCCTCTCTTGCTGCAAAAAAACCTTGTACAAATAAGTTGCCATAAAGACCAACCACGGTCATCCCCTAACAAACCATGGTTAGCTGACCAATATCGGTGCCTCTATGACCAACCTCGTTCTCATATCGATGTCAATGTTCTTTAAACGAACCCAACACCACACAATTTGGCATAGCACACCACACCAGGTGCCTACTTCACCAAAGTGATAGTTGAGTGAGCCAGGTCATTTCAAGAAGCATCCAAATCTCGTACAAAAACAATACAACAAATCCATGCAATAAATTGCATCAAGATGAAATACATCACCTTACCAACACCAAGATACTCAACCACATCTTCAATTGAAGTACATGCTTCTCTAATGGAAGCCCCGTCTTCGTTCTGTGCTACTGCCTCTCTACCGAATCCCGTGCATCTAATTACACCAAAGGATGCATAACTGCTCCTCTATTTCATTCTCAGATCTAGATTTGCAGTCCCAAACATGCATGTGCAACCAAAATGATATAAGCACTGCAATACCGAGATAAAACCATACCTCAATAACCGGATCTACAATCTGACCAACATGTTTGTGCCTCCAAGAACTAGGAACACCTCAACAAACAAGATACATTCTATGCATCTTTCCATTTCTTCAGATCTGTGATTTTCTGTTTAAAACCAGTGCTTTCAAGAATCGACCACCACGGTCACCCTATAACTTCTAGCAACCTTACTCTTCCAGTTCCCACTTGAGATTAGATTTGTTCCATTGATCTTCTCATCGGAAAAACAAACACTTCTCTCGATACCAGGTTGTTGGGAATAGGGGGACAACGGAATAGTGCTATGATTTAATAACAAAAAAATCATGCACACATGATCCAAACTATTTTCCCACAAAATCTACAGCAGTGGAAGTATAAACTAGAATAATCCAAATCACACAAAAGTACACACACATAACAAGCATGTACCGTGGTTCACCCAATGTGGGCTACGTCCACCAAAGATAGAGATCTCATATATATATATATATATATATATATATATATACAAGAGATTACAAACCAACTCTTCTGCACAAGAGTACATGTATCTCTACAAGAGTATCTCCTCCTCCCATATCTCCAACCTGATATGCCTGAGTACACAAAACCATGCCTCCATACCACCACTTGTGTCTTCTCCAGATCTCTAACTGGATCTTCCTGAGTGCACTACAACTGTGCCTCTCAAACATAACCAGATCTCACATACCTAAAGCTACCCTACATCTGCCACTGTGCAGCCAAGCTCTCACTGTATTGTGAATCTGCAAACAAGACCTCTATAATATCTAGATCTACATGGATCAATAATACAATATGATCTCATGGATCTACAATACAAGACTATATCTACATAGATCTATAATACAAGATCTCACCAACATGTGGATCTACAAGAAGAAACGTTATGTGTTTTGCATACTATGCAAGCCATTACAAGAGACTATAAATATACAAAGGAAATACAATAGCCTGCTATTTCCTTCATCCAACTCCTCTCCATGGAGTCTCTATCTTCATGTAACCTATTCCTTTTTCCTCTTCTTCTTCTTCATCTTCATCCTCTCATTCTCGGAGAATCAAGGATCTAATCCGATCCTTCTCTTTTTCTTCATCCCGCTTCTAAACCCTAGCTTTCATACTTATATAGGCGTATATAAACTTAGGGCACTTTAGCCATGTAATTACATCAAATAAATCTACTTTAATGCTAAAGATAGATTTAATTCCTGAGATTCAATTAAAACATCATCGCATTGTAACCGCGCTGGTTAGCCTTAACCGTGGCGCTTCCACTTGCTCGCATCCAATGTCCATTTTGTGCGGATGATAACGGGTTGCGGTTCCCACTTGCTCTGACCGATGTCGGTTACTATGTTACCAGTCACTTTCCATTGCATGCTAATTGTGAAGCAATCTAGCTCCACAACCTAACAATTACCAAGTTTAAAATTATTATAATAAGATTTTTAATGTATCTCTTAATAATACCAACAATTTTATTTATATCATACAATTAGTATAATATCCTATGTTTGATGGAAGGAATTTTCCTTTTTAAGAAAACAACATTGCGGTTCGATATACATTATTAGGAATATAAAATATTGTACATAAGAAAAAGTAAATTTAAAGGGTTCGAAAAGAATGGCTAGATGACATTTTTCCTAAATATCTTTCTGTAATTATCAAAATATTTTGGATGGGGATATTATCGAATAATTTAACACTTTATAATATAAAACTAAATATTATTTTTATTTTTTATTTTAAATAATATATGAAAAATTGTAACAATATAAATATTTGATAAATTATAAAATCTTATTTAACAAATTAACAAGTATTAATATAAATTAGTAAGTAAGTTTTAAAATATCATTGTCCTTATTAATATGCCAATAAGTGATGTCATAATGGAAACGACCTTTTTGCTAATATAATGGTTGATTGATCGTGGGATGAATATTTTTATTTATCGTCCTCCCCCTTTCCTCCATGGTGATGTAATAAGACCAAGGAGTGATTAAATTCTAGGAAAATTAGGCATTGCCTAAGGCATCAATAGTCGGGGGTGCCTAAGTCCAAAGATTTTCCTTATTTTCATCTACCTTTAGAACTTAACGTTAAAATAATATACCTAAATATTTAATATTAATTGATCATTTTCTTGATATTATTATAAAGTGACATAAATTTCATGCATACACATAAAAAAGGTACTATAATATATTTACAACTTGAAAAAACAAATATGGTATTTTTTTTTGATTGAAATGCACTTTTATATTGATATGATCAAGAAAAGTACATAGGGTTCCCAATCAAAAAAATGGGTGGAGAAGTCACACCCTAAAATACACCACACCAGAACACATACACCACATGATACAAAATACAAATGAACAAAGAACAAGTCACATAAGTGATAAGTCACAGAGGATCTAATTAAGCGCAGAGCAAAAATTGCAGATGGAGGAGGAGGAGGAGAAGGTGGCTTATGCAAAGCACCCCAACCCGTTGTAGGGGGGGTAGGAAGAAGTAGGCGCAAGATCCCATCCATCGCCCTAATTGCAGGCATGAGCATCATGTATGGTTGGATAAATCACAAGAGCTAAGTGTGGAAATTTATCAGGGGGCACCCCACCTTAGATCAAAAGCCGAGGAGAAGAAGGCCATCCAGAGCCATTGCCAATGTTTTAGTCGGAGGGAGGATCCCCCGCCTAGATCCATCGCCATCCTTGGAATGGGGAGGACCTCCCTAGCCATCGCCACCGAGCCGCTGGAAAATGCCACCGCCTACCACCGAGGAGGAGAAACTACACTAAGCCCGGACCCACTACCTCTTTCGGTGCCCCGACTACAAGACCGAGGCCGAGGGGGGGAGACGGGGACCATCACCTGCGGTAGAGAATGGAGATGTGGAGGGGACAAAACCTGATTGTGAGCATGGGGCACTACCCCAATGTGCGAGAAGATTCTACGAGATGTTCCAACTCAAGCGAGACATTATCTTCTGGACTGGATCTGAAGCAACATATGAGAAATAATTCCAGTTTTAACATAAACATAAAACTCCAGGCTATGCAAATTTTGATTAAAAATAAATTCATTTCTAATCTTCCAAATTTCAAAAATAATTTTTGCACGAAATATTTTCCAAAATTTGTTGAATTTTGCAGAAGCAAGGCCAAGTCCCCCAGTAAAACAATTTTCCAGGTGAAGGGTTAGGGTGGAAAGGTTGGAAGAGGGAGTGAATCCACTTCTAGGTGGACTGAGAAAGTGGGAAAAAATAGAAAAAAATGCATAAGATACTCAGGAACTGACACTTAGGACACAAGGGATTAACAACCCCAAGATGTCAAGGAATTTACAAAGCGGTAAGCCTTGATAAAGAATGCATCAGAGAAAATGAGCCTTTTTCGATTTAATGAGAGCTTCCCAAATACTATTAAACCTGTTTTTCTAGACCCTATGTGGGGAATTGATCTTCTAGGTCTTATTAAATTTTTTGAAAGGGATGTGGGTAGGAGCAAGGAGATAATAACCAAGCTGGGGTTTGTACTGACTGAAGGGATTCGTTGTGGGCTAGTGTCAATCATGCCACCACTGAACAAGAGGAGAAACCCCAATTTTGTGAAGCATATCTTCATGTATGGCATTATGAATTTCTTGGATAGATTCTTTATCACCATTTTTAAGGCTAAATTGCACTTTGATAAGGACCTAGGGTTTCTAAGAATGGGTAGCCTTACAGAAAAGATCCCCAAGCAGTTTGATTCCATGTTTTAAAAGTCGAGGCTTTTAATCCATGGGACCATAGCAAAGGGAACATTGTGAAAATTAATAATAGGAGACCACCATAAAGAGTGTGAGTTGATGGACAACCTGATTCTAAAACCATCCCCCACCCAATTTAAGTGAGGTTTGACCAGCTTCCCATGCCTTCCAGATACTCTTCATAACAAATTTTCCTCTAATTTTGATGGAACAAGGTAGAGCAGCAAACTTTGCAGCCCCAAGTTTTTCCAAGATTGCTTTCCAAAAGGATCCCCTTGACAAATAAAATGATGAAGCAAGATTTTCCAAGCTTCGAACCTTCTAAACCCCTGACAATCCATTTGACACTAAGAGCAATGCCTTGCAGCCAAATTTCAATAAGTCCTAAGCCACCCGCCTCTTTAGGAGAGCAACAAATGTCCCAAGCCACTCTGTGGAAGCCTTTTTGGCCATGAGAATTAGCCCATAGGAAATCTCTAAGTAAATTTTCCAATTTGGCATATAAAGCCTTAGAAGGTGCCCAATATGAAGAATAATACACATGGTAGCAACGAGAACCTTAGAGCAGATCTAAAACTTACCAATAAGAGAGAGAGGCTTGGTAATCCAATAAGAATTTTTTTCTCAACTCGTTGGACCACGTAAGACCAAAAGGTAGCGGGAGTAGCCTGGAAAAGAAAAAGGAATGCCTAGAAACATGAATTGAACCCCTGTTGAATCCACTGCCAAACATATCCTTTCAGCCATGGAGGCATGGGATCCATAGACTGTCTATAACATTGAGTCTTTTTCCATTGAATGGAAGAACTTGAAGCCAAGAAAAAAATATCCAAACACTGCAAGGTGTTGGTAATAAACTCTTCATTCTCAGTTAGAGTTAAGAAAGAATCATCAACAAAGTGGCCATTAATAAGTCTGCAACTCAGAATTAGGAAGAGAAATTCCCTTAACTAACCCTTGTGAAAGAAGACTTGGCAAGAAGATAGCTGAAACCCTTAGCAAAGCAAGCACATAAAGCGCCAGAGCTAAGGGGAAACCTTTTTGAATGGACTTGTGAAGCTCAAACATGTCAAAGTGGACTCCATTAATGGTAAGCCTGGCATTAACATCCTAGAAGAGCATATTGATAGACCGGATGAACCTAGGGCTGAAGCCAAGAGCTTGTAACATGGCAATAATGAAAGGCCATTCAATCTCGGTCATAAGCTTTTTCAAAATCAATTTTGATGAAGAGAGCCTTTTGATCAAAAACTCGAGCCCACTCCATGCCTTCCCAAACAACAATGATGTTATCTAGAATGAATCTACTCTTAATGAATCCAGTTTGTTCGCTATGCACAATAAGAGGCAAAAGATTACAGATCCAGAGGGCTAAGGCCTTAACAATGATCTTGTATGATACGTTCAACAGAGTGATCGGTCTCCAACTTGTGATGAGTTCAAGATCTCCAGCCTTGGGGATAAACTTAATATTACCTTGATTTATCAAGCCCCGAGAGAATTGTTGGCCATAGCTTCACAATAAACATGATGAAGGTCGGACCAACAGTATCCCATAACACCTGATAAAACTCACAAGGAAAGCCATCAATACCAAGAGCTTTGTCAATTTTCATTTGCATAACAACTTCCTTGAGGTCATTGACAGAAAGGGGATGATCACAGGAAACTATCTGAGTCTCAAAAAAATTACAAGGAACATCTTGAAGGCATTGTAACAAAGTGACATCCCTCTCTGGAGTGTATGGTTGTGCGAAAAAACACCATGGTAATGATGAACAAAGGCTCAGGACATCTGGGAGGTCAGTGATATGACCAACATCACCCTTGATTGCATGGATTTAACTAGAGGCATGGAGAGTTTGAAGGAAAACAAATAATTATTTGGTAACTCGGTCACCAATCTTGAGCCAATGTAATCGAGCTCTAATTTGCGCTCTGCGGGCTTGATATACCTCTTCCATCCTGAGTTTGTGTCGCCATTGTGCCACCTCGGTCTAAAGGTGGGTATTAAAGGGTGAGTGGTCAAGGGCTCTGGAACTTCTGACATATTCCCGAGAAGAGGCCTTATGCGCCCTTCGTCTCAAGAATGCCGCTGCTTTCCCATATAAATAGAGAAATGACGTAATCTGATAATGGCATCCCGATAATGGTATATTCTTGAGGTCATATGATTTTTGGTATTGTTATCCATTTTCTAATGTAGCTTTAGATATTGCAAGTGTCTAATTTTTCTCGAAAAGGTTCATGTATTATTTATAATGTCACCGGTGTAGCTAGTGGAGGTGAGTATAATTGAATGAAAGAAGTATTTACTTCTCCATTCTTAATATTTAGTCCTAGAAGTGTCTTTTGTTTGTGTAGGATTTGACATGCTTGGTCCACATATGATTCTTCACATAACCATAGGGGTTACATAAGAATTTTTATTGCTTCACATAAAATGGTGCTTTGTTTAGGATTGAGTAACATCACCTACTTGATATTGGTAAATTGGACTTGTAAGAAACGCTATATAATTTTTTTATCTCACATTCTCGAGCACCTCTTATGACTAATTCACTCAATCCATAGACAATTTTCTTTTCCTTATTTGATAATTTAATAGGATAATTTTATTCTTTTTGTATATTAATTTCTATATATTAGTGATTTATTATGATCCTGATGCAAATTTTAAAATACGATAATGTAAGTAGCTTTTATTTATTAACTTGATGGGAAAAATATTAATTAAAATTGTAAGAAGGGCATCCACTCTAATTATATATCCTTGTAAACATCTTCATCATGGGGATTGTATTATAAAGTGTCTCATCTATGCCAAAGTTTGTCCAATAAAAATATGAGCCGCTAAAGGAAGAGAATGAAGAAAAAGATAGTTGAACATTCTTGTAAACGGATGATAGAATACCTACAAGTGTGGCACAAGTGGGTATTTGATTCAGCAATTAAAATATAACATTCACAAAATTTCAGCGGTGTTTTGGATCTAGTAATATATTATCATGGATGATGCCATTTAGATTATTTTGAAAAAATATTATGTTAGGTTAAAGGTTTATAGATAACATTGTTATGCATGATTCTTACATCAACTTTTCTGATTATATTCTATAATCCATCATTAGGATGAGATCATTATTGATGATGGATTACATAATTTATCCAAAACGTTGGTCTAAAAAGTGAGTATTTTTCCTTTCTCTGTGTTCTTCTCTTCTCATTTATCGCTTCATGATGAAAAAAACCATGTGATTTCTTCTAATACATGCCTTCCTCGCCTTCTTAGTAACATAGTGGTTGATTTATTACGTAGATTTTATAATAATGTCTTATAGTTATAAAGGATATTAAAAATCTAGAATGTTTAAGATAAAGAGAGTGTAGGTTTGAGTTTAGAACATATTCACCCAAAACTAGATGACACAAAGTGTGACGAACTAAGAAGACCCTACAGGGAAGGAGGAAGCCCGAGCCAAAGAAGAGGGAAAGAGAAGAGGTGCATAAAGCACCAAGTATTCAAATTACACAAGCGGTAAGCATGCCGGAGACACGCACTAATCATAGTACATACGCATGGAGAAAGAATTCCCAATGAAATCAAAGACTCTATAAGAAGAAGCGCTGAGCACGAAGAACCCATCGCTTAGAGAAGTCACTAGAGGAGGAGGAAGAGAAAGCAGAATCTCTTGTTAGGAAGAAGCATAAGGTAACAAAGAAGGATGAATCAAAGGATACAGAGAGCTTTGAGGCCTATAGAGGTGAAAGAGATGATGATGATGATGATGATGAACTTGAGGTAGTTTAAGGCCCTCCCGTATTCGAAGTAGATTACTCGGAGGAGGAAGGAGAGGAAGAATAAAATGAGTACATATTTTTCAGGAGAAAGAATGAAAAGGAAGAGGAGGATGCTCAAGATAGAGGGGTAAGAAAAGAAGTTATAAAAGAACAAAGGACCCCAAACCTCACAAAGGAACAAGTAGATGAGACCGCAGAGAAAGAAATAGAAAAAATTATCAAGAACCTAGGAGAGCAATAAATGGAACGCAACGAAGATGTGGTGATGAAGGAAACCGAGGAGGAGAGCGTAGAAAAGAATATGGCAGCATAGGAGGAGATCCTAGTTTGGCCGTAAGCTTTCCTAAGGCCACGTGCACAGGAGAAAGAGCTCAAGCATCACAGTTCAGGGATGGGCTACATTGATGATTTGAATAAAGTATTGCACGTGCACTTTCAAAGCACCGTACAAAAACAGAGCAACTCTTGGATATGGCATCATTTGATGAGGAAGGTGCATACCCTCGCACAAGGAAAATTATTTCTGGGCATTTGAGTCCCACATCGATGAGCCGGAGTTAGAAGTAAGCCAAGGGGAAATAATGAAGATACTAGAGTCAAAAGGAGTCAACCCCTTGGTAAACGATCAACGGCTATCAGATGAACAAATGTGCAATTTGTTGAACAAATTTTTGGTTGAAGTTAAAGCTAGACACTTCGGGAGGAATGACAGGGTGAAGTTCCTAGAGGTAGAATAGGAGAAAAAGTAAGAAGAGATCGAGGAATTACCAAGGACTTAAAGCAGAGGAACTAATCGGCTCAACTAAGGTGTGAGTTAAAAGAAAAGGCAAGGGTGCGCACGATTTACAAGAAAGTAGAAATGATCATAGATGCAATTGTCTTGAAGCATCTAGACTCGACACCACCAAAGTGTAGAAGTATGGATCCACCCTAAAATGCCTAGAGGACTTGGCCCACGTCCTCACAATGGAAAGGCGACCTCTAGCCTTGGAATCTGCAAAAGAGGCATCGGCTCGCAAAGAGGTGGAGGACAAGATGAAGGTTGTGGAAATTATTTCTCATTACAATAAAGTCCTCGCCGATGTGAAATCCGCTGCCCAATTCACGAGGCTGCCTATGACGATTGCGCACGATAGAGATAGAGTGGCGAGCATTTTGGTTGTCACTCATGAAAAGAGATCAAGGAGTTCTAAGAGAAGAACAAGGGGAATAGAGTGGAATGTGATAGAATTCTAGCTGAGGTTGAGAAGAAATTGGAGGCTATTGAGACCTTGTGGGGCTCAATCAAGAACCAGCTGAAGGAGTTGTATCCCTAGATCACTCAAAGGATGGACGCGCTCGAGGATTTGGGCTAGGGATTGGAGGGGATAGTGGAAATGATGAATACCCAAGGAGAAGTTCTGGGCTTTGAAGAGGTGAGTGCCCTAGTCAACAACCTCTGTCAATAGGAACAAAACAAAGTCACTACCTAGAATAAGTTGGAGGAAGACTTGAAGAAAGATTTCCCTCTCCTCTTGCAGAAGTAATCATAGTTTCCCCATTCTTTCATTCTTCCCCAAAATTCTTCATTCCTTTATTCTTTCCCTAAACTATTCAGAACAGTCATTATTTATTCATTGAAAACATGTTCATGATGATGAAGAACAGTGCGTAGTGTGGGGTGATGTTGGGCCCCTAAAAATATTGGCTAAGTATAAAAGGTGCGTGGGCAAACAAGGCCTATTTGAAGAAGGGCGCGCAAGTTGAAAGCACGTTGGATAGGGTTTTAAGAGGGTTTAGTAGAACCAGTGGCACGCGTGCGCAAGAAGAGAAAAGGTTTTAGGACTTAGCCATAGTTGGCATATCGGGTAGAACACGAGGAAAGCATGACCTGATCACAAGCATGCGAAGTGGATAAGGTACCACCTAGTAACTTGGTACCCACGAAAGGAATATACCTTGCGATAGAAGATTACAGAAGGTCATCATGGTGAAGAATGGAGAGCTCAAGTATGAAGGAGAATGCTCCCATGGAGGACCACTTGGACAATTGGCAACCAATCTACAACTTTACAAAGGCATGGTGGTGCTTGTTGAGGTTATAAATACCAACGCCCGTCGAGAAAGATATACCAAAAAGAGAATGGAAAGAGGTGAAGCTATGTAGAAATACTATGAGAATTTTATGGGTTGGGTTTAGAGGATCTCGTAGGAGTATGATGTGTCGAGGGATGGGTATGAATTTTTTTTTTTGTGTTCTATGAGGGGCTTAAGTCTAGTTTTGATGCATGACTTTGGTCTCGCACTATGATATGGATTTTTGATATCCTCAATGAATGTAATGTGATTACCAAACGTGTTTAATATGGATATATGCGGTTCCAGCTTTTACTTATATCTATATGGATCATATATATATATATATATATGTCATATGAGTGGGTGTAAACCCCTATACATTTCCTATCTATTGTGATTCGATCTATGTTCTGTAATGATTTTCTTATCTAAATGAATACATTGGTCTAGAATCCCGCTTAGATCTAAGATGGATTTATGGTTCATTTCCATTCTCTTCACTTAAGTTTTTGTCATAAATAATGCATTCTCACACAACTCACATAAAGGAGGGGCTTGGTGCTGCACAAGCGTGCCTCGAGTGAGCGCCAAGCACTCATTGGGTGATAGGCCTACGCACATGGGATTTCCTTATTCTTTGAAAGGGCATAAAAATGACTACATAAAATAACATCATATATAAATATCATCATCAATCTATACATTGAAGGTCTGTATATCAATACACTGAATATATAGGTATAAATACAAGTATCTCAAAAAATATCATATATAATCTCACATCTTTGGCACATAGGTCGGTATATATGTCAAAAATTAAAATACAATGTTAGATATCATCAAAATCTATCATCCATCATGAAGGCCCAACTCCCCTGCTTCTCTCTCATGTATCCTCATCCGATCTCGGTCTCTACTTGCACATCATCTCTCCAAGAGTAGCCTTACTCGACCTCGACACCGTAAATTGGTAACCTATCATTTACCCCGCCTATGTGGCCGATGGCTCTCTGAGCTACTCAAACTATGTGTCTGTGAGCTAGTCCTAGCACTGGATTCTTGTTGTGCTCTGTGCTTGGCGTTAGACAGAACATGTATACCCGCCTCTAATAATCGGTCCTGATAATACCCCACCTCTAATACTACATCTTTGTAGGTGGCCATAGATATCACCTAGGGAGGAGCCATCGCTCTCACCCAACCTATGAACCATGTCCCAATAAAAGGGGACCTTGTATTGCCGCTCAGCACGGCAGTGCTGCTGAGCTGGTGCTTGTGCAACTACCTACGCCTGTAATGCAGTCACTTGTGCATGTGATGTGGTTAACTACCCCTATATGGTGACTACCTACACCTATGACCCCATCACCTGTGCTCGAAAGCTACTACATGTCCCCCATCATTTTTCGGTGGATGTACGGGATCCCGAGCCTATGCCTCGAGCAATTTGTCCCTTTAATCGGTCACCTGCCCCTAAAGCATGACCACATGTGCCCGTGCTGTGTGAGTTGTAATCGTAAAGCGTGACCTTCCCTATAATGCATCCTCTATACTATCACTATAGCTACGTCTGGCTGGCTCGGTTGTGGCGGTGCTACCTATAGCTGCACTACCGACCAACGCTTGTATGCATATGTGGTACCTACATCATCAATACACCTATTGGCTACCTACTCCTCCTACCTTATAGGATCAAATGGATGTGGCAGCGATAAAGGTCTCACCACATCGTCTCTGTGATACTAAGGAAATGGTGGAGGAATGTCCTGATGTAGCCTGAACTAGCATCGACTCAGACAATGGAATCATCTCGTGTTCAATGGTATGTTTCCCTATATCCATCTAATCAAATGAAGCCTTGTCAACTCCTCTGTCATACCATCATAAAATGGAAAATCCACATACGATCGCCATACAATGTCCATCACATATAATCCCTCCAACATCCACCTATAATAAGTCACATCATGTGATGCCTCCTATATTCACGAATGAGCCCTTATGGGAACCCATCTCCTCGTAGCCATATCGAGCAATGCCTGATGTCAACCATGTCTCGAAAGTCCCTGTGGGTGCACAATAGCTATGAGCTCATAAGCCCAGATAGTGCAGTAAATATATAAAGTAAATCCCATATTTCTAAATCCTCCAATATGCCCATAGTTCCCTATACATTTTTACCAAGTAGGTCAACGCCCACGAAAAACAAACCCTCTCCTCTATCATGTCCCGTAAACCCCATCGGTGCTTGGGGAAATTTTTTTCCTCTAAATTTGGGAGTGCATAACATCCCACCTCCACCATCATCAATACTATCAACCTAGTCTCTTGAGGATTTGCAATGTACATGGCTCCATAGCCGATGCCGCACCGTGCTCACCCAGGTCACCCACCACCTCACCAAATACTGCGACCATAGTCTATGTTGCCTCATCAAATGAAATATGATATACTTTGGATCCCCACAATCGATCCGCAAAATCCTATACACATCCTCTAGCGTAATCGCTACTCGCTAGTGGGTGGGTAGATGGAAGGTATTGGTCACTGAGTCCCATCTATCAATGAGCACAACCATAAAACTATGATCTCGAATGATAAACTTGTATTTCCTCACAACAACAATCCCAACATCTCGCATATGGTATCACTCGTCCTCGCAACTCTATCTTACATCTCGTACTCAACAATAGTGGTACCCTATCCCACATAGTCAACTAGTGACGCACATGCATCATTACCAATTACACTTGTCAATCACTTCCCTCTTTTTAATCATCTATTCACACCTACCCAGTCCCATCCCACACACAATTTTCCTAGCCTATCTATTTTCTACTGAATTAACTCGCCTACTCGATTTTATCTTGCCTAAAACACTCTCACATATTCTGGTTTACTACTTTCCTACCTTCACCAATTTGACACGACTTGCACCTAAACCCCGACCATTCATACCTCTATTCACTCAAAACCCCACCTAATTAACAGGTTTATATGCCTACTTTATCTACCACTACCTCTCTCGCTTCATCATCTATCCTACAACTCCATTCTTTTCATTTTTAGAACTTAGTCACTTTTTACAAATGGACCGAAGATCTTGTCACCCTTTATCCCCATCGATGTTGGCTAGCCCACCGACGTTGACCGAACCTCGACCGGCGTCGGTCACTTATTCAGCCCTAGGGCTGAACCACCCGACGTCCCTCTTTTTCCAAAAATTAACCAAAAACACCTAAAACTCTACCCCAAATTACCCAAATTCCACCCACATTCTTTTTACAACATAATTAATCTACATTTCACCCTCCCCATACCCAATTTCACCCCATTTTCACCAAAAATTTCAAATTCATTTTAAAAACCAACATTAAATCTTTTTCTACCTTAGTTTAATCAAACACACCAAATGGATTTCAGATATTACCACTACTCACCTCCGTCGATGTGGTGGGATCTCCGATCTCTACACTGGAGGACCTCCAACTCCCTCTCCTACCTCTGTCGTATGGCTCAATCGGTCTCACTGTACTCAACCAATATCATCATGCCAATCGATCTCTTGGGTCCAAAACTCCACTCCAACCACCTCTCAACTCACTCTAACTCAACTTGGATACTATCTCTATCATTTTCTCGACTTTAAATGCCCAAATCTGTCCTCTCTGTCATTTTCCACAAGTAGAAAAGTCCAAATGAACTTTTCCAAATGTGGGTTTTGCGTTTTATTACCAAATTTGCTTGACCGACGTCGGTCAGGAGCCCTAGTTGACCAACTTTGGTTTCTCGTGACTGGTATTGTTTTACCTTTAACCAATATCAATCATCCTATCTAATACCATTTCTCCTAAATTCACCACATTTGACTACCAAAAATCCATTTTTTCTTGCTACCCTACCCTTACCCAAGCCCTTGTGGCTCACCATATCACCTTATAACCTAGCCTACGACCTTTGTTTCATTTAGGGAAAACATGTTCTGTACTCGCAACCTTACCTATCAACCGAACCCAACCTCACCCATTTGACACTTGAATTCGCTCAATTGTTATACCTTGCAATGACGTTACTCGTGTTGTTTAGGCTACTGACCTTGCCTTAGTTGATGTTGTGCCATTTATCATGATCAAACCTTTTGGTGTTTTGGAACACAACTAATGCATGTTCTTGCACCTAGCCGAGTTGTTTTTTAGGACAATATCCTATACCCTGGATACTGGACCAAATCAATCTTGTTTGGATAAACCTATTGACCTTTGACAATGTAGATTTTGTGAGCTCTTCAACCTAGTGCCTTGTTGCATTATACACTTGTGCGTGCATTTAAATTCCCGTGACTATTACCTATACCCAAAATCACCATTTTCCGCTCCCATATCCTACCTTATTTTTCATCACCTACCCTTTTATCAAACCCCTCATTGATTCATCCTACTACTTCCTCAATTATGGGTTTGAGGGGGATCATCTCCACCCATATCTAGCGCAACTTGACTTCAACCCATACCTAAGGTGACCACTCCTATTTTTGTTTGTGTTGCTTATCAATACAAGCTATGTGATAAAAAGGGGAAAATATAGACACCAAAATTTGGGACACGTCCCTTTAATCCCTTTCAATTCATTAATTTGACATGTATACCTAGCTATGGTCCCCTTCACCACATTGGTATTAATTTAATCACCTATAATTAAATTAATCCTCATCCTCATACTATTATTAATTTAATTACTTTAATTAGATTAATATCCACCTCATTAATATCCACATCATCCCTCCACCTCATCCCAAGACCTATTCCTAGCCTATTGATTAACTAAGACTAAGTCCCTACTTATCCCAACCAACTAGGACTTAGTATAGCCCTAACACTAACTCCCTATTTATTCTCCAAAAACACTACTACTTATCTAAGTGTCATTCTCCACTTGAGACCCGAAATGAGGATTCAGTCACACAAAAATAGCAAATATCATGCTATTTTTGGCAACTTGACTTATTCATCTTAACCGACACCGGTTATGCCTTGGTTGGCGTCGGTCACCTAACTGCCATCGGTTAGGTTAAATAAGATATTCTAACTCTTTGTTCAGGTTTTGATTTCAAAGTTCTTAGCTTGCACTTATTTACATTCGTACTCTCAGCGTTCATGCCACCTTACGAAAAATCAAATCCCCTCTCAACATTCGGGCATTATTCGGTTCATCCATATGCTCTTCCAAAGCTCTAGCACATGTACCGAAACATCGTGTTGCCCTATTGCCATATTCACTCTGGATCATCGCCTTTTGTATCCACCACCACCATCCACCTCCAAGTTACATTCAACAAGTGAGTGTTATCTCTTCATTGTCATTTCTAATAGCTCATATTGTTTTATTAAGCTATCTACTTTAGACACCACCCTTCTACCTTACTCGGATCTAATCCCCAATGCCTCCAGCCAACCTTCTATCCATTTAACCTCCCACACCTTGCCTAAACCCTCATATCAACATCTCCGAGTCTTAACAAAATCCCACAAACATATCAAAATCCCCATCACTCTCTGTGCAATCACAGAGAGTGCCCAATTCTCATTTTTGACATTACCACCAAATTTCCCCTACCGACACCAATCATCTAGCCAACGTCATTCTATACCCATATCCAAAGATTGGTCGTCTAACCGACGTCGAATCTCTTAGGCTGAAATTTTCCCTAAACCAGAAAGTTCACAACTTTCCCAAAATAACCCAAAACCTTACCCAACTTCATCCGGACTTCACCTGACCATATACCACACCTGCAGACCCAAACCAGCCTCCCAAACCAAAGCCTAACCTTTCTTGTTAAGTTAAATTCATTTATTGTACGTTGTAGGAGATACCTAAATCTTATAACTACAGTAGGAATCATTGCTTTATTATTTCTTCTCACATTAATTTGTATTAAACAGAGGATTGACAACCATTCAAGGAAGCATCACGCTTCCCAGATCTGTCCATCACTAGGTAGTCCTTTAACTCTTTCTATTTAATATTCTTTGGTGGTCTTGTTGTAATTTACAGGTAGTTTCTCCTAGCCAAAAGGAAGCTCTCACATTCATTTTTACCTAAATTCTACAACACACGCAATGCCTTCTTCCGTCTACATAACACATGTATTCCTCCTACACCAGCTACCCTTATCTTTTTATCACATTACTTTGAGTTGAAACACCACCACCCCTTGTTGCAATTATAGTGATTGTTCCTTCTTCCTTTGTTGCAGTGTATGTTTAATTATAGCCAATGAATCTTTGGGTGCTTGAACCAGTACCATGCTTGAAGATGTTTCGTGGCTTGAGCCGATGGTACTATGTTTTTTTAATTTCTATATTTTTCTTCTTCTCTTCTACGTCTTTTTCCTTCTTCTCTTGTTCTTCTTTCTCTTTCATTGCTCTCTCTTGTTTTTATTTTTCTTCCTGTTCCTTTTTCTCTTTTTCCATTTTCAATTCTTGTTCTTCTTTATCCTTCTTTTCTTTTTCTTCTTTTTCTTTCTTTTGTTTTTTCTTTCTCCTTTTAGTTTTCTCTTCTTGTTCTCTTTTCTTTCTCCTTCTTTTCCTTCTCCACATTTTTTTCTTCCTCTTCTTTCTTCTCTCTCTCTCTCTGCTTTTTCCCTTTCTTTTTTTTGCTTCTTGTCCAGCTCTTCTTTCTTCTTTCTTATTATTTCCTCTTTATTCTTCCTTTCTAACTCATTTTTTCTTATTTTTCTTTTTGTTCTTTCTATATCTTGTCTTCTTCTAGTTATTCTTGTTCTTTCTTGCTCCTTTCAAGTTATTTTGTCTATTTTCTTGTTGCCTCTTATTTTTCTCTCTCATTCTTTTGTTTAATCAGCAATCCAATCAATTCCTCCACCTATTTTATCCTATGAAATTCCCTCTTAGTTTGGAGTTTATTTTTTTAAAGATAGATCTTTTTGTTTGAGTACGGTCGGGTAATGTGTTTGTTCTATATCTATCTACTCATGGAATTCTTCGATATTCTTGGGTGTGAGAAAATGGGCTATATCTTCAAGTATAAAGACACATTTATCCAAGTAATACATTATAGCTTCTGCTATGGCCATTTTTTCTCCTCCTATACTAGCGGCGTATTCTTGTGCAACCTGTGAAATTCCTCCGGGAAGTTAAGCATTTTTTATAATAGTTGTATGCTTGTCTAGTGAGTCCTTTCTCTTCCAATGGTTCCGCTTCTTCTGAAATATGGGGTTCTGATTGCTCATGCCTATGTGTTGGTGATGGGGTATATGGATTTTCCTCTTCATCTGACTCAAAAATATCTTCTATTTCCTCATATTTTGATTCCTCTTTTCTTTGTTGGTTATGGCTTCTTTCAACTTTGCTTTTTCTACTAAAGATTTTTGTCGTTTGGTGATAGGTTTTGCATTACTAGGGCCTTTCTTCCTTTTTTATGTTTTGGGAAGTTCTTTTCTTCATTATGCCTTGTCGATTGTGTGGAGAATTTGTACCTATATTCCTAAAATGTATTTTCAATTACTTCATCAAAATTAGGAAATTGATATTTTGTAGAATCAACAAAGAATATTTATAATTGCTTCAACAGATGTAGCCATTAGTTCATCTGAAGCCTCATAAGGTAATGGAGGTATGTATTATGTACGTGGAACTGTGGGCTGAATAAAATTGTGATCAATGTCAGCAATAAATTATACCTCCTCATATTTTGCAACAATGCAGCTCACTTTACCCTTGCTTTATTGCTAATGATTTTCCTAATTATTTTTATCCACCCTAATAATGATGTAATTTGGGTTATTACATCTAGGTTGTTCATGTGTTCCCAAATTTGTTCCGTGATTGGTCTATCTCCCTATCATTCTACTTCTTTTGATTTGTAGGGTAGGATTCTAGTAAAATACATTGCTAAACATATCAATTTTGAACCATAGAATATTGTGTGTTTTCCTTATTTTATATTCCTTGTATTCTCATGGAAGTTTGTAGCTAATAATTCGGTGAGGTTGTCTTTATGAATGCAACTAGACCATATCTAGGGAAATTTGTGCACTAATCCCATGGGCACCATCCTCTCTATTTATATGATAAATTTTTAGACATATGGCTTTAGCGACATACCTTAATGTATGATTAGCGATATCATTATGCGTACCCTACGTTTTGATTGTATTGCTCCCATTGATAAGGATGTGTCTTTCGCTTTCTTCTTCTTTTTGGAAATTTCTAGGCACCCTTTTTCCCACAATCTCATAACCCTAGCCATTACCTCAGTATTGATTTGATATGGTTGGTACAAATATAGCATTTAATTGTGGAGACGACTAGAACTCAAATGGCAGAGTAAGCCCTAGGAAAATAAGGTATTCAACTCCAAGCATCAATTTTTAACCCATTGATGAATTTATCATTCTTATTATATATGTTCTCCTTCGTATTCGGTTCATCTTCTAAGAACAACACTCTCTCCACTTTGAGCACCGTATGATCATATTCCACGATTGGCGAAGGGATATAATTCTGCAGATCCTTTATGTGTGCTAATTTATATGGAATGTACAAAAATGTTCCATCTGGATCATACTTGTATGGATTCATGGAATGCTTCAAAAAAATTGGTTTTGGGAGCTCTGCTTGTGTGATCTCGATTTGGGTGTCCATTTTTCCTTCGCAAATTTCCTAATTTTTTCCCTAGTTTTCTCTTCGCACCTTCACTAGTAGATGGCTTGATCTCTTGATTAGATTTTTTCCTTATTTGATTCCATGTTATCACCTTTTATAAGGTTATCTTTTTACCTACCTCATTTATTGCATTTTGGTGAAAAAAAAATTCTTTGGCCACGGCTTTACCACTGTGTATTTTTCGTGTTTGGATTTTTTCTACATAAATCAGTAACTTTTTCTTCATTCCACAATTCACGCATTTATTGTGTTGTTATCCTTCATTTTGTGGCTTTCACGGACCACTTTATTCGTGTCACGGTATATCTTTTCTTCCTTTATGTCAACTTGTTATTTCTTTGTGATGCGGCTTGCCTTATTTCTTTGTTTTGTGTTTTTCTTCTTTTATTTATGTTGCGAATTTTTCCTCAATTCTTCCTTCCGTGGTTGTCTTTATTGTTTCTTTTTGCAATTTTTTTTTCCTTCTTTATTGTGTAGTTTTGATTTCTTCGCAACTTCTTCCTCATTGCATAGGTTTATCTTTTTTTTTTCTCTAGTGCTTGTTTGGTATGCCCCCTTCGCGACATATTTCTTATTATTCCTCTTTACACGAGTATTCTTCCTCTCTTGTGGATCATTATTTTTTTCCCCAATATTCTTTATAAGGGTATAGATGCCCTTACAGTTTTCATCCTACCCCCGACCTATCTTAAAATTACCGATTTTCGATAGGTCTATATTATATATATATATATATATATATATATATATATATATTTACTTCTTGATTTTTGACTAAGTCGCGTATATTTTGAGTCTTGCCCCATTCACATTCCGGGAGTTATTTCAATTGTAATGTTTGTAAATTTATTTCTCCGAGAAGGCAATATTTCCTTAATGATGTATGGTCCTAGCCATCTTACCTTCAATTTTCCTGGGTGCTTATACTTGCTATCATACAGAGTACTTGATCTCCAACATCAAATTGTTTTCTTTTAATGTGGCGGTCATGCCACGATTCTGTCTTCTCTTCTCTCCACAGTCTATTTATATGCAACTATGAATATTTTTTCATCTAATTTTTCTAGTTCTATTAATCTCTCATGGAGTGAATCATCTTCAGTCATTCTAAATGCCACTGCAATTCTCAAACTTGGAAGCACAAACTCTATGGGACTGTGGCTTCTAGTCCATAAACTAATATGAATGGGGAGTATTTTGTGAGCCTTTTATAGGTTATGTGGTACACCCATAGAGTGACGGGTATCTTCAAATCCCAATCTACAATTTGTAAAGAACAAATTTTTGTTAATACCTTCTCTAATACTTTGTTGAATGATTTTGTTGTTCTATTTTCCTAGGGATGGTATGGAGTGATTCTATTATGGTTGATCATAAACCCGCTTAATAGTTCTTAAATAGTTGCATTCAGAAAATGTTTTCCTTGATCACTGGTAATGCTCAAAGGACATCCAAACCTTGTAATGATGTTCTCATATAAGAATCTAGCAACTATTTTTGTAGTAAAATCTTTTGTGGGGATCACTTATGCACATCTTGTTAGATATTTTGTCCCAATTATGATAAAAATTTCTTGAGAATGTTTGGTGAATGGTTTAATAGGTCCGATGAAATAAATGGCCCATTTTTTGAATGGAGCTAATGCCAAAATAGGTATCACCGGGAATTTCATCCCTTACATTGGATTTCCCTACCTTATGACATATGTCATAATATATAGCATGTTTATGAGAATCTTTAAAAGCGTAGGCCATTTGTTAGTGCAAATCTACAGACCCCTAAATGACCTTCGATCTGCACTTGAATTGGGTCATTTAATGTGATTGCACAACATTGAGTTTTCTCAGTGTGGGACCTTTCGATTGGGTAAAACTCTCCAGTTGAAGTTGGTTCTTACTCCTCTATTTAGGTGTATGCATGTAATTTTTTCAAAGGTTCGATTCAAAAATCCTACTCTAGAACTACCAAGGAGACATGGTTGAGAGGAGCATGAAAGGGGAGACAAAACTAAACTAAAATGGTGATACACCAAAAAAGTGATGAATACAGACTTTGTTGTTTAAACACGAGACCAAAAAAATGTAATATTATGACCATGCACAGATGAGAAAATTGCAAAAAATATCGATGAGTGCAATGAATGTAAGAAAGGGTTGAAAATCACCCAAAGACTTATTTTATTGCTCCACAAAATTGATACAAAGCATCACAATGGCAAAAAGGCAAAATTTACATTTACAGATTCATGGAAAGGCTTGAAAACTCCACAAATTCGCTGCAGAATAGAGAAAGGGAGGGGCAAAGCCAAAATATCCAACATTACAAAAGATCGAATCCCTTCCATTTATAGCTAAAAAAAAAAGAAAGAGAAAATAGAGGAGGAAGCAAATCAGATCTCTAGGCTCAACCACCCGCCATTAATCCTTTCAAATCACCCTGCAAACCCATCAAATCAAGCTTTGTTTCTGCCTTGCATGCTTTGGAGAAACAAAAATAGTAAATAGAATAAAACGTTGTCTTCAAAGCAATCTGATCTCACATTTATGGTGTGAGAAGACATTTTAGGGTTTTCCCCATCAAATCGAGTTGATTCTCCATCCTTGGCATGTGGAAGAAGGTAACCATGGCGGATCAAGTAGAAAATGACCTGTTCTAAGCAATCTGATACGCATTGAAGGCGTGAAAGATGTTTTTAACATTTTCTCCATTGAAACCTACAAAAAAATGATGTTTTTATGCCTCTAATACATATAAGAGATGAAAATCTTTCCAATGAATTTGATTTTGCCCAAATCTGATCTCTGGATCGAAAGATATGCCCATCTGAAGATTTAGGGAAAAATTAGGGCATAAATTTGGGCACAAATTTCGAGGCACGAATTAGGGCACACTTGGTGGCAAAATCAGATTTTGAAAATGGGTCCATGGGGTCAAAATTTACTTTTTGCACTTTTGGAAAATTTTCCCAAAAAACTCCGCGCCTCCGCCACTCTGCTGATGTGGACACGTGGCACTCTCCGATTCGCCGATGGGATTGTGGGTTTATTTCATGCCTTGACCTTTTTGACCAAAAGGAAAAAACCTCGAACACCTTCGCGCCTCCACACCCCCAGAATGACACATGTCAAATTCAAGATGATACATGGGCCTTAAGAATTTTTTTCTCCATTTACCCCTTCGCGGGCTGTGGGCTAAAATTTTGACTTTTGACGGCATTTTAACCCCAAAGGGCTAAGTGCCAAGTTTTCCTCCGCACTGCACCAACCCGTTTCCTTCCTTCGTCGGGCCTGTGGCCAAAATTTTCCTTTGCGCCCTTTGACCAAATGCCAAAAACTCCAAAATCCTCTCGATGCCCGCCGCTCCGCCCTGACACGTGGCATCTTTTCATTGGCTGCGGGCATGTCTAGGGAAAATTCCCCTCCAAACCACTGCGAGCCATAACTCAAAAATTACAAGGAGTTAGGAGGAAAATTTTACCTTTCTAGAAAGGTAAGAAAATTCTCTATCTGATGGAATCATACCCAAAACTTTTGGGTCCCTAAAGCATGTAAAAAATTCATTTTAAGTACCAAAAAAGGAAAAGGAGGAGGAGTTAGCCAAAAATAAGCATGGGCTTATTTTGGATAACACTTTTGGTGACTCATAGGGGTCATCTCACTGCTTAGATGAAATGACCGAGTTGCCTTAAAGCCTCCATTGGGCATGGAGTCATGAACTCAATTTCTTGTTCCTCTCAATTCATTAGAAAATTTCTAAGATGAAGATTGTGAGAGTAGAAAAAACACTTTGACCTGGAACATGATCTACAAAAGATGCATCCTTGGGGCAACAAAACCTGTGCCAAATCACTTAGGGAAATGTAAATCTAAGCTACAATAAAATAATGTGCATTAGCACTTAGAGGAATGAAAAATCTAAGCTAATATGTACAAGGTGAGAAGTTTCCCTTTTAGTAGCAATGCTTTAGATGGATTCCATTAATTGGAATCTACAGTTCCTCACCATCCAATGTAGACAATTGGAAGGCATTTTTATTTTTGCATTTTGTGACCATGTAGGGGCCACCCCATTGGCATCAAATTTTGAAAGCCTTCCTGGCTTTGCTCGGTCTGCATCCCATTTCAACACTAAATCTCCAACTTGGAAAGTTCTAGCCTTAGCTTTCTTATCAAATCTTCTCTTGATCAATGCTTGGTCCTTTTCCATTGTTTGGGCTACATGCTCTCTGATTTCTTGGAGTTCCATTAATTCTACATATCTAACCTCCATGGGCTCATACTCCAACAATTCCAATTGCTTCATGAGTTCGAATGTTGTCAACTCAAGTGACATAGGCAAGACTGCCTCTTTCCCATAAATAAGTCTGAATGGAGAGTTACCTGTGGATCTCTTGGGAGTTATCCTATCAGCCCATAGAGCTGATTTGAGCTTAGTGTGCCAAGTCCTCTGATTTTCATCAAGATTCCTCTTGATGATCCTTAATAGATTCTTGTTTGTGGACTCAGCTTGGCCATTACCTTGAGGGTAATAATTTGATGAAGTGCTCAAATAGATCCCATTTCTAACACCTATTCGGTTACCTTTGATCCTATGAATGCCAACACATTATCTCGATATTATAGTGGCGGTATACCAAATCTAGTTGTTATTCCCTCATAGAAGTCTAGAATGTTAGATTCATTTGCCTATTTGAGTGCCACCGCCTCAGTCCATTTGGTGAAGTAGTATGTTGCTGTTAGAATCCATTTGTGTCCTTGGCTTGAGTTTGGATTAATGACTCCAATGAAGTCCAAACCCCATTGCATGAATGGCTAGTCAACTAAGATTGGGTGTAATGGAAGTGTTGCTAACCTCTCTTTGCCTGTGAAGAATGTACAATTCTTGCACCTCTTGATCCATGCATAACAATCACTAAACACTTTGGGCCAATAATAACCAGCCTTCATGATCTTGAGAGTTGTCACTCTTGGAGAAAAATGACCCCCAGCTGATCCATTATGGAACTCTTCTAACATTTTCTCAATCTGATTTGTCCCAATGCACCTCAGCAACACTCCATTGATATCTTTTTTGAACAAGACGCCATCAACAAGTACATACGGAATAGCCTGCAATCTGAAATGTCTTCTTTTGGATTTTCTCATCTCTGGAGGGCATAGGCATGTTTGTAAGAAGAGCATTATGTTTTGGGTCCAACAAGGAGTGAGCACACCACCATTTTCTTCTTGAACATTTCTTTTTTCTTGGCTATACTGCAGTACCAAAACAACATTCTTCTCTTTACTTGCTTCAATTGGTTGACTCAAGGCCAATTGCTCACATAATCCCTTTCCTCGGACAAGCTTGGTGACTTTAATCTCAATGTCATACTCCATGACACAAGTAATCCACCATGCATGTTTTTCATTTAGATCTTTGTTGAGGAGGAATCTTTAACTCCCACATGAGAAACCAAGTAGTTGAACCTTTTTGTTTGAAACTAGATACTTAAATTTCTTTAAGCTCCTAATCACTACAAGAACATGCTTCTCAATGAAGAAATACCTTAGTTCATAGTCCTCCAAGCTTTGGCTAAAGAAGGCAATTGGTTGCTCTACATTTCCTTCATTCTGCTGTACTAAAATTACAGAAATTGTATCACCACCACAAAATGCATAAAGGATGAAGTCTTTGGATAAATCTGGGTTAATGAGAGTTGGATCCCGTGAGATAGCTTCTTTGATTGCCTCAAAACTTGCCTTACCTTCAGCTATCCATTTGAATGCCATACTTTTCTTCAACATCATAGTTATTGGCTTGACAAGGGCTAAAAAGTTTGGAACAAACCTTCAAACAAAATTGATTCTTCCCAAGAAACTTTGAAGATCCTTCTTATGACCTAGCAATGGCAGTGCTCTTATTTCTTCAACCCTCTCTGGATCAATTGCTAACCCTTCTTTGGAAACAATGTGGCCTAGGAGCTTACCTTCATGAGCTAGGAATATGCATTTTTTGGGATTCAAGGATACCCCAAATCATCTACATCTTTGGAACACTTGTATCAAATGAAAGAGATGGTCTGCTGCACTTTTAGAATATAATAATATCATCTAGGTATATCAGCACTATTTTGTTGATCAATCCCTTGAATGCCATATCCATTACCCTTTGGAAAGTAGCTCGGCATTAGATAACCCAAATGGAATTTTTCTATATGCATAGGTTCCCCATTTGGTGGTGAAGATTGTTTTGAACTGATCATATTCCTTTACCACGATCTAATTATACCTTGAATAACCATCTAGTAATGAAAACCTCTCAGAGCCAGCAACAACTTGCAAAATCTGATCTATATAAGGAAGTGGGTAATGATCCTTGAGGGATGCTTTGTTCAAATCTCTAAAGTCTACACACAACCTGATTTCTCCACTCTTCTTTCTAACTGGAACCAAGTTTGCAACCCAGCTTGAATGCTTGATGGGGAATATGATACTTGCCTCTATTAACTTATTTAATTCCTTCTTCATGAGAGGCTCAATGTGTGGATTGACCGGTCTCTATTTTTTCCTGATGGGCTTAGCACTTGGATGTAGTTCAATTGTGTGTTCAGCTAGCTTGAGATTGAAACCTCTCAAGTATTCATAGCTCCAAGAAAATATATCTGGGAACTCTTGGCAAAGTTGCATGAATTCATACCTTTCTTGCTCGGTTGCTACTTTACTGATTTGAAGTGACTTGCCTTCTCCAACTGAGATGGGCTCTGAATCCTCTCCCTTGACTTGGATGTTTTCTTTCTCCTTCCTAAATTGATCATTAGGATTGAAGATAGACTCTAAAGTCACAAGTCCTTTTAGTAGTTTGTTGGTTCTCAAACACTTACCAACTTCCTCTTGTAAGAAATTGATGATTTGTTGGTCACTCTCAAACACTTACCAACTTGCATTATTGTCTGGCACTAATGGCCTCACAATCACATGGATGTTTGGCTACATTTTATCTCTTTTGATACTCTCCACAACATCAAAAGTTTCTCCAATTGTTGCAAGCCTATCAATAGCTTAGTTCTCTTTCCTAGGGATGGAGTTGATGCCAAAGCCCTCAAAATCCTCAATGAGATCCCACACCCTATTCCTATAACTTTTGAGCAGGTCATTCTTGGCAACATGTTGTCCTTTAACTTGATTAACAATCAGCTCACTATCACCAAAGACTTGTAAGTTTTGATGCCTCTCTTCCTTGACCAATGCAATCCATGTATCAAAGCTTCATATTCAACAGTGTTGTTAGAACATGCAAACTGAAATCTAAAATTTGAATAATACTTAATGCCTTGAGGTGAAACAAGCATAGCTCCTCCTCCACGAACCTTGTCTACTTCTTGATCCATCAAATAACAACTACCATACCTCATTTTCATCTTTATGGCCTGGCTTGGTGATGCTAGGAAGACGCTGATTTTCTTCATGCATGTAATAGACTCCTAGTTCATATTCCTCCATTTCCTTGTAGGGATAAAAAGCATGTACCTTGCTTTCCCATTCATCAAGATTCAAATCTGGAATGCTTCCAACTTTGGTGTCAACTTCATGTTTTCTTGGATAATCCTTTTGATCAAACGTTGAACAGTTGGCATTGATTGGGCTTGGAGTATGAGGCTCAATGTGAAATTTTGTAATAAGTTTGGACCTAATTGTGGCCTTGGCTCCATACCTTGTCCTAAACAACATGTGTGACCAATCAGAAAATAGGTAGCCTCCAATTCTAGCTGTGAAATCCCTCGACAAACATATGGTAAAGAGTGGTGGCAAATCTATCACCGACACATCTTGCAAAATAGTGACATTGGGGCATGCATGCAAAGTAAGGATCAAATCTTTAATTACCCCAATTATTGCTACTACTTTCCCATATAATTGCACCACCCCTTGGATATGGCTTCATATTGAAGCCCCACCGATCGATTATTTGCTTAGGAGTCACGGAACTACTTTCCCTAGAATCAATCATACAATTATCCACTAGTTTATCCCCAATGATCAATGAAACATAGAATGGAGGGGGATTCAAATTTTTACCTTGTTGTCCTCTATGATTCCCCTCAGGCTGAGTAGCATTTGTGAGTACCTTCTCTTGCATATGAGCTAGCTGATTTGAGGTTGACCAATTCTTCATGGCAGCTTGTAATAGATCCCTTTGTCTGGGATGGATAGTGACTCCCACATAGATATGTTCACATTGGTCTTCTTCATTTGTTCAATGATGTTAAATGGGGATGAACCATCTCTTTGCTTTCCTTTAGTCTGCACATTATTTTCTTGTACATGGGCTGAACAAATGGCATTTGAGCTGGTCTAGAGGGTGGCTTGGCATGTCCTTGCACATTTGGAACTACATTTTCCCCGCCAACACCTTGTGGAGTGATGAGAGGTTTTGAATCACTTGGACCTAATGACTGCCCTTCACCAATATTCCCTTCTTTAACCGTGTGTTAGCTACTACACTTTGAGAAGGTGCTTGATTCATACCACAAAAATCTTCACTGCCCCAATTCACGAGTGTAGTCTCATTTGGAGTTGTATCTTGTTGAGATGTCCCTTGTTGTTGGTCTATTTCTTGACTCGCTTCACTCTCTACACCAGTTGTTGTCACCATCAAAGCTTGGTTCAAGGCACCATTGAAGCACATAGATTGGTTGTGAGCTTCATTGCATGGGAAACACCAGTCATACTCTTGAGCTATATTATTTTTCACTGACACTAAGGCTTTAGAGGTAGATGCAACATTGGGGTTATAAGGATGAAATGGTCTATTGGTAGAAGGCCTTACTTGATTTTGATTCGCGGTTGGGTTGGGTGGCCTATTAGGATAATATGGTTTTCTATTAGGTTGAGTTTGAGGCTGATAAGAAGGCCTAAAACTTTTAGCTTGCTTTGTCTCTTGAGCGTAACTAGCTCATTGCCCAAATTTTGAAATTGTTTCATAAATTATTAAAGCTCATTTGAGGCACTAGGGGATGAAGTAGAAGTTTCATTTGAAATTTGGTTTCTAGGGGTGGGAATAAGAGCTAAACTAGGTGCTTGACTAGTACTTGGGCTTCCCAACTCGGACATAAGGGCATAGGAGGCCTAGGTGCAAGTTTACCATCTTGGATCAAATAATTCTCATCCCTAATGGCGATGTTGTAAGCTGCAGGTAGAGTTTCACCTCCCATAGATTGGATCAACATAGAAATGTCAGAATTTAAAGCCTTGAGAAAGTATAAGAAAACACCTTGAGCTGTTGGCCTCACTGCCAATGGGATTCTAACCCATGTTCTTTGAAATCTAAAATTGAAGTTTGTTAGCTACTCATTGGGAGCTCTCTTGATAGTTGTCAATTGATCCAATAGAGACAAGTTGTCTCCTTTCTCTCTAAATTGGTTATGGAGGGCTATGCATAACTGGTTCCAATTTTGGATAGAGCTTGCATCAAGGCTCCTAAACCATTATAAGGATTTCCCTTTGAATGAAGATGCCAACAATTTATTAGCAATTTCCATCTCAACAATCTCATGGATTGCACAAACATTAGTAATGTCTTTGACATGATCACCAGGAGTGGTCTGATTTTCTCCAGTAAAGTATGGGATGTTCTTTAATGCTGCAATTAGAACTGGGTTTTGTGCATTGAGAGAAAGTGGGCTGCTTTGCCAGTAAAGTTGACATAAGGATTGGGTTGTGCCATTATGATTGGCCTGAGAACCCTTGTTGATTGGATGAAAGGTCTACCAGGTGGAGGAGTTGATAGAGTTCTGTTTGGTGGAGATGGAGACCTTTGAATCCTTCTTCCCCTTTCTCTTCTTTCTAGGGATAATTGCAGATAGTCAAACAATCCCTCTTCTCTGGTCCTTGACCTTGTTTGGATCCTTCTCATGAATCTTCAAGCTTGGACTACTGAAACCAGTTGATTCTATCCTTTTGGAGTCACCAGATGTGTAAATCAAGGCTCTTTTAAGCAAGAAACTTACAACAATTGCACATCAACTTTGTTGCAATGAAGATGAAGACCTCTAAGGTCCCACCGGCATGCCAAAACTATTAGTGCAAATCTACAACACCCCTAAATGACCTTCAGATATACACTTGAATTGGGTCATTTAGTGTGATTACACAACATTGAGTTTTCTCCAAGGTGTGGGACCTTTGCAATTGGGGAAAACTCTCCAGGTTGAAGTTGGTTCTTACTCCTCTATTTAGGTGTATGCATGCAATTTTTTCAATGGTTCTGATTGAAAAATCCTACTCTAGAACTACCAAGGAGATAAGGTTGAGAGAAGCATGGAAGGGGAAATAAAACTAAGCTAAAACGGTGATACACCAAAGGAGTGATGAATACAAGACTTTTCTATTTAAACACAAGACAAAAAAAATGTAATACTGCAACCATGCACAGATGACCAAATTGCAACAAAAGATCAGATGAGTGCAATGAATGTAAGAAAGGGTTAAAAATCACCCACAAACTTATTTTATTTCTCCATAGAATTGATACAAAGCATCACAATGGCCAAAAGGCAAAATTTGCATTTACAAATTCATGGAAAGGCTTGAAAACTCCACAAATTTGCTTTGCAGAATAGAGAAAAGGGAGGGGCAAAGCCAAAATTATCCAACACTACAAAAGATCAAATCCCTTCCATTTATAGCTAAAAACAAGGAGAAAATAGAGGAGGAATCAAATTAGATCTCTAGGCTCAACCACCCACCATTAATCCTTTCAAATTTCCCTGCAAACCCGTCAAATCGAGCTTTATTTCTACCTTGCATCTTGGGAGAAACAAAAATAGTAAATAGAATAAAACGTCATCTTCGAAGCAATTTGATCTCACATTTATGGCATGAGAAGACATTTTAGGGTTTTCCCCCATCAAATCAAGTTGATTCTCCATCCTTGGCATGTGGAAGAAGGTAACCATGGTGGATCGAGTAGAAAATGACACTGTTCTAAGAAATCTGATATGCATTGAAGGCATGAAAGATGTTTTTAACATTTTCTCCATTGAAACCTGTAAAAAAATGATGTTTTTATGCCTCCAATGCATAGAGGAGATTGATATCTTTCCAACAAGTCTGATTTTTCCCAAATCTAATCTCTGGATCGAAATATATGCCCATCTAAAGATTTAGGGAAAAATCAGGGCATAAATTTGGGCACAAATTTTAAGGCATGAATTAGGGCACATTAGGTGGCAAAATCAAATTTTGAAAACGGCTCCATGGGGTCAAAATTTACTTTTTGCACTTTTGGAAAAAATTCCCAAAAAACTCCGCACCTCCGCCACTACTCCGTTGATGTGGACACGTGGCGCTCTAGGATTCGCCGATGGGATTGCGGGTTCATTTCATGCCTTCAACCTTTTTACCAAAAAGAAAAAACCTCAAACACCTCCGCACCCCCACACCCCGCATGACACGTGTCAACTTCAAGATGATCCACAAGCCTTAAGAAATTTTTTTCTCCATTTTCTCCTTTGCGGGCCTGCGGGCTAAAATTTGACTTTGGGCATTTTAACCCCCAAAGGGCTAAGTGCCAAGTTTTCCTCCGCGGGCCCACGCCAACCCATTTCCTTCCTTCGTCGAGCCTATGGGCCAAAATTTTCCTTTGTGCCCTTTGACCAAACACCAAAAACTCCAAAATACTCCCCTGACACGCTACTCGCCCGACACATGGCATCTTTTCATTGGTTGCGGGCTTGTCTAGGAAAAATTCCCCTCCAAACCCCGCCGAGCCATAACTCGAAAATTACAAGGAGTTAGGAGGAAAATTTTACCTTTCTGGAAAGGTAAGAAAATTCTCTATCTGATGGAATCATACCCAAAAACATTTGGTTCCTGAAGCATGCAAAAATTCATTTTTAAGTACCAGCAAAGGAAAAGGAAGAGGAGTTAGCCAAAAATAAGCATGGGCTTATTTTGGATAACACTTTTGGCAACTTAGAGGGGTCATCTTGCTTTAGATGAAATGACCAGCTACCTTAAAGCCTCCATTGGGCATGGAGTCATGAACTCAACTACTTGTTACTCTCAATTCATTAGAAAATCTCTAAGATGAAGATTGTGAGAGTAGAAAAATCACTTTGACCTGGAACATGATCTACAAAAGATGCATCCTTAGGGCAACAAAACCTGTGCCAAAGCACTTAGGAAATTTAAATCTAAGCTACAACAAAACAATGTGCATCAGCACTTGGAGGAATGGATCATGCACAATGGCTTTATTTAACCCCCAGTAGTCTAAAAATACGTGGATCTCTCCATTATTCTTGTTTTGAATTACCATGAGACTAGTTGATTTTGAGTCATCAATGGGTTTAATAATCCCATCATTTAGCATTTTTTCAATTTTTGACTTCACCTTCACCTTCAAATCAGGATTCAAACTATGTGGTCTCTTATTTATTGGTTTGAATCCATATTTTATTTGAATTTTCATCATTCCCGCCTCCTCTTTTATTCCCTTCAGTTCTTTGAAGTCATTTGGAAAAATATCTCGGAACTCTTGTAGTAATTCTATTACTTTTGCTACTAGCCTACTTTTTCCTTCAACCAGTAGTCTCCAATCTTGGAAAACTTCTCATCTCCATTCGTCCCAATGTTCTCATTTTTGGTTTTTAAGGGTTGGTAATAATATTTTTCACCTTCGTCTTTATTTTCTACTACTTCTCTTTCATCCTCTATGACCTTGTATCTCAAATTCTCTAGTTTCTCCTCTTTTTCTTGTTTTTCGATAGTAAAGCACCATGTCAATTTTGGAATCTTCTTTAGAGTTTCTTCCAGATTTAGAATCTCGGGTTCTATTTTCTTCTTCTCTTCATAATTTTGCTTCGTTGCTTCATCTAGTGTCAAAAATAGAAAGCTCGAATCTTTTGTAATTCTCTTAAGACATTTAAATTTGCGTCCCAAAAATTAAAGGTATGGAAAAAGTCTTTAACCATTTGATCCCAAGCTCTAGCCTCCCATATAATTTCTTAATGTGAATACTAGTATCGTGGTATGGGCCCTAGGGTCCATACGAACAATTAAATACATATCAAGGGAGAAGTCACCCCGCATAGTCGCCAATGTTGTTCACAAATTTGAATATGCTTTTGCAGATCGGGCACCGGTGTATTCGAGAATGTTAGCATAGTAGCCTTCACTCTCCATATATCTAGCTTTTAGCAACATTGTTACTGAGTTCCAGTGAGATACACTTTGCTTATGTGTCACCCACCAACTTGCAAAATTTATAGCTAGGTATCATCTAATGCCTCCATTCTTTCCTTCTCATTGGGAAAGATCATTTCCATAATTTTAATGCACCCTTCTAGATCCCCAAATCCAATACTTTGGCATGGTTAAATACATATCAAGGGAGAAGTCACCCCGCATAGTCGCCATGTTGTTCACAAATTTGAATATGCTTTTGCAGATCAGTTTCACCGGTGTATTCGAGAATGTTAGCATAGTAGCCTTCCCTCTCCATATATCTAGATTTTAGAAACATTGTTACTAAGTTCTAGTGAGATACACTTTGCTTATGTGTCACCCACCAACTTGCAAAATTTATAGCTAGGGTATCATCTAATGCCTCCATTCTTTCCTTCTCATTGGGAAATATCATTTCCATAATTTTAATGTACCCTTCTAGATCCCCAAATCCTGAATACTTTGGCAAGGTTTGGTGGGATGCACCGCAGCTCATCTTGTACACTCTTTTTATTGGAATCTCTTTTATCTCTTCTTCCTCCGTGGAAAATCTATCTTGAGCTGACATAAAGATATCATGTTCTTCTTCTTCATGTGTGGAATAGTATCCATCCTCTTCTTCAAATGTGTCTTGGGTGGGCACAAAAATGTCACCCATGGTATTATAGCTATCTTCTAGCATGATAAATCTGGGTGGTATTCTTCTTGCGTAATGTAATTTTTGAGTTCTTGACACTAGAAACCCATGTATCCAAGCTTCTACCACATTATTTGAACTTTCGGTGGTGTCTTCTAAATTAACTTAAATCTCACCATCCGAGTTTGGTTCAAATTCTTTGTCAATGCTAGAGAATTTGTTCAATGCATACACTCCTTGTATTTCATCAAAATCTTCCCCTTCTGTGTCGTGTCATACTTCTTCTACCCATGTGGCACTCATTCCTACATGTAAGGGTACATGAACACATATGCCATCTATGTTTAGTGTCACTTCTTCTTCTTCAATTCAATGTTCCATTGTAGTCTACGAACCATTCTAGGGCTAGAATGGCATTATATGAAGGATTCTCAGCCACATTTTTTACTACTTCAAAATTTACCATCTTCTTTATTCCCATAAAGTTTACTACTACATTTTTCAGTACTGAGCGGTTGTCTTGATGATCCATCCGCTAACCTGATAAATTATCTCGTGGGTTCTAATGTAGGCCTCCCAAACATCTCCCATGTAGTTTTAGACATCATATTGACGTCCACACCAAGATCAAGTAGTAATTTGGTAATAGTGGTATCAAATATATCCACTTCTAAGTAAATGGTGGACTTGTGCCATGTTCGTTGAGTCCAAAATATGTTTCTTTTCTTCTTGTTGTGTCCTCCTTCAATTTTGCGGATGTGAAAATTCCTTTCTTCTTTATTCCAGATACTTTCTTAATTGTTTTAACTTGTCTACCAACCCATGATTGAGTGTTAATTTAGCTATTCCTTTTAAGGCAAGGATCTCTTCCTCTATAAAAATAGTTTTTCTCTCTTTCTTCCATGGCTTGTGCTTCCTTTACAACTTCCCTACTCTTTTCAACTTCTTTTAAGTGCAAACCTGGCCTAATTTCTTTATCATTCCACTCCTCTTCATCAGAAGAATGTTGTTCTTGTGGTAGCCTTATTATTTTTTTATTTTTAGGTGTCACCTCATTCTTGGTGGCACTTCTAGTTGTAAGCAGCTACTCTATATCAAGGTTCTTCAGTACTTTTTCCTACTTTTTCCACTTTTCTTCTCATATAAATTTATTTTGCCTCTTCTTTCTTGTCTTCTTCTATAGGTATACTTCCTGAAGCAAAGGCCCTCATGGATTTATATTTTTCTATGGTCTCTTCATCCCAAGGGATTCTAGTGATGTGCTACACTTTTCTCTAAGCATATTCTCCCAAAGCTTCGACTTCATTGTTCTACTTCTATAGAACTGGATGCTTTAGGACAATTGAATGCATCATGCCCTTTCTCATGAAAAAAATTTACAGGATCGGACTCTACACAATTTCTTGCAAGGTTCCCATCTTGTCCACATTTATAAAAATTCATGGGTCTTCTGTCCTAATATCCACCTCCTTGGTTATCTCTATAACCCCCACAGTAACCACCATCATTGTAACCTTGATATCCTCTACCACCATGGTAGTTATCATAACCGCCTCTGTATCCCCCTCAATATCCACCTCTAAAACCTCCTCTATATCCACCTCGGTACCCTCTACAGTATCCTCCATCATTATAGCCTTGGTAGTTTTAGTTATAGTATCTTGTTGGTTTGAGTAATGTGGTGTAATTATCATCGGTTGTGAAGGTGGCACATTTACTGTAAGTATATGTGGTTGAGAAGGGGGAGGGTTTTTTGTTGCATTCTGCAGGGACCATTGCTCTCCTAGAGGCATAGTATTTTAAGTCTTCCAATGCATCAACCGAGGGGAAAGTATGATGATAATGATTATATGACCCACATGCATTATAGTACATCAATTAATTCATAGGAGGCACTACTTTGAGTAAAGGACAAGTTTCATGTGTATGTTGGTCCCAAGATCTCAAATACCACACCATGTCCCTTCTAATGGTCTTATGTCATAGAGGATGATTTTTGTGATGAATGTAATCTTATTGTGGCTGCTCTTTTTGAATTTTCAAAGTATGGACATTCAATTATACTGTTAACTTTTTTAAGTTACCTTTAATAAGAGGGTAGTTTTAAAAAAAAAAAATCGACCATTATGTGACATTTCTTGCCTCAGTTTTCGGGGACTCAGGAGTTTTCCAAACTCCAAAATGTCAGACTTCAGAATGTAGAGGGTCTCTTACTTTCAATTTTGTGTTATTTTGCAAATAAATTTTTGCCTAGAGTTTTGAAGTCCAAAATCCTGAAGTTCCAAAATTTCAGAACTTCGGGTTTTCGGGTTTCGAGTTCTTGTTGGAATTTTTAGTCATTTTAGTTTTCAAGTTCTGAACTCTGAAAGTCCTGAAGTTCCAAAATTTTGGAACTTTGGTTTTTCAAGTTTTGGAGTCTCACTTTACACCCGGGGCCATTTTCACTCCCGAGTTCAAAGTCAAAATCCCGAAGTTCCAAAAATTTGGAACTTCGGTCTTTCAGATTTCATACTTTAGGTTTCACATTAGAATGATCATGCTTGCATTTCAAATTTTAGACTCTCTGCATAAAATTTAATTCCCAACCACCCCACACGTGTTGGATTTCAAGCATTAATTTTAGGTTTACCTATATAAACTTGGATTTTCACCCGTCATTTTCACTCTAACACCTCATTTTTTTTTACCGCACCATATCATACTTTTAGGCATCAATTTCAAGGTAATTTTTGGGTTTTCTTTAATATTTTTAGTTTAGATTGCCATGGTTTTGTTTGTTATTTCTTTCCATTTTCTTCTTTCTTAAACATGGAAGCCACTGCTGATTCATTATTTGTTTTTGTTCATTTTAAATATGTTATTTGGTCTTTCGTTCAATCTTACAAGCTTTTAATCATGCAGGCATCAAGTCTCATCAAACCTAAGGATTTTGAAAAATATATCTTTTTAAATCTTTGAAATCTTTTGCTTTCGTTGGTGTGCCTTTTCGAGAGGTCTACTTTTAGCATTTGAACCGTTTCAATTTCGAGTTTGATTTCAAATTTTGATTTAAAAGCTCATTTTCGAGTTAGCACCTTTTTGGACCTTTAGAGGTATGATTTTTGGGTTTCAGAGCTGAGCAGAGCTTGGATTTTTGAAGTTTTGGGCTTCATATTTTTTTGGAGTTAGATTCTTTTCAGAGGTTTTGTTTTTAGACTTTTGGGCTTCAGTGTTTTAAAGATTTCAAAATTGTTTTTATAAAATTTTCAAAGATCTATCGGGATCCGTACCCCAACCGGTGTCTTCTTCTTCTTCAAAATTCAAGGAAAAGATGAAGTATACCTTCTTAGGAAATTTCCCTCGTATATGTGTGTCCTCGTTTTGAGAAACATTAGAGACACGGACTTGGGATAGGTGTATATCCCGAATTCTAGGAAAGAGTAAGATACCCTAATAAAAAATATTAGATACAAGCCATTTTTTATAGTGGGCTTACTCTCACTGATGGTTTTCCTTCATCCATGCATTTCCTTGAGTTTTTCTTGGCTGCAGCAACACTCACTTCGATAAGGCCTCTAAATCAGTGAAGGATGATGATGGAAAAGTTATGATTAGGTTGGACACTAGATTTTTTTGAAGATTTATTCAAACTTCCGAATGTTGAGGGATATGCAACAATCTCCCCAGAGGCTGCAATTGAATATTGGGATAAGGAATTTGAACTATGTACAAAAATCATGATGAAGAATTATTTGGCCAAGAGTGTTACCAAGCTCCCAAAACATTGTTCCGCTCAGACTTCATCCAAGAAGTCAATGACCTTATTGTGCTTTTGAGTAGAGTATTGATGCAACCTAGAATTTACCAAAAACCTAGGGCGCCTTTGGCACATCACTCAAAGATAGACCGAGCACTCACCCGAAGTGCACAAAGGTACCAGCCCCTCTTTAGGGTTGATATTGTAGGATGTTGGCATGATGAAGACTTAATGCATTCGGATCTATAATTAATATATCATTCTACAAAGACATGTTCGAGATCTAGATCTAAAGAATAACAAGTTTAAACAATATCCATAAAGAAACCAACCATGCAAGAACCAATTATACTCGTGGATTAATACTCTAACTCACCAATACAATCCATTCTATTAAACATGATAAATACACATAAGCTCATTACTGATAGATAATACATGTTAGGTTAATTATTATTTACCTAATATATTAATTATGCATCATATAATTAATTATTTAATTAATTTTATTAATTAAATAATGTTGTTATATGGTTTTTAAACCATATTTGTCTTTTATTTCCACAGGTATAATTGTTATGATTGTTATAACAATTATGTGCTTCCCAGATGCATTTTGGAAGTTGTTGTAACAATTATTATTGTATTCATATGTTGTACAATTCCTATAAGAATTACAGCACTCTATTTTATTCTTGGTTAATTGAGTTTAATAAAGATAATCAGGCTTTCGCCCTTGTTGCTCAATTTACATTTGGTACCAGAGCAAGAATCGCCTGTGAAGCAAAGAAAGGGTTAAAGAGAGGTCATGCAGTAAGAAGAGAAGAGTCTTGGGGAAGAATATGCTTTCTAGAAGAGCATGTGTTGCCTCCAAAAATTCCTGCATCCCTACATCTCCACAGCCCCCTCTTCCATTCCAAGTGTTTGGGACATAAATTTTTTTGCATTGGTCTTTGATGCACCAAAAATTTACTTATAGGAATTTTTAAAAATAAAAAAATTTCCCCATTAGGGGTTTTGCCACTAAAATTTAATGACCCTGTTAGCCATAGCTAACAATGGTAGTATCACCAAATTTGGAGGATTTTGTGCTATGTTATTAGTGTTGAATGGGTTGAGGATTTTACAAGCACCAAGTTGGACCTATCTAAACGTCGAGTTCTACATCCATCAATCGAGTCAAGCATTGTAAGCATCTCCTACATCCATCACCAATTGGATTCTTTGTATTACATGTGATCCAACTCACACACTGATTTGTGCTCCATTGAGTCTCTTATTTTCACTAGCCGAGCCATTTCAAATACAAACCAAGTCCCCCGCCTCTACACAATCCAAATTGAAAAGCTCACCGAGCTAAGGGTCGTTGGCTTCTTGCGTGATATAGAAATCATGAGCAACACAACAATCAACGTCCTCCACTGTTAGTGTAACGACCTCCATGAACTACATCTACAACCACAAACGCAGCAAACAACATTCAAATCTGAGCCGACCCCTGTCTCCACTCCCACAAGCTTCGACCTCCTCACGCACTCCGCATAAGAAAAATCCTTGAAATCAAAGCATCAAAAACAATAAAAACGGCGGTTGATTGCGAATAGAAAGAAAAAGAAGGAATAAAAATCAAACTGGAGGAAATAAAACAAACAAGGAGAGAAAAAGGCGTTCAAATCCTAAACAACAAGAAAATCCCTAAACCGCCTTCCTTCAAGCTCATGCAACGTGGACCCTCTCCAAGTCATATTTTTTAAAAGGCGAGTCAAAAGTCATTTTCTTTAAATGAAATTTTCTCATTTTAATACACTAAGCGCTCATAGAACCTAATTGGATAGAAGGGTTTGAAAGATGGTTTAAAACCTGCAAGCGAGGATCACGAGGGATGACATGCACATCAACGGACATGCGAATGGCAACGTGAAGAGATCTCGGGAGGAGTGAGCATCAACCAAATGTGCATGCAAAGATTTGAAACACAGAAGAACCTGGTTAAGCCATAAAACTCTCCTCTATCTCATAGATCAAATGGGGTGTACATATAAGAGGTGCTGAGTAACCCCCAGTGCTGCAATCATGACAACTCGAGTAGAGAGGGGAGTTACATTCCCAAAATAGAAGTGTAACTCCCAATGACGCATATGACACATTGACGCACTGACGCATAAGAGAATCTCATAATGACCCCTAAATGACACGTGGACCTACGATCTCACCTAAGTGAGATGACTCACCTAATGATGTGGAAATAATACACACCAACACCCCCCCTTCATCGTAACTTAGGATGAGGTGGCAAGTTAGAAATGAGAAATGGGTCCCAACACAAAGCCTGATGAGGTACCCATGTACAAGAAAGAAGTCCCAAGCAGTGAAGGAAAACCCAATGGGAAAAACATCCACCACAAGAGAACAAAACACTCTCTAATCTAAGAAAGATGCCAAAAATGGGTCTCTCCATAGACGAGCTTGAAAAGGTACCCATGTACAAAGAGGCAATCTCTCGAAAATGAAGAAGAAGAGAGAAGAAGAGGGAGACGAGAGGAACGCAGAAGATGCCATGGACGGATCTGAACTCTGTAGCTCTAGGAAGTCTCCCAGAAGAATTTCGATGACAAGATCCTCTACCTCTAGACTGAAGAAGAGCCACCCGCACCGAACTATGTTCCTACCCTTAGGAAGGACATAAATAATGTGCTGGAAGTCCACCCACTTTGCGAAGGAAACTGAAGGCAGAAGCACAAAGAACTCTGAGTCTGGTCCATGAAAGTGTGACATAGGTCTAGCAAGTGAGTGCCAAGGAACCGAAGGTAATGCCACGTGCGTAGAATCAGTCAGAGTGAAAAAGAGGAACACCCACAGAAAGGATGTCCAAGTGATGTGAAGGGAACAAAACATCCTCCACAATAGAAAAGGGATCCACAACTGAGGGTGGATCAATGAAGGTCTCTAGAAATGTGGAAATGACATGATTCCCGGAAGGGGCACTCCCAACAACAAAGATGATGAACTCCTCTGAAACACCTGTAGATGGATGAGGGACCTGTAGAGCATCACAAGTAGACTCTGTGAAAAGATCACTAAGGTCAGGCAGATACTCGTCCCAATGTGGGGGCTCAACAAATAGAAGAGTGATGTCAGATAGGTATGAGTCATCCAATAAAGGTAAAGGAGTGGAAGGGGCCTCGCATACTAGAAGTGGAAAGGAGGCAGGTGTAATGACGGTGTGAGACTAAGTAGGAGACTTCTTGATATCTGATGAGATGTGGGAAGTGTCAACACTCTCTGGAATAGTGAGAGAAAGAGGAGAAGAGTCCTTTGTAGTACTCTCGACATTAGAACTGGATGCACAATCCTCATTATCAGAAGTAGGACCAAGTGAGCTCGTGTCGCTGGAACTGCCATCGCACGAAGAAATAAAGGAGACAACTTAATCAAGCAGCAATAGTGGCGGCGGTATGTGAAGGGTCTCCATAGAGGGACTGAAGAATGCTCTAGACACGGTGAGGTGGATCTGAGTGTGCCACATGAAACCAGAGAGAACGAGAGACATGCATCATCATGTGACCATAGATGTGGTCACAAGTGTCGAGAAATTTCTCTAGATGATGATGATCAGCGGGTGCAAGAACTAGCCCAAGCAAGAAGGGTAAAAGACCCTCGTGGGTGAAGTAACGTTCCATGGAAGCATGCCAAGCTGAATAGTTCCCTCTCCCGGTGAGAAGTGGAGGAGGTAGTAAGGTGATCCTAGGATGCTCAAGTTTGGAAAGAGCACTCTCCATGATGAACAATGTAAGATGCACAAAAGCAAGATGTCAGGCTCGGCCAATAATGCGTCTGCGTGTGAAAGCCCAAGAGTACAATCACCCCCATGTGCAAAGCACTTTATAAATTAGTGCATTTACAAAAATGAAAATTTCATCACGTAATGTGTGATAAATCATGCAACTTTGACTAAAGAAGCGCTTAAAAACGAGCTGCGAGTGAAAAGTTATGGCATTATTAAGATTCCCACACCTGATGGAAAAAGTCAATAAACGCTGCAAACTGATTAAAAAAGTGCCCAAAATGGGTGCAAAGGGTGTCATGTGGGTACTCGTTGGAAATGGCATGGAATTTTAGATAGGGTTTGTTTTGTTTACGAGGGGGGATTAGCCTCCTACCAACCTTGGACCTCGCCTCCATCTTCGTCACTCGTAGGAGGGGAATAAAACAAGCCAAAAACAACCTAAAAAATTAATTACATGCCATTACAATGAATTGGTTTTGCAACTTTTTTTTAACACCTTAAAAACATTAAAAATAAGGTGGAAAGGAGGTGGGCCCACATTTGGAAGGTGGAGGTGCAAGTCCACGTAGAAATAGGTGTCCACGTGCCGCTTCAGCAGTTAAAAATGTCCAAAAAACACAAAATGTTGAATGCGATTGAGTTTGAAGTCAGGTGTTGTCATTGGAGATGATTCCAGCTGTAGGTGTAACTTCTAAGTGAGAGGCCTCTGTTCTAAGCTCGTGCTGAGATGCGCCAGGTGCTGGAGCAAACCACGAGCAGAGAGTTGGTAGTGAACTGTCACGTTAGGTTGATGCATTACAGGTCTACAGTGAAACGTATGCGGAGGTTGGGAAAAATGTGCCAAGGTAGAGTGGGCTGTAAAGGAACCATTGACTCCAAAATAAATGGCTAGCACACATGCTAGACCAAGGTCATGGAAAAGAACCAGGGGAGTATCAAACAAATTCAAAGAGCTTAAACCATGGAAATGAGACTCATTACCCTGAGCACGTACAAGGTGAGTTACAGAGTTACTCACGACCGAGGTGCAACAAAGGGTAGACGTGAGTTGCAGTGAGCTGGTGAGAGTTGAGAAAACCAGGAACGAGCATCCAAGCCAATGCACCAATCACCTTGGTAGGTTAAAACCCAAACTGGCAAGTGGACAGAGTAAAAAGGAGCTACAATGACCAAAGGCAAGCACGAAAAAGGCAAGTGGTAGGGTGCCAAATCTAATGCACAACAAAAAACAAACTAATGCCATAGATCGGTGTAGATTTCTGAGCATAAGTAAATGAATGTAAACACGCTCATACAGAGGACAAACCCGAGCTTTGAAGATCGAACCAATGAGTCAAAACGATGCAAACGAACAATGCAGGGGCAGCGAGAAGACCAATGCTCTCACATTCAATCCAAAACATGAGATGCCGAGAATGAGCAAGTAGAAGTTTTTAAATGAACACAACATGAACCGAGATAAATAAGGGAAGATAGTACTCTTAAAACGGTCAAGATGAGTTCAAAAATTGAACCGCAATAGACCTCGAGAAAATACCTCCAAACGCGCATGCAAACTCGGAGAATCAAGTGGTCAAGGAAACTAAACTTGAAAAACACCAAAAACTCGAACATGACCACCTCAAACACATGAACAACCCAAGGAGAGGTATAAACACCTTGAAATCAGTGCAAGTAGAGCACGGTCGAAATCACCATTACGACATACGCACGAAATCTGTATACCACGCTGAAAGCTGAAAAACACACACAAAAATGTTGATGAGTGCACGGATCCACAAGATCCACTCTGATACCATGAAAGAGGGTTTAAAACCTGCAAGCGAGGATCATGAGGGATGATGTGCACATCAACGAACGTGTGAATGACAGGGTGAAGAGATCTTGGGAGGAGTGAGCATCAACCGAATGTGCATGAAAATATTTGAAACACGGGCAGAACCTGGTTAAGCCATAAAAATATTCTCTATCTCATAGATCAAATGGGGTGTACATATAGGAGGTGTTGAGTAACCCCCAATGTCTGCAATCATGACAACTCGAGTAGAGAGGGGGAGTTACATTCCCAGAATAAAAGTGTAACTCCTAATGACGCATATGATGCAGCGACACACCGACGTGCCGACACACTTACGCGCCGACGTGACGCATAAGAGAATCTCATAATGACCCCTAAATGACACATGGACCTACAATCTCACCTAAGTGAGATGACTCACCTAATGATGTGGAAAATAATACACACCAACAGATTGACTTAGAAGTGGGAGGATTGGGGTTCAAATCCCACCCCCAACTTGGTTTTTTTAAACAATTTAAATTTCGAGGAAAATTTAGAAAACCCACCATAGTTGTAGGTAGATTTGGTGGAAAACCCACCTCTAAACAGATAGTTACAACTAAACAACTCACCAAATTTTTAGCGAGAAAAACCCTAATTTAGGGTATAAAAAAATTCTCATAATAGGCCTTTTTTTCATTCCGGAATTTTTTTGCAAAAGGAGGCCTATCTAAATATTGGATTTTTAGTTGGTTTTCTACAATTATTTGTATTTTGGGTCGTATTGGGCTCCAGAGGCCACCAAGGCCCGCAAAACAATTTTTTTTCCTGTCATTCAATTTTTCCATATTTTTTAATGTAATTACATGCTTCAAAATATTGTGCTAATTTGGAGGTTGCCATAGTCAACTACAAATATTGTAACTAATAGAAAATGGTAGAGAATTGTAATCAAACACTATAAAAATTGGTTCTAAAAACACTCACAAGATCCTAGGTCTCATTTGCAGCATTCGGTATATATGGTGCCTCTGGGAAGCACTTATGGGTAAAGTCGTCGTGACTACTATTGCACTTAACACCTAATATAGTTGTAACAACATTGTCTGGGCATCAACCCTTTAAATTGATGGGGAGTAATAAGGTCACAATGCATACACTATGAGCCATCCCATCCATCTGTGAACAACTACACTACATAAATATGGACTGAGAAATTATCCAAGTATATAGCGAAGTTACGCGCACTTATGAGGATATTTATTTGAGCTAGTGTCAATAATCACACAGACCCCTTTCTGTATTGTCTTGGTACCACATATTGAATTCCTTCACGTACGTTAACGCCTCTTTCATGTACCACCGAATATATAGAAAGGGCGAGCTTCTTTCACATATCACCGGGGTATATCGAAAGGGCATGTACATAAAAGGTTCAATATTCGATGATGGTATATATATTAGGAGACCTTATACCCGGTGTGATAAGAGCCAAACCCTATCGGTGTTTTCTATAAAATGGGCACCAATACCCCCAAATTTTCTCTTCCGATTCACAACTTCTCGGAGGAAGCAACTATGCTACATGGTAGACTAAAATCAAGACACAACTTGAGTTTGAAGAGATCCGCCTACTATGAATGGTACTCTAACCGATCAACTACTAATACAACACAACAATGACAATTTGATAAAGAAGATCAAGGCCAAACTTATCATCTTGTTTGAGAGTCCGATGAATGTGCAACCCCACATTCAAAATGCCAAAATAGCCAAAAAAGTGTGGGATAAGTTAAGCAAGATACGAGGCCAAAAACAAGAATGTTATACTAAATTTGTAGAGTCAGTTACACACATTGAAGTTCAAGCAGATGAGAAAATAGAAGCTTTCTTAAGAAGAGTTATAAAATTGAGGGCTTCATTTCTAGCCCTAAGAGAAGTGGTCAAAGATGATGATCTCATTCCCATTTTTCTGAGAGACTCCCTTCTTCATCCATATTTTTGTAACAACACTAAACTTCTCATATACGATAGTTAGTTTTGAAAAACTGTAAACCTACTGTAATAAGAGGAAGCTTTGCACAATAAGGATGATGAAGAGGAGCAGACACTTTCTTCACATCAAAAATGGAAAGGAAAAGGTAAAGGAAAACCTAATTCCTATCGAAAGTCCCAAAATCAAAATTAGTATCAAGGGGACAAACAACAGAAGAAACAATGTCCAATTTGTAAAAGAGGACATGACCTAAAAGATTGTTGGTACAATACTTACAAGAAAGGTTCATCAAGTAACTCTAGACCTCCATAACAATCTCATAAGGGACATTCTAACTACAATCAAGGGCAGAAAAAGGGGAACTGAAAAGAATACCCTATCAACAAGGAAATATTGTTGAGCAACAAGAACAATCAAATAATGAAGACTACTTGTTCACTGCTCAATCAAGTGAACCATCCACATCATCTAGTGATGTTTGGTATGTTGATTCAGGGGCCACTTAACACATGACCAGCCATAAATATTGGTGTACTTTAATGAGGGACACGCCATCAAAAAATCATGTTTCGTTGGGAGATGATTCTTCATATACAGTTCAGGGGATTGGGAACATCTCTCTACCCCTTGGTTCACGCAATTATAGACTATCTTATGTCTTATATGTACCAGGGTTGACAAAGAATATACTTTTAGTCAGTCAACTCCTTGATCAAAACCTAAAAATTGACTTTGATAGTCATTTCGACAAGAAAACATGTTTAATTCGAGACAAATCAAGAGGCTCGAAAATAGTTGCAAAATCCTCCAATGTGGGACGCATGTTCCAACTTGATTTTGTTCACAAAGACAATCAAGTACTTTTTGCTAAGAAATCCACCTCAACATAGTTGTGGCATCAGAGACTTGGTCATGTAAGTTTCAAGTATTTCGAGATACTTCGCATGTGTAATATGGTACATGGGCTACCATCTCTTCATAAGGATACATACAAGTGTCCTCACTGCCTAGCAAGAAAATAACATAGAGCATCATTCCAGAAGAGTACATATCGAGCTCATGGTAAGCTTGATCTAGTTCATATCGATCTTTGTGGTCCGATGCAACCGAGTCATTCTGGATTTCAGTACTTTATGTTATGTGTTGACGAATATTCAAGGAAAATGTGGATTTTTTGTCTTCACAAGAAAAGTGAAGCTTTTGAAACTTTCAAGAAGTTCAAAGTAACAGTTGAGAATGAAACTGGTCATCACATCAGAACTCTCCTCTCATATTAAGGGGGTTAATTCACCAATAACAATTTCAAAGACTACCTATAAACTCATGGGATTCATCGACAAATTCCTCTTCCACACACACTGCAACAAAATGGTGTTGTTGAGAGACGAAATCATACTATCATGGAAATGGTGTGATGCATGATCAATGATTCTGGACTTGTAAAGACATTTTGGGTGGAAGCAACCAAAATAGCAGTGTATTTGTTTAACAGAGTGCCCACAGTTTCTCTTGAAGGAGTGACACTACACGAAGCATGGTCAAAGTGGAAACCATCTATTGCACACCTTAGAGTATTTGGGTGCAAAGCAAGCATGCACATACCCAAGCGTAAAAAAAAAGAAATTGGACAAGAAGTCACAACTTCATCTTCAATGGGTACAATGAAGAGACTCTTGGGTACATATTGATGGATCCTAAGACCAGAAAAGTCTACACCAACAGAGATGTTGAGTTTTTTGAGAAGGAAGTAGAGTCTCCTCCTCCAAACTCACTAGATGTAGATTTTTCACCAGTTGTAAAACTTGAAGCTGATGTTCCCTCAAATGATGAAATTGAGGATGGGGATGATGGTGTTGATCACTAGAACTACGACCCATAGGAACAGCTTCAAAGATATGCCCAATTGGTGTACTAGTACATTATGAGATGCAAGAATGGATGCTCCACCTGGATATACCCACCCTCGGACCACAAACTCGCATTAAAGCAAGAGAAGAAGTTAACTTTTCTTTGATGAGTAGAGTAATTGAATCTGATGAGCCCTCTACAGTCCAGGAATGCCCTACAGTCAAAAGATTGGAAAGATGCCATGGATTCTCGAATATCAATCGCTGATGAAAAAACACTTGTCGGATTGTTGATCATCTACTGTGGAAGAAACCCATTGGATACATATGGATATTTAAAACAAAGTACACTAAAGATGGGGCAAAGTGGACGAGTAAAAGTGCGATGACTTGCAAATGGGTATACAAAAAAATAAGGTATTGACTACGAGGAGACATTTTCTCCCACACTAAGATCAAAATGGTTAGGATGATCTTTTCTCGTAGCGCACGCTTTGGTTGGAAAGTCCATCGATGGACGTAAAAGTGCTTTCCTTAATGGATATTTACAATTAGAAGTCTATATGACTCAACCCGAGGGATATGTTGTACCTAGTCAAGAAGCAAAGGTATGCGACTCAGAAATCTTTGTATGGCCTTAAACAAGCACCCCAGGCTTGGTATCTCAAGATTGATGAGCATATCGTACAACATGGATTTTTATAAATCCATATGATCCCAATCTTTACCTCAAAAATCAAGGGGAGATTGTGATTGTTGTTGTCTATGTCGACGATCAAGTCATCACCTGGCGCTTCAGTGAGGATGATCGATGCAACGAAGAAAGATCTTAATCGATCGTTTGACATGACTAATCTCAGTGCGATGCATAATTGTCTTGGATTAGAAGTATGGCGAGAAAGAGAATCACATATTTGTTTTTCGGATGAAATATACCAAGACAACGCTTGATAAATTCAGGATGATGGATTGCACACCAATTGCTACACCTATGGAGAACAGATTATAGTTATCTCGTTCAGATCCATCTCCTGAGGTAAGTGCCACTCTCTATCGGAAGTTGATTGGGAGTCTCATTTACCTGACCTACACTAGACCAAATATCAGTTTTGCAGTGAGCTATTTATCCAGGTTCATGCAGAACCCAAAGTTTTTCATTGAAAGCAATAAGGTGCATCTTAAGATATCTCAAAGGATCAGTGGATCTTGGTCTAGAATACAAGAAGAACGATAACTTCTTCTTGATTGGATATTCAAATTCAGATCATGCAGGCAATATTGATGATAGAAAATCCACTTCAAGATTTGTATTTTTATGGGATCTAGACCAATATCATGGGGAAGCAAGAAACAACACTTTGTTTCTCATTCTTCCACAGAAGTCGAGTATCGTTCTGCAGGAGAAGTTGTCTGTGAAGTGATTTGGGTATGTTGCATACCGGAAGGACTTGGAATAAAGGTGTTCTCAAAATTGTTCACAATCCAAAGTGTTTCATGAAAGAAAAAAATCACATTGAGGTACAGTTCATTTCATACGCGAGCATGTGTTGAAGCACAACATCCAGCTTCAATTTTTTCCAACAACTAAACAATGGGTAGATATCTTCACAAAGTCACTTGCACGTGACAAGTTCGAGTTGTTCAGAGAATTCCTCTCCTCATCCCTTGAGACAATGCACAATTAAGGGGGGAATGTTAGGTTAATTATTATTTACCTAATATATTAATTATGCATCATATAATTAATTATTTAATTAATGTTATTAATTAAATAATGTTGTTATATGGTTTTTAAACCATATTTGTCTTTTATTTCCACATGTATAATTGTTATGATTGTTATAACAATTATGTGCTTCCCGGATGCATTTTGGAAGTTGTTGTAACAATTATTATTGTATTCATATGTTGTACAATTCCTATAATAATTGCAGCACTTCGTTGTATTCTTGGTTGATTTAGTTTAATAAAGATAATCAAGCTTCTGCCCCTGTTTCTCAATTTACAATACCATAGCTTATGTGCGCATCAGATTTGGCAGCATAACTTCATAGTAATTCAGTTCTCACACCGTCTCTATACTACGCAGATCATTACATATTTATAAGGGTGGGGACTTTCCCTTCACCACTTGCATAACTCCAAAAATAGGTTGCATGCTAAAAATAGCCATGCGCCTTTACAATCATAGCCACACATGCAAGTGCACTAACAATAGACCTCTTATAGTTAACTAGTAGTAGAAATTCTATTCTTAGCCCACACCCATGCAAAGTGCTTAGTATTCGGTCTTCCAAAATACCCACCGCGTGTCACGTAAGTCTTTATCTAATTTGTGTGCTCTGTATGCCATCTTCCAAAAATAGCCCGTGACCAAGATCATGGCTAAGTCCCAAATCAGCTCATCTTTTGCGTGTGTTTCCTTCCCGTTCCTTTAAGCGCTTCTAAGTATTCCTTTCTCCCATGCACGAACCTTTTGGTTGTTCTTTCCTTAGTAGTGTATTTTCTAGCTTAACATTACCCCACACTAAACTACATTGCCACCCTAGCAATGGTTTCCTTTGAATACTCAAAGAATAAGAAATAATATGAATGGAAGAATGTAAAGAGTCATTATACAAAAGAATTACTTTACTCAAGCAAAGACCTTCCTCTTCTCGTAGGGATAATCAATTCGAGATATTCCTCTTTTATTTCAACCTCTAAAGTTTTCCAATCATTGAGCGTTGCTTCCGCCTTCTCTCGAATATATGCTGCAATATACTGTAACTCATCTTGCGCAATCTCCTTTTCATTCTCGCAAAATCGAACAATGTTGGACATCAGTAGTCATTCTTCCCTCCAACAGGTCCATCTTCTGTGCTATAAGCTTTCCAAGTTCATCCAACCTTTCCTTATGGGGTTCCCGGGCCATTGCAAGGCCCTCACACTTTTTCTCTACCAATGTCAATCACTCTATGCATCCCAATGTCTCATCCTTCATGGCCTTCAGACTTCATTTTCCTCTACCATGGTCCTTATCCTTATGACCACCTCTAGAGCTGCACAAATATTCAATGCTTGATCTGCCTTCTTCAGCTCTTCTTGCAAGGTTTGCAGCAGTCCTTCATAAGATGAAATCTTTCTTACCACCAAATCCCTTGCTCTTTCTACTTCCTACTCGAGGTCCTTTGGTGCTGGCATGTGCATAGGTCCATCCTCAAGCACAAAATCCACCAAGGTACGCACATAATGCATTGCTGAAGGGAACTTTTTAGGTACCTTGGACTCCAAGTGTGGTCTTGCTCTCAGGACCTGGTCTCCGACCTCTTCTACCATTCTAACAAATACCTCATTTTTCTTTTGTTCCAAATCCTTCTCTCCTTTCAATTGTGCTATTTCTGCATCTTTGGCTTTGATTTATTCTCGTAGTACCCTAATGGTTGAAACTTTATCCACATTTCTTTGTGCTACCTTTTTAGATACCTTCACCAAGGCATTACTTAATTGTTCATCTAACATAATAGTAGGCTTTACTATTATGTGTATGGCCCCTAAGTTCCTTCTTAAACTTTCTTAACACACATGACTCTTCACATACGTCAAATTTTGGCTCGTCCATGTGAGTGTACATAGACTAAGATAGCTTCTTCCTTGTGCACATAGTACCCATATCCTCATCCATCATATCCCATCCATATAACTCCCTAGGGGTCACCATGCTTTGAAAACAAGGGGAAAATTTTACTTTTGTCCTCAACATAGCCCAAAGACAGAACAATATACTCCCACTTGTTATTTTAGTTCTTGGCCCCTTAGGAACTGGAGTGTCAAGATTTGGAGTTGGATCTTCTATGTCTTGCACATTATCTAGTCCAACTTATCATTCCTTTACCCCTTCTTCTCCATTCTTCACATCTTCATCTTTTATCTCTTCATCTCATGGCCCTTCCACGTCCTCTGGTGGTGTAGGAGATTTGGGCACACTTTCTGCAGACTCCTCCACCTCCTCACCCAGTCTCAGCTTCCTTCTTTTTCTCCCAATTGTCTCCTTCGAGGGAGAGTCATGGTGATCTCCGTATTGATTGTGGAGTAGCACCTTGGGTTCTTGTTCTCCTGAATACCCTTTTGAAGCGGTGCTCTCCTTGGATTGCATCTAAGTCTTCATCACCTTCTTCTTGTACCTAGGGTGTGTGGTTACGCGTTGAGTTCCTACCTTATCTATAGCCTACCTTCATTCTCTATGTTCCAGGCCACCACTATCTTCTCATTATTCATCCTCTTACTCCTCCACCATTATGGTTTTTGTAGGCTATGGTGTTGGCACATTCTCCATTGTATGCTTACCCTTTGGTGGCCCTAGGAGTGTGAATTGATTCTTGATGTACTTGTTACCCTCCAACTTAGGCTTAAGCTTAAGGTACACAAGCACAGCTCCATTGTCTCCAATTACCAAACTCACAGGCTTCATGCTTATCATATCTAAAATTACCCTCTCAATATACGCATTCTAACTTGGATATACGTAAGTCTTCCTCAGGGTGTGGTAGTCATAGTCTACCTTGTCGACTATGAATTTCAAGTGCTTCGCATCAATAAAATGGTGGAATGATGCATGGAAGTAGTGCATTGTGAAGGCATATGGAAGCTTGCACTAGGGGCTCAAGTCTCATCTTTCATGGAAAAACGTGTGATGTTGAAGTTTTGGTACACCACGAACTACACTACCTTGCCCACCACTAAAGGTAACTCCTTGGGAATGCGCCACTCTTCCTCGAACATCATGTAGAGCCTGTCATACCACATCTCCACCCTTTTCTTGAATGTCCCACTCATTAAACATCACACAAGTACTTACCAAATCATTCCGCAAGTGACTTGTTATCCTTGGGGTACTCCCAAATATTTTCCTTCGGCCCATCAGTGCAATCTGATCTCCGTAATTACCAAGGCTAGTAGGATAGCGCTAAAGCTAATCTTATCACAAGTGCGCACTTACTCAATGGTGGTCTCTGTAATGTAGCCTACAATGTTGTAGATGACTCCCTGAGACATCTTCTTTGTGACATGGAGCCACATTGTGTTCACCTGTGACCACCTCTCTTGATCATTCAATTTTGTTACCAGGTGCATAGCTACTTGTACCACTAGTTACTTCTTCGGCTTATCTATATCCATTCTGTGTGGTCCTTTGGTATATCCTAACTCCTTCCTTATCTCTAGGATTGTTGCATTATCTGTCAAGTCACTATCTAGATCTGCTCTTGTGGCCTTTAATCCTGACAATGTCAAAATCAATGTTGCAATGATCCTTACTCTGTCGTGGAAATAGAAGAAATTGTCATGTACCTTGCTCATCAACCATTGTACACAGAGGTTCATACTTGCCGAAATACGGAACTCGTACAACTAGTAAAATCCAATCTGCTTTATGACTTCTCTCTAGAGTCATCATATACTGGCATGTCCTTTGTTTTGCACTTGTTTGTCTTCATACACAATAGTGCATCTAACTCCTTGTTATCTGATGTGTGGTGGTTATAGTCATAGATTTTGCACTTCTAGATGTGAGACTCCCATTCTTTTCCAACTATTACATCTTCTAGGTATTGCATATTTGAGAAATTACTCTCGGGAGAAATTTCTACTTCCACTTCAACCTTCTTCTTCCATTTGGCTCCTATTGTAGGTGCTTTCTTTGGTGTCATTTTAAAATCTCAAGTTTCCATCCTCTCTCATGAGCAATTTAAAACCCTAGCTCGAATCTTCATGTCTTAGTGGAAATCATGTACCCTAGCTCATTTGTAATGCATCTACTTTTCTCAAACCATTCAAAGAATGGGGACGCAAGCTTCTCCTCGTGCACAAATTTGTTCTCCACATCTGGTTTTACACTCTTTGCACCTCAACACGATTCACTCAACTTGTTTACACTTATTTTTTTCAAATTCTCATAATTACAATGGTAAGAATGAACTCGCATCCCATTCTTATATAGATTTTCAAACACTTAGTGCATTTATTGCTCCTTCACCTACAAATAATCCTCTTATTAATTGACCATTTTCACTCTTTTCGCGTGATACATCTTTGGGCCCAAGCTATAACCTTCTAGCGTGGCTTCCTATTTTCTAGCCATGGACTTTTCTTCAAAGACACTCCCATGCGCCCAAGCACCTCACCACTACACCTTCCCTTGGTAGTTTCCATGGCCTCTTCTTACCTCATGTTATACTTGTTCCTTCATTTATCTCCATCTATGGTCCTCTTTTTAGAAGAAATCTCTTTTCTAACAACTCTCTAACTTAAATAGCACATGTAGCAGTTTGTTCCTTTATGTGTACCCATTTTCCAATAGTCCTATACCTAGTTATCAATAACCACCCCACACAAATGGTATGTGTAGTCCTCTATGCATAAAAATTCTTCAAATAGTAATTAGCTTTCGACACGTAAATGTACTTATTACACAAAAACACCAACTAAATTGAAAAAGCATAGTGACAAAGAAGGAAATACATTAATGGAATACATAATTTAAAACCTAATCTAAATGGCAACACTGCCTTATTACAAACATGAAGAAGACTTATTTATAGTAGGGCTTTAGCCTACTCCCGTTGAAGTAACCGAGTAACCGTATTCCATCAAGCACCTCTAACTGGAAAGCACATGTTTCAAGTATGTGAGTGATAACATATGGTCCCAACCAATGTAATTTAATTTTTCTTAGATGGCACATAAACTTAGAGTCATAAAGAAGCATCATCTGTCCAATTTCAAGCTTTTTACCCTTGATGTATACTGTCATGCCATGCTTTCTGGCATTTTCTTGCTTCGACTCCAACATGCTATGGCTTGTTACTCATCCAACTTGATCAAATTTTCAATTTGTTCTTCTAACGCTTTCTCATCAGCTAGACCTCTAGTGTGTGCAATACGCAAAGAAGGTAAGATGAATTCCATAGGAAGAACTGCTTCCGTGCAAATACCAAATAAAATCGTGGCCTTGTTCAACATTTTATATGTTGTTCTATACCCCAAAGCATAGCATAAACTTTTTCATCCCAATCTTTCCTTCCAACATCACAAAAATTTGGCAATGTATGGCTTAATATTTTATTGAAGGCCTCGTAGTTCCGTTTACCTAAGAATGATAGGGTGTAGTCTTAATGTGCGTAATCATAAATTCATCCAATAATATCTTGATTGTCTCATTCAAAAAATGTGTGCCTCTATCACTTGTCAAACTTAGTAGGCATCCATACCTTGTAATAATATTTTCCCATAAAAACCTAGCTAATGTTGTTGTTGTACAATCCTTGGTAGGTGTTGCTTCTGCCCACCTTGTGAGATAGACTGCAAGTAATGATGTAGCGTGATCCAGTCCTATGTGTGGTTGGTGAGATAGGACCCACAAAGTATATAGCCCTTTTTCAAATGGTTCTACACTAGAAATAGGTCTTAAAGGAATTATGTCTCTTTTCCCCAGTTTTTCAAGATGTTGATAGTGATCACACGCCTTACAATATGCCTTGCAATCTTTATACAATGTCTCCCACCACAATCCAGCAAGTAGAATCTTGCATGCAGTGGCATCACCTGCATAGTGCCCACCTACAATACCACCATGAGCCTCCTCCATAATGTTTATGAACTCATGCTCCAATACACATCGGCGCAACACTTCATCTCTGCCTAACTTATATAGGTCACCACTGATCAACATAAAACGTGTGTCGCATTTACGAATGACAAGTTGTTTCTTTTCTAAGGATTTTAGCCCCTCGGCGCCATACATGTACTCTAGAAAGACTAAAATATCCTCCAAGTCTGAAGGCATGCGATGTAACCTATATAATTATGCATTTGGCATTGTGTCTTCAATTGTTTACATGTCTTCCCCTGATTGTATCCTTGATAAATGGTCTGGCCCAGAGTTACTTTTCCCTAGTTTAACCACAACTGTAAAATCAAATTCTTGGAACAAGAGCACCCATCGACATATGCGCCCCTGTAAGATGGGATTATTGACCAAGTATTTCAATGCCATGTGATCAATGTAAAATTCAAATGGTGTTGCTAGCAGGTACTATCTAAACTTTTGCAGTGTATAGATCATGGACAATGCTTCGCACTAAGTAGTTGTATAATTATGTTCTCGCATGAGTCAACTTTCTAGTAGAAAAACAAATAGGATGATCTATAATACCTTCTTTAGGCTGAACCAACACTCACGCCAATGGCCATGCCAAAAGTATCCACATGTACATGAAACGGTTGGTCCCACGAAGGAAAATGTAGAATAGGTGATGTGGTAAGTTTCTCCTTCAATGCCTCAAATGCGCGCTGCTGCCACGCTTTTCCCCTATAAAATGTCCCTTTTCCTTTTAGTAGCTCCTCCAGGTGAAAAAACTTTAGCATATCCCTTGATAAATTTTCTATAATACCTAGCGTGACCTAAAAATATGCGCACTTCACTTTGACTTGTAGGCTCCTCCAGGCCTATAATAACTGCAACTTTAGTTGGATCAACCAACAAACCATCCTTACAGATAATGTGCCCTAACAAAGTGCCAAATGGTGTAGCAAATACACACTTCTTGATGTTCAATAAATTACTCAACTCTCTATAGATCTCAAACATTAAGTGTAGATTGTCACAATGATCCTTAACAAGTCCATTCATTGTCCCATCATCCAAGTAAACCTGCAAAAAGTTGTTGATGAAATCCTGAAATGCTTTAACAACTTTTCATGAAAATACAACAGCGCTTTCCAACCGAATGGCATCACCATATCTATGAAACTTCCCACTCGGTGGTGAAGGTTTTTGTCTTGATCCTCTTGTGCAATCCTCGACTTGATGATACCCGAAAATCCATCCGTGATAGAATATATTTCACGCTCCGTAACACCTTCTAATATTCTTCTATGAAAGGTGTGGGAAAAGGATCAATTACACATGCAAAGATTCGGTTCTTTTTTGTAATCCACACAAATTCTAATCTGAACATCCTTCTTGACATTGATAACCATGGGACTAACCCACTCAAACTATTCTAGGGGCTTGATGATGCCAGATTTCAACATTTTATCTATTTCTTCCTTAACTTTAACTTGTAAGTTAGGGTTCATTCTATAGGGTCTCTTCCCCGATCAATCATGCACCTTCTTTAAGATTAATTTTCATCTCCCCTAATGATTCATGCACACCTTTTAATTCATGATATCCCCTAGGAAATAGATCATGAAAGTCCCATAGTAACTCAATGATTTTTGCCACCTCGTAGTCGGACCAATAATCCCTAATTCTAGCCACCTTAGGTTTAGTATCTCGTGTCAATATTTAATTTATTTTTCCTCGTAGGTTCATTATATGCACGTGTATTCTTATCTACATTGTCCAAGACTTCGTGCGTTCTGTTGAATGATCAACATCCATATTTTCTAATTCTTCATCATCCATGATGTAGTACATCTTGCCTTTTTCTTTCTCGAGTAAGTGTGTTGAAGTAACATAGAGTCTGCTTTCTTCTTCTTCATCAAAATGTGCTCCTAACTCTATCACACCGAATAACTCCCGAGTGATTTCTTCCACTTTTGCACTATCTCCCATAGTTAAGCACTTTATAACCCTTAATGTCTCTTCTAATGGAGTTTTAGTAGAGAAGTAGTCAAAAGTCTAGACCATTCCTGCAATCAAATCCTGCCAATTTCTAGTTTCTCTATATAGCTCCACATATACATACCAAGCGTGTGTATAACCTTGTAGAGTGGAATAAAAATTTTGTATCCAAATTGAAGGTTGTAAAGCTTCTTGCCCCTCCGTTCGCAGTCTCTCACACTACTGAATGTGGTGCTAAACATGTTGATTACCATGATAAGTGAAAATTTGAGTAGGTGCATTGCTCTTGAAAAACCAAGTTGAAAGATCAATCTTGATTTCATTCCATTCTACAAGATTATCTATGTGAACTACCCACCAACACGCTGTTGTCCCACACAAAGTATATGCTAACTATTCCTTCTCATGGTCTCGATCTATCCACCGCTCCTCCATGGCTTGCAGAATGTGGTAATATATTCTTCTCCAAAGATATCGAGGCACTTAGTTACCTAATCTTCTAATGGAATGGAGTCCACTTTTCCATGTAAACATGCTCCATACTCTGTACCCTACCAATTCATAAGTACTGTGAGCCCAATTATCACAAGCAACATTCATAGTATCACTAATAGATTTGACATCTTCCCATTAAAGGATTCCCTCCTTAGATGGATCAATAACCTCCGGGTCTTGAATGGTGTGCACATAGATCCTGTTTAAATATTCCTCACTCAAAGGCTCAACATACAGTGTAGATTTCCCATCTATTAAAGGGATTACAACTCATTCCTCCTTATTCTCAAAATTGATGTATCCCTTGTTGAACCGTAAATCAATGTTATTTGTGTAACACTAAGGGCACCCAAGTAGAGCTAGGAAGTTGTTTGCTTCTGTAAGTGCTAATACCTCAAAATCCCCAGTGAATTTGGCCCCTTGTATAGTGATGGATGCATATTTCAAAACTCCTATGGGAGTGGCCTTAGTCTGATTATCCATAAACAACACATTGGTAGACGGATGCAATGGAGGTCTCCCCATCTACACCCATGCATCTAAAGTAAGAACATTGACTTTCGTGACTATGTCAATCAAGATATTTCTCAAAATCCATCCATCCACAACAACATTCAAAGTGATCTCCTTTTCGTAGTCTATGCTATCAGGGGGAATATTTACATGTAGGATCTACCATTCAGTCTCAATCCTTATGCGCGAGTGTTTCCCTTCAGCCAATTCCCTAATAATGGAATAATATTCTCTTGGCGCAGCATTTTGCACACCTCCCTTAAATCATCAATATCATATGGGACCTTCCCTACTTCTTTCTTCTATTCCATCTTTCGTGATTGCTCTTTTAAACACTGTATTTCACCCTAAAGATTTCTAAGGACCTCCATGGTCTCTTGATAAACCTCCTTCTAATGGTCGGATCTAGGTACCTCACATGTAAAACCTCCTCCTTCATGATGGTAGGATTCATTGTAATGCTTCTTTAGCGTGTGTTACTTCAGCATGTGTGGTAATCTTTACCGTTAATGCCTCATGTTCTAGTGTCAACTTGAGCATCCACTTATTCTCCATAGCGCATTAGATCTAAACCATCCTTACACCTTTGTTATCTTGTTTATGTTATTTACTAAGATGCTCATATAAGTCTAGGAATTCCTCATAAATATGATTCTTTCCATAGAAATAACATGTAATATTATGAGGACATTCACACTGTAGTGGTCAAGAGATCCACATATATAACATGTTCCACAAGGAAACTCACATCATCCACCACCATGGCCTCATCCTCTGAATCCACCATGGTATACTTGACCTCATCCATGACCTCCTTCAAAATGCCCTTCATTCCAATCATAGTGCGCTTGATTGTGATCTCGATCCTAGTGCTCATTATTTCCTTTAGAATTATCCGATACATTTGTCTTTCTCACACCAATATCTATAGCATCATGGATCTGAACAATCAATCTATAGTCCTCGGTATCATGAGTCGTGGACCAGAAAATATTACAATAACAGGATACGTTCTTTCTTATCACACGTTGTAGTAATGAGTAGAGGCTAGAATTATGGTTCAAATAACATATCTCATAGTCCAGCAAAGAATGATCATACTGATCTCGCAAGGACAGTTATCCTTTATGTGAGCTTCCACTTCACAATTTGTGCACCAAATCCCCGTGTGCATCTCATGTGTTGAATTTGTCGATAGTTTCTCCAACCTTTTTGTCATAGCCAAAATTTGTGCTTCCAAAATGGGCTGACCCAATTTCTATACTCCCAACTTCCTCAAAGACGCAAATCTACTTTAAGTTCTTTGCGCATATCAATGTATCTCTTATGTGATAGCGCCCTTCTAAACGGAGTAATCATCCCTCTAACAAACCATTGTGTATATTGTCTTGTGTGAATATCATAGGAAATCTTAGAAAGGGTTTTGAAGTGGGCATCATACTCCAGACACTCTCGGTAGTGCCTTGTTTAATATCCTTGAGCACGCTTATACTCTTCTACTCAAACTCAAGGATATAGAACTCTTTTAAGAAAGCATCCTTCAATGTGCATAATCCACACAAGTTTGATTAGGGTCAAACTTCTTGTACCAACTATGTGCATGTCCCTATAATGTAGTTACAAATTGGATTTCCTTGCACTCAGAATCTGTGATCCCTTTTATGCACCACAATATTTCACACATGTGCACATGTTCAACAACATCTTCTATGCCCCTATACTCTGGAAGATGAAGAGACATTTCCATGTAAATATTCTGGGGTTGGTGCAGACCTTTCCCACCTGATCCAAAACCTCATGTGTTTCCTCTGCCTCTAGAACCACCAGATCCACCAGAGCTAGAACCACCTATACCTCATGATCCTCCACCTTAGAAGTGGACCAGAAGATGTACTTCCCTGTGCCCTAATAGTAGTACTTGACCGAATCCCTATGGTCTCATGAAGTGGTACCACTCCCATAAGTGAATCCAACATTCTACGTACTTGTATTCTATGCATACGATGCACCCGAAAAGTACCTCCAAAAATAATGAATATGTTTTTCCCGCCATCATTGTACTTGCTATCTTACTTACTCTTTCTCTCCTAATTCCTAAATTATCTTGCTAACTATTTGTTGTACCGATACTAGAAAACAAAGGGCAAGGGCTAGGTCGTCAGTAGGTTCGATGCATGCCTATGGCCTAGGTTGTCTATGCTAGCATGATTCCTTGTGAGGCCAATGAGGGTTCCCTGTCATGATTTTCCGTATGGGGAGTTCCTAATGCTCTAGCTCCATGTCTTCTACGTGAGCTCCAAATCCTTCACAAGCCATCTATCTCCTCAATGTTATCCACTTTGTAATGTCATGTTACTTCTCTATCTTCATCTTGCGAGCCTCATTATACTTAAGCTGCCTTTCTTCCCTCTACCTTACTACCACTAAGTCTACCATATTTCACCAATCTTGTTCCTTCCCCCGCACATGGTGAGGTTTAGTTAGCCATCGATTTGTCTTCCAAGTTTAGGGTTACCATCAAAATCTTGATTTCTAGTGGAATGCCTTGTAAATAGGTTCCCCTGGGATACCGTAGAAACTGAAACTCGGCTACCTCTAGACAAGAATAAGTAGAAATTGAATACTCCATAATATAGCTATTCAAGATGCCACAAAACCAGGTATCCACAAAGTGCGAACAAACTAAATCAGCATCATAGAGGGCTTGAAATTATTCCTACATCCAGACAAGTGTGTGGTATCTCTAGTTCCATTTAGATACATAAGAAACTAGCCACTCGTACAGTTCTACCGAAAAGATAGAGAAGAATCTCTCATACAAATATTCATACAAATTATGTTCCACCCATGTACATGTTTCAAAATCGGATCCAGCTTCAACTCCGCATGTGTACTCTTATTCTAGATCTTTAATCCATTCTTCAACACTTGTGAGGGTAAAATAGTACGTCTTCCTCGTGAATCATCCTAAAAACAACTAAAAAGAGGTCCCCGCAACGGAACCAATGATACAACCTAGAATTTACCAGTAAAAACCCAAGCGCGTTGGCACATCACTCATCCTATACGATCACTCACCCAAAGCGTGCAAAGGTATCGCCCTCTTTAGGGTTTTTGTTGTAGGATGTTGGCATGATGAAGAATTAATGCATTTAGATCTATAATTAATATATCATTCTACAATGCTTGTTAGAATATAGATCTAAAGTACAATAGGTTTAAACAATATCCATAAAGAAACCAACCATGCAAGAACCAATTATACTCGTGGATTAATAATCTAACTCAACCAATACACTCCATTATAGTAAACATGATAAATACATAGAAGCTCATTACAATAGATAATATTATATCTTATGCATGTATTAGATTTTGAAGCATAACCTCATAGTAATTCAGTTCTCACACCATCTCTATATAATATGTAGATCATTACATATTTATAAGGGTGGGGACTTTCCCTTCACTGCTTACATAACTCCAAAAATAGGTCACATGCTGAAAATATCCATGTGCATTTACAATCATAGCCACACATGCAAGTGCGCTAATAATAGACCTCTTCTAGTTAACTGGCAGTAGCAATCTTATTCTTAGCCCGCACCCATGCAAAGCACTTAGTATCCGCTCTTCCAAAAATATCCGATGTGTGTCACACAATTCTTTATCCAGTTTGTGTGCTCCACATGCCATCTTCCAAAAATACCTCATGACCAAGAAAATGGCTAAATCCCAAATCAGCTCGCCTTTCACTCGCGTTTCCTTCTCATTCCTTTCTGCCTATAAGTATGCCTTACTCCCATGTGTAAACCTTATGGTTGTTCTTTTCTTAGCAGATTATTTTATTCTCAACAAGTATTGAGTCTCACTTTAGTAAGATAATTTCAAGAGTGGATATTAATTTACATTTCTACTATTAAGAAACATAAGGAATTTATAATAATGGGAGAACATATTAGTAGTTCAATTTGTTTTCAATTGGGAAATGTCTTGACTTCGAAAAACCTCTTCATGGCTTCTCTTCTCATCTATGTGGAAGCTTCCATGGGGAATTTAGTGAATTGAATACAAAGGTTGTTAGAAGAATTTCATAGATTTATGATTTTTATCATCAACTCACGATGGAAGAAGGGAGTAAACATTTTTGCAGAGTTAATGATGCCTTTTTTGTTGTCTTACTTTATCGTTTTGATAAGAATTTATAAAATCATAAAAATTATGATAAATATTTTAAGGAGGAAAGGGAATGGGGATCCATATACCTCCAATTCCTAACATTTACATACATCGTGGTTTTAGGTTTCCTAGGTTCTCCTATTAAATTACCAACATGCCCGATCGATAAATAGGTCTTGTTAGAATTATTTCATCATTTGTTGGATTATCATAAGATTCAAAATAAACAACATAAGGCATGATTCTAGTGTCCCATTTCAATTGGAAGATACACGTGTGCCATCATTTACAAGGAAAACAATGTATATGGAAAAAAATTTGAACTTACCTTGCGAACTTTCCACCCTAGAAATAACATTGATTATTGGGGACATTTTGGTGAAACAAGGTTGATAATTCCCATGTTCCTCAGTTAGAAGATATCATGATCCATTGTCGAGATGAGGTCATCATTAGACAATGGGAATTTGAAAGATTAACTCTTGATGAAGTTAAACAATATGGTGTTGTAGATATCCTTGATGGAATCGAAGATGATGATGATGTGTTAGACCTTGTTTATAGGAGTGATAACATTCTTAATCAGCCATTACCATGGATTGATTGGTATCAAGAAGAATGTTATAATACAAAGGAAAGGGTGGGGTCCATCTTGCAAAGAATGTATGATTGGCTAGCTACTTTTGGAATCTCACCAAAAGGGTTAGACTAACCTATAAGAATGGAAGCCTAGCCAACTCTAAGTTTTCCTACACTTACAAAAGGTTAGAGGTCTACTCATAAGGCCACTACAACTCCAAGAAAGATCTCATTTGTTGTTGGTAGTTCTTCCCTTGTAAAAACCTCTACTGCCAAGGTTTTGGAATTAAGGTTTTGGTAATTCTTCCGTTGAGTATCAAAAGGCTATGGAATTAATATCTCAAAGTTTTGCAGAGGATTTGATCAAGAAACTGGAGGATAAACGTGTTGAAATAGTGAATGGAATAAGTGACATTTCAAAAAAATTGATAACATAAACTATAAATTCTTCAAGAAAAATATTGATGCTCTTTCGATTGATCAAATTAAAGCAAGTTTCAAAGTTTTAGTTAAGGAGGATGATGAGGTGAATATAAATTTCAATATTAATTCAATTCATATATTAGTTTCATGTCAGAATTTCATAAGTCACCAAGAAAGTGGTGAAAAAATTGAAGAGATTTCCATTCAAGGTTACGAGAGATATTGATACAAAGAAATGTCTTGAATCATTATGTGTGTGGGCCAGAGGAAGAATAGATGCAAGGAATTATCAAATGTTTCATAGATTTCAAGCACCATTTAGATATGTGGGAAAAGGATCGGGGAAACCAGAACAAGAAATAGATGTTGTAGGTCCCAATTAAGCCTCGACATCCATTGTTGGAATGGCTCCAAAGCTCGAGTCAAGAAAAGTTGTAAGGTTAACTTGGTCAAACCCATGCAACAACTTTGCTATATTTATGGGAGCATGTTCCCTTGAACTTAATTGCACTCTATTTTTAGTAACTAGTTAGTTAAAGGTTCAGCTTGTAATGGCTCAACCTCTTGAACTTATAAATAGTTAGATGCATTAAGTTTAAAGGATACTTTTTAGATCATTTGGGAAGTTACTCTTCAAGCTTGGAAAAGTGCTTCATATACTTTGAGCTTTCAGTTATATTCAAAACAATATTTTGTCATGAAATATTTTTTTATTGTGTTAATCATTGATCAATTTATAGCTTGTGAATGTTTAATTCCTTGATGTGATTGGTTAATCTACCTTTATCTTAGTTATCTTATTTCAATCTATGTGAAAAGTAATATAGTTACTTTGAATATCAGTTATGGAAAAGTTATTTCCTTTTTGTTACAAAGTTACATTATTATTTATAGTCATGGATGGAGGAAGATTACAAGACATGTGCATATCATATATTGTTGTGAGGAGTTGATTGTGCATTTAAGTAGGTCTATCTGTTCAATATACTTGGTGCATCACCTTATTTTTTATTTTTATAATCTCTGACTTTAAGCCCATAAATTGAGTAGATTAGAGTTATTTTCAAATGTTTTAGCCTTGCATATTGATCTTAAATCAAGTGCTCCAAGTCTTAAAGGAATTCGACCTTCACCGGAGGTTCATCCTAAGGAGAAAAAGGTCCCACACCTTTAGGATGTTCTAACGTTGCACAAGATCACTCATAGGTTCAACAGTGCATGATTCACATGACAACAATTTTTGGCACACCCGGTGGGAGAAGAGTTGGTACTTATCTTCATAATTGCATGAATCAAAGTATCTGGAAACTCCATATCTCTAGATTTTGTATCTCAATGTGTTAACATATGCGAAGAATTCAGACAAGAGCTTCTAAGATGAGAAGGAAATTATCAGCATATTGAGTTATCATTATGTTGATCAAAGAACACTTGACAAAGAAAGCACAAAGAATTCTGCGTGGGGAAGTGAGTCATATTCAAAGGCACGAATGAATAGGGAGAACACGTGCGTGGGATAGAAGTTCATATTTTCAAGACTTATCCGTTTTCACTCATAAAGGTCTATTTTTAGAGATGGTGTGCAGAGCACACAAATGAGGCAGAGACATGCGCGCCACGCATTAGCTATTTTTTAGGATTGATAGGAAAAATTTGTATGGACACAGTCGAAGTAGATCTGATAATGTCGGTAGCTAGTAGTAGTCTATTGTTAGCGCACTTACATGTGTGGCTATTTTTTTAACGGCTTGTGGCTAGTAATAGCATGTGACCTATTTTTGGAATGGATAAGTGGTGAAGGAAAGTTCCCACCCTTATATATATGTAGTAAACTATGTAATAGAGGGGGATCGAGATATACAGAGATATGTTATTAAATCTGCTATGCGCATACTACTAATATTGTAATGAAGCTTCTATAAACTTATTACATTGAATATAATGAAGGACATTGGCTGAATCTAAGTGTTAGTTCTATGTGTATCTGAATCTAGTATGTTTTTGATCTCATCATGGTTAGTACTTAATTCTCGCTTTTCCTCATATATAGATCTAGTACGCTCTATAGATCGATGTGTTAGTAATGGAACTATATATGTTAAATTCTTCATCATGCTAACATCCTACAACAACAACCCTAAAGAGGGACTTGGTACCTTTACGCACTTCGGGTGAGTGCTTAGTCTAGGTTGAGTGATGTGCCAAAGACGCATAGGGTTTCATTGAGTTTATACCACCGAATTCTAGGTCTGCATCATTAGTTTTGTTGCTTAGAGACCTCTTTTTAATTTTTTTAGGATGGTTCGTGATGAAGATGTACCCATTAATTCTAGAAAGTATTGAAGAGTGGATACATAATCTAGAGGAAGAATACGCACAAAGCAGTTATTACTGGATCTGATTTTAACGCACGCACTTGGGTGGAACAAAAGATTTGTATGATAGTTTATATGAGAGATTTTTTCCTATCTTTCCAAAGTAGAATTTTACGAGTAGCTGATTGTTTATGCATCCAAATAGAATTGGAGGTACCACGCTCTTGTCTAGACGCAAGAATAATTCTAGGCCCCGTATGATGTTGATCTTATTTGGACTTGAGTCAGGTACGTGGTTCCTTGGTGTCTTGAACAGTTATATCTTGGAATACTTAACTTCCACTTATTCATGTCTAGAAGTAGTTAAATCCCAATTTTTACGATATCCAAGGGGATCTTACCTACAAGGCATTCTGTTGGTGATCAAGATCCTGATGGTAAATTTGAATCTAGAGAGTAAACCGATGGCTAACTAAACCCCACCACGCAGGGGGTAGGAACAAGATTGGTGAAAGATGGTAGACCTAGTGGCAGAAAGGAAAAGAGAGGAAAGGTGACTTAAGTATAATGAGGTGTGAGAGGGAGATAGAGAAGTAGTGTACCATTGCAGAAAGTTTGGAGTTGAGGAGAGCGATGGCTCATGAAGGATTTGAAGCTCACGTAGAAGACATAGAGCTAGAGCATCAGAAATCCCCATCTTGGAAAGCAAGACAAGGATCCCCCCTCGGCCTCACAACAAAGCATTCCAACAGAGACTACCTGGGCCACGGGAACACATCTAAATCCACCCGGTAACCTAGCCCTTGCACTTGGTTCTCTAGTAGCTAGTATGACAATTAATCAACAAACAAGTGTGGGAAGTAAGAGAGCAAGCAGTTCAATGGCAGGGTAGACGGCTTCATTATTATTTGGAGGTGTGTTTTCAAATGCATCGTCCACATAGAATATGAGTGCACCGAATGTTGGATTTACTTTTGGAAGTGGAACTACTTCACAAACCGTAGGGGTTCAGTATAGTACAACTATCGGAGCACAAGAGAGTATGTCTACGAGACCTATTCTAGCTATAGGTTCGGGATCAGGAGGCATGGAAAATTCTAGTTCAGGTGGATTTGGAGGCTCTGGAGGTAGGGAAACACTAGAGGTTCTGGATCATCTGGGCAAGGTCCGCACCAACCCCATAATATTTACATGGAAATGTCTCTTCATCTTCTAGAGTATCGGGGCATAGAAGATGTTGTTGAACATGTGCATATGTGTGAAATATGGTGGCACGTAAAAGGAATCAAAGATTCTGAGTGTAAGGCAAGCCAATTTGCTACTACATTACAAGCACGCATGCACATTTGGTACAAAAATTTTACCTTAATCGACTTGTGTGGATTATGCAAAGATCAAGGATGTGTTCTTAAAAGAGTTTTATATCCCTGAATTTGAGCATAAGAGTATAAGTGCACTCAAGGATATTAAGAAAGGCACTACTGAGAGTGTGCGCGAGTATGATGCCCATTTTAAAATGCTTCTATCTAAACTTTCCTATGATATTCACGCAAGCCAATATGCACAATGGTTTGTTGGGGGATTGATTACACCATTTAGGAGGGCATTGTCACATAAGACATATACTTTTGCACGAGGCATTAGAATCAGCCCTACGTGTTGAGTCAGTTGGGAGTATTGACACTGGCGTTAGCCCATTCTTAGAGACATATATTGCAGCTATGGAAAAATAGCTAGAGAAATTATCAGTGAATTCATCCCATGAAACATGCTCAAGAATTTGGTGTACATATTATGAAGTAGAGTGTCACACAAAGGATAGTTGTCAAATAGTCATAGAATAAGTACGCTCATTGCTGATGGATTATGAGATATGCCACTTAAACCATGATGCTAGCCATTGCCCATTATTAAAATTCGTGATAAGGAAGAACATTTCAAGCTCTTGTATAATCTCTGAGTCCACAACTCATGACATGGAGGAATGTCGGCTGATTGGATAGGTCCATTATGTTATAGATATTAGCGTATGCGGCAGACAGAGTTTTAGATAACTCTAAGAGAAAGAATGAGCATCATGACCGGGAGCACAATCGACATGCTATGATCGAAATGAGGGGAATTTTGAAGGCAAGTCATGGTAGAGGTTGAGGATACCATGGTGGATTCAGAGGATGAGGCCGTGGTGGTGGAAGAAGTGAGTTTCCTTGTAGAACATGTTATACATGTGGATCTCCTAACCATTATAGGCATGAATGTCCTCAGAATATTGCATGTTCTTTCTGTGGAAAGAACCATAGCTATGAAGAGTGCCCAGACTTATATGAGCATCTGAGTAAGCAACATAAACAAGAAAACAAAGGTGGCATAATTATTAGGATATAGCACATTTTGGATAATCAATGGAAGTAGAATTGTAGGCACTGCAAGTGAGGATCACAACCCGCACTAAGGTATCACTTATCGTGAGGCATTACAACAAAACCTACCATCACTAAAGATGAGGTTCTTCATGCATGATACCCATATCCTGCCTATCAGAAGGAGGTTTATCAAGATACCATGGAAGTTCTAAGGAATCTTCAAGGTGAGATACAATATTTAAAGGAACAAAATAAAGCATCGTAGATGGTCCAAACTAATATAGATGACTTGAGAAAAGTATGCAAAATGTTGCGTTAGGAGAACATTATTCCACTATTGGGAAGTTGGTTAAAAGAGAACACTCCACATGCAAGTACCGAGAGTGGATGGAAGATCCTGCGCAAGAAAATCTCCTCCTCATAGCTGGGATTATGACAAGGAAATCACTCAATGTTGTTGTGGATGGGTGGTTATTGTGTAATATATTAATTGATATAGGCACAAAGTCAATGTTTTTACCTTGTATGCATGGGTACAAATGGGGGATGCCCATTAAAGCCATCCTCTATTGTATTATTCATGGCTAATCAAACTAAGGACACTCCCATAAGAGTTTTAAAAGATGCATCCATTACCATACAAGGAGCCAAGTTCACTAGAGACTTTGAGGTTTTAGCGCTACTGCAAAATCAAATATCTTCTCAACACTATTAGGGTGTCCTTAGTGCTATACAAAGAATGTTGATCTTCGGTTCAACAAAGGTTATATCAGTTTTGAAAATAAAGAGGAAAGGGTCATTATCCCTTTGACAAATGGAAATTCCATGCCCTATGTTGAGCCCTTAAGTGAAGAAGATCTGAATAGGATTTATGTACGTGCCATCCGAGATCTAGAGATTATTGAACCAACCAAAGAAGGAATAATTTAGTGGGAGGATGCATAATCCATTAGCGATACTACAAATGTTGTTTGTGATAACTGAGCTCACAACACTTATGAGTTGGTAGGGTGCGAAGTGAAGAGCATATTCCCTCGAGGCACAAAATCGCGTTATGTCAAGAGGGTAGGTAACAACTCTCGGTAACTCATTACACAGAGAAGGGGGTCCCATGGTATTCATGCACGCCATGGAAGAAAAATGGATAGACCCATTGGAGAGGAGAAATATGTTAGCATATACACTATGTGGGACAACAACACACTGGTGGGTGGTCTACATGGATAATTTGGTCGAATGGGATGAAATTGGGGTTTCTCTTACTACTAGGTTCTCTAAGAGCAATTCACCTACACAAATCTATAATTATCACAGTGATCAACCTGTTTAGCACCATGTTCAGAAGTGTGAGAGACTCTGAAAAAGGGTAGGAAGCTTTACCACCTTCACTATGGGTGCACCAGTTTTATTCCACTTTACAAGGTTGCACACGTGCTTGGTATGTATATGCATAACTCCATAGAGAAACTAGAAATTGGCATAATTTAATTACAGGAATGGCCCAGATGTTTGACTTCTTCTCTACAAAACCTTCAATGAGAAGAAGCATTGAAATTTATCAAGCACTTAACTATGGGGGATAGTGCCAAGGCTGAAGAACTCCTCTAGGAATTATTAGATAAAGAGGACTCAGGAGTGCATCTTGATAAAGAACTAGGGGCCAATGCAACATTACTTCAATGTGATTTCCTTGAGAAAGAGAAAGGAAAAATGGTCTACCTAGTGGATGACAAAGAAGTAGATAATCTGGATGTAAACCATTCAACAGAAGGTGTGAGGCATTGGACAATGCGGATAGGACCATGTGCACCTATCATGAACCTATGAAGACAAAGTGGGTGAATATTGGAACATATATAGAGCCTAAGGAAGCCATAATTGGAGATTATTGGTCAAACTCTAAAGTGGCAAAAATCATAGAGTTACTAAGGGACTACCAGGACCTATTTCCTAGGGGGTACCATGAACTTAAAGGCATGCATGAATCATTAGGGGAGATGAAGATAAATCTTAAATAGGGTGCATGCCCAGTTAGAAAGAGGCCTTATAGAATGAACCCCAATTTACGTGAAAAGGTCAAAGAAGATATTGATAACATGTTGAAGTCTGGAATTATCAAGCCCCTTGATGAGTCATAATGGGTTAGTCCAATGGTGATTAGTATCAAGAAGGATGGATGGATTAGAATATGCATGGACTATAAGGAGTTGAATGTTGCATGTGTAATAGATCCATTCCCTATGTCATTTACTAAGGAAATACTAGGAGTTGTAGGGCGCGAAATCTATTCGTTTATAGATGGGTTCTCTAGGTATCATCAAGTTAGGATTGCCCAGGAGGATCAGAGAAGACTACATTTACTACTGAATGGGGTAGCTTCACCTATACTGTAATGCCCTTTAGTCTGAAAAAATGTGCCTATTGTATTTTCACACATATTTGTCCAAGCATTCAAGGAATTTATTCACAACTTCTTACAGTATATTTAGACGATTGGATGGTGTATGGGTTAGTTAAGGACCACTGTGACAATTTGTGCTTAATGTTTGAATAGTGTAGGCAGTTGAGTATCTCTTTGAACATCAAGAAGTGTATATTTGCTACACCATTTGGGATACTTTTAGGACACATAATCTGCAAGGAGGGTTTGTTGGTTGATCCAGCAAAGGTTGCAGTCATTATAGGCCTAGGGGAGCCTACCAGTCAAAGTGAGGTGCGTGGATTTTTGGGACATACAGATATTACAGAAAATTTATCAAAGGCTATGCCAAAGTTACTCGCACCCTTAGAAGAGTTACTAAAAGGGAAAGGTACGTTTTATTGGGAGAACAAAGAATAGAATAATAAGGCATTCAATACATTAAAGGAGAAACTTACTACCACACTTTTTCTGCATTTTCCTTCGTGGGAAAAACCATTTCATATACATGTTCACACCTATGGCATGGCCATTAGCACGGTGTTGGCTCAACCTAGATAAGTTATCAGATATCATCCTATCTATTTTACTAGTAGAAAGATGACTCCATGCATAACGAATTACACAACTACAGAGTACAAAGCTTTTTCAATGATCTATGCCTTTCATAAATTTCTCCAATACTTCCTAGCTACACCATTCATCTTTCATACAGATCACATGGCATTGAAGTATTTGGTAAATAATCTTGTTTTACAAGGGCGCATATGTCAATGGGTGCTCCTATTTCAAGAGTTTGATTTCACAGTTGTGGTAAAACCAGAAAAAGTAATTCTGGACCAGACCATTTATCAAGAATACAGTCAGGAGAAGAACCACATGAAATTGAGGATACCATGCCAAATGTATAGTTATACAGGTCACAACACGCGCCATAAGAACTAGAGGACATTGATGTATTTTTATGCACAAGGATGGCACCAGAAGGAATGAAATCCTTGGAGAAGAAACAACTTGCTATACGTGTTGCACCTTATATGTTAATTAGTGGTGACTTGTACAAAATGGGTCGAGATGAAATATTGCGCCATTGTGTATTGGAACATGAGTGCATGGGAATTATGGAAGAAGATCATGGTGGAATTGTAGGAGGCCACTATACAGGTGATGCCACAGTGCATAAGATTCTACTCGTTGGATTATGGTGGGATACCCTTTATAAATATTGTAAGGAATTTTGTAAGGCATGTGATCATTATCAACGTCTTGAAAGACCAAGTTAGCGAGATGAAATGCCTATGAGACTTATTGCTAGTGCAGAACCGTTTGAGAAATGGGCTATATATTTTGTGGGTCCTATTTCATTAGCATTGCACACTGTAACCGGATCACGCTACATTATAACTTGCATAGACTATCTGACAAGGTGGGTAGAAGCAACACCTACAAAGGACTGTACAATGGCTACATCAACTCAGTTTCTATGGGAACATATTATTACAAGGTATGGATGTCCTTTGAGTTTGACCAGTGATAGGGGCACACATTTTCTTAATGAGACAATCAATTTTATTGGATGAGTTCATGATTGCACACCATAAGACTACACCTTATCATCCTCAGGAAAATAGAACTATTGAGACTTTCAAAAAAATTGAGCCACACATTGAAAAAAATATGTGATGTTGGAAGAAAGGATTGGGATGATAAAGTATCTGCAGTACTTTGGGCATATAGAAAAACATATAAAAGGTTGAACAAAGCCACACCATTTCAGTTAGTGTTTGGCGTAGAATTCATTCTTTCTATGGAATTTATGTTACCTTTTTTGTGAATTTCCTGCACTAGAGGTCTAGCTGATGAGTAAGCTTTAGAAGAATGGATTGAAAAGATAATTCAATTGGATGAGCGACAAGCCATAGCATATTGGAGTCAGTAAGAAAAGGCCAGGCAGAAAGCATGGCATGACAGACACATAAGGGATAAGAAGTTTGAGATTGGACAAATGGTACTTCTCTATGACTCTAAGTTTTTGCACCATCCAGAAAACTTAAGGTACATTGGTTGGGGCCATATGTTATCACTTACATCCTTAAAATAGGTGCTTTCTAGTTAGAAGCACTTGATGGAACATGGCTACCCGGTTACTTCAACGGGAGTAGGTTGAAGCCCTACTATAAATAAGTCTTCTTGGTGTTTGTAATAAGGTAGTATTTCCATTTAGATTAGGTTTTTAATTTTGTATTTCCTTAATGTGTTTCCTTCTTTTTCACTATGTTTTTTCAATTTAGTTGGTGTGTTGTGAAATAAGCACGCTTGCACACATGAAGCTAATTACTACATGAAGCATGTTTATGCGTAGAGGACTGCACATACTTTTAGTGTGGGGTGGTTGTTGATATCCAAGTACAATATTGTGGGAATTGAAAGGTGAAAGGAATAAGTTGCTACGGGTTCTCTTCAATTCAAAGGATTGCCTCTAAAAAGTGACCAAAGATAGAGATGAATGAAGGGACAATATAACGTGAGGTAAGAAGAGGCCATAACAACTACCAGTAGAAGGTGCAGTGATGAGGTACTCGGTGCAAGGAAGTGCACTAAGGATAAGTTTGTGACCAAAGGGTAGGAAGGCGCTACTTTGAAAGGTAATAGCCGAGGCACAAAGATGTAACATGTGGAAAGGATGGAATTGGTTAATTAATGAGAGGATATTTGGTAGGTGAAGGAGCAATGAATGCATCAAAATTTTGAAAATCTATATAAGGATGGGATGCAAATTCATTTTTACCGTTGCGATTAAGAGTATTTGACAAAGACCTAAGTGTGAAGATCTTAGTGATCAAATTGAGGTGTGAGAGGTGGGAAACCAATCGTGACAAAGAGATCTATGTGCAGAAAGAGCTTGTGTCCCCGATGGTAAAGGGTTTGAGTGAAGAAAGGTGACAGAGAGGAGTAAGGGCACGTAATTTCACCTAGGGCACGCTGAATCGAGCTAGGGTTTGATTCACACATTACAAAATTCAAGAGGTGAGTATCTACAAAGGATTACAAGGTAGAAATGGCACCCAAGAAAGTAGTTTCAACATGAGTGAAGGAAAAGAAGAAGGCGGTCGAAGAGGAAGAGAAGATGGATCCCGAAAGTAATTATTCGTAGATTCAATATCCGTGAGGGGGTTATCGTATGCCAAGAGTGGGATTCTCACATAAGAAGAAGCAAGGTGAGTGAGTATAATCACCGTACTATAGAGAATAAGAAAGAGCTCGATGCCCCGCTTTGAACACAAAGATAAATAAACACATGACGAAAGACATACCAAAGCAGTATGACAATGTTGGCGATATTGGAGCAGCACTGGTGTACCTCCAATTAAAGCCAAAGTTGGAGAATAACAAGTATGTGCAAGATGAGTTCGCACTTCTAGCACCACCAAAGGGTAAGAACACGATGGAGAACATCACAATGCCTTAGCCCACGAAGCTAATTGAAGTGGAGGATGAGGAGGATGAGCACAAGGATAGTGGTGGTTTGGAGCAAAGAGGAAGAAGACATCCTACAAATAAGGGTGGAGCTGAGTGCACCACTACACCACCTCAACCACAAGAGGGGGATGATGAGGAATTGGATGTAGTCCAAGGAGAGCACAAATTTAAGCCGGCGTTCGTGAGAATAATGACTCAAGGTGCTCTCTACAAACAAATACAGAAATCACCCAGATTCTCTCCACAGAAAGAGACAACCGTGAAAAGGAGAAGGAAACTGCAATTAAATGAGGAGGTAGAAGAATCAGAGGAAAGCATGCCTAATTCTCCTACACCTCTAGAGAATGTAGAACAAAAATATGAAGAAATGAAGGAAGGAGAAGAGGAGGAAAAGGGAACATATGAGACAACTACAGAGATTGCACAAGACATGGAAACACAAGTTCCAAATCTGAAGCTCAAGTTCCTAAGAAACCTCGGTCTAGAAGAACAAGTGGAGAGCACATTCCACCAGCCATGGGTTATGTAGAGGACATAGGTAAAATTGTCCATGCCCATTTCCAAAGCACACTGTCACAAAAGGAATTATATGGTTGGGAATTAATGGATGAAGATATGGCTACAATGTCGCATGAGGAAGTAGTTATCATGGTCCATGCACACACACATGGATGAGCCAAATTTTGGTGTATGTGAGGATTCATGCGTATTACGGAGGTTAAAAAAGACACCTTAGGCTAGACACATGACAATAAATCCTACTTTGTCATGTTAGATGAAAAGGTGAGCAATGCATTGGTGAAAGTCTCAATAGAGGTGGCGAGGTAGAATATGGACAAGGCTGCCACAGTTAGGGTGCTCAAGGAAGAGATCAAAACTAAGGATGGGGAAATAGCATGCCTAACGTAGGAGAGAGACTTAGCGTAGAAAAATAATGTTGTATTTATCAGCATCGCAGAGGAAATTAGTGATAATGTCATAAGAGCTAGGCCACACTTGGAGCCAAAGGTACCACAGACATTTCCTTCGGAAATACACTATGTAGGAAAGTTGGTGGACCTAGTACTTGAAGATGAACCTCTGTGCATGCCAGCGACAAAGGATCCAAAGACACGAGGCGTAATGATAGAAGGGTTCATGAATGCGAGAATATTACATCCTATGAAGGACATGTGCAAAGTGCTACAAGAAGAATCAAGAAAGCAAACCATCCTCTTGAACATTTGCCCAGCTCCGTGAGGCACTCATCAACATAAAAACCCTGGAGGATAAAAATGAGGTCCAGAAAGTGATGAAGGATGAAACCTTGGGCTGCGTAGAAAGATTATCGATGGTTAAATAGAAGTACGAGGCCCTGTAACAAAAGACAAGAACCACACAAGACTCAGCTGGAAGAGCTTAGGAAGCTCATTGCACAAAAGATGGATTTACTAGAGGGAAGGATGACTACAATGTCTAGCATTATGTTGGTCTTACAAAATGAAAAAGGGGAGATTGTGAGGGATGAATTAGATTCCATTGTTGTGGACATTCCGTAAAACGTAGAGGAATCACTACCGAGTGGCACACCTTGGAGGCTGAAATAAAACAAGAATATCCTGAATTAGTTGTTCACACCGAAGAACATACTACAAGGTAAAAAAATTCTTTCATACATTCTTTCATTCTTTCCATTCCTTCATTCTTTACATTATTTCATTCTTTTCATTCTTTCATAGAAACTCAAACTTGGCTATCTCTGGACAAGAATAGGTAGAAATTAAATACTCCATAATATAGCTATTCAAAATGCCACAAAACTAGGCATCCATAGTGTGCGAACAAACTAAATCAGCATCATAGAGGGCTTGAAATTATTCCTGCATCCAGACAAGTTTGTGGTATCTCCAGTTCCATTTAGATGCGTAAGAAACCATCCAATTGTACAGCTTCTACCAGAAAGATAGCAAAGAATCTCTCATACAAATAGTCATACAAATTATGTTCCACCCACGTACGTGCATCAAAATCAGATCCATTTTTCAACCTCCATGCGTACTCTTCATCTAGATATTTAATCCATTATTCGAAACTTGCGAGGGTCAACCGTGCACGTCTTCCTCACAAATCATCCTCGAAAACAATCAAAAGAGGTCCCGGAAATGGAACCAATGATGCAGCCTAGAATTTACTAGTAAAATCCTAGGCACGCTGGCACATCACTCATCCTAGACTGAGCGCTCACCCAAAGTGCACAAAGGTACTAGGCCCTCTTTAGGGTTGTTATTACAGGATGTTAGCATGATGAATACTTAATGCATTTAGATCCATAATTAATATATCATTCTACAGTGCATGTTCAGATCTAGATCTAAAGAATAACAAGTTTAAACAATATCCATAATGAAACCAACCATGCAAGAACCAATTATACTCAAGATTAATACTCTAATTCAGCCAATACACTCCATTATATTAAACATGATAAATACACATAAGCTCATTATAATAGATAATACCATAGCTTATGTGTGCATCATATTTGGCAGCATAACTTCACAGTAATTTAGTTCTCACACCATCTCTCTATACTACGCAGATCATTACATATTTATAAGGGTGGGGACTTTCCCTTCACCACTTGCATAACTCCAAAAATAGGTCGCATGCTGAAAATAGCCATGTGCCTTTACAATCCAACCACACATGTAAGTGCGCTAACAATAGATCTCTTCTAGTTAACTGGTAGTAGCAATTCTATTCTTAGCCCGCACCCATGCAAAGTGCTTAATATTCCCTCTTCCAAAAATATCTGATGTGTGTCACGCAAGTCTTTATCCATTTTGTGTTCTCCACATGCCATCTTCCAAAAATAACTCGTGACCAAGAGAACGGCTAAGTCCCAAATCAGCTCATCTTTCACGTGCATTTCCTTCCCATTCCTTTTTGCACCTCTAATTATGCCTTACTCCCATGCATGAACCTTCTAGTTGTTCTTTCCTTAGCAAAGTATTTTCTACTCAACAAGTATCGGGTCTCGCTTCAATAAGAGAATTTCAAGAGTGGATGTTAATTTACATTGCTACTATTAAGAAACATAAGGAATTTATAACAAGGGGAGAACATAATACAAAGGAAAGGGTGGGGTCCATCTTGCAAAGAACGTATGATTAGCTAGCTACTTTGGGAATCTCACCAAAAGGGTTAGACTAACCTATAAGAATGGAAGCCTAGCCAACCCTAAGTTTTCTTACACTTACAAAAGGTTAGAGGTCTACTCATAAGGCCACTACAACTCCAAGAAAGATCTCATTTGTTGTTGGTAGTTCTTCTCTTGTAAAACCTCTACCGCTGTGGTTATGTCTTCTACAAAGTGTAGATATCTCGAAGTTATTGAGTTAGTGCCTCTAAGGTTGTATCACAAGGCTTTCCACTTTCTCTTTCACTACCATTATCACCATCCTCAGCTCCACCGCCTCCATCATTTTCTACCACTCCTCTGATCATCTCTGTTTTTCCATCTCCATCTATGGCCCAAGTTTTCTCATCCCTTCATGTTCTCTCAATTGGAGATATGATTGGGTATCCACTTTCCACTCCATCTTCTCATCATCTTCTACTTCCTTCCATTTTCATTTCTAGTCTTGTTTCATCTTCTCCCGAAGCTATTCTAACTCTTGCACCGTCTATCATTACCACTTCCATTTCAAATGTTGTACCCGGTGTTATTTTACCTAGTGCCCAAAGTTCAGTTATGACTATACCACTTGCATTTGCATCTTCTATACCTAAATGGCTCTATCGCTAGACCCCCAAGAAAAATAAGAAAGTGCCCTCATAGATGTGATTGATCTAAGCATGTTAGAACCCACTCCAAAAAGGTAGGCCAAATGGCCAAGGGTTGTTTCTAACCTATCAGTAAGCTAGTCAGGAGAAAGGTTCATAGAGATAGCCACCCCACTGAAGGAAAAACCAAAGAAACCATTACTACAACAGATAATCAAATTTCTTGGTTTTCTTTAGGAAAGGAAACATATGAGGGTGAAAAATAGGATGTTTAAATGGCCCTTGGGAATTTTAAGAAAATTATGAAAAAGATAATGCTTATAAGGATGAATTGAAAGCAAAGGTTGAACAACTCACTACTCTTTTGAAGAAAGTCACACAACCTACTCCAACCATAGATCCTTCAACTATGACTACTCTGATTATATCTTCCCGTCTTGATGATATCTCATATCATGAAATTGAGAAGAAGGTCAGAAGGAACGATCGGTTAACAGGTGGATTGAGTGTATGCTCCAAGAGACTAACCCCTTAATAAAAACAATTATGGAATTATACAATGATTTACAAACGGGAGAGTTCTATTCGAAAGATAGATGAAGTCATCTCTCGGATATTAATAATTTGAACATGAATTTAACTACTTGGGAGGAAATTAGAGAAATAAATCCATATCTACTTCTCCAGGAGGGTGTAATTGATAATTTCTCTAAGTTGTTTGAGTATCAAAAGGCTATGGAATTCAGATCCTAGGTGTTGCAGGATTTGATCAAGAAACTGGAGGATAAACGTGTTGAAACAAAGAATGGAATAAGTGAGATTCCAAAACAATTTGATAACATAAATCAGTAAATTCTTCAAGAAAATATTGATGCTCTACCGATATATCAAATTAAAGAAAGTTTCAAAGGTTTAGTTAAGGAGGATGATGAGGTGACTAAAAATTTCAATATTAATTCAATTCATATATTAGTTTCATGTCATAATTTCATAAGTCAGCTAAAGAAAGTGGTGAACAAATTGAAGAGACTTCCAGTCAAGGTTACGAGAGAGGTTGATACAACAAATGTCATGAATCATTATGTGTGTGGGACAGAGGAAGAATAGATACAAGGAATTATCAAATGTTTCATTGATTACAAGCACCATTTGGATATGTGGGAAAAGGATCAGAGAAACCTAAACAAGAAACAGATGTTGTAGGTCCCAGTTAAGCCTGACAACCATTATTGGAATGGCTCCAAAGTTCGAGTCAGTCAAAGTTGTAAGGTTGACTTGGTCAAACCCATGCAAAAACTTTGCTATATTTATGGGAGCTTATTCCCTTGAACTTAATTGCACTCTATTTTTAGTAACTAGTTAGTTAAAGGTTCAGCTGTAATGGCTCAACCTCTAGAACTTATAAATAGTTAGATGCATTAAGTTAAAAAGATACCTTTTAGATCATTTGGGAAGTTACTCTTCAAGCTTGGAAGAGTGCTTCATATACTTTGAGCCTTTCAGTTATATTCAAAACAATATTTTGTCATGAAATATTTTTTTTATTTTTTTAATAATTGATCAATTTATAGCTTGTGAAATTTTAATTCCTTTCTCGAGCTTATCCTATTTCAATCTATGTGAAAATTCGTATAGTTAATTTGAATATCAATTATGGAAAATTTATTTCCTTTCTGTTACAAAGTTGCATTATTATTTATAGTCATGGATGGAGGAGGATTGCAAGACATGTGCATATCATATATTGTTGTGAGGAGTTGATTGTGCATTTAAGTAGGTCTATCTGTTCAATATACTTGGTGCATCACCTTATTTTTTTCTTTTTTAATCTCTGACTTTAAGCCCGTAAATCAAGTAGATTAGAGTTATTTTCAAATGTTTTAGCCTTGCATATTGATCTTAAATCAAGTGCTCCAAGTCTTAAAGTAATCCAGCCTTCTCCGAAGGTTCATCCTAAGGTGAAAAAGGTCCCACACCTTTGGGATGTTCTAATGTTGCACGGTATCACTCAGAGTTTCAACGGGTGCATGATTCACATGATAACAATTTTTGGCACACCCAGGTGGGAGAAGAGTTGGTACTTCTCTTCATACTTGCATGAATCAAAGTACCTGGTGACTCCATATCTTTGGATTTTATATCTCAATGTGTTAACATATGCAAAGAATTCAGATAAGAGCTTCTGCAAGATGAGAAGGAAATTATCAACATATTGATTTATCCTTGTGTTGATTAAACAACACTTGAAAAGAAAGCACACAAGAAGTCTGTGTGGGGAAGTGAGTCATATTCAAAGGCATGAATGAATAGGGAGAACATGCATGCAGGATAGAATTTCATTTGTTTAGGACTTAGCCGTTTTCACTCATAAAGGTTTATTTTTAGAGATGGCGTACAGAGCACACAAACGAGGTAGAGACGTGCACGCCATGCATTGGCTATTTTTGGAGGATTGGATACAAAGCACTTTGCATGGACATAGGATGGAAATAGATCTGATACATCGTCAATTAGCTAGTAGTAGTCTATTGTTAGCACACTTGCATGTGTGGCTATTTTTTTAACGGCATGTGGCTAGTAATAGCATGCGACCTATTTTTGGAATGGATAAGCAATGAAGGGAAAGTCCCCACCCTTATATATATGTAGTAAACTATGTAATAGAGGGGGATCAAGATATACAGAGATATGTTGTTAAATCATGCATGCGCATACTACTAATATTGTAATGAAGCTTCTATAAACTTATTACATTGAATATAATGAAGGACATTGGATGAATCTAAGTGTTAGTTCTATGTGTATCTGAATCTAGTATGTTTTTTATCTCATCATGGTTAGTACTTAATTCTACTTTTCCTTAGATATAGATCTAGTATGCTCTGTAGAATGATGTGTTAGTAATGGAACTATATATGTTAAGTCTTCATCATGCTAACATCCTACAATAGCAACCCTAAAGAGGGACCTGGTACCTTTACGTACTTTAGGTGAGTGTTTAGTCTAGGTTGAGTGATGTGCCAGTGCACATAGGGTTTCACTGGGTTTGTACCACTAAATTCTAGGCTGCAACACCTTATCTCATCCAAGAAGAAGAAGAGGAATTTCAACATCACCAGTTACATCAACACATAGAGGTCATTCAACTCCTCCTTACGGAAGGTTCCCTCCACCTAGGAATAATTAGCCTCTCATTAGAATGGAAAGGAACCAAGTGTTTCCTGCATTCAATGTAGGTAGCCCTCTTCTATTAGCCTAACGAGATCATATACTTGTTGCTGCACTCAAATTCTACCCTTTTACACAGGGGAAACTCATATTACTCCTGTGGAACATATTCTTGATGTAGCCAACATTTGTGCAGTACATAATGTTACAGAAGACAACGTTGCGGTTAGACTCCTTGCTACTTCCTTTAAGGGAAAATCACTTCAATGGTTTTGTGGGTTAGAGGTTTTAACTATAACCACTTGGGATGAGTTGGGGGAGAAGCTATGTAAACAATTTGAAGATAAGAGTGACCACCTGTCACTCATGGAACAACTCACTACCATAAAGAGAGCTCCACAAGAGTACATGAGTGATTTCAACTTCCAATTCCAAAAGACTTGGAACATGATTCCAACACTCATAAAGCCTTCTCCAAATAATGTATTTTTATATTATTTATGATATTTGAATAGAGATATAGCAGTTATGATCCAGTCCATGGGAAGGATCACACTACCTGAGAACTCTTTGATCCAAGCAAGGAAAATTGCACCTGCACCTCCCATGCCCTTTTTGCTGAAATTTCAATTAATCAACTGACCATTTCCCATGTTCCATTAGCTTCTAGCCAACCAGTTATCATTACACATGTTCCTTCAAATGATCTAGTCAAGGTCAAATCGTTACTATAAAATTTTGGAAATGAACTCGTATCTCTCAAGAGGCAACAATCTCAATATGCTCATTTGTACCAATCATAGAATCAACAATATCAGTCAAATCATCCACCATTTCAAGGAAATAATCAAGCTACAAATGTCAAGACACTAAATTTTAGGAATCCCCTTGTTGCTAGTTCTTCTAGAGCTATTATACCAGTCCAAAATAATCTAGTTCAAGACTATGAATGGTTTTATCCTTGTTCTCAACCTCACAATCAAAATCTTTTCCCAAATGGATTTTTGAGCTAGGAACTTATGGTTCAAAGTGTATCTACTCCACCAGAGGAAACATAAAATTCATCTACACAGAAGCATCTGATCAAGCACAGAATCCTGAGGAAACCACTTTGTTAAATTGGAAAGAGGATTATTTCTACAGTTTGAATACTAATGCTCCATCGATCGCATCAAATACCTACTCCAAAAAGAGGGCAATGGAATCCAAATTTTCCAAATCTAATCAAACATCTACTTCACAACCTCAACTACAAGAGGTAGTTGATACAGATGCAAGAAATAAACTTCCGTAATCACATCCTAGCCAAAGCTAAGAGAAAAGAAGGTTCTTCAGAATCGAGTACCCAATAAGCACTTTCCAAAAGAGGATTCTAATGCCCAAAGAAATATTAGCAAAGTAGGTACAATTCCTTTCAGTATTATGGAGCAGATGAAGAAGACCAACTTGAGTGTTACCATGTGGCACACACTCTCAATTCCTTCTCAAAGAAACTTGTTACAAGAGGCTCAAAAGTTTCTGCAACCGACAGTCATCAAGCCATGGAGCAATAACTTCTATGAGTTTGTGTCAGCTGAAAGGGAAAAGTATTGTTAAGACAAACAAACCGCCACCATTCTATATCTCCCTGATCATTAGTGATAATTTGGTACATAATTTCATGATTGATTTGGGTGCCATTCGCTCTATCATGCCCTAGAAAATTGCGGATGTGCTAGGAATCCAATACACGCCAGTCTCTAAAGGATTTGTTCAATTGGATGGAACATCAGTATAAACCATGGGAATCATTAAAGGACTTTAGATTATTATTCATGCATGCCCCAATTTTTCATTCACACAATACAAACCAACCACTCTTGTAGAAGTTCCGTAAACTATGCTTTGGATGAGGTAAGTATAAATCATCGCATGATCCATGCATTGAAGCATTGGTGGAAGAAGAATCTAGCCTGCTGTTTTTAAAAGAGATAAGATTGGGTACATATTGTATTCACAAAGAGGATGCCATCATACCACAACTCATCAAACCCAAAAATAGCTCTGAAGGACTTTGGAAACTATTTTTTGATGACTTAAGGAGTAAAAATGGAATAGGTGCTAGTGTCATGATGATTTCTCCAGAAGGAATTATAATTTAGCTACACTAATAACGTTGTTGAGTATGATGCTTTGGTATAAGGAATCCAACTAGCCCTAAAAAGGGGTATCAAATCCTTGATTTTTTTTTGAGATAGTGAGTGGATAGTGCATTAGGTATGAGCTCACAATGCATCAAAAATGATCTATTGTGATCTTCTAAAAATAGAGTATGGATTTTGATTTAATACTTTGAAGATTTTGGGATTCAAACAGCTTCTTAGGAATCGAAACCAAGACATAGATAGAATTGCAACTATCGGCTCACATATGACATTCCTATGGATGTAATGAAAGAGGGAAAACCATATGTTAAGATGGTGGTTCATCCAACATTTCCGATAATACAGGAAATTGGAAGGTTTTTGACAGTGATGAGAAGATCATTCTTTTCTTTCAGAAGAAGTAAATTTTGTTGCAAAAAATCAAGCTAGGATAAAAGAAGCATACGGTGACCAAATCATTCAATTAAAAATTAACAAATTACCAAAGGTTATGGTCACTCTTGAGTCCATTTTTAATTTAGATGATCAAGTTAGAAGGCAGAATTCTAATATGGTAATTAAAGAGGATGATTTTGAAGAAGTTGAGGTAGAAAATGAAAGAGTTCTGAAGATTGGAAAAGTGTGTACCCTGAGGAGAAAGAGGCTTTTGTCAAACTTTTTCAAGAGTATAATGATGTTTTTGCATGGAGTTATAAAGATCTAGCGTGGTTTCGATCTAGGTTTGGCACAACATACCATCAAACTTGATCCTGGTTCCAAACTAGTCCATCAGAAATAGAGGTCGGTTAATCCCAAAATTGAGCCACTGATGAGAAAGGAGCTGACCAAGCTTTTTGAGGCATGCATCATTTTCCCAATCAAGCATTCCTCTTGGGTAGCAAATCTAGTTCCCATAATAAATAAGAGTGGATAAACTCAGTTATGTGTAGACTTTAGGGATTTGAATCGTGCTTCTTTAAAAGACCATTATTTTCTATCGTCAATGGATCAAATCCTCCAAACTGTGGCAAGATCTCAAAGGTTCTCTTTTCTTGATGGATATTCAGGTTGTAATCAGATCCTATTCAAAGAATCTGATCAATTTAAAACAGCTTTCATTACTAAGTGGGGCACATACACCTATAATAAATTGCCATTTGGGTTATCCAATGTTGGCACTACCTTCCATAGGGCCATGGACATGGATTTTCAGGGACTAATTAATGATATTATCCTAGTTTCTAGGATGATATAACATTGTATTCCAAACATGCAAAGGACCACATAGCTCATTTGAGGAAATTATTCAAGAGGTGCAGGGAGTTTAGAGTTTCTTTAAATCCCAAGAAATGTACTTTTTTGTACAAGAAGGTAAGTTGTTAGGGCATGTGGTATCCGCCAAGGGATGTCTATTGATATAGCTAGAATATGATCAATATTGTCTCTATCTCTTCCAAGACACAAGAAAGGGCTTCAGAGATTTCTTGGAGCAATAAATTTTGTGCGTAGATTCATGCCTCAATTTGTAACCCTAGCCAAACCATTAACAGTCATTTTGAAGAAAAATATACCTTTCTCATGGACAAAGGAAAGGAAGGAGAGTTTTGAAGCCATTAAGGCAGCCATTTCTCAAGCATCTACGTTGGTGAATCCAAGGTTTGATAGGGATTTCATTCTCTATGCCTTTTCCAGTCAAGAAAGTATTTTTGGGATTCTCACTCAACAAAATAGAAAATCAATGGAACAGTTGATTGCCTTATTTAGTCAATCCCTAAAAGATTACGAGCTCAAATATTCATTTTTTGAGAAATAATTTTTTTATAATTCAGGCTTTGAAGAAATTCAGACACATGTTCTCTAATAACAAGATACATTTGATGGTGTCTCATCCCAAAGTTAAATATTTTTTGCTAAATAAAGATGTGAATGAGAAACGTGTTGGATGGGTCACTAAAGTGATGGAATATGACGTACACATTAAGGTCACTAAGATCATCAGTGGTAAAGTTTTGTGTCAACAAGCTTAGTTTGTAGAGATTTGAAGTCAAAGGTAGAAAAGAACATAGTGCTCCTTACTGAATTTCAGGATGATAACCAGATTGATTGGCTGTCAAAAATGAAATTTTTTATCCTTTTAGGAGAATACCCTGCAAGCATGGAAAATTTTCAAGATGAATTTTCTGTCTTGATATATTCCTTATGTTATGGTGGATAATGTTATCTTTTGAAGGGATTTGAATGGTGTTATTCTTCGGTGCATAGGACCAAAATAGGTAAATAAGGTACTAGAATAATTTCACAATGGTCTATCAGGAGGGCATTACTCTTCATGCACAACTAGCTACAAAGATCATGAGAGTCGGTTATTATTGGCCATATTTATTCAAATATACCCATTTTTGGATAAGGAAATGCAAGGAATGTGATTTTTTTCATAGAAAGCGTAGATTGGCAGCCCTGCCTCTTCACCCAATTCAGGTCAACCAACCTTTCATCCAATGGGGGTTAGATTTCATCGGGATGATTAATCCTCCATCAAGTGATGGACACAAATGGGTCGTCACCATGACAGCTCACTTTACACATTGGATAGAAGCCATGGCACTTAAAGAGGGAAACGAAAATTTTGTCCTTGAATTTCTCGGAGGGAATAATGACACATTTTTGAGTTTTATTTATAATAATTTTAGACAATGCAATGGAATTTCTTAGTTTAAAATTAACTAAATGATCCGTCAAGAATGGGGTTTATCTCAAAACTTCATCCAATTATTACCCACAGGGGAATGGATTAGTTGACTCCAGTAATAAGAATCTCATATGGATCATCAAGCGTACAATGGAAACCAATAGAAGAACTTGGCACACTTAGCTCAAAACCACCCGTGGGTAGATCGATCACACCCAAAAGGGCTATTGGGAATTCACCTTTTATGTTGGTATATGGGAAGGAAGAAAAAATCTCGTTATCTCTAGAGTTTCCTTCTTTGGAATTGGCACATAAACTGGAACTTATGGAAAATGATTCAATGATAATTAGGTACTTTGAACTAATGGAGTTAGAAGAAACAAGGAACAAGGCAATGAAGACTCTAGAACAACACCAATCTCAAGTTAAAAGATATTTTGACAAAAGGGCATCCAACAAGGAGTTCCATGAAGGAGATTTGGTTCTCAAATGGAATGCTGATAGGGTCAAGTTGGGTATGCATTTTAAATTTGATTCCCTCTGAGCATACCATAAATCATCACAAGTCAGCAAGGAAGTAAATTCATTCTGCTTATCCAAACTCAATGGAGAAGACTTTCTCATTCATGTAAATGGGATTCATCTCAAATATTTCTTTTGATAATTTTTGTGTATGTACAGTGTTTGTTTTGTTCATTTCCTCCAAGTGCTTTGCACATTGTTTTGTTTGATCTTCTCTGCTTCTTTTCGCTTTTGTTGTTTTTGAGTGTGCTCAATATATTTTTAAGACTCTTTTTCCCAATGGATGGTATAAGGCTACTAGCCTAATTCTTAACATGTAGGCATTCCCTGGATGTCACCAATGATGTTTACTTTTTTAAGTTACCTTTAACGAGAGGGTAGTTTTTTTAAAAAAAAATATAACATTTAGTGAAATTTATTTCCTAAGTTTTTAGGGAGTCAGGAGTTTTCCAAAGTCTAAAATGTCAAATTTCGTAATGCGAAGGTTATCTTACTTCATTTTTGTGTTATTTTGTAAATAAAATTGTTTCCTAGAGTTTCTAAGTCTGAAATATTGAAGTTCCAAAATTTTGAAACTTCGGGCTTTTAGGTTTCAAAGTTCTTGTTGGCATTTTTGGTCATTTTGGTGTTCAAGTTCCAAAGTCCAAAATTTGGAAGTTTAGAAATTTTGGAACTTCAATTTTTCAGGTTTCGAGGTCTCACTTTACACCTAGGGCTATTTTTGTTCACGATTTCAGAAGTCGAAATCCCGAGTTTCAAAAATTTAGAACTTCAGTCTTTAATATTTCAAACTTCGGGTTTCACATTAAAACGTTCATGCTTACATTTCAGATTTCAGACTCTCCACATAACATTTAATTCCTAACCACCCCATATGTGTTAGCTTTTAGGAATTAATTTCAGGTTTACCTATATAAACTTGGATTTTCACTCGTCATTTTCACTCTGACACCTCATTTTTTTACCGCACCATATCATACTTTTAGGCATCGATTTCAAGGTAATTTTTGGGTTTTCTTTAATCTTTTTGGTTTATATTTCCATGGTTTTGTTTGTTGTTTCTTTCCATTTTCTTCTTGCTTAAACATGGAAGCCACTTTGCCAATTCATTGTTTTTTTCATTTTAAATATGTTATTTGGTCTTTCGTTCAATCTTGCGAGCTTCAATCATGCAGGCATCAAGTCTCATTGAACCCAAGGATGTCGAAAAAAAACATCATTTCAGATCTTTAGAATCTTTTTCTTTCATTGGTGTTCTTTTGTTGGTGTGTCTTTTTGGAGGTTTACTTTTTCGCAGAGGTCTACTTTCGACATTTTGGAACTATTTGATTTTGGAGTTCGATTTCTCGAATTCATTTCTAGAGTTAGCACCTTTTCAGACCTTCGGGACTTGTTACTTTTTGGACCTTCGAATGTATGTTTTTCAAGTTTTGGAGAAGAGAAGACTTCAGATTTTTAGATTTTTGGATTTTCGACATTCATATTTTTTTCGAGTTAGATTATTTTCCGAGGTTTAATTTTCGACTTTCAAACTTTGGTGTTTCGAGTTTTCAAAATTGTTTCTATAAAATTTTCAAAGCTCGATCAGGATCCAAACCCCAAACTAATGTCTTCTTCTTCTTCAAAAGGAAAGGAAAAGATGAATTATACCTTCTTAGGAGTTGCCCTCATACATGCTTGTCCTCATATTTGGGAAACATTGGAGACACAAACTTGGGATAGGTGGATATGCCCAAATTCTGGGAAAGATTAAGAGCCCCTAATAAAAATATTGGATGCAAGCCATTTTTTACAAAGGGGCTTGCTCTCGTTGCTTGGTTTTCTTTCATCCATGCAATACCACTTCGAGTTTGTCTTGGCTATAGCAACTCACTTTGATAAGGCCTCTAAATCAGTGAAGGATGATGATGGAAAAGTTGTGATTAGGATGGACACTGATTTTTTCAAAGATTTATTCAAACTTATGGATGTCGAGGGATATGAAAAAATCTCCCCAGAGGCTATAATTGAATACTAGGATAAGGAATTTGAACTATGTACAAAAATCATGATGAAGAATTATTTGGCCAAGAGTGTTACCAAGCTCCCCAAAACATTGTTCTTCTTAGACTTCATTCAGCTTATTGTGCTTTTGCAATGAGTTTTGGGTCTCTCTTCAAAGAAGAGAATTTTAAGAGTGGATGTTTCTTTACATTGTTACCATTAAGAAACATAAGGAATTTATAAGATGGGGAGAACATATTAGTAGTTCAATTTGTTTTCAATTGGGAAATTTCTTGACTAAGAAAAATTCTTCATGACTTCTTTCCTCATCTATGTGGCAGCTGCCATGGGGGAATTTAACGGATTGAATACAAAGGGTGTTAGAAGAATTTCACAGATTTATGAGTTTTATCCTCAACTCATGATGGAAGAAGGGAGTAAACATTTCCACAGAGTTAATGATGCCTTTTTGTTGTCTTCCTTTATTGTTTTGATAAGAATTTGTACAATCACAGAATTTATGATGAAGCTTTCAAGGAGGTAAGGGAATGGGGAGCCATATATCTCCAATTCCCAACATTTACATACATCAGGGTTCTAGGTTTCCTAGGTGATCCTAATAAATTACCAAGATGCCCGACTGATAAATGGGTCTTGTTAGAACTAGTTCATCAATTGTTGGATTATCATAAGATTCAAAATAAACAACATAAGGTAGGAGTCTAGTTTCCCATTTCAATTGGAAGATACACTTGTGCTAGCATTTACAAGGAAAATAATGTTGATGGAGAAATGTCTGAAGTTACCTTGCAAACTTTCCACCCTAGAACTAACTTTGATTATTGGGGAAAATTTAGCAAAACAAGGTTGGCTAGTTCCCATGTTCCTCAATTAGAAGATATTTGGATCCACTATTGAGATGAGGTCATCATTAGATAGCGGTAATTTGAAAGATTAACTCTTGATGAAGTTAAATAGTATGGTGTTATAGATATCCTTGATGGAATCAAAGATGATGATGATGTGCTAGACCTAGTTTATAGGAGTGACAACATTGTTAATCAACCATTACCATGGATTGATTGGTATCAAGAAGAATTTTCTAATACAAAGGAAAGGGTAGGGCCCATCTTGCAAATAACATATGATTGGCTAGCTAATTTGGGAATCTCACCCAAAGGGTTAGACCAACCTATAAGAATGGAAGCCCATCCAACCCTAAGTTTTCCTACACCTACAAAAGGTAAGAGGTCTACTCAGAAGGCCACTACAACTCCAAGAAAGATCTCATTTGTTGTTGGTAGTTCTTCTCTTACAAAACCTCTACTTGCTAAGGTTGTGTCTTCTACAGTGTAGGTATCTAAAGTTATTGATGTTAGTGCCTCTCTAATTGTATCACAAGGTTTTCCACTTTCTCTTTCACTACCATTATCACCATCCTCAACTCCACCACCTCCATCATTTTCTACCACTCCTTTGATCATCTCTGCTTTTCCATCTCCATCTATGGCCCAAGTTTTCTCATCCCTTCCTATTCTCTTAATTAGAGAGATGATTGGGTCTCCACTTTCCACTCCATCTTCTTATCATCTTCTATTTCCTTCCATTTCCATTTCCATTCTTGTTTCATCTTCTCCCAAAGCTATTCTAACTCCCACACCATCTATCATTACCACTTCCATTTCAACTTGTGTACCGGTGTTATTTTCTCCAGGCCCCAAGTTCAAATATGACTATTCCTCTCACATCTGCATCTGCTATACCTGAATGGATATATCACCAGACCCCCAAGAAAAAGAAGAAGGTGTCCCTTGTAGATGTGATTGATCTAAGCGTGTTAGAACCCACTCTAAAAAGGCCAAACAGCCAAGGGTTGTTTCTAACCTATCAATAAGCTAGTCAGGAGAAAGGTTCATAGAGATAGCCACCCCCATTGAAGGAAAAACCAAAGAAACCATTACTGTAGTAGATTATCAAATCTCTCAGTTTTCTTTAGGAAAGGCAACACATGAGGGTGCAAAACAGGATGTTCAAATGGCCCTTGGGAATTTTTAGTAAAATATGACAAAGATAAGGCTTCTAAAGATGAATTGAAAGCAAAGGTTGAACAACTCATTGCTCTTTTGAAGAAAGTCACACAACCTACTCCAACCACAGATCCTTCAACTACGACTACTCTAACTATCTCTTCCCATCTTGATGATATCTCATATCATGAAATTGAGAAGATAGGTCAGAAGGGATGATTGGTTGACAGGTGGATTGAGTGTATGCTCCATGAGACTAACCCTTTAATCAAAATAGTTATGGAATTATACAATGATTTGCAGATGGAGAAAGTTTCTATTCGAAAGCTAGATGAAATCCTCTTTGAGGATATTAATAATTTGAACCTGAATTTGACTACTTGGGAGGAAATTAGATAAATTAATATAGATCTACTTCTCAGTGAGGGTGTAATTAATAACGCCTATAATTTGTTTGAGTAACAAAATGCTATGGAATTCAGATCCCAAGTGTTGCAATATTTGATCAAGCTACTAGAGGATAAACGTGTTGAAATAATGCATGGACCTTAAGTGACATTTCAAAACAATTTGATAACATCAACTTTAAATTCTTCAACAAAAATATTGATGTTGTTCCGATTGATCATATTAAAGCAAGTTTCAAAGGTTTAGTTAAGGAGGATGTTGAGGTGACTAGAAATTTCAATATTAATTCAATTCACAGATTAGTTTCATGTCATAATTTCATAATTCAATCAAGAAAGTGGTGAATAAATTGAAAATACTTCCAATAAAGTTTACGAGAAAGCTTGATACAACTGATGTCGTGAATCATTATTTGTGTGGGCTAGAGGAAGAAGGGATACAAGGAATTATCAAACCTTTCATATATTACAAGCACTATTTGGCTATGTGGGAAATGATCAGGAGAAACATTAACAAGAAAGCAGATGTTACAGTCCCACTAAAGCCTTGGAAGCCATTTGTTGAATGGTTCTAAAGCTCGAGTCAATCAAAGTTGCAAGGTTGACTTTGTCAAACCCATGCAACAACTTTTTTATATTTATGGGATCTTGTTCCTTAAACTTAATTGCACTCTAGTTTTAGTAACTAGTTAGTTAAAGGTTTAGTCGTAATGGCTCAACCTCTGGAACCTATAAATAGTTAGATGCATTAAGTTAAAAATAGACCTTTTAGATCATTTGGGAAGTTACTCTTCAAGCTTGGAAGATTGCTTCATATACTTTGATCCTTTCAGTTATATTCATAACAATATTTTGTAGTGAAATATTTGTTTTATTGTGTTAATCATTGATAAATTTATAGCTTATGAATGTTTAATCCCTTGATGTGATTGGTTAATATACCTTTATCTCAGTTATCCTATTTCAATCTATGTGAAAAGTGATATAGTTACTTGAATATCAGTTGTGGAAAAGCTATTTCCTTTCTGTTACAAAGTTGCATTATTATTTATAGTCATGGATGGAGGAAGATTGCAAGACATGTGCATATCATATATTGTTGTGAGGATTTGATTGTGTATTTAAGTAGGTCTATCTGTTCAATATACTTGGTGCATCACCTTATTTTTTTATTTTGTTTATCTTTGAATTTAAGCCCATAAATTGAGTAGATTAGAGTTATTTTCAAATGTTTTAGCCTTGCATATTGATCTTAAATCAAGTGCTCCAAGTCTCAAAGGAATTCGGCCTTCTCGGAGGTTCATCCCAAGGTGACAAGGTCCCACACCTTGGGGATGTTCCAACGTTACACGGGATCACTCGAGGTTCAACTGGTGTACGATCCATGTGATAACATCTACTATGACCTTTGGTACAACATACAGAGCACCATATCTTTGGCCTCATATTTCTCTTTGGTGGTGAACTATTTCTTAGTCCTTCAGTCATCTGAATCTCCTGTTGTAGTTTTAACTTTGCTAGTTCTAGTTGCACCCTTTTTAGTTCAGTCTTTAATGAAGTCTCATCCTCTCTTCTTCATGGTTAGGATTCCAGTTTAATTTCCATCTCAATTACATTTGATAATGCTTTAAATTGTTGTGAATCTAATGTTTCTCTAAGGTAGGGAAGTATCCCCGAGGTGAACCACTCAATCCTCTACTTATCTGTCAAGGGCTCTTCCAATTTTCTTGTAACATTCTTGAATCTCTGAATAAAATCTTTCACATATTCCCCTCTTTTTGTACAAGGTCTCTCATCTTTCTTACTCCTTTTGTCGGCGCTTCTGGAAAATGGAAGTTTGTTTTAAACTCTCTTTCAATGTCAGCCCATGGTTTTTCTCCTTGAGAAATTATCTTCATGTACCAACGCAGTGCATCATCTCTTAATGTGTATACAAAATCTTGTAGCTTAATAGATTCATCTGTGGTATTATTGTTTTTCCAAGTAAGCTTCTAATAGAAACAAATGTTCTAGGGCATCGCTGGAGTCCTTGTCAAAAATTGGCAATTTGATTTTATGATCCATTGATGATCGGTTATTCACTCTTGACTGAATAACGGGTTGTTTCTTAACTTTCTTTACCTTCTTTGTCTAGTTATGAACTAATTTTGAATTATTCTTTCTTCCCTTATCTCTACTTAATTCAATATCAAAGTAAAGTTTTCCTAGTAGTTCTTGAAATTCTCTCACTATCTCTTATCTTTTTTGACTCTCTTATCACAATGTTTGATATTTTTCTCCGAACTTATTACTTTTTCTATGTTCTCAAATGGTGTATTAAGCGGCACATGGAATGGCATCTTCTCCCGGGGGGTCATCTTCTTTGGGCTTTTATGTTGGTTGGGGGCACATCTTTATTTGGTGACTTTTTATACCTAATATTTTCCACAACTACCTTCATATCTTTATTATTCCTTAATTTGTCTTTCTTCTAATCCCTCATCACTCCTCTTCTTATTCAGTTTTTCCTCCTCTCTTCCTTGGTTTTCCTCTCTATCTCTTTCCTCATTTTTCTCTTCTATAGCCTCTATCTTTTCTTCTTCTTGTTTATCTATATTTTCTTCCTCTTTATTCTCCTCATCTACTATTTTTATTTTCTCTCTAAATTCTTCAATTAACTCCTTCATTCCAGTGACTTCTTCTTCTTCTTCACCCTTTTCCTTAATCATTAATGGGGTTCTTAACTCCTCTTCATTCCATCCTTCGCTTCTAATACCATTTTAAATGTTGGTTCTAATCCTCCTACTAATTGTTGTAGATCCCTCATTAGGATTTTTGTCTCGTTATTGCTGTTGGACTAGACTTTCTATAGTGTATTGAACCATGGGATTCCATGGGGTAACAAAACCTTATTGGTCTCCGCAAGATGCGGGTATTATAGCTAGACTTGATGCATCCTCCTCCATTTCTGGGTAAGCCAATTTTTGGCCTCCACTTGACGTGGGTGAATCTTCTTTCTCTATTTTCTTTTCTACTTTCTTAACTTTATTCAATTTATCCTTCCTCTCATTCATTTTCTTTGCTCTTTCTTCTCATGATATCTTTTATTTTTCCAATTTTTTCTCTGTTTTTTTTTTTTATGTGGCTATTCTTTCCTTTTCATCCATCCTCCTCATTTTAGTTACTCTTTTAATTTAACTTCCTTATTTTTCTTAATCTCCTCTTTGCCAACTATCTAATTTTGTCTTTTTCTTTTTCCCCATATCATCTTATTTCTACCACCAACTAGCACCCCTTTATTTCTCACAATTCATGTTTTTGGATTGCCCTCATTGTGTATGCCATCCCGCATGGTGCATGTCCCCCTAAAGGAAATTTTTTTCTTCTCTAATTAATCCATTTTCGATCATTAACACTTTAATTAAGAATGGAACTGACTGAAGAAATCAACCGCGGGCTCCAGCTTAGAACTTCTTGTTTCTTGTTATCAAAACTAGTCCAACCTTGAATTTCCCACGTGATTATGTAGGAATCTAGAGTAGTTTCATACCAATAATCGATTGCTCTGGTCCACAGTTCATCAATATATTTTACTATGGTTAATTTTTCTACAGTCCACTCAAAAGGTTGTCTTAAATACATCCACGACCATTCTATCCTCTTTGCATGTGCTAATAAACAAGGCCACAACTGATGTGGAAACTGGGCCCAAAATTATTCTCCGTACTCTCCAAACACTTATGCTTTTGTTTCCTTATAAGTTATCTTCTTCCTTTTTTATTCTTCTTTTATGAATATGTCAATCTTCTTCTCCCACCACTTTTCAATTTCTAACAATGCGGGTTTCCAATACCCTGGTGGTGAAATATTTCCTCACATTCGCTTAACACAAGGGACCTAGGCTCAAACACCAAATGTTTTCGTAAAACCATGACAGTATTGTGAGGCTTAGGAAATTTGACCTTAGTTAAGGATGTACTGGAAATACACCACATCTACTTTAAGAATAGAAACATAAAGGAAAGCATGCAATATATTTCATCCCAAACTCCAATTTTTATTTATTTATCAATAATAATTACATCATTCTCAAGTACATGCATAATCTCTCATTTTATCTTATCTATCTCAAATCTCGTACAAAATCTCTCAAAATGGTACTCACACATATGTTCCTTGTGACGTGCCCTTATACAAAAGGTTAATTACAATAAATATACAAACTCGATACATTCCAAAAGTCACTTCCTTTGACTCGTGCCTCTGCCGAATTTTTCCTCGTCTTCAAGCTTAGTTTGTCTTCAATCCATGGCTTGATGTCGCTTTCCGTGGCTCTTTCCATTGTAGACGCAAAGCATTTTCCGATTCTTCGCAGATTTCTCCATATATCATGTTTTTATCTAGTTTATTGCGGTTTTTTTCTTTATTAGCGGATTCTTCTAATCTTCATCAAACATCTTCTATCGTCTGTGGATTCCTCTATATGTATGCCGAGTTCACTTAGTATTTTATGGAATCTTCCTTTCATACGCAGATCTATTCTTTATTCGTAGCTATCCTCTATTCTTCACGGATACCTACGGCTTTGGCAGCTATTTCCTTAACTCTGCAGCTTATCCAAACTTTGATGAATAACCTTGTCAATAGGATTCCACCGATATACTTCATCAATAGGTCTCGGTCTACTACATCCTTTCCCATCTGAATAGCTTTCTTCCTGAACTTGCTAGTATACTCCTCCACATCTTGGCCTTGTTTCTACCTAAGATATTTCCAATACATGGACCTCTCTTCCTCATAACAAATAGGATAAAATTTCTTTTGGATTAGCTTCTTAAAAACATCCCACTTAGTAATTGGAGGAAGCTTCTTAACAACCAATGTATGAACATAAATTTCAAACCAAGTTGAAGCATGTTTGGTTAACTTTAACCAAGAAAAGGAAATCATCCGACTTTCATTAATTTGATGCAAACTGAAATATACCTCCAATTGTGCTAGCCAATGGTTTATTTTCTCTGCATTCACATCTCCAAAGATAAGGCTTGATTTCGATCTTGGTCTCCGCTTCGAATAGAGGATGTGTGGGGATGGCATGAAACGGTTCTTCTTCAAAACCTACTCTTCACGATCTTCCGACGTCTCATTTGTAACACCAAGCTTCTCCATGAGTAGTCCCATGATGGACTCCAATTTCCTGATGGATAAGGAAATACTTCCCACATATTTGGACAGACTTGCCACATTAGCCTCCAACTTGTAGAAACACTCTTCATCGCTATCTTCTACATCATCTCTTCGAGCCATCTCCCAAATTCCTTGCTTCCACTTCCTTGTAGAAATATCTGCTTCAAAAGGAATAAGGCTACCTTCATTGCTTTCTTTTCCCTTTCGGGTAAGGGGCATCTAACTGCAATCTCAACACAAGTTAACCACACAAAATATTGAAATCTTAACTACTCTGATACCAATCTAATCAGAAACTACTTAATTCTAACAATCAACAGATCATTATGCTCATGAAATATGAATGAAGTATCTAAGTTCTTTATTAACCAATTTAAAGTGTAATGATCCATATACAATTAACTACAAATTGAAAAGAGAGAGACAAGAATGAGACCATATTTATCCTGGAGAAACCCAAGGTGGGAAAAATTCCAGTGGATGAGAAAATTAGCTCCCCTTCATTATGTGATCTCAAATGATACAACTTATTTCCAAATTGGCCTTTAAGAAAGATGAATACTCCTAATTATATCTTCTTGCTCACAATCTCTCAAAAAATTAAGAACTCTTCACAATGAAGAAATAAGAAAAAAATCCAACTCTCCAATTTCGCTCATAATTTAATTCACCCAAATTCACTTGCTAGAATCATTCTACAAGCTTGTATTTATAGTTTCCCAGCTTAGGGATGAGTGGAGAGGTAAAATGAATTGATTGGGAAGCTCATACATTTGCAATTGTTTAGTTCCCGAGTTCTAGAACCATATTGCACAAGACCACCACTTGATGCGAGACCAGCGCTTTACATAACCGTCGTAGTAGTTTTGCAATCAAGTGTTTTTACACCGAATGGCGCTTACACATAACCACCAAGGTGGTTGCATGACTGACAACTAAAAATTCCCCAAAATAGAAAAGTAAGGCCATGAAACGTCATTCGAAGTTGTCTTAATCACCCCTAACCTGACTGGACCATCTTATAAAGACATAATAGGCTGAGAACCTGTTGATCAAGTATCAAATATAGAGAATACATAGAATGGGATTTTCCTGATACATTTTTGGATCATGTATGTTGAATATGGATAGTTTTGGGTTTAGAGTTGGACTCGCATAAACATATTTGAGTGTTGGCATATGATGATCCCAATGGTTGTTATATGGTTTTGGTTCATAAATTATTTCAGTGCTTGTTTATATTCTACTTCATTTATTTATGGATTCTATTTTAGATTGATAAGAGACTTGACATATGATTGGATTTTTTTCACCTAGTGTTTTATATATTGTGACCCTTGTTCTTGTAGCGGGTATTTGTATGTCTTGTTTTGATTCTTGTTATTGATTTGTGCTTTATAGTTACCACTTTTTATATTATGTTATCTTTCAACCTTGTGTTAAACCCTTGTAATCTATAGCATGATTTTGATTGTTATCTAATGCCTTGGGATTCTCATATGGTTTTGGGTTATACCCCGGTCAAAACATGTTTCAACCCTTCTTAGTATTCCCACTTTGGGGGTTGGCTTGAATAAGATCATGTGCATGCCTTTTAATATAAACATGTGCTTGAAAAAGGTATGGTACTAAATGAACATGTGAGGTTTCATGATGGAAAGAATTCCAGATCAAGAAAACTTGGTGTCATTTACAAATTTCAACATATCAAAAAGATGACTCTAACACAACATTATTTTTATTAAGATCACAACCTGACGGAATCTACAATCCATTTCCCTATACTAGGACGGTTACAAAAACATGTAAAAAACTTAGGATACACCGGGGATGGTGTCTTATGGAATAATTTTGACTTCTTATTTTTTCATAGGTTCAATAGTGGCTCGATCTCTCTCCAAGATCACAAGTAGCTCTCAAATGAGACATTGGGTAGGATTTTATAGATCAATTTTCTACCCATTCGGATATTGAATTTCCTTCTATAATCCTCTCCCGAGCCCACTCAATCTGAAATTTGAATTCATACACACTAATGGCGTCCAAAAACCTTGTTTTGGTAGTTAAGATAAATTCCTCTCGAAGGTTCCACGTACTTAGTTGAGCTAATTGTTCAAGCCTTCACATACCACCTTTTCGTTTCACCCTCTTATCTCCATTTCCTCACACAATCTATATTGTGTAATTTGTGTGTGTACCTCTGGTTTACTTTGTTGGAACAATAATAGTAAGCTACTTATTAACCCTCACTTTGTGTTCCTAAAAATATTATATTTAATAATAATATTAAATATAACTATAAACTTTAGTTTATAGTTAATAAATAAAAATATGAATATATTTTTATTTATTAAATATAAACTAAGGTTTATATTAATTGATTTAAAAATCAATTTAATTGAAAGGTTGTTTTGAAAATTCACATCCAATCACCCTAAATCAAATAGCGCACATAGGCCCGAGGAAAATAGGTCGTGAGAGATGGTAAAAGGATTACCTTAAATATAGGAAACCAAAGAGATTTGTGTAGCATACTTTGGATCCTATGTAAAGGGGCAAGGTCTATTCTCTCGATAAAATGTACCTATGCCCATAAAAATTACATACACCCATCGATGCATATGTGTCACATGTTTTTACTTTTTTTTTTTTGAAATTTTTGTTGAAAAATGTATTCTTGTGATTTCTCGAATTTAAACTCGTGACTGCAGCTTACTAGTGCTTGGTCAAACCAACTAAGTGCGCATAAGAACAGATGCAAGCATTTGTTGTAAAACTCATATATTGAATAAATCGCCACTTCGATGTAACAAATAACAACAGGACCCACCCATAGATTTGATGGGGCATGGTCTTAGATGGTGCATTCTATCGAGAAAATAGACGCGTCAACGTGTAAAGGTACATTTCATACACGAAACCAATAATTTATCTCGAGTCTTAAAGGATATTTCATTTCCAACTTAGTAGATGTTTTATCCACATGATTTGATAGACGTACTTCTCTGCAAAATATGATGTAACGGTTGTAAGATTAGTTTTGGGGGTTTTTTCGTGCCTCGATCATCTTTAATGTTTGGGCTAGCATCCAAATTGCCTTCCTTGAGCAATATAATTCAAGTTTTATAGAACATTAGTTTCATCTTTTCTAGAATCCCATCATAAATCAATGGCACTTCACACTAGATGTCATCATTAAATTTCTTACAAAAATAAAGGCAATATCTATACACATGTATCGGTGCCTAATTTGTAGATCAACCCATATTTTCCAAAATTTCCATTTGTAAATGACTAATTCCATAATGTTTTTATCTGCACTTGTGTTTATTTAGACTTCTTATCTAAAATTCTAACTCCAAGTTGTTATGTTCTAGTAAAATTTCAGTATAGAATAGGAGTAGTAGAAAGATAGATTGTTCAAAAGTAATACGATAAATGTTTAGAGTCAAAAAAAAAAAAAGATATCCTTAAATCCCAATGCTTTAAATGCTAGATAAGATATCCTTAATGCTCAATGCTTTAAATATAATACCATTTGGCAAAGTTTCAAATGTAATTGCATATTATTGTTTATCATACCTATAGATTTTACTACTAAAATACACAAAACCAGATGTTACCTTTCAAGAAAGCACTTCATTAACTCCAAAAGTAAATTATCTTTGAACTTCAAGTGAAATTCAAGGGATTCTACTTAAGTAATGTCCCGAACTATTCTAAGTATGCCCTTAGGAAATCTCATATTTTCTCATAATATAGCTAAGGCTTCAATATAAATTATTTAAATAAAAGGGTGTGAAAATTTAAATTTTCAAAGTTGGAAAGGGTATTAAACTTATCACATTAATGAAATCATTTGTATTTTTTTACCCATTGTTCAAATAGTATTTTATTAAAAATAGATTTTTACATTAATTAATTATATATATATATATATATATATATATATATATATATATATATATATATATATATTGAAGTGGTGGATCATATTTTTAAATCAAATTTAAAGTAATATAATCAAGACAAATTAATGCCATAATGTTTGAAGAACAAATTATAACAAATCAAAACTATATACATATTCAAATACATCTATGTGAAATATAGATAGATATCAATTTTTTAAAGACTTTTACCTTGAATTTTATAAATATCAAGTTTTTTTATGAAATAGTTTATTTCTATATATACTTTGATATTAATATCATTTCTTTTGAAAAGTATGTATTAATGGTTTCTTTTGATAGGTAGCTAAATATTGGGAAATCTTTAGAACCCCTTCAAAAATTTGTATCTCCATGAATGCAAATAGAGAATTATTTCAATTAGGGAGGAACACCCAAATTTTTGCATGCAACTTTAGATCTATCACATTTAAATTTCATTTAAAAACTCATGTTTTAATTTATTTATTAATAGAAAAATGGGTGTTAACAATTCATTTTAATTGTATTTATGTCTCAGAAGCATATAATAGTCTGGATATTTCGTAAAACACTAGATTTTATTTTGAATTTTGTCTTAAAAGCGTTTAAATAATAAATCAAAATGAGTTCTAATAATTTTAACACGGATAAGTCATAGATGTTAATTGGAACTAACTACAACAACTAGAAAACTTGGTTGAAAGCATAATTTATGGCGTAAAACTATGGATTGTTGTGAATGGCACATAAAAGGTGCTCGTAAGTAGACAAGTAATAGTGGACAACATTTTTACATTTCAACAAAAAGTACAAGAAGTAATTTTTATCATTCTACGGAGTGCGTAGGATGAATTTCTATTACACATCGAAAACCAGGAAAGCCCTTGTGAAGTGTGGAAACTGCTAGAATCGATGCATGAAGGTACAAGACTTTATAAAATCATAAAATTGATTCTTGAATTAATGACAACTCCCATGAAGAGGGATAAAAAAGTAATTAATTTTCTTGCTAAAATTAAAAATATTAAATCTCAATTAGATGGATGTAATTGTGATTTAATTCAAGATAAATTACTATATTTTATCATTCAAATGAACATTCATGAAAGGTTTAGGAACTTTATTTCAATCCAAAAATCTAAATGTCAAATTGAACAAGATATTCTTGATTTATCCATGTTAAGTTCTCTCCTGATTCAAGAAGAGAAAGTTATGATGAACGTTGATTCAAAAGAGAATACCATTCAGGCACTTCTCACTCTAAAACCTAATAATATATTCTCTAAGTTTAATATGGATCAAAGGTTTAAATCAAATTTTAAACCCTTAATAAAGATAAGAAACCAGTGAATAATCACCTAAAATTTAGTTTTGATGGAAAATGTCATAATTGTGGAAAATTTGGTCATAAAAAGGAAGATTGTAGGAAAAAGAAAAGTAAACCAAATTTCAACAATCAAAAAGGAAACAAACCAAATCAAAATAAACACAAGAATCGAAAGAATAATCAAAAACCTAATATTTTTGCTTTATAAGTTGCATTATTTACTACAAAAAAAAATGAATGGATCCTAGATAGTGGTGCTTCTAGGAACATGACCTATATGTCATATATTCTCTCTGATATCAAAGAATGTAACGATCAAATTTATCTAGGTGATCATTCTATTCTTGATGTTCAAAGTCAAGGTAAAGATAAAGTTTTCAATGGTTATATAAATGATGTTTTATATGTTCCTAAATTAAAGATGAATTTATTATCATGTTCTCAATTAACTCAAAATAACTATAGCATCATTTTACTTAAAGATAAATGGTACATTAAAAATGAATTAGATATTATTATTGTAGAAGGTATTCAAAAGAATGGCTTATATATATTTAAAGGTTTTGCATCTCGCTTCCTATATTTCTTCGTAAAATATGAATGATTTATTGTTATGGCGTGAAAATTTAGGGAATGTTAACTTTAGGATCATGTATGATATGTCTCATCTTAACCTAGTTATTGGATTTCCTCCTATCTCTCATGCTCGTAAAACTTGTGAAACATGCTTATGCAATAAGCAATATGCAAACCCCTTTCATAGCCATCATAGTACAAACTCCTTTGAACCTCTTGGACTTGTTCACAGCTTATTTTAGAGGACATTTAGAAGTACCTTGTATAAATGGTTCATTATATTTAGTTACTTTCATTTATGATTATTCTCATATGATTTGGTCATTTTTATTAAAAAAATATGACGTTTTATCTAAATTTAAATAATTTAAATCTCTAGTTGAAAATAGTTCTTATCATAAAATTAAAAGGATTAGAACAGAAATGGAGGGGAATATAGTAGTAAATAATTTGATTCCTTTTTTGTCGAATGTGGAATACAAAGGGAACTTACCACTCCCTATTATCCTCAACAGAATGCTATTGTAGAAAGGAAAAACTAAATCATTATTGAAATACCCAGAACCATGATTTTCTCAACACAAGTCCCTAAATTTTGTGGGCTGAAACTATGAATATAACAGTTCTCATTCTGAACAAAGTCCATATTAAAGACTATTCCAAACAACACCTTTAGAAAAGTGGACTAACAAGAAACTTAATGTATCTCATTTGAGAATTTTCAGTAGCCCAACCTCCATTTTCATTCTAAAGCTAAAAGAAATAAGTTAGATCATACCTCGCATCCTTACATTTTTTTAGGCTAAGGGGGGTAAAACAAAATTTCTAAGGATATATGATCTTTCTAAATATGAAGTTATTGGGCACATAAATGTTAAAATCCTTGAAAAAAATATTAGTTGTTCTTCCTCTGGGTTCTATTATTTATAATGAATCTAATGACTTAGAAAATGATGATGTTGATGAATGTAATGAAGAGAAAATGGATTGTAATAATAATACTAAAATTGAAAATGAGTATATTCTTGTGTCTTCTATAACTAAACAACCTAAGTGGGATCAATTTATTCTCCAAAACACTAATCATAATAATATTCATAAGATGACTAGAAATTGTCATACTTATCATGCCTTAGTGACTATGTATGAGATAAAACCCCAATATTTCAAGAGGTTTTCTATGAGAAAAATATGAATAAAAGCCATAAAAACCTAGTAAAATGTCTTAATTAAAAATCAAACTAGGGATTGTGTTCCTCCTCCGAATTACATGGTATTGTTGGATCTCAGTGGCTTTGCAAAATCAAGTATAATATTGATGGAAATGTTGATAAGTTTAAATCCAGTTAGTAGCTTGTGGGTTTACTCAAAAACCCAACATTGACTATGTAGAAACTTTTTCCTTGTTGCAAAAATTACTATTGTTAGGATTCTCATTTCCTTAGTTGCTCAATATGGTTGGCAAATTCATAAAATGGATGTTAAGAATTTCTTTGGGAATGGTGATTTAAAAGAGGAAATCTACATAACCCAACCTTAAGCTTTTGAGGAGCCTAGAAAAAAACTTTGTTTGTAAACTAAAAAAATCTCTATATGGCTTAAAACAAGCTCTTAGATCTTGGTATACAAAAATAAATAGTTTTTTCAAATATATTGGTTTTAATAATTTCTCTTTTGATAATAATATCTTTGTTAAAGTTGAAAATAATCAAATTATGCTTATTGTATTATATGTTGTTACAAGAAATTTGAATATTTTGGTTCTTAAAATTAAAGCTAAATTGAAACAATACTTTGAAATGATTGATTTAGGATTATAACATCATTTTTAAGCATGTTATTTTTCAAGATAAAAATCTATTTTTGTATTCCAATCACAATATGCTACTAATTTACTTAAAGTAAATAATGTTGTTTATTATAAACTAGTTATTCATATTGAATTTGGTTGTAAACTAGATTCTAAACATGCATGCGAGTAATTAAACCCTACTTTGTATGGGCAACTTGTAGGTAGTTTGATCAATCTTAAAATCATTGGGCCTAATATTGCATACATGTAGTAGGTATTGCCTCCAGATTCATAAATTAACAATATCATGATAATTGGAAGTTATCCAAAATAATATTAAGATATGTTAAAGGAACTTAATTTTTCTTTGTATTACACTTCTTATGATAATGCTTGTTTGCATTGATATTGTGATTCTAACCATGCTAGTGATGTAATAGATATAAAAATTTACAATTTGATATGTTTTCAAGTTTTGTAGAGATTTCATTACATTGAGTAGTAAGAAGAAACCAACATATTTCATCTCTTCTACCGAGATACAATATAGAAGTGCAATGGAAGCAGAAAAGAAGCCATGTGGACAAAGTGGTTGGAAATTCACATGGAAGTTACATGAATTACTCCTCTCTTATGTGATAGCCAGAGTTGTTTTTCTATTGAGAATAATCTAGTTGAGCATCAGCAAAAAAATCATATCGAGATTCATATGCATTTCATCCTAGATAAGTTTCTTTGTGGTGATATAGATCTCCTTCTTTTTCCTATTGAATATCAAGTTACATATATATTCATGAAGCCATTGTGTGTTGTAAAGTTCTACAAGTTTGATACAATGTTTGGCCTTTAAAATTTTTCATTGAGGGGAGTGTGCACAATAATGCCATCTCTTAGCGGTCATCCATGTCTTTTCTTTTTCATATTTATACTTCTTCTCCATAAAATCATTATAAAGATATTTTATGATCTAAGTAAACATCTCTATATAATTTTATTGTGTAGTTCAATAACAAAGCATCACTTTTTAAAGGAGGTCCTTACTTTAAAAAATTCTCCTAAGGTGCTTATATATTTTCCATGAGAAACTGTAATATGTAGTCTCACAAATCATACTTAGCCTAAATCATCACTTATGATTTACATGGATTCCAAATCCTTTTATACAAAAAGGTAATTTTAGCATGATGAAGGTGTATAAATCCTTTAAAATTAATATGCTAGCCTAAAACCCTCATCATGGTTTAAGGATTGTAAATCTTGTTGTATAAATAGGTAATGTTGGCATATAACCCCACTTAATATTAAGGGGGGTGTTGGAACAATAATATTAAGTGGGTTATTAACCCTTACTATGTTCCTAAAAATATTACATTTAATAATAATATTAAATATAACTATAAACTTTATTTTATAGTTAATAACTAAAATTTTGAATATATTTTTATGTATTATATGCTACTACGGTATTGTTCCCCCTAAAGGAGGGAGGGCGTACATCTCCTAATCGAGTTGGGTCGTCCCCTAATGAAACGACCAACCCTCACCTTCATTGGTAGGCCCTCTAATGGCAGGGGGTCCCTTATCCGATAGGCCCTCCAGGAGGAGGGGACTCCTCTCTAGAAAGGATAGATGGATGGGGATGACTAAAATTAATTGTGTAATGGTAGGTGAGACTCACATTACATATATCGGTAGGCGAGACTCACATTATGCATACCGAAGGTGACAGATCAAACATTCCCATAGATATATAGGTAAATAATCCATCCATCTACATATATAGATAAGGGACGGCCATCTGGTGATTGTTAATTTGGAAAAGAGGTAGGTGGGGTCGAGCCTATCTGATCCATATGGGGAGGGGACGAGTAGAGAGGGTAGAATATAGGGGCAGGCCGGGGACGAGTCTATATCCATATGGAAAGGGGGCATATTATGTATCTGATATTATGGTATATAGACCCTTCCCCTATCCTATATAAATTCTAGATGGCCCCAATCCCCTATCGGAGGTCTATTGGTCGACTCAAGCCTCGATTTGGTCGATTTCCCTATAGATCTATCTATATCTATGGGGACAAGTTACTCTCCCATTGGTTGAGAAAGGTAGGTCCCTCATAAACATATAGTATAATCCTATCACCTATCGGACCTCTATATAGAACTATCACATCCTTCCTGGAAATTCATAAATCGTGTCATATATTCATCACATATCATGTATAGAATGATGGCTTTATCTCGTATATGTCTCGACACCCTTTCTAGATATGGATTCAAGGGCATCTATAGTCAGCACTCACGCGCCCCTACCATATAGATCTCTCTGAAGGGGGGAGGGGAGGGGGTCCTCTATAAAGATGGATAGTTCAGGGGAGGGCCGGGGAGGACCCAACTTCTCAGACCCCTCTTGTTTCCCAATTCTACATATAGAGGCTTTCTCCTTTTTGGTATAATTTCCACCTTCTCCTATTTTATGTTTCCCTACGATAAGATAAGATATTTCAAGAAGGTTTCCCTATAGATATCTATATCTGAATTTTTCAAGCATTTATGCCCCTTATCCTCTTGAGCATGGCCCCTATCTCTATATGGTCATCTAGTGCCTTCATTATCTCGAGATAGGGGTGAGTATGATACAATATATTACAAGAGGGCCCAATAGAACCTACCTACCTACCTATATACATACATACATACATACATGCATATATATATATATATATATGGTCTACTCGCCCTAATCATGATGTTTTTCTCAAATAAAACCTCATATCGCACATATTTGATAAGCCATACTTTAGATGGCGTTGTTAAAAGATCATCAATTCCTAATGAAATAGCTGCATCAGTCGCTTGCTGGAAACCTGAAGTTTTGAGTTGATCTAATATATGTGATGTATATGCCATTCCAAATTGATTTACGAATTTGCTAATAAGCTGCTTCATAGCAGTTTTATTCATAACTTTATTATAAAAGGGCACTTCAAAGGGCACTTCGAAACAATTAGGTTCTGCCATAATAAAAATCTCCCATAAATAAGTTTTTATATTAATTTATTTTAAAATTAATTAAGTTGAAAGGGTGTTTTCTCGAAGTCACACCCGATCACACCAAATTAAATAAGGCACACAGGCCCAGGAAAATAGGTTGTGAGAGAGAGAGAGAGAGAGAGAGAAAATTGAGGTGAAAAAGTTGTGTTAGTAGACCAGTAAATTATGGTGGTTTCTTAATATATGAAAATCAATATCCTTGTGGTTTTTTTACCTCATAGTTTTTACCATGTTAAATATTTGGTATTATGTTATTTATTTATTTTATATTGTTATATTTAATTTAAAGTAACTTTATTTGTTTATCTCAAATTCCTATCACATACTCCATTTTAATTTCCTAAGCACTACTTCTTTACCTAAAAATTGTGCACTCTTGCACCTTTTCTCTTGATTGATCTCTACGATTCTTGTGTGCACTCTAATAATTGGTTGAAACTTCAAAATGCATGCATGTACTTGAATCTCTCATGATGTTCTTACATCAAACATCCCGGTAAGAAAAAGTGAGATTTGTCTCATGAGTTAGGCTTCGAGTATGGCCAATCTAACAAAGTTCCTTTGAACTTGTTTTCATGTATTTTTGCAAGGGTAAAATTCAGTGATGAAACATGACAACCATACCCTAGTGTCAAATGTTATGTGTGTAAACCCTCCCGAGTACTCCCAAAATCAATCTTCCCTTAGTTTCAAGCCTATATCCATCCTTCAAGTGATCATATTTGTTGAAATACCATTCTCCAAGTGTTTTAAATGTTAAATCAAGCTCATGAGGTTCTTCCAATATAGTGTTTCTCAAGGCAGTTTTCTCTGTGAACCTAAAAAGGTTATTTTTAGTCTTTCTGGGACAAGTGTGCACTCTCCGGGCTAGAGTTGAAGGATAAAATTAATCAAGAGGTGGTACTGAGGATATAATATCATATTTCAAGTGATTTAGGAATTTTTTGGAAAGTCTCAAAGGTTTAGGGACAATTTCAATAAAAATGGGTTTTTGAAGGTAAAAGAGCTTGCAGTTCAAAATAATAGCTAAGCTTCTGAACATGATCCCAAGAGCTCTAGAATTAGTTTGGAAGTAAAACAAGACATCATTATAAATTCAATTAAATTACCTACATGGTGGTATTCTTATATTTTTCACAACATCTATACATTTCTTTCCACAACTCATTCTTGAAGACACACCCTGTGATCTTGAGAAAGAAGGCTATTTTTTAGGGGGTTGTAGGAAGAATCGGACTTAAAAACCATCCCATTTTCTTCATAAGGATCTTGGTAGTTAAAATCATATAATTTTTCATCAAAAAATTCCTCCCGAGCTCCGAAAACTTCATCTTCAAGGTCCTTCCCAAGGTAAGCCTTCCATACTTGGCCAATTTTTCCAGTGCCACGTGTCAGCATGAGGCACACTTTTTTGTCACTTTTGTCTTGTCTCAAGGGGAAAATGGGGACAAAAAAAATATTCCCTAGTACCGCTTAAGCCCCTAGACCCATCGATGACCCTAGGAAGCCTCAGTAAGCCCTTTTGCCAATTTTCTAGGCCCCTACCTCATGCAACCTCATCTTGCCACTTGTCACCATGAGGCTAAGGCACACTTTTTTTTCCCTTCCATCCCATTCCAAGGGGAAAATGGGGACATAAAAATTCACCATCCCCCTTTCTCCCACATGGTCTCTCACATGACCCAAACTCAATCCTGATGCTAAAAACTAGCTTTTCTCCCTCATCCACCAACGAATCAATGATCACCACTTGTCATCATACCATACCATACCATCCCTTCCATACCATCCCAAGGGTACATTGGGGACATGAAAAATGTTCCCATGAGCAAGTTGATTTAAAATTCAAAAATGGTTAAGTCCATAACTCTCATGTGCTTCCACCTTCCATCACTCACTCCATCAATGCATTCACTCGTGCTCAAAGATCACTTACCACTAAAAATCACAACTTAAAAACATAAAGAAACCTCCTTAGAAGACATTAAAGAAAATTTTAAAGTTGGTTCATAGCATTCAAACACAAAAAACTCCTTCCATGCCCTAGACTTCAAAATCTTGTTTTGCTCATAATTTATGTTCCCAAACTTCGATTGCCATAAGATTTTAACTGATGGAGTCCTTGTGTAAACACATTTAAGAATATTAATTACATGCCCTCATTCAATCCATCATGTATTTTTTATATCCAAATGAAGTTTCCAACAAAAAATCACCTTTTCTCAGATCTACAAGAATCCGCAATCGAATCCCCTAAAAATTAGAGCAGATACTTGAAATGAAGTATGTAAACTTATAAAAGTCGTTTCATTTGAATCTGCACCAGGGGTACCACTTTACATTTTTAGTAATTCTCTATGGGATCACCTACTAAATATAGTAATTCTAAGAAAAATGTTCATTCATACTCCTTATTTCATTCCATCACGATCGAGACACTCAAAATTGGCAAGATTGACAAAAATGGAAAAAAATGGCTAAATGAGACCATAATGGTGAATATTCTAATAATAGCAAATGGTTGTAATGAGATAAAAAATTTCACATTTCAGTCCTTCACTCATCCTACAATGGTATTAGCACTCACGGGATCTCATCTCCCTGTTTCAAGTCAATTACCGCATTCCTCGATGCGCTGAGCGAAGAATGTCAAAATGAGAAAATTGCAATTGTGAATCGTGACCATGGAGTTGAGCTTTATATCACCAAAACAATAAATAAAAGCTACTTTTATTCCATTTCTTTTTGTTAGTGCTCGATTTAATCTCACCCTTTTATCCAGTGTATGCCTTCAAAAACATTCTTTGACTAGTTCGCCCATGTAAAAATGTATGCTTGAAGATATAATCATGTTGAATGTGAATGAAAACCTTATGTTTAGGGTGTGAATCCTCTTTTCAGTTGAGGAATGTAATAGTCATGTTGCCTCTGAAAAATCCTTGTGAAAAATGATCATGGATCAAGTTTAATCTTGAAAATATTCCTTGTATGTCATCCTTTAGAATTCCAGTGAAAATTTCATATTTTGCTCTGCCATCCGATAATACATGGCATGCCTCTATTGGTTGTGTCGTAGCAAACTCGGTTCGCAAAGCTACATCATTTACATAGTAACTACAAAGTGCAAGTTTGGCCCAAGGCCCGAAATGGTTTACGTGTCAAAACATGACTGGAGCAGGGTTTTGGGCCAAAGATGCATTCCTTGATATTTTGAGACCCGTCAAAGACACATGGTGTATTTTCAGCAAAGTTCAAAAGAGATAGGTATCGGTTCATATTGTCAATATTGCATCCAAAGCAGGTGAAAAAACAAATGTCTAAAATAGCCGTGCATTTTTGTTATGTCTAAGATTCAGACATGTGTCAAGATCTCAATAAAATTCAAAGACAGAGGCTCGGGTATATCTAATTTGCACTGTGGTGAAGTAATTTTATCCTTTTCTATATTTTCTTGGTTCAATGTGAGTAGGGAGATACTTTTCTATCTATATTTCCTAAAATTATTGTTGTTTTCTTCTTTCTCCCATCCCTTTATTCTTCCATTCCTTCTGATTGATAATCTTTTAAGTATGAAAACATTCCAGAATATTAGGGTCCAAACATTGAGAGTTGTATATCTGTACATTTTTTTTTCCTGCTTTCAATAAGGGAACCTCTCCCATTAAAGAGGAGGGACTTATTGTCCCCTGAATGTGGTTTCAACCCATGTTCCATTCTAAAACCCAATAGTTTTTGGTGACTCCACTGGGGAATTCATTGCAAATGGATTCCAAGTTTTAATAACAACTTTTTGATCATCTTTGATCTAGCGACTCCAAGATACACTCGGGGTAGAAGAACCCTTGGGGAAGAAGACCCTCATTTCCAACTTCTGGATCATCAAGGTTTCTCTCTCCCTTCTTCATCAAGAAAAATAAGAGGAACAAGATCTGTAAGCACTCCTTCTACTAGAGACAGAACTTCTGGAGTGACATCCCTCAAGATCAAATCAGTCCTAATTTGCATGCTTTGATTCTTGTTGGTGTTTCAGCTTCCTCTCAAAAATCTTTCTAAGGATGACAACTCCTCTACCTTGGGCCAAAGTGTTGGGCGTCTTGCTCTTCCCCACCATTACACTAATTTCCTAGAGGCAATAGAAATAATTTCCCTAAATTCAAAGGTGATGGGAAGGCTCATCCAAATGAACATATTGTAGCCTTCATTATTACTTGTGGTGTTCTCAGGGTTAAACATGAGGATATCTCTGTTAGGCATTTTGTGGAGACATTACAAGATAATGTTGCTGATTGGTTTTATCATCTCCCTACTGGATCCATCACTGATTGGGACACCATGACAACCCAATTTGAGCAGCATTTCAAACATGTTGAGGATGTACATGCCCTCTTAGCCCAAATTTCTAAAATCAAGAAAGAGTCACATGAGCCCATGAGGGAATTTGTGGCCAAATTCAATAGGTTGGTTCACAAGATCCCAATAAACACACACCATGTGGATCAGATCCAGAGCTTTTTCTTCCTCGGTCCCCAATTGCCTAAAGTGAGCTATGCACTTAGGAGAGCTGATCTGCCACCTTGGATGTTGATCGAGATTTTTGTTAGTGTTGAATATGATCTCGATCATGTCCGGAAAGATAAGGACTGAGTCATCCAAATCCAAAGCATCTCCTTCTTCCACATCTTCTCCGGGGCTAGTGTAGATCGGTTGGTATAGAAGCTTGCCAAAGCTGATCTTATTTCCCTCAAGAAGCAGTTCACCTAGCATGCTCCTTATCAGGATGTTCCTAGGAAGAATTTTCAACCCAAAAATCGATTGCCCTCTACTAAGACCAGACTAGCAATTGAAGGTCCACCTGTTAAAGTTCCAATCAATGCAACATGTGAAGTGTTGGAGCCTGATGATGAGGAAGAGGATGGAATCTGTGAAGAACATGAAGAGGAAGCTGATGAATAATTAGAAGAGTTGAATGGATCTCAAGTCCATTTTCTCACCACTGAAGGTATAGATGAGGAGGATGATTATGAAGAAAGAGTTGCAGAGATGAATAGTGAATCATTTGCTATCATGACTCGTGAGCAAGCCAACAAGAAGGAGAAAGTGGTGCAGCCTGCTAAAATATCTAAGGAGCCTCCTACGGTCATTCCAGTGATTGCAAAGAGAGGAGCTCCTATTCTAACTTCTTCCACATCCAAGGTAAGTTTTGTTGTCCCTTCCTCCTCTGTTTCTGCTCCTAAACCTTCTTGCCCTTCAAATGATAGAGTTGATAAGTCAAAAGTTTCATCTACTCCTGTCAACGATGCTTCATCTTCCTTTGGTTCTTTTAACATTATTCACCATCTTAAGAAAACTAAGATCCAAATCTCAGAAGCTGGATCCTACCAAACCCATCCCAAGGCCTTTGTTAAGATGGTATACTTTGTGAACTCTAAATCCAATCCTTCATCTCCTAGTTCTAAAGGTCTCTTGCCCACTCCATCTCTTTCATCTCAGCCAAGCCTTGTGGTAGCAGTCACTTCATCTGGTGGGAAGATCAAACCATTTTATGTCACCCTCCTCATAGCTGGCCACAAACTCAGCAATTGTGTTATTGATTCTAGTGCTTCAGACAATGTGATGCCTGCTAAGGTAGCTCATGCCCTAGGCTTAACCCTAACCCATGCTTTTGGTTCATGTTACTCAATGGAAAGTAGAGAAGTACCATTGGTTGGGAGGATCAAGGATGCACAAGTAGCCTTTTCGCTTTCCAGAGAAGAGAGTTTTAGCCACCATCTTGGTAGCTAATATTCCTCCTTCCTACGACATGTTGCTGAGTAGAAATTTTTGCAAAAATGTGGGAGGAGAAATCATGATGGATTGGTCACATGCTCTTATTCCAGTGAATGGGAAAATGAAGAAGCTACTACCTAAGAAACAAACTGAATATATTGTGCAAAAATAGATGACCCAAAGGCACAAATACTTTATGCAGACATTGGTCATGGTAACTACATGATCATGTCACAAGATGAGGCTAACCATCCTAAGGAAGTGTTTCTTGATCCTAATGGAATTTGGACTTTGGAATTTGATGGAAGCTACTCCTCAGCTAGTTCTAGAGCTGGTGTGGTACTTATTTCTCCTGAAGGGAAAATTCACCCTTTCTCTTTCAAGCTCCAATTTGAAAACACAAATAATACAAATGAGTATGAAGCTCTCATCCTCAGTTTAAGCATGGAAAAAGAGATGGGGATCAAGAATATCCTTTCTCGTGGAGATGCAGAGCTGATTGTAAAACAGGTCAGAGATCTCTATCAAGTGAAGAATAGAAGGTTGAAGCATTACATGAACCTGGTTTGGGATTCCATTGAGTTCCTTGATGCCTTTTCAATTGAATCCATGCCAAGGGAAAGGAACACTAGGGCTGATTCCTTGGCTGTCTCGGGGTCTCTACTGATCCCTCATCCAGATTTCTCCCAAGATAAATTCACCATTGAGATGATTCATAGGCCTAGTGTGCCTGATAATGCAAACAATTGATAGGTCTTTAATGATGATCAGCACTTGCTTTCCTTCCTTGAACTCAGAGATAATTTTGACTAGATGTACTTTGAAGGAGGTGGGAATCTGCCTAGAGAGTGTGTGCCTCCAAATGAAGGAGATATCAAAGAATAAATGGATCGTGATGGTTGCATAAAACTAAAAGGTAATAAGATACCTAAAGGACTGGTAAGTTTGGAAGAATTATTAGACATCAAATCTAAAGTTTCCAAAGGAGCTCAACAGTCTACTGATTATGAAAACATAAACATAGGGATTCCTAATGAACCTATGTTGGAAAACATTGGAAAGTGTTGCACACAAGAATAGAGGAAGAAAACATCGAATCTGCTGAAAATTTATGTTGATGTTCTTGCATATTCTTATAATGATCTCAAAGCTTTTCAACCAAAAGTGATGCAACATTTTATTCCTCTAAATCCTAGGATCAAGACCTTCGGGTAAAGCAAAGGCAAAGATAACCCTAAAATTGTTGATAAAATTTTTCAAGAGATCCAAAAATTATCAAGGCTAACATCATTTTCCCCATTCACCATTCAACGTGGATTGCTAATATTGTGCCTTTCAGAAGAAGAATGGTGAGATCTGGATTTGTGTTGATTTTAGGAACTTGAATCAAGCCTCTTTGAACGATAATTATCATCTCCCCATAATGGATCAAGTGTTGCGGGTTGTTACAGATTCATAAATGCTATCCATGCTTGATGGGTTCTCAAGATATTATCAAGTAGAAGTGAGTGTTGCAGATTAGCATAAGACCGCCTTCACCACTCCTTAGGGCACCTTTACTTAGAGAAGGATGCCTTTTGGCCCCATCAATGTTGGTGCCACCTTTCATAGGGCAATGGACCTGGCCTTTGGCAATCTCAAGGGAAAATGCATAGTTGTATACCTTGATGATCTGATTGTGTTTTCAAAACCGAGCTGATCATTTCCAACACCTTGAAACTATTTTTCGAAAGTGTAGAGAGCATGTCATCTCCTTGAATCCTAAGAAATATGTCTTTTGTGTCACCAAGGGAAAATTATTGGGACACATTGTCTCCAAAGAGGGAATCAAAATTGATCTAGAAAGAGTCTATATGATTCAACTAGATCCCTCTCCCCACAAGCAAGAAGGGTGTGCACTCTTTCTTTGGCAAGATCAACTTCTTGAGAAGATTCATACCTGATTTTTCTGAACTTACTTTGAACATATCCCACATGATGAAAGGGAAGAAAACTTTTGGTTGGTCCTCTGAAGGAAAGGTTACATTTGAAGACATCAAGAGAGCTATAGAAAATACTCTAATCTTGGCATGCCCCGATTATACCAAAGAAAGTACTCTAGCTATGCCACCGAAAGTACTCTAGTTGTTGTGTTAACCCAGGAGAATGCTGAAAGTCATGAACTCCCCATAGCATTCATGAGTAACATTTTGAAATCCCATGAGATGAAGTACACCATGATGGAGAAACATGCTTTTGCATTGGTCAAAGCTATGAAACAGTTTCACTTTTACATCCTCAACTCGATTCTATTGTGCTTGTGTTCGATACAACTATTAAATCCATTCTTACATAACAAGGATTTGGAACCAAGAGAGGCAATTGGGTAGCCAAAGTTTATGAGTATGATCTTAACATCAAACCCACCAAGATAGTTTGAGGAAAGGGCTTATGTGAACTCATTGTTGAAGGAGTTGATGCCAAATTGTCTAGGGAGGAAGTTGATATCCATGTTGTTCTTTTCCTCAGCTCAACTGATGAATGGTATGTTGGCATTGCACACTTTCTTACTTATGGAGAATGTCCATCCCATTTGAGTGCCAAGGAGAAGAGAGCCATCAAATTAAGGTCTTCCCAATATGTGTTGTGGGAAAATGCATTGTTCAAACGAGGCATAGATGGAAGGTTTTTGAAATGTGTTGACAAAGAGCAACAAAGGAAGTTGTTCTCAGATTTTCATGATCATGCCTATGGAGGTCATTTCTCTTCTGCTATCACAGCCCACAAAATCCTTCGTGTTAGATATTATTGGCCTACCTTGTTCAAAGATGCATCGAAGTGGGTAAGCAAGTGTGAAGCATGTCAAACCTTTGTTAGAAGACGCAAATTAGTTGTTTTACCTCTCAAACCAGTGGTGATTGAGGAGCCTTTTCAACAATGGGGTTTGGCCTTCATTGGGACACTCAATCCACATTCAAGTGCACGACATACCCATGTTTTGACTACCACTGATTATTTCACCAAGTGGGTGGAAGCCATTCCAATCAAAAGTACTACTTCTGAAGTAGTATGCAACTTCATCAAGGAGCACATCTTGATAAGGTTTGGAATACCAAACAATATTGTCACTAAAAATGCTTCCATTTTTTCTTCTACTGAGATGATGGAGTTCTTCTATGGCTATGGCATTTCCCTTGCTCACTCTTCATATTACTATCCCCAAGGGAATGGACAAGCAAAATCAACTAACAAGAACTTGGTCACCATTGTTCGGAAGCTTGTTAATGACTCTCAGAGGAATTGGCATAAGAAACTATATGATGCTTTATGGGCACACAGGATTACACCTAAGAGAGCCATTGGAATGTCTCCTTTTCAAGTGGTATATGGAGTTAAAATTCAGCCGCCAAAGGAGATTGGAACTGCCAGCCTTGCATTTGATGAAGGCCATTAAAGATGTCACTTTACCAGTTCATTGACAAAAGAATTATGTATCTCCGTAAGTTGAATGAAGACAGATTACAAGTGGTTGACGATGAATATCAGCTCATTAACTCAAGGTAAAATCTCTGTTTGACAAAAGGCTAAGCCCATAACTTTTCAAGTGGGAGATAGTGTTCTTCTTTGGGAAAAAGACATGAACCTCGAGGCAGCCATGGTAAATTTGATTCCCTTTGGCTCGGTCCTTTCAAAATCAGACATTTTTTTGGTGAGAATTATTTTTACCTGGACTACATGGATGGATCTCCTCTCCCACTTCCTTATAGTGGGTTGTTTTTGAATTTGTTTAAAACCTAGCATTCCTAGTAGTCCCTCTCGTACATTCTGTATAGCATTTTTTTCTTTCCTCTTTTTGTTTTGGTTGTTTCCCTTTCTACGTTCTCTTCTGTGTTGGTTTTTCTTCTTTTTGACTTTGTTGCCCAATGGATAAGACACTGATCCAATCTGATTACCTAGAATTCTCTAAGGTTCTTGATTTTGCCTCTTTCCTCTACCAAATCATCCCCAGAAGGAGCCAGTTGTTGTCCTCTCAATTTTCCCCACCTTTTCAAATCTAAATTCATGAAAATTGGAGCCCTGCCATGTTAGAAATTCATGTTTTAAACTCCTCATGACTCTTGTTTTCATTTCCCATGGGTTTTTAATCATTTTCCTCAGTCTACTGCCGTTAAAATGTTTTACCTATTTTCAATAGGTGGGAAATGATTTTGGTTCTCCTTTGATGAGTTTGGAATACATGGGACCTTGAATTTTTGTTTCGAACCTTTTACAGAGAAATAAATCCTTCATTGGGAGCAAAATGGCGTTTTCCCACTTCTTGCAACTTTTTACGTTCTTTTTCCTATCAAATTCTTGCTCGAGAAGGTGAGGCTACGTGTTTATTTCCCATTAGATGTGGTCGAGACGGGTTTCTTTGTGAACTTATGACTTTTGGTGATTTTGGAAAAAATGCCAGTTTTTTCCCGCATCCCCACTAGTCCCCGATTAGGCCGGAGCAGTTTTGGAGAGTTCGGTTCGCGGATCCATTTTATTTTCTAAGGCATTATGGCGAAAAGGAAAATTTCTAAGTTAAGGCCCGCAACCAATCAAAGAAGGACACGTGTCCACGTTTAAAAGTAAATGGTGGGACATGGAATTCGGGGAAATTTGGAATCTTTCCCTTTTCCAAAATAGCTAAAAAGCAAGGCACATGCACCAACCAATCAGGTGGCTCCACGTGTCAACAAATCGAGAGGAACACGTGGTTGTTTCTCATAGGCACTTCAAAGACTGTGGGAGACTTTGGTAATTTTATCCTTGTTCTCACAAAAGGTGAAGAATTCTAAAATGGCTCGTGGCCCCGCCCGAGTGAAAGGAAAATTTCTAAGTACAGGCCCACACCAATCAGGTGGCTCCACGTGTCAACAAATCAGAGAGGGACACATGTCCACGTTGAAAATTCAATGGCGGGACATGGAATTCGGAGAGAAATTTGGAAATTTTTCCTTTCTCAAAATAGATAAATTCTAAAGCAGAAGTGCATCCCCACAACCAATCACATGGTGCCACGTGTCCACGTTGAAAAGTCAAAGTGGGCCGAGAGGTTTTTGAGAATTTGAGCCTTTTTGTTAAAAGAGCTCAAATGGCAGTTTTGACCCGCTTTTCCTCAGCCACTCAGATGATGCCATGTGCCTGGCCTTTGGCGGAGCTGCAAGGGGGCAAAGCAAATCAAGAAAATGCACTTTTTCTCCCAGATGTCAGGAAATGCAAAATTTCTCCCCAAGGGCCGTCCTTGCTTGGATCTCACCATGTGTAGGGTCCAAATTTGAAGGTGAAAGGGGGAAAGGATAGCCGAATGCCCTCTTCTAGGTTTTTATCGCCATTAACGAACCAGAGCTCTGCAAAACATCGAAAATGGCTCATTCTTCATTCTTTTCTCTGTATTTCTTGTCGTTTCTCCATGAGATGCATTTCTAGTTGGTTTTGAAGCTGAATTGATAAGTTTGAAGAGGTGATCATAAAATATATTTTATCAAGCATACGTGGTAAGAAGGGATAAAACTTATCAGCAAGCACTTGAGTGCTAGGAAAGTGGTTAAAAGGTGGAAATGGTAGGACCACGTGAAGGAGAAAATCATGAGATGTCCCCTGCTAAAATAATCATGCCCAAACTGATGAGATATTCACCTTTTTGAACCTCCTGTTTTCATGAGTGTTTGTTTCATGTCACTTTCCAAAAGTGGATCTACAACAAACATTATCCCTTTCGGATATTCTTTTCTTGGGGACAAAGTATGGATGTAAACAAATTGTTATAAATATATGGCTTTGGCCACAGGAAAGGGGATTCTAGTTTTTTTGAAGGTTGTAAATTCTGAAGTAATTCAATACAAAAGTTCTTTCTTTCTTATTTTTCCTCTATTATATCTTTCTCTCTCCTCGCTCAATTCAATGGATCATTTGTTTTGCATTCAATAGAAACGTTGTGTTCTGGTTTGTGTGAATCTTTATAACTTTGTGTCTGTAGATTTACACCAAAGGTAAAGTAATTGCTTCTTTTCTATATTTTCTTGGTTCAATGTGAGTAGGGAGATACTCTGCTATCTATATTTCCCAAAAGCATTGTTGTTTTCTTCTTTCTCCCATCCCTTTATTCTTCCATTCCTTTTGATTGATAATCTTTTAAGTATGAAAACATTCCAGAATATCAGGGTCCAAACATTGAGAGTTGTATATCTAGTAAATTTATTTTTCTTGCTTTCAATAAGGGAGCCTCTCCCATTAAAGAGGAAGGACTTGTTTTCCCCTAACTATGGTTTTAACCCATGTTCCATTATGAAACCCAACAATTTTTGGTGACTCCACTGGGAATTCATTATAAATGGATTCCAAGTTTTAATAACAACTTTTTGATCATCTTTGATCCGACTCCAAGATACACTCGGGATAGAAGAACCCTTGGGGAAAAATACCCTCATTTCCAACTTCTGGATCATCAAGGTTTCTCTCTCCCTTCTTCATCAAGAAAAAGAAGAGGAACAATATCTGCAAGCACTCTTGCTAGAGACAGAACTTCTGGGAGTGACATCCCTCAAGATCAAATCAGTCCTAATTTACATGCTTTGATTCTCGCTGGTGTTTCAGTTCCTCTCCAAACAATATTTCCAAGGATGGCAGCTCCTCTACCTTGGGGCCAAAGGGTTGGGCCTCTTGCTCTTCCCTAGCCATTGCATGAATTTCCTAGAGGCAATAGAAAGAATTTCCCTAAATTCAAAGGTGATGGGAAGGTTCATCCAGATGAACATATTGCAGCCTTCATTGTTGCTTATGGTGTTCTTGGGGTTGAACATGAGGATATCTCTGTTAGACATTTTGTGGAGACATTACAAGATAATATTGTTGATTGGTTTTATCATCTCCATGTTGGATACATCACTAATTGGGACACAATAACAACCCAGTTTGAGTAGCAATTCAAACATGTTGAGGATTTAGTCACCCTTTTGGCCCAGATTTCTCAAATCAAGAAAGAGTCACATGATCCCATGAGGGAATTTGTGCCAAATTCAACAGGCTAGTTCACAAGATCCCACTAAACACACGCCCTGTGGATCAGATTTAGAGATGTTTCTTCCTTAATGCCCAATTACCTAAAGTGAGCTATGCACTTAGGAGAGCCAATCTTGCCACCTTGGATGTTGATTAGAGATTTTTGTTAGTGTTGAAGATGATCTAATCATGTATGGCAAGCTAAGGAGAGATTCATCCAAATCCAAAGCATCTCCTTCTTCCATATCTTCTCCGGGGCTAGTGCAAATCGGTTGGTACGAAGCTTTCCAATGATCTTATTTCCCTCAAGAAGCAATATTCCCAGCATTCTCCTTATCAAGATGTTTCGGGAAGAATTTTCAGCCTAGAAATCGGTTACCCTCTACTCGTAATGCAGTCGGCAATTGAAGTTCCACTGTTAAATTTCCATTCAAAGTCTGAATGTGAAGTGTTGGAGCCTCGATGATGAGGAAGAGGATGGAATCAGAATAACATGAAGGGGAAGCTGATGAAGAATTAGAAGAGTTGAATGGATCTCAAGTCCATTTCCTCACCATCGAAGGTATAGATGAGGAGGATGATTATGATGAAAGAGTTGCAGAGATGAACAATGAATCATTTGTTGTCATGACTCATAAGCAAGCCAACAAGAAGGAGAAAGTGGTGTAGCTCGCTAAAATATCTAAGGAGCCTCCTACAAGTCATTCCAAAGTGATTGCAAAGAGAGGAGCTCTTATTCCAACTTCTTCTACATCCAAGGTAATTTTTTGTTGTCCCTTCCTCCTCTATTTCTGCTCCTAAAGCTTCTCGCCCTTGAAATGATAGAGTTGATAAGTCAAAAGTTTCATCTACTCCTATCAATGATACTCTATCTGCCTCACGGTTATTTTCACATTATTGACCATCTTAAGAAAACTAAGATCCGGATCTTAGAGGCTGAATTCTACCAAACCTTGTTCAACATCTTGTTCTTCCTTGGTATAAAATATCCTGACCCCTTAGTTATTTGGGAAAATACAACTGACCCATCCAAATTCATAGACATCCCCATATCCATCAATGATTCAATAGTCATTCTAGGACCATCCATAATATCCCTCAACTCTATCTTCTTCTGATAAGAATATACCCAATCCAAAAGGTCTAAACCACCAAGGAAAATCCTTTTTCCCTTTTTCCTTGTAAGAAGTGGACTGAAAGGGAGTATATTGATGAGGAACATTTGGAGTGGTTGGAAGAGCAAGAATTGTGGCCCTTGGACCTGATGGAGCAAGAGATCTATAACTAGGCTCACCCTTGTGCCTCCTCGTGAAAGGTGGATGCTCTCTTGGCAGAGGAACATGAAAAGGTCCTGATAATTTTTTCTCCATCAAAGGAGCCTGTTGCACTGGATGAATGGAAGGTTGGAGAATAGACTTTCTCTTGTCCTCCTTGATGGTAGAAAGTGATGCCTTAAAATGTTGAGGAGATGAAGGATTTATTTCTTCCTCATCCAAAATAATAATTGGGGGTTGAGAGCTTGATTCCCCCTATTTCTTCTTGATGATGGTGTTGGTACTGTGGATTGTTGAAGTGGCACAGGTCTTGCTCGACCTCCTTCTAGAGAAATGATTCGTTGCTCCAATTCTTCTACTTTGTGAGAAATGGCAGGCACAGTGTCAATTGAGGTCTTTTCATAGAGCATGTAGGCTTCCCAGGGAACCTCTTTCAACACAAATTCTTCATTACATCGAAATAGATATTCATATTCAGATCGTCCCTCGCTATAATAGGAATTCTTTCAATCAAGAATTTCTTCAATTCTTCGGAGTTTTCGTGTTCCCACCAAAAAATATGATAATACATGGATTGGAAGGCTAAGAATATAGGATTGATCCTGATTAATCTCAGAAGAAGGGAGAGACAAACCTACGATAGGTTAAAGGCCCTTTGTTGTCCTCTCAATCTGCAATTTCAAACAAAGCTCTGACAAAGGCTTCATCTAGGCCAATTAAGTCCAATATTTTATTTAAATCTTCTGATGATATTTCGTTCAAGTTATTCGACATAGCCACCCTTGCCATTGCACCAAAAAAGATCTCTACAATAATCCCTCACATTCAAGAATAGAAAAAGGGTGCATTTTGGGAGAAAATAGAGTTGAATTTATAATGAGAATGGCGCAGACAAGCTAAGTCGAGAAAATCACTGCCACCAAATGAAGAAATATTTTTCACTCATCTCACACGAAGGAAATAAATTTTAGGGAATTTGGCATTGTGCAACAAAATATGTTTTATTGATGTGATACAATCCATGTGAGAATATACATCTCTAAAAGACACAAACATGACTATGTATTGCTCAAAGTTGATTCTCAAAAGGTGAAAGAGATTGCATATCACATCAATCCATATGGATGCACCTGGGAACTATCAAAAGGATTTATTTCCCACAAAAAGGGAGATATAATTAAACAATTGTCAAAGGGATGACATGGCATCCCAAATATATCGAGGAAATGAAAATGTGAATAACTCGTGACTTTTCCACCTAGCAATATAAGATAGGATATTATCGGAGAAGTAATTATAAATTAAACTATATGTTTGTGAGGAAGAATAGTCTCCTGAGATTCATGCTTTTGGGGGGAAAATAAAGAGTGAGTGAGTGAGTGAGATTGTATAAATGCGATGAGAATACTCTCACATAGGGGGTTAAATTTTCTAATCTTTAGAGAAAAAAAGGAGAGAAGATGTTTGTATTTGTTGAAAATGAACCAACCTAAGATACCCAAGTTTTGTTCACGTGTTCCAAAACCTTCTCTCCAAGATGATTGCATTGTATATTCATTGGAAAATATTGATGTCATAGTGTTATGCCCCCTTATTGAAGAATTGGAGTTTATTGAATTAATCTGTGTATTCTCATGAGCAATGTTACTTTGTTTCAAGATGAATTGTTTTGAATCAATTATCTCGCATTTTCATTGCGATCTTATGTTGATTAATCTCCTTGAATTACACAAAGCCTTGGTCTAAAAGTAGTGACATTTTGCAATCGCAATTACATTATTGATGGAGAATTCTTTTATAATGTGGTAAAAAGTTTTAAATTCAATTTGTATATGTTTGATATAGGATTTTTGTCAGTTCCTAAGTGTATCTAGAGCGTATTTGATCAAAGATTGTTAGTATTTTGTTGATAACTTATCATGAGATTTTGTGTTTGAATTCTCAAATTTTTTGAAATCCTATATTCTTGGGCTTCCATGAATACAAAACTTCTAGTTGAAGGAATGCTTTAGACTGTGTGATCCATATTTTACATCAAGAATGATTGTATGCAATATTTATAAGGTTCATTTGAGTTTTTTGTATAATCAACTTTATCCTGTTTAACTTCCCAACAATACATCAAAATTACAACCAATAACCATCAAATCCACCTGAATTACCCCTTCTTTCACTTTGTTAATGCATAAATACTATGGAGATTTGTTAAATTTGTCCACCCTTTGTCCAAAGTATGCAAGAGAAAGTTAGAATTTACAACTATCTTTAGTAATCTAATCCTTTTTAGAAGATATATGTATTTTCTATTTTGACAACTCGGCAGAGTTAGATGATAAATGCATTGACCATATCTTCTTGAGGTTTCCTTTTCATATCCCTAAGAAAGAGAGTAAATATTATTATTCTATTCATTTCTTTCATAAATACATGTTACAAAATGGGTCCTCTCACCCTGGTTGTAGGTAGAACCTAAAGTAGCAGGGTAGGTCATACCCTTAGTGAGGTGTTATCCAATATCCCCCAAGTCAGAGTGAAAAGAGGCTTCCAGATCCATCCCTAGCTACAAAATGACTCAAATCCTGGTTTTCTTCCTCTAAGCATCTTATTTAGCTCATTGATGTTGTTTGGCTTACAAGGAGGAATCAATTTGGGTACCAACACCCTCATGGCGTCATTTTTGGGGAAATATTTTTGTAAATTCAAATATACATCTATATCTAGTAACGTATTGAGTATGTTTAGATGTAAACACATGATCTAGACATCATCCTTTGTCAAGCTTTGCAAAAAATGGGCTTAATCAGAAACTATTTGCTTGATATTTTCCTAGTCTAAAAAGGCTTTCCATTGAATCTAACTTGGCTAGGGGTAAATATTAATAAAGGATGCTAAGATTTTCCAAGATTTTTTGAGATTGATCATTAAGTTTCAGTTGGCAAGTTGTTTACAGTGATTTTCACGTCTAAGGTACAAGACCTTAGTGGCGACTCCACATTGTCTAGAAATTATGGTAAATACTAGTGCCTCAAGTTTCAAAATATTGCAATTTATCATTAAGATTTGTAAATCTAGAAGGAAGAAGGTCCTTCTTCAAGATAGATCCTACTAGAAAATTATTTCCAGAGCTAGGAAGGACAAATCCAATGAAGAGACAAGTCTGAGAGCCTTGGGTGATCAAAGGTCTACAGAGAAAGTAGTGCCTATTATTTAGGGTGACTAACCTTTGATAGAATACTATTCTAATTCTTCAGATAGTTCTAAATCAAATAGTCCTTACACAAATTTGTACACTCCAACTAGAGAGGGTCCTTCATTTTCAACTAATAAGGGTATTCCTCATCTCCCTCCTTTGTTTCTTAAAATTAATAGGGTGTTTTGTGAGACTGGATCATTAAAGGACCAATACTTTGAAGATCATACATCATTACCTCAAAGACCTCTAGTTCCCCACCATTTTAACCCACTGTTGAACACCTCCTCAAAATAATATGGCTCATCCTCCACCTAGACCCCCTTTTTGTAAATGTTTTTAGACCCATAGATTTCAGGGGTATGGTGGGTTATCCTAACCCAATTCCACAAGAGGTGATAAATAGGTTACCTAAGTTTCAAGGAAATAATGCCATCAATAAAGTGACAAACACCTCGGGCTATTTACTAATATTATGGAATATTTTGAGATTGAGCATGAGGATGTGTATGTCAAATTATTCATTCATACCTTAGAAGAGGATGCTCGTGATTGGTATAAATCCTTACCAAAAATTCAATTGATTCATGGACTGAAATGAAAAATGCATTTAGATTACAATATGGGGACAAAACTGATCCAAGGTTTCTTCTCTCAAAGTTTGAGAACATAAAGAAGAATCCCAATGAACATGTCCAAGATTTTAATACCATATTCAAAAAAACCTTGACTAGATTGCCTATAATTTTAAGGCCAAGTGATGAATCATGTCTGATAAAATACTCTGATGCCTTTGATAAGAAAGTTGCATATTATTTGAGGGATAAAAACCCTAGGAATTTGAGACAAGATTTCTCTATGGAAGTACAAATTGAGAATAATATTAAGGCACTAGGAAACCTCCTAAGAGGGATGGTGTTAAGTTAGTAAATCCTAAAAATCCTTAGGCTAGTAAGGGAGTTGATTTAGAAGAGGTAGTTAAGACTTTAGCAGGAGCAGTGAAGGAAATCTCCTACAAACTTGCTAGAGCAGAGAAGGGAATAGGACAGAGTTATCAAAGATTAACCTCAAGCTAGATTTGGCAATCATTCTAGAGGTGATCATAGCTCGATGAATGAGGAAAGGGACCTATGGGATTAGGAAATAAACAACCACATCCAAGGGAGAACAAATTAGTCCCCGATCCTTTAACTGCTAGAAATTCCATGGTAGAGGAGAACCATATTATTGAGTGGTGTGATAAATGTTTCTTACCACATTCCCCATGTGATCTTAATGAAGAAAGTGAAGAGGTTGTTGATGATGCTACTTTTGGTGATGTTTGCATGATGGAATGCCATGACAATCCACAACAAGGAGCCACTTCTACCAAATTACTGAGTGTCAGGATTGTGGAATGTTTTTAGGACTGCATAGACCTCAAGTATCTCCTTTTCCTTCTACTAGTGATCTTGAAGTTGATATGGTTTGTGTTTTTAATTTCCTAATCATGATTTTGAGTACTTAAGGGCATTGATGATTAATAAATATGATGGTGGAATCCCTTCTAAGGAGGATAGAAATTTATTAATGAATGCAGTGGTGGCCCAAGAGAAGGAATATAATTTAAGAAACAAAACTATTAAAATGGGAGGGCCACATGCCAAACCAAAGACTCCCCTACTCACTAATATCCCAAAGGATTCCCCAAAGAAATATATGCCAAATAAAGGCCCAATAAATTCCAATAAAGCTAGTACCCTTGTCCAAGATCAATCCATGAAGAACCTTATTCCACAAGAGAAAGCAATCACCCTTCCTCTCAATACAACATTACCCAAGTACACCCCATGTGATATGGCTCAAATATTGAGTCAGATCAAATTCATTATACCTATTGTTGAGTTTCTCAAAATTCCTAAGCATAGAAGTAGAGCATTTGAGTACTTGGGATTCAAGGAGGAAGAAATGACCCCGGGTAAAGATGTTAATAGTGTTGATCTTCCCCCAAATTGCAGAATTGGAAGTGCCACAAGCATTGGAAAGTTTGGGAGAATCTCCTGAAGTATATTTAGGCACTTCCCTTGTTGAGTCCTAGCTTGATGTTGATCCCTTTTACACCACTTTGATTATTAAAAACAAACTTATTCACAACTACATGTTTGATTTAGGAGCTTCATGTAATGTGATGCCCCTTGAAGTCATGAATGAGCTGGATATCAAAATAACAAAGAGCCTTTGGAAAATGCATTGTTATAGATTCAAGGGAAGTACCAGTGATAGGGTATGTGAAGGGTTTAATAATGCGGTTGGCATCTTATCCTAGTAAGTATTTAACTATAAATGTACTCATTGTTAATTGTCTTGTTAAATAGGGTATGTTGTTGTCAAGAAAGTGGGTTGCCGGTGTTGGGGGAAGTGTACAAATGGATATGTCTTATGCCACTATACCAGTAGAGGGGAGTTTGGTGAAGCTATATGGGGAAAATAAGATGTTACATATAATTGAAGACCCTAATAATGCATCTTTTGAAGTTTTTTTTTTGATGTTGATGTTGATAACTTTTTCGATATGCAGACTTTGAGGAGCATAGTATTAATGAAAGTAAATGCTTTGAACAATTCGGTACCCCTTGGATATTTATGTTTGATGGAGCTTGCTCCAATATGTGAATAGGTCTAGGGTTGTGCTTGTATCTCCAGGACAAGGGATTTTTCATTTTTCCTTTAAACTGAAATTTGAATGCATAAATAATATTGCAGAGTATGAGGCATTACTTTTGGGTTTAAGGATTGCTTGGAGATCTGGTATAAAAGACAAAGTTATTAAAGAAGACTCTAATTTAGTGGTCAAACAAGTTAGAAAATTGTATGCTACAAAAATCAAAGGATGAAATGGTATAAGCATGCAAGTATGGGATTTTATTGAGATGTTTGACTCCTTTAACATTTTGTATCATGACATAACTCAAAATACTACAGCAGATAGGTTGGCAGTGCTTGAATATAGGTTTTAAAATTACATTTTTTCTCCTTAGTGTGATTATTATGTTGAATTATTGTCAAGAGCATTTGTTCCTTATAATGTGAAACATTGGAAAGTATTTGAAGATGATTCCTAGGTTCACAGGTTTTTACAAAATGAAGGAAAATTTACCAATCACTGCATGGACTGGGAATCGATGGTCTCTATGTGTGATGGAAAAGAAACCTTATTTGGTAAGGATATCATTCAATTAAAAACCAATACCATTCCCAGAAGGTTGGTTTCTTTAGAATCAAATTTTGATAATGTTGATAGGGTGGTTCATAGACACATCTCTTCTTCAAGGGATGTTGAAGAATTCAATTTGGGAACTAAAGAAAAGCCCAGAAATTTTGGATAGGAAGTAATTTGAGTAAGGAAGAAAAGCATTCCTATGTTGAATTGTTAAAGAAGTATCAAGACTGCTTAGCATGGTCTTACTCGAATTGAAAGCATATAGGGAAGATTTATTTCAACATGAAATACCTTTGGAACCTAATGCTAAACCATTTAGGCAAAAAAACAAGCCAATTAATCCACTTCTCTCCCTCAAGATTCGGGAAGAATTAAAAAATTTAAGGGATGGAGCGATAATATAGCCCACAAGATATTCTTCATGGGTGGAAAACTTAGCGCTAGTAAGAAAGAAAAACAAGGCCATAAGTTTGTGTGTGGATTTCAAAAATTTAATAAATCCTCAATTAAATACAACTATGCATTGCCTAATATGTATAACATGCTATAATTGGTCACTAGATCTGAGTTGTTTTCCATATTGGATGGATTCTCAGGGTACAACCAGGTAGTTTTGAAGCAATCAGAAATAATTAAAATTTCTTTTACCACTCCTTGGGGTACTTATGTCTATGTAAGAATGTCATTTGGTCTAATGAATGTTGGGGCTACTTTCCAAAGAGCCATGGATGTTGCATTCTCAGGCTACATCAATGATTTTATCGTATTTTATCAGGATGATGTGACAGTGTTTTCTAGAAAGAGAAGTGACCATTTGAGCCATGTGGAGAAGATGTTGATAAGGTGTAGAGAATATGGCATCTCATTGAATCCTAAAAATTGCCATTTTGGAGTTCAAAAGGAAAATTTGTTGGGGCACATTGTGTCAAAAGAAGGGGTTATGATTGATCCTGAGAGGGTGGAAGCAATTGGTAAGGTTCTTGTCCCTAAAACTAAGAAAGGAATTCAGTCCTTCTTTGGTCAAATAAACTTTATTAGGAGATTCATTTCTAATTTTTCTGAAATGACTATCCCCATTACAAGCATGCTAAAAAAGTACCAAATCATTCAATGGGAAGAATGAGCTCTCCAATATTTCACTGAATAAAAGAAGCATTAAAGAATGCTCCAGTATTGGCAGCCCCGATTCTAAAAGGATTTTTAGGTTTTTTATTTTGCATCTGAAAATACTATTGCATCTGTATTATTAAAAAAAGATGAAGAAGGAAATGAAAGGCCTATTGACTTTTCAAGAAGGCTTTACAAGGTGCTGAATTAAAATATACCATCATGGAGAAGCAAGCTTTTGCTTTGGTAAGAGAAACTAAAATTTTTAGGCCTTATATTCTGAGTTCCAATATTATATCTTATGTTCCCCATACTATGGTTAAGGACATTTTATCAAAATGGGGTTTCTAGCAAAATATTGTGTTGGGTGAACAAGCTACAAGAGTATGATATGGATATACAAACCACCAAGTTGGTTAGAGGTTTGGGCCTTACAAATCTAATGGTAAAGAGTAACATGTAAGTAATAGAAATTAATGAAATTAACAAAGGAGCCATGGATGTCCAAGAAATGATAATTAACTCCACATGGTATAAGGATATAATATTTTACCTTGAGAATTTGGAGTGTCCATGTCATTTGGACAAAAATCAAAGAAGAATACTCAAACTTGCCTCCCAAAAATATATCATGACTAATTATGGGTTGGCATGGAAGAATCTTAAAGGGGTTATTTTGAGATGTATCACAGAAGAAGAAGCTCCCAAACTAATTGCAGAATTTCATGGGGAATATGTGGAGTCCATTTTACTAGCGAGTAACTACCCACAAGATCCCGAGGGTAGGTTATCGGGTCACACACTTTTCAAATATGTTACCTTATTGGTTAGGAAATTTGAAAGTTCTCAAAGGTTTTCAGGAAGGATGAAAGCTTCAGGGGCTCTACCATTGCAACCAATGTCAATAGAAGCTCCTTTCAAACAATGGGGCATGGAATTTATTGGTGAGATCTCAGACCCTTCAAGTGCAGGGCACAAATGGATACTAGTAGCCATATATTATTTCACCAAGTGGGTTGAAGTTATCCCCACTAAGAAGTAAACTCACCAAATTGTCATGGATTTCATCCTGAATCATATAATTTACAGGTTTGGAGTACCTATAAAAATAGTTGTTGATAATGCTATGAGTTTTTGAGCTAATCCATTGGTAGCTATGTGCCAAGAATATGGAATTAGTCTAAAATATGCATCTAATTACAATCCATAGGGGAATGGTCAAGTTGAGTCAAGTAACAAGAATTTTCTCAAGATAATTAGGAGGACATTGGAGATTAATAAAATAAAATGGGGTGAGCAATTGAAATTTGCTTTGTGGGTAGATAGAATTATTGTTAAAAAGAGCTACAGGAAAATTCCCTTTGAATTAGTTTATGGAGTACATGACTCTTTTACCCCTACATATGCAATTGTCTTCTTATCAGTTCATGCAGTGGCTTGAGGATGAAGAAGTGAATCCTTAAGAAGCCAAGATTAATTAGATAGTGGATTTGGATGAAGAAATAAGGGAGTCTCACCAAAGACACCTTAAGTTCATAGAGAAACTCAATAAATTATTTGATAAGAAGGTGACTCCCGAACTTTCAATGTTAGAGATCGTGTTTTATTGTGGTATAGCAGACACGAGGATAAAGGAAAACATGGAAAATTTTATGCCTTATGGATGGGTCCCTATTCCATTGACATAAGAATTGGTGAGCATACCTTTTTCCGAACGATCTGGATGGAGATTTTCTTGAATTTTTGTTAGTGGCAAACACTTAAAGCACTTCTTAGATTGATTACAAATAAGGTATGAATTCATGTACAATGTATAGTATTTTGTTTTTTCTTGCTTTTTTTTTTTGTTTCCCTTTTTCATTCTCCTGGTCCATAGTGACCATTTTCCCGGTATCTCAATGTATTTTTGTGACGTATGTTGGTTGGGTTTGGCCTTTTGCGTGTTTTTAAATGACTTTGTAAACCAATGGATCTAAGCACTTGGTCTGTTTTATATTTGGTTGGTTTGTTTCTTGTGGCACCCACAAGGGGTGCCCATCCCCAAGTTGGAGCCAAAGTTAGTGTTTGATTCAATCACACCCTTTTATCCAAAGTATGCCTTCAAAAAAATCTTTTCACCGGTTCACCCATGTAAAAATGTATGCTTGAAGATATAATCGTGTTGAATGTGAATGAAAACCTTATGTTTAGGGCTTGAATCTTGTTTTTGATATAGGAATGTAATATTCATGTTGACTCAAAAAATACTTCTGAAAAACTCGATCATGGAACAAGTTTAATCTTGAAAATCTTCCTTGTATGTCGTCCTTTGGAATTCTAGTGCAAATTTGACATTTTTTTCCGCCATCCAAAAATATGTGGCATGCTTCCATTGGCTACGCACAGTGGACTTGGTTTACAAAGCTACATCATTTGCATGGTAACCACAAAATGCAAGTTTGGCCCCGAGGCCCGAAATGTTTTACATGTCAAAACATGATTGGAGTGGGATTTTGGGCCAAAGATGCATTCCTTGATATTTGTAAGACTGACAAAGACATGTGGCATATTTTCAGCAAAGGTCGAAAGAGAGGGGTATTGGGTCATATTGTCAATCTTGCATCCAACGGGGAGAACAAACAAATGTGTAAAATAGCCCTGCATTTCCATTATGTCTAAGATTCATACATATATCAAGATCTCAATAAAATTCAAAGACAGAGGCTCAAGTCAAAAATGCAATTCTGCACTTACGAAAAAACTTGGCTAAAATGCAAGTAAGTTCCATGGCTCCACCATTATTCAAGTAAAACATGTGGAAACTCCTTATTAAAAGTGGAAAAGTGGGGGTGCGGGTCAAGATTACAAGTTTGCACCAATTTGAAAAGCAATGCTAATGTGCAAATAGACTCCCTAACCCCGCAAGAGACCAGGTTGATCCATGTGGATGATCCATATTCAAATAAATAAAGCAAGATCGATGGCTAGATTATAAAGCATTTATGATTGCCATCATTAATGCGTTCTTTGCACGAATCAAGGTAGAATCATTAAAATCTTCCAAGTATTTCAAATTTTATCATTACATGTGAAGACTTGGATGCCCTAGCTGCAAAAAATTTTGAAGTAATGAATAAGAAGCAAAGAATTTGAGAAAAATAATTCAGAGCACGCGAACAAAAGAGAAATTCACAAAGTTCTCTCAAAAAATGAGTAAGTGTTTGTTTTACCCCATTCAATTCTTAATATTCAAGTTGAAATTGAAGGAAGGATGAATTATATAAGATGAAGTATCTAGCGTTAGGTTTTCACATGAATTCCAGTATTACTAGTGATCTAGATAAGGTCATGGACACAAAGTTGTTAAATGCTGACTTGGAGGATTTCTGGAGAATATTGAGTGACCCAAACAAAAGTAAATGGATGGCAACCATTGATACTAGTGACATTTCCCTAGTATTTGCTTTCCCACCTTCTGTACATGCTCTTGAGCTCGTATGGTTGTGTGCGGAGAATTACAACCCATAAATAAGAGAGGTATTGGATGGAAGTGGAGAAAGAGTGATAAATTTAATACCGGAAGCCTTCAAAGCAATTCTAGGGTTGCCAAATCTAGATCAACCAATAATTACTACGGTTGAATCTGCACAAATCAATTATGAAGTGTAGACACCTAAAATTTGCTTACGCAAGATTTAATGCTAAGATTGCACTAATTATCCTCTTTCTTGTCATTTCCATAATAATTAGCACTTTTTCACTAATTAGCTAACATTCCTCTTCATATTTGTTAATTAACAACCTTTCGTTAATTAATTATCCTTCCTATCATTAAGGATGTCAATTAACGACCTTTCATTAATTAATATCCACTTCTACTTGGGTTAATTAATTATTATTAATTAATTACACTCGCAACTCTAAATCAATAAATTACCATTTATTAGATCAAATTCCTCTCTTACATCCCGCAAATCATACTAATTTTCCTCTAATTAGCTTCTATAAGCTTACCTCTACCTATTAATTAATCACCTTTGATTAATTAAAACATCTCCCAACTCCCATGACTTACTACCGACAAATTAAGATCTTTTAAATCAAGATTACCTTTTATAAAGCAACCGTATCCATTCCTAATCTTGTTTCACCTTTATCCCACATTCATCAATTTTCTATCCTTGCCTCTTCATGCAAGCTATATAAAGAACCCTCCTTCTTACCTTTCTTCTTGCACCATGCTTTGAATAGTGAAAACTATAAGCATTTTGATCTTGAATCATTATCCATCGTTGGAAATAGATTCTCTGTCTTGCATCCTTTCACTCAAAATTGAGTAATATGGGAAGATCCAAAATGGCCTTATAGCCATTCTTGGTGAGATTTCATTCTCAATCCTTGAGATCAAGCAACAATCCACTTTGATTGCTTATGTTCTTCATAGGTTCATAGTTTAAGTTAGCAATCATAGAGAGTAGGAAATAGTTTAGCATGTAGTTTAATTTATGCATTGAAGAATAATTTCCTTTAAGCTCTTATCTTGATGGTTCATTGTTTAATTAGCATTTGCTTTTGAAGCTATGTAGATATTAGTTTCACTTTATAGCTTAGTTAATAAAACATGAGCACATGAAATAAGACGAGATGAGTATGCTACAATGTTAAATTCCTAATCATTGAAATATAAGAAACCATCTGTAAAAGAATCCTAAGAAGTTGACCAAGGCAATGTTTGTTGAAGAAGTTGAGGACTTAATTGTGCTATTAAGTAGGGTGGTAGGGGTTGAGGGAGTTAATGACTTTCATGAATGGATGTGCATTTTCATAATGGTCATCTTAGAGGGACAAGTAAATTTGATCTTGTATTCTTGGATGATATTCTCATATACTCTAAAAGCATTGATGAACATCATGAGCATTTGAAGATAGTTCTGGAAATCTTAAGAAAGAGAAGGTTATATGGTAAATTGTCCAAATGTTCCTTCTACGAGACGAAAGTACACTATTTGGGTCATGTCATAAGCAAGGATGGAATAGTAATAGATCCTTCAAAAATTGTAGCAATAACTAAGTGGCTGCACCTAAGAATGTACATGAAGTTAGAAGCTTCATGGGTCTTGCTAGTTACTATAGGAAATTTGTTAAAGACTTTTCTAAGGTTGTTGCACCAATAATTTTGTTATAGAAGAAAGATAAGAAATTTTTGTGGAGTGAGAAATGTGAATCTGCATTTAAGACTCTGAAGGATCAGTTAACATCAGAACCTATTCTGGATGTACCTAATCCTAATGGAGACTTCATTGTAGTGACAGATGCTTCCAGTGAGGGTCTTGGAGGTATTTTACTTCAAAAGGATCATGTTATTGCTTATGAAAGTAGAAAGCTCAAGTTACATGAACTGAATTATGCTCCACATGACCTAGAGCTTGTTATCATTGTTTATGCACTTTGGGTATGGAGGCATTATCTTCTTGGCAGCCTTTTGAACTAAAAACCGATCATCTTGGGTTGAAGTATATTTTTACTCACCAAATCAAATGCAAGACAGTGAAGATGGTTAGAATTTCTATCTCAGTATGATTTTGATATAAGTTATATTAAAGGAAAAGAAAATAGAGTTGCAGACGCTCTAAGTCATAGGAAGCAAATTTTTGCTTTTATAATGTTGAGAACTCAATTTAAAGATGAAGTAAAAAGTGTCATGGAATCTGATTCTTATTATCAGCAAGTGAAAACAATACTTGCTGCAGATCCAAATGATGTGAGGATAAAGGTTTTCACTTTGACAACAAAGGAATCTTGAGGTTTGAAAACAAAGTATACATACCTTTGTTAAATGAATTAAGAAAGAAATTGTTAGCTGAATTTCATAATTCACCTTTTTCTGGACACCCAGGCATTACAAAAATGTTTGTTGATATAAACCAACAATATTTCTAGAAAGGGATGAAAAATGACGTAATTGATTTTGTAACATACTTATAATATCGCATGTTAAAAGCGACATATGCATCCAGCTAGATTATTGTATCCTCGTAGCATACCGTAATATAAATGGCAAGTAATAAGCATGGATTTTGTACAAGGGTTGCCCATGTCAAGAAATAAACATGATTTTATTCTAGTTGTTGTTGATAAACTAACAAAGGTGACACATTTTATTCTGGTAATCTTAAGGATGATTCACTGTTTTAGCAAAAATATTTCTGCACAAAAATTTTAGATTGCATGGAGTACCTAAATTGATCATATCTGATAGAGACCCAAGAATGACATCAAGATTTTGGAAAACACTTAATGCAGCCTTAGGAACTAAGCTAAATTTCAGTTCTACATATCACCCAGAAATAGGTGGACAACCGGAAAGAGTTAATCAAGTTTTAGAAGATATGTTACAAATGTATTGTATGGATCAGCGATAAATGGGAAGAATACCTTCCATTAGTCTAGTTTGCTTATAATAACACGTATCATGCCTCTTTAAAAATGGCACCTTTTGAATCATTATACGGAAGGAAATGTAGAACTCTGTTAGTTGGGATAAGACTGAGGATAGAGAAGTAATTGGGCTTGAAATACTTACGGAAATGGAACAACAAGCTAAAATGATTCGTGAACGCTTGAAAGAAGCAGCGGATAGACAAAAGAGTTATGCAGACTTAAAGTGGGTTGATAAGAAGTTTGAACTTGGTGAGAAGGTCTTTCTTCGGTTTAAACTGAAAAGAGTTCTATAACTTTTGGCAAGGCTGCCAAGTTATCACCTTGTTATGTGGGACCCTTTGAAATTGTTGAAGTAATCAACCATGTAGCTTATCGTTTAGATTTACCTCCTGCTTTATCACGAATGCATGATGTTTTCCATATTTCTCTGCTTAAGAAATACGTTTCAAATTTATCACATGTGTTAAATTGGAATTCCTTACAAGTCTAAGACCCAAGAATAATCATGGTTAAACCCATTCGGGTGTTGGAAACTCACCAGTTGCACTTAAAAAATCGTGAAATAAGTCAATCTAAGGTCTAGTGGAATCAATTTAACGAAGAAAGTACAACTTGGGAAAATCTGAAAGCTATGAAAACTATTTTTCCATATTTGTTTGAACAGAATTGATTCTATTAACTGATAGAATTTTAAGATTTTATGCATGTTATGTCAATAAATCTGCCAATCTTGGGCGAGATACTACTCTATTTAAAATGAACTACTTTAATGTTGATTATGGAATTTGAACTTTTCAAATCTAGTTTTATTAGGAACATATGAATTGAAGGATGATAATTGGATTTTGTCCTAGACTTAAATTGTTTGACTAAGTTAATCATCGAGACGATGATCCTTTTCGAGAGGAAGTATGTAACATCTTTGACCTAGATGTTATGGTGATGACTTCCACTCTTGACTTTGCAAATGTTGACCGGTGATCTGTTTTAGGAGGAAGTACTTTGATGATTTTAGGAAATCATGTTTGCAATGGATAATTCATTATTTGTTAAAAAGAGTCATTTCTAGTTGTGAATTCTGCTTACTTGAAAATAATTTCATTCATCTCTTTGCACAACTTAAAATTCACCTTTAGGAAGGTGATGAACTTGTTCTGTAGACTTAATTTATTACGTGTAAACAACAAAACCTTGGATCAATTCCATTGATCCAAGGTATGCCTCAGTCTTTTATCTTCTCACCTTGAAGGCTTGGCATTCGGAAATGGAAGGTGTGCTTGACTGTGACTTGTCTTGTTTACCATGGTGAAGAACTCTTTATCTTAGAAATTTTTGACCAACATCAAACTTAAGGGAGATAGGCTCAACCTTCTTGTATTTGTTTAAACGATGTATAGTGTATAGGAATCGTAGACCTAATAATAATATTACTAAAGTGATACCCTAACCTAAGTTGTAATGTTCTATACTAAGTTGGATTATAACCTAAGGTAATTGAGACCTACCTAGGAACTAAGGTTGATTCCTAACCTAATAAAAATCTAACCTAAACTATTACTAACCTAATAAGACACCTATTGACCACTTGGAAAATGGAAAGGTCGATGGCGTCAGTTTTCAAGGCATTAATGGGAATTGATTTTGGTCTTTAATAACATAGGACTGCCAATTTTGGCGGAGGCATTGGGATTTAGGGGATGTCTAGTTGGCATCACCACTAAATAGAAAATTACATGCAAATTTTGAATGGAAGGCTTGCCAAATTTGGATGGCGGTGGCGTGGAGAATTAGGAGGGAAAATTGATAGTCCTTCACATTAATTGATCTCGGTTATGGTGAAGAAACCACCTAGGAGAAAGGCATGGTGGATTTTGGAAAGGTTGTTTGATCTTTAGTTATTTTGATTTTTCTCTGCATGGGGTTTTCGATTCTTCGAACCAAGTAGTTCTATTTTGATCTTGTTGTATTCTTGGCATACATGAGCTATTTTTGGATCCTATGGAAGTATAAGAAGAAGTAGAAAGATTTGGAGTTGTCGAGGTCACTTGGAAAAAGAAGAAACTATTGAGGCTCGGCTGGGAAATCATCTACACATCGAAAGGAAGCTCTATCATGCATGATAGGCTCTACCCATTAAGTTTTTCTGCTTTTTCCTAAATGTATTCATTAAAAGAACTTTGTTCTTGGGAAACAAATGAATTTGTATTTGGTTTAGTCTTGTTTTTAAACTTATTTTTTTACATTTTATCTATATGGATTGTACTGAAACTGGGTAGTATGATATACGGCTATGCTAGAAAAATGTTTTGGGATTCGTTCTTGTTTGAAAATAATAGTAAACATGCTTTACTTTTGTTGAGCTTGAGATGTTTTTGAATCTAAGAGCTCCTGTTGGACTATACTGAAGCTAGATAGTAGAAGCCACTACTTTGTGAAAGAAATATGATTTGGGTTTTTGTTCTTCCTTGCTAGAAAATGATAGAATCATGTTTAGCTTCTACCTAAACTTAAATGTATTAGAATCTTTTCTTACACCTGTAAGTTGTGAGAAGTCTTGCTAGTGACTTGTCTGATTTCGGGACTGAATGAATCTCTTCGAATCAATCTACCGATAAAGACGGTTGATAGTTATTATGTTGACATTGTTCCGTGTAAAGGTATAACGAATGTATTTGCATCTTCCTAAAGTGAGTTTGAGTGCTTATGAGTCACCTTATCGGTTCATCTTGTTGGGATTAACTGGTTCTTTTCATTTAAATTTGATGTACAATTGATACTATTGGAATGGGGTATCTAGGTTGAACTGTGGATTAACTCAATCTTGTCTATCTTAAGGAAAAGGGTTGAAATGTTTTCAGTTTGGATATTCTTCCTTTAAGCTTGGCTTTGAGCACCCGACTTGGGGTATTTTTCATTGTTTCTTATTTCTTGTTGTGGTTGAATCTAGTTCGGTTTCTTTCTTCATGAACTAGTAGTCTTTTCCATTGATTCTTTTGAGGTATGTGGAACTGGGTAGGCTTGAATGAAAACTTTGAATGTTAAGTATTGTTTTGTCTTACTTTTTTGTTTTACCATCAAGGGATGGGTAATCTTGTGTGTTGAACTTGAAAAGAAATTTTGGCCAAATAAGGGTAATCTACTTCAACGTTACTTTGTCTCTCTTTGTTTGGGAAAACTAGAAGAACTACTCAGTTGATGTTATTAACGTTTGGAATGATTTTTATGTTTTTTGTTGATGGTTTTGTTGGCTTTGGATACTGTTATTAACTAAAATAATTTGAATAAACATTTTCAGTTTTGTAGCCTTTGTGCTATAGTTTCTGTTCTCATTTGTATGTTGGGAAAACTTCATTTTTCGGCTTCTGACTTTCATGTTCAATCATAGATATTGATTGTAATATCGAATAGTTCTTGGTGGTTATTGGAGTTGAATGTTTTTCTTGGTCAAATTTGTCTCAGTTATTTTATATTCTAGTATGTACACCTCTTTATAGGAAGGAATAATGAGATCTTATCTCATCTTTATTTGTTGTCATCCTTTCTCTCTATTCTAAGTTAAGGTATTCACAATACCGTAATTTTTTGAACTCGGAAGGCAAGATATAGATTGATCCTTTCTCTCTTTTCGATCTTTCTCTCATTTGTATTGCTCTTGTGTATGGAGCTGACATGTTCGGTTAATATTACGTTGATGGATTTGCAGGGTGAGTAGTTAGTGGATAAATCCCTTATTTCTTCTCCTTGACTGATACATTGGTAGGGATGTAATTTTTATGATGTGTGACTAATCCCAGTGCATGCAAATTAAAATCTACCCTTTTTAAACTTGTTGGTACTAATCCTAAATTTAGCCTAGAGTTTGACTTTGAACTTGGATTTAGTTTCTCAAATAAGAAACTCTTACTTTAAGATGTTGTTGGTTCATCCTAATTTTCATCATAAAGTTAATTGAGCTTGGCATTAAATATCCTAGGATGGAGTAAGTTAATGTTGTGTAATTTGAAGCATTGTTCCTTTAAGGTAATTCTATTTATATGAATTATTAGAGTTAGTATCTTCTTCTTTTGGGTTAATGAATCTAGATTTGAATCATAAATAATAGTAGTTGAAATGTGGTTGGTGATCTTATCTAAAATAATTCTTTTATGAAATCATAGGTTGAACATTGATTTTGATTACTCCATGATCTTCTCTTAATGTGGATATGGATTATCTTTTGTTTCTCCCTCTTATGTCTATTATTTATTTGATGTGTCTTTCTTTAATGCTTTAACTGTTTCATGAAAACAGAGTTCTTTTTATGAAACAGTTAGTTGAAAGCATATCATTTTAATGCTTAGTGCTTATCATGCTTAGTTCACTAAACTGACCATGTCTAGCAAATTTTGTAAATGGACTTTGTAAGTGGTAAAAAGGGAGACAAGATATTTTATGATGTTACTTTTGTTTACCAAAAGACTGGCTCTCTTATGGGAAATATGATTCATTATTTAAATGTATTTTTGGAAGGGAAAGTTGTAATTTTATAGGGTTTATTGTTTTTGTTTGACATCGAGAATGTCCAAGTATTGGTACTTGCAATGTATGAATTCCTCCTTGAGAAATGGAAAATATTATGGGTTTATCTATACTTGATGTGTCATCTTTTGACATAATTAGTGATTATTAGTGATATACTTATCTCGGTTCTTTTATATATATATTTCTGAATTGAATCCCTTTTGGGTTGAAATAAAATGAACTAGGTGGTAAGGGAATTAGATATGTATCCCTTTATTTAAATGTAACTTATCTAGTTGGCATTCATGGCTGATCATTTAATTAAATCTTTATGGTTATTTAAAATGATGTAAATGGAAGAGAAAATCCATTATGATGATTTGTATAATGTTAAGAGGTTACAATGAACCCTAATTCTTAATAAGAACAAGAAATACAACTATTTTGAAATGATAATCAATTTGTTTAGAATCCTTGGGAATTTAAACCTAATGTCATCTTAGAAAGAGGAAGAGGTACTTACTCTTGACTTGTACCTTAAACAGAATAAAACAAAATATAGGTATATACAAATATAAAATCGTAGACTTCATTTCAATGAAGTCTATTAAAAAGAATCGATTTGGAACTTAAACAAGTTAAGTCATGGTAAGTTAAGTAAGTGAACCATTTTGATAGTATGTTGTTTTTGTTTGTAAATGGTATCCTAAATTAGGAAGTTAATGAATAAAAAGCAATGTTGATCTTTCTGCAAAGCATTTAAAATTCATTTATTGCTGACAACCTTAATGGTTAAATGAAACTAGGAATTTAGCATGGCTATTGTAATTAGACTTAAGTAAAATAATTAAGTAATTAACTTCTTTCTTAGGTATGTACATCCAGAGGGAATGACTCTGTTGGATGTTGGTACATGCCAACTGTAGCATCGTACCTCTGTGAATACTTATGTCTTCATAAGGATACTATGTTGTAGTTGACATGTTGCAACACCCTTCAGAGTTGAATCATCTAGATCTACATAAACTAGGACTTGATCTTAGTTATATCGTAGGTTAGGTTAAAATTATGATCTAGTATCGGGGCAACTCACATGACTTAGGATAAATAGAAACATGCAATTAACTTAGGCCAATTGAGTATGTCTATGTACCCTTAGTCATCGTGAGTAACCTTCTACCCTAGACTATGTTTCTAACCTTGATTAGGATTTAACCTTGAACAAGTGGATCGACGGGAGTCAGTGAAGACCATTATAGATAACAAATGAAGTGGGGTGAAGTACTTATTCCGTTAAACAAGTATGCCATCTAGGAATATTAACATGGACAGTTTGTTGTAAATATTTGGCCAAAGTATCACAAGTTGTTGGTTTCGTTTTCCTACGTCACCTAGTTTTAAGATGCGAGATTTCGATGGATATTGGTAAAAAATATTCAAATAGTCCTCTTAAGCAAAACACTTATCATCCCGAAAAGGATATGCGAACCAAGTATACCTAGTATACAATTCAATGAGTTAACATGAGAGATCGGTGTTTCACCGAGTCATGAAATGAGAGATTGGTGTTTCACCGAGTCATTACAACTACATATGGTTATCTGTTATGAGATTGATTGGCATGGAATGTGTGTTCTAAATTATGATTATTTAGAATAGAGAACATTATTATAAAAAATAATCCCTTATTTCTAAATTCTTAAAATGGGAATGTTACAAGTCCAAAACATTGAAGGAATAATTCTAAAATACATGCAGATGCTCATATAACTTAAGAAGTACTTGTCAAGCAAAGGGAAAGGGATTGATCACACAAAAAAATCCCTTATAAGTTTTACCATGATCATTGGACTCTTACAAGAAGATGAGAAGATCTCTAACAGTGTATACACTCAAGCCAAATCATATAGTGCTAAGGAAAGAGAAGCACCGAGATATCAAGCACTTTGAAAGAGTAAAGAAGAAGGTTAAGGTGATGTCAAAAAAATCCTTTGAAAAGGGATGTTGGTGACCATGTATCAAGAAAACATAAGCATATATAAATTGAATTAATTGAGCCCCCTGTCTTGAATGAAGATCAAAAGAAATTATTGCTTCATTTGCTCATCAAACGTTTCCTCCCGCACTCTCAAAATGTGCAATCTACTCCTGGTGTGAATTTTCCTGACATGGTAGCATTTTCCTCCCCAATTGAAAAATGTTCTAGAGATAATTGGTAGTACTCAGATGTCTGGTCAGTCAGTTGAAATTAAGAAGGAACATGTACAAAATAAACCAGAAAGTAAGGAATCTAAAAATCCATCAAAAATAGATGATGATATAGTTGAATTATTAGAAGATGTTCTTGATTTAGTAATGGTTGATGTAAATATTTAGATTCATACAACTGAAGATATAAAAACTTTTGAACATAAGGTGCATTTTCAATATCCCCACCAAGCATCGATGTAAGTGCACAGGGCCAATCCCAAAATGTTCAAAGTAAAGTAACAGGAGATGAGCCCCTTCAAGAGACAAATGTTCTAGAAGAATCTGTAACTAAGGTATCAAAGGAAATGAGTAGACATGTTGAGATTCATCTTGAGAAAGATAAAGATCAGAATTACAATTGGAAACTCAACTAGCAGGGACATAAAGGAGTTGAAGAATAGCCTCAAGAGGGATCATATGTTAAACATTCTCCAACATGGGGTGAAGATACTATGAAGAACATTGATCCATTCAAAACCCCAAGTATGGATGAAGATGTTCCAAAAGAAACTACAGACACCTTAGCAAAAACATAGATACAGGTGCATTGGTTACTTCTCCTGGGGATCCAAAGGAAGTTTCAATTGAAAATGTGGTTCTCATGGACAAAAGAATCAGGACAAGGGAGAAATAGGTAGCAAAAATCCGTAAAGATGGAACTCACTCACAGGATCAAGAACAGAGTAAGGAGAAATCAGATGTTGTCACACTAGATCATGAAAATAAAATAATAAAAGTTAAAGAAACATCAAAAGAACTCATTTTATATTCTTAAACTCCATAGAAGGAGAATAAATTAAATGTCCCTATGGTTTTATGGTTAGGAGAAGTTATTCAACAAGGGGAAAAGGAAAATACTCCAAAATAAGCTCTAACTATCACTAGTATATCAATTCCAAAGCCCAAATATTATTCAAAGAAAGCAATAATTATTACCAAGACAAGGGTAGACCAGCATGGATTTAGAACTTTGGAGGTTTTAACTCCTCATCAAGGAAAAACAAAGTATGATATCACAGAGGGAAATTATGATATTCAACATATCCAGTTGGGAAAACCTAGTAAGGAATCATTGAAATAGGGAGTGACAAAGGTAGTTGAAGGTTTGTTACAAAGGGTTGATGAGGATAAGATATCCAAAAATTAATTAAAATAACAAGTAAAAACATTAAAATCGTGCTTACATAGACTAGTATGACACACAGAATAAGTTGTCACTTTCATCACCCTCAAACCCTGGAAAAGATTGAAAAACTACAAAGAAAGTTCTTGGGGTAGATAAGTTGATAGAAAAATTATCTCAAGACGGTAAGAAATTCATTGAAAAAGAAACTGACGGGTATGCAAAACTTTCTAAATTACTTCACGATATTAATGAAGTTGTTGGAGAGTGTGATAATGAGTTGTTTTATTAAGAAGGGATTTTTCCTAAATTAGAAAGAATCAACCACTTGATGAAGACTTACTGGAAAAAGAGGGAATAGTGCCACCAGATGAAAAGGGGACTCAATATGTAATGGAATACTTGGCAAGGATCAGGGTGGAAACTCTTAATCAAATTAGAGAAGGGTTGTCAACTGAGAAGGAATGGGTAGGCAAGACCATTGATGGTATAGATTGTATACTTAGAAAAATGGTATCTGATCAACAAAAAATGGTTTATGGGAATTTGGGGGTTGATTTCTTAGTTCAATCCTTTGATAAACATATTAAAGAAGAACCTTGTTCCTATGAAATTGTCAAAAGGATCACTTTGGTGGAGAATAAGATTACAAAGCTGAATAAAGGGTTAAGGGAATCTAGACCAAGGATTCATGAATGTAGTGATATATTGAATAAGAATCACTTGATATACAAGTATCACACCAGACTTGATGAAGAGTAGATAATGTCATTATTTCAAAGGTATGATTCATGCATGGATAGGTATCCAAAGGAAAAGAAAGATGGTGGAGATGAATATTCGATGTGAAGACCGGTGATCAAGCTTAGGCTTGTTTTTCTTTTGAAAAAAATTTTCATCTTATTTCAATTATTACTCTTGTTTCATGAAAATTGAATATCACTTTAAATTTGTTGTTTTTAGACATGAATGTAATTGTATGCAATACACTAGATCTTTCTATTTCTTTGATAAGATTTCAAATCTATTATGAATCATGTGAACTAATGTAACTGTTTGATATCTTTTGTATTGTGGAAAAAAAGCAAAATTGGGGTTCTATAGGGGCCCCAGCCCATGAAATATATATATATATATATATATATATATATATATATATATATATATATATTCAAGTATTACATCAAAAGGGAAACTAAGAGAAGAAAGACACTCAATCATCCTCTAATTCTACTCTGATATCTTCTCCAAATGGGGGAACCTTGTTCAACAGCTTGTTCTTGCTTGGTATAAAATTTCCAGCCCCGAGATGTTTGGGAAAATACAACTGACCCATCCAAATTCCTAGACATCCCCATCTCCATCAATGATTCAATAGTCATTCTGGGACCATCCATAATATCCCTCAACTCTATCTTCTTCTGATAAGAAGATACCCAATCCAAAAGGTCTAAACCACCTAAAGGAAAAGCCTTTTCCTTTTTACCTTGTAAGAAGTGGACTAAAAGGGAGTAGATTGATGAGGAACATTTGGAGTGGCTAGAAGATCACACACTACTACCCTTGGACCTGATGGAGCAATAGATCTATAACTAGGCTCACCCTTGTGCCTCCTTGTGAAAGGTGGGTACTCTCTTAGCATGTAGGAATAGGCAAAGGTCCCGATAATTTTTTTCCAATCAAAGGATCATGTTGACTTTGGATGAATGGAATGTTGGAGAATAGAATTGCTCTTGTCCTCCTTTATGGTAGAAATTGATGCCTTAAAATGTTGAGGAGATGAAGGCTTTATTTCTTCCTCATCCAAAATAATAATTGGGGGTTGAGATCTTGATTCCCCCCTCTTTCTTCTTGATGATGGTGTTGGTACTTGTGGATTGCTGAATTGGCATAGGTCTTACTCAACCTCCTTCCAGAGAAATGATTTGTTGCTCCAATTCTTCTACTTTGTGAGAAATGGCAGGCACAATGTCAATTGAGGTCTTGTCATAGAGCATGTAGGCTTCTGGGAACCTCTTTCAACATAAATTCTTCATTACACAAAAAGAGAGATTCATATTTAGTCGTCCCTGCTACAACATGCCTCCTTTCAATCCATAATTTATTCAATTCTTCATGATTTTTCTTTTGTTCCCACCAAAAAATGATAATACATGGATTGTAATTCTTAGAAGACAGGATTGATCTTTATTAATCTCAAAATAAGGGAGATTCAAACCTCCGAATAGGTCAAGGGCCCTTTTTGTCCCCTAGGTCTACAATTTAAAACAAATCCCTGATAAAGGCTTCATCTGGGCAAGTTAAGTCCAAGATTTGGTTTAAATCTTATTATGATATTTCCTTCAAGTTATTCACCACACCACCCTCGCCATTGCACCAAAAAGGAGCTCTGCAATAATCCCTCACATTAAATAATATAAAAGGGATGCATATTGGGGAGAAAATGTAGTTGAATTTATAATGAGAATGGTGCGAGATAAGTTTGAGTCGAGAAAAATTACTTCCACAAAATGAAGAGATTTTTCACTCATCTCACATGAAGGAAATAAAATTTAGGGAAATTGGCATTGTGCAACAAAATATGTTTTATTGATGTGATACAATCCATGTGAGAATATTCAGCTCTAAAAGACATGAACATGAGTATGTATTGCTCAAGGTTGATTCTTAAAAGGTGAAAGGGATTGCATATCACATCAAGCCATATGGAGATGCCTAAGAACTATCAAAACATATTTATTTATCTCAAAAAGGGAGAGATGATTAAACAATTGTCAAAAGGTATAACATGGCATCCCTATTATATCTGAGGAAATGAAAAACATGAATATCTCGTGACTTTTCCACCTAGCAATATAAGATGGGATATTTTTAGGAGAAGTAATAATAAATTAAACTATATGTTGTGAGGAAGAATATTCTCCTAGAGATTCATGCTTTTGGGGGAATTAAAGAGTGAGTGAGTGATTGAGATTGTATAAATGTGATGAGAATACTCTCACATAGGGGGTAAATTTTATAAGCTTTAGAGAAAAAGGAGAGAACCTGTTTGTACTTGTTGAAATTGAACTAACCTGAGATACCCAAGTTTTGTTCACTTGTTCCAAAACCTTCTTGCTAAGATGATTTCATTGTACAATCATTGGAAAATATTGAGGTCATAGTGTTGTGTCCCCTTATTGAAGAATTGGAGTTTATTGAATTAATCTGTGTGTATTATAATGAGCATTGTTACTTTGTTTCAAGACGAATTGTTTTGAATCAATTGTCTACATTTCTACAATCTTATGTTAATTAATCTCTCTGAATTACACAAATCCTTAGTCTAAAAGTAGTGACATTTTGGTAACTGCAATTACATGATATATGGAGATTGCCTTCATAATGTGGTAAAAATGCCAGTTCTAAAATCAATTTGTATTTATTTGATCTAGGATTTTTGTCAATTCCTGAGTGTATCTGGAGCGTATTTGATCAGAGATTGTTAGTATTTTTTTGAGAATTTACCATGAGATTTTGTGTTTGAATTCTCAAATTTTGTGTGAAATCCTGTATTCTTGGGCTTCCATGAATACAAACTATCTTGTTGAAGGAATTCTTTAGACTGTGTGATCCATATTTTACATCAGGAACAATTATATGTAGTATTTGTAAGGTTCATTTGAGTTCTTTGTATAATCAACTTTATCCTATTTAACTTCCCAACAATACATCAAAATTACAACCAATAACCATTAGATCCACCTGAATTACCCTCTTCTTACACTTTAATGTATAAATCCTATGGAGATTTGTCAAATTTCTTCACCCTTTGTCCAAACCATGCAAGAGCAAGTTAGAATTTACAACCTGTCTTTAGTAATCTCGAGCCATTTTTAGAAGATATATGTATTTTCTAGTGTGAGAACTCATGAGAGTTAGATGATGTCTACATTGACCATATCTTCTTAAGGTTTCCTTTTCATATCCCTAAGAAAGAGAGTCTAAGTATTGTTTTTTTACTCATTTCTTTCATAAATACTAGTTACAAAATGGGTCCTCTCACCCTGGTTACAGGAAGAACCTAAAGTCAAAGTAGGTCATACCCTTAGTGAGGTGTTCTCTAATATCCCCCAAGTCATAGTGAAAAGAGGTCATGGATCCATCCCAGCCTACAAAACAACTCAAATATCGGTTTGTCTTCCTCTAAGCATCATGCTTAGCTTGTTGATGTTTCTTGTCCTACAAGGAGGGATCAATTTGGGTACTATTGTTGCAAATCAGCAAGACCCCATGGATGTTGATCAGATTTCTAGTTTGATCACCCTATGCATCCAGTGTGATTGCACAACATTGAATCCTCTTCCCAAGTGTGGGACTTGCAAAATGGAAGAGGAATCTTCAAATTAGAGGTTGGTTCCTCAACTCCTCTGATCAGCTAATTCACTTGTACAATTGCAGAGGTTTAAACTCCTAAATCTACTCTAAATTCCAAGGAGATAGAGATAGAGAATGCAAAAAGAAAGAACTAATGCTAATAGGTGATGCACCAAAGGAGTTGTAGACACTGATGCCGCATGAAATACACAATCCACAAGGAAACACAAAGACAAAACATGCACAAATGCTCAAAATGTAATGAAAGATCAAGAAAGCAATGATAGATATATGAAAGGATTGAGGGATTTTAATCACAGAACATATATCAACATCTCAGATCCAATACAATACATTACAGTGATCCAGAGGCAAGAAAAGGTGCTGCATTACATGGAAAGGTAAAATTTCTTCACAAATTCTGCCAAGGAGGAAGAAAAGGGAAGTTGCAGAGCTGAAAAAGTGTCTCTCCTTTGCAAAATGAACTCATTCTGGCTTTTACAGTGCAAACCACGACCCCAAGAGAGAGAAACACGGGAAAATGTGCAAAAGGTTCAACCATTGACCAAAATGCCATCAAAACAGCATGGGCGCCCGACATGCACCCATTCCCGACATTTTTAACCATCCTGGGAGAGAATGCAAGCCATTCTTCATTAAAAACGGTGGTTGAAACGTCATTTCTGTCCATGACCACGTGCCAGAAGCGTTTCTTAATTTTCTATCTCCAAACTCCACCAAATTACAAAAATTACCCCAAAATATTGTAGATAATTTTACCAGCTTTCCATTGATATAAAGAACGTGAAAAACTGAGCTTTGGATCGAAAGATATGGCGATTTGAAGTTTTAGGGCAAAACAGGGCCAAATCGGGTCGGCGGGCAAAAATTTGAATTTTTGCACCTTTTTGGTCATTTGGAAAATTTTCCAAAATTTCCCCGCACTCCGCCACTCTAGGTGCCACGTGGCGGCATCTCATTGGCCGCAGGCCTTTTAGGGGAAATTTTTTCCAAAAAACTCCACCGAGCCATAACTTCAAAAATACATGGAGTTAGGAGGAAAACTTTACCTTTCTTGGAAAGCTGAGAAATAGCTCTATCCAATGGTGTCATTTCTAGAAGGTTTTGAGTGCCTAAAAGAAAAATATTATGACTGAGGCACAAGAGAGGAAAAAATGAGAGGAGTTAGCCACAAAAATGAGCAGGGGCACATTTTGGATAACAATTTTGCAACTCGGAGGGGTCATCTCGCTCGCTTGGATGAAGTTACCAATTTCTGAAGCATCCATTGGGCTTGGAGTCATGAGTTGTAGCTCAGTAAACTGATCTAAACTTTGAAAACATCCTCTCTCGAGCCACTTGGAAACCCATCGAAATGGACTGTGCAAGAGAAAACCAAGCACCACAAAAACTATGTACAAAACTAAAGGTCATACATGCTCCAAAATGGAACATGTAGAGTGTGCACAAGCACTTCTTTTACTTGAAAGAAAACTACCTATCCTACTCTAACTGGAAGCAAAAGTGGGCTAAACAAACCTCAGAATCGGTTGGGAGAAATAGCTTCCTTTCTCAAAAGTTACAACCATGCAACCGATCCGCACCGAACATGGCTGATTGATGAGTGGAAAATCAACAAGAAGTGGTCTTCTACCCAAATCATCAAGGTGTCAATCTGAAAACAAATCCAATACCTCTTTTAGTTGCTCTGCATTTGATTGAAGAGGAATGACAAATGATCCTTGGTACTTTGTAGCTCACCCTCATGCTTAGAAGCAAGCATGACTGGTTGTGACTTCTCCTTTGACTCCAATGAAGTCAAATACCTTATTGGGCAAGGTATGATCCGTTTGATATGCCCATAGCTCTGATTTTCAACTCCAAAAATGGAGTCTTATTGTAGACCCTCTTGGGTGGGTGATGTGGAGCAATGATAGACTTTTCTACCCTTTCTCCTCCTTCATGGCAACATGGAACTCTTCTATAGTGTGCAACTCCTCGTTATTGATTGCAACATCCAATGAAGTTGCTTTTGCATTGTTGTTACCTGATGCAATACATTGTTGGCTTTGGAGCTCCTCCACTGTAGCTTTTGGAAGATCAAATTCTTCTAGCTTTGATTCAAGTGGCATGTTGCAAATTGTAGGCGGTTGTCCTTGAACTCTTTTGTCCATGGCAGCAAGTTCTTGTTGTTGGAGAACGAATGGTGAAGAAGGAAACATGGTAATTTCAGCTAGCTCTTCATCTAAACATTCTTCTAAGTCTGATGGAAAATAAAACTCTTGAATGTCTTGTTGCAGCAAAGTCTCTCCCTCTTGTATGGTGGCCTCCAAATCTGCATTTTCTTCACCCTGTATAACTTCATTTTCAAACATGAAACTTGTCAATCCAAACTCATCCCAAAAATCAGATTGTTGGAGAGATGAAGTGGGAGAGAAGCATGAAATTTCTTGTGCCTTTTGCTCACAATTTGGACCTGTTTTGTTCACCTCCATAATGGCTTCATCAATCAAATCAGCCCCTTCAAATGAAAGCAAAAACGTATCAATAATGCTTCCTTCTTCTACTGTTGTAAAAACTGACTTGACCTCATCCATTTGCTCCTCAAAGATGGGGTTTTGAGATGGTTTTCCTTCCTTCTCGATAGCTGATTTTGCAGGGAAAACTAGATCAGCATTTTCTTTAGGCAAAGTGCCAACATGGACACCCCACTCATCACCAACAAACTATTGTTTTTCTCGCTTCACTGCTGTTATAAAATCAGCCTTGTTTTCCACTTGTTCTCCAAATTCAACATCCTCTATTGGTTTCACCATCAAGGGGATTTTTGTAATCCGAATTTAAGAGCCCAACTCTTCGACTTTGAATTTCTTCATCCTTGTTTGGCTCTTCTTTCGCTGCTATTTTCCTTGATTGGCATTCTGATTTTTATCCTCCCAACATGGATTTGGGAATGCAAGAGGAGAAGTGGATTGTAACTCGATTGATTTTGTAATTTTTTGTGGTGGTGGAGGAGGTAGGAACTCTTGTTTCTTTGGAGGGAATGGCTGTTTGGAAGGGAAAAGGACAAGAAGGATTGAGATGGGGTGGAAGAATAGGGAATGGAGAAATGGATTCAACACTTGGGACAGCATATGGAGAGTTTAAAACCTGACACTTTCTTGAGATAAAACAGATTGGGAAAGAGGGAGAGAAAAGGCATGAGATGGTGTGCTTACCTATTGACAAGGTTGTTGAATACTCCTCTCATACACATTTATTCCTTCACCCACTTTGCAAGCAATGGTAGTGTTGTAATCATGAAGTCTAGCTTCTCTTGAGGGTTGTAATGCCTTGAAAAGGTCCCATCCATGGACAAGGTGCTCTACAACCGATTCTAAATGCTTTCATTTGTGCTTGAGCCCTGGATTGCACCATGTTTACCTCCATATTTTGGATTTGTTCCAGAAAATTTGCATTTTCTTCTTGATCGCCCTCACAACCAAGCATACCCTTGTGCTTGACATGCTTCATATCCAAACTGATTTTGCACTGCTGCTCATATGGGTAGACATGTTGTTTTTGAATTTGATCAAAATGCTGATTTGGAGGATTTGTAAAACATGTTGGGGGTGTGATATATTGCTGTTGTAAATGTGAATTCCATGATGGAAATGAAGTCATGATTGCACAACTTCATGGAATGGAAAATAATGAAAATGATGGAAAGAAGAATGGATGGAAATGAATGGAAAATAGGTTTGCAACTTAGAGAATGAGTTGTTTACCAGATGGAGTCGCTATATGTGATTTTGAAAGTGCCTCCAAAGGCTAAATCTTTAACAGAACACACCAACTTCACAAAGATAAAGTGGAAGACCTCTAAGGTCCCACCGGCATGCCAAAAGCTGTTGTTGCAAATCAGCAAGACACCCATGGATGTTGATCGATTTCTAGTTTGATCACCCTATGCATCCAAAGCAGTGTGATTGCACAACATTGAATCCTCTTCCCAAGTGTGGGACTTACAAAATGGAAGAGGAATCTCCAGATTAGAGGCTAGTTCCTTAACTCCTCTGATCAGCTAATTCACTTGTACAATTGCAGAGGTTTAAACTCCTAAATCTACTCTAAATTCCAAGGAGACAGAGATAGAGAATGCAAAAAGAAAGAAATAATGCGAATAGGTGATGCACCAAAGGAGTTGTAGACACACGATGATGCATGAAATACATAATCCACAAGGAAACACGGCACAAAAACATGCACAAATACTCAAAATGTAATGAAAGATCAAGAAAGCAATGATAGATATATGAAAGGATTGAGGGATTTTAATCACAGAACATATATCAACATCTCAGATCCAATATAGTACATTACAGTGATCCAGAGGAAGAAAAGGTGCTGCATTACATGGAAAGGTAAAATTTCTTCACAAATTCTGCCAAGGAGGAAGAAAAGGGAAGTCAGTGCAGCTAAAAAAGTGTCTCTCCTTTGCAAAATGAACTCATTATGGCTTTTACAGTGCAAACCACGACCCCAGGAGAGAGAAACGCAGGAAAACATGCAAGGGGTTCAACCATTGACCAAAATTCTATCAAAACAACATGGGCACCCTGACAGACCCATTCCCTGACATTTTTAACCATGCTGGGAGAGAATGCGAGCCATTCTTCATTAAAAATAGTGGTTGAAACGTCATTTCTGTCCATGACCACGTGCGAGAGGTGTTTCTTAATTTTATCTCTCCAAACTCCACCAAAATGCAAAAATGACCCCGGAATCTTGTAGAGAATTTTACCATCTTTCCATTGATATAAAGAACGTGAAAAATTGAGCTCTGGATCGAAAGATATGGCGATTTGAAGTTTTAGGGAAAAACAAGGCCAAATCGGGTCGGCGGGAAAAAATTTGAATTTTAGCACCTTTTTGGTCATTTGGAAAATTTTCCAAAATTTCCCGCACTTCGTCACTCTAGGTGCCACGTGGCGGCATCTCATTGGCCACGGGCCTTTCAGGGGAAATTTTTTCCAAAAAAATCTGTCGAGCCATAACTTCAAAAATACATGGACTTAGGAGGAAAACTTTACCTTTCCGGAAAGCCGAGAAATAGCTCTATCCAATGGTGTCATTTCCAGAAGGTTTTGAGTGCCCGAAAAGAAAAATATTATGACTGAGGTACAAGAGAGGAAAAAATGAGAGGAGTTAGCCACAAAAAATGAGCAAGGGCACATTTTGGATAACAGGTACCAACACCTTTCTCATGTGTTCTTTTGTTTTCTCTCTTTTATGCACTTTGCAAGCATAGTGTTTGAAAGGAACTTGGCATCCTTAATAGATAATCTAAGGGAATTTGTGTATTTAACTCATTGGTCCCACTAATAGCTTCAATTTCGCTTTCCTCTATATTGAATGATGAACTACTTCGGTTATTGGGTGTGAACTATGCAAAATGCCTACTCACAAAGAATAACTTTCTTTGTCTAATTTCTCTCCTTCACCCCTCACCCCGTAATTTTTTCCCTTGTACCCCATACAAGAACGTTACCTCAAGTTTAGTGGAGTGTCTATTATGATCCTCACCTATTTGGCCAACCCATGACATTTAGATAGGAATAGATTAGTTTTCATTCAATAATGGGAGTTGCACCATTCAATGCAGAGGGGTGTATCCCCATGAACATTGGTGGAAGCACCTAATTTTTCATATCGACAAATTTTCTCACCAAGAGAACTTATCTATGTCACATCTTCTTTCATGTGATTCTTCCACTTTACCAAGTACTCCTTATATTCCTTCCCATATTTCCTCTTTATTACTCTTAATTCCAACATGGCCTCAATTTCCTCTACGTCCTTCTCTCGGTATTTTCCTTCTCCAGTCTAAGGCCTCATTTAGTTTGTGTGTGCCCTCATTTAATTATTTTGTGTTTTGATCTCTTGTTCTTTGTGCATTAGGTCCTCCTTCATGGAATTCATAGAAGTCTACAACATTTAATATCTGTGAGATATCCAATCCTTAGGGTAGCTTTATCTTGTACACATTTGGCTCTATTTTTGCAACACCTTACATGGTCCAATTTTCTTCACTTCAACTTGTTATATGTCTCTTTTAGAAACCTCTCTTTGCATAATTGTGCCAAAACTTGGTCTCCTTCCTTAAATTCCTTGATTGCATCTTTCATCCATGCACTCCTTGTAGAGCCCTAAGTTACTTTCTTCGATTTCCCATACACCTCTTCATGTAATTTGTGCATATATTTTGTGTATTTCTCTTCTTCTCGCACTTCTATTATCCACCACTTTACGTAATTATATAACTCATCTTGGGATGGATCCATAAACAACTTGGAATGGATTCTTGCATGTCCTTCTATTGACTAAGTTAAGAAAATTCCACTTCTTCCAATGTCATATCTCAATGTTTTGAGATAAACCCTACCAAGTTACGCAATAAATTCCCTAAGCTTATGTTCACTACTTTTATTTGTCCATCAGTTTTTGGATGGTATTCGAGCTATAAGTTAATATTGTTCCTAATTTCTTCCATAAGGTCCTCCAAAAATGACCTAGAAACTTTATATCCATGTTAGATATTATACTCGTTAGAAAACCAAACAATCACACTACCTCCTTGAAGAATAAATGTGTAGTTTCTACCACATCACTAGTTTTCTTTCATATAATGAAATGTACCATTTTGAAAATCTATCGACTACCAAAAAGATGGAGTCATTTTCCCTCTACATCCTCGACAACTCTAACAAAAAATCCATGTTGGTATTCTCCCATGACCTCTTCTAAGACAAGAAAATTTAATATAAACCGGTGTTTTATTTATGCCCCTTAGCTATCTCGGCAATCTCTAGACGTCTTCACATACTTGCGCACATTTGTGCTCATCCTTGGCCAATAATATCATTGTTACAATTGCACTAAAGTTTTTTCACATCTAAAGTGACCTCTCAAACCTCCATTGTTCTTTTCTCTAATTAAATTTTTTTCTCATTAACCCTTGTGGTATACACAACTACGCTCCTCTGAATAACATTCCTTCCTATAAGAAATAGTTTAACCATGGAATTTTATTCACACACATAGGCTCCACGAATGCATCCCATGCTTCCTTGAAATTATTTTCTTGCGCATATAACTCCTTTATGGTTTCAAACCCCATAAATTCAGTGTGCACTTCCTTCATAACCAACACTCTCCTACTGATTGTGTCTACAACCTTGTTGGACTTATCAATCTTGTGCTTTAGCACAAATGCGTAACTTTGAAGGAAATCTACCCACTTCATGTGCCTTTGATTCATCTTTTCTTGATTGTTGATAAATTGTACCACCCTAATGATCAGTGTACAAAACAAACTCACTTAGAAACAAATAATGCCTCCACTTTTTCAGAACTTATACAATTGTATAGAACTCCTTATCATAAATAGAATATCGTCTATTTGCATCACTCAATTTTTCTCTGAAATAGGCAATGGGTTTCCTTTCTTGGCTCAATACTAGACCAATTGTTACATCGTAATCCATTTGAAATACCTTCTCAAAACTTGCAATGATAACAACTCTTGTGTTATAATCCTCAATTTTAATTCTTGGAAGCTATGCTCTACCTATTTTGTCCATAAAAATCCTTGTGATCTCTTTCATCACCTTCGTGATATCCACACATATCCCATTGAAATTATTTATAAACATCCTATAGAAGCTTGTTAATCCATGAAACATTCATACCTTATTCACATTTCTTGGTGACGGCCACTCTATTATTGTGTGCATCTTTTATGGTTCTATTTATAATCCTTCCTAGGATATTACAAAACCCAAATCGATTAAATTTTCAAGAATAAAGTTATAATTTTGTATATTTACAAGAAATTTATCCTCTTGGAAAATATTTATCACCTTGCAGAGATGATCAAGATGTTCATTCATTTTTTGTTCTACTAAACACCAATATATCATCTAGATATATAATCACAAACTTCCCAAGAATGGCTTCAAAGACTTCATTCATCAACCTCATGAATGTATTTGGGGAATTGGTTAACCCGAATGGCATAACTAACCACTCATATAGGCCATCCTTATTTTTGAATGTTTTCTTCCATACATATATTTATTTGATGTGGATTTGGTGATAGCCACTCTTCAAATCAATCTTTGAAAATTACCGCACGCCACTAAGACAATCCATCAGATCCTCCATCCTGGGTAATGGAAACATGTATTTGATTGTTATCTTGTTGATGGCTCTAGAATCAACACACACACATCATTCTCCTCCTTTCTTTGGTGTTAGTACTATAGGTACTGCACATGGGCTCAAGCATTCTTCACACACTAATCCTCTATCCAAGAACTCTTACACTTGTTTATGCACTTATCCATTCTCTTTGAGTGTCATCCTATACAATGTTTTATTCAGCATACTTTCTCTAGGTATCATATCAATCTAGTGATTGATGCTTCTTACAGTGATAATCCTGTGGAAATTCCTTTGTCACTATATCTATGAAATATTCACATATTTTTGCACTTCTATAGAAATATCTCCCTTCCTTGTCCAATATTTGCACACTTACTTTGGTCCCTTTCTTCTTCAAATTTTCACAGGAATGCATTTCCTAACACAAGTAGAACCCTCACAAAAACTCCATTGTGCACTTCTCCTTTGTCTTTGTCTATTAATGTTGAAAGGTTGAACTTACACCCATCCTTCTCAATGTGGATGACATTTTTGTTCCCATCATGAACAGTCTTTCTATCATACTACAAGGTTTTGTCTAATAACAGATGGAAAACATTCCTTGACATTATATCATGCAACACCTCATCATAGTAATTCCCTATTTGGAACTTGATAAGGCTCTGCTTATTCACTACAACTTGGTGCCCTTTTTTAGTCATAACACTTTGTAGGGTTGGGATTCACAATCTTCTTCATCCCCGAATTCTCCAACATTTCACAAGAAACAAGATTTCCTATGCTCCCACTATTGACAATCACCATGCAGCACTTTCCTCATGTCTTATAGATTGTTCTAAACAAGTTCTTTCATTGTGTGGTTTTGTCTTATCTTTGTGTTGTCTTAAGCAATACCTTTCTTATCATTAGAGCTTCTCCGTGCTCATGGCCTTCTGAATGTTTTGCGGATCTTTTTGATTTTGTATCACCTTGCACCACATGTGTGCCTACTTTGGTTTTCCTACTTGTAGCTAAACCTTACGCATTCATACACTCAAATGTGTGATGTCCAATAGTTCTACACTTGAAACGCATTGTGAAGAATCCTCTCCCTCTTCCCTAAATAAACCTTCTACATCCTCTCGAAAATAGCAACGCTCCACCATCTTGCACACTACCTTGGGTATGTTTTTTCACATTGTTGCGATCATCTTCTTGAGGCTTATTGTATCCTTAACTACTTCCTACTCTCTTGCGCACATTTCAACTTCCTCTTTTGGTTGTGTTATGGCTCTTGTGCACCAAACTTTCTTCCACTTTCAATCCTAGTGGGTAGGCTTCCTCCACCATTAGGATGTGCAATATAATGAGTTCTTCCTAAATGCCAAACCTCGGGGCATTGATATATCATGCAACCTTCTCTTGTTTAACTTTTATGTGTCCAAATCGTATCATGATTTGGTGGAACTCCTTTGTAGTCTTTCACTGACATCTCCTTTTTCTTCAAGTTTTGTAACTTTTTGAATAAAAATTTCTGTAGTTAGAAGGTAAAAACTTACTTTTCATTTTTTCGGCCATGCCCTCCCATCGCACTATTTGTTCTTTTCCTCTCCTTCATCACTCTTTTTGCACATCCTTACACCATAATGTCACATGATCCTTCAACTTGGTTTGTACAACTCTAACATGTTGCAAACAGGTTGATTATCTCCTTAAACTCAAGTATTCTTCTATATTAGTAATCCAATCCACGAACTCTTATGGATCCAATCTTCCATAAAATGATGATTCATCCATTCTTGGTCCATAACCCATTCTTGAAATAGCTTGTAACAACCACACTTCCCCTATGCCTATGGCTTCTTCCTCGCCTTGTTCTTAATTTCTTGTAGTTCCTCATTTGTCATGCCTCCCAGGTGATGTGCCTTCATCATCACTTTTTGCATCTGCTCCATGGATCCTTTTCATCAGTCCTCTTGAATGACATCAATCCTATTCTTTACACCCCTTAGTTATGCCATTATTTTTTCTAGTGATCCCATAATAGTTGTGTTTGCTGCTCCAAAATTAGCAGCTCTTCTCAGTGGCATCTTTGTTCTCTCAAATTTTTGCATCGTGGTAGGAATTCTATCAGTCCTCACACTTCATAACCTGTCTCCAAGGTGTGTAATCATCCTCTAATACAACGTGACAGTAAGAATGCTAGATCAAGATGACCTAGTGCCATTTGCAAAGTTCAACATAGTGGAAAGATGAATCTAACATAAAATTATTCTTATTAGGATCATTTCCTTATGGAATCTACAATCGATTTCCCACTACTAGGGCGATTACAAACACCGTAATAAACTTAGGATACAAAGAGGGGGTGTTGTCTTATGTTGGCATGTTCAATTTCGGTGTTGTCATTGATGTAAAATATCATTAATGAAAAGATAATGACAGAGTATGCTAGAGGGTTCTTAATGGGATGATGACATGGTGAATTAGTTTATTTCATGATGGCATGAGTGAATTTAGTGGGATTAGATTGGTCTATCAAGCCTAGCCGGTGACCTAGCTAGCCTAGGTGGTAATACATGGTGGATGGTGCCACATGGTGACTTGAGGAACATAGTATTAGTATGGAGATAATTATTAGAGATTTTTTTATAACGCACATGAGTTTTAGAGTGCATGTATATGTGGAAGACTTAGTTACTGTTGCACATCTAGACCTAGTATAGGTGCTTAAAGGCCAAAAGAGGCATGATTATGAGGTACATATCCATGTGAGATCATGGAGGCATGAAGGGGTGTCATACATGTTCACTTATATTTTTAGGGCCTTTTGGAGAGGTTTCATGTCGAGGTATGAGGTTCTCTACTATGACCTAGCTTAAACCATGTAAAACCCTAAGTGATATTCATGAAAATGAGATGGTTTATGAAGATGAAGATCTATATGAGCCATGATAATGGTAAGAGATGTTAATATGGTGTGTCATGATGTTTTGGGCCAACTTTCAAGTTTCCATGAAGAATATTTTGTAAGTTAAAGTGGTTTTGGTGAAACATGGTCGAGAAGAAGGTGATTTCCAGCTCGAATTGCAAATTTTGATGCTCACCATGAATTGTGTGATTTGCATGTGACCTTGTGGATTTTAAGGATTTTTTTCCATTTAGATAAGATTATTTCATAAAAATAATGAGGTCATTTCATCATCAAATTTTTATGAACGAATGTTAAGAAGGTAAACTACTTTTTGTGAGTTTGAAACCCTAGGTCAAAAGCAATGGACAAGTTCTACTTGGTAAGTGCCCATAATTGATTTTTATTACTTGTATGATGATTGAAGGTTGTAGAGGACTCCTCAATATTTCCAAAAGGTAATATAGTGCATGTGAAAATTTGTGGACCCCACTCAAATAGGCAAGTTTCTAAAGAAGTTTAATTTGAGGCAAAGTTGTCCAAATGAGATATGAAATAAATTGACATTTTTTTAGTATAGGAGTTTTACTTGATTTACATGATGGTTTAAGATCATGGTTGAAGTCCTAGAGGAAAAATTTTCCCTATTTATGAAGGTTCGTCCTTGAGACCAAAAAGGGCAATTTTGGAGTTGTTTCAGAGATGGACCTGGTTAAAGGCCTTTTGATTGGAGTTGGAAGGAAATGAAATATGTTATGGAAACAAGATTAAAATAGGTTTCCAATGGAATAATTTACGTTTCATTATGACGTGATATGATGGGTGAAACCATCTTAATTTGTGAAGAAGAGGTTGTTTGTTTACAGGACATAATTACTCGTGTCGGAAGATTGAGGTAGAAGGTACATGTTTTGGATTGATTGATGTTTGATATCATTTTTAGATTGAATATGGATGTATTTTGTTTCTATTGAAGTCCTTTGGAGGTCTTGAAACTGCAGCAAGGGTGAAAAATAGTTGAGTTCCTAAAACTATTTTTTGGGCAACTCAGTTTGGTGAAGAGGAAATTGATAATGGTTTTCATGTATGGATGTTTCATGAGTTATAAAAGTAATTATGTTCTCTACAAGTTAGTGGATTTCCAATGAGTGGTTACATTCCATAGTTGAGGTGTTTTGGTGTGGTCTTGAGGCCCATAGGTGAAGACTAGTTCCTGGAAACAATTGTTTTGAGAAGGATATGAGCCTTCTTAGTAGTGTTATGAAGAATTTGATTGGTTCAAGATAATTTGTGACCATGGATGGTGTTGTTATGTCATATTTAACATGTGTGAGGAATTTTAGAGCTTTAATAATTATGGTGATGATGTTTGTGGTCTTTGATGATCTAAGTGATGGGGTTTTGATCCATTTTTGGGTTTGTATGGTGTGTTTGGGCATGGACAACCTTAATGGGTCCATTTTATGAATGTGAGTGAGTTTATCTTGATGTTTTTCAGTTTTTGGTATGAACTATTCATGAAGAACCAATTTTCTTTATGTTTTTGAGTTGAGAATGGTATAAAGTGAGTGTTTGAGTTCAAATTTGAACTAACTAAGTTAGAGGAAAAAGGTGCGACCTAAGTGTGAGATTAAAATAGGTATAAAGGAATAATTTCACAAATAAGGAATTTTGAGAAATTCGAGGAGTGTAGAGAGAATATTTGTAAGGGTTTGAAGCCAAGACAATTTATGAAAGTTTGAGATATAGTGAGTTGAATAAGAGAGGGTTTGAACAAGGGTTTGAAAGTGTGAGATAAATCAGTGATCTCCATCAGTTTTTACAGCAACAATACATCAAATATATTTATCTAAATGTGGTTGAGTGTGCTTTTTATTATCTTAGGGGTTGTAGCATCCTTGTGGAGTTGGTGCTTCACTAAACTAGGGGTTGGTGCTCCTTGTAGGGTTAGTGCTCTACTAAACTAGGGGTTGGTGCTCCTTGTAGGGTGGGTGATCCTTGTGAAGTTGGTGCTTCACTAAATAATTTTTATTTGAGTAATATAATCAGAATTTTTAGTGGTTTTTCTTCCCCTTGAGGGTTTCCCACTTATATCTTGTGTTATTGTGTCTCTTTCATGGTTATGTTGATTTGATTGAATGTAAAGTGCACATTAATGAATGGTTGAATGGTTCGTGGTTTAATTAAGAAAATATTAATTGGTTAAAGTCTTGTAAGGAATAATTCACCCCCTCTCATTCCATTGTGCTTCCAAAATTGGTATTAGAGAAGGTCCTTTTGGAGAAGTTTGATCACTTGAAAGGAGATCCTTGAAGCACAAAAATGGTGAGTCAATAGAGTGGTTCTTCTTCTAGCAAGGCACCATTGTTTGATGGAGTGAACTATGATTTTTGGATTCTGAGGATGAGGACTCATATCATGTCCTTAGGGTTTGATATTTGTAAATATGTGTAGGATGGTTATATTGCTCCTACTACTCCTACTATTGCTACAGAAAAGAAGACTTATAGTGAAAATTCCAAGGCCATGAATGACATCATGTGTGGATTGGTTGAACCTAAGATTTTGAAGGTAATGCATTGCAAATTAGCAAAATCCATGTGGTAAAAACTTCAAGTCTTGTATGAAGGAGACTCTAAGGTAAGGATAGCTAAGCTTCAGACTTTCAAAATCAATTTGAAGGGTTGAAAATGAATGATGATGAGCCTATTGTTGCATATTTGCTTAGGGTTGACAAGGTTTTCAAAACCATGAAAGGTTTAGGTGAATATGTAAAGTAATAGGTAGTACTACAAAAGATATTGAGGTCTCTTACTCCTAGATTTTATTCCAAGGTATTTGTTATTGAAGAAGCCAAGGACTTGACTCTCTTGAAAATGGATGATCTACATGGAACCCTAACTACATATGAGATGAGAATTCTAGTGATAAACCTGCCAAGAAGGAGATTACCTTCAAATATGAGATGAAGACAAAGGGAAAGAAAGCTAAGGATGTTGATGATGCTCCTGAAATTGATGATGATGAGTTATCTCAATGGTTAGAAGAATGAATGTTGGATCTGGTAAAGTACAAAGGTAAACTTCCATTTAAGTGTTTCAATTATGGTGAAGTAGGTCACTTTTCTGTTAAGTTTCCTCATAGGCATGAAAAGTAAGGTGATGAAGACCATGAGGATGATCATGACAAGAAGAATCACAAGTACAATAAAGGTAAGAAGAACTTCAAGAATTTTGACTATAAGAAGAAGGGAAAAATTACACAAAAGAAGAGGTTTGTTTATCTAGGCTAGTAATGGTGTTTTTATTACTGAGTCTAAATCTCATCATGAATAGGTCATAGATGAAATTTTTATGGCTAAATATGTTTCTAACTCTATGAGTAACGGCCATATCATTTTTGGTGACTCCATTCATTCTGAAGATGAAGAAGAAGATGATGTTGAAGATGAACTAGTGTGTATCCAAACTAATTTAAGACATGTTGAAAATTTAAAAAAAAATCGAGATATCAAGTCAAAAGATATAAAGATAATATCCATGATCTATACGAAAATCATTGGTCAGAGACAAGAAAGCTAAATGAGACAGGATGTTAGAAGAAAAGGTAAAGTTTCTAGTCACAAGTTTGCAAGACAAAGAGAGTAAGTGCACCAAATTTGAAGAGGATATAGAATTTCTAATGGCAAAATTGTTAGAGGTTGTTAAGAAGGCTAAGTATTTTCAAAATTTTGAGAAAAGCACCAAGGATCTTGATGATATTCTTAGAAAGCGAGAGATCAATAGTTGATAGAGAAGGCTTAGGGTTTAGAGAGGACCTTAAAGGCAAGGAAATCACGTAAGAAGACTTCAGAGTAAGAATAATAAATAACCAAGAATAAAAGAGTGTCAAAATAAGAAAGACACCAAAGATAATGTGAATACAACATCCATAGAGCAACCTAATGCCTCAAGGTATGAGAGATCATTTAATGGTTATTGTTTCACTTGTAATGGTTTTGGTCATAGATCTAAGGAATGTAGGAGGTTTTTCAAGGATGATCATCCTTGGAGAGATAATAGGAGTGAGCAAGAAAATAATGTAGTTTGCTACAATTTCCATGAGAGAGGTCATGTTGTTAGATATTGTTTAGATAAACCATCAAGTCGAATTGGAGTAATGAAGGCTATAAGGGAAGGAGTAGAGTTGTGTGTTTCAATTGCAATAGGTTTGTACATGTTTCTAGGGATTGTTATGGACCTAAAAGGAAAGGAAGGAGCTTTCAAGGTCCTAATACACATTCTAGAAGGCAGGACATGTCATGAGAGACAAGAGAAAACAATCAAGTTCCATCAAGAACTGATATGAATGCAATTCAAGGTGTGTCTCAAAGTAATGATCAAAAATAAGATGGAAAAGGTGAGGGAAGGTATCTAAGAGTGCATGGGAGATTTTATTGCATTCTTCTCAATTTATCATGAAATGCCATGTCTTTACTAGGCTTCTTAGAGACATACTCATCCATATGAAGCATTAGAAGTAGGGGAGCTGATTGGTTGGAGTATGTTGTTATAGAGACCTTGTCATGATTCCAAGACATATTATCATGGTGTTAAGGTCTGTCAAAGGTATGTTGGTAGTCCTTTTTAATTGTTCAAGTCATGAAATTGTGTAGCTATACTCAAAAGTCTCGAGTTTGTAAAGACATGTCTTCAAGTTTGTGTTACCACTGTTGAATTTTGTAGGTTGAGTTCTTGAGTAGTACAATAGTGTATCAAGTACTAAAGGTATGGTTATGATCTATTTTGAGTTGTTCATATAGAATAAGTGTTTTAATCTAAGTATGGAGTCATATTATGAACTCAAGTGAAGAAAATGTGTCATTGCCTCAACTAGTCAAGTAAAAGATCAAGTTGTAAGTTAAGTTTGCGTCAATCTTATGAAATCTATGATTTAAGATGTATGTTGATACATCAAGATACCAAGATAAGTTTTTGCATGATGATCTAGGTCTGTAAATCATGACAAAAGGTGTATCAAGAGTATTCAGCCATGTCTGGATTTGAATATGAAGTGTTGTTAGTCTCAAAGGTTAATCTTGTGTAAATAAAGTATGTCATGTCATGAAGTCAAGCTTGAATGATTTTCATAAACCATGGTGTCTAGGTCAAGCATGATGAATGTCTTGGTCAGTTTGTCAAAAGTTTTGATTTTAGAACTCATATCATGAGTAAGGTTTTGAGATCTTCCAGTATTGGCAAAGGGTATATGTCTTGAATTTAAAGCTTCATTGAAGTATCAAGCACAATTAGTTTGTTTCAAGGAAGAGTAGAGGCCTCCCTATCATCAAGTCTTATTAAAGAGTTTATTGTTTAATCCTTTTATCAAAAATGCAAGACTATAGCCCCGTGGATGGTCATCTAGGCCTGAAATAATGTCTTAGACAAAAACATGAAAGTATAACTTGGTTGCAAGGATATGTATCCCTTGATTTTAATTCACAAGAGGATGAGCGAGATAAGCTTGGAGATGACATAGTTCAAATATGGTTGTTCCCATCATCTTTCTATAGTGAACTGATATGAAGCATTCCAAGTATGTGCGCTTGGTGACTTTATTCATGATTGACTGAACGTATGCTCATGACATCAGTAGAGTGATTCAAATCTCATGGAAAGTTATGAATATGGTCCGAGATTGTTAAGACCATGAAGGCTAAGAGGTATGGTATCCAAGTTGTTTTGCATGTTCATAAGCTACATTTGGATGTGTATTGTCCCCTGAGTAGTTTAAGGGTGTGAGTGTACTAACACAATGAAAAAATATGATCATTATTGTCTTGAAGAATTTTTATAGGTGACTATGGTAGATAAGTGTTTAGACTCATAAGGAAGGTTTGAAATGTATCCTTTTGTGTTGAAGTGATCTATGTATGAGAAAACATAGTAATACAAGTATGATCATGAGTTGTGTGGGCCTACAAGTGAGTTTTTGATTCTTGAATTATGGTTAAGAAGTTTCAAATGGTTTTTATGCTTCTTGGAGATGGTGTGAAGAAGGACATTGCATTACCAAGTCTGAGAAGGAGAGAGTGTGTGTTCTTCATGTGACATAGTTGTCTGCAGTCCGAGTACATGTTGAAGACTATAATAGTGTTTCCAGGGACCAAAATTATAGTGTTGGAGCATAGAGAGGTACTAAGGAGAAAAAATGGTGTTCCTGAATAAGAATCCCTAGAAATGCAAGTTACAAGACTATGTGATCTCGAAACACTTTGCATCCAAAGGCCAAAAGATAGTTGAAGTAGGGTCTGAAAGTTTGTATGTAAGATAATGTAGTGCTACATGTCTACAAAGGAAGTTAAAGCATGGGGAGCTACTTTTGGTCTTCTACCAGGGGTTTTATATGTTATGGAGGTTGTGTAAGCAAAGAACAACAATGAGATGTGCAAGAAATTCACAAAGCTCATGCAAACCAAGGTATGATCTTATGTGTTGAAGTTGCTACAGTTACCAAGGGTTAAAATGCATTATCTTTGTCTGTGTATGAAGGATTGGTGATGTTCTATGGTGACATATGTTGAGGAGGAGCCTAAGTGTGCTCCATTTCAAGGAGATAGATCTATACGAGCAATGTGGCATGATAAGTGCATCTTGTTTTGGTCTTAAGGACTGTGATAGGGCACTGTAGACTACATGACAATGATTTAAAAGACTGTAAAATTTTAATAGAACAAGGGGAGAAAGATCTTGACCTTATAAAGTGAGTGCAAGATGTCAAAAGATGAAAATTAAAATGTTGCAAAGTATGAATGGAGTTTTGATTACACTTTGAATGAAGTTTTCATGACATCGGGTACAATGATTGTTTCTAGAAAATGAAGGTGCAAAAATGCAAGCTCTTGGTCTATAGAGGTTACTTGAGGCATGGGGAGCTTTTTTTTCCCTCCACTAGGTGTTCTAGATGTTAAGAAGGAAGGCAAGACAGAAAAATGAGTGTGTGTTGCAAGGAAAGTGAGTCATGTGATCAAAGTGACCTCATTTTCTTACAAAGAAGGTAAAGAATATTGAAATTATCCTTGAAGACAGAGGCAATGTGATTGATCCATACCCTAAGCATGCAAACAAGGTATGAACTCAAATATTTGCATTTTCAATTAAAAGAGGGATTGTATAAGTCAAGGGGAGAAATAATGGTTTGGTTCATGAGGTGTATGGAATTTTATGGATGTCCAAAGTTGGTCTAAATTGCATTGTAGAAGTTGTTAAGGAACTTTAGTCCTAGAAGGTTGAGTGAAGTCAAGATATAGATGTGTTAAGTCAAGTATGAGCCTTATCAAGCTGAGATGGACCAAGAAAGAGGTAAGACAATGTCATAAGCCCTAAATCATGATTTTTGGCATGTATAAGTCCTTGTATAGCTTTTCCCATGTGTGTTGTAGTCCTCCCATGATGAGAAAGAAGCCTAAAACAAAGTCAAGGAGGAAATGAAAATTTTGTTTACTCATTTGAAGAATTTGGTTGATGTTTCCAACAAAGAGGTGATCATGTGAAGCTAAGAAAGATGAATACCATGATGTTCAGGTATGCACTTTGTCATTAATGTAAAAAAGGGAGAAGACTAGGTGGTTTTCCATCAATGATAAAGGGGGAGATTGTTGGCATGTTGAGTTTAGGTGTTTTCATTGATGTAAAAGTTCATTAAAGACAAAGAGGATGATGGAGGTATGTTAAAGGGTTCTTAGTAGGATGATGACATGGTGAATCAATTTGTTTCATGATGGCATGAAGGGTTCATTTTTTTAATCTTGTGGTAAAATGAAGGCGGAAAATCCCCGACGAATATACCTAGAACCACTTTCGCATAAAGGTGAATTTTCCAATTTTTGAGAACAAAATTTTCACCTACTATTATTTGAGCGAGAGTGAGCGCCCTAAGGGAAAAAAACATTTGTAGACGCAGAAAAATAGATATTGGTCATTGTTGACGCATTGACACGCGACAAGTCTTGTTGTCACACATCGGTGAAGTTTGTTGATGCGCAACAACAAGTGTTGTTGTCATGCGTTAACAAACTTCATTGGCGACGCATGACAATAAGCGTTGTTGTCATCGCGTCAAAGAAATTTTGTTGACGCATCGGCGGCGGCAAGTGTTATTGTCGTGTGTCAAAAAACTTCGTTAACATGCGGCGGCAAGTGTTGTTGTCACACGTCAACAAAGTCTCATTGTCGTGCGGCGAAGAACACTTTTTCATGCATCAACAAACTTTGCTAATGCGCGACACCAACACTTGTTGTTGCGTGTCGATTAAATTTGTTGGCCTTGCGGCGGCAAGTGTTGTTATCGTACGTCAAAAAAACTTCACCGACACACGCAAAGAACACTTTTTTTCACGCATCGCAAAGTATCATTTTCGTGCGCCTAAGGCTCAAGACACCCTAATTTTGTCCTATAAATACCCTACCGCCCCTCATTTTCACATTTACACTTCCTAGATCCCAAATTTTCTCCGTTCTCCCAGCACTTACAGCTACAGGAATCAAGCTTAGGTACAATCAAGCACAAGTACAATCAAGCTTCTCCAATCAAGCTCAAGTACAATGGCAACTACAAGTGCAGCCCAAGCTCAAGACCAAGATCAAATAGAAAATCCAATCAACCCACAAGCCCTATCCAAGGGCAAGATACAATACAAGAACTTGTTGTGCCCCCACATTCAAACAGTTTTGCAAATGAATACGAATACAAGGATTTGCTAGATGCATGTGATTTTGATGGGCTCGTTAAGATGCCCCAGTTTGAGATTGATCATGACATTCTAAATTACCTTCTCTCCTCGTGCAATGCAATCAGAGAGGACGTTAATTTCTTTTATTCTTATGGACAACAATCGTATATTCCATTTCAATGACGATCCAATTGATATCCATCGGTTGACATGCCTTAGTATAAAAATTCCCCCATAGTAATAAATGAAAGCAACCCTCGTCAAAAATGATAAGAAGTACCTCGAATCTACTTTCGGTTTCCATGTTGATTGTACGTGTAATCTGTTTTCAATTTTCATTTGATATTTTCAAGTTTTTATTTTGATACAATTCAAATTGATATTAATTCCAATGACTTTTTGCAACTCATGTCAATAAATCAAGACGAGGTGTGGATACACAAGGAATTGCACACCACTTTCTTGTTGCCATGATTTCTTTCTTTCAAGCCAAAATTATTTTGCAGGGTTGGCAAACGGATATACCAAACTGGGCTATTGCATACATTCTTGCAACTATCGGAAAGCTAAAATTTGATTGGTGCACCTTTTTATCCAATAAAATAAAAACTGACATTACAAATGCATCACTTTTTGAAAAACCAGTTATTCACTCCACAAACTATCTCCTTGGCCTTTATTACGAGGCTCTTTTTAATTTAAAAGACAAACCAATTCCTACTTGCACGACAAGACAATGAAGAATTTGTCAATTCCATTTCAAGAACAATAGGTATATAGTTTATATTTCGACATTAGACTTTAGTATGGTTATTGTCTTGATTATGTACTTGATTGAATATTTATGCAGTACTAACATTATGTACTTCTAGAATCTGATTAAATATTGACCGTTTTAAGAATATTTTTTGAGGCCCTTCCGCAAAAAAAAAGTGGCATCAAGAGGAAGAGGCCAACAACACGCTGAGGCATTGGCAGATTCACAATCTGAAATGGAAGTTCACTCATCGCCGAACCGCCAAGCGTTTGCATTAGTTAAACGACAAAGACGTAATACCCTAACATTTACTATTTACAAATTACCATTTTCTATTTACAATTTACCATTTACCATATTGAATTGACATGCAATCAACTATTGTTGCACTTGCAAGGACTTTGGACTATACGCGTGCTTCTCAACCGTCTTCGCCAACTCACTCAGTTCAATCGCATGCAATTGTCGATTCTCAATACCCTGTTCAAGTGCAATCCCAGCCACACACAACTCAAACACAACCAATTACTGCTCCAACATGGCCACCTCAAATACCGCATAGGTTACCCCTCAACAAGGTATGATTTTATTGCTTTAGTACAAGTTTTGAATAGTTTTTCATATAATTTCGTAGTTTTGCATAGTTTAACAGTTTTTCATATGATTTAGTAATGATTTTGTTGATTTTTCTTGTACATTGTAGTCCTTCACCATCTATACAAACAAGCAGCACCGCCACATCCTCCACCATTACGATTCAAAATGCCAACCAGAGGTTCAGGAAAAAATAACATTGGTAAATGCATGCCAATTCCTCCAGCCCTAGTGGGACACTAAACATTGCCTCCTTGTTTCAAATTCCAACCCTCTCTCTCGGTGGATTGCCAGTATGAACCGGCGTATCAGTTTTAAATAATATAAATTTAGATGAAGATTACTTGGGCATTGATAGCAATGACCCAACAAGATTTTTCAATACATGTGAGATGATTCAAGGCCAACGGTATACTTCTATTTCAACGTAATTTATTCAACTTTCTTTACATTTCACTTTTGATTTCAATATTTGAATATTGATTTATTTTATCGCAAATAGGATCAGGGCACCCAAAGGCAAAAATAGGTAATGACGATGATCAACCCGAAATCCCCCATACCTCTCCAATGGCATCATCTTCTTCAGATACAGATGGTGAACAATTTCTACCATTTCCTTTAGAGAACTTGATTGGTTATGATTGTCAATCCCATGTCCAAGAGTTTATTGTACCTCATATTAGTCAGCTCATAGAATGGGAGAGAAGGGAAAAAGTACTAATCAATGAGATAATAAGTCGTTTTGAAAATTATTGGCAAAGGGACAGTTTATACGTTGCAGTCCAGAATCAACCTACGAAGATGGATGCCTTACCCAAGCAAGAAGTGGGACTGTCACGTATAACAACAATTATAAAGATGATATTTTAGATAAAACATTAAACAAATTGGAAAATATTAGTGTTGAAGCCCAGGCATATTTTAACAAATGGTCTAAGGACAAGGATCTGGTGGCAATTGCAAATGCCGAGAGAGATAGAGTGGTCGTAAGTATTATCACTTTGAAACAATATTTTTGTTAATTTGAAATTTTCTTATTTTAGTAATATGTTTAATTGAGCTCACTTTTTTTTTGCAGTTGAAATATGAAAATTTGAAGAGTCAAGAAAAGGTGTTCCAAGTTCACTTGGAAACCGCGAAGAACAATTTATCCGCAACAATGAAGATGAAATAAAATATTGTTTTAGTTAACAAACAAAACAATACACTAAAGCGGATAATTAAAGAGAATGGCTTCAACCTTAAAATTTTATTCAAAACTAAGGCAAATGCAAATGCTATTTTGGTATCCCATAAAGATGTGACAAAGGAAGAACAAAGAATCGTAAAGAATCTAAACAAGTGTTGCGGAAGATCTGATTAGTTCTAGGATTATTCAAGCAAAGAGTACATGAGGGGAAGCCATTGGGGAAAGGGGTACAAGAAGATGCCAATTTGTCTGGGGATAAATTTCATGATTGAGGGTTGAAAAATTGAAACTTTAAATTTGAAAATTTGAAATACTTTATATATTGAAGTATGAAACTTGAATGTGATGGCGTTTGAAAATTTGAAATACTTTATAATCTGGATTTTTATATCTTGTTATATATTATATATAGAATTTCTAGATTGTATATGGTGTTTATGTTTGATATGAATGTGATGGCGTTATGATAATGGTTAATTATTTGTTTTAAGAAAATTTGGAATGTGGTATGACAGAGACATCTTAATAGAGTTAAATCTTCTTCTCTCTACTTGTAAAATTCAAACTCTGTATCAAGTTTCTTCACATTTAAACCTTCTCGAATCTTCTCTCTACTTGTAATGATGATTGCATTGGATGTGGATGATGACATTAGAATAGATATGGATTATGATGAATTGTATGTGGACGTAGATTTAGCTTCAAGCACGATCATGGAATCTGGATGATGATAATGGATAATTGTTTTAAGAAAAATTGGAATGTGGTACAACAGAGACATTTAAACCTTCTCAAAATCTTCTTCTCTCTACTTGTAATGATATGATGACATTAGAATGGATATAGATGATGATAATGGATAATTGTTTTAAGAAAAATTGGAATGTGTTAGGACAGAGACATCTTCTCTATACTTGTAAAATTCAAACTTTGTATCAGGTTTCTGCACATTTAAAACTTCTCAAAATATTCTTCTCTCTACTTGTAATGAATCAATGATATGATGACATTAGATGTGGATGATGACATTAAAATAGATATGGATGATGATGAATTGTGTGGACATAGATTTAGCTTCAAGCATGATCATGGATGATGATAATGGATAATTGTTTTAAGAAAAATTGGAGTGTGTTAGGACGAGACATCTTCTCTCTACTTGTAAAATTCAAACTTTGTATCAGGTTTCGCACATTTAAACCTTCTCAAAATCTTCTTCTCTCTACTTGTAATGAATCAATGATATGATGACATTAGATGTGGATGATGACATTAAAATAGATATGGATGATGATGAATTGTGTGGACATAGATTTAGCTTCAAGCACGATCATGGATGATGATAATGGATAATTGTTTTAAGAAAATTTGGAATGTCTTAAGACAAACATCTTAATACAGTAAAATCTTCTTCTCTCTACTTGTAAAATTTGAACTTTGTATCAGGTTTTTTCGCATTTAAACCTTCTAAAAATCTTCTTCTCTCTACTTGTAATGAATCAATGATATGATGACATTAGATGTGGATGATGACATTAAAATAGATATGGATGATGATGAATTGTATGTGGACGTAGATTTAGCTTCAAGCACGATCATGGATGATGATAATGGATAATTATTTTAAGAAAATTTGGAATGTGTTATGACAGAAACATCTTAATATGGAAAAATCAAAAAAAGATCACTCAATCATTGGATCCCGTCACGTTGTAGAGAGTGACAAAGCCATTGGATGGCTTGGGTGTCATTGTTTCTCATGCCCAAAAATTCAAGCTCGATCCCCCACTCTGTCCGCGACGGAGTTGGAACTCGAAGGGAAGTCACAGCGAATGGGTGAAGCTCAAGAAGCATTTTCCAATTGCTTTGAGAATTTGATGAGGGTCCAAATGTCATTGAATATCTAGAACTGACAAGAGGACAACTGTGTAAAGGGTGTTCATAAGTGACTAAATAAATCCATGCTATTTATATTCTGTCACTTGTCAGAATTTGTCTTTCTAGGTCTAGTTGCAATAATAGAATTGAGTCTTGAGACTTGTAGACCTGCACCGTCCATGTACAAACTTGTAAATAATAATCATGTCGATATGGGTGAGTCGTGTTTCCTAACCAAATACATTATATGATGAACAAATTTCATCAATACATTGCGTATTCCCAAATACTACCTTACAAAGTACATTGTATGCATCACTATTTAGCCACTAGGAAGGAGTTAAACTTGACAGCTATATAAACGTTTTTAATAATTTAACTATAAAATAGTTGTAAATATTTAAAATAACCATGAAATGTGACTTGCATATTTATAATATAACCATCATTTTTATATAATTTTTTATCTATAAATTATGTTGTTTAATATATAAATATATATTAAAAAAGTAAATAAATATATGATAGTGTTTTTATACATATTATTAGTTCTGGATAAATACACTGTTTTATATTTTTGATAGGCAATATTGAAAAATTATCAGTCACCTAAAAATTACTTAACAGGCATAGGTGGCCGTCAAATGTAAACCCTGCCACAAGGATTGCAGAGAAATTTATTTCTAGATGTATTGTAATTAATACCAGGGGCTTTGACAATACCAGCGTGCCACATGTTGAAGTAGAAATGCAGTATAACACAATCCAAGTAAATTTTATTTTTGTTGATGAAATTAATAGTTTGTGAATAACAAACAATAATCAAGATGGGACGAGCAGAACATGACCAAGTAACAAAGTTTGGCAACATGTCATCAGTAATCTAATCTTTTACAAAAGCTTCCAGTCTTGCTGCGAAAAATTCACCATCAAATGTAATCCCTGCCCTCAGGATTGCAGAGGATTTTATTTGGAGATATATTGTACCATTAAATCTATCTAGTGTAAAATAGTCAATGTGAGCTTTCAATGACATTTCTTTATCAGATTCAATGATTTTTCCAAACAAGATTCTCTCCTTTCCATTTATAACACCAGCTTTCTAACATAAGAAAAATCTCCGCTGTAAGAGGAGAAGAGGCCTGTCCGCCCCTGAATTAATGCAGCCATCAATCTCTTAGTTAAGACACAAACTTAGAGCTTTAAGAAATGTGATTCCGACCAGATTTAAAAAATCTTACCATATGCTCAAAAGAACCCAATTTTTAAAAAATAAAAGCAGGTAAGTGGTAGATTATAAGGAAGGGAATATGAAAGAAAAAAATCCTTAATTAGAATCTTCAATATCATTTAAAACAGACATACAATCTTTGTATGTAACATCTTGAATGCCAAAAACATCAATGAAGCACTCAATAAATTGATTTGTAATCACATTCTCTTCTGGAAATGTCATGTGAGATTCTTTTCTAAGAGAAGTTACTTCTTTGTCAGGGAATCCCACAAGGTACAATATGGGAAAAATAACTCAAATCTGGGTCTATATTGAATGCCAAGCCATGAGAAGTAATCCCTGATGAGATTCTTACACCAATAGCACCTATCTTTCTATTAGAGACCCAAACTCCTGTTTCTCCTTTCATGCCTCGCTGAGCTTGGATTCCATATAAAGATGCCAATTTGATCATTGTGTCCTCTAAATTTTCAACATATCTTCTAGCACCAAGTCCAAATTCTCTAAGACAGATGATTGGGTACAGAATGGCTTGTCGAGGTCCATGAAAAGTCACATCTCCGCCTCTTTGAGTATAATGTACTTCAGCTCCTATGTGTTGAAGATCACTTTGAGTAACAAGCAAATTATGATCTGTCCTCCGCTTTCCAAGTGTGTATGTGGGTGGGTGTTGTAGAGATAAGAGTGTATTTGGAATTATTCCCATCCGCCTCTTATTAACAAGTTGTTCTTGGAGTTTTAGTGAATTTGAATATCTAACTATTCCCATTTTCCACACTTCTAACTTCCCTTTGAGGTTCATTGTTTCTCTTGTTCCCAAGTGTTGAATTCTGAGCAGGTAATAACATTGGATCTGACCCTGCAAGGAAGTTTGTAAAACATGAATTGGGTCAGATAATCATTCCACCATCACTTCAGAGGCAAGGAGTTTGATGACACACAATAAATAGACTAGTGGAAACCAAAATATAAACACAAAAGCATGATTTCCGAGAAATTGAATTACTTCATGATTTCTGAGAGTTTGAATTATTACTGTTAGTTACAACGTGCTCACATCAGCATCTGGCAAGGCAAGGTATAGTATCATGTGAAGAAAATGATAAAAGCTAAACTGAGAAAAGGCTGCATGCAAATAATCTTTAAGATAATAGAATATATATATACTTTGCAAAATTTCTTGAAACATTCAATTTTTACAACTCTCTTCATAGAGCCTACAAGCCAAGATATAATTATTATGTTTCCGTAAGACATCAATAAGCATTAAATTTCGTCTGAAAAAATTATGGTAATCATAGGGTTTAAGGAAAATATTAATTCAAGGGTTCGGAAATGAGGTTTGCAATGGAATGCTAAGTAGTCAATACGTTTCAGATATGGGTACAGATATGAAGAATCCGATGGCCAAGATGTAATACTTATAAGTTATATTTCTGTAAGGCATATCGATAAGCATCAAATTTCATCTAAACAAAATGGTGATCAACATATGGGCCATGGCAAATACTAATTCAAGGGTTGGGAAATGAGATCTGTTATGGAATGCTAAGTAGCAGATATGTTTCTAATATGGGTATGGATAAAAAGAATCCAATACGTGGATATGAAAAAATCCCCCTTCCTCTCACCTCTGTTCCTCCAAACCCCTCTGGGATACAGCAGTACAGAAGTTATATTAAAAATAAAAAAATATACAAATTTTAGCCTAGATAAATTGGAATTAACCACATAGTATGCATATAAAAAACAAAATAACCAAAAAACATGACTGATAATCTATATAATGCCAACTGAATGCCAAATGAAACGTCACAAATGTCATGATAAATATTAAATTATATTATCACATCAAAATTAGAGTTTAATTTATTAATGCAAGAATGCATCAGGGCATGGATCTTTACATGATCAGTAAAACAGATGATGCATGTACACCAAGAACTACTAATCTTATTTTCTGGTTTTATAGCAGCACAAAAGTGAAAATCGGATTTATGGTGAGATTTAGATTTACTCTCACAATCATTCCTTTATCCAGAATTGAATATCTGCTTGTACGTGATCAGATAAAATCATAAAGAGTATTTGGGTCAGTTGTGTTTGTTCCTTCTTCGTCAGATTTGCTCCCATGATGAATAGGATGATCATGTGAAGATTCAGACCTACTGATTTTTTAGGGTTTCATAGAATTTTTTTATTTTTATTTTTAAATTGGGTCATCTTATGTTTCAATGTTGAAGAAAATTAGAAAATGAATTAAAAAATTTTATTGCCCTGGATACACAAGATATGGCCTGGACGGTTGAGATACATCTGTATCCTGGACGTATCCTTAGCCATATCCATGTCGTATCCGTATCCCGCTCTGTTTTCTGCTGAATCCATATCTTCGATGGAATGTATAGCCTGAGATTAAGTGCATAATTTCTGATTTGGTTTACTTCTGCAATGGCAGCAATTTTAAGATGCAAATCTTTTACAAAAGAGTTCTTAAATTTCAATACATGACATGGTATTTTTTTCCTTCGGAAGTGGCAGACATGAATAGAAAGTAAACAAGCCCTACAGTCCGATTCAGAAAGGAATTCAAAATTCTGATAAATAGCATTGATCTCGTTCACTTGTTGCTCTTTGTTGAAACTCCCAAGTGGGTGTTGTAGTGCAATATACACATTTCGCCATAATGTAGAAAAATGAGATTTTGGTTCAAACAAATATACTTTGCCCCTTGAAATGCAGTGTCCTTGAATCATTGGTGAATTAAGGTGTGACAGGTTCCATCTCAAGTTTTTGTTTGGTAGGTTCGTCAGTTTGGATTACAAAACCTAAAACAATTCAAGATAACGTTTGTCCCTGGCATAACTCCATATAAGCCAGGGTTAATGAGCATATTTTCAATTGCATTTCTAATTAGTCGGGCATTATAGCTTTGACAGTATCTTTTCATATTTGTAAGGATTATATTAGCATGGTACTAGCTTGAATATGCTTTTGCCTTTCAAAATGTGGTAGAATTAAATAGAAATATCCATCCATGAAACTGAAATTTGATTTCTCTGACAAGGCAGGGCCCATGAGAAACATTATTATCATTTGCATCTTTTCCAAAGGCTCATGGCATATTCAATTATGACATTTTTTCCATATTTGATACAACTTAGCTATGTTGCCTGGAAACGGGTACAGGTACTGGTACAAAAACGCAGAAACCCAATTTTCAAAAAACCTTGGGTACGAAACATTATGGGAAACATCCGTACAATATATTATTAAAAAACATAAATTTATATCAATTTATATAAATTTATGTTTTTAATAGTATATTGTACAGATATTTCAATTGCTTCCATTGAAATAGGAGGATTGGATTTCGCTCAAACAAATGTGGATTCCACTGGTTGAGCTCCTCAAAATCCTTGACAATCGTGGCAGACGATAAAAAAGTAATTCCACTAGTTTTATGAACCACTGAAACTGTTCTTGAACCAAAAAAATCTAACAGCTGATTATAATTGGTAACCATGATGTTGTCAAAACTGATAAACTCCATATGTAAACAAGTTTGTTTTTGAAATCATTGTAATACAATTTGATTTTCTGATTTATTTACAGCATTCCTTCACAATTCCCTTTTACAAGGAGTATGGAGATGATTTCTTAGTGTACTTAAAATATTTATCCTTCTTATTCAATCAGTTTCCTATCTCCTCATATTTTTGGATATTTCTGTCTGTACTAGCTTTCAAAAAATATAAAATTACTTTCATCAATGTAGCCTCTACAGGTTTGTACTTGATTGAATATGCAACTGCTGAAGACCATTTATAAAAAGTGGTAGGAGGTATTTCCATAAGAATCCATCAAATCCATCAGCCATAAAACAGAAATGCAAAGTTCAAACTGTAGCCCACAAGGCAAAATATTCTCTCTGAGGTGAATTGTTGCACAGGTTGGGACATAAGTTTCATCGTAAGTTGGGTCTTTGAGAAAGGAGGAAATTAATTGTTTACTTCAATAAAGATAGTAGTAACATACTCAATTGATTTCAGCATGGACTAAAAGAATGAAACTCTTTTCCATTCCATACACTAGGTTGTGCATGTTGTTTAAATTTATTGTTTAGATGAACATGGGATATTATGCCGTAAAGCACATGGAAGGTCTGCCCCAAAATCAATTTGATTCAAGTAAGATCAATAGGACCAAGGTAAAAATGCTGTGAGATTAGTAATTGTTTGTTTTACAAATACCTTTCCCATTTGTCCTCAATGTCCCTTGTTCTCCAACTACTTCCATTTTTAAAAGCCCAAGTAGTGGGCACATCCACACTAAATCAAAATCACAAGTACAAAAGACATCCTTTATATAGATTCCTCAACTAAGAAACCAGGTTCTATTAGCTTTGGCATAACTTAGCATTCACACCAAGAATAGTATATAGGTCTAAAAGTCTTCAAAAGTGCATCACACATATTTCGATACTTGAAACTGTTAAGCGGAGAGTTGATGCCCTCATAAATTCAATATAGAATAAAAAAGGAAAAATATGACTTGAAACAAAAACAATGGCCTTTTAATTTATAATTAGAGTGGCTACATGGGCTTATCTTTTTGATCCTTTGTGGTAGAGGTGGAATGAACCACTGCATGGGGACGTTACTACAAATCCATAATTTCCTTGTATTTTTATATTTCTACGATGTCGAGAATTGCAAGCATTTCAGCCAAGGTACATATAGCAGCCTCTTTGTCATGCAAGCTGAAACATATACATAATTTGTTTATTGCTTGGGTATTTGCTAAATTATAAATATGCTATTCAATTTTGGATCTCAGTTAAAGTTGATATTTTCTTTTGGGTTTTTGACATTTTGTTGAATTTGTGGTTTTCTTTTGGGTCTCTTAAATAAAAAGATTTGGTTGCATTATTAAGAAAAACCTATGTATCAATTCTTACATGTTCATTTTATGGATCTTAAGTTTGATAGTATTGATTTAATAGTTTTATGCTTTATAAATTCAAGATTTATAAACACATTTCTGTAAATTCACCATTGTCTGAAACAAACCTTTTGGAAAGACTTTGCACAAACCTTAAAAGCTGACAACAACGTTTGTTTCACATTTGTTCTTCAAAGACTAAAGTGTATACCCAATTTTGCGGAGATAAGTCATCAATGAAAGTAAGTGTATACTCAACATCACCAAAATTACAACATTTTAGTATCCTTTTGAGCATTAATATTCCTTTCTGATGATACTCTTTTCGTAAGCTGTTATTTCTCAAATAGCTGTCCTACTCCTAACAAGAATTTCTCTTATATGAAGTGTAGTTTCTAGAATTGTATACTACCATGTTCTTCCGCTTGGACAATTTTAATTTATGCAGCATTGCTAAAAAAAAAAAACCAATTCCCTGACTGATAATATGCCATCAGATTTTGTAGGGTTCGTATCAGGTTATGTGCATATGTGCTGCGTTGGTCCTTGTGCATTATGTTTAATTAGAAAATTTCACTCCTTTCACCATTGCAGTTGCTGTACTGTTTTTCATGGAGTCAGCTGCAGCTGATGCTGTTTAATTTAAATACTTGATGGATACTTTTTATGTGAAATGTTAAAGGCATCCTTGTTAAATAACTTTTATTTCATAATCATTAAAAGGAACACATGTAGCCATTACATGTTACCCCCAAATGCTGTGTTTTGTCCCAATACCTATTTTAGTAGGCTGCTCGATTTCACCTCTCACTATTTATGTTGTTTCACTAAACAAAAGTTGTGTTGAAGCTGCAAGTACTCAAATGCATTTGGCTGTGTATTTTGTTTTCTAGAATGGATTTGCCTTGCTATTAGTTTCCAGTGGGTACATCCACTCTCGCAATGCTCGTTTTTAATTTACAAATACCATTTGTACCTTGCCTTCTTAACTAAATTATCAGTTTCCATTCACAATATAACTTCAACTATAAAAAAATAGTTGCAGAAATTTTACGTCTTCAATGCAAAAATGCCATGTCGTTCTCTTTTTGTTGATTTGTTGCGGGCATTTTCTTACTTCTCACAATTTGTAGACACGTGAAATCATCTGAAATGTGGACCAATGTGTTGAATTGTTTGGTTTTATTACTTTTTTGCAAAAGTGATGGATGCTTCAAACTATGATGCTTTTTAGCTTTTTTCATCGTAGTGCATTGCATTCTTGTTTTTTCGTCCGTAGTGCATTGCATTCTTGTTTAAGTGATTTTCCTTCTCCCAATACAATTCTTTATTTATTTGTCTATATGTGCATCTTCATTTTCAATTTCGTTAATTTTCATGTTTCCTTATATTGGTGTTCAAGGTTTCTTTTAATTCCCCTATGCTAGTTTAGGCTAAAATGAGAGGGTTTTAAACCCCTAACTTTGACCATACCTAAACATAGGACAACACAATGATTTAAGAATAAGATGCAGTCTTATAACCTTAATACTCAGCTCAAGGGTGCCAGAATGGGCCCTTTAGCAAGTGCTGAGTAACAGTCCATTAGATTTGATGATGAGGAGCTTGCTCTTATCCCCAGGTGAATAAATCTATGCAACACCTTCAATCTCAACAAACCTGAAATGCATAAGGTTTGTGCTTTGGCTCAAATTCTAGGTAATGTTAATACTCATTATCCGATGACAATTGTTGGCACTAATTCCTCCAAAACCCCAAACCCACATTTAGGGAATTTCTGTAGCGCAAAGTCGTAGATGAAATCCATGAGTCACCTGTTTGCAACTGCTATCAATTGCCTCTGTCTACCCAACACCCATCTGGCAACTCCTCAGTCCTGCCTCAAGCTTATATCAAACATTATCTTGGGATTTACCATGTGCACTAGAATACTTCCTCTCGTGTCGGCCAACCATGCAGTCAACCTTTAGATTGCCAAGGAGGAAGTGCAAGCTATCACAGGGGTATTGAGAATCCAAGGAGGGAATCATCCCTGATTTTTGCTCTCTATACAGTGACTTGAGTATCCAACTGGTGAGCAGAAATAGAGGAGAATGGCATGCAAAATCTTTTTCTTGAAAGATACAAAGCTCGTTTGGTCAACTGTGTTCATTGTTCAACAGTAGAATAAATGCACAGTTCACCTGTCTACAATTTCCTTCTGCTTCAAAATTGGGTTGAGATTAAAGAAAAACTTCTATCTGGGCCAGCAAAAAGAAGGTCGGCTGAGATTCTTCAAGAACAACTAAACATTGTGAAATAATGTGATCGCATTGAATGTGTTACATAAAACAATAGTCTACATAGTTTTCACTATATGAAGTGGCAGGTGTCTGGTCATTTTATTGACTTTCAGTCTATCTCTTGTCTCTTATGTTTGTTTCTCATATTTTTAGGGGGTCCCCTCTTTCCTGATGTCTACCTTCCTAAAACCATCCCATGAAATTTTGGGAGGCCTCTCTCGCCATCTCAAAAAAATGGAAGCATTGACATGACAAGAATACAAAAAAATAGCTGCAAACACCGGCAATTAACAGTTCCATACTAAACTGAACAATAAATTGGTAACAGAACCTGGCAGAGCTATACTATCCACCCTAGATGATCTAGGAGATGTCTTATTGGAGCCATACTCAAACCATTCCTGCTCCTTGACGAATTTGGGGCACACAAGAATATCATTCATTTGTTTACCAACTTTTTAGTAAAGATGGGTCGGCTTCTCGACCATCCCATTTATCTCCTGTAGAGTTTCCTCAATCTGGAATTTGTGATGATGGCCTGCATTGTTTTCCAGGCTATCTTCTACAAATCCCATCTCTGAATTTGGGGCACACAAGAATATCATTCATTTGTTTACCAACTTTTTAGTAAAGATGGGTCCGGCTTCTCAACCATCCCATTTATCTCCTGTAGAGTTTCCTCAATCTAGAATTTGTGATGATGGCCTGCATTGTTTTCTAGGCTATCTTCTACAAATCCCATCTCTGTCTTAGTCTTGTTTTGCTACAAAATGCTCCCTTTTCCTTCAGGTGGTTGGCTCTAATACCATGTTTTTAATAAATGAAACAGAGTTCAAAGCAAAAGAAAAATTCCGAGAGAACCTTTTATTATTTTTAATTGTTCAAAGATCATGCATGTAAGTCTAAAAGGGGGCACCCACTTTGGAGAGTGTTTGGAAGTTATAAAGGCAGATTTGGGGTTCATTGTACAATCATCTTGGAAATTTATCAATTATTTTCTTTGTCTGCAAGTAGCTTCAACTTTTGCAATAACAATAGAGGATGAAATCCCTCATTTGCATACAGGTCTGAGGACAAAAACCCTCACATCTGAGCTTGGCAATTCCATTCAGGGGTTGTAGTGACAATTCAGGGTGCAAGTGTTCTGTCAATTCAGCTCCAAACAATTGTATTAAGACACTAGTATTTTTATTGTAGCTGGTTCATATTCAATAAATAAAAGACTGTTTTTACGCATTATGGTTTGCTGTTTTTATATTAAAAATCAGATTATCACTGCTGTTATAAAAATTAGATTTTTTAATATCTGTTCCCTAGGTTTAACAAAAATATCCATATTTGTTAGAAATCATTTCAGGGATATTACACAAATGGTTCCCGCTTGAGTTCTCACACTTTGATTTGATCAAATTTGTTCCCTACAATGAATGGTTGATAAGCAGATGGTTCTTGTCCATAGTTCCCACATTGGTCGGTCGATTAGTTCCCGATAGTGCATGGTTGATGAGAAGTTGATGAGTTCCTTCTCTCATCAATTCGATTTGTGGACCAAGATCATGAGTGTGCGAGAGGTGGCAAGTTGCGAAAGAAGCGTAATTGTGTTTCTACCATGTTTGCACTAAGGGGGAAAGTTAAGAAAATAATATTAGTGCTCCACATGGTTTGTTAGTGAGTTAACAATAGTGGCTAATATTACACTCGTGAGATTGTTTGTTGTGAGTTACAACAAACTTGTGCATCATATGGGTTAGTTGTTGTGATTGAGTATTCATAGGATATGTTGAGAGACTTGTGGAGATATGAATCCCCATAATTATAGGAAATACATTCCTATATGTTTGTAAATCCTATATGAATAGAACAAATTAGAGTTTCTAGAATTTATGCGTGATAAATTTTGAACCAAGTTTTCAATGCCCTTAGAAAGGTGAATTGAAAGTATGCAAGGTCCAATTTCATGTAGGCATCCAGTGCCTACATGAAAATGCAATAAAAAATTTAAAAGATGATGCACCAAAGTAGTTCATTCCTTGCCCATTCAATCAAAGGAATGGAGGTGCAGAGCAAGTGTAGCAGCTAGTATTAATCATCCCAAAATAAAATAAATGCAAGAGTTTAACAAACTAACACATTAAACATATTATATTTCCATATATATTCAGAACAAAGGCAACAATGGAGCCACAAAACCTTTCATTACATGCTTCCAATCTACATTCCAAAAATAAAATAACATGGCAAATGTCAAGGTCAAAAATATCACGGTGAAGCTCTAATAGAGAGTCTAGGCAAGCCCATGGGCAAGAAGGAACCCCAATTTTAGAGAGAAAATCCCTATTTTATTACAATGCAAGAAGAAAAAAAGATAGAGAAGCAAGAAAGAGAAGCGGCGGATGGATTTGAAAATCATCAATGCTGCCCTAACTGCTTCCAAAAGCTCTAATGCATGCACAAAACAATTGCCATCATCCCTATGCTTGGCCTCCTTATAGTCAATGATCAAACTTTGGCCAAGTTTCCCATAAAAGCTCTTGCTGCAATTGAATGTTGTGAGCGGCCAAATGCTTTGAAGTTTTTAAAAAAGCTTTCAATATTTTTTAATTCACTCATGGACATGGCCAAGGCTTAAAATCACTGTTAGGTGGGAACGCATCCCCTAGATTTTGGTGAAGTCATGGACATTTCGGAGACTTGGGGACTTGGAGGGGATGCCCCCTATTTTTTAAAATTTTAAAAGAAGTTTTCTAATATTTTTACTTTAAAAAAGCTATTATTATTTTTACCAAAACCATTGGATTCTAATCTTGAAAGTACCTTAAACTGTAATTACTAAATCCGGTCGGATCTGCACAAAATCCAGCCGGATCCGGATTTTCAGCCGCCCTAGATAAATTTGGTCCTGAGTGAATTCTAATTTAGGAAAAAAAAATTACTTCTTATTTTTTTAATTTTATGGAAAAAACAATTAAGTATTAAAAATATAACATTTTACATTACATTATTAAAGTTTTTCATTGTATTTGTCAAATTTTCATATTTATAAAATTCAACTCATATATTTCGGACCAGATTTTTCCGAACTTTTTCAAGAATTTCGGATTTTTAGATTTTTTTGCCCTCCTAAACGGATCCGGATTTCCGAACTGCAGTAACTATGCCTTAAACACATTAAATATAGTTTAAATCCCTAAATTCCATTGAATTAAGTTAAAATGTATAAATATTATTTTTTACATATTATTTTAATAGTAGTCCACTTGCTGGCCCCAAATTTTGGGAAATTTTTCGCCATCCTGAAACCCCTTCCCCTGTCCTCGAGACTTACGTAACTATGCTTAAAATCCTTTTTAAAATAAAAGTGGCTCCTTTTATTCCAACGTTACATGTATGTCTCCTTTGGCCTCATAATTCATAAGCTTAAAAGCTTATACTTGGCCTAAAGTATAAAAGGTCTCTAATATTTTTAAATCAAAGGTGGACTTTTTCATTAATTGTGGGCCTTTATATTTATGCCATATATATTAAATAAATCCCTCTAATTCCTTATTTAAATATAAGGTGCTTATTACAATTGAAATAGACCCCTACTATTAATATTAAAACTGCAAGAATTTAAATGTATGTGGGTGCAAAATTTTGCAACAGTGCATTAACTTAGTCATGTGAATCGCCCTTGATGGACACAATCCTTGTGTACATAGCGATCCCCATGATCAACAAACATAGCTACATCAGAGCTCATTCGATCCATGTGGATTATAGTGATGTTGACTTGTACATTTTGGATGTGTGCAAAAATGAAATATCCAGAGGTTTTGGGTCATGCGAACCTCAACATTTGATTTTTACAAATTCACACACCCTCAAAAGCAATGTCATTGGATCATAAAGGCAATCAATTCACTTTGGGGATCACATTGATGTTCAAAATCTTCTCACAACCAATAAAAAGATTTGTCATTCCTACAAGCAAATGATCGGACCACCCACCAAGTTTGTGGCTCTAGATTGTTCTTGAATAGATTTTGTTCTATTAGATTGAGAATAAGTACACACCTGCACTAAAAGACTATAAAACCAAAGCCCAAAGACTGGAAATGTAAGTGTTTTATGCCTAAACTCGCTAAGCTAAAAGTTTACCATTTATAAAAAGACTCCAAGACTAGTAGGATGGTTTACACTTTGCTCAACATAAGCAACAACAGCTACAAGCATGTTAGCTGATCAATTTGGATGAAGAGGGACACACAAGACACTCGAGATTAGGGATGATGATCACAAAAACTGTTAGGAAATAAGGGATAAAATATGCGGAACAATCCCTCACAGAATTGCAACAGTAGAAACTAATATGCAGAAAATATTACAGATCTCAAATAAAAGTGCAGAATAAAATAACACAACACAAAGAGACAAAGATTTAACGTGGTTCACCCAATTTGGGCTACGTCCACCAAGAATCACTTGCTCGATTTTATTACAAGCCACCGCTCTCTCAATACAATACCCAGATCTGTTTGGAGCTATGCTCAACAAACTCTACAAAATTCACACCCGAATTCATACACATTTGCAATGTTACATTAACCCTACCATATGCACAAAACCACATAAGTAGACAATTGCTTAAGCAGTTTTACAAAACTATGGGTATCAAAACCATGGGCCAAAACCATCCCATAAACCTATGGGTCAAAAATACCACCCATATGAGAAAAGCACGTTTCCCGATATATCGAGCATGCTTTTGAGGCAAAAATCTCGTGGCCTACCGCCCGAACCTGGCGAGACAATTGTGGAAAGTGTACAATACTCTTAGTGTACAATCTTCAACACTTTCACACATGAAAACAAGCTCCACAACCTAACAAAAACCTGCCTACTCCCTTTCTTTCTTTCCTAATGGGTCTCAAATTAGACCTAATTCTTTCTCTCAACAACTCGGGATTATTTTACTCACTCCCCATGTCCTTCCCTCTATCCCAAAACATACACCCAATGTCACCTCCAACACTCATTCCTCTTTGCTCTCCTTTTCCATCCTCTGTCCCATGACATCCTCCACTACCTAATGTTACTTGAGCTAAAGGTTTATAGAAAAGACTCTTAGATCAGCGGGATGGTTTGCAATCCTTAGCTCAAATATGCATAATCAAAAATAACTACTAGCACATCGACTGATCAGTTTGGATGAGGAAGAACAAATAGTGGGCACTTTGAGATTAGGAGAATGATCATGAAAAGCCTACCTACAAATTTCTTCTCTTTCTTGGTGGGTCTCATGTTAGTCCCAATTCTCTCATTCTAATAACTCCTCCAAACCCTCCCCTTCATCCCAAAACATACATCCAAGTCTCTTCTACTGCTGAACTCAATGTCACCTCCAACACTCATCCCACCTCGCTCTCCATCTCCATCCCTATCCCCATCCACTTTTGTGAAACAACCATCTAGGCAATACACCCAATTTTGCATGCACAGTCAAAACACAAGTTACATACTAGTTTTGACATTGTGTATTCTAGTTCAGTGCATTGCCTAGATGGTTGTTTCACAAAAGTGGGGTCATTTGTAAAGAAAAGATCAAGAGTTCCAAGGCACATGCTATATTTTTTTGCATGCAATTTCAATATCATGCCATTGCCAAGTATGAGTTATGCATTAATGTTGAAACGTCTATTCCAAGTATATGTGTAGATGAAATCATTAAGCTTGCGAAAGATTACAGGTCTCCGAATCAAAACAAGGGGAGGTCACTGTGTCTGAAATTGTAGTTATTTTTGTTTTGGAGTAATAAGGATACTATTGAAACAACAAGTATTGTGTAACAGGTCTATTAGAGCATAAAAGAAAAGCCTCAGTAGTCCTCCTTTGTGTTTTATGTGTGTCATCATGGCAAAAACTGTAAGCCTCATCTCAGAAGAAGGGAGTGTGAGACATAAAAACTAGAAAGAATGACACGAACATGGAAAATATGCTAGTTTTCAATGACCTATGGAAACTAGTTCAAAGCCAACCTGCATTGCCTACTGAACCTGTTAAACTACTTGAGTTTCAAAAACATAACAAGAGAGCGCTTGCATTGTTGAAATCTTCATGTTCTGCACAAATCATCATTCACATTCAATCCATTAAGTTTGAGGCTTGCAAAGCACTCACAGAACTATATGCTAAATTACCAACATATAAAAAGATTGATCTCCTAATGTAGTTGCTGAATACAAAATTTAATGATGATGAGGTTTCTGAATATATCTCTAGAATGAAAAACTTCAAAAAGGAATACAACACTACGGGTAGCAAAATAGATGATATGCTTATCTCCATAATTTTGAATGGGCTCAACACAAGTTATACAAATTTTTTAGAAATGTTGCAACCCAGTGACAAAATCAATAATGCAACATTTGACTCCATTTGTGAATTGCTTACTCAACATGAGTGACAATTTGCAAAGAAGAAAAGTAAGTCTATAGAAGATGTCTACTTTACAAGGGCAGGAAAACACAAAGTAGAGAAGAGACATGAGAGAAAGAAGCTATTCGAAAGCACTCTCCAAAACATTCTCTGAGGCATTTTCCAAGACATTCTTCAGATTCCTCCTAACACAAACATTGACATAAGTATAAGCATTCTCCTCGGCCTCAGGATTGGTCATGCAACTTTTTCTCATCTACTAGTACCAGTAGTCATTGGTCATCTTCCAAAGGAAAGAAAAATCCAATGTGCTTTAATTGCGGTGGTACATGACACTTTGTTGATGCATGGCCTTCTAAAAGAAAACAATCTAATGCAGAAGCACAATGTGTTGGTGACTTCGCCCGCCATTGTAAAGCTAGGCGTATCAATTCGATAGCTCCAAAAGGTACTCAGTCTCTGCTTACATGCAACTCGATGCCACTTGCAAGAGGCCTGATGAGCTTGGAGAACTTGATTCCGACTTGCCCGAAACATTTATGCTGACTGAGTTGGTCTTCTCTTCGCCTTAGTGCTCAACACGATTTGCCGGAGACTTCTAAATGACTCGGTGATACTGATTTGGTTTCTCTTCCAATTCATGAGCCTGCTGTTCTATCTTTACTCGAATAGACTCGGCCTGATCTCCTCGTGCGCTCAGCAAAGCTCCCTTGGCATAGCTCAGCTCGTAACGGGTCCCCTGGCACATTCCTTCCCTTAGACGAGTTCGGTGGCCTTGATAACCGGTTCACTCGCATGCACCCGTCCAACCTCGTACAACATTGAATTGCTCAAATATGTAGCCCAATCTATCAACACCCAGCTTGCTGCCACGCTGAAACAACTCAGTGGAAGTATACCACTAGCTCGCCTTGTATTTCCTCCAAATAGCTCGCCATCCTTACAGAACAGCTCAGTCACAAATGGCTTGATCATCATATGGGAACAACTCAGTCACAAATGTTGGCTCGGCAGACTTTTCATCAGCTTGAAGCTCGACCCATTCATATTAGCTCGGTGATTCCTCATGAAACAACTCGGTGGACCATCTCAAGAGCTAAATGCTCTCGCACCTCCTCGAATATTTATGCAATTTTTTGGGCTCCTCAGCTATACCAAGGCTGAGTGGGATGTATGAAGGTGTCCCGGAGCTGTGTATCGGATTTGCCATTCATTGCTAGTGGGTCCCAACATCTGTTTCCCTCAAACTGAGTGAAGCCTTCAACTCAGGCAAGACCAAAAAGAGGAAAAATTCCTCTTGTGAATTTTCAACCTTCTTAAAAACCTGGATGCCGCCCTTAATACTGGAATTCATCTGGATGGCTATGGAATCTTCCCAGTGCAAGCCTGCCCTATTATCCAAATTTTCACCAGGGGTGGAAATTGATAACAGTACAATCTAGCCAAGTATTTATTGGACCAAGGAAAGGTTAAAATACTCTATATTTATCCACGAGAATGCATTTAGGAGTTTACAATTTATACGGCTTGAATGGAAAGCTTTATTTTCAAGCATTCACTAGGCTAGCAGAATTATTTTGGCTGGCAATTGTTAATTTTGGCTTTTCGGTTTAAAGATGCACCAACTCTTTGGGAGAATCCATACTCTGCAACAACTTCATGGAAGCCTTGTGCAGAATAGCATGATTTTTCTACGTAAGTTATCAGTTATGTTGTTTAGAGTAATGTCGTTTATGCCTTTAATCAGTGTACAGTGAGTATGGCCATTGATCGCGGTAGTCTTGCCAAGTTTGCTGACTAGGGTCATTTCCTTGGCGATTCAAGTTACCGACTCTTAAAGAGTTCTTCTATCCTAATAGTGAATGTAACTAGTGCTGACCACAGGGGACTATTACAGAAGTTTTGGGATGGTAATCATTATTCTCCTGCTAGTGTGGTGTGTAGGAGGGATCCTAATGAATCACTGAAGAATCATGCCCCTTGGACCTAAATAGAGCTGCATCGCACACTACCCTAATCTATAGCAGGAGATTTCTTGTAAACCCAATATTGATCCCTGGTCAGAGGAGTCTATTAAAGCCCCAGTTCTTGTTACTTCCTATCTGGATGTGGGACTGTGAAATCTCGATCATCACATAGAAGTGTTAGTAAATATTTCCATCTCCTGAATCTATAAAGGTATAAACTCAGCTACTCTGAGTTCGATATGTAGAACAAGCTTGAAGAACTGACGGATCAGACTATATAGGATAGGCATTCAACAGTTGCCAGCTAATCAAAAATATTTTTCCCATGCTGATACATCCTAAATCCATTAATTGATGCGTTTGAAATTTGACCTTTTAATCAAGGAAGAATTTTAAATGCTTGATAACATACCTGAGAACTTCATTACCTCAGAGAAACAAGTACTTCACCAAGATAATTCCTTGCTTTGTAGCTTTACAAAAGATAAATTGAGGCACATCAGGAATCCAAGTGGCACTTCTGGATTCAATTAGGATATAAAGTATTTGGACTGACTCAACTTGATTAGGTGGTACATTTTTAGGGAGTGTTCTCAAAGAATTTTAGTGTTGGTTAACAGAACGTGTATCCTCTCTAGCAGGTGAGGAACAAAGTATAGACATCTGTCCGGTACATATCAACTGCACATTTCTGATCAGTAAAAATTTTAGCTGTTCTTGTGGATATCAGTAAGTTTTTACTGGGAGACCACTTTCTGTGTCTCTGTAATTTCTGCAAGTGCAGAAAGAAAGAAAACACCATCTTTATAGCCAAGGACGATCATTATGGCAAAAAGATTAGAGAAATTGAGAAGAGGCCAAACAATTTCACTAGAGATGATATTCTCATTATGTAGCTTTATCCCATGAATATAGTTACGGAAAAGAAATATTACATAGGCAACAGAATTAGAGAAGGACCCAAACAATCTCAAATATGATGGCCTTGTTATTAGTAAATCTTAGAGGCCTATAATCAACCATACTAAGAAAATATGACTATGAAAACATCAAGAAGAAAAAATTGGAACGACATCTACATTTTCGCTATTCAATTTATGTTGAAAGCCTTCAACTATTCAATATGTTTTTGATGCTCTGGGGTATATTGGGCAGAAGACCAACCCTTAGAGTATATTTCTTGATCCCTTCACCTTGCACTTTTTTGTTTCCTTCTCATTATGGAAAACAATAGATGTTTTTATGATGGAAATCCTCGGACATTACCTGCTTCGATGGTGTGGATTTTGGCATGCTCACACTGAGATTTGAAGAAATAATATTACTTTCCAGTTTTCACCTTTGTATATTTTTTAATAGAGTCAGAAACTGGCTTAGCAGATGCTATGTATCTTTCATCAATATCCACTGCAGTTTTTTGATATTTCTACTGTACTGGGTTATCTTCAGTATGTGGTCTTTTAGAACCTGCTGAGTGGAGATCCCTTATAGGATCCTTGTCAATAGAGCCATCCTTTGCATGATTATATTCAGTATCAGTGTTTAATTTGTTTCTCCCCTACTGCTGTGGACTATTTATATTAACATTCAAACATGTTTCAAGGAATTCTTACACTATAGCCTGTAAAACATTATCTTTTTCTTCCCCTGTTTCCTTATCAAATGTGCCTGCTAACTTCACTGATGCTGGGCATACCTTCCACTTTCATTTCTTGAAGAAGCTCAGGGACGCCTCACCTCACCAATTGTGTAAGTCCTGATACGATTGGATTCCACAAATCTAAAAATTGCTGAGGCATTTTGTTAAAGAAATATAGGGCTTGATCAACAAGCCCATACAAGGCAGTAATGAAATTTCTCTCAAGAACATCCATACAAGGCAGCAATGCCTCATCCATAAACCCATTTTGTGCATATCCCACAATCATGGCATTCTAGGACACCAGGTCCTGTTGGCACATTTTATCAAACAGTTGATGTGCTTTGTGAATTTTACCTCATTTTGCATACATATTTACAAGGGCAAAGGCACTGGCCACTGACATTAGAGGAAAGTCCACACTTAATGACCTCTTGTTCTATCTTCATACCCTGTTTTATAAATTACAAGTTGCTGCAGGCTGAGAGTACATCAGAATAAATAACGTGTTTTGGTTTTACACCTGTTGGTTGTTGCACTTGGCAGAATATTGAGTATGTCTATTGATGGTATTTAATTTACTCTTCATTTTTGAAATTGTTAACAACTTCTTGAATTGGAAATAAGCACATAAGCGTTCCTGCACAAGTAGAACACACTTCCAAACATTCGCTGCAGACTAGGGATATGAATCAAATACAAAAGCATGCTGCAGACACTTTTGAGTGGTTTAGTCGAAGACCTTTGGCGTCTACCCGACGGCCAAAGGGTGTTATTATTTTTATTATATGGTGCTCAAATAAAGTAAAATATCATTAAAGCACATATAATGAATTAATAAACTGTTTAAGTGACTTTGACTTAGGAAAGTGCATTTAAATAAATTAATAAATTATTTAAAGTGCCTTCCTAGCCAAAAATGCGACTTGTTTGGGTAATGGTCAAATAAACCCAAAAATGCGACTTGCTTAGTGAAGAAAAATAATTAATTAAATATTAATTATATTGTTTTGGGGAAAAGTGCGACTTGCATCTTTGGAGGGTTTTTTGGCTATAAGGGAAAAATGCGACTTGGGGAAAGGCATTCAAAGATTATTATTTTTACCCGGCAGTTAGCACTGAGCTTTTGCAGACAAAATCCAAGGACGGAAACCCTCTGGATTATTCCTCTTGCGGACAGAAACCCCAGGAGCAGTGAGAGAAGCTTCCATCCAGGATCTTCATTGTTTACACAGGTTATTCATCATTCTAGCAGTTTCAGAGAAAAGAATAAATTGCAGCAGTGGGCATTTGTACAACTTCTTCCAGTGGTGGGGCGACTTATTCTGCAGTTGGTTTATGCAGTGTTTGAGGTATTTTTCATGCCAGTTTATTATTGTATATTTCAGCCACAAATATATATCAAATCGACTGGGGTTGGATCATTTACAGAGGATTTTAGACAATACTTGTTATCATTTCATCTGCAGATTTCTATGTGTTTACCCTAATCATTTATCATCAGAAATCAATATTGAATATATGGCTGCATTATTTATGAAGAAATCTGCCATTAAAACCCTAGGCGCCTTTATATAAATTCACCCGGTTTGCGGGGTTTTGCATTATTTAATTTGTTTATGCAGTATGAGAATGTTGTTCCATGAATTTGCTTGATGTTATCAGTTCAGCTCTACACCTGAGTGTTATTTTTTTTAAAAAAAAAGTATTCAGGCAAAAAGGGGTTTGGGATCTTTCAGTGGTATCAGAGCAGTGTATCCTCCCAGCCTGTGTGGGAAGGAATCAAGAGAGGTATTAAAACAGAAATCAGCTTTGAATGCAGCACAGAGAGGACGGTCCACACAGATACTACACCCACGAGAGCAGGCACGACTCGAAGTTGTATTGCGGGGAGGTGACATAAATGGAATATTTGGGTGAGAGACCTGAGAGTCCTCCTCGAGAGGAACATGCAGATCCAGATAGGGATTTCATTCGGGATATGGCAGCCACGCAGAGGCAGTTATTACAGACCATGGAGCGCATGGGCACTACTTTGGACAGGTTGGCACTAGATAGGCCGTGGGATAGGCACGGCAGGAGGGATAGATCCGTATCAGTTGCCAGTGGTTACAGGGATCATAGCAGATCACCTTCAGAGCTTGGGAGTGTTAGGGGATCGCCACGCCGTGAGCGGAGGCATACTCATACAGATGAGAGGAGACCTACGCGGACTGCAGATAGGCCTATGCAGCCTAACTTCTGCTAGAGATGACCCACCGAGAGATTGAGGGACGGCCCTAGGAAGAAGTAGCTTTTCCGGATACTATTATGGCAGTCAGCGATGAGTGGGAGGTTTGCCGCAGCATGTGAGGGATGTATTTCCCCTCCACAGATGTTGTGCTCGAGAGGAGAGAGACAGCATGAGGGTTGGACAGGACAGGAGGCCTAGAGCGCAGCAGAACAGGGATTTGCAGCAGGTTACCAATAAGGTAACCCTCTCCACTTTTGATGGTAGTGGAAAGATCAGTGCAGGCTTGGATTCACAAGCTCGACACCTATCTTACCCTCAAACCCATGAGGGAGCAGGAGGCCATACAATTCACTACATTACACCTTGAGGGTGGCTTATGATTGGTGGCACCATGGGTTAGTTACACAGGGTCATGAGCTTCTACGGTCATACAAGGATTTCAGCGAGAGGTTGATTGCGAGGTTTGATCGCAAGGATGTGGAGTTGTATTACAGGGACTTGGCACAGACTCGACAGTGGACACGTTGATTCATACATCAACGAATTTCAGCGGATAGCAATTATGGTTCCAGAGATGCCTGAGAAGAGGGTGGTGATGTTATTTATAGAGGGCCTTCATGACAGGATGAGAGGATTGGTCAAGGCTCTTAAGCCTAGGACATTGCATGATGCCATCCAGACGGCATTAGATTTGGACACATCCCCCACTTCCTATCAGCCCACTTCTTATCAGCCCAATAAGAAGTTTCCCATGAGCTCCAGGCCATTTCAGCGCTCTACCGCTCCGCAAAAGAGTGCACCACCTCCTAAGGTGGATCAGGAGACTCGTAATGAGTTAAGGAGGAAGAAGCTTTGCTTTCATTGCAAAGATCATTGGGAGCCTGGACATCGTTGCCTTGGTAAAGGCAAGGTGCATCTCATTGAGGTGATTTCAGACGGGGAGGATGATCACTCGCGGATACGAGATCTGAGAGGATGAGGCGGTGACCATGATGCACGGGGGAGCAGCCCCAGATAGAGCTTGGCGAGTGAGGCATTGGATTCATCCGATGTTACTATTGCTACACTCTCAGGCGTTCCTAGGTACCATCCCTTTCGGCTGAAGGGAGTGCTTAAGGGACAACAGATTGTTTGTCTTGGTTGACAGTGGAGCTACGCACAACTTCATTGATGAGGGGTTGGCTGCGAAGCGAGGATTACAGGTTGAGGAATTTGAGGGGTTTAGTGTGCGGGTAGCAGATGGATTTGCTATTAGTTGCACTAAGAGGATTCCACGGCTTAGTATTCAGATGGGGGACTACACATTGACCGATGACTTCTATGTTATTGGACTTGGTGAGATTGATATAGTATTGGGTATTCAGTGGTTACAGTCCCTTGGCAGATATGTGCAGGATTTCCGGAGGATGGAGTTGGAGTTTATGGTGGATAAGAAGAAGATTGTGCTTCGGGCTCTTTCTGACGGTGGGCCTAGAGTTGTTTCAGCACGCAGGATGGAGTCTATAGCCAGACATGGAGAGGTTGCATGGGCAGCCCAGTGTTTCATTTCATCCAAATCTTCTTCAGACAGTGAGCAGCCTTTTCACATTGACATCCAGTCCATACTGGATAAGCACGGCCCAGTGTTTGGTGACATTCCTCCAGGTAGACCACCAGATAGAGGGTTTGAGCATGTTATAGAGCTTGAGGAGGGTGCTAAACCCGTGATGACTACGCCTTATCACCATCCTAAGACATATAAGGATGAGATAGAGAAGGCCATTAGAGAGCTCTTGGCGATGGGACACATCCGTCCTAGTTCTAGTCCCTTTGCTTCTTCAGTTGTTTTGGTGAAGAAGAAGGATGGGACCATGAGGATGTGCATTGATTATCGGGCATTGAACAAGAAAACCATCAAGAACAGGTATCCCATTCCTCGCATTGATGAGTTGTTGGATGAGTTGCATGGATCTATTTACTTTTCGAAGATTGATCTTCGATCGAGCTACCACCAAATTCGAGTTCGGGATGAGGATATTCACAAGACAACCTTCAAGTGTCACTACGGGCACTATGAGTTCTTGGTGATGCCATTTGGACTCACTAATGCCCCTGCTACATTTCAGTCATGTATGAACCATCTCTTCAACAGGCAGTTGAGGCAGTTTGTGTTGGTATTTTTTGATGATATTCTGATTTATAGCAGGACATGGGATGATCATTTGAGGCATCTTGATGAGGTACTTAGCATAATGGAGACTCAGTCTTTATTTGCTAAGATGTCCAAGTGTGAATTTGGACTTACGGAGATATTGTATCTTGGGCATGTCATTGGGGCCAATGGGGTCAAGGTCCATCAGGAGAAGATACAGGCAATGCAGGATTGGCCACCACCCAGGAATATCTCTGACTTGTGAGGATTCTTGGGGTTATGTGGTTACTACAGGAGGTTTGTGAAGGGTTATTCTCAGTTGGTAGCTCCATTGACAGATCTTACACGGAAGGGTGCATTCAGTTGGTCAGATGAGGCACAGGTGGTATTTGAGAGGCTCAAGGTAATTATGAGCACCTGTCCAATTTTGGCTCTTCCAGATTTCTCACGGCCCTTCATTTTAGAGTGTGATGCTTCGGGATTGGGGATTGGTGCAGTTCTTATGCAGGATCGCCATCCTATTGCCTTCGAGAGCCGGAAGTTGAGAGATAATGAGAGATTGTATTCCACCTATGATAAGGAGATGCTTGCCATTATGCATGCTTTGGCAAAGTTCAGACAGTATTTGGTGGGTGGAAAATTTGTGGTGAGAACCGACCACAACAACTTGAAATATTTCCTGGAACAAAAGGAACTCAATGAGAGGCAACAAAAATGGGTCAGTAAAATCCAGGCATATGATTTTGACATTGAGTATGTCAAGGGGACGAAGAATGTAGTGGCTGATGCACTTTCCAGGAAACCCCATCTCGCTGCCCTATGTTCTTTGAGCGAGATTTCAGCAGATTGGAAATCTCAACTGTTAGTTGAGTATTCCAAAAACACTTGGGCATGTGACATTATGGATGGAAAAATTCAGGATGGCCGATATAAGGTAATAGCTGATTTGATTTTGTATAAGGGCAGAATTTACCTAGTTCTTGAATCTGAGCTTAAGGAGAAGATTATGCATGCTTTCCATGATGCACCACTTGCAGGACATCCAGGGTATTTTAAAACATACAGGCAGATTAGAGAGAGATTCTCTGGAAGGGTCTCAAGGATGATGTCTTGCGCCATGTCCATGAGTGTATGACTTGTCAGCAGAACAAGTCAGAGCATACTTTCCCAGCAGGTTTGCTACAGCCATTGCCGATTCCGGAGCAGAAGTGGGAAAGTATTTTGATGGATTTCATTACAGGTCTTCCCGTGGTGCAAGGGAATGATCGCATTTATGCGGTAGTTGATCGGTTGACAAAATATGCACACTTTTTTGCTGTCCCTACCAGCTTTAAGGCACCTCATGTGGCTGATTTGTTCTTCCGTCAGGTATTCAGGTTGCATGGACTTCCGAAGAACATCGTTAGTGATCGGGATAGCAGGTTTATGAGCATATTTTGGCAGGAACTTTTCCGTTTGGTTCACACTGAGTTGACTCCGAGCACTAGTTATCACCCTCAAGACGATGGGCAGATAGAAATGATTGAACAAATGGATAGAGGTTATCTTCGTAACTATGTTGCGGGACAGCAAAGGCATGGGTAAAGTTCTATATATTATGTGAGTATTGCTTTATAACACCACTTACCATATGTCTATTGGTATGACTCCATTCCGAGCAACCTTTGTATGGATATGATGCGAGATCTTTTGTTGATTTGGCGTTTGGGGACGAGAGCTCCCAGGCTCGGGAGAGTTTATGAGGATAGTCGGGAAATCCTTAAGGTACTTAAGGAAAATATTCACGGGCCCAGAAATCAGCGAAAGATGTATGCAGATAGGCACAGAGTGGAGAGATCATTTGAGGTAGGAGACATGGTTTTTCTACGTCTTCAGCCTTACAGACAGAGTACTCTCAAGAAGAGTGGGGCTGAAAAGCTCAAGCCGCGATTCTATGGGCCATACAGGGTGTTGAGGAGAGTTGGTGAAGTGGCATATGAGCTAGAGTTGCCTTCTGAGAGTAAGATACACAATGTCTTTCATGTATCTTGCTTGAAAAAGGCCTTGGGACAACACATTATTTCTTCTACAGAGTTACCACCCTGGATGAGGAAGGGAGATTGGACTTGGTGCCAGAGGAGATCTTGGACAGCCGAGAGAGGAGACTAAGGAATAGAGTTATTCGGGAGTTCCTGGTGAGGTGGAAAGAGTTACCGAGAGGAGGATGCTACATGGGAGGGCGAGACTATATTACAACATCCAGCTCTACAGTTGCTTGGGGACAAGCAATCTCGGGAAGGGAGGACTGTAATGTCCCTCTTTCTCGAATAGTTCGGTCGAAGACCTTTGGCCTGTTTTGTCTACCCGACGGCCAAAGGGTGTTTTCAAGGGTGACTTCGGTTTATTATTTTTATTATATGGTGCTCAAAATAAAGTAAAATATCATTAAAGCACATATAATGAATTAATAGACTGTTTAAGTGACTTTGACTTAGGAAAGTGCATTTAAATAAATTAATAAATTATTTAAAGTGCCTTCCTAGCCAAAAATGCGACTTGCTTGGGTAAGGGTCAAATAAACCCAAAAATGCGACTTGCTTAGTGAAGGAAATAATTAATTAAATATTAATTATATTGATTTGGGCAAAAAGTGCGACTTGCATCTTTGGAGGGTTTTTTGGCTATAAGGGAAAAATGCGACTTGGGGAAAGGCATTCAGAAGATTATTATTTTTACCCGGCAGTTAGCACTGAGCTTTGCAAGACAAAATCCAAGGACGGAAACCCTCTGGATTATTCCTCTTGCGGATGGAAACCCCAGGAGCAGTGAGAGAAGCTTCCATCCAGGGATCTTCATTGTTTACACAGGTTATTCATCATTCCAGCAGTTTCAGAGAAAAGAATAAATTGCAGCAGTGGGCATTTGTACAACTTCCAGAGTGGGGCGACTTATTCTGCAGTTGGTTTATGCAGTGTTTGAGGTATTTTTCATGCCAGTTTATTATTGTATATTTCAGCCACAAATATATATCAAATCGATTGGGGTTGGATCATTTACAAAGGATTTTAGACAATACTTGTTATCATTTCATCTGCAGATTTCTATGTGTTTACCCTAATCATTTATCATCAGAAATCAATATTGAATATATGGCTGCATTATTTATGAAGAAATCTGCCATTAAAACCCTAGGCGCCTTTATATAAATTCACCCGGTTTGCGGGGTTTTGCATTATTTAATTTGTTTATGCAGTATGAGAATGTTGTTCCATGAATTTGCTTGATGTTAACAATTGGCCAATGCTTTGATTTACTTATAGACAATGTTTTCCAGTTATTACTTCGTATCATTAAAAGAAAAATAAGATTATATTATAATTTTTCATTATAAAGATACATGTAACACCAACATTATTAAGTATTTTATGAAGAGCTGAAACCTACCACACAGAAAAAGCAGAATACAAACAACAAAGCCCGAAGAGCAAACAGCAGGCTCATAACATGGAAAATGAGTACCAAACCCACATTTGAGGGGCATCAGGGCAAGGTAGATAATTTAAAGCAAGATACTGGTACCACCAGGTCATGGCGGAGTGCCCATAAAATAAAGCCCTAGTGTTGGAATTTTTATCCATGTATGGAAGCAAATTGCTCAAGCTGCAGAGTTGATTTAGAAGAGAATTGATTGAGACTCTCTGAGGCCAAGTAGAATTTACCCTGTGAGGTAGTTGTTGGCAGGTCAAGTGTAGTCAAGTTTGTGAGGCAAGACAGGGATTTGGGAATGGTTTGTGTGAGCTTGTTGTGGCTGAGAAGAAAATATAAAACTACAATGCAATCCCAAATTTCTTCTAGAATGATTCCTGAACATTGAATCTAGGAGAGATCAAAAACTCCATGGTACTGCAAATAGCTTGAATCAGGGAATACAATCCGCTGGAAATGAGGATATTTTAGCTGGGATAGAACACGAGAGCTCATTATGAGGATATTTAAGGGCTACAACTGTGATTTCTCTTCTTGTTGTAGACATTATGTTAGCAGAAAAACCTGACACATTTTTAATTCCCAAACAATACTGGTCTTGTGACGAAATGATAAGTAACCATAGGAAATAAAAAACATACAATTTAAAAAATGGAAGAAAAACAATAAAACCCTCTCATTATGTATCTTGTTAAAGTATAAAGCATTAAGGCCCGTTTCAACTTTCATCAAAGAGAATGAAAATGTAATGCACCTTTGGCTCGAATTAGTGTCAAACTAGAAGGATTGTAAGTTGGCTATAAAGTCACGTTGAAAACATTTTACATCGCATTTGAGTCCGGTTCCTCCTCACAGTTAGTTATGACTCAACATTTGTCATTTCCTCCCACTTATTTAACTTGCTCCACAGCATGTTGAAGAAGTAGAAAGAAACTCGGCTAGATCTTCATATTCACTGCTTGTGTTGCATGGGTCATCTAGGCCCTGGATTTGTATTGGCTCTATGAGCCTGTCAATTTGTATTTATGATTCTTCACTTGTTCCCAGTCTTGGGTTTTTCTAGCTGCATGGATTCAACTCTTTTTGAGTCTGAAATATCCTCAAATCCTAGGTACTTTTAGCAACTACAACCAATTGACTATATGTTTAGATCGCACCAGTTTCTCACATTACCGTGATATATAAATTAAGCAGCAACCAACCCTCTAATTGTTTATAGTATTTACTATTTAGCCAAATGTAGCCTGTTTTTCATAATATTTGAAGATTTCTTCATTTGATAAATGGAATAGCCTTGACTAGAAATAGGATCTTGCTAAAGCATGACCATAATTACTCTTATGCATGACTCTCTAGCTCAACCATAAATCAAATGATAATAAACATATCATTTGTACTCTAAGTTCACAAAGCCGGAATCCTAAGCTATATTTTATGAAAAACAACAAAATCTAGGTCAAATGGGCTGATCTCAAATCTTAAAAGCATGGGGCTTCCATAGTAGATGAAATCTCCTCTTTCTAGAATAACATCTTGGAAGACCCTTGGCCTATTTTGTCTACCCGACGGCTAAGGGGGTTTTATAAGGGTGACTTAAGTCATTTTTAAATTATTATAAAGTGCCATTAGTAAAGAAAAAAATATATCTAGCACTTATAATAATTTATATGACTTAATAAAATATTTAAAAGATGCCAATGTAATTTTTGATCCATCCTAGGAGATATGGCGACTTGCCTTAGAGGGTAAAAGGGGAAATTAGAAGACAAAATAATATTATATTTTTGTATTCCCTCTAGGGAAATTGCGACTTGGGTTGGGATGGAGTTTAGGTACATATTGCATAGAAATCACCCCGTTTGCTGATTGGGTGTGTTGGAGGTAATTTTTGGGTCACTTCTTTCTTTTATGGGAAGGGGTCGACTTGTTTTGGGCATCATTCTACCATTCCATATTTTGCTATTTTGGCTTTGAGCTGAAGTATCACTGCTGTAATTTTCTGAGGACGAAAACCCTCAAGGAAATTAAAGGAAGAACGAAAACTCTTCCTCTTTTGGTGTGTTGAAGGTCCAGCATTAATTCTGATTTTTAGATCATATTTATTGCAGCTGGAGCGACCCAGTTTTGGGTGTTTTCTCAGGGTTTCAAGGGCTGGAAAATTAGTTTTTGTATCAGCTGTTGCAAGGGCATTTCCAAAAAATTATTCCAATATTTTTCAAGTGTTTTGTTGGGGTTTCAAGCCCATTTTTCACTGCTGCAAGTACAGGTCAGATCTGCAGCTGTTCATCATTGAAAATCTGATTTTGGACTCAGTTGTTGATGCTTTTCTTTTACATTATATTTATAAAAATTAGTTCTTCCATAAAAATCAGAAAAGAGCAAGTTTTTGGTGTGTTTAGTGGTATTTTGCTTCTCTTTCCAAATCGCATTTTCCAGTAAAAATCAGATCAGCAGTGTTTGCCTCTAGATTTTGTGTTGTTTCAGCTGGGGTTTCATTCTTTTCCATTAAAGTTTTCAATCAGATCTTGGTGGGGACATTACAGTAGAGCCCCATGTTCAAATCCTCAAGAGACGTGATAGTATGTTAAAATTGGGTAAAATGCCTCGTCCAGCTCGCTGTGTGTGTCATACCCCAACAAATAAGGCAGAGTGCAAGTCACTCATGAATTTGACGGAAAATATACCCCTTAGAAGTGGGCATCTAAACCGAATGACACCTTGCAAGGGAAAATTATCAACCAAGAAAGAACCAAAGATGCACTGGCCCAAACTGATATCACAAGTGGCATTTGCAGCTAGAGTTCATCAGCAGCAATGAAAGACTTGAAATCCACGCAACATAGGAATAACTATCCAAATCCATTTCAAACAACTGCCATAACAAAATATTTCCATAATGAATTTCCTTGCTTCATTTGATTATACGAACATATATCAAGACAAAAAATTAACTTATATTCTTTAATTCAAAAATAGAGCTGATAGTAAAGACCTAGCAATATTGCAAGTTCTTAGGTATTCTTTTTATGTTGCTATCCAAAGGAGAAGTTTCCACTTTAAATGTTAGGATACATATAATTTTAAAAAAATGTGCATTGTACAAGGTTGTTCTGCAGCAATACTTCGTCATATCTTCAACCATTATTCATATAACAACTGAAATACTTATAAAGCTAGCACAACCATTAGGATGCTTACGTTAAAAAAAACACAATAGCTACAAATCAATGGAGAGAAAGACAAGAAAAAAACTAAATCTATCAGTGCAAATACCCTATACCTGAACCACTAAGGATTCATATGAGAAAACAAAGGGAATGGATACTAAGGCAAGAAACAAACTTAATGCTATGGCTGCTTGGTTTGTGTCTCAAACCTGTAAAAGCCTGCAGTTGTTCACTAACATTTCATCTGTAGAATAGCCTGCAAAATATTTGACAGTTTTGAACAATTAGTTTACATTAAATCCTACATTCTTCAAAGAAAAATATTCTTGCATAATTATTTTCCTCCTTATCCAACACTAGAGATGATGAACTTCCAAAAAGAAACAAGTTCGCATGGTCATAATCTCAAGATTTTGACGTAGAATGAAATCTGAACCACTTAACATTACATAGCATAACAATTAAAGCATCTAAAGGTTATAAACTTCAAGCTCTTCCTTATAGGCACTTCATGTACAAAATAAAAACTATATTAGAAAAATGATGTATGATGTATGTGGTAATATCCAATATTGTATGATTCAAAACTAAGTCTATCTAGCTACAATGAGTACATAATGTAGTTCGAAAGAGATGGTAGTTTCAGTGGCTTGGCCAATTCCAAGGGCATATCAACAATAATGATGATAAAACCGTGGTCAGCAAAAGTACTTTGTGACTAGGATTTTCCACGCTTTGTGTTTCCTAACAAATAAAACAAATAGTTTTAGAAATTTTTAAAGCAATGGATATACATATAAATGCAGGAAGACTTCTACCATATAGTTTGTCCCTGAATAGTTGGTACAGATTTGAGCCCCAACAGAACAGAGGTAACAAAATGAAAGTATTGCATAGAAATCAAGTAGCTCATCACCACAAAAACACAGAGTTAGGATCTTTTTCATCTTGGCTAGTTTTATCAGCAAGAATTTGAATCACTTCAAAGTCCTACTTTCCTCTTTTTCATTCTAGCTGTAATATCCCCTTTTTCGAACTAATTCATTTCGAAGACTTCTAGCCCATTCCACTTCCCATGGGCCAGAAGAAGGTGAACAAGGGAAGTATTTGTTTATATTTTAGTCATTTTCTGTGAGCATTTACATTTTTTTAGTGTTTGCTTTTGTGAGACAGGTCAACTAGGTTGGAGGAACTAAAAAGCAAATTAAAAGATAAAGAAAGCTTCTTTATGAGGTCGGTCATGGGGGAGACTCCCCCGTGGGGTTTGGCACCACCAAAGGGGTATAAGAGGAGTCACATAGGCTCATTTGCGTCATCTTTTTGGCATATATATTTTTATCTACTTTCGTTCTAGAGCGGTGCTCTAATCCAATTCCACTAAAGGGCGACAATCCATTAGTGTGGCAAGCAAGGGAGACGGAAACCTTCCTTGTTGAAGATTGGAGGACGAAAACCCTCCAATTTGGTGGTGTTTGAGGACATCTTTGAAGACTATCTTGCTGGTTTGCAACTAGGGCTTGGAGAAGAAGGAATACCAAGGGTTTTGGTATTATTTTATGCCCCTTTCCTAGGGAGTGACTTGCATAGGAGTGTGATTGGGTCCTTTCTAGGGCACAAATTTACATTCCAAGTTGATATTTGGACTTCTCATATTTTATAAGGCTGATATATTGCATATTTGTTATTTATTGGGGTTTGGTGACCTCATTTTCAGTCACTTCTATTGGTTGTACTTCTATTGTAGCTAAATTAATTTCTAGTTGTGCACGTGATTGAATTTCGTGGTGTAAATTGACCTACATTGTTCCTAGAAGGCTTATATATGTTGTGAATGAGTTTCATAGTGATATTTGGGTGAATTATTGTACTTTGCAAGCTTTTGTCCTAGAAAATCAGACTGTTGTACATCACTGTTCTAATTTTCAGTCTGCTGTTATAAAAATCAGATTGTATTCATTTGGGCTTTATGTGAGTTTCCTTGTTTGTGTGGTTGAGCCCTAGAAAGGGACATTACACTAGCTCTTTGAAAATTTGCATATGTGAATAATTTTGGCATGAGTGAAATACATCCAAGGGAAATTGAAATATGGTTGAGGTTTCATTTTTTATCTGCTTGTATGACATCTGCTCGGTCTAATTGGAGCTGATGAATTTGGTCATTACCTTTTTTCTCCTTTGCTCCAGTGACTATAGCAACTTGTGATGATATTGATTCTAGAAAGAAGAGAAAGATGCCATGCACCTCAACCTCTCCCTCTGGAACGTCCTATGTATGTGGTAAGAGCGCAACTCAAGCAAAGGTGGCTGGTAGGCAGTGTGCGCTCAAATGTGGGGGCGGGAAGATGGGGCCTAATAGGTTATCAATGCTTCTAACCTTCAAGAAGATGTCAGCAATCGCGTGCATAGCACTAGAAAAACACATAGTTACCTAAGTCTTGGGGACGGGGACAGGGAGATGGAGGGATGGGGTTTCCGGGACGGGAAAAATTCCCAAATTTTGGGGACGGCAAGGGGACGGCTATTAAAATAATATATAAAATATTAATATTTGAATATTTTAACTTTATTCAATGAAATTTAGGGATTTAAACTCTATTCAGGTACTTTCAAGATTATAATTTAATGTTCTTCATAAAAATAACAGCTTTTTAAAAGTAAAAACATCAGAAGTTTTTTGAAAGATTTAAAAAAATAGGGGACGTCCCCTCCAAGTCCCCAAGTCCCCAAAACATTCGGGACATCTGGGACGTCACCAAAATCTAGGGGACGCGTCCCCACGTAACACTGAAAAAACACCAATGTCAGGTTATGGCTAAATGAATGTGTAACGGCAGGGATGGAGATTGATAAGGACAATGAACTTAATATGTATGAGATTGTCAGCCACTTAATGCAGGACCCTGAATAGACCTTCAGCTACATAGCTCAATCATTCTATGTTCTCTCTCATGGCTGTACTAGGAATTTCCTTCAGAGCACTTGTAATTTGGTGGTGCACAACTCCAACAACACCACTAATTGTGGGAAGACAAGTAGTGGTAAAAGAGGTAAAGACCCAAGTTAAGAATCTCCAGGCTTGTATGGACACTACAGCTGCTGGGCTAGGTATTGCTCTCCCTGCTACGGTGCTACCCCCTACGCCCTAATTAACTCTGATCTAAGGGAAAGGCTTATGCCTCCATATAGGTTAAGGTTGATGCCTTCATTGAGGTTCGTGATAATAGAGAAGTTCAAGCCCCTACTGTATGAAGTGGTGACCTTTTATTACTAATAAGTATTTCCTTACTTTCACATTGATGCTTGTGATGATTTGTGATACCCTTGAGAGCTATTTTTGGGTTGATTCTCTTCTATAAGGCAGCAGCTGATTTTAAACAATTCTCAACCTTGAATAACTTAGAAAAGATACTCTATTATCTAATCTGATGATTTGGTTCTTCGCAACCTTTGGCTATTAAGTTCTATTTGGTTGCTTCCGTGCGGTTCTATGGTTTTTGCTTTCATGAGAAAAGGGATAGATCATGATCTGCATGCTGTCTGACTATTTTTGAGACTGCCTGTTTCCACATTCATGTCTTTGCCTATTGAAAACATGAGTGGAAATCATTGAGGGAAGTGCAAGATGCTTTAATTTTTGAAGAGAGAATATTTTGGGTCTGCATGTTTCCAGCTTCTAATCTAAGGCTTCCTGCTGACCAATGGTTTCCCTGCACTCTGAAAAGCAAGAGATATTGAGAGATAATGTGAGAGAGAGGGTTTGGATTTTCAGTAGACGATCTTCAAATACTCCTAGTTTTGTTTGAGTGATATGAGAGTGAAATTAAGATGGCAAGTTCAATTTTATGAGATTCTTGATGTCAGTGATTATTATGATTTTATGACTCTTTTTGGAGACCCAAATTTGTTTGATAGTCATCCTCAATTTCTTGTGTACAGTCATATTTTTCTATAATTTTGACCTAGTGTTGGCAAGTAAATAACAACTTGGTTTTGGCAACTCGCCAAATTTTCAAGGTCTACCGTCCCTTATCCATAGGTATCTTTAGCAAAAAAAAAACAGTATGTGAATGTTCTCTATTACATACAACAAATTAAAGGGATCATTGTTATGTTACCTAACAACCCCCATCAGACACTCTTACCTTGGGATACACACCAAACTGGATGCAGGGGCCCAGTTTGTCCTGCTATGAATTGTGTATGTTGGAACTCAATGGATGTTGTGACTCCTATCCCCTGAACATCAAAAACATGATACTCGTTAAAGCATCATCCACTTCACAGAGATGCACAAAGAAATAATCATAAAATTATATAAAAATGCATATAATCATAATTCATGTACCTATGAATAATCATCTTGTTCATAACAAGCATTACATCCAAAAATAATGCATCTACTAATCTAGGCTTGTCTGACCATCTAATCAACTGGAATCAAATCAACCAAATACATTAATTAAAAAATAACATGAGATAATCAAATCATGACATCATCGTGAAATGGAAATTTAACAACAAAAAGAGTGTCCCTAAATCATATAGCATGGAATCTTATAATCTCTGAATCGTCAAAATAGGAATATTGATGCTGCCATCAAGTTTCCTTAATGATATAATCAGTGGTTAACTACTATCAAATCTAGTCAAAGGGGCATGGTCCAATGTTGATTAACAGGGTTTCATGTACAGGAGGGCATTGTAAGTTGGGTATCACTAGGTGGACCTTTACATGTCTACAGAAGAAATGCCAGCAGTCTTCCATAAACTCCAAAGCTTCTTGCTCTCTGCCTTTTCCCTTTGATATTCGAGAAGGCTCTAACATGTTATTGTGTCTACTAGATATAACCCTTGGTCTTTGATCTCAGACTTCCATCATTGGAAATTACTCCCAAAGACTTCCTTCATTGGCTTTTACTTCCACAGACCCACTGCCTTGGGCTATGCTACTTTATTAAATATACAAATAGAAAAGAATTGCACTCACAGAAATGTGAACAGCAAGGAAATACATTCACAGAAAGACATGATGAGATCATAGAATGGAGAACTTGAGGACTTTATTCTTTATTCTCAGGGCTGCATTACATTTGTAGTATTCTTCGTCAACTGAAAACTGAAACTAATTTGTAACCGTCAAAGTAACTCATAATTTTCATTAACTGTCAACTAACTTAGACTCATAACTGTGATTTACTGACAGCTACATATATTTTAATAAGTTCTTCCTTCATTGTTTTGAAAACAGAGGTAACTTAATTTACATTAGTCATTGGTTTCTTTCAGGCCATAAAATGCATGATCAAATAAGGCAACATACTATGAGTTTCCTTGCTTCTATGATTACCATAATATCAATCTTGGTTAAGATCTCCATCAACATCCTTCAAGATTTCTCACGCATAGTTATGATTGTAAAGTTTCAGTAGTGAATCTCATTGCATAATTATTTGATTAATTGAAAGATGAATTAATTTTGTGATCTGAAACTGAGGAGATTATTTGTCGTAGGTATTTGCATCATTAAAGAAACTGCAAAGAAACTAAGGAGGTCTTTGGCTTCTACCAACAGGTTTATAATCTTTAGGTGGACATTCAAATTTTCCATTGGTGATTTTAAGAACCTAAAGGCAAATCCCATAAACCAAAATTGTCACTTAAACTTTCAAAACTATCTCAAAGACTTGGATGAGAATATTAAGCTCAGTCACTTTTTTTTGACAAGTTCTGTAGTCACATACTAAATGTTAGGTAACTTTGATTTTGTTGTAGCATACAAGTCTACAACTCCCCAATAATGCTTGATAGCTTTTGAAGGCTCGTCACATATATGGATGTGGTATCATTTTCTGATTAACATTAACAGAAAGAGACACAATGAGATCGGAGAATGGAGAACTTGAGAACTTTATTAGTTATGCTCTCATCTGCATTACATTTGTAGTACTCTTCATCAATGGAACTGCAACTAATTTGTAACCATCAAAGTATCTCATAACTATCACTGTCAACTAACTCATACTCATAACTATCATTTACTAACAGCTACATATATTTTAAGAAGGTCTTCCACCATTGGTTTGAAAACAGAGGTAACATCTTTTGCATTAGTATTTGGTTTCTTTTGGGTCATAAAATGCAAGACCAAATAAGGAAACACTATGAGTTTCCCCTCTTTTGTGATTACCATAATGCCAATCTCAGTAAATATCTTCGTCAACATCCTTGGAAGCTTTCTCATGCAGAATATAGTTATAATTTATGACTGTAAAGTTGCATTAGTCTTTGGATTCTACCAGTTTGTAGAGTATAGAGTTTTGGACTCGGCCTATCTGTGTTATCCACTTGCTCTTGAATGCTGGCTTGCAATTTTCTGATTATATCTTCCAAATAATTGCACACAATCAAATATGGCTGTTAAAAACTTCAAGTTTTTAATCCTATTTGTATATGAAATTATGTATCTTGGGTCATGGGTAGCTGCAAGTCTCAGGCTTCATGATTGTCTTCAAATTTGGTGAAAAATCAGGTTGTCCTGTGTATAGATGTGTGCTCTGTGAGGATTTGTCTGCATATGGAGCTTGGCATTTCATTTTCATTTAGCCCCTCTGTTGCCCCCTCATCTTTGCATTTGTGGTTGAATCATGTGAAGGAAGTCTTGGTGGTGGATTTTGTGCTCTAGTGTGCTAATTGTATGGTGGCAAGTTGATTTCCTTTGCGTGGTGAGTCTCTCACGAGGTTGTTCTCATCTTGGTGTCTTTCTGCTGCTGGTCTCACAGGTGGTGGTTTACACTTTACAGTGTTGTGATGATGTTTTTGTTGTCAATATCTAAGGAGTCGTTTCCCTCTGGCCTTTTAATCTCTGTCTATAGTTCTTGTATTTGACAATCTCCAGTACTTTGATGCTTTTTGCTTGACTAGGGCCCTTCCCTATGTAAATTGAGATAAAAACTAAGAATATTCAAAAGAAGCCCAAAAAAACAGAGGTTGCCCTGTTGTGCTGGAAAGAAAGGACAAATCAACTGACATTTACTTAAGGTAATGCAAATATACAAAAATAAAATATAAACGAGCATTCATGATATAAGCTAAGAAAACAGCTAATAGATATCACTGCACTTTTTTAATCTCTACATGATGCTGCTTATAAGAACGGAATTTATGGTTTCTCCAACTAAGAAATTTAATATGGATGTGTACCCATTCAAGAATTGAGAAATAGAAATCATAAACCCTACTCACAAGATTCAAAAGAAACAAAATAGAGGCGTCCCTCTTCTGGTAACAAAATGGCAAATCAGCCCACATTTACCTGCTAATGCGGGGCAAACATTCTATCTAAAACCAAATTTGATCTATATAAAATGTTGCCTTATAAGAAGGGAAATTATGATTAAATTGCTATAGCTTCAAATATAAAATATAAAATGGATCTATACCTGTTGATAAATAAAATTCATAAAACCTACTCAAAAGATTCAAAAGAAACAAAAAAAACAGAGTTTGCCCTCTTCTTCTGATAAAATGGAAAATCAGCCCACATCTACCCATAAAAGAAATTAGTAAATTCATGGGAATTTAATCGCATGTTTCAGTTCGAATCCTTAAAAATTATTATTGGGAATTTAAGGCAAATTCCCTGTTCAATTCCTAAAAACAAAATGGTTAATGGATACAATTACGTAATATAGTACTTCAACTGTAGTTACCACTTACCTCAAAATAGGAGGCCAAATGTCCTAAGCCGAAACCCAAGGTAAGCCTCCACTGGCCTTCTCGACCGCTAGAAACAACCATGTCGTCAACAATTAAAAATACTAGCAATATCGAACCATGCTCAATACATTCGAAAAAGGTAGTGAAATTAATAAAATGCTTACAGAACCCGATGAATTAAATCAACTTCAGAGAGGAAAAACTCATTAAACTTACTGATAGGATGAGTTGCCATATCCTGTTCGAAGAAATCCTTCACTGTTAATGTGTTTCAATGTTGGGTTTGAGGGCTTTTTCAAAATACGTCTTTAAAATCTGTTATGTTAATGGGTATTTAAAATTTTGATGTGTTTTTCTCCATATTTATATATTATGCTTACATTGTCTTCAACTCCCATATTGGATCTTCTTTTTCCTTTTTTGGGTTATACGTTTGGCTTGGTCTATAGTAGTATATAAATCTCAATATATCATGATTTTTATGTTAATGGGGTGACATTATGGAAATGGCCCTCCTAGTAACATAATGGTTGATTGGTTGTATAATGAGTATGTTGTTTTTTTGGTCTTTCCTCTCCTCCTCTATAACTCGTAATCCAAAAATATAGATTCAATCGATTGTCTTCAAATATAAGCCTTACTACCCCAAGTCGGATATACATCTTTAGTACATATTGGACTTGCTTTTATGAGTTTTAAAATCGTTGTTCATTTCAAAAAGATAAATCCCACATTACTTGATAAGCTTGGTCAACAACAACGTATAAATCCCAATATACCGTGATCTTTATGTCAATGTGGGCGAGACCACAATGGAAGTGCCCCTCCTTCTAACATAATGGTTGATTGATTGTGGTATGAGTATGTTTGTTTGATAGGCCTTCCCATCTCCACATTTGTGGCTTCATAATCGTAAAATTCCTCTAAATGTACATATTAGTGCCCTAAGTTAGATATGCCTCTTAAGTGCATCTTGGAATTTGCTTCTACGACTCTAAAAGCTTCATTCCTAGTTATGGGATTTGAATTGGGATTGGTGTTGACAACATTGACCCTTTTGTTAGCTTATTTGTATGTGTCTCCTTTTTGGGTCTCATGTCTACTTTTTCACGAGAGTCTACGCACTTTTGGAAGTTATTTAGAGCATCATTAGTCTCTTGGAGTTTGTTTGAAGCGTTAAAATTCTCATGACAAGTGTTGTATGATCCCCTTTGCTCGAGTTATGTTTCTCCTTGTTCCTACTTGTTGACCATTGGGGTTGGTTTAGGTGACAATATGGTCCTAATTGGAATTCATTTTATCTATAAATGCATAGGCAAGTATGTTGAAGAAAGACAAAATGATTAAGTGGATCACAGATGTTAAATAATCATTTACTCGATACAAGAGAAGATCTTAATCAAGCATTTGTCCTCGCCTTTCTAGCTTATAGTAAATATTTTTAGTTTTTTTCTTTTGCTTCTCTGCATATCGTGGCTTCCATTCTATTTAAAAATAATTTTGAAGGACACAAGCAACCCATAGTATTTTTTAGCAAATCCTTACAACATGCTAAGCTAAACTACAAGGTCGGGCCCCTATCTATTATCTGATTCGATCCAGCCACAGGTTCCCCTACGGCTACCTTGTTACGACTTCACCCCAGTCGAAGACCCCACCGTGGTATGCGCCAATAGGACCAAACCTCCGTGGGCCACACTAGTGGAACACAGAGAGCATAACAGAAATGTCGTCAAGAAATGACAATATTATGCTTTGATTAAAGCAATGAAAGCTTTCATATCTTACATACTTTGTTCAAAGGTAGAAGCTTATGTGACTGACATTATGGTGAAGGATATTTTGACCTAGTTGGAAACTTTGGGTTAAATATGTAGATGGATGAATAAATAATATGAGTTTGACATTGAGTTACACACCACAAAGCTTGTGAGAAGGAAGGGTTTGTCTATGTTGATGTAAAAATTAAATTTTAATGCTCTTAAAATGAATGTTCAAGATGAGAATGTTATACCGTATGGAAATGAAACTAATAAATCAAGTTGGTACAAAGAAATCATTTATTATTTGAAAAATCTAATTTTTCCTCCCAAACATAAAGTATAACATATATCTCTTAGGATTTCTACCCAAAACAATGTTCTCATTGAAAACCGATTGCTTAGAGAAATTTGAAAGGGTAGACACTAAAATTTGGTAATTTACCCTTTAACATCGTTAGTTGTGACAATGTTCCTTTGCTAAGACAAATATCCACAATCTATCCCCACTCAGTGCATCTTAATATCTATCTCCTAACTTACTTATCTCTATAGATTGATGTGTCATCACATTCTGAATATAAATGCATAAAATCAATATTTCATCTCTACTTATCATGATATATCTTTTATATTACATGCACTATCACCATGTACAAAACTATATGGTCGGTCGGGATGTGAAATTTGGTCCTAGATGACTCAGTACATTCGTGGAACGACACATCCGCCAACTTTTCTTTCAATTTTATTATCTATGTTGATTCATTTCATCCTCTTGACCAGGCTTATTATAACACATTACCTTTGAAACCCTATATAAGAAAGTTAATATCACTTTGTTTACTCACCTAGAACTCTCATGAGATCTTATTGCAAATACTAACACAAAAGGTGCTAAATTATCCCTAAGTCTTCCCAAAGATGATAAATATCCATTAGGACAATCATTACTACGGTTCTAAAGTACTCAACCATGTCAAGGAATTAACCTTCCCTCATTTCCAAGCATCCAAAGGTACCAATTCAATGTCTTAGCAAGAGCAAGATCATCTCAAGCATTGTCAAAGTGGTTCAAATTGCCAATCTAATCGCATCCATATGGATATCACATTCTAGGTGGAGAACTACATGTGGTTTTATGCCTCTTCAAAGTAGTGTTGACATAGGAGGTGCATGGATTGCAATTCAACCCAAACACTAAACTTTTTGTAGGGTCTTCCACCTATGGTTAGGGTTTGAGTTAATTTCATATTATTAAGAAGATTTCACAACTATGCGACACTTAGGGTTTGACAATGATACTCATTTCCAAGAAAACGAAGGGCATAAGAAGTTACAAAGTCACATTCTAAGCGGGTCCAAAACCATATATACATTCCTAAAAGAGTTGTAAATTTTTGGACCAGGGGAATTTTTGTTTGTGTGAGGTATTATTTTGCCTTTTATTTATTTATTGGACATTTTACACCTCACACATGGTGAGTCATCTCACTTAGGTGAGTCATAGGTCTATTAGGGAGTTATATGACATATGACATATTTTGTCATAGAATCTGTCATACTTGTCATATGGGAGTTACATGTTATTCTAGTATTGTAACTCCTCACTCCATCATGGGAGTATGACATGTCCAGCATGGGAGTTACACAACACTCCCCATATGTACTCTTATTTTTTATCTATGAGAATGAGTAGACCCTTTCTCTTTTCATGATCAATTTGTTTATGATTAATTTGCTTGTTGATTACTTAGAGAATTTTTCCATTTCCATTGGAGTGCAACAACCTTGATGTGTATGCATCTCATTGATCCTCGTAGTTCACTCTCACATGGTATTAGAGTGATCATTTCAGTAAACATGTTACTTGTATTGGTTTGTTGCTAATTACTTCCAATTTCATGGTTTATTAGCTCTTTGTGCAAGTTTTTTTAATCCATTTTTTTGTGCATTTTGCTACTAATATGGGCTAATCTCATTTTTTTGGAGTTTGCTAGTTTTTGGTGTTTTCCTTGGTGTTTGTGTATATAGGTGTTTTCAGCTAAATCTGCTACCCACGACTAACTTTGGTAGAAAACAAGTTTTGGAGATATTTATGTATTTGGTATTGTGTTTGGTTTTTTTCATCAAGCTCGACATGAGCTTATTGGTCCCTACCAAACCCTGCGCTTGCCTCCTCTTTCCTCCTCCCTATCTCACCTTCCAATTCCTCCAGCCCTTAGCTCTGCCTTTGACTTGTTGGGTCCCTTCCCAACTCGGTTCCCTAACCGAGCTCCCACTATCTCACTCCTAACCCAAGCTCTAAAGCCCTCATCAAGCTTGGCCTCCTTATACATGCCATTTCTTCGCCAAACTCATTTGGAGTTCTCTTAGCTCACCTTTTTAAAAACCTTTCCCAACTTCTCCTGCTGCACCGTGTTTAAGCTCTCGCTAATCTCATTGGGCTCCGCCTATGTTTCTTTTGTTTGGGTAGCTCATCATTTGAATTCCTTAGCATGCTCGTTGTTGAACTCACTCAATGTTGTTGCTCATGTCGACACGACCTTGCATGAGCTCTCCACCCTTTCCGTTTTACCTATTTTCCTTTCCATTCGGCCTCGAGGAAACCATTGCAACCCCCTCCGCATGCTTAACCTTCTTGTGGTCTCTCCTTAAAACGACTTTGCCTATCCCTAACACCCACCTCGCATGCGTTGTAACCCATGTCACCCCCAATCCATATGTCATGGTCAAAACATTGACCGATTTTAAATTTCAAAAAGGCTTACCTCTTTTCTTAAAAAGCACTCTTTTTTTTACTTGAATAAACCTAGTTTCATTCTTTATAAACTAGTGTTAAATTTAATAAAGTAGGGAAAGCTTTTTTTTTTGAATTTAATTAGGTCAACTTATTGTTAAGGGTAAATTTAATTTTAGATCCTTATTTTTTTGAAATATTTTGGATTAATTTGAAATAATCAAGAAAACTCTTAAATTTAGCGTTATTGAGTGTTTTTTCCTTACGTGCTATTATGAAGGAATTAGACGTTTTTGGAGGCTACTTTTTTGTTTTGGGAGGTTATTTGCTTTTTTCGGGAGTCTGTTTTGTAACCTTTTCAAGACAAAGTGATTCTTGTCTAAAGCTAGTGCTTTTCATCCGAAGCTACTTGTATTTGGTCTAGAGTTGGCCACATATTTGGTCCAGGCGGCCGGACATTTTGTTTGGAGCTAGTTATATTTAAGTCTGGAGCTATTTTTTCAAAACTAATTATAATGAACTCCTTTTTATTATAGGTTAGTGAGTGTTTCCACCACAACCTTGCAAAAATGGAGCTTCTTTTCACAATGTGATACACTTTTTCTCACATAGAACTTCTTTTGCCTTCTTTCTTGTTTTCGTCATTGTGCTTTTTGCTTGTTACGGTAACATTTCATTGCGAACACTTGAAACTTATATTGGTCTCCATACTTACATGTTTTTACACCAATTACAAGGTGAGTGGCCAACTGTTTCATGTCGCATGAACACGTCTAATTGTAATCAACACACTAAACTATAAAGTGTTGTAAACAAGGGTGAAAATATTGTTTTGGGGTGGGTGTGCATCTCTTTTCTTTCCGCATTCTTACTTTCTCTCTCCTCATGATGGATGCTAGTGTTCATTTTCTCACACCATTTAATTTATTTGAATGGAAATCCAATATGGTAATTAGACTTGGGGGTAATGGGTTGTAGCACATCACTATGGAGTGTAAACTAAACCCGATGATGAACATGAGAAATCCAAGTGGTTCAACTTATATGACGAAGCCTTAGGTCTTCTTTGTGTGTTTGTTTATCCTTACTTGCTCTTCCACATTGAATCTTTTGAAACATCTGATGAAGCATGGAAAAATTTAGACGGTATGTTTGGAAAACAAGATGACATGAGAGCCCATGAGTTAGAGAACAAACTCACTAGGATTAACTCCTAGTAAATTTGATAACCTATAGGCCTTCTTCTCCAAATTTATCTACACGAGACTATTGCTAAAAAAGAATGTGGAATCACTAAAAAGGATGCCCAAATAATCTTATACTTTCTCTCTAAACTTGGCCTTGAATACTTTGTATTCATTTCTACCATTCACACCACAAAAGAAGCTTTAAGGACTACTTGGAAAATGTCCTCACTTGACAAATTTTTCAGCCCAAATCATTTGAGAACAAGACAAGTTGATTCAAATGGGAGCAATCAAGTCCAAGTCACATGCCCTAATTGCAAGTACTGGTAAAAGAAAGGAGAAGAAACATGAGAAGAAAATAGATAAAAAGGACCAACCTAAGAAAGAAGCTAAGACCACCCAAACCAAACCCAACATGAACACTTCTACTTTTGATCCTAAACCGAAGAAGGAAAAGTGTAAGTGTTCCTATTACAAGAAGTCAGGACATGAAGAGCATCAATGCATGAGAAAAAAAATAGACCACCTAACTCATTTACTTGAGAAAATAATATAGGTGTTCCTGAGTCTATCAAGTAAAATGCTCCAAAATCAATCTTCTAAAGAAAAAGAATCCACATTTGGGAATAATAAAGGTGAATCCCTCATAGCAAGAGTTACTTTATCATCGATATGGGTCATAGATTATGGTGCCTCGCACCACATGGGTTCTTCACATGTTCATTTTTCTGACATTGAACCATGTAGTATGTCCCAAATCACTTTGGATGATGGCACATCCGTGTTAATTATTGGTAGTGGGTTAGTAGAAGTATATGGTGGAACCTTTAATAATGTTTTAAGTGTTTAGATATCTCTATGAATCTCCTATCAGTTTACCAAATCACTAATATTGGTGAAGGAATGCGATTAGAATTTTATCCTAACTCAATGATCATTAGAGAGCTTTACAGTGAGTCTACAATGGTTGAGGGAAAGATGGATCACTAGTCTTGGTTGTACACCTCTTCCCACTTTACTTCTAAATCTTTGCCCACTACCTTGCTTACTCAAGTAAATGAGGTTAGTAAGTTATGACATGAGCATTTTGGCTATTTAAACTATCATTACCTTTAACAATTGAGCCAATATGAAATGATCAATAGGTTACCTCAAGTCAAATTTTGAAAGGTTCTTTGTGAGGGTTGTGCCCTTGGGAAACACCCCAAAGAAATTTTTGGCAAGGAAAATCCTAGAGAGCTTCTCATCCCTTAGATCTTGTTCATAGTGAAATTTCTGCCCCTTTCCATCTCCTTTGTTCACTAGAGCTCTTTATATACTTACCTTCATTGATGACTTTTCATGTTATATATATGGGCTTACTTTCTCAAACAGAAATCTAAATTTTTCAATCACTTTCAAGACTTTAAGGATCTTGCTGAGAAACAAGCTAAAAGATCTATCAAGGTTCTTCAAATTGAATATGGAGGTGAGTATGTGAGTAATAGGTTTGATCATTTATGCACCTCAAAATGGATTGTTATGCAACATGTATAGTTAAGCTTTGACCCTTTGCAAAATGGATTTGTGGAAAGAAATAACATAACTCTTAAGAAGATGGCCACTTGCATGGTTCTTTCTAAATCCCTTCCTCTGCATTAGTGGGTGAAGTCCCGAATTATGCTTGTTACATTCAAAACTACATTATGCGTAAAAAGTGAAGTAAAGGGATGGCACCATTTGAGGATTGGTATGGACGTAAACTTGATTTTGAGCACTTTTACATCTTCACATCAATTGTCATGGCTCGATATACCCAAAAAGAAACACAAGACCTTGGAACCATAATCCAAATTGTGTATTTTTTTGGGTATCCCAAAGGTGTAAAGGGCTATATATTATTGAACCCCGCCACTTATCAGCTTGATATCAAGAGAAGTGTGAAGTTTGATGAATTATCTTCTACTTCCACTTCTCCACCCATTGAGGTCCTTTTGCCCCTCTCTAATTTTGATTCAGACTCTTCTAATGATGATCTTATTGAGCCTCCTACTCTTGATCCTCCTACTCCTCCCACTCCCCCTCTTCAAAATATATTGAATCTAACAGTGGTGATGATGAGGACTATGTCCCCTCTCACTCGAGTGATGATTCAATGAATTTTGAGCCTAACTCTCCTCCTGGTCCTCGTTGGGATAGGAAAACCTTGTAGAGTGTTGGAGATTGGATAGGGGATCCTTCAGATGAGAGACGAACTTGTTAAGAGTTCATTGAACCTCATGCCTTCTTCACCTCTACTTCTGACCCTCAATATTTTCAGGAGGATACTAGGATTCTTGAGTGGGATTCTGCTATAGACGAGGATTATTCCCATCTCATGAATAATGATACTTAGGATCTCACCCCTCTTCTTAAGGGAAGAAAAATGGTTTAGTGTAAGTGGGTATAATAAAAAAAGTATGGTACCTATAGGGACGTCTAAAATTATAAAGCACGACTCATACCTAAGGTTTTCTCCTGAGTTGTTGGGTTTGACTATTTAGATACCTTTTCTCCAGTTGTGAAGATGAATTCTATTCAACTCGACTCTCACCATCATTTCGCTAATGATGGGAAGTCCATCAAATGGACATTAAGAGTGCCTTCATTCATGGGGACCTAAAGGAATAAATCTATATAGAATAACCGTGAGGTTATGTCCATGATTCCTCCCTCATTTGTAGAGTTAAGAAGTTTCTCTACAAACTTAAACAAGCCCTCGGACTTGGTATGCCAAGATGGACTTTATTATTCTTGCATCGGGGTTCATTAAGTGTCACTTTTACCTAAATGTTTACATTTTGCGGCAACATAATTCCATGCTTATCCTTGTTCTATATATCGATGACTTGTTGAATACATGTAGCTCTTCCTCGATCAATGATTATGTGAATACCGCCTTAGCCAATTAGTTCTCCATGAATGACTTGGGTTTTCTTCACTATTTCCTTGGGATTTAGATTACCCAATTTGAATTAAGAATCATCATTTCTCAACCCAAGTACGCCCTTGATTTTATAGTCAAGTTTAACATGTCTGATTGTAAGCCATCTCCCACTCCCTTCCTTTTTGAATTTCAGTTAGTAGCTGATTGATTCCACTCCCTTAGTCAATGGTACCCTTTATCACCATTTGGTGGGGAGCTTGATCTACCTAACTCATACCAGACAAAGCTTTCATTCGTTGTTGGCATCATTTCCAAATTTATGTAGTATCCTCATGAGATGCATTGAAAAGTAGCTAATCGATCCTTCATTATGTTCTTAGCACTCATATCGATGACCTTCATTACTTTGGGAGGGATAGATATTGATTTAGTTAGATTCACATATTCTGATTGGGTTAGTGATCTTGATCATCAAGTCTATCTCTAGATACGGTTTTTCTCTTGGTTTGGGTCCTATTAGTTGGTCGAGTAAGAAGTAGAATACGATTGTTGTATCTTCTACATAGGTAGAATACATGGGAGTAGTTAACGCTACCACAAAAACCGTTTTTAGCTACAGGGGAATCTTACAAAGTTTGGCATTCACTTTTACATCCTACTATCATCTATTATGAAAACCTTAACACTATCTCGATTTTCTTCAAATATAGTTCATCATCGAAAAACAAAGGACATCAAGATACACATGCACTTCATTTGGGAGTTGATCCATGGAGATATCATTGATTTGCAGTATCTTGCTGGACTTCAAATCAGGTTGTAGACATCTTTACCAAACCCTTCATTGAAGCCAAGTTTCTTCACTTGTACTCTCTTCTTGGGGTGAGGTCTCACTGCAGCCACTCATATTCTTTAGGATTTTTATTCCTCTTCTCCCCTCCTCTTCTTCTAGAAATATTGCAATTTGTACATGGGTACCTCATCAGGCCTTTAGTTGTCGGGACCCATATGACACATCTTTCTTAGTTTTCTAGGGAGTTCTTTTTCTCTTTTTGGATTGTCATGCCTCTACCTAAATTTTTTTTGAAGGGGAGGTGTTAGTGTGAGGTACATTTTTTCCTTTTATTTAGTTATTGGAATTTTCCACCTCACACTTAGGTTGATTCATAGGTCTATTAGGTGAATTTTTCATACTTCTCATATGCGTCATTTTCATATGGGAGTTACATGTTATTCTAGCATTGTAACTCCTCACTCTATCATGGGAGTATGTCCAAGAATGGGAGTTACACAACGCTCCCCATATATACTCTTCTTTCTTATCTATGAGAATGAGTAGACCCTTTCTCTTTTCATAATCAATTTGTTTGTGCTTAATTTGTTTTTTAATTTCTCAAAGCATTTGCTCATTTTTGTTGGAGTGCAACATCCTTGATGTGCATGCATCCCGTTGATCCTCGTAGTTCACTCTCACATTTTCCAAATACAATTTCAATAACGAAGCATCTTCAAGTTTAGTACTCCCAGTTTATCCAAGATGTGCACCCATATTTCTCTTGTTTGAGCTTCTACAACTAAGTGCATCTCTCCTCTTGTGCTTTTGAGCTTCCAACATATTGATATCATTATTTGCAAGTATTAACGTGTTGTTATGATATTGCATGATGAATGTTAGAAGTTAATTAATTATAAATAAGCCATTGTAAAAAACCTTACATCCCCTTTTAGTGCATTCATAACATTATTATTAATTTAATTTAGGATGTAAACATGAAGAAATTCTTATGAGATGTGCCAATCAATATGGGTTTATGAAATTGATAGGATAATTCCATAGTGGATTATGTGGATTCTTAGTGCAAGAATTGGTTATTGGTGGCCTTAATTGTTCCAATATATTGCTAATGTAGTAAGGAAGTGTGACCCTTGCCATCATTTTGTATGAAGATTAAATGAGTCGGGTATTCTTCCTCTTATTCCAAAGAGTTATTGAGACCCCATTTCAATGGTGGGGAATATATTTTATTGAATAAATTAGTGATAAGTATAGATGTGGTCAAAAATATGTTATGGTGGCTATTGATTATTTCATAAAATGGATAAAGTGATCCCACTAAAATGAAACTCACAAACTAGTGATTGACCTTTTACAAAAAAATATAATCATAGATTTGGTGTTCTTGGTAAATTTATCACATATAATGTTATATGTTTCGAGTTTCTCCTCTTGCGCCAAAAATGTGTGAAATTTTTGGGATCGATTTAATACATTCTTTCAATTACTATCCATAAGAGAATGGACAACTCGAGTTCAACAACAAAACTCGAGTTCAACAATAAAAATATTATTTGAATGTGACGACACTTGAGTTAAATAAAAATAAGTGGGAAGAGAAGTTGATATTTTCCATTTAGGAAAATAGGATCGCTCCAAAGAAATCTATAGGTAATAATCCTTTCAAATTGGTATATGGTATGAATGTCATATTGCTTGCAAATATGGAGATCCCCACTTTTCTCGTTGTTGGAGTTGAATGAGGAATACAATGACATGTATAATGATAGAATAAATCAAATTATCTAGTTGGATAAAACTTAAAGGTAGTCACATGAGAGGTGCATGAAGTTTAAAGATAAAATGAAGAAATTATTTGACAAGAAAGACATATCTAGAGAGTTTGAGTTGGGTGGTTTGGTGAAACTTTGGGATAGTAGATATGAATACAAAGGAAAACATGGGAAATTTGATGTACTTCGATTGTAGTGTATGCAATACACCTCTACATTAGAGAGAATACTTAGTTCTTATGTTATCTCCATGGTGAAGTGTAAGAGATACATATGTTAATGATAGAAACTTCAAGCATTTATTTAGTTAGGTGAAACAAGAGTGGATTCTCCTTGTAAATTGTACATAGTATGTATGCATATGTTTCTCTTTTTGTTTTATTTTTGTGTTAATATATATTTGTTTGATTGTGATTCTTTCCCACCTTGTTCTTCCATTTTTCATGTTGGGTTGTATGTGGCTTTTCTTATAACATGGGAGTTCGAGATCTCTAGGTCCATGCAGAGGAATTTATCCCCCAAGTGGATCTAATTTTTGATCCCAAAATGTCCCATAGTATTTTGGGCACCCTTGTTTTAAAAATTTTGAGCTATGATTGTTATTCTTTCCTTGGAAATGGGTCATGTCTTCTATTTTTTTATTTTTTCCCAACATAATACCTACTAATAATTCGGGAAAAGCTTGTGGTATCTTCTTGGGACATCATATACTAGCACAACAATCTATTATATGGTGTGGCACTTTAAATGGATAATGTGGTTGAAACTTATGGTAGTAGTTTAAAATGATCTATAGTGTTCTACAAGTTCTCAAATTTTATAAGAATATGCATGGTGAGACAATTAGATGAACTACTAAAATAATTCAAATTATGGAGTAATATTTTGCAAGAACAAAATAAAATTAATATAGTGGTATATATAAACTACAATTTTAAGGGAAATATGTGCAATGAGCCAATTAGATGAACTTCCAAAATGATTAAATCCACAAAGTGATGGTTTACAAGAAAAATGCAAAATTTTATGCAAAGGGTCCACTAAAACCATGATTTGAAGGGAAATATGCATGGAAAGGAAACTATATGAACTACCAAAATAATTAAAACTGCATAGAAATGTTTTTTAAGTTATTCACAATAAATTAAAACTAAATTTATAATGTTTTGCAGGTTCTCAAATTTTACAGTAGGTATACGGTGGCTAATTACATGAATCGTCAAACCAGCTCAAGTTGTAAAGAAATAGTTTGAAAGAAAATTCAAAATTTGATACATTGATACATGAAATTCATGATTTAAAGGAAGTATACATACAATCCAATCGGATGAATTGTTAAAATAGTTCAAACTGTGAAGCAATAATTTTCAATTTATTCATAAAAATAACTACTAGAGCTATAATGCTTCAAGGTTCTCAAACTTTATAATAAAATGCACGGTGGCTGAAATACATGAAACACTAAAAGAATTTAAGAAACGAGGAAAAGGTTTTCAATTCATTCACAAAAATAAAAAAATAGAGTTTCAATGTTCCATCGGTTCTCAAATATTACAATAAAGTGCATGGTCATCTGATTAGATTAAATAACAAATTAGTCCAAAATGTGGACCAATGGTTTGTAAGAAAATGTTAAATTTTATACGGTGGTTCGCGAAGCTATGATATGAAGGTAAATATGTGTGTTGATCTAATTAAAAGAACTGCCAATACTGATTCAATCCACACAACAACACTTAATGAAATAGTAAATACATAAATTTTTAACCATGTGTTAGTGAAATGCCCCAAACACTACCTCTAAAAGTAATATAAAAGGAACTAGGGTTAGGGTTGGAACGATAACACCATATTGTGTGGTTTGGAACTATTACAAAGATATGAAAAAAATGAAAATGGGTTACTCGTAGAATGTCATAAGTGTTCCCGTAAAATTTGCGGATCTAGAAATGAGTGTTGGATAAGATCACCCTATCTATATAGAAATGCCAACATAATTATCCTTATGTGGCTTATTTTTATTTAGTGTGTTGATCCATAACTTAGTTATAGAACCCGATGCACCTACATCCCTAGATCTAGTAATCATACTTTTATACCCGAAAACTTTCTTCCTCTTATCTCCAAACCCTAGTTCCCTCTTATGACCTAAAATGAGTTAGTATCGATTTTATTCAATTCATCCCAAAGACTCCTACATAGAAATACTATAAATAGGCATCATACCCATGTAGTTCTCCCTCTTATTGTTGTGTGGGAATGTGCATAACCAATGGTTTTGGTAAGGCCCTAACAAGGCATCTAACACTTGGAAACAATCTTTTACTTTGATTATAGTACACGAGAGTGATATGTGGTAGAAAATAAAAGTGTATTTGGACTTGCATATTATTGTAGTGCTCTTACGAATTGACGATTCAATGATTAAGACCAAAATTGCTTGTTAGAGTGTGGTTAAGTATGTTCGATCTAAAATGCCAAGACATGACCCTAATGTGTTAGGGAGTATGTGATTTCGTATCTAGCTTGTGTAAACAATATCCCTCTTAACCCCGAGTCACCTAGGGTTTCTTTTACATTTATAAATTTGATCATTACAAGTATAAAGGATATAAACATCGAGTTAAATATATTCTATTCTAGGTAATTCTATACAAGTTTATCTTGGGATTAGATCATATAAATGAGGCAAATAGCTAAGAGTATGTATATTTGTTTTGTATATGGTGCATTAATTCCATAAGTGTTATAATAAGTGATAAGTGTGTAATATCCCCTTTTGGGATATTAATTAAAATTTGAAAATTACTACTTGCAAAGTAAACTTAGAAGAGCAAACCCTTCTAGGTTCACCTCAACTAACCCAATGTCGGCTTCAATACAACCCAAATGGGGTTGGAGTGAGCCAAGGTAGTGGGTTTAGATGGGCTAACTAGTTGGAGATGACACTTCATAAACCATAATAAATTGCAGTAGTAGAATATTAATTAAAAACTCTAAAACCAACAGAACTTCAATAATTTATAACTTGCACAATACCCTTCACACTTCAATGAAACCACTTGCAAATGAAAGCTAAAAATTAGATCTTTCCAACAAATTATAAATCTGATTTTTCCGTCAACAATTACTACTTCAAAACAGCCCTGGAAATTTGTGTGCAAGTCGACTAGGGTTAGAAAATTCAAATAATTAATTCCCAACCTTAAACCTCCTTCAAACCCTTGGAATTTCACCTTCACAATGCACAATAAATTTCTGAACATGCACAATCAAAACTTGTCAATAAACCCTCATAAAATATTATTTAACTCCTCCAATCAAGTCGATTTGACTTAGATAATTTCCAGCAGTTAAAATGGGCCAAAACACCATCAAAACATGCACCAATACTTGGAAATAAATGCAGAAATAAATCAGATCTGAAAGCTCATTCAAAACACCATGAAATCATACCACATAAACCTCTAACCAAGTCGATTTGGGCAACAATAAATCTGAAATAACCAGCAAGCTTTAGGCACATATAAGATCTTCAAATGATGCAAATATCACCCCCAAACAAGTCGATTTATTCGAATAAACCAACAACAAGTATACTTCATAAAATCATTATTTAGAGCTCCATAAACATGCAAATCATCTCCCAAAACAAGGCGCCTTTCAACTATGATAATAATATGCAAGAAACTTATCAAAATAGCTTGAAAGGTTAACACACACTTCACACTTGGGTGGTGTTAATAAACACCTTTTATTTTGTGATCATGAGTGGGCATACATCCCTCTTCAAGCATGAAGATAAGTTTCAAAAACCGTCAACATGCAAAAAGGGGTGCCCATCATCTCCTTTTATAGATTTGTCCTTGTAATCTCTAATGTTTTCTCTCCTTTTTGCGCCATCTTCTAGAGAGGAGAGATTTTAATTTTAAAATGGCCTGAAAGTCAAACTCCAATGCAAATGTTAATTCCCAAGATAATATTTGAAAATAAAATACATGGGAGAATTAAATATAATAATTAATGCCCAAAAGGAATCGACCTTTGCCAAATAAAGTCGATTTGCCCATAAATAATAATTAATTAATTCTAAAGGAAATCGACTTGCCTTTTATTTATTTTCTTTTCTCTAAATAAATTGATTTATTTCAAATGATATTTAATTGGCCTATAATAAATCGATTTTCCCCTTTTATTTTGACTTGCACAAAATAAATAATATTTTAATTTTTAATTCATTAGCACAAATCAATTAATTATCCTTTAATCTAAGGGGAGTGGATTAAAGGCTATTCGACTTGCCTCAATTAATTATTGCTTGGAAAAGGGGACATTACAAAGTGTTAGCCTAGCGGACTTAGAGTGTGAGAATTGAGAGCATTCAATTAATGTGTACTTCCAAATGATTTTTGCTAAGTGCCTTACGTCCTAATTTTGGGTACTACAATTTCCCCATTTTAATTTAGTGATGACTTTTTGGATCAAAATAAATTTAATAAAAAACCTACTAGTGGGTACAACGTATGCGAAGTTGGGAAAACATGCTCTCTCTTTATGTCATACATGTGAAACCTATAAATCGCATGTCAAAGTGTGTATTAATTCCAAATAAATATTATTATAAAATTAAAAAATATGAAATAACTAAAATTAAATGCATGAAATGGTTACACATTATTGCCTTATTGCACAATGTCATAAGGGTGTGAAGGAGAACTCTTAGCATTTGAGCTTACTCATTAGACATTGTAACACTTGCATCACATTACAAGACATTGTAACACTTGATCTTATTATCATTCATTATAACACTTGATCTTGTTATGAGCCGCAGTGTAGAACTTGAGGCTACAATGAGTCAATGTACCACTTGAGCCTATTATGAGCCAATGTTACACTTGAGCTGTTATGAGCCAATGTCACACTTGAGCTCGCTATATAGATAATTTGTACATGATCTTGGCATATCTATCATATTGTGGTATGTGTAAAAGCCTATAATAATTTTTGAGTAACTACGTCGATGTATATTGAAGAACTATAATTGTAATATTCATGACTTTGTTAGAAAATCCCACAATATGCCACCATTTGAGATGAGATACATTGCAAAGGATCACTTAGCTTAAAAGAGAAAGTTTCAGATATATAAAGTACACAATTATGACATCAAGAATGTAAACTATACATAGGATATCAATTAACATGGTAAAATAAGTAATGTGCATTAGATATAAGAATTTTTGAACAAGCGATAGATGGTGTCACATTGAGGCATATTGTGAGAATATCCAATAATTCAACAAATATTGTCCTGGTGATTGCTAAAGTAATACGATAACAACGTGACTCAATAGCTAATGGATCCATTATAGCATATGACATGACATGACACAACATGACATGATAGGCCCATAATAAATAGACATAATTGACAAGACATGATGACTTGACCAATGTTAGTAGTTATTAGTTGTTAGTTGTGTGTGCAAAAGCAAGTCTTTTTCAAGGAATGTGCCATGAGAATGATAAAAATAAGAAAAATTTCTTGTCATTGCGCATAGAGACAAGAATTATAACGATCAATACTATAAGAAATATGTTTAACAAGAAATGATATAATTGTAATATACGTCAACCACTCATACTAAGAGAAATTTAACCAATAATGTGTTATAATAAATTATGTCCTGTAAGCCTTGTGTCCTAAAAATGTGTACCATATGCAATGTGTGTCATAAGCAATGTAACATCCAAACAATACATGACATGAGAAATGTGTGTTTAAAAGAAGTAATGAAAGCAATATTTGTCACAAGTAACATGTCATAAGATATGTGTTAATCTAGAGATTTAATGAGTAATGCATCCATTAAATTATATGGGTGACAAACATTGTACTTGATTGAGCATAAAACATACAAGTAGTGAGCAATCAATACATATAAATAAATGAAGTGTGAGAAAATAGAGCATAGAACATACAAATTCATAGAGAAAATAATTTTAAGAGCATGCCAATGCAGATATAAAACACATCATAGAGCATAAAACATTGCATACAAGACAACACATGTAATCATACAACTACATGAGTAGACAAGATCATAGATCATGTAAGTGCATTATAGCAATAAATCATAGAACATACAATATTGTAGACTATATAGGTTATACAAGATCATAGAGTATATAATGCATACAACATACAAGTTCTTAGAAAAAGAAGATCATACAAAAACAACACCATGAAACAATTAACATACAAGATCACAAAAAGAACAAACATAGAATATACAAGTTCCTAGAGAAGACAAGATCACAAAGCATACAAAGTAGATAACATGTAAGTTTCTATATCATACAACATACAAAAGCATGAAACATACAAAAGATAACAAGGATATGGGTAAGAAATAAGCGATATAAGAAACAATGTTAGATAGCCAAAATAGGAGCATATGGACAAGAACAATCAATGAATATGGTGATATGTAGAGAATAAATTACTAACAGTAAGTAATAATTCTATTAATCATAGTATGGTCAAATCCATATCTAAATATAAACAATGTGATCATCAAATAAAGTACGATATAGTATATATCGTAAGAAATAAGGCAAATGTAAATATTGGTACCTGTGAGTCATATCCATCCTCTTATACTATTAAATACTTTAGGTAATCCATTATTTTCTACAATTGGGTGTATTGGGTGTTGGATTGATTTTTCTTTGTAAAACATATCACATACCGATCATAACAACACAAATACTTTACTTGAGAAAAAAACATTTATATGGAACTAAAATGACTTCTCACAAATTTAACAACCTTATAATTCCTCTTGAAGGGTGGGAGTGATATGTAAGGGTAAAATCACACATGTATCTTCGTATGCCAATATAATTATACACTACAAAATTATGTTAATTTATGCATTAAATATGTGTGATACGCATACCCACACCCACACCCACACAAACTCGGGAATTATGATAGTTAATATAAAATGTGTGTGTGCCCACATTGTTGTGAGCAAAATGGACCGAGAGGTGGGGGTGAGTCGGTCCAACAAAACTTTCATTTCATTTTCCATTACTCACATTCATCCATCTAACATTCATAACCATATGAGCACATTAGGTGTGTATTAAGCATTAACAAGTACATGAAACAAATAATAAGACACATGAACACCATATATAATTGGGAAACCCTCACAGGAATAAAACCCACTTTGAACTATGTTTATATTACACAAAGCAAAGATATTTAGTGAAGCACCAACTTCACAAGGAGCACCAACCCCTAGTTTAGTAGAGCACCAACCTCTAATTTAGTGAAGAACCCACTCCATGAGGAGGCTACAACCCCCTACGATGATTAATCACCAACTCAACCATATGAATATGAATATCTCCGATTTTTTTTTTGCCACAACCGATGGAGATCACAAATTCAGCTCACAAATATTCTTCAAACCCTCATTCACCTAACTATTTATTTCTTCTTCTTTCATGGAAAAACTTGGCCTCAAACCCTCAGACACATGATCTCCATCCTTCCTCATATTTTTACAACATCCTCAACTCTTATTTCATGTTCTTTATTAGCTTTCAAACCCTCGCCTAGGTCACATTTTCTCTATTAGCTCAACTAGTTCAAAAATGAATTAAACAAGCACTTAAATATGTTTCTCAATTCATAAACACATCATAGGTTGGTCCTAATAATTTATATTAACAAATACATATTTGAAACATCCCAATAAATTCATAAAAAACATTCATAATGGACCCATGTAGGTCGGCCATGCTCAAATGCACCAAATAAGCTCAAAAACAACTCAAAACCCCATCACCTGGATCACCAAAACCACAAACCTCATCACCATGATTATTCAATCTCCCAAATACATAACACATGTCAAATATGACATAACAACACCATCCATGGTTTTAAATTATCTTGCACCAATCAAATTATTCATAACTCAACCAAGAAGGCTCATATCCTTCACCAAATAGTTGTTTCCAGGAACCTATCTTCACCTATGGACCTCAAGAACACACCAAAACACATAAAATATGGCATGTAACCACTCATTGAAATCATCCCGACATGTAGATCACATCCATTCTTTCTAGATCTCATGAAACATCCATACATGGAAACTATGCCACAAAATAATTTTAGAAACGTAGCTGGTTTGAACCCTTTTGCCACTTTAAAGACCTCAAAAAGCTTTGCTAGGAACAAACTTCATCCCTATTCACTTTCCAACTTATAGAAAGCATCATCTAATCCAAAAATGCATCATATACCTCAATCTTTCAACATTAGTAGTCTTGTCCTAAAAAAGAAACCTTCTTTACAAACCGGGCTAGATGGCCTATTAAATATCATCACCATAAGACAAACCATACACCATTGTAAATCTCTCCGATTCCTCTTTCCACAACATCTTACATTTCCTTCCAACTCCAAGTGGAAGGCCTTTAACCAGGTCCATCTCTGAAACTTCTCATTTAACCTTCTAGGACTCAAGAACTAGCCTTGAGGTCAACTTGCTCCATCACCTCCAAAATCACTTCCAAGATTAAAAAAACATGAATTACCCTTAAACATGTTTTATAAGCACTCAGAAACATTAAACAAGCATGAAGAACTCATAACTATCACCTTACCTCATGAAGAAACTCAAGACCCTACTTAACTAGGCATCCTTTAGATTTGACCTTCAAAGATCAAGTCATAACTTCTTCATCCCTTAGCTACAACTCAAGTTTGATATATCATTGAAAATCTCTTTAAACCAGGATCACAACACAAATTTAATCAAGTCTTAACTCTACTTGAGCTCCTGCAATTTCACTTTTACCACAACTACTCCAAACTTCCCCAAAACCATTCTTCATAAATAGGGCACACTTTGTCATTTAGAATCTCAACCATGATCTGAAACTATCATGGAAATATAGAACAACTTCAGGGATAACAATAATGTCAATTTATTAAACATCTCTTTTGGATAACTTTGAATTAAACTAGACTTCTTTTGAAAAATCATTTTCAAGTGGGGCCCACATACTATCACAAACACTATCTTACCTTTTTGAAAATCTAAAGGAGTCCTCTATAACCTCTAATTATAAAATTACAAAAACAATCAAGATAGGCTCAAGATACTCCATTTTCTCCAAGTCATTTTTAGATAGGGTTTTGTTGGCTAGATTTTCTGCATAGCATCAAACCTAGGCAGTCATGAGATAAATCTCCCTCATTTAACCGGTGAGGCTCCCGTGTCAGATTTGTCAATAAAAATGTGTTTCTATCTATCAGGGGTTTTACTTTAACAACTTAGTTCATGAACCATAACTAAGAAGTTTTGCAGCAAGTAAGCAGCTGTTTAAGAAAGGAAGAATGAAAGAAGAAGAAATTCAAGGTATTACAGAGAGGAAGTAAGGAAGATGTGCATCCTAATTAGTAGATTGCAGAGCTAATCACATGCACATAGAAGAAACTCAAATAGATTTGAACACACAGAATTATGAAACAAAGGCAGCTCTAGATCTAGATCTAAAATAACACAAAGTTTACTTAAAGATCTAAGATTAAAAGCAAGAAACACAGTACGCCGTGACACAAAGTTCTCCGGAAACCTGCTTCTTTGTATTCCTCTGCAACAAGTGGCTCTCAGGGGTTCAAAGACAAAGTCTAGAACACAAGATTGCTTCTTACAAATTCTGATCGATCATTAACCCGTAGGTTCTTTTCCTACTTATAGAATGTAGGAGGGGCAATTACAAGTTGGAAGCTTTAGTTGAACTGGCACATGTGGAAGTCAGAAAGAAACAACTGGCAATCTTCCTCCTGGAATTCCTCTTTACATGACATGTATGATTTGCAGAATCGAAAATAGAACCTTCTATTTTGCACGGTACCCACCTATCTCCAAGTAATTGACTTCTTCAAGTAATGGCTTTTAAACCAATCACTTAAGTTGTATAATTGAATTGATCGCTCAATTACTTTGTCGAAGGAAAGAAGAAGGAAGAGGAAAGCTGACTTTATCGGAGGAAAGAAGAAGGAAGAGGAAAGCTAACTTTGTCTTTTTTCATGTCTGCATGCAGCTGATTCAAACTGGATCTGGAAGTAGCTGGATCTGGAAACAAGCTGGAATTGCAAGCAGTTGGAATTGGAAGCAAGCTGGAATTAGTTGGATCTTGAAGCGGCTGGATCTGGAAACAAGCTGGAATTGCAAGCAGTTGGAATTGGAAGCAAGCTGGAATTTTGCCTTCGCATTGTCTTCTCTTTTATCCTTGAAGCTTTTGCAGTTCTTCTGTTGTACATGCATCAGTGCAAGGTTGGCCGTAGATAACTCATCATCCTTATTTTTAATTGCATATGAGCAATTAAAAATTCTGGAAAGCACTCAGGGTGAATGAAAATTCAATGAAGGCTTCAACTGGAAGATGAGAGCACATGCACGGATCTTGGAAGGAATTTTCCACGCACTATCTTCTTCACGGGTTGCATTCGAAACAAGAGGATGAAGCCTTTGTGCGAAGCTTTTGCAACTATGAGATCTGGATCTGGATCTGCATATGGATCTGGATATAGATCTGCACCTGCATAACAAACTTTGGCAACTGGGCTATGGATGGAAAAACGCAACTTGAATAATTCCACGCTTTCAATCTGCACGCATGAGTGAAGTTTCTCCCCGCTTTGGATCTCGTCTATCAATTTAGCAAGAGGTTTCTTTTCATCTTTCTTCGCCATAGCTTTGTCTATCTTTGTCGAATGTCTTTTTCTTCTTATTTGACTGGAATTCTTCAATACTGGTGTAGATCTGGACAATTCTTCAGATTCGGAGGATATATGCAATGTATTGGACATTGATAAAAGCTCCTCTTCTTTTATAAAGCACACCGTAATGAATTCCCGCAATTTATTCGGACAAAAATAGCCACTGGCCAGCATGAATAGTGAATTTAAATTATAAAAATCTGCACTTTTCAAGCCTGCTGCCCCAAAAAATGGTGTTTAATTTGCACATAAAGAGATCATGAATCCTTTTAATCAACACCTGAGCTCCTTTAACACCTGTGAAAACAATTGTGCAGACGAAGATGAACCTTTTCCAAAGCATGCGCCAAATCTGGAAGCTTTTAGCCTTTGTTAGCACTTTGTCTGTGCAAAATCCTTCCTCTAATGGGGGCGCACTTTTTCTCCTTGCTGCAATTCTTTACCTGTGTGTTGAATAATAAATCCATATGGCTGCCCATGCTTATATAACCTTCATAATTCTATAATTAATAATTGCCCTAACAATTAAAGGCAATTAATTAATTAAAAATTATGCTTTCCTCTTTTAAAAATAGCATGTTTAAGGACAGCCATCCAATAAATTAAATTAATCCAATTTAATCCTTCACACAGCACTTAACTTTAGCCTCACAGTGTGCTTTGACCATAGCCACTGAAAATAGAAATTAATTTAATGATTTAATGCATTTAAAATCATTAAATAACTCCTAAATGGGGCGCACTTTTTCCAAGGAGAGGGGCAGCCACTAAATAAATTAAATTTAATTAATTTAATTGCTTTCTTTTAATCCTCCTTTGACTTTTTGGCCTCCTCAAGCTTGGGCGCACTTTTTCCAAGGAGAAAGATTATTAAAAATAATCAATTTAATCACTTTAATCCTTCACCAAAGGGGGCGCACTTTTTTGCACATGTAATTCTATTTTTAAGAATTTTCACCATAATGGGATTCTTTACCCTGCAAGGTAGGCACTACAATCCCATGATCCACTTAAGTGATTTGACTTTTGCAATGGGATTCTTTACCCTGCAAGGTAGGCAATAAATTCCCACCTGCCTACAGCCTCTATTTTTCCCACTGCAGCTTAAGTGACTTTTATAACACGGGAAAAAGTACCCTGCAAGGTAGGTATACAATTCCCATCCTACCTGCGGCTTATATTTTTCCCATCGCAGCTCAAATCCTTTGTTTTCCAAAAATGCGCCCATCCCCGCAGGGGCTTTCCTGTGCACGACTTCGCTTTTTCCCAGTGATCCAGACCTCGGATGATGACTTCCTCCGGGCAAAATGTGCGTGTATGTTTTCCAGCTGCTCCAGGCCAAAAATCGGGCTTACCCGGCGAAGGAGTTATTCCAGAGAAATTTTACAGAAAACGAAACGGGACACCACAAAAACACGAAAAATTGCCAAAAGTTACATATAAAGCCCAAAACTTAGAATAAGTTAAAATCCTTCTGGTACATAGGAATAATAACATATCCGCTCATAACAGAGTTAAAACGGAGCGCAAATAGCCTCATACGGGGCTCAAAATAATTAAATACAAATTTCCCGCAGACAAATCCCGATGACAGAATAAAACAATTTTGGGCATCTGGGTATTTGGCGAAAAGGGCTAATATGGCTCTTTAGGATTATCTTGGTGCAATACAGGAACTTTCAGGCAATAAAAACAACAAATGACCCATTATTTTAAAAGTACGAAAAATTTTCGGATAGGGTAGTCACAGATTTCAGGGTGAAATCTGAGTGACACCAGTTTTCAAATCAACTTATCTTCTTAACAATCGTTCATAAAAACGTGACAATAAAACCACCTCATTATTTTTGTAAAACCTTCTTAGTTTCATGGAAAAACATCCTCAAAATATTTGAGACCCATGCAAATCACACAAACCACAACGAGCATCGAAGATCCATTTTTAGCTCAAAAACACTCTCTAGACACCCGATTTTTCAAAACCTAACATATCTTCAAAATGTTTCTTCACTTTGACATGAAACTTTTCATGAAGCATCATGAAAACATCCTATAACTTTCTATACTCACCATATAGCTCAAACAAGTATGAAACTCTCTCGGCCATTAAGACTTACCTATGCCAACTTAGCTTGTCTTCACCTCGCTTACGTCCCAAGGACCATGAAATATTATCAAACCTCTAAAAACAAATATGAAACTCATCATAAATGCCATGTATACCATAACCATGTTGCTACCATGCTCTAACAAGACTTAATTGCTCCATTTCTCAAGTCACCATACCAATATGTAAGCTTCAGGGCTAGGAATAGGCCTGGAAAGACTACTATAGCCTATAAACCGACCGAGATGACTCAATGCATATGCTTAGACACTTTTACAACACAATATGAACCATGTTTGATCTCATGAAAACCTTTGAACAACTTAGGAGATCTCAAACCAAGATTGTGCCTACTCAACCATGCTCTAGAAAACATAGGACCTCACCAAACTTAGTCACTACCAATCAACCTTCATGTTTGACACTTTGAATAACACATCATGGAGTAGACACTTTTACAACACAATATGAACCATGTTTGATCTCATGAAAACCTTTGAACAACTTAGGAGATCTCAAACCAAGATTGTGCCTACTCAACCATGCTCTAGGAAAACATAGGACCTCACCAAACTTAGTCACTACCAATCAACCTTCATGTTTGACATTGAATAACACATCATGGAGACTCACACAACACCATGAAACCCTTTTCCATCAATGGACTTACATCATTGACAACACTTACACACAATGGCCAACAATCTCCCCCTTTTTCGTTGATGACAACCACCTTCAAAACATTGATGGCAACCTCAAGACAAAACACACATACTAGACTCTTTTCCATGTTTCTTATGCTTCTCTCCCCTTTGACATCTATGGAAAAGGCTAAAAGACATGGAAAATGAAAACTCATGACTAAACACAATGGAAACAATGCAAAAACACAACTTACTTGACTCGGTGACTCCCCCTTGGATTGTACTTGGTCTTCTTTGAATTTAACAACAACATATGATGATCCATGACCCTAATATGAGCCTTAACAAAGCTCCCCTAAATTGATATCCTCTTCATTTTGTCTTTATATCGGAAAAACATCTCTCTCTAGGCCAAAACCTCAAGTTCTACCTCTAATACCTCCATAAGATCACTTAGGACTATGAGTCCTAAGACCTCCTTCAGTGCATCTTGACTAAACTTCTCCAAGCTCTAGAAGTCCACATACATCATGATTCAATCTCTTATAGCTCCCCCTCGAACTATGACATATATTTCTAGTAGAAAGTACAAAATTTGATTTTTCACCTTATACACAAGCCATGGAGTTGGTCCAACATATCATCAATGTCCTAAGACATTTCTTCGATGTTTTCTATTCCCTTTGCATGACATAATGACTTCTTGACTCATGAATTTCTTCCCTTACACCTATGCTTGTAATAATATCACTACTCTATTTTTCTCACCTTCTTAACATCTCAAACACCTAAAAGAGGAACATACCAAACCCCTTTTCCATTTTCCTCGGTGGTATTGTAAAGATTTGTAGCTCCACATTTTGTTGGCCTCATGAGTATATTTTCACAGAGTTCACCTTCTTACTTTGTAACCTTTGAATAAATTTTATTTGATACCTATGTACATCACTTAAATATTCTCATGATCTAATATATCATATTTATGCATGTTTTGACCTTGTAGAGGTAAACACATTATCTTCCCAATTGTACATATCATTTGTAGATATGAGAATCATGAGTCTAAACAAGAAGAAGACTTTGAAATCATGCTTTACCTTTGTGCAAGTTTGAAGAATGACATGTAGAAGCATATATCCTTACACAACATCCTCTTATCATCACACACACTTGATTGGAGTTCATAAATGACACTCCATGTCTCAATTAGGCCATCATAGACCTATATAATACTTTTTTCTTGGTTTCTCGACTATTGTAATATCTTTAATGGATAAACATACCTTATCTTTATAATCATCAACAAACCTGCTATTCTAGAACCTTTTAGAAAATTATCATACTAAAATAAGCATAGAAGAAAGCTCCCCTTGCCTCAATGAACCATCACAAACCTAAACCTCAATATTTTTGCACAATTTCATAGTTATTCATTAGACTTGATTCACTAAACTAGACAAGAATATCCTAACAATTCCTCTTGATGCACTTCACACTCTTCAACCAAGTAGGTATAAGCAAATTTCATGTTTGGGACATAATTTCAAACCTTAGATAACTATACAAAAACTTATCTAAAACTATAACCTGTTGAGAGCCACAAGCTCGCCTTTAAAGCTAATAAACACCTTTAAATACCTCGTTCCAAGTCTTGAACCACTTTTGAACTTAAATAATTTCCGTAATGACAAAAAATTAATCACTATTTACCATCTTGATCCCTTCTTTTCTCCTCATGTTGAGCCCGGATACCTCATAACCATCCATAATCCCGTAGAATGTCATTTTACTCCTCACATATATGTAGACTACACTTTCTTCCTCGAACTTATATCATGACACAAAAATACTCATGAGTCATCTTTGTACTAGCTTGTAATCCACCATTAGTATGCAACTCTCCATCTCGGTTCTATGTAGCCTAGTCAACCTCCTTAACCCAGTCCCAAGAGATACGATCATCTTCAAGGACACTACACTCATATTTACCTTATGATGCGCGACTATAAAAACATTTCCTTTCAAATATTTTTTTACATGGAATGAGGTAGACAATATTTGAAACATGAATTAACATACCTTTGTATGGCTCCATAGAGATTACCCACTCCATTTTCCTTGTACACACTTTCTCTTACCTCTCGTGATGCTCCTTCAACTTCGTGAGAGACACTCTTGTAAGTTTCTCGCTCCTAGACATGAATACACCGCACAAGCCTCCTTTGCACTTCCTTTGGTCTAAGTATAGTCAAAATAGATCTTTTATAGGTGACAATCCTCTCCTTTTGATGTATACACAACCAAATTATGTAGTAATACTCTCGGTTCTTCAATGTTCCATCTTATATTGGGATCTCAAGCAAGAATGTAATAGTCCACCATATAAAAACTTAGTAGGTGTTCATAAGCATGTAGAATTAATTTTCACAACTTTGACATTGAATGATCATTTTGGACCCGAACTTTACTCAAGAGCTAAGGGTATGACATGATACATTTTTGACACATATTGTACTTATACCTTTTCATGAAATGATCAACACACTAGGGATTTAATCGACATGACAAACCATTTACAAGGATATGAATTTGAGATACCTTCGTGATAGTGCTTTTGATGAGTACATACAATGATATCATAGACTTATTTTAAGGCTTTATGTACTCGAGTTCCTATGGCTTCATTGAACAACTTAGAACCTAGTTGTACTTGACATTTCTCATACCTTACTGTGCATAGTCACCTTGATGTGGTATCCATGATGCATGATCACACTTAACACCTTCTCAAGCTTAGACACACTTGTTGATACTTCAAGCAACCGAGATCACTCACACAATCTTGATAGTATTTGTACAAAGTTATCCTTGTCATTATATCAACAAACCTTTCTTGAAATACTCTTTGTAGGGCCTTTACTTACATCCTCTCAACATATTGACACAATCATTTTATGACTTGATTGGATATAAACTTTAACTAAACTCTTAAGACTCCTTCAAACACCTTTTGAGAAAGAAAAATGCTCTTAGACATGACAAGGCATAACCACACTACATTAAGGGTTCAAAGACACAATACCCAAACTAAGAACATGACTTCTGCATAGCACCATTGAACCATGACACATCTCATCAAAATTTTCAGTGCAAATAGAACCTTTGATAAACACAGACTTGAAAATTCAGGATCATCTAGATAGAGCATAGAACTTTGAAATTACATTTATATGGGACACAATATACCTTTTGATGGACCAATAATACCATGACTAAACCATACTCAGAGCTCTTTTGATAGATACATGACTACTTTTGATAGTATTGACATAGTGATTACATCCTAACATACCACGAATTCATAGATCCTTGACAACCCACTTTGATACTCTTCAAAAAAACTTCTTTATGAATAGTATTAGATACACGCATGCTTCTAACTAAACACATATGTCAAAACAAGATCACAATGATATGAATTATTCAAGGACAACAATATGACTTACCTAACCATAAAGATAATCCCTATAAAGACATTCTTGATGACTTTCAAAATCCCCTTGGAATGAACAACACATTTTTCTACTTAGAATCGTAAAGAAACACAAGATTTCATCTATTTTAGGACAAAGTTAGACTAAACTCTCTTAAATTGATGTATACTAGGACCTAAAACATTCTATCAACACTTTCATAGACCCCCCATACGTTGACAAAATTGGATCAAACTAATGGACTTAACATCTAGAAGACACTTACTTGGACTTCTAATAACATACCTTAAGAGCAATATGAAGAAAAAAATCTACCTCTAAATACATGACAAACTCAAACACATACAAGTGATAAGGACTCAAAAGATCATGGATAGATCAAACCACATACCTTATAACTCTTGAATTTTTCCACACTCCTAGATTCTTTAACTTCTCATGTACTAGAGATTGGATGACAAATAGGCACATATGATGTTCCTCAGATCTTTCTTCTTCAACCAAATCAAACATGCTTCCTTGATTTGATTTGGGCTTGTTGAATTTGTCTTCCATCTTGGTAGCACTAAACCCCTCTCTGACAAACCTCATTGGATTAGGAATCATGGAATGCATTTTATACTTGAGACTCAATTGTCTTGACCTTTTGGGATTGATCAACATCCTTATTAACCATAAGAATAGTCTTGACAATCTCATATTCACTTTGGGTACTAATTTTTCGGTTGAACTCTTTCGTTTCTTTCCCTTTGAATGCTTAAAACATGTTGGAGTCTCTTAAAGTTTCACCTTGGTGACAATATCTAACAATGTGTCCTGTTTGTGACACTTGTGACACACAACACTCTTCCATCTTCTAGGTTCAAACATACTTAAGTTCCAACCACAATCCTTAGCTCTATGGCAATACTCACAACATGAATTACATTCACCTTTGAAGAAGCCTTCATCATTCCTAGGAGACCTTCTTTTGTAATCTCTAGCTTTATGACCAAAATCATGAAAAACATAAAAATAAACATTGAAATAAGTACCATACATATCAGCATTAGGTTGTCTAACAGGGTTAGACTTTTAAAATCAGCCTTCTTGGTCACCTTCACATCAAATTGAGAACTTGGTCCAGTTCCTTCATCATTATCCTTTTGCTTTCCCTTGAAACCTAGTCATGTCTTGTCATTTACAGATCTTTGATCTTCTAAAATCCCACCAAGATCTTTAGAGCTCTTCTCTATCCTCTCATATATCTTCAATCTATCGGATGTACCCTCTAAATAAGATTACAAAGATATAAACCTTTCTTCATACATGCAACAAGCTTCTTCTTTGACCTTGAGGGCTTTCGACACTCTTTCAACTTGCGATTCCAAACCATTGATGGATTAACCATCCTATATCTCCATACATTTTATCTTATCTTATCTTGTAAGCTATGAATTACTGACTCTATAACTTCATACTTCATTCTTAATGCAGCTTCAACATCTAAAGACTTACCCATTGTTTGTGATTCAAGGATCTCCTTCAAGTGATTAAACTTTCTTCTCAAGGATCTGCTTTGATACCAATTTTTGTGAGCATAATGGACTAAGAGGGGGGGTGAATTATTCCAAAAAAACTTTCATTTAATTTTTCATTACTCACATTCATTATTACATTCATCAATTTAACATTCATAACCATATGAGCACATTAGGTGTGTATTAAGCATTCACAAGTACATGAAGCAACAAAGAAGACACATGAACACCATATACAAGTGGAAAACCCTCACATAGAATAAAACCCACTAAAACTATGTTAATATTACACAAAAAGAGATTTAGTGAAGCACCAACTTCACAAGGAGCACCAACCCCTATTTTAGTAGAGCACCAACCCTACAAGGAACACCAACCCCTAATTTAGTAAAGCACCCACTCCATAAGGAGGATACAACCCCTACAATGATTAAGCACCAAAGATGAATATCTCTGATTATTTTTTTGCCATAACTGATGGAGATCACAAATTCAGCTCACAAATCTTCTTCAAACCCTCATTCACCTAACTCGTTCTTTCTTCTTCTTTCATGGATAAACTTGGCCTCAAACCATTGCACACATGATCTCTATCCTTCCTCATATTTTTTCCAACATCATCAGATCTTATTTCATGCCCTTTATCATCTTTCAAACCCTCACCTAGGTCACATTTTCTCTATTAGCTCAACTAGTTCAAAAATGAACTAAACAAGCACTTAAATATGCTTCTCAACTCATAAACACATAATAGGCCGCCAGTCCCGATAATTTATATTAACTAATAAATCTTTAAAATGTCCCAATAAATTCATAAAAAACATTCATAATGGACCCATGTAGGTCTTGCATGCTCAAATGCAAATAAGCTAAAAAAACTCAAAACCCCATCTCCTGGATCACCAAAACCACAAACCTCATCACCATGATTATTTAAGCTCCCAAATTTCTAACACATGTAAAATATGACATAAAAACACCATACATGGTTTTAAATTATTTTTCACCAATGAAATTCTTCATAACTCAACCAAGAAGGCTCATATCGTTCACCAAATTATTGTTTCAGGAACTTATCTTCACCTATGGACCTCCGAACACACCAAAACACATCAAATATGACATGTAACCACTAATTGGAATCATCCTAACATGTATATCACAACTATGCTTGTTATATGTCATGAAACATCCATACATGCAAACCACGCTAAATTTCCTCTTCACCAAACTGAGCTTCCCAAAAGTAGTTTTAGAAACCAAATTGGTTTGCACTTTACTACCACTTTTAAGATCTTCAAAGGAATTCAATAGAACAAAATTTATCCTTATTAAGTCTCCAACTGATATCAAGCATCATCCAATCCATAACATGCATCAACTACCTCAATCTTCAAGCCTTCACAATCTTGTCCTCCTTCTTTACAAACTAAGTTGGATGACCTATCAAATCTCATCATCATGAGACAAACCATACACCATTAGAAATATATCTAAATAATATTTCTATAACATCTTACATTTCCTTCCAACTCCAAGTGGAAGGCCTTCAACCAGTCCGTCTCTGAACCGCTCATTCAACCCTCTAGGACTCAACAACTAGCCTTGAGGTCAACGTGCTCCATCACCTCCAAAATAACTTACAATCTTAACCAAATAATGGTACACCCTTATAAATATTTTATAAGCACTCATAAACCTTAAACAAGCACTAAAAACTCATAATTATCACCTTACATCATGAAGCCACTCAAGACCCTACTTAACTAAACATCCTCTAGATTTGACCTTCAAAGATCATGTCATAACTTTTTCATCTCTTAGAAAAAACTCAAGTTTTATATATCATTGGAAATATCTCTGAACTAGGATCACAACCTTGAATCAAGTATTAACTCTACCTATAGATCCTACAATTTAACTTTTACCACAAATCGCTCTAAATTTCCCCAAAACCAGTCTTCATAAATAGGGCACACTTTTCCATTTATAAGCTCAACCATGATATGAAACTATCATGGAAATCTATAAAAAATATAGGGATAAAAACAATGTCAATTTATTTCACACTTTCTTTGGACAACTTTGCCTTAAACTAAACTTCTTCATAAACAAACATTTTAAGGTGGGGCCCACATACTATCACAAGCACTATCTTACCTTTCTATAAATATAGAGGAGTCATATACAACCTCTAATAATCACATTTGTAAAAAAAAATCAATAAAGTCTCATTATGCTCTATTTTCTCCAAGTCATTTTTAGTTAGGGTTTAGATAGGGTTTCAAAGAAGCTTATCTTCTTCATGATCGTTCATAAAAACATGACAATAAAACCACCTCATTATTTATGTAAAAACTTGTTAGTTCCATGGAAAAACATATCCCAAAATATATGGGTCCCATGCAAAGCATGTAATCCACAACGAGCATCAGAAGGTCCACTTTAAGCTCAAAAATACACTCTATAACACTCAATTTTTCCAAAATTGACATATCTTTAAAATGCTTCTTCACTTTGACATGAAACTTGTCATGAATAATCATGATAATATCCTCTAGCTTTCTATACTCACCATCTAGCTCAAATAGGTTTGAAACTCTTTGGCAATTAAGACTTACCTATGCCAACTTAGTTTGTCTTCACCTGTTTGCTTCCCAAGGACCATGAAATACTATCAAACCTCTGCAAAACAGATATGAAACTCATCATATATGCCTTGTATATCATCACCATGCTACTACCATGCTCCAAAAATATTTAATTACTCCATTTCTCAAGTCACCATACCAATCTGCAAACTTCGTGGCTAGGAATAGGCCCTGGAAAGACTACTATAACCCATGAATTGACCAAGATGACTCAATACGTAAACTTAAACACTTTTACAACACCATATGAACCATTATTTACCTCATGAAAACCTTTACCAACTTAGAATAGCTCAAATTATGACTATGCCTACTCAACCATGCTCTAGACAACATAGGAATTTTCCAAACTCATCACTACCAATCAACCTTCATGTTTGAAACTAAATAACACCTCATGGAAACCCACACAACACCATGGCACCCTTTTCCATTAATGGAATTGACATAAATGAAAACACTTACACATAATGGCCAACACACATATCCATAATGAGATAAAAAAATAACATATTTTCCACCTTATGGCGGAAATTAAACTTTAACTACAAAGTTTGATCATATCAAATAAGTTCCATATTCCATAAGCAATACTAAGGTATTTCATCATATTGTGAACTAGATATTTGAGATGGAACTATGTCATATTGATTCAATTACCTTCCCATTCTAATATAATCTAATGACCAACTTCTAACAATGTCATGGTGTATTAGCCACTACTACATAAAGTGCAATTAACACCACTTTTATGGTTAATTTCATGTCATTTGTCTTCTTTTAATGTTTTTTTTTCATGTGCCATAAAAATGACACAAATTGTGGCATAATTTTTTGCATCAATTTTTTCACTACAACAAAAATATATATAATTATTTTTCAATTCTACATTTACCATAGTTTCTAAATTTCTATAAATTTGTTGGTCAAGATTTTCACCAATCCCTACCTAGTTGAAAATATGGTGGTGTATTGATATAACATACCTCTATTCCATTTAAATAAAATTTAATTTTTCATAGTGGATGATGGAACACGATGTGATTTTCACCCCATTTTCAACAAAGGATTTGAAGAGGGCATTTTTATATTGTGATTCATAATGGGCGTATAGGTATTTATCTTTATTTTATACTTAGAGCATATTTGGGTTTTGGATGCCACAATTTCAAGCTATAAAAATGAATTTGACATGGAATCTACTCTCAACATCAACCTTCTCACCATAATTCAAATTAATAAGAGAAGGTTGCATGTTTTATTAAATGTCTAGAGATTAGTTCTACATTTATTAGCAATGCAAAAGGATGGAAGGGAATTTTAAGGCTTAAAATTTTATAATCCAAAATAGTGTAATCTTGTTAGTTATTATGAATTTTGGCTGGTATTATAGAAAAATAGAGATGATAAGTATCAACAATGATATCAAGTGATGAAAATAAGTGAATAATGAGATGGAAGAATGTAATGTAATGACATGCTCCTAGAGGAAATCAACATGTTACTAGTGAGCTAAGCCATTGAGTAGGTGACCTTTACGCATGTTGAGGTGGCCTTCTAACTCACAAAGTATTGAATTTGAAAAGGAATCTCGTAGACTATATAAGGAGAATTTATAATTGTGACATGACACAAATAGGAGTAATAAAGATAACAACTCATATAGAACGTCAACCTTGGGAAATTAAAAATCATTTGTTGTATTAACATGAGACAAATTATTTCAAGAAGAAATATCAAACATACCTTATACTTCATATTTTCTCATATGCGGGAGAGATAAATTTAAATATTGTCTTTCACTTTGAGTACTCTTGTCGAGGAATTGTTGCCAAAATGTTTTATTCTAAATCAATTAAATATAAGACTCAATTAAGAATTTTGGTATAGGTTTAAATTAATAAATCAATTTAAAAGCTCATAAAATCATTGCAACACAAAGGTGGTGGGCAATGGTTGATAAGGATCTATAAGGCAAATAAGGTAGTAGTTCAAACATATATAAGATTATGGAGTTTTTCCATCCATTAAGGGATGCGCTTCTATATTAAAATCCAATGGTATCCATTAATTTTGTAAATCCATGATGACAACCCCATTTTTTCTTCCACTATACATATTGTTGGTTGTCCAACTTGCACCCATGTCTCAGATCTGGAAGAACCGATTCGTTTGAGATAATAATGGAATCGTATCGAAGTTGTGGGACCTTATGCGCTTGAGATGGATCTCGGAGAAGTTCGGTTCCTCTATCTATTTCTACTACTACCGCTACTCCTAATGTTCAAAGGGAAAACTAAGCTAACAATGCCAAGGGACCAGGGATAGAAGGATGACATAATGGAAAAATAATCTAAAGAAGGTGATAGCACCCAAAAAAGGGATGAACACTATCTGTTTTGAGTGAAAAATGAAGAGAAAGGCGTCAAGGGAGGCTAGGCATGCGTAGCATAGACCAACATGTATTTACACGATCAATTTTCATGAAACACAACTAGAAAATGGTGATGCAAGGAACCTAAAATGACATAGCAAGAAAACAAAGTAAAAGAAGGGCAAGAAGAAGGAATGTGAACATGCTAGCAGAGAGAGAAAAGCCAACAAATGATGCTTCCATTACTTCGAGAAATGAACAAACTGTTACAATGGTGACTAAAGGTTGATATTCACATACACGAGTCAGATCTAGAGGTCTGTAACTCAAAATAAAAATATATGAAGTCCTTATCAAATGCGTAAGGATCCAAAGTGTCCAACATTAATAATGAGCCGAGATCTTCCATTTATAGATGAATCGATGGAAGAAGAAGAGAAGAAGGAGGAAAACCCAAATTTGAAATACAACCACCAACAAGAAGCATTCAATGCCTATAAATCCACCTGTAAATCTATCAAATGCGCTTCCCAAGGGTCTCTTTGGCATTTTGGAGAAGGAAGGCAGATCAAATCAAATCTGGGTTGTTGGAGTAATCAGATCTACATATTAATGGCATGAAATACATTTTCTAGCTTCTCACCAACCAAATCCTCTCATATTCTGAATTTGAATGTCTAGCACACGATAGCCCACATCAACTATCGATTGAGACCAAGTACACGCCAATCGAGCTCTACAACAAAAGATATGGTTGTTAGAAGTTTGTCGAGCCATCTACACATGCAAGACATGTGGCACTCGTGGATTGACTGAAAGGATGACCAATTGTGTAAATGTTCTTGTCATTTCTGCCACATGTCACTCATTGATTTACAGTAAGGATTTTGTGCCCTATTGGCACACTTTGATTAGTTGTGTGTGGCATACTCAAGCATGCCATAGAATGACGTGGCACAAATTAAGCGCAGAGGAGGTTGCAAAAGGTATGCACATGGAAGAATGAGGCGTGAGAGGATGACAAAAGTAATACATGTGAAGGATGAATGCAATTCTAAAAAGAAGGTGAGTGCGCAGAGAGTTCCCGCGAGGGGAGAAGGATGGAACAAAGAGGAAAAGGAAAATGAAAAAAAAGGAATGAAGGGAGAAGTGCGTAGGGTGCGTGGGGAATCTACCACCATGAAAATGTGCCAAGTGAACAAGTGAAGTGTGCACAACCTGCATGTAGAACCATAGAGCTAAAATGGGGAGATGAGTTATCAAATGACTAGGAGAGTTATTGAGATAAGATTTTGGCGACTTTTGGGGCCATCTTCCTGCTAGATGAAGTAGATAAGTAGCTTGAAGCATCCATTGGGCATGGAGTCTCATACGTAATTGTGAAATTCCGATCTGCATCTTTAATAAAAAAACTGCCCTAAAGTCACTTGAAGGATCCTTTCTTCACTCTATTCTCAATCTCGTAAATTGTTAAAAATTGTTCGAAGAAGATCGGCATCCTGAAAGAAAAGGAAGAGTGCACGTAAGAACCACGTGAGAAGGAAGAACGTGTGTACAAACAAACAATGTCCACACAGTGCACTTAGAGGAATTGAAACTACTCTAATATTTACAAAATGATGAAGTAGACTTAATGGAAGGGTAAATATAGATCCCATTTACAGAGATTCATAGTGCGCCCATCAAGATGAGATAACTCGAAAGAGTTAGCCTCCTTGCATGAATTGATAGTATACGGGCCACTCCAAAGTCCATCAAACTTTGCATGGTGCCCTGGTTTAGCTCTGTCAACATCCCATTTCAAGACCAAGTCCCCAACTTGAGGCCTAGCCTTTCTGTCAAACCACTTCTTTGTTGCTTGTTGATGTTGTTCTAGCTTGATCATGACAGAGTTCCTTGATTCTTCAAGACTGACCAGCTCTCTATCATTCGACTTCTCTCTGGTCTACACCTTCAAATTCTAGTTGTTGGGCAAGTGACAAAGAGTTCAACTCAAGTGTCAAAGGAAGTGTAGCCTCCTTGCCATATACAAGCTTGTAAGGTGAAGTTCCTATTGCTTTCTTCATTAAACTTTGGTTTGCCTGAGCGCTTGTGAGACCTTTATATGCCACTATTTTTGGTTGATATTCATTGTGCACTTCATGATCCTAATCAGGTTCTTGTTTGTTGATTCTACCGACCATTTCCTTGAGGGTAATAGTTGGAAGAAGTCTTCAGATAGATGCCTAGATTTAGAGCCCAATCAGTGATTTTAGTGCCAAGGAAGGCTTTTGCATTATCAGATATAATGGTTTAAGGAATGCTAAACCTTGTGACTATACCTTGAGAAAGTCAAGAATGACTGACTTGATTGATTCCTTTAGCGCAAAAGCTTATGTCCATCTAGTGAAGTAGTCTGTAGCTATCAGCACCCACTTGTGTCTAGCACTTGAAGGTGGATTGATCATGCCTATGAAGTCAAGACCCCATTACACAAAAGGTTGATCCACTTGGATTGGTTGGAGGGGAAGTGTTGCATATTTCTTCTTTCCTATAAAGAAAGTGCATTCTTTACACTTTGTGACCCACTTGTGCGCATCTGCAAATAAGGTAGGCCAAAAGATACCTGTCATTATGATTTTTATTACTATAGTCTTGGCATAAAAGTGTCCACCAAAGAATCCATCATGAAATTTTGCTAACACCTTTTCGTCGTACGTGCGTCGTCGATACATCTTAACATCACGCCATCAAGATTCTTCTTGAGAAGGCCATCAACAAAAACATAAGAAATAGATTGTAACCTAAGATGTCTTCTCTTTGCTTTATTTAAACCAGGAGGGTATGCACCCATGGAAAGGAATGTGATCATGTCCTTCATCTAGCCGAATGTGCCAGAAGCTTCTTTATTTTTTTCAAGTTCTCGCTCATGAGATATCTTCATATAGAAACAATGAAGTCTCATGTTCATTATGTACATCCTCCGCAAGCTACCTACAAAGTATGCTACCTCCTACCAACTTGGTAGCTTTGATTGTCACATCATACTCCATGATTTTGGTCACACATCACACTCTCTTCTTATTGATTTTTGCTCCCATGATAAAGTCTCTAACGGAGGAGTGTGAGACTAACACCTTGATATGATTTGTAGCGAGCATGCTCTTTAATTTCTTGAGTGTGCGCATGATGGCAAAGACATGCTTCTCTCATGTGATTGTATTTTAACTCATAATCCTTCGATGTCTAATGTAAGAACGCCATTGGTTGTTCCAGTCCTTGTTCATTTTATTGGGTTAGGACAACAACAACACTTGCATCAACACCATAAGCATAAAGGATGAAATCCTTGGAATAATATGGGTTGATGAGTAGTATTGCACGCAAACGATTTCTTACTTGATCTTGTTGAAGCTCTCTTCCTTCATGTTATCCATCTAAAGGCTGTCCTTATTGAGTATCGGGGTGATGGGCCGAACCATTCCTGCAAAGTTAGGAATAAAATGCCTAACAAAATTGATCTTACCGAGGAAGGAATGCAAGGCATTTTTGTGCACCAACAAGGAAAGAGCTAGGATGGGTGAAACATGCTCAGGATCAATTATGATGTCATCCTTTAAAACCACATGGCCTAAAAGCTTGCCCTGTGCCACTACTAAATTGCACTTCTTGGGGTTAAGAAACACCCCAAACTCCCTACATCTCTCAAATACTTTCTCCAGGTGCATCATGTGATCCACACTCTGCTTTGAGAAGATTGTAATGTCATTAAGGTAAACCAAGATGAACTCATTGATGTAACCCTTGAATGTAATATCCATAGCGCACTGAAATGTTGCACCTACATTTGATAGACCAAAGGGCATCTTCTAATATTCATATGTCCCCCACTTGGTTGTAAACTTTGTTTTGAATTGATCCTCTTCCTTGACCAAGATTTGATTGAAGCCTGAGTATCCATCCAAAGCATTAATAATCATTGCGTGCTAGCCATAGTCTGCAAGATTTGCTCCATAGAATGCAAAGGATAATGATCCTTGAGGGATTCCTTGTTCAAATCTCTAAAATAAATGTAGAGTCTAATTTTACCATTCTTTTTGCGCACTAGAACTAGATTTGCGACCCAGGTAGAGTACTTGATGGGAAAAATAATATTTGCCTCAATGAGTTTGGACAACTCCTTTCTCATGAGGGGTTCTATCTTTGGATTGACCAACCTCTATTTTTTTAACGGGCTTTGATACCGGATCAAGGTCAATGGAGTGTTGAGAAACACTTGGATCAAAACCTTTAAGGTCTTCATACTCCCATGAGAAGATATCACTTGTATTTTTGGTAGAGAGATATGAAGGCTTATTTTTCATCATGCGTGCAAGATTTACTTGAGCAACATCTCTTTTTCACGTACAATTCTCGATCGTAATATAATATTCTTGCGCCAAGTGCACATATACCTTTCTTTACCCTTGAACTCATCATCAGGGCCAAACATTTATTCTAAGGTGACCAGCCCTTTAGGCAACTTATTTGACTTTAGTTGAATAAATTAGTCGCCATAGTTGTTATGCAAGTCATCTTTCATGTTTGATGAGAACTCAACTTCATTCTGGATGAACTAGATGATATGCATGTCATTTTCAAACACTTGCCAGTTGGTGTTGTTATCGGGAATGGATGGTCAAATCACCATTTTGATGTGTTGAGTGTTTCCTTTGACAAATTCCTCGGTAAGGTAGAATGGGAACCAAGTGTAGCCATCCGATCAATTTCCTTATTCAACTTATCGGCACCACCTACAAATTTAGAGCATCAAAGCTCTCAAGGAGGTCCTAAAATATATGTTTATAAGCTTTGAAAAACTTATTCTTTGCCATGCATTTGTTGGTAACCTAGTGGATAACCAAAATTGTATCCCCAAATATTTGTAGTGCTTTAATCCCTTTCTTCTCAGTAATGAGAAGGCCATGCACCGATGCTTCATATTCTGCTACATTTCTTAGAGAATGTGAACCGCAACCTATGCACAAAAATAACCTCTCATCCTTAGGATAAATAAGAACAACTCCTGTCCCTGCACCATTTCTACTTCTGGAACCATCAAAGTATAACTTCCATAGACTAGGTTTTGCTTGGTTTCTTGAGCACCTAGGGTAGCACAACTTCTTCTTCAATGATACAATAAGTGCCAAGACTAATTTAAAAATCTTCTATCTCTTTAGCATATGGGTCAAATTTATGGTGCCTTTCCACCCACTCATCTAACACAAAGTCACATAGAGGACGAGGAACAGGTTGTTCTTTAAAAACTCGGTCTTGATTTTCTTGGATTAGGTAGTTGGCCTAGAGGGGGATGAATCATATGACTCTAAATGATAAGAAAATATAGGCTCAAATTGTATGGTAACCTGGGTACCATACCTTGTCTTGAGTAACATATGGGACCAATCGAGGACAAATAACCACCCACTTTTGCAGTAAATTCTCTTGATAGACATAGGGAAAACAAAGGAGGTAGGTCAATGATAGACACATCTTGAGTTATGGTGAGGCTTGGAAATGCATGGAGGGTTAACTCAATGTCCTTGATGACTCCTAGGGTAGTGACAATTGAGCCATCAAGTTGCAAGACTCCTTTAGAAAAGGGGTGTACTTAAGACCTAAGACATCAATTATTTTCTTGGGCATAACAAAAGTACTAGTGCCCGAGTCTATCATGCAATTATGCACTAGGTGTTTTCCTATGATCAAAGAAATATAAAAAGGTGGGGTTTTAGAAACATTACTTACTTGCTTCTCCTCTTGCCCGATGAGATATTAATAGAAGTGTGCAATTTGTGAATAGTTGCATCAACAAAGGAAGTTGGGCCAGAGCCTCGTGCAATAGGTCACGTTGAGATGGAATAATCAGTGCATCCCACATTGTGATGTTTATGTTTGTTTTCTTCATCTAGTCCACAATTTTGAATGGAAAACCCACTGACTTGTGCATTTGGGGCACAATAATATCCTTTCTTGATTGTTCAAGCTCGAAGGTAAGGACCTTAGCTAAAACAGAGGCTTGACCTACTAAAGGAGGGGCGCGCGCTACTTCCAGAGGAGCTTTGTGTGGAACCTCACGTGCTAGCACTTGTGCATTTTTACTACTTGGATGTTTTAGCTAAATCTTTATACTTCTAAGGGTCAGCCTGGTTGTTGGAATTGTGACCTGCATGCTAGAATCTAGCATTCTCCTTTTGTATCTTGTGTTGTCTGCAACTTGGGTGCGTAGTCTACTTGCATCATCTGCAGCTTGGTTGATTACACAAAAGTCCTCAACACCAAAGAACATCATATTTTCCTTTAGAGGATCTTCTGGCCTTTCTTGGTTAGAATTTTTAGGTGTGCTTGTTGAAGGCTCACAGTGGAAGTATTTTGGATCATAAAGGCTTGCGCAAGTAACATTAACACAACGATAATGGTTGTGAGACATGTTTTAAGGAAAGCACCATTCGACTCTCGTGCGCCAAATTTTTCTCGAACTAGAACAAGTGTTGACTTGTATTGGGCATTCTAAGAGAATGCACGGGAGGAACAACTTGCAAGGGAAGATGTGCATTAGCATGCCATCTATCATTATGTGGGTTTGTGTGTACCTCTAGTTTGTATATTGATTCCTCTAGCATTGATTGTTTTGATTATGCACCTGATTGGAATTATTTCGAAGGTTTACGCATGATGTTTCTCAAGAGATATGACTTTATTTGACAAGTTCCTAATCAGGGCCTTCATTTCTTCATCTTCTTTTTGTTACGTTGGAGAGTAGGAGGTGGATGCAGTAGGTTGTGCACTTTTCTCAGGAATAGGAACAAGAGCAATAAAAGGTTGGGGTGCTTGAGACATTTCTGGGAACAAGGGCATGGGCGGTCTAGGAGCTAACTTTCCCACCTAATAAGGCTATTATTTGCCCTTACTGTAATATTATAAGCAACTGGTAAAGTCCTACCTCCCATGGATTGAATCATGACTGAGATGTCACTATTCAAGATCCTTTAGATAATATAGGAAATCATGTTGAGTTGTAGGCCTTACCACAAGAGGGATTTTGTCCCAAGTCTTCTGGAATCTGATATTAAAATCAGTCATATGCTTGTTGGGTGCCCTCCTTGTTGTTGTCAGTTGCTCCACCAAAGATAGGTGATCTGACTTGTCTTTGAAGTAATTGCAAAGAGTTGTTCCTAACTCATCCCAAGTGGAAATAGATCCAAGTCTCCTCAAACCTCGATACCAATTAAGAGATTTACCTTTGAAAGAGGTTGTAAGCAACCTAACTGCTACGTCATCATGTGTGATCAGATAGAGTGAACACACGTTTGTTATATCTTGGATATGCTCCTGAGAGGTGACTTGATTATCACTAGTAAAGTATGGAATACTTTTGAGCGTGCCATTTGGCATATCATGTTACATGGCTAGAACCAGAGGACTTCGCCAATGAAGTCAGAAAAGTTCCTCACTGGGGGAGGTGGCTGATGTGTCATGGCTACACGCGCAAGTTGTTTATTGTGAGGAGGAGTTGAATGTGCACAACATACTAGAGATAGAGATGCATGCATGGGTCTTCTTCAATGAAATTTTCTCGAAGATAGTTGTAGGTACTTGAAATAATCTTCAGCTGTTGCACTTTTCCTTGTATGCACTCTTCTCATGAAAGGCACTCAGGACTGCTAAAACAGAGATCTAGAAATGTTGGGAGTCATCATATGTGTTGAAATGAGCCTCCAAAGGCTAGAATACTAAGCCCACACACCAGAACTTAGCAAAGTGAAATATAAGCTTTCAATACTTGTCCCACTGGGCGTGCCAAAAACTATTGGTTGTCAAACTTGCATTGATGTCTCGGATCTGGAAGAATCAAGTCATTTGAGACAACAATGGAACCATCTCCAAGTTGTGGGACCTTGCATGCTTGAGATGGATCTCCAGAGAAGGTCGTTTCCTCTATCTATTTCTACTGCTACTACTACTCCTAATGCTAGAAGGGAAAACTAAGCTAATAATGCCAAAGGACCAGGGATAGAAAGATGAAAGAATGGAAAACTAATATAAGGAAGGCGATGGCACCAGAAAAAGAGGGATGAACACTATCCATTTTGAGCGAAAATGAAGAGAAAGGTGTCAAAGGAGGCTAGACATGCATAAAGCACGGACCAACAAGCATTTAAATGATCAATTTTCATGAAACACAACTAAAAAATAGTGATGCAAGAAACGTAAAATGACACGAAAGAAAAATAAATAAAAGAAGGGTAAGAAGAAGGAATGCGAACACGATAGGACAGAGAAAAGCCACAAAATGATGCTTCTATTACTTCCAGAAATGCACAGACTATTACAATGGTGATTGAAGGTTGATATTCACATGCACAAGTCAAATCTAGAGGTCTACAACTCAAAATACAAAGATATGAAGTCCTTAGCAAAGGCATAAGGATCCAAAGTGTCCAACATTAACAATGAGCCCAACTCTTCCATTTATAGATGAATCGATGGAAGAAGAAGAGAAGAAGGAGGGAAACTCGAATTTGAAATATAACCACCAACAAGAAGCATTCAATGCCTCAGAATCTGTCAAATTCACTTCTCCAGTCTCTTTAGCATGTTGGAGAAGGAAGGAAGGCATATTAGATCAAATATGGGTGGTTGGAGTAATCATATCGACATATTAATGGTGAGAAATACATTTTCTAACTTCTCACTAACCAAATCTGCTTAGATTTTGAATTTGAATGTCTAGCACTATAGCCCACATCAAGAAATTGTCGATTGAGATTAGGCACACGTCGATCGGAGCTCGCAACAAAAGATATGGTTATCATAAGTTTTTCGATCTATCTATGTATGTAAGACACGTGGCGCACACGTATTGGCTAAAAGGAAAACCAACTGTGCAAATGTTCTTGTCATTTCTGCCACATGTCACTCATTGATTTGTTGCAAGGATTTAGTGCCCTGTTGGTATGCTTTGATTGGTTGTGTGTGGCACACTCAAGCATGTTAGAGAATGACGTGGCACGGAATGGCATAGAGGAGGGCACAAAGGTATGCACACGAAAGAATGAGGCGTAAGAGGATGAAAGAAGGAAGGTGTGCGAAGGGTGAATGTAATCCCGAGAAGAAGGCAAGTGCCAGAGAGTACACGCAAGGGGAGAAGGATGGGAAAAAGAGGAAAAGGAAAATGAAAAAGAAGGAATGAAGGGAGAAGTGTGCAAGGCGTGCAGGAATATGCCACCATGAAAATGTGCCAAGTGAATAAGTGAAGTGCGTGTAACTTGCATGTAGAACCATAGAGCCATAATGGGGAGATGAGTTATCCAAATGACTAGTAGAGTTATTGTGGATAACATATATCTTAAAATGGCGAAAGCCCTTTTATAATGGTTTTTAGATGATTGTGTGTTTATGGTGGTTAACTCAAATAATTGGGATTAATTAATGCATCAATACTTGTGTTTAAGTCAAAAAAATTGTAACATCTCTTTAACACATGTTTGGTCATCATTCATCTCTTTTATTATGTAATATGGTAATTTCCACCTTGTTGTTTTGATTTGGTCTCATTCTTTATATACAAGACATAGTCAATATTTCTAGACAAAATCACCCAAAAGGATTTATCATAGATGGTCGATTGTAGAAACCTAAATTTGGTAATAAAGTACTTGAGACTATTGATTTAGATAATATCCCTTGGTCATGACTTGTGCACACAAAAAAATCTTACATACAATAACCTTCTCATTGCTAAGACTTGAAAACACTTCATAGTCTCACACTCTCTCATCTTGATACATCTACAAGATTGATGTAAGTAATTATGAGTATCTACACCTCCGATTAGGCACTTCAAGATATTCACTTCTAGTGTTATATCCTCCTAGACATTATTGTCTAGTTCCATATTGAAGCATCATATATTTATATCCATTATTAAATGCTAGTGTCTCTGTGAATCCCAAATAGTTTGATTTCATATATTTAGCTTATTTTCCCTTCTTAGGGTGGACTTAATGAAAAATTATATCCCTTATAATGGTATAAATGTAAGTATAACACTCTCATTTACTCACTTGAAAACTACTAAACTTCTTCTTGGAAAATCACAAGGCGCACTTGATTTTCATCTCCAAATATCTAGAAAAAGTACCTTAATATTCCATAAATCAAAACCAAACTTCATCACTAAGCCCTTTTTTTAAGTGCTCCACACTCTTCCAAGAAAATTTCAAGCCAAATCAAAAGCACCTCAAATCCAAATTAAGCATTGACAAGTATTTAAAATCCAAGGTAAATGGAGGGGATTTAGTCTATCAAATATTTATCTACAAGAAATCTATATAGCATGTACAAAGGGTACAACCAAACCACACCTAGTTATCCCATTATTCTTTGTGTTGAGGCACGAGGAAAACACAAGCATATTGCTATTTAGATTTCCATACACACTTTCACTTATGTTAGGAGAACTACATGGAGTTTTGGATTATAATTTTGGTAATGTATTTTATTGTTTTGTTATAATCAACAAAGGTAGTTAGCGACCAAGGGTAGTCAAACTCAACCATATAAAAAACCCTTTTTGTTATCTAATTGTGTACTTAAGTGCTATTGTAAGATATTATGAATTTAATCATTTGATGTGCATGCATGGATATTCTAGAGTAATCAAAAGTGTAGAAAGTCGTGTCATGAACCATTACACAAAAACCTTGAAGTGTTAGTGAAATCTATACACTTTAGGATGATATCATCCCACCATGCTCCACAACCCAAACTCTAGGTCGAATATCTCTTTTTCACCCACTCTGCTCTGCTCTATGAACCCCCTATGGGAACCGAATTTGAATTCTAAGATGAAAAACCTCCTTGTCTCCCACTCGTGACTCGAACCCAAGTGATTACTCGATACCAAATGTAACGAACCATTATACAAAAACCTCAAAGTGTAAGTGAAATCCACACCAAGATCATATCTTCTTAATAAGATCTTTACATATAATAATAAGAAATATGAAGTATATAATCAATATCAAAACAATGCAAGAGATATTTGTGGGATAAGATGCCCAAGTATTTGATATATGCATAAATATAAGAATACCCTTAAGATAGGGCAACACCATACAATACTCCTTAAGGAAGGAGTGACTCTATAATCTCCCAAGATGTGAATCCAATTCAAGGGGGACACCTCTAATGTACCTCTACTAAGTAGAATACTCAACTCATACATCACATGACATATCTCATAATGATACCCATATCCTTTATATAGGAATGCATTACTCTTAATGGATGGGTAACACCTAATCCCAATGTAGGTTGACTCATTTCCCAATATAACTAATTCTTATGTGACCCCATATATTATAAACATATAACTAACTAAGGGGTGCATGTCACATTTCAACATCTCCATCAGCCCATGTACATTATTATCATATCCCAAGGTACATAATAAGTGTAGACACTCAAATTTGGCAATCTATCCTTTGACAATGTTAATCTTGACATTGCACACTTGCATGCACAAATACACTCTCTTCACTCTTGCTTAGCACACCCTGATAGCTCTTCGATTACTTTCTTATATTTTCATACCTCTATGTTGTCATTTCCTAAGGTTTTATATCATAAAATGCATCTAAAGACATCCATCCTCTAACCTAGAAATCTAAATTATATTTTTTCCCTCTTGGTCAAAACTATCGGTTTTGATCGAAATTGACACGTGTCAATCTTGACCCTATTGTATGGTTTGGACCAACATGTTTTGGGCCAAAACTATAAATTTCATCATCTTCATATGAAATAATATTCCCTCTTAGTTGGCATTTCACGACAAAATAAAAATCAGAATACTATATAAGCAAGTCAATCATATGTCAGGTTGGGGTTACGAACTTTATGTTCTCCTCGTTTAAAATAAGAACAAAAGGAATTTATTACTAACTAGAAAATGAATTAACTGATGAAAATCCATTAGGAAGCACCCTTTACAGGCTTTAAGTCTCCTACCAGTGTCTAGGAAACTCCATATCCTTTCCACAAGAAATCAAATTGACCATTCCTAAGTAGTTGAGCTAGTGTGAAACTCATGTAAGAGACTTTCAAAGCACAATTTTCAAGTTTTGATTGCCCTATAGTAGATATCACATGCTAAGAGAGTGACATGTAGTTTTATCCCTCTTAAGAGTAATGGTGACATTGACGGTGCAAAGGGGTTCCCACAACCCACAAATTTGTTTTACAGAACTCCATATTTCACTATAAGGGTTTGAGGGTTTGAGCAAAGTTTATGGAGCCATTTCAAAGGTGAGAAAAGAATACCGACATATAACGATAATAATTTCGAGGAAAGCAAAGAACTTAGGAAGTTACATGCCCATATTCCAAGCAAGGCCAAGACCATACAATAGGATCATAACTGTATGAATAGTCTTGACCTATTGCTACAGATTTTTCTCAAGTCTAGTCTCGGTGCTAGTTCCAAAGAACGAAGCATTTCTAGCCTCATATCAACATGTTCTTACATTTATATCACTCGTACTCTTCCATATACGATAAAATCAGCTAATTGCAATTCACCTTTTGTGTTTTGATAGTTTTTGGATCAATAGTCACTTTGTAAAATGTTATTCGATTTGAGCAATTAATGTTAGAGCTTAAAAAGGATTAGATTAATCACTTAAAAATGAAATTATTTGGTGAACCCGATAGATTGAATCCTTCAGCAAATATAAGATCTTACCAAGTTTCTATAGATTAGGCCTACTGATTTTACAACCCTAGTGTTATCTTAGGGTGCAAAAGTGTTTGGTTTGTGTGATTTTTTTGCTTGTGCATCATCATGGCTTGTTTTAAGGATTTGTGGATGCATAATGGTTATTATACCTTTAACCAAGTTCATACCACTTGTGCGGATGCAAAACATGTTACTCCATTTTCACACACCCTTAGGGGTGATGTAGTCTTTGATGTTTATTTAGATCCCACTTGTAAACCATTCACTACTCATCCTCCCCATTTCCGCACATCACCTCCTTTAGATACTCCTTGAGACACCTTTTTGGATGACTGTAATGTCCCTTTTTCCCACCTAAGAGCTAATATTTGGTCTTCTTGCCATTCCTTCTCTCGTGGAAAAGAATCAAAAATTAAGGAGAAGGACCTTGAACATCTTTATGATATGTTTTATCTAATACTTTATATTTTCTTTAGTGATTTCCTTGATTATACAAGTCGGCCTTTTCTAATTGTACTTTGGTGCCAAAAGGAAGATATAAAAGAAGATTAGAGGCACCATTTGCTATCTAGACTTGGCACATTTTATCTTATTAGAGAAAAGTAAGCTTGGAGTTGTTTGTTCTCGCATTTGGGGACGAAAACCTCCTTATGTGACTTGCCTAGAAGAATGAAAACCATTCTAGAGGTTAAGGGAAGGAAAAAAACCCTTTTCCTTGGCTTGGGATAGATTTTAGGGGTTGATTTGAAGAGATATTGGTAATTTCCAGTGGCATTTGATTTATTAAGGGTAGAGCAACCTACCTTGGGTAAAGTTTGGAGCGTTTGGTGAAGTATTTGAGAAATCTGGTTTGATAATCAAATTTGTAATATTTTGTAAGGCCGAAATCTGAAGTTTGGTGAATTTAGATGGTTTCTATACCTATGTCTCATAATCTTCTTGTGGCTGCAATTTCCGGTTCATCAACAATGAGATCTTCAACATTTCTTTGTATTTTTGGCTCTTAATGTTCTATAAAATACATATATAATTGTGGCAAGTTGTTTCATGGTGTTTTTGTGGTGATTTTTGGCATATTTAGTGATATATAAAGTCATTGATTTTATATTTACAAATCTGCTGCAATTTAAAATTCAGATCTGCATTTTGTGTGTTTGGTTAAAACCCTTGAAAGGGTCATTACAGTGGTATCAAAGCTCGGATCTTCAAAAGGCCTAGGGTTTATGGAAGAAGGTAACAAGGGTTACATCTACTATCAAAGGAGGAAGAAGGCAGACAAAGAGGACCAGCCAAGAGAAGAGGGACATATGGTTGATCACGATTCTCAGGAAGCTAAGGTGGACAAGCTAATTGTCAGCCAAGAGAGGCTTGCAGATACTATGGACTTCCTAGCACTTTCCTCTCAAAAATCATTGAACCAAGGGTTAAAATGGTAAAGGAAGTTCAAGTGGGGAAAATGATGCGGAGCGACCCAATAAATTTTCCTGAGGATCAAGTTGGAAGCCCACTTTCATCCCTAGAGAGGAAGTCATACCGAAAGAAGAGCTAAGACCCATGAGAAGAAGAAGTATTGCAGTGAGCTATGAAGATTATATGGCCTTTTCTAAAGAGATTTGTGATGTTATTTCTCTTGCCGAGTTCATGGGATTGGATAGAGCAAGATCTAGGCTTGAGCCTAGGCATGTCATGCCACAAAGAGAGGTAAAAATGCTTTGGGTAAGTTATATTTTCCTACATTTGATGGATCTATGAAAGGTACCATTAGGGTTTGGATTCAAAATTTTAATACTTATTTGTCATTAAATCCCATGGTAGAAGAAGATGCAATTAAATTTTCCACTTTACATCTTGAGGGCATTTCCCATAAGTGGTGGTTTCATGGACTTATGACATAAGGGCATAGTGAGATGCATGCCTATGATAAGTTTTGTCAAAGTCTCATTGATAGATTTGATATAGTGGATCCAGTAGTAAATTTCTAGGAGCTTGCACAATTGAAACAACAAGGTGTTGTAAAGGAGTGTGTGGCTATTTTAAGAGGCTTTCCATCATGATTACAGATGTGTCCGAAAGAAGACTTATTGTGATTTTTGTGGAGGGTTTGATTGAGCCCCTAAGGGGTTAGTTCGTGCATTTGATCCTTTGTCTCTACAAGAGGCAATAAAGAAGGCTCTTGATCTTGAAGGTGCTGCCCCAAAATCAGCAGCAATCAGCAGTGTTCCTAAGGTCAATTGGAGAGGGGAACAAGCCCCCAAGCAGCCTAGAAGCATCCCTTTGGACCAGCCAAAGAGACCTCTTCAAAAAGTGCCTCATGTTCACACGGATCTGCAGAAAACCAGCCATGAGAAGGAAGCAAAAATGAATTAAGAAGGAAGAATTGTGTTTTTCATGCAAGGATCCATGGACTCCAGGACATTGTTGTTTGGGAAAAGGTAAGGTTCACTATATTGAAGTAATTTCAGATTGTGATGATGATGATAGCAATGAGGATGAGACTAGGCATGATGGTATATTGGGAAAAGATCTAGAAGAGGTGACTAGCACTCTTGCTACCTTATTGGGAGCACCAAGTTACAACTCTTTTCATATTGAGGGTGATCTACAAGGGCATAAGGTCACAATTTTGATTGATGGAGGAGCTACTCATAATTTCATAAATGCATGTTTGGTTTCAAATCTGAAATTGAAGGTTGAGGACTTCAAAGGCTTCATTGTTAGGATAGCGGATGGTCACTCTATGCAATGTACAAAAAGGTGTTCTCAACTCCACATTACCATGGGGTTATATGAGGTATGTGCTGATTTTTTTGTGATTAACATGGCTGAGTTTGACATCATACTTGGAGTCCAATGGTTGTGCTTGTTGGGAGAGCTAACTCTCAACTATCAAAACATGGAGATGAGTTTCATGGACCAAGGGAAAAGAGTCTCCTTGCAAGGTATACTTCCTAGCACTTCCCAAATTAATTATTTAGTAGAAGAGGGCATTTCATGTGAATCATATTTCTGTTCCTTATCAAAAATTACAGCGGATTGGAAAGCATTGATTTCAGCTGAGTATGCAAAGAATAAGTTTGCTAGTGATGTCTTTGAAGGAGTAATAAGTGATGGGAGGTATAAGGTGGTAGATGGGCTGATTCTATACAAAAACCGGGTCTATTTAGTGTCGGAATCTAAGGTTAAAAGCAAGATTTTGAGGGCTGCTCATGATGACCCTTCAGCTGGTCATCCGGGTTATTTTAAGACCTACAAATACATAAGAGAAAGGTTCTATTGGAAGGGGCTTAAAGGGGAAGTGCTTCAATACATCCGGGAGTGCCTTACATGTCAACAAAACAAGGCAGAGCACTCATTTCCAGCTGGTCTTCTTCAACCACTTCCCATTCCCACTCAAAAATGGGAAAGTGTCTCTATGGATTTCATTACGGGGCTGCCCATGGTCCAAGGTAAGAATTGCTTGTATGTTGTAGTTGATAGACTCACTAAATATGCTCATTTTTGTCCTCTTCCGGCTAAGTACAATGCTCCTATAGTGGCTGATGTGTTTTTCAAAGAAGTATTTAGACTTCATGGGCTGCCCAAGGAAATAATAAGTGATAGGGACAGCCGGTTCTTGAGCATGTTTTGGAAGGAGTTGTTTCATTTGGTGGGTACACAACTTGCCCATAGCACTAGTTACCATCCCCAAACGGATGGGCAAACCGAAATAGTGAATAAATGGGTGGAAGGGTACCTACGGAACTACATTGATGGGAAACAATCAGCGTGGATAAAGTGGTTGTACATGGCTGAGTTTTGTTACAATACTACCTTCCAAATGTCCATTGGTATGTCTCCATTCAAGGCTTTGTATGGGTATGATGCTTCTTCCTTTGTTGATTTGGTTATGACTGATAGTAGAGTGCCTAAAGCTCAAGATTTAATTCAGCATAGCCAAGATATTCTTAAGGAGCTTAAGGAGAACCTTCTTCGTGCACAAAATCAACAAAAATATATGTGGATCAACATAGAAAGGAAAGGACATTCGAAGTGGGAGACATGGTGTTCTTGAGATTGCAGCCCTATAGGCAATCTTCCATCAAGCAAAAAGGTGTGGAAAAATTGAAGCCACATTTTTATGGCCCATACAAGGTAATAAACAAGGTGGGTAAGGTTGCATATGAGTTAGAGCTTCTGGAAAATAGCAAAATACATAATGTTTTTCATGTCTCATGCCTTAAGAAGGCACTTGGGCAGCATCTTACCCCTTCACATGAGCTGCCCCCATTGGATGAAGAAGGTAAATTGGTCTTAATTCCGGAAGAAATCCTTGAAGTTCGTGAAAGGAAGTTGAGGAATAGAAGTATCAAAGAATATTTGGTTCGTTGGAAGGATCTTCCCCTTGAAGATGCTACATGGGAGAGTGCAACAATTTTAGAGCATCCACAATTGCAATTGCTTGAGGACAAGCAATTTTGGGAAGGGAGGACTGTAATGTCCCTTTTTCCCACCTAAGAGCTAATATTTGGTCTTCTTGCCATTCCTTCTCCATGGAAAAGAAGCAAAAATGAAGGAGAATAACCTTGAGCACCTTTATGATATGTTTTATCTAATATTTTATATTTTCTTTAGTGATTTCCTTGATTATACAAGTTGGCATTTTCTAATTGTACTTTATAACCAAAAGGAATATATAAAAGAAGATTAGAGGTGCCATTTGTTATGTAGACTTGGCACATTTTATCTTATTGGAGCAAAGTAGGCTTGGAGTTACATGTTCTTTCATTTGGGGATGAAAACCTCCTTATGTGACTTGCCTAGAAGGACGAAAACCCTTCTAGAGGTTAAGTGAAGTTTGAAAACCCTTCTAGAGGTTAAGGGAAGGACGAAAACTCTTCTCCTTGGCTTGGGATAGATTCTAGGGGCTGATTTGAAGAGATATTGGTAGTTACCAGGTTGGTATTTGATTTATTAAGGGTGGAGTGATCTACCTTCAAAGGTTTGGAGATTTTGGTGAAGTATTTGAGAAATCTGGTTTGATAATCTGATTTATAATATTTTATAAGGCCAAGATATGAATTTTGGTGAATTTAGAGGGTTTCTAAACCTATGTTTCATAATTTTCTTGTGGCTGCAATTTCAAGTTCATAATTAATTTCCACTAGTGATATCTTCAACATTTCTTTGTGCTTTTGGCTCTTAATATTCCATAAAATATATACATAATTGTTGTGAGTTGCTTCATGGTGTTTTGTGGTGATTTTTAGCATATTTGGTGATAGATAAAGTCATTGATTTTATATTTACAATTTACTACAATTTAAAATTCAGATTTGCATTTTGTGTGTTTAGTTGAAACCCTTAAAAGGTTCATTACATGACCTTACTCATTTCCCACCTCTTTCCACTTGTGAAGACCCTAGGGATAGTCTTGCAGGTTGGATTAGTGACCATGAGAAAATACAATTTCCTCCACATGTAGATCATGACACTAATGTTATAGATGACCTAGATTTTGGTGATGATGTTAGTGTTTCTAGTGCACATACGAGATGATTTTCCTTCTATTTTCACATTAATTGATGGTGTCCCTTATGTTTCGATAATGAAGAGGAAGTAATGCATCATATTTATAGCCATGATGATGATATGCATGATGTTTATTATTCCAATGAGTTAGATGACAATGATTGTGTTTCTACTCTTTCTCTTGAATACAAAAATAATGATCTTGATTGTAGCATCTCTATTTTTTTGCACATAATAACCATTGCACTTCTATTATTTCATTTGAATGCAAAAAGAATGATATTGCTTGTATTGATATCTTCATTTCTCATGAATGCAAAAATTCTGATATGAATCATGTTGTGGTTGATACACATGGTGTTTCTATTTCTCCTCTTACAAGCAAGTGTGATGTTTCTATTAGTACTTCTCTTCCACTTGTAAATACTAATGTGCATAGTGATATTGTTGGAAAAAATGAGCATGTTGATCTTTCTTTAGTTGCACATAGTCCACATGTTGATACATCTCCTAGTGTGATTGCATTGCCTATTATTGATATTGATATCCCTTTAGAGCCTAATCATGAGGTCAAGCCCATTCAACCCATGCAAACTTCAAATGACTCATCCCTCAATAATCTTCCTAGGCTTGATAGTGTTCATGTATGGCTACTATTAATGGTAGGGTGCAACCTTTGAATGAACCCTTAGGTGATTATGTTATACCTCCTCAAGAGGTGCTTTCTCTTATGCATGTGGTAGGTGAGTTACAAAGAAAGGTCCACACATTGACCTTATAAAGCAAGGTCTATTATGTTAGTGTTGATTCTAATGTTATTCTGGAAATCCTATTTTGTGTAGAGTATTTCAAATACCATTCCCTAGGAAAAAAATTTAGGCCTTCATGTAATTTTTTTATGCTACTTTGGATCCATACCTACATCTTAAGCATTATACAACAGATCATGGCTCCTTATGAAAATGACATGATGTTTCTTAAGGTTTTCTCTAGGATTCTTATTGGTGATGCTCTCTCTTGGTTTACTCATCTTCCTAGTGGCTCTTTAAGTACTTTTGTAGAACTTGAGGATGCATTCTTAGCTCACTTTAGTTGTAATAGAGGCCCTAGGGCTACATATGAGCGTTTACCTTCTTTACATCAAGATGAAGTTGAATTTGTCTCTAGTTATATCTTACACTTTAAGGAAAACATGCACTTTCTTGTATATCAACCTAGTGATTTAGAGATGCAATTCATATTTTTTTGGGGACTTGTACAATACCTCAAAGAAAAATTACATTATGATACTTGTGATTCATTCTATGATCTTTGCTCACGTGTTATTGATTTAGAATAAGATATTATGCTAGCACATAAGCCTAAGCCTTTAGATGTGAATGTTACAACCCCTTTTGTTACACATGATTATGATACACACAATGATAGTCAAGTCAAGGTTTTACATCATGGTAATACTTTTTATCATCCTCATCCTAATACATGGCACGACAACCATTTCCTCCTACATGGAATACCATCTATTTTGATAAGGCTCGTGATAGGCCCCATAAAATCTTACTTAGATTACTTAACAAGAGGATGATTTGGCTATCATCTAATGATCATATCCATCCTTATAGGATTGAATGTGATAAGGGTCAATCATTTTGCAACTTCCATCATATTAATGGACATAATGACAATGATTTTTATGTGTTAGATCATAAACTTAAGTTATTAGAGGAAAAAGGTATCATCTCTTATGTGACACAACATGTAGATAGATCTACTTCACCTCCTCCACGACATAGACCTATAGGCAATGTTATACTTGATGAGCATGTTTCCACATCTAGTAATGTTTCTTGCACCGACACTCTTCCTACACAAGAGAAAACTAGAACTCGTCATAAGTTGATCAACAGGAATGAAGGTTTGTCCCAAAAGTTACACCCATGACTTCGATAGACCCTTCGGTTCTATCTGTCATTCGTCTCGTTAAGTTAAATCTTCAATACTCCACTTCCTAAGCATTATAATTACACATTTGATCCTTGACCTTCCATCACCTTTGGCAGTTGCTTCGCCTCCTCGAGATGGTTCTCTTGGGATAGCTCTCATGTTATTCCCCCTCATTTCCTAATGATGCACTCTGTTTATAGGTTCAACTTAACTTCCAAGGGAGCGGTTCTACACCCGAACCTCACTTTGCACACACATATTGGGGGAAATCTTTCTTTTCATCATTTTTATTTATTCCCCTCTATGGGGGCATTCGATCACGCTTCCTTCTCTTTGGAGAATAGGTTTTAATTTATGCTCTCATAGAGGGCCTAAAACACAAAAACATTCAAATATTGGCAAAAATACAAAATCAAGACTTATTTTTATAACATACATTCTTTGCACTCTATAATATATATGGTGTTTATTTCTTTGGTTTAATAGATAACATTTATTCTTTACACATGTATGCATGTATTAGATTGAAACTAAGTTGCTGAAAAAAACCTAACACCAAGTAGATTCTAGCTTAATCTAATCTAAACAAAATCATCATGATAAAGCATAAAGGAAACCTTAATTATTATGCATAAAAATTAAATCAAACATCAAATGCGAACATCCTTTGATGTCTTATTTACTTTTAGATTATAGGTATTTTCATTACGAACCAAACACAACTATGCATGATCAAGGAATTTCTCCAAGGAAGAGGAAGATATCTCACCAAGATGGCTTGATTTCCATTTTAGTTCATCTCTTAATACTATTTTCCAAGTCGAAAAGGGATTGAACAATCTTTCCAATAACATGAAAATTCTCTTCTCAAGTTTGATGTCTTACAATGACATGGTGTAAGTTGAAACATGGTGTACTAGGTTATTTATATAGCTTTTTAGTTTTGGAGAAGTTTGCATCCTAGTGAATGTGGGATAAAGGGAATGTAGAATTAGAAAGGGATAAATATGATTAGAAGAGATTAATTAGAGATTAACAACTCATGGGAGTTGTAGGTGATTTAATTAATCAACTAGGATTAATTAATTAACCAAATTATATTGATGAAAGCTATTTGGAGATGATTTAGAGGGAAATTAGTAGAATTTGAAGGATTTAAGAGGGGGATTTAACCAATAAGAAGGTTTATTGATTAAATAGGAGATTGAAAGACTTAATTAATTAATAATGGTTAATTAATTAATTAAAAGAGGATTATAACTAACAAAGTGACGTTAATTGGCATCCAAGATGAAGTATGAAGCTAGTTAATTAACGAAGTGTCGTTAATTGACCAAGATGAAAGGGAGTGTTAGCTAATTAGTGGGAAAACACTAACTACAACCAAAAAAATGTGGGAAAGAGGATAAATAGTGTAATTTTAGTATTAAAACTACGTAGTCATATTTAGGTGTCTACATTTTCCCATCTTTAATGTGGTGTAGCGCAGTGACGCAACTTCAAAGATAGTAGACAACTTTGGACAATTTAAAGGAGTGGAAGCAAAATTAGTAGGATGGACAATGCCCTCCTCGAGTGGAAATGGGGTGATACAAGAGGCCAATGGATGCCCGAAAGGAAGAGAAGAAGAATCATGCAAGAAGACAAGTCGATTGTGATAGCAAGATATGATTTTCTCAACATATCATGTGGAAGAAAAACTCATAGTGGGGAAAGGATTCAAACTTGGCTTGGTTGGCCATTGTTGGAATCGATAAAAAGAGTTAGAGCTCGTGCCTCAAGTGGAAGAAGAAAGGGAGGGGGAGGGAAGAAACGAGTCACTGTGATAACTATGTCTTAGAGGAATAGTTAGAAGAATTAGAAAATGATAGGTAGAAAGTTAGTTAGAATGGAAGATAAGATAGATGACAAATGGGAAGATCGTGACATAGCATATGTACCATCTTGGCTCAGAAATACCTTTTTATTTGATATAAGCATACAACAAAAAGGGTAAAATGACATGAAAAGCCATAATACTAATTTTTGTTCATTGCTAAAGGATTGACTTAAAGAAAAATGCGTAAAGCAATGCAAAATGAGAAAGTAAACAAGCAAGAATGCAAACAATCAAACACAAACAAACAATGTTCAAGAAAATTGTACTCAATGTTTTTTTATCCAACTTCAGTTCCCAAATGTTCAAGTTATACGACAAGGGTTAAAATGATGCCCTAAGAAAGGATACATGCAAGGAATAGATGGAGGACATAGAAGTCCCATGAAAAGAAACATGCACTATGAAATTACCCCGAGAAACGATATATGTTAGGAAGACAGACATAACAAGAAAACCAACTTTGTTGATGAAGGAAGATCACAATATGATCCATGTGTTGTGCACAAGAACTAACAAGCACTGAAGTAGGATGTTTTGTAGTATAGTTTTTGATTTTTAGGATTTTGTGTTTTGTGAATGTTTAGGATTTTTGATGTTTTACCAATGTTTTGGATTTTGGAGGTTTTACCAATGTTTTTGGATTTTGGAGGTTTTACCAATGTTTTTGTATTTTCTAGGATTTTGTGAATTTTTAGGGTTTTTTGAAAGTTTTTCAAGCTATGTACATGAAAACAAAGATGAAAAGATGCCCCCAATGAGAGGTGATAATATACAAGGGAAATTTCGCACATATACAAGAATAGAATGCATCGATCAAGGAAAAGATGGATAGGTTCAACGTGACTATGAACTCAAACCAATGAAGAGCTAAGAAAGAGTGAACATGCCCCTAGTACAAGCTGGCCAAGAAACAAATGATAAAAATAAGCACAAGGTTGTTTATTGAAAGTAAAGGATAAAACTTCCCTCAAACATGGTAAAAAGGAAATCTTATACACATGGATGTTCTGAACGAAGGAGAAGAAAAGTGTGGATATTATGGATGGATATGGAAAATGTAGCTAGAAGACTGGATGATGAAAAAGTAATGAGCCAAAGGAAAAAATCGTGAGACAAAATATGGACTAAAACAAGAGTCTGAACAAGGTCCAAACAACACCTGTAACATACTAGTCTTGTTTTCTCATCGAGATCCAATGTGTGCACGTGAAAATTAATTGCTTCTTAAAGTGAATATTTGATGGGCAACAAATGAGGACAAACTAGCCAATGTGTACGAAGATTGATTTAGAAATTTAATTGGTGAATAGAGGGTGGAAGGAGATCCATACATTGCTCCAATGTCACTTAGGCGTTTATAGCCCCGATGGAGATGTATTTGATTCTAGTTATAGCATTGCTCTACTGCCAGTCAGGCGTCCATAGCCCCGATAGAGATACTAGAAATAATACAAGAGAGAGTTATATATTGATTTGATTTTTGCTTTTGATTTTTGATTTTTGATTTTTTGATTTCGAAAAGTATGTTTTCTCTCTCAATTGTTTCGATAAGCGAGGGTTAAGAACAACTGATGGCTTGATGGAAGGATGTTGAAGTGATTATGATGACGACATTAACTAGTGTCAAAAATACACCTTTGAAAGGTCTTCAAAAAGTTTTATTAAATGTATGATAGTGATAAGATCTCGGAGGTTAGTCGTTCTTTAATTTACCAAAGGTAACGAAAGACCAAGGTCAAATGGATACGATAGAGATAAATGTCGCATAATGAGCATGAATAGACTAAACAAAATATCATCGAAGGGATGAATATGGTGGGAGAATTACATAGGAATATGAAGGAAAAAAGGAAAGAATATCTACGTGTAGGAAATACTTGTATTGTAATGTTTGATCTTTGTACCTTTGATTTTTGTGACATTTTAATGTTTTCTCATTTTTTTGATTTTTTATATTAAAAATATATATTTTCACCATTTTGTGAAGGGGAAAACCATACGAGAGAAGATGAACATGTGAATAGATAGGAAGAAAAATTTCCATGATAGGGTAGGAATAATATGATAGGATGGATAGGAAGTTAGGACCAACAATGTCACTTCGTGAGATAAGATTCAACAACAATGTTTGTAATTTTTTTGATGAGGAAGACTGTGAGTTTTTCTCAACAAGAGAGTAATATTATCTCCAATCTCAATGATCATTGTGAGATCATACTTGATAAATGACTGGGACTTATCTTGAAACATGGATTTTGTATGGAAGACTGGGACTTATCTTGAAACATGGATTTTGTATGGGAGAGCTTGAGTTCCCTATCCATAAAGTTTTGCACTTTCTTCCATACTTGGCGTTGACATTGGTGTGTAGTTTTGAATCACGTTTATGAATTGGATTTATGAGTGTTAGATTTACGTGGAGCTTTGGAGCTCCTCATATTTTTATTTTATCTTGATGAAGAAAATATTGGTGCTTCTTACAAGCTAATGTATGATTTTTTTGTCCCAAGAAGTGGGAGAAGAAAGTGGAAGTCTGGGATTTATTATAGGAGTGTCGGGGAATGATGATGGGCTTAGCATAGTTGTCAATATAAGGATGATATGATGGACAAATAGGACATGGTCCAAGTATTGAAGGAAGTGAGCTAAGAGGTAGCCCAAGAATAGAAGATAATAGGCTACCTGAGGTGGCCCAAGAATAGAGGATGATGGGCTACTCAAAGGTGTCCCATAGATATAAGAGGATGGGGTACCCAAAGGTGTCCCATAAATAGAATACGAAGGGCTACTCATAGGTGTCCCATAAATAGAAGATGAAATTCTACTAGGATATGGCTCAAGGATGGAAAATAATTGCCTATTTGGAGGTGACCCACATATAGAAGGTGGTGGGATACCGGGAGCTGGCACAAGGATAGACAATGATGGGCTACTAGGAGGTGGCCCACAGATAGAAGATGAAGGGCTTCTGGATGTGGCCCAATGATAAAAGATAACGGATACTAGGAGGTAACCCACAAATAGAAGATGAAGGGCTACTCGGAGGTGTCCTGTAAATAGAAGATGAAGGGCTAATAGGATGTGGCCTAAGTATACAAGATGAAGGGCTACGGGGACATGTTTCAAGTATAGAAGATAAAGGGCTACAAAAACATGGCCCAAGTATAGAAGATAATGGGTTACTTAGGAGGTGACCCCAAAATAGAAGATGAAGGGATTTTAGGACATGGACTAAGGATATAAGATAATGGGCTACAAGGAGGTAACCCACAGATAGAAGATGATGGGTTGTAGTCTTTGTTTACCTCTTACTTACACAATCAAACCCCAAATGCACTGGCACATCATCCAGACTAGTCTGGAAGCTCACCCGAGGTGCACACAGTGCGCTGAGCCCCTCTTTCATGTGAGCTTTGTCGGAATGTTCTCCCTAAATAAGGGCATGTTTGCACAAACAGAGAATGAACACACCCATTCTTGGAATCAAGATTAAGAACTAAATCCTAGTCTAATGCACTAGAACACAAAATAACATGATCATACTACAATAGAAGTAGAACTAAATCATGATTAGCATTAAGAACACCAATATTACACCCATGAACATAAAAGAAAATGCACAGATCAAGATCCATCACACAGATGTTCAGAACCATTCCATTATATTCATTCATCAAATTACAGTAGCCAATAGTACATCAAAAGAGTTCCATGGATGGAGATATTACATCACAGAGCTTTAACATGCTCTCTATTATTTCTTCATTATAGAGCTTACAATCACATATTACACATCTTCACTAGTTGTATATCTCTCTCTCACTCACACACTCTCTCTCTCTAATGTCATGCAAGACCATCCATAAAGAGGAACTCGAAGGAATCTCTTCTAACCGCTCATCATTACAAGAGAAGGCCTAAAGGAATCTTTCATGATTTCCCTACCACTACCCAAGAACATGCCAAATGTCATCATGTGTTTCCTCAATCGAGTATCCCTTAGCATGCAAGTGCCAACTAATCCATAACAAACTCGGCTCCTTATCCTTTCATGATAACCGTATTGATGCCCTAGAATATCCTTTTCTTGAGCTGTAAGTCTTCATATCTTATCCATAACTGTATTTGGTCACTTTTCCATCCATTCCCTAAACGTGTCTTTACCCGTTGTCCAAAACCCACTAAGTCCCGAATCCATCCCGCTCGGCACGAACCCCCTTGCATCCCGTAAAGCTACTTCCATTCATACGTTTACGCCCGCTTCCACGTGCCACAAACCTTTATTCCGTAGTTAATTAGTTTATTTAGGGGTCTAACATCACCCCACACTAATCTAATTTCCACCCCGACAATCCTTTGTGTTTCCCGAATCAAAATCTTAATGACCAAAAATTTGTTAAGGAAGAAAATGCTGCTCCAAAGAAAAAATAATAGTGGAATTGAAATAATCGAATAAAGAATGGAAGAATGGGAGAATATGTTGTGTGGTCAACCTACTACATGACCAATTGGATGATTTCGGGAACTTTGCATCTATTTCATCCTTTAACTTTTCCCAATCCTTTAATTTTGTTAAAGCCTTCCCTAGTACTTCTCCTATGACGTTGGGAACTTGGTCTGGGTGACTTCCTCCACCTTCCCCTTGAGCACATTAATGGATACCACCAACTCCATGCAGATACCTTCAAACTCGTCCATCCACTCAGTGATGGAATGTCGGAGTTTACTAATCCTGAAATCTAGTTTCTTGCGCTTTGTTTTTATCTTATATTTCTGAGTTGTGGTGTTAAAAAGCAATTGCGCACGCTCAACCTTATTGGTGGGGATCATCTCCTGTAAATCCTTGAGGGAAAACTCCTCTTCTATCACCTGTGCATCAATGATGGGCTTGCACAATTTCACCGGTTCATGACAAGTACCTCGCTCCTCTTCATAAAACCCTCGTTACACTTCAAGTCGGGAGCACAAAAATTGTTGAAAGGAAAATTAGTTGAAATGGCTACCTTTACCATTTTATTTATACTTTTTCAATGCCTTAAAGTTCCTCCGACCACATGTCTTAACGTCTCTTTTTAATAAAGCACTTTATTTCACTTAACTCAAATTTCACAACTTTCCCTTCACACGTCGCAGTTATAACCTTATGGCGCTCCAACACTACTTCACTGCCACAGACCTCCTTCACATGCGTTATTGTGCCAAAGTACATAACCTCTGTGTTGTCCACCAAGTAGTTCCCCAAGGTGTTTCCTACCTTATGTTATACTACGTGATCTTTCTCTTCTATGTGGTCTTTAAACTTTTCTCAACACACCTTTATAACCGCATGAATTCAAACACCTTAACCACCATACCACCCATTCTTCTACCATTGCGCTAATCATTCCCAACAACCCATTTTTGAAAGAATTTTTCAAACATATCTACCAATCCACCCCACACAAAATGTATGTGTGGTCCTTTGCATAAAAAATCACTTATAATGTAATTAGCTACTGGTGCACCAATGTGCAACACAACACCAAAAATGACGACAAAGAAACAAACGAAAGGGAAAATAATTAAAGGAAACCTAATCTAATTGGCAATACTTCCTTATTTATAGACACATAGAAGCCTTATTTATAGTAGGGATTCAACCTACTCCCATTGAAATAACCTAGCAACCTTGTCCCATCCAACACTTGCAACTAGCACACGCTTGAATCAAGGATGTAAGATATAATATACGGCCCTAACCAATGGACTTTGAGTTTCCTAAGATGGTGCAAAAACTTAGAATCATAAAGTAAAACCATCTCCCAACCTCAAATTGTTTATTCTTAATGTGACAATCGTGTCATGTTTTTTTATCTCTCCTTCTCAGTCTTATGACTCCATCTAGAAAGTGATTGCCTTTCATCCAACTGCATTAACTTATCCATGTGCTCTTGTAATTATTGTTCATCGACCAATCCTCCTGTGTGTGCAATACACAAAGAGGGTAGCATAAATTCTACCAAAAATAGCTTCCATGCCAAACACCAATTGAAATAGTGTGGCTTTGTTCAATCTCTTATAGGTTGTTCTATACGCCCATAATACGGTTGAGACTTTGTCATCCCAATCCTGTCTCCCAACATCACAAATCTTGGTCAACATGTGACTTAGTATCTTGTTGAATGCCTCAGGTTATCCCATTAGCCTGAGGGTGGTAAGGAGTAGTCTTGTGATGAGCCACCATGAACTCTACCAACAAAATCCTAACTGTCTCATTCAAAAATGTGTACCCCTATCACTAGTCAAACTCAAAGGGCACCCATACCTGTTGATTATATTTTCCCATAGGAATCTTGTTGTTGTGGTTTTCGTGCAATCTTTCATAGGCGTTGCCTCTACCCACCATGTGTTAAGTAATCAGTACAAGTAATTATATAGCGTGAACCAGTCCTTCATGCATGATAGGTGAAATAGGGCCTACAAATTCAACCGCCCACTTCTCAAATAGTTTAGCACTAGCTATCAGCCTCAAAGGCATTTCATCTCTTCTTCTTAGCTTGTCAAGGCACTGGCAAATGATCACATGCCTTGTAAAACTTGATACAATCCTAGTAAATTGTTTCCCACCAAATACTTGCTAGTAGAATCTTCCACGCAGTGGCATTTCTTGCATAGTGTCCTCCTGCAATTCCACCATGTGTTTCCTCCATGATTGCAACGCACTCATGCTCTAGCACACAATGGCGCAAGATCTCATCGTGGCCTAGCTTGTATAAGTCTCCACCAATTAACATAAAGGGCAATGACACATGTAACTAACTATTTTATTTCCAAAGTCTTCATTCCCTCCAACGCCACACCTATTTTGAGAAACACAACAATATCCTCTAAGTCAGAGGGCACGCATTGCAATCTAAAAATTGTACATCTCGAATTGTATCCCCAATGCTCTACATGTCCTCTCCTGAGTCAATCGTTGATAAATGATCAGGTCCCAATTTACTCTTTCCTAGTTTCACAACAACCGTAAACTCAAACTCTTAAAATAATAGGACCCACTTGCATATGCGCCATTGTAAAACAGACTTGTTCACCAAGTACTTCAATTCCATAAGGTCCATGTAGAAAATAAAGGTGTTGTTAGCAAATACTTCCTAAATTTGTGCAAAGTGTGTAGATCATCGACAATGTCGTGTGCTCAATAGTAGGTGAGTTCTACTCTTTTAGAGTCAACTTCTTGCTTGCAAAACAAAGAGGGTGATCAACAGTCCCCTCACCAGGTTGTGTCAATATTGCTCCAATTTCATCCCTAAAGCATCAACATGTACATGGAATGGCTTGTCCCAAGACGGAAAGCATAATATGGGCGTAGTGATAAGCCTATTCTTCAATGTATCAAATGCCATCTATTACACCTCTCCCCAATGAAATGTACTTTTGTGCTTCAACAATCCCTCCAATGGCGTGGTGATCTTGGCATATCCCTTAATAAATTTTTGGTAGTACCCCATATGCCCAAGGAATCTGCACACCGCGCTCTGGCTGGTAGGTTCCCCCAATCCCATAATAACGAAACTTTGGCAGGATCCACCATAAGCCTTCCTTACATATGATATGCCCCAACAGGGTTCCAAAAGGAGTAGCGAAAACACATTTCTTAATGTTGAGAGATATACTCAACTATCAAGTATCTCTCAAACATCAACTACAAATTGTCACAATGGTCTTTTACTAGTCCATAAACCATCCAATCATCAAGGTAGACTTGAAGAAACTTATGGATGAAGTCCTGAAACTCTTAAACCACAATGTGCGAAAACATAGTAGGCGCATTCTTCAGTCCAAAATACATGACCGTGTAGGAAAAACTTCCCCATTCAATGGAAAATTTGTATTTTCTTGGTCCTCCTTTGCAATTCTAACTTGATGATATCCTGAGAATCCATCTGTGAAAGAATAGATCTCGCACCCAACTACTCCTTCCAGGATCTCCTCAGTGAAGGGGGTTGGAAAAGGGTCAATGACACATACCACATTCAAATCCCTATAATCAATGCAAATCCTTATCCTCCCATCCTTCTTAATGTTGATGACCATTGGAATTATCCATTTTGATTCCTCAATAGCCTCAATGATGTCTGATGTAATCATCTTGTCAATCTCCTCCTTGACCCGATGCATATATTCAAATTCATTCAATAAGGTCTCTTTTGAATTAGGTGCACGCCCTCCTTTAGTTTGATCTACATCTCTCCTAAAGAGTGGTGAACTCCCTTAAGTTCATGGTACCCACACGTGAAAAAAATCCTAAAATTCACACAACAGATCAATAATCTTTGAAACCTCCCTTTCTGACCAGTAATCCCCAATAGTAGCCTCCTTAGGTTCCGCATCCGAGCCAATGTTAACCTTCTTAGTTTTTAGGGTTCATGGTAGGCACGTGCTTTCTCATCAACACTATCCATTACCTCGCACGTACCCATAGTATGGTTAACATCCAAGTTCTCCACTTCTTCACCATCGATCACATAGACTAACTTTCCTTTCTCTTTTTCCATGCAAGCGCACTCAAGTTGTATTTCCTTTGGCTCTTCCTCATCAAAGCACACTTCCAAGTCAAGTTCCCAATAACTCCAATATTCTATCCTCCGCCATGGCACTATCCCCCATAGTTAGGTGCTTAACAACCTGCAACACCTCATGCACCGATGGATTTATACTTCAATACTCAAAGGTTTAATTCAATCATCTGTCAACTCCCAATTTCCTGTCTAATAATAGCATAGTTCGAAATGAATGTGTCATGCGCATGCATGTAGCCTTGTAGTGTGGAACAAAACTATGTATCCATAGGGAAGGGATAAAGCTTCCATGCCTTCCATCCAGTCTTCTCACATTCCCAAACATGATCTAAAGTGGATCCCCTTCCATCATAACCACAAATTTTAGTAGGTGCAAATTACTCTAGAGAAACCTAACAGAGAGCACAATCCTTACTTCACGCCACTCTAGAAGATTATCCTAATGTGTCACCCACCAACGTGTTGTTGTCCCGTCAGTAATGTATATGTTAACATATTTCTCCTCTCAATCTGATAGGTCCATTGAATTTCCATTGCCCCTAAAAAAACATCAGGATTTCCTTCCCTATCATAATTTAGCAATTGTTTTCATCTTAGGTTCTTGAGTGGGCGCACCTTTTTTACTTTGTAACAGAGGATCTTAATTGCCTTCCTTCCGATTAACTCATATGTCCCATGTGCCCAATTGTCACATGCCACACTAGTGGTATCACTTACAGATTGAGTGTCTTCCCACTGAATAACTCCTTTGTTGGATGCACAACCTCAGGGTCTCTGATAGTGCGCACATAGATTCTGTCTAGGTCTCCTTCTCCCAAGGGTTTAGTATAGGGAACTTGAATTTCCATCTGTCAAAGGGATGATAACACGTTCCTCCTTGTTCTCAAAACTTATATATCCCTTATTGAAACATAAGTCAACATTGTTCTTATAGCACCAGGGGCACCCAAGTAACACTAGAAGTTTTCCACCTCAACAAGCGCCAAGACTTTGAAGTCTCCAATGAATTTCACCCCTTGGATAGTGATAAAAACATCCTTTAAAACACCAATGGGCATCGCCTTTGTCTTGTTAGCCATATACATCACATTTGAAGATGGTTGTAATGGGGCCTTCCCATTTGATTCCATGTGTCCAAGGTGAGAACATTAACTTTCGTGCATGTGTCAATTAGAATATTGCTTAGGATCCATCCATCAACCATGACATTCAAGGTAATATCCTTATCATAGTCAATGTTGTGTGGGGAAGGTTAGCGTGCAAGACTTGCCGCTTGTTCTCTCCTCCAACGTGTGGTACTTTCTCATAGCCATTCTCTTAGCAGAGGGATGATATTTTCTTACCTCAACATCTTGCATACCTCCCTTGATGTCATCTAGATCCTTTTGTGGAGCCTCAACGCTCTTATTTTTCTCTAACTACCATGACTTCTCCTTTAGGCACTGATCTCTCCTTGTAGGCTTCGAATCACATCCATGGTCTCTGATAAACTTCCTTCTGATGAGTAGGGTTCGGATACTTCCCATGCACCACCTCTTCTCTTGTGACCAAGTGGTCTCTGCTTTGGTACTTCCCTGGCATGCGTAGCCTCACTCGTGTTGTCACTAGTACAAGTTCTAACTTTGACTCACGTGCCACCCTTGGCATCCATTATGAGTCAACTTTCTTCACGCTTACCATCCTGATGCCTTTTTCCTTCCGTTGTTATTGGCTCATGTGTTCAAACAATTCTAGAGCACTCTTCATACTTGTGCTTCTTCCCACACCAAGAGCATTATAGCAGGTCGGGACATTCACACTTATAGTGCTCATGTAGACCCACAAATTGTAACTAGTTCTACGCAAGTACTCACTTCTTCCACCTCCATGATTGCCACGGCCTCTAAATCCTCCACAAAATCCTCTTCCATGACTCCCTCCATCTATACACCCTTCATAATGACGGCCCTCATCCTTGGAACTATTTGCAATACTAGTCTAGCACACACTAGTATCAATGATATCATGTATTTGGTCAATCAATCTACAATCCTTGGTGTCATGAGTAGTAGAGGTGCATTTTTGCAATAACAAGACACATTCTTACGGATCATGCGTTGTAGTAGTAGAGACACCTACTTGCATCATGATCTCTCGTGGAAAATCTCACAATCTACCGTCATGGCACGTACCGATCTCCGAGGAAAATTGTCCTTCGTATGCCATTCTACCTCACAATCCATGCACCATAGGCCACTACAAGCCTCATGTGTTGAGTTTGCAGAGATAGCTTCTCCAAATGCTTTACCATGTAGTGATATGAGCTTCTAGAAAAGGAATAACACCACTATCCACATTTCCCATAGGCTCAACGCGCAGGGGTAGCCTCCAAGGCATCACGTAGATATGTGAAAGTTTTATGGGAAAGTGCTCTTCTAAAAGGTGTTATTAATCCTCCAAAAACCATTGAGCATGCTAAGAAGGATGAATATCATAAGACAATTTTGAAAAAATGGTTTTAAATCACGCATCATACTCATGCACACTCTTTGCCATACCTTTTTGTATTTCCTTCAACGCGTTGATGCTCTTTTGCTCAAACTCGAGAATGTGAAATTCCGCTAGGAAAGCATCATACAACACAATATAATCCACCACCGTCTGATGTGGGTCATACTTCCAGTACCAACTATGTGTGTGCCCCTTGCCACGTCATTACAAATTGACTTACCTTTCACTCTAGGGCAGTGATCCCCTTCACACTCCATAACAATTCACACTTGTGTACATGTTCTGCAACATCCTCAACACCCTTGTAATCCAAAAATGGAGTGACATCTCATAGAATACGTGTTGTTGGGGTTGTGGTCCTTGTCCACTATGTCCAGGACCTTGATTTCCTCCGGTGTTTCCACCACTAGATCCACTTGATCCACTTGCTCCTAAACTTCTCGATCCACTAGATCCTCCTCTCAGTAGCAGGTACATGGCCTAAAGTGGTGGTGCTACTTTGTGTACCCACCGTCGAGCTAAACTAAGCTCCCACAATTTGTGAAGTGGAACTACTCCTAGATGTGATACCCACATTTTACGTGCCCAACCCTTGTTAAAATGATGCACCAGATAGGATACCACCAAATACAGAAACGTCTACGCAGCCATAGAACTCAAGGAAAAATGGTAACCACTTGATGCTTCTTATCTATCAATATTAACTGAACTAGCAATACCTTTGTCACATCTTGGAAAACTAAGTGCAAGGGTTTAGTTGTCAGGTGGGTCTATATGTGCACCTACGACCCTTCTTCTTCCTCCATCCGACGAGCTCTCATCAAAAGTCGGGAGGGTCTCTCTCTCGCATTTTCCGAGATGGGGTAACACAGACAGCTTAGGTTCTATGTCCTCCACATGAACCTCAAATCCTTCCCGCAACGTCTACCTCTATAGATCCATCACTCCTCCTACAATCTCACGTTATCTTACCAACTCCCTCTCTCGAGCTTCATTATACTTGAGCCATCTTTCCTCTCTCTCCATTTCCTCCATAAGATCCACCATCTCTTTCCACCTTTTCTTTTGTGCCCCGCGCCTAGTGGGAGTTTAGCTAGCCATAGGAAATGCTTCTAAACTCAGGGTCACGATCAAGATCTTGATGGCTAAAGGTAAGGCATGCAAGAAAGACCCCTAGGTTCTCACAAGAACTCAAACTCAACAACCTCTGGGAAAGAATAAGTGGAAACTGTGTACTCCAATGTAAACACACCTCTCTCCACTAATGGTCAACAACACGATTCCAAACCAAATCAGCATCATGAAGCCTCTGATAGTCTTCTTGAGTCCATACATGGTCTATAGTACCAACTTGACCTAGATGCATATGTTGATAGCCATTCATACAACTCTACAGGGAAACAACAAAAAAAGGTCTCATATAACTCATGATACAGTGATCCTCTACCCATTTACGTGCATCAAACTCAGATCTAGTATTAAATCTCTGAGAAAACTCATCCTCCATGATTTTAAGCCATGCTTCAACACTATCTAAGGTCAAGCACTCTATCATCACGCACCATTCTCACAACAACTTCGAAAAGAGGTCCCGATAATGAAACCAAAATGTAGTCTCTGTTTACCTCTTACTTCACCAATCAAACCCCAAATACATTGGCACATCATCATCAGATCGTCTAGAAGCTCACTCGAGGCACGCGTAGGCATCGAGCCCCTCTTTCATGTGAGCTTCATGATAATTTTCTCCCTTAATAAGGGGATGTTTGCACAAACAGAGAATGAAAACACCCATTCTTGGAATCAAGATTAAGAACTAAATCCTAACCTAATGCACCGAACACGAATAGCATAATCATACTACAATAGAAGTAGAACTAAATCACGATTAACATTAAGAACACTAGTATTACTCCCATTAACATAAAATAAAATGTACAAATCAAGATCCATCACACATGATGTTCATAACCATTCCATTATATTCATTCATCAAATTACAATAGCCAATAGTACATCAAAAGAGTTCCATGGATGGAGATATTATATCAGCAGAGCTTTAACATGCTCTCTATTATTGCTTCATTACAAAGCTTACAATCACATATTACACATCTTCACTAGCTCTCTCTCTCTCTCTCTCTCTCTCTCTAATGTCATGCAAGACCATCCATAAAGAGGAACTCAAGGAATATCTTCTAACCACTCATCATTACAAGAGAAGGCCTGAAGGAATCTTTCATGATTGCCCTACCACTACCCAAGAACATGCCAAATGTCATCATGTGTTTCCTCAATCAAGTATCCCTTAGCATACAAGTGCCATCTAATTCATAACAAACTCGACTCCTTATCCTTTCATGATAATTATATTGATGCCCTGGAATGTCCTTTTCTTGAGCTGCAAGTCTTCATATCTTATCCATAACTATATGTGGTCGCTTTTCCATCCATTCCTTAAACGCGTCTTTACTCATTGTCTAAAACCCACTAAGTCTCAATCTGTCCTTCCCGCGCACGAGCCCTCACGCATCCCCAAAAGCTAATTTCACACATACCTTCGCACCTTATGTACTTAGTTAATTTAGGGGTCCAACCCCAATAGTAGAAAATGGCAGATCGCCAAGAGGCAACCCAAGGAGAGATTATGATTGAGGAGGTGTGATATGCAAGGAATGATTTGGTGAAGATAAGTTATGCCAAGGACCAATAACAAACCCAAATGTTTCACCATGTTGTGGGAAATGTTATGAAAATGGAATAACAAGAGGAGGATCAAATTTGATTATCTTAGGATTTTTCTCTATTTCTGACCATAGGACCGAAACTCTTCCCACAATATGTGAACGCATTGAGGTCAATGTTGTATCCTTGTTCGTGATCCTTTAGAGGAATTGTTGGGATTAATCACACCAATCACATGATATATTATTCAGATCTAAGCATACAAACAATAAATACGGAAATAAACCAGAACAACAATACACAAGATATAACATGGTTCACCTAGTGTGGGCTATGTCCATCAAGAAAGAGCCAATTTTATTATTCAAATCTTTGTAGATAATATACAATGAAGATCTAAAATTTTCCACACCTCCTGGATGTACAGTACTTTCTTCCTCACAAGCTTCTCTTTTTCTCTCTCCAAGAATTCCTTCTTACAATTCTCCCTTCTTTTCAATTCTATCTTCTAACCCTAGTTTTCTAGCTTATATAAGCATATAAAAACTTATGGCAACTTAGTTGTGCTATTAAAACCATTAGATCAACTTTATATCAAAGGTTATATCTAATTCCCGTGAATTAAATAAAATAATCATGCACAAGAAACCGATATTGGTTACCCTAACCAATGTCGGTTACCCTAACCAATGTCAGTTCCTCCTTGCCTTGACCGATACCAATACCGGTCCGTGACCAACGTTGGTCCGCCGACCGACATCGATTATTGTGTATTCCAACAAGTTAATAAAGCATGCTAATGTGAAGCAATTAAGCTCCACAACTCAACAAACTCCCACTTGGAGATAAATTTTTGCACTATACCATACAATTCCATTCTTAGATCTTTTTCTTGGCATGTTTCTCCTCTTCAAGTCTCAAACTCAAAGACCAACAGAAGTGGAGTGAAGCTCCAACTTCTCCTTTGCTAACGACTTTGTTAGCATTTCCTGGGAATTCTTATTTGTATGAATTTTCTCCAGCCAAAGTGGCCCGTCCCTCCAACACTGCCATATGAAGTGATATCTCAATTGAATGTGTTTCGTTCTTGAATGAAATGTTGAGTTATTTGCCAGATGAATCACACTTTGACTATCACTGTACAATCTACAATCCTCTTGCTTATTTCCCAACTCTTCCATGAACTTGCTCATCCACATCATATCTTTGCTAGCCTTTTTAGTTGCAACATACTCCACCTCAATAGTAGACAAGGCCACAACCTTCTGCAATCTCAAAATCCAGCTAACTATCGTCCCACCTATTATGAATACATATCCAAAGTGGTGTTTCTCCTACCATCCAAATCACCACCATATCTGAATCAACATAGCCACATAAAGAAATGTCTGACCCTCCATAACATAATTGCATGTCAGATGTCCCTCTCAAATACTTGAGAATCTAGTGGAATGATTTCCAATTCTCTTTACCTAGATTAGCCATAAATCTACTCACAACTCCCATCGCTTGTGCAATGTCTGGTCTGGTACAAAGCATAGCATACATAAGACTTCCAACTATTGAAGCATATGGAACTTGTGCCATGTACTCAACATCCTCGTGTGATGTATGACACTGATCTTTACATAATTTGAAGTTTCCAACCATAGGTGTACTTACATGTTTAGAATTCTGCATATTAAACCTTTCCAACACCTTATTGATATAAGCTTCCTGAGACAAATACAATTTCCTATTCTTCCTGTCTCTATGTATTTACATGCCAAGGATTTTCTTTGCAGCTCCCAAATCCTTCATTGCAAATGTGTGAGCTAATTTTTCTTTAAGCTCACCAATGTCCTGCATACTAGATCCTACAATAAGCATATCATCCACATACAATAACCAAATAATATAGCTCCCATTTCCAAGCTTCTTGAAATAAACACAATGGTCGAATTCACATCTCATATAACCATGCTTATGCATAAAGCTATCAAACCTCGTATACCATTGTCGTGGGGCTTGTTTGAGCCCATACAAGCTCTTTTTCAAACTACACACAAGTTTCTCATTACCCTTGACTTCATAACCAAGCGATTGTTGCATATGAATCTTTTCCTCCAAATCCTCGTGAAGGAAAGTCGTATTAACATCAATTTGTTCTAAATGCAAATCTTCTATTGCAACTAAACTTAAAATAATACGAATGGAAGTCATTTTAACTACGGAGAAAATATCTCACCAAAATCAATACCTGATTTCTGTGCAAATCCTTTTACAACAAGCCTTGCCTTGTATCTTTTTTGTCCACCCTCTTCTTCCTTGATCTTGTAAACCCATTTTTTCTACAATGTTCTTTTACCTGCTGACAACTTAACCAAATCCCATGTCTGGTTTTGTTTCAAGGAGTCCATCTCCTCATCCATGTCATGCTCCCACTTCACATGGGTCTCATCCTACATTACTTCTTCAAAACTCTCTGGTTCACCACTATCAATCAATAATAAATAAGATAAGGAAGGTGTAAATCTTTTTAGAGGTCTACTTACCCTTTGTGACATTCTCATTGAGATTTGGGGTGTCCGAGACTCAACTTGCTCATTCTTTAAGTTTGTATCTATCTCAAACAATGACTGATGTCGGTCACCTCTTCACGACACACCGTTTCACCTAACCGACATCGGTCTTTGCAGCTTCAATAGCCGACACCGGTTCAACTAACCGACATTAGTTTTGTCCAACTGATACCGGTTTAGGAAAAATGACAACGGTATACTATAGATGTCTTTTTATAAATCTAAGAATGAGTTTTCTTCCACAAAATTTCCAATCGGCTTGACTTTAGGTACCAAAACTTGATCCTTGTACATTCTCTTTTCATTCCATTCAATTTCACGACTCCTAACAATATTATAATCTTCTAAATCCCAAAAATGAAATCTGAAATCACTAGAGCCATAACCAATAAAAGTACATCTCTTGGATTTAGCATCCAACTTCTTTCTATTTTCTTTATCAACATGCACAAAAGCTTCTGAACCAAATACTCTAAGAAAATAAAGATCTACCTCTTTTCTAGTCCAAGCTTCTTTTGGTATTCCACCATCTAGTGCACTTGAAGGCCCACGATTAATTAAATAAACCATCGTGTCTACTACTTCTACCCAAAACTGCAAGGGTAATCCAACATGTATCCTCATACTTCTTGCACATTCCATGATAGTCATGTTTATTCTTTCTGCAACATCATTCTCCTGTGGTGTTCTAGGAACCATGGTTTCTCTCTGCATATTCCATTCATCGAACAATCATCATTGAAATCCTTGTTAGCAGTACTCACCACCATTTTCAGATCTAAGGCATTTTAACTTTGAATTTGATGACTTTTCCACAAGGGATTTCTATCTTTTAAAAGTCTCAAAACATCCGATTTACATTTAATACAATAAACATATACCTTTCTTGTGGCATCATCAATGAAATTCACATAGTATTAGGATCCTCCATGAGAAGCTACCTGAGTTGGTCCCCACACATCTAAGTGCACAAACTCCATTTTTGCTCCTTCTTTGTTGACCCAACTTTGAGAAATATCACTCTCTTTTTATTTTCAAATAATGCTCACATAAATCAAGATCTACATCTTTCAAATCTAATAACTTACCCTTAGCCTTTAAGATCTGCATTTCTTTTTGACTCATATGGCCTAGCCAATTATGCCACATGCTTGCATCTGAATCTAAAGTAGATAACACATAAAAGGAATTAGTAATATAGGTAGACAAATACAATGTTTCGACCTTATTGTCTCTTGATATAATAAGAGATCCCTTAGTAACTTTCTAAGAGTCGGTTGTGAATGTAACCATGCAACCAGATTCACCTAGTTATCCTACATAAATTATTTTTCTCTTGAGGCTTGGCACATGCCTCACATCTCTCAATATCCATGTATTTCCATTCTACAAATTTAGATGAACTTCTCATTTCCCAATAATATTGCATGGTTCCTCATCTCCTAAATAAACATGCCCAAAATTATCCTGAACATAATTTCTGAAATAACCCTTATTAGGGGTAGCATGGAAAGAAGCTCATGAATCTAAAACCCATGATTCAATTTTACTATCCAAGGAGAGAATAATGGCATCGTGCATTACCTTTGAAGATATAACATTTTCCTCTTTACCTTTCTCTGGTACATTCTCTTTGTTTTCCTTGAACCAACAATCCTTCTTTGCATGTCCTTTCTTTCCACAATTCTAGTAAGTTATTCCTTTACCTCTTGATTTAGATATACCATTCTTAGACTTTGATTTCTAATTACTCTTGCTCTTAGATCTCTCCTTCCGCCTTCCTCTACTTTCTACATTACAATCATTACTAGATGATAATTCTTGTGTACTTTTCCTACGTATTTCTTCATTTAGGATTATACTAACGACATTATCAAATTTTAAAATATTAGTAGCAGACCTTGTATTACTAATATCCATTACCAAGTTATCCCAACTATCTGCAAAAGAACATAAGAATAAGACTCGATTTCACTTCATCATCAAATAGAATATGAACTGATTTTAATTGATTTACTATAGACCGAAATCATTCAAATGACTTGATGCGATTCACCTTCTTGAATCTTAGAATTAAATAATTTCTTCATCAAATAAACTTTATTTGAAGTACTAGTTTTTTCATATAAATTAGCTAAAGATTTCATAAACTCTACCACGGTTGTTGTTTCAAGATATTCAAAGCCACAAATGCTACTAAGCTCAATCTTATAATTCCTGAGCCTTTCGTCAAGAATTTTCCATTCTTCATCAGTCATCTTTATAGGTCTTGTCTTCTCATCCAACGGTAAGTATAGATCTTTCTGATACAGATAATCTTCCACCTGCATCTTCCATAGTTGATAATTATGATTGTCAAATTTTTCAACTCTGTATTTTCCATCTTCTGCCATTGTTGTAGCTCCCACTCAATCAAAAATCCCTGAGTAAATTTGTCAACACACAAAACCCTCAAACAAAAAATCTCTAATACCAATTATTGGGGTTAATCACACTAGTTGTACAGATATATATTATTCAGATCTAAGCATACAAGCAATAAATATGGAAATAAACCAAAAGAAAAATACACAAGATATAATGTGGTTCACCCAGTGTGGGCTATGTCCACCAAGAAACAACCAATCTTATTATTCAAAGCTTTGTAGAGAATATATAATGAAGATCTGCAATCTTCCACACCTCCTGGATGTACAGTACTTTCTTCCTCACAAGCTTCTCTTTTTCTCTCTCCAAGAATTCCTTCTTATAATTCTCTCTTCTTTTTAATTCTATCTTCTAACCCTAGTTTTCTAGCTTATATAAGCATATACAAACTTAGGGAAACTTAGCTATGTTATTACAACCATTAGATCAACTTTATATCAAAGGTTAGATCTAATTCCCGTGAGTTAAATAAAATAATCACGCACAGGAAACCAATGTCGGTTCCTCCTTGCCTTGACCGATACTACAAGTCACCAAGTGATCGACACCGGTCCGCCGATCGATGTTAGTTATGTGTATTTCAACAAGTTAATAAAGCATGTTAATGTGAAGTAATTAAGCTCCATAACTCAACAAGAATGTCATCGTACAACCCCATGAATTCTCTAATTTCTTCTTCATTATGAAAGAAATCGATCAGTATGGGTCGTTGTTGGTCGATGATAGAAGGTTGATTTGATGAAATAACTCCAACAAGTGTTGAAGATTTAGATGATGTTTGATGGTGTAGATGATGGGAAGGTTTAACCTTATTGCTCCAACAAAGGAATTTGATAGTCCTTAGAAAAGATATCTTAGCACATCATTTCTTATGACTTGTTCGATGTGGACGCAAACAAAGAGTCTTTAAAATATTAATAAGGATATGGTTGAAAGGGCTCGAGGGCCAAAGAGAGATTGGATTTGGATTGATAGAAGAAGATGACTCAAGAGACGAAGTATATTTGGATTTGGATATCTCACGGATGGAATTAGATGAGATTTTGGGATACTTTGTTATCTTGGTTTTCTTAGAAGACAACATAATGCATATAGAAAAAGGGGATCATGTGAAAATAAAGGGATCATGACATAGGAGTCAAATCAAATGGTCGACTAGAGGAATTTTGAGTCTTATGAATCTATAAAGGAGAAAGACGTTGTTAAGGTGACTCGATAAAAGGGGGTTATGTGAAAAAGAGGATTGTGACTCATGGGTTGAATTGGATGAATTATTAGAGGAATTCGCACCGACACAAATCCTCGACGAGGAAAATGTCATTTGGGTGACTGATTATTCCTTATAATAAAGTTGATTAAATGAGGCTTAGGGAATGAGGAGAACCAAAAGAATAGAGATGAGTAGGAGAATCAAAAGAATACGACTCGACAAGGAGATGAAGAATATAATGGATTAGGAGAATTAGAAGAATACAACTGATTAGGAGAATTAGAATCATACCACTGACTAAGAGAATCAAAAGCATATGAATGATTAGGAGAATCAGAATCATACAAATAACTAAGAGAATCGAAGCATACAAAGAATTAGGAGATGAAGGCATGAAATTGTAAAATGGCACGAGTTCCATATTGTTAATGGCATGAGGAACCACCCGAGATCTAATTATGATTGACATTGTTTAATGTGAATGTCTAGACCTAGGTTGTTTGATTGAACTCCTCACGCCAAAGGAGTTACGTGTCAATTTGAGTAGCGTAACAATGACCAACTACACATTTTACAAATATAGGGATGCTCATGTGATTTTTTGAAGGGAATATAAGGAAAATAGACATCGTAATGACACAATTTTGACAATCAAGAAAGTTTTGGAAAACAAGTTACAAGTGTGAATGTCAAAATGGTTAATGAAAAATTAGCAGATTACGGTTGCGAAGGAAGCTTTTCCTAGGCGTGAATGCCATAATTTTTTTAAGGCAACAACACAATTTCAACACTTAAATCAAGTTTTGAGAAAACAAGATTTAAGTATTAAAAAGGGGTTGATATGATTTTGGCAACATAACAATGTAAATTTCAACACTTAAATCAAGTTTAAGAAAAACAAGGCTTAAGTATCAAAAATGGTCGATACAATGCGAACAACATAACAACACAATTTCAACACTTAAATTAAGTTTAAGAAAACAAGATTTAAGTATCAAAAGGGATTGATACAATGCGGGTAACATAACAAAGCACTTTCAATACTCAAATCAAGTTATAATAAAATAAGATGTAAGTATCCAAAAATGGTTGGTACAATTTGGGAAACACTTCAGATAGTGTACTTTTGACAAAAGGGAAGCCAATTTTTTGAAGGGGGTATGTTTAAATTATTTCGTAACAAAAATACGTGGCGTAACTTTGACAGAGTTTTTCCTTATTCTAAAATAAGGTGGAAACTAAGACAAAGTTTTTCTTAGTAAGGATTTTGATACCAATGATAATGGATATGGAAAAGTTGGCCCCGATGCCAAATAGCTTCCTAGGGATTTTGTTCTCAAAACTCACCAATATTTTTCTAAGAGAGGTATGTTATATTTAGAATAAATTCTAAACAAAGACCATTACCCCATAATCAAATTAATGAAAGAGGCCTCATACGGATAACATTTGATATTCCTCGCGGGTTTTACTAGTCAAGTAGCTAGTAAGGCCACTTCCCATTTCGTCATCCAGTTCCCTCAATGTGTCGACTACTTTAGGGTTCCTATGGTACTCCTCACAATGAGTTTTATGGATTAAGCCAAAGCACTTCCCACAGTTTAAAGTGGATGGGTTTTAACCCTTATCCGAACCTGCAAATACAGTGTGATTTGTTCTTTTTTATCTTTTTATCAATGTGTGATTGTTTTTAACACCTTTCTTTGGCCAAGACAACCTACACACAAAGTATTAGTAATTTGTTTTGTTTTGTATTTGGCAAGCATAAATGGTCCTACACTCAAACGATTAGTTTTCCATATGATCACAATGTTAGAAAAATATCAAGGATCTCAACCATTTTGTTTCTCAAGGTCGCTCAAAGTGCAAGAGAAGAGCATACGTGGTGTTTGATCAATTTAAACCAACATGGAAATTTTAAACCAAGGCATCAAACATTAGCAACATTTTCAAATGACAATCGAAATGTTAGAAAAATATCCATAATTATATCCATTTCTGATTCTCAAGGTCGCTCGAAAGCGCAAGAGAAGAGCATACGTGGTTTTGATCAAAGTATACCAAATGGAGATTTTTTTAAACAAAGATATCAAATGTTAGTACTAATTTAAAAACAAATGACAACCATAATGTTAGAAAAACATTAATAATCATAGCCATTTATAATTCTCAAGGTCGCCAAAGTGCAAGAGAAGAACATATGTGGTGTTGATGAAATCATAAAAAAAGGAGATTTCCAACAAATACTCAAAATGTTAGTACTAATTTAGATTAAAAACCTTAGAATTAAAAACATGTATAAAACTCAGGAAATTAGAAATTAACTTTGAAACTTTTGGAAATTTCGAGAAATTATAAACGAAAAATAGTAGAGAACGCTAGTGCATACACATGAACGCTAGCAATGGGAGATGAACATTAGCACAAGCAAAAAAATACAAAGCGAGAATGCGGGCACATTCGAATGAATGATAGCATGTAGAAGTGAATGTTAGCATGTACAAGAGAAATTATGGTGGAATGCTAAAGCATGTGCAATGTTACGTAAATGTAGACATGAATGTAGACACGGCACTAATACATATACACGCACATTGATACGCAGATACGTATAAAGCGAGAGAAAAAAGGGAGGAACGCTAGAGTAAGGAATGGAATGTAAGCACATGTAAATAGAATTCAATGTAACGTCGGTGCATGCATTGAGACACAAATGTGTGAAGATGAGCGTAGACATGCACAAAGGAACACAAGCGCAAGGATTGTGTTATGGTAGCACAAACAAGTGATACGATAACACATGTAGATGAACGCTCGCGCAAGGAACTCCGTGTCTACACATAAAAAAACATCAAAAATGATCCAAAAATAACACAAAACTCAGATTTTCTCATCAAGACTAAAATTTGATAGCATTCGCCTCCTAAATATGCATAAAGAACACTCAACACTATCAAACATCACTAAACATGCTCAAAAATCAAAGAATTTCAACAATGGAAATAAAGAGCATGTAAAAATGAAGTCTAAACTAATAAAAATAAAGAATGCACATGAGACAAAGGGGTGTCCCACTAGGCGTGCCATATCTATACATGTATTTGATTGAAACTAAGCAAAGAGGAAAGATTAACTAATGTGCATAAAACATTAAAACAAACATCAAATGCAAACCTCCTTTGATTATTGGATGTGCTTTTCGATTATAGGTATTTCCTTTATGAACCGAACGCAACTATGCACAATCAAGGAATTTCGTAAGGAAGAGGAAGAGATCTCACCAATATGGCTTGATTTCCATTTTAGTTTTTCTCTTACTACTTTTTGCCAAGTAAAAAGGGGGATTGAACAAGCTTTCCAATAACATGAAAATTATCTTCTCAAGTGTAATGTCTTACAAGGACATGGTGTAAGTTGAAACATGGTGTACTAGGTTCTTTATATAGCTTTCCGCTTTGGATAAGTTTGCATCCTAGTGAATGCAGGGATAAAGGGAATATAAAATTAGAAATGGATAAGTATGATTAGAAGAGATTAATTAGAGATTAACAACTCATGGGAGTTAGAGGTGATTTAATTAATCAACTATGATTAATTAATATGCCAAATTAAGCTTATAAAGCTATTCGAGATAATTTAGAGGAAATTAGTAGAATTTGAAGGATTTGAGAGGGGGATTTAACCAATAAGAAGGTTTATTGATTAAATAGGAGATTGAAAGGCTTAATTAATTAATAATAGTTAATTAATTAATTAAAAGAGGATTATAACTAATGAAGTGACATTAATTGGCATCCATGATGCAGTATGAAGCTAGCTAAATAACGAAGTGTATTTAATTGACTAAGATGAGGGGAATGTTAGCTAATTAGTGGGAAACCAATAATTATAACAAAAAATATGGGAAAGAGGATAAATAGTGCAATATAAGTATTAAAACATCATAGTCGATTTAGGTGTCCACAACACACATACGTTCACATGGTATATTGAGCATGATGCATGACATACACATAGTGGTACACGATGATAGGTGTTGGCCTGCCCTTTACCTAGACTACTAACCTCTCGAGGGGCATCTTCCTTTTGCATACTACATCCAAGTGTTATATTTACGTTACAGCTTCCTTTCTTTCCTCATTATACTTAGTTACATATATATCTTATGTATTTGTTATCTTTTTGACTAACATGACTAACATATGTGTCTAGCGAAATGTTTAGAGTTATTGCTAGATCTTTTACATATCATATATCATATGTTTTTTATCACATCTTGCTATGCATGTCTTTCATACAAGTTTGCTAGTTTTTGTGTGTATACTTGTTTACTTCTATGATTATAGCCTAAGGGCCTTGATTGTCATACAACACCATAGGTGTCCCATGTTTGCATGACATTATTCCTTGTGTGTTTATATACCTCTTGTTTTCGAGATCATGTGCCTTTATTGTCCTCGCGACACCATGGGTGTCCCATGTTTGCAAGCATTTTTGTCTTTTGTGTGACATTGTTTGACATGTTTACACTTGTTTCTACATTATATGCACTTGTTTTATACTAACACATCATTTTCTATTGTTTTTATAGTTTTTGTTGCATTGACACTATTCTTGTTATCACACTTCTTGTTCTTAATGATATTACTTTACGTCATAGTTTCTACCTTGCACACCCCTTTTTGCAGTACAATTTATTCTTCATGGCCACCACATCATCTTTTCATGGGTTATTTATATGTCATCAACATCTCAAACATGGGTATACATCTTTCCTTTTGATCAACATGCTTAAATTATTCATTATGCACGCCTCAAAAGTGGGGAAAATCATCTGGGGTTTATTCTACGCTACTAGTAATTACAAGCATCTTTCGAGGCATACATATTTGCAAAGACAAGATATTTTTACTCGAGTTGAATTCAAGAATAGAAAATTGGAAAACCCATGTGTGGTTTGGAACATATAGTTTGGTTAAGACTGTATTTGATGGTTCTCGACCCTATTATACATTTTTTCCCAAGACAATTTCTCTAGATTTGTTAGCATTTTCATATTTATCATCATTATTACAACATTCTTATATAGTTTAATACTCATATTAACTCATATTGGCACAAATTTAGGGGTATAAATTATTTCATTCTCACCCTCTCCACGCTACTCGGTTTCACTTATATTTTTAGACATATTGGGGGCACAGTCTCCTTTTTCCACTTAGATTTCAGCATACAATCAATTTTACTCAGTTTCTATTCAATTGTATGGCACATGGGAAGAGTATGAGGGCACTTATTTCTCTTTTCTACTATGTGTCTCAAGTTATAAAATTGGGCTTATATTTGTTTGTAGTGCTATGGTCTGTGGGGTTATGGAAGGTAGTGAACTAGTTAAGTTCTTTGTGGGTAAGCTTTCCTATCCTCTTTGCACTTAAGGGGAAGATATCTGAGTTATTGAATGGATTTGATATAGTCTTCCTCCTCGATAGGGATGTTTTGGATCCTCTATTGTGTTCCTCTTCAGAATTAATGTGTTGGGTTAGTACACCTAGCACATTGACCTCTCCTCGACACAATTGGGGATTGATCACCCCCAATTCTTCATCAAAGTTTAGAAAATTCAAAATATTCAAAGCACAAGAACGAGAGCACATTCAATCTATAAAACTAATAGGTTTATTCCTTCTATATTTTGCATCTCTTTTATCATTTCTTGTTGCAGTCTTCTTTATAGTACTCTTATTACATTTTGAGTTAAAGTTTAGTTTCCTATTTTGGGCATTGACTACACTTTGTGTTGCAGGTTTCATTTTGGAGCGTGTCAACACCAACACAACAAAATACTGCAAAACAAAATTATTGTGAGTAAAGACAAAGTGTATCTATAGACTCAGGTATATTTTCCTTTTAATTATGTAATTTTCATTTCATACTTAAAGGGGGAAAATATAAACACTCAAATTTGGAAATCTATCCTTTGACAATGTTGATCTTGACATTACACACTTGCATGCACAAATACACTCTCTTCACTCTTGTTTAGCACACCCTGATAGCTCTTCAATTATTTTCTTATCTTTACATACCTACCTATCATTAGTTCCCAAGGTTTTATATCATAAAATGCATATAAAGACATCCATCCTCATATTGAGAAATCTAAACTATTTTTTTCCTCTCTCACAAAAAACCACCGGTTTAGGTCGGAATCGACACATGTCAAACTTGTCCTCTATGGTACTGCCTTGCGCACGTGCCTTGGTTTCTCATAAACCCTTGTCCTACATGTTTTTACCTGCACGTCCTTCTTCTTACTGGTCCTTCGGGCGCACACACCCTTCGGCACTTAGCCAATAATTTGAGGCCCAACATCACTAAAAGGAACAATAACCATATCGTGCAAAGCCAAGAACACAAATGTTAATCAAACAAAACGATCAATAAGATGAAAGCAATTCGCGTAATAACTTTACATAAAACCTTTGCAAAAAAATGAGCTACAATATCATATATTATTATGGAACTCAAAGAAATACAATGAGAATGGGTCTTGTTTATACATGTAAGGAATAACAATCTAAGAACCAGTCAGGTCTTAGATCAAGCCATAAATCATGAAAAGATTTAGTCATCAAAAAACTAGTTAAGTCCATATATTTATGAGATAACTAGACATCAAGGATCTAGTCACTACCATAGATCAAGGAAAGAACTATACATAACAACTATATACTATCCCCTAATATCTAAATAAATAAAAGTAAATATCCACACACATAAGTGGGTAAGGATAGATACAATAAAGGTAAATAAAGTACCTAGGTGAACATGATCTAAGGTAAATACCTACTCTAACACCCCCTCAAGTGAAGCTAGGGGCCAAAATAGAAGTGGCATGTCCATAGTATGAGTCCCGACAACTAGGCCTAATGAGGTACTCATGTACAATATATCCATGAAAAAATCTCAACCAAAAGAAGGAAAGAATCCTACTAGAAGGAAAGAGAAAGAAGAAGAAGAAGAAGGAAGATGTTCTCAAACACCCCCAAGAACAACTTCCGAAACCCTAAGCATTCCACGCAACTCAAGGTAGCGAGGTGATGTAAAAGGCTTCGTAAAGATGTCTGCAACCTATTGTTGAGTCGAATGTACTCCAAGCAAAGAACTCCATCCTGAATGTGTTGACGAATGAAGTGGATGTGTATCTCAATATGCTTGGTCCGCTGGTGCTCAACTAGGTTGTGAGAAATGTGAATTGCACTTTGGTTGTCACACCAAAGTACAGTCAGTGAATCCTGTGGAAATCCAAACTCTCAATAACTGGAAAAGCCAAAGAATTTGTTGACTCGCTGTAAATTTATCCCTATACTCTGCCTCTAAAGATGAAAGTGCAATAACATGTTGCTTTTTGCACGCCCAAGCAATTGGAGAAGAACCAAGACAAAAAAGATAGCCAAAAGTGGAACATTTGTCATCAATAGAACTCCCTAATCGAATATGTATACCCTACCAACTGAGTAGAACCCCTAGTGTAGTGTAGGCCAAAGTGGGAATTGCCTTGTAAATAGCACAAAATCCTTTTAACATCCTGCCACTGACTACTATGAGGAGAATGTATAAACCGAGATACAAGCCCTAATGCAAATGAAATATCAGGGAGAGTATGGGTCAAGTACATGAGACTCCCAACCAACTGCCTATACAACGTAGGATCACAAAGTGGTGTGGTACATGTGGAAGTAAGAGTAACTCCAGACTGAAAAGGAGATGGAATTGGCTTGCAATCAGCCATATCAAAGCACCTAAGAAGATCATGGGTGTATTTTTGTTGACTCAAATGAATCCTCGAATCTGCCTCGAAATCTATGAAACCAAAGAAATAATGCAATAGCCCAAGATCTGTCATGTCAAACTGTGTAAAAAGATCCCTTTTGATACTCGAATGTGGGAAGAAGAGCTCACGTAAGTAACAGATCATCAACATACAAGACAAGTATCATAATATCCTCACCAACATGCTGGAGATACACTGTATGATCGAGTGGCAATGAACAAAACCAGTAGATAGAATAAAATAATCCATCTTCTCATACCAAGCCCGAGGGGCTTGTTTGAGACCGTAGAGAGACCTTCAGAGCCTACAAACAAGAGAAGAATCTTGAAAAATCCAGCTTAGCTACTCCATGTATATTTCCTCTTGTAGATCTCCATGTAAGAAGGCACTCTTCATGTCCATCTGGTATATAGGCCACCCCTATGATGTAACAATAACAAGTACAAGGCGTACAAAATCCATCTTGGTAACGGGTGCAAAAGTCTTAGAGTAATCAATACCTTCAACTTGTGAAAAATGTTTTACAACAAGACGAGTCGTATACTTGTCAATGGACCCATCAACTGCGTATTTGGTTTGGTATACCCACTTACACCTAACCATCTTTCTTCCTTTAGGAAGAGATACCAAATCCCAAGTATGATTCTTCATCAAAGAAGAATAATCAGCTATCATCACATCATCCCACTCCTGTATCCCATGAGCCTTTGAAAAGACCGTGGATCCTCATAAATTGCCTCGACACAAAAGTCCGAACCTATAGAATATGTGTGATGATGCCTAGTGGGTGGAAGATCTCAGTATGAAAGGTGTTGCCACATAAACCGTGATACGAGCCCATTTAGGTATAGTGACAACATCGGTGGGAATAGGATCCTCAACGGTATCTATAAACTTCTCATCAATCTCCTCAAATAAAGGATCCTCAAGATGAGATGAAAAAGGAGGCATGGAAGAAGATGAAAATCACAAGGAGTGAAGTGCTCATCAAACCGAACATGTGTTCAAAAAGAACGTCATGTGTATCAGGATTTAAAAGACAATAAGCTCTCGTGTCCTCACAATACCCTACAAAGATCAAGGGTTTACTCTTCTTATCCAAAGCTTTCCTTTTCTTCTTTGGCACAAAGGCCTAAGCATGGCTCCCAAAGACTCGAAAAATGAGACATCTGGCTTAGTGTTGGACCAACCTTTCTCTAGAGTCAAATGCTCAAGTGCTCTATGTGGTGTGTAATTTTGAATGTAGTTAGCACAATTAACTGCTTCTGCCCAGTAGATAGGAGGTAAATCTCTAGAATGCATCATACAGTTAGCCATTTCCTTAAAATTTCTATTCTTTCGTTCTACTAAGCCATCCTGCTATGGAGTATGAGAAACATAATGCAGGTGAACAATGTCTTGAGTTGCCAAAAATTCGAAAACTCATTGTTTGAAGTACTCCCCCATTATCAATACAAAGGTTATTTATGCAACTAGAAGATTATTTCTCAACCAAAGCCTTAGAGAATTTGAAGTGTGAAAAACATCACTTTTGTACTTGAGAAAATAAAACCAAGTACACCTCGAGAAATTATCAATAAAGGTAAGTGCATACTTAGCTCCACTAAAAACGGATTGGAAAAACATCAAGTCACTATGCACAATCTCAAGTGGTGAAGAAGCTCTCTTACAAAAATCTTAGAAATGGATCTTGGTGTTGTTTCCTCAATGCACACCCAAGCAAACTCCTCAAGACAAGAAACTCTAGGAAGACCATCTACCATACCATGAGTGCTCAACTCCTTCAAATATGTGTGATTTAGATGTCCAAATCTTTCATGCCAAAGCTTACTCTTTGAATCTGCATGAGAAACCAATCTTGTCCCTATAGAAGAAGTGTCGTCAAAACCCTCAAAGTGATATAGTCTATAACTATGATCAACAATACCCTGAGCAACCAATGAATGAGGATCCAACAAGGTTCATACTTCTGCTCCATGTGGTGTAAAAGTCACTATTTTTCCTTGACCAAATGACAAATTTGATATACATAAAGTAAATTTGTAGTGATGTTAGGAACATATAGTGCATCTTGGATATTGCCAACATCAAGTTCTATATCACCTTTTCCTTTAACATAAAGAAAGGAAGAATCTCCAACCTCAATTTCGGAAGTACAACGTAAACCTAGAGAAACAAAAGACTCCTTGCAAGAAGTCATGTGATGAGAAGCACTAGAATCTATAACCTAACCTGTCTGCAAGTGGTGACCGAGATCTCCCAACAATATTAAGTGCTTTTCCATTCTGATTAGAAGAAGGTGGCGTGGAGATAGAAATTTTGTGTTTCTTGGCTACATCCTCTAAGGCTTGCATTCGCCTATAACACCTATGTTCTTCATAATTACTACCCCCACAAAAAAGCATGAACGACTAGACTTATTCTTGAATTTAGAAGACTCCTTGGGTTTTGAGTTGTTTTCTTTGGGTTTAGGAGAATTTTGAGATGGAGAAGGTGTGGATTTGGTTTTACTGTTTGATTTTCCCTTGCCCTTAAGATTAGATGCAACTAATGCCTTTTGAGAGGTGGAAGACTCAAGGTGAGGCAATTTGGATGCTTCCCTAGTAAGTCTTTCACAAAATGTTTTTAAGTTAGGTATTTTGAATGTATCACCTAAGGCATCCATGCTAGAGAAAAAGCTAGAAGCAAAAATTTGGAATGGTCCTCTCAACTTGGATAGAATAAAGTAAACACACTCTTCATATTTCTTATCTCTTCCACTCCTCTTCAACCGTGTCAACAAATGCTTGAACTTGGTAAGATATTCTATAATTTTTGGAAAATCTTCGAGATTAAGAGAGGTGATCTCAATGTCAAGTTGCATAGATCTCATATGATCCACCTTACTAAATAAATCCTCTAATTTCTCCTAAATTTTGAAAGGAGAGTCACATTTTTCCAAATGAAATAAAAGAATGTCACTTACATAAGTTCCTATCAAACCCTTACACTCATCAAATTTGCATTGGTACTAAAATTTCTCATTTTCTCTAGTGAACACCTGGTTAGTTTGAAGAAGTTAAAGCCCATAATCCTTTCCGCTTGATTATTGTTTCATTCTTGGTTTCCATGTGTGGTAATTATGTGTTGTTAGTGGCTCAATATTATCTAGGCAGAAGTATATGTCATCCTCAAAAATCACAAAAATAAATGCAAGAACCAAGAAATGAAACAAGACCCCCCAGATTTTGGCACTTTATAATGAGTGTGTGTTACAATATGACACTTTATAATTATAGTGTGATTCTCAAAATAAATATTTCTAATGGAAAGAGCATGAAAAATAAGCACTTTTGCAAAAATGGCACTCAAAACCGAGTTATCGATCAAAAGTTACAAGCTTTTCAATATTATGCTCTACTATTTATTTTAGTTGCCACTAAAAATAAAAAAATAAAATGCTCTTGGATTCACCACACGAATAAAATGAAAGGGGGATGGAGTTAAGCACCTACTAGTAGGAATCATAAACTTCAAGCCCTCATATGACCGTACCATATGACCAAGGGCTAAGGATTTCAATGCCGACACAAATCCCGAGACAAACCACCATGTTTCTTTGCATAACAAAAACCAAAAACCCCACCGCCTCCGGAAATGGTCGAGTTTACAGTCGATCTTAGGGTTTTGCCACCTTCCGAATCTAATGCAAGCCTCTATTTTTCATAAAAACACATGCAACAACAAAATACAAGCAAATCCTGAATATATGAATATATAAATAATTTATTTGTAAAATAAAACTTACAGATGGATGTTAATAGCAATCTCCTTGCTTTGATACCATAAAAGGAACGATAACTAGATCGCACTTGAGCCAAGAACATGATACTAATCAAACACCATGATCAATAAGATGAAAACAATTCACCATAATAACTTTACATAAAACCTTTGTAAACAAATGAGCAAAGAATATCATATATTATTATGGAACTCAATGAAATATAATGAGAATGGACCTTGCTTATATAGGCAATAAATAACAATATAAGAACCAATAATAGTGCTTAAATCATGGAAAGAACTAGTCATCAAAGAACTAGTTAAGTCCATAGATTTATAAGAGAAATAGACATCAAGGATCTAGTCACTACCATAGATCAAGGAAAGAAATAGTCGTTACACTATAGATCAAGGAAAGAACTATACCTAACAACTAGATAATATCCCCTAATATCTAAATAAATAAAAGGAAATATCCACACACATAAGTGGGTGAGGATAAATACAATAAAGGTAAATAAATTACCAGGTGAACATGAGCTAAGGTAAATACCTACTCTAACATAAAACTTACAGACGGATGTCTAAATTAATCCCGAGACACTAAGCTTTTCTACGTCCTAAATAACATATTGCCCCTTCAAAGAATAAAGAATGGTGGGATCTGGATCAATTTGAATGAATAATAAAAGAATAAAGCAATGAAGAATGGAAGAATAAAGCAAGGAAGAATGGAAGAATGAATAATTAGGAAATGGAAGAATGGGGAAATCCACTATCACTGTAACAGAGGGGAACTCATTTCTCATGGTGGCCTCAATCTTCTCCCAAGCATTCACTTCACCCTATGCCTCTTTGGAGTAGGTCACCCACTAGAGCGCTTACTTCCTCAAAGCTCAATTCATCTCACTTAGCATTCATCATATCAACAATCCCTTATAGTTACTTGCTAAGGTCGTCAAGTGCATAAATTCTTCGTGTGACTTGGGGTTCGGTTCCTTGAGCCGATTTTTGACCGAACCTCAAAAGGTTTCGATTGCTTCCATTTTATTTTCAAGACAAGATCTTATTCCACTCTGCCATGTTTCCTTTGTTCTTTTCTTGGAACTCTTTCATATCTGCCTCATGTGTAGCAACTAGTATACTTGCTACTCTGTCCCTATCAACGGAGTTATCATATACGACCTCAGCCATATGCACGACATTTTTTACAGCGGCAAGGAGTTTAGAATATCATGCCATTGTCTCCCTGATCTTCTATCTTTCATTCTTCTTCTGGCATGCCAATGCCTCTTCTACCAATTCTAAAGTGAGTGGTTGTCTCTCCATGGTATGGATGCAAGTTAAGTCTTCTAAGAATTGCAAGGTTGACTTGTGTTTCTGTTCGGCGGTGCTAGGTCTAGATGCTTCAAGACAATAACACATGTAATCATTTTTATATTTTTATAGACCTCATGCATCATCGTCTTCTCCTCCCTTAGTTGTGCACTCGATCATTTCTTTCGCTTTAGATCTTTACTCTTCTTAATGAGTTCCTCCTCCTTCTCTAGTTCTTCCTCTAGGAATATTACCCTATCATTCCTCGTGAAGAGTCTCGCCTCAACCTCAACCGATACTTTTTTTGAGTGCATTAAAGACTTGCTCATTGGATAACTATTGAGAGTTTATCGGGGGTTCACCCCCTTAGTCTTAGGTACCTTCATCAATGCCCTTTGGCTTACCTCAAACTCGGCTCATCGACATGAGACTCAAATGCCCAAGATAACATCTTCCTTGTTCGAGTGTAGGCACCCTCTTCTTCGAACAAAGACCATGCAAGGAGTTGGTATGTAGGTACGGTAGTGGAGGGAAGGTTAATCTAGCTCATCCCTTTCTCCTAAGCCACTACCGTAACCTTCCCTCCCATGCGTGCCTCTTTTAGAAAGCTCAACGCCATGTTGGGATCTCCACCCATGTCTCATGCTCTTTTCCTACGCTCTCCTCTTCCATCTCCTTGATCACTTCATCGGCACTACGCTCTACTTCCTGTTCCATTAAACCCTTTATGATTCCCGCTACTTGCATTTCCGTGGCATCCTCCATCTTCTCCTTGGTGAGGCTTGGGTCCTTTAATTCTTAGTATTTACTTCTTCAATCTCCCCTTGCCTTGAGCACCTTCCACTTCTTCCCCATCCTTTCATCCATCTTCTTCATCTCGAGTCATGTACATCATACACAAAATGGTCTTAAGCCTCTTCATGCTCATCATTGTCTCTCTCACCTCTGTAATCCTCCGTGCTCTCCATTCTTTTTAGTCCACCTTTTCTTCCACCCTTTGTTTCTTCTTTATTGGCGACTCATCCCTGGAGACTCTTCCTCTTCTCTTTTAGATGATTCTTCATTTGTAGGGGCACTTCTTGCTCTCGTTGTTTCCTCCTCGGGTGTTTGTTCTTTATCCTTAATGGGAGATTTATTCCTCCATGCATATGTTCTCGCCTTGGCGCATAACTCCGATGTGCCCACAGATTGTGTTGTCTACATACTTGGTGCTTTCTTCTCGGCACTTCTCTTTCCCTCTTCCTTGGTGTGGCCTTCTTCCTCTCGGTGGGGTCTTCTGGGATGGAGACATCATTCTCCAAGCATGTGCCCTTCTCATACTTGGGTCTAATGTGCAGTATACCCTCGTGTGGTCCTTCTAAGCAATCTATAGCTTCACAAGTTTCATCATTTACACCTCATGGGAGACATACTTCTCCACATAAGCATGTTTCTTGGGGTATACCAGCTTTCTTCACAATTTGCGGTAGTCCCGGTCTACCTCGCCGAGGTCGAACCTTTGTCTCTTGGTCTTCTTGAAACGATTGACCCATGCTTGGAAATATTGTGCGGTGAAAGAGAAGGGTATTTTACACCATGGGATCTTGGTCCCATCTGCCAATATGAACTCGCTAATGCGAAATGTTGGTATACAACAAACTCAACCTCTCCTTGCAATAAGCACTGAAATTGTTCAAGTATCCTCTACTCACTCTCAACGCTGTTGTGCATCCACTTGTACCATTTCTCTGGCGCGCTTTGTGGGCGGTCGTCATGGTTTCACAAGTGTATTTTTCAAATCTCTTTGCAGGGAGGGGTCTTTATTTGGATACTCTCATACAAACTTCTCCAGGCCATCGGGCACTCCAATCTCTCGAGAAGACTATGGTGAAGAGGACATTTCTGAACTTAATCTTCTCCCCTTCACGCGCGACACCGATGATCTCTTCTACAATGTAGGTGAAAATGTTATAAATAGTTCCTTCTAAAATCTTTCAAGCACACATTCAACCAATCCTTATTTATCTATGTCCACCTTTCTTTCCCATTCAGCTTTGAGACCAAGTGCGCAGCCATCCTCATTATCGGGTCAAAGATATCTCGAGATATTGTAGTAGTGTAAGCCCTTCTTATAGTCGTAAGCCTCCACAGCCTCCTTAATGGCCTCCTTGTCCTCCTTGGCCTCCTTGTCCTCCAAGTAGACAAGGCCAATAAATTTAGAGATCAGTTGGGGGGTAATGCACATTCTTAAGCGTGTGAATTAGAAATGATCCTCGTGTACGCATGACATCAACCATTGAGTACAAAGAGCTCGGGCTTGCCAAAATAGGGAAACTTGTAAATTTGCAGCAGCCCAACCTTTTCCAACTTCACCTTCACTTCATCACCGTAGATCGACATCCCTTCTCGTGTCCTTTTTCTGCCGACAACCAATTCTAATGTCATTTCCTTCTCGGTGGTGCTTATGCAATGGTTATAATCACTCACCGTCATCTTTCTTACATGGTATACCCATTCCTTTCTTAACAACATGCCATCCGGTTTTACATCTCTATGTACCATTCCTCATTGAAGCTAGCGGAAGTTACCTATTTCCATTTTCCCTTGCCCTTCTTTGGTGAGACGGTTACCTTCTTCTGTACCATATTTTTGTCGGAGTTTCTTAAAACAACCTCTTCCTTGATCCTCTTTCTTGCTCTAATTAATTATGTGGCTCAAAGTCACAAAAATTCCTTTTCTCCCATGCCCTAGCTACAGAACCCTAACCCTGGAAAAATCATCCCTTCCACAAGATGGCATACTCTCTTATAGGTTTCGAGAACTCCAAAGAACCCTCTCCTCTATGCTTGTGTACTTGTTTTTCCACCCCGGTTCGTAAATCACACTAGTCACGCAATCGATCTTCACAATCTCCTCTCACGTAATCTTCTCAAGGATTCCCTAGTTCACAAAATCTCTCGATATAAAAATTCAAGGTAATTAATAATGTGTTTGACCTTCTACTTATAGCTTTTTGCTTATTTCCCGCGATAAATGTATTGTCACCTACCATCATACCTTTATAATAAAGGTAACTTTTTCCACTAAAGTCGACCTTAAGCACTTTATTCACGCACCCAATCCTACGTGATAAACCCTTACAACCTTCCTCGCACACAAAAATCCTTAACGACGGAAGATCCTTACACACGCACATGCAACACCGAAGACACTTATTCTATCCTTGACCTGATTTTCACCCTTGCCTACCTCATGTTGTTCTTGCGCTTCTCATCCTTTATACGTGGTATTTTAAAAGTTACCTAACTCCAAACTTCCTTATGTCCACCTTTTCTACGCACGCTTTTTATCCTTCAATTTGGGTCATCAAAACACAACTTCCACTAATGGCTTCAATTTAACTTCACTATTCTACCCCACACTAAAACAGATGCACGGTCCTCTCTGCAGCATACACAACCTTTTGAAAGTAATAAGTGGCTACCAGTGCACAAGGCGCACAAAAAAACACAAAAAGAAAGGAACAAGCAACGAGAAAGGGAAACACAAGGAAAAGAAATGCATTAAAGGAAATCCTAGGCTAAATGGTAATACTTGCCTTATTTATGAACACAAGGAAGACTTATTTATAGTAGGGCTTCATCCTACTCCCATTGAAATGGCCTAGTAACCGTGTTCCATCCAGCGCTTGTAATTGGCAAGTGCCTGAATCAAGGATGCATGAGATGATATATGGGCCCAACCAATGGACTTTCGTTTCTCGGATGGCGCAAGAATTTAGAGTCATATAACAAAACTATCTACCCAACCTTTAATAATTTGCTTTTAATATGACGATCATGCCATGATATTTTTCGTGCCTTTTCGGTCTTCTCTCGACTCTATCTAGCAAGTGATTGCCTTTCACCTAATCGCATTAACTTGTCTATCCTTTCCTCAAGCACTTGTTCATCACCTAACCCTCTTGTGCATGCAAGCGATGGCAAGATAAATTCAACCGATAGAACAACCTTCGTGCCAAACACCAATTGAAATGGTGTGGCCTTGTTCAAACTCTTGTAGGTTGTTTTGTATACCCATAGAATGAATGATACTTTGTCATCCCAATCTTGTCTTCCCACATCACAAATTTTAGTCGCAGTGTGGCTTAATATCTTGTTAAATGCTTCAACAGCTCCATTCGTTTGGGGGTGATAAGGGGTAGTCTTGTGATGGGCCACCATGAATTCTCGCTAATAAAATACTTGATTGTTTCATTCAAAAATGTGTACCCATGTCACTAGTCAAGCTTAGAGGACACCCATGCCTCGCTGATTATATTCTCCCATAAGAATCTAAAGCAACTATCACTATCATGCAATCCTTTGTAGGTACCGCTCCGCCCACCTTATTAAGTAATCAATGCAAGTAATGTTATAAATAAAACCTTTATTTGAGTGGTAGATGAAATTGATCCTAAATATCAATTGCCCATTTTTATAATGGTTCAAGTGTTGGCTATAGGCCTCAAGGGAATTTCATCCCTCCTTCTTGGTTTGCCAAGGTGTTGGCAATGGTCACAAGCCTTGTAAAATTCAATACAATCCTAGTAGATACTCTCCCACCAAAGCCCCACGAGTGTAGAATCTTCCACGCGGTGGCATTTCCCGCATAGTGCCCTCCTGTAATCCCAACATATGCTTCCTCCATGATTACAACATGCACATGTTCTAACACGAATCGGCGCAAAACCTCATCATGACCTAACTTGTATAAATCTCCACCAATTAACATGTAGGGTGCGGTGTGTATAGCTAATTGTTTCTTGTCCAAAGTTTTCATTCCCTAAGGTGTCACACTGTTTTGAGAAACACAACGATATCTTCTAACTCGGAGGGTGCACATCACAACTGAAATAGTTCCACATCGGCATATTATCTTCAATGCTTTGCACGTCCTCTCCTAAAGCTATCCTTGATAAGTGATCCGGTCCTAAGTTACTCTTTCCTAGTTTCACAACCACCGTAAACTCAAATTCTTGAAACAATAAGACCCATGGGCATATGCGCCCTTGTAAAACAAGCTTGTTAACTAAGTACTTCAATGCCATGTGATCCATGTAAAATATGAAGGGTGTTGCCAACAGATACTTCCTAAACTTATGCATCGCGTAGATCATTGATAGTGCTTCACGCTCAGTAGTAGTATAGTTATGCTCTGCTGGTGTTAACTTCCTACTTGTAAAACAAAGGGGGTGATCAACAATCCCCTCACTAGGTTGTGTCAACACTACTCCAATGGCGGTCCTTGAGGCATCAACATGCACGTGGAAGGGTTTATCCCAAGAATGAAAACGTAATATGGGCGCAGTGATAAGTCTATCCTTCAAGGTGTCAAACATCGTCAAATGCATTGCGCCTCTTCCTAATGAAAATCACTCTAGTGTTTTAGTAAATTCTCCAGTGGCATGGCGATCTTGGCATACCCTTGATAAACTTTTGGTAGTGCCTCCCTTATGCCCAAGGAATCTGCAGACTTGTGCTTTGACCGGTAGGCTCCCCAATCCCACAATAAGGGTAACTTTGGCTAGATCCATCAAAGAAACCTTCCTTACATATAATATGCCCCAACAGGGTCCCAAATGGAGTAGCAAAAACACAATTCTTAATGTTGAGGGATATCCTTAACTAACGATATCTTTCGAACATCAAAGATCAAATTGTCACAATGGTCTTTCACTAGTCCATATCTTCGTCCCAGGTCATCAAGGTAGACTTGCATAAACTTATGAATGAAGTCTTGAAATGCCTATACAACAATGCACAAAAACACAACATGTACATTTTTCAATCCAAAAGGCAAGACCGTGTAGGCAAAGCTTACCCATTCAAAGGGCGAAAGTTATCTTTTCTTGGTCTTCCTTAGCAATTCTAACTTGATGATATTCTCGAGAATCCATCCGTGAAAGAATAGATTTCACACCCGACTACTCCTTCCACTTTCCTCGGTGAAGGGGGTTGGAAAGGGTCAATGACACATCTTTGCATTCATGTCCCCGTAGTCAACACATATGCTTATCCTCCCATCCTTCTTAATGCTTATTACCATTAGACTTATACATTCTGATTCTTCAATGGCCTCAATAATCCCCGATGCTATCATCCTGTCTATCTCTTCCTTGACTCGATCCGAAGGTTCGATTCATTCGATAAGGCGTTTTACGAATCGGGCATGCACCTTCCTTTAGCTTGATTTTTATCTCCCCCAAGGAATGGTGAGTTCCTTTGAGCTCATGGTACCCATGCGAGAATAAATCATGAAACTTGCGCAATAGATCAATGATCTTGGAAACCTCCTTCTCTGACCAATAGTCTCCAATAGTAGCCTCCTTAGGTTCTATCTCTAAACCAATGTTAACCTTCTTTGTTTTCAGGGGTTCATGGTAGGCGCACGCTCTCTCATCAAGACTCTTCATGAATTCGCACCTACCTTCAATGTGGTTAATGTTCAAACTTTCCACCTCTTCGTCATCTATCACATAGACCATTTTTCCTTTTTCTTTCTTTATGCACATGCGCTCAAGTTGTGTCTCTTTTGACTATTCCTCCTCAAAGTGTGCTTCCAAATCAGGCTCACCAATTAACTTCAGATTTTGTCCTCCGATGTGGCACTATCTCCCATTGTAAGGCACTTAACAACCTGTAAGGCCCTATCTATCAATGGTTTAGTACTCTGACACTCAAAAGCTTAAAGGAGGTCACCACAACTCCTACCAATTTCTTGTTTGACGGTGTGTCTCGAGTGAATGTACCATGCGCATGTGTAACCTTATAAGGTGGAGTAAAACTTGTGCACCCATAAAGAAGGTATCAAGGCTTCTACGCCTCCAATCCGAGCCCTCTCACATGCTTGGATGTGAAATGTGGCGGTTCCCTCTCGGGATAGTTTTGTATGACATTAGGTGGATTGCTTCGGAAAAACCTAACAGAGAACGCGATTCTCACTTCGCACCACTCTAGAAGGCTATCGCGATGTATTTCCCACCAACGCATTACGGTCCCAACCAAGTTGTAGCTAATCATCCCTCTTCTTTCGACCTTATTCTTCCATTGGATCTCCATCTCTTAAGAAATCCTCAAGGTTGGCCACTCTAGAATAACTTGGTAAATTCTTCCTTCTTAGGCGCTTGATTGAACGCGCCTTCATTACCATTATCACAGAGCCTCTTAACTGTTTCCCAATTAACTCATAAGTCCTGTGTGCCCAATTTTCACATGCCACACTAGTTGTATCACTCATGGATTGAGCATCTTCAAACTAGATAACTCTTTCCGTATGGTTAATCACCTTAGGATCCCTGATAGAGCACACATAGATTATGTTAAGAACTTCTTCTCCCAAGGGCTCAATATATGGTGTTGGCTTCCCGTCGGTCAAGGGGATGATGACCTATTCCTCCTTATTCTCAAACCTTATGTATCCCTTGTTGAACCGTAGGTCAAAGATTATTCTTATAACACCAGGGGCACCTAAGTAATGCTTTGGAAAGTTGTCTCCTTGGCTAGCACCAAGACTTCAAAATCTCTAGTGAACTTTTCCCCTTGGATAGTGATAACAACGCCCTTCAAGACACCAATGGGCATTGATTTTGTCTTGTTAACCATGTACAACACATCTGAATATGGTTGTAATGGGTGCCATCCCATTTGATGACATCCATCTAAGGTGAGAACATTAAATTTTACACTGTCAATCGAATCGAATATTGCTCAAAAGCCACCCATCAATAATCGCATTCAATGTAATCTCCTTATCATAATCAAGGATGTGGGGATGAAGGTTGGCATGTATAACCTACCTTTCACGCCGTGATACCTTCTCTCATAACCATTCTCTTAGCAAGGGGATGATATTCTCTTGCCTCAAAATTTTACATACCTCTCTAACCTCATCTAGGTCCTTTTGTGGAGCTTTAACATTCTTCCTTTTCTCTAACTATCTTGATTGCTCCTTCGACCGGATCTCTCCTCGTAAGCTTCAAATCACATCCATGGTCTCTTGATATACTTCTTTCTTATGAGTAGGGTCTAGATACTTTCCATGCATCACTTCTTCTCTAACGACCACAAGGTATTTGTCTCAAGATTCCCTTGTGCGTGCAAATTTCGGCTCACATCGTAACTAGTACATATTCTAGTTCTGATTCATGTGCCACCCTTGGCATCCATTCTAAATTGGATTTCTTTATGCTTACCATCTTGGTGCCTTTGTCCTTTCGGTGTTGCTTTGGCTCATATGTGCAAACATATTTGGGCACCCCTACTATTTATGTTTCTTTCTACACTAGGAACATTGTAATAGATCAGGGCATTCACACTTATAGTGCTATGTAGACCCACAGTTGTAACAAGTTCCACGCGGGAACTCACTTCCTCCTCCGCAGATTGCCATGACCTCAAAATCCTCCTCCTCGAAACCTCTTCCATGCACTCCTCCATCCGAGCGCCCTTCATAGTGATGACCATCTTCCTTAGAATTATTTGCAAGGTTGGTGCAGCGCACACCAATGTCAATGACATCGTGTATTTGGTCAATCAATCTATCAATTGGTGTCATGGGTAGTAGAGGTGTAGATCTTGCGATAACAAGACACATTTTTACGGATCGCGTGTTACAATAATAAAACCTACTTGCATCATGATCTCCATGGAAAATCTCATAGTCCACCATCATAGTGTGTATCGATCTTCAGGGGTAATTGTCCTTTATATGCCCCTCTACCTCAAAATTCGTGCACCATAGGCCACTGCGAGTCTCATGTGCTGAGTTTGTAGATAGCTTCTCAAGTTACTTGGTCATTCCAACAATATGAGTCTCAAGAAAAGGGCTAATCTTGGTATCCATGCTTCCAACAACCTCAACGTGCGGAGCAACCTCCAAGGCTTCACGCAGTCTCAGAAAGTTTTGTGCGAAAGTGCTCTCCTAAATGGTGTTATCAATCCTCCAACAAACCACTGAGCATGCTGAGAAGGATAAATATCATAGTATAATTTTGACAAAAGAGTCTTAAAGTGCACATCATATTCCCGCACACTCTCTACCATTCCTTGTTGGATCTCCTTCAGTGTGCTAATGCTCTTTTGTTCAAACTCAAGGATATGAAACTCAACTAAGAAGGCATTCTTCAGTGTGGTGTAATCTACCACCGTCTGATGGGGGGTCATACTTTCAGTAAAAACTATGCACGCATCCTTGCAACGTTGTTACAAATTGACTTGCCTTCCGCTCTAGGGTAGTGATCCCATTCATGCGCCATGTGCAGCTCACACTTTTATACATGCTTTACAACATCCTCAACACCTTTGTAGTCTGGTAGGTGCAAAAGACATTTTGAAAAACACTTGCTGAGGTGGTTGAGGCCCTTGCCCACCTGATCTAGAACCTTGATTCCCTTTGGTGTTGCCTCCACCACCAGATCCACTAGATCCACCAAGTCATGTTCCTCCCGACCCACCGATCCGCCAGTCCACCAAGTCCTCTAGCTCCTACTCGACCACCCACCTCCTATAGCTGGTAATGGGCTTAAAGTAGTCGTGCCTAGTGTCCCCATCGTCCCACTGAACTACACGCCAATGGTTTGCGATATTGCACCACTACCCGATGTGTCTCGTGTCGCTTACAGGACATGATACTCAAGCTTTGTGTACCCGTACTTTGTTCAAATGTAATTTTAGACAATATTCCTCAAAACACGGAATGATTGTGCAACCATAGATGTGCCAAATGAGAAATTATATCTCCTACGTGCGGATCGGTCACTTCCATTAATACCAACTAGGTTAACAAACACTTATCTCTTGATTTGGAAGACTAGGCATTAGGGGTTGGTCACCACGATTTAGATGCACGCGACGGTTCTTCTTTCTCCAAGTGATGAACTCTCATTAGAAGTCAAGGCATTTCTCTCTCATGTTTGCCAAGATGGGGTAACACATACTTCTTAGGCTTCATGTCCTCGGTGTGAACCTCAATTCCTTCTCACAACGTTTGCCTCCATAAATCCATCACTCTCGTAACCTCACGTTGTCTAGCCAACTCCCTTTCATACGCTTCGCTATACTTGAGTCATCTCTCCTTCCTTTCCTTTTAAGCCGCAAGGTCTGCCATCTTCTTCCACCCTATTTTCCTCGTCCAATGCTCGAGAGAAGCATATCCGGCCATAGGAAATGCTTCCAAACTTAGGGTAATGATCAGGATCTTCATAACTAAAGGGATAAAACTCAAGAATGATCCTTTAGGCTCCTTCGAAACTCAAACTCAACAAACTCGGGACAAGAATAAGTAGAAATAACGTATTCCGGGGTATAACTAGTAAGTACTCCCTTCCACCAATGATCAACAACACGTGTCCAAGTCAGATCAACATCCTCTAGCCTCTGGTATTCCTCTTGGGTCCAAACACAAGGTCTTTAGTACCAGCTTGATCTAGATGCATATGTTGAAAACCATTCATACAATTCTACTAGAAATCAATTAAAGAAAGTCTCATATAGCTCATCATACGGTGTGTTCTTCTACCCATCTGTGTGTATTAAACTTAGGTCCAGTACTAAATATTTGAGCAAACTCATCCTCCGTGCTCTTAAACCATGCTTCAACACTATCCAAGGTCAAGTGTTCTATCATCATGCATCATTCTCACAACAAATTCGAAAAGATATCCCGACAATAGAACCAAAATGTAGTCATTTTTCATGTACCCTTAGTACAACCTTCTAATCCCATGCGCGTTGGCCTATCACCTAGTGGGCGCTCACCGAGGCACATGCGGGTATCGAGCCCCTTCTTTATGTGAGAATTGTGAGATGATATGGCCATGGTGAGAGGATGCTTTGCAGATTGGAAATATACTCACTTAGTTAAACACGAAAGAAGAAACATCTAACAAATCTGTCTTAGTGGACTTCATAAACAGAGTAAATAAATATGTTAAAAAGATTTGAACTATGATAGTCATCTCAACCAAGGGTCTCACATCCTTAAACATGATATACATGAAAAAATTCTTATATATTCATTCACGAAAGTTATGGTAGCCACATTACAAAAATAAGTCATTACAGATCATACATATCAAATAACATAAACTTAACCCCTATAGATCTACCCCAGTATTATATTCTAACTATCCTCTCCCATTGAGACCCTTGATACTAATTCTAATGCCATACAGAGACCCATTACATCCCTCGGATCCCTTAAAACTACCCGGTCTAAGCCCTAACTATCCACAACATCATGTTCTTGATGCATCCCCTTGTGATCCTACACCTTCGGTTTATCGGCCCTCTTCTTTCCTCGGTCTCTTCACTATTACTTCCTCTATCCAAGCATCTCTTCTTATAGGATCATCACCCACCGCCATGCCTTCCTCTAGGATCAGATCGGATGCCAAGTGTCAATGTGGTCCTCTAATGGTGCATGCTTATTCTTTTTGAGATCTCCACTTTCTGCAATGATGTCTTTCGGGAACCTTCCATGCGTGGAATATTCTTTCCTTGACCACCAAGTCTCCAGGCTGGCACCTTATCCATTCAGCATGCCTAGTCGGGTCACGTTTTTCTCAAGTGCCTCTTGAAATGCTAGGAATGGCTAAGTCCTTAGATCCTTTGTCATGCCTTACACGCGCGCCATGGTTCCTCATAAACCCTTTTCCTACGTGCTTTTCCCCTTGTGCCCTTCTTCTTAGATGTCCTTTGCATGCACACACCCTTTGGCACTTAGCCAATATTTTGAGGCCCAACAATGTTAGTGATGCACAATGGGTCCCACACCCATATAACTTTGTTTTGCAAAGTAACTCCATCTTACACTAGAAGGGTTAAAGGGTTTGAACAAAGTTTATAGAACCATTTCGAAGGCGAGCGAAGAATACTTGACATACAATGATAGTCATTTCCATGAAAATGAAACACCGAGGAAGTTACGGGCTGGATTCCAAAAATTCCAATACCATATAGTAGGGTCGAGCGTACATCTACAATCTTGACCTATCTCTACATTTTTTCCCGTGTGCTAGTTTTAGCAATGAAGCATTTCTAGCCTCGAATCAACTCGTTCATACATTTAGATCACTCAAACTCTTCCAGATTCACATAGAATCAACTAAGTGCAATTCCTCCTTTGTGTTTTGATAATTGTTAGATCAATAGTCACTTTGTAAAGTGTTATTTTGATTTGTGTAATTAATGTTGGAATTTAATTAAATTATAATATCTTCAGGTAATAATAATTCATCCTTTTTATGCATGTTATTTAGGAACATTCTAAAACTTAAAAGGTCGTGATTAATCACTTAAAAAGTGAAATCAACAAGTCACACAAATATACACAAAACAACCTAGATCCTAGTGGGATTGTAGAATAAATCCATAAACTAGCACTAAAAGGATCGAAGCACCACACGTTGGTGTATGAATGTGGTGCTAATTTCTAAAAGGGTTTAGACCTCAAATTTAAATATGAAATAATTTTAGAACTAACATAGTTTGTTTGACCTAATTTTAGATCTAAATCACCTTGCAAAACATAGGAAAAACTAAGTCAACTCATCCTCTTGTGTTTTATTGAATTTTAGCATGTGTTATTGAATATCATTTCTCTATAGAATTTACATGTACTATCGATATGAATATTGGAGCATTGATATAAAAATATAATTATGCATTACTTTAAAGTTATAATACCAACTAAAGACAAAACAACGTCATTATTTTTAATTAGGGTTAAAATATTTGGTGAACCTATTTACTAATCTTATACTGACCTTACCCACCACTAAGGTTTTAGATTTCTATTTTTTCTAGGTTTTCATTTCAAATTTTATCTCTATTTTTTATATTTTAAATGTAATCCCTCGATTTTGACCTAGGATTTCATCCTTGTTATACCTCTTATAAGGTTTACATACTTTTAAAGGGGTTTCATATTTGGGCCACACTTTGTTATCTTTTATATTGTTAATTTATTTCCCATAGATGTAGTGTTAGGATTAGTGGCCATCCGAGTTGAACATGCTCAACTTCCATACATTACTAAAAGAACATGTCTCTAATGGATACCATTTCTTCTCCTAATAGTGTCAAATAATGATGATCACTTACATTCTGCTTTAAAAATGATATGTAGAATGACCTTCAACAATCTAAAAACTCTGAAAAGGTCCTTATTAATGAAGTTAATGGTGTTGACCCTATACATGTTCAATTATTATTTAATTTGTGCCAAGGTTTTCAAGAAAAATTGCAATACATTGGTAAAATGGTCGACTTCTCCTTAAAGATAAATCTTGCGAAAGAGTAATCAAACCAAGAGAAACCTCCCTTTCATGTTATTAATAATCCACCTACATCTAATGTGGAAGTTACTACATCTATGATGCCTACAACTACCCTTGGTATGGGGTGCCTCACATTAGTCAACAAATTCTATTGTTATTCTAGTCATTACTACTATTCTTCCTCGACATTTCTTGTATACACGTGGACCCTTGTATACCTCATTTGATGCATGATCCCTCACATAGCTTGTTCACAACCTATATGCTAAGGCGTTACATTTAGAACATGATGTGCTTAGAAATTATCATGTCGTGGATTCACACACACTTCATAATCCATTAGCACTTGAAGTGGCTTCTTATCCTTTACCTATGGGTTTTGTCACTCTTATTGTTCCTATTTAAGAAGGCAAAGGTTATTCTTGAAAACATCTTTGTTCCTTTCATGTATCATGTCTTGATTATGCCTATCATGATAAGCTTCTTACCATATTTTCCCACAACGTCTCAAATATTATCCCTTACAATGGTTCTATGACCTTCCAATTCAATTTTTCATGGCCCCCAATCCATTGGTTGTTCAATTCCTAACACACTTCTTAATAAACACTAGTTGGAAAGGCCTATACACTCAAATGTCAAATATTAAACAAGATTCTAGTGAGATTGTTAGTGCTTATGTGTTATGATATTATAACATGCTTACCGAGGTGAATAATTCACTTCTAGATAATGGGATTCGAGATCTATTCACATAGAGTTTACTTTCCCCTTTGCGAGATTCTATCATATTTTCAAACTTCCAATATTTTGATTAATTGTGTCATACGTTAAAGTATTAAGAATTCAAACTTATAATCAAGCTTTTATATGTACCCATAAACAGTCTACACCCAATACTGAGTTTCAAAGTAAACAAGCTTTCAAATCTAAATCTAACAACACCAGAATGAATCAAAAGTAAAAATTAATTTGTTATATATCAACTAACTAATCCTCAATTATAAGTTCCTCAAGGTGGTAATTCAGATAGTTACCTACTTCATTACATAATGTACTTAAATTATTACTTGAGTGTAACCTTGTGCCTCTCCATTTGCCTATGTAGGTTTATGTGAGCAAGCCTCGACATAAATATTTTGATGTTGTTGTGTATTGTGACTAAAACTGTTGTATTGACCATTCTATAAACTAATACTACAATTTTAAGCATGTCCTTCAAGACCTCCTTGATAATAAAAATATAGAATTTAAAACTAATCAATAATAATATAGACCACGAGTCAATGAGATTTTGAAGCTCAAAAATTTCAATGAATCATTACCTCAACATAAAACACATCCCAAAGGAAATCCTAAGGTTCATCATGTGTATAATGTGCATCCTCCTCTTTCTTCTTCTAATCATCCTTTAAATGAAGGTATTGGAACTATAAGCTGTTAGTTTACCTCTAAGACCATTATCACATTTGATGAGCATGCAATTGTAGACGATGTTTCAAATAGAAATGCAATATGCATTATGCTTCTATTGATCAACACTTTATCCTTAGTGTTAAGGCTGAAAACAAATCTTGTGGCAATATATGTATAATGATGTTGATCAATAGTTTGGACGAACGAGAAACAATTAAAACCAACTTCCGGAGCTTCTCACGAGATATCTTTGGCGCATTATGTTTCCCCTTTAATTGGGCGTAGTTAAATATCTACACCTTTCTTGTTTTTTAGAGCATTGAGACATGTGACATGTTACTAGAATTCCCTTGGCTTCATAAGATTTGCGATATCACTTCTATTGTGCATAATTGTGTCAACTACATCTACTGTAGTGAAGTTTTCAAATTTTAGGGATTCCCTTTTGAGTCTTCTTTTTAACTTCTAATTATTATCCTTGATTCTACTTGTTGTGTGGAAACTCTCAAATAACCTATACTCACCAAACCTATTCAAATAGTTCCTATTTGTTTGGAAAATAAACTTGTATTATAATCTATTGAACATAACCCACAATCAAAGTCACGTAAATCTAATTCAATTACTTGTCATTGAGAATTAAAATCAAATCAACAAATCCTACAACCTAAGATTAAAGAAATAATGTCTTCTCTCTCATGCGCAAAGTAATCCATCAAAGCATATGTCTCTTATGGTGATCCATCTTACATATTTTCCTACATCATGACATTCTAATATTGTCGTAGATTATGCCATTTTAGATTATCATTCAGACACAATTCCTGATCTTCCCTATCCATTTGACTTAGTCATCACATAGATCACTTTCAAATAATTTCAAACAAAGTCAAATACAAAATATAAAAAATCCAAAAAACATTCAAATGTTCTTAAACTGCAAAATTAGGACCTAAGGCTAACCTAAGTTACCAACTTTCCACTTTACATATGTTGTTTGTCACATGATTTGATAGGTATCATATTCTATGTTCTATACACACATGTTTCACAATGTATATGAGCATGATACGCGATTACATAAAAGTCTATGTGATTTCAAATGTTGTATTTTTGTTTCACCCAATGGGCTTGCTAATATAGGGGCATCTTATACACTATTGTGTATTATTGTTCTCTTTATTACAAAATACTCTTCATATCCTAGTTATGCTTCTATTATATAAGGTGATGCATGTTATTTCATATAGAATTTTAGGACTAGCACATGTGGAATACACGTGACCAATATATCTTGTTATGCATGCCTATTGGATAGTATTTATCCGGTCTTACATTGGATTCCTTACTTTATTGTCTCGTGTGACTAGGTTTTTGACTTATCTATGAATGTGATAAACTTTTGTATCCCTTATATGTGGCCTCAATTGCCTTTGATTGTGTGGAATTTGGCCTATTGTGAGTGTGTGACACATGTGTGTCCCTTGTATGTGGTCATTTGGCCTTTCTATATGACATTATAAATAACTTTGTGTGTGATTTTGTGAGCTTGTATTCTTGTTGTGTGTTGTATTTCTTTGTGCTTTGATATCTATCATGTATTATCTTGCAAAGTTGGTTCTACATTATGGCTATATAAATAAACCTTATATATATATTAAACAAGAATTATCTTCTATATTTGGCATGACGACACTTTAATTCGTTTGATTCAAGCGATCTTTATCTTATCTCTCTTACCTAAAAAGAAGGGACATTTTAATGGGATTATTACAAGAATATTAATTTAAATCACATTTAAGAATCTTGAAAAATAGGAATATGAGAAACAAGTTACGGGAATAGGTTTATCGATTACAAATAGGGACATGTATAATTTTTATAAAGGGACAATACCATGATTTCTAGATATGATTGTGGGATGCTTTAGTGTCCTATATTTTTATGTTTCTATCTAGCTCAATTTCAACAATCACTATATATTAATAGGAAAATTAAGAAGCTACATGGTTTAAACAAGATATTAGTTATAGATATATAAATTTCTAAATATATTCACAACATTTTATGGTTAAATACGGGGGCATGTTTACAAATTCATCAATTTATATGTTATTATTTTTGTTTCAAGCATATTAATTTCAAGATTTTCTAGAATTACAAACCTAGACTGTTTATAATGGAATGAGTTGAGACGAGAGATACGTTAGGGTTTAAAGCAACACCCGACGTCCATTTTATTTAAATTTGTGGGACCAATGTGGTTCCTCCTTTCTTTGATTTATGGTTATACTATGACACAATAATCCTAGTTTGTTATTAATATTACTCTACCCTCTCGACACTTGTGGTTGGGAAAACAATGCCCCTAAGCTCCTTCAAATTTGGGAATTGATCACCCCAATTTTCCATTCTTTACCAATATAACCTCCATCTCCAAATGCCTTGTGACAAGAGGGCACGACCTTCTACATTTACAAGGTAGAGTTGGTTCTACACACAAGTTTGCTCCTTCCTTACTCTCTTCTACTTTACAATTTTCAATTTTCAATTCAACATATATATCCAAAGTTAATTTTTAGTTTTCATTAAATGGACATTGACTACACTCTCGTGTTGCAGGGTTATGATGTTGGGGGCATCATGTGACCATTCAAGCAATCAAATAATCGAGAAAAGAAAGAATGTGTTTACAAACTTAAGTATGTTTTCCTTTAAAGCTATTACCCCCTTTATTATCTTAAAGGGGGCAAATATAGAGACTGAATTTGGTAATTAATTACTTGAAATTACTGATTTGGATTATATCCCTTAGTCATGGCTTATGTGCACAAACAAAGCTTAAATAATAAAATAGTTTAAGACGTTGTTGTAGAATTTGAATGTTATGCATAGAGGAAAGCCAACCTTGTCAAATTCTATTGCTTAGATTGGGTTATTCTTCACTTCATTATTCTTCCTACTCTCCCATTCAATGCTAGAGTAGTCCCCTTTAAGAGTTCCTATTTGTGAACTATTTGTTGTCATCAGGTATCTCCAAGTTCTCTTTTGAATTATTTTGTCATCCTATCGGTATGACCATTGTACCTCTAGGTAAAACGATCAATATCTAAAGGAAAAAATATATGGATGCATATATTTTTCTTCTTTCATTAAAACAAGAGAAAAAAGAGCACATGGATGCATTCACTCATTGATACTACAATGAATTGTACTCTAGATAAATCTTATTAAAATGTGCCTCTATTTTGCATTCTTCCACCTCTGGGCTTCATATGATGGAGATTAGAATTTTAGTTATGGTAGATGTATCATTTTGTTTTAATGGGTATCAAGAATCAAGTTTTTTTACATAATATTTACAATCCCTTGGGTGATTGTGTTTCTTTGTAAGGGTAGGGAAATGATGATTTATATATGCTAATGTTTTCTCTCTCTTCATATCACTCCCTTAAAGGATTATTATTGTTCATTTGGGAAGAATACTATTATTGTTTCTTACTTTATCCTAGCCATATGGCATCATAATAGAATACAAAAGAATTAAAATAAGGCTCATGTGCCAAATAAAATGTAATAATGGATGGTCAATCATTACTATGAAATCAAATTTAGAAAAATCGTACACATCCCTTGTCATAAGCTCGCCTTCGACATTTCCATTGGACACTTTTGGTGCAATTGTTAGCTTAAATCATATACAACGTAAGGGTTCAAAAGAATGAAGAGGCTATAATAAAGGTACTTATATTGCCTTAATACAACATTTTAAAAACAAATGTTTTAGTCTTTTATTATTTTTTCATATCTATAATTTGTAGCTTCAATACGAAGGAAACAATGATGAGGAGAGTATACTTCTTTGACCTTACAATATAAGTGAAGAAGTTTGGAATGACTTGTGAAAAAATGGATCATCAAAGAGGAAAGGAGAACAACTACAAGTTGGTTAACCAAATTAACGATATCTAAAATTCTATTTTTTTATTAATTAAATATCTTACAAATATTGTTATTAATGTAGGCAATAAAAGTATACCATGAAAAGGTTACGAAGCACGGGTGGAACAAAGAATGAAGATGACCCATTGAATGGGGCAATATAACCTTTATGAGTTAGCAAATAAATTTGTAAGTTCACTTTAAGTTGTCAAAATGACAATTATGTTTTTCTATTTATATAAGGCCATTTATATAAATTATTAATACATCCAATATTATCATATAATTATTTTTGCATGAAACACATTATAACATGCACAAACAAAAGAAGTGCATGTAACCTTAAAATCAAAGGCATCGATACACTTGCATTCATCGAATGGGTCTAGTAGAATCACTATGTGATGACAAGATGTGTTGTTCAATTAGTTGTGAGTTATGTAGATTATAACTTTATAAAATCATACAATTTTATTATTGAATATTTATAAGTGCAAATCCAATGGGAGTTAAATAAGGAGGAGGAAGGGAAGTAGTATAATTGGTATGCGGAGAGGGAGGAGGAGGCAAAGGAGGACGACGAGGATAAGGATCAAGGGGATAAGTGTGAGGAGGAGGACGAAGACTAGTTTTTTATATCTACTTATTATGTGATTTGAAGGGATTTTGTATTACTCATGTGATCCCTTATTGTAATTTGGAATTGTAAAAGTATGAATACTTTTGTATAAAATCAATCTTGATTATTTGAATTTTCTCGAGTTTTTTTTTTTTTTTTTAATATATTTTAAATTCGAAATAATTAATATAATGCATATTATTATATTAATTAATATAAAACACAATATCTACATAATTAAGCATAGCATTATGTAAATACTTAAAAATAAAATTTAATATAATTATTTGTAATCACAAAAAATAATTTGTAATTGCAAATAACTATATTGACTTTATATGTGTGTGTGTGTGTGTGTATACTGTATATATATATATATATATATATATATATATATATATATATATATATATATATATATATATATATATATATATATATATATATATATATATATATATACATATATCTATGTATATATATATACATATATCTATGTATATATATATATGTATCTACATATATATATATATATGTATATACATATATCTATGTATATACATATATGTATCTACATATATCTATGTATATACATATATCTATGTATATACATATACATGCATATGTATACATATGTATATACATATACATATATGTATGTATATGTATATATATACATACATATATGTATACATATGTGTGTGTATCTGTAAATACTTAAAAATAAAAATTTAATATAATTTATATGTGTGTGTATTTGTATATGTGAGTTTTTTTTTTTTTTTTATATATATTTTAAATTGAAATAATTAATATAATGCATATTATTATATTAATTAATATAAAACACAATATCTACATAATTAAGCATAGCATTATGTAAATACTTAAAAATAAAATTTAATATAATTATTTGTAATCACAAAAAAATAATTTGTAATTGCAAATAACTATATTGACTTTATATGTGTGTGTGTGTGTGTATTCGTGTGTGTGTATATATATATATATATATATATATGTATATAGATATATATGTATATAGATATCTATGTATATACATATACATGCATATGTATACATATGTATATACATATACATATATGTATGTATATACATATATCTATGTATATACATATATCTATGTATATACATATACATGCATATGTATACATATGTATATACATATACATATATGTATGTATATGTATATATATACATACATATATGTATACATATGTGTGTGTGTATCTCGTACATACACACATATATCTCGTATATACACACACACATATATGCATATACATATGTGTGTGTGTGTGTGTGTGTGTGTGAGTACACACACACACACACACACACACATATACTTGTGTCATCTTTGTGCCATCCAATGGTAGTGAAAAGTTGGCTTACAAATGACACAAAGGTGGTGTTATGGTGGCACAAATAAAAATGTTTAGTTGCTTCATATATTGTGTCAATTTTTCACTACTTATAATGACGCGAATTCCTCAAAGAGTTGGAACAAAAACACAAAAACTTCAATTTACAAACAAATTTGACCTCCAGTAAAGTGGTGCTAATTGCATTTTATGTTGTAGTGAGTTTATATAAGGCAATGCAAAACTTAGTCATTCAAACCTTGACATTCAAAGTAACCTCTCGCCTCCTTAGTTCTTCCATTACAAAATAATTTCTTTGAGCCTTGCACAAAGACAACTTTTGAAGATTGCACAGAGCACCTACTAGGAGTATAAGGGTGGACTTGCCCTTTCCTAAATGTCTATACTCCATAGGTGATCTCAGAAACTCTTCAACTTTGGAATTATCCACAGAAACACAAATAAACGTTGTTGTTCTACTTTCTATTAGAAAATGACAGAGATAGCTAGTGAATGAATTATGCTTATGCTTAGAATCCACAATTGCAGGAAAGGAAAGAATTTAAGCTCATAAACACCAAATTTTTTTATCTTGGAAACCTCTAGAGGAGGAAAAACCAATCGGGAAGGGAAATTGCTCTTTCTTCCCACTTTTATTGGCCAATTCAAAATAACAAGTACAAAATTTACAATAAGTATGAAAGAGAAGTAGATAATATCTCACACTTCCTCCCAAATACTTGTTTGCTCTGTCTCAACACTCCTTTCTTCTACAAAACACAATTCTAGCACTAATAACTTCTTGCTCACTTGCTTTCATGCTTTGATGATCCTATTCTCTTCTACAAACATGTATTTATAACCTTTCCTATGTCCTCCCGTGCACTGGAGAATGGGAAAGGTCATGGAGGAGAAGAGGTACGAATAACTGTCCAAATTCTGCGTCATTCGTTTCATATTTTTGTTTTCTATTCGAAAGAGCCAGGACCACCGCCCAATGCAGACCGGCGGTCCCAAGACCGCCACCCTGGTTGGGTGGTGGTTCTGTAACCACCACTTTGCACAGAGTGGCGATCTTGTTACTAAAAAGACAAAACCTCCATGTTTCATTTTTCCTTCTTCGTGTTGATTGTTTTGATGAAGTAGATTCATTTTGGATCCCTATGGATCACACCTCCCCTGCTTAGGAGGCTTTTGGTCCCACAAAATCTTAGTGGGGGAGTAGATGAGGAAATAATTCCCTCACTTGCTCCTTTGAGTACCACTGGGCTTGCCTTGGTGTCTTTCCTTTTAATCCAATCTTCTAAGACTCCTGCAGGACCTCTCCTAGTCTCTCTGACCTTCTGCTGCAGCACTACATCCTCCTCCAATTCACCTCGTGAGTCCAAGATGCAATCCTCAATGAAGGTAGCAACTGTAGACCTTCATCTTCATCTAACATGGATGGCTCATATAGGTGCAAGTTCTCACAGTTTACTACAGAGTACATCCTCATAAATGGTGGCAAGTCAAGTCGAAAAGCATTCTCTCCAACCTGCTCCAATATGGTGAAGGGCCCATATCGTAGTGGCTTAAGTATCCGTAGTTGACCTTGTAATCTCTCCTTGCTCGAGTAAAGCCAAACTCTATCTCCAACATATAGTTTATGTTCTCTCGTTATGCTTTGATTGTGCCTAGCTTTGTACTTGGCTTGATATTTCTCTAGTTGTTCTTTGACTTTGAGATGGATTTTCCAAATCATCTCAATGAATTTATTTGCTCTAGTCACCTCTATGTCTCGTATCTCCTCCCCGTCCTGTTGTCTAATCAACTGCTACATCATCCGGTGGATTTGTAGGTAGATATCCCAAGCATGCTTCGAATGGTGACTTCATAGTGGATGTGTGTACTTCCCGGTTATAGGAATGTTGAGTGTAAGCTAAGGACTCATCCCAAGTCCTTGTATATTTGCTATTATACCCTCTGATCAATTGTACCAAAGTCCTGTTTACCACCTTTGTCTGTCCATTTGTCTGTGGATGGAAAGTTGTGCTCCTTTGTAACCTGGTATCCATCTTGTCCCACAAATTAGTCCAAAATTCCCAAGAAACTGGAATCCCTATAAAAACAATAGACTTTGACAACCCAAAATGTACCCATACATTAGCAAAGAAAAGATCTGCTACCTCATGTGCTTTTACTATCTTTTTACATGCCATAAGAATACACATCTTATTGAATCTATCAACAACAACATATAGATAGTCATGGCCATGTTTATACATAGGTAATCCTCCTACAAAATCCATAGAAATGTCCTCCCATGAATGAGTAGGTATTAACAAAGGCATATACAAACCCTCCTTCCTAGTCTTAGTCTTGTTAGTACACCAAAGTTTACATCCACGTATAAATTTTGATACTTCTTCTTGCATATTGGGCCAATACACATACCTTTGCAAGTGGGCTAGGGTCTTACCAACATCGAAATGTCCCGCTACTTTCGAGGTATGTGATTCCCTCATCAATAGAATTCTTTCTTCTTTTGGCACGCAAAGCTTCCCCCATTAGTAGAGCAGCCCATCTTTGAGATAACAATCTTCAATCCCTGTCCTTTCAGCCCCTTGGGACTACAACTGCTGAAATGTCACCCCAAAGTCTTTGTCCTGGCATATGCCTCTCTGTAAGCTTCCTTCGTGAAGGGATCGATCTGAGAGATAGTGGCCAAATAGGAAAACTTCTCCTATGTGGGTGGCCTAGACAACATGTCTACCACCAATTTTGTACTACCCTTCTTATATTTGATCACTAGATGGAACTACTAAAGGAACCCCATCCATTTGTAGTGCCTTGTCTGACTACGATTTAGATGTGTTTACAAATACTAAAGAGGTTTGTGGTCAATGTGCATAATAGTTTCTTTACCCAACAAATAATGCTTCCATTTTTTAATTTCTGAACTAGTGCATACATTTCCTTATCATATACTGAATATCCTTTAACTACTGAAGTGAAAGTTTCATAATGATAACATACGGGTTTACCTCCTCAGTAGCAACACTTTGTGCCCATGGTGTAATCACTAATCTGCCTCTACTTCAAAAGGTTGCTGCAAATTAGGAAGAGAAAGTACTGGAGCATGACTAATCTTGTATTTCAATAACTCAAATGATTTGTCATGTTCCTTACCCCAATCAAAACCCTTACTCTTTGCGGCCACTGTGTGTAGAGGTGCTATAATCGCAGAGAAACTCGGAATGAACTTTCGCATGTATTGTACTACTCCCACAAAACTTTTAGTCTATGTGGCTCATGTTGGTGTTGGCCAATTGGTGATGTCTTCCACCTTCTTTAGATCCACTCGTAGCTCTCCTCCTCTAACCACGTGCCCAAGATAGACAAGTGACTATTTTGCAAATTCACATTTCTTCATATTACAAAGCAGTTGTTTCTCTTTGAGAACTTCCAAGACTTGTTGTAAATGAGTTAGATGTTCTTCCCTTGTGACACTAAAGATCGAATATCGCCTAGATATACAATGACACATGAATCTATGAAATCCCGCTATACATCCTTCATCAATCTCATAAATGTAGCGGGTGCATTGCATAACCCAAAAGGAAGTACTAAACATTCATATAAACCTGTTTTGTTTTCAAGGCGTCTTCCATATATCCTCCTCCTTCATTATGACTTCATGATAACCAGACTTGAGATCCAACTTCGTGAAGAATTTGGCATGTTGAAGCTGGTCCAAGAGACCATCTATGCGGGAAGTGGATATCTGTTCTTTATGGTGATGTTGTTCAAAGCGCGGTAGTCGATGCACATTCTCCAAGAACCATCCTTCTTCAGCACCATCACAATAGGCAAACCACATGGTGAGGTGCTCAGACGTATCACCCCTTGGTCTAGTAGTTCATGGAGTTGTTTCTTTACTTCAATACTCTCCAGTAAGGATTTCCTATACAACCCAATGTTCGGTAGAGGGGACTCTAGCAATAGCTGAATCTCATGCTCTACTTCCCATTTTGGTGGTAACCCACTGGGAGCCTGAAAAACTTCCTGAAAGGACTGAATAATACTATCCAAATCATGCTTTCCCTGGTTAGAAATCTCTGAAACTTCTACCTCATCTTGTTTATCCTTTAACAAAAGTAAACAAAATTAATTATGATTTGTTTGGATAATTCATTTTGCTTGGTTAGCACTCACCATAGTAACATGTATCGTACGCTGGTGTGCCTAGATGTTGTAGTTGATCCCATCCTTGACCCATTGGTATCGGTTTTCCCTTCTCATAAATATAACATCTTTGATATACAAGTAAGGACTCCCGAATACAACATCGAAGCATCAAATGGAATAACGTCAACTTCCAAAACATCAATATACTGGGAATTTATCCCAAACTTGACCTTACATCTTCTTGTTACCTGAATTTCAACACCCTTCTTCACCCAACCCAAAGAGTAAGGGTGTGGATGCTCGTAAGTCTCAAGACCAAGCTTCTTTACAACTGCTTCAGAGATCAGGTTAGACTGAGAACTCAGTATCAACCAAAGCATTTACCTTAGTTCTCTTGATCTGGAATAGTCTACTCATCTCCTCTTCCTAGTTGTCCATGTTGGTGGTCGTGCATCCAAGCCTTTCGTCTAAATCAGAGTCATCTTCGATTTCCACCTCCCCTTTGTTCTTACAGTTGTCATGGACTTCTTTGAGTCCTTGGTTTGGTTCTTCGGATGCAACTCCGGATGTAACTTCCAACATGTAGCGTTAGTATGACCATTAATATCACAGTTCTTGCAAAAATTGTTGGGATCTTTACAAGTATTTAAAGTAGTGGCAACTTGTTTACCTTTCCCTTTCCACTTACACTTGTTACTTGTTTTCCCATACTATTTTTTACTCGCTGATTGTTGATCGCTTTGCCCTCGGCTCCACTTCCCTTACTTCTTTTCATCATATATGTAGTATGCTTGCACACATGCTCGTTGTCCTCTCATAATTTCCCCTCTTTTGAAAGTCAAAAAATTGAAAATTTTGAGTTGACACCCTTTAGTGATTTTTAGTGAAGTGAAAAGTTGAGGAGATAGTAAAAATCACATTTTTGGAGTCATTTTGGTGATTTGTGGGTCTCATGGACATTTTTGTCCCTCATGTCCCGAGTCGGTCGGGCCTTCTGTTCCCTGATCGACCGCATTCCCCTGAAAATCTTTTAACTTTCGGTTATGTCGAACTTTTTGGTCTGTATGTTCTAAGTTCGTTCAGGATTTCTGTTCCCCGATCACCCACGCTCTACCGGATTGGGTCCTTCGCGTACTTTGTCCCATATGCCCCAAAAGCATTTGTGCCTTTTGTCCCCGATTTCCCTGCATCACGTGCATCACGGATCACGTATTCGTGTCCCTCACGTTTCTAAGTTTTTGGACCGCCTTGTGCTCATTTGGCCCGCTTTACCCGCATCGCCCGTGTCGGGCCGGATCATGTCTTCGCGTCCCTCATGTCCCAAATGTACCAAAGACCATCCGGGCTAGTTTTTTCCACTCTTCTCAATTCTTATCTTTTTGAGTCGGTGAATATGAATTTAATGTGCATTTATGACCTTCTCTCTCCTAAATGGCTATTTAATGGGACTATCCTCTATGCATTTGACACACTGCTCGCTTGCCATCATTTGCTCGAATCCCTGCAATTAAGGTCATTTGCTCATGCTCCTTCCTTTGCATTTTTCATTGCGAATTTGATCCTTGAAGGTTGTTTCTCTGTACACTACAAACATGAAGATTAAATTCCAAGGTCAAGAATAGGTTTCACCTCTCGAGTCCTCTGTTCCCGATATCGGGATAGTGAGGTTCGACACCTGGATTTTGGGGATTTTGGAACAGATTGACTAGCCCTAATCCTTCCCCCATGGCACAAATGATCAATGACAGTGGTCTTGCGTATGCGGCGGGCTTCCCTATCTCTGTATAATGTGCCGACACTGCTCGCCTGTGGGGCTCATTTTAACTCGGACACCAAAGAATTGTCTAATGTGCATGGGGAGTGATTGCCAAATTGGATGTTGCTGCCATTTCTACTGCTCTACGGATTCCAGAAGTTGAAGACTCCATCATTATTATCACTCAGGCTCAAGCTCAGACTCTATTCAAGCAGAAAGTGATAAATATAAGGCAAGGATAGCAAAATCATGGTTGAAGAACCCTAAGAAGGGAGCATCCCGACTTTCTAAGGCATTATTTAGGGCTGATTTCAATGAAGAGTTGTCTGATTTCATCATTTTGCTAGCTCATGTCATGGGATTGCCCTCTACCAATGAATTTCACTTTCTGGATGTGCCCTCTCATCAACATCGTCTGCGAAGGTAGTCAGAACATAAATTGGGCAGAAATCATTTGTATAAATTTGACAGAGCAATTGTCTAATGTACAATAGACTAAGAAGTTCTATATGACTTCTTATCTCATGTATTCCTTAGCAGCATCTCGGTAGTGGTTTGGATTCACATACATGGAGGGCCAGAAGGATGAACCCATTTATGCATACGCCCTCAATTCACCCTTGAAACTAGCAACCACAACTTCATGAGGGTTAATGATGCCTTTACCATGTATATTGTGAGGCTCTTAGAAGGTGATACTGCCAGGAGATTTTTTGATGAGGCCATGAACCTGATAGCAAAGTATGGAGCTTTTTTCATTCAGCTCAGGAGGTTGTTATATATCAGTTTGGCTGGTTATGAAAACACACCTCTCAAGCTCCCCATGTTTTGTAATGACAAGATGGCTCTGATTGAAGTATGCAGGCAATTGGATGAATTACATAGAACCTTAAGGACAAGAAAATATTTGGTCTGCATTTCCCTATTTCCTTGGGTAACTACACATGCAAAACAACCTTGGATGCTCAAAATATAGAAAGGGCCCTTACTCCCATCACTGTCCACTTTTTCAGGCCTAGGACTTGTTTTGATTTGAAGAAGTTCATTGAGCAAAACCTCATAATTAATTATCATCACAGTCAAATACTTGAGGACTACTGGGCCAATTGTGCAGATGATTTTGAAGCAAGGCGGAGGCACTATGGCAGATTCTCTCTGCAGCTGATAAAGGAGCTCAATCTTTACCAAATTCTTGAAGGGTTCCAAGATGATAATGAAGACTTGTTATCTTATGAATATGAGACATTAATCAAGCATACTCCTTTGGAAGATCTGGATTGGTACAAGAAGGAGAAGGATGACTTGGTTGAGATTTTGGCCCCTGTCCTTGTAAGAACCAAGGTTTGGTTTGACAGAAAGGTTTGAGAGCTTAGGAAGAATCAAAGTGGATCTTCTTCCAAAGATACTTCAACACCTAGGAAGGAATCACATACACCCAACACGGAGGTACCTGCACAAACCCCTCCTCCTTCCTCAAATAAAGAACCTGAATCATCTACTCCCTCTTCTTCCACTCAAGTGTACCAAAAGAAGACAAAAGAGGTTAAGCAAGAGCCAATTGAGGAGAAACCCTTTCAGGGCATTCAACTACCTTCAGGGCTAGAGAACGTTATTGTTCTCAGTGAAAGTGATGATGGTGAAGTACCAGACCCTACAGGAACTTCAGAAGTTACCATAGAAAAGAGAAGGAAGTGCCTAGCACTAAACCTCCAAGTACCACTGATTCCTCTGCTCAAGAAGCTCCAGATGCCTCACTCACATCTCTACTAGAAGCAATAATGGTGAATACTTTAAGTGCCATGAGCTCACTTGCTCTTGGACCTCTTGTTCCTTCTTCTTCCTCCTCTACTTTTGCATGGGTGCAACCCTTGGTTGACAGCAGGAAGAGAAAACCTTCTTCCCGTTTGGCAGGACCAAATTTTGATGTTGTGGCAGCCTTGTTAGGCACTACTCCTCCTCCTCCAAAGCAAAGAGAGCTAAAAAAACTTCAATAATAGTGACAGATGCTCAAGGCCAACAATTTTTAGAGGTTGCAAAGCCTAGAGTTGATAAGGCAGAGCAAGATTTATTAGCCTCTGACCTAGAGCTTTCTAGGATTCCAATGGGAGAATCTACTCCTGAGAGTGAGGTACATAACCTCCAGGAAACAATAACCAAGGTTATTGAGAGAGTGGAGAAGGGGAAACAGACTATAGAACAGTTGGAAGAACAAAATCAAGTTCTTTCTAGCTTCATCAAGTCATTATTGACTAAAGATAAGGTTTTGGATCCTGCTCCACTGGCTGCCCTTCCACCCCCTATGATTCTCAGTCAGGATGAAGTTCAAAGTATCAAAGATATACATAGATATTCCACTTATGGAAGGGCTATGGAAGCCATGGTCGATGACATGATCATTGCAGGCTTGAATTTTATTGTAGAGGCCTTCAAACTCAATGAGAAGGTGGCCAACCTGCAACAAAAACTCTCCTCCTCTATTGGAACTATGGACAAAGAACTGAAGCTTTGGAGTAGTTGCATCATAGATCTTCGCCTAATGGAATAGGCTGATGAAAATATATTGATGGCCAATAAAGTTTTTGATGATGTCAAGGATAACTTGTCAAGGTCATGGGTTTTCAGTGTTGAATGGAAAATAAAAGTTCGGAAGAAGCCTTGGGAGAATTGAGAAACAATTGGCAGAAGGGAGAATCTTTCAAGACTTGTGTTGTATCTGCCTTCAAGGATATTCACTATCATCTTCATGATGAAACTTCAGGTGTTCCTTTCTCTCTTCAAGAGATTAAAACTCAGTTCAGGGCATTTGTTAAAGAAAACCATTCAAGGAGGAATTAATTACCAAAGAGAAGATAAAGGAGATTTGCTCTCTTCAATCTACTATTGAAGAGGCTAATAAAGAATACCTTGAACATACCGAGTTTGATAAGGACATGGAGAAATGTCTAGGCACTTGGTCTCAAGCCACTGCCAACACATCAGTCCCATGAGGCAGAGAGATAGCTGAAGCATTGAAAATATTCAGACAACAAATTCTCAAGTCAGTGGGCCCTCCTCAGCAATAAGCGAGATGTTTTCTCTTCTAGCTTCTCCTCTCCTCCTTCTTTTCTTGAAATTGAGCTCATTGTAAACTAATTAAGGATCTTGTGTCAAGCACTTCCTTAATTAACATTTTAGTTAAAAGAAACGGTTACCAAGTGTAACCAATTTGTAAGCTATATAATGAGCTCTCTACGCCATTTTCAAGGGCTAGAACTCTTTTATTTTTGAAAGTGTAAAGGAGTAAAAAAACTATCAATACAAGAAGATATCTCTTTCTATTCCATCTGCTCTTGTTCTTTCATTGCTATCTGTTAAAAGTTATTGGATCATTAGTCTGTTTTACTTCAAGAAGCTTTGTATTCTTGTGGATGTCATCTCTGGAACTTTGTGTCTATGAAATAACATCTTGTGGTTTTAAATGCAAATGATTATGTTCTATATGATTCCCTTATGGCGTGAGTAAGGAATTATTTTGTTATCTATATTTCCTGAGAGTGTTATTCGCCCCCTCCCATTCCTTAATTCTTCTATCTTTTTGTATTTGATGATCTGTTGTATCAAACACTTTCATGATATCAGAGTTCCTCACTAAAACTACATGTTGTACATTTGTAAATAGGTTTTTGCCTTTAATAAGGGAACCTCTCCCATTAAAGAGGAGGGACTTTCTATCCCCTAACTGTTGCTTTCAATAAAGTCCTTATTTGACAACCAACGTTTTTGGCGACTCCACTAGGGATTCGTTTTGAACGTATTCCAGTTTTATGAACAATTTCTTGATCATTCTTTGATCTGCGACTCTACGATTTACTCGTGGTAGGAGAGCCCTTGGTATTGAAGATTCTCAGTTTCAGCTCTTAGAGCAGCAAGGTTTCCCTCTTCCTTCAACAAGGAGAAATAGAAGAGCTTGTTCCACAAGTATGCCTCCTATTGAAAATAGAACCCTGTGAGTGGTATCCTCCGTAACAACTCGCACTAATCTTCGTGCTTTAGTTCTTTTTGGTGTTTCAGTTCCCCTTCAAGCAGTCTTTCCAAGGATGGTAGTTCCATTACCTTGGGGCCATCATGTTGGGCCTCTTGCCCTTCCTCAGCCTTTGCATGAGTTACCCAGGGGTAACAGAAAGAACTTCCCCAAGTTCAGAGGTGATGGCAAGGTGCACCCTGATGAACATATTGCAGCCTTCATAGTTGCATGTGGAGTCCTCGGAGTTAAACATGAAGATGTCTTGGTGAGGATTTTTGTAGAAAATTTGCAAGATAATGCAACAAATTGGTTCTATCATCTTCTTACTGGGGCCATTACCAATTGGACCACGATGAGGACAAGATTTGAGAACCTGTTTCAAACCTGCAGAGGATGTGCATGTTTTGCTGGCCCAGATTTCTCAAATAAAGAAAGAATCACAAGAGCCCATGAGGGAATTTGTGGCCAGGTTCAACAAGTTGATTAACAAGATCCCACTAGACACTCGTCTTGTAGATCAAATTCAAAAATGTTTCTTCCTGAATGCTCAATTGCCTGAAGTTAGTTATGCATTGAGAAGAGCCAACCTTGCAACATTGGCTGAGGATCAGAGATTAGTTGTTAGCGTTGAAGATGACTTGATCATGTCTGGTAAGTTGAAAAGAGATCCTTCCAAATCTAGAGCTTCTTCCTCTTCTTCTACTCCTAGAGCTAATACAGATCCATTAGTGCAAAAGCTTTCTAATGACCTCATTTCCATCAAGAAACAATTGGCTCAACACGCTCCTTATGCAGATGTTCCAAGGAGGAATTTTCAGCCTAGAAATCATTTGCCGTCCTCTCAGACAAGGTTGGCAATTGAGGGGCCACCCATCAAGGTCCCTGTTAATGCAACTTGTGAGGTTGAAGAACCTAAAGATGAAGAGATTAATGAAGATTGTGAAGAACCTGAAGAAGAGGCTGATGAAGAACTGGAGGAACTTGAGGGATCTCAAGTCAATTTCTTCACCACTGAAGGTGTTGATGAAGAGGATGATTATGATGAAGTAGTAGCAGATATGAATAGTGAATCATACACTGTCATGACTCGGGAAGCAGACAAATAAGGAGAAAGTGATGCAACCCGCTAAGAGGTCTAAGGAACATCCCACGACTATCCCCGTTGTTGCAAAAAGAGGATCTCCTATTCCCACTGCATCCACACAGAAGGTGAGTTCTGCTAATTCTTCTTTTCCTAATTCTACTACTAAAGCTTCTTCTTCTCAACTCCTAAACCTGATAAGCCTAAGATTCCTAGTGATGATAGCCCATCCACCTCTGGATCTTTTGATATCATTGATCACCTTAAGAAAACAAAGGTTCAAATTTCAGAGGCTGAGTATTATCAAACCCACCCTAAAGCCTTTGCCAAAATGGTCCACTTTGTCAATTCCCATTCCAAAACTACCTCTAAAGGCCTTTTACCTACTCCATCCTCTACACCCCAACCAAATCTTGTAGCTGCAGTCACCTCACCTAATGAGAAAATCAAACCTTTTTATGTGACTCTTCTTATAGTAGGCCATAAACTTAGCAACTGTGTCATAGATTCAGGAGCATCAGATAATGTAATGCCTACCAAAGTGGCTCATGCTTTGGGTCTTACTCTCACACACACTTATGGGTCATGCTATTCTATGGAGAGTAAGGAGGTGCCTTTGGTTGGAAGGATTAAAGATGCACAAGTAGCTTTTGCTACTTTACCAGAGAAGAAGGTTTTGGCTACTATTCTGGTAGTTGATATCCCTCCTTCATATGGTATGTTGTTAAGTAGGAATTTTTGTAAGGATGTGGGAGGAGAGATTCAAATGGATTGGTCACATGCCCTTATACCAGTCAATGGAAAGATGAAGAAGTTATTTCTGAGAAAGCAATCTGAGTATATTGTGCAAAAAACAGATGATCCCAAAGCACAAATACTCTATGAGGATATTGGACATGGTAACTATATGATTATGTCTCTGGAGGAAACTAAACTTCCCAAAGAAGTACTTCATGATCCTAATGGTGTTTGGAATCTAGAATTTGATGGAAGCTGCTCCTTAACCGGTTCTGGAGCAGGTGTGGTATTGATATCTCCTGAGGGAAAAGTTCATCCTTTCTCATTCAAGCTACAATTTGAAAATACCAATAATACGGTAGAGTATGAAGCCCTCATCCTTGGACTTAATGTGGCAAAAGAAAAAGGTGTGAAGAATCTTCTGGCTTGTGGAGATGCAGAGCTAATTGTTAAACAAGTCAGAGACCTTTTCCAAGTAAAGAATAGAAGGTTGAAGCATTACAGAATCAAGTTTGGGATTCTATTGAATTTCTTGATGCCTTCTCCATTGAAGCTATACCGAGAGAAAAGAACACCAGGGCTGATTCACTAGCTATCTCAGGATCATTGTTGATACCTCACCCTGATTTCTCTCAAGATAAATTCACCATTGAAATGATCCATAGGCCAAGTGTGCCTGATAATGCAAGTAATTGGAAAATTTTCAATGATGATCAACATTTGCTTTCTTTCTTGGAGCTCAGGGATAACTTTGAACAATTGTACTTTGAAGGAAGTAACAATTTTCCTCGTGAGAATGTATCTTCCCATGAGGAGGGTGTCAAAGAGGAGACAGATCAAGATGGGTGCATCAAACTCAAAGGTAACAAGATTCCTAAAGGGCTGGTGAGTTTGGAGGAATTGTTTGATAAACATGACAGGTATGTTAAGTCTAAAGCTTCTACAGGAGTGTGGAAATCACGAGTATGAAAAGATTAACATTGGGAGCTCTGCTGACCCCAAAATGGTGAACGTTGGAACATGTTGTACACAAGAAGAAAAGAAGAAGGTGGTGAACCTCTTAAAAAGTATAGGGATGTTCTTGCATATTCATATGAGGATCTAAAAGCTTTCCAACCAAAGGAAATGCAACATTTCATTCCTCTCAAACCTGGGATTAAACCTTTCAAGCAAAAGCAAAGGCAGTACAATCCAAAGATTGCTGACACCATTTTTCAGGAAATACAAAAATTATTGAAAGCTAAAATTATCTTCCCCATTCACCATTCGACATGGATTGCCAACATTGTGCCTGTCAGGAAGAAAAATGGTGAGATTCGTATCTATGTTGACTTCAGGAATCAATCGACCTCTTTGAAGGACAACTATCCTCTACCCATGATGGATCAAGTTCTGCAAGTCATTACTAGGTCTAAAATGTTGTCCATGCTTGATGGCTTCTCAGGGTATAATCAAGTGGAAGTTAATACCACATATCAACACAAGACTTCCTTCACCACCCCCTAGGGTACTTTTACCTACAAGAGGATGCATTTTGGACTCATTAATGTCGGTGCCACTTTTCAAGGGCTATGGACTTGGATTTTGGAAGTTTGAAAGGAAAATGTATTGTTGTGTATCTAGATGACCTGACTGTGTTTTCCAAAACTAGAGCAGATCATTTTCAACATCTGGAAACAATTCTCTTGAAATGCAGAGAACATGGGGTTTCTTTGAATCCCAAGAAATATGTCTTTTGTGTCACAGAGGGAAAATTGTTGGGGCATGTTGTCTCTAAAGATGGAATCAAAATTGATCCCAATGGGTTCAAGCTATTCAATAGATTCCTCTTCCCACAAGTAAGAAGGGAGTGCATTCTTTCTTCGGTAAGATCAACTTCCTGAGAAGATTCATTCCTAATTTTGCAGAGCTAACTTTGAATATCTCTCAAATGATGAAAGGAAAAAAACGTTTGGCTGGTCCTCTGAAGGGAAAGAAGCTTTTGAAGGTATAAAAAAGGCTATTGCTAGGACTCCTATCTTAGCATGTCCAGATTTTAGTAAAGATTTTATTATTTATTGCTATGCCACAGAAAGCACCCTGGCCGTTGTATTAACCTAGAAAGATTCTGATGATCATGAGCTCCCAATTGCATTCATGAGCTACATTCTGAAAAATCACGAGTTGAAATACACCATGATGGAGAAGCATGCTTTCGCAGTGGTTAAAGCTGTCAAGCAATTTCAATTTTATATTCTTAACTCTCACTTTGTGGTGCTTGTGCCTGATACAACCATCAAGTCTATTCTTACGCAACAAGAATTTGGAACTAAGAGAGGAAACTGGGTAGCAAAGGTTCAAGAATATGATATTGACATCAGACCAACCAAACTAGTTTGGGGTAAAGGCTTGTGTGAACTCATTGCTGAAGGAGCTGGTCATGAATTACCTAAGGAGGAGGTTGATGTTCCTATTGTTCTATTTCTCAGCTCGACAGATGAATGGTATGTTGATATCGCTCATTTTCTCACCTATGGGGAGTGTCCTCTAACTTGATTGCCAAGGAGAAGAGAGCTATCAAGCTAAGATCAGCCTAGTCGTGTTGTGGGAGAATGCTTTGTTCAAACATGGAATGGATGGAAGATTTCTGAAATGCGTTGACAAAGAACAACAAAAGAAGCTTTTCTCAACTTTCCATGATCAAGCATGTGGAGGTCATTACTCGTCTGCATTACTACCCACAATATTCTTCATGCTGATACTATTGGCCTACCTTGTTTAAAGATGCATCAAAATGGGTTGATAAATGTGAAGCTTGTCAGACTTTTGTGGGAAGACCCAAATTGGTTGCCTTGCGCTTAAACCAGTTGTGATTGAAGAGCCCTTTCAATAGTGGGGTTTAGATTTCATTGGAACACTCAACCCATCTTCAAGTGCAGGACATACTCATGTGTTGACTGCCACAGATTACTTCACTAAGTGGGTAGAAGCCATTCCAGTAAAGAGTACTACTTCTGAAGTAGTATGTAATTTTATCAAAGAAAACATCTTGGTAAGGTTTGGAGTGCCAAACAAGATTGTGACTGATAATGCTTCAAATTTTTCTTCTACTAAGATGATGGATTTTTGTTATGGATATGGCATTTCCCTTGCTCACTCTTCAGATTATTATCCTTAAGGGAATGGACAGGCAGAATCAACAAACAAGAATCTGGTGGCTATAGTAAGGAAACTAGTTAATGAATCTCAGAGGAACTGGCACAAGAAACTCTATGATGCTCTTTGGGCAGATAGGATTACACCTAAAAGAGCTATTGGGATGTCCCCTTTTCAAGTGGTGTATGGTGTGGAAGCCCAATTACCAATGCAATGGAGCTACCAGCTTTGTACTTAATGAAGGCCATTGAAGACACTAGCTTCAATGATTCTTTAGATAAAAGGATCATGTATCTTCATAAGTTGAATGAAGACAAGCTATAGGTTATTGATAGGATATTTGCCCACTAGCAAAAGGTGAAATCTCTGTTTGACAAGAAGGCGGATCTAGAGATTTCAAAGTTGGAGACATTATTTTACTGTGGGATAAAAGACATGAGCCTCGAGGAAGCCATGGTAAGTTTGATTCTCTTTGGCTCGGTCCTTTCAAAATCAGGCATTTTGCTAGTGAGAATTCTTTCTATCTTGATTACATGGATGGTTCCTCTCTCCCACTTCCTTATAGTGGGTAGTACCTGAAATTGTTCAAGTCCTAGGTGAATAGGAAGTCTCTTTGTATATTATGTATAGGGTGTGTTGGCATTTCCCTTGCCTTTGGTGTGTTTCTTTTCCCTGTTTGTGTGTTGTCTTCTGTATTGGTTTTCTTTTGGACTCGTGGCCCAATGGATAAGGCATTGGTCTTCTTCCCCTAGGTCTTCTAGAGTTCTTGCCTTGTCTCGTTCTTCTAATCTAGCCAAGTCATCCCCAGAAAGAGCCAGTTGTTGTCCTCTCAAAATTTCCCCTCTTTTGAAAGTCAAAAATTGAAAATTTTGAGTTGACACCCTTTAGTGATGTTCTAGTGAAGTGAAAAGTTGAGGAGATAGTAAAAATTCATGTTTTTGGAGTCATTTTGGTGATTTGCGGGTCTGTGGACATTTTGTCCCTCATGTCCCAAGTCTACCGGCCTTTGTTCCCGATCGGCCGCATTCCCGAAAATATTTTAACTTTCGGTTCTATCGAAACTTTTCAGTCTGTATGTTCCAAGTTTGTCTGGGGCTTTTGTTCCCCAATCACCCGACATCGGCCGGATCGGGTCCTTCGTGTACTTTTGTCCCATCTGTCCCAAAAGCGTTTGTGCCTTCTGTCCCAATTTCCCCATCAACCGCCAGATCACGTCTTCGTGTCCCTTGCGTTTCCAAGTTTCTGGACCACTTGTGCTCATTTGGCCCACTTGACCCACATCGCCGGTGTGTCGCCAGATCGCGTCTTCACATCCCTCATGTCCCAAATGTACCAAAGACCATCCAGAAAGTTTTTTCCGCTCTTCCCGATTCTTATCTTTTTAAGTCGATGCAATATGAATTTAATGCACATTTATGACCTTCTCTCTCCTAAATGGCTATTTAATGGGACTATCCTCTATGCATTTGACACACTGCTCGCTTGCCATCATTTGCTCGAATCCCTGCAATTAAGATCATTTGCTCATGCTCCCGTTCCCTTTGCATTTTTCATTGTAAATTTGATCCTTGAAGGTTGTTTCTCTGTACACTACAAACATGAAGATTAAATTCCAGGGTCAAGAACAGTTTCACCTCTCGAGTCCTCTGTTCCCGATATCGGGGATAGTGAGGTTCGACACTGGATTTTGGGATTTTTGGAACAGATTGACTAGCCCTAATCCTTCCCCCATGGCACAAATGATCAATGACAACGGTCTTGCGTATGCGGCGGGTTTCCCTATCTCTGTATAATGTGCCGACACCGTGCTCGCCTGTGGGGCTCATTTTAACTCTGGACACCAAAGAATTGTCTAATGTGCATGGGGAGCTGATTGCCAAATTGGATGTTGCTTGCCATTTCTACTGCTCTACGGATTCCAGAAGTTGAAGACTCCATCGTTATCACTCAGGCTCAAGCTCAGACTCTATTCGAGCAAGACAGTGATAAATATAAGGCAAGGATAGCAAAATCATGGTTGAAGAACCCTAAGAAGGGAGTGTCCTGACTTTCCAAGGCATTATTTAGGGCTGATTTCAATGAAGAGTTGTCTGATTTCATCATTTTGCTAGCTCGTGTCATGGGATTTCCCTCTACCAATGAATTTCACTTCTGGATGTGCCCTCTCATCAACATCGTCTACGAAGGTAGTTAGAACATAAATTGGGCAGAAATCATTTGTATAAATTTGACAAAGCAATTGTCTAATGTACAACAAACTAAGAAGTTCTATATGACTTCTTATCTCATGTATTCCCTAGCAACATCCCGGTAGTGGTTTGGATTCACATACATGGAGGGCTAGAAGGATGAACCCATTTATGCATACTGCCCTCAATTCACCCTTGAAACTAGCAACCACAACTTCAGGAGGGTTAATGATGCCTTTACCATGTATATTGTGAGGCTCTTAGAAGGTGATACTGCTAGGAGATTTTCTGATGAGGCCATGAACCTGATAGCAAAGTATGGAGCTTTCTTCATTCAGTTCAAGAGGTTTTCATATATCAGGTTGGCTGGTTATGAAAACACACCTCTCAAGCTCCCCATGTTTTGTAATGACAAGATGGCTCTAATTGAAGTATGCAGGCAATTGGATAAATTACATAGAACCTGCAGGGACAAGAAAATCTCTGGTTTGCATTTCCCTATTTCCTTGGGTAACTATACATGTAAAACAACCTTGGATGCTCAAAATATAGAAAGGGCCCTTGCTCCCATCACTGTCCACTTTTTCAGGCCTAGGACTGTTTAGCAACATAGCCTCGGCTCCAAAACTCCATAGTATAGTCCTGCACACTTTGACCATTGCCTTGTCTAAAATACTACCATTTAATCATTTGGTCAATCTTGTGGCCAATAGGATATAAGTTAGCTCTAAGTAATTCTTTAAATTCTTGCCAAGATTTCACAATAGGTCGCTTCTTCTTTTCACTAGTGGTTAGATGGTTTCCCACCAAACCAGAGCGTGTCCCTCCATTTTGAGACGTGCAAAGGTGATCCTCTGTGCCTCAGTGACATTATGGATGCTAAAGTAGACCTCTAACTATTTTAACCATTTATCAAGCAACTTCGCATCTACTTGTCCTTCAAAACTTTTAATATCAACTTTCGTCTCAACTTTAAAAGGAGTATGATCAGATTTTACCTTTTCTCTTGTGTTTGAAGTCTCTTCTTCATGCTCTTCCCCATAAATTTCCTCATGGTGGCTCCTTCCTATGCCAAACTTTTCTGGCTAAGCCTCGAACCACCGAGTCCACGAGTCTTGTTTAATGTGTTGTCTTCTATAAATCAGCAAGCTCTTCTTGCGCTTCCGAACTTCCTATCCATCATGGTCTCCAAAGATCTCGATTCTATGGACCAAGTTCTCTTCCTCCATTTGTCCCCAAATTCTATGTTTCCACTTATTTGTAGAAATTTCTGGATCGCAAGGTAAAGCCTCTTTGCCTTTAGATCTCATCATTGTCATACAAATCCAAGAATGAATACCACAGTCCTAGATAATTTTTAGCTCTGATACCAAAATGATCTGTAAACTCTTCAACTTTGGAATTATCCACAGAAACACAAATAAACGATGTTGTTCTACTTTCTATTAGAAAATGACAGAGATAGCTAGTGAATGAATTTTGCTTATGCTTAGAATCCACAATTGCAGGAAAGGGAAGAATTTAAGCTCATAAACACCAACAAATTTTATCTTGGAAACCTCTAGAGGAGGAAAACCAGTCAGGAAGGATAATTTCTCTTTCTTCCCACTTTTATTGGCCAATTCAAAATAACAAGTACAGAATTTACAATAAGTATGAAAGAGAAGTAGATAATATCTCACACTTCCTCCCAAATACTTGCTTGCTCTGTCTCAACACTCCTTTCTTCTACAAAACACAATTCCAACACTAAGAACTTCTTGCTCACTTACTTTCATGCTTTGGTGATCCTATTCTCTTCTACAAACATGTATTTATAGTCTTTCCTATGTCCTCCCGTGCACTGGAGAATGGGAAAGGTCATGGAGGAGAAGAGGTATGAACAACTATCCGAATTCTAGGTCAAGCTCATTTCATATTTTTGTTTTCTGTCCGAAAGAGCCAGGATCTGTCACCCAATGCAGATTGATGGTCCTAGATCACGCTGCTTTGTCATGGGCGCGGTTTTATAATCACGCTCTGCACAGCAGTGGCGCCTTGTTACTAAAAAGACAGAACCTCTGTGTTTCATTTTTCCTTCTTCGTGTTGATTGTTTTGATGAAGTAGATTCATTTTGGATCCCTATGGATCAATAGGAGATATAAGACAACACAAAAACACAACCAAATTGTGGTAGAGTAACATACCGCCACAATATTCTCCATTTATTCTACTATTTTTATCTATATGAAAATGACATCAAACAAACAAACCTTTTCCAAACCCAAAGAGATGAGAGTAGAGGTTTCTATGCAAACAGACAAACAACATTTTATACACAACAATGACACCAATACATGACAAATGACAAGCTTACTCATACCATTAGGGTGTAAAACTTCTCAACAACACTTACCACCAACCATAATCAAGCAACACATTTGTCATATTCACCATGAATATAATCAATCAAGTGTGAGAAAAAGAGTGCATAAAATTGATAATGCATCACTTTTCACATGTTAATAGAAGTGCCATATTGTCCATATTCATAATCCAATGAAAATGAGGGTTATCGTGTTACCTAAACCAATCACTTTGCTAAAATGAAATCCGCTTTTTACCTCTTCACTCTATCGCATCCATCATATACGTAACCCCACTGCGGGGAATTAAATATTTTATCTTTTTTTTATCGGATAAAGGTAAGGGTTTTGAAAGGTTCCCATAACCTTGTATGACAATAAGAATATATAACAGTCTACTAACCCAAATTAAATAGACAAAAATATGGGTTCGAACAAAAATACCCTACATTGCTAGTCAACTATTATTACAAAAAGAATCAACACGAAGTTAGAAAAAGTTCCGACATAGCTCCACACAACTAGACAACCGTAACAAACTTTAAACATCGGTGGCTTTGTGATTCCCAATACCACCCATTCCTTTTGAAGTTCAATAACATTTCCTATTAGGGCTTCATCTCTAGCACTTTTCTCTTACTTCTTTTGATATCCTCTAGTTCTTGAACTCGGCCCCTGTATATACTCCATGCCCTTCCTCTTCTTGCTCAAACTCTGTCACTCACTATCTTTAGAGACACCGTCTTTTTACCCCTCTCCTCTCTCCTATCACTAACTTCGCATCATGTGCTCCATCTTTTCTATCTCCTTAGTTTGGTTATTTTCTAGAATCTCCATTCTTTGTTCAATTATAACATCATTGGATTTGATCTTTTTAGGTTCCAACTACAACCATTTCATATCCTCCACCCTTTGGCTTCCACTACTGCACTTAGTAACCCGCGGTTGAATGTCAAAGGCTTTCTCCACAATGCACATTCTCCCTAAATGTCGCCATCTATTTCAAAAAGAGGCAAGGGTTTTGATTTCAAAACCTTTAAAACCCACACTGTCCCTTCTCTCTTAATATAAGTCTCCCCATCAACCGAAATGTCCCCAATTTCAATTTTGGGTTGCTTCTTCATGACTTCAAACCGCTTTAGGCTTACACGAGACAACACCTTTATATATTTGGCTTTTGTAACATTCTTCTTAAAATCAAAATCCTTATCTAAAAACTCCCACTATCATCGTTGCTTTAGGGGTTCAAATTCAACAAGCCTAGGATTCACCCTACCTGGACTTCCCTTCCCCCGCTCAAGGATTGACTTAGGGCCTCTGGATGTGAATCCAACTACAAGAGGTTGAAATACCTCTAAAACACACATAAACGGATTTGTAAATAAAAACCAAGAGCTTCAAAATAACTTATTTCTCATTCTGGAATCCACACTGATCTATTACATCATTACAATCCTCCTTTTATTTCATGTCTACTCTAAAAACCCTAAAATGCCAAAAATTACCTACTAGCAAAACAACTTAGATGGACCCCAAATTTTGCGTGCCAAATATGCCTTCATAAATTAGGGCTCATGCAAAATTTGGACTTATTCTAACAAGCACAACAAAAGTTATTAAAGTTCTAAGACCTAGTCAAAAGTGAAAAAAACATTACGAGCCAATTTTAGGCACCTAGATGAAGGAATATGGGCCCGAAAACATGCCAAAATGGGCACAACCTTGCAAGCAAAGTTGACCCTAGCATAGTATTAATATATATTTACCACCCTGTAAAATTTCAGACGATCCAATGGTCGGATCAAAAGTTATGGTCTCTGCAAGTTATGCTCCCGCATCACCTCCAATAATAGTCGGTTTGCCACTTGAAAACAGGGAAGGATCAAGTCTTGATGCAAATGTGTGTCAATCTAATCATATTGATAATCCATGACCGAAGACTCCAAAAACATGAAAAGAAAGAGTGAAATGCTTACGATCATACCATGTCTAAAATGGTTCAATAACCCCAAAAAAAAAAAAAAAGTGGTGAGAGTGAATTTTTCTTTACTTACTCCGAGTGTAACATGCTTCATTATATGCCAACATACCCCTCCTCAAGGAAGGGGGAGAGATTATTGCATGATGCCATCTTCCATCTCATGGATACGTGCATTGGGTTTAAAGAAAGCCTCAACATCTACTCTCCAAGAGCTTAAATTAAATATATAATTTTTCGAAAATAATCTCTAATGCAATAAAATAACATTGGTATATGTAAGCCCATGTCGAATAAAGAAAATCAGACCTGGCAAATTGTGCGGGAGCAATCAAAATCGCAGCAAGTTTTGGCGCCCTTATTAACTAGCTCGCAGTGACTAGGGTTTAATCTGCCACCTACGTAGATCTCATATAACTGAATTCTCCAGGGTAAATTTCTGCCGATCTACTGCACATTTTTTATTACAGCAATGTATTGTTAAGTACTTGCACAAATTTCTAAGAATGGCGGTTTACAGAAACAGATAATGGCTTTGAAGTAAATATTATAGAATTCTGACTCAATTCGGCATTAGCTTATCAAGTCAGACCTAAATTGTGTCAGCTGTGACCATATTTTAACCTAATCTTCAGGGCTTCCTCACTTATCTATGAAAACATTATGTTTTTATTATTCTTTATTTATTTTTTGACTGAACAAACAATTTCAGAGTATTTGTTTGATGCCAGCGAGCCTGCGAATTTTTTATATCCATTGCTTTTTAGTTCATTAAAAAGGTGAAGGTAAAGATTGTTCCTTTTAGTTTACTGTCAAGCCAAATGACAAGAGACAGTCCTTTTGAAGCTTACAAGGTGATTTCTTTCCTTTTATCTTGTATATTGTTTAAAATTTGTTTTCCGAGTTTAGTGCTCGTGACCAAACTTGGGAGTCAACTGGTCATTGCCTATCCATTTATGCCCCGAAGGCCCAGCTGCAATTATGAAATTGTTTATTTAAGGTCATAGGCCAAGCCAGGCGCAAAATGTGGTGTAATAGACCCTTCTTGTGGAAGTCCACTGGGAGATTTCTTTCCAATTACCTTGTATATTGTTTGAATTTGCCCCCTTTAACCAAGCTTGTGACAAATCAAGCCTCGTCAACCCATTTGAAGCTTGGGAGGTATCTTCACACGGGCAAAGTCAGTGTGGCTTTACTTTCGAGCAAGGAAGTTGTCTTACGTAATGTCTGGGACGAACAAAAAAGCTGAACTACTGGTTTACATGTTGAGTGCATTTACGTTTGTGCCAATGTTTTTGAACTGCTTTCAATCTGGATTTGAACAAATTGAAGAAACTAGTCATAGAACTCCTTCAGTGGTTGTTTTCACATAGACATTTCATTCTCTGTATAAAACACTCTGTGACTGATGGAACATATCAGATTCATTTTCCTTTACATCTTCATTTTCTCATCACTTCATATACTGGAGATAACAAATATGGGTATATGTTCTAATCAGTGCGCCTTTAGTATGGTTTGTGTTATGTTGTACCCAATGTACTCTTGGAAAGACTAAAGTTTTTGGCGTTACAGTTGTAGGGACTAATAACATGAGATAATTTGCTTGCCATATTGTGTATCTGAAGAATGGACGCAAAGGGAGGTTCAGCAACTATCAAACCTATTCATAAAGCAGATGTCCACAGAATTTGTTCTGGACAAGTTATTCTAGATCTTGCAAGTGCTGTTAAGGAACTTGTAGAAAATAGCTTGGATGCAGGAGCAAACAGTATTGAGGTTCGATTGAAAGAGTATGGAGGAGAATCCTTTGAGGTTGGAGATAATGGATTTGGTATTTCACCAAACAATTACCAGGTATTCTCAAGATCTTACAGCTGCTTCAAGCCTTTTGACCTAATCTTACTCTAGATGATCTCACATAATGAACTAGTTTCTAGCTATTCAGGAACTTCACATAACAGATTCCAAATGTACAATTGTAAAAGGTGTGTGCGGGTACAATTTTTTTAAAAATAATGTTTTTTCTGAAAGTTTGGCAATACAATATGAAACATTATTCCGACTTTAATTCTGGTTCAAATCTCTTGATTTTTTATTATTGTTTAATGTTTAGCCTGGGCATAGAATTTCTAGAGACAATAAGCGCAACTTGTGGCAAGTCTTTTTGCTGATCGGGTAGTTTTCTATTTAATGCTTTTGCCTCCTTACGCTATCTAACCGGGGCTATACCATAGCAGTATAAGTTTTTTTAGAATGGGTTGTAGATTTGTTTTAGATGCACACAAATTGTTTCCCACACCATTCAGACACTCTGCACAGATCCCCGCTCAAACCTAGTAAAAACTATGTCAGAGCCACATTCCTCTTTTTTGTGACCTCGTTCTCGCAAGAAGGCAATTGATGCAATTCCCATCACTATCACTTCTTTTTGCCTCCCAAAATTAAAAATTCAGTGTTCAATTGGAAAACGAGAATAAAACGTTAGTTATTGAATAAAATGGAAAACAATGGGAATAATTTTAAAATAGTATCTCGAGTTTTTGTGTTTTTCTTCAGTTTTTCCTGTTTTAAATCCAAGTAATTGAAAAAGATTTAAATTCCAGCCACGCCATGTCATTGCTGTGCAAGTGTCGTGCTGCTACTACGAGTTGTGCAAATGGTTGTATTCCTGCAAAGCTAGACACCTGAAGTAGGGCTATTATTAATTACTGTTAGGGTTGGCCGTTGATAATTATTCTTACTTCCCACAAGTTGTTTATTTAGGAAATTCATTAATTTTAATTCCTTACTAATAACATCTCATTTTGTGCCACTGGTCTGCACATTATTTTTACGACTGGATAACATAATTTGATTGCACCAGAAAGAGAAATAATAATGAGCACAAAGGACACCTTTTGAAATATGGTGACTCTTTATAAAGGATGGCGAGACTTGACAAGTTGGTCTGTACTTCAACACACCTGTCAACTCTATCCACATTTTGTAAGAGAGAGATTATATTGATGTCCATAAATGACCAAAAGTAGGTCAATGGGACTTGAGGATACAACAATTAACAATAGAGATTTCTAGGAAGAGAGAGTCCCAGAACCAAATAACAAAAGTACATAAGACAAATAAAGTAGTGTGCCACTAACACAGGTGGTAATGAAATCAATACAAATAGCAATGAAGGGCAAAAAAATCCCCTAAAGCATGTGCCGGTGAATACTGGAAGGAAATATCATCAACTATCTTTGTCTGTGCTTGAAGTGGAGGAGTTGTTTATGCCATCATTGATTCTTGCGGAGGATCTGAAAATGTTGGCCGGGAAAATCCAAGGTTGGAGGGGCTAGGTTGGGAGATCCTAGGAGGAAGCAAAGTGCTTCCTCTAGAATCTCCCCTAACATCCAAGGCCGGTGTAGCTCTTGTAGTAGAAAAGAAACCTGTACTGCGACTCTATCCTTGTGGTCTTGGGGCGGCTGGTAGGTAGTAGCTCCACGTTGCCTAGAAGGCACGAGACACGGTAATGGGAGGGAGTAGAGCCACGAGGCCGACAAAGGACATGTTGAGGGATCTAAGTAATTTGAGTAGTAATGGTGCGTGAGAGAAGTGCTGCCTAATTGATCTATTAGCTCTGATATGTGAAGTACTGGTGTCTAAAGGGCACTTAATGCTGCTTGTCGCTTGAGTGGGTTGGAAAAAGAGTTGATCAACATGGGGGCTTTATAGCCTCTAGATTCCCTATAGGGATTTGCGATAGAGGGTGGTGGCTTTATGCATAACGAGCTAGGCACTACTGGTTTTGATATCTAAAGAAAGTAGATAGAGTATTGTCCGAGTCCCTGTAGAGGTAGTGATATCATCCTCGGATCTCATAATAAATTGGGCATCTGAAAATGAAATGTTCCTCGCTTCCACCTTTTGATGGACAAAAACGACGAGAAAACAATCCTGTTGGAGAATGTGATGATTAATTTCGACCCTTAACTTGTGAGATAACACTCTCATTTGGCTGCGGGGAATCTCACGCTGTGGGACCAGTGGTGTTGGAGATGGTGAGGGTGACGAATAATATCATCCACCACCTGTAAGAAATGTTCGACGTAAAAAACAAGCTTGGGGTCAATGGCTCAATGGGGGCAATTTAGGTGGCCTAAATATATTGTATGTAGATGTCCTTTCTAACATCTTTGGTGATGACGTCCTTTATGGGAAGGAGCCCAAGAGGCATCTAGGAGTACGTGAGATGGGGTAGTCTATTAATGAAGATGCCAATGGAAAGGAGCAACCTAGTCTCAAAGTACCAACAATGTCGGCATTTGGTGGGACCAATGAAGAAATACTTCTGAAGAGCAAAGTTTTAAGTATGAATATCTTTCACAACCCAAGCTGTGGTCCCTAAGGATCTAAGTCCATGGATGTACAAAGTAAGCTTGAAGATAGTCTCAAGGCATAGCAGTTGGGCGGAAAATTCAGCTTGGATGATGCATTGAGGAACTGTCAATTTACAATAGATAATGTGCTGCAGCATGAGAGTTTGGTCTCTCTCAAAATGAGCCCAATCAATGACTCCCAAGCTAGGTCCCTAGACCTCTTAGCCGTATAAAACGTTAGGCTTGATGATTGTGTCAAAAAGGCATAACTTGGAAGGGATGTCCTGGAAGTGGATTTGGAAACACTAACGCTCCAAGACAGAAAGAGAAGGATACCTCTTGTAAAAACATAGGTGAAAGTCATGCTTTATGCTAAAGGGTGGACTAGAAAATTGGACCCCCCAAGTATGTATAAGCCGATGTGATCTCTAAAATTTCCCTTTGAAGAAACATTGGAATTTGGAAAGAGAACACTTGGAAATATTAAAAATCATGACCTTAGTTTTACTAAGGTTGACCACAAGTTGAAGATCACGAAACAAACAAGGGCATCAAGATGTCGTTGTAAGCCCTTACAGAGTGTTAAAAATCATAACATCATTGACAAAAAGAAGGATATCTATAACCATAGTTCTAAAACTTGTACTTAAACATTACTTGCAGCCCCGAATTTTGACTTATACTTTGACTCGGAGTTTCTTGACAATCACTTGGCAACTTGATGACTACTTAAAAACCATATAAAATTACAAAATGAACTTAAATAACATGTAAACCTTTGTTAAATGACACAAGATAGAATGTAGAGATTGCATAATTGTATATTCTATTAATTTTGACTTAAAAAGTACAAAGTACAATTCACAATGCTCATAGAGTCGAGACTATAGTGACATAGTCATCAATGTGCCAAAATATATTAATATGAAATATACAATCATCTCCAATGCCTAGTATAAGTCTTCTACCCCATGGAAGTGAAAGGAAAGATTCCTTCTCTCTGAATTGCATTGTCACTAGTCCCTTTGGACCTCGATGCCTCTACGCTCTCGATGCTTGTGCTTCCTCTACTTCCTTCTCCAACGCTGTGATCTCCTCGGCAAACATGGGCTCCTTTACATCAACAATCTAGTTGGCATTGGATTGATATTATCCAAGTCAATTGCCTCATGACTTTGCCCCCTTCACTCAAGTGATGTGAAGATGAGGCTTGTATTGCACAAAAACAAGGTCATTGGTATGTTGTGTTGTCAACTTGTTGCGCTTCTTTGTGTGAACAACTTCAAACATGCTCCAATTACATTCACATCCATAAGAGCTACGTGGCTAGCACAAAATGTGGATGGTTAGTCTTTGAAGATTCAATACTTTGCACCATAATCTTCCCACCACAAACGTGCAAATTTGACGTTTTTAATTTTGTAAGTCAACTAGGTTTGAATAATTGAAATAATTCTAGTATCTTGAGTAACAAGACTAAAAACAAATGACCCAATTTGTTTTTTCTTGGCCAAGAGGTGTTTCTTATTTTCGCACATATGAGTCTAAGAAAAAGTCTCCCCTTCGACCAGTAAATATGTAGTTCCTATAAAATTTCATTTTTAGTTTCTTCGTTAGTGACCATCCCGCCTATGCATGTATTAAGGCCATCCATAATGTCTCGTATTGGTTTTAAATTAATCGAATAGAAAAGTTTGGGGTTCAAATAATAGGTTGTTGCATGTATATGTCGGTGGAGTTACTTGTTCCATCTTTGATCAATCAAACACCAAATGGATTCATATTTTCTTTTATTTTTCCATAATAATTTGCTATGGCCTCTTTGACTAGGTCCACGGCCTCATACAAATAACCCATTAGGTTTTTCTCCCCATCCACAAACTATAAAACTCTAACCAAGGCTTTGACACCTAAAACAAAAGAATGCACAATTTTAAAATCAAAATTAAGAGAAATTTTAAATTTTAAAGCAAATTTTTAATAACAAATAGATGGTAATTAAAAAAATAGTTAAGCTTACCGTGCGCTTCATAAACACATCATCAAAAATGGTCTTCACGACCCTTTCCCATTTCAAAGCTTCTAAAGATAGAAGACTCCAATCACCGTGTTGCTCACAAACATCTCGCTTAAGAGATCTTAGTGATGTTACGATCACGATGAAGGTTGTGGCAAATCATGTGACTCCCACTCGCACAAGGTTCTTTTGGTTGGTGCGCTCTCTCATCAAACTTAGCACCCAAGGGTGATTGTAGATGAACTTTGTGATATTTCTTTCCTCTTCAACCACATTCTTCACCCATGTCATCTTTCCTATGTCCTCAAGTAGGAGATCAATGCAATGGGCTGCACAAGGGGTTCAAAAAGTGTAGGGTGTTCTATGTTGGGTCGTTTTCACAACCTTGAAAACATTCTCCACACCTACTTCCATCCCCACCTCATCTAACATATCACACAAAGTGTTTGCATTTTCACTTGGTGGGATGCATCGGTGGACTTCAAGAAGATCAACCTATTCGCAAGGCCCAAGAAAGCAAAGTGTTCCACGAGTCTTGAAAGGAATATGGGTCTCGAGACGAGAGGACTAAGGGCCTAGGTTTGGGGACAAGTGGTGGATGGTGGCACAAATATATATATATATATATATATACTTGTAGTACTTGAAAAATTAGGTATAAAAAATGTGTAACGAAACAACAAACGAAACTTTGAAATACTAAACACATTGCATTGAATAGTGAAAATGCCAAATATCAATATATTAATACTTATATTGAAAATGATTATTACATTCAAAATTCAAATACAATTGGCCAGTGGCTCAATGCAATTAAGACTTGGCACTCACTCTAACTCTTGTTGTTACTTGTTGCTAATGTTGTCCCTCTTCTTTGCTAATGCTCTCACTCTTGCTCTCACCCCTCGCTCTTTTTTTAGAATGATCAGTGATTTGGAATGAGGTGTAACTCTTATTTATAGTTTTTTTGGAGTGCTTAGGGGGTGGGTGGGGCCCATTGAGTATTAGGGTTAGGGTTGGGGGCCAAAAATTATAAAATAAATTGTTTTTTTAAAGAACTTTATGACAGCCTTATGCCGGGGACGGTTAGGGAGTCTCTGGGACGGGTTGAGAGACTTCTAAAAGTCTCTCGACATCTTAAGGATTTCCCTAAGTCCCCAAAATTGGGGGACATCTCAAAAATGTCCCCTCTTTGAGTGAAACGCTTGGGGATGACCTTGTATGGTGGTGGCGATGGCGGGATGGCGGGGGAGGTTTCTAGTTGTCCCCAAGTCTTAGAGATGTCCCAAGTCTTCGAGACATCAATTTCAAATGGGATGTGTCTCCATGGAACATTGCAAGAAAATTAATCAATGTGCGCTTTTTCTCATCCATTCACCCATAAGGAAAAATGCCGCATTCTTTCTTTTGCCATGCTTTTTAGCTCTTCTATAATAGCTTGCATATGTTTGACAAAATTCTCCAACTAGACCACTTCATGAGGAGTAGCCATGAACCCTATCTTGGCAATAGTCAATGTTGTGGCTTAATTCTCCCAAAGATGGGATTTTCATTGCATTGAATGGAATGTTGTTGTAGTACCGAAAGTTTGCAATGCTATCCTTGCTTTATTGTGCACTTCCTGGTTCTAACTTTGCTACCTTCAAGTGAAGGTTGTGCTTCAGACTATTTCGAGGGACAATAAAAAGAATCCAAATTATCTTTAGTAAATGAGCCCCATCCTTGTCCACGACCCTTTGGAGTTAGGGAAATAGAAATGGCCTCAATCTCATAATATCTCTCGCTGCCCTCCTATTCACTAGGGATGCAAGTGCAAGTGCATATCACACAATTGGCTTCCATTGTCAATTCATAGTGCTTCCATGAAGGGTCATTAGACTTAGGCTTTCCATCGATAATCTGAATTGGATGGCCATGTCATTTTCAAACAAAGCAAAGCCTTATAAAATTGAAAAAATGTTTTAGACAAAAACCCTAGCTGCTAAGAAAAGGAAGTAGAAGATTCAAGAAATGAATATGAAACACTGAAAAACTCTAGGACCTAGCTCCTAGTGGCATGCTAATCAACAAAGAAGTAGATGTTAGAAACTAGAAACTTAGAAAGTAATGTTTTCCTACTTGTATGCTCTAAACATCTGATTTAAAACTTGCTGGTTTTGCTGAGTATAGGATGTATGTATTCATTGATATTCTGAAAAGCGTAGCTCAAATGTTGTGCCAATCGATCACACTCACTATATTCAGTAATTTATAGAGGAAAATACAAACACAAAGGAGTTTTTGGGATAAAACAATGTTTTTTGACTTGGTTGTTATGCTATAGTTGTCGAGTTGATAGGAGACACTTGGCGAGTTTTGCCGAGTAATGACGATGTGATTTTTTTTTTTGGATTGATAAACGCTTTTGACCGAGCTATGAATCGGAGGGTGTAGGCCCCTACCCAACAACAAGAGAAGGGAGGAGGAGGAAAAGTAGAGGAAAAGCTCATGCGAGCAGAAGGAAGAAATAAGACGAAGAGCAAAGGCACTAAATCCGAACTAGAAAGACGAAAACAAAAGCCGCGACAGAATGCCGAAAGTCACAAAGATGGATGAATAGGCTAACCATGAGATGTACACAGTGCAAAGCGCGTTGGCTGCCCCGAGCGGCGAAAGCAGAGATCGAAGGCAACGCTGGCTCGATCTTTTAATTCATTATGATGGTCGACAGCCGAATGCACAGGAAACAACGGGCCAATGTCAACCACCGTAGGAGACGCTGATCCAATGAGGGATGGAAATCCTGGGCAAAAGTGACCAGGTCATGATACTATCCGCAGAGCCACTAGATGTCACGGCTAGAACACAAAGCAAGTTCGCCGAGTTCCTCCACACATAGTAAGGATCGGGAAGGGCGAAGTCCACCAGCTATTCATGCAAACCAACCCTATGGACAACATAGATTTCGTCCTCCGCGACAAATTCGACCATGGCCGGATCAGGGTGCAGGAGGAGGCAAAAAGATACAAAGGTAGAAGCTATTTTCGAGTCCGTCTCCGGGACGTCGGGCGCGAAACGATAAGAGTCGCCAAAATTGTTTCAATAGCTTCCGCTTCTTTCGCGAGGAATACTTGAAGATAATAGAAAGGCGACGATGATCAATGGCAGAAGAGTCTGCTAGTTCCCTAAATTTTCCATGGAGGGCAACGAACGGGAAACCAACAAAAGCCATGGAAACCAAGAGTAGCGAACCAGAGAGACCAACAAGACAAAAGGCATGGAGGAAGAAGATACGAATGGTACTTAAAGAAACCATACCGCTCAATTCTCGGAACTATCTCTCTTTGGAAAGGATTGACGCGAGCCCTACCCAGGCCGTAGCGTCACCGGAAACTATCATAAGTGCGAGAAATCGATCGCAAGATTGGGCAAAAGATCCGCCGCCAAATTGGATTCTCGGTAAATGTGGTAGATTCTCCAATATTTGAGATTGCCAAGCCAAAATAAAATGGATTGAATAAGCGGATTAATATGCCAGGAGGAGGCGGAGCCCTTAGAGACTGCTGATGTAATAATTTGTGAGTCACCTTCGATAAGCAGAGAATCCCCACCCATCTTGAGAGCAAGTTTGACTCCTTCCAAGAGTGCTTGCACTTCCGCTAGATTGCACGAACAGTTGCTCAGAGGAAAGGAGCCCGCCAGAATGAGAGAGCCACCGCAGCACACGAAGAATACAACTGCCCCCGATAAACCCGGATTGCCTCTGGAGGCTCCGTCAAAATTAAGTTTCCACAAGCCTTTGGGGGAGGTTTCCACGAAGCTTGTTTCCTGCGAATGAGCTTCTCCACTTGGGAAAGGCCCCGTTTGACTATGGAACCGGATTTGGAATTTTGATAAGAGTCCAGACCTTTGAAATTCTAGCGTCCACAGAAGAAAACTCAGGGTTGTTCATGCTATTCTTGAAACAACTTCAGAAATAACAACTTCTAGTTTACTCGTAAAGGCCGGGAGCGAAGGCAGTACTTGATTACGGAAAAGACGCAAGTTCCTCTCCCACCAGATATGCCATAAAAGAAAATAAGGGGCCACCTGCCAGATTGAACTTAGGGAGATTTTGAACCTCATAGACGGCCAGGACAGAGAGAGTCTCCGATATTGTTGCAGTGCACCCAGGAGAGGTTTAGTTTGCCCAAAAGCCATTGCCAAACAAGATCCATGAAAGAGCAATGGAGAAAGAGGTGATCAAGATCTTCTTCCGCCTGACCACACATAACGCATTTGGTAGGGCCCCCATAGCCCTGTGGTCTTCTGGAAGTAAGCTTGTGTTTAGACTTTGTTTTTAAGAATTAGCCATCCGAAAATCACCACTTTTGGAGAGAGAGTGGTGCCAACAACTTAACTTAGGAAGATCGATAAAACCCGATTGAGTGAGGAGCGAGCGATAGCCATCTTTGACTGAGTAGGTGCTAGAGATGGAGCCAAGCCAGAGAAAATGATCCTCACAATCCTTGTAGGCCACTCTTCTCATGAGAATCTCCTCCGACAAAATAGAGCAATCCGAGGCCGGGACATCCAAGAGGGAGGGGTCTTTCCAGAGCCACGTTGGAGACTCGTCCGATGACGGAAGCCATAATTAGCAACATAAGAGCCCCATGACACGCTGGTTTTATTCATTATGTTGTTGAGAGGGGGAACCAGATTAAGCGGAGAGCACCCGTTCCAACTGTCCTCCCAAAAATTTACCCGAGTACCATTGTTGACAAACCAAGAGGCCGAATCGGCAATTAGAGTTCTGCATTTGCACATGAAATTCCAAATGTGAGAACCTTTAGGGAGTTCTTCACTGGAAAGGAGCAGCTCCGGTCTACCAGCCGCCAAATACTTGTGTGAAAGAACCTGATGAGCCAATTTTTGTGGGAAGGATATGAAGTTCCATACTAATTTGGCACCCAGAGCTATATTATGCAAAGCTAAATCCGCAATCCCTGCATCGCTGAAGAGATGGGAGATTTGACCACCTCCCATTTGACCAGATGGAATTTACGGTCTTCACTGTTCCCCTGCCAGAGGAAAGTTCTGATGATCTTTTCAAATTTCAAAAGCATCGAATGAGGAAGAGCTAGAACTGACAACATATAGACAGGGAGAGCGCATAGAATTGACTTAATCAAAAGCAAACATCCCGCTAAGGAAAGCCATTTCCCTTTCCAAGATTGGAGCCTGTTCGAGAAGGACTGCAGAAGATCTGTCCATAGGCTAGCTTTGCCAGCTCCAGAGAATAAAGGAATGCCCAAATATTTATGAGGGAGAGAGCCAGAAACAAAACCAAGGATCGCTAGAATCCTTCTTTGAACCGAGGAGGAACATCAAGAAGAAAATGTCGACTTATGGAAATTAATCACCCGACCCGCCGTTGCATTGGAGTAAGAATTGAGAATATTGGACAAGGCTCGTGCTTCAGGGACAATAGCAACCCCAAAGAGAAAAGTATCATCAACAAATTGTTGGTGTGTGAGAGGTGGTAGGTGGAGGAAGACAATAGTCCCGAAAGAGAACCAGAGGCTACAATGGACTTAATGCTGCGGCCCAAAGCTTCACCACCAAAATAAAAGGAAGGAAGAGAGGGGATCTCCCTGCCTTAGGCCCCTGCTGCTCTTAAAGAAACCTTCTGCAGAGCCGTTCACCAGAACCAAGAAGCAGGGTGAAGAAATGCAGTTAAAAATCCAATCACACAAAGGATTGCTGAAGCCCAAAGCCTGCAAGGATTTAAGAAGGAACCGCCAATTAATCCGGTCATAGGCTTTGCTATAATCCAACTTAATCATCATCCCAGGGGAAGAGTGTTGTAAGGAGTGGATAAGTTCATGGGAAATGATAACTCCTTCAAAGATGGATCTGCCTGGGAGGAAACCACTTTGCTCTTGCGAAACAATAGAGCAGAGGTAGGGACAAATACGGGAAGCAATAGCTTTAGAAATAATCTTGTACGAAGTGTTGCAAAGGGAAATTGGATGAAAGTCATCGAATTTATCCGGGGAACATACAAATGAATGTGTGATTGAGAGAACCTAGGGCTTTGCCTGTAGAATGGGATTCTTCACAACTTGCCAAATTGATGAACCAATTACTTCCCAGAAGTCTTGGTAAAAAGTAGCTGGGAAACCGTCTGACCAGGGGCTTTGTCTCGAGCCATAGAGAAAACAATTTTTCGTATATCCTCCAAAGAGAAAGGAGAGGACATACTCGTTATCAGCTTAGTTGATTAGTTTGGGAATTTGTTCTAGAAGAGGGGATTGAAAGGCCAAAGAAGAATGTGAATCATCGGATAATAGCTTTTGGAAAAAGGAAACCGCCTCCTCTTTGATTGCAGATTGGGAGGAGATCCACGAATCATCGGGTTGCTTGATGGCAGAGATATAATTTGAATTTCTCTTGCTTTTATCGAGGCGTGGAAAAATTTGGTGTTCTTATCACCATCTTTGAGCCAGATTTCCCTAGATTTCGATGCCAAAAGGATTCCTCCTTCAAAGAAGATCACCTAATTCGTTGAGAAGGGACTTTTCAAGAAGAAATTCATCACTATGCATACCATACCTGAAGACCCTTTCATTAAGAATACGAAGAGCTTTTTCCACTCTTAAGTTTTCTTGAAAGATGTTTTTAACGGAAGAAGAATTCCAAGCTAGAAGTTTTTCTTTGAGCAAAGAGAGCTTTTTAGAAAGAATAAACATTTTGGTACTAATAACAGAGAAAGAATCCCACCAGATTTGATCGGTTTAATGTTGGGATCCTGCATCCACATACTTTCAAACTTGAAGGGCGAGTGCCGGGGGAGATCAAAATTAATAGACATAAAAATGGGAAAATGATCAGATCCAGACAGAGGGGAGACACAACTTTGGAGGAGGAAATTCTGCTGGAGCCAAGATTTCGAGACCAGAATCTATCAAGTCTTACCGCCAAGTTCCCGAAGCCAGCCCGTCGATTGTTCCACGTGAACCACCCGAATGTGGTTCCAAATCAACCAGCTTGGAGGAATGAACAAAGGAAATGAAATCTTCTTGTGATCGGGGTTGCCAACTGAGACCACCACATTTGTCTCGATCAGAAATAGTGGCGTTAAAATCCCCTGCCACTATTGATTTAAGGTCCGGAAGGGAACTCAAGGAATCCTGAATTTTTTTCCATGTTTCCCTCTTTTGAATAGGATTATTCGGACCGTAGACATTACAAAGGAAAAAGACTCCTCGGAATGTTTTAGACATACCTGGCACCATTGAAAATTGGATCAGAAGAAAGGGAGGCCACTTTGCAGATAGAGGACTTCCATAGAAGCCCCAACCCACCGGAAGCACCATTCGAGTTAACAAAGAGTCCTTCCCAACCACGCCAACTTCGAACCAACCATCTAAACACACCGAACTAGACATCTTGGTCTCTTGTAGCAAACAAATAGAAATATTCATATCCGTGACATAGCGCCTTAACAGACGCTGCTTGTTAGGGGCGTTGAGACCCCTAACATTCCAAGATAGGATGTTCATCTTTTGTTCAGAGAGGACTCGCCTCTCCTACTTGAGATAGAGAAATAAGAACCAAGCTGAGATTGATTACCAGAAGCTACCTCTTTAAGTGAAGACCGCGATTTGGAGGGCCGCCCTACGGAAGCGCTCGGGCCAAGATTTAGGTTGTGGATTGGCGGGGTAGGAAGAATACCATGGCTTGAAGGCATAATCTCACCTTCTTCTCGCCTAAGAGATATGATCGTCCCCTAGCCGCTTCAAGGCGTTGTCGTTGAGAAAATCTTCTTTGTTCCCCACCCAATTTTCTAGGGAGGCTACGTCGAGCCGAGACCTAAGGCAATACCCTCTTGAAATAAGGAGAGGATACGTGTTGAGTCTTGAACCACCGAAGCCGTTTCTTTAACAAGAGTGATTGTGTTGGGATCAAGATTAAGAGTTTCCAAGGAGAGACTTTTATTCGGCAATAGAAGGGGGGCAGTGAGGCCCGACAGTAGGAGGATTCACCGCTATTGAGGCACTGGGAGAGGAGGGCTTCTTCTTCCACACAGCCAGCCTCGAAGAAGGGGGCGCTTTACAATCTTTCTGAAAGTGACCTGGAAGTTTACAACGGAAGCAACAGTTCGAGATGGTCTCATATTCCACCCTCTGGAACCCATTTCCCGTTGGAGGAAAGAATCATGATTCTATCACGCAGTTTTTTGGAAACATCCACCGAAATACAGACCCTCGCGAAGGAAGAAAGGGAACCTTCGAGGGTAACGGATCGATACGGATGACTCTCCCCAGGCTAGAACAAATTTGTGTGAGAGAGGAGACCAAAACTCACTGGGGAGAGAATAAAGTCTAACCCAGACCTAAAACCCTTCCATGATGGCTTGATCAGGGTCGAAATGAGCAGACCACTTCCGAAGAAGAAGACCTGATTCAAGAAGCAGATATTCTTTCCTTTCGAGGGAGTCGTCCCTTTGGGCTTAGCTGAAGGTGACAAGGAAGAATCCTTTGTCCAAGAATCTCACATGAAGAGCGCTCCCCCATTGGGTATCACACTGTGCTTTGATACCGTCGCCGAGAGCCGCCCGCCTTTAATTTAGCGATGATAGCCCGCTGTCCAAGAAGAAGTAGTTGTGAATCGAGGTCGGCCGAGTGTTCCAGAGAAACGGTCACAGAATTCTCTTCCTCTGAGACGTCGGAAGAAAGAGCGTTCCCTAGATTTGAACTTGACTCTGCAACTAAGGGCCCCGAGCGGGACCCGGGCATATCGGGTCAGAGAGAGCAGGTCCCTCCAAGCCGACGGATGAGCCATTCAGGCCAGGCTGGCAGAGAAGGCCGTTACTGTTCAAAGTTTTTGAAAAAATGCCCGCTTTTGCAACTCCGACCCGAGGAATTCCGAGTGATTTTTTCTTCCTCATTTTTTTTTTTTTTTGAGTAATGACGAAATTACTTGGCAAAGCTTGCCATGTTTTCTTAGCAATACTTGCCTTACGAGTTTTAGACTTGTTTCTTGGGCCGATAAGTGACTTCATGCGAGTTTTGGCTTTGAGTGTTAAATCAATGACTCTAACCACCTCATGCAAACTACAATCATCATCTAAATGGGTATGTTGCCGAAGAAACTCGCCAACTTGTCAATGTAAATGTTGAATAGGGTCAAAGACAGAGGACGACCTTGCTTCGCCCCCAATGATACTCTTCACAAAGTTAGAGAAACTGTGAGAGGTACAAAGTTGCTCAATAATTGTCTCATAAAGCTTCCAAGCAATGGTAGTCGAGAGAATTTGGGATGTTGATATCTTTTAGCTTATGGGAAAGTAGGTGTCATGGAATCGAGCCAATTACCTTTTTAAAGTCAACGAAACAAAAAAACACTTTAGAAGACCTATGACTAGCTTCCTCAATCATAGCTCGAAGTGTAAAGATTTGGTCAATAGTTCAAAGTCCCTCCCGAAGCCAACCTGCCCCTAGCTCAAGTTATTATTCCTTTCCAAGTACTCCAACTTCGTACGCTCAATACCGTGGCATAAAGTTTGGAAAATGCATGTCCAATCATAAAGGTCCTGTAGTGCTGGGGTTAGAGAGATCTTTGGGTTTATGAATAGGGCAAATGATGTGCTAGGACTATGACCGAGGAAAACATGGACCCACCACCTCATTAAAGAGTGTGGGAAGGGGAAAGGGAAGGGAATCCACACCATATTTGATTGCTGGAGACATTTGCAATCCATCGCTTTGCTATCAGCACAACTTCAAAATAGCTCTCTTGACCAAAGAAGTGGAGAAGGCATAAGAGGATGGCAAAGGAGTGGGTGTAGTGACAACAAGATGGTTTGGAATATTATAGAGGGAACTAGCATAAGAGACCCATGTCTTGGGAGTTATGTTGAAAACTGTATTTTTTCTCGAGAAGAGTAAGCCAAAAGGTCTTAGGTGAGTTGTGGACATTAGAAAGGAGTGCAAGCTGTTTAGACGCAAGAAATTCCCATCTCTTACATTGAGAAGACAATGGTATTGAGACAAAGAGCGGGTATGGAGGGAGGGTCTTGGGCTAGGGAAAACCAAAATCTTCGATGTAGGAATTTACACTCATCACCATACCACCTAGTTCATGGGGCAAGATCTGTGGTAAGGGGATTTGGAATAATGTATGGTGTGGGAACAAGAGTCGAGGGTAGTGTCCTAGAGTGTTTGGCGTAAGAATTCACACATGGATTCAATGGTGGGAAGGGGGAGGGAATAGAATCCGCATGAGAAGGGAGAGATGAGCAACACAATCGGTGATGTAGTCTTTATCAAAGTGGATTGTGGCATGTCTTATGTTGGGGGTTGGGTAGGGGAGGTGTAAAGGGTGTGCGAGGGGAGGTGTAAAGGGTGGGAGAACCGGTGTGGAGGGTGAACGTGAAGACAACATGGTTAGCAAGGGGGAGTTGGGAAATAAGGAAGCCAAGAATGTAGGGGATGAGGAATTTGTTGGTGAGAATAGTCCATGATGCTCATACCATTGCCATGGGGAAAACAAGCGTATCTACCAGATTTAGGGACGCGAGGAAGCCCATTGAGAATGTGGAGGCTTTGAGATATAGCTAACTAAAGAAGATGTCTCCCATAGACTGTAATTGTAGAATTCCTGACAACGAAGGCTCTCTATAGACCAAACTCCGCTAGATCAAAGCCATGAAGACATAACTCATTTTGTGCAAAGGTCATGAACATGCGTTTGAGGTTCTCTCGAACGTGCATTAAAATTGCCCAAAAGAATGATATCACCAATAGTGGAGTACCGAGAGATCTTTGGATAGAGGTTAATGCATGTATCCCTAGTGATGTGAATGACATATGGAGATGCGGTAGGGGGAAGTAGCAACTATGAAGACATCCCAAAAAGAAGGTGGACGCCTCTAAACCTATGGCCACATGTATCTAGAGTGGACATAAGAAGCCATAAGTGAAACTCTAGACTATCCCAAATGAGGCAAGCCACACCACCTAAACCATGGACACCACCTGATCTATGGGTCTCATGACGAGAATCCGAAACTCACAAGTACCCCGTGATTGGGGGAGGGCTCGCTCGGGATCTCATGGGTCTTGAAGAAGACCAAATAGTGCCACTGCAGTTCCGACAAGCAATAGAGACGGCACTGCCACCCACCGAGACTAGAGGTTGTTGTCATGTTGATGGTCTAGGGCATGTCCACCTAAGAGGGAAAGAATCACGAATGACAGCCTTCCAGTCTTTGATAACAGATCTCTTGTTTTCTTTCTGGGAAGCTATGGCCTAGATACGAGCTTTCTGAAGCTCTTCCACGTGGAGTCTTGTGATATCTGTATCTACATAGATATTCTGCGGGAGGATAGTTTTTTTGTAACACCCTTCCGGGGTTATGTTGAAAACTGGCTAATTTTTTTGTTACGTGACTAACCAAACCAATCAACTTAATTCAAAACAGTTTTATTTCAGCATTAATGCCAAATTAAGACAGCAGATTTATTTTCATTTAAATTTGTCAATAATAAATAAATCAGCAGTGTTCCTTTTCCATAGATTCTAAGCAGAACCAAATCATTCATAACAGCATAAGATAACAGTAACTACTGCTGAAAATATCAAATAATGCCCATAAATCTAGATATCAATATAACAAATCAGATATACATTTAATGCCAAGAATCTCAGAATACATCAGGTAGTGCTTCAGCAACCAGCCTGCCCAATAGCTAATAAGTACATAAAGAGGAATACATCAATGTACAAGAGAAATATACTCCGAGTGTGCAGGTAAATTTGCATAGTGTGCCGCTGAGAGGGATAGCATCATCGGGCGTTTTAACTCCAACCACAGATCAAGAAGGTCTCCCATCCCCTTCCTCCATAGAAGGTGGCCCTGCACTTCAACGAAGGGACAGATATAGGAATCCATTTTTTAACAGATAAGTTGAGAACTATGTGTATAAACTCCTTTCTACATACCGACTTCCAAAATCATGCATGCAGACATAGAGGGTATGATGGAAGAATAGTGAGTACAACAGATCACTACTTTGGCCAAAGCATTTTAAAGTTTAAACCCCACTTTAAGGTCAATTTCAGTAGCAGACATCCCAAAATTGGGTCCTATTCATACATATTTATTCTCAGTACCATACACGCATATGACACTGCTGTGGGCAGGACGGTGACTTCATGAATGGCGGAGTTTCCCTCATGATTTCATCCTCATTCTCCCAATCGGAAAACCAAACAACCAAGTACATAGGCGTGCACCTATGCAAGTGTACTGTAATGTCCCTTTCTAGGGCTGAAACTGAAAATCAAGGAAATGGCACAAACCCCAAGTGAAGTAAATTCTGATTTTTATAACAGCAGATCTAAAATATTAGAAAACCCTAGCAACGAACTGTATAGGGACTTCAACTCACCATACAACCATGCAACAACTGAAAATGCTTCTAAATAATTATTTCAAGTATGACAACATTTATCCATCCAAATTACATCAAAGAAATGGAGAAAACAAGAGATTATACCCAATTACAATTAATTTTATGACAACAACAGGGCAGCCACAAACAAGGGCTGAAAATGATAGATAAACTCCTCCAAAAATTACCAAATTGTAGATTCCAGCCTTATAAAATATGATAAATCTGAATATCAAAGAATAATGAAGTTTTGTGCCCTAGAAGGCACCCAAATCCTCTTCTACCCTAGTCGCTCCCTAGGAGAGGGGCTTCAAATAATATTAAAACCCTTGAAATCACTCCTCCTTGATGCCCTAGATGCAAACCAACAAGATGGTCTTCAATGAGAGTCTTCAACACCACCAAATTGAAGGGTTTACGTCCTCCAATCTCCTACAAGGAAGGGTTTCATCCTCCTTCGATGCAACACTAATGGATTGTCGCCCCAATAGTGGAATGGACTAAGAGCAATCAGCACTAGAGACCAAGTATAAAGTGTATATGCTAAAAGATGATGTGCAAATGAGCTACGAGACTCCTCTTATACCCTTTGGTTGGCGCCAAGAGTCATAAGAATGTAGACCGACCTCTTAAGTTTGCTTTATCTTCTATTTCCATGTTAGAAACTCTCCAACCTTGCCGATCTCTTAAGGAGCTTACTTTATCTTTTAATTTCATGTTGGGAGCACAAGAACCAACCGACTTGCCTTGAAAGGCAAAGCACAAAATAAAAACATAAATATGAAATAAATAAACTGAAATATAACTCTAGTTCTTCCCTTGTTCAACTTCTTCTTGCCCTCGAGAGGGAGATGAGCAAGAGAACTTCAATTTATATTATTTCAAAATGGGACATTACATGTATGCATACACTTGCATATCCGGAACCTTTGTTGTAGGTGTAAAACAAGATCAATTACAATCAAAAGAAAAATTAATCAAGTATAGATCGCTTGTCTCAATTGGGAGACATAACAGTCAATAAAACTACTTGCTTCACCTAAGCAAGAACATTAATTCTGCATATTGAGTTATAGTCCCCATTTAAAATCAGGATTATGCTACAACTAAGCATTCATCCATGCAATCATACTACAATTAAGCATGAATAACAAACAGGGACTTAACCATGCTACTTCGAGCATGAGAATAAACCAATAAGAAAAGACTCTCGCACGCCCAAGCTCATGCATGCCTCAAAAGGATAGAGTAAGATCAACAAACTTCACCTCATCAATAACAAAGTACATTGATAGTGATCTAGAGACCACGATAAGCCTTCTAACTGAATTACAACTACGGGTTTTTAACAACATAGATGAAGTCATGTTACTATAGAATTATACTAAAATGATGTAGTCATGGCACATTGTAATATCCCCTTTTGGGATATTAATTAAATTTTATTAATCTACTTGCAATAGAAGTAAACTTAGAAGAGAAACCCTTCTAGGTTCACCTCAACTAACCCAGTGTCAGCTTCAATACAACCCAAATGGGGTTGGAGTGAGCCAAGGTAAGGGTTTAGATGGGTTATCTAGTCGGAATTAACACTTCTTTAACTAATAAAATTGCAGTAGAAAAATAAATAAAAATGCACTCAAATCAGCTGAAAACTTTGCAAATTGATATCTTCCTTAATATTAACTCTTTTTGCATGAAACAAATTGCAGATGGAAGATAAAATTAAGAGCTTTCAAAAGAACCAACAATCAAATTTTTCACTCACTCAAACCCACTCAAAACAGCCCCCAAATTTGCAGAACAAGTCGCTAGGTTAGGAGAAATAATTAAATTTATTTTCAGCTCTTTTTCCATCACTTCTCACCCATTGATAAATGTTGTTTCAGATCTGCAATAAGGAAGTTATAACAACGCAGATCGAAAAACCCTTCAAACCCTTCCAAAACACTGTTAATAAATACCCAGGTAAGTCGACTTGCATTAAATAAATTTCAGCAGTGTTAACAAGCTCCAAATATCATGAAATGAGTGCATTTACCATATAATAATGAGTAAAAACAATTCGATAAATTTCCTTCAACAAGTCGATTTATATCATGACAAAACCAACAAAGAATTTCCAGAATTTATTGATCAAATGATAGCTCAAAAACTTTCCAAATAAGTTCTCACACTCTCTCAATAATGGCGACTTCACATATATTGAATAAAAATGCAAATAACTTATCAATTCAAGCTCTCAAAGGCACACACACTTCACAATGGGTGGTGTTGATGAACACCTTTTATTTTTTGATCACTAGTGGACATACATCCCTCTTCAAGCATGAAGATAAATTATAATAATCGTCAACATGCGAAAATGAGTGCCCATCATCTTTTTTTATATCTTTTTTTACTCAATCTCCAAAGTTATTTTCCCATTTTTGCGCCAAAATCTAGGAGAGAATCTTATTTTAAAAAAGTGCTTGGAAATCACACTCAAAACAAATATTAAATGCATGAGAAATTAAATTAAATGATGCCCATATGAATCGACCCATGCTTAAAATAAATCAATTTATTCCAAATATTAATTATTAAATAATCCCAAGAAAATGCAACTTGCTTGGTTACTTTATTTACTTCCAAAACAAATAATTATTATCCCAAGGAAATCGATTTTCTCTCTCTTATTTTTGATTTGCACAAAAATATATTTTGATTTTTAAATTTACATGTGCAAATCGATTTTCTCTTCATTTTAATTTTTAATTAAAAAGGGGACATTACAGTCCTCCCCTCCCAAAATTGCTTGTCCTCAAGCAATATGCAAGTTCTCAATCCATGAGCCAATGTATTTTTACCATTAAACTTCCACAAGCGAGCTCCTGTGCCTGTCAAATGAGAGAACTGATGAAAGAACAACACCTTGCAATGATTGCCCCATTCTTCCTTGAATTCCCAAGGCTGCCCAAGAAAACCCACTGCTGTCATACCAAATATTGACAAGAAATCTGAAAAGTAATCACGAATTTGGCAAGAACAAACAATTTCCAGCTTGGCCCATGCATCAATAATGTTCCACAAAGTGTAAGAGAGCTCTTCAATCATGAACATGAAAGCAATTGGGTAATATAAGTGGCTGTAATAATTGAGAACAACAACCTTAGGGGCTTTAAATAAACATATGGCAGCTTTGAAACAAACCTTTTTAATCTTAGAAAAAATAGAACATTCCTCTATTTTTTCTTCACTTTATTTTTAAGCTTTTGGGCATGAATCCTCAAGGTATGAACCACATGAACATGCATTTTCTGAATTGACCAACTATGCAAGAAAGATATCCCAAAAAGTATGAGAACACATGCCAAATCTTTTCTTATTTCACCACAAAAATCAGTCATGCCTATTCGAAAATTCATCATGTAGTGGTGCCATATACTAGATGTACTCAAATAATTACCTTGAGATGGGAGAACTTTCCTTTTCCCAAGAGTGAATGCTTGGAACACCCAAGAGAGTATTCCGGGCTGCATACTTACCGCTGTCCATAACCCCAAAAATTTGTCCAACTCATGATGGGAAATGTGTGTCCCACTATCCATCAAGGTAACAATAACCAAACATTCATTATGAGTGATTATAATAAGTTTAAAAATCTGAAAATTACCACTTCTTATGGTTGCCTTCTTGCTAGTGACAACGAGCATGATGTGGATAGCAAGTGGAATGATGGTGCAGCTGCTATAATATCCATAATTCTTCATGTGGCTCCAAAATGTCAATGATGTGGTCATTAAAAACAATTAATAATTGTTCCACCAAACTTTAACCATTTGAAAATTCAAACTGGCTATGACATTCCTTATATGTATGGTGGTAAACCAAGAGTAGGGCCAACAAAAGATGTTGAAATCAGCAGTACAATTTTTTGGGCCAACCAATATGAAAAACAACACACAAAAAGAAGACGGTACAGCAGTGTTACCTTGTGAGACCATAAGTATTTGGAACCTCCCACCATGTTCTTTGTCATTTCTCCTCAAGATCCAAACCACAATCTTTTCCTCACATGCATTAGCCCAAGTAATGTAGTCAAAACTGAATTGTATGGAAATAAAACTAAGTGTCTTACCACATTTTGAAACCACTCCTTTGCTGCCCTTACTTTCACTTGGACTGATTTTTAGAAGGTGTTGGCCTTCTTGCCAATGATTTGGGGCTGCCTTAGGAAGATTCTTTATCCATTTAGCACCTTTCATCTTGTCTTCTTTGTTACCACCACCTTCATAATAAACAAAGCAAGGTAAGGACAAAGTATGAAAGTGCTTACCCTTAATAGTTGCCAAACTTCACTTCAAAACCATTGAGACTGAGTCTCCTACTAATTGCCATCCAAGACTATGGCTGTGCTTCAAAGTTCTAGGCTTTGGTGTAACCAAACACAAGTTCATAACATGAAACCCTACATTGGGTTAGTGACCCCTCGTGGGGTATAATCAAATGCCTTTTGTGTGCTAGTCCCGTTAGGGGTTACAAAATCAACTCAAATGATTAATATGTGGGTCATTGACCTAGGTCCTCCCTTGGTTATTAAATCACTATCATTCTAAAAGCCCACGGCTATCAAGGTAGTGGTGGCCTTGGGCCCGTTATTAATAATCATTACATTATCTACAGTCAAGCCAATAGTTCATACTACTAAATATCATTTATAATCTAATCAAAGTTTATTATAACAATTTACAAGGTTAAGGCTTAACGCCATTTGTATGGCAACTCATAATTGATTGCCATCGACATCCAATGATCCCGCGTCGAAAAATCCATGGATTAAGGGGAGGGTCACATCAAGGTGTAATTCCCCACCCCGAGTCTGAATTTAAATGGGAGAGTCAATATTTCTCTCGGATCCATGGAGTGAGTCGACACCAATGTTTAAATGGTGTAGCACTCGCTTTAGAGTGTCTAGGCTTGAGTTGGAAAAAGTGTTAGTTGTAAACCAACCAACCATCGAGTGTCATATGAGAACTAGATCGCATTAACGCTGCAAGTGGCGGTGCTTCCTATTGAGGTTACTCCATGCGGCTTGCGCCACACAAGGTACCCTAGGAAGCAAGTGTCTCAACTTGCACTCCTGGCGCACAATCGAAAAGCGATAATACATATTACACACATATGTCAACTAAAATAACAGGCAGGGTATAAGTACAACACGCAAACTAGTGAAGTAAGATATCATCACTCAAGACACACTTTTACCCCATCCCGAGAGAGTGTGTGTGTGCCTGTTCCCAACTTTCTGTGTGTGGAAGTGTCTGCCTGGATCTGCTGCCCTCTCCCCAGGGACGCCCTCCTCTGGGTATCCAAGTTTCCGCAAGGGGAATTACCTGCACTACATCCAACTCAGACAATGAGGAAAAGGGTAATTAATCCATGTCAGTTAGATAGCCAAAGCATAATAAATACTAACTAAACATGCCATCTCCAAATCAAAATCACATGATCCACTCATAATGAAGTAAATCTCAATAAGCATTAATTAAACTATTAAATGCCAATCATGAAATTGACCATTTATTTCACCAAAATATTATTCCGTCACCAGAGATAGAAAGAGGGGTGTGACACATTTTACTTTAAGAGCTTGCAAATACTCTTCTGCAGTTTGGAATTGGATAACAAGGGTGCTGTCCAGCAATGTCCAAGCTTTGTTAAGGGAGATATCTTTCAAGTCCAAAGATTCACGCAAGAGCGTGTGACCTGCCTGTTGGGGATCATCTGGTGTAGGGAGACCATGGCCATGAAGGTTGAGTGCCTGGGTTTGACGTGCCTTTTCTTCTTCAAACTTTGCTTAGACAACCATTTTAATCACCAGAGCTGCTTTCTTCCACTTGCTCACTTGTACCCATGATTTTCGTTCTTCAACCTGTTTTTGGATAGATTGTAGTTGGACTGTGGTTTCTTTTTAAGGTGCCCGTGCTGACAGATTATCTCTGATTGCTTGTTTTAAATTTTGATACTGGTGACTTGGGTCTGTTCGAGCTTAGTGATTCTTGCTTGCAAATCAGCAATAATGCCATCTTCCTCCTGCAACTCTGCCTGGAACAGTAACCAAAGTCTCAGAGTTCAGAATCTATAGCCTTAATACCATATATCCAGCTACAAATGCTAGCGTATTTAAATTTGGGGGTCAACACCTTGTGACGGCGAGGGTTTTAAATTTCTGCGTTCGAGGGAGCTGCATTCTGTGGTCTATATTGTTCAGGTTATGATGTGGGAGGCATAAGAAAAACACGACATTGTCCGGTAGGTTACGGTGTGGGAGGCATACAGAGAGGTACCCTACTTAGGGATTCTCTACAGACGGATTTATTACAGGAGCGAGGGACAGAAATAGTTTCTCTCGGTAGATTCAATATTGACCCGGAGGAGAAGACATAATATTCACCGACAGATCTACTACAGATCCAGGGATAATATCCCTCAAGCGAATTTACGACGGACCTAGCAGAGAATAATGTACAAACTGATAACAAAATCTGAAATAAATGGCATCAAACTTCTATGTTCAATCTGAAAGAAATGGTGATCTGATGACGAGTACAATTTTCTCAAGATGGAGTTGTTTTAAAGTTTGTCAACCCTCATTTGCATGCCTTAAATAAACCGTAGAGACTTAAAATACGCTTACGCCTAGTATTTCATCCAATTCAGTCAATTAACGACTCTTCGTTAATCAACCTTTCTTCGCTCCATTCTCGTATGCCCATTCACGACACTCTTTTGGTTGTATTCCTCCTATAATCAGCTAATTGGGCTAAAATCTCTTTTTAGCTAGGCATTCCTCCTTTCGACCATTTAGAGACTCCTTAGTTTTCTCGAACCACTTCTGCAGGCTTCCTAGGCTATCTATCAGTCGCAAATGGTTAATCGACTCCTCCCAATTCTCAATGAGTCTCTAATCACTTGCTAATCACGCTTAACTAGCCTAAACCTAGCTTAACTAAGCCTAAAGCATGTTTATCCTAATCTAATCTAAAAGTGCTTTTGGCTTACCTTTAGTCCCACATGCACCCAAATTCCAAACTCTCCCAAGTGGAAAACTATAAATAGAAGGGTCACCCCTCCCTTTCAACCTTACACCTTATTGACATCTTGATCTTGATATCATATCTCATCTTGACATAGCTTAAGAGCTCATTTGCATTAGCCAAGCTAATAAGGCATTTGATCTTGAGCCATCCACCATTAAAATAGCTTCATCTTGCATCCATGATAGGTTAGTAATGGAATATGCTAAACTTGGCCTTGTAGCCATTTAGTAAGATTCATTCACCTTCATGGAGTAAACAACAAAATTGATTGCTAGGATCTTCTAGGTTCATTTAAATTAACATTCAAAGAGTAGAGAGTAATATACATGTTAGTTTTTGATGTTTTTGTCAAAGTTATAATGCTTGCATGTTAGTTTCCCTTGTTTATCTCTTATCTCATGGTGCATAGTTGAGTTAGCAAAGCTTTGAGGTTCTTTAATCTCATTTCCATAGCTTTTCAACTTATACATGTACACATTTGGCACGTCCGATGGGACTCTTAGTCCATACTCCATTAATGGAGGTCTTTTTAAGCTTTGCATGTCCATTTCTAACCATTTTTATGCTTTCTAGGTTTTAAAAGCTTGTCTTTTAACAAATTTCACATTTTAAAGAGTTTTTCTTCCTTTTGCTAAAGCATTTAATGGGTTTAAGCTAGAAATAGGCTTTCATTGTTAAAAACTAACTGTTTGCTCTTTTAAAATTTTCATTTCCGTGATTTTTTGAGCTTTTGTAGGGGTATGCGTAGGTGTTTTGGATCAGCACATATATGTCGAAAAGTAAGCGCGCACCCATTGAACCGGCCGTGCACTGTCTGGCATGTACCTTGACTGTCAAACCAATTTACAAAGGGGTGCGTATCTGTTGAAACTTGAGCGTATACATCAAGTAAGTACACGTACGTATCCGTCTGTCCGGATGCGCAGTGTCTGTGTCACTTTGTTGACTTTGCATTTTTACCTTACCCACGTACTTGTCTATTTGGGCGCGTATTTGGTGAAAACCCACGTGCACATGCTTGTTTGGATGCGCAGCGTAAAGCATACATGTCATATTCTTTAGCACACATCCGTCGGTTAGGCGCGTCATCATTTGGGTGCGTAGGTGTCTTTGTTTGATCCGGATTTATTCCTATTATTTTTAGTGCTCCTAGTTTGGGTCATATCTCCTCGCCCGTTGACCCATTTTCAAAACTTGAATAGGCATCGGAAAGAGCACGAAGTGAATTTTGCGAGGGAAGTTCTAAAAGTAATATATCTTTAGCATCATCGGTTCTATTGTAAAACTCCAGAAATGCCTCTGAGACCACCAAAAATGCAAAATACTAAAAACTGCTGAAAAACTGCTAAAAATAGATTTTGAAACTTTATGATTTTCTTGGTTTTCTAACTTTTTTGCAGGTTCTAACAATGGTTTACAGGTTTCTTTTCCGTCATATTTTTGTGCTAACTTAGTTGAGTGTTCACGTTTTTCATTTGTAGGGGTCCTTTGAAACGTGTATGCTCTTCCCTCGCACCTTCTAGGTGATCTTGGGAATAAAAATGTTTCAAAACCTTTTATTTTGGCTTTCAAAACACTTCAATTTAAGCTTTAAAAATAAATTAACTTTTCAAAGTTGGCTAAAACGAGTTTCATTTTTGCAAATCACTTAAGGTGTTTTCCATTTCTTATTATAGTTGAGTTTTTGTGTTGCATATGCTCTTCCCTCGCACCTTTTAGGTGACCTTGGGAATAAAAACAACACTTAAACTCTCTTTCATATTGTGATCTTTTTGAAAACTACTAATCTTGGTGTAGGACCAAATTTGTTTGTCAAGAAAGGAGTTTCCAAACACAAAGGCCACGAATACGTGTTTTCATACAGGTTGCTAAATGGTGTGCTACTTAAAACTACATTAAGTTATCAAAGATAAAAAAACACACCACATAACATAACACTATATTGCAGGTTTCGGAAAAGGGTACATCCCTATCCGCTCAACTAAAACATAACCCCTTTGGCATAACGCCTTAAGCTACAACAATGGGGGTGGTTCTAGGAACCCTAAAGTAATCCATCGCTGAGTAATCTCGTGATGAAACAGGAAGTGCTTTGCACATCCACTTGACTAGATTTTACATTGTGATTTAGAGTCAAAGTTGTTTGTATCGTGACCCAATGACGATACAATAACGCACTAGCACTAGTTGCTCATCAGTATCGAAGGGGGTAAAGTAAAGTAAAGCCGAGATACTCCTTGGGAAACCTTGGCAAATCGAGCTCGCATTTAGACAAACTTGTTGACACCTAGTTGAGTGAACTACTTAGGAAAGCCATTTCATCAAGGAACCCACTTTACTAATCCATTATCGTGTCTTCGCCATCACCATCGATAACTTGTTTGGATTTAAAGCCTTGTTTTTCGAACACGTTAACAAATCTACTTAAGTTTGATCTAAGTGTCACTCATCATGAAATTAAATGTATCACTTAGCTTGGTTTCTTTCTCTTCTTTAGGACGAGGCGAAACTTTGCCCAAGTGACGCTTAGTTTATTTTCATCTTTTGATCTATACCTTTGCATTCTTGTTGCCCATTTGGGACAAAGAGGAGGCATCTTTTCGGGAGTGTTGTCATAGATAGTGTTCGCCACTTTTTTGTCCGTTTACGCTCATCCATGTTTGCAGCTGAGTTGTTAAATGTCTAAAGTGCGTGGATATGTCCTTATATCTCTGATAGCCACTTGATCTTGATTTCAGGATCATCTTCATAGCTAGGATTATGGTTCATCACTATTTCCCTTTGAGTTGTTACTCTACTCACATTTTTAGCCATATAATTATGATACTTACGTCTTGTTTTCATTTTTTTGAGAACTTGACACAAATCTCCTTATTGAATTGTTACACCGCTCGCATGACTAGCAACTTCTTGCTATACTTGTATTTAGTTTCGATCCCAATATCTAAGGGCCTTTTGAGAGTGTTGATATTTTGTTCATATCGTGATAAGCATCATCTTGATACTAATACCTTGCTTATTCCAAGCTTGGTTAACATGTTGAGGTAGTGTTATGTTATTCACATTTGTAAACTTCCATTATCAAAGACTTAGATTTTGTCGACATTTGAACTAGTCATAGTATATCTCGTGGAGAGATCACGTCAGTGAAACTTTGGTGCTTAGATCTTGTTGATATTTCAACTCGACCTAGGTATTGATAGGGTATTGTCACTATCTGATTTTTTGCGCCTATCGTTGAAACCGTAGCTTAAAGGTATAGTGTTCCATAAAACAGTTTGAGTGAATGACTGGTTTACTAGTGGACTTGCATGATTGTTCCTTGCATGTTAACAAACTCATAGACTTATTCTAGGACAATCTTGTTGGGTTATCAAAATTTTGCATCACGATGTATGTTCTCCTTAGGTTCCCTTTTGGAAAATCACACCAACATCCCCTACTTATCTTACGAAATGTCTAGTTGGTTGCAGTTATGCTTCCCTTAATCAACATGTTACTTCTTCACTTTGAAGAAGTTCCATCACACTATCTAGGTCTAGGCATTTTACTTAAACGATGCCAACAATGATTGACTATCGTGGTTCCTCACACTTACAAAATACGGAACCTAGGTTTAGGAATTCAAATCAAAAGAGGCCCATTACGACTAAACCTCGTTTGGTTCTTCATGCTAGAGGGCCCATTCGGTACCCTGTTCCCCACCTTCAACTCATAGTCGGTGGTATGGTTTGGATGCTTCTGATCCAAATTATTATTTAGGTTCCCCCACTCTTCTTCTGATTCAGATCCAAACTACTTTGTTTGATTCCCACTCTTCTTTTGAAGATTCGGATCCCAACTATAATTTAGATACCCCTAGATCAAATCTTGAATCACGGTCCTCCCTTTCTTCGAAGGACCTTCATTCCCAATCACCTCAACGACGTCTTCCTCCTTTGAAGACTCGTGTGACTCCAAGTTCCATCGATCAAACATCTAATTCAGTTCTTGAGTCACGGTCCTCCCTTTCTTCACAGACCTCCTTCATCAGTCACCTCGACGACCCCTTCCTTCCATCGAAGAGTTCCATGACTCGATTCCCTCTAGTCAATCATCCAATTCGACTCCTACGTCACAACTTAATGGATGGCTATGCGATCCTACTTTTCTTCCTACATTGCGTCGTCTTCTAGAAAAATGACCTAGGTCTAAATCCAAATCATCCATTCATGAGATGCTTTGCCTCCAAGCCTACTTCCTCTCTTGAGTCATCTTCTATTACCAGTCCAACTTCAATCCTTCCTCGGCCCTTGAGCCCTTTCAACCATATCGTACCATTTCCACATCCTTCTTCTAAAGATCAATGTCTACGACCATGTCGAACCATTAAAAATAAGCCATGTGCTAAGATATCTTTTCAAGCACTATCAAAACTCTTCATGGGAGTGATAAGGTCAAACCTTCCTCGTCTACATCATCAAACATCTTCATCTTCTTCTATCAATCAATCTTCCCGCTTATCGGACCCATCTCTTCTAATCAACCTCCTATGGTCGAAGAACAACAACCTCTACTTGATTGATTTCTCTCAGAATGAAGGAACAATCAAACTACACGAAGATATCCCTCTAGAGGATTTAAACAAGGATTCTTTCTTGAACTTGATACGCTCACGTATTGGGGAGAAGAAATTGATCCCTTTTGTCATAACATAGAGGAAGAGCCTAAGGTCATGGAACTTGATTCTTCTTCTGGCATTCCATCTTCACCTTCCTCTGAGCATGATGAGATGTCGGGGTCTAGCATTGATCCATGGCCTATCTTCTCATTGCCAAATCATTCCTTATCTATCATCATTCCTCAATCAAAATCTCACCTGGGCCACACCCTAGTAGCCCATCATCTTCTTCTATCCTGGAGCCACCCCCGGGTAGCCCTCCATTTTCTACTTGTGGGTCACCTCTGGTAGCCCATTACCTTCTATTCTTGGGCCGCATCTAGTAGCCCATTACCTTCATTCTTGGGTCGCATCTAAGTAGCCCTTCATCCTCTTCTATCTATGGGACACCTCCGAGTAGTCCCTCCTCGTCTATACTTGGGCCACACCCTAGTAGTCCCTCGCCATCTTCTATTATGGGGCCACATCCTAGTAGCCCTCCATTATCTTTCATATATGAGTCACCTTGGGGTAACTCATTACCTTCTATTCTTGGGCCGCGTCCTAGTAGCCCTTCATCCTCTTCCATCTATGGGACACCATCATCTTCTATTCTTGGTCCATGTCCTCGTAGCCCAATTTCTTCCATCTTAGGGCCATATCCTAGCAGCCCTTCGTCATCTTCTATCAGTGGCTCACCTCCTGGTAGCCCATCCTCTTCAATCCTTGACCGATTCTCTTCATCCATCAACGTTTTCTCTAAACGTCCACTTTCTTCTTCTCCACTTCTCACTCTTGGATCGGACAAGTCACGCGTCACTTATATAAAACCCAAACAATTTTTTAATTAAGCTCGAAGTCAAAACTTCCAAGAGCTCAAAAGCTCCCAACAGGACCAACAACCATAGGGTTCAAAATCAAGCGTAATTCAAGAATGCACATCAACGTAACCATCAAGTATGGCGCAAAGTGCATAAACCTATGGATAGGGAACTCAAGCTCCCATATACGAAATCCATGTTTCAAGATAAATCACAGTCATTTGTTGAGTATGAGCTCACCACGATCATTGAGATCGGGATAACATAACTCTTGATAAATAAACACGCTTAATCTCCCTTATCAAGGAAATCGCAACATCATTTGTTGGATCTTATCACGTAGAGTGACATTGTTGGTCCCAATCTCCAAAACCATCAAAATTCTAAAAATCAAAACAATTTAAAAATACAAAAATTGAGAAAACATAAAAAAAATCAAAGGTACAAAGATCACATTGCAATAAGATATTGCGTATACATGAATGTTCTTTCTTCCCCTTCTTTTCATTCCTTTGTAAGTCATCCACCATTTTCATCCCTTCGGTGATATTTTGATTAACCTATTTGCACACATTTTGCGACATTTATCTCTATGGTATCTGTTTGACCTTGGTCTTTCATCACCTTGGTAAATTAAAGAATGATTGACCTCTTAAAGATCCTATCACAATCAACATCTAAAAAACTTGTTGCGAAGAACTTTTGGATATATTTGTTGACATTAGTCAATGTCATCCTCACAATCACTTCCACCTCCTTCCATCAAGCCATTAGTGGTTCTTAACCCCTGTCAAATCAAGAGAGCTGAAATACATTTTTAGAAAGCAAAATAATCAAAATCAATCAACAATCAAAAGTTAAAAGCTAAAAGCAAAAGCAAATTGATATATTACTCTCTCTTGGGGTATTTCCAATAATTTCTATTGGGGCTATGAATGCTTGATAGCAGAGAGTAATGTTGCGATTAGAATCAAATACATCTCCATCGGGGCTATGGACACCTAGGTTGGCAGCAGAGCAATGTATGGCTATCCTTCCACCCTCCATTCACAAATCACCTATCACCTATCAAAATAAATCATTCCTACACATTGGCTAGTTTGTTCCTCATTTGTTTCCTATTAAATCTTCCCTTCAAGAGGTAATTCATTTCCATGTACACACATTGGATCTCTATGAGTAAACAAGATTAGTATGTTACCAAGTGTCTTTTTTGGACCTTGTTCAAACTCTTGCTTTAGTCCATATCTCGTCTCACGATTTGTGCCTTTGGCTAATCACTTTTTCATCATGAGGCTTCTAAGCTACATTCATAACATTCGTTGTTCTACTTCGTTTAGAACATCCATGTGTATGGTATTGCCTTTTTGTCCATGTTTTCGGACACTTTGGCCCCTTTCAAAAAACAATCTTCTACTTCCTTTATATCATGTGTTTCTTGGCCAACTTACGCTGGGGGCATCCTTGCTCCTTCCTAAGCATGTCATTGGTTTGTGTTCATCATCATGTTGAACATATCTATTTTGCCTTGATCCCTCGTTCATCATCATGCGTGAAGAGTTTTCCTTTGAATACTCTCCACTTGATCTTGGGGGCATTTTCGCATCTTCACTTTCTTGCGCATGCATGTGGCATTCTGCCCTTGTACATCATCCCATCTATCATTTGGGGGCATCCATGTTTCCTCGTCTTCCTGTACATAGCTTCGAAAACATTCAAAATCATCAAAAACATTCAAATATGTTAGAAAAATCAAAACATTCAAATATGTTTAAGAAAACTTATAAAAATCGAAAATCATCCTACAAAACATCGCTCTTTGGTTCTTGCTTGTTCTCATCATAAACGACTCATGGATCATTTGGATCTACCCTCATTAACAAAGCTAGTCTACATGCTTTGTTTATAATCTGGGCACAATGAGTTGCTTGCTGGTACTGTTTCGTAGCGCACAAAGCTTTTTCATAGGACCCAAGTGGCCTCCGTTATTGCCCTTGCATATATCCTTGTTTGGGGCACCACTTTTAACCCATGTCGTTAATTCGAATAGGTTGGAACTGAAGCTTGATGACAAAAACATTGCATTATGTTTCTCTGTTAGGTTAGCTTGTTTACTTTCTCATATTGCATTGCATTATGTATGTTGCATGGAGTTAGACATCTTTTACTTTCTCGTATTGCACTGCATTATGTATGTTGCATGGAGTTAGGCATTTTTACTTACTCGTATTGCATTGCATTATGTATGTTGCATGGAGTTAGGCATCTTTTACTTTCTCGTATTGCATTGCATTATGTATGTTGCATGGAGTTAGGCATCTTTTACTTTCTCGTATTGCATTGCATTTTGTATGTTGCATGGAGTTGGTGTTTTTAGCAATGAACATTTGTTCATATATGACTTTTCATGTCATACTACACTTTTGTTCATTCTTTTTAATAAGGACCGATGATGAAGATCACTAGCAATATGATGAAAAATAAAGTTGTTTAAAAGGCACTGGATGGATGTTAGCTCATTCCCTCTTCCTCATACTCCTTTTCTTCTATATCCCCTTTCTTTTCTTCTTCTTCACACTATTATTTCTTTTGTTCTCTTTCTGTCATCTTTTCGATCGTCGATCGAGTTCTTCCATCACCCCATCGACAATCGAGGGGGCATCCTTCATTCTACTCATTTCTCTTCTACCTCTTCAAAATTTTACTTGTTTATGCTTGTCTACTTTCTTTGAAGTGACGTTACTTACGCCACCCCAAAGAGGGGCAAATGTAGACACCTAAAATACGTTTACACTTAGCATTTCATCAATTCATCAAACTAACAACACTTCGTTAATCAACCTTTCTTCGCTCCATTCTCGGATGCCCATTCACGACACTCTTTTGGTCGTATTCCTCCTATAATAAGCTAATTGGGCTAATATCTCTCTTATTAGCTAGACATTCCTCCTTTCGACCATTTAGAACCTCCCTAGTTCTCTTTGAACCACTTCTATGCAGGCTTCCTAGGCTATCTATCAGTCACAAATGGTTAATCAGACTCCTCCCAACTCTCAATGAGTCTCTAATCACTCGCTAATCACGCTTAACTAGCCTAAACCTAGCTTAACTAAGCCTAAAACATGTTTATCCTAATCTAATCTAAAAGTGCTTTTTGGCTTACCTTTAGTCCCACATGCACCCAAATTCCAAACTCTCCCAAGTGGAAAACTATAAATAGAAGGGTCACCCCTCCCTTTCAACCTTACACCTTATTGACATCTTGATCTTGATATCATATCTCATCTGGACTTAGCCAAGCTAATAAGGCATTTGATCTCGAGCCATCCACCATTAAAATAGCTTCATCTTGCATCTATGATAGGTTAGTAATGGAATGTGCTAAACTCGACATTGTAGTCATTTACCTTCATGGAGTAAACAACAAAACTGATTGCTAGGATCTTCTAGGTTCATTTAAATTAGCATTCAAAGAGTAGAGAGTAATATATGTGTTAGTTTTTGATGTTTTTGTCGAAGTTATAATGCTTGCATGTTAGTTTCCCTTGTTTATCTTTTATTTCATGGTGCATTCTTGAGTTAGCAAAGCTTTGAAATTCTTTAACCTCATTTCCATAGCTTTTCAACTTATACATGTACACACTCAAAAACATATTTCTCTCAATTGATGTAGTCATTTACAGGTGAACTCACAGATTTTAGCAAAAATATTTGGCTTAATAGTTATATAGTGTAAACAATTACCTTGAGTGTATTCAATTTATTGGCACTGATCGTAGCCAAGGAACAATATGTAATGTTTTCAATGTACTTGAGGCACGAATCTTAGCCAAACAACGTGGTATGATGGTTTACAATAGACCACTATTATTATTCAGTATCGTTGAATGAGTTAGACATTGCATTGTCTTGGCAATAGCAGGACATGAGATTTTTTTATTGGTATATATTGAAGTACAATGCTATCTTGAAGCCTTGTTACTTTGGACAATCCGTATTATAATCCAAACATATATCATCTTACTATTCTGCCAGGGTTCATTTTATGGATTTTTTTATCCCAACAGGAAATGTTATAACATGAAAAAAGCGAGCTTTGATGATTCTATTACTCTATTCATGAGTATTTTAGCCTAAAATCTTGGAAAATAATAAATGTTGTGACATATGGTGAAGCATAATAGTTTAGGAAATCAGAGGTCTTAAGCTTCCACAATCCATATGGCAGGGAACACAGTTTCTGGAAAGACATGTTTTTGGATTAAAAATCCCAAAGACAGGCCTTTCCAGAAGCTTTGTCTCCTAGTTCAGGAACATGACTTGGCAGATTTGGGATTATCAAGGTTTCAAGGAATTGCCAGTATTTGAACTTATTCTGATGCTGTATTGCTGCACATTTGGTTACAAGATGGTTGTATTGACTGTAATGCTGCCATGTAATGTCAGTTTCTAGGGCTGAACTAGACGAACAAGGAATTCACACAAACCCCCAATGAAGTAAACTCATTTTTTTATACTGGCCAACTGAAATTAGGAACAACAGTCTGATTTTTACAGTGTACGCGGGGGACGCGCGTCCCGTTTTGACACGTCCAGGGCGTCCCCGGACGTGGGGATGTGGGGAAACGTTTCCCCCACGTTTCCTACTTTGCACACGTGGCGGGAAACGCCTTGGGGACGGCTGGAGGGTGGAGGAAACGTCTCGGGACGTGGGGGACAGGGGGATGGCGTGGGCGCCCTGCCGTCCCCTACGACTGTTGCGCATTTTTAAATAAAAAAACAGACTTTTAATACACAAAAACAATTTTTTTTTATTGTAAATGACTAATAGCATAAAAGTAACATTCCTAACCTAACCCTAACCTTAAAAGTGCTATTTTATGTTATAAATTTACAATATGGGCTCATTTCATATTCACACCAAGCAAGAAGAGCAAGGGCTAGAGTGAGAGCAAGAGCAAGAGTGAGAGCACGAGGAAGAGCAAGAGTGAGAGCACGAGCGAAGAGCAAGAGCAAGAACAAGAGGGAACAAGAGGGAGCAAGAGGTATTTATAATTTTATTTGCTTACAATACATGTTAAAGTTTTTTTTTTTTTAATTTAAATTATATTTGCATTTGTTAGGGGCTGTTTTTAAGCATTTGCATCTACATTCACAATGTAATCATGCATATAGTTTGTAGGATTTAAAAAAATGCATATTGCATAGGGTTTGGTTGTACAATGTAAATGGTTACGTTTTTTTTAATTACATTTTTATTTATAGTTTAAAATTTATATAATATTTGCATTTTTTAGGCGTTGTTTTTTAGCATTTGCATCTACATTCATAATACAATCATGCATATAGTTTGTGGGATTTAAAAAAATGCATCTTGCATAAGGTTTGGTTGTAAAATTTTAAATTTAAATTTTTACTTTTTTAATTACATTTTATTTCTAGTTTAAAATTTATATTATATTTTGCATTTTTTAGGGGTTGTTTTTTAGCATTTGCATCTACATTCACAATATAATCACGCATATAGTTTGTACAATTTAAAAAATGCATATTGGCTACTTTTTTAAAAATTAATTCATTACATAATCAATCAATCATATAGTTATGGTTGTTTTTAATTCATTGCAGCAATCATCACCATGAGTTCTTCTTCTGAGTATGAGTATGAATCAGAGCATGAATCAGAGCAGGAGAGGGTTGAACGGGAAGTTGAGATAGGTGGCCGTGGAAGAGTTGGTGATGCCACAATGGGGGAGAGTGAAGAAGGGATACAAAATGTAGTGGCAGCGTAGAATCGGTAGTTCGAGTTGGTAGTGCTACCAATTGCCCCTCTCAAATGTTGTCCAAATTTGCCATTGGACCATTTGATAAGAAGAAGCCATTGCAACAATTTGCCCAAATAATTGATAACCCCAAGTCTGGAGGGGGGAGCAAAGTATGGAAGTGCAACATATGTGCACTGACTTGGCATGGTAGTATCACTAGGACCAATGCACACTTGTTGCATCTTATAGGAAGGGGGTTGGCACTTGTAAGGGCCTTTCACTAGAGCAGAGAGCTGAGATGGTGAGAATCTTCAATGGAAATACCATGGACAAAGTGCCAGAAGTTCGTGGTTCTACGGCCAATACTCCATTGAGCACTCATAAGAGCGCAAACATACTAATACTCGGCTGGTTTTAGTTTTGGAGTGTCGGAAGTGGAAACTAGAGGGAAGAGAAAGGTCATGGGGCAGCCCCAAATTCAGATTATTGACATGTTTGATTCAAAGGCAAGGGAAGGCGGCGATGATGCTATTGGGAAATTTTTTTATCTTCTTTGGGATTCCATTTAACGCTGCTCGCTCTCCTTATTACAAGGAGGCTATGGCTAAGGCTAGCAAAAGTGATACAAGTTATGTGCCTCCTGGAGACACAAAACTCAGGACAACAATCTTGGATAAAAACTATTCCAAGGTTAATCTATTGATGGAGGAGATGAAGGTGACATGGGTGTCACATGGATGTTGCATTATCATGGATAGGTGGATGGATATTAGACACCGTCCTCTCATCAATATCATTGTCTCTTGCAAAGATGGACTGTATGTCTTGAGAGCAATTGATTGTTCTCGGAAGCGGAAGATCTTTGAGTTTCGGTATCAGACGATTTTGAAGGATGCCATTGAGGAGGTTGAACCTTCAAATGTTGTACAGATTATTACGATGCACTTATGTGAGTAGAGCAGCGGAGACAAGCTAAAGCGGAGCGGGAATATAGGCATATTTATTGGACTCCATGTTGTGTGCATGCCATGAACAATGCATTGAAAGACATAGGGAAGGTTCGGTGGGTTAACCAGATAGTGGTGATCCGACAACGAGAGATGTGTAGAAGTTCATATGCAATCACCACACATCATTGGCACTTTTTCGAAAATTTTCGAAGGAATTTTTGAGAAACCATTGACACCCGCTTTGCATCCTATTTTATTTTGTTGGAGAGGATGTCGAGTTGCGCAGGAGCCCCCGCAAATTATGATTATGACACGAGTTGGACTAGGTGGCGTGAGTAAAAGACGATCAGGAAAAGAGTGAAGGAAGTGGTGTTGCGGGAAACATTTTGGGTTGATATGAAATACATCATATCAATTATAGCTCCGATTTTAGTGTCATCAAATATGGGGATTCTAATAGCCCCAATCTTGGTGAGATCTACGAGTGCATTGACAGCATGTTTGGGCAAATGAAGGCAGCTATTCGGGTGAGGGACCCCACTTTGGAGTTCTATAATGAACATAAATAGCCCATTATTCAGCGGAGATGGGAGAAGTTGAACACTCCTCTTCATATGGCTGCGTATGCACTGAATCCCAAATGGTATGTGGAGAGGCCAGGTAGAGTTATCCCATTGGATGATAATGAGGTGAAGAGGGACCTTATGAAGGCCTTTAAAAAATGTACCCTCCATAAGAGGCTTCACAGATCAGAATGGAGTGGCTCGACTTCACTGAACTTGATGGGTACAAAACATCAAAGTGGTAGACATGGTAACAATAGCACGGGAGAAGCCGGTGAGTTGGTGGCGGCCTATGGGCTTCCCAGGATCTGCATGACCACTTGCCATTCGTCTCCTTTCCCAGGTTTCTAGCTCCTCTGCCTCTGAGAGGAACTGGTCTACGTATGGTTGGATACACTCTGTTAAGAGGAATAGGCTTACCTTTGTGAGAGCGGAGAAGCTTGTAGCTGTACACAGTGCTTTGCGTCTTATAGATCGCAAGACACCTGAGTACAAATAGACTCCAGCATTACGGTGGGATGTAAATCCTGAGGAGCCGAGGTAGGTTGAAGAGGACAATCTGTGTAGCGGGGATTGATTGGGCTTACCTTTGAGGATGAGGATGTTAGTACCAGCGAGGAGTTCATGGATATTGCTTCAGATGCAGATTCTGATTTTTAGGCTGATACTTGTAGTTGTCCTCTTTTTTTGTAATATTGACAATAGACAATTGTTGGTGTATTTGGCTATGAGATTAATGATATGAATATTAGCTATTGTCACTTGATCAATCGTAATTTAGAATGGTTTTACTTTTATATTTTATAATATTAATATATTTGAAATTTCAAATTTCAGCTTGTCTCATATTCAAAATTCAAATATGTATTATGAATTTTCAATTTATGACATTAACATATTGATATTATAGTATTAAGGAATGTATTTGATGTTTATGAGTTCAAGTTTCACCTTATTTAAATCTCAAATGGTTTTATTTCAGCTTATTTATATAATTTAGGCTCTATATCTTTTTATTTTAAATATTTATATATTTTTTAATTAGCCGTCCCCCCGCCGTCCCCAAAATTTATAATTTTTTTGCCGTCCCGGAAACCCCGTCCCCCGTCCCGTAACTATAGATTTTTAGGACAACAACTCGTAAAAGTGAAAATCCAACCATATATCATCATAGAAACAATCCACAACATAGATAAAGACTTTAAGAATATTTTTGGGCACTTTTCACCATGAAACTCAACCAACTACTCGATCGGAAAATTATTTAATGTATGACAAGAAATGAGGTTCCCAAATTGTAATGTCCCTTTCTAGGACAAGTTGGGAAATAACCTAAATTTGATCACACATTGCTGGAAAATAATTAATTTTCAAACCCCAACTGCTGCAATTTTCCAAAATTCATATCTTTGGCTAGAGAAGTTCAAATGAGCTGAAATTTTGGGTATTGGGCCACAAAAATATGAAGAATAATATGCAAAAATCTGATTTCGCACAACCAAGACGAAACTCTAATTTTGCCCTTAAAAGTAGGTCGCCCAACACTTTTAGGGCATCAAATCTACTCCAAAAATTATAGAATCACCTTCTCTTTGTTTCTCCTTATTTCTACAATCACATTCAATATTAAATTGATCCCAAACTGCAGATCTGAAATTAATATTTAATTGTTAGCAACCAAATAGCTAGCAGACAACTGAAATCTTCTAAAATTCATAACTCCTTCAATACTTGGTATTTTTGCATGAAACAAGATGCAAAATAAACTAGAAATCTAGGGCTTTCCACTGCACTTTAGATCTGAATTTTCTGAACATCAAAACCCTCCCAAAACAGGCCCCAAAATCAGAAACCCAGTCGCTAGGGTTAGAATAAATTGCATAAATAATTTCCAGCACTTAATAACCCTTCAATACACTCAAAATAGCTGCCCAAACTTAGCAAAAATGAGCCAACACAGATCAGATTATAAATATAGCTGATTTACCCTTAAAATATACCAAAATAAGATCCATATCAAGTCGCCATGGTTGGAATAATTACATCATTAAAATCAGACCATAAAGACATCAAAAATCACCACTAATCATTCAAATATCCTCATCAAACAAATGTGCCACATCCCAAAGCAAGTCGCCAATGTTAGCAAGTATGAATCATGCATAGAACATACTTCAACACAAGAGAACTCAACAAATGGAACAAGAGAGAATACTTCAATTGATCAAAACTAGCTCACTAACTTCCCACGCAAGAGAGAGAGAGAGAGAGAGAGAGAGAGAGAGAGCATTAATGGGCATGCATCCCAACTCCAAGCATGGAGTATCAAATAAATCTCATCATAACATAAGTCTAACAATGATCCTAGCACTCCTTTTATAAGCAAGGAGGCACAAAATTTGAAATCCCTAGAGAGGGAAATTATTAAATAAAAGCAATTTATTTTTCCTAGGTGTGGCATCCCCTTTTCAAAGGGTGATTTTAATATTTAAAAGCCACCTAAATATTATTTAATTAATTCCTTTTTTAATTTGCATTTTGGGAATTTAATTAAATAATTAAATACATTATTTACTCCATAAATATTAAATAATTAAATAAATATTGCTTTATAATGTCAAATGATTAAAATCACTCTCTAGGCAATATTATCTAATTATTTAATATAATTTTCCTCTTACAACATCCCAAAAGCCCATTGGGAATGATAGGCTAAGGGTCTTCAAAAAATGGGGACATTTCACAAACCCTAACAATGGCAAAATATGGAAGATACCAACCTTATAAAATATGAGAAATTTGAATATCAACTTATAATGAAGTTTCGTGCCCTAGAAGGCACCCAAATGCACTCTAACCCTAGTCGTTCCCTAGGAGAGGGGCTCCAAACAATGCAAAAACCCTTGAAATGACTCCTTGATGCCCTAGTTGCAAACCAACAAGATGGTCTTCAATAATTGCCTTCACACCACCAACTTTGGAGAGTTTTCATTCTCCAATATGCCACAAGGAAGGGTTTTGTCCTCCTTGGATGCCACACTAATGGATTTTCTCCTTAGTGGAATTGGATTAGAGCAATCAGCCCTAGAACCAAGTAGAAAAGTGTATATGCCAAAATTGATGATGCAAATGAGCCTATGCGACTCCTCTTATACCCCTTTGGTGGTGCCAAAGGTCTAAGGGGTGAATTACCCCAAGACCGACCTCTTGGGAAGCTTGCTTTATTTTCTATTTTCACTTTGGGAGCTCTCCAACCCAGCCGACCTGCCTTAGGGAGGAAAATACAAAAGAAAAACATTAATAGCAATGAAAGAAAACAAAAATGAAACCCAAGGACTTCCCTTGTTCAATTTCTTCTTGGCCACGGGAAGAAAAATGGCAAGAAGTCTTCAATTGAAACCAATATGAAAAAGGGGACATTGCATGCCAATTGCCATAAAGGATGGGATATGCATATTGGATATCCCCAAGTTCGTTTTCATCAATATTTCATATCTCATCCTCTTTAATAATTTGTTTTTGCCCTTGTTTCCTTTAGATTCCTTGCAATCTAATGAGGGAACTTATGATGGGGGCTTCAAGAGACGTACAAATACGCCTGCATTTTACAGTTGCTGACTGGGCCATTTTACATGTATTTTCAGTGGGCAGAAGTATTTGCACTCGAGCCTTGTTCACAACTATTCTTGAGAAATTTAAATAAGTTAATGATGTGATGATCACAATAGAATCTTTTTCAGTGATGGTGTACATGGCATATTTTCAGCTCCCATGGAGTCCAAATACAAGTATATGCATATGTTGTCGAAAAATAAATTGCAGAGGTCAGGACAATCTCTTTGTCAGTTTGTTCATTGTTGTGATCCTAGACGGCAGACCAATCACTGTTGTACTTGTAACTGATGTAACCTTCAGAAATCTTGAACTGAAAACTGGAAGGAAACTGAATTCTGGACAGAACCTCAAACTGCTGAAAGTTTGAAATTGAATGTACTGAAAAAGCAACAGTTGAAAATTTGTAAAATAAAAATCTACTGTAAACAATAAATCTGTATGGCTCTAAAACTGTAGGAATCAGGAATTTCTGAGACTGCTGCAAAATCCAAAAACTGCTATTAAATTTAAATCTAAAGCTGCAGAAACTGAAATCTGTAATTGTCAAATTATCTGCAGATCAGTTTTTATTTTGAAAAGTTGTCAACAGAATAGAACTTCAATATCAATGCAGATTGCAGATTAAAAAAATAGTACACAACATAAAAGGAAAAAACTTTCTCGAGAAGGTATGGACAGAAATTCAGGTTAAAATATTCAATGCATTATGGATGCTTCCTTGGCACAAAACTTAGTCATTGTTTGTGTGAATTTGGCTTTTCCTTTGTGTAATTGTTCTTTATACACACAAAGTATTTGTCTCCTTTCTAGTTCTAATGTTGCACTATTCAATATGTAGGAGTGTGGTTTCAGAGGTTTTCTATAGGACCAAATTTTAGGCATGTTTGGTATCATGCATTCACATGTATGTAATAAAATAGAAGAAAATAAGCAAAAATAAAATTCTCTGTAGCGAAGATTTTATTTAGCTCATAGATCCGCTGCATTATGAATCACTTAGTACTGGGTTTATTCATGAGGGCTTATATTTATTAGACTGAGAATTATCTTTTTTAGCAGTATGTTTGAACTTATCTTCAACTCAACAGTTTATAGGCTTCTCCCGAGGTTGAAATCAGCATGCCTTTTCATTTGGAATGTATGAGTGCAAGCTAGCTCTGTACCTCAGGACTTGGCATCACGTATGGCAAGCTTTGTAGTCATGGTAAGGGAAATAGTGTACTTCTGCACCATCTGGTCACGACCTTAGCACAACCTATTGCCATTTCATATGCTGGTTGTCATAATTATGCACAGGGTAATATTCCTCTTTCAAGGCGGCAACAAATTTAGTCTAGGTGTCTACAGGATTATCATCTAAAGTTGTGATTCTGGCAATATGTCTCCTACCAATTTTTGGAGGTAACACCACTTTCAGGAGTTCAAAGTTCATCTTCTTGATGTCTGAGAAGGTATGAAGAGAAATTTAACACTCTAACTGAATCAACTAATTATCTACTGCATCTGTATCAATGCAACCTTCGAGTAATGGGATGCCTAGAATTATACCTTGAAGGGCAGATTCTGACCTCCAAAAGTCTTGTAGGATGTGGGTGGTAATGTTGCATGGGATATCACACTTTAGATAATCTGAAGAAATTGGTCCACTATATCCTCTTTTTCCTTCTAAAGTGTGTCTTTGATCATCTTTTTACATTTGATAGGTTCTTTTGTATTTGTTGTCTCCTTGTCTTCTGTTTATGGTCGTCTGAAATGGCAAGGAAGATAAATTGAATCGCCATGGATTTGAAGACCTAAATTTGTATAGTGTGACCTTGTGTGATAGGATATATAAAGATGAGGAAAGATTGGAATGACTACTTTGGTACCGCTGACTCAGATCCCAGGAGCAATATTCTGAACAACACATCCAATTGTGGAAATACAATGTGTTTTAAGCGGAAACAATTGTGTTAATGCTTAGGAATAAGAATGAGTGCACAGACGAATAGAGAAGGATCATAAACACATCAGAAACATAACACTTGAAATGCCATAAAATCACAAAAGAACACAGCTCCTATAGAAATGTATTAAATATTGCATTTCTGAATAGTTTCGTACAACAAATCTGTGAAAACAGATGTAAATAATCAAGATCAACGATACACCTTCTAGACTGGAGGGTTGAACCCTCCAAGACTGTTATAACACATATTTATACAATGCTCGAGGAGAGACAAAGTGAAGCTGTTTTGGAATGCTTAATAGTTTGTATTTTATCGTTCTAGATTCTTGGTGCTATTGTGCCAATGTAACCGAGCTATTGAAAAGCAACTCATATTTTGTCATGTAGTTCTTCTCATGTTTCGAGGGCGAAACATGCTAAGGGGGATGGAATGTAATGTACCTAGAGAGATGATATTATGATGTATATTGATGGTTGGAGATGCTGACATCTGACATCCTTTTAGCGTGTATATCTTCTGATGTCATATAAGTAACTTGTGGTATTTATTATATTGGGCAATGAGTTGGCCTACATTGGGATTAGTGATATACCCATCTATTATTGTAAGAGGGTCTATATAAGGGGAGGAATATCATTGTGTAAGACATCATGAAGGAGAAATATTGTAAGTGGAGTGATTCCTTCCCCAAAGGGAATATTGTGTGGTGTTTCCCCTACCTTAAGGGTATTTATGAATATAATTCATATTAGGGGATTCGTCCCACACATCTCATGTTGTGCAATCTACATTTATTCTGAATATTATTCATTGTATTTTTGGTATAATATGTGAGGTTCTGAACATCTGATATCAGAGCTCTTTTCAACGGAAGTGGGAATTTTTGTGGAGATATTGCAGTTTTTATTTGAAAAAACATCTACATTGTGAAAGGTCATTCTCCTCATACAAGTGTGATTCAGACCATTTTTTCGTGGATAGAAAGAGGAATTCGAGAACTTTTTGAAAAATGGTCATTAATTTTTGGAGCAATATTGAGTGAGATATGGCAATTTGAAGTTGACCCTACGAACTTGATTTTTAATGGTTTTTGTATGTGTGACTTGGAAAAAATTCATATCTTTATTCTAGGTGGGAAAATTAGGTGCTGTTTTGTGCAATTAAAAGAAAAATTTAGATCTATTTTTCTTCATGATTTTATTTTCAGATGTGTTAGAAAGGTGATTAAAAATAAAATTGATCCTGAGTTTAAATGATCTAGATGAATTGAAAAAATAGATAAAGGTATTTGAGGGCCTTAACGGTACTTTTTAGAAACTGCATGATGCTCCTAATAAATGTTCTTTTCATTTACATATGGAAGAAGAATGTGAAAAGGAAATAAATGCATGGATTGATTTGGAGGATGACTTTAGAGAATAGTATGAGGATTTATTTCACTTGGATGCGAGTGATTTATTTTGAATTTTCTTCAAAGATTCACCAATATATGATAAAAGAAATTATTTTTAGCTTGGTTTTGAGTATTCACAACTAGCAGAAGAGGTTCTTTCATTTGTTGTCAATAATTTTCCACAATTGTTCTTTTCTTCATTGGACAGTTTTGATCACTTGTTTACAATTGAAAAAATCATATTTGTTGATCCATCCATAGATCCAAATTCTTCCCTTCGAGTATCCACCTCATATTATAGTGAAAGAGTTTATTATGTTCATCACAATGTTGTTGTACATGATCATATCCAAGCAACGGAAAAGAAGCGAAAGAAGAGGAGGATGCATGGATGGGCCTCCATTTGGTCCTCAAGTTTTGAGGAAAACATATTTTGTTATTTGATGGATAAATAAGTGATTTAAATTAAAAAAAGAGCTCATATCTTGTCACATGGTATATGGTTCTTCTCATGTTTCAAGGGTGAAACATGTTGGGAGGGTGGAATGTAATGTACACAAATAGATGATATTATGATGTATATTGGTGGGTGGAGATGTCGATATGTGGCACACATCCTCTTAGTTCATATATTATAGGATGTTATATGGGTAACTTGTGGTATTTATTATATTGGGCAATGAGTCGGCCTACATTGGGTTTAGTGTTATACCATAGTTGTAGGGAGATGCACCTCCCATCACAGGGACGTGTCCCCCATCATCTAGGTGTGTCTCGGTACATGAGATGGGTACAAAGATGTCTCCTGTATCTGGAGACGAATTTTTAGACTTTTAATATCTCTTTGCGTCTCTATATGAAAATCGTGTTGTTTTTCCCAAAACCCTAATTGCATTGCTGCAAAACGCTAAAACATTAATTTAGTTATTGAAAATGCTGCAGAGGTTTGATCATATTATTGATTCGTTAGTGCTTGGATTTATGAGAGGATTTATAGTCACTCATACTTGATTCAATCATTTAGAGTTGCTAGAAAAGCTTGACATTGTTGGATTTGCATTCACATTTCACACCTGATTTAGACGTTTTTGGATTAACAGTCATTGAAGGTAGCTTGATTTGCATTTGTTTGGTTGATTGTTGTAAAACCGGTTATGCTTAGGTGCCACTGAATTGATTTTTTGAAAATGTTTTAGAGGGCAAAGCCTTGTCAAGCCATATGTGTCTTGTTAGGGTTGAACCCCTACCTCGGCCTCAGTCTTTGTGAGCGGGGTTGGACCCTCACCAATAAGATAACATAATCTTGAGATTCTTTACTCTTACGATTATAAACTCGAAAATTTCATTTAAGTTTTTAGCATTTGTTTTTCATTATTTATTTTAATGTTAATTTTATTTGAAATTTCAATATTAATTTTAATTTTATTTTTTTATAAAATTAGATTTGTAACTTTAGAATTAATTTTTTGTTTAGTATTATTTTATGATTTAAATATTTAATATTTATTATTAATATTCAATTTTTATTTTTGATATTTATTTTAATAATAAATTAATATCATTAATTTTTTTGAATTTTTAAAAATTTTACATATTATTTGATTTGTATTTTTAATTTTTTTGTTCACGATGTCATGGGTAAGGAGAGGACCATACCCACTTTGGAAGTATTGCGATCGCATTTGCAAAGGGATGGTGATACAACTTAAACCCCTTGTTAAATCTTTGTGAAGTCCTTGCGAGGACTTAGACAAGGTTGAAGGCCCATTTTTCTCCGTGCACCGGATAAAGGGGTTGACCTTTGTACAAATGAGGTAGAGGGTGAGGGGTCATCTTGTAAGAGACCACACATTAGTAGTTCGAACCCCATTGGAAACATTTTTAATGTGCATGGTCGAGATGTGATGCAACACTTGCACACTTCTTTTACGTGAATGGAATAACACTTAAGATTTCTTGCTCACCTTATTATGAGGAGATGGTTCGTGTGATCAACAATGGGCCGACGGGGTATAAACAACACGAATACGAAAACTTCGCGTGACTCTTATTGACAAAGAGAAAACAAGGATAAAGCAACAAACCGCACTAATCAAAAGAGTGTGGTCTACAGAAGGATGCAACATTGTGATGGATAGTTGGATTGATACTAGAAACCATCCACTTCTGAACATTATGGTAACTTGCTCTAAAGGCCCTTATTTTTTTGAAGGCAATTGATTGTTTGGGGCAAGAGAAAAATGCAGAGTTCCTTGAGAAACAACTATGTGATGCAATCAAGGAGGTGGGGGCATCACATGTTGTCCAAGTTATTACAGATGCTGCCCCAGTCTCTAAAGCAACTTGCTTATTGGCGCAAAAATTACAAATATATGTTTTGGACACCATGTTGTGTGCATGCATTGAATAATGCACTCAAAGACATTGACAGGTTTTAGTGGATTTATGAGCTTATTGAAAAGGGCAGAAAAATACAAATGTTCATATTCTTCAGTCATCACCACTCATAAGCTATTCATTGGAGATATGTGAAGATGGAGCTTCTCAAGCCAACAGTCACACAATTTGCTTTTTTTTTCATTCACCCTAACTGTCTTTATGTTGTCAAAGGGGCCTTATGTTCCATTGTAGTTAGTGATGCACGAGAAGCTTGAAGATAATCTACATCAAAGATGCAATTGAAGTGAAGAAGATGGCCCTTGACAACCTTTTTGGGCTGATGTGAAATTTGTTGTTGACTTTATTTAGCCCATTTGTGAGGCAATCCATTTTGCTGATTAAGACTCAGTGGAATATATTGTCATATGGCCATGGCCAGTTTTCTTCAAAGGAGGTTGTCTATGATATGCGTGTGAAGGACCTAATAGAGTGGTGGTGGAACCATGGCAATGAAGCACTTGAATTACAATCATTTGCAATACGATTACTCTCACAAGTAACTAGTTCCTCATCTTGTGAGAGGAATTGGAGTACTTATGGTTTTATTCATTCATTGAAGAGGAACTGACTAGGGTCAAAGAAGGCAGAGAACCTAGTCTACATTCATAGCATGCTTCGTTTTTACACTCGTGTAGACCCGAGGGTACAAAGTCCTTAGCAAAATTGGACTGAATTCCACTTGATGGAGCCACAAACATGGAGGATGCTGTGCTTGAGACAAACGACCTCAATGATTTTCCCCCTAATATATTTGCTTGCGAGAAGAGCCACAACTTGAGAGTTATGAGTATCTGGAGAGCATCCTTGCAGAGGATCTAGAGGACACAATTAATGTGATAGTTAACCCCATTGTATTAGATGAGATATGATTAAGGTTCACATTTGTGATTTTTGTTTTTAGCGTGCCTATTTGTTGGCATTTTAGTGTTACAATGTACTCTTCCCTTGATATGATGAGATATCAAATATCAATATAATTACTCATATTTTATTGGCATCTAATTTCCTTACCATTAAAAGTTAATAACTTACAATTTTTAAATTTTTTAGTGCATTTTGATTTTGTATATTGCATAATTTTCTAAATTTTCATATATATATGTACATATTGCCGTCTCCTTGTACTTTTCTCCCATTTTTTTGAAAAATGGCGTACTGGAACTTATACTCCTTTCCTGGCAACTATGTGATGTACCCATTATTACTGTAAGAGGGTCTATATACGGAGAAGAATGTTATTGTGTAAGATATCAAGGAGAAATATTGTAATTGGAGTGTATGCTCTAATAAAGACCTTGCCCCCTTGAAGAGACATGCGATAGTGGAGTGATTCCTTCCCCATAAGGAATATTTTATGTTGTTTCCCTATCTTAATCGCATTTCTGAATAGAATTCATATTGGAGCATTTGGCCCACACATATCTGGTCCTGTGCGATCTACATTTATTCAGCATATCATTTGGTGTATTTTATGATATTTTATGTAAGGTTCTTAACATATTGCTTATGAATAACAATGAGTGCATAGGCGAAGTGAGAAGGATCATAAACACATCAGAAACTTAACACATGCGATGCCATAAAATCACAAGAGAACACAACTATAGAAATGTATCAAATATTGCATTTCTGAGTAGTTCTGTACAACAAATCTGCTAAACCAGATGTGAGTAATCAAGATTAATGACATTTCTTCTAGAATGGAGGGTTGAACCCTCTAGGACTGTTATAATACATATTTATACAATGCTTTGTGAGAGAAACAAAGTGTAGCTGTTTGGGAATGCTTTATAGTTTGTATTTTGCTGTTATAGTTTGTATTGGGTGCCATCTGTAGGTTTTGACTGCAGAGTGTTGTAGTGCTGGCGTTAGGACCATTGCTTGACTGAGAAGACTGCTACTGACTTGGAAAAATTGTCTGGTGCTTCCACCTGGATCATTGTCTCTTACGAAGCAATTGTTTTTGCTATCATTCTAAGGCTATTGTCTGCACTCTGCATCATGGAGCTTGTAGAGTGAGTTGAATTTTTATTAAAATATTGAAGACACGCCCTTTAGTTGTTAATACGATCAGAAGGAAGTGGCCTTTCAAGCACATATTGCAAATGATCTTCATCTTCTCATTCATGCCTAATTAGTTTATTCAATAATGAATATTATACCGCCAATGAAATTGATGGCTTCCTTGATATTTATAAATGCCTAGGATTTTATCAAATGCTTACACTAAGGAGCTTTCAATCATGTTTAATTATCACACACGCTTTTGTTTTTGACTTGGAAAACTTGTCTGCTAAGCTAGCACTTGGGCGATCCAAAACTCATGGGTTTAAAAGAGATGTATATTACTCAAAATTGTGATTACAATAGCTATCTCTGCAAGGAGATGTGTGTCTTCCCCTTGGTTACATCTACTTATATACTACTTTTAGAAATATGAAGAGACATCTAGAAGAATGTGGAAGGTCACCAATCTCGAGGGAGATGAGGTGATTCACCTTCCATGAATTACATATGCAAAAATTTCACAAATTACTATTTTTATTTTTAGACAACTACAAAAATTGCAATTTGAGGCCTTTAGAAGTGGATTTCAGGGTCAAACTTTTAAAATAGTTCATGCACCCTTTCACCATATTCTACATGTTCCAAGCTTTCCGATGCATTTTGAATGGAGTCAATCGAGCTACGGTGCAAAAGTTATGACTCCCGAAGTTGCCCCACTAGAATTGCCACTGGGTTGTTGTCTGGATCATTCCTCCCTCCTTCAAAAGCAATGGTCCCCATTGCACCAAGGGGTCCCATCAAGTGTGGAAATTGTTTCTTTATTTGGTACGCGGTGAGCCACTCACCTTGATGACTGAGATTTCCTTTCTTGATCACCCGATAGAGCTGAATAGGACGTCCTCTGGTGGTCTTTGTCCAAGTGTCCACAATCTGATCTTCTTCAACTAGGAGAAAAGCTTTCTGGTTGAGTTCGGATATGTCCAACTTGTTCTCTATATGACCAGGTGTCCAAAAGAGGTGGGTGATATGGTTTGAGGAGGTCCACATTGAAGATAGGATGTAGACCAAGGTAGGGTGGAAGATTCAACTCAAAAGCATTTTCACCTACTTGTTTGGTGATAGTGTAAGGACCATACCATAGAGGTCAAATTTTCCTGTGTGACCTATAAGTCTTTCCTTCTAAAGCCGCAACCAAACTTTATCACCAACCTTGAAATGATGTGGAACCTTGTGTTGATCATGGCATTGTTTATACTTTTCATTCATCTTCTGTAAAATATCGTGGACCTATTGTTGAGTGTATTGAATTTGTTCAACAAACCTTGTTGCCTTTTCTACTTCAGTTTTTCCATGAGATGTGTATTCCATTGTATGCACCGAATGCATACATCAATGGGTGCCATAGGATGGAATCCATAACAAACTTGAAATGGATTGTGCTTGGTGGAGTATGCAGGGCCCGATTGTATCCATGTTGTATGTAGGGCAGGCCTCATCCCATGTATGTGGGTGTTTGGAGTGATACATACGAAAGCATGTGGACAATCAAGTGGTTCACCACCTCTTTTTGTCTCATCGTCACATGGGGGGAAGGATGTGGACTTCATCAACTTAGTGTCCATCATTCCCCATAGGGTGGACCAAAAGATGCTCAAGAACTTGTTGTCCCTATCATAAAACGATAGACTTGGGAAGCCCAAAGGTGATCCATACATGACTAAAATAGAGTTTAGCAGTTTCTTCAAAGAAAAAATATTTTTCTTACAAGCAATCATTATAGCCATTTTAGAAAATCGATCAACTACAACAAAAACACAATCATTTCCATGTTTTGAAGTTGGAAAACCTAAGAGGAAGTCCATTGAGATGGAGGCCCAAGGCTTGGTTGGTTCCGAAATGGTGTATACAATCCTTGTTTCTTATTAGTTGGTTTGGCAATTACACAAGGGGTGCAAGATTTGATGTACTTAACCACATCATTCCTTAGGTTGGGCCAAGTAAAAGTGCTTTTGAAGTATCCAATGTTTTTTCCATGCCAAAGTGTCCAATTGTCCTGCTAAAGTGTGCCTCCCATATCATCTTTTGTTGTTCACCAATTGGAACACAATGTGTCCCATGTGGCAGAGAGAGGTTATCCTATAGATAGAAATCGGGACATGCTTTCCTCCTCGAAGGGCCTGATATGTATCAGAAAAGTTAGGATCCGTCTCATACAAAGTGCACCAACTAGAAGTCTCATGTCCACAGAGGTCAAGGATAGTTGTGAGGGCTGCAATTGAGGGCAGCTCAAGCAATTTGTTGCTGAATTGGCACTTCCTTCTTATGTTTTATTATCAGGTGGAATTGTTGCAGGTATGTGGCCCACTTTTGGTGTCTTTCATTCCTTAGTTTGCTCTGCGTCTGAAGGAACTCCAATGGCATGTGGTCTATGTGGATGATTGTCTCCTTTCCTAAAATGTAGTGTTTCCATTGCTTGCAGTAGGCTTGGATGATGGCATAAAGCTCCTTATCATATGTTGGGTACTTCTTGACTATGTCATTGAATGTTTCACTATGATATGCAACAGGTGGCCATGTTGCATGATAACAACTCCCATGGCATACTCAGATGCATCTCTATCATCAATTCAAAAGGTTGATGCAGGTCGGTAAGGAGAGAATAAGGGCCGAGCATAATCTTTCTTTCAAACCTTTCAAATGTTCTCTTGCACTCCCCCATCGGAATGTAGCCTTGTTTCCTCCTTTAGTCACTTGGTTCAGTGGCCAAGAAATATGTGAAAAACCCAAGACAAACCGGTGCAATAGAAATTGGCAAGACCTAAGAAGCTACGAAGTTTTGTAAGAGTCTTTGGAGTAGGCCATTTCTAATAACCTAGATCTTTCTCTAGGTCAACATGGACTCCTTCATCCACAACGATACCCTAGGTACTAACCTTCCTCATCCCAAATGTGCATTTTCTAGATTTGCATACAACATGTGCTTTCAAAGGGTTTGGAGTACTTCTCAAACATGTTGTAGATGTTTCTCCCACGTCTGACTATAGATGAGTATATCATCTAAGTAGAAAACCATGAAGGAATTGGTGTAGGGTCGCAGATGTCATCCATCATCCTCATGAATGTTGTAGAGCATTAGTTAGTCCAAAGGGCATGACCAACCATTCAATAGACCTTCCCGAGACTTAAATGCAGTCTTCCAAACATCGGTGGGCTCGATGGGAATCTAGTGATAGCCAGACTTGAGATCAATTTTGGTGAAGAATTTTGCACCACGAGTTGGTCCAACAAATCATCAATCCTCGGAAGGGGGTAGCGATTCTTCACAGTAATTTTGTTCAAGGCTCGATAGTCAATGCAAAGTCTCCATGTTCCATCTTTCTTTGGTGCCAAGACAATTGACTTCCATAGGGTGAAGAGCTCGGCCTAATGTGTCCCTTTTGAATCAATTCTTGGAGTTGCCTCTTGATCTCATCATTTTCAAGGACTGACCTGCGATACACAGGTTTTTGGGTAAAGGAGAGCCCAGACCAAATCAATAACATGTTTTACCTCGCACTGAAGTGGCACTCTGTGGGTGACTAGAATAGATCATCATACTCAACTATGATTTGGTCCATCTATTTTTTTTTGCACTGAATGTGTGTTCAAGGTGGCAACAACAACTTTCTTGGTAGTTTTTGGCCTGATCATCAAGATGACGAACTGCTTTGTTTTCTCCACCAGCTTCTTACATTGTTTGGCACTTGATGAGGGAAACAGAGTTGGAGGGAATGACCTCGTATCCGATAGACGCCGACTCCCAATGGTAACAATGACCCTTCGAGGTCGTGACTCATAGATGTCATGTCTATCCCACATGAATGGTTGGCCCAGAGCACATCACAAACATCCAATGGAACAACATCACATAGACTTCATCATGGAAGGGTTTGATTGCATATGGGAGGAGACATTGTTGTGTGACATGGAGATCTCTTCTTGGGTTCAACCACCCGATACTATATGGTTGGGGATGTGGCTTTACAGAAGGTTCAACTTTTCACAACATCAACAAAAATTAAATTCTTTTGACTTCCACTATCAAGAATAAAATGCAGAGGCTTACCCTTTACCCAAAGCTTGGAGTGAAATAATCCTTTCCTTCTCATCCATCTTCTTGACTTGCGAGGTGGCAATGATCACATCCGGTTCAACATCTACAATTTCATCTTCTTCATCTTTGACCTCAGGGTGTGTCACCAGTGGAGCAATGGGTGTTGAAGATGATGACTCAATGAGTAAGGACTTGATGGCTCAACATTCTTCCTTGGAATGAATTAGTCTTGTGGAGGTCGCACCACTTCCTGTTTTCTCCTTTGTGTTTTATTTCCTTGTGACTCCTTATGTTTCCAACCCTACCTCGAGTTTGACCTTCCTTATCATTTTTCCCCTCAAAGGTTGGTTCTTTGTATTTCTCTTTCTATGCTTTTGTTCAATCTTGATCACAAACTTATACGCCTCACCGAGGGTATGAAATTGAAAGAGGTCCATGTCCTCTCGTATGTACCATTGTAGGCCACTACGATATTTGAGGATCTTGTGTTGTTCTGTCTTGAATGCCCAATCTTGCAGACAGATAGAGAATGAAAATTATCAATATAATCTTGAACTGATCTGGTCCTTACCTTGGCGGAGTTGTTGCCACTTGTATGTACAAATCATCATAGGCTCCAATAGGGTATTATTCTTCCTTTATGGCATCCACAAAATCATCCCATGTGGGCTCCTCTATGATGCCCAGTTCGTCCCTATTGAGTCCATTCTTGTACACCCCCACCAATTTTTGACAGAAAGTGATGATTTCAAGAGAGCAAATGTTATCTTCTCTTTATAATGAATTTATTGACAGAAAAATAGGAGGATAATTGGTCCAACCAATTTTCTACTACATCAAAATTTATTTTACCCTAAAAATAGGAATATCAAAATTTACTTGAACCTTGAAGGGTGTCGGGCACTGAAGGGTTGGATCACAGAGGAGGATGCATGATTTCCCATTTGTAGTTGTTGAAGGATCTAGGTGAATTGTTGTAACATCTGCTCCTTTTGCTCCATGAGAGCTTCATTCACCATTTTCTTGAGAGGATCATTTGTCTTGGTGTTCTCTTCCATTTGAGGTCTCCTGCAATGAGTAGTCAAATATTCTAAAGGATCTTGTGTGGACCACCCAAGCTTCTTATATCCCGACCTCGTTCTAGGAATCATACACTCTCAAGACAACTTTGCTCTGATACCACTGATCCAAAACTCGGGGGTTTGGGATTAAAGGACAAAATAACAATTGTGCCAGATGTAAATAGAAAAACTATCTCTGAAAAGAGATGTATATTGCTCAAAAAATTGTGATTACAATAGCTATCTTTGCAAGGAGATGTGTGTTTTCCCTTGCGGGTTACATCTACTTATATACTTTTTTAAAAATATGAAGAGACATCTAGAAGAATGTGGAAGGTCACTAATCTCGAGGGAGACGAGGTGATTCACCTTCCATGAATTACATATGCGAAAATTTGCGAAATTACTATTTTTAGACAACACTACAAAAATTACTATTTTTAGCTTGTAGTGCAAGTGAACTTCAATTAATAGTCTAAAATCTACCTTTTTGGTTATTGTAACATCAGCTGGAAGTACCCTTTCTGTAACATATCGCAAATGATCATGATCTATACATGCCTAGTATTTTATCAAGTGCTTGCACTAAGGAATTTTGAATCCTATTTAATTTCCATACATTCTTTTGTTTATGGCTTGAAAAACTTGTCTGGTGCTGCCACCTGGGCCCTACATCATTTTCTCCTATGGAGTAATTTGTTTTGCTATCATTCTAGGGATAATGTCTGCATCATGGAGCTTGTAGTGCGAGTTGTAATTTGATTAAGAGATTAAAATCTACCTTTTTAGTTGTTAATAACATTAGGTGAAAGTGTCCTTTCTAGCAAATATTGCAAATGATTGTCGTCTTCCTTTTCATGCAGAATTAGCTTAATCAACTATGAATGTTATACTATCATCGTGATTTGATGGCTCCCTGGATATTTATACATGCTTAGAATTTTATCAAATGCTTGGACTAAGGAACCACAAATCCTATTTAATTTCCACACATTCTTTTGTTTATTAGCATTTATTGCTTAAGAGTCCAATGCTAGTGATGATTGGTGAGTTTTAATGTCTTATTCTATTAGTTTGAAATATGACATTATTTTATCACTAGGATTAGGAATGCTTCAAAGATGAGACAGGGACCTTCCTTCACTTGTCTCATAATGATTTGCAGTCTTGTTTTTCTGTGCTTTTTAGAGACTCAAGCTCCATGTCTAACTGATTCACATTTCTTGCAGAGTGCAACCCTCAAGTATCACACTTCCAAGATTTCAGATTTTTCTGACCTGCAATCATTGAGACTTTTGGATTCCGTGGAGAGGCATTAAGCTCACTTTGTGCTTTGGGAAATGTAACCATCGAAACAAGAACTAAGTATGAATCTGTTGGTACACAATTGATGTTTGATCATTCAGGTCTGATTATTTCCCAAAACAATATAGCACGCCAGATTGGTACCACAGTTACAGTTGCAAAATTGTTTTCCCCTTTGCCTGTGAGGTATAAGGAGTTCCATCGAAATATACGGCGAGAGTATAGCCGGCTTTTGTCTCTATTGCATGTGAGATAACAATCCTTTTGCCTTGTTCGTGACTATGTTCCATCTGGTATATTTTGCTTCTCTATTCCTTAGGAATAATGCTTTCTTTACATGTGAAATAATGAGTAAACCATGTTTGATTGTTTCTTGTTATAAATTCTCTATTATGTGTTGTCCAAATAGAAGAAATAGCAAACATTGGAGTTCATTGAATTGCTGACTGTTAGAACTGTGTGGGATATATGTTTTTCAAGCTCATATCTTTTGCTTGATAGAGACCCTAAGAGCTGTTCAATTTATTATGTTTTCTCATGCACCATTTCGTTTCTTGTCCAATGATCTACCTGTTTCTGGCTCAATCCCAGTGAGGACTGTTGAATAGTCATACTTGAATAAGTTAAAATTTCCAGCTATCTCAAGCAAATTTGCAAAGTTTCTCAAGATCGAGCTATTTCAAATTGTTTGAGCTGTGATTTTCATGTATTAAATAAACCTCTAATTTTTTTTTTTCTTGGATTCATGTAGTTGTTTACAGTTAGACTTGTAGATTCTTACAAAAACACGATCTTAATAGTTGTGCTGTGTAAACTATTACCCTCTTTGCAAATTTGGCAGCAGCTACTGTTACTTCCTACATTATGTTCTTGGCTTGGTTTTCTCACAAGCTATTTTCATCCTCAATTGTTTTCTTGTACCATATGGTGACTGCTAATGATGCTTCCACACGACTGCGATGAATTGTTTTAAACTTTATCCCCTTACATGGATGCAAATCACTGTGTATATCTTCACCTTTCTGATCATCTTCTTTTCGCTGCCTTCATTTGTAAGTGATTGCGATGGGTATTTTGCTATATTTTTGTTGCAATATTGACGAATTTGGCTATTCATCAATAAATTCGAGCTTATGAAAATCTTTAGTGTCGTTATCAAAAGCTGAAACACATTGAACTTTCAAAGAACTGACTCCTCACCAGATACATCATCTCTATTAGCAATGGCCTTATTAGCAGGATCAAAGAAGCTATTGCATTTTTTTATTTCATTTTAAATTTATAACCATGAAAATTCCTTTGACACTCTCATTACTGTGGGCTGGAGGCTGTATGAGACAGTTGTTGGACAGATTTGTACTTCGCATGGTCTTTTTGGCTTTCGTGAGGAGCACCATCGGGGTCAAGTAAGATGCCCTCTCTCACCAACCCTCTTCAGCATTGACATTGACGAGTTAGACGATTTTCTTCAACAACATACCCATGTTGATGATGGTTGCATTTTACATGATGTGGTGATAGCCATACTTCTTTTTGTAGATGAGTGCAAGTAAGCAAGTGCAACATATTCTAGGCAGTAGTGAATAGGAGCGAAGATGAGTGGAATATTGTCCTTACTATGAAACGGTTATATGGAGGACTGATGATAAATACATAAAGGATCAAAGCCATTTTGGAATGGCTTGCTTTTAAGAGTGTTGCTTAAGTGATGTGTGGTGTAAGTGGAACAATTGCTGGAGCTGTGTTAAATTCAGAAGGGCCACAGGTGGTATTCAGACAGGCAATTGGATATTTCTGATCAAACTGGTCTTAATTATTCTTAAAAGCTTTATTTGAATAAGCACTGCAAGTGAGAAGTGCAAGCACTTTCCATGTACACATTAAAAAATGTTTGTGGACCTTTATTAAGCAATGAAAGCATTGCTACTAGAGTGGAAGGCATGGTGTACAAGAATTAATAATATATTCGAGTGATACATGATAACTCTTCCCTCTGTTGTTCTACCATGCTCCTTTATGGGTATAAGAATTTGTAAAATCCCATGTATTAACCCGTTGTAGCTGACAATCAACTTATTAGCATTTCTACTGAGATGTTACAGGTATGATTAATTTCACTTGTTTATGCCCGTTTTAAAGAATTGTTCAACTGCTGGTACTACTTTAGTACTTCTTGTAAACCTTGGTTTAAGTTGTTGGTTATCCTCTTTTACCTTCTGTTGTTTTTTTCGATTATTTTACGAAGCAAGAAATTTGATCAATATTCCTGTGTGTTAACTCGTTGTAATTTGTGCATTTCATTGCTTGTATCTTATAACAAAATTTTAAATTTTGCAGACATTCTGAACTTGTAACCTGCAATTTAAGTTTATCTGTATTTTGCCTAGTGCTAATAATGATGCATTTTATCTTCCAGGCGTATGCTCTTATTGCAAAAGGAGTTCGATTAGTCTGCACTAATGTGGCTGGTCGGAATGCCAAGATTGTGGTTCTGCAAACACAAGGAACTGGTTCTGTCAAGGACAACATAATAACAGTTTTGGCACCAAGACACTTGCAAGTTTGGATGCTTTGGATTTTTGTATCTCAGACGGATGCCGTATTGAAGGTTTTGTATCCAAGCCCGGGTCTGGTAGTGGAAGGGCTTCAGGGGATCGACAATTCTTCTTTGTCAATGGTCGGCCTGTGGACATGCCTAAAGTGACAAAGCTTCTGAACGAGCGTTATAAATCTTATAATTCTCAGCAATATCCTATGGCTGTCTTGAATTTCATTCTTCCCACTACAACATATGATGTTAATGTAACTCCTGACAAGAGGAAGATTTTTCTTCATGACGAAGGTCTTCTTATGTCTGCTCTCAGAGAGGCATTAGAAAATTTTATGCTCCTGATAAATATGTTTATGCTATCAATAACTTTGAAAGCAGCTCGCAGGTGAGAGAAGCTTGCATTTCATTGGTGTCGGCAGGTAATGCAGAGAAGCTGGAACCTATTTTCACAGAGGATTATGAGTTGGCAGAAAATGTAAACAGTAAAGTGAATTTGTTTTTGAATGATGGTAGTCCTAGTTCTCGTACTGAAGAGCTGCTTCAAGAATCCAAAGAAGATGCCATGCACGAGGACAACACTGAGAACCAAAAAGTTGATGATGCAATGACTGAATCAATATCTGATACATGTGAACGGAAAACAAGTAGACCACTTGCTGATTTTGTGGAATTCAAGTGTGGAACTTCAGTTTCTGAATATGCATCACCTTTAAAGCAGACAAAGAACCAAAAGTTTGATGATGCGATGACTGATTCAATATCTGATACATGTGAACCTAAAACAAGGACCCCAATTGTTGATTTTGCGGCATTCAACTGTGGAAGTTCAGTTTCTGAATTTCCGTTACCTTTAAAACAGGCGAATTCTTCTTTAGTGGGAGCAGAAAAGTCTTCAATGGTAAAGACAACAAAAACGGGATTGAAAGATCTGGGTTTGATTCCCAATTCAAGGCGGGTACAGTCCAAACTCACTGGCTTCATAACACCAAACAAGAGGCAGCATGAAGAAGGATCTCTACTGAGTGAAGAACCAGTATTAAAGAAATGGATGTTTTGTGCTGATGAAAATGCTAAACGTGTGAAGAAAGAAAATAGTAAAGGTTCTTTGTTGGGATTTTGTTCAGAAAAGGATGCTTGTTCTGTCCGCAATTTGAGTTCAAAGAATGAAGACGAAAATGACTTTCCTGCAATAGAGGATTTGAGTGAAAACATAACTCATGTTGAAAGTTGCAACGAACCAGCAAAAGATCAAAGAGAAAATATGCAGGTAATATTTCAGAGCTGTTCAGATAATTTCATCTGGGGTGCACTCAGTCTATAGCTTTAGATGTGTTCTATCTTTTACATGAGGGTTTGGATGAAAAATCATGACTGTGATTTGCCTAGTTGTTATCTGTGATTGTTGAATCCTTTAGAAGCCATTACATTCTGAGATTCTTCATGTTAGAGGTCATATGCAACCTTTATTTTTGTGGATGCCACGTGTGCTGGTGACTAAAAAGCCTGACTAATGTCCTTTTTTTCAAAAGCAAAGTTAATAGGAGCTTTGATCTATTTTAGTTCGACAATTCTTGCAACAGCTTGTTGAACGAGTTTGCTTGAGGTGGAATATGATTACATTTTTGAATCTCCTTCTTTTGCTGAAGTATCCAGCGGTCATACAATTGTTTTCTTTTTCTGTTAGGCATAGATATATACACATTTTGCTGTTTCTTTTCACCATTTCCACATTTATTTGTTGTTGTTTCACCATTTCAACATTTATTTATTGTCGTTTCACCATTTCTACATTTGTTTATTATAGTTTCACCATTTCCACATTTGTTTATTCAAGCATAACAGTGCTCTGAATTTTCGCTTAATGTGTTGCAGCGTCTCAAACAACTGTTCATGCCTTCAAAATGTTTTCTTCTATTGACATCAAAACTGACAATATTTTCTACCCCACTAAAACAAGCATAGTGACAATTTCTTGGAGTGGCACATGGAAGTCGGACAAACAAACGCACCAGCATGAATTAGCTTATAATATTGTCAAGATAAAAGTAATTAATATGATTGTCTGGATTTTAAGTTGCGAGATCACACATCTACAAATGTTGGAACTAGCTATATTGAATGATTTTACTTTATATCCTCTCAGACCAAGTTGGCTTGTTGGACCTTGGGCTGCAGTTTCTATTTGGTAAAACTAGATTCGTTGTAATATCTGTTACGATTTTCCAGAAAATATTGATCTTTTGAGTGCAATATGCTTGGGCTCTTAGTAACTATTGAAATGACAATAAAGTGTTACACTAGCACTGTATTTCTTATGCTTCACCTCGATTAACAACTTACTTTCTGATATTTTGGCAATAATAATAGGTTCCAACTTCACAATTTTAACCTAGAAATGGTTCTTCTCAAGCCCATGTTGTGCTTGACACAATACGATTATTTATATTTCTGGCTACGATAGTTTCCTTTCTGTATTCTTTAGTCTTTCATGCCAAAGAACTCTCATAAATTTCCTTCAAATGAACATGGTACAGAAAGATTGAATTTGACGGCTATGATTTTAATTGTTTTATGGATGCTTTCAATCTCATGTACCTCATGGCCCATCTTTTGCAGACTTCTTCCTCTTGCTCCTTTTATTGGCTTTTGTCCTGATTAGTTTTCTTGAATGGCATTATCAGATCTCTGTATTGGTAGCTGCACAGTGGTTGATGGCTTTAGACAGCTCTTTCAGCCACTAATGCACCTGCTACTTAAAGTTTTTTTCTGCCCGTATACCATGAGACTGTATTCTTGTAATTTCTCAGGGTTGTTGGGTTTGCCTATTTTTAACTGAGCTGCTTATTTATTTTTATTTTGTTCACTTTTTCTTGTGGTGTTTGGTGCTGTATGTATCTCCTTCCGCAATTTATGCTAGCTGCACTAATCTGATTGACCTTTTGGTCCACCCATGGACATTAATATAGTTTTATTTCAATTCTGACTTTAGTTTTGACAGTTGGATCCATTGCTTCAACCTTCTCGTGTTATCTGCTCTGCTATATCATTCTAGTTCTATGATCGGCTCACTCATTGAAAACCAAACATCATAACTCATATCCCAAAAACCATCCTGGGGCTCACGCCAAAGGCACAGATTGACAGTTTCTTCATTGACTATGCAATGACAAGCTGCATATAGTGTTAACCAAAGGATTGTCAAGTGTCTGTTAGTTGTTTCGATAGAGACAAATTCAGGTTAGTATCATTAGTGCAAGCAAGTCAGTTGAGCGCAGGACTAGAAATTACAACTTTGTAACTTTCACTTCAAACTGTAGGAAATTTTATCGTCAGATAGTTTGAACATTTGATCGCTTTGCATTATTCAGTTCTGTTTCTGCTTGAAAAAGGGAAATAAGTACATGTGTTTAAATTGTGTCTTTAGCAATTTCAAGGACTAATCAAATGACCATGGTCCATAACCTATCAGCGGATTGAAAAGAATATTTCTGTTGTTGCTTCCTCTCTTGAATTTCATAGTACAATTTGGTCTCATGCATTTCTGAATTTGAGGCATTCAAGCAGCTATTTCAAAGTACTATTGCGACCTTACATCTTTCAAGTTTTTACTGTATTATGCATGTATAATGCCAGCTGCAGGTTCTGCAATAATGACAGATGATTAGATATTTAGGATTCTAGAATTCATAAATGCTGATGTTTAAATGATTAGTGAATTTGATCATTGGTCCTGCTGGACATTTACATTCTAAGTTAAAAGCATACGTTTAATTTTAAGCTGAAAATTTTGCATTTATTCAGGATGAAGGGGATCAAGGGGCTGGTGACGAAAATGCTGTATATGAAAACCTGGAAATGACATACCAAGAAGATAATGTGGGTATGGTATCTAGTTCAATGCAAATGGTGGACGGAGTGAAAGTTTCAAGAACAGATGAAACCATTGGCACTACGTTGATGTCTGATGTGTGCCTAGATGATAAAGATGATATTGAAAGACGGGCTGATAACAAAGATATTAGAATTGCCCAATTTGATATTAATAGGTGCAGGTTGAAGAGCAGTAGGGGTCTTCTTAGGCATGATATAAATATAGACTCGTGGCAAAAAGATAAAAGATGCAAGAAGAGGTAATCCTTGCAGATGGCACTTGCATCGTAGCCAATTTTTTCCATATTTAGATTATGAAGTGCAAAACAACTCCGAGGCATCTTAAAATATTGTTTTATTTAATTTTGAAATCTGTTAATGTTTCAAACTGTAAGTTCAAGTTCTATTCTGTGTTGAAACAGTTGCTATACTGCCGCCACACTGGCGAAAAGTTCTGCAGTTGAAGATGGGAAGGAAAAGGAGGCTGCACTATCCGCAGCCACAAGAGAGCTAGAGAGGTCATTCAATAAAGAAGATTTTAAAAAAATGAAGGTATATATGGTGCTTCTTTTTCTTTACAAAACATTCCCATTGGCATCTTTTCTTATTTCCCATTACTTATACGAACAGTTTCTGCATTTTGCATGTAGAATTTACATTCTAAATGTAGCAAAGCATATCTTTAGTACCACTCTCTGAAGTTCCAGAAACCTAATGAGAGCCACCGAGACAGAAACATTTCTTTATCTTCGTATTCTTAATCTTTTCCCTCTGAAATGCATAAAAATCCCAAGGCTTTTTTCTTCAATTTTTCTGAGGAGAAAGGCAAAAGGGAACCAGTGAGGCCCTTTATGTTGTCTTCCTTTCTGGATGCTGGTATACCACCTCTTATCATCATGCTACTTATGTCTGTCATGGACATTGTCTCATGATTTATAATCATAGTAAGAAAACTTGGCTAGTACTTGCCAACCGTTTCAACAAACAAATGCTCGCCGATTTAACTCACCATTTTTGACTTGCCGAGTTAAATTCCAAGGCAGTATGAAAGTCAACTCGAGTCAAAGTGATCAATAGGGCCCAAACAACCTAATAGCCCACAACAGGGTTGATGACCCAAATGGGCAAATAGTCCCGGAGAGGTGAATGGGGTTATGTTTTCTAAGTGATGGGCCTAAGAGGTTGCACAATGGTTTGTCCCATCCCATTTAGAAACATTTAAAACCCATTTCTAAGGTTTCTAGGGGTCTAAGGGTCTAATTTAATGTTCACCATGCACTTTATGAGTTACTAGGTTCTAATTTAAAGTTCACTTAAGTCATAAGGTTTACCATGGGGGCGTACATCAGCGAAAGGATGAAGTAAGAAGAAAACCCTGAATAAGGTACTGAAGAAGACAGTATATTGAAACCTCCCAAAGTTCATATCCCATGGAAGCATGCCACATGGAAACCCTCACTCCCTCTTAGACACTCAACCCACTTGCACAAATCCTCCAAACCTATCCCCTATTCCCCAAGCCCCAAAGGACACATAAGGGGAGAGTAGGTTATCCCAGTCACCACTTGACCAACTAGCCCCTACGAGCTAGAGCTCAAAGCTATCCTAAGCAAGCTTAGCACTAATAATCCATAACATGGAGGTCTACACAATCTAACAGATTAGAGTAAACATGGCCTTTTTATTTATCATTGTTTCCAGATGATGATCTAGGATCTAAACAATCATTTCCATGTGTAAGATGTATTCATCATGCTTAAATAACAAGGGAACCATTTATAATCAAGGTGCAATTTATAAGGAGATATACAAAGTGGGGGTTGTATCTACGATAATTGAATTGTCTCAAGGATACACCCAAGGTTATTCATTATTATATTGACACTGTCTTCCATAAGCATGAACCAATAACGGCTAGGAAGGGAATCCACTTAAGCATGTAACAAGCATACTTTAATGCCAGGATAACTGCAGCATTTGGTTGCCACTAGGACAAGGGTTTACTTCCCACACACCAACACAATAATGAAAGCACTGTTTACCCCTAATAAGCGCAGAATTGGCAAAGGAAACAATTGTACAACAGGTGGGGTGCTACAATAGAATTATGATGACTTGGTCAAGAATATGATAATTATAAATTTAGTTGTTTTTCACCTTTTGGCTATACTAGAATGCCAAATCTGTGGGAAAAAGGAAGATAAGCTTCAAAAAAGGAGTTCTCTTCATAATTTTGATGATTGTTTTTATTGTTTTGCATTGAAATTAAGGATTTCTGCTATGGAAAAGGATATCCAGATTGCCGATGATGACAATACACAGTTTGTTATATTTTAATTGGTTATCATGCAATAACTATGTTGTATAATTGTATTACATCTATATGAATATACCCATAGATAAGCCTTAGTTAATGGCCTAGGAGGATGCGTAAATTCTTTGATGCCAATGCCTTCCTATGATTAGTTCTTGAGATTATTTAAATGTCCCTTTATCCCTGGATTAGATGGCAATTTGGACTGGGATTTATTTTGTTTTCCTCTAGGCTAGAAACCCATAGAGAGTGGTCGATTTAGGTGATTGCTTGGAACACAATGTCCGAGATTTATTTTAAAGGGCTAACTAGTCTCTGAGAATATTATATTGGGTAGGATAGATATGACAAAATTTGCTGAAAATATGAAGTAGTGAGCCCAATTCCTAACATGATGTTTGCCATGAATATACAATGAGCTAAAGAGGATGCCAAATATTATGTACATATTTAGAGAGAGGAAGAAACATGCATGCATGAAGAGAGTAACCTTAAGAGAAAGTATCCACACGCATATATAGGCAACCCTCATCTTATCTCTCCTACAAACTCTCTGCTATCCTAATCATGAGTTGTTACTATTCATGTACACACAGACACACTATTTCTAAATATTAGATTAATACATCATATACTATGATGTACTAACCTAGGATTTCACAACATTCCCTCTCTCTTAATACAAACATAGTTAAAAAAGGAACAATACTGCAAGAGAACTAGGACATACTTCAAGTTTGAAATGAACAACAATGGATGGGAACATATTGCCATTCCAACAGGGGTAGTGGGAGTGGCTTCACGACAATTCAGATCACGGATATACAGCATATGAGTAGGGACATACATTCTACTCACTGCAAGTGTGGGATGGGCCTCCAAGTCTATAATGTTTTGCTCCTCTAGATGGCTGGGCCTTATTGAGCTGGTGCAACTCAAAATAGTGGGACTAAGTACTCATTATATTTTCAGTGGGTGCTGTCCATCTCATTGGCGAACGCAAGTAGCCACTGTAACTGATCACTGATCACTGCCACTTGATCACAAACAACAGAATGATCTCCACTGCCACTGGTCGTCTTCTTTGGATTTAGCCGATTTGGCATTGGGTTTTCCTTAGTCGTCTGTAGCTAGAGTACATCATGACTGACAGTGATGACTAAAAACTCGTAATTTATTTTGTCTTTTGGGTGCTTTGGTTTTGCCTCTACAACAAACTGCAACCTCCGAGTCAGTAGCACACTCAAGATTGGTTGGTGGTATCCTTCATCCATCTCCTCCGACTCCTTCAGTCTTTAGCTCAACTAGCCAGGTGGACCATTGACCATTCCACGATAAACTCTGACAGTTTCAACATTGCTCTCCCTAATACTTGTCTCCTTCATGAGAGTGAGATACTCCACTTAATTGAAAAGCTTTTATAGGTGTCGGGTACTTACAACAATGCACTTATATAGAATAAATCATTTTAGTAAGAATTAGACAATTTTATACATATATTTTTATGGAAAAACAATTTAATCTATTGAACCATAAGGTCTAATGGGAAGTCCATTTGGTGGCTATTCAAGAAGGGTATTAATAATTATGGACCTACCAGTCAAATTTTGGCTAGAAAACTACCTAGTTTAGAAATTAAGCAATTTACTACAATTCTCTATGGAAGTTTTAAGGTAAGGTAACAATTAAGCATAAAAAGCTACACAAGCTGGAGCAAAATACTTTTAAGGGATGCTTGATAGGGGTATTTGGCACAATGAGGCCAAATTTCACGGTCGGACTCCTCGTTTGAGAGATACACAATTAGTTAGCTTCCTAGGTAGACTATGGTTAAAAATTAATAAATTTTATAAAGCAAACTTTAATTAAAAAGAATGATTTTAAAATATTGCTTCTGCCCTGTATAAATATAAACAAGAAAACTATAAAGAAACTTTACAGTATAGCAAAGATGATTGTATTGAATGCTAAGTTGCTAATGCTTAAAGGTTGCACCTTTCATGCGATGGCGTTGCTTCTCTTATTACTCATCTTAGCATATTTGAATGGCGTCCCTGAGTTTTTCTTGTTGATCAGTGCTTTGTTTAAGCAAGAGCTTTTGCATTGGATGGCACTCTTCTGTCGTTCCACACCTTTTGCAGATGCGCAGTCTTCAAAACAACACTTAATCTCTTCAAGCATGCCTTTTACACTTTCACGCTAAGATTGATTTTACACTCTCACACTCAAGCTGATTTCCGGACTGTGGCCTGCGCCTTCTGTGCTTTTTATTTTGTCCCTCTACTGCTGCACTCTTCTCTGGCATCAAAGCCCTACTTTAAGCACACCAAACAAGCCAAAAAAATGCAATATATAATTATAATCAGTTTTTGTTCGAATGCCTCTACATGGGGACGTCCAAATGCTTTCTTCCATTGTGAAAGCTCTGCTACACCACTTTTATTCACCGCTCCTTGAAGTCCCTCTCAAATGGGTGCGTATGATCTGTTGTTTCTTTCTCAGCAACAGTAGCATGGCACTGTTTTTTCAATATGCTTTCAATGTCTCTCTTCTATGCCTGTACGATATGATATATATTTAAAAATAAATATGCAGCACTTCTGATTTTATCTACACATCTTTCAAGCTTTCAAAACTTTCTTTTTAATAGCTGCGTTTTATTACACTTTCAAGCTTCCAGTCACACAACCAAACTATTGAAAAATAATCTTAAACACTCGACCACTAAATTAAAGATACAACGTTCAAGATCCCATATCCGCTCAGGGACCAAATTGAATTAACTCTAATTGTTCAATTTATTCATCAATCAGAGAGGTACATATATAGGCTTGATCGCCTTCTAATGTGGAGGCAACCCTCATCTTATCTCTCATACAAACTCTCTTCTATCCTAATTATGAGTTATTACAACAACTCACATACATATACGCACACTATTGCAAAATATTAGATTAATACATCATGAACTATTGTGTACTAACATACAATTTCACAACACATGCATGGAATTGAAAGGTTTTAAAACTAAGTAATCTTCTCTCGATCCTCAATTCATGGAGATTGAATCTTTGTTAGAAAACATGCACAAGGAAGAAATGAAGAGAAAGCAGAATGCACACATTGTCATTGTGTGTCCGTCATTTTATTATGTGAAAGATGGTTACAAAATGGCTGTACAATTACAACCGTTTGTTAGTTAATACCTAACTAATATTACCTAAGCCTTATATTTTAATACCCCTTCTTAAGGCTTACACTGAAAAGAAGATAGAATTACAATTTCAAAAGCTTTTGTTTTGAACAACAGTTCTAGGACCAGGTAGAACTCCATCAAGCTGCCTCCCTGACCCTTGTAAAGGTGTAGTTCCCGAGCTGAATTCTCGAGTCCTCGGATTCCACCTCCCCGAACTCCCGAATTATAGAATCTCCCAAATTGTTGGACAATCCTCTATGCTGAACTACTCCCATAGTGCTCCATTAGATTGTCTTGTGACCCTCATAAGGGTAAATTCCCGAGATCCACAGACTCCTAAACTATCTGGACAACCATCCATGTCGAGTTTTACCTACACTAGATCCCTTACTGTCTTCAAAACACTAACTTCTTAGAGTACATATTCATCTTCTTCTTCATCAATAACATCTTTAGCGTCTGGTGGATTGTCAACAAAGGCCACATTTGCTTCTTTCGGATGATCTTTGAGTTTTCCTTTGAGAACATCATTAGCTCGAATGTGACAATTCTAGGTTGTATGACCTCTTTTCTTGCAATAATAACAATCAACTTGCTTGGTGTCTTTATTTGATTTTGTTATTATTTCTTATGCGGGAGTATAGTGCACTTTCATGTGAAGAATTACCTTCTGTATTGTCTGCAATTCTCTTTTCTTCAGCCAAGAGAGTTGAAATCATATCTTCCAAGCTTTGTGAAGGCATCTGACTGAGAGTAAAAATAACATTGCTATATGAAGAGGGAAAACTGTTTAACAGAATGGCTTTAGAGTCTTCGTCATCTACCGGAGCTTTAACCTTTGCTAACTGTCTAAGAAGAGATCTTAGATTGTTTATATGATTGGACATAGTAACATCATCGGCCATCTTGAATCGAAACAATTGAAGCTTTAAAGAAAATTTAGCATTCATTGCTTTTGCCCAAACAATTTACTTGAAGTTATCCCGATTTCTTTGGACGATTTATCTAAATCTATATGGAGTTTAGAGTTAGAAAGAGCAAGCCCGATTATAGCTTTCGTTTTATCATCATGGTTTTCCCACTAACAATTTAGTAGCATTAGTGGGTGGTTTTTCTTTTCCATTAACTATACTCCACAAATTTTTGTTCATTAATTGCATTTGGATTTTAACTTTCCAGGTGTGGAAATTGAAACCAGAATATTTGTCTATTGGTAAGGAAAACTCCATTCTTAAAGGAAGCTCCATGAGTTGGGTGCTCTAGCCTAGTAGAGCTAATGTGATGGGTTGCAGAGGTGGTTCAAGTGCGAGCTCGGTAGGTGCGAGTTGGCTCAAGTGCGAGCTAGGCATTTGATTACAAAACTAAAGGGGCGGGCTCGTGGCGAGCTCACCCAGCTATTATTACAAACTATAGGGAATAATCCCACGTGATATGCCTGACAAGGCTTGCTTAACATATAAATAGAAAAATGCCTCACCATTGTAATAGAGACATGGCTATAGTCCCGCCCACCCAAGGTTGGCCCGAGCTAGGAAGTGATAGAGCATAAGGCATCTCGATGGCTTCACCCGAGATGGAGAGATAAATGAGAACATAGGGCCGAAGGAACAAATAAACTCAAAAGCATAAGGCCAACTAAGACCCATAAGCCAAGTGACCCCCTGCAACAAACACCCTTTTGTTCCAAAATCCCCTTATTTTTATGTTAATGTCATAAATATGATTATTACTTTTCTCTTTTAAATCAACAAAAATGACGTTATCGTAACCTTTAAATGACGTGATGATGTAATGCTTAGCGTGCCATTGTTGTAAAACAATAATGCACTGTTGAACTACATGCGATGCGATGTTGTTGTAATGTCCTCTTTTTAGGACATTATTAATATTTATTTTTCATTTGCATTGTAACCCCTTGGCATGCCTAGCGCTACAAGTGGGAGTCTCTTTAGTTAGTTTAATGTGCACATAGGTTAGTTACTTTTATTTATTTAATTAAAAATAAATAAAGTGCACATAGTCTTAGTATTAAATATTTTAATGAGAGTTTATGTTTTCCCTCCAAAAAGGGAAAGATCGGTTTTTATTGGATATTGCACCCCTTAGTTCTATAAAAGGGAGGTCGCATTTCCTTAGAGGGTTATGTTGATTGATCATTTGATTTCACTCCATGCTTGGAGTATTGGGATGTATGCCCATGGGATGTATGCCCTAGTTCTTGCATTGTGCTCTCTCTCATTTGGATCTATTATTGAAGAATATTGAAGACTCCATTGTTCTCTCCATTGTGATAAATCTGCATTTTTGTGAAGGGTTTGTGGTACTTTTGTGTTCTTTATCACTGCTGCAATTTATTAGAAGCAAATCGACTTGGTTTGGGGTTTGATCTATCATGTTTTGAGGTTGTTTATGCTAGATCTATTTGTTGTTGTGTTTAATTAATTATTTCAGAGCAAGGGCTGATTATTTGAATATTTTGGAAGGGTTGTATGAGCTGGAATTAATTTATATGATTTATTCTAACCCTAGCGACTTGAAAGCAGATTTCGGGGTTGTTTTGGCAAGGTTTTAATGCTCAGAAAATTCAGAATCATAGTGCATTGGAAAGGCCTTGATTCCTAGTTTGTTTTGCATTTTATTTCATGGAAAAACACTGAGTATTGGATGAGTTATGAATTTTTGAATATTTCAGTTGTCTACAAGCTATCTGGACATTATTAATTAATATTTATTTCAGATCTGCAGTTTTGGGGTCAATTAATATTGGATTTGGTTGTAGAAATTAGGAGGAATAAGGAGGAAGTGATTTCATAATTTTTGGAGTGAATTTGATGCCCTAAATGTGTTGGGCGACCTACTTTTTAGGGTAAAATTAGGGTTTTGTGTTTGCTATGCAAAAACTGGTTTTGGGATATTATTCTTCATATTTTTGTGGCCCAAAATCCAAAGTTTGAGGATTTTGCTTGGATGGTTAAGCGGGAAATAATTTTAGAAGATTGCAGCAGTTGGGGTTTGAATTTTAATTAATTATTTGTTGTTAAAAATCAGATCTGGGTAATATTAGCATTCTAATTAGTTTTCCCATCTAACCCACCACCTTGGCATACTCCAACCCCACTTTGGGTTGTATTATTGCCAACATTGGGTTATTTGAGGTCAAACTAAGAAGATCTAATCTTCCTAGGGTGATCCGGATAATTAATTTTTGCAGATTTAAATAATATCCTAAAAGGGGATATTACGGTTGTGTTACTCATTGCAACAAGAACGTGCAACACTAACTTGTCGTCACAATGTGACCATATCAATTCCATTGCACAAAACGACTCATATAAAACACGATTGAATCACAAAAAGGGAAACTAATATCTCAACTTACGGTTTTGACAACTTTGTTTCACATATCTTGAACCACCTGAGGCATATCTCTCTATTGATACCCATTATTTGTATCTTTCAATCTCTCCTTGATGATACCCTTTCTCGTTCGGAAAACACTTGCACATATGTAGACAAAAGTATGTATTGCATTATCTCTGTTTCATAAAATCAAATCAATTGAAATGATTTGAAACAACATATATAAGCAAGTAATGCAAAATTGTAATGCAAATCCACAATATCAGATATTGAAATTTAATCAATTAATAATTATGTTTTAATCCCAAAACATGTCATAATACTAACTAAATCAATCAAAGCAATATAATGTGCTATATCAAAAGAATCTAAATGTTTCTAAAACACACAGTTTGATAATTTGGGGATGTGACATACATTGAAGGCACCACCTAAGAAGAGGAGGAAGAAGACGAAGTTGAGATTATAGAGGAGCATGAGGAAACATCTAAGGATCCATATTTCACTATCTCTTGCCATGCTCTCTCAAGGAATGTTAGGTATGTTCCTAGCATGCATGAAAATTTTCTATCTATTCATCAACTAACGAAAAATTCCAACATTGCTATAATTCTCTTGGAAGCATGTGTATTATATCGAATGTGAAACAAAAAGGGTAATTACCCTAGGCATTGAGCAAGTGGCCTGTATAGGTTTGTTGACTCAACTACATTTAGTTTAAAAGCACACGTGGAGGGAGACTCCACCATATAGGATGTGTTGGAGGATGACATTCGTTATAAGCTGTAATACCCCCTTCTTAGATCTAATTATATAAACTGAAAACACCACAAAAATTGAATTCTTAAAATGATGTTAAACTGCCAAGACACACTCTAATGAACAATAGGCTAAAAATAGCTTTTATTAATTCAAATAATCACTTTCCAAGATACCCACAAGGCCAAAAATCGCGATTTGGGGTCTAAGAACAACTTACAAGAGAAATATGAATTTTTCTACACTTGTATGAATTTACAAAAATAGATCAAGGGCTGAAACAATGTAGAAATTAACAGCAGTGATTATTATCAAAATTGTACCAATAGAGGGCTGGAAAATGATGTTAAAATTGCCTTTATTGATGCCAAAGAGTCTCCAACCACCCACAGACCGAACAACAATGAAAAACCCTTCCAAAAGGGGTTGCACCAGTCTCCTAGGGGGTGCTTTTGGCCTAAAAGTGCCCAGATCTGTTCCAGCTGCAAAATGACTTGAAAATAATCAAGGTTTGGCTGATCCAAACCTCACAAACTCACAAATTCAGATTTGTTTTGAAGATTAGCTGAGATAGAGTGAAAACAGCCCCAAAATGTGCCCTAGATCTGAATTATAACCTTCCAAAACTGCAAATCTGAAGTGTAGCACAATGGTAAACCCCAGGTGGATTCACCTCACAAAGTTGAGGAGTTTTCGTTCCCCAACCTTCAAACCTTGGAGGTTTCGTCCCCAAAGCTCCTCCTTAAGGGTTTTCGTCCTTAGAAGATTTGATGCAAGCAAAATAGCTTAACATGCAATGAGAGAAAATAGATTGGCAAAAGATCCTCCCCATGGCTCCCCACACCTCTATTTATTCCTTTTCTGTCACAAACCCCAAGGAAACACCCATATGGGTTGCCCCACTTTGTATTTAATATTTTTTATGATTTGCCACTTCTATTTCTTCATCAAGCTGTACCTTTTTCCTTTTAATCACTTTAAGTGACATTATTATAAGTTGTTTTATAAAATAAACATAAGAAATGACTTTATCAACTTAAAATAAAAGTCACCACCTTTCTCCCCTTTTTCACACCCCTTAAGCCCCGGGAAGAGAATTGGGTAAGGATCTTTGTAAGATTAATATTGAGAAAGGGACATTACATAAGTTTGTTGATCCATGCAGGTCAATTTACATGCACAAGTTGTGGATGGAATATCCACTATAAAGAATGTGCAAAAGGCTGAAATGCTTCATGTGTAGGGGGATCAAAAGCCCTAATTATAGGATGCATTAGAGACGCATGGTGAGTGGTGACAGTAAAAACCACTCAAAGAATTGTGTAGATGACTCCACTATCCAGGATGTGTTGGATGCACATGGTGAGATGGTAGGAAAAGCCATTCAAACAAAGGCATTGGCTCGGAGGACTGAGAACATGGTGGTTATTTTGCTCAGAGGTCATTTTGCTCTCACTTACCTTTTTATGGTACCTGAATTGCTAGTTTTAAAATTCATTTGATGCAAATGGGTGGAAAAATTCAGAACAAAAGCCGATGGTACCTTGGACGAGTACAAGTCTCATCTTGTTGCGAAAGGATTTTCAGAACAAGAGGGAATAGATCAGGAGATGGTTGTTTCTCCTATTGTATAGTTGGTTTCTACTCTTGTAGACTTGGTTTTTACTCCCATTGTGGAGATGGTTATTTCTCTTAATGTGGAGGTGGATTCTACCCTATTGTTAATACTGCAAAGATAGTCACATTTCAGTTGTTTTTCTTTGGAGATTTTGACGAGGAAGTCTACATGGTGCTGCGTGGAGATATTCAGGTACCTGATCATGATCATTTGGGTTGCGGATTAATTGAGTCCTTGTATGGTCTTAACCATGCTCCACAAGCCTGGTACATTCTATTCGATCCGTGTCTCCAAGATTCTGGTTTCAGAATTGAGGAGGTTGGGCTGAGGTTAGAAGCCAATGGTGATTGTTCACCAGTCGATGAATCATCCTAGGAACACTATGCCTAAATGACCAGATCGACGTGTTGCTGTAAGCAACGCGTTTCTCGGCTTTTGCCTCAACCAAAGCTCATACATTGGACATCATCAAAGTGTTAGAGGACTGCAGATTTCAACTTAAAGGCAACATTGAAGGAGCATGACTACATCCTTTCGTCCCATTGTGTTTCTAAAATTTTGGGACAAACTTGAAGTAGTTTCAGATTAATGGAAAATTTTAAAATATATTAGTTAACACTTAATGAACTATTAGCTATCTATTAACTATTGTTTGGTTATGAACTTCTCCAACTACATTGTAACTTCTTTTAGCATAATAAAATGATGAACACGTACGTACATATCTTTGTGTGTTGTGTAATTTGTATGTCTTCCATTCTTTTCCTTCTCTCTCTCATCAATTTCCAACAATTACTTGATGAATAGACCTATGTTTGCCATCCCATGAGGAGCTGATATTGTATTGGGAGTCTGATTTCTCACTATCTCAATCATGATCAAGATGAATATCCAAGGAATGTTCATGCATTTTCGTTTGGAAGGCAAGGAATTTGAGTTGAGAGGGTTACACACAAAGTTGCCATAAATGGTAAGCTCTCATAAAATGCAAAAGTTGTTCAAAAAGGGATCAATGGGGTTTGTGGCACAATTTTTTTCGTCGGAAGCAAAGCAGGCAAATGTGCAAATGCCACAAAACTTCAGGCGAGAGTGAACAATCATTCAAGAGATTTTGGGGATATGCCAATAGAGCTGCCTCCTAAAAGAGATACTAATTCCAAAATGTCTCCATTCGTGGCATTATATGGCTACCAACCACCATCCATCCCCTCATCCTTGAAGGTACAACCTTGAGTTTGAGTAGTCAAGGAACACATTCAAATCAACAAGAGTTCCTTCATCAACAAAATACACACAACATTTCATGTTTCCTGCTTTTGGGTAGAAAATTTCCATAGATGGTCAACGTTGAGGACAATGCTTGTTTGAAAGGGGGCATGCTACGCCTAGCCTATGGCGTGCTATGGAATATGTGTGGCTGACTTTTTGTAAGCATAACCTTTGACTTAGCGATATCATAATTTCTATATTTTATATTGATATTAGAGTCGGCCTATGGAGCATCCATAGCCTGGGCATGGTATATATATAGGAATTAGTGGTTCTTATTGGACCATCACATTATGAATTCTGTTTTTATTGTAAGGTTGTGGAGCTTGCCCCCTTGAAATGACTCACTCTATATTTTAGTATTCTACTCTACTTTCGATCATATTGCGATCTATTCCCGTGATTCACTTTAGCAATATAGTTATTTCCATCATTACGCGGGGGCGCGTCTGGGCACGCGGCCCGGCATCAAGAAGACGTCCCGGACGTCCGGGACGTCTCGGGGACTTGGGGACGGGGACGGGACGTTTCCCTGCCGTCCCCATTTTCCAAAAAAAAGGGGGCGTCCGGGGGCGTCCCTACGCCCCGGGACGTCCTGGTGCAAACGCACCAGGGGCCCCGCAAATCCGTTGGGGCGCCGTGGCGTCCGGGCCCCCGCGTCGAGGACGTCCCGGGGACGTCACGGCGTCCCCAACGGCCTTCACGCGGCAGCCAAGGCGATTTTGCCTTTTTTTTATCATTTTTATGTTTTTTTAAATATTTTCTTAAACTTTTAATGCATTCTAACTAAAACTAACATGACCTAACCCTAAAAGCAACAAAAAAACTTATAAAAAGAGCATTTCATACTCATTCTAATCACACCAAGCAAGAGCAAAAAAAAGAGAAGGAAGGAGCAAGAGTAAAAAAAGAGAAGGCAAGAGCAAGGAGCAAGAGCAAGAGCAAGAGCAAGAGCAAGAGCAAGAACAAGAGCAAGAGCAAGAGCAAGAGGTATGTACATACATTACTAATTTACCACCATTTTTTTTTTTTTTTTTTTCCAAATGCAAAGTTGAAAGTGAAGGCATTACATTTGTTTGTATTTTTTTTCCTATTTGGATTAGCACGTGATGGAATGAGATAAAGCATAAAGGGAGGGTTTTTTTATTGTTTGTTTTTTTTAATTTTTAAATGTATTCATCGCTGTTTTTTTTTTTTTTAATGTATTCATCGCTGTTTTTTTTTAATTTTTAAATGTATTCAAAAATTGCATTCATTGTTTTATTGTATTGTATAGTTATATTGTTTTGTATTTTAATTATTGCAGCTTCAAAATGAGTTCCGATAGTGATTATCAAGCTGAATATGAGGTTGAAATGGGTGTGCAAGGAGAAGGAACACAATCACAAACACCTAATACTGCTACTAGTTCACAGGGGAGTGTGGACAAGTTCAGTTGCCCCTCCGAAATGTTGAAAAAGTATGCTAGGGGGCCTTTTGATAAGAAAAAACCTTTGAAACAATTTGGTCAAATTATGCAAGGTCCTAGATCAAACATTTCAGGGGGCACTAAAACATGGAAATGCAACATTTGCTCATTATCTTGGTCAGCAAAGATACTAGGTCAATGCACATTTATCGCACATCATGGGGGAAAGGTGTAGGCATGTGTGGACAGCTATCACTTGAAGAGAGGGCAGAAATGGTGAGGTTGTATAATGGAGATATGGTGGAAAAGGTTCCAGAAGTTCGTGGCCGTCATGTTAGTGGCACTGGCACCCCTTCTAGTGCTGTGAGAATTAATATCGATAGTGGTGCAGGTGCATCTTATGAGGTGTCTGAATTGGATGCTTTTGGTAGTAGTAGGGGGAAGAGGAAGGTTGTGGCCTCCAATCCACTTGTTGATATGTATGATACAAAGGCTAGAGAGGAGGCCGATGATGCCATTGGAAAATTCTTTTTTGCTACTGGCATTCCATTTCATGCTGCTCGCTCTCCTTATTTCAAGGAGGTTGTGGCTAAGATAGCCAAAGCAGGTAAGAGTTATGTGCCCCCAGGAGACACGAAGTTGAGAACCACAATCTTGGATAAGAACTATTCCAAGGTTAATTTACTGATGGAGGAAATGAGGAGCACATGGGTCTCTCACGGTTGCAGCATCATCATGGATGGGTGGACAGATATCAGACACCACCCACTCATAAATATCATTGTTTCATGCAGAGAGGGTCCTTACTTTTTGAGGGCAGTTGATTGTTCAGGGAAGAAGAAGGATGCAGAGTTCCAATTCACCATTTTGCGAGATGCTATTGAGGAGGTTGGCCCTGCCAACGTTGTGCAGGTTATTACAGATGCAACATATGTGTGTAGGGCAGCAGGTAAGCTTGTCGAGGCTCATTACCAACATATATTTTGGACCCCATGTTGTGTGCATGCCATGAACAATGCACTAAAAGATATTGGAAAAATTGATTGGGTCAAAAATGTAGTGGCTGATGCTAGAGATGTGCAGATGTTCATCTGCAACCACCATACGTCATTGGCACTCTTCCGTAGCTTTTCGAGGAAGGAATTCCTCAAGCCAGTGGACACACGTTTTGCATCATATTTTATTTTGCTGGATAGGATGGCTGAGTTGCAGGAATCATTACAGTGCATGGTCATGACATCAGAGTGGTCTAGGTGGGATGGGTCGAAGACAGAGCAGGGGAAGAAGGTGAAAGCAATTGTGGTGAATGAAACATTTTGGATAGATGTGAGATATATCACATCCATAATATCTCCAGTTTTCAGTGTGATAAAATATGGGGATTCTGAGAGCCCTAACCTTGGTGAGATATACGAATGTATTGATAGTATGCTTGGCCAGATGAAGGTCAAGCTGTCGAGCAAGGACCCCACCTCGAGTTCTACCATCACCATATTCACCTATCATCGAGCGGAGATGGGAGAAGTTGAACACTCCTTTACACATGGCCGCATATGCACTAAATCCTAAGTGGTATGTTGAGAGGCCCTCACAGAGTTCTCCCAATAGATGATGAGGAGGTGAGGAAGGGTTTCTTGAAAGCCCTAAAAAAATGTATAATGCAGAGGATGCTTCACGAGTCAGAACTGATTGGCTCAAGTTCGCTTATCTGGATGGCTACAAAAATCATCAAAGATAGACAGACCACATTAGCACATGAGAGTCCAGCTTAGTTGGTGGCGATCAGATGGACATGCAGGATTGCTACGGACACTTGCTATTCGTCTTCTTTCTCAGGTTTCTAGTTCCTCTGCTTCTGAGAGGAATTGGTCAACATATGGGTGGATCCACTCTCTTAAGAGGAACAGACTTACCTCTAAGAGAGCAGAGAAACTTGTTGCTGTACATAGTGCCTCAAGGTCCTCATGGATCGCAAGACACCTACGTACAAGGAGAGCCCAACGCATTGCGGTGGGATGTGGATCCTGAGGATGCAAGGCAGGTTGATGAAGATCAGGAGCAGCGAGGACTGGTTGATATCTCCTTTGCAGATGCAGATGACATTGATACAGATACTCCTAGTGAGGAGGAGCGGTTTGCAACAGTTCCTTCGGAGGGCTCTGATAGTGATTTTTGAGTTGTACTTGTCACTTGTAGTTGTCATTTTGGTTATGTAATGTCATTTTGGTTATGAGACATGACATAATATTTCGTAGCATATGTAATGTCATTTTGGTTATGAGACATGACATAATATTTCGTAGCATATGTAATGTGGGTGTAGTTGTACTCTTCTCATGTTGATTATTGAAGAGTAAGACTAAGACTTGTTTTAAATTTTCAGCTTTACTATTTACTATTTAGTCTTTCATTGTCATGTTGAAGTTTTGAACATTGAATATAATATATATAGCTGTAGCATTTTGGGCCTTGGCTTATGTGATGAATAATTGGATTAATCATTAGTGGTTACTGGTTACAATCTTCAAACTTTCTTGTATTAATCATTAGGTTATTGAATTATTCTTTATTCATGTTATTATTTATATTATTCTTTAAATCATGTTATATTTTTTTATTAGCCGTCCCCTTGCCGTCCCCCCGCCGTCCCGAAATTTTCAAAAAAATTTGCCGTCCCGGAAACCCCGTCCCTACGTCCCGACGTCCCGCCGTCCCGGAGTCTTAGGTAACTATGGTTATTTCATAACAGCACACTTGGCCCCAGTTCGTTTGAACCTTGTTGGCTGCATGTAAGCTTGAAATACTGAGCAGGATTTCGGTTCACTGAAGCCTTATTATCTGCATGCAAGTCTGGCTGAGGTGATCTAATGGCAGTTCGTGTGTACCTGGGCTTATTCAGACAACACTCATCCACATCCTTGGAATTCTATTTAACTTATCTACGAAGAGTATACACCAGTTTTTGGCTGATAATTCTTTATTTGTATTCTGATGTTCTATGCTTCTGCTACTCTGAATTTTGGCTATTCATGTGGGGATATATCATTACTAATTTTAGATAAGAATGAATTGGAGTCTTATTGTTCGATCTATTATTATCAAACTGGTTTTGAATAGAACCCATTGATTTTTCTAGTATCATACTTATTATGAAAGAAATGCAAATAATGACTGCTTCACTGGTGATTTTTTTACAAAGCTTTGTAGAAATTTGATGGTTCACATTTTTCAAAAGAGAAAATGCCCATCTTTTAATAGAAAATGCATATTTGAATATTAATTGGATGGTACTAGCCAAGCAAAATATAATTCATTTCGAACTCTTTTTGGTCTTAGTGAATGTCTGTAAGATTTGACATTACAAACCATAGTTAATAAACAAATTCAATGTGCATGCCTTATAACATGATCTCCTTTGATGCCATAGGTAATTGGGCAATTCAACCTTGGATTTATAATAGGAAAGCTTGATGAGGACCTTTTTATCGTTGATCAGGTTAGTTTTGTGCTCACTTTGATTGGCACATTTTAGTAGCATGTTACATGGGGAAAATATCTTCAGGGTATATCTAAATATTTTAGATTGGATTCTTATTGCTATAGACTAGCTATAAGAAATATGTTGACTTAGCTTATAGATATATTTCTTGTCACTAAAAGAGCCTAGCAATTATATCAAAATTTAAAGATCGATTTATTTGTATTATATGGCAGCATGCATCAGATGAGAAATACAATTTTGAGCATCTTTGTCGGACAACTATTTTGAATCGTCAACCATTGCTTCGGTGAAATCTCTCAGCAACCTTTTGAATTTTTGCTATGCATTATTTTTTAAATTACTTTTTCTTGGTTTTTGAATTGATCTTGAAAAAGGTGAGAATTCAAGAATGTATTGTGTTACCTGTGCAAAAAGGCTATCGTAGAGAGAGAGTAATCTCATATAGCTATATTTCAGAAAATTTTATGGCCCAAGACAAACACATTACAGTGAAGTGGTTATTTTCATTTAACTCACGAAAAATAGTCCCGAGTTCAATATAATGGAAAGATATAAATCTGAAGCAAGTAATAGGAAGAAAACCATTAGTAGGCCTAATATTATCGTAATGTAAATGTAATGGTCATAGAAGTGTTGCGTTATAAATTTTATGTTAGGCTATGCAATAGTCTTAACTATCGTGAGTTATATCATAATGAGGGAGTTGGCTAGGTATGAGAGAGTTTTTAAGAGGTGATTCATTTATGGTTACAAGGTTAGTTGACCACAAGACTCTATAGTTGTACCCAGGACAAGCTTATTAAGTGGAATGACATAAATGATGGATTTCTTTCTTATTCTATTGTCTCACGCATTTGACTATATAGTATCCGAGCTAAAGATGAAGGGTCTCTAGCATTGAAAGTTGATGTTGGAGCATCTAAGGAAGACTTTAAAAGCACACAATAGAACCTTAGGCCCAAGGCATTTGTGGAAGAGAAACAAGACATTCGAAAAAGTCAAAGACTTAATCACATAGACATATATAAGCTAATCTTGTTAGACCATTTTAAATAAAAACTAAATGCCAAAAACTTTATTCAAATGTTATAAATGTCTTAGCAAGGACATTTAAAAAAATTAGGAAGTCAATTATTCTCGTTATTGAGTGTAAAAAAATTCAAAGTTCTTTTATTATTTAAAGATGCTACGAAATGTTTACGAAATGAAATATTTTGAATGCCAGCATTCGATAGATAGATAGATTATAATAATGTCAATGAAATTGCCAATGAAGTGTAGGTGAGTTGGTAAAATGGGTTAGTTGTGTGCAGCCCCACCTAGGTTCAAAACCTCACAAAGACGCCCAGTTCATAGCTCCGGTGAAAAAGCTTTTATTGATAAAAATAAAAAAATAATGTCTATGAAACCAAACTAGTTTATGGGACCACTATAATTACACCAATAGGCATTCTACAATGGCAGTCAGAGGGTAGTGGTAGACTGTAAAGTCTGTGAGTTGTTAACAATTCTTCTATGATCCCAAATTTGACGTTCATTTGACCATCAAAGAACAATTTGAACCTTAAATTTGATGTCCATTTGACCATCACAGAAGTTTTTTTCTTTCTGTTTGAGGAAGTTAATCAAAAAATTGTAATATCGTAGCCATACGGCAGATTTTGGAGCCCCCTTTTCCCTGGAAAGACTTTTTTGAGTCTGACATAGTGGTCTAGCTAGATTGATGCCAGTTGTCACCAGTCAGTGGGAAATTCACAAAGAAAGTAATGGAGTAATTAATCGGTGTGGTATGCAAAGAATCCAAGAAAAGGACCTTGAGATTGACATCGGGTTGTCATCACCCAAGTTCTTCCCCTTTTTCCTGGTAGCTCTCAGGTATGCATACTATTCTTGCTTTCAATCATCTAGGATCTCCCTAGTTTGGGGCAAATTGTCTTCCTTTATATCCAAGACAGCCTGCTAAGGTTTTCTCTCTTGCTAATTTGCAAGTTACTAACACTCTCATATGGATGCCTAAATTATTTTTGCCCTCCTTCACCACCACCACACTTCCATCATGAGCAGGGCTGACTCCCCTCCAACCGTCCCACATTTGCGTTGAGGTTCTTTTAATAATATCCATGGTGCTATTAACGTGGGTAAAGAAACTCAGGAATCCATTCTAAAACCCAGGTTAATCATGGCGCTAATACTTTTTGTGTTTCAAGGAATGGACAAACTGCTTCTCACTCTGAGTGCTGTGATGCAAAAACAAGCTGGCCTTCCAAAGTGAAACTGTTGGCTGCATGAAAACGAACTTGGAATTTGAGCAGCACTGAAACTTTGCGAAGGAAGCTCCTTCTTTATGACCCAAGAAAATCTTTAAGCCAAGGGGATGTGGAGGAAAGTGTAGAACAAAGTAAAGATACTAAGTGCAAGGCTACTCAAGCTCGTTCTAAGTAAAGATACTAAGTGCAATGCCACTCAAGCTGGCAGCACAAGGCCACTGAATCTGGCAGCTTAAGCACTGCTCAAGCGTAGGCCATTGATTGGCAGGTGACCATCTACCATCCAGATGCTCGAGGAATACGGATGCTTGCTTCACACCTAGAAATCAATGTACTGCACCTGAACAAATACAAGGTGGGGAAAAGCTGGACAACAATTCAACCTTGCTGGAAATGCACAATAATTGTGTACAGAGCAATAGGATATACACATTTTTGAACATTATATGGAGTCCAGTTGTGTTAAGATAAACAGTTATGTATCTCGATATTTTTCTTTATTATTGGTACTTCCACGTAAATCTTCACACCAGCAAGAGCAGCTTTTGTTAAGATGCAGCACCTATGACTCAGGTCCTGCATTTTATCTTGGTTGGTCTATCTATGTTGTATTGAGGGTTTTTATCTTTATTCTGACAGCTTTGATACGTTTGTCCCTCTTTCAGAAGGCTTTGCCTCAATACTGATTTTGTTAATATTCATAGCCTTGTTCCCTTGGCAACGCCTGCTCACAACCTTCCTCATCATAAGCTGCCCCACTTTCTCCATAAAGGCTCTGCTTTGAAGCCCACCCTATTTCATGTCCATCAAACCCTTTGCACTTTCATCATACCAAAGAACATGTGTTCTCTCCCTCCACTCCTAGTGCCCCTCTCCAATCTCATGATAAGAATCTTCTGAAAGCTTTGCTGAAAATATCTGAAATGGTTAAAAGCCTTGTGCAAACTATAGAGGTTAAAGTAGTGCATAATCTAGTAATGGAAACTACCCTCTTTAAGTTGACACAAATCACCCTTGAACAACATGAAGAATTTTCACTCTTCAAATCTGTGTGGAGAATCTGAACAAAATGCTGAAAAACAAGCAAATGCAATAGATGCAAGCATGGCTGAGTCAACACAATACAGTCTTTCTTCAACAAGGCAAACCACTACAACAGGAGGCTGCAATGAAGACAAGAATAAGGAAACTGCTTATCTCACATAGCAGGCCTTTTTTCAAGCCAAGCGTGGGCTGCTTGCTATCAAGGAGGAAAATTTCTTGTTTAATATTGCTCATAAGTCATAATAACTGATTTTTCTTTTCTTCTAGATTGACTATGTTGTTTCTGGAAATGCAAATTTGTATCTAGTGATGGTTTCTTGTTGCTGGTTTTCATATTGACCTACTGTGTAATTATCCTCTCTTGTTCTTATCTAGGTGATCAGTTCTCTTGTTTGCATCTTTGGTTGTAACTCCTCTTTTAGTATTATAATATGACTTTACGTTTTGTCAATTATTTTTATGTGATGCAGTATTGTCACTTCCTCCCAAGTTGTTTTGTCCACATGGTTAATCTGAAGTTTTCCCACATATTTATTTCTTGATTAATGTTTGGATATTAATGTAGGTTGATGCCCTGCCTATTCATTCATTTATTGTTTTGTGTCATCCAGTTTGTCTTTGGTTCAGCTCTAATCCCATTACCACTCTAGGCCACCTGTCCACCCCAATGCCTTTTGCTTTCTGTAGGTAACCTAGTAGACAAATCAAATATCTTGTCCCTATTGGAAAAGCACTTTTGTTAGAAGAATTTCGTATGAGACTAGAGCCTTGCCCTTAAATCTTCTTATGATTAAGCATTTTCGCACTCTCTCTATTTGTCTCCATTATAGGCTTGATGTGTTGCTGGCTCAAATCTCATGCCCATTGAGTACCACTAGCACGACAAGTAACCCACCCAAACAATACCTTGGTGGTCTTCTAATCCAATTTTTTTGCATCTTAGCATGTAGTTTGAAGGGATTATAGTGCTTTCTAACCTCCTTCAATCTCTTTGTCCTGCATGACTCTCAACTAAGCTTGTTCATGAAGTCTTGACCCGGGTATTTGTATCCTAAAACTATCTGTAGAGGTTCCCCTCAAATATGAAGTTTATTTGGTTCTTTTCTTTATGAGGGGAAAAGACCAAGATCTCAGTTTTGTTGATGTTTACTCACATCCTCACTTCTTTGCAAAAGGGCTCTAGGGCTTTCAAATTATCTCTTATGGCTGTTTGCAATCAATATAAGATCATTAGCTTATATAATTTTCCTTAATCACATATCTATCCACATCAGACCCTCCACTATTAGGAATATTATTCTAAGTCAATATGTTTATCCCCTATTTATTATTGATATCGGGTTTTGGATAAGTCGTGGTTACTCCATTATTGGAGTTGTGTGTTATATTATACTATTTATTTGGTATTAGAGCCACATTCTTGTAAGAGGCCTGTGAGTTTAGTCATGTGTGGTTGTTGGAGAATCGCCCAAGGAGAAAGTGTATGTGAGAGACTATTGCATGTGCCGAGGAGATCGTCAATGTTCAAGAAATTCATAGTATCATTCTGAATGTGCAGTGAGGAATATCTCTACGATGTGAGGATTATGTTGATTTTTCAATATATATTTGTTGCGGTGTTGATAAGGAGGCATACTTGCATTGAGTTTCAGGCATCGACAAAGGTGTGATCGACCTTTGTTTGTTCTTTTTCTGCTGAAGTATTTCTTGCCTGAAAAACATTGATATTTAGGAGTCGAGGACATGCATCTATCTTTGTTGGGGAGGGCCAATCGCTTCACAACGGGCAATTCGGGATGGATGGGGGAATCGACATCTTCACTATTGAATAGATCCTCATGATCCACATGGAGAAAATAAGTGGACTTAGTTCGTGGGCCTAGATTGGTTCTTAGATCTGGATTATGCCTTTTGATTGGGTCTTTTGCACTCAATGGCTTGCTTAGGATTCTTATTGAATCATTTTGGGAGGCTCATCGTTGCAACAATGGAAATGCCGATCCGATGCAATAGGAAATTTGTTAACCATAAACAAAAAGAAGACAAAAAGGTGCAAAAGAGGGGAAAACAGAAGATGTAAACTAAATAAAGGCAAATTTCATAAAGAAATAGACCACATGGGCTTTTGTGAGCTTTCTTAGCCAAAAAGAGAGCTCCGGGTGGTCTAACCTCGGTTTATAGGAAAATCAACGGTTATAGATTGTAGTAGACTACTGATTTTTTGAGAAAGGGAGGCTTGGTTTATAGGTTTAGAATAAAGTGAATCCAAGATGAATAGATAGATTAGGACGCGATATCCCATTGGGCATGCCGAAAAATGTAGATGCAAAAATGTGGATGTCTGTAGAGAGCTTAACAAGATGGGTAAAAAAACATGCAATCACAAACAAGGTTTTTCAAGTAGTGCATATTAACTATGAATTGGTTTTATTAGGTCCGCCACTATAGACCATAGATCAAAGGTTTGGTTGGGAAACACAACTGAAAGTAATATCCAATGTTTGGAAGGGTGTAGTTCCAACCGGTAACAAAATATATGCTAATCTATGCTAGTTGAATAACGCTAGTCTGATAACAATAATTGCAATTAAAGCACACGATAACAAGAGAACAATAAACTCAATTCAATCACAAGACTTTTTATATAAATAGAAGAACCTAGAGAATGCAATATTCACGTCTTCTTGATTTTTGTATGATCAATATGAGATACGACAACGAAATGTAAGCCCTAATACAAATCTAATGTGCTAGATACAATATATAAACACAAGCGTTCAATATGTAGAGATAGGAACAATATAGAAAACCTTCACCTTGGGTAACAAGGTGCACTCATAGCTACTGAACATACATATAGAGTACTAACCCTCTTTAGGAATTATTTAGTTGTATGCCACTATTGTGAGAGAAGGATTGTGTTGGCGATTGGGGCAGAAGTATGTGAAATGTCCCACTTCCTAAGATAATCCATGTCGAAGACCCCTAGCCCATTTTGTCTCCCCAACGGCTAAGGGATGAACACAAGGGGAACTTAAGTCATAATAAGTTATTATAAAGTGCATATAAAAGAAAAAAAAAAGAAAATATTATAAAGGCACTTATAGTAAGTTATTATAGACTTAATGATAAAATAAAATTAGAAAGGGAAAAAAAGCATTTGATAATGTTTATTTATCCTATGGAAAATGTGACCTCCTTAGGAGATGGAATAAAGTGGGAAAAACATTAAATGGAGGAAAAATCTGATTGGGAGTTGAGGGTGGCCATTTGGCCCATTACTTCTATAAAAGCAAGTGGACTTGCTTGTAGAGATCATCCTTGTCTATTTTATAAAATCTGATTTGTATGTTAAGCTTTGAGCTTGCATCAATAATCTTCTAAGGACGAAAACCCTTAGAGATTCACTCTTGAGGACGAAAAACCCTCTAAGAGATCTAGTAGAAGGATGAAAACCCTTCTCCTAGTTGAGAGGATTCTCCACACAAGGGTTTCCATTGCAGATCACGGAGTTAGTGGTGTTTTTCAGTATTTTCCAGCGGTATAGAAGGTTGTAAAAGTGCAGATTTGTACAAGGGTTTGAAGGTGGAAGCTTGTTGCAGATTTTTACCTCCATTTGCAGCCATATCTAGGGTTATCTACACCCTGTGAGTGGAGTTAGGTACATTCTAGGGCACGGCTGTCCCAGATCTCATCACCAACATCTTTGTCATATTTTTAGAGGTCAAATCAGCCAACTTGCATAATTTTTGGCTCAAGGGTTTTGTACTTTTCAGCTGTGTCTGAGGACAACTGTCTGCAGATTTATATAAAATAATTCAACCTTCTATTTTGATCCAATATGGTATTTTTCTCATGTTCTTGCCCTTATAAAAATTGTTGATCAGTTTGGGAAAGAAATTTAGTTGAATTACTTCAGTTTTGAGTGATTTCCTTCCTTCATGCAAGTCGCCATTTACTAGTAAAATTCAGATCTGCACTGTAATATTTTATAAATTATTTAGAAATTGTTCTTTGGATTGGGGTTTTGCCAAAAACCCATTTGGGGGTAAAATAGTGTCTATTGGGGACATTACAATATGGCAATTCCTTGTAATCTCTACTAATGTGAGGCGGTGTGGAATGCTAAAGAAAATATTAAAAAATCATCTATGATCACTGCAGATATGGTAACTCTAAAGTAGACATCTATAGAAACCTAGAAAGCTTATAGATCGAGCGATAGTGAGAATGAAAACATCTTGGAGATTGATCAAGGGGTAAAAGAGTTTTTAAGATTAGCTTATGTAGGAGACTTAAAAGATGAGAATGGATGCATCGCCATGTCACTAGCCTAGAAATTAGGAACCTAACAAGCGACATACTTGGAAAACTAGCCATTAATGTCATGGGATCCAAATATAGGTCATTGGTGGTCAAACTGAAATTGTAGAATAGGGGCGGAAGCTTTGACAATTTTATTAATGTTCAAGAAAATCAACATTACAATGAATGTGCTGCAATTCTTATAGGAATTGAACAACCATGTGCAGACAAACGGGATGTTGCAAAAATGCAACAATAAACATACCCGTGCACATATAATTACAAATATATTGTTTGAACCATATAACAACTCAAATAATGACAAACAACATGCTACGGGAATACTATTCCCAAATACAATTAAAATATGGTTTATAACAACTTACCACAATTTAATAATTAACTTACCTATGCTAAATTAACCTAGGTAAAATATGTTTACCCTAACAATCCCCCTTAATTTTGCATTGCTTCAAGGGATGAAGAGAGGAATTATCTGAACAACTCAAATTTGTCACGTGCAAGTGACTTTGTGAAGATATCTGCTTGTTGTTCAACTTGTTGGGAAAAATTGAAGTCAGTATATTGTGTTTCAAGACATGCTTGCGTATGAAATGTACTGCGCACCTCATGTGCTTTGTTCTTTCATAAAAAATTGGATTGTGAACAAGTTTGAGAACACCTTCATTGCCTACATACATGGTGGTAGGTTTGTTACTGTGGTATTCCAAGTCCTTCAAGTATGCGACGTAGCCATATCACTTCGCAGATAGCTTCACCTGCAACACAATATTTGGCCTCTATAGAAGAGCAAGAAACAAAGTGTTGTTTCTTGCTTCCCCATGATATTGGTCCAGATTCCATAAAGAACACAAACCCTGAAGTGGATTTTCTGTCATCAATGTTGCCTGCATGATTTGAATCCGAATATCCAGACAAGAAGTTATCGTTCTTCTTGTATTCTAGACCAAGATCTACTGATCCCTTGAGATATCTCAAGATTCGCTTTGTTGTCTTCCAATGAAAAACTCTGGGTTCCTACATGAACCTTGATAGATAGCTCACTGCAAAGTTGATATTTTTTCTAGTGTAAATCAAGTAAATGAGACTCCCAATTAACTGCTGATAGAGAGTTGTATTTACCACAGAGATGGATCTAAATGAGATAACTGCAATCTGTTCTCCATAGGTGTAACAATAGGTGTGCAATCCATCATCCTAAATTTCTCGAGTGTTGTCTTGGTATACTTCAACTGAGAAACAAAGATGTGATTCTCTTTTTGCCATACTTCCAATCCAAGACAAGTAGTGCATTAGCCCGAGATCTGTCATGTCAAACGATCGATTAAGATCTTTCTTCGTTGCATCGATCATCTTCACTTTGAATCTGCTAGTGATGACTAGATCGTCGACATAAACAACAACAATCACAATCTCCCCCTTGCTTTTTGAGGTAGAGATTGGGATCGTATGGATTTTGACAAATCCATGCTTGTACGAGATGCTCATCAATTTTAATGTACTAAGCCCGAGGTGCCTGTTTAAGGCCATATAGAGATTTCCTGAGTCTGCATACCTTTGCTTTTTAACCAGGTACAACATATCCCTCAGGTTGAGTCATGTAGACTTCTTGTCAATCTTTGTTCGAAATGCACTTTTTATGTCCATCTAATGGACTTTCCAACCAAATAAAGCGTGCGGCTAGAGCAAATATCATCCCGATCGTTTTGATCTTAGGTGTAGAGCAAATGTCTCCTTATAGTCTATGCCTTCTTTTTGTGCGTACCCCTTTCTTTGCCCAGCCTTGTTTTGTTTTTGTACTTGTGGAAGATCGACAAATGCCAGTGTTTTTTTCATCACTGATTGATACTCAACGTCCATGGCATCTTTCCAAGCTTTCAACCGTAGGACTTCCGGATCAGTAGAGGGCTCATCGAGTTGATAACTCTACTCATCAAAGCAAAGTTGACTTCTTCTCGTGCTTTACTGCGAGTCCTTGGTCCAGTGGTGGATGTATCCGGTGGAACATCCAATTTTGCATCTCATATCATGTTAGTATACCACTTGGGCATACGCTGAACTGCTCCCGTGGGTTGTGGTTCTATTTGATCATCACCATCATCCCCATCATCACTTTCATCATTTGCATGGGAACATCAACTTCTAGTTTTACAATAGGTGAAAAATCTACATCGGTGAGTTCGGAGGAGTCTTTGCTTCCTTCTCAAAAAAACTCAACATCTCTGCTGGTGTAGACTTTCTTGGTCTTTGGATCCATCAATCTGTACCCAAGAGTCTCTTCACTGTAGCCAATGAAGATGAGTTTTTGTGATTTCATATCCAACTTCTTTCTATTTTGCTTGGGTATGTGCATGCTTGCTTTGCACTCGAATACTTTGAGGTGTGCAACAAATGGTTTCCGCTTTGACCATATATGGTGTTACTCCATCAAGAGCAACTATGGGCACTCTCTGTGTCCCTCATTGTGGTAAACCAGTCTCTGTGGCCGGTCATGTGTCGAGTGGCTCTCGAATCAACATACCAAATGTCACTAGAAGACGTGGATGGTTCACTTTGGAGCAAGCAGTGTACAAGAAGTCTTCATTATCTCGAATGTTCTTCTTACTCAGCTATATTTCCTTGTTGATGGGGTTTTCTTCGCTAGTTCCCCTTCTTCTGCCCTTGATTGTAGTTAGAATGTCCCTTATAAGATTGTTGATTTTGAGGTCCAGGTTTTCTTATAGGTATTGAACCAACAATCTTTTAACTCATGTCCTCTTTTGCAGATAGGACATTTATTCTTATTCTTATTCTATTTGTCCCCATGTTGATGTTGTGTTTGGGACTTTTGAGAGGAATTAGGTTTGCCTTTTCCTTTTCCTTTCCATTTCTGATGAGAAGATAGTGCTGCTCCTCTTTGTCATCTTTGTTGTACATAGCTTCCTCTTGTTGCAGTAGATTCACTAACTTGTTGGCCAACCGATCGTCGATCGACAAGTTGAGTGTTGTCACAAAAATGTGGTATGAAGGGGGGAGTGCTCTCAGAACAATCCGAACGAGAGCTGTATCAGTGACCTCTCCTAGGGCTAGAAGTGAAGCCCTCAATTCTGCAACTCTTTACAAGAAAGCTTCTATTTTCTCATTTTGTTTGAATTTCAGTGTGTGTAATTGACTCTGCAAATTCAATATGACATTCTTGTTATGTCACTCTTCTTTGGCTGATTTGGCATCACAAATGCGGGGTTGCACGTCGTTAGACATTGCGAACAAGATTAACAGCTTGGCCTTAGCCTTGATCGGATCTATCAAACTGACGTTGTGTTGCATCAATTGCTGATCTGGTTACAAAACCATCCACAACATTCCAAATCTCTTCAAACTCAAGCTGTGTCTTGATTTTTGTCTTCCATGCTGCATAGTTATTTCCTCTTAGCAGTTGTGAATTTGGAAGAAAGAACTTGGGGCATTGGTGCCCATTTTGCGAATCAACTGACAAAGGGTAAGGCTCTTATCACTCCAGGTATATGGTCTCCCAATCTATATACCCAATTCGATATACCAAACCTTTCTATATACACGCCCTTCCGATATACCCGATGCGTGGAAGAAGTTCGCCCTTTCTATATACTTGGCAGTATGTGAAAGAGGCATTAATGTACATGAAATAATCTGATGTGGTACCAAGACAATACTAAAAGGGGTTTGTGCGATTATTGACACCGACTCAAAGAAATATCCTCATACGTGCACGTAACTTCGCTATATACTCGGATAATTTCTCAGTCATTTAAGTCGTGCAATCGTTCACAGACGGATGGGAGGGCTCAAAGTGTGTGCACTTGTGTCCTTATTACTCCTCGTCGATTTAAAGGGTTGATGCCCAGACGACGTTGTTGTAGCTATATTAGGCGTTAAGTGTAGTAGTAGTCGTGACGACTTTACCTCGTAAGCGCTTCCCAGAGGCACTGTTTATACTGGACTGCTGCGAATGAGATCCGAAGATCTCGTGAGTGATTCAGAACCAAATTTTTATTATTTTTGAGTACAAATCTTTGCCATTTTTAAACAGTTATAATGGTTTGCAGTTGAATATGACAACCTACAAATTAGTACAATACACTGAAATATGCAATTACATTCAAAATTTTGAAAAAATTGAATGGCAAGCAATTTGTTTTTGTTTTGCGGGCGTTGGTGGCCTTGAGCTCAAAACAACTCTTTGTATGAAAAACCGCAAAAAAAGGCTAACAATGCAGTTTTTAATGCCCCCTCCTTTGGCAAAAATGCCTAGAATGAAAAAATATATTGTGGGAGAATTTTTTTAAACCCAAAGTAGGGTTTTCTCCACTAAATTTAGTGTAGGGTTTAAGCTGTGGATAGTGGATTAGTGGGCCTCTAAAGTTGGCGGTTTTGCCAAATCTCCCGCAAAATTCAATTCTTATAAAATTTTGTGTTTGGGGTGGGGTTTGAACCCTACACCTCTCTTTCCCAAATTGTTCCAGTTAACCAACCCGACACTCTAAGCTCTTGTGTAATGAATTGAACAAATTTATATTTAAAAATATGCTCAATATGCTAACTTGGTAAATGACACTTGGCAGGCTGATCGGGGCCAATCTACATGGCAACGAGCTTGTGGGAGACGGCGGTTTAGGGCTTTCTACACCAAAAACAGATCTCGCTCCTTTTGGTTATCTTCGTAGGCGCCGCTTGTTGATTTCTTCTTTGGACGCCGTTGTATATTGATTTTTCTTCACCATTTTGTTGGATTGTGCATTTGGAGAGGATTGGGCGGTCGATTTTATTCTTTGGAGCTATGTGTTTAGAGAGGACTGCCTGTTTGAGTTTTCAACCCCGCTTTGTATTTTATTTTTATTCGCAGGTCGTGTGGATGTAAAACCATGCAACTCGCCGCTAGGAGATTGGTGGACGGCCAATGTAACCCGGATGCGAGCTTGGATGTGGCTCGGTTTAGGTCGCAGATCACTTCGATGGTTGCGTAACTTCTTGAAACAACTCGCTTGCTCAATGCAAACGAAGCGTTTGACCGTGATCCAATCATTTGCAATTCGCTGATTGGTAGGCGGGAGCTCAATGTAAATGCAACTCGGTTGAATAAGATCTTAGCTCGGTGATAGAGATTTAAGGTAGAGTAGCTTGATTCAAAGCAAAGGTAGCTCAACTTCCAATTAAGCACACGACACAATAAATGCAACTCGACTCCAATGTTTGTGTGAATTTATCTCGATCCAAGTTCACAACTTGGTTTGATATTGCCCAATGCAAAGAGCAACTCGGCTACACAACTCGCTCGGTGGTAATGGAGAGCTTTATTGACAACTCGATGGGGGCACACTAGACCAATGTAGAGCAACCCGTTTTCCACTCGAAGGATAGCTTGATCTGCGCACCTTGAAACCGATGCCTAGACCTCTGGAGCAATTAGTTTGCTATTTTAGTAGGGACTAAGATGAACAACTAGATTTAGTTTGTGAAACCCCTATTGGGGAAAAAAATGATTTTTGTTATTAAATTCTTTTCCTATGAAGAAATTTTGCTTGGTGCAGGGGCACCAGTGCAAAAAAATATTTGCGTTCCAAACACCTGGAATAGAACATGGGGTTGTGGGGATGCGGGGATGTACAGGAAGGCGCTCGAGGCAAGACAGGGTCTCCTGAGATGCAAATTTCTTCTCCAAGACTTTTCAATCCTTCCGAACCTCTCTCCAACCTAGCCAGGAGCTTTAACCTGCTTTGGTACCAAATGAAATTGAAGAACAGGGTGGAAGCTTGTGATTTTATTAATGTTCGGAAAATCAACATTACTGATGAATGTGTTGCAATTCTTATAGGAATTGAACAGCCATGTGCGTGACAAACGAGATGTTGCAAACAATGCATAATAAACATACCATGTGCACATATATTACAAATATATTGTTTGAACCATATAACAACTCGAATAATGACAAACAACATGCTACGGGAATACTATTCCCAAATACAATTAAAACATGGTTTATAACAACTTACCACAATTTAATAATTAACTTTACATATTCTAAATTAACCTAGGTAAAATATGTTTACCCTAACACAAACAACTGGATTTTGAATTAGGAGTGGTCTTCCCTAAGGGAAGATATCCGATTTTCCAAAAATCAGCGACCAGGTTGCATGTGACCCCACTTGAGAGGGTTATGCTTGAGGAACATCCTAAAGGAGGGTGATAATGTGAACCACAACCATGGGGAGTTAGTCGGAAAACCAAAATAGATATTATAAGCCATTGATAGAGGTGAAAATGATTTTGACTGTTGACAAGGAATTTTGTGATTTTCTTTCTAATTATAATGCTCAACTGATGTAATAGTTTGCTGTCTTGAGTATTATAAGATGCATTTCTTCAATATAAAAGAGAACTACATGAAAATACATCAATGACAATTTCTTTGTAGTCCATAGTGGCACCATATATATGTGTTCTATGTCGTAAGTTACTTAGAAGCAAAATATTCATCTCGGTAGGGACATGTGAGAGCCTTGTTTGCTCATTATAATCATCAGGCATAGAAATTTTATTTATTTTTGTTTTTGCACTCAAAAATAGTTTTAATGGCTCTATGATATACCTTTTCGTTTTTATTAGTATACATTGATAACATTGGATCACCACAATTTTAAGGGCAAAACTAAGGTATCACATTAAATGTTATAAGAAACGTATGATGAAATTAATAGGTATAAAAAGAAACACGGGAGAAATTCAAGCCAGAAAACCTCTATCAAGATAAATATAGGATGCCTTGATTAATCAAAGTAGGAGATGGCAGCTGCCGCAAGTTAATCCCACCACTCGGAGAAAAATGCACCAAATTATCTCCTAAATATTTTGGATCATATATGGTATTACAGAAGATAACAAGGTGGTCTAAAAACTAGAAGTACCTAGACCCCCATAATTGTTCTTTGTTAATACATACTTATGTATTGTTACATGTTGTGTTGCTCTTCCTCGAGTGTATATAATGTACATTGTTATCAATCCTTAAATCATCTTGTACATGATATCTGATATAGTATTCATATAAGTTATAATGTGATCTGTGGTAGATGTCTCCTTCCTGTATGTGTGTGTGTGTGTGTGTGTGTGTGTGTGTTTACGATGACAAGTATTAGTATGTATCAAGGATCAAGATGCCGTAGGGTAGCCCAACGAGGGCAATGAAAAATTAAGCAATTCGGTTATTAAAAACAAAGTGTGGGAAGTGAAAAAAATCATAATTTTTTTCTAGAAGGTGCTGTTGGAGAAGCAATAAAAATCCCACATGATTATGATCATTTTTCGGAGAACCTTGATAGAGAAAGAAGAAATAATTCTTTTTCTAATAAAACTAGATGTTGACTTGACGTGTCATTGGAAGGATGTTAAGTTTGTGAAAAATTGAGGTATTCAAAGGCTTGGCAGGAAAAGTATAATTCATTGTTTGTAATAAAAATAATGTATTTAAAGATTTGTCCAAGGAAACAATGTGAGTGAATTGTATTACGAAGACGAAGAAAAAAGTTACCAAATGATATTAGAATGGAAGCAAGAAAAACTAGTAGGGAGTCGAATGGAACCATTGAGGGCGACAATGTTGTTTGGGAATAGACGTAATCCCCATAGTTGTCCTTAGTTAATATGTATTCTTTATGAGCAATGTGTTGTTATGAGGAGTTGCACTTGTGTTATTCCTCCTCAAGTGTATGTATTATGTAATGTACATTGCTCCTTATCCTTAAATCATCTTGTACATATATCCAATAGAGTATTTATATGAGTTATAATGTTATCTTTGATAAATGTTTATTCTCATGTGTTTGTGTGTGCTACTGATGACAAGTATTGGTTTGTATGTTTCCATGTAGAGGAAATTCCTTTCTACAAAGTAGCTCCTTATATAAAGATAGACCTTGTAATTCATGTAGTTGCTTGGAAAGTCCTTATCAAGAAATGATAAGGCCTTATTCCAAGAATGTTGAAAATGTGCAACAACAATCTTATGATTAGGTCGAATATCGAAGAGAAACCAAATAGACTATGAAACAGTGATATCAAGGAATACCTCAATGGATGGTCAAATGAACTGTAGAAAAGCAAGTTGGGAGTGTCCAACTTTTGCTTAGGATGTAGGACATATAAAAGTGATGAGCCTTCTAAAGGGGAGGTGTTGTTATGGCCCCAAATATGCTTCCATTATAGGAGATAATCGATTGTTTTCTTAAATTACTAGAGGAAAGCCTAGTCTTGGAGACACAAAAGGAGTATGAAGGTGGTGTCCTTAGATATCACCCCGAAATTTGGGACCACCCTTTAAATTTTTTTTTCGTTCTTTATAAAAATAGCGCGTTGTTTTGTGTTTTTATTGCCTGAAGTTGTCTTCATTACGTTAAAATATTCCCAGAGAATCATATGAGCTAGTTTCGACGAATACCCACATGCTAAAACTCATTTTATCCCTCTGCCAGGTTTTTTCTGTGAAAATTTTATTTAATTATGTATTAAATAAATAAAGTTTTGTTTAAAATAAATTGTGCTGCAATTGAACCTTGCTGAAGATCTACATGCCAGTATTCCCGCCTCTCAGTAGGGTATTCACCAGGGATGAGTTTTTACTAACTAGTTATTTGGCAAAGCAATTGTTTGCAACTTCTGGCAATGTTTTTCGTTTTTATTTATTTCTTGTGTTTGTTTTCGCTTTTCTCCATGATCTGTTAAAAAAGAAGAATTTAAGCAAAATAAACTTCTCCCAAACAAGTCGCTCTTTTTGGAAGGATCTAAGCTGCCAGGTGGGAATTTTGGTAGTGGCAGGCAGGTGGGAATTTTATGCTTGCCTGGCAGGGTAAAAATTCCCATGATGAAGTCAAGTCACTTAAGCTGCCAATGGGAATTTTGGAGGTGGCAGACAGGTGGGAATTTTGTGCCTGCTCTGGTAGGTTGTTTTTTCCCATTATGAAAGATAAATCACTTAAAGTACCAATGGGAATTTTAGAGTTTCCTAGCAGGGTAAGAATTCCCATCAAGGAAGTTTATTCACCCATGCAAGTCCCATTTTTGAGAAAGGAGCTCTATTGCATGCAAGTCACACTTTTTGGAAGGAGTCACTTAAGCTGCCAGTGGGAATTTTGGTAGTGGCAGGCAGGTGGGAATTTTATGCCTGCCTAGTAGGGTAAAAATTCCCATGATGAAGTCAAGTCACTTAAGTGAAGGATGGGATTTTTGGAGCTGCCTGATAGGGTAAAAATTCCCATTACTTTGACTTCTTATTTTTAGCACACCCTCTAGCCAAAAAGTGCGACCCATCTTGGCTTGATTACATGCATTTAATGATATTTATTATTATTATTTCTAGCTAAGTTTGGCGCCATAAATAGAAGGAAAGTCAAAGCAATTGGATGAGCTAAAGAGAAGGCAAGGATGCATGCTAAAAATAAATAAAAGAATTTCATAAAAAAACAAGCAAAAGCATGCAAACTTGGGCGCCCAAATTAAGAGAAAGAACATGGCTTATTATTAATAATTGCCAAAAATAGGAGAAAACAATTATTAAAAATAACATGCAGTTAGCTATATAAGCATGGGATGCCATAAGGAAGAGGTAATTAATTCTTTTTGATAGAGGTTGTTGTCCTGAAGGATTTTGGTGCAAAAAGGAGTGTTTTGCATTAATTTTTTTTTTCCATTGCTGGGAAGCTTCCAGTTTTGGCGCCTAGGGTTGAGAAGCTTTATTTTTATTATTCCAAGTATCTGCATGTTGGTATAAGTGCCTGGTGAATTAAATAATATTATTAGCTTGCTTAGTATGCAAACAATGTCTCAAATTTTAGGCAGCAGACTTATAAGCAAATTTTGGTGATAAACATTGAGTATTCATGCCATTATTTGTCTAAATCAATTGCAGGTATTCATCACAGTGCTCATATTGGTGAAAAGAAGTCAAAATCAATGCCAAATACATTGAATATATCTTTTGAATCAGAAGAAATTGTAGGATCTGCACAAATTGATCCAATTACAAGGGATTCTGCAAAAATAAAAGAAAAGAACTCTTCGAATGCATTATTCTAGGCGAGAATGAAGCATGATGAAAGAGAAGGGTCAACAAAATCATGCATAACTTCCAGGCTCACCGAAATCAATGATACAGACATGGGCCCTGAACCTATCACTGATTTGATTGACAAATCCAAGGCCATTGGTAGATCATCTCTTATGCGGGCAATAAAAAGCAACGAGATTATTCAAGCTTTAGTGTTTCGATCAAATGAATCAATTGCACTCGAGTTTGTTTTGGAGTGTGCAAGCTCTTTTCATCCTTTTTCTAGGACAATCCGTGATGCTACAGGGAAGACAATAATCAGGTTGGATGCACAATTTATTAATTATTGCCTTAAGCTTCCGGCACGGCCAGTGGTGATTGCAATTAGCATGCAGGATGCCAACAATAGATGGGAAAAGCACAAAGCGGATTGCGTGGGTATAATGAACAACAGATACATGAAGAAGCCTAGATCACCATCGAAATTTCCGAGGACTCTTCCACGATCCAATCTTGTGCAGGAAGTTGATGATATCACCAAATTACTTTGCAGGATAAATGGGGAAGCCAATACCAATAACTTCCGCTCATGGATGTATGCCTTTGTGAGAACCATTGAGATCAACAGAGCTGATTCGATGATTAATTGGGCGAGATCATTAGTGATAACATCAGTGAGCAACTCCGAAGTGTGAGGCGGACATTCAACTTCAAAATGACTTCATACCTTGTATATGCAACAACTTCTCAGGGGATATTTTCCAAACTGGATAGACAGGGGCATATTGTCAAAAGATCCTATTTATGAGTGCTTCCTATAGTTGACAGTTCCTGAATGCTACAAAGATTATAGGGTGGTCAACGATGGGTTCTTCTACGGATTCATTTGCAAGTTAAATAGTGATCTAAAGACCAGCAGAGTGAGCAAAGAGGCTGAGGAGTTCTGTAATGTCCCCATTTTTGAAGACCCTTAGCTTATCTTTCCCGTTGGCTTTGGGATGTTGCAAGGGGAAAATTTTATTAAATAATTAAATATTATTGCCTAGAGAGTGATTTTTATCATTTGACATTAGAAAGCAATAATTATTTAATTATGAAGATTATTTAATTTAATTCCCAAAATACAAAATTAAATGGGGAATTAATTAAATAAATATTTAGGTGGCTTTTATTGATAAAATCACCCTTAGAAAAGGGGATGCCACACCTAGGAAAGATAAACTGCTTTTATTTAATAATTTCCCTCTCCTAGGGATTTCAAATTTTGTGCCTCCTTGGTTATAAAAGGAGTGCTAGGATCATTATGAGACTTATGTTATGATGAAGTTATTTTGATACTCCATGCTTGGAGTTGGGATGCATGCCCATTGATGTTTTATTTCTCTCTCATTGTAAGCTTCATTTGGATCTATTGTTGAAGACTCTCAAGTGAATTTCAGAGCTGCCATTATTGCTTGAGTTATTTCAGTTTTGGCGCCAAGTTTAGAGTGTGAAAATCATTTGATATTGCTCCTTATTGGGTTTTAAAATGGTACTTTAATCAAAACCACAGTCAAGGGACAAGTCCCTCCTCTTTATGGGAGAGGTTCCCTTATTGAAAGCAAGCAACAAAGCTTATATTGTACACTTTCATCTTAAGGTGGACCTCGACATCTTGAAATGCTTTTATACCAAAAAGATTATCAATACAAATGAATGGAAGAATCAAGAAAGGAAAGAGCAGAATATAACAACACTTTCAGGAAATATAGATAGCAGAGTATAACCCTATACGCACTGAGCAAGAGTGATACAAAACAAAATCATTCACATTCACAACATAAGATATCATTCCACAACCACAAAGTTCTAGAAATCATATCAATAAGAACACAAAGTTTCTTATCACGGAAGATAAATGATCCACAAATTTCGATAAGCAAGAAGGGACAATGGTGGAAGATGGAGAAGAGGGGAAAATTCTTCGTAGATTGATTTACTTTCAACTATAATTACATTTCAAAAGTATCAGAGTCCAACATTTGCAATGAGCCAAGCTCTTACATTTATAGATGAAGCGAAAAGAGGAGAAGAAGAGAAGGAAAGAGATCTGATTTGGAAGCTCAACCACTCAATGCCCCTGCAAATCTGCCTACAATCTGTCAAATCTAGTTCTGCATGTCTTTGGCGTGCTGAAGAAGGTTGGATGGAGGATCAAATTAGATCTGATTTGGTTGAAGCAGTCGGATCCCACATTAATGACTTGAAAGACGTTTTCCAGATTTTCACCCAAATCAAGATTTCCAATGAGCTCTCCAAGTCTGTTTGGCGCATTGGAGAAGAAAGGATATAGATCGGATCAAATCTGATCTGTTTGAAGCAATCGGATCACACATTAATGCTGTGAAAGATGTTTTCCTGATTTCCAACCATCAACTCCTGCTGAAAACAATATTTTATGCTTTCATGGCGTAGAGGAGACCAAGACCTTTCCAACAATATAAAATTTGTCAAATTTTGAGCACTAGAGTGAAAGTTATGCTCATTTGAATATTTGAATCGAATCCGTACAAAAATGGCGAAAATGCAAAAATGGATCCATGGGCCCAAAATTGAAATTGCGCCTTTAGCGTAAAAGATGCAAAAGTGCAAAAGTTCCCTACAGCCCCATGAAGCCCGCAACTTCACATTTTGCATTTGGGTCTGACACGTGGCGTTACTTGAGTGGTAATGGAGTTGTGGCTCACTTTATAATTTTACTTCTTTTAGAAACGAGGCTCAAAATCTCAAAGTTCTCCGCCGACCCGCCTCTCACTTTGACTTTTGATGCGGGCTCAACATTTGACTTTTTCCCTCTTGGAAACAAGGCTCAAAATCTCAAAAGGCTCCGACGATCCACCTCCCGCTTTGACCTTTTATGCGGGTTTGATATTTGACTTTTTCCCTCGGCATGAGCGGGCCCAGATTCACTTTATCACTTTACGCCTTTTATGGAAACAAGGCTCAAAATCTCAAAGTTCTCACCGGCTCGCCTTCCCACTTTGACTTTTGATGCGGGCTTAACATTTGACTTTTCCCTTTGTTTGGCGAAGGCTTTATGTTTGACCCGAGACACGTGGAGGCTTCCCGCTCATTTGGAGACTCTGTTTGGATTTGCCTCTTGAAAGAGCGCCGAAGAGACACATGGCTCCTTCTCGCTGCCTCGCCTTGTTTCTTTGTGTTTTGGCTAAGTCCCTTTTGTTTGGCGGGGCCATATGTCTGACCCTGGACACGTGGAAGCTTCACGCTTGTTTGGGGACTCGCTTTGTATTTCACCTCTTTAAAGAGCGCCGAAGAGACACATGGTTCTTTCCACTGGCCTTAGACCTTTTAACGACCGATTTAACTTTTTGAGGCTCTGAACATGTGGAGGGCTGGCGCTCATTTAGGGTCTATCCCTTGGGTCTCACTTCTGAAGTTGCATCGATGAGGCACGTGGAGGCTTCCGCCGACCCTCTTATACTTAGTTGATTAAACGGTCGGTTCTGCCGCCTTTTTGGACTGGGACACGTGGAGAGCCGGTGCAGTTTGGGGTCTCCGCTTTTGTGCACCATACCAAAAGTGTGTCGAAGAGACACGTGGCACCTTCCGCGGTCCTATTCTTAGCCGATTTGGGCCTTCGGTTGAACACTGCCTTTCTTCATACAAAACCAAAATTCCAAAAGTGACCCGACGACCTGCCTTCCCACATCCAATCAGAGATGTCCACGTACTCGTGGATGTTGGGGCCAAAATTGACAGGGAAGATACACACGTCATTCACGACTGTAGAAAAATACAGAGTGGAAGCTCCATCATTTACGCCCGAAAATCAAACTACTCCTCGTGGAAAGAAGAACTGTAAACAATACTAGGCTCGATGCGATCCACAGCCATAGAAAAAGGATTTGACAGTTTCATTCGAATGGAGGAAACAATTTTCAAGCATCCAGACGGGAACCATGCGGTCTGCAAGATTCTAAATTAATAGGGTGAGATTGCAAATGAGCACCCACTTCTTCAAAGCATGAAATTTTTCTCTCTGCAGACTTCTCACTCTGCTCAAACATCTCTCAAAGGCACCAACTCAAAATTTTCGAAACTTGACTTACAAAAATGAGGGGAATTTTGAGGGTGACAACACTCCTTTAATTTCTTCTATTATTGTTGCAAATATTCTTACCATAGCGACTTGGGTTGGTGATGATTTGATCATGTTTTGATGCCATAAATGCTAGATCTGCAATCTGCCATGTGTTGTTGATTATTTCAGAGCAAGGGGCTAATATTTTGGTGTATTTGGAGGCTAGGAAAGAGCTGAAATTATTTTATATAATTTTATCTAACCCTAGCGACTTGAAATCAGTTTTCTAGGGCTGTTTTGGCTAGGTTTTAATGCTCAGAAAATTCAGATCCTTAATGCAGTGGAAAACCCTAAATTTCTAGTTTATTTTGCATCTTGTTTCATGGAAAAACTCGAGTATTGAAGGAGTTATGAATTTTAGAAGATTTCAGCTGTCTGCAAGCTTTCTAGTTCTTATAAATTAATATTTATTTCAGATCTGCAGTTTTGGGGTCAGATTAATATTGGTTTTGGTTGTAGAAATTAGGAGAGATAAGGAGAAAGCAATTTCATAATTTTTGGAGTAGATTTGGTGCCCTAAATGTGCTGGGCGACCTACTTTTAAGGGCAAGTACAAAAACTGGTTTTGGAATATTATTCTTCATATTTTTGTGACCCAAAATCCAAAGTTTGCAGATTTTGCTTGGATGGTTAAGCGGGAATTAATTTTTGAAAATTGCAGCAGTTCAAAGTTTGAATATTAATTGTTTTTAGTTGTGTGTGATCAGATTTGTGTTAATTCTTAACTTGTCCCAAAAGGGGACTTTACAAGTCTGTCTCCCAAAGATGCATCGTATCTTCATCCAATTTGTGGACTTCACATATCTTAGGGTGAGTGGTTTCTCGGGGAACCAAGTTAAGTTGCCAAGATACTCAAGTGATAAGTGGGTCATCATGGAGTTGTGCAGGCAGCTCATAGAGTTGCATGACTTACAGTCAAAACAACACAAGTCTATAGGTAGATTTCCAGTCACAAGTGGGTCATTATAGTTGCCAGAGCATCCACAAAGCCAGAGGAATTGAAGCAGAAATGTTTGTTGGGTATGAGCATGAGTTCTTCCTAGCATGGATGAACTTTGACCCATATGGGATAGCAAAGAGGACGGTCTCCCAAGAATACTCACATGTTCCTTCACTTGAAGACTTTTGGATGAATTGCAGGAGCGAATACAAAGTCAGAAAGGGAGATTTCAGCAGTTATCAAATAGGTTTCCGACTATGGTCTAGCACGGATACCTACAAATCTCGCAGATGATGGGCATGTGGTACTTGACACATACCATCAAATGGGAGGAGATAGAGTTGTTCTTCAGAAAGTGTAGGCGGTTGTCATACAATTGAAGAAAGGTCTTCTGCAGTTCTGGTTAACACTTCAAATTGGTTGTTGACAAAGGGGTATTGCATGGACGAGACTTTGATGAACCAGATCACAGGGAATTTCATTGCAGGGATTCCAACAAAAGAAAGCATGAAGGTGAGAGTAGCGAGAAGGTCAAGAAGCTCAAAGTGTACAAGAAGTCTCAGGTACTAGAGAAAGGCAAGCCTACATCCATTATACTAGTGCCACTTTTAGACGAGGCTTCTCCAGCGTCAACTCACAACACTTCCGCAGCTCCAGGACCTCAAACGGATGTTATTATTCCACCATTGAATCCAACATCGCTTTGTATTTACTCCTCGCCACCTAGATCTTCACCTCCCCTACGGAGAAGTTGAAAGCACAAATGGTAGAGTTTGAGAGAGCATTGTCTTTGGACAATTCAGAAGAGGGCAGCCATAACACTATGGTGAATTCAGATGCAGCAGAGTCGGAGCATGAGATGGTGGTACATTCGGTGACTTCTCATTCCCCAAAGAGCAATTTCTCATCTTGGTTGGCTCTGCAATCAGTTCCAGAGGCTAGAGAGGAAATCAACTTGGAAGAGGAAGACTCAGAATTGCTTATGAGCTTGGAAGGTAAAGGCAAAAGGTCTAAAGTTGCTAAAATAACTTCAAGGTTGATTATTGAAGAATCAGGGCAGAAGTTCGCTGAATTATCAATTCCAGCTGAAGGGAAACAAAAGGGAGAGCTAACTACTGCAGACATATCGGTGACTAAAGTACCATTGGGGAAAATCACCACGGAAGGATTAAAGCAAGATACATGGACACTGATAGACACTTTATTCCTTAAGCTTGACAAGGAGAAGGCAAAAAATATAAGCTTCAGATGTAGATCTCCTAGTTATGTGAGATCATCACTAAGGTTGCTAAACCTTCTTCTCAGCCCGTGTTAGTGCAGGAACAAGTATGCATCCGTTTGGTTGAAGAGATTGAAGATGTAGGGAACCAGGTCAAAGCTATTGCTCAATGGAAAGAGTGAATTATTCACCAAGTTTTAGAGCAGATCGAGGGAATAAGCAGGCTAGTTTGGAGAATATGAACAGGGCATTATCTCAGCTAAAGGAACTAATGACAAGGATAGAAGACGAGAACATAGTTGCTGAAAGTCATTTGGATACCTTAGCTAAGATACACTCATTGCTAGAGGATGTGCTAATTGTAGAGCAAATTGTACCTAATGGATTGATAGAAAAGGGGAAGCAGCTAGAGATCGTAGTTTCCTTCCGCATGGAGATCCTCAAGCTTATGTCAAGAGGATGCGATTCTTTAGAAAATGAGATGGGGAAGTACCGAGAACATTCCACATGAATTGCCTACTTCCCGTGAGGAATTTATTCGTCAGTGCGAAGAAGATTGATGAAGCCGTCATGTCTTTCACATTAGATTCAATCGCGACTCATAAAGCTTCATGTAGACATTGAGGGATATGGGCCTGGTTTGGAGAAGGTAAAGGCTAACACCGCTTTGCTTTGACCGAGAGGATTGCTGCGGTTTAAGACCGAGAAGGAAGAGGTTCTTCAAAGCAGATGGGAAGTTACTGAGTCACATGTTTGACAAGTATATTCAGTTTCAGAACAAAGAAAAAACGTAGAGTTTGACGACCGACACATTTTCCCTCTTCTTCCCTTCTCTCTCTTTTATTCTTATTTTCTCGGACAAAATTGTAAAACTAAGGTAATTGGTTAAAAGCCATTACTTTTAGTTATTTGAAAGGGTCCTTAATTGAGAATAGGTGGCAAACATGCAAAGCTTTGATTTAGTCTTCAGATGCATGTCATGTAGAGAGAAATTTCAGGGGAAAGATTGCCAGTTGTTTTCTTTATAGCTTCCGCATGTGTTAGTTCAGTTATTGCTTTTCTATTTGTAATTTCCTTATATACACTATAAATAGAAGAAGAACCTACGGGTTAGAGGATCAAAATTTGTAATCAGTATTCTTAAGTTCTAGATTGTCTTTGAAACCTTTGATATTTTTTTTGAAAGCTGAGGAATTGAACAGAGACAGATTTCCGAAGAACTTTGTGTCAACGGTGCATTGGCTTCTTACTTCTGTGTAGATCTTTAGATAAACTTTGCATTATCTAAGATTTAGATTAGAAGCTTTCCTTTCCTTTGATTCTGTATTGTGAGATCTATTTGTTTTATCTGTATGAGACCAACTTTGTAAACTATTGGTTGGATTACACATCTTCTTCTTTCCGTATTCAACTATTCCCCCTTCTGCAAATATTTCTTTACAGCTGCTTACTTGCTGCATAATTGCTTAGCTATGGTTCATGAGCTTCACAGTTAAAGTAAAACCCACATATAGATATTAGAAAACATAATTGACAGAAATCTTACACGGGAGCCTCACCAGTAAATGAGGGAGATTTATCTCATGATTGCCTAGGTTTTAGCTATGCATAAAATCCAGCCTATAGAAGGAGATCCGGAAGTAGTTAATGATATCATTATTCATAATTATTCAACTCTAAGAGAGGAATTTTTTTTCTTTTGGTGATTGTCAATCGGTTATATAAGCTGGTCTTGATCCATGTTAAACAACCATCAAAGATGATCGCCAACATAGTTAGTGTTCATACAGGTCTAGGTGCCCTAAGTCACTTTTGGCAGACATTGTGGAATACAGACAGGAAATTAAAGAGGGATAATATTTCATTTGTAGTCATACATATGATCAATCTGATATTGTAAACATGATAGTGGTGCAACATTTGTGGATGTGGATGTTAGTCACAAACATTCCATATATCTAATATATTATAATTCATGGTACATCATGAAATCACTGTTTGAGGCATATATTCTGTTTCAAATTTCGGTTGAAGGATCATACGATGATTAGCATAATAATATTGGATGTGAATAAATTAAAGCAACAATGAGGACAGTAGAAAGTTTTGATACTCATAGAAAACAATTATCAAGTGCAAAGCTGTGTGGCGTGAAACAATATCTCATGGGTTGGTAATCTGATTCTGTCTTTGCAATCCTGTGAATTGTCTTGGTACAGGGAATCTTTTTGCAAGAGTAAACTACCTGTTGTTTCCTTCAAAGTTTTTCTCGATTGATTTGAGTTATTGTAGGGTTGCAATATATGCAAGATGTCTCAATATGTTTCTGTTCCCTGAGAACCTCCGTCTTGTTGATAAGTAGTGTCTGATAATTTATCTCTTTCTAAACCTAATATTAGTTATTTAATTTTTGTGCTGCATTATTGAGATAATAAATCACAAATATCTTTATTAAGTATTTATTTAGCAAAGAATGTTTTCTGTTATTGTAGACCATTGGCTCTAGAGATATCTGCTGCTGAGGAGGTCATAATTTCAACACATATGGACATTTTTAGGTAAATATTTTCATTCATTTGTTTCGTTGACATTAGTGTTTTGGCTCATTGATTACATATAATTAAAAGCTAAAACCTCTTATTTATCAGACATGTCAAAGTATTTATTGGAGGGTTTTAATTATGCCTATTTCGTAGTTATTTAGATAAAGCAAGCACTTTTTTCACGTTATCATGTCACATTCAGTAAGTCATCACCAACATTAATTTGACAGTAAATTGTTTTTCTTTCTGAACTTTTTCATTAATTTCTTTTGATCTCGACACACATGAAGTCATGACTTTTATATTTGCAAGTGTATGTGTACTGAAACATTTTTCTATATTAACTTGCTCATATCCATGAGCACGTGCACAACTATGTGCACTCTCTCTCTCTCTCTCTAACACACACACATACATATGCATATCTATCTTAGCATATTCAATTTAATGCGAATGATTGCCATTTGCCACTATACTGGTTTTATGGTGCCTCTAATTGAATGACATAATATTATTACCGCTAATATTTAATATTCATAGGCTAATTTTAAGAAGTAACAAAGTAATTTCTATCATAGTGTTCAGTAGCATTTATTTTGGATATCATGCATTCTAGCTTCTGGTGAGTCCATGTTAATTTGCTAAAAGTTGATATAGAGGTGTCTATAGAAGGTGTATACTCTTTTTGCAGCATTACTACTATGAACACATTTTAAAGAAATACAAGGATAACATGTGGAATTCAAAATATTGGGTAAGAAGAGGCTGAACTTAGTTGTCTAGAAGGTAGGCTTGGGGTGTATGATTAGTTAGTCGATTGCCGGACGTTACGTTTAGGTTTGGGTGTTATGAGTTTTAGAGTGCCGGTTGAATTTTGAGGATCAAACACACACACACCCACATCCACATGCAAATGCATGCATGCACATTGACATACACACACACATGCATACTCGGGAACACATATGTACACACACACAAATTACACACATGCACATACATGCGCACATGCACAAACACATCCGCATGCTTCTACAACCGTACACATGCACACTTCTATAGTCATACATAGGCATGCACATTTGCACACATGCTCGTGCATGTTCACACACAAATGTACATACTCACACATGCACATACATGCATTTGATTGTGATTTGCATTCTTTGACTTAAATTGTGTATTATAGTAAAGGCACATCCAAGTTGATTAAATAATGAACATAGACATGTACAGTTGTTGTCTAGGTAGCCAGATATGGCCTGTAGGGTCCAGGTGCGAGTATGAGATGTACCAAGGGAAGTTACGTGACTTGGTATGTTGGGGGACATGATCTCAGTATGAGAATCGGTGGCAGCTACGCCTGTCTACATACACAAATGTACACGGGTACTGATATCCGTACCCATCACATTTCCCTTTTTTTGGCCAAAGTAAAGTCAAAAATGACTTTTCAAACATAAAAAGCAAACTTTAACCCTAAGATAATCCATGAAACTCTTTTTAAACAACACATTTACCTCACATTGCATATTTATCTTTCCTTGCACATTTTCCCTCTTGTATTCAGATTTTCAATTGCTAAGGGCTGATCCAAGTGCCAAGTAGATTAAAGAGCTTGCAACAAAGAGGCTAGGTGATTCAAGGTAAGTTTGTGTTGTTTTTTTTTTTTATTTTAAATCTAGTTTGAAGTTGATAACATGTTTTCAATTTTTTATTACTTATGACTTTCCACATTATTTTTTTAACTTAATTTTTTTCAACCTCTAGCTGTCAACACTAGTTAAATTCTACTCTATTTATAATGTGTGTTTTATTTTTTAAAATTGTTAACTTTTAGGAGCTATAGGGATTGTTAGAATGATTGTAATCTCTAGTTTTGCGGTCAATGTATAACCATGAAACATGATACATGTTCGCCCCTTTGGAAGAGTACGCCCCATCAATTGAATAGCTATTAGGTGGAGGGGGTTATGTTTGGCTTTTCTCAAAGTGCAAACTCCAATTTAAGAGCTCATATAGTCGGGTTAAATTTCATTTATGTGGGGTTGCTAGCCATGGAATTAGAGTTTGTGGAGGGGCGGATGGAAAGGGGTTGCCATGTGCAAAAACTCTTGCATACATCAAAGAGCAAGAAGATGTGGATGTGGCAGCTACCCTAAGATTGAAGCATCCTTTGGCAAAGAAAGGATTGAGAGGTAGCAAGCCACCTATGTCTCCACATGCCAATGTCGTGACCCCATCACACCCGTTTTTGTCATCCTCTGTGGTTGCAAAGGTAGATGATTAACCTTTAAATCGCAATGAACAAAATATTTAGGCCCATTGGGAGTGTCATTCAAGAATAAAAGTAGGGACATCGCTGACCAGAAAATTGCATGTTTCATTTATGCATGTGGCATCCCTTTTAATGTCATTAGATCCCCATACCGAAAGGATGTGGCGAGAGTAATCAAGTGCCCATAAAGGGTGCGACAACCTAGGGCATGAAAAAGTGTGTACCACCTTATTGGCCAAAGAGAAAAAGCATGTGGAAGATTCATTGTAGCCCATCAAGAGATCATGGGTCAAAATAGGGGTGTCCATTGTTTCTGATGGATGGAAAGATATGACAAATAGACCATTGATCAATTTTGTTGCAATGTGCCCTAAAGGGGTAAATATTTTTGGGGTTGTTGATTGTGAGGTGCTGGTGAAAGATGCCCAATTTATTGCAAACATATTTACAGAGTCCATTAAGGTGGTGGGGTCTCAAAACGATGTCCAAGTTATAACGGAAAATGCAAAAATTGTAGAGCTACAGGATGTTGGTTGAGGAAAGGTACACACAAATATTCGACACCTTGTGCCGTTCATTCCTTCAACCTAACGTCGTGAAAATTGGGCGATGAAATTGCTTGGATCAAACAAACTTATGAGGCAAGTGAGATCCAAATGTTTATCAACAACCACCACATGTCCCAAGCGATATTTAGGAGCTTCTCGAACTTGTAGCTGTTGAAGGTAATTATCTTGATTCTTTTTAAAAACATTAATATTAAAACTTTAAATTAATATTGTAAGTACACAATTTGTAAAGTTTCTATTTTTGAACTGTAATAAATCCTTCTTGATCGAAGACCCTTAGCCCAATTCTGTTTCCCAACGGCTAAGGGAGGAATAAAAGGGAAACTTAGTCATAATGAATTAATCATAAAGTGCATCTTAAAATATTATTATAAGCACTTTATTAATTTATTAATGACAAAGTGAAAAAAGAAAAGAAAAGAAAAGAAAAAGTGACAAAATAAAATTAGAAAAAGAAGTCACTTTATTTTATTTTATTTTCCCTAAGGAAAATGTGACCCATGTAGGAAAGGGAAAAAGCCAAAGAAAAAATTAAATGAGGGAAAAAAAATGTGATTGGTGGTCTTGGGTGGCAAAAAGGCCAAGTTATGTTATAAAAGCAGGTTGACTTGCAAGGGAAAGCATCTCTCTTTGGTTTATGATAATTTTCAGATTTGTGGTGTAAGCTTGCATGCTTTCCATAAAAACTCCAAAGGATGAAAACCCTTTGAAGTTGGCTTTAGAGGACGAAAACTGTCTTTAACTTCGAAAGAAGATCGAAAACTCTTCTTTCTTTTGAGAGGGAGCTCTATTCAGGGGTTCCCATTGATTTCAAGTTCTATTTGTGTTTTCCAACAATGTTTGAAGGCTAGATTTGCAGATTTGGGCTAGGGTTTGAAGGAGGATAATTGTTGTTGTGATCCACCTTTATTTTCCAGCTTTTTCATAGTGGAGCAACCCATATAGAGAGTTGTTTGGAGTGATATAGAGCTGTTTATGATCAAATCTGAGTTGCTGTTCATAAATCAAATTTTTGGATACTAGATCAGCCACTTTGCATAATTTTTGGGCCAAGGAATTTGTGTTTTCAGCTGTCTGTGAGCGGTGCAACTGCAGATTTATAATAAATATTTCAGCCTTCTATTTGGATCCAATCTGGTACTTTTCAAGTGTTTTTACAATAATAAAATCAGCTGATCTATTTTTGATGATAAAAGAATGGTTTTACTTCAGTTTTGAATGATTTCCATCCTCTAGGCAAGTCGCATTTTCTGAGTAATATTTAGATCTGCATATTCTAAATTTTTGTATATCTTCTATAACTTGTTATTTTGGTTGGGATTTGTTGTTATTCCGTTTGGGGTTAGAAATATGTCCATTAGGGACATTACTGAACATTTTACATATTTTTAATTTTCATATTAGGTTGCTGCGACTCGATTTTCCTCACACGCTCATCTTGAGACTACTCGTGAAGTTGAGAGATTCATTGAGCCGCTTGGTTATCAACAATAATTAGAATACATAGAGGCATGCAAACACTAAGAGGATTGCAAAGGTGAAAGTGTTGATCCTCAATGATGAGTGGTGGGATCGTGTGGAGTACTTTCAAATTTATTTAGCCCATCGTGAGTATGAGATTTATGATGGACTTTGATTAAGTCCATCATAAATGACAGAGGAAAAGATCCTACAGAGAGCTTCTTCAAGGAAGTGCAATCACATCTCATTGATAGGTGGAACAAAATGACCACCCCATTGCATCTTCTTTCTTTTTCTTTGAGTCCAAAATTCTATAGTGTAGAGATCCTTTCTTTTCCCAAGAGGGTCGCCCCATATAGGGATATGGATGGTATTGAGGGGTACAAGGCAACTTTGAGTAGACTCTTACCTGATCTAGAAGTATATGATTATAGTTAGGAAAGTGTTTTTGGATTTCATATTTAGAAGGGTTCAGTCCATTCTAACTCTTTGTGGCATTACAAGATGGATATTCGTGGTGGTACCTTAATGGGAAAGCATACCCCACCTCCAAACACTTACAAAAAGAATTTTGTGCTAAGTAAGATCCAATTTTTTTGAAATTTACAACTATTTATTTAAACTATTTTATATGTTTCATATTTAATTAGTTTTTACTATTATAATTTATAATTTTAGTTTTTACGTTGACTTTATGGCTTGCCTCAATAGGTTGTGAGTTATTCTTCAACCGAGCGGAACTAGGGTACCTACTCCTTTATCCACTTAGTTAAAAGCAACAAGTTGGGAGCAAAAAGATAGAGGATTTGGTCTTCATGCATTCCAACTTGCGATTTCTAACACACAAGCAAGATGGGTACAAGCATGGGGAAGCAAAATGTTGGGATGTAGGCCCAAAGACCCCAAACTTGGAAACATCCATTGGCAGATCCGGAGAAGCCTTCCCGAAGGTTTTCTCCCATTATGAAAGATAAATCACTTAAAGTACAAATGAGAATTTTGGGGCTGCCTGGAAGGGTAAGAATTCCCACCAAAGAAGTTTTATTCACCCATGCAAGTCGCACTTTTGGAAAAGAGCTCTCTTTCATGCTAGTCGCACTTTTTGGAAAAGTAATTTCTTCATGCTAATGGGAATTTTGGGGCTGCCAGGAAGGCGGGAATTTTGAGGCTTCCTGAAGGTTGTTTTTTCCCATCATTAAAGTCAAATCACTTAAGTGAAAGATGGGAATTTTGGAGCTTCTGGAAGGGTAAAAATTCCCACTTCCTTGCCTTCTTATTTTTCACATAACTTCTAGCCAAAAAGTGCGACTCACCTTGGCATAACTGCATGCTTTAAATAATATTTATTTTATTTATTTCTAGCTAAAGTTGGCGCCACAAATAGGAGGAAAGTCAAAGCAAGAAGGAAGGCTAAAAATAAGACAAAGAAGCTTGCTAAAAATAAAGGAAATAATTGCAAGGAAAAACAAGCTAAATCAGGCAAACTTGGGCGCCCAAATTGGGAGAAAAAGCACAACTTATTATTAAGAATTGCTAAAAATAAGAAGAGGCAATTGTTAAATTAAGCATGCAGTTGCCTATATAAGCATTGGACGCCATAAGGAGAAGACAATTAATTCTTTTAGGTGGAGCATGCTGCCCTGGAGAAGTTTGGCGCCAAAGGAAGAGGTTGTTAGCATTAAAAAATATTTTTTATTGCCGGGAAGCATCCAATTTTGGCGCCTAGGGTTGAGAAGCAAGAATTTAGATTATGTTGGTGTGAGTGCACAGTGAATTAAATAATATTTTAGCTTGCTTGGCATGCAAGCAAAGTCTTAAAATTTAGGGCAGCAAACTTTATAAGCAGATTTTGGTGATAGAAATTAGGCATTCATGCCATGGACTCCATGTTTGTCTGAATCATTTGCAGGTATACATCATAGGTGCTCATATTGGTGAAAAGAAGGCAAAGTCAATGTCAGATACATTGAATATATCTTCTGAATTAGGAGGAATTGCAGGTTCTGCACGAATTGATCCAATTGCAAGGTCTTCTGGCAGAATAAAAGAAAAAGATCTCAGACAAAGATTGTTTCAGGCATGATGAAGCGTGATGAAAGAGAAGGTTCAGCAGAATCATGCATTGTTTTCGGCTTACTGAAATCAATGATACAAACATAGGCCTTGAACCTATTACTGATTTAATTGACAGATCCAAAGCCATCGGAAGATCATCTCTTATGCGGGCAATAAGGAGTAGTGGGATTATTCAAGCTACAACGTTTCCGGTCACAACCCAGTTGCCTGAGTTTGTTATGGAGTGTGCAAGGTCTTATCATCCTCTTTCTAGGACAGTCCGAGATGCTTTGCAGGAAAGACAATAATCAGATTGGATGCACAATTCATTAATTATTGCCTCAAGCTTCGGCATGGCTTGTGGTAATTGCAATTAACATGCAGGATGCTAGTGATAGATGGGAAAAGCATAAAGCAGATTGCGTGGGTATAATGAATAGTAGATACATGAAGAAGCCCAGAGCACCATCGAAATTCCCGAGGACTCTTTCACGATCAAATCTTGTGCAGGAAGTTGATGATATCACCAAATTGCTTTGTAGGATAAATGGGGAAGCTAATACTAATAAATTCCGTTCATGGATGTATGCTTTTGTGAGAACCATTGGGATCAACAGAGCTGATTCGATTATTAATTGGGTGGAAATCATCAGTGACAACATCAGTGAACGACTCCGAAGTGTGAAGCGGACATTCAACTTCAAAATGACTTCATACCTCGTATATGCAACAACCTCTCAAGGGATATTTTCCAAATTGGATAGACGAGGCATACTTTCAAAAGATCCTATTTATGAGTGCTTCCTGCAGTTGACAATTCCTGAATGCTACAAGGATTACAAGGCAGTCAACGATGGCTTCTTCTATGGATTCATTTGCAAATTAAACGGTGATTTGAGGGCCAACAGAGTGAGCAAAGAAGCCTGGGAAGTTGTCTCCCAACATGGCTGTATCTTCATCCAGTTTGCAGACTTCACATATCTCAGGATTAGTGGTTTCTCAGGAGAACCAGTCAAGTTGCCAAAGTACCCGAGTGATAAGTGGCTTATCATGGACTGCGAGTGCAACTTGTAGAGTTGCATGACTTACAGTCAAAACGACACAAGTCTACAGGTAGCTTTCCAGTCACAGTGGGTCATTATAGTTGCCAGAGCATCCACAGAGCCAGAGGAGTTGAAGCAGAAATGTTTTCTGGCTATGAGCATGAGTTCTTCCTAGCTCGGATGAACTTTGACCCATATGGGATAGCAAAGAGGACAGTCTCCCAAGAATACTCACATGTCCCTTCACTGGAAGATTTTTGGATGAAGTGTAGGAGCGAATACGAAGTCAAAAAGGGAGATTTCAGCAGGTTATCAGCTCAACAGGTTTCTGACTATGGTTTAGCACGGATACTTGCAAATCTCTCAGATGATGGGCATGTGGTACTTGACACATATCATCAAATGGGAGGAGATAGAGCTGCACTTCAGAAAGCGTAGGCGGTTGTCAGATGATTGAGGAGAGGTCTTCCGCAGTCCTGGTTAACACCTCAAATTGGTTGTTAACAAAGGGATATTGTTTGGACGAGGCTTTGATGAACCAGATCACAAGGAATTTCATTACAGGGATCCCAACAAAAGAAAACATGAAGGTGAAAGTAGCAGGAGACCAGAGAAGCTCAAGGTACACAAATAGTCTCTGGTATTGGAAAAAGACAGGTCTACAGCCATTACACCAGTGCCACTTTCTGCATGAAGCTTCCCCGAATCAACTCACAACACTTAAGCAACTCCAAGAACTCGAATGACAATCATTCCGCCATCAATCCATCATCGTTCATATTTGTTCTTCAACCACCCAGATCTTCACCTCTTCCTCCGGAGAAGTTAAAAGCACAAATGACAGAGTTTGAGAGGGCATTGTATTTCGAAAATTCAGAAGAGGGAAGCCATAACATTATGGTGAATTTGGATGCAGGAGGGCTTGAGCATGAGATGGTGGTACATTCAGTGACTTCTCATTCCCCGAAGAGTAATTTCTCATCCTGGTTGGCTTTGCAAATAGTCCCAGAAGCTAGAGAAGAGATCAACTTGGAAGAACAAGACTTGCAGCTACTCATGAGTTTAGGCGGAAAAGATAGAAGACCTAAAGTTGTCAAGGTAACTTCAAGGTTGGTTATTGAAGAATCGGGAAGCGATTATTGAATTGTCAATTCCAATCAAGGGAAACAAAAGGGAGAGCTAACTGTTGTAGACATATCGGTGACCAAAGTACCATTGGGGAAAATCACCACGAAAGGATTAAAGCAAGATACCAGACATTGATAGACGCTTTATTCCTCAAACTTGACAAGGAGAAGGTAGAAAAAGACAGGCTTGGATGCAGATCTCCTAGTTATGTGAGATCATCACTAAGATTGCCAAACCTTCTTCTCTGCGCGTGTTAGTGCGGGAGAAGTGTACGACAACCATTTGGTTGAAGAGATTGAAGATGCAGGAAACCAAGTCAAAGCTATTGCTCAATGGAAAGCAAATCATTCACCAAGCTTCAGAGCAGTTCGAGGAAATACCAACTAGCTTGGAGGATATGCATAGGGCATTATCTCAAAAAGGAACTAATGACAGGTATAGAAGATGAGAACATAGTTGTTGAGAGTCACTTGGATACCTTAGCTAAGATAAATTCATTGCCGGAAGATGTGCTAATTGCAGAGCAAATTGTACCTGATGAATTGATAGAAAAGGGGAAGCAGTTGGAGATAGCAATTTCTTTCCGCATGGAGATTCTCAAGCTTATGCTGAAAAGAATGTAGTTACTGGAAGATGAGATGGAAGAAGTGCCAGAGAACATTCCAAATGAGTTGCTTGCTTCTCGTGAGGAGTTTCTTCTAGTTGTGCAGAAGAAGATTGATGAAGCCGTCGTACCTTTCACGTTAGATTCAATCGGCAGACTCGTGAGACTTCATGCAGATATTGAAGGATATGGGCTTAGTTTGGAGAAAGTGAAGGCCAACACTGTTACTTTATCTAGGGGATTGTTGCGCTTTAAAACTGAGAAAGAAGTTGTTGCCAAGGTAGATGGGAAGACACTGAGTCATATGTTTGAAAAGTACATTCAATATCAGAACAGAGAGAAAGCGTGAAGTGTAACAATTGACATATTTTCTTTTCTCTCTTTTTCTTATTTTCTCGGACAAAATTGTAAAACTAAAGTAATTGGTTAGAAGTCATTACGTTTGGTTATTTGAAAAGGTCCTTTAATTAAGAATAGGTGGCAGACATGCAAAGCTTTGATTTAATCTTCAGGTGCATGTCATGTAGAGAGGAATTTTAGGGGAAAGATTGCCAGTTGTTTTCTTTATAGCTTCCGCATGTGTCAGTTTAGTTATTGTTTCCTATTTGTAATTGCCTTCTATACACTATAAATAGAGGAAGAACCTACGGGTTAAAGAAAGAGAATTTGTAATCAACATTCTTGAGTTCCAAACTTTGTGCTGAAACCCTTGATATCTTTTTTGTGAAAGCTGAGGAATTAAACAGAGGTGGATTTCCGAGAGAACTTTGTGTCAACGGTGCATTTGCTTCTTACTTCTGTGTAGATCTTTAGATAAACTTTGCATTATCTGAGATTTAGATTAGAAACTTTCATTTCCTTTAATTCTGTATTGTGAGATCTATTTGTTTTATCTATGTGTATGAGACCAACTCTGTAAACTATTGGTTGGATTACACATCTTCCTTTCTTCCTTCCCGAATTCCACTATTTCCCCTTCTGAGAATACTTCATTAACAACTGCTTACTTGCTGCAGAATTGCTTAGCTATGGTTCATGAGTTTTGCAATTAAAGTAAAACCCACAGATAATTATTAGGATCCATAATTGACATAAATCTTACACGGAGCCTCACCGGTAAATGAGGGAGATTTATCTCATGACTGCCTAGGTTTTAGCTATGCATAAAATCTAGCGAACACATTTATTGTTTTCTAAGTTACTCATCCAAGCAACTCTCCTTATGTGACTTGTCTCATAATTTAAGGAATGAGAGTGTTATGTGAAATTTATAGTGTGTATGTCAGGGCTTTTTGGGCCCCAAATCCTTGTAATGCATGTGTAAATGCACACCATCGTCGTGCCTACATATTTCTGGTCTATAATTGCTCTTTACAACAGAAATCTCTGGCGAAAACAGGTTGGAAGTCCCCAGTGTTGATATGTACTTGCAAAATTATTTCATTGAAACAGCCATGACTTTTGATTTGTTTCCTAGAATTGCATGTTGTTTATTGTGTTGAAAATGAGTTTTTAAGATAATCCTTTTGATATGTAATAGCCTTTATTTTGGATAAGCACTATATGGTCAGTTATTTATTGTCAAGCAGAATTGTTCTATGGAGTCTACCATTTTCAACCTTCATCAATCAATAAAATTGCAACAACAAAATATAGGATAGTAAATTAGCGGAAAAGTACAAAAATAAGCCTTAATATGGCTCTACAATCCATTTTGGTAACTGATATGATCCAAAACCATCTTATATGAGTAACTCGCCAAAATGCCAAGTTCTTGAGCTTAAATACACAAAAACTCTGTACTAAATCACTTCTGCTTCCCACTAGTTATGCTGCTCTTGGTATGATATATATTAGAAAAATACCAATCACACTTGGATGTTGAATCATAATTCAGATTTCGGATTTACCTATGTTTAATCAATTCACATTGACAAATTGAACTTAATGGTGTGAAGACAATGGTTAGCCAGACTCGAGTCTGGAGGAGCAAATCATTCAGTATTTTTGCATGGTCTCATCATTGGATTTATAATGCTCATTTTGCTAAATAAAAACTTTAATTTGAACATTTCAAAATCCAACATCAAGACATTTTTCTCACTTATGTTTGGTTCATGTCAATTCTTCTAGGTACATGGAAGGTGTTAACAATATGGTACAGAGGAATATCAACCGGGTTGTAATACTTTAGTCTTTGTTTTGAGGGCCTTACATATTATTAAATATTAATTGCTGGAACGTCTGGTCTATCATCAGCACAATTATGGACAAGACATTCAAGAACGAAGCAAAACACTGAAATGAAAATGTATGGATCCTATTAGAAGTCAGAGCCAGTCAGCTGTCGCCTATAACTTTGATTCGTGCTTTTTGTTTCTAAAATTTTATGAGGCGTACATTCTCCCAAACCTCCCAAATTAGGAGGATGCATCTCAGGAGTACATATTAAAGTTTTGGGCATGTCCCCACACGTTCAGTCTGACTATTTTAGTCAAAGTAGGTGTACCTGTGCAATACTAATCTAAGAGGACTTTTGTTTAATTTTTACATGTATGTACAATATATAGTATATATGATGATTCATTTACAAATTTGAACAGATTTGTTTCCTGTTTTATGCTTTTTGATTTACTAGTTTACATTAATTGTTTTCTAAATTGATATATTTCTGTCTATCTACATGAATTTATTTATATGTATGCATAATTTGACATCTTCAGCTATGAAGATTTTGGAAGAAAGCCATTCCTATTTCTAAAATATATAGCATGTCCCAACCTCCACTATGTTGGTCATGCTCGAGGACTTTATTCTACCATGCTAGTGATTTGGAAGCTGAAATTCTGTATTAGGACTAAAACTTGATGGATATACAATGCATAGTAATGACCAAGGTTGCTGACTAGTTGGCTCTATAGAACAATTGAAATTGAAAAGGGAGAAGTCCATTCAAATGTGTCCATTGGTCAGGTCCCATATAATATATGGACACAATTATTTGAAATTATTATAACCAGTTATTAATTTGGAATTGATCTCTATCAGTTGTTACCTTTGTTCAGAAGGAATGGGTTTGATTTTATTGAAGACACGAGTGCACCCCCTGGACGGAGGTTACTTTTATCGTCTGTTCCTTACAGCAAGAACATCACTTTTGGTGTTGGAGGTGAGACATGATTTTTCCATAACAGTTTTGAAAGCTCATGATGGATTCTTTGATGTACCCTGGAGGCTTGCATTAGTTTATCATGTTAGCCAAAATGCACCATTAGCATGCTATGTTGAGTTTGGTATAAGTATTTTGATTATATCCATTAAATTCACGACTCCTTATGGCAGATGTGCAGGAGCTAATATCTATTCTCATTGATGAGCCGATGCTATCTACTGCAGACTATAGTGATTCTCTTGAGTATTCTCATCCCTCTAATAATTCATGCAAAAAGGTCATATCAAGATCTGTATCTGCTATATGTCCATCAAGAGTGCGAGCTATGCTGGCATCTCGTGCTTGTCGTAAATCTGTGATGATCGGTGATGCATTGAGCAAGAAGGGCATGGAAACAGTAAGAAAAAGCTTAATTTAGATTCCTTTATGGTTTGATGTTGATGTTTTGATTTAATTTTATGTTTTCTTGTTTTCTTTATTATATACGATGTAAACTATGTCTTAAAATGAAATGATAAAGCTTGCAAAGTTAATTTTTCTTTTGAATGAAAAAGCTAAGTTCTTTTGAATGAAAAAGCTAAGTTCTTTGCTGCGGCAAGTTTGGAGTTAGCCACAAAAATTACTCGTCTGTTAAACATGTGAAGTGGATGGTACTCTATGCGGAAAAGAAACATTTCTGATGTGTCCAAGTGGACCATCATATATTCCATTTTGATATATGTATAAAACTTCACTTTAAAATTGTAATGTTCTAAATTAAAGATGATTAATAATATTATTTAAGTTGGGCTTGGTCATTTCTAATCCTTGGGCAACTTAATAATATTATTATTAATAAAATAAAAAAGTATTTTAAATACTTAAAATAAAATTAATGATTTAACTAAGTCGGCCAAATGTAACTTTATGTTATATTATAAGGCAACTTATAAAAGTGACTTTTAAAGTAAGTCGGCCACCAAAATTAAAAGAAAGAGGAAAGAGAAGTTATAAAAGGAGGATGAAGGGGTTCATTTGGGAATCAATCATCTATCTATCATCTTGATTTTATGAGTTGAGCACTTGTGCTTCTACTTTCAGCTATTGAGGACGGAAACCCTCTTAGCATTCATCACTTGAGGACGAAAACCCTCATTGTGATCAGAATTTGGGGACGAAAACCCTCAATTTCTGCATTGGTGGCTTCATAGGGGTCACACTTGGGCTACAATTCAGAATTTCAGAGCTGCATTCAGAATTTTCAGTGCTAGGGCACAATTTCCAGCTAGGGCATCAAGGACATCAATTTTTTTAGGGTTTTGAGTGTGGAACAGCCACACATTGCAAGGTTTTGTTGAGGTTCAGGGTTTTGGATCAGATCTACTGCATTTCTAGCTTGGGCAACCTACTTTCTAGCTTGGGCGACCCACTTTGGGGTCAATTCTAGCCATTTTCTGAGGTTTTTCTAGAGCTAGGGTTTGTTAAGGCCCTAAATTTTTCTTGTGGGCATTCATTGCAACATTTCTTTCATTTTCAATTGTTCCAAACGGTCAGCTGTAATTTCTTCCATTTGTTGTCATAAAATTAATAAAATAAATTCAGTTTGTGGCCGGAAAGATTATTTTCTTTTCCCTAAATGTTCTACAAATATTTCTAAGTGTTCCTAGCTTCCTGGGTATCTTTGTAATTGAGTTGTTAGATAAATATGTGAAGAAATCAGATTTCTGCACTTTGGCACTAAGGGTTTGCAGTAAAATTCAGGTCGCTGCCCTATTTTTGTGTAATTTCTGATTGTTGTCATACATATTCAGTTCGCTGCACTTTGTTGTCATAAATTTTAGTTTACTTTCATTTGGGTTTTGTGGAATTTCCGAATATTTCAGATTTAAGCCCGAAAGGGACATTGCAAAAATATCTTGTATTTATTTTCTTGGAAACGAAATGCGAAAGTTGATAAAGAATTGTTCATTATGTGAGCTTTGTAATTGGCCTAAAATCATGTCGAGTGGGATGGGCTCAAGTGGTAAAAGCATCGGGAAGTCCAAAGTGGAGTCCCATGTTCAAATCCCCAAGGACATTATAAAGTGTTAAAATAGGTAGAATACCACATCCAACTTGCTGGGTGTGGTGTACCCCAACGGACAAGGCCAAGGGAAATTCCTGAGTGAATTCGACGAAAGAGATTTCCCTCGATCGTGGCATCCAAGGTAAAACTTTGCTAGGAGAATTTACCAAATAAAATAAATAGTCCATTTTTTTTTAGTATTGCAAATAAGGTCCCAAGATACCTCAACCTAATCCATAATAGGATCTTTTTACATTTTCTGTTGGACTATTATGAGCCGATGTATAGTGTGCTCTCTTGCAAGCAACCTTTTTGTAGAGAGATTTTATTCATAGATTTAAGAGTTGCTACTCCATTTTCTTGTGTGGCTGCTGGATGAACAAAGTCTGTACTCTTGTGTATTATTATTCAAAATGTACTCGGTGTAAAATTAATGAGAGCAATATGAATTACCTATGCTAATGATTGATTTTTGCCATTTGGCAATAAAGTATGGGGAGAAAGTTTGGCAGTTGACATTATTGAGTGCGAAGAAACAAGAGACAAGGAAATCTGAGATATTGGATTAGATTATGTGCTATTCATGTCACTCCCAACCACATCAAGATTATAACTTATTTTCTTTTATCTATAACTATATGTTTGCAGATGTAAGGAAAGAGTAAGCATGGGTTGGAACCTAGTATCTAATGGGTGGTTGAATTCCTTACTGAATTTGTTAAAAAGGTAGCATTTGTTATAGCAAATACGTATTGCTCATTTCTCTAGTAACCTATAAAAAAATGGATTTACTCATCAATGATGAAGAATCTAAATGAAAAATGAGGATATAGATAAAGAAATTGAGGAGTTCCCTCGGATCAAAAGGGATTTAAGTAATATCGAGGATTAGACGGAAATTAGAGTTCATTCTTACTTTTCCACTCCTTGATGGAAAACCAATCAACAAGTAGATTCTTCTAATCATGGACAAGTGGTTTCACGAAACAAATTTTTCGGTATTTGAGTAAAAACAAAAATGATGAATGCTAAATGAGAGTTGGAAGAAGAATATAAAAAAACAAGAATGAGAATAATGATAAACATAGAAATTGAAATTATCATAAGAATATGTGAGAGAATTTATCATCTTGGTGTCCCCAGATTTCACCTTGAAATCTAGGACTACCCATTTAAAAAAATTCGTTCTTTTTAAAATAATGGGTCTTTTTGTGTTTTTATTGCACTCAAGTCGTCTCTATTACGTTAAAATATTCCTAGTGAATCATATGAGCCAATTTCGACAAATACCCAGATGCTCAAACTCATTTTATCCCTCTGTCGGGTTTTGTCTGCGGGAATTTTATTTAATTATTTATTTAATAAATAAAGCCCCATTTAAAGTAAATTGTGCTCCGGTTGAACCCTGTTGAAGTTTTCCATGCCAGTATTCTCACATCTCAGTAGGGTTTTTACCAGGAATGAATTCAGAGTGATTGTCTGCAACTTCTGGCAACGTTTTCATTTTTATTTATTTCTTTTTGCATTTGTTTTTGGTTTTCTCCATAGTCTGTCTGTTAAATTCCCCTTGATCCATTCTTTGTTCTGTATAGCCTGTTTAATTACCTGGAACATTTGGAAGGTATCCATGGCCTCAACAATGGAAGAAGTCAATCTTGGAAGGCAAACTTCTGACCAAAAAAGATGAATTTAAGCAGAAAAAGCCTCTCCTAGGCAAGTCGCACTTTTTGGGATAAATAGATCTAAGTTGCAATGAGAATTTTGGCAGTGGTAGGCAGGCGGGAATTTCTTGCACACTAAGAGTTACTTTTTCCCATCAAGTCAAAATCACTTAAGTCAAATGGGAATTTTAGAGGTGGCAGGCAAGCGGGAATTTCTTACTTACCTTACAGGGTGAAAATTCCCATTATAAAGGAAAAAAATCACTTAAAGCACGGTGTTTCTTGCTCTAAAGCAAGTAACTTTTCCCATCAAAGAAGTTTATTCACCCATGCAAGTAGCATTTTTGAGAAGAATGCTATTTTCCATGCAAATTGCACTTTTTGGGAAGGAATGATTTAAGATCCCAGTGGGAATTTCGGCAGTGGCAGGCAGGCAGAAATTTCTTACCTACCTTGCAGGGTAAAAATTTCCATGATGAAAGATAAAACACTTAAGTGAAAGATGAGATTTTTGGAGCTGCAGTGCAGGGTGGAAATTCCCATCACTTTGACTTCCTATTTTTAGTAGTTTCCCTTGCCAAAAAGTGCGACCCACCTTGGCATTAATACATGTAATTAATGATATTTATTAATGGTATTTCTAGCTAAGTTTGGCACCATAAATAGAAGGAAAGTCAATGCAAGTGGATGAGCTAAAGAGAAGTCAAGGATGCATGCTAAAAATAAATAAAATAAATTCATAAAAAAACAATCAGAAGCATGCATACTTGGGTGCCCAAATTGGATGAAGAGGCATGGCTTTTAATTAATTAAATTGCCAGAAATAGGGAAAGACAATTATTAAAAATAGCATGCAAATGGTTATATAAGCATGGGACGCCATAAGGGAGAAGCAGTTAATTCTTTTTGATGAAGTTTGCAGCCCAGACAGGTTTTGGCGCCAAAGGAAGGAGGATTTTGCATTAAAGAGTATTTTCCATTGCTTGGGAAGCTTCCAGTTTTGCGCTAGGGTTGGAATAGCCTAATTTTTATCATTCTAAGTGTCTGCATGTTGGTATATGTGCCCAGGTGAATTAAATAATATTTTTGCTTGCTTTGCATGCAAGCAAAGCCTCAAATTTTAGGGCAGTAGACTTTATATGCAGATTTTGGTGATAAAAATCAAGTATTCATGCCATGGACTCCATCTTTGTCTGAATTAATTGCAGGTATTCATCACAGGTGCTCATATTAGTGAAATGAAGTTCAAATCAATGTTAGATACATTGAATATATCTTCCGAATCTGAAGAAATTGCGGATCTACACAAATTGATCCAATTACAAGGGATTCCATAGAATTAAAAGAAAAAGAGCTTAGACAAAGATTGTTCCAGGCATGATGAAGCTGATGATGAAGAGAAGGATCAACAGAATCATGCATAGCTTCCAAATTTGTTGACATCAATGATACAAACATAGGCCCTGAACCCATCACTGATTTAATTGACAGATCCAGAGCCGGAAGGACATCTCTCATGCGGGCAATTAAAAGTAGCGGGATTATTCAAGCTTCAACGTTTCCAATCACAACTCAATTGCCTGAATTTGTTCTGGAGTGTGCTAGGTCTTATCATCCTCTTTCCAAAACGATTCAAGATGTTGCGGGAAAGACAATAATTAGGTTGGATGCACAATTTATTAATTATTGTCTAAAGATTCCGACACGACCAGTGGTGATTGCAATTAGCATGTTGGATGTTGGTAATAGATGGGAAAAGCACAAAGCAAATTGCGTGGGCATAATGTATAACATATATATGAAGAAGCCCAAATCTCCATCAAAGTTCCCAAGGACTCTTCCATCGATCCATCAATCAGTGCGGGAAGTTGATAATATTACTAAATTGCTTTGTGCAGGTTAAATGGAGAAGTCAATCCCCATAACTTCCGCTTATGGATGTATGCTTTGTGAGAACCATTGAGATCAACAGAGCTGATTCGATAATCAATTGGGCGAAGATCATCAATGACAACATCGACGCGAGCAGCTCCGAAGTGTGAGGCGAACATTCAACTTCAAAATGACTTCATACCTGGTATATGCAGCTAGCCTCGTAGGGTATATTTTCCAAATTGGATAGACGAGGCATACTGTTGAAAGATCCTATTTTTGAGTGCTTCCCACAATTGACAGTTCTTGAATGCTACAAAGATTACAAGGTGGTCAACGATGGGTTCTTCTATGGATTCATCTGCAAATTAAATAGTGATCTAAAGACCAACAGGGTGAGCAAAGAAGCTTGGGAAGCTGTGTCCCAACATGGTTGTATCTTCATCCAGTTTGCAGACTTCACGTATCTCAGGGTCAGTGGCTTTTCAGGAGAACCAATTAAGTTGCCGAGGTATCCAAGTGACAAATGGGTCATCATGGAGTTGTGCAGGCAGCTCGTGGAGATGCATGACTTACAATCAAAGCGGCACAAGTCTACAAGTTGCTTTCCGGTCACAGTGGGTTATTACAGCTGCCAAAGCATCCATAAAGCTAGAGGAATCGAAGCAAAAATGTTTTCTGGATATGAGCATGAGTTCTTCCCAGCATGATTGAACTTTGATCCATATGGGATAGCGAAGAAGACAATCTCCCAAGAATATTCGCATGTACCTTCGTTGGAAGACTTTTGGATGAAGTGCAGAAGCGAGTATGAAGTCAGAAAGAAAGATTTTAGCAGGTTATCAACGCAACAAGTTTCGATTATGGCTTAGCACGAATACTGCAATCCCGCGATGATGGGCATGTGGTACTTGACACATACCATCGAGATGGGAGGAGATAAATTGCTCTTCAGAAAACGTAAGCGGTTGTCAAATGATTGAGGAAAGGTCTTCCACAGTTCGTTAACACCTCAAATTGGTTGTGACAAAGGGTATTGCATGGACGAAGCTTTGATGAATCAGATCACAGGTAACTTTATTGCAGGAGACTCTAACAAAAGAAAGCATGAAGGTGAGTAGCGAGAAGACCGAGAGAAGCTTAAAGTATACAAGAAGTCTTGGTCTTTGGAAAGGTAAGTCTACGACTATCGTGTCGATATCACTTTGAACGAAGCTTCTCTAGCGTCAACTCATAGCACTTCGGCAGCCCCAGAACCCCAGGCAGATGTTATCATTCCTTCGTTGAATCCAACATCGTTTGTATTTTCTCCTCAGCCACTCAGATCTTCACCTCCCCTTGCAGAGAAGCTGAAAGCACAAATGGTAGAGTTTGAAAAAGCATTGTCTTTGGACAATTCAGAGGGTGGTAGCCACAACATTGCAAATTCAGATGCAATAGAGTTTGAGCATGAGATGGTGGTACATTCAGTGACTTCTCATTCCCCGAGAAGTAAATTTTTCATCCTAGTTGGCTTTGTAGAAACAGTCCCAAAAAGCTAGAGAAGAGATCAACCTGGAAGAACATGACTTGCAGCTGCTCATGAGTTTAGGCGGAAAGGATAGAAGACCTAAAGTTGCCAAGGTAACTTCAAGGTTGATTATTGAAGAATCAGGGTAGAAGTTCGCTGAGTTATCAACTCCAGTTGAAGGAAAGCAGAAGGGAGAACTCACGGCAACAGATATCTTAGTAACCAAAGTGCCACTAGGTCAGACTACCACCGTGGAAGGATTAAAGCAAGATACACAAACATTAATAAACGCTTTATTCCTCAGGCTTGACAAAGGGAAGGCAGAGAAAGCCAAACTTCAGAGCAAATTTCCCAATTGTGTGAGATCATTGCCAAGGTTGCCAAACCTTCCTCTCAGCCAATTTTAGCACATGAGTAGGTGAGTAATCATCTGATTGAAGAGGTGGAGAATGCAAGTAATCAAGTCAAGGCTATTAATGAGTGGAAAAGCCAAATCATTCATCAAGCTTCAAAACAACTCAAGGAGGTACCAACTAGTCTGGAAGTTATGGAAGGGGCACTATCCCAACTGAAGAAATTAATGACAAGCATAGTGGATGAAAATATAGTGGCTGAAAGTAACCTGGACATTTTGGTTAAAATAAATAAGCTGCCGGAGGATGTGCTGATTGCGGAGCAACTTGTGCCTGAAGGATTGGTGGAAAAGGGTAAGCAACTGGAGTTTGCAGTTTCTTTCCGCATAGAGATTCTCAAGCTTATGCTGAAAAGAATGCAGTTGCTCGAGGATAAGATATTTTCATTGCCAATAATGTAGTTGCTTTCACCAAGAGAAGTAGTTGGGGGTATTTCTCACTATATAAGAACCATTCCAAACGAGTTGCCTGCTTCTCTTGAAGGATTGCTTTTAATGGTTCAGAAGAAGATTGATAAAGCTGTCATGCCTTTCACGGTGAATTCAATTAGCAAGTTGACGAGACTTCAATCAGACATTAAAGAGTTCGGGCCTAGTTTGAGGAAGTGGAAGCAAGCATTGATACTTTGTCCAGAGGGTTGCTGCAGTTCAGGACCGAGAAAGAGGCTATTGTTAAAACAGATGGGAAGATGTTGAATTACATGTTCGAACAAAAGAAGCATAAAGTGTTACAACTGGCAAATCTCCTTTCTCCTCTTTTTTCTTCTCTTATTTCTTATGTTCCCGGATGAAATTATAAGATTAAAGTTATTGGTTTAAAAGCCATTACTTTAAGTTATTTGAAAAGGTTCTTTAAGATAAGTGGTAGATGTGCACAACCTTGACTTAGTCTCCAGATGCATGTCACTTAGAGAGGAACTTTAGGAGAAAGATTGCCAGTTGTTTTCTTTTCAGCTTCCACATGTTCTAGTTCAGTTGTAGTTTCCTATTTGTATTTTCCCTCCATACACTATAAATGAAGGAAGAACCTATGGGTTAATAAAATCGAAATTTGTAATCAACATTCTTGTGTTCCAGACTTTGAGTGAAACCCTTGATATCTTTCTGAAAGCTAAGGAATTGAAAGGAGGCAGGTTTTCGGAGAACTTTGTGTCAACGGTGCATTTGTTTCTTGTTTCTTTTAGATCTTTGCATAAACTTTGTGTTATCTTAGATCTGGATCTAAAACTTTCCTTTGCTTTAAATTCTGTATTTCAAGATCTATTTGTTTTGTCTATGTGCATGAGACCAACTCTGCAAACTATTGGTTAGATTGCACATCTTCTTTCCTTTCTTCTCATATTCAATTATTTCCCTCTCGCACATATTTCTTACAATTGCTTACTTGTTGCAAAATTGCCTAGCTATGGTACATGAGTTTCACAGATTAAAGTAAAACCAACGAGATAGATATTAGAAAATATAATTGATAAAATCTTACACAGAGCCTCACCGGTAAATGAAGGAGATTTATTTCATGATTGCTAGGTTTTTAGGCATGCAAAAAATCTAGCCAACACATCTATTAGTCCCACGACCTTAATTCATAGTATCTACATAAATTAGGGGCCCCTTTCAAGTTTTTGACATAATTGGTAATGTCATAGCATTTATGGCTTCTCGGTTCAGCGCACGCTTAAGAGAATTTGAGCTTGTTTGAATATTCTCTTGGATTTCATTTCATTGGTAGTTGAGAGTCCGGATGATACTTGGGATCTAGTTGCACAAACCTATTTGAATATTGAACATTCAACTTGCAGCATGGACAAGTTGTGCTTTTGCCTTCCTTGCTCGAAAAGGATGGCAAAGAAGGGGCAAATATTTTGATCAATAAGGGGTAGCAGATCGTGCTCTCGGCGGGACCTAAAAAAGGCTTGATTGTTGATGCCGGTAGACAAATTAGCTTTTCAAGACCTTTGTAAGAGATTCCCGAAAGTCACCTTTTCAAATTGCAATTCAGAGTGTGAGCTTGTATTGAAGGGATTAAAGGTCAAACAATGGATGAGCCTTCTTCAACTATATTCAATGCTATTGTCTCTCAATTGAACAAGCGGTGGTGGGTCAAGAACCTTGATGTGAGATGTTAATGATGTTATAATTCCTTTAGAAAACAAGAACCTCCTTCAAACACAAGGTTATGGTATGGCTAGTATTGCATCAATGTTTAGCCATCAAACCATAGGCTGCAGCAGGCTCATATTGTGAATGCCTTTTACCTTGTGTGGGAAAGAGGAGATAGGTGATCATATCTTCTATATGTGTTCAATAGTTAGAGGGCTTTAGAGATGGTTACAAGATGATTTCAATTTCGTCTTTATTCTCCTCCTCTTTTGGTGAAGGCCTCTTCTAGATGAGTCTATGGCATACAATTCGTTGACAAAGTGATCAGGTTCCTTTGGAGGACATGATTCAAAAATATTTTTCAAGAAGATATCTCCACACTTAGTATTGGGAAATTACGACGTCTTTGACAAGATATCCCTTTGATTGTGTAAGCCAAGCTTGATTAGTGGTTTCGAAGGAAGTGAATTCTTTGCACATTGGTGCAAAACCCAAGTGCTTTCTTTCCTTGCCTATGTAAAAGAAGATCTTTCCTTGTGATCGGAAAGATTAGTGGATGTGAAATTTGAATGTAATGCCCCTAAGCGGACATTTTTAAATAATTCGGATTCACCAGAAACCCTAGGGAAGGATTAATAAAAACTGATTTTTATTGCAAAACCCTTATGGAAAAATTTACAAATGCTGGAAATAATTTCTAAACCCTAGGAAAAATCCAAATTTGTTGCATATAATGACAGCCATAACATAAACACTGAAATTAGATTTTTTATTTATTTTTCAACACTGAAAATAAAAAATATCGCTGACCGTATAGATGAGATTTTTGCTAGATTTGATAGCAATCTTCAGCCACACTGAAACTGGAATTTAATCCTCTACAAGCTGAAATCTTCCATAATTTATTGTAGCGACATTGTAGCAAGCTGAAAATGACTTCAATATACCCTAATTTACTGTAGTGACACTGTAACAAATTGAAAATTAATATTTCCTTGACTGATTTTGATGAAGACCTAAATTTTTGAATGATGTGTTAATTATTCTCACACCGACAAGTTGATGTTGATGTAGATCTGAAACCCAATACTGCCCTAGTTGAAAGGGCTATGTCAAACTGATTTGAAGCTCAATTGTAACCTTTGAATGAAGATACCTTGGAAGATTGGAGGGTTTTCGTCTTCAAAGCTGGTTGCGTGGAGGGCTTTCGTCCTCAATCACTAAATACACAAGAGGGTTTCCTTCCTCTAATCCAAAACTTGAAGCAACAACTCAAACCCTTCATGAAAATTGTGATAATGGCCAAAAAAGATATCACAAATGACCCCAAACGACCTTTTTTTATGCTTTTTTCATGGCTCATATCTTGATACAAAGTCCCAAAATGGGGCGCCAGTGTCTTTGCATTTTATTCTATTTAAAATAAAGTAATACTCGACTTTATTTCAATGAATTAATGCTTTTATTTTTTTATTTTAACATTATCTTATAAAGTCACTTTTTAAATTAATAAAAAAACATAAATGCTTATAATTAAAGTTACTTTTGCACTAAAGTTAATTTATTAATTTATTTCCCCTTTTCCACCCCATTAACCCACGGGAAATAGTGGATAGGCTAAGAGTCTTCACCAGGATTTATTTCAAGAAGGAGATGTTATAATGAATCACCATCTCATTCTTTGGAATAACATAAGATGTAATTGTTAGTGCGAAATCACAAAGACCCCCAAATGAGTTCTAAACATCTCGCTTTTCTAAGGCGAGAATCATTTGGTGTGATTGCATAACATTGAACTTTTCCCAAGGTGTGGGACCTTGCAAAGTGGGAAAGCTCTCCGAGTTAAAGGCTGGTTCCTATTCCCAAACTACCCGCCACGAGCTATTCCAAAGTGCGAGACAAACTAAATCTAACCTAATCTAACCATTCCAAGGAACCAAGGAGAGAGAAAGAGGGCAAAAACAAGAGCCTACACTAAAGCGGTGATACACCAACAAAGTAAGCGAAATATTCATTGAGGGAGAGAAAAAAGCAGAAAAATGGAGATGAGGGAGGTCGACGAAGTAACATGTCCCGCATCTTCAAATTCGCCATTAAACTCCATGAAACACAACATCCTGCACCTGCAAATGTGAAATACATGCACAAAAAAACAAATCTGGAAGGGAGAGGTACGAAGAAACAACAAATTGATGCAAAGGGTTGAAGAATGCCACAAAAACACGTTTTTATTGCTCTAGAAGGTGCACAGACCATTACATTTCTGAATAGAGGCACAAATACATTTGCCATGTGTGGGAGAAGGTTCACTCAAAAATGGCATCGAGAAACAAATTTGACAGAGTTTCTCTATGCCCAGAATGTCTCTCCTTTCCAAAATGAGAAGTGTTACAATATATAGAAAGAATAAGAGAGAGAGAAGAGGGAAAAATCGAATCCTGCTCCAACCACCATGAGATACACATCGAATCCCGCTTTGAAAGTTCAACCACTGAATATCAATGCCTTTTGCAAATCCGCCCACAATATGTCGCTTTTGGTTCCTAGCGGATCGAATCGAATCGGATCTGGTAGTTGAAGAGCAAGAAGATCCTGCATTAAAGGCCTCGAAGACGTTTTCTCCATTTTTCACCTACCAAGGTCCGAAAAAATGATTTTTTATCTTTCCATGGTGTAGAGGACGTCGAGACGTTTCCAACAGTGTAAGATTTGCAATATTTCGAGCCCTGAGTCGAAAGATATGCCCCTTCGAAGTTTGTATCGAGTCCATACAAATGGGCGGGAAAACAATTTGAAAAATGGGTCCCCCTTTACATATGGGACACGCGGCACCAGATTAGGGCAAAAATCGGGTTCGTGGGTCCGTAATTTATCCTTTTCCCTTTTTCCGCAAAAAATGCAAAACTCAAAAACCCTCGCGGCCCCGCTGCTTCGTTTGGACACGTGGAGCCCTGGCGCTTGTTCGAGCCCACCGACACGTGGCTCTCTCCGTTGTCTCCTCCATACTTAGTCAATTTTTGGACTCTTTTTGAATTGTTTTGAGCCCGAAGACTTTGAATCTTCGCCGTTTCTTCTTCTCGAGCCTCTGGTTCTTCTGACACTGCTTGGCCTCCTTCCCCGACCCTTCCTTTTTTATTTTAGAGCTGCCCGGAGTCTGTCAAATAGATTTAAGACACGGATTCGCACGTGCGAGCCGTTTCTTCTCTTTCTTCTTATGCAGGTCGTTTAAACTTTTGCAGGCCCCACCATTCCATTGTAGAGTCCCTCTGCAACCAATTTGCAAGATTTAAACGTGTTTTCTCTGATTCTTTCCGTGCGGGGTCGTGGCTGACCCAATATTTTGCCCGGGGTGAAATATGGATAACAATTTGGCGACTCACGGGGACATCTGCCTGCTAGATGAAGAGACCAGTGGCCTTGAAGCATCCATTGGGCATGGGGGCCTTGAAGCATCCATTGGGCATGGGGTCTGCCTGATAAACACGAAACTGATATGAACTTTTGAAGATCTAGTCCCCGAGTCACTGCGAGCTTTGATCAGTATGCCTTTTCTATCTTCCGCTGCCCCATATACTATGAGATCAGGGGACGATTTCATTGCCTCTTCAGAGGGGTTCAAACCGTCTCGGTTTTCTTGAGATATATTGACCAGCGGTGCCTTGCCCTCTATATCCGTGAGTCTTTGGAGCTCCGGGACCAGATTCTTCACCCACCTCCGAGAGTCATTTCCACGAGATGGATTACATCTTTCTTTCCGGTTCTACCCGCAGTGGGTGGTACCAAACAACAGAGCCACTCTGATCCTATTACAGGGCATAGATCAGTTTGTTCTGGCTAGACCTTCACAACTCCCCCAGTGGCCACCAACCGGCTCGGCGTACACGTCTCAGAGGGCAATCCAGATCTACTCGCCTCCCTGGCGGTCGTTCTAATCTTAGTTCTCTGCGGGGGAGGGGGCCCTCGCCCCCCTCTTCGAGGAGTCATTCCATCAGTAGCTACTTCTTATCAACTTTGAATGTTAGGAGGGACGGGACTACCATTTCTGAGTAGACAGCTCCTGATCAACCCCCTCCTTCATTCTCTTCTCCGCTTTCCTTCCCCCCTCTGACTCATTATCCCCGTCTGTGGGGGTTTTGTTTTCTTGGGGTTTTTTTCTTCTTCTTCTCTTTTTCTCTCTTTTGTTCTCGGGAACTCGTTTTGAGTCTTCCCCACTTGCACTTTGTATATTGTTTGGATTGCAGTCCCATTGACCTACTTTTGTGGTCATTCATTGGACATAAGTATATTTATCTTTATCTTTATCTTATCTATGTTTTATCTCGACCTTGAGTCTGAGGAAATCTTGGAAATGGAATTTCTGAGAGTAGAAAATTGTTTTAACTCTAGGGCTTTCATCTGTCCCTAAAATGGATTGTTTTGAAACGAATTTAGTTGCTCTGCATTTGTTTTCTTTGAAGATGACAAACTCATGGGTAACTATGAGTTTCCCTGCTATGAATACTGAAGAGCCTGGCTTTATGCACCTTTGGAGCAATGCGAACAAAACTTATATACAGAGACCAAATCATACATGCCTCAAATGAGACATGCAGAGTGTGCATAAGCACTTCTTCTGTTGGAAACAAAGTCTACTCCTACTCCTACACTAACTAGAGAGAAAGAATGCTAAACAAAGCCTGCTACAGAAGGGAGAAGTAGCTTCCCTTTCTCAAGAGGGGCAGCCATGCAAATGATTTGACACTAAATATAGCTGCCTGTATGAGTGAAAAACTGACAATAAGCCGGTCCTCCACCCAAATCATCAAGGTATCAACATTAATGGAAAATACCTCCTCAAGCTGACTTGCATTCGACTCCTGGAGGTATTGATGATGACCCTTGGTGCTTTGGTATTCATCCTCATGCCCTGAAGTAGGCATGACTGGTTCTGGCTTCTCCTTTGGCTCCAATGAAGCCAAGTACCGATGGGGCACGGTCTGATTCTTTGAATGTGGTCCTTGTTACGAGTTTCAACTCCAAGAATGGAGTTTTCTTGTGGACCTTGGATGAATGTCGTGGGAGAAATGGTGATATCTTTCTGCCTTTTCTCTTCCTCCTTTGAAGAACATGGAAGATCAAGATCTTCCAACCTTGGTTCCAGAGGGCCATTATGGAATGCAGGTTGTTGCACTTGGATGTTCTCCTTCATGGCAGCAGGTTCGTGTGCTTGGAAGGTTGAAGATGGAGGAAAAAATGATGTTATCTCCTCAGGCTCCTCTTCATTAAAGCAATCTTCCAAGTCTGACAGGCAGTTTGCCTCCTTGTTGTCCTGTTGCATGTGCTCTACCTCCTCCATGGTGTCTTCTTGATCTGCAACTTGATCACCATGGCTCCCTTCACTCTCAAACATGAAGTTTGAAAGATCAAACTCTTCTTCAACATCAGAGCTTGAAGGGGATGAAGTGGGAGGAAGAACTGAAGGTTCTTCGTAGCTGCTCCACACTTGGGGCCTCTGAAACTATATGGTCCTCCTCTCTGCTGCAAATTCAAACTCAACCACCATTGGCTCTTCGACTTTGACCTCCTCTATTGGCTTGACGATCAAGGGATTTTTGTAGACCCAAATCTAGCAGCCCAACTCATCAGATTATCGGTTATTTTTTTTCTGTTGGACTCCTCTTCTTGTTGTCCTTGACTAGATTCTTGAGTATTTTCCCAACATGGACTTGGGAAAGCAAGAGGAGTGGCAGGTTGGGGTTCAACTAGTTTTGCAATTGTTTGTGGTGTGGAGGGAGGAGATGAAACTTCTTGTTTCTTTGGAGGGAATGACTACTTGGGAAAGGAAAGGGGAGAAGAAATGAAATGGGGTGGAAGACTAGGGAATGGAGAAATGGAATCAACACTTGGGGCAACAACTGGGAAGCTTGGAAATTGGAGCTTGGGTTGAGATGGTGCCACTTGAGAAAGAGAAAAAGAAAAGCTATGAGATGTTGGACTTACCCATTGACGAGGTTGTCTTGACTCCAACTCATAAGCCCCGATCTCCTCAATCCATTGTGCAAGTTGGGGCAGCATTTCAACCATGAAGTCAAGCTTCTCTTGAAGGTCTGTAATGTCTTGGAAAAGGGCCTTCCCATGGACAAGGTGCCCTGCAACCAATCTTGAATGCCTTCATTTGTGCTATGTCCCTTGACTGAACCATGTCAGCCTCCATTTTTTGGATCTTCTCTAGTAAGCCAACATTCTCCACATAGCTGTCACCATTGTATGCGTTCCCTTGTTCTTGATAAGCTCCATGACCAAACTGATTTTGACTTTGCTCATATAGGTAAGCATAATGATCCTAGATCTGATTATAATGCTGATTTGGAGGAGTTGGGAAATGCATTGGAGAGGTGGATTGCATTGTTGTAAGTGTGAGTTCCATGAAGGGAATGAAGTCATGATTGCACAACCTCATGAAATGGGAGAAAGTGAAAAGATGGAAGAAGAAAATGTATGAAAATGAGTGGAAATGGATGGAAAAGGTCTGCGAACTCGAGAATGGGTTTTTGACCGAGATGGAGTTGCCGATGTGCTTGCATGTGCCTCAAAAGGCTAAATCCCACCAAGAACACATCAACTTGATGAAATAAAGTGAAGATCCCTTTGTCCCACCGGCATGCCAAAATCAGTTAGTGTGAAATCACAACATCCCCAAATGAGTTCTAAAATCTGCTTTTCTAAAGCGGAATCATTTGCGTGATTGCATAACATTAAACTTTCCCAGGTGTGGGACCTTGCAAAAGTGGGAAAGCTCCCCGCATTAAAGGCTAGTTCTATTCCTAAACTACGCCACGAGCTACTCTAGTGCAGTAAACTAAATCTAACCTAATCTAACCATTCCAAGGAACGAGGAGAGAAAGAGGAAAAATAGAGCCTACGCTAAAGCATGATACACCAACAAAGTGAAGTGAGATATTACATGTTGAGGAGAAAGAAACAAAAATGAAGATATGGGTCGTGTTACTTCTGTCTGACCTCCCTCATCTCCATTTTTTCTGTTTCTTTCTCCCTCAACAGAATATCTCGCTTCCTTTGTTGGTGTATCACCGCTTTAGTGTAGGCTCTGTTTTTTCCCTCTCTCTCTCCTTGGTTCCTTGGAATGGTTAGATTAGGTTAGATTTAGTTTTGCCTGCACTGGAGTAGCTCGTGGCAGGTAGTTTAGGAATAGGAACCAACCTTTAATCTGGAGAGCTTTCCCACTTTTGCAAGGTCCCACACCTTGGGGAAAGTTCAATGTTATGCAATCACACCAGATGATTCTGCCTTAGAAAAGCAGATTTTTAGAACTCATTTGGGGGTGCTGTGATTTCGCACTAATAGTAATTTTTCAAAAAAACCTAGGAAGTATGCTCTGGGGTAAAAGTCCTTGAGTCATTGTGTTAGCATCCTCCTCTCTGATACTAGCATTGCTTTGAGGTGTTGTGTGGTTTGTGGGTCCCATTGCAATTGTGATTCATGCCAATATACATAAGAAGAAATGATTACTTGTTGAATGTGGTCATCAAATGTTAAATAATCCATGGTGAAAAAAATCTCACAAAAGCAAAATATCTAAATGAGATTGATTTGAACAAAAATGTTATATATTGATGGAAATCCTTGTAATGAAATCAATAAAAAACCAATATTTAGATGAGACAATTTCTTCAAAGCTTTTATTAAACATAAGGCAAAGATCCAAAAAGAATTAAAGCTACATTGAACCATGTTAAGAAAAAATGATAGAAATCTAATAGTTTTGAAGATATAGAGTTTTTTTTTGTGATGAAATAGTCCCTATATTACCAAAAAATAAGATAGCACAACTATTCACAAACAAGACCAAAGCGGTGTGGAAGCACGCCTCAAGTTCAAACCTTCTTGAAGGCGTGGGAAACAAGAAAACATGACCCAAGCAAGAAACCAACTACAAAATGATATAAATGCGAATAATTAGGCCAAAACTGCAAAGAGAGCCAAAGGCGAAGGATCCGGGCCTACCCCATCCGATGCCAGGAAGGTCCTACAAAGGATGGCATCGGTGCCCTCTTTTTGCTCTTCATTTGGTTTTTCCTACCTCGTGGTGACGAAATGGCCAATGCCAACCAAGGGAACTTGCTAGTATCCGGTGGCGGCAACGAGTTGTGATGGTGAGGAGGTAGCGAACCCCACCCTCCCCGTTGACCCGGAGGAGGAGAGTGGCTGCGAGGAGGTGGGCCCCATCCAAAACGGCTACGCGAGCGGTGACGAGAGTGACTACACCGATGACCTTTGCCTCTTAGAGAGGATCCCGACCAATAGGAGGCAGCGAAACTTGAGCAACAGGTGCAAGGGTGTTGCCCAGGTGATCCATAAAGGTCCGAGGGTGGGCCACTTCAAGTGCCACTTACCAAGCTTGCACTTGAATCTGCAAAAAACATTAGACACAAGCATCGCTTTGTTAAAAGCGGAAATATTGCAATCTGCAATTGAATGAGCAAAAAGATCTGAATTTTACTCTTTCTAGATGAAAAAAGGATTTCCACTCTAAAAGCATGCTAGACTTGGGTGGAGGCCATGGGAAGCTCCGACCAATCTCCTAATAAGATGTGTTGCGATAGAATGGGTCCTAGCCGAAACCGCTGAAAGAATTCATGAATCCAAGCCCAAATGGTTTGAGCTTTGTGACAAAACCAGAAAAGGTGCATAAGGGTTTCAATTCGCCCACAAAATGGGAAATGGGGATTGAGAACACGTAAGTGAATGAGCGTGCGGCCAATGGGTAACCCTTGATAAAGAATACACCACGGTAAATGAGCAAGCTTGGGCTCACAAATGGTAGACTAGATAGTATAGAATCTATGCCGCCATCACCAAGTAGAAGACCTGTAATGACCAACGAAATTTGAGTTTATTCATCATTGGAAGCTTGGGAGACAACAAATCATAACCTTTGTTGGAGGAATAATTGAGAAAACTTGTATCTCGAAACCATTACCAGTCCTTCCACCAAGGCCTAGAGGAACAAATCCCAATTTTGTGCGACATATTGTCAGGAATAGCTTTGAGAATAGCCTAATATGAGTTGCGGTCGCTATTAGCTTCTGGATAGGTGAGAAGCCGTTGACATGGATGGCTAGAGATGTTTTGCAACATGCAAATCCTCGTCTGAAAAGTTTGAGGGAGTGAACTTTGGGAACCTTTGCGAGAGGGACATTGTGGAAGGTAATGACCGGTGACCACCACACCGGATGGGGTACAAATGTTTTCCCATGTTGTCACTCCAACATATCACCTCAAGCTGTTGTGACTGAAGGATGTGGTCCTTTTGTGATAAATCATACTTAGTTAAGGTGTTAGAAAGCATCAAAAACTCCATATATACCCACATGAATCCTCTTACAGACAATATACAAAAATTGGGAATGTGAATATGTAACTGTACCTTAGGAGACTCCACATCATAATCAGTTTGGATTGAATTCCAATCAGTTCCATATTTACAGCTGGAAGTGATGATGTTTACCCCAAAGAGTTCTTCGAAACCCACCTTGTGATGATGAACACTCTTACCTATTGTGAGTGGCTCTTTTTGTGGGAAAACTACTGAATGTAAGAACACCATTTGCTGCCCAAAATCTGCTGTTACAGGCTGCTCCTTGCAATTTCCCTCCATGTGACACACTATTTTCTCCTCTTGACCCATGAGCTTCAACCATTGAACCTTGTTGTCTTCCACAATATTTTTCTTATGTTCTTCAAGGATCAATTCTGATTTTTCCTTGCTCCTTGGTATGAGATGATGAAATTACTAGTAATAATGATTTCAACATTAGTAACTACACCCCTTTTGGCCTCAAAACATTACCGGGATCCCACACCCATGTGTACAAACCATTTTGATACAAGGGATCCAGCTTCCTTCTCTTATCTTCCATAGAGTGATGGCAAAATTGGAGTAGACCATTGCTGTTTTTATCATACCTTGAACTGAAATTATGAGGGTGCTGTCCCTCTTGCCAAGACTTTAAAAATGCCTTAGTATGGAGCATTGAATATGGGCAATGACCATCATACCTTTGGCTGTCATGAAAATCCAACTCATAGGCAATACTTGGGAGATGGATAGTGACTTCTTGGCAAAGATCCTCCTACCATTTTTTTTTCCTTCACCTTCTTATCATTGTTAGAATAACCCTCATGATAACCAAGGCATTGTAATGACATAGGGTAATGCAATATACTCTTGCTATGATCACGAAAAGAATTAATTTGCTTACCCTTAGTTGCTGTCCTGAAAATTACAGCAGACTGAAAGTGATTATGGGCACTTGGAAAAGCCCTTCCTCCATGTGTATGGCTTCCAACAAGGTCACCCGAAATTCTTGCCCCATTGACCCCTTGCAATTCTGATTTTTCTCCATTCTTAGCATCATGATGTGTTGGCTAGATTTTCTGCACAGTTGAAAACCTAGGCAGTCATGAGATAAATCTCCCTCATTTACCGGTGAGGCTCCCATGTAAGATTTTGTCAGTTATATGTCCTAATATCTATTTGTTGGTATTACTTTAACTATTTAGCTCATGAACCATAGCTAGACAGTTCTGCAGCAAGTAAGCAGCTGTAAAAGAAAGGAAAAATCTGTAGAAGAGGAAAATAATAGGAAACAGGAGAAAGTAGAGAGGATGTGCAACCCAAGCAATAGTTTATAGAGTTGATTGCATGCACATAGATTAAAACAAATAGATCATTAAACACAGAATTCAAAGCAAAGGAAACTTTCAGATCTAGATCTATAATAACACAAAATTTATGAATAGATCTAGAAAGAAATAAGAAGCAAAATGCACCGTTGACACAAAGTTCTTCGGAAATCTCTTCTCTATTCCTCTGCATGCATAAATCAGGGGTTTCAGCTCAAAGTTTGGAACACCAGAATGCTGATTACAAATTTTGATCCTTTAACCCGTAGGTTCTTCCTCTACTTATAGTGCGTAGAGGGAAATTACAAATGAGAAACTCGCAATCGAACTAGAACATGAAGAAGTCGTAAAAGGAACTTTTGGTAGTCATCTTCCTATAATTCCTCTCTTAGTGACATGCATCAGGAGTCTAAGTCAAAATTGTGCACATCTGTCACCAATCTTAAAGAATCTTCCCACATAACTTAAAGTAATGATTTTTCAACCAATAACTTTAATTTTCCATTTTCATCCGGAACATAAGAAATAAGAGAAGGAAGAAGAGAAGAAAGAAGATCTGCCAACTTGTAACAATTATACTTTATTCTTGTTCTGATATTGAATATACTTGTCAAACATGTAATTCAACATCTTCCCATCTGTTTTAACAATAGCATCTCTCTCGGTTTTGAACTGTAACAACCCTCTGGACAAAGCAACAACGTTAGCCTTCACTTTCTCTAAACCAGGCCCATATCCCTCAATATCTGCCTAAAGCTTTATGAGTCTACCAATTGAATCCATCGTGAAAGGTATGGTGGCTTCATCAACTTCTTTCTGCACAACCAACATAAATTCCTCATGGGAAGTAGGTAATTCATCTGGGATGCTCTTCGACACTTATCTCATCTTACTCTCCAAAGAATCGCATCCTCTTGACATGAGCTTGAGGATCTCTACGCGGAAGGAAACTGAAATCTCTCACTTCTTCCCCTTTTCCACCAATCCGCCAGCACAACTGCATTTGCAATCAAGACATCCTTTGTGGCAACGAGTGTATCTTAGCCAAAGTATCCAGATGACTTTCAGCCACTATGTTCTCATCTTTTATCTCGTGTCATCAAATCCTTTAGCTGAGACACTGCCTGCCATGCATGTTCTCTAATTCACCAATATTGGTTCGAATTGCTCAAGCCCGGTGAATGATTTACTCCTTCCAAAGGCAATAACTTTGACTTGATCCTCGCATCTTCCACTTCTTGCATCGATGATTACTCACCTGCTCATGTGCTAAAATGGGTTGAGAGGAAGGTTTGACAACCTTAGCAATGATCTCGCACAACTGGAACACCTGCTTTTGAAGCTTGGATCTCTCAGCCTTCTCTTTGTCAAGCTTAAGGAATAAAGCATTCATTAGCATCTGCGTATCTTGCTTTAACCCTTCTATGGTAGTTTGACCTATTGGCACCTTGGTCACCGCTGCTCTATCACCGTGAGCTCTCCCTTATGCTTTCCTTCATTTGGAACATATAACTCAACGAACTTCTGTCCCGATTCCTCAATAATCAACCTAGAAGTCGTTTTGGCAACTTTAGGTCCTCTATCTCTTCCTCCCAAACTCAGGAGTAGCTGAAAGTCGTGTTCTTCCAGGTTGATCTCCTCTCTGGATTCTGGGATTGTCTGCAAAGCTAACCATGATGAAAAGTTACTTCTTGGGGAATGAGAAGCCGCCGAGTGCACCACCATCTCATGCTCGACTCCACTCTATCAGAATTTGCCACCGTGTTATGATCATTTACCCTCCGAATTATCCAAGATAATTCCTTTTTAAACTCCACCATCTGTGCTTTCAACTTCTCCGCATGGATAGATGAAGACCTGAGTGGTCGAGGAGAAAATACAAATGACGCTGGATTCAAAGGGGGAACAACAAGATCTCTCTGAGGTTCCGGGGCTGTTGAAGTGCTATGAGTTGATGTTGGAGAAGTTGGAACTGGAACGATAGCCGTAGATTTGGCCTTCTCCTGTATGTGAGACTTCTTGTGAATTTTAAGCTTTCCGCCTTCTCTTTGCCGCTTTCACTTCGTGCTTTCTTTTGTTGGAATCTCCCGTGGTAAAGTTGCCTGTGATTTGATTCATCAAAGCTTCATTCAAATACCCTTTGTCAAGAAACTTGATTCAAAGTGTTACCCAGGCTGGGAAGATCTTTCTTTAATCGTTTGTGACCACCAATATTTTCTTGAAGAGTAGCTCTATCTCCTCCTCTCGATGATATGAGTCAAGTATCACATGCCCATCATTAGCAAGATCTGTAGGTATCCTTGCCAAACTATAATCGACACTTGTTGTCTTTGATAACTCACAAGTCTTTCTTTCTGACTTCATACTCATTCCTGCACTTCATCCAGAAGTCCTCCAACGAGGGCACATGTGAGTATTCCTGGGAGATTGTCTTCTTCGCTACTCCATATGGGTCAAAGTTTAGCCGTGCTGGGAAGAACTCAAGCTCATACTCAGAAAACATTTCAGCTTCGACTCCTCTAGCTTTGTGGATGCTCTGGCAGCTATAGTAACCCACTGTGACTGGAAAGAAACCTGTAGACTTGTGCCACTTTGATTGTAAGTCATGCATCTCCACGAGTTTTCTGCACAACTCCATGATGACCCACTTGTCGTTTGGATACCTCGGCAACTTTATTGGTTCTCTCGAAAAGCCAGTCACCCTGAGATAGGTGAAGTCTACAAACTGGATGAAAATGCAGCCATGTTGAGATATAGCTTCCCAAGCTTCTTTGCTCACCCTGTTGGTCTTCAGATCACTATTTAGTTTGCAGATGAATTCATAAAAGAACCCATCGTTGACCGCTTTGTAATCTTTGTGGCACTAAAGAACTGTCAACTGTGGATAGCAATCAAAGATAGGATCTTTCGCTAGTACGCCTCGTCTATCCAGCTTGGAAAATATGCCCTGTGAGGCTGCTGCATATACTAGGTATGAAGTCATTTTGAAGTTGTAAGTCCGCCTCACACTCTAAAGTTGCTCACTGATGCTGTCATTGATGATCTCTGCCCAATTGATTATCGAATCAGCTCTGTTGATCTCGATAGTCCTCACGAAAGCATACATCCATGAGCGAAAGTTGTGAGTATTGGCTTCTCCACTTATCCTGCAAAGTAATTTAGTGATATCATCCACCTCTTGCACCAAGTTGGATCGCAGAAGAGTTCTTGGGAACTTTGATGGAGACCTAGGCTTCTTCATATATCGGCTGTTCATTATGCTCACGCAATCTGCTTTGTGTTTCTCCCATTTGTTACCTGCATCCAACATGCTGATTGCAATCACCACCGTTCGTGTCGGAATCTTCAGACAATAATTGATAAACTGTGCATCCAACCTAATAATTGTCTTTCCCACAGCATCCTAGATTGTTCTGGAAAGAGGATGATATGATCTCGCACACTCCATGACAAATTCGGGCAACTGAGCTGTGACTGGGAATGCTGATGCTGGAATAATTCCATTGCTTTTCATTGCCCGCATGAGAAATGTCTTTCCGGCCCTGGATCTGTTAATTATTTCGGAGATGGGTTCCGGGCCCATGTCTGTGTCATTGATATCAACAAATCTGGAAGCTATGCATGATTCTGCTGATCCCTCTCTATCATTATCACGCTTCATCATGGTTGGAGCAATCTTTGTCTGTGTTCTTTTTCTTTTAATCCTGCGGAATTCTTTATAACTGGATCAATTTGTGCAGATCTATCAATTTCTTCAGATTCAGAAGATATATTCAATGTACTTGACATTGATTTGAACTTCCTTTCACCTGTATGAACACCTGTAATGAATACCTGCAATTATTTAAGACAAAGATGAAGTCTAGAGCATGAATACTTGATTTCTCGCTATCAAAATCTGCATATGAAGCCTGCTGCCCTAAAATTTGAGGCTTTGCTTGCATGCAAAACAAACATAAATATTTTTAAATTCACTTGGGCACTTATAGCAACATGCAGATAATTATCATAGCATAAATCAAGCTATTCCAACCCTAGGCGCCAAACCTTGAAGCTTCTCGGCAATGAAAAACACCTCTAGATGCAAAAATCCTCCTTTCTTTGGTGCCAAAACTGTCTGGCTGCAATCCTTAGCAAAAAGAATTAATTGCTTCTTCATTATGGCAGCCCATGCTTATATAACCCTCAGCATTCTATTTCTAATAATTGTCCATCCTATTCCTGACAATTAATTAATAAACAAACATGTTTATTCACCCAAATTGGGCGCCTATTTTTGCATGTTGTTGGCTGCCATTAAATAAATTCATTTTATTTATTTTTAGCATGCTTCCTTCAATTCTCTTTGGCTTATCTTCATGCATTGAATTTTCCTCCATCCTTGGCGCCAAAATTAGACAAAGCAACTATTAATAAATATCATTAAAAGCTTTGTTTAATGCCCAAATGGGTCGCACTTTTTGGCAAGGGTGAATTCTAAAATTAAGAAGTCAACTTCTGATGGGAATTTTCACCCTGCACTGCAGCTCTAAAAATCCCTTCTTCCACTTAAGTTATTTGACTTTTATAATGGGAATTTTTACCTTGCAAGGCAGGTAATAAATTCCCACCTACCTGCCACCTCCAATTTTCCCACTGCAGCTTAAGTGACTTCCCAAAAAGTGTGACTTGTATTGAAAATAGCTTCTTTTGAAAAAGTGCAACTTGTATGGGTGAATAAAACCTTTTGATGGGAAAAGTTAGCTGCTAGGCAGGCAAAAAATTCCCATTAGTGCTTTAAGTGATTTTTCTTTATTTTATAATGGGAATTTTCACCCTGCAAGGCAGGTAAGAAATTTCCGCTTGCCTGTCGCCTCTAATTTTCCCATCGCAACTTAAGTGACTTTGACTTCATGGGAAAAAGTACCCTACAAGGTAGGTAAGAAATTCCCGCTGCAGCTACCAAAAATCCTATTGCAACTTACACTCATTAATTCCAAAAAATGCAACTTGCCTGGAAGAGGCTTTTTGTGCATGACTTCATCATTTTTGGTCAAAAGTTTGCATTTTGAGGCTGATTCCTTCTGGTGTTGTGTCGGTAGATGATCTCCAGATGCTTCAGCAATTAAACAGACTATATTGGTGAAGGAATTGACCTAGGGGAATTTCACAGAGAAACTGAGGAGAAAACCGGAGAAAAACGCAAAAGAAATAAATAAAAGTGAAAAACATTGCCAGAAGTTGCAGATAATGCCCTGAATTCATTCTGGTGAAAACCCTAATGAGATGAGTGAATACTTGACATGCAAAACTTCAACAGATTCAACTGGAGCACAATTTACTTCAAACGGGGCATTATTTATTCAATAAATAATTAAATAAAAATTTCTGCAGACAAAACTTGGCGGAGGAATAAAATGAGTTTGGGCATTTGGGTATTTGTCGAAATTGGCTCATATGATTCACTGGGAATATCCTAACATAATACAGACATCTTCTAGCAATAAAAACACAAAAAGACCCGTTATTTTAAAAGAACGATTTTTTTCAAATGGGTGGTCCCAGATTTCAGGGTGAAATTTGGGGACACCATGATGATTACCCATTTGCCGTGATTTACTACGGAGCATCAAACTTGCCCCAAGATGATCTTTTCAACAAATTGCTCATGACCATAAATCTGAAATGGCATGATAGGAAGCAACAAATCTGAATTATCCTCATACCTTTGGTGTTCTTCATGAGAATTTGTTGTAGCCTTCTCCCTGTCCTTTGGCAATTGAGCTTCAACCTTCAACTTCTCTTCCACACCTTGTGTCTTCATAGTGTTGTTCGGAAAATCAGTCAAGAGCTCCACTTTGGCAAGAGTGTTGGGGGTTTCTAAGACTCCCAAGGGCTGCTCCCTCTTGGTAACCAGCTATTGCGATAGATCTTTTTCCTTCTTAGCCTTAGAAGGATGGGCATTTCCATCATTGCATAACGAACTTGGGAGTTTGGCTCCCTCTTCATCAAGCTCCATAACCTCTTCTTGCTTTGTCAACATGAAGGGGCTCTTCTCCTCTAGGGTTGGGGTATCCTTCCCATGACCCTTGTGCATGGCTCGGGGCTTGGACCAAGTTCCAATGCCCACTCTATCCTTTCTCCATCCTACAAACTCGAAAAATGATAGGGCATCACGAATAACTTTCGGAAGGGCTTGATACTCTTCAAAGCTAGCTGCAACATTATTAACCTTTGAAACCCTAGGTTCTTCCTTGGTTGTGATTTCCTCCTTAGCAATGAAGGTAGGTCTAGAGGGCCTTGATGAGAATGGCCTCTCCCTCTGGCTATCATGTATTGTGCAAGAAGCCCTTTCCTCCTTGAATGTCCTTCCCCTATGTAGATTTTGCATAGTGAGGGCAAGAGAGTCCAAGGTGTCTGCTAGTCTTTCTTGCATTTTCATCATTCTATCCATCTTCTCTTCACCTCGCATGAAACCCTTAGGCTGGGAAGACCGAAGCTCTGATACCATTGTAATGTCCCTTTCTAGGGCTGAACCACACAAACAAGGAATTCACACAAACCCAATTGGAAGTAAACCCAAATATTTACACCAGCAAACAAAAAAATGGTACAAAAATGTACGAGTCTAATTTTTATGACAACCTACAAAGTGTATTAATTCAACCAAATATCTCCATAAAAATCATCTGCAACATATATAAATACTTTAGGAACATTTTAGGGCAATTTTTACCATGAAACTCGACCACAAACCCAACTGGAAATTTATTTAATAGAAGTACAACCAATAGAAGTGACTGAAAATGAGGTCTCCAAATCCCAACAAATGTCAAATATGCAATATATCAGCCTTATAAATATGTAGAAGTCTGAATATCAACTTAGAGTGTCAATTCATGCCCTAGGGGCTAAAATGATGCCAAAGAATGTCCTCAACACCACCAAAGTGGAGAGTTTTCGTTCTCCAACATTCAACAAGGGTTTCGTCATCCTTGCTTGCCACACTAATGGATTTTCGCCTCTTAGTGGATTTGGATTAGAGCATCCAACTTTAGAACCAAGTAGATAAAAGTATATAAGCCAAAAGATGCCCAAAATGAGCCTATGCGACCCCTTATATAGCCTTATGGTGGCGTCAAAGGTCATAAGGGAGGAATTCCCCAAGACCAACCTCCTTTAGAAGCTTGTTTCTTCTTTTAAGCTTAATTAAAAGCTCTCTAACCTAGCTGACCTGCTTAGGAAGGGAAATACAAAAGGAAAATATAATTTTTAATTAAAGAAAGACTTAAAATATAATTCCGAGCTTCCTTGTTCATTTTCTTCTTTCCTATGGGAAGAAGAATGGGCAAGAAACCTTCAAATAAATTAGTTTGAAAAAGGGGCCATTCAATCTATTTGTCTATCTGTCTAAACCATTTGGCCCAAAGTGTGACAAAATGCTCACATACCAAATCGTAGTGAATACTTGCATGCTTGAGTATCTTGTATCCCTCATACATATTTGTACCTTATACTAGTTAAGGAAAATCAATTTGGAAGTGTATTCCCAATTCTAATCATAGGATTCCTCATTTCTAGCCTTATTGAACATTGTACACCATTGTATTATTTCCTATTTTGATCCGGAGGATTTATCAACAACGGTTCTATTGTACCCCAAGCCTCCTTCGCACTTGCAGTTCCACTTGATGGACCGTGGTACTCTAGAACTTCACTCAACGGTTCATAGTACCTCCAAGACCATCCATGTCCAATAGATGCCACATATACTCCAATCGTGGTGCATTGCATCGATCGATAGATATTGCACCCACTTTAGTAGTAGCACATTGCATCCATCCGTTTCAACCGACGCGTCGCACACACTCCAACAATGGTGTAATGTAACATGTGTACATTGGCCATGGAGCAACTTGAGTGTGTGCTAAACCTTTTGTGGTACACATCATCGACTTCGATAGGGTCTAATACAAGTCCATGCCAAACTGTAAAGGATAACTCACACTACATTGTGTCAACAACTTGCGAGCTCCATCCCCACATGCTTGAAGTGCGTGTTCTTCAAAGGCTTAGCCAACGCGGGGTTGAGGGGCAACATCTCCTTTCACACATAATTGTCAGGTGCCAAATTTTTGGAATCTTATCGATGTTGTTTAGTACTATACCGCACCACGCTATGTGGCACTCCTAAGGCAACCATTATCCTAGAGTATCTCTCAAAGCATATTGCGCACCTTTTAGTCACCAAATAATGGTCATAAGGTGAAGATTCACACATGCAAAACAAGTCAACTTCTATAATAGATTCTCTCGGACCTCGTTTTAGCCTCCGTCGTGCTCTCCAACCCCGCGTTAATAAGGTGTAGACACCAATTTTTGGTATAACGCCCCACCGTCATCTCACGTTCATGCAATTTCCCCTCTCACCTTTATTTTTTCTAAATTTCAATAAACCTCATCCATCTATTCAATCCATGGGTATTAATATACCCATCCGACACCCCTTTCTAAATTTCAAATGGAATTTATCATCTCACCTACCATGTCAATCATGCTCCCCACTCCATCTAATAATTCAAACCGTGGTCCCCACGTGATCACATCATATCTCTTAACTCGGGTTACTCTACCCAACCCCGGTTACTTGTTAACCCCAATTTAACCTCACCTCCAAGCTATAAATATGGGTTTTCCCCCATATTTCAAAAGACAAAAAAAAAGAGCTAGACTCGGAAGACCTGGACCTAGAGCTAGACCTGGAAAACCTAGAGAGACCTAGGCCTAAAGAGGAGAAGAAAGAGCTTAATTAAGTTCTGCAAGTTTGAGGGAGAAATCTTTGCCATGGTTCGTTATCTTACCATCTTGATGCCCAGTTCATCTCCATAGCAGAGCACAAGCTAAGTCCCCTCGTCATTTTAGTTACTTGTCATTTTATATTCCATTATTTCTGCATGATAACTACTGTTCATGATCTATTATTATCTTGTCTGACATGGGGGTTGACATCCTCCAAGGGAGTTAATATCCTCTTGGAACCGACACTGTCCGGGAAACCCCCACATATTGTTATCTAATCTTATTTGTTTCAGTTTTGTAGATCTAGCTTCTTTATATCATGCATCTATCTTCTTTGCGCCCGTAGATCCACATCTGCATCTGAGGTCCTAAGCCCTCCATCATTCGAAGTTCTTTGGTGGCTCCCAGTATCGGCCTTCACCCCGCTCGAGAATGAAGTTTCTGTCAACATAAGGGGTATGGTTCTTTGGCGATTCTTGAGAGACAATGTTTCCGCCACCACTTTCAAGACATTCCTTCCAAGATGTCCCTCTCCGATTCACTTGGTTAGGCCCACGGTTCCGTATGCTTCGAAGGTTGGGGTCCCTCTCTTTTAGACTCGATTGAGCCACTTATTGAGCGTGTTTAGATCCTCATGCTCAGACATATTATCAAGTGCAAAGAATCATGTTCCTCACAACATTATTCTTGCTGAGTTTGGGGCTCGCCTTTTTGTTTGGAGACCATCTTCAGCCTTGTGTTGTTGTTGCACCATATTCGGGGTTTTCTAGCTCTTTTGCTAGCAGGGACAGGTACATTTATCTTGCCTAATGCTCCTCTGAAGCTATTGCATCCTGAGATCACAGTAGATGATCTCGTTCTTTGGTATGCTGCGTTTCACGCCTTTTTGAGTCCATTGGCATCTAGATGGACCATCTCCCACCCTTCAGTTATTCTCTGGATGCCCCTGCCCATCTCCTACCCAACCAACAGGACCTTCATAGGATAATCAGAGATGATATCTACAGATAGTTCATCTAGCACACCTGGACCAACCCCGGGGTTGCGTCCGAAGATGTCATTCTATGCGGCACACTTTCTTGAGATCCGTGATGGGGTCATTTTCAAACCCATGTACATTTCCCGGCATTGGTTACAGGTCCTTCGTATCTCTTTGGGTCAGTTTAGAGTGGGCTCACATCGACTTCGTGTTGAGACTGATCATCACTTAGACCGCTCGGAGCGGACTTGCCTGCTTTGCTCTCTCCAGGAGGTTGAAACCGAAGAACACTTCATTTTCAGGTGTCCTGTTTACTATGAGATTCGTGGGCGATTCCATTGTGCCATTCCGTGAGCTTCCTTCCTTCACAACTTTCTTCAGATACTATGATCAAAGATGTCTTGCTCTCTACCTTCAGGAGGCCCTCAGGCTTCGAGATAGGCTCCTCCATCCTCCCCCCAGATGGATGAATACTAGACTGATCACTTCTTTCTTCCCGGTGCTCTCCCTAGTGAGGGGTGCCAAGCGGCGCTTGGACACGTGTCTGGACCCCCAGTCCAGATCTGTTAGGTCTCGAGACCCCGTTTCTTCCACTCGAGGCTCCCTATCTCAAGCACGTCTCGGGCCCCTTTGCATAGACAACGACCCACCAGGCTTACTCAGAGGCACCGCCTCCCTCCCGGACACCGGCTCCCGCATTCTACAGTCTCATCTTCTGGTCATTGGCGCACTACGAGTTACTCCCATCCGGCCTTGAGTGTTAGGTGATGTTGTGGGGGTGTTGCTCCTTCCGCTCCCCCCGCACCATCATCTTTTTCTTCTTTGTTTCTGGTTTCTCGGCCTTTGTTGTTTCCTTCTCTTCCTCTCCTTCTCTCATTGTATTTCGGGCGACCCATTTGGGTCCTCTTGCTGGGTTGGTTTGCTTTGTACTCTGTAGTCCCATTGACCTACTTTTGTGGTCATGTGTTGGACATCAATAATATTATCTTATCTTATCTTTTTGCCTTCACATTATTGTAATATATATGTTTACTCATAACTTAAAATAACAACTAGAGTAGAAGATCGACAACAATACATCTTTCGCAAGAGTATCCATGTACAAGATGCACACATAAATAAACACATATTGTTTGAGTTTTATTATCTCTCTCTCTACCTCTTGATTCTTAGCATATTTCTAAATAGCTTTTGCATACACATATAACACATCTTAATATGCATTTAGGGTGTTGTCTACCTCATCACATCTTGGGCCGTGGATCATATTGTTTCTATTGAGTAGAAGTTGCACTATTCTGCAAATATTTTTGCTTTCGAATATGTTTGGTTTATAATTGCGTTTAGTTTTCCTTTGCACATTCTACAATCCATAGCTTGTCTCTAAGCACAAGGTTGTCCTCTGTGACCGACATCTTGGGCCTCATAGTGTTGATGAGATGAATGGAAAGGTGTATAATTGGGCGGATTATGTGGCGTAAAATTAAGAAATTTAGTTCGAAGTTGCAAATTGAAGGATATTTGGTTCTTACAATCACTTTGTATGCTATTATACTAGATGGTTTGGTGCGGCAAGGATTCAATGACTATAGGAATATAAAGTCTATATTTAGCGTTAAAAATACTAACGAACAAACGATTGTAACCACATCAACCATTTTGTAACCATCTCTCACATAATAAAATGACGAACACAATGATAATGTGTGCATTTTGATTCCTCTTCATTATTTATGTGTTCACATCTTCTAACATTGGTATCAAAGCCATTGGTGCTTGACGGGGTTTGTAATTCGAATACAAAATTGTAAATAGTGACGGACGTTGTGCAAATGTCATTTCAAAAATTAATCATGAAAATTTCTTCGCAAGTTACCATTTATGCTAGAATTTTTGACAATCACATGAGGGCAAAAATCTAGGGTATCTACAACCCTTTTGAGCCTAAAAGAGGACATTAGGGCACGTTTAATAGAATAAAATACAACGGACATGTTTTTAGTACAAGAACACGGTAAAAAAATGCCATAATGAAGCCATTGAAAAAGTTTCAGATCAAGAAAATCGTGAGTTTCAAAGAGAATTTATAGTCTTTTGCGAGGGCTTGGAAAAAGGTCATGAGGGCCTGCGAGGGCTTGGAATGAAGTTGTGAGGGTCATCTCGGGTATAAATACAAACATCTAGGAAAAAATACAACAGTCATGATTTGGGCGAAATACAACATTCGTGATTTGGGAAAATGACAATAATCGTGATTTTGAAGGGTAAAATATAGACATCGAGGGAAAAATACAACAGTTGTGTTACGGGCACAATCAAAATTTTCAAGGGTATAGGTCGAAAGGTACAACCTGCGTTGCGAAATTTCAGGCACATATCTCAATCGTGAACGGAAAAGGCATAGTGGAACAACATGGGCACATGTTTGAGGGTAAAATGATTCACGTTTTTGGTATTCCTACCACAATTTTACTGGTATTTTATCTTGCAAAATATTTTTGTAGAGATTTGTGACATTCCTTACCAAACAAATTCTCAGACAAAAATTCTTACATTAATTTCCAAGATAATTAAAATATAGAATTGTATTTCTTTTTGTTGACTTTATTTCCATACCTGAAGTATAGACTATCACTTTCATTTTGCTGCATTAATTTGTGGTTTGGAAATTAAATTTGGAGTGAAAAATGGATGACGAAGTCACCATTTCTAGCCTCATATACAATCTGAGGTCTCTCATCAGACAGCCAGTAGAAGTCAATACTACAATAAATGACAAAGATGCCAAAGCTATTTTATTAAACAACCTACCTTCTACATACAAGGGAAAGTTAAAAAACAAACCAAATGGGTGAAAAATTTGCCAATGAAAACTACACATTTTAAAGAAGCCCAACACTCCGAAGCCAAGAAGGAATCCAATGTAGGCAAACTCAGAATGGATGGCTGCCCAAATAGTTCGGGAGTCTGTGGATGTCAGAATTTACCCTTATGATGGCCATACAACAACTTGATGGATCATTGTGGGAGTAGCTCAATGTGGGGGCCTATCCAACAATTTAGGAGATACTGTAATTTGGGAGTTCGGGAGGTGGAATCCGAGAACTCGGGAATTCAGCTCGAGAACTACACCTTTACGAGGGTTAGGGAGGCAATTTGATGGAGTTCTACCGAGTCAAACATTGAGTTCAGAGAGGAAGTTTCTGAAGAATACGTGACTCTGATTAGCTCTAATCTTCTGTCAATATGTTTGTTTTACCTTTTTGTAGTGTAAGCCTTAAGAGGGGGTATAGGAATATAAGGCTTATATTTAGCATTAAGTTAATATTAGTTAAATATTAACTAATAAATGGTTGTAACCACTTCAACCATTTTGTAACCATCTCTCACATGATAAATCGATAAACACTCAATGATAATATGCGCATTCCGATTCCTCTTCATTATTTCTCTGTTCACATCTTCTAACAATGACACGATTGATTAATTGTTTCCATGTTAATTTTTTCATGGCAGTGTCTTCTAATGAAGAATTGGAACAATAATATGTTAGGATGAAGCAAAGGAAGAAAAAGTTGAATAATATGCAGATTGTGGAGGAAGAAGGGATTAGCAAAGACCTTGGAGTTACAGTGCAAAGGAAAACACGAACATCCTGTGTTTGAGCTTTAAACTCACCAAGTCACCAGTGATGTGTGTGAATAGTTGTCTCCACTAGTAGGACATGCAAAATTGTTGATAGGGGAGGTAGGCAGTCAACAAGGCTTGTTTTTCATCTTTTAATCTATCAGATACACCAACCAAGATTGTGATTTCAAATGCTACATTTAAAACCTAGGTAGTTGATACAGGTGCGGGTACTGGGGTCCAACAGGCTGGTACGTCGATTTTTTGGGGCCTAGATACAACTTTGTGTTCAGCAATACAAAAAATAATATATTAAGAAAATTAAAAAATCTAGCCGAATATGCAAAATTAACCATATAATATGCGGAGTAAACAAAATAAGTCAAATAACCACAAAACATACTGATAATTTAATGCCAGATGTCATGATATTTAGTGGTCGAACTTAGAACAAGTACATTGTGCAAATGTTGCAATGTATACACAAAGATCAAGATAAATAGATGTAGTGGCGTAGGTCCTAGCATTAGCAAAAGGATGGAATCTTAACTCTAGGCAATTGAAAATATGAAGGTGAGAGAGCAAATGTGCAATGAGAGGTATGTATGCAATGCAAGGAAAATGTGTTGCTTGAAAAGAGTTTGGAAGTGTTTTTAGGGTTTTTAATGCCTTCTTTATAGTTTTTAAAGTCCATTTTTATTTTTTTGAACATAAAAATGTTTTTCTATGCTTGGTACACCTAGGGTATGGCAGGACAGGCCTGTGTACGTCTGCATTCATCGTAGTACAAACCCAACCATACCTGTGTCTTTCCTGCCGAACCCTATGAATACCCACAGGCGAACTGGGCCTGTACTGGGACTGCCTCAAAATAGGTGCATACCCGGTAACATAGTTTAAAACAAATCAAGTACAAAAAAATTCGTTAGAGGAAGGTTGTGCTGCAGGATAAGAATGTTATGGCACCTCCAATGATTGAGTAAAGGAGATTTAGATGTTGGAATCTGTATTTTGAGTTATATTTTAAAGTATTATATGAAGATCTAATTGAAGACTTACATGAAGCTGTCTACGAAGTAATTATGGAGTTAGTATGTTTTAAAAGTCACTGCAAGGAGGTTGTAATTGTATTCCATTCCAAAACTTATCAAAACATTGCATTCATATTTCCACGTACATTGTTCAGTCTATGTTTTTCCATGGTTGTTCAGAATGTGAATGTGTAGAAGGAAGTTCCGGGTTCTATTTTTTTATCCTTTTTGAACACTTGAAGCTAATGTACATTTACAAAATATAATATCCCAAGATTTCTTTCGTTATAGATCATATGGATGAAACCAGCAACTTGGGATAAGGCGTAACAAGTGTAATCTTAGGACCCTCAGAGCAGAAACATTTTGACTCCATCACTGTCTTTCAAAGTTGATATCCGTCCTCAAAGAAATTCCCAGATTCTTTTATCTCCTGACCACATAAGCCATAGTGTATTTATAATGGCTTCAACCTAGCCGAATACAAAGCTTTGGATCACAAAAACATTGCAAGATACTTGTTTCTATTCTTAATTATGTGTACTATTTGACTCCCTATATAATCATAGAGGATCATGATCAAACTCTTTAATAATGGTTTCTAAGAACATGAAATATAACACAAATAAACAGGCATGAGAGAAAGAGCAGTTATAGTGTCACTATTATTCCCTATGTTCAAGGGAGACACGTCCCCATCACTCAGAAACTCATCCCCAGTCTCCTGTCTTAGTCTCCGTGTTATTTTCCTATTCAAATATTGTTCCTAGGATTTTGAAGATACTCCTAGGGATCCCCTTTAGCATTCCTACATTTCCCTATCACCCTCAAAATGAGACTTACTGGAAAATAGGTTATTCCTGCCTTATTCAGAAATTATCTAGGCCACGCTACCAGCTTCCTGTCCATTCTTAGCAAACATGGTACCCAACTAAGTAGCCAATACATTTTGAAATTGGGTATGGATGCGAAGAATCTGATATGTTGATACGGTGAATTCACCCCTTACCCTCCTCCCCCACCCAAATATGGCTTTAGATATGCCGGTACAAAAAAAAAAAAGTATAAATTCTAACCCGATAAATAGCATAATAGGAATTAACCACAGTATGCATATGAAAAGTAAAATAACCACAAAACACTAGTGATGATGTATATAATGCCAACTGAATGTGAAATGAAACATCTCAAATGTCATGATAAATATTAAATTTTATTATTACATCAAAATTAGGATTTAATTTGTTTATAGGAGAATGCAGCAGGGTCTGAATTGTCACGTGATCATTAAAACAGAAGATGCATGTGTATCAAGAGCTATTGATCATTAAAACTGGAAAATCAGATTTGTGGTGGGATTTAGATTTACTGTCACAATTGTTCCTTGTCCAGAATTGAATATCTGCCTGTAAGTGATCAGATAAAGAGTATTTGGGTTGATTGTGCTTGTTCCTTCCAGTCAGATTTGTTCCCAAGATGGATAGGATGATCACATGAAGATTCAGACCCTGCTGATTTTTAGGGTTTCAAAGTGGTTTTCAATTTTATTTTTGGGTCACTCGTAGTTTTAATGTTGAAAAATTAGAAACTTGTTTTTTTGCCCCCAATATGCCCAGGATATGGCTTGGACGGTCTGCAGATGTATCTGGACCGTCTAGGCTGTATCCTAGGTTTATCCGTGCCCATATCCATGCCGTATCCATATACTGCCCTGTTTTCTGCTGTATCAGTACCTTAGGTACCCAATCATCAGTTTAATGGATTCTAAAGGCCAATGGTACACCCAAATAACTGAAGTGAGGGATATTGAACAATGCTGAACCCAAGCACATTTCCAGCAATTGAGCTAATTAATCTGGTGGGTGCATAGTAATCGTGTTACGCGGGGATGCGTCCCCCCCGTTTTTAACACGTCCGGGACGTCCCGGACGTTGGGGATGCGGGGCGTGGGGAAACCTTTCCCCACGTTTCCTTTTGCGCAGGGCGCGCAAACGCCATACAGGGGCGGCTGGAGGGTGGCGGAAACGTCCCGGGGACGTTGGGGACGTGGGGGGCGGCGGGGACGTGGGGGACGGCGGCTGCGACTTTTCCAATAAAAAAACAGACTTTTAATACACAAAAACACATTTTTTTATTGTATATGACTAATAGCATAAAAGTAACATTCCTAACCTAACCCTAACCCTAAAAGTGCTATTTTATGTTATAAATTTACAATATGGGCTCATTTCATATTCACACCAAGCAAGAGCAAGAGCAAGAGCAAGAGGAAGAGCAAGAGTGAGAGCAAGGGCAAGAGGAAGAGCAAGAGGAAGAGCAAGGGCAAAAGGAAGAGCAAGAACAAGAGGGAGCAAGAGGTATTTATAATTTTATTTGCTTACAATACATGTTAAAGTTTTTTTAAAAAAAAATTTAGATTATATTTGCATTTGTTAGGGGCTGTTTTTTAGCATTTGCATCTACATTCACAATGTAATCATGCATATAGTTTGTAGGATTTAAAAAAATGCATATTGCATAGGGTTTGGTTATACAAACTACAATGTAAATGGTTATGTTTTGTTTTTTAATTACATTTTTATTTCTAGTTTAAAATTTATATTATTTTTGCATTTTTTAGGGGTTGTTTTTTAGCATTTGCATCTACATTCATAATGCAATCATGCATATAGTTTGTGGGATTTAAAAAAATGCATTTTGCATAGGGTTTGGTTGTAAAATTTAAAATTTAAATGGCTACGTTTTTTTTAAAATTAATTCATTACATAATCAATCAATCATATAGTTATGGTTGTTTTTAATTCATTGCAGCAATCATCACCATGAGTTCTTCTTCTGAGACTGAGAATGAGTATGCATCATAGCAGGAGAGGGTTGAACAGAAGTTGAGATAGGTGGCCGTGGAAGAGTTGGTGATGCCACAATGGGGGAGAGTGAAGAAGGGACACAAAATGTAGTGGCAACGGCAACTGGTAGTGCTACCAATTGCCCCTCTCAAATGTTGTCCAAATTTGCCATTGGACCATTTGATAAGAAGAAGCCATTGCAACAATTTGCCCAAATAATTGATAACCCCAAGTCTGGAGGGGGGAGCAAAGTATGGAAGTGCAACATATGTGCACTGACTTGGCATGGTAGTATCACTAGGACCAATGCACACTTGTTGCATCTTACAGGAAGGGGGGTTGGCACTTGTAAGGGTCTTTCACTAGAGCAGAGAGCTGAGATGGTGAGAATCTTCAATGGAAATACCACGGACAAAGTGCCAGAAGTTCGTGGTTCTACGGCTAATACTCCATTGAGCGCTCATAGGACTGGCAAACTTACTAATACTCTAGCTGGTTCTAGTTTTGAAGTGTCAGAAGTGGAAAGCAGAGGGAAGAGAAAGGCCGTGGGGGCAGCCCCAAATTCAGTTATTGACATGTTTGATTCAAAGGCAAGGGAAGAGGCAGATGATGCTATTGGGAAATTTTTCTATGCTGCTGGGATTCCATTTAATGCTGCTCGCTCTCCTTATTACAAGGAGGCTATGGCTAAGGTTGCAAAAGCAGGTACAAGTTATGTGCCTCCTGGAGACACAAAACTCAGGACAACAATCTTGGATAGAAACTATTCCAAGGTTAATGTATTGATGGAGGAGATGAAGGTGACATGGGTGTCACATGGATGCAGCATTATCATGGATGGGTGGACGGATATTAGACACCGTCCTCTCATCAATATCATTGTCTCTTGCAAAAATGGACCGTACTTCTTGAGAGCAATTGATTGTTCTGGGAAGCGAAAAGATGCTGAGTTTCAGTATCAGATTTTGAAGGATGCCATTGAGGAGGTTGGACCTTCAAATGTTGTACAGGTTATCACAGATGCAGCTTATGTGTGCAGAGCAGCAGGCAAGCTAGTGGAGCGGGAATATAGGCATATTTATTGGACTCCATGTTGTGTGCATGCCATGAACAATGCACTGAAAGACATAGGGAAGATTCAGTGGGTTAACCAGATAGTGACTGATGCCAGAGATGTGCAGAAGTTCATATGCAATCACCACACATCATTGGCACTTTTTCGAAAATTTTCGAAGAAGGAATTTTTGAAACCAATTGACACCCGCTTTGCATCCTATTTTATTTTGTTGGAGAGGATGTCCGAGTTGCAGGAGCCCCTGCAAATTATGATTATGACACAGGATTGGACTAGGTGGCGTGAGTCCAAGACAGATCAAGGGAAAAGAGTGAAGGAAGTGGTGTTGCGGGAAACATTTTGGGTTGATATGAAATACATCATATCAATTATAGCTCCAGTTTTTAGTGTCATCAAATATGGGGATTCTAATAGCCCCAATCTTGGTGAGATCTACGAGTGCATTGATAGCATGCTTGGGCAAATGAAGGCAACTATTCGGGTGAGGGACCCCACTTTGGAGTTCTATAATGAACATATACAACCCATTATTCAACGGAGATGGGAGAAGTTGAACACTCCTCTTCATATGGCTGCGTATGCACTGAATCCCAAATGGTATGTGGAGAGGCCAGGCAGAGTTGTCCCATTGGATGATGATGAGGTGAAGAAGGGCCTTATGAAGGCTTTTAAAAAAATGTACACTCCACAAGAGGCTTCACAGATCAGAATGGAGTGGCTCGACTTCACTGAACTCGATGGGTACAAAACATCAGCAAAGGCAGACAGGGTAACATTAGCACAGGAGAAACCAGTGAGTTGGTGGCGACTGTATGGGCTTCCAGGATTGCTGCGACCACTTGCCATTCGCCTCCTTTCCCAGGTTTCTAGCTCCTCTGCCTCTGAGAGGAACTGGTCTACGTATGGTTGGATACACTCTGTTAAGAGGAATAGGCTTACCTCTGCGAGAGCGGAGAAGCTTGTAGCTGTACACAGTGCTTTGCGTCTTATAGATCGCAAGACACCTGAGTACAAACAGACTCCAGCATTACGGTGGGATGTAGATCCCGAGGAGCCGAGGCAGGTTGAAGAGGACAACACTGTGCAGCGAGGATTGATTGGGCTTACCTTTGAGGATGAGAATGCTAGTACCAACAAGGAGGAGTTCATGGATATTGCTTCAGATGCAGATTCTGATTTTTAGGTGATAATTGTAGTTGTCCTCTTTTTTTGTAATATTGACAATAGACAATTGTTGGTGTATTTGGCTATGAGATTAATGATATGAATATTAGCTATTGTCACTTGATCAATCGTATTTTAGAATGGTTTTACTTTTATATTTTGTAATATTAATATATTTGAAATTTCAAATTTCAGCTTGTCTCATATTCAAAATTCAAATATGTATTATGAATTTTCAATTTATGACATTAACATATTGATATTATAGTGTATTTGATGTTTACGAGTTCAAGTTTCACCTTATTTAAATCTCAAATGGTTTTATTTCAGCTTATTTATATAATTTAGTCACTATATCTTTTTATTTTAAATATTTATATATTTTTTAATCAGCCGTCCCCCCGCCGTCCCCAAAATTTAGAAATTTTTGCCGTCCGCCGTCCCGCCGTCCCCCGTCCCAGTAACTATGATAGTAATTGAAGTAGATTTTCTAAAATTGATTTTTTCTCTGAAGGCCAGGACCAATTTTTTTAAACGCATGCATAAATGCCAAAACATCTTCCTTTGCAGCTTCATCAAGCAAAATAGTATTGTGTACAAATAGTTGATGCGGAGTTGAGGTATTTTCTACAACTGAAAGTCTATTCATGAGCCTTGATGTTATTAAGCGATCAATGAGAAAGTGGAAAGTCTTCACGAGACTCTCCTTGAACCGGAAGAACACGGAAAGAGTGTCATTTGTCAAAATCAATACATTGCCTTCAATAAAGCTGTAAATGCTGAAAGATTACACAATTGGATGTCTTCCAGTTTTAACATAGACAATAGAAAACCCCATCCCAGCATGTTGTATGCCTTCTCGCCGATAATGATTTAAGAGACCATGAGTTGGTTCTTACTCTCGACGGTTGAATGAACGGATTCAATGACTGATGTTTTCCATTATCTCTACCCTGAAACAAAATCTGCCTGGCTTTTGTAAAGCTTCAGGTCCATATAAGGCATAGTCCTACTTGCCAACTTTTTTGTAGTGACCATGTAGCTTATTTTGCATAAAATAATATAACTCCAGTTAGACAAATCTTCAATGGACCCTTCCTTCGAAAGTGATTTATACAAGAGGTGATTTGACCAGTCAGCTGCAGTTAAGAAATGACTTCTTGTAGGATCATAGCTGCCATATCTCCCAAAATTGTATAATTCACATGCAAAGGCATCACAGTCTTTATGTAATCCAAGCTGCTAATGGCCAATTTGTTTTCCTACATTTATCTTCAAAATCTTGGTTCAAACTTCATCATCTGTGTCATGCATGGGTAAAGGCTTAACTTTATTAAGAAGGATGCGAGCAGTCCACTCTTGCACTTGCCACTAATTAATAGCATTGACCTTTCTAAAGTTCTCTAAGAACTCCAATACTTCCCAAATTTGATGGTCATATGGAACCAAAAGATTCTCCTTATTACTCATACGTCCAATATACAATCTGCCACTTTTGCCTCGACGGAAGTTTGAAGAAACGTGATATTCTAGCCAGCTTCCCCATCCTACTGAATCTTGGACCACATCCAAGTTGACCACCTCAACTCAGTTCTACAATTCAAGAGTCCAATTTCTATTTTCTGCCAGATCATTGACTATTGCACTTTCTGTATTAAGCTCTTCCTCATCATTCAAGTGAAAGAAAACTGATTTCAGAAAACTCCTTGTTCTGTTTTTAACTATCCTTATAACCGGACACGGCTGTGCTGAGAAGAATTTGAGCATTCTACTGCATTCATAGCTAAATGTAATTTGGTGCCCGCACCATCTTCAAAAGAACATTCAATCATTGACGAGGACTGCAGAACTCACTCTATTATTCATCAAAACAGAGATGATCAAAATAAATCACTTGATTATATTTTTCAGAAAATGCTATATAGTAGTCTTTTTTCATCTTCAAAAGAATTTTCAACTCACTATAGCAATTTACAAATATTGACTTATTTTCCAATCAAGAAATCAATTTATAATCTCAGTCAAAATGGAAGATACCCTCTCAGAACTCATATAAAAATGTATTAACAGATTCATCTTGGACATTGGATCTCAGAAATAGAAACGACACTATCACCAACACAATAATGGTTTATTAGTTTACCCTAAATAGGTCGAATTTACTCTAGCATTAGGCTGTAGAGAAACAGATTTGTTCAAGATAAACCGCTGTCAGGCTGTTTCTTGCAGGAAATGATGTTCTTTGACATAGGGCTGTAGAAATGGTTTAAAACAAGGCAAGAATAATAGCCCTTTTATGAAATGATGTTTGTGTGGGTGTTTGTATCATTTTCACTTTTATGTAGTTTATTCTGAGAAATGAAGAGGTTTGCAAATGTTTCTAGGATTGTAATGGTCATTGTTGCTTGGTTGGGTTTGGAGATCTGCTACATGAATAAACCTGTTAATGGGTGAATTGTCAGTGCCGTGCATAAAATATTTAAAAGTTTGGAATGTAAAAGTACTCATCTATGTTCATGTTATTATTCAACTACATGTTCTACTAACAACTGGACTTGCATCCTAGAAGATGATATTTGATAAATTATAGGCATGTTTGGAAATGTATTAAATATTTTGCATACATCATTGCATTGTAGCATTATATGAAGATTTGCGGCTACATGAGTAAACCTCTCAAAGAGGCAGTTTGTCAAATCCTCTATGTGCTTTGACATTGCAAGCACTTAATATTTTAGTGCACTAAACCATTTACAAATTCTGCGCTTTGATTCAGGTTTATGCTCTTGTATATATTTTATAATATTATGACTCCTGTTAATGCAATAGAATTAGAGATATATACAGGGTAATTGGTGATCCTGTCAAATGCCCATTGGGTATTTAGAGAGATCCACCAAATAGGTTTTTTTTTTTTTAGCACAGGCCGTAGGTGCTGCTTGTGAATAATATTTTTAATCGAGTGTTAAGGGCCAGACAAGCTCCTCCTTGAATGTATTAGCATGGTATTAGGAGTGACAATTGATTAGATGGAATACCATTTTTAGTGCTCTACCGGAACTAATGTGTTATTATGGCTTTCCCAACGTCATCAATAAACCCGAGCTCCTCAATATTGGAATCTATCTGCCCTTTATGTTTCACGAGTCATTTCTATCTCACTTTTCAATTTCTTGTTTGAGGACCTTATATAAATAAACTGCCACATCCATATAAATCCATATTTTTACCTCTGTGGACAAACTGAGCTCCCATTATATTGCAAGAAATATTAAAGGCCAGATCTAGGCAATTCTCTTTTCTAGATGTAATGTATTTACAAGGGTTATTGGATGAATTTTAAGGGGTACAATGGGAATAGGCCATTAATTTTTAAACGAGCTCAGTCAAAACATTTTTAGTAATTGGTCATATTATTTGATTTATTTTGCAGATTCTCCAACATTTATCAACCCTAAATTCTCCTTGGAATTGCCCCCATGGTCGACCAACCATGCGGCATTTGTTTGATTTGGCAACACTGAGTCGAAGCTAGCTTTTCATCAAGATCCTTAAGAAGAATATTATTTATGATTTATTGTAGCACGTGCTTTTATTGGCTGCATTTTTGGCATCAAAACATTTGTAAGGAATTTGGGAAATATTACATGGTTTCCGCTGTAAAACAATTCTGGTAAATATTGTAGCATTTCTGGCTATGATGGAAAATTTTATTTATGTCGAGTGTGTGGTAATATATTTGATAAAGAGAACAAATATTTCTGGAGAATGAAAAGAAAATGATCCTTTTCTGATTTTCTATATGACATAGCAAGGTGTTGCATTGAGACAGTGTAGTGGTAAATCTGCTTCCCTAGAAAAAGCAATTTTCATGATATCATTTACTGTGCACGGTGCTGTACTTTTAATGTACCTGCCAATAGTGCCATCATGTTGTCTCTACATGTATGGTTTCAGGTATAAATATTTCCCGATTTTCTCTTGGGGTGCCCAAGTTTGGTATGACATGGGTATGTCTCTACGAATTTTTTTAAATAATAAAAATATTAAAATACAAGAAAATATAATCAAAATGAATCTTTCTTTTTCCTGTTTTGTTGTTTTTCACATTTTGAAAATTTTAAAAAATTAGTTTTTTAGATAAATTTTTGCATTACTATTTTGAACAGCATTTTAGACTTGGCTTTGTCCCACATACGCAGGGCCCTGCCCAGTCATTCCCTGGGTTTATACTCAGGCAGGGTCTTGTAGCAGGGGCAAATCTGGGTTGAACTCGGGCTGTACCGATCCCAGTACTGATACAGGTATCAGTGGCAAAACAGTGGCATGTGGTGACTTATTTAATTTGTTGCAATTATACAAAACTCTGAGCTTATTAATGCTAGCAAGGTCCAAAGCTTCCAAGTATCTTTCTATTGACAACCGATCAGATATGTTGTAAGCATAGTTACCATATTCGCCTGAACATGGGCAAAATTTGGTTCGCAGCGAATTTTTGAGGAAAACCGAACTTGTTCGGTTGGTGCATTTGACTTTTAGTTTTAATTTTTTTGCGTTGAAAAATTAAAAGTATCTACCTAAAAACTTAAAAAGCTAAAACGGAAACCCTAAACGCTGAAGTGAAATCATTAAAAGCCAAAAGCTAAATGAAAAAACATGAACTCAGCACTTGTTGTCACAGCTCTTACGAAACAGTCGCTGGCACCGGTAAATGCAGCCACTGGAAGTGGAAATAGTGAATGCAGCCACAGTGAAAAATCGTAAAACACGAAAGCCATTGGTAACTGGTAAGTACCTTTCGAACCCTGCAAATTTGCAAAAATATATAGTATAACTGCAGTGTTTGGTTAAGGAATAGGTCACCATAGTTATGGTTTGCGGTAGATGCCTCGAGAGAATTCAAGGTTGGAGTAGGTATAGTTTGGTGTGTGATAAATCTAACAGAGGACTTCAAGAATGGAGATTGTAAGGTGCCACATCTTCAAAAGATCGATGCAAAGATATTTTATAGGTTACATCATGACATTATAATATTATTTAGCTGTGCAGTCATGGATATATTATGATTATATAATTTGTGATAGAATTGATTACTCTAACAATAAACATGAAAATAATGAAACATTCAAGACATGTCAATATATATTGCACTTCGAAATCACAATTACTATAAATTATAAAGTTATAAACATTGTTAAAATTTTATTAATTTGTTAGTATGTAAAAAATTTAAAAAATGTTGTCCTAATATTTGTTTTTGCAGGTTCAGAGAATAGTTGGAACTTGGAAGGTAAAGGGAAAGAAAAGTGGGTCAAGATGTCTAGCACCAATCGTTCCTTGGAGATGAAATACATCGTCCAAAGAGATGATAATAAACTACATATGAGATGCACCTTGTGCAATGGGAATATTACAGGCAGTATAACTAGAGTTCGGTACCATTACTTGGGAGGATCCAAAGATGTCAAGCAATGTCCAATAACAAATGTGAATTCAGAGGAAACTGAATACAAAGATTTCATACATCGAGTTCAAGCTAAATTTAATGTGAGTCGTGTTGGATCATTAGCTTCAGAAGCAAAGAAGGCTAAAATCCAACACTCTATCTCACAAATGGGCTCCTTCAACAGTTCAAATCGCTCTCCATCACCATTTTCAGAAGGAAGTGGAAGTGCAAGCAGAGTGGAAAAGTCACAAGGTTCATTGAAGTCCATGTGGAGGCCACAACACAAACATGAGGTAGACAGGTTGGCAGCTAGATTGTTTTATGCAGAGGCCATCCCTTTCAATGTAATTCGTTCCCCACATTTCAAGTCTTTCATAGATGCAACAATTGAGTTTGGGAAGGGTTACACATTGCCTTGTTATGTAAGACTAAGAACTAGTCTTCTTGAAGAGGAGGTGACATCCATATCTAGTGAGCTAGATGAAATGAAAAAAAGTTGGAAAATAACAGGTTACACAATAATAAGTGATGGATGGTCAGATTCAAGGTGAATGCCGCTCCTAAATCTTTTGACAATATCTCCTCAAGGTGCAATATTTATAAAATCAATTGATACAAGTAATGAGCAAAAAAATTATCTTTTCATTCCCAGATGCATTGAATCGGCCATTTTGGAGATAGGAGAAGATAATGCTCAAGTTATTACAGATAATGCAACCAATTGTAAAGGAGTGGGAGAGATACTCATGGATAGTTTTCCTCATATTTTTTGGACACCTTGTTCAGCGCATGTGTTGGATTTTTTGCTTGAAGATCTATCAAAAATAGAATGTGTAGGTAATATTATGACTGAAGGAAAACAAATCTCTAAGTTTATTCTCAATCATCAGTTGACATTGAACTTGTATCGTTCTTTTGCAAAACATGAGCTTCTTTCCCCTGCTCAAACGAGATTTGCCACCAACTTCATTACTTTGCAAAAGGAGTTAGAGGAGAGGACAACATTAAGAAAAGTGGTGGTTATTGATGAATGGGCGAGTCGACAATTTCCAAGAAACCCATTCAAAAGAAATTGAAAAAATTATCTTAGGGGACACATTTTGGGAGGGCGCTAAGAAAGTTGTAAATGTGTTTGAGCTACATGTTCGAATTTTGAGAATGGTTGATGGTAATCAGCGATGCACGGGTTTTGTATATGAGGGCATGTATAGGGCAAATAAAGAAATCTAAAAGATGCTAGCGAGATGATGTTGAAGAAGTCATGCGTATTTGGGAAATCGTGGACAATGATGGTTCATGCTACACCGTCATTTACATGCAACAACCTATTATTTAGATCCCAAATTAGTAGAGGTAGATCACGATGCGAGATGAGAAGATAAAGGGAGGTATACTTGCAGCCATAGACAAAGTTGGTACATGATGAGGATGGGAAGGAACAAACAAGAGAACATCTTACTATTTCAAGAACCAACTCAAAATGTTTGTTAAAAAAGAAGCAAGGGCAAGTAGGATGACATGGGAACCATCTAAATGGTGGCAGACTTATGGGTCTTCTACTCCAGATTTGTAGAAGCTTGCCGTGCGAATTTTCGGTCAATGTTCTAGTGCTTCTGCTTGTGAAAGAAATTGGAGTACACATGATTTAATCCACACAAACAAGAGGAATCGATTAGGGGTTAAAAACTCTATGATCTTGTTTTTGTGCATATCAATTTACGATTGCTTACTCACTCTTGCAAATGAAGATGGCAACTCTACCGGGAGAAGCATGTTTTGGAGATGAAAAAACGTTGTTGATGATAACCCTACTTCTGCAATATTAGATGAAGATGCTAGTGATATTTTTGATGTAGAAGTAGGATTTAATGTTGCAAATGTTTAAAATTGCATTTTAATTTTTGGTTAATGCTCAAAACTTTGAAGTTTGAGCAATGGATAATTCTCATCGCTATATATTATATCAATATGTATGAACTATGAACTATGAATTTTCATTGTCTGTCATAAATATAACTTGTAAGTCTTAAGTTTACCATGGATTTTGCTATACATTTATATGTTTTAAGACTTTAGTATACTTGTATGTTTATTTATTTGTATGTGTGATTGATTTTTTTGAAGCAAGTATGGATAATTATTCAGTTTTATATTTTTTGAACCATAACCAACCGAACCGAATTTTTGCAAAATTCCGAACTTTTTCCATGTCCGAACAACCCGAACTTTTCGAACATGGTAACTATGGTTGTAGGTTTTAATCTTAAATTGTTAATAGTAATTGTCATTATTGCCAAGTTGTGTGCACTAATCTTTGTCTGTCACTCGAACATATTTTTATGTTGGTGAACACCGAAAGTGCATATACAAATTTCCAAACTATTTAATAATGATCTATCAATCCAAACTAATTGTACGATCCATGTTTACAAATTGAGATATTGTCCAAGTTTTAGCCTAGATGTCCATGTCATATATTTGGATGGATAAATATAAGGGACGGTGTCCGGATTTTGTTGGGTATCTATTTTAATTTTTATTAGTTATATGATTAAATGGTCTATTTTCTCTCTTGTAATCTGTTGGAATCAAAAACATTTGATACTACCTCGAAGAATTTATCTACACTTATGATCATCAACAAAAGGCCTACATCGGGGCCCTCATCCCTGGAGAGCTAAGATTCTCATAGCTCAACTAAGGACTAACTCTCATCGGCTTAGATGTGAAACATGTAGATGGAAAATGCCTAAAGAAAAATGGGAAGAGACACTTGTGTCTTTTTCTTAGACGAGGCAAGTGGAATAAGAAAAACACTTTATTATAGAATGCAATGCTTATAATGACATTCGTTTGAGATATGCAATCAATTTCACAACATTGTCATTACAAGATATGTTCAATGAAGAGTTGATAGCTAAAATGGGGGACTTCATCATCAAGACTAACAAAAGATCGAAATGATGAAAATAAAAGAAACTGGTTTTACTTGTCTCATAGGCTATTTTTAGCCTCATGGATATTAAAAAGTTGGCAGAGAGCTTCAACTATGAATTTTATATGCTCTGAAGTGTTTAAGTTTTTGTGATAGTTTTGGATTCAAAACCTTCTTATCTACTTAGGAATTTGGTGACATTAAGGAGAAAATGCAATTTATTAAGGTAATTATTGTATTTAATTAAGTTGCCAATATGTTTTGGAAATGGTTATGGATATGAAGAATTGGGTACACTCGATACGTAATATATTTTGAGCCCTCGATATGGTCATACAAAAACGTATAAAAATAGTTGTTTAAATGGAATTAATCACATAACATGCATATAGAAAACAAAATAATCAATAAAACACTAATGATAATTACGTCGGAGGCATCCCCTATCATTGGGAGCATTTGTCGGGAAGTGTCAAGCCTTTTCAAAGCAACACTTTTCCCGGTAAGATTTCCTATCATAAAAATTTACACGTCTGCCATATTTATATTGGTTGTGTTTCTACCACCGAGGATCTTAAGATAGTTGGGGAAAATTGGCACCTTGGAATCGAACTAGGTCGGAAGAAAAATACAAAGGTATGAGCTCATTTGCTTCGGAAGATCTAATTATGGAAACATAGCTTGATGTAAATGGGTTTGCATATGTACAAGCTTCAACAATATGCGCCAAACTAAGGTTTTAACCAAAAAAATATGCGCTTGTCTGTTAATTGCTATTCATTATAAACAGAAGGTAAATGTCAACACATAAGGAGAAAAATGCAATAATAGACCTTCTTAGCTACTTAGGAATTTGGCGACATTAAAGGAGAAACATGCAATATGTAGTTAACATAACCTGATGTAAATTATAACATGTAGACCAGGGCCAAACATATGCAATTTTTCGTCTCATAGCAATATTACTCTTAAACTATGATAAAACTCAATCAGAAAAAAACCAAAGTCCCGCATAACATGATTGCCGAAATCGAAGACGAGGAGTTTTTCCACTAGCGTAACTAACACTCAAGTTTTTCTTAAAATGAATTTGAATTGAAAAGACTCAATAGGGCATTATTCAACATTCCATACAATTCTAGAGAAGAGGCGGAAGAATAACTTGGCTATAGTCATGAAGGCAACTTTGCCATTCCCTGCGATGATCTACTATTTCGGCACATTCTCAAACTTTTAAATAGGAATGCTTTGGCTACGTTAAAGCTTCTAAATTTGAAGGAGCTAGAGAAAATAATGTATGGTAATAATGGCATTGCTCATCAGAAGCCATGGTAATATGATAAGGATTCCATGCCTATGTTGTTTGGCCCCATGGCATAAAGGTTGATGGCTTTGGGGACATTATAATGTGTATTTAGTATTTTTCTTGCTAATTTCATTACTCGGAGGAGGCAAGGCCTTTAAAATTGATAATATGGATGGTCATTTGTAAAAATTATGCCCATAGAAGCATATTGATGGACATTAGTAAAAATTATGCCCATAGAAGCATATGCATGAACATAAGTAAAAATTATGCCTAAAGAAATTGGATCTTTATACGAAATGAATGAGAAACTCGGCCTTGGTGAGATTGATTTTCACTCTACTTTGTAATTAATTAGTGATCGTATATATCAATCTTGAGAAAGGAAGTCAAGTGGCTTTTATAAGTTTAAAATTTAAATTTTTTTCAAAATAATTATATGATATGCATATTGGATTTGTTGAAAATATCAATTTTCAAACAAATACATTTGGTAGGTGGAAATCGAAGCTCCACAATCTTTATCACCGCACTCTCACCCCATATCAAAATGAGATCTTCAATATAGGGCATGAACATCCATCATAGCACAATGGAAAGCAATTTTTGTAAGATGTAGTTGCGAAGTGCCCTATTAGACATGTCTCTGCAAAATGTGAGAGTGAGGCTTGTTAACTGTTTGAAAAATGCCGCAAAGAGACATGGTCTCGTGACTATGATGATTACAAGATATGCACAAAATAGGTTTGTTGAGAAGGCGTTCAAAACTTTCAAGCAAATGCATTTGTCATGTGTAAACTCAAACTCCACAACATGTTAGTAAACTCCTAGCCTATGTCAAAATGGGAGCAAGGTATGGACATCTATCAAAATAGAAGGCATTCAAAACTTTCAAGCAAATGCATTTGTCATGTGTAAAGTCAAACTCCACAACCTCGTCAAAGAAACTCCTAGCCTATGCCAAAATGGGAGCAAGGTATGGACATCTATCAAAACATAATGGAAAGTGAATTTTTGTCAAATATTGTACTTACAAATGTTGTACTAGATATGTATACAAAATGTGAAATGCATATGCACTATATGTCAAAATGAATAAAAGGGAATTGGTCTCTGGGAATATCATGATTGTAGGATATGCACAAAATGGCTTTTGCATTTTAGCTCAAAAACTCTTTGAAGTAAGAAAGCACTATGGAACACACCTTGAACATGCAAGGTTCATTTTTGTTTTATCAAAGCATGTATCAATGCATGTTTAGTGGTGAGGGCTTTAAATACTTCAATGACATGATTGCCTATTGTAGCATTATGCCTAGAATTGATCATTATGTTTGCATGGTTGACATTCTTCACCGAGTTGGCTATCTAGAGGAAACATAACTTTAACTTCAATGTATGTTCTTTTGTCAAGCATCTATATAGAGGTTTACCAAAGCATCTATACAAAGGTGCAAGGGGGAGGGGGTGGCGGAGGGTGAGGTCAACCCAATTTAGAAATGTGTTGAACTTGTGATAGGTATGGTTGATTATAATTTGTAGAAGATGTATGCCATTAATAGAGAATTTATATACTAGTGGTAATGGTGAAGTAAAGTGGATTGAAATATGACGTATTGTATGAAGGCTCTCTCACAGTGTATAAATGATAAACTTGGTTTGACTTGAGAACATCGCATACGAGTCTTGACTAGTAGATGAGACAAGGAAATGGTTTTTACAATTACTCTAGCCTACGGATGTGAAGTTATTTGTAGAGACAAGAAAATGGTTTCTACGATTAATCTACAATGACCAATCATTTTTACTATCAAAGTCTTGGAGCCCTAGCATGTCCAGTCATCCATTGTTGCATGTCCATGTTGGGCCCTAGTGAGACATTAACTCCCATTCTTGTAGTTGCACTTCCATTTGGCACTCTCCTTCTATGTTAGTGTCGCTTGTGTTTGTTTTAGAAAGTATTTTTGTTTCTACAGGCTCTCTATATGCCATTCAATGTACACAATTGTTATTTTCTCCCAATGTGTTACAATTTGTTCCTTAGTCAAACCAATGTCTATTTGTATATGTGGGAATGGTTTGCAAACCAAAAGTTCTCACCAACATAAGTTTTTGTATGAAAGGGAGTCAATAGCAGGCATGATAGAGTATTGGACAAACACTCGAATGATTGCAACATCTTTACTTTTTCCCATTACTCTCCCTTTTGTTGGCTATTGAAAGATTAAGATGTATCAACCTCAATGAGGGGAAATGTTCCCGAGAAGGGAAGGACGCTTCATGTAGGAGTCTATGAAGGAAGGTCTTTGGTAGCCCTCTTTTGTGGTTGCATGGACACATTTGAATGCTTTTTTACCTACGAGTGGGTGACGAAGACACAACTACATATGGATAGAGGAGTTTTTGCAACATGTGGCACATCTCATGTCCACCAATGTCATGATTGAGAATAGTTTCTACTACAAACTTACTTTGTATGTAACCTTTGCATGGATCTTGCTTTCCACTATACTAGATATTCTCGCAACATATGGTGTTAGCTTTCGATTTTTCCCACATTTAATGGATAATTCCCAATGTAATTAAGAGTCGCATGGCATAAGACAATTGGTTGACAGCTGATGTTGGCATGCCAAATTGAAAGCATTGTAAAGTTGTGGATATTAATTCTTACACCATTTCATGCCGAAGTGTCTATGTTTTGTGCTATTCATTGTCGATGTGCATGCGCTATAGATTCCTATACAAGAAATGAAATGCTTAGAGGGACAAGCATCAATAACCTTCTAGGAAAAAATGTGCCACATTGAATATGTCCTCATAGATGAGATGATCTTCATAAGCCCAAAGATGTTAAGAAATATAAATATTAGGTTGCGCATAAGGCCTTCCGTCGACATAACAACAAAGGCTTTGGGGGTGCTCTATTATATAGGTGAGAGACTCGGGACACCTTCCTCCCGTGAAGGACATATGATGTATGCAAGAAATTCAATCGATCACACTCTTTGGTGAACATTTAACATAGTTATGACATTGGACAACAATTTTTGTCAACAAGGATTCAACATACACCATTTGTAATTCATAAATTTGTTATCCAACATTAGAAGTGCATAACCAACAACAAAGGACTAAAATCTTCTCATGTCAAGAATAAACTTGCACATGTTAGTAGAAGAATAAGAAAGCTTTAAAGGGTTCAAAGATCTATACACAACAAACAATATGGCTATAATGGATAACAAACAAATGCTCAAGTCACTACATGTTCTGTTACGATAAGCATAGTTGAACAAAGCTCTAATCGAGCCTCACCAAACCTCAATGATACTCAGTTGGAGACAACTACATGCTATTGTGAAAAGGGCAAGAAATTATGTTGACATCCAACCTATGGGTGCATAAAGGGTTGTTTAGTGGGGCCACAACAAGGTTGCTCACATTGTCTACCATTCAAAATAGAATCCCCTCACTTGGTGCTCTTTGTAGTTGTTAACTTCAAAAAATACTCATGTCCCAACATAGGACTTGTAAAATTGCATACATTTTCCACTACCTCGACAAATGCCATTCAAAATGATTTGGGTAATTTTAGTACATAAAGCAAGTATGCCATCCTTTGAATAAGGCAACACTTTGCATATTGGGAATAGTGAATGCCAAGGGTTGACATTCATTGCGAGTCTCACAAGTGCGCTCATTAAAATTTGAGTGACACAAATGCATATCCAAAGCTTTGCATGTATATATTTGAGCTTTCTTCGACTTCGCATTTCAAATTCATTCCATCCTTCCGTTCTCGGCGCATTAATCAAATCCCTTCTTGTGCACAAACAAATGAAGTCGCCACCTCGAAGTTTTGTATCACTTGCTACATGATAGATCAAATCCATAAAAACATAGTATTTTCTGCATTGTAGCATATCTTGCACCTCAAGTGGAAGTTTATATAATGCCAACTAAAAGCCAAAACAAGCCATAAATATCATGATATATATTAAATATATTTTTACTATTAAATCAAAATTAGTATTCATCATACTCCTCTTTAGAACATCAACATCATAATGTGTTTCATTATAATCACATGTATTTGAAGTGCTCCAATTACAACTAACACTCCTATGTGGGTCCTACGAGTTCCAAAGAAGTATTGAGTATGATAATGACATGGAAAATGAAAGCATCTAAGTTAACATTCTCTAGGTCTACATCCCAATGCTTCATCAATTGTTCCTTGTACTCTATAGTTGCTTGTGGAACAAAATGAGCAAACTAGAATGTATATACACCAACTCCTGGACTTTTTCCTTGATAGATTGTGTTTTTTTGAGTGAATGAAGTTTTATGTACTCCAGTGCGTTCAAAGGAAGATGACCATGCAACTTATTGAGGCAAAGTCAATACAAAATTAATATAAATAAAAAGTCAAATTTAAATTTTAGTAAAAAATAAGAAGGTAAGAGAAAAAATAAAATCTTACGTTTTACAAGATTTTGATTGCAAAACATTGCGAGATACATGGATCCTTGGCCATGGTGGTACCACCATGTACAAGCATCCTTCTTATATTTTTCTTGAAGAGCTTCAAGGTTATGACTGTGGAGGCAATGAATTTCCAAAGTCGGTGATAGCCATATCGTCTACTTCAAAATAGGGAAGATCCTAGAGAATGCAAACTTATACATTTCATAGACTTTAACATACCTATGGTGGCACCCTCCTCGATAAATAAAATATCTTCGAGATGTATAATCAAGGAGTCAATGCAAAGGAAAGGAGATGGAGCGAGTAGTAGCTTGTTTCATCGACAAATGAGGTATGATTTTACTTTTAAAAGTGTTTCCTCACACTACCACACTAAGTGCGATTTGAAATCGCACCTCAAATCAACACTTAGTGATAGTTTTGGATGCAAGAATTTTGAGAAGTGACATCATTTTCGCAATGCATAGATCAATGTGCTTTTTGTTTAATGTCTTCCACAAAAACTAGTATTAAAAAACCATATGTTGCAAATAAACCATATAAAAATAATAATAATTATTCAATCTGTATAATTACAAATTATAATAATATTATATTAGTTTTACATTTTATAAATAAATACATCTTATAGCAATATAAATACACAAAACTATATTTTCAAATTGATGTTTCATACTTATATATACAAATAATGATTTAAAAGTTATAATATAAACATTCACATAGAAAATATTACAATTCAAAAAAATAACATGTTTCTTAATATTTACGAATATATATTATATTATAATAGCAAATAGACACACATACACACACCATTCACAAATTCAATATTAAAACTTAATAAAAAAGTAAATGTCATCACTCACAAAAAAAAATGTTTTAGATGAGAAAAAATAATTTCTCACCCATAATACAAATGCAAATAAATTATGACTACAAGCTATCATCCAAATATAAGTAAATGTGTTCTTAAGTACATATACAAAACTACAACTATGAGCTATCATTGCCGCGACCATCATCAATGCACTCATTGTTTGTTTCGAGCATGAATTGATTTCTCGTTGTAATCGAGATGATCCTCTATAATTGACGGTTTATTTACCTATAATAACATAATTTAATAATTATTGAACTATTTATAGAGTCATTTTAAATAAATAATTTCAATTACAAATAATATAATTACTAAATATCTACTAATGTCTTACCAAAGACAACAACCCTTAGATCGAGCCCACTTGTTGAACACATTGATGCTCCTTTCATGGGATTTACATTACTCGCACTTCCTCTTGTACTTAGAGCGATACATTCTCTCATACAATGCAATTTAAGTGTTATATGCAATTTGATTATTTGAATTACAAGTTTTAAGCTAAATTGTTCAAATAAACTTACAAAGTTGTGGGTGGTTTCTTCTACACTACATTGTCTAGAGCAATGATTCACCAACTTCCTCTCAATTTGACTTTGTGGGCATTATCTTGGAAACTTTCAATCTTTATATTAATATAAAAATTTAGAAAACTTGTAATTAAACAATATAAAGAAACAACACAAATTTCATGTCATTGTTATATTTTTAAACTTACCCACAACTCGACCTCTATCCCATTGGAGCCATTCATTGCATAGTTTTTGCCACACATGTACATTTACGTATGGAGGTTTGACGTGTTTTCTCTCCTCGTGTATTATTCATGAAGTTCACTTGCAGATCGAATATTTTGGAAATTAATAGAAGCATGGATAAATAATTTTTATTTGAACTAATTATGTTGTCGTACTCATATATGCCACTCAACCTCCCAAACACATCCTCATGAATTTTTCAAACATAACCAAATTATTCTTGAATAAAATAAACCAACCATTTTCAATGAGTGATGTTTGAGTTCTAGTCAACAACTTTGTACGTATAATTTCTTGGCTTGGAAAATAATTATTTTTGAAGTCCATAATGTCTTTAAAAGCTATGATGAGAAGTTGGTTGAGTGGTCCCATCCACGGTGATCATATGCCACCTCAACCATTAGCTCTTTACTTAATGAGTTCGTAAAAAACCTAATGCCAAATCACAAGGTTGAGACTCAAGCAAAAACACCAAAATAACCTAGGGTTCCAAACACATCCAACGCTTCAAGTGAAAAATGCAACAAAATCCAACGAAGTAGTAACAAAGCGTCTCACTCAACAATCATGTCAAATGATAAATAAACTTTCTTTCCATCATTTCCAAACATAGTTGCAATCAAAAAAAACATATATCTACACTTGCCACATTGAGAATGTGATGAATGTGTTTACACAATTATTTTCCAATGCAAATCCATCAACGCATTGGTAAATACAACTCAAGTCCACAAGTTGAATCCAACAAGACATGGAAAACACCTCATAAATTTATATAAACTATATAAACATATCAATAAACTGTTAAAGATTTAAAACCAAGGATGCAATCCATACAACCCTTAAATTCTACCAAAACCCACTTTATATCTAAAATAGAAAAATAAGAAGTTGTAGGTCAATAGAAAAGACCAAGAGCTTCATGCTCTAGACAAACCAAAGCATTATTTCCCAAAACCAAATGCTTTGCAACTTCCACAAACCAATTTGCACACTTAAATATATGTATTTTCAAGTTGCAAGTCATTCAAAAAGCTGAACTATATTACGAAAATATAATAGTCATAACCAATAAGGTCAAATAATTCAACTCAAAGATAGATAAAAACATAAAGTCAAAGAAAATCAAATAATTTGTTAGTCCAACCAAACAAGTTTCTAATCGCGATATAACAACATACAAAATATACACAAAAATGAAAATTCAAGAACTATTTTTCCTTTAAAAATAAAAATAGACCCTAATTTAGTTGATATAGTTTATATCAACTAGAGGGAGAGCCATGAAATTGAACAAGAGTAATGGATAAATTTTCTAAATCAAAACCAAATGCTTTGCAAACCCCACAAACCAAATTTCATGCATTAATAGATTTATTTTTACGTTGCAGATTGTTCAAGGGCCAAACCATATCGAATACAGTCATGAGCAATAAGCCCAAATAGTTCACCTTCAAATTGAATAAAGTATTGAGCCAAACGTAATCGGATAAGTTGCAAACTCAACAAAACAAGTTTTCTAACTTTGATATAGTAACACAATAATACAAATTCAATAACTCTTTTTCTTAAAACTACGAATAAGACAACCCTACTTATTTAAATCAACCGAGAGAGGGGTAGAATTGAACAAGGCTTTTGATAATATTTTTGGGCCAAACAAGAGTAAATGAACCAATGTTTGGTCGCTTAAATCCAATATATACACACCTATATAAATACATATATACTGTGTAATGATAACATGTAATGTACACAGTTTATAAACCTACAAAGCTATAAAATATCCTCCCATGTATATAAATGAGTTGCAGGTTTAAATGGAAAACTCAAATCACTTTTCCAACAACATAAAACATGTCCAATACGATTTTCTAAGCTCAATCAATAAAAGATTTAATATCTAAATTTATCCTAGCAAATTTTCACTTGTTTACCTTATATTCTTTGTCTTGCAAATAAATCTTACTTGGTAAGGAAAGTAAACAGATTACACCTATAAGTAGGACATATCTCCTATTCTCTCTTTTTTTCCACACCACTCTTTCCATATTCCTTGATCCCTTACAAACTTCTTTGCCCCATAAATACTCAATATGCCCCCAACGATGACACGATAACATCATGAAAAACCCTTCGAATCAAGTTCAAAACTCAAGTAAAACTCTCAATCACTTCGATAACGTTGTGCCAACAAGAAAAACAACGTAGTCCCACTTTATGGGGTTTCCCAAATAAATAGAAGCATGCGAAATGTGTGAAGCGAATGTCTAAGGAAGACATCGAGGAAGTTAACCTAAAGGTAGGGAGATAAAGGAGGAAGAGGGATGATAAAGAAGGAGTTGGAGGAGAAGTAAACTGGATGAGAAAATAGTGGGGGAAAGCATTGTGCGAAAGCTGTTTCTTTCTTATGACTAGGGACATATGAACCATGTGCTATTTTTGTCAATCATTTGAAAGAGAAATGGGGTGCGGTGTACAGTCATTGAGGTAGTGTATTTTGGATGATGGACACTTCCAAGGAAACATAGATATGTTTGAATCTTAAACTCTACATATGTAAAATATGGTAACTCCACATGTAAGTTAACCTTATGTTGCTAATTCCATGAACATCTGTGATTATGGTTTCTCTTTAGTGTTTAAAACAACGATCAACGTCTCCCTCAACAACAATCACGATCACGTCGTCTATCAACAACTATTGATGCAAAATATTGACTTTCCGTTTGCCTCGATGTATGTCGTGAACAACCACCGATGTGTGAATCTCGACCTCTACATATGTTAGATATAGAATTTCTGCAAAGGTTCCTTATGTTATCAATTACATACACATCTGCGATTAGGGTCTCTCTTTAGCATTTAAGGTAGCACTCAAAGTTTCCCCTTAGCAACAACTCTCCCCACGTAAATCAATGACAAAATAGGATTTGTTATTTTTCATTTTATTTTGCATGGTGTCAAAATTTCGATTGAATCGCCTATAATTTGTTAGATAAGATGAAAAATGAATGGAAAGTTGGAAAACATGGCGCTGAGCACTATACCATGGAGGACGAAGACTCCATTTATGGTGTTGATAAATTCATCAAACTTCTGTCATCTTTTAAGGTAGTTATGTTGAGAAATGTTTCTATTCTTTGACATCTTTATTTTATGACTGTTTTTGATATTCTTAACGCGTTTCAACATGCCACAAATTCTTCTAGAAATTGGCCAAAAGCATGGCATAAGTGGGCATTGTTTAATATTATTGTGATGTTACATTTCACACTACATGGCCTTCCTACCATGGTCAACCAATATATTGTTATAGTTGTAACTAGATACCATTTGGTGCGAGATACATAGGCGGGGATGATAAAGGATCCAATTACAGTAGAAACTATGTTTAACTGTAGTATTCTAATTTTTCAGTCAATTTGATTTTTTGATATTCATGTGACTGCAATTTGTGCTTAAATAGGCCAAAATAAAAAATGGTGAAAATCCAATACACTTCACGTTCAAAACCCAACCACAATGTTTGTTTATTTGTAGCACATTACGTGACACCCATTTCGAGTTTAAGTTCGAGTTATTGCGGAAAATAGGTGATGCACACACAATATACATCAAAAATTAATTGTTCACACACACCGAATGGTTGCATGAGTGCAATCTCACTTGTCATGCTCCAAAAACTCTGTTCCAATACTTGAATAACATGGCTAGCTTAACTCTTGCTAACTTATTCACCTACAGAGATTTATTCCTTGAAAAATCTCTTATTCATCACTAAAGAAACTATAGAAAATAAATTTCTTAGGATGGGGTTGTAATTACTTGTTTGCAAACAAGATTACCGTTAATCAAAGTAAAGGTGGGAATCTAATACTACATGTCCCACACCTATTCCACGATTTAGATTGTTCCACCCCAAATTCTTGTTGGGCAAGCAGATGGTCAACCAAATATTACGATAGTAGCTTGCCCGCATCCACTATAACAAACGACTTTGGTGTGTAAATAAGAAAAATGACCACAAAATCCCTTCAAAACTAGCAATCATGCACGCAAGCCATGCAAAAACTAGCAATCATGCACGCAAGCCATGCAAAAACTCTTCATGACTTCAACAAAAATAATCATATTTCTATGAAAATTCCATGCATTGATCTCGGATTAGCATCCAAAGTAGGATTTTGGAAATCTATTTTTAGAAAGTTTTGAAAATCTATTTCTAACATTTTTTTGTATTTTTCATTTTTAGGGTTTTCAGAGCATTTTTGAGTTTTATTTTGAAACAAAGAAGTGTGGAGCTTAGTTCTAAACCCTTTCTTCTAATTCTTTCCACCACCTTTCTAATACATCCACTGGATCACAAATTGGGTCAAAGAACTAAAAGATATGACCGCGACAAAGAGTAGACAAAATAATAATTCCCGGTAGGCGTCCACCTTTGAAGTTGCCTTTCTTTGGAAAGTGTGAAAATCCGGCAATGTTTTCCGAGCATACTTTTTTCGGCAATATTATTTTCTCCTATGCCAAAATAAATATATAAATATTTGGATTCTCTCCGGCATAATTTGCAACTCCTGTGCAATTACTACTATAATAAATTTTGGATTTTTTCACTTCGAACATACCTTACCCAGGTAGGCTCTGGGTCGAGCACCAACGTGGCTCTTTGACTTCTACTTGTTCGCCATTTGCCAAAACTCTTTCCTTAATGCCATTGCACCATCCCAACATAACACATTCCTTCATTTAGGTTAGTTTTACCGATGATGCCGCCTAATTTCAAAAAAACAAGACACCACAATTCTTTGACATGGCATGACAGAGAAGGAAGATAGATGTGGTGACCAATAGTTGTTAAAAAACAAATGGGCGACATGAATTGGAACTTTAAAATTCAAATATAGCTAAAATCTTGCACATTCGAAAGGTTTATTTCACTTCAATAATTTTTTTGGTTTGCATTTTCTATGTTTTGTGAATCAAGCAAGAGCGACAATGGTAGCGGTGGGGTGACAAAACCAGGGGCGCTCGACTTACCTCGGTATTTTTAAAAATGTCTCGTAACATATTATTGCCCATCTCCTCCTTATACTCGGTTACTCTACAATATGGGATGTGATGGATGGGACAGATTCCCTCTTCTACCTTGTTAAATTTTACATTGGTTCTCAATTGTTGTTTTTAATCTTGGAGATCCAAGAATTGAGTGGTCTTTTAAATAGACATTGTGCCTATTCATATTTAGTTTTAATTTTGGATTTTAGTTGATTCCAAGTGAAACAAGGGCTTTGTCACGGAGGAGGCTCTCTTTCTCCGCAATTAGTTCTTCCCACACAATGTAGATGATTGATTCAAAGTGAAAACTTGTGTAGTTATACATAGCTATTTTCTCCACTAAAGACACATATTTGATTGGGTTTGGCTTATCTAGCACTCACAAACTGTGGGGTCCACACTCTCCTCCAATCAAAAAATCAATACCAAAAAGTGCTAAACATTAATAAATTTTTAATTGTAGATAATCTTAATCTCCACCTATATGAATGGGCGTGCCTCTGGTTTCAATTGAAATCCGTGTATTCTCAATTGTTGAGCTCTATAGTATTTGTTTCTTAAATTATATTATCAATCATTAGCTTACTAGAATGGATGACAAACCCTAAATGGTAATGATTTTATCTTTTTGCAATGCTTATTTGACATAACATTCATGTCTTTATTTTTATTGCAAGTTGCATAAACAATGGCTACCAATCTAATGGAAGATTGTTTCTCCAAATCATGTTTAATGTATACATAGGTGGTCGAGTATCTCACCTTACAATCTAGTCAAGTTTTGGATGATTACTTTAAAAGATTTTATTTATAAAAGAACAAAGTTGGGAGCCGATTGTTTAAGAAACCGATAGAGCCTAACATATTGAAGCCTGCTAAAATTAATCTCGCCCAACAATAGATCCATGATATTGGTTCCTCTTTTCATCCTACACAATTACAATGAAGTCTTAATAATGTTATGTGGATCGGTTCCTCTTTCCATCACACACAACTCTAACAACTCCTCGGCTGTACTCTTTGTGATGTGCTTCTCTTCTTGAATATATTATAGCTTGTGATTTGTAAATTGTACACAAATTGAATTAATTTATAGCCAAAGAAAGCAAATATTGTGTGAGGATATAAGGAATTTTGTCATGAGAATTTTTGTTTTCTTATATTAGAATTTGTCTTCTCCACTAGGTCCTATAATATCGAGTTGAAATTGCATTTGTTAAGAAACCATCGACTTTTACAGCAAGGAATAAAAAACAAGTTGAACAATAAAGCAACAATTTACAAAGATAGAGATAAATGAAATATACATAATGCTAAACATGCAAGAGACGAACACCAGATTTACGTGGTAAAACCCTAGGTTGCGTACCTAGGGAAACATCCACGATGCAAGATATCAAGCTTTTATTAACTCAAGATGAATAGATTACATGTGAACTTGTTATGAGCTATTTTAGATCTCCACAAAAATAAATACACCTAATTGGCAAAGTACAATTAGGATTCCTCCTCCTAAAAATAGAGTGGAAAAATGCCATTAGGATTTTCCTTTCTAAAAATAGAATTTAGTTGAATTCGTCTTTCTAGAAACAAGGGATTGACTCCTTAATTTTTGCTTCAAGGACTCCACCTTGAACCCACGCCAAGGGGCACTTTGCTTGTGACATGAGTGAGGGGAGGGAGGGGGAAAGCCCCCCACACCCCTTATGGAAGTGAGCTACAAACCGCACCGCAAAGGGACCCAAAATTTTAACATTTTTGTCACATATCTAACAATCTCCACCTTGATGTAACAAATCGCTTGATATCTTACACAACCAACTCATCACCTTTTCTACAAGCCAAGAGAAGCCAAACACCATTTTAGCTTCTCTAATAATATTTTTTTTGTGAACACATCAAAGACAATCTTATGTGGTGTGGTACAACAATATCCGTTAAGATTGCATTGTGGTTTTAATGTTGTTTTATATCTCTCATATCTAGGATCTGTAGTATCCTTTGAAATTACATTGTGGTTTTAATATTGTTCCATATTTCTCATATCGTTTCCTTACCTACATAGCTCGAGTGAGGATTTTTATGAAAGATTTTGAGACACTTAGCTTTTGGAAGAATAATGCATGAAATCATATGTTTTTTTGTTGGATGTCTCCTGCATTTTGCGCTATGTATCTGTTTTTACTAGAAATATTTCAAACATGATACTATTACTATTTCCCATGAGCCTCTGTTGTCCTTATTTGAATAAAAATATTTATTGCATCAAAGACACCGACCTGCAAATTGTTTGATGGTAGATAATATTAATTTCTAACTAGGGTTTACTTTGTTCACCTATAGGTAAGTGCCTCTGTTTTCAATTTTAGGTGGTTTTTTTCAACCTTAAAAATCAAATTCATTTGATTTTAAAATTTCAATTACATTAATAGGTATTGTATAATGGAAGCCATGGTGTTGGTGGGGGCTATAATTTCAACGCATAAACATTTGATTACTACATTAAATTTGATGCTCATTTGACTATCATAAGGTAATTTCAATTTTGAATTCTACATCCTTTTGAAAACAAGAAGATTTGTATTTTTTTAGAATTAAAATGAAAAATTGTAATATACGATCGAGTTTGGAGCCCATTTCATTGTCCCAAAAAAATTAAGGTGATAGGGCTATAATCAATAGAATATATGTAAACTCCAAGGTAAGAACATTGAAATTGATACCTATTATATTAGCATTTTTCAAATGGATATAGGGGGCAAGCCCCCACATCCCCCTTATGGAAGTGAGCTACAAACCACGCCGCAAAATGACCCAAAATTTTAACTTTGTTGTCACATATCTAACAATCTCCACCATGATGTAACAAATCGCTTGATATCTTACACGACCAAACTCATCACCTTTTCGCAAGCCAAGAGAAGCAAAACACCATTTTAACTTCTCTAATAATAGTGGTTTTGTGAACATATTAGCACAATTTTCTGTGGTGTGGTACTTGTTGCAAATCAAGTAGCACCCCCTGGATGTTGATCGATTTCTAGTTTGATCATTATAAGCATCCAGTGTGATTGCACAACATTGAATCCTCTTCCCAAGTGTGGGACTTGTAAAATGGAAGAGGAATCTCTAGATTAGAGGCTGGTTCCTCAACTCCTCCGATCGCCTAATTCACTTGTACAATTGCAAAGGTTTAAACTCCTAAATCTATTCTAAATTCCAAGGAGACAAAGATAGAGAATGCAAAAAGAAAGAACGATGCTAATAGGTGATGCACCAAAGGAGTTGAGACACACGATGCTTTGCATGAAATACACAATCCACAAGGAAACACATCACAAAACATGCACAAATGCTCAAAATGTAATGAAAGATCAAGAAAGCAATGATAATATATGGAAGGATTGAGGGATTTTAATCACAGAACATATATCAACATCTTAGATCCAATACAGTACATTACAGTGATCCAGAGGCAAGAAAAGGTGCTGCATTACATGGAAAGGTAAAATTTCTTCACAAATTCTGCCAAGGAGGAAGAAAAAGGAAGTTGCAGAGCTGAAAAAGTGTCTCTCCTTTGCAAAATGAACTCATCCTGGCTTTTACAATGCAAACCACGACCCTAGGAGAGAGAAACGTGGGAAAACATGCAAGGGGTTCAACCATTGACCAAAATGCCATCAAAACAACATGGGCACCCTGACAGACCCATTCCCTGACATTTTTAACCATGCTGGGAGAGAATGCGAGCCATTCTTCATTAAAAACGGTGGTTGAAACGTCATTTATGTCCATGACCACGTGCCAAAGGCGTTTCTTGATTTTCTCTCTCCAAACTCCATCAAAATGCAAAAATGACCGCGGAATCTTGTAGAGAATTTTACCAGCTTTCCATTGATATAAAGAACGTGAAAACCGAGCTCTGGATCGAAAGATATGGCGATTTGAAGTTTTAGGGCAAAACAGGGCCAAATCGGGTCGGTGGGATTTTTTTGAATTTTTACCTTTTTGGTCATTTGGAAATTTTTTCAAAATTTCCCGCCTCGCCAGTCCAGGTGCCACGTGGCAAAATTTTATTGGGCGCGGGCCCCTTCCCGCTCCATTTTTCTTTGTTTTAGCCTTTGAAAGATTTTCCAAAATTTCCCCACCGTGCCAACGAGCTGGGACACGTGTCACACTCGATTGGGCGCAGCGCTTTCTCTTATGAATTTTCCGTGGGCCGTTTGATGATATTTGACCTGGACACGTGGCAAAACCCCATTGGGTGCGGGTTTGCCACTTCAAAATTTCCTCGCGGGCTTGCTCAATTTTTGCCCCACCTGGACACGTGGCGAGATTCTATTGGCTCGCAATAAGGGGGTGGGTTTTCCTTGAGAAACTTTTCCAAATATTCCCGTGCTCGCCCTCCAATACACGTGGCGTGACATGATTGATCGCGGGACCTCCGTAAGCATTTTAACTTTTGTGCCAATGCCTTGAGAAAAATTCCCAATTTCCACCCGCGCTCCGCCAGTCCGAGTCTCCTTGGACACGTGGCATGTTTCTATTGGCCACGGGGCCATCCTTCAAAATTTCTTCTTGCACCAACACTTAGTCGATTTTTCCAACTTTCTCCCCTGGGCACGTGGCGGCAAATGATTGGTCGGCGGGCCCGCTGGGAAAATTCTTCCTTTTGAAACCTTCGCCAAAACACTTGGTAAAAACCAAGTTCTCCTTTGACCCCGCCACTTTCTTGGACACGTGGCGTTTTCTCATTGGCTCAGCAGCCTTTCGGAAAATTTCCCACAAAAACTCCGCCGAGCCATAACTTGAAAAATACATGGAGTTATGAGGAAAACTTTACCTTTCTGGAAAGTTGAGAAAGAGCTCTATCCAATGGTGTCATTTCCAAGGTTTTGAGTTCCTGAAAAGCAAAATTTTGTGACTGAGGCACAATAGAGGGAAGAACCAGAGGAGTTAGCCACAAAATGAGCAGGGGGCACATTTTGGATAACAATTTTGGCGACTCAGAGGGGTCATCTGCCTGCTGGATGAAGTTACCAGTTGCCTGAAGCATCCATTGGGCATGGAGTCATGAGTTGTAGCCTGCAAACTGATATGAACTTTGAAAACCTCCTCTCTGAGCCACTTGGAAACCCACTGAAATGGACTGTGCAAGAGCAAAACCAGCACCACAAAAACTATGTACAAAACTAAAGGTCATACATGCTCCAAAATGGAACATGCAGAGTGTGCACAAGCACTTCTTTTACTGAAAGCAAAACTACCTATCCTACTCTAACTGGAAGCAAAAGTGGGCTAAACAAACCCTGCAACTGGTTGGGAGAAATAGCTTCCCTTTCTCAAAAGTTGCAACCATGCAACTGATTTGGCACTGAACATGGATGATTGGATGAGTGAAAATCAACAAGAAGTGGTCTTCTACCCAAATCATCAAGGTGTCAATCTGAAAACAAATCCAATACCTCTTTTAGTTGCTTTGCATTTGGATTGAAAAGGTATGACAAACTGATCCTTGGTACTTTGTAGCTCACCCTCATGCTTAGAAGCAAGCATGACTGGTTATGACTTCTCCTTTGACTCCAATGAAGTCAAATACCTTATTGGGCAAGGTATGATCCGTTTGATATGCCCATAGCTCGATTTTCAACTCCAAAATGGATTCTTGTCGTAGACCTTCTTGGGTGGGTGATGTGGAAGCAATGGTAGGACTTTTCTCGCCTTTCTCTTCCTTCATGGCAACATGGAACTCTTCTATAGTGTGCAACTCCTCGTTATTGATTGCAACATCCAATGAAGTTGCTTTTGCATTGTTGTTACTACTGCAATACATTGTTGGCTTTGGAGCTCCTCCATTGTAGCTTTTGGAAGATCAAATTCTTCCAGCTTTGATTCAAGAGGCATGTTGCAAACTGTAGGTCGTTGTCCTTGAACTCTTACGTCCATGGCAGCAAGTTCTTGTTGTTGGAGAACAAATGGTGAAGAAGGAAACATGGTAATTTCAGCTAGCTCTTCATCTAAACATTCTTCTCGGTCGATGGCAAATCAAACTCTTGAATGTCTTGTTGCGCAGAAAGTCTCTCCCTCTTGTATGGTGGCCTCCAAGTTTGCATTTTCTTCACCTGTATAACTTCATTTTCAAACATGAAACTTGTCAATCCAAACTCATCCCAAAAATCAGATTGTTGGAGAGATGAAGTGGGAGAGAAGCATGAAATTTCTTGTGCCTTTTGCTCACAATTTGGACCTGTTTTGTTCACCTCCATAATGACTTCATTAATCAAATCAGCCCCTTCAAATGAAAGCAAAAATGTATCAATAATGCTTCCTTCTTCTACTTTGTTGTAAAACTGACTTGACCTCATCCATTTGCTCCTCAAATATGGTGTTTTGAGATGGTTTTCCTTCCTTCTCAATGGCTGATTTTGCAGTGCAAACTGGATCAACATTTTCTTTGGGCAAAGTGCCAACATGGACACCCAACTCATCACCAACAAACTGCTGTTTTTCTCGCTTCACTGCTGTTATAAAATCAGCCTTGTTTTCCACTTGTTCTCCAACTTCAACATCCTCTATTGGTTTCACCATCAAGGGGATTTTTGTAATCCTGAATTTAAGAGCCCAACTCTTCAGACTTTGAATTTCTTCATCCTTGTTTGGCTCTTCTTTCTGCTGCTTGTTTTCCTTGATTGGCATTCTGATTTTTATCCTTCCAACATGGATTTGGGAATGCAAGAGGAGAAGTGTATTGTAACTCAATTGATTTTACAATTTTTGTGGTGGTGGAGGTAGGAACTCTTGTTTCTTTAGAGGAATGGCTGTTTGGAAGGGAAAAGGACAGGAAGAATTGAGATGGGGTGGAAGACTAGGGAATGGAGAAATGGATTCAACACTTGGGACAACAGATGGAGAGTTTAAAATTTGACACTGCTGAGATAAAATAGATTGGGAAAGAGGGAGAGAAAAGGCATGAGATGGTGTGCTTACCTATTGACAAGGTTGTTGAATACTCCTCTCATACAACTTTATTTTTTCAGTCCACTTTGCAAGCAATGGTAGTGTTGTAATCATGAAGTCTAGCTTCTCTTGAGGGTCAGTAATGCCTTGGAAAAGGTCCCACCCATAGAAAAGGTGCTCTACAACCGATTCTAAATGCTTTCATTTGTGCTTGAGCCCTGGATTGCACCATGTTTACCTCCATCTTTTGGATTTGTTCCAGCAGATCTGCATTTTCTTCTTGACTCGCCCTCACAACCAAAGATACCCTTGTGCTTGACATGCTTCATATCCAAACCGACTTTGCACTACCGCTCATATGGGTAGACATGTTGATTTTGAATTTGATCAAAATGTTGAATTGGAGGATTTGTAAAACATGTTGGAGGTGTGATATACTCTTGTTGTAAATGTGAATTCCATGATGGAAATGAAGTCATGATTGCACAACTTCATGGAATGGAAAAGAATGAAAATGATGGAAAGAAGAATGAATGGAAATGAATGGAAAACAGTGTCCGCAACTTAAAGAATGAGTTGTTTACTAGATGGGGTCGCGGATGTGCTTTTGAAAGTGCCTCCAAAGGTCAATCTTTAACATGAACACACCAACATGTCAAAGATAAAGTGGAAGACCTCTAAGGTCCCACCGGGCGTGCCAAAACTGTTGTTGCAAATCAGCAGCACCCCTTGATGTTGATCAGATTTCTAGTTTGATCATTCTAAGCATCCAATGTGATTGCACAACATTGAATCCTCTTCCCAAGTGTGGGACTTGTAAAATGGAAGAGGAATCTCTAGATTAGAGGCTAGTTCCTCAACTCCTCTGATCAGCTAATTCACTTGTACAATTGCAGAGGTTTAAACTCCTAAATCTACTCTAAATTCCAAGGAGACAGAGATAGAGAATGCAAAAAGAAAGAACTAATGCTAATAGGTGATGCACCAAAGGAGTTGTAGACACCTGATGCTGCATGAAATACACAATCCACAAGGAAACATAGCACAAAACATGCACAAATGCTCAAAATGTAATGAAAGATCAAGAAAGCAATGATAAATATATGAAAGGATTGAGGGATTTTAATCACAAAACATATATCAACATCTTAGATCCAATACAGTACATTACAGTGATCCAGAGGCAAGAAAAGGTGTTGCATTACATGGAAAGGTAAAATTTCTTCACAAATTCTGCCAAGGAGGAAGAAAAAGGAAGTTGCAGAGCTGAAAAAGTGTCTCCCCTTTGCAAAATGAACTCATCCTGGCTTTTACAGTGCAAACCACGACCCCAGGAGAGAGAAACGCAGGAAAACGTGCAAGGGGTTCAACCATTGACCAAAATGCCATTAGAACAACATGGGCGCCCGACAGCACCCATTCCCTGACATTTTTAACCATGTTGGGAGAGAATGCGAGCCATTCTTCATTAAAAACGGTGGTTGAAACGTCATTTTTGTCCATGACCATGTGCCAAAGGCGTTTATTGATTTTATCTCTCCAAACTCCACCAAAATGCAAAAATGACCCCAGAATCTTGTAGAGAATTTTACCAGCTTTCCATTGATATAAAGAACGCGAAAAACCGAGCTCTGGATCAAAAGATATGGCGATTTGAAGTTTTAGGGCAAAACAGGGCCAAATCGGGTCGGTGGGAATTTTTTTGAATTTTTACCTTTTTGGTCATTTGGAAATTTTTTCAAAATTTCCCGTGCCCCGCCAGTCCAGGTGCCATGTGGCAAAATTTTATTGGGTGCGGGCCCCTTCCCGCTCCATTTTTCTTTGTTTTAGCCTTTGGAAGATTTTCCAAAGTTTCTCCACCGTGCTTTGACAAGCCGACGTGTCACGCTCTGATTAGCGCGCTGCCCTTTCTCTTCTGAATTTTCCGCGGGCCGTTTGATGATATTTGACCTGGACACGTGGCAAAACCCCATTGGGTGCGGGTTTGCCACTTCAAAATTTCCTCGCGGGCTTGCTCTGAATTTTTGCCCCACCTGGACACGTGGCGAGATTCTATTGGCTCGCAATAAGGGGGCGGGTTTTCCCTTCTGAATTTTCCTTTATTTTCACCTTGGGAAACTTTTCCAAATATTCCCCGTGCTCCGCCCTCCCGGTACACGTGGCGTGACATGATTGATCGCGGGACCTCCGCAAGCTTTTTAACTTTTGTGCCAATGCTTTGGGAAAAATTCCCAATTTCCACCCGCGCTCCGCTGGTCCGAGTCTCCTTGGACACTTGACATGTTTCTATTGGTCGCGGGGCCATCCTTCAAAAATTTCTTCTTGCACCAACACTTAGTCGATTTTTCCAACTTTCTCCTCTGGGCACGTGGCAACAAATGATTGGTCGGCGGGCCCGCGGAAAAATTCTTCCTTTTGAAACCTTCACCAAAACACTTGGTAAGAAACCAAGTTCTCCTCCAACCCCGCCACTTTCTTGGACACGTGGCGCGTTCTCATTGGTGCGGGCCTTTCAGTGGAAAATTTCCCACAAAAACTCCGTCGAGCCATAACTTGGAAAATACATGGAGTTAGGAGGAAAACTTTACCTTTCTGGAAAGCCGAGAAAGAGCTCTATCCAATGGTGTCATTTCCAGAAGGTTTTGAGTGCCTGAAAAGCAAATTTTTTTGACTGAGGCACAATAGAGGGAAGAACCAGAGGAGTTAGCCACAAAATGAGTAGGGGGCACATTTTGGATAACAATACTATAATATCCGTTGAGATTGCATTGTGGTTTTAATGGTGTTCTATATCTCTCATATCTAGGTTACAGTAGTATCCTTGGAAATTACATTGTGGTTTTAATATTGTTCCATATTTCTCATATCGTCTCCTTACCTACATAGCTTGAGTGAGGATTTTTATGAAAATATTTTGAGACACTAACTTTTGAAAGAATAATACATGAAATCATATGTTTTTTTGCTAGATGTGTCCCGCATTTTGTAGTTATGTATCTATTTTTAGTAGAAATATTTCAAACATGCTACTATTGCTATTGCCCATGAGCCTCTGTTGTCCTTATTTGAATAAAAATATTTATTGCATCAAAGACACACCGACGCAAATTGTTTAATGGTAGATAATATTAATTTCTTACTTTGGGGTTTACTTTGTTCGGTTATATGTAAGTGCCTTTGTTTTCAATTTTAGGTGGTGGTTTCTTAACCTTAAAAATCAACTCCAAATGTTTTTAAAATTTCAATTACATCAATAGGCATTATATAATGGAAGCCACGGTGTTGGTGAGGTTTATAATTTCAATGCATAAACATTTGATTACTACATTAAATTTGATGCTCATTTGACTATCATAAGGTAATTTCAATTTTGAATTATACATCCTTTTGAAAAGAAGAAGCTTTGTCTTTTTTTCTTTGAGAATTAAAATGAAAAATTGTAATATACGATCGAGTTTGGAACCCATTTTATTGTCCCAAAAAATTTAAGGTGATAGGGCTATAATCAATATAATATATGTAAAATCCAAGATAAGAACCTTGAAATTGATACCTATTATATTAACATTTTTCAAATGGATATAGGGGGGTAATCCCCCCACACCTCCCTTATGGAAGCAAGCTACAAACTGCGCTGCAAAGGGACCCAAAATTTTAAATTTGCTGTCACATATCTAACAATCTCCACCTTGAAGTAGCAAATCTGCTTGATATCTTACACGACCAACTCATCACATTTTATGCAAGCCAAGAGAATCCAAACACCATTTTAGCTTCTCTAATCATATTGGTTTTGTGAACATATCAGCACAAATTTTTGTGGTGTGGTACCGCAATATCCATTGAGATTTCATTGTGGTTTTAACGGTGTTCTATATCTCTCATATCTAGGTTCTGTAGTATCCTTGGAAATTACATTGTGGTTTTAATATTGTTCCATATTTCTCATATCATCTCCTTACCCGCATAGCTTGAGTGAAGATTTTTATGAAAAGATTTTGAGACACTAACTTTTGGAAGAATAATGCATTAAATCATATGTTTTTTGTTGGATGTCTCGTAATTTGCGCTTATGTATATGTTTTTAGTAGAAAAATTTCAAACATGATACTATTGCTATTGCCCATGAGCCCGTGTTGTCCTTATTTGAATAACAAGATTTATTGCATCAAAGACACCGATTGCAAATTGTTTGATGGTAGATAATATTAATTTCCAGCTAGGGTTTATTTTGTTTGGCTATATGTAAGTGCCTCTGTTTTCAATTTTAGGTGGTGTTTCTCAACCTTAAAAATCAACTCCAATTATTTTTAAAATTTCAATTACATTAATAGGCATTATATAATGGAAGCCATGGTGTTGGTGGGGTTTATAATTTCAATGCACAAACATTTGATTACTATATTAAATTTGATGCTCATTTGACTATCATAAGGTAATTTCAATTTTTAATTCTACATCCTTTTGAAAAAAAGAAGCTTTGTCTTTTTCTTTGAGAAACTCAACTAAGTCAAGGAGTTCATCTTCCCTCATTTCCAAGCATCCAAAGATCCCAATTCATTGTCTTAGCAAGAGAAAAATCATCCCCAATCATTGTTAGAGTGGTTCAAGTTGCCAAAATAATTGCATCCATATAGATATCACATGCTTTAGGTGATGCATTATGTTTGCTTTGAGGCCTCTTTATAGTAGTACTTAGACATATGTAGTACATGCATTACATTTCAACCCAAACGCCAATATTTTTGTAGAGTTTCCCACACATGGTTAGGGTTTGAGTTCGATTTAGATTATTTGGATGGTTTCGCAACTATGTGACATTTAGGGTTTGATAGTGACATACATTTCTAGGAAATCGAAGGGCACCAAAATTTATAGAGTCATACTCGAGCAGGTCAAAACCATACAACAGGTCAAGATCATACAAACGTTCATGGAAAAATTGTATAGTTATGTATTAAACCACTTTCCAAATTATAATATCAATAACAAAACATATTCATGTTCATTACTCCCGATTTCTCAGATCTTTGTACCTAGATTCCTCACGTATCACATTTTACGACTAAGTGCATCTAACCTCTTGTGTTTTTGAGCTTATAACATATCATTATCACTAGTTACAAGTATTAATGCATTGTTCTAATATTGCATAATTAATGTTGGAAGTTAATTAATCAGAAAAACCCCTTGTAACAAACTTTACATCTTCTTGTAGTGCATTCAAATAATTATTAATTTAATTAGGGTGTAAACATTTGGTGAAGTTGACCGTTGAATTGAATATTTTTGCTCAAACCCTAATTGGGTAAGTGCACCAATCTGGGGGGGCAAAAAGTGGACAAAAATAAAAATGAACGAAACACGACCGTGTTTAGCAATAACGTGACCGCGTTATGTTTTCCTAGGCTCGGGAATTCATGAACCTAAAACACGTATGTATTTCTAGTGCTATGAAACTCGTACGCATTTTGAGCTATATGAAGTTTAGGAGGTCCCGAAGGAGCAATATTTACAAAAATAAATGCTAAGTATAAGATTTCTTTTATTTCTTAAATCTTATAATTTAAATGTATTTTAGTTAATATAAAAAGTTAGGGTCACTCTGCACCTGATGGAAATGGTCCCGTAGCTCTGATAATTATAATCTAGAAGATAGTTTTTCAAAATCTAATCTCATTTTCAGAATTTCAGCAATGACCTAAAACTTTCAGGCCATATATATTGTAGTTAGTCTTTGTTTTGTGAAAACATATAGTTGTTTTGTATATTTTTGATCTTCTAGAATGGATTTTGGCCCTACCACTACTTGAATTGGTACTAATTTTGAAATTTGGTCCATAATTCACTCTAGTGACTACGAATCAGCTCTATGATGCTTGTCTACTACATACTAAAATGAGATCCTCACTTTGTAGATAGAGGATTGCTCCTTGAATGGAATTCCTCTCCTATGGGGAAAATGATGTGATTGTAATGTGCCTCCTCCTTAAGGTTTGATCACACTACTAGGTGTTGAATGAGTTTTTACAAATAGTACCAAGTGAATTCAAATGATTGCTCATTCTTAGAAACACGGTGCTCCGTATAAATATCATTCCTTCACCTTTTTTCTCTAAAATAATCCTTTCATGGATTAAAATTCAAGATTCTCATACGTGTCTTTTCTCATATGTATCTCATGGAGATAGACAATGCCTTAATACTTCACACATGAATGTACTTGGATACCTCGGTGGCATGACTAGCTCATTTTAGCTCATTCTTTGAGAGATTTGGGTACAATGACAGAGTCAAGATATGATTATCATCAAAGGGTAGGGTTTAGAAATGAGGGTTAAGGGTTTATGATTCAGGGTGTAAAGTTTAGGGTTAAGGGTTTAGGGTTGATGTTTGATGGTTTAAGGTTTAGGGCTCAGGGTTTAGGGTTTAGGGTTTAGGGTTTAGGGCTCAAGGTTTAGGGTTGAGGATTTAGGGTTTAGGGTTTAAGGGTCGGGGTTCAAGGTTTAGGGCAAATGGTTTAGGGTTTAAGGATTAGGGTTTAGGGTTTAGGGTTTAAGGCTTAGGATTTAGGGTTTAAGGCTTAGGATTTAGGCTCACCCATTCATTCACTGTAATGTTTTGTGGCTTACCCATTCTTATTATTATTGACAGAGAGTATTCAACTAAAAATGGCTCATCTGCTTCATATGAAGAACATTCAAAGGGAGTCATCACATTTTGATGCCTTTCATATGTTGATATTTTTGAGGAAAATTTCAGATATCCAAGAACAATTGGGTACAAAGAAATGCTACCAAATATATCTATCTTCTTTTTCCCATCGCATGGGAACTATTTTACTCGTTGTAATGTTTTGTGTCTTACCCATTCTTATTAGTATTGACAGAGAGTATTCAACTGAAAATGGTTCATCTGCTTCATAGGAAGAACATTTAAAGAGAGTCATCACAATTTGATGTCTTTCATTTGTTGATATTTTGAAGGAGGGAAATGCCAGATATCCAAGAAAAATTTGGTACAAAGAAATGTTTTTGACACTCTTTTGAATAATTCTTTTAGTTGCAAGCTATCGGAACGAAGGTTTTATTCGAAGAACAAAGCTTGATATGTCCAATGCTTTGTGTGTAAGCTACAATTTGAGAGGATTTCTGAGGTTCAATTTTATTTTCCAAGATGCATTACTCCAATGTTTGAAAATGTTTCTCCAGATGTAACGACATTCTGATTCAGACACTTAATGATTCCTGAATGTCCAATCCTACCACAGACCCCAGTAGTCCTTGATCCTTGGATATAAGGAGACACCGTTACTTGGCTTCCATTTATAACGATAGAGATATTTGTAAATTCGTGTTATGACCTCTAAATCTATATGAATTTCAAGTTGTTTGGAAATCACATCACACCCTTCACTAGGCTTGATGACTACCCCTATCTTTTTAAGGCATTTTTGAAAGCATCCATGGGTTTATCATAGAAGGAATTATAAATGAATGGAAGGTCACTAAGTCGTAGGCCAGCTGACTCCCATTCAGAACTAAACAAGAAAGATTTACTAGGTGATTGATAACCCCTTTGTGTTCTTAGTCATTCCCTTGTTGTTATGCTTATTTTGAACACTTCAGAAGTTTTGTCAAATTTTATATCCATTCCAGTAGTAGAAGAGCTTTCTCTTTCTCTAGAGGAGAGGATACTGCAGACAAATTTGGTTTTGATCCTACACCTCCGCATTGGTATATTATCTATGTTTCTTCCATTTCCTTTGAGATTAATTTTTGTGTTGCGATGGTTATTTTTTCCAACTTCCAATGGGTCATCCTGGTTTGTATAATACCATACATGGAAATATGAGAAATGTGAAATTTGTTTCAAAGTGAAGAAATTGACATTCAAGAGCACAAGTATATGTGGGGAGAAATAGGTTTGGCAGAGATGTGTAATATGCATTGCAAGGCACAAGGTAGATGTCATATCCATTTAGTTACTTGTCCCACCTCTCATAAACAAGGTAGTTGTACAAGTAGACTCAATGATGGTTCTAGGCACGAGACTAGGAAATATGGTCCTAATATTGATATTCAAAAAGATGAACTCACTCATGAGACCTACTGGAAATATATGAGGTTTAGGGGTTAGAGCTTAGGGCTTTGGATTTAATGTTTAGGGTTTAGGGCTCAGGGCTCAGGGTTCAAGGTTTAGGGTTTATAGTTTAGGGTTAATGGTTTAGGGTTTATTATTTTGGTTTTAGGGTTTAGGTTTATAGTTTAGGTTTTAGGTCTCAGGGTTGAGGGTTGAGGGATAAGGGTTTGAGTCGCAGAGTTCAGGGTTTAGGGTTTAGTGTTTAGGGCTCATGTTTTAGGGTTCAAGGTTTAGGGTTTATGCTTTAAGGGCCATGGTTTAGGGTTTAGCATTTAGGTCTCATGGTTTAGGTTTTAGGGTTTAGGGTTTAGAATTTAGGGCTTAAAGTTTAGAGTTTATGGTTTAGGGCTCAAGGTTTAGGGTTTAGGGTTTAGGGTTTAGGGTACATGGTTTAGGGTTTAGGTTTTAGGGCTCATGGATCATGGTGTAGGGTTCAAGGCTTAGGGTTTAGGGTTCATAGTTCAAGGTTAATGGCTCAAGGTTTGAGGTTCAAAGTTACAGGGTTTAAGGGTTAGGGGTTAGAGCTTAGTGCTATGGATTTAATGTTTAGGGTTTAGGGCTTAGGGCTCAGGGTTCAAGGTTTAGGGTTTAGGGTTTAGGGTTCATGATTTAGTGTTCAGGGTTGAGGGTTTATTATTTTGGTTTTAGGGTTTAGGGTTTAGGTCTCGGGGTTAAAGGTTCAAGGTTTAGGGTTTAGGGTTTATGATTTAGTGTTTAGGGTTGAGGTTTATTATTTGGTTTTAGGGTTTAGGTATCAGGGTTAAGGGTTAAGGGTTTAGGTCGCATAGTTCAAGGTTTAGGGTTTAGTGTTTAGGATTCAGGGCTTAGGTTTTAGGGTTTAGGGCTTAGGTTTTAGGGTTTAAGATTTAGTGTTTAGGGTTTAAGGTTTAGGTGTTAGGGTTTAGGATTTAGTTTTTAGGGCTTAGGGTTTAGGTTTTAGCATTTAAGGCTCATGGTTCATGGTTTAGGGCTTAAGGCTTAGGGCTTAAGGCTCATGGTTAGGGTTTAGGGCTCACGGGTAAGGGTTGAGTGTTTAAGGTTTAGGGTTTAGGGCTTAGGGTTTAGGGTTTTATGGATCATGGTTCAGGGTTTAGGGTTTACATTTAGGGCCTCGGGTTTAGGGTTTTTATTGTAGAATTTTAATGCTAAAGATTTTATCTTTGAATGCTTGAAATCTTGAAAATTACCTATGTATTGACCATATTATATTATAAAAACTATCTCCTAAACCATGACTCATGGAGCTATGAGACTAGTTCCATAAGGTGCAGAGTGACCCTAATTTCTTAAATTTACCAAAATAAATTTAAAGTATAATTTTTATACTTAAACATTTATTTTTGTAAATATAAGCATGCCAAAAACATATATAATGTTCATACTATGAAGAACGCATACGCGTTTTATGTTTTTACTTTTTGTAGGCCATGCCTCAAGACTTGGATTGGGTTTAGATCCCCAACCCTGAGGCATGGACCTGCACAAATACAACAAAAAACGTGTTTTTGCAGGAAAATGCAAAAATGCCACTTCTACCATGATAAATCAACATAAAACGATTGATTCGTTTAAAAAATTATACCACAACGTAGAGCAAAGTTTCTTCTTTCTAAAAATATAAATTTTCAAATGTTTTGATTAATATAAGGTTTCCATATTATTTATTTTCTAACTATGCATTTTTATAGCTATTTTTTGAAGTTTAAACATGTCTATATTTCGTCGTGTATCTTTTTTTTGGCTCATTGAAATTGAAAAAAATATACTAGCCCAAACTAGGCCTAATTCTATACATATTCAAAAAAAAAATCTAATTTTCGATATTTTTGAGGTAGTTAGGGGGGGCACGGTTGAACTCCATGATGTTTTCAAATTTAAAATTCATATTCTAGAAAAATCATTAAAAAAATAAAAAAATTGGAATCTAATCTAGATGCTCCTAGTTATCTTTCTACCAAATGGTTTTCAAAAATACTAAATGGTGCTCAAAATGGTGGCGGGCACGAAAATGACTCTATTATGTTTTTAACAAAAACAGAGCACATGTAGGTATTTTAGTGATTTGACCCACTTAAATTTATCCATTTTCAATAAAATTTTATATCTTAGAAATTAGACTCAAAATTCTATGATTCATGTTTATACAACATCTTCCAATTTTGAGTGTAACTATTTCAAAAAACTCGTACAAGTTGAAGTTTTTTGTTTTTCAGAAAAATGTGTCCACTTAAGATCCCCTTTTGGCCCCCGGATTGGTGCACTTACCCAATTTCCTAGGGCTTCTTTATTTCTTGTTTAAAATCACCTTTTTCTGTTAGCATTGTATTTCTATTTTATATCATCATGGTCAACCCTAAACTCTTTTATAAGCTCTTATTTAGGCCTAAGGGCTCTCACTTTTACCCTAGTATGAGATAATATCTCTCTAGTCGTATGTGCCCATGTTTTGTGTAAAAAAGGGTACCCCTATATTGATGCCCCTTATGTTGGTACACATCGTGACACTATGGTCCCTACTATTATCTCCTATTCTACTACTAAGATATTTGCTAATTTTGTTTTCGCTATTATCACTAAGCATGTACAAGGTAAAGACCCTAATACTGACTCTAAAAATCATTCTCATGACCTTATCAAGGATGAGGCACAACATCTTACATGTTTCTTATAAGAGAATCCCACTAATATTGATAATCTTCTATTGAAAGGAACGAAAACCGATCGTACTTTCAAGGCAAGAACAGATTCTAATTAAACACCACGATCAATAAGATGAAAACAATTAATTCGAATAGCTTTACATAAAACCTTTGCAAACAAATGAGCAAAGTAATATCATATATTATTATGAAAGTCAATGCATACATTGAGAATGGGCCTTGCTTAAATAGGTAAGGAATAACAATCTAAGAACCAGTCGAGGTCCTATATCAAGCCATAAATCAAAAAAATAACTAGTCATCAAAGAACTAGTCAAGACTATAGACACCCTAATTTCACATTTATCATAAATCAATTAATTCCCCTTCCTCATTTCCCACAAAATGCACTTCAATTAATCAAATATAATTTCATTAATTATTTAATTCAAAATCTAAAAATAATCCAATCCTCACCACATGTCATTATTCTCCATGTTTTTCTACTATTGAATTAAAAATTCAAATTTAAATCCTTACCCACCCTTTGTGGTCCCCACTCACATAAAATCCTCCACTTATGAATCAAAAATATAATTTAAATCTTTACCTCTTCTTCGTGGCCCCCACTCATCCGATTTTGCCCACATTTTCATACACTCACCTAATCTTGCCCACATTTTCAAACCACTCACCTAATCTTGCCCACATTTTCAAACCATGATTACTTAAATTACTCTAAGTTAATCACTCCCCATGCTATAAATATAACCTTACCCTCCCTCTAAACACATGGAAAATAAGCTTGAATGTCATATCTAAGTTCTTGCATCCTTTAAGCAAAGAACATCCTTTTGCCTCGTCTTAATGCCCAAATAGCCTCATAATCCTTTTTCCCATTTGGTGCAAGGTAAGAGGATCATTGTTGCGGGAAGGTCTTGTTCTGCTTGAAGAAAAACACCTACATATCACACAATCGGGCTCACCCAAGTTTCCTAGCCCATTATGAGGTTTGCTACTGAACGCAAATGAGGAGGTATGATTATTGATATTTTACTTTCTTATTAGTAGTGTATTTTTCCTAGCTTACATTCTGGCACGCCCGGTTACTTTCGATCTGTTACCATTAATTTCTCAATTAGTGGTTTTATCTATTATTTATTTATTATTGTTCGTTATTATTTCTTTTTCTATTCCTTATGGCCTTCTTTGGTTAACCTTCACGCTTTGGGTAGTGTTTTTGTTGTGTGGTGTTTTATATTGTATATGCAGGTTATAACAACAATAAAACTATGAAGCTCATCCTGTCTTTGATCTTCTCGGTGCTTAGTGTTTAGTTCCTAATTTTGATTTTTCTATTCACTCGTAATTTATAGAAACACATGAACTAGTCATTAGTTTATCATCTTACTGTCATGGGACAACCAATCTAGAAAATACATTTATTTATTTACTTTTGCTAAAATAACTACTTTGTAGGAAGTTAATCATTTTTTTTTTCTTTTATTTTAGTCAATCATTTTGTGATCTAACTTTTTCTTTCTGTTTATTGTTCTTTTTTAACCTTGCATTGCCAAAACTTTAGCTTCTCGGGTGAAGTACATAATTCAAAAAAAAAAAACAGCCTCCCGGACGTTTTTTCACGTTCAAAATTTTCATTTAGAGTCTTCTACCGTAGCCCATCTTCCTAAACCATAACTTTTGCTCCCGACTCGGAATGACTTCATTTTTTTAACGGAAGGTATCGAAAAGATCTATGTAATGAAAAAATAATTTTTATATTTATACTTACGTAAAAAAATTTGGTTTCATTTCTTCTAACACCTGTCTTTTTAACCAAAAACAACAAAATTATAGTTTTATTTTTTTATTTCACGTAACAACCTCACACGTATGCTCTTTCCTCGCACTTCAAAAGTGATCTTGGAAATCAGAAACGTGAGGCCATCCGGGCTCTGCAAAACAATTTTTAATTTTTTAAAATTTTTTGCCTGACATTTCAATTTTCCACGAACACTTCTAGGTAACGTTTTCACACTCTTCTTTCATCGTTTTTCTTTTTTGTGAAAATAATCATTATTGTTATTTCACAATCATAATTAATTGCAATAATTATTAACATTTAAATAATATAAAAAATTCATTTCAATTGTATCCGCGTATGCTCTTTTCTTGCACCTTCGAGTGATCTGGAAAATCAGAAACGGTCACAATTTTTTAGTTTCTTGTTCTAACATTGTAAGATCCTCTAGCTTTGTTTTCCAACTGTCATTTCAATAATTATTTTCTTTTATCATATTATTAATATTTGTTTGGTCGTTGGTTGTGTATGCTCTTTTCCTGCACCTTCGAGCGATCTAGAAAATCAAAAACAACCATGATCACTTTTCTAACATTTCGTTTGTAGGATAACTACTAATTTGTTTTCTGTAGAACCATGTTGCTAGAATATTGTTAAAAATAAAAACAACAAAAACAACAAAAATCTCACAAAAATACCACCATTCAAAGAAAATTACTTAAAAAAATACGCTCAGGTACGCAATTATTTTCTACTAGTGATTTATTTCAAGTTGGAAAGAACCTTGCATTTAATCACTTTATCATTTTGTTTTTACACGTAGACGAGGTGGATTTCATCACCACCAAAGCTACACCGGTGACGTGGACTTGACTACCATGCACCAACAACATTTGCATCTACATTGCAATTTGAGACCTAGTCTCATCACAACGTTCGGTATTTATCTCACCCTTGCTCTTCACTTACAGGTAATGTTGTCATGCGCAGCATGCGAGTTACGCCTAAATAGTTGTGAATAACGAAACTTGAGTATCGTCCCCGTAAATCTTCAGGGAGTTATAAGGACACTATACACATTCATCCCTCCATCACCTTCCACCTTTTCACAAAACATGTTCGACATGGTGATTCACTCCAAACAGTGCAGTAAGAATTGGTGAGTCTCCTTCATAGCTCTAAGGGTTTCCCGTACAATTTTATCCCCGCATGCACTTAGGTATATCATGACTAGGGTATATCGGAGGAAGCATCTTCTTGGAGTAAAAGAGCTCGCATCCACCATTTCACAAAGATACTTGTATGATTGCATGAAACAATGATCATTCATGAAGAAGTTACCTCATAAGCCAAAACAATTGAATCCACACGATTGCTTGCTGTTTGAAAACAAAATAGTTTAGCATTGTTTTATCATAAAACTTTGTTAATATCAATGTGTTCATTGTAAAAGTTCAGACCCTAGTTGTGTTAAAAAAATCAGTTCTCGACCAATTCAATACCAAGCGAAAACATCCAAACAATCCAACAACACAGACCAAAACATCACACCAATTTCATTAGCTTGCTTCATCCAACAATACATCTGCCATAGCTTGTCTTTGGCTATATCCAATTGATATTGAGTGACTAGCATTCACTCCCCATATCGTCAATTGTCAAAACATCCTTCATAGCTTGTTTCCAACTATATCAAACTAATATTTGGTGACTTTTTTGAGTTCACTCATTATTCATCCACCATCGTGTTTATCCAAATCACAAATTTCACACAAATCCTTTCATAACTCATTTTGAGTTATATCACAACCATATCGCGATTAACCTATTCGGTACTCTTCCCGTCGATAGTCCGTAGATTGTTTAAGCCAAATCTATACAACGTGCAACAAATTCTCTAATAACTCGTCTCGAGTTACATCATCATCATATTGAGATAATTTGCTTGAGTTATTCTCCTTATCATCATCACGATCTTATTCAAGTTAAATCCAAAATAATCGAGTTCTAATTTCTTCACACCTATTCAAAATTCCTACCCACTTATTAGCTTAATCGGACACATTTCATTATGGTATTCACTCACAAATCACAATCATGAAAATGATAATGAAGAAGTCACACAACTAGATCTCACTAATGAAGAACAAGAATAAGTCAATAGGGTGATAGAACAAAACAAAAATTAATATCTCATTATGCATCCTAGCCATGGGGGCAAAACTACCTCCTGACTTCGGGACAGAAAATTTAAACAAACTCATCGACAACGATGAATCAAGTTATCAAAATGAAATACCAAACAATCCAAATGGTTCTTCGGCTGAAGAGTTATTCACTAAAATCGAAGACTTAACAAAGAAACTTGAGGAAGCAACGACTAGAGCTGAAATATTAAAAGACCTCAATCTAGATTCCAATATTTGCGACATATTTGATAAACCATCCCCTGCTTCTCCATTCACACAAGAATGGAAACTTATGAAAGACACCATTCAGGGATTACAAAAACAATCGAAACAATTCAACTTTGAAGAATCGTTTCCTTATCCATTTGATATAAAGATATCACAATTACCATTTACATCATCCTTTGAAATCCCTAAGTTTGATAAATACAAAAGCAAAGGTGACCTCGTGAACATGTCAAATAATTTTACATGCAATTTAAGGAAATTGCCTATCGAGGCACGTACCTTTTACGATTATTCCCCCAAAGTTTAGGAGGACATGCTTTAGACTAGTTTTTCCATCTGCCCAAAGGGTTGGTCACGACATTTACAGACTTATCGGAGAAATTTGTCAAATATTTTTCCTATAACATAGACTCAGAAATAACCATGCTTGATCTCTGCAACACTAGGCAAAGGCCAAATGAAAATTTTGCCTCCTTTTTACAACGATGGCACGGAATTGCAAGCCAATTTCCCTGCTCAGTACCCGAGAGACAACTAGTTAACATTTTTGTCCCTAATCTCAATGCCGAATTATCATTCCACATGTAAATGCATTGTCTGAATATTTTCGAAGAAGTCATCGAAAAGGGGACACAAATTGAAAAATATTCATTTCTAAGGGCTTCCTTAAAGCACCCTTTAGAAACCAACCTTATCGAGACACTCCTTAGAACCAAGACAAATCTAAATTCTTTAACTGAATCATAATATCATCAACGATGGCATTACCGATTCTGCCGCCATGTCCGAAATGTCTAAAACCACCCCACCAACACATTAAAATCTAAACAACCAATCATTATCCCTAGAAAGGAAGTTCTTTCTCGAGATCGATTTAAAGAGTTCGCTCCTCTCGGAGAAAGTCTATCTAGTGTCTTTTGTCATTTGAAAATGCTAATATGATTACATATCCCATTTGTCAGGACCCTTTGAAAAGGAAAACCAAACCAAATTGGTATAAAGACAACGAATACTGTGATTACCATCGCATAAAAGGGCACTCCACAGATCGATGCATGCAACTCCGCCATTACGTCCAAGACCTGATTGAACGTGGAGACATAGAAGTTGAAAATACTTTTGAGACAAAAACACCTAATGAAAAACTTCACATGTTCAAAAATCCGTTCCCTAACCATGATAACAATTCAAAAGATAAGGGTCAATCATCAAGAAATGTCGAGTATGACTTAGTCATCTCAACCATAGATTATGACCAAGACTTAGTGGCAACTATAAAGATCATAATTGATGAGCAATCACCACTAGACAAAAAAATGTGGGTCCCTACAACAAAAAAATCTTCCACTTTATCCTCGGCATCACCTCCTAATCCACCATCTAATTCCACCGCCAATTCCTCTCCATAACCTACGCCATCATTTAATATTGTCAAACAATTAGAGAAGACTCCCGCACAAATTTCAATAATGGAACTACTTAATTTTTCTCCCGCACCACAACGCATTCTTATGCAAACATTAAATATCGCTCATTTCCTTAAGGACATCAATTCACAACAATTACAGGCTTTAATTGCACATCTTACAGCCTCCCAATCCTATCTTATTTTTGGTCTCACGACCTTTGCTTAATCTCAACATCGCTAATAATCATTCTTTATATGTCGAGGGTTATGTAACTCATCGTAAAATCAAGTGCGTCTTAATCGACAATGGATCAACATTAAATATTTGTTCCATGAAACTTTTACGTTGTCTAGGTTATACTGAAAATGATTTACAAAACAATATCATAACCATTCGTGGGTATGATAATAGCAAAAGAAAGTCTGAAGGCATAATCACGTTGCCTCTCCAAGTTGGACCCATCACCTTAGACACGGTCTGTCATGTGGTAGATGTAGAAGGTTCATATAACATTCTCGTCAGCCGACCATGGATTCATGCCATGAAAGTCATCCCATCAACATTCCACCAATGCATTAAGTTTCCTCATTTGGACAAGGAATTTACATTACGTGCAGATCTCCAACCTTTTGAGTATTGTAGATTCCTCGAAGGACGGTATCGACATGATCACTATTGTCCATCAACAAATAAATATGATCCACCTCGCATAATCCTTAACGAAACACGCATTGATCCTGATACACTCCCTAATAATTATCCGAAACCATCATCTCATAACCAAAACACATTTTCCAATCCATTATCTTCCGCTAGTCAACCATCTTCCACCAGTCCTCCTCCCACTAATCAATCATCTTCTTCCATCAAGTTTCTTCTTCTAGAATAATTATTCTTCCACCACACCATCTTCTTCTTCACCTAGCCAATCTTCTTCATCCAACCGCACCTCCTCTATTAAAATACCCCCTCATGTGAATAACCAACCTTCATCCTTCAATCCACCCCCTTCGTCTTATAACCCATTCTCTTCATCTTTTAAGACTACCAAACTAACTTCCCTACCACATGAGGTACCTATTGGTCCCCCATCTCACACATTTAAAATCATTGTCATGGGATGCGGTAAATATCGATTTCAAAAGATGGTAGACTCTTTTTATATCACCAAATCCCCACAATATGGAAAACCTAACGATCCACATTTGAGAATTCGTCCCTACTTACCAAATGGGACAGTCAGTTTGGAAAAAGTTTGGTTATCTTGACAACGAACATATTCCAAGTTGTTCAGGATCTTGGTTATATAATGACGACTTTGCTCCATGTTATGCGTTCCCTTAATTTACCAAAGTTCACCGAATAATGAAAAACATGTGATGGAAGGGTAAAGGACTCGGTCCAAATGAACAAGGTCATTTAGACCCGATAAATTACACACAACATCATGGTAAACATGGTCTAGGTTTCAAGGTGTTTGATGTTGCTCCCATAATAATTTCAAGTAACAATGATGACATCAATTCTGATAATGACATCAGGTCTCCGTGTAGTCTTTTTGAGGACCTCGCTGAAACACATCTTTCCTTTGAACATTTATCTATTAATGTCATCAATTTTGAGCCTACACATCCGAGTCTCATAGACCATGGCCAACCACATCATGCGGCCATAGACATGTTCCAAAATGATGAAGCCATCGAAGAATTCCTTGGAACTCGCAACCAAATCCATACTTCCAACCATAGAAAAGGATTTGAAATCAATCTAAATGAATCGGCCTATTTTGGTGAAGAGATAAAATATTCAGATCCTTCACCCTCGGAAAATTTGGATTAAAAGCGCAAACAAATGAGGATTTTCCATAGTCAAAACCTCACCACCCCCTATCCAACAAAAATGTCAACAAAAAGTTCCAACAAACACCCGACGCCGATGACCTACATCAACCATTAACATCATTCTCCGAAAAGGATACATCAAAAATGCTTGTAGAAGAAACAAAAGACATAAACATTGGCACCACCGAACAACCAAAATTTTTACAACTTGGCATTAGTCTGTCTGACCAAGAATGCATGGAATTCACAACACTTCTTATTGAATTCCAAGATATATTTGCATGGACATATAAGGACATGCTTAGGCCTATACCCATCTCTTATAGTACACCATCTTGTGGTACATCCGGATGCAAACACTGTAAAACAAAAAAACTACGCAAAATGCATCCCCAAGTTGCATTGCTTGTCAAAGCAAACTTGAGAAACTCTTGGAAGTTGACCTTATCAAACCTATTGATTACTCGGCATGGGTATCTAACATAGTTCCCGTCACTAAAAACTCCCGGCATTAGAATATGCACAGACTTCCGCGACATCAACAAGGCTTGTCCCAAAGATGACTTTTCCTTGCCAAATATAGACATGATTGTTGATTCTACGGTAGGTCATGAAATGCTCTCCTTAATGGATGGATTCTCTAGTTACAATCAAATACGTATTGATGAAGGGGATCAACATAAAATGACATTTACTACACCATGGGGCACCTTCTTTTATAAGGTCATGCCTTTCGACTTGAAAATGCTTTGTGCCACCTATCAACGAGAAACGACTTGTCATCTTCTATGACATGTTACATGATATCATGAAAGATTATGTTGATGATATATTATCAAAATTCAAAACATGAATAGGGCATCCAACCGTGTTGAGACACATTTTCGATAGATTACACGAGTATAAGGTTCGTCTTAACCCAAAAAAAATTTGTGTTCGGAGTAACCTCTAGTGAATTATTAGGGTTTATTGTCTCACGAAGAGGCATAGAAGTGGATCTTGCCAAAGTCAAAGCCATTATGAAAATGCCTCCTCAAAACCTAAAACAATTACGCAGATCTTCGGGAAAGATATAATCTATTAGGTGTTTCATATCACAGTTGGCTGACAAGTGCCATCACTTTAATCAGTTACTCAAGAAAGATGCACATTTTCACTGGAACCACGATTGCCAAGACTCTTTTGCTAAGTTAAAAGAATACCTCTCTAGTCCATTTGTTCTTATGTCACCAGTTGCTGATAAACCCATGTTGCTTTATACATCTCGCCATCCCAGAACATGCCATAGGAGTTCTACTAGCACAACACAATTATCAAGGAAAAGATCAGGTTGTATATTACCTTAGTCGAACACTTATTGAGTACGAAGTGCGTTATTCCCAAATCGAAAAAGTATTCTTAGCGGTTGCCTTTGCATTTCATAAGTTACGTCATTACTTGCTTAATCACACAACTAAGTTGATTGCCAAAATTGATCCTCTCAAATATTTGTTGTCCAGACCCATTCTCATGGGAAGAATGTCTAGTTGGGTCGTATTACTTAGTGAATTTGATGTCAAATTTGTTCCGAAATCAATTAAAGGACAAGCCCTTGCGCAGACCAACTTACTTGTGGTACCCCTTCCCGGCACATAACCACTTTAGTTCTCTTTTCCGATGAAGATATTCTACACATAGACATCGCACTGTAGCTTGGACTCTATTTTTTGATGGATTTTGTAATCTCCATGGCTCAGGGGCTGGTATTTTGCTTATCACACCTAGCGGACATGTTATCCCCAAATCATTTTGCTTAACATTCCCATGTACCAACAATATCACAGAATATGAAGCTCTCATTGCAGGATTAAAACTAGCTATATCTTGGAATCTTACAGAATTAGCTGTATTTGGTGATTCTTTACTTATCATCAAGCAAGTTACCGATGAATACCAGGTCAAGGATGAAAAACTTATCCCATATAAACGCATGGTGGATAGTCTTCGAAGCTATTTTTGATTAATTAGCTTTGATCAAATTCCCAGAATTCGTAATAAATCTGCCGACACTATGGCAACCATCGGATCCCTATTAGAAATCGCATCTAGTCAACCCTAGGCACATTTTCTCGTAGAACATCTCTTAATGCCTACCTATGATCTTCCTAAAAACACTATGGTATGTGAGATCGTGGGTCCGAATAACCCTTGGTACCATGATCTTTATACCTTCATTCATGATAAAACATTTCCTGCCGACATGAAACCAATGCATAAACGTGCTTTAGCACAACGTGCTTCTCGTTACACCATTTTAGCGAAACTCTTTATAAACGAGGATATGATGGCACCCTGCTCCGATGTCTTAATCAGGAAGAATCCTCGAGTGTCTTAGGCTGAAGTCCATTACGTATCTGTGGAACACACACGAATGGTATCGCTTTAGCCAAGAAAATCCTACGAGTTGGATATTATTGGCCCAACATGGAAAGTGACACATGTTATTTTGTCAAACATTGTCAAGCATGTCAAAAACATGGAAATCTTATCCACGCACCTTCCCGGCATTACAATCGATAACCGGACCATGGCCCTTCTCTCAATGGGGACTCGACCTCATTGGTAAAATTAGACCAACATTGTCCGATGGACATAAGTTCATCATCGCCGCTACCGATTACTTCACTAAATGGGTAGAAGCTATGCCTCTCACTTATGTTACCGGTAGCCAAATATCGAAATTCATTTTTAATAATCTCATTTGTCGATTTGGTATTCCATCCGCTCTGGTTGCAGATAATGGTAAATCATTTAAAAACTAGGATGTAAAAGACCTAGCCAAATGTTTTCACATCAAACTTAAATGGTCCACTCCATACTACCCTCAGGGCAATGGTCAAGTGGAAGAACCAATAAGACCTTAAAATCCATCATGGAAAAGATTGTCAACACCCATGGATGTAGTTGACATACTCAAATTTACCATGCTCTTTGGGTTTACCGCACGCCTACCGGAGCCACCTCGTTTTCCCTTGTTTATGGTTGTGAAGCCATTTTACCTATTGAGATAGAACTTCCATCCTTAAGGATCTCCCTTAAAGATGTAATTAATGAGGATGAATACCAACAATCACCACGGATTCAAGAGCTTGAGCTTCTCGATGAAAAATGACTTAATGCTCTCAATCATCTTCAAGTCTATCAAAACCGACTGCAACACAATTATCATAAAAAGGTAAGACCCAGAGAATTCAAAATTGGTGACCTCATTTTAAAAGAAAATCAAAATAATACCACTAAAGAACGAGAAAAACAAGGAAAATTTGAGCCTAATTGGTTAGGACCCTATATAATCACGAGTTAAATTTGGTTCTGAGCCTAGAAATTGGCCATCAAGATGGTCAAGATCTTGATGAACCAATGAATGCGCTTCATTTAAAGAAATTTTATCCTTGAGATGTTCACTATTTCGGAAACAATGTGTACATTGTTCATTATGTTTTGTTTATCTCCAAATGATCTAAATTTATTCATTTTCATTGGCATATTTTTTTATCAAAATCACATTTTCATATTTATCTTCATGAGACAAGTGCTAATATAAATCCTATTAAGTTTGTGAGTGTCATACTTCTTATATTTTCAATCGCTTTCATCTATGGTCATACCTAAGCTTACTAATGGTAATATATTCCCTTCAAAGACATTCTCTCTTTCATAACAAAGCTCTAAACTTCATTACCCAGGTTCGTTTGGTCATCCATCTCGCCTTCATGTTGAATCCCGCGTCCTACTAGTCGTGTGGGGCCAGATTGGGGGCGAGATGTTCCTTCCCAAATACAAAGGACTATCGTAAAAAAATACATCAATTTAATAACTTATGAGTAATTCACTTTCATATCTTTCGTCCTTCATAGTCTTTGGTGTTGAGCCCACACTTCTTACTAGTAGTGTGAGATTGGGAATGGAGGAAGGTGCCCTTACTCATCTACGTCTTGTCTTCGGTGATAAACCCTTGCCCCTTACACAAGTGGCATGGGACAAAACGTAGAGGGTTATTCTTATTAAAGCATAAAAATAATCATTAACATTAAAAAAATAAAAACAAAAAAAAATAAAAAAGGAATTTACTCACCTATATTTTACCTTTGGTGATGAGCCCTTGCTTCTCACTAGTAGTATGAGGCAAGGCATATGGAGTCATTTCAACAAATAAATAATAAATAAATATTACAGTGCTTGCAAATTATAACATCCCCCAATAAGTAATTTAGATGCCTAAGTGAAGAGAGAACTATCCCTTCACCTCATATCTTACCAATCAATAGGCCACATAATTGTCTAAGTCTAACATGTTACTCATAAAGTGAAAGCTATTTTTGAAACTGTTCGATCACCGTTATGAAGAATGGAGTCACAATTTCTCAAAGGGATTGTTGTTAGCATTTGTCTCTATATTCATTATCTACCTCCTACGTCCTTCTTGATTCTCGGTGATGAGCCTACGTATCTTACTAGTTGTGTGGAGTCAAGAATGGAGCTGGAATTCTTTTCATCATATCATCACCACCATATCCTGCCAATGGAAAGAGAATTTGTGTTATTTTGAGCATAAGTTACCACACGGAACACGGTACATACGGATAATATCCTGGTTTATTAGCCTCTCAAAAATAAGTCTGCACTTTGGTCCATAAATTGCCAATAACATTGTAAAAATCTAAAAACAACTCCAAAAATCGTCAAAAATCCAAAAACAGTGTAAAAATCTAAAAACATTAGAAACACTCATCAAAAATCTAAAAACATTTGAAAATCGTCAAAAATCTAAAAATATTAGCAAGAATTGTAAAAAATCTAAAAACATTTAAAAATCGTCAAAAATCTAAAAAAAAGTGTAAAAATCTAAAAATCCAAAAATATTAGAAAAAAATCGTCAAAAATCCAAAAAAATTAGAATATATATATATATATAATACATAAAAATAAAAATATTGTAAACTCCACAAAATCGTAAAAAGTCTAAAATAACCAACACAATTCAACCTTTAAACTATTATCCCCAACGAATGATCCAATCACCTTATGACTACCAAATTCAAACCACTTCTCCTCACGTGAATCCTCTCTTGGGGCAAATCCTACTCTCATTATTTCCTTGTTTGAGGACAATGACCCAATATTTTACTATGTCCTCGTACCCCGGCAGGGGCACATCCGATCAAATCCTCATTGTGGAACACGTTAGGGATATATTTATTAGTTCTTGTGTTGCATTATTAGTTATAAATTATTAATTACTTTCTTGTATCTTGATATATTACAGGGGCATCTTGATTTTATGTATCCTGGTGTTCTCTCTAATATTCTTATGTTATCTTATTGCATGTCGTACTGGGGCATCATACTTTCTTGATGGCCTCTGTCTATGATCTCTTCCATTTGCATAACATATTGGGGCATCAAAACTTTTTGATGGTTCCTGTTTATGCTATCACGCCTATTACAAATTCTAGTCATCCTGATCTTTTATATCACGATGCATCCTGTTATGTGCTATATTAAAATTAAGATGTTTTTCGTCACGTGAGTATCTTCCTGCATGATCAACATCTTACTTTGCACCCCATCCATTCACCCATACTAATACATTCCCCAGTTTGGGAATCCTACTTGATCACCGTTGTAGTTTGCAAATCCTACTTGACGATCTTTCTCAAGTAGCATTCACTATCCAACAACTCCTCCTCCCCCACCATGCTCACCATGTATTTGATCCATTCATCCTCGCTCCTCATTTTTACTCCTCCGCCACTTATCCCCATATTACCCTTCTCACCATTCCTATCCCCTCTCACCCATTTGTATTCTTTCATTTCACCCTTTTGCTTCCTCGCTTGACAATCTTACTTAATAACCCCTTCTATATGGAATCCTCGGTTGAGGTTTACCCTCTCCCTACGATCTTCCCACTTTGTAAAAGCTTCTTCACCACCTCCCCTCTCATTAAATAACAATCACCACCAAACACATCTTCCCATTTCACCTCTTCTGCTTCTCATTCTCACATCATTACTCTCACCATGCGGACATCCCAATTAAGGATTCCCCTCACACTCTCTCGCCCTCCACTACATATATTCCTTCATCCATTCATGTTACACTCCTTTGTTTCTTTTTTTTCTTGTTATCACCTCATCTCATATCATATACCACTCAGGCATACCTTACTCACTCTTTTCTCATCCTTTCCCAAACTCGTCTTGTGCTGGTCATTCTATTTACACACTCTCGTAGTATCTCAAAATTCACTTGAGGGTTCCCCTTCATCCATTTTGTCATACCCTATTCCCGCCAACTCTATCATCATGCTTCTTCTTTAGCTTGCATGATCTTACTTAACCATTTCGCCACATGGCAATCTTACTTAAGACTTCCACTTAAGGTTGATCTGCCCTATGGCCTTCCCCCATCCCATCATATTTCCCCCATCTTATTTCTCCCACCTCTCGTCGCGATCATCTTCTTCAACCTACCATTCCACCCCTGTCCCTAATATCATCTTGTCTTTCTCCTTGCATATCATCCTGTCGGTTAGGTGATCCTACGAAACCTCTCTCGGCAGCATGACGATCTTACTTAAGAGATTCTCTTAAGCATGACATGTCATCTTACACTTGCCCATCACTCTACAATCTCACCATCCATATTTTCTCTTCATTCCCCATCATCATATCTTTTTATCACCACTATCACCCTCTTCTGCTTGGAAATCTTACTTAACCACTCACCCAACATGGCGATCTCACTTAAGAGTCCCTCTTAAGGATGATTTGTCTCCTTGCCTTTCCCCATCACTACACACCCTTCACCCTTCACTTTTTCTTAGCATTCCCCATTATCACATCCTTTCACCTCCTTTTCGATTCTCACAAACACCACTTCTCACTTGACCACTTGTCATCTCCAGTTTCACTCGCTTGGCAATCTTACTTAACCACTTCCATCACATGACAATCTTATGTCAGGGTCCTCCCTACACTTAACTTGTCATCATGAACTTCTCCCCCGCCTCATTCTTCGTTCACTTTGTTGATCGCTTCTTCCACCTGGTATCTCCTACTACCCACTTTTTCCTCCTATTATTATCCTTTCTCCACATATCCTCTTACAACATACATCTAATCTCTTCCGCCTACAATCACGTTATTTTCCCCCATTTTCCCCTTCTTGATCCATCATCTTTCATACCATTTCTTCCCATTCTTTTCATGTCTTGGTTCTTCATCCTCACCTCGTTCATCCTCATCACCCGCATCCTCTCCTCGCTTTCACCTAGTCCCAACTTATCCCTCCCATTTTCTTTACTCTTTCCACTTCATCTTCTCAAATCCCCCCCGCATTTCTACACACACACACATTCACCATTATTATTAACATTCCTCTATCATTCTTTCATCGTCTTCTATTCCCGCGCTAATAATTGTAAACGGACTTCCCTAAAAATCATCAATCCTCATTCCGCACGACCTCATTCACTCCCTTAGACCTTCTAGAGTTTCCCTTCATTCCTTCCCTCCTCTAAGCCCACCACTCATTGTAAAAGGGATTTCCCTAACGTCCCTCTGTTGGCATTACCCTTTCCAATCCTCATTAGCTTTCTCCTTTTCTTCATTTTTTCTCTCACCCTTCCCCACCACTCATTGTAAAGGGGATTTCCCTAACGTCCCCTCATTGACATTGCTTCTTCTATCCCCCATTCTCTTTTCTCTCCTATTCTTTTCCCTCAATCCCACCCTTTCTTGTCGCTTCTTACCCATCTCTCCATATCCTTTTTGCCCTCTTCAATATCTTTATTGTCTTCATCATACATCATTTTTCTATTTTCTCGTCATCCTAGTAACCTCATTTCATGCATCACTGCATCTTTTCCAATCGATGTCATTCCTCCCCTCTTATTTCTCTGAACATTCCTTATCTTTGTCCCCTTCCACTTATTACCTCCTTTACGTATTCCCTTCCTTTTACATCATTTTTTTGTTATCCTCTTTTCTCTCCTACCCCTCGTCTTCTTTCGCTTCCACCGTATCACATTCTTCCCCTTTTTCCATCATGTTTCCTCCTTACTTCCCGTTGATAACTTTGACTCTTCGGCGTTGTCCTATCTTTTTTTTATCATACCACCCTCCACATGCATCTCCATACGGTCTGTTCCATATTCTTTGCCTTGGTTTTCCTCATGACACACGATTCCTTCAATCTTCCCTTTGTATTTGTTCTATCTTTCTTTCCTCTCCCTAATTTTCACATTTCTTCCCACTTCTCCTTTTCTCTACCACCCCTACCTTTTCGTTCATTCTCGTATCTATTTCTTTTCTTGTCTCTCTCTCTTTTTCACACTTTCCTCGCCCCTCATAGTTTTTTTTTTTCTCCGTTCTACTTCTTCTTTCGTCCTCTTTCCATTTTCATCCATTTCACCCCCTACTCCCACCTCGTTTTCTCCTTCTTATTTATCCTTTCCCGTTTCCTACTTTTCTCAACTCTATCATTTATTTCACTTCCACGCATCCTCTTTATTATCTCTGTTTCTTCCTTCATTTTGCACATCTCTCTATTTCATCCCTTCACCCCCGTCCTCTCTGTCATTCTCCTATTTTTTCCTTGTTTGTCCTTCATCATTCCCTTCTTCCGCTATCATCCCTCTCTTTTATTTCTACCTCTTTCATTCCTTTTTTCCCTCCCCTATCGCCCTTACTCTTCTCGTAATCAACCCCCAATCCTATCCATTCCCTTTTATCTTTCCTACACACCCTCACACCTAACATTCAAGGCCGATTGAATCATTTCTCCATTTGCGTCGTGCGGTCATTCCAATATCTTCCACTCCATTATCTTCCTCTTCTCTGCGTAGAATTCATTTCTCTTCTTTTCAAGAGCTCACGTATATTCCATTCTCGTCGGTTCTCTTGAGGGGGCATCACCATATCTATCCATAATCACATCTTCTCGTGACGTTTTTGTCTTGAGGATACTTATGACATCCGTCACTCACCACTTTCTATTCTCTCCAACAAACATTCACTCTACCTTTTGCTTAAGAAAAGTATATTGAATTCTTCCCCCATCTGTGTACTTTCTTTGAAAGGACACTACTTTTATAGTACCCTTGCAAAGAGGGGAAAATGTAGACACCATAATTTCACATCTATCCTAAATCAATTAATTCCCCTTCCTCATTTTCCACAAAAATACACTTCGAATTAATAACATATAATTTCATTAATTATCCATTTCAAAATCTAAAAAATAACCCAATCTTCACCACATGTCATTATTCTCCATGTTTTTACTATTGAATTAAAAATTCAAATTCAAATCCTCACCCATCATTTGTGGTCCCCACTCACCTAAAATCCTCCACTTATGAATTAAAAATATGATTCAAATCATCACCCATTCTTCGTGGCCCCCACTCATCTAATCTTGCCCACATTTTCAAACCACTCACCTAATCTTGCCCACATTTTCAAACCACTCATTTAATCTTGCCCACATTTTCAAATCATGATTACTTAAATTACTCTAAGTTAATCACTCCCTAGGCTATAAATATAACCTTTCCCCTCCCCTCTAAACACACATGGAGAATAAGCTTGAATGCCATATCTAAGTTCTTGCATCATTTGAGCAAATAACATCCTTTTGCCTCGTCATAATGCCTAAATAGCCTCATAATCATTTTTCCCATCTCAGTGCAAAAGTAAGAGGATCGTTGTTGCGGAAGGTCTTGCTCCATCTTGAAGAAAAACACCTACATATCACACAATCAGGCTCAATCAAAGTTTCCTAGCCCATTCTCGAGGTTTGCTTTATGGAACACGAATGAGAAGGTATGATTATTGGTATTTTATTTCCTTGTTAGTAGTGTATTTTTCTTAGCTTACAAAGACCATAGATTTAGGAGAGAACTAGACATCAATGATCTATTCAATACCATAGATCAAGGAAAGAACTATACCTAACAACTAGATAATATCTCCTAATATCTAAATAAGATAAAAGAAATATCCACACACATAAGTGGGTGAGGATAAATACAATAAAGGTAAATAAAGTACTTAAGTGAACATGAGCTAAGGTAAATACCTACTCTAACACTTCCCCTCAAGTGAAGCTAGGGGCCCAAAATAGATGTGGCATGTCCATAGTATGAGTCCCGACAACTAGGCCTGATGATGTACTCATGTATAATAACTGGAAAAAAAAACACACCGCAAGGTACCCAAAATCGATGTAATAAAGTAAAGAGAGTAAAGACCCACTCCAAGGCATCCCAAGAATCTCGGCTCAAAAAAATCATACAATGCTGAAGAATTTTGGTGTTCATTGTGGTCTGAATCCACTGTTCGATCACAAAACTCAAAAACAATCGACACTTTGGGTTTCACTTCGAATAGCTCCATACAAGGAGATCGATGGAGGGATGTCAAAAGTGTAAAAATACCAAACATAATTTGATCAATCACTGCATATAGGTGTGCCACGATCCAAGAATAATAACCAAAGCAACAAGGTAAGGACACAAACACCGAGTGTCACGATCCAAGAAAAACCAATGTAACAAGGTAAGGACACAAAACTCGAAGAAGCAAGATCAACACTACACCTGCTAAAGAAAAATACTCAAAACAAGAAGCATCACAATGTAGAAGGTATAGAAAGTGGAGCAAGAGGCCGAATGGTGGAGGAGCCACGCCTGTAGAGTCCTCTAAACGAATGCCTATGTCACCGCCACGAGTGATCAGATATCCACCCCAAATCAACATGGATGGATGAAGAAGATGTCTGCATATGACTTGGTGTAAAATGCACAATGGGTGCATGCAAAAGAACATTAAAATGTGTGTCAGGTTGATCATGTCTAACAGCTGAAATCTTAGGTTTCTCAAGCCCGAGTGAAGGTGCATAACTCATGTGTTGCTCATGATCCTTAGAAAGATTCGAGCGAACAAAAAAATGAGCTCTGTCAATGTGTGATCCCAATGAAGTATCTGCTCGAAAACTAATTTCACGACAAGAATTCCACTTAACATGTGGAATAGAGGAAATACTACCTTGTGAATGTCTCACAATGACTATACTAGTGAGACCCATAGAAATGAGCATGTGAGAATTGAATGTAGTGGTATGTTTCTTAATAAATCCATGCGAATGAGCAGAAGTAGGATACACAATATGTGGTACTGTAATAGGCACAGATGTGGAAGAGCATGCAATAACAAGCTTCATAGGTGTATGAGCATTAAGAGCGAGAATGACTCAAAGACCGATAGTTCAATGTCGGTGGGTTCGGAGAAATAGTTGCGCAAGTGGACTAAGAGCATGGATGTGATCATGTCCACAATACGATGGTGATGTTGTAGGCTAGCAAGTTTGTTCTGCAGAAGTGTATTATTGTATCTTTATCGTGAATGAGTGATTGTAGAAGAGAATTTCACTTTTGAGCGATCTATTTTCTTCCACAAATTTTACAATATCCTCTTGAAGTCTACAGAGAAAAAGCATATCATTCTCAAAATCCATGATAGATACAAAATGTAACTCCCGTAAGTTTAGGACGTCGGCTCACCAAATTACGTCCACGATTGATTCACACTCCTCCATATTTGGCACTTTATAATTATAGTGCAAGTCTCAAAATAAATATTTTTAATAGAAAGAGCACAAAAAAACAAGTACTTTTCGTAAAAACGGCACTCAAAACCGAGTTACCGATCAAAAGTTACAAACTTCTTAATATTTTTTCTCTGTTATTTATTTTAGTTGCCACTAAAACAAAACCCAAAAAAAGAATTCCGCGTAGAGGAGAACCAAAAGATTCTTCTTTGCGTGCAAAAAAAAACCAAAAAAATTGACTCGCCTGCAGAAATGGCCGAGTTCTGATCGATCTTAGGGTTTTCACACCTTTCGGATCCAATGAAATCCTTTGTTTTGCATAAAAATGCACGCAACAACAAAATACAACCAAATCCCAAATATATGAATATACAAAGATTTTATTTGTAAAATAAAACTTACAGACGGATGTCAACAACAACCTCCTGCTCTGATACCATGAAAAGAACGATAACCAAATCGTACTTGCTAAGAACATAGATTCTAATCAAACACCACGATCAATAAGATGAAAGCAATTAAATCGAATAACTTTACACAAAACGTTTGCAAACAAATGAGCAACAATATCATATATTATTATGGAACTCAATGCAATACATTGAAAATGGGCCTTGCTTAAATAGGCAGGAATAACAATCTAAGAACCATTCAAGGTCCTAGATCAAGCCATAAATCAAGGAAATAGCTAGTCATCAAAGAACTAGAGATTTAGTAGAGAACTAGACATCAAGGATTTAGTCAATACCATAGATCAAGGAAAGAACTATACATAACAACTATATAATATCTCCTAATATCTAAATAAGATAAAAGAAATATCCACACACATAAGTGGGTGAGGATAAATACAATAAAGGTAAATAAAGTACTTAGGTGAACATGAGATAAGGTAAATACCTACTCTAACATCTATATGTTGTTTGAGATCAACATAAACATGCTTCACTATCTAATATAGAGACATCTACTATTTTTTTTATTTATAGTGCCCACATCATTGTTGACACCTAATATTCCCACACACAAAGTCTCCATGTCCATTCCTATGATTATTGTTGTTCCTACATGTAATCACAATGGTTCACATGCTTCTTCTTCTAGCACATGGCTCTTTAAACCCTTTTTCACACTTTACAATCTCAAATCCTACAATTACAATAATGTCCGTATGATTCTTTTCATTCTATGATTCTAATCATTTGGTTCATAACCCACTTGCACCCAAAGTGGTTTCTTATCCATTACCTCTTGGTTTCGTTTCTCCTAAGTTTCATATTTTTGATGGTAAGGGTGACCTCACGAACACCTCCGATCGTTTCATGTTACTTGCTTTGACTATGCATCTAACAATAATCTTACTTACTAATATTATCTCTATAACTCTAAAGGAATTTTCTTTTTAATGGTTTTATGATCTCCCAGACACTCATACGGTCTTTTACGACTTTGACAAATCGCTTTCTTCTACATTTTTCTATCAATATTGGTGGCAATGTTTCTTATGCTCAATTTCAAAATATGACAAGGGTCTAACGAGCACATCAAGGATTATGTTTTACACTATAAGACTATGCTTACTAAAATGAACAATATTCAGGTGATAACAAACTTCAAGATCTCTTTACACAAAGTTTTCTTTCTCCTTTTAAGAATTGGTTCTATCGATAAGTTTCCCTCATTTGATCATATATGTCATACACTAAAAGAACGTGAAGCCAAGTTACTACATATGAATAAGATTAAGTATGTTGTTAGTCCTACTACATCTAATGCCAAATTTCCAATAAATTCTACATTCAAAGGCAAGACTAATGACAATAAGGCTCTATTAAAGACACTATTAGTGCCTCTCGCTCAACCTATTAAGTTGCATTTACAAAATACATGAAGGAAATTTACACGTTTTGAGATTATAACATATTGTTATCACTAGTTGCAAGTATTAATGCATTTTTATAATCTCGCATAATTAATGTTGGGGGTTAATTAATTAGAATAACCCCTGTAACAAACCTTACATCATCTTTTAGTGCATTCATAACATTATTAATTTAATGAGGGTGAAATAAAAATTCAATGAAATTAAAGGTATTGATTACTGATTCCTTTTTATCATTACTTATATATATATATATATATATATATATATATATATATATATATATATATATATATATATATATATATATATATATATAATGACAAGAAAGATAGTTGATTTTAGCAACACCAAATGTTGAAGTTGACCAATATCATTATTATAGTGTAAGAAGCTTTCATAATAGATTCTGAAGAAACTAATTTGAATATGATTATTACAATATTATGAATTGAATACATTTTTCAAGAGGACATTCAACTAATTTAGGCATGGGGATGGATGCCTACATGCTTTCTATATCTTGTGAGATTTTTCATGACCGCCACATTATCACCAAATTTTCTACTACTAGAATTGTTATCGTCACTATTTGAATAGGAGATATAACTTCACAATTATATATAACATAAAGGAAATAATCTATAACATTAAAAAGTTATAAGCATGCATGAAAATTTGGTTTAAGAATTTTTTTATGGGAATTTAATGGTTTCACATTAAAAAAGAAAAACATTAACAAAAAAAAAGTATACAATCATATCTAAATGCATATAAAACAATTAAATTTGGCCTAATTATATAAAATCATATTCTTGAAGTAATAAACATTGATAAGGTGGGGTTTTAAAAAATATATGTTTTTTACAAATCCATAAACAATCATTATAAATAGACAACAAAGATTACATCTAGACATTGAGATGAAGAAGGCCCATAACAATTAGCACAAACATAGAACCTTTGATGCAATCATTACATTAATATCCTTTTACTACTAGTACACAATTTTGGCGATTGTTAACTAGGTCAATTTTTGATGATCATGTTCATCTCGCATCAAAGCTCCATAAACTAAGCTTTATTTTCCAACATTTTATGGGAACCTTTGCCAAAATGTTCTCTTTTCTTATAACCCAAAAAAATCTATAACACCTAATAACACAATGAAAAGGGGGATATTTGATAATGTGTTTTGACCGCCTAGTCAATAGATTTTGGGCCGATTAGATGCATCAAAGATAACTTTGGAATGCATTGGTAAGATAAGAAATTACATATTATTCACATTTCTTCATTGCATTATTTTCAGTACAATCACTAATACTATGGAGTTGTAGTCATTCCATGCAAACACATACATAATTTTTCATTTATTTAGACCCTAGGTTCATATTCCCATTTCTATATGCACTTGTTTTCAATACAATCATCACACTTATTGTCTTATATTTAAAAATTGTATTCTCTTAGGCATGTGTCTTGAATAATATATCTAGTTTGATAGGTCTATTTATATTTGATATAAGGAGAAAGATGGAGACATGTCCAATGAATTTTTTTGTGGCATGTTCTTGTTGGCATTTTATATTCACAATATGTCACAAACATAAGTAAATGTTTGACACTTGTAGGTAAATGGAAAAAACCACACATACATGGAAGGTAAAGAGAATATCGAGCATGCAAGGCAAGACAAGAAGTGGAAGAGAGAGATTTGTACATTATATAATGATTATAATGTACAAATAACATTTTTTTGAAAAGGGTAAAAGTTGGGGGTTTTGAAAGGACCCGCATCCTTGTAAAACAAGCCCTAAATCTTTGGATAAATCATTATAGAAAGGAAGCCCCAAAAAAAATGGGAAAGGACAAAAAGTCACACGAGAAGAACAAGAAGCAAGAAAAAAGAAATAGAAAGATTGTAGTACCCATTGTTGTAGTTGCAATTAGATTACTTAGTATAATCCCTTACATGGGATCATAGTTGCATTCTAGGAAGAGAATAAGCGTTCTTTTTTGTTTAGCAACTTTCAATTCATCACTCCTATTAGGATCCACATTATCGTCGAGTAGGAATCCAAATCGTAGAGGAATCCAAAAATCCATCATTGGACTCCTTAGTTATGAAAATGGTATTAGAGCAATCGAGAACAACACCTAGAGGCAATGTCAACATATGCTCAACCATAACCACCCCAACATCCTCCATCAAAGGGGCGACCGATGATTGTGCCTTTTCTTCAATGATATGTATAGAGTCATTAGTAGCGGGATCGGGTTCCTCATCAATAAACAAAAGGTTTTGGTGAGAATCCTTCCACCAAGAAACCTTTTCTTTTTTAGATTTTTGTTTTCAACACTGACAATCTGAAGCAAGATGTCCTAGGTTAAAACATTTTCTGCATCTAAAGGGAAAGCCTTCATAATCAAGGGTTGTGACCAAACTCTATCAAGCACTTTGAGATCAATAGAAGCAGGTAGATCAAGCGAGGTATCCAGATCCACCAATATCCAAGCAAAAGTAGTGTGAGTGAAGGATTCCGTATTGGAATCAATGGATAAAAAATTACCCAAAGCATTGCCAATAACAGTTAAACTTTCCTCTCCCGAAATTGTAGCGGAGATGAGGTAAATGAATCCAAACTAGTTTAACATTGAAAGAGGCGGTGAGTGGATTGAAATTCGGAAACCATGGTTTCATCAACAAGTGATGATTATGTAGTTCCCAAATCTTTGAGAGGATGGTATCCCTATCATCACTAGAGAAAAAATCCACAATAAAAAACCCCTTGCACAGGGGTAAATGTCAATCCTACCTGAAACAATAGGATGCCAATTCATAGAGATCCACAAGTGGAGGAGAAAAAGACCAGGCCAAAGGCCATTAAAATGGAAAATCAGACCCTTAGAGGAAAACAAATCTTTAGATTCCAACACTAAATCCCCAAGGGAGACTAGGGGAGTAGATTTAGTTATAGAGAGGGGCTTGCTAAAGGAAGAAACTGAAGCTGCAACATAGGACCTCTTCCCTACAAAGGGAAAAACGAAACCATTGCTTCCGTCACCACCACTAGGGAGAAGAGGATTCAAAAAGGCCTGAGGGCGTCTCTAACAGTAGGAGCGTGAACACCAAAAACATTGTCATTGCTCAAACCAAAACCCTCAGAAACAGTCCTGCCCACGACCCTACCACCAAACTTGATGCCGCAATCTGAAATTAAAAGCAGTGAAACACCATCGCCACTGCTAGGGTTTCCAACGAAATCAGTCGGGGGAAGATTGCGGGAAGAGCCATCGTATCCCTAGGAGTATGATACTATTGTATTACAAATAACAATTATGTCCACACATTCAATGGGATATTTTCCTCATTCATCCAACTACTAATTATTCATTTATTGGTAATTTTTTTATCCTATCGAAGGAATGTATATTGCCATCACCTTTCCCATTAAATCATCTAATGAATTCAATGTTTAGACTATAGTATTAATTAAATATAATATTTATATTTTAGTATGATTGGCATTTATCCATCATTTTATTTTTTGGTTGACATATCCCTTTATTCTTCACAAAAAATGAGGTAAAAAATAGATAAATTGTGATAAGGTGTGTGAATGGGGTTTTATTTATACAAGGGTTAAAGGATTTGTAACAAGTTACATATTCATATTGATGAATATAAATTAATGTATAAGTCATAATATGACTCCAAAACAATTTGTAAGATATAATGTAGATACAATTTCTCAAAACACAAGAAGAGGAGTGCACTTAATTGAAAAGAGAGACAATTATGTATTTTCGCAATGTAGGTGTTGCTCAAACTTGAAATGACCTATAAGTTGTTAATGTAGGTATTTTATTCCATTACATGGTTTTTCCTGTACATATATTTAGCTTTCTTAGGTGTCATCGGGATAGATGAGAGTTACGCTTCTCCACCTTTTTAGGTGGTGGTTACACTTCCCACTCCTATTTATGCACCTCTTGTAAACCTATATTTTCATGCATTCAATATACAAAGTACCTTTTGGATCATGTTTGGTTCATCTCTCTCTTACAAAATTACACATTCACATTTTATCGGTGTTTGATCTTGTCCCACATCCTCACATGGTATCATTGATGGTTATAGAAATTGAATACCATTTTTTTTGTGTGTGTTCATTTTGTTGGAATATTGAGTTATTTCAAGCTTGTTATCATAGATCCTTTGATATTTGTGCATTTTATTCTCTTGTGTATTTGGATGATCTAGAGAATCATAAAAGAGTGAAAGAAATTAGTGATTTTGCAAGAAAATCTTAATTCTATCAATTCTCTAGAGAAACAGACTATGTTCTTGAGTCTGGATCATGTTAAAACCCTAAGATCGATAGTAAACTCAAGTATTGTTTGAGCAGGTCAAATATGGTATTTTTGGGTTTTTGTGGTCATCTCGGGGCTATTTGTTGTTATTTTGTATTGGGCCAAAGTTGAGTTTTGTTGGTTTTTCCATAAAATCATGGGTGTTTTTTCATTTCGAAATATCTAGTGAACACATTCACTATTGAGGTTGGTGATTGCATTTTCTTGAGTGTGGTTACATGTTATACATGACCTTATATTATACATTGTACCTAGAATTAAACTAAGTACCTACAATTTCATTTTTCTTGTTGCTTGATTGTGTAAAAAAATATGATTGTACCTAATTCCATATTGTTCTCATTCTTTGCATAGAGTTAAAGGATACAATCATATTATTTTTGGACCCTATGCAAAATTCAAGCTAGCGTTTGTACCTATATGGCCATATTCATGAGCCTACTTTGAGGAAACACTATATTATACCCAGACCTTATGTGGAGGCCAAGGTAATTGTAGTACTTGGGTGGTCATATCTCATGAACACATAATTAGAGGTAATAACACTATTCATTGTCGTGCCTCGAGGTCGTATGTGGGCATCCTAACTCTAGGTGCCTTTCACTTTATTTAGTGGATGCGATAAGTAGCAAGATAAATCATGATAAGAAAATACACAACTCCCTCTAAAGGTGACATCACGTTGCATGCACTTTGGCCTTGCAAATTTAGAGAAGTCCACCCTACCACTTTTCTATATGGATGCAACTACATTGAAAACTCAATCACTTGACAATAGGAAACAATGACTTGGCATGCTTGAGCTTGGCTTGTCTTGACTTTAAATGTCTCTAAAATGTGAAGCTTGAATCTTGAACATGACTGGGAATTATTCATACCTATGTTTGGGATACTCCTAGATTGTGTTTATTTTTAAAATAGATTTAGGAGATCTTGGAGTGCTTTATGAATGTATTTACAATGAGTAATCTTAAAAGTTCCAAGTGAGGTAAATTGGCGAGTTAGACTTAATTTTATAGGAATTCATTTGTTTGATTTCACATTAAGATTTACCTATGGGATATGAAATAACCCATGCATATGTATCAAATTACAAAAGTGTCTGTTGGGTGAATGGGGAAAAACATCCACTTAAAACCAAAATTTTGGATGGTTTGTTACGTAATGGATGGTCCCATACAAAAACAAATCGTGGGTTTCTAAAAATTCAAAGAATGATGCATGTGAGGATTATATTCTCATGGATCAATGCATTTAGTTATTTCACCGAATGAGTAATGTGAATAGATAAGCAATTCATCAAGGAGAGATAATGATATGCCACTTGGGATTGAAATGAGTGCACAAGTCATTCTTTAGGTGTGAAGCCAAATTTTCCATTTCTAAATTTAGGTGTATAGTTAGGTAGAGAGTTTAGCTTTAAGGATATGAAATAATTCCTCAAAACATTTTTTCCTACTTTAGGCGATGTAATACAAATTTTATTTGAGCCCTAGAGCATTGTAGGTGTATGTGATTTTGAGGTGATACTACAATGCCACTATTTGTCATTATAACGAGTTGTATAAGGGATTTTTATCTTATGTGGCCATGAGTGTCTCAACTCAGTGGTGTTGGGCAAGAACTCCATAGGATGCATGGAACTTATTATGAATGATGAGGATCCTTTCGATTAGAAGGATGAGTCATGGTTCCTACTTCAAAACTAAACTTAATTCTTAAACAACGAAATGAGATCTAGATAGATGTGAAGACAAGTTTCGATGACTTGTGTGCAATCATGAAACTAAGCTTGCAAAGTAATGCTTGAAATCTCGTTCAAGTAGTGTAACTAACTAAATACATTGTTTGTTCACCATACCCCTAACTTGTTGTGTCGGATACCGGATGGATTACAGCTTTTCTATTTTCTAGGTTGACACTTAGGAGTTGCACATAGTTCTCAAGACATGTTAAAAAGGTTTAACCAAAAGTATACAAGTTATACACACTTAGTTAGAGTGAATTAAGGGGGATCGGGTAGATCCAGTTGACCCTTACAATGCACATGGTTATCATTTGTTATCAAATGGATTGTAAACATTTAATTATGTTGGATTTTATTTGCTACAAGATCTGAAAATCATTGAAGGAATTAATTGGGATTAAGGTTTTTAAAATCCCTTAATAGTGTAATTACAGACTCCTCTGTAAAAACTGACCATGTGACATTAAGATCCTTCTTCTTCTTTTGAGTGCACAACCAACAATACTAAGTGAATTATGTTGATTCCGGATACAAGAGATGTCATTACCACATTCTACCCATTTGGGACTAGATGAAGATAAAAAAATCTTCATTTAGTTGATCTAAGTGATCGAGTCATTCCCATTAAAATTATGAATTTCCACTTTTGGAATAATTTTACGCTACTAGCTAGAAGATTCACTAGGTGGTGCAAAGGATCATCCTTTGTTAGTTTGGTTTGGATTTGGTTGCACATTTCTTAAGGAACCCATATTACTTGAATAGGAATCCATGTCGGTCTTCATGCTTGAAAGACTTCTCATCATCTCCTTCGTTATTAGTTCAAACCCCAATTACACTTTACCCTTCATTTCTTTGAGGTTTCCTTCCATTTCTTGAATGTTACCTCCAAGTGCTTGAAGGTTATCTTCCATTTTACCTTCCAGTGTTTGAAGATTGTTGTGGAATTCATCTTACCATATTATTAAACTTTTCTGAAGTTGGTTAAATACATCTGATACTACAAAGGTTGAAGATTCAAAATCCATATCTTCCTTATTTGGAGTCATTCCTAGAATAGCTTGACCCTTACCTTGGCCTCTAGTTGATCTACATTATGATGTAGGGTTTTGGTCTTGGGATATAAGGATTAGGGTAGGAATTTAAGGTTTGGGGTTTTGTATGGTTATTGGATGAATATAGAGAAACATCGAGAACAAGCCCTAGCTAGTTTTTGGATATATTTTGAAAATATAAGAAACTTAAAAAAATCCAAAAATAGATGCCTATGGAGCCAATTTATGAAAAACCCTAACTTGGTCAAATTGTGAAAAAAGTCCACATATCTTGAAATTTGGGGAGCAACTTACTTGTTTATTTTCACCACTTTGGTTAAACTATTGCGAGAAAAATTTGGCATCTTTTTGAAGATATATCCAAATCTTCAAAATTAGGGTTTTGACCAAAATCTAGTCGGATCGAAGCTCTAATACCATTTGTAATGAAATTACTTGGATATATCTGAATATTATAAGCAATATAACACTAAATAAGACTAAGATTATAGACAAATGATCACAACATGCAAGTATAATGACTTATCCACTTCGAGGGGGCAACCTCCAAACCATACAATAAGACTCAAGTGTTGATATGAAGATAATCTACTACTCTCTAATTGTTATATATACCCCTACCATGTAATGAAATGCACCAAGATGGATTGACCGTGAGTATACAAAAACATAAACATAAACAAATATGATATGAAATGATAAGATATTATGTTATCCACAAGTTGGGTATCATATCCCGATATATGATAAAAGGTTAAGGATGTAGCATACTTCATGTCGGGGGCTCACATAATGGTGGTGTGTTTTTATTGATGGCGCACACCTATTTTTTAGCCATAAAGTCAATGGAGTTTCCACACAAGAAATCATCTTGATGATTTTCCCCATTCTTAGGAACACTTATGATTTTGATCACTTATTCTACAACATTGAGATAAATACCAACAAGATTCAACAATGATTCTCAAAACTTAATATTGTGGTTGTTGGGTTGACTAATGTCTCATTGAGTTGTTCTCATGGACTATTATAAGGCAATTGGACCTTATCCTCCATTTAATATCCATAGTGTATTTAATGTCTCATATGGATAGGATATATTTGAGAACAACACTATAAATAGGTGGTTTTATGGATATATAAACACATCCCCGCACTTAAGAAAAACATTCATAAATAGTGAAATGAAATAGTCTAGAGTTCATCCATTGGATGGTACTTAAATTAGATGTCTATGCACATATCTAGTAAAGGGGCTACAAGGATAAACCACGTTCTTGAGGGGACTTGGGGTAACAATGAAGTGTTTTTATTTAATAAGTTTATATGTGTGTTGAAATGTGAGTGTGTGAGGATGTGTGTAATATCTCTTGTTATGAAATTAAGAATCAATGTTCTCCATTGCATAAAGAATGTGTTTGTGTAGGCTACACGGGATAAGGATCCTCTTCATTGAGTCCCCTAACTATGACATCATTATTTGGTATCGGAGAAATGAAAGAGAAAAGTTTGACATTATCCATTTTTACAAACGTGGGTAGAGAATGAAGAGAAATGAGAAAGTGGTACGGTTTGTGTATGTTTCGAAGGTGTAGTAGTAGGTCTAAGGTTGAGTGAATTCAAGATATCATGGAAGATTATGGCTTGATCATGCATAATAGTTGTTAATGTGGCTAGAAGGTTTGTGAGATCATACAAATGTTGCAGATGGTGTAAATAATATTCAATGTCTTAGAAGAACATAGAAGAGGAGGATTCATCTTGAGAGATTATGTAAGCAATGAGGAGATTGAAATGCGAAGTGGATGAGGAAGAAACACAACCAACACCTAATTGTTTGGATGAAGGATAAGAGAGGAATATCAAATCCATTTCCAAGATTGGAAGAGGATTGCTAATGGAGGTTCCATGTTTTTGAGGATGTTGAATGCGGAGAAGCTAATTGTTTGGCTCATAAAAATTAAGGAGTGTTTTGAATTCAATGAACTTGCAAATGAGCACAAGGTGAATATTGTGCAAAAAAGCTAAGAGGTCATGTGGCCTTATGGTGGATGGAAGTTCAACTAAAGAAAAGAATGGGTAAATAAAATATTACCAACTAAGAGAGGATAGTTGTAAAGAAAAAGGGAATTACTTTATTGGCAACTACCCATTAGATGTGTTGAAGAGGTTGTAAAATCTATGAAAAAATGAGTTAGGTGTGAAATAATAGAGGGATAAATTTCACAGGGAGCACAATTTGGGCTGGTCATAACGAGATGTATGAAGAGAAAATGACATGGTATATAAGGGAACTATAATAAGTTATCCAAGATAATATCAACAAATTGAAGTTGTAGATGGTGGAGGCGTGCCAATATGTATTAAGAGTTGAGAAGAATTTGGCACACAAGTAGGATGTTGTGAGAGTTAAAGGGAATCATGGTGTTGCAGGAACATGCAACAATCGAGCAAAGGAGTAAAGAAGGCACAAAAACTACACAAACAAAACAAGCTAGAGTAAGAGCCATTTACGTGAGGGGAAAGGTAGAGGAATAGTTCAATGATTAATAGGTACATGATTTAAATGTGGAGAAGTTTGATACCACGGTGCCCTTGTATGCATCATGATTGCGAGGGAAGAAGAGAAATAGCTCATCCTATAAAGGCTATCGAAGAAGCAGAAAAATAGTATCATGAATGATGGATACATGCGATAATATGTCTTGTAGAGGAGAGATAGATCAGCATGCGACGGAAAAGTGACATGCGAGCATGGGAATCTACAAGTGACTCTTCCTCACACCCGACCTCCCGAGGTCGTGCCGAGACAGCCGGTGGGTATGGAATATGTATGGGATGCAGACAAACTAATTAGGCAATCTAATGTCTTCAATACACACTAGTGGAATTTGCGAATCTAAGGCAAAGAAGGCCCTCCTAACTTGAACTGGTGTGATAGATCGGTCAGCAAGGATGATTTCTCGAAGGCTCCAATCAATATCGAGCTCTGGCGTGATTCGATCTATAGGTTGTGGAATATGTGGAAAATGACCCGGGATAGTTTCGTGTATTTCTCTGGACAGGTCATATGGTGGATGGTAAATATAGCCAATTTTATGGACGATTCTCTGGCCTAGTCCAAAATTCCCTAGCTCTGTTAGTTGTTGTGTCTAGCAAGGATAATTGTTTGATGATGATAGGTGGAAGTGGAGTAGACCGGAATACTAGTGTGCGTAGGCCAGTGTCTATGTCTAATTCTCCTATGGATTCGTTGGGCTATGGGATTTGTGGATCACAACCGTAGACTCTTAGTTGTTGTGGACCTGTTATGGTCATGCGTGGAATCAAGTCCTAATCCCTAGTATCCAGTAATCGTATGCTTTCTCAGCTTCTATATTTAGGATCAATAACTGTGTGATTTTCTCAGAATATCTTACAGGCGTTCTTGCAACCTGGATTCTTAGGCTGGTATCTATATCTGTAAGAGTGTCTCCTTCGCCTGGCTGTGGGACCAAAGGATCACAACCAAAGGTTTGTTCTCTTTCAAACCCTTCTACAGTCATATGAATGTTGTCTAGTGTAATCTGTAGTTCGGTTGATTTGACCAAAACGTGTGTGCTTGGTCGTCTTCTACGTTTAACCCACTCAATTGGGAATTGATTTCTTGCAAGCTTACCGTTGTTCGGAAGACTTGAATCCTGAGATTTTGATCTATATCAGTTATTGCTGTGATGAGATTGGGTTGAGGCATGATTGGCTCGAATACGTATTCTCTGGGCTCTCTAGGTCCCGTGATTGTCATGCAAAACAACAAAGTAAAACAAACTACAATAAAATGAAACTTAACTATGTTGAATATACCTATATGTGATTTCTCTATTTTTTTGTGTTTTCTGATGAACTTTACGAATTTAAGAAAGCAACTATTTAAAATATCTAGAAATGACAACTAAAATAATCAATTTAAAACAAACAAAATAACCGAGTGTAGCTATTTGTCTGTGTAATTTGTAGATCTATTCTAAACAATAAAATAGCTTATCTAATCTATTTGCAAGATTCTCGATCCTACCTCAGAAGTGAGGAGTGAATCATAGTTTCTCAGAAACTATCAATCCCCACAGCTTCCCTGGCAACATCGAGAATAGAATTTACTGAAATAAAACAATTAACTACTCTATTTGATATGATTCTAACTAGAACTTTGAAAGCTAGAACTTGATTCTGCGAGAAGTGTCGAATCGATGGTGTGTGTGATCTTGTCCCCTCGGTGTGATCTCCTCGTTCCTTCATGTTCACGTGGATCCGAGAAAAGCGTGTAATGCTAGCATCAGCAGTAGTAGATATTGGGACAAAGACAGCTCAAAATACATCAATCTACATAGAGTAGAGAGGGATAGCGCAAGAGTACGGGGGCTTGGCTTATGCAATTCCTAGCGGGATCTATTGCGAGTCATGCAACATGAAGTGTCCGAACACAAAACTATCCTGTTTGAGGAGCAAAACCTGTAACTTTAATTGCTTCCTAAGCTATTCTACTCCAATGGATTGGATGAAATAACAGCACTGCTTGCACAAGATGGATTTGTGGCTTACCAACAGTAAAACAATGCTAACAAAGCATGCAATGAACTAAACTATGAATCCTAAGCAAAATAAAAGACTGAATTACTGAAATGAGAAGATGAGAAGTGAATGAGGGGCCATTTTCTTGAGCACAAGCCAACTATTTATAGCATTTGCATTTACCCAAGGTAAAAGCCAAATGGAACTCTTAAACTATAAACAATGGAAAAACACTATTCCAGGGAACCAGAATCATAAATGCAAGCTTATGGCGGTGAAAGAAAGCTGGTAAAACATTGAATTTACGTGAGTCGTGTTAAAAGAGCTTTCTGGAAAACGCGTAAAGGACCGCCACCCCGAGCGGGCGAGCGATTACATTCGGAGGCGCCGCCCCGCCCGGGCGCGGCGGTTTCATCACTTTGAAGAGAAAAAGGCTAAGAAAAGAGGGGAAAAGGGAAAAAAAAGCACGTGGGGGCTAAGCGAGGCATGCGGGATGTTAACGCACACTTGGAGAGCTTTTTCGGATCCCGAACACCTTGCGAGGAGACCTGTATCATCATTGGGGCACGTGTCACGTTGTTCTGGCAGTACAATACCTTACAATTTTGGGTACGTACATATTTCCCCCTCGGAGAAGTGTTTTAGCCATGAAGAGGCGTAAAACGGTGGGTCCGAGTATGGCGGTCTTGAAATGGGAAGTTAGAAGTTATACCTGATACATCCGTGTGTTGAAATGATGCCATCCAAAATTCCCGTTACCTGTAAAATGAAAAGAGAACTCAAGTGCAGATAGACACAATAGTTTGAAAAATAAACGCTAAAATAACAAGGAATGAGAACGTACCATTTGTGCGGGGATAGGAACTTACCTCCGTCAGCGCTCCAAACCTGTGAAAAAGTCATTTTAAAACGAATCAGAGTGCTATATATATGAAAGTGGGCCCATTTTCCTATTCATTTGCGCGAGTCGATTTGATTGATTTTGAGCTCTGGGACCCACGGTGATGGTTTCTTGCGTGAGTAGAGTCAAAACGTCCGCGACGAGATAGTGATCATGCCTCCACGTGCGGCACATCGACCCGTGAGATCACAAGTTAGTTTTCTTCAGTTTATCCTTTTTACCACCTTAAATTTGAAATGCTAAATACTTTGTCATGGGGGGGTAATTTTTGAAAATGTTAGTGTTGAAAGGTCCACCTAGGGGGCCTACTGGGTAGGCTTTGTTTTTAGGTAAAATGGTCATTTTTTACGTTTTTAGGATTTTAAATTTAAAAACCCGCGTGGGTTTTCGGACCACGACCGCCGCCCTACCCAGGGCAGCGGTTACATGACCGCCGCTGCCCTATTCCGGGCCCTTAAGGCGGCGGTTACACGCCGCCCCTTAGGGCGGCGGTTTTACACAGAATGCAAAAGGAACCTCTTTTTGAGATTGTGTTTGTATTTTTAGCATTTCTACGTGCTTTCATGATTTTTCTAGTATTACTTGGATGCTAACTTGCTTTGTTTTGTGTGTTTTTGGGTGTATACAGGCGAGAGAGGAGTATATCCGGTGGAGTAGAGAGAGGGAGTGTGATTGGCTCCCAGGGGTTCTAAATGCCCTCTCACAGGATGAGGAGGACACTCTTCACTGGGCTGGGATACTACGCATTTCATGCGTGCCCCACATTACACCATCTAGTCACATCCTTTGTGACTTGTTCTCATACTGGGATGCAGATCGGAACACCTTCCGTGCAGGGTCCGCGGTGAGTGGACTATTACACTGGAGGACATCTATCGTATTTTAGGGATCCCGATCATCGGGAGACAACTCACCCTAGAGACGGCAGGCTCACGGGCACAGATTGCACAGTGGGCCACATATATGGGAGATGCAGTCATCTCCACGGGGTCGAAGAAGGGGGTGAGAGTTTGATCTATTCCTTCTTTGCCCATCCCCCTACTTTGTTAGGCCATCATGGGGATCCTTGCCTCGAGACTGATCGGGGACAAGGGAGGAGATACATTATTATATTGCTTTGGTCCCCCATTATTGCACAGATAGAGGGGCATGGTTGGATATATGCCTGGGGAGTAGATATTCTTGGGACCACCTACCACGACTTATACAGGGTGGTCCGTTTACAGGGGCAGTCCTTGAGCCATCCGACCCTAGTCATGAGTTGGGTCTATGAGCATTTCATCCCTTATGGCAGGGGTGTGGAGGTGGCAGATCTTGGAGCTGTGAGGGCAGCCAGATGGACAGACATGTCGGTGCTTAGAGCACCTCATCAGCCAGTTGCCTCCCTGACTACTACCGACATGGAGGCCACACCATACCAGACTATGGCAGGCATATGGGGCGAGGAGGCTCTTACCTTGATCTCCTACTCCACGACAGGGCAACTTATTGATAGAGTGGGGTGAGTGGAGATGCACCCCTTTGGCCGTGTTCCTCAGCAGTTTGGCTTACCATACATGGGTATGCTTCCCCCAGTGGCGCCAGTATACAGATCAGTCTGAGAGGCCAGAGGGGGGCCTAGAGGCCGGGGTTGGACAGTGGTTACTCCTGGCATTCCTATTGCAGCCAGGAGGATAGTTCGTGCCAGAGGGAGAGCCGGTGCACCTCAGGCACCTTTTCTTCAGATTACCGCGGGTCCTGCCCATAGCAGCGATGACCCCATTGAGGTAGACTCCGAGTCTGAGGAGTTTATGGGGGAGACAAAGGAGGAGACAGAGGACAGTGATCCTGAGTGGCATGATACCTAGGATATCATGCAGGCGGAGAGGGCCAAGCAGAGCGCAAAGAGGGTGACTCTGGTTTCAGAGGAGCCACTCTCCTAGGGCCATGGGGAGGATGAGTCTGTTGCGGGGCGTTACGTTGCTCCAGCCAACAGAGCAGCCCTCAGTCTGTAGCGGCATCCGTGGCGGGTGCTGATCTCATAGATCCATCTTGGAGGCCTGGTGATCCGAGTAAGTTACCCTCTCTCCCTTCTAGTGTTTGTTTCTTTATTAGGATCTCCTTAGTTGCTATCTTGTATCTTTTAATTTCTTGTTTGGTTTCTAATTTGTTTTCTCCTTTGTTTGCAGAGACCGCCGATAAGTGGCGGGACTTGATTCGCAGGGTATGCACTGATACCCTGATGATTCCCATGGAGAGGACCCGCGCAGAGCTGTCTGTGGATGTTGGGGAGCCCTTAGCAGCCGGTAGACATACCGATGTCTTCGCTCCAGTCTGGCATGTGGCCAGGATGGTATCGACCCTTCGCACGCGAGTTTAGCGGGGCACATGGGGCGGTGAGCGCTTGATGAGGAGCCATTCTCGTGGTGAGACTGCGGCTGCCCCTCGGGATCCTGAGCCCTCTGTGCATTTAGAGCGCGGCGTAGCCGGAGTCCTAGGCGTGGGCGTGCACCTTCAGAGGATCTCGTAGGGATTGAGAAGCCACTTGGCTCTCGTAGATTTTGTACTATATATTCTTTTGTATATCCCGGGCTCTTTGAGCATTTTGACCATGCTTAGTGCATGATGGCATTGTATATAAACATTGATTATTTATATATATGCATTCATTCTGGATCAAAATCTTGGCATTCATGGCTTTCTTTCTATTTCCAGTTTCCTTATGTATGCTTTATGATGTATGTTTATATGTTTCTTTTAGAATATATGCAATGGTGAACAAATGATGCAAGTGTTTTACTTTCCTTTTGTGTTTCATGATGCCGATATATGATGATGTAGATATAATGTGATTTTGAATCTTAGTTTCTGTAAGCAATTTTGGATACTTTATGTTTGTTTTGGCAAAGTGATGAGAATAAACCGGTACGATGAATAGATAAACTTGCCCCTACCCCCAACTCCACGCAACTAGTAAGATGTGAGGGCTTATCACCAAGAGTTGGGAAGGGCACAAGTTATGAGGTGTAGTGAAATGATAGTGATGAAAGACAGACAAAGATTTGGTGGAACCAAATTAGGACACCACAAGTCTACTCCACTCGAGTGACTTCATAGTTTTGGATGCAACTTGCTTTGCGGTTTATCCAGACTTAGACCCGTAGATGGCCACATAGTAGACAAAATTTGGGTTTTTAGGATTTTAACTCTCTTGGGATTTTTAACATCTGATTCATTTGTTTTTGACTCAAAGTTTCAAAGTTTTAATTGTTTGTGTATGACCTTTTGCATTTATTTGTCGAGAGGACCCCCTACACTTTGCCCCATGCTACTAGTAAGAAGCGTGGGTTTATCACCGTGGGCAAAGCATAGGCGAGTAAGGGCATTTCCATCCTTTCCCAACCCTACGTCACTAGTAAGAGACGCAAGCTCATCACCAAAGGTTGGTGGGGCAAGGAAATGTGTAAAATTAAAATTTTCTGTTTGATCAATGTTTGACTTGTTTATTTGAGTAAAATGTCAGTATGTGTTTATTTCCAAAGAGATATACATATGGGATAGATGTGACACCATGAAGCTTCTAGAACAGACCATAGGCAAGACACCTACCCTAAGAAGAAACCAACAAAGTGAGAATAAACTTGTAGATCTTGGTATGGTTACCGTTAAGACTTCGTCATGTCTAGCTTTATTTGATAAAATGATTCCGAGATAATTTGATGATATCATGAAAATGGAGAAGTATGATTAGAGAGTTTATGCCAACAACATCATGAGTTTGTAATGAATTGCTTTGAGAATAGATTCCTTGATCACAATTTGTGTATGAAACAAGTGGACAATATGATCCTAATCTATACGAAAATGCAATGTAGATAGATATATAAGTAGTGCTAGTTGTTTACGCGTAGAAACGCTTGAGGTGTAGGGAATTGACTGTTTCGCCAAATTCCTCACCTTCTAGCGTACATAAGAGGTATGCACCATTTCCATAGTCCTTCATGACTCGGTATGGGCCCAACCATTTAGGCCGGAACTTCCTTCCTTCACCGGTCTTCTTGTCGATCGGTTATCTAGCCTTAGAACTAGATCACCTTCATATATGTCGCGTTCATAGACTTTCTTGTTATATTGCCGGCACATCTAGTCAGCATAGACTCTGTGACACTGTTCAGCATCTAACCTAGCTTCATCTAGGCTTTCTAATTGGGAGAGACATGCTTCTCTGTAAGCGTCTTCATCCAGAATCCCTTGTAATGAAATGTGGAGACCGGTATTTCACCTCGAGTGGGAACCGCCTCTGCCCCAAATACTAGCGAGAAAGGAGTTGCTCCCGTTGGTGTTCTTATTGAGGTTCGGTGGGCCCATAAGGCCGGATATAACTTTAAGTACCAATCTCATTTGTTTTCTTTCACCGTTTTAAGGAGAATAGATTTTAGTGTTTTATTATTAAACTTTTTAGCCTGTCCGTTGGCTTGAGGGTAATACAAGGAAGCCATATGATGGCTTATCTTAAATTTATTGCATAGTTCACAAACCTCTTCATTCTTAAAGAAGTTCCATTATCGGAGATAATGATTTGTGGGATACCGTACCTACAAATGATTTGGTTCAAAATGAACTTGGCGATTACTGAGGGAACCGAGTGCACGTAGTAAGAGGTATAGCCTCTACCCATTTGTAAAATATTCGGTGGGCCGTGATTATAAAACTATGGCCGTCTCACGTGGATGAGGGAGAGAATTTCCCTATTAAATCTAGGCCCCATGTAGAAAAGGGCCATGGAGTAGCGATTGGTTGCAGAGCTTGTGCCGGCATATGGATCTCATGGGAGAATTCTTGGCACTTATGACACCTGCGTATGAACTCTACTGCGTCGTGTTCTAGAGTAGGCCAAAAATAGCCCATTCGATGTATTTTGTGAGCGGTGGCATGACCACCGAAGTGGCCTCCACACATTCCACTGTGGGATTCATGGATAATCTTCTTGGATTCTTCCGTGTCGACACATCTTAGGAGCATTCCATCGAATGCTTTCCGATAGAGCACTTGCTCTATAATGATGTATTTAGCTACGATAATACGTAACCGCCTTCTTTGTTGTGGTGTAGCTCCTTCGGATATGTATGGTCCATGATATAATTAATGATATCAATGTACCAGGGACACTCGAGAGATAGAGGGTCGGGTTTCGATGTAGTATATGCACTCATCCAAAATCTAAATTTACTAAATCGCCTCCATCTAATAGGTTATCGCTAACCAATCTGCGATGATTTGTCCTTTAACCGACTTCTGATTTACAAATGTTAATTCGAATTCTCCCATTAAGGTTATAAAACATCCAGCCTTTTTAGACAAGGACCCTTGTGTGAGGAAAGTTCGTAAATGGTCCGTTTTTACCATGACCCTTGTTTCTTGATTTAGCATATAATGTCTTAGGCGTTTGGTTGCAAAAACTATGGCGAGGCATTCTCGTTCTGCTTGGGTATAATGTGTTTCATAGTCGAGCAACGTTCAGCTAATGAAATAAATCGCGCATTCTCTCTTGTCATCGTCTTCTTGAGCTAGCATGCAGGCTAGCGAGACATTGGTAGCTCGTGAGTATAAAATTAATGGGCGATCTAACTTAGGTGGCATTAGCGTAGGTGGTGACAACAAGAAACGCTTAACTGCGTCGAAAGCTTTATTGCAATCTTCAGTCCAATCGATGCTATAGTCTTTCTTGAGTAAATTGTTGATTGGATGTATGGCAAAACTTAAGTCCGGATGAATCTTCGGATTGCACCCAGCTTTCCGAGAAACGACCTGATTCCAGATTCATCCGAAGGTGGAACCATTTCGAGGACAGCCCGAATTTTGGTTGGGTCAACATCTATCCCTCGTGACGATATGATGTAACCTAGGAGCTTCCCTCCTGTTACACCAAAGACACATTTTTCTAGATTTAGCATGACTCCGTACTCTATCAGACGTGAGAGAATGATGCGGAGTATTTCCGGATGGTCACAACGCTTCTTGGCCTTAGCCAACAAGTCATCTACGTAGGATTCCACGATTTTATGAATTAAATCGTGAAATATATATGTCATAGCTCGCTGGTATGTAGCACCAACATTCTTGAGACCAAATGGCATGACAACATAGCAATAAGTTCCCAGGAGTTATAAACGTGGTTTTAGCTTGATCTTGTTCAGATATTTTAATTTGATTGTATCCCGAGAATCCATCCATGAGAGACAAAAGTTCAAACCCAGCTGTTGCATCAACAATGACATCAATGGATGGCAATGGGAAGTCGTCTTTAGGACACGCTTTGTTGATGTCTTGAAATCTATGCAGATGCGTATCTTTCCATTCTTCTTGAGAATGGGAACGATGTTAGATACCCATTGGGAGTAATCGACTGGCTTGATGAATCCTACTTGGAGGAGTTTTATTACCTCCTCTTTTACCATGAGAGCTACCTTGGGTTTCATGGGTCTCGATTTTTGTTTAACTGGCTTTGCATCAGATTTAGTGATGAGGTTGTGCACTGCGATGTGGGGTGCAACTCCTGTCATTTCCTTATAATTAAATGCAAATGCCTTCTGATGTTCTTTGAGGATCCGAGTGTGTATTTCTACCTCCTCTGGGGTTAAAGAGGACCCTAGTTTCAATATCTTTGGTTCGTCTTCCGTTCTGATGTTAATATCAATTGTTTCTTCGATCAAAGAGGTGTTACCCTCTTCAAACTCAGGTGGCACTGGAGGTAAATCCAAATCATCCCCATTTTCTACTGCATATATATGCTAGGTTCCATTTTGAGGAAGATCCATCATGGGATTTCCGAAGTAGGAAGAATGAATGTGGATTAAGGAAAAATCTATCATATGATAGGAGAGATGTAGTGCCGCATAGGTGTTTAAGTAATCCAAAGTGGCCATATCACTATCAACATGGTCTAGGATAGTAGATTCATTTCCGTTTAAAAGAGAATTTGTCATTGTCTTTATCAATGGTTCATCACGAAGGGATACCATGAAACAGGTATCCTCTAACTCATTGCTTGGAGTAAAACGTGACGCTGAAGTTGCTATTGAATCGGCGAGAAGATTTTTCTCTCGTGGGATTGCTTCAATTGATATGAAGTCAAACTCCTTGCTTAAATCTAATACAGCTTTTTTGTAAAGTTGTAAGTGCTCGGCTTTGGTTTCATATGCCTCAGAGACTTGGTTTGCTACTAATTGCGAGTCTCCTAAGACTCTGATGTTATCAACACCAATTCTTTTAGCTAAGATGAGGCCAAGGAGGAGGGCTTCGTACTCAGCGCCATTGTTTGTGCACTTGAAATTTAGTTTAAAGGCAAAAGGTAAGACTTTTCCTTCAGGGGAAGTGAAGATTACACCTGCCCCCACTCCATAACGACATCTAGCTCCATCAAAATGGAGTGTCCAATATTCGACTGGGAATATGGATGCTGGGATATCTGTTGTGTTTGCATATTCTACTTCCACCATACAGAGATCCTCTGCTGGAAGAGAGCCAATGCCTAGGGAATATCCTATGCCTACTGAATCGAATGGTAAGAATATTGGTAGATCATTTTCTAGCAATTCAACGATCTTTGTAGTAGTTCCTAATGATACTGCTTCTACAGTTTTAGCCTCATCTTTGGGGGTTGGGGTTGCTTTGGCTAGGCTCATAGTTTCAAGATCTGTTGTAGGTACCAACTTTTCTTTTGTTTTTGCATCGGTAGGCTTATTAAGTTGGTTTGTTGGGAGTTCAAACTCCGAGTGTACGCCTGGTCTTTTCTTTAAGTCAGCTAGGTGTACATCAAATGGTTTTGGATCACCTTTGGCTACGAATACCTTTCCTAAATGTAAAAACCTTACTTCTTGAAATAGTGTAGAAGGGATTGCCTTCATGCGGTGTATCCAAGGTCGGCCGAGGATCATATTATAGTTAGTTTCCCGATCTATGATATAAAACTCAGTCAAGATGGTTTTGGGTCCTAAGGTGACCGGTAATATTATAGTTCCAACCGAAGTGGCTTTAAGACTATCATAGCCCCTTAGTGTATTTCGAGTTGTGGAGCAATTGGTTTCTCCATACCCTAGCTTTTGGAGGAAAGAGAAGGGGACTATGTTAACTGCTGCCCCATCGTCAACCATTGCATGCTTTACATAGTTGTTATAAACCCATACTTGCAAATGTAAGGCTAGATCACCTCGGCGTGCGATCTCAGCATCTGTCGGCATTTTGTTTATCTCGAATATGAATTCGACATCCCTATCTGCCTGCCCTGGAGGATGAACATCAAATTCCACATGATTTACTTGTGTTTCAGGTGGTGGAGTGATGTTAATTAGATGACCTAAACCTAATGCTTCTAAAAGAGCAGCCCTGTGGGCAGGAGAGTTCTTTAGTAAGTCTAAGAATGAAATGTGCGAGAAGGTTTTTGTTAGGTCGTTAATCAAATCATAGGCTCCCACAAGTTTTACTACGATTTGTTGGATGTCATCTGCCTCTGGCAGGTGGCTTGGACTTGGCTGAGAGAAATACTCTCGTGTCCTTGTTATAGCTTCGATGGGCAGCTCGGCGTCTAACTCCACTAAACCGACTACCTTAGGTCATGGCTGACTTCCTAGTTGCGGCGCAACTAATGGATTTAGCGAGGTCGAGGCTTCATAATCATTGTTTCCTGTCATTACACCCTTGTTCATCCCAGTTAGATTTAGCCTGTTGTTATCGTGATTTGGGAGTGGATCATTAAAGATCTTCAGGGGTGCGTTTTGAGGGGAAACTGCCCCTGAAAAGGTACTTGACGTTGGTGACGTAGGATCTGCTAAGAACATATCCATGAAAAGTTGTTTTTGTTCATCTGGTAAGCGTTGCATGAATTTGTTGTAGTCACGACACGTTCTAGTGTCATGGCCCCGAATTTTGTGGAAACCACAATACGAATTAGGATTGTAATTCCTAGTTTGTTGGTTTGGCGTGTATTGTGGCCCAAAATTTTGATCAAACCGTTGTCTATTAAAATTTTGCGTTTGTGGTCTTTGGTTTGAATTCTGGTTTTGGTACCTAGTTGAATTTTGGCTTGGACCCTGTATGGGATTTCACCGTTGTTGTTGTTGTTGTGGATGATTAAAATCCACTGCATTGATTGTCGGGGTAAAGTTGTTATTTCGTTGGTTGTTTATTTGTGATGGAGTATTGACAACATTTACCTTCTTAGGCTGGTCGGTTACTCCATCTGTTGTTACACCCCGATTTTTGTTAAGGATTTTAGGTCCTTGATTGACATTCGTGGTAGTGGGATAAGTTGTAGTGTTCTGGTTGGGGCGATTAACCTCCCATTTGCTCCATATGTTTTGTGACCACTATCAATTGCTGCTTGATCTATTCGAAGAGCACTCTCCAGTACTTCATCATAAGTTCTTAATGGGAACTTCTGGACTTCTTCCTTTACTTCTCTATTAAGAGAATGAAGGAATAAATCACATAGTTCCATTTGATCCATATTTGGAGCACTTGCCGAAGAATAAAGAACTGTACGCCACCTTTGGATGAAATGGGCGACAGATTCGTTGTGTTCTTGTTTGATGTGTAAGAACTCTCTGATTCCTGTTCTTAATAATTTGTTCATGTCGAAGGCCTTGATGAACTCTGACACAAGTTGTTTGAATGAATGTATGGAAGCCTCAGGTATTCTATAATACCAATCGAGAGCGATGCCTTCCAAGGTTTTTGGGAATATTTTAGCAACAACCCCATCCCATGGGAGTAGTTCTCGAATGGCTATAGCGTAAGCTTTGATATGCGCGTTTGGATCTCCCTCTCCTTTGTATTTGGGAAAATCGGAAGAGGTCTTGGAAGCATGACGCTTTGTATGGTGAAATCCAAGGGCTCTTTCAAATATTCTGAGTACGTCCCTATCGCATATGTTTCGACCATTGACGGTGCCTGTTGAGGGAGTGGTGGTGGGATGGTTTGTTGGTATGGCGCAGCGTATGCGTTGGCAGGGGCATAAGGAAGCCCCTGTGTTTGAGCAAACATGCCGGGAGAGGAGAACATATCCCCTTGTGGTGATTTGGAATACATGTTTAAGTATGACGAAGTGTACTTGTCCAGGAATGGATTGTTACGTACTAGGCAGACCGGAGGAACAGTGCTAGAGATGGTGGGTCTAGTTGGCGTTTGTTGTGAATACTGAGGAGTCATGCCTAACGTGCCTACTCCTGTAAGGAGATCTACTTGGCTAGGATGGTGTGGAGGATTGGAACTTCCTGTTTGCATGAATTGCGAATTTTGACTTGCTTGGGCAAGTTCTAATCCTCTAACCTTTTCTACTAACGTTGAAATGATTTCATTTGGTGAAGTCACAGTGTTTTTCCGTAGTGGCGTTTGTTGTATACCATGGTTTTGTATAGGCACGTGATACCCCGCTATGAATTGATCACTATCTTGCCAAGTTTCTCTGAGGGTATTTCCTATATGCAGTGGCATAGAGGTATTTTCTTGAAAAGAGACCTCGGGTTGTTTTTGTAAACCTCCTACAGGTGGATACATACTTCGAGAACGTTGGTCGTTCTTGGCATAACGTACCGAATATTCATCGTCTAAACCTCGGTATGAGTCTGATTGTCTACTAATTTGTGGTCTAAGTAGCATCTGAGGAGATGAACCAGATTCTCCGGTGAACGTCATATTGTTCGAGCCTGAAGGCTTTGTTTGTTGCGTTTGAGCGAGCTGATCTAACTCCTCAGTTTGAAATGATGAGTTATATCGATTCTCGGAGTTTGTGTTGACAACTGATTAGTTGAATAGTTGTCGCCCCACACTGAGAGCGAGGGTGATGATTGTCTATTCTGTTGGGCGTAGTATGCCTCAAGACCTAAGAGGGGTCTGCCATATGTATCGAATCCCGACATATTCGGGGGGTATATGAATACCCGCAGAATAATGGGAAGGAGCGAAAGTGATGGTTAATGAATGACTAATGAGATGAAGAAGGTGAAAAAGTTGTTTGTTTCACGTCGGGTTCACCAATTTTGTACGACGGAAAAGTGACATGCGAGCATGGGAATCTACAAGTGACTCTTCCTCGCACCCGACCTCCCGAGGTCGTGCTTGAGACAAAAACCAGGTGGGGGTATGGAATATGTATGGGATGCAGACAAACTAATTAGGCAATCTAATGTCTTCAATACGCACTAGTGGAATTTGTGAATCTAAGGCAAAGAAGGCCCTCCTAACTTGAACTGGTGTGATAGATCGGTCAGCAAGGATGACTGCTCGAAGGCTCCAATCAATATCGAGCTCTGGCGTGATTCGATCTATAGGTTGTGGAATACGTGGAAAATGACCCGGGATAGTTTCGTGTATTTCTCCGGACAGGGTCATATGGTGGATGGTAAATATAGCCAATTCTATGGACGATTCTCTGGCCTAGTCCAGAATTCCCTAGCTCTGTTAGCTGCTGTGTCTAGCAAGGATAATTGTTCGATGATGATAGGTGGAAGTGGAGTAGACCGGAATACTAGTGTGTGTAGGCCAGTGTCTATGTCTAATTCTCCTATGGATTCGTTGGGCTGCGGGATTTGTGGATCACAACCGTAGACTCTTAGTTGTTGTGGACCTGTTATGGTCATGCGTGGAATCAAGTCCTAATCCCTAGTATCCAGTAATCGTATGCTTTCTCAGCTTCTATATTTAGGATCAATAACTGTGTGATTTTCTCAGAATATCTTACAGGGCATTCTTACTGACACTGGATTCTTAGGCTGGTATCTATATCTGTAAGAGTGTCTCCTTCACCTGGCTGTGGGACCAAAGGATCACAACCAAAGGTTTGTTCTCTTTCGAACCCTTCTACAGTCATATGAATGTTGTCTAGTGTAATCTGTAGTTCGGTTGATTTGACCAAAACGTGTGTGCTTGGTCGTCTTCTATGTTTAACCCACTCGGTTGGGAATTGATTTCTTACGAAGCTTACCGTTGTTCTAAGACTTGAATCCTGAGATTTTGATCTATATCAGTTATTGCTGTGATGAGATTGGGTTGAGGCACGATTGGCTCGAATACGTATTCTCTGGGCTCTCTAGGTCCCGTGATTGTCATACAAAACAACAAAGTAAAACGAACTACAGTAAAATGAAACTTAACTATGTCGAATATACCTATATATGATTTCTCTATTTTTTTGTGTTTTCTGATGAACTTTACGAATTTAAGAAAGCAACTATTTAAAATATCTAGAAATGAAAACTAAAATAATCAATTTAAAACAAACAAAATAACCGAGTGTAGTTATTTTCATGTGTAATTTGTAGATCTATTCTAAACAATAAAATAATAGCTTATCTAATCTATTTGCAAGATTCTCGATCCTACCTCAGAAGTGAGGAGTGAATCATAGTTTCTCATAAACTATCAATCCCCACAGCTTCCCTGGCAACATCGAGAATAGAATTTACTGAAATAAAACAATTAACTACTCTATTTGATATGATTCTAACTAGAACTTTGAAAGCTAGAACCTGGATTCTGCAGAACAGTGTCGAATCCGATGGTGTGTGTGATCTTGTCCCCTCAGTGTGATCTCCTCGTTCCTTTGTGTTCACGTGGATCCAGAAAAGCGTGTAATGCTAGCATCAACAGAAGTAGATATTGGGACAAAGGCAGCTCAAAATACAGACTGAATACAATGCGAGTAGGAGAGGGATAGCGCAAGAGTACAGGGCTTGGCTTATGCAATTCCTAGCGGGATCTATTGCGAGTCATGCAACATGAAGCGTCCAGAACCTAAAACTATCCTGTTTGAGGAGAAAAACCTGCAACTTTAATGGCTTCCTAAGCTATTCTACTCCAATGGATTGGATGAAATAACAACACTACCTGCACAAGATGGATTTGTGGCTTACCAACAGTAAAACAATGCTAACAAAGCATGCAATGAACTAAACTATGAATCCTAAGAAAAATAAAAGACTGAATTACTGAAATGAGAAGATGAGAAGTGAATGAGGGGCCATTTGCTTGAGCACAAGCCAACTATTTATAGCATTTGCATTTACCCAAGGTAAAAGCCAAATGGAACTCTTAAACTATAAACAATGGCAAAACACTATTCCAGGGAACCAGAATCATAAATGCAAGCTTATGGTGGTGAAAGAAAGCTGGTAAAACGTTGAATTTACGTGATTCGTGTTAAAAGAGCTTTCTGGAAAATGTGTAAAGGACCGCCGCCCGAGCGGTGGCGGCGGTCATGCGGAAGACGCCGCCTGTAGGGCGGCGGTTTCAAATCATCAAGAGAAAATGCTAAGAAAAGAGGGGAAAAGGGAAAAACAAAGCACGTGGGGGCTAAGCGAGGCATGCGGGATGTTAACGCACACTTGGAGAGCTTTTCCGGATCCCGAACACCTTGCGAGGAGACCTGTATCATCATTGGGGCACGTGTCACGTTGTTCGACAATGCATACACCTTACAATTTTGGGTACGTCTGAATCACCCTATAGGATAGCAGAGAATGCTTCATTTGTTCACATGAAGAAGATAAGATATGTGAGGAAGAAAACTACAACATGTATAATAAATTCAATGGTGATTGTTTCAATTGTAAAGAGAACAGACACATGGAATTTGAGTGTCCCAAAAATATATATAAGAGAGACCACGGAGCAATAGAAGCTTCGTGTTAACATTCAACCATAGAAGAATGGAGAGGATATGTACTAGTGACTTCAAAATAGCAATTCATATACAACTAAGAAGTATATTGTTAATTTGACGGTCCAAAAGGTGGTCTTTCTAGAAAACAAGAGGAAAGAAAATTCATGTGAGAGGAAGCACATCTTCAAAACAAGAGACCATGTAAGAGGTAAGTGTTGTAACATCATTATTAACATAGGCAAGTGAGTGACAATTTTTTTGTCTAAAGAAGTAGTCAAGAAGCTCAAATTGAAATGTTTAACACATCCACATTCCTATAGAGTTGGTTGTTGGAAGGTCATAACATTGATGTTAGGAACAATGCCAAATAGATTTGAGAACCGACAAGTATGAAACTACTATTTTGTGTGATGTCATCCCAATGGATGTGTGTCATATGATCTTGGGAAGACCTTGGAAATATGAAAATGGATCCATATACGATGAAAAAGCAATACTTGTTACATTAAGGGAGTAAGATGGCCAAAAACAATTTTAATACCATTAAGGGAGAGAACGATGTGGGGAAGCACTTGGTTTTGCTTAGTACAAGAAAGAAAGCCTTACCAAGAGAAAGAAGTAGACCTCATGAAAGACAATGTGTATGGGAAAGAGGAAGAGAATATGACATCTACAATGGGTTATCATGACATAATTTGTTGAAGAATATTTAGTAAGAAGAGATGGATCTCATATTGAAATGGGAAAGTTAGAAGCCATGTTTGCATTATCTATGAAAAGAGGAAGGAAAATGATTTGGATGGCTATATGGAGGCGATTCTAAGAGTCATGGCTACACCATGTGGCCAAGATTTCGAAAAATAAGAGAATTTTTGGTGTCAAGAGAAAGAAGACCACTTGTAGGCAATAAAAATTATGAAAACAAAGAGAGACTTGAGTCAAGTAGTGTGCTTGCAAAGAAAGAGCCTCAAGGAGAGAATGTAGATACTATATAAGTTAAGAGGTTTATAAGTAAAGATGATATTGAGATGGAAGCAAAGAAGTTATAGCTAGGATGTTAATTCACAATAAGAATGAGGAGTGCATGTGAGAAAAAATCAAGGGCATTATAGAAGAGGATGGAGTAGAAGAATGTCCTTCAAAGGGCATGCAAATGTTTGAAAAGATATTGTCTTCCAATACAATAGAGGGATATTTTGAATAAGTCAATGTAGAAGAGGAGGAGATAAGGGTCTCATCTCGAGAAAAGGGTACCAAATTTTTCCGCCGAGAAGGAGAAGATGGGCGCTCTTAACTTCCACTTATATTCTATTTGCAACCATGTGTACAGTAAAAACTAAGGAGGAGGAGGTTCTCAAGTATCTCACGGAGAAGGAAAGAAAAGTACAAGCATGCACACTTTTCATCACGAAACAAGAAACAAATATGGTTGCAGCCAGTGGAACAACCACGACATCTATTTTGGAATGTATTAGATAGGAGGTGAAGAGATTGCAATCATATGGACTTGGTGGAGTTAAGAGTGAAGAAATTATAAGGGGATCAAAAAGAACTTTTAGGAGAGAAGCCCAATAAGGAAGAAATGAAGAGGCACAAAACTTATAGAAAGGTTTGTAAGATAACACGAAGCATAAAGAAGATTGAAAAACTATGGAAGAAGAATGCCTATCATGTCACCAAGAAGTTGCACCCTAATAGAGAATGGTGTGTGTACTCTCTCTCCTATTGACAAAATTGGAACACCTCAAGGCTGTGGGTAACCTATGTATGAGGTGAACCTACAGAGAGGGTTGGTTCCCTTGTGAATCACCTAAGAAACAAAAAACTTGACAATGAAAAGTGAAAAGGAATGCAAGAAATGGGAAATATGGGGGATACACCAAAAATTTGATACTTGCATGTAACTCGCACATAGAGAATTTAAATATCCACATACCCGCACAAATCAACTATATTACAAAATTAATTCAAGGATTTAGGAAAAGACAATGGTAGATGGAATGAATTCCACACCAAGAAAACACAATATCCTATAACAAACACAATGAATAATATGAAAAAAATGATATGCGAGGAAAGACAAGGCTTTATGTTATTCACAGTGAAAATACAATAGCTGAAGATGCATAAGCAAATCAACTAATCCAAGTGTGTTATTTCTATTTTACAATCAAAATCAACCAATATAGGTTCTTTTATGCTAAGAATAAATTGATGTCCGGTTTTCTTATTTTTTACCATCCTTGGTACCAAAATAGAGTTCAATAGTTTATTTTTAAATAATTATCATTTTCTATCTTTGGCTAGCATATAGGACATCAATTGTTGTTATCTTATTTATATCTATTTCTATTTTTAACCTCTTTCATTCAAAGACTTCAATCAACCATAGTTTGACCCATGGAAGGTATTTTATTTTTATCTATTTAAGTCCAACTTCATCCCTCCATGGTGCCACGAGATAGAACAACGGTGCTTTATTTTTAATTATTTTCATGCATCTCCCTTCCTTTGGTGCCAACTATATGAGGTTATTTTATTTCTTCCAAGCACCTCCATGCAAAGTCTTCTTTTGGCGCAAATACATTGGCTTGGAAATATGGTAACAATATGGCGACATCACTCGGATTGTTTTCTGCTAAACAAGGAGATCGGTGGTCCTCTACATCCATTGGGCTATGGAGTCTCATACCTCACAACAATTTCTCCACACAAGTTTGGAAAAAATGTATCCTCTAAATCAATACAATTGAAATACCCTCTCCAACAAAATGGAAAATAGGTGCATGCAAACACTTATTGAAAAGAAAAGTAACTAGAAAAACTGGAAAAACAATGTGCATGTAAACACTTATTGAAAGTAAACTATTCTAATGATGTTGAATCCTCAATAGCAAGCTTTGAGGAAAATTCCATTAACTCGGGATCGGTAGTTCTTTTTCATTCTATCGAGATAATTGAAAAGCATTGTGAGGCTTGCAAGCTGAAATAACATATGGTCCACTCCAAATAGCATCAAATTTGGCATGGTTTCTTGAAAAACTCTTACAACCGATTTCTTATCAAAATAATTCTTTACCTAAACTTATTGAGCTTTCATGGTGCGCATAGCTTCATTTCTCAATTCTTCCAACTGCATAAGTTCAACATACCTTACCTCCATGGGACCTACTTCCAATAACTCTAATTGATGAATAAGCTCTAAAGCAAGCAACTCAAGAGAAATTGGGAGTCTTGCTTCCTTGCCATAAACCAACATGTAAGGAGAATTACCAATAGACCTTTTGGGAGTGATTTTGTCAGCCCACAAAGCTGTTTTGAGTTTGGTGTGCCAAGATCTCTGATTTTCATCCAAAACTCTTTTAATAATCTTCAACAAATTTTTGTTAGTAGACTCTGCAAGACCATTACCTTGTGGGTAATAATTTGATGAAGTACTCAAATAAATACCATTCTGGACAGCCCACTTTGTAATTTTAGTACCAACAAAAGCAAGACCATTATCTGAAATAATAGTAGCAAGAACTCCAAATCTAGTAATAATACCTTCATAGAAGTCAAACACACTAGTTTCATTCGCTTCTTTCAATGCAACTGCTTTTGTCCATCTGGTAAAATAATCAGTGGCAGTAAGAATCCACTTGTGACCCAAACTAGATGGTGGATTAATCATTCCGATAAAGTCCAATCCCCACTGCATAAAGGGTTGATCTGCTGAAATAGGATGAAGAGGAAGGGCTGCAAGCTTTTCCTTACCCACAAAGAAAGCACACTTTTGACATCTTTTGACCCATGCATAACAATATTTGAAAATACTTGGCCAATAATAACTTGCTTTCATTATTTTGAGAGTAGTAGTCCTTGGAGCATAATGGCCACCTGATAAACCTTCATGGAATTCTTGCAATAATTTGTCAACTTGTGAAGGTTCTACACATCTCAGAAGAACACCATTAATATCCTTTTTAAACAATATACCATCAATGAGTGCAAAAGGAATAACTTGTAACCAAAAATATTTCCTTTTCGTCTTATCCAAATCTTGGGTAAGAATACCAAAGCATGCAAGTAATTAATCATATCTTATGTCTAACTCACGAGAAGATAGTATTTTAGCTTCTTGTGGTTGATTTATGAGTGCAAAAAAATATTTTCTTTTACTCCAAAAATGAAACTAAATGGTCACATAACCCTTTTCCTCACATCAACTTTGTTACCTTGAATTCCACGTCATATTCCATGGCTTTTTGATCCAACTAGTTCTCTTTTCATTCAACTCCTTGCTTAACAAAAAGTCTTTTACACTTGGGTGAGTAACCATAACATTAATTATCTTATTAGAGAGAATATATATGAAATTCTTTAAGCCTCTAATAATAGAAAGTACCTACTTTTCCACAAAACTATACTTCACCTCATAGTCATGCAGCCTTTTACTAAAGAAAGAAAAGAGTTTCTCTAAATTGTCATGATTCAACTGAGTTAGGATAACTGAAATTATTTCAACCCTTGAAAATGCATACAATATAAAATCTTTTGAAAAATATGGATTTGCAAATGTTGGAGCTTGAACAATAACTTGTTTAATAGCCTAAAAAATGATTCTCCCTTTGACAAACTCATATTCTTTTTCAACATAATAGTGAAAGGATTTGATAAATTTACAAAATCAACAATAAATCTTCTCACGAAATCGATCTTACCCAAAAATATTTGAAGTGCTTTCTTGTGCTGAGGTAAAGATAATGATAGAATCAAACTTACTCTTTCTGGATCTATGGCCAAACCTTTTTTTGAGATCATGTGGCCCAAAATTTTACCTTCATGCACCGAAAATATACACATTTTGGGTTGAGAGAAACCCCATATTGTCTGTATCTTTCAAAAAATTGCCTCAGATGGCTCAAATGATCATTAACACTCTTAGAAGAAATAATAATGTCATCAATATAAATCAAAACATTGACATTGATCAAACCTTGGAAATTCATATCCATGGATTTCTCGAAAAGTAGCTCTGCGTTTGACAAACCAAAAGACATCTTTTTGTAAGAAAATGTCTTGTACTTAATAATGAAATTTGTCTTGTATTGATCTTCTTCTTTCACCAAAATTTTATTGTAACCATTGTAACCATCTAGAAGAGAGAACCTTTCTGCACCTGATAAGGTCCTTTGAATATGATCCATTAATGGTAATGAATAATGATCCTTTAGTGAAGCCATGTTTAGATCCTTGAAATTAACACATAACCTTATTTTTCCATTATTCTTCCTCATGGGTACAAGATTTTCAACCTATGAGGAATGCTCGATAGGAAAGATAATGCAAGACTCAATAAGCTTTATTAGTTCATTTCTCATCAAAATTTCAATTTTTGGATTAACAGGCTCTTTGCTTTTGCCTTATTGGTTTGGAATTAGGCTCAAGCTCAATGGTATGTTGAGCTAATCCTAGATCGAAACCTTTTAAATCCTCATACTTTCAAGAAAAAACACCAATGAACTTATTACATAACTAAACAAAAGCTTGCTTTTCTTCTAAATTACATACCTATCCATGCTTCAAAAACTTTTCATCGTTGATTGCTATGTTCTCATAGTTCTCTTGCTTAGTAGACATCCCAATTTTGTCCCTTTTCATCTGATCATCATTATTAAAAATACTCTCAAGGGTTACCAATCCTTGGGGCATCTTATTATTCTTTAATTGCAAGGTTTTATCACCATACTATTGTTGCAATTTAGACTAATTTTTAGCTGAAAATTAAGCTTCTTCCTAAATAAAATGTACAATCTACTCATCACTATCAAACACTTGCCAATTGGTATTATTATTAGGAAGTGATGGACTTACAACCACCTTAATACGAAGTTGATTATACTTTCTTTTCACATCACTAGGAATATCAAAATCAACTCTAACATCTGCCAATCTATTTGCTTGTTTATTTTCAGTTCTAGGTATTGATTATGCATTGAATGCATCAAAATCTTCTATAATATTCCAAAATCTATGTCTATATGATTTCAACAAGGGATTTTTTCAATATTCAAATTTCTCACATGATGTATGATCAATTCACTGTCACCAAATACCTGTAGGTACTTAATTCCCTTCATTTTAGCCCACTGTAAACTATGAATAAGTGCCTCATACTTAGTTACATTGAACTAAACTGAAATCGAATAGAAGAATAATACCTTTGACCATCTGGTGATATCATAACATTACCTGCACATGACCCATTCTTGATTTTAGAGTCATTAAAGTATAAACTCCAAAATCCTGTATCAATCTCATTAGTTTTAACCAATAATGGTAAAAAACATCATCTTGATGCATGCGATAAATTCCTAAACTAGACTCTTGAATATATATTTTCTTCAACATATTTGTAAGAATCAAATCCATGATGGTCAGTTCCTACTCATCCAATAATAAATCTGGTATGCTCTCAAAGTGGGTGTCTCAGTATCTTGGACAACATGACGATCCTTTTGGTCAAAAACAATACAATTCACATTGCAAGCGTTAAGCACATAGGGATCAATATGAAATTCAACAAGAGGTTCGAATTAATCGTTACCTTTGTGCCATACCTTGTTCTAAAAATAGATAGGACCAATATGATGATAAATACCCTCCAATCTTAGTCAGTAAAATCTTTAGATAAGAACAAAGCGAAATATGGAGGTAAATATATTACCATAACATCTTGTAAGATTGGAAAACTTGGACATGCATGTAAACTTAACATAAAATCTTTGATTATACCAATTGTTTTGGTAGTTGTGTCATCCAACCGCAAAACCCCTTTTTCATGTTGCTCATATTTGAGTCATATCTTGTCTGTTAGCTACGTAGGCATGACTATACTTTGCTAAGCACCACTATCAACCATGCAATTATGGACTAAATTATCGCCAATAATTGAAGAAAGGTAGAAAGGAGGAAGTTTACCAATCCTTTTTCCTAAAATTCAACCTTAATGGGTTGATCTCGTATTTGCAATTATTGCACTAGCTCTAGTGAATGATCCACTATAGTGGTAATTTGGCCAAATCATCTTGTAGCAAGATCTTTTGACCCAAAATAGTCAATGTATACCGAGATGGATAAACTTACACGAGCCTTCTTCATTTGATCTATGATATATTAAGGGAGGGTTGCCCCATTTTGCTTGACCTTTTGGAACACTTTTAGCCTTTTTCCCTTATTTTTGTGCTTCTAAGATGCCCTTCGAATCCAATTTTTTTGTCTCTTTCTCATTAGGGACAACAACTTTATTAGTATGATCGGTAAATAAAAAAAAGATCCATGTAAATTAGTTACCTCTCGTGGGTTCTTCCATTGCCCTTCTTTTGTATACTCTTGTATTAGATGCCTGTTAATCCTCTTGTTGCAAATTTACTAAATTTGCCTCTGGTGGATTTGGTGCTACACTAGAATCCCCTTGAGGAGGATCCTCAACTGCTGAAAGTTGTGAACTCATACCTTGTGCAATCAAAGCTTGATTTAATATTCCATTAGCATAAGAAAAATGGTTCATGAATTAAATTAGTCTAAACTAGAACAAGAGTCATAGATGTAGAAGGAGCATTAGGATCATCTTTAATGGATGTTTTTCCTTAATATGGAGTCCTACTTGTAGGATATGCCAGGTATAAGGATCTAACAGATTGCAATGGAACCCGATACAATCTGTAGGGTTGAGCAAGTTGTCTCTTGATAGATACACATTTCTTTCCAAAATCTTGCAAAATACCTTTTATTTTACTCAATTCAATGGGTTGATTTGGATTAGTAATTGTTTGGCTATTTCTACTACTAGAATTGGGGTTATAGTTAGTACTTGGTGGCTGAATATTTGGAAGGATAGGCATGGGATGTCTAGGTGCAATTTTTCCAGCTTGTATGAGATTATTTTCAACTCTAATGGCAAAATCAAAGCCAATAAGAATTGTGTTACCCCCGTGGACTGAATTAGGACAACAAATCATTGTTTAGGGATATCAATTAGTACACGTGTTGATCAAATAATATTTATTAGAGAACACATAAGTAGTCCGTGTGGGATAGAAGGCCAGGATCAAGGGCACAGAAGGACAAGAAGGACTGCGCGAAGAAGGCAAGTTCAACTTTTTTAGAAGATGGCGTGTGGAACACACCAACGATGCAGAGATGTGCGCGCCATGCATTGTCTATCTTTGGAGGATCAGATCTAAGCATTTTGCATGGAGACGAGCTAATAATAGGATTGACACTTCAGTTAATTGCAAGAGGTCTATAGATAACACACTTGCATGTGTGGCTATGCATGTAAATGGCGCGTGGCTATTAATAGCATGCGGCCTATTTCTGGAATAGATAAGCAATGAAGGGAAAGTCCCCACCCTATATATATATATATGTATGTATAGTAGTATGTATGTATGTGTGAGTGTGATGGATGTATGGAGGTATAGAGATATACGCATATGATTGAATTATTGTATAATAGATCCATACGCGCATTGGTATAGATTGACATTACTGTAAGGAGCTTCTGTATTTATTAATAGATGGAAGATATTGGCTAAATCTAAGTGTCATTCTATGTGTAATTGAGTAGTGCATGTTATTGATTCAATCATGATTACTGTTTAAACTTGTTCTTTCATAGATATGAGGGTAGCATGCATTTGTAGAATGATGGATTAGTTATGAATCTATATGTTTCTTCCTTCATCATGCTAACATCCTACTACAACAACCCTAAAGAGGGACCTAGTACCTTTGCGCGCTTTGGGTGAGCGCTCAGTCAAGGCTGAGTGATGTGCCAACGCGACTAGGGTGTTATCTGGTAAATTCTAGGCTACATCATTGGTTCCATTGCCGGACCTCTTTTTCAGTTGTTTTTAGGATGGTTCATGATGAAGACGTACCATTAAACTCTAGCAAGCAAGTATTGAGGAATGGATACATGATCTGGAGGAAGAATATGCATGGCGGTTCAACAGTGGATCTGAGTTTAACGCACGCACTTGGGTAGAACAGAATCTATATGACAACTTATATGAGAGATTTTTTCACTATCTTTCCAATAGAACTATACGAGTGGCTTATTGCCTATGCATCTCAACGGAATTGAGGTATCATGCACACTTTTCTGGACACAGAAGAATTTTAGGCCCTTTATGATGCTGATCTGATCTGACTCACATTGTGGATACATGGTTTCATGGTGTTCTAAATAGTTATATTCTAGAATATTCAATTTCAACGTACTCTTTCCCGAGGTAGTTGAATTCCAGTTTTTGCGGTATCCAAGAGGAGCATATTTGCAAGGTATTCCACTGGCGATCAAGATCTTGATGGTAACTTTGAACCTAGAGAGTAAACCGATGGCTAACTAAACTTCACCACGCGAGGGCAGGAACAAGTTTTGGTGAAAGATGGCAGACCTAGTGGCAGAGAGGTAGAGAGAGGAAAGGTGGCTTAAGTATAATGAGGTGTGCACGAGAGGGAGATAGAGAAGCAACATCCATTGTAGAAAGTATGGCGTTGAGGAGAGAGATGGCTCATGAAGGATTTATAGCTCACGTAGAAGACATGGAGCCAGAGCATCAAGAACTCCCCATCTTGGAAAGCATGATAGAGATCCCCTCGGCCTCACACAAAAGTGCACCAGAGACTACTGACTCACGGGCGCACATCTTAATCCACCTGGTGACCTAGCCCTTGCGCTTGGTTTTCAAGATCTAGTATAACAAGTAACCAACAAGCTAACTTGGGAAGTAGGAGAGCAGAGTAAGTCAGGGATCAAGTACATCAATGGCAGGACATACGGCTTCAATGTTATTTGGAGGAACATTCTTAGGCACATCATCCACATAGAATGTGAGCACGTAGAATGTTGGATTCACCTCTGGAAGTGGAACTACCTCACAGACTAGAGGGGTTCAATATAGTACTACTATCGGAGCACAGGGGAGTACATCTACATGTCCTATTCCAGCTATAGGTGGAGGATCAGGAGGTATAGGTGGTTCTAGTTCTAGTGGATCTGGTGGTTCTGAGGCAGAGGGAACACATGAGGTTTTGGATCAGGTGGTCAAGGTCCACAACAACCACAAATATCTATATGGAGATGTCTCTTCGTCTCTCGAATATAGAGGTATAGAGGATGTTGCCGAACATGTGCATATGTGTGAAATCTTGTGGCATGCTAAAGGGATCACATGGCTGCTAAGCGTAAGGCAAGTCAATTCACTACTACATTATAGGGATGAGCACACACAATGGTATAGAAGTTTGACCCTGATCAAACTTGCATGGATTATGCAACATTGAAGGGATGCTTTCTTGAAAGAGTTCCATATCCCTGAGTTTGAGCAGAAGAGTATAAGTGTGCTCAAGGATATCAAGCAAGGCACTACTGAGAGTGTACGTGAGTATGATGCTCATTTTAAGACACTTCTATCTAAGCTATCTTATGATATTCACGCTAGCCAACATGCACAATGGTTCATTGGAGGATTGATTACACCATTTAGAAGGGCATTGTCACATAAGACATACACTGATCCACGCAAGCACTAAGCAACTTTGCATGTGCTGAGGTAGTTGGGAGCATTGACACTAGCATTAGTCCATTCTTAGAGGCACATATTATAGCTATGGCAAAGTAGTTAGAGAAGCTATCAAAAATTCATCCCATGAAACGCGCTCAGGAATTTGGTGTACAGATTGTGAAGTGGAAGGTCACACCAAGGATAGTTTCCCTCACAGATCGTATGCACTCATTACTATTGACTATGAGATCTGTCATTTGAATCATGATGCTAGTCATTGTCCTTTGTTACAACGCATGATAAGGAAGAATGTATCTTGCTTTTGCAAGATTTACAGGTCCACGACCCATGATACTAAGGATTGTCGGTTGATTGGTCAGATCCAGATGCTATAGACATTGGGGTATGACAAACAAGTGTAATAGATAATTCTAAGGGTAAGAATGAGCACCAGGATCAAGATCATAATCAAACACATTATATGACAGGAATGAGGGGTGTTTTGAAGGAGGTCGTGGAAGGGGACGTGGATATCATGTGGTGGATATGGAGGATGAGGCCATGGTGGAGGAAGAGGTGAGTTCCCTCATGGAACATGTTATACATGTGATCTCCTACCACTATAGGCATGAATGTCCTCATAATATTGCATGTTCTTTCTGCGGAAAGAACCATAGCTATGAAGAGTGCCCGACTTATATGAGCATCTGAGTAAGCAACATAAGCAAGAAAACAAAGGTGTCAGGATGGTTAGAATCTAGCACATGGTAGAAGATCAGTGGATGCCCAAGATAGTAGAAGGACCTGAGGCATCGATAAAGAAGATTACTACACACACTAAAGTGGCACGCAAGAGAGGCATTACACTAGAAGCCTACGATCACCAAGGAGGAGGTTTTGCATGCAAGGTACCCAGATCCTACTCATCAGAAGGAAGTTTACCAGATACCATGGAAGTGCTAAGGAATCTTCAGGTGAGATACAATACCTAAAGGAGCAGAAGAAAGCATCAGAGATAGTCCAAACTAATATCGATGATCTATGAGAGGTGTGCAAAATGTTGCACCAAGAGAACATTATTCCACTATTAGGAAGTTGGTTAAAAGGGAACACTCCACACACAAGTCTTGAGACCGACATGATTCTGCATGCAAATCTTCCCCCTGATAGCATTGACTATGACAAAGAAATTACTCTGAATGTTGTTGTGGATGGGTGGTTGTTGAGCAACATATTGATTGATACAGTGTGTGAAGTAAATGTGCTTACATTAGATGCATGGGTACAAATGGGGAGGCCTCCATTGCAACCATCATCTAATGTGTTATTTATGGCAAAACTAGACTAAGGCCACTCCCATAGGAGTTTTGAAAGATGCATCTATAACTATACAAGGGGCCAAGTTCACTAGGGATTTTGAGGTATTAGCACTTGCAGAAGGACAATTTTCAGCCCTTGGATGCCCTTGGTGTTATGCGAATAATGCTGACTTGAGATTCAATAAGGGGTATATCAGCTTTGAAAACAAGGAGGAAAGGGTTGTGATACCTTTGACAGATGGGAAGTCTACACCATATGTTGAGCCTCTAAGTGAGGAGGACTTAAACAAAATTTATGTACGCTATTTAGGACCCAGAGGTCAATGAGCCATCAAAAGAAGGCATCCTACAATGGGAGGATTCTCATTCTATTAGTGATACTATGAGTATTGCTTGTGACAATTGGGCTCATGGTACATATGAATTAGTAGGGCGCGAGGTGAAAAGCATGGTTACACACAAGAATGGACTTCATTCGATTCGATGATAGGTAGCACAATACCTTGGTATATAGGGGCATAAGATCTTCCTGTATTTTTGAAGGCCATGGAAACACAGTGGACAAATCAAATTAAGAGAAGAGATATGTTAGTATATACCTCATGTACGTGGGGACAACAACGCACTGGTGGGTAGTCCACAGAGATAATCTTATAAACTAGGAAGAGATTGGAGTCACTTTGTCTACTAGGTTTGTAAGGAACAATGCACCTACGCAGATCTGCACTTATCATGGTGATCAACCTGTTCAACATCACATTCAGCAGTGTGAGAGACTCTGATACAGCAGGACAGAAGCATTACCACCTTCACTGGGTGCATAGATTGTATTCTACGCTACAAGGATGCACACGTGCCTGGTATGTATATGCAAAACTACATCAGAGAGACTAGGAACTGGCAAGATTTGACTGCAGGAATGATCCAAACCTTTGACTACTTCTCGACTAAACCTCCCGTAGAAGAGGCATTAAAATTTGTCAAGTGCTTAACTATGGGAGATAGTGCAAAAGTAGAAGAGCATATTCAGAATTATTTGGTGAGGTAGAGTTCCAGAGCACATTTTGAAAAGGAAGAAGAAATGGACTCCATACTACTTGAACGCGCTTTCCTTGAGAAAGAGAAAGGAAAGATGGTTTACATCGTGGATGATGAGGAAGTTGAGAACCTAGATATTGAACATTCACAAGGGGTGCGCGAGGTCTTGGACAGTGTAGAAAAGGATATGCGTGCCTATCATGAACCCATGAAGACAAAGAAGGTGAATATAGGTTCAGAGGCTGAGCCTAAGGAGGCCATAATTGGAGACTACTGGTCAGACTCGAGGTAGCAAAGATCATTGAGTTACTCAGGGATTATCAGACTTATTCCCTCGAGGGTATCATGAACTTAAAGGCGTGCATGAATCACTTGGGAAATGAAGATAAAACTTAAGGATGGTGCATGACCAGTTAGAAAGAGACCTTACATAATGAATCCTAATTTACGTGAAAAGGTAAAAGAAGAAATTGATAAAATGTTGAAATTTGGAATTATCAAGCCCTTGATGAGTCAGAATGGGTTAGCCCAATGGTGATCAAGTATCAAGAAGGATGGATGAATTAGAATATGTGTGGACTATAGGGAGTGAATGTTGCATGCATCATAGATCCATTCCCTATGCCATTCACTGAGGAAATACTAGAAGGAGTTACAGGGCGTGAAATATATTCCTTCACAGATGGGTTTTCTGGTATCATCAAAGTTAGGATTGCTCAGGAAGATCAAGAAAAGACAACATTTACTACTGAATGGGGTAGTTTTTCCTATACTGTGATGCCTTTTGGATTGAAAAATGTGCCTGTTGTATTCTCACATAGTTGTTCAGAATTCAAAGATTTTATTCACAACTTCTTACAAGTTTACCTAGATGATTGGACAGTATATGGGCTTGTGAAAGATCATCATGTGACAATTTGCTTAATGTTCAACGGTGCAAATAATTGAGTATCTCTTTGAACATCAAGAAATGCATATTTTCTATGCCATTTGGGATACTGTTAGGACATATAATCTGCAAGGAAGGTTTGTTGGTTGATCCAACTAAGGTTGCAGTCATTTTAGGCCTGGAAGCACCTACCAGTCAAAGTGAGGTGTGTAGATTTTTAGGTCATACAGATATTATAGAAAATTCATCAAAGGGTATGCCAAAATTGTTGCACCCTTGGAAGAGTTACTGAAGGGGAAAGGTACATTTTATTGGGGAGAACCACAACAACACACATTTGAGATATTAAAAGAGAAACTTACTACCGCGCCCATTCTATGTGCTTTCCTCATGGGATAAACCATTTCATGTGCATGTGGATGCTTTTGGCATGGCCATTGGCATTATGTTAGCTCAACCTAGCGAAGGTATTGTAGATCATCCAATTTGTTTTGCTAGTAGGAAGTTGACTCCTACTGAACGGAATTATACAACTACAGAGCACAAAGCTTTGTCAATGATCTATGCATTGCACAAGTTTTGACAATACTTGTTAGCAACACCATTTGTGTTTTATATATATCACATGGCATTGAAGTACTTGGTAAACAAGCCCATCTTACAGGGGCGCATATGCAGATGGGTGCTCCTATTTCAAGAGTTTGACTTCACAATTGTGGTGAAGCCAGGGAAAAGCAATTCTAGACTAGACCATTTATCTAGAATCAATTCAGAGAGGAAGCACAGAAAATTGAAGAAACCATGCCAAATGCATAGTTATATAGGTTACAACGTGCACCCATGGAATTAGAAGACATTGTTGTCTTTCTACGAACAGGTATGGCACCAAAGGAATGAAAGCATTAGAAAAGAAACAACTTGTTATACGCATGGCACCATTTATGTTAATCAATGGTGACCTTTACAAGCTAGGCAGAGATGAAGTATTACATCATTGTGTATTAGAGCATGAGCACAAGGATATTATGGAAGAAGCCCATGGTGGTATTGCAAGAGGCCATTATGCAGGTGATGCGACTACCTGGAAGATCCTACTTGTTGGATTATGGTGGGAGACATTGTATAAGGAATGTAAAGAATATTGTAAGGTGTGTGATCATTGTCAGCACCTAGGAAAACCAGGCAAAGAGATGAGATGCCTTTGAGACCAATTACTAGTGTCGAACCATTCGAGAAATGGGCCATTGACTTTGTAGGACCTATTTCGCCAAATGTGTAGGACTCGGATCACATATATCATTACTTGCTGCATGATTATCTCACACGGTGGGCAGAAGCAAGCACCTACGAAGGACTATACAACAGCTACAATAGCTAGGTTTCTATGGGAGAATGTTCTTACAAGATATGGATGTCCTTTAAGCTTGAAAAGTGATAGGGGTACACACTTTTTGAATGAGACAATCAGGATCCTATTAGATGAGTTTATGGTTGCACACCATAAAACTACACCCTACCATCCTCAGGAAAATGGAACTCATTGAGGCTTTCAACAAGATTTTGAGCCAGAATTTGACAAAAATTGTGATGTTGGAAGAAAGGATTGGGATGACAAAGTGTCAGCTGTTCTTTGGGCATATAGAACAACTTACAAGAGATTGAACAAAGCCACACCATTTCAGTTGGTGTTTGGCATGGAAGCCATTCTCCCTATAGAATTTATGTTACCTTCTTTGCACATTGTGTGTCGGAGGTCTAGCTGATGAACAAGATTTAGAAGAGCGTATCGAGAAGATGATTCAACTAGATGAGCGATGAGCCATAACACGATGGAGTCGAAGTAGGAAAAGGCCAGGTAGAAGGCATGGCATGACAAAAACATAAGGGATAAGAAGTTTGAGATTGGACAAATGGTACTTCTTTATGACTCAAAGTTCTTGCCATCCAGAAAGCTCAAAGTACATTAGTTAGGGCCGTATGTCATCACTTATATACTTGAATCAGGTGCTTTACTAGTTAGAAGCACTTGATGGAACACGGCTACCCAGTTACTTTAATGGGAGTAGGTGAAGCCCTACTATAAATAAGTCTTCTTGGTGTTTGTAATAAGGCAGTATTGCCATTTAGATTAGGTTTTCAATTATATTTCCTTAATGTATTTCCTTCATTATCGCTATGCTTTGTCAATTTAGTTGTTGTTCTTGTGTAATAAGTGTGCTTGCGCATGCATGAAGCTAATTACTATGTGAAGAATGTTTATGCGCAGAGGACTGCACATACCTTTAGTGTGGGGTGGTTGTAGTTATCCAAGTAAAAGACTATGGAATTGAAAGGTGAAAGGAATAAGTTACTATGGGTGTGCTTTAAGTCAAAAGAAGATTGCTTCTCAAAAGTGACCAAGGATGGAGATGAATGAAAGAACAATATAACGCGAGGTAAGTGGAGGCCATGATAACTACCAGAGAAGGTATAATGATGAGGTACTCAGTGCAAGGGCACGCGCACAAGAAGAGAAGTTTGACCAGAGGGTAGGAAGGTGCTGCTAGAAGGTTATAGCTAGGGCGCGAAGATGTACCACATGGAATGAATGAATTTGGTCAATGAATGAGGGATATTTGGTAGGTGAAGGAGCAATAAATGCATCAAAATTTGAAAAAATTATATAAGGATGGAATGCGGATTCATTTTTACCATTGCGACTAAGAGTATTTGAGGAAAGAGCCAAGTGCGAAGAGCCGAGTGATCGGGTTAAGGTGTGAAGGGTGTGAAACCAAGCGTGACAACCAGATCTATGTGAAAAGAAGCTTGTGTCCCTGGTGGTGAAGGGTTTGAGCAAAGCAGGAGACAGAAAGGAGTTAGGACACGAAGTTTTCCACCTAGGGCACATGATTAATCAAGCTAGGGTTTGATTCGTAAAGTTATAGAGTTAAAGAGGAGACATTTGTAAGGTAAAAATGGCACCTAAGAAGGCATCTGTAGTAACAACAAAAAAAGGAAAGAAGAAGGTGGTCATCGAGGAGGAAGAGATGGCACCCAAAAGTGATTTTTCAAAATGTAATATCCAGAAGGAGTCATCATCATTGGCAGAATGGGATTCACCCATCAGAAAGAGAAAAGTAAGTGAATACAATCATAGGACTTTGGAGAACAAGAAGGAGCTTGATTCCTTGCTCACTACTAGACGAACAAGCGTATGGCGGATGACATGCCAGTTTATGATGATGTACGCGAGAAGCTTCTAAAGAGAATTGGGGTCTACCAATTATATGAGCTTCCATATTTCAAGAAGTATGAGCCCTTGTATCAGTGGCTCATGAGCAGAGTGCATGAGGACTTCTTCTACTTTGCAGACGCAGAGTTAGAATCTCATATGCGCTTATCTCATCGGGCCATGTGTTTAAAGGCCACAGAGAGGACATAAAAAGTGATCTCATAGATAAAGCCATGATTTTAAAGACCAGACAAGAGTTGGGGTACCTGAAGGGTCCACGCGGATGGATATAGAAAAATTGAAGAACTTGTCTAGTTGTGTAAGCAGCAACACCTTGTTACAAAGTTGAATGATCAGAGCGGTGGTCACAGGTAAATACTATGTGGTTACACATGTTGCATGTAAGATGTCAGAAGGGAAATCTACAACATTGCAGGCTATATTGTAGAACAAATAGTCAAGGAAGTGCACACAGAGAGGGAAGATCAGCTTTGGGGCTGTTCTACTATCACTGGTATTCATGGAAATTGGAGTACCAGATGGACCGAAGGAAAAAGTATGGGAATACCCCATGGAGAACAAGTCACCAGCTGAAAGATTCAACAAGTATCTATGTAAAGGGGCCATGACAGATGATGTAAAGAAAAGGGTGAGAGAAATGGTATGACAGGCTCCATGCATGACATTTGGAGAAGAGTGGCACATCCCAAAGGACCTACCAGTAGTAGTAGGGAAACAAGTCCAATTTTTTATATATCAACATTTCTACATCACACTTCCCAATGAAAGATGGAGTCTGGAGCCCTTGGTGTAAATTGCCTTACGCATTCACTCGTAAGGTATTTCCAAGCATCTGTTCACAGATTTACAAACACATCGCCGACTAGTATTCAATGTAGATAAGGTAGACTGTGACTACCATACGTTGAGGAAGAAGTATGTGTATCCTAGAAGAAGTGCTTATACCGAGAGGATCATTTTAGAGGTGTTGAATATTAAGCCAATAAGTCTGTCTGTAGCAGATGTAGGGGCAGCATTGGTGTATCTTTAGCTGAAGCCAAAGATGGAGAATAACAAGTATGTGGAAGGTGAGTTCGCACTTCCAAAGACCACCAAAGGGAAAGCATACAATGGAGAACATCCCAACGCCTAAGCCCACAGAGCCAATTGAAGTGGAGGATGAGGAGGAGGAGCACAAAGATAGTGGTGGTTTGGAGCATAGAGGTAGGAGACATCCTACAAATAAGGGTGAAGCTGAGCGCGCCACTACACCACCTCAGCCACAAGAGGGGGATGATGAGGACTTGAATGCAGTCCAAGGGGAGCACAAGTTTAAGAGGGTGTTTAGGAGAACAAGGACCCAAGGTGCTACTCCAACCACGGTGCGCAAATCACCCAGACTCTCTCCACAAAAGGAGGCAACCATGTAAAGAAGGAGGAAACTGAAGTTAAATGAGGAGGTGGAAGAGTCAGAGGAAAGCACACCTAATTCTCCTACACTTCCAGAGAACATAGAAGAACAGGGTGAGGAATCAAAGGAAAAAGAAGAGGATGAGAAAAGACCAGAGGAGATAACTATAGAGAATGTTCAGACATGGAGACACAAGTCCCAAATTTGGAAGCTAAAGTTCCTAAGCAGCAATGGTCTAGAAGAACAAGTGGAGAGCACATTCCACCAGCCATGGGGTATGCAGAGGACGCAGGAAAAATTATCTCGCACCCGCCCACTTCCAGAGCACGATAACACAAAAGGATTTATTCAACTTTGGGAGCTAATGGATGAGGATATGGTGATTGTGCGCACTCAAAAGCAACTATCATGGTCAATGCACACCCACATGGATGAGCCTGACTTTGATGTATGTGAAGAGTCATGCATTTCGAGATGGCTAAAGAAGGCACCCCAAGCTAGACACATGACAATAAAGCCTACTATCATGTCAGATGAGTAGGTCAACAAATGCATTGGTGAAGGTTTCTGCTGAAGTGGCTAGAAGAAACATGGACAAAGTCAGCAATAATTAGAGCACTTGCGCGAGGAGCTGAAGACAAAGGATGTAGAGATAGTGCACATAACGCAAGAGAGGGACTTCACGCAAGAAGAAAAAATGAAGTATTTATCAACATCACAGAGGAGATTGGGACAATGTCATCAGAGCAAGGCCACACTTGGAGGCCAAGGTACCACAGACGTTTCCTTCAGCGATACACTATGTAGGAAAGTTGGTGGACTTGGTACTTGAAGATGAACCTCTACGCATGCCAATGCACAAGGAGCTCAGAGCAAGATGTCGAATGAGAGAAAGCATCAGTGATGCGAAAGATTACATCTTATGAAGGGTTATTGCAAGTGTTACAAGAAGTATTGAAGAAAGCAGACCAGGATTTAAACATATACACAACTCCAGAGGTGCTTATCAACATAAAGACCCTAGAAGAAAACAATGAGGTCCAGAAAGCAATGAAGGATGAGACATTGGGCCATGCGCAAAAAGATTGTCAATGGTTAAGCAGAAGCGCGAGGCCCTGACAGCAGCACAAGAGCCGCACAAGACTCAGTAGGAAGAGCTTGGGAAGCTAATTGCACAAGAAGATGGATCTTTTAGAAGGAAGAATGACATCAATGTCCAACATTGTTGTTGGTTTTACAAAATGAAAAAGGAGAGATTGCATGAGGGATGAGTTGGAATCCATTGTTGTGGACATCCCAGAAAAAGTAGAACAAGCACTCACTGAATGGCAAGTTTTGAGGCCGAAATAAAGGAGGAGTATCCAGTTGATACTTCAAACTGATATAGAGGAGGCTACCTCATAACCTCATAAAAATTCTTTATTTATCTACATTCTTTCATTCTTATTCTTTCCATTCTTCTATTCTTTACTTCAATTTTTGAGATACCCATTATCGAGATGACAATGAGATTAGTGTGGGTAATGTTGATCAGAGAATACTTGTTAAAGAACACACAAGGAGTCCGCGTGGGATAGAAGGCCAGGATCAAGGGCATGCGAGGGACAGAAGGACCCACACGCGAAAGGCAAGTTCAACTTTCAGACTTAGCTGATTTTGAGCATGAAGACCTATTTTTAGAAGATGGCGTGCGAAACACACCAACGATGCAGAGACATGCGCATCATGCATTGTCTATCTTTGGAGGATCGGATCAAAGCGTTTTGCATGGAGACGAGCCAAGAATAGGATTGACACTTCATTTAACTCAAGAGGTCTATAGATAGCACACTTGCATGTGTGGCTATGCCTGTAAATGGCACATGGCTATTAATAGCATGCGGCCTATTTCTGGAATAGATAAGTGGTGAAGGGAAAGTCCCCACCCTATATATATATGTGTGTGTGTGTGTGTGTGTGTGTGTAGATGTGAGTGTGATGGATGTATGGAGGTATAGAGATATACACATATGATTGAATTATCAGTATCAGATCCATACGCACATTGGTATAGATTGACATTATTGTAAGGAGCTTCTATATTTATTAATAGATGGAAGATATTGGCTGAATCTAAGTGTCATTCTGTGTGTAATTGAGTAGTGCATGTTATTGATTCAATCATGATTACTGTTTAAACTTGTTCTTTCATAGATCTGAGGGTAGCATGCATTGTAGAATGATGGATTAGTTATGAATCTATATGTTTCTTCCTTCATCATGCTAACATCCTGCTACAACAACCCTAAAGAGGGACTTGGTACCTTTGCGCGCTTCGGGTGAGTGCTCAATCAAGGCTAAGTGATGTGCCAACGCGACTAGGGTGTTATCTAGTAAATCAACATCTCCAATATGCTCTACGAGTGGTTTGAGTTTGATTGGTAAAAAATGGTAAACTCTTTAATGTGGAAGCCACGATATAATTGCATACATTAATATTCAAGGGGATGCCATCTTTAAAGGTCACAAAAGCTTCATTTCTAAGAAGAACCATTAGGAAATTTAGAGCGGGAAGTCAGGGATTTTGGGCAATTCTTTTAGCTTGCTAATTCGGTAAGTATATGGAGAGGATTTATAAAATATGCTTCTTTGATAAAAATGTAAAGGTAGATGAGTAAATTCAAAAGGAGTACCTTTAGCTTTTGACTTGGTGGTCACTTTTGGCATTAGCTTTGACTAGTCTACAACCAATATGTCTGTGAAAACCTGAGGAGTCGTCATATTTTGATTTTCTGAATACTTTATGCTCTACAAACTATTTAACCAACATCACTCTTTGAATACTTTGTCCCATTGGGCTTGCCAGAAATTGTTGTCACCTAGAAGTTGCACCCTGATAAAGAATGGTGTGTGTACTCTCTCCTTGTTGACAAAATTGGAACACCTCAAGGTTGTGGGTAACCTATGTTTGAGGTGAACCTCTAGAGAGGGTTGGTTCCCTTGTGAATTACCTAAAAATGAAAAATTGATGAGGAAAAATGAAAAGGAATGTGGGAAATGGGAAATAGGGATGATACACCAAAAGTTTGATAATTTAAAGATCCACACACCTGCACAACTCTAAACTATTTTACAAAATTAATTCAAGGATTTAGGAAAAGACAACGATAGAGGGAATGAATTCCACACTAAGGCAAACACAATATCCTATAACAAACACAGGTTTAAATAATCTAAAAACAACGATGTATCGAGGGCAAAACAAAGCTTTATTTTATTGAGAAGTGCAAGTACAATAGTTGAAGATGCATAAGAAAATCAACTGATCCAAGTGTGTTATTTCTTTTTTATAATCAAAATCAGCCAATATAGGCTTCTCCATGCTAAGAATAGATTCTTGCATGCTTTTTCTTATTTCTTCCATCTTTGGCGCCAATTTTTTTAAATAATTATCCTTCTCTATCTTTGGTTGGCGCATGGGACGACAATTGTTATTATCTTATTACGCCAAAGGTGTTACCCCTATGGGAAAAGGCTTTGCGGACATTCATGGCACTGTGTTAAATTTGACGGCTTAAATGATGGTTACGATAACCTTTTTGACGTTTTTTTGTTTTTAGTTGTTTTGTTGTTTTAATGTAGGCCTCCGAAACCAGGTATTTCTGAGATGGTTAGAGTGCATCTCCATTTTCTGCCATCCGTTATGTATCTCTCAAAATTCCAAACTACAGGGCCACATTCTAGGGGGTATGGTTTTTTTTACGACTGTGAAGAGGATGCGTAGAAATATGAGCCTCCATACAATCTGAAAAGATAGATGTCACTGTGAACAAGAAGAAGAATGAAACTAAACATAAGAATTGTGCAAAGAAAATCCCAAATGCAAGCAACAAAAAATTAGTTAACTTGTTTATATGTTTCCTTTTTGTTTCTATGTGTGCTATGAATATGTGTGTGGGTTGTACAAGCTATGGAATAGTTTTGAGTTTCATGCAACATATATGTCCTCTTTGTTATTTTCAATGGGTTAGAAAGTACAAAGGAAGACTTCTCCCGCATATGTGAATATGCAGACTTGTAAATTTTGTTCTTAACTTTTGCGTGATGAACAACTTTTAAGCGAAAAAAATCTATGCTTATGCAAACTTGTGAATTGTGTCCTTAATTTTTGTGTAGCAGAAAACTCCTTTTGGAAAAAAAAATGCAAATTTTGCATATATTCCTTGTGTTTTTGCTATGATTTTGTTGCTCGATTCTCTTAACAAGGTTACTTGTGTTCTTACTTTCATACTCTTTATTTTCGTAAAATATGTTCCCTTTCTATCAAATCTTTTACATTTAAAGTTCCTTAAAACTGGGAAGAAGTTGTTTATGTCTATGACAGGGAATCTTCATAATGATAAGAGCTTTTTTTATTTACTTTTTTGAGTTGAAGTGAAGTGCAAACTTTGAGTCCATGAGCTCTAAGATATTACATTTTAGGTTGTGTAAAGTTAACACTTTTTTATGGCTATTTTAATCACAATTCATTGAATTGTATAGAATTTAAATATTTTCACGAAGCTCTACTTTGATACATATAATGTTGGTGTGTGATGTGTTTTTTAGATTGCATTTTTTTGGGTTGAAAGAATCCTACAAAGTGGAACTCATCACAATATTTTTGCATATACAATTATTTTACCAATTAATTCATTTTCATGTAATTAGTAGCAGAGTATCCAATTTAATTTAAAATAGGTGAGTGTTGAGTTTCTTTCTTTAATATTTTGAAATCACAAAATTTCATAAATTCACTTTATTTCATTGTAATTTTAAGTTCATTCATATTTTATTATGTAATTATGTTGTGTTGATATTATAAAACTATGATTATGTTGTGTTGATATTAGAAAGTTATGATTAAATAAGATGTGTTTCAAAGTTGGTTCAATCATAGACTATACAATTTATTTATATCTTCGTTGTAAATTTTGGCATCACAAAATTGTCCACATTTACATATCTTGCTATGTAAATAAGAAACCGTGTTCGTTATGTCAATACTTTGCCAGTGTAATTTTTTCTAAGATGTATATAACTGATAAACTGAATGTTTGTGGCCATGCGGATATTATACATTTATCCATTTTTCTTATTCTCATATTCTATGTAGGTAGATTTGAATATTCATCCCTTCAATTGTTCCATGTATCTTTATCTCGAGGCAAAGATAACAAATTGTTTGTCAAATAGCCTCATAGAAAAATGCAATGTTGAATGACATGGGAAAAATTGGCTTGTACAGTCACTACCCATAAAGCTTGCGTGAATTTGATACTAAGATGGAAACAGTTGGAAGCATCAAGCATCAAAATCTTGTGTGCATGGATGTCGTAGCAATCCGTGGTGATTTTTTTGATGGCGAGATATCTGAAGTTGTGCAGGTAGCACTTCAAATATGTGACGCCTTTAAAGCTCTCGCCTTTGCTAGCATTGGCAAGCCCCTTCAAAGCCGCCCAAGTTTCACTTGATAAATCAATGGTAGGTTCCCACTCTAGGTCTGGTGAAATGAAATTCGAAAAGCGTTTGGCTTTTGCAACCAAACAAAGTGAAATCAACACTATGACGGCTTGTGGAAGCTTGGCTGACCTGCGGCAGGGCATGGACATTAATGATGGTGTGAAACCCAATCTGATCACCATGGTAAACATTCTGCCCGCATGCAAAGACTTATCATCTCTACAATAGGGTAAGGAAATCCAAGCTCATACAATCAATTGTGGTTTCTTGTCCAATCTGTTGATGTGTCATTCACTAATAGACATGTATTGCAAATGTGGAAGTATTGAGGATGGTCATAAAGTGTTTGATGACATTTCTGAAAAAGGTGCCATTTTCGGACAACAATGATTGTAGGCTACATCGTAAATGGATATGCCGAGAAATCCATGGCAACATTTCACCAAATGCAAGAGGGTGAGAAAATTCATGCTTATGCAGTCAAAAGTGCTCTAATAGAAATGTATGCTAGATATGGATGAGTGATTTCTTGGACAACAATGATTGTAGCGAGATGGACTTAATAGTTTTTAGGTTTTAGCCCTTGATTCAATTGTGTAGGTATGGATTTTCATAGCTTTAATAGAAATACACAACAATCATGGTCACTTTGCATGAATGAAGCAAATTAATTAGAAAACTATTCTAAACTCTTTCTTACCCATGACCATCTTGACGGGCTTTAGGGATTTCAAAAAACTTGGTTTTGTGAAAAATCATGTCCTCTTGTAAAGGAATTTCCAGTTGGGAATTTGGATCTACTTAGGTCACACTCTATTTGAGTTTTACTACAATTTTTTTTAATTTAATCATCACCATGACAATATTAACGAAACAAAATAGGGGTTGAAAATTATAGCAATTTTTAATTTAATCATCACCATGGCAACATTAACGAAATAAGGAGTTCACATCCCTTGACAATTATGGCAATCCATAATAAGAAATTCTCATCATTCATAAGAATATTTATATAACTTCTCATCACTCATAAGAATATTTACGTTGTTATAGGTTATGCCAACAAGAATTGGAAACAATTTTCTTATGTTCTTGTTTCTCTGAAACAAAGTTTAGATTAACTGATATGAGTCTCTGAAGTGATGAGAACAAGTGGGGGAAGTGGAGAGTTCGAGTTGGACGAAATGTTGCTAATTTATCTCAAAAGATTACAAATGAAGTCCAAATATGGGTAATTTTTAGGGATATTTGTACAAATTTACAAGAATACCATTAAGGGAAACATTTCATCACATCAATGATGCAGTCATACTCCAAATATGTGGGAATGGATTGCCACCAATCATCTGGTGATGTTCTTCCCATACACAGTCTCAGTCAAATTCTGAGGGGATTATCAAGGGAAAATGTTGCACCATTGATATGGAGTGGACTTACTCTAAACATGTGGGCAATGATGGGCACCATTGATGGTTTATAATTTTTTTCCTTTAGTTATCCTGTCCAAAGACACAAGGAGGAGATTATACAAGGAAAACATTGCACCAAATCATTAGTGGTGCAGGACTACTCCAATCAAGACATTACACCAAATCAATGGTGCAGATTTACTCCAATCAAGTAGGAATGGATAGGCACTTTGTAGACTTGCAATTTTTTTCCTAGATAGTCATTGCCTTGCTTTATTGTTAAGTTTTAACAGTTTTCATGGGCAATGCACATTTGGTTTCCAGTGGACCTCAATACATGGTTGAAGTATTGGCCTAATAAATCCATTTCCGATCAGCTCCTATAACTGAATGCACAACTTATGCAACTATGTTGCCATCATCTTGTACAAAGAGGCTAATTAACTACCACAATTTCACCCAAAAAATTAACTACCCCTCTAAATCAAATAACATATACCGTTCGGCGTTCACATTGCATTGTACACATGCAATTGCTAGTTTATATCTATTTCTATTTTTAACCTTTAATTCCATCTTCATCCCTCCATGGCGCCAAAAATAGAACAATAGTTCTATTTTTAATTATTTCCATGCACCATGTGCCTTATCTCTCCATAGCGCCAAACTCCTAAGAATACAACATCAACTCCATATTTATTTATTTATTTGCTTGCAACTCCCTTCCTTTCGCGCCAACTATAGGAGGTTCTTTAATTTATTTTATTTCTTCCATACATCTCCATGCAAAATCTTCTTTTGGCGCAAATACATTGGCTTGGAAATAAGGTAACAATGCCTACCGAGCTTGATGCAAGATGATTTAGTCACTTAGCTTATCTCTGTGAGCAGTTTCTCACATTCCGCTCGCTTGAAACCTGATTGAGGGCCATACCAAAACTTCAAGAAGATTCTCCAATCAACACAACCATTCCACAATTTTGTGTTTTGTGAAATATTTAAGAGTGTTGGTGAGAAGTGGTAAGAGGTAGCTTTAGTTTAATGCCAACCAAGTCATTATGGAGATTCTTTTTGGTATTAATTATTATCCACCATAAATCTCCATTTAATAATTAGCTGTTTGAAAGAAGCGTGGGTGAACCATGTCATTTAATATTATGGGCATGAAGTAGCTGCAGAAATCTACTGGGTGGCATTTTTTTAATTGAAGAAAACAGTGTGTGGAGCTTAAACAATAACACCTGGGTATCATTAATGACCTAGGCAATTTTGGTGGCAGTGGATTCCTTTGTGAAGCGTGTTTGGAGACAATGCAAGATAGAACCAAATTTCCCTTGATATTTTGGGTGTTATTCTTCCTTTGGGACTGGTTGAGGCGTGGTAGTTTCTGGGCACGCCAATACATGCTCTTTTTCCACATTCTTTTCAATCTGATTCTATTTCATGAGGATTCCTCCTCCACCCTTGGCCTGATTCATATGAATCTTGAGTCTATCATGGCTTCTTGCATTCACATACCTGCTACTCACAACAATATTCAGTTGCCCACAAACCGAAGGTTACCAACTTCTCACCAACTTCTACATCTTTCTCAAAGGAAAGATTTCCTTCTTCATGATGCTTCCCCAATGGAAGTCATATCAAGATTAAAATACTCTAGAGCTTCTCCCTCTTCAAGCTCCATCATTGTTTCTTCCATATCTTCTTCAATGAGAAGATCGTCTTCCTATATGTCCTCTTCAATGGATATTTTTCCCTCTATATGGGTTGTAGCAATTCCTTCCAACTCAGACCGTCTAGCATTTTCTCCTACATCTTGGCCAACAATAACCTCCTCTCCGAGAAGCATCGAAATTCTCCTTAGCTCTATACTCATCAAGTGATTCACCCCCTTCGTGTAAAAGAACATCCTAACACGTCTCGTTTATGACAATTTACTTCAGGTAACATCACTTCAACTATTGTGCCCTTTTGAGTTTGTTTATCCACATTAGCAACCAGCTGGCCTGATATTTTCTTTGGTGCCTTCAACCTTGTAGACTGCTCAAATTTGTGCTCATATCTTCCTCTATTGATTCTCTTCTCCAAGGTGTCCAACCTTTGCATTATGTTTTCTCTAATTTCTTGTTGAACTCTATCTGCCGCTACTTAGGCTATGTGCAACAATGCATCAGGTTTCCTTAACAAGATACCTCTTTTAGCTAGTTCTTATATGACTATTCTCTCACACGCAGTATCTGCAATCTCTAGCTTCCTCAAGCTACCATAATGCACCTCTTGTGGACACGAAAGCTCCTCTAAGCTCACCAATGGTTCCCTTAGAACCACAACAATGACACAATCTTTTGCAAATTTCTACTATCACTTCATTAATCAGTCAAGGACTTTCATGACTGTCTCAATAAGCTCATAGCTCGTAACACACCACATACTTCTATCGCATGTTGCAGATCTGTAACTTTTGGTTTAACAATATGCTAGCATGATATTCTCCAAACATGATCTTTGTATATCATTACAACTTCCACCAAACCTGAACTTCTATTCATTAGTAGATTCATCCACAGGGCCTTAGAATTTGCACCCAAATGAACTCCAAGGCTCACCTCAACTCTTTCAACTCTTCTCATTAACAAAATAATGCTCTCCCACAAGTTCTGAACTCCCAGCATCTTTGGATGCTCTGATACCAACTATTGCAGATCAAATACCTGCTACATAGACTGATACAACACAATGCCCAAAACAGTATGTTAAATAAAAGTTTCCGTGTATTGTAGAAGTTTCCCCACCCACTTCTATTTTGTTCAAACATATTATACCAAACGTCAATTTATAAATGAGCAAATTGATTGACAATTGTATTGCAAATTAATATATAACATTTTAAATATCTCCCCTTAAAAAATATAGCATAGTCTCAAAAAAAAATTATACCATGGAACCACTTTTACTATGAATATTCATAAAATTGTTCTCCACACCAAAAGAAAATTTAGGTGCCTCCCTCACATGAAACCACTTCGTAAGGCTATGGTCCCATGGAGGGGGCTCCATAAATATCTCAGCGGGTGCTGTTGAGAAAATTTAGGAGCATTTTAGCAGTTTTAAGGTCCCATGTTTTTTTATTACTTTCCTCAGCAATACCCGTTGAGATATTATAGGATCCCATTGGATTTTTATGGTTATTTGCAGGTAAATAAAAATCATATTTCCCTCTAAAATCACCAAAAAATAATGGCAGGAATGCATGTTATGTTCCACATGAGGTGAGCTCGGCGTGATCTTAGAGGCGAGCTCCATGCAAGCTGGATGTGATATCGACATGAGCTCGAAGGCGAGTAAGGCGCAAGCTCGGAGGCGAGTTGGGTGGCAAGCTCGGAGGCGAGTTAAGCAGAAAGCTGGGAGAAATCAGCCTAAAATGTGGGGAAACTGCCAGCCCCCTCTCCAACCACCTCTTAAGTTTAGGGGGCAAAAAAAGTGGAGCTCCTATTTTTAGGGCTAGATTCTATTATTTCCCGTAACTGACTTTAAAAAGAAGCATGAGAGCTGAAGCCCCTTCATAAGACCATGCTATAAGAGACTGTATCATGCTTAACAAGGAAGAAGAAAAAGAGGCAGGTAAAAAAACAGCAAAACCATGGAACAGAGGAAAAAAAATCAATATTATGTGCTATCTACCGATACAAACTCTCAAACTGCAGCTGCTATTCAGTTCCTACTCTCTACCCGCTTAAATATGCACTTCATTTTACAATTTATTCCATATTATTCTAGACACCTGTCTATAATCCCTAGTAACACTTAATTCTGTTTTTAGGAGAACAGCTGTACACAGGTGTTCAACTATAAAACTCTTCTTCTCCCGAACCATTAATATAACTGTGCATGTTGAGCGTTCCCAAAAACCTGGTTTAAGTGTTGACTCAATCAATGATGCTCTGCATCAATTTACCTTTCTTGCTCAGGTTCGATTTCAATTAGTCGCCGACATTTTCAGAAATTTTATCAATACAATGTATGTGAATTTCTTCAAGTACGGCGTGATCAATATTAACATCATCACATTGATTCACGATGATTAAAGTACGGTCTTGAAATATGCTTCACAACTTGCTACAAAAACCTCTGTTGCAAGTCCCGCTGCATAACATTTCTAATACATTTACGGCTCTCAGAGTTAATGAGAAGGGATTTAACTTTGCTTGTTATAATTCCAATTTTGTGACTGCAATTTGCATCTCAAACTAAATAAAAATCAATTCCAAATTAACAATGGGCAGGTCCCTAATCTCCTCAATATTTTCTTAAAATTCCATTTCTCAGAATTCAGTACCTCAGAAAAATGTTTAACAGTTGGGAGGAAGAAAACCTAGAATGGAGACATTCATGCACATGTAATGTCGCATCCATGCCCAAGTATCAACCAGTCGTTACTATCACAAGGCTTTATATTATAGAGGTGAATATGTCAATGACACTAGAATTCTTATGCATGATTTATATGCCCATCCTATCATATGTACAACACCGTATTCAAACTTCATAACCCTCAAAGATGCACCATGTATAAGAAGTCTTTTGCTTATTCTTTTACATATATTACTAGGAATTAGAGGCCAAATAAATGATGGACTCATGTGAGCCAGTCGAATTTATTGCAATATCTCTGCACTGAATTGAAGAAACAACATGCAGGCACTCTACAAAGGAAGCAATCCCAATCCCCTATCAAACATGTCTTATTTTTTTAGTGTAGAAATCCCTCCTGAGTCTGAACAAAGCAGTGATGAATTACCATTCTGTTTTGTGTGTATGATTATATGATTGCAACTTTTTATGTATTCTCTTGTTGGGGGACTATGTTGGGGAAAACTGCTCCATCCACATCTCTTCCTTCTCCTGCTAGACACATGAATGCTTTAGGTTTATTTTCATTAATGGTTTTCTTTCATGTCTTTGGAGGACCAACACTTCGGTCAAGGATGGACATTGATAAGACTGAACTAGTTGAGCATTCCTTGAGTGTATTTCCTTCTTGCGTCCATCTAGAGGTCCATGAGCACCCATTTTTGTACAAATAGCACTGAAAAATGAGGATATGATTCATTCACAAGCTGTTAACAACTAAATTTTCAACAACAGCTTACGGTATTGGTTGATTGATCATTATATTCTAGTCTATGCACAAATAAAAATATGCTATAAGAATGAAAGGCTCAGCACAAATTTTTGGAGCATCTGGGTTGAAGAAATAACCCTTCATAATTCCCTATTGCGGAAAGGTGGAAACAGAAACTTCAATATCATATCAACCCCCTTGAAGTATTTTATGCTCCACTTTGTTTTTGACACAAGAAATATCACTACACCAGTAAAACCCAATCCATGTGACAGCCCAAGTCCAATCCCATACCATGGAATTTCTTCTGCACCCTCTGCATCATCATTAGTAGCAACAGGTGGTGGCGGAGCAAATTTTGGCCAATTGCAATTCTTTGGAAGTGGACATCCTTGCAAATTTGGGTTTCCAGAATATGATGTATTTTCAAATGTTATCATTTGCCCTCTGTTGAAATGAGATGACAACGAATCCCTCTCTACATGGATTCAGATCCTATTATTCAGCTTTTGGTTGTAACCAGACAGCCTAAGTTAGGAAAAGGATAGGATCAGATTAAATGCAGTCAGTTTTGTATGAACTGCTATAAATTTGTGTGTGCCCATTGAGGCAGTGTGTCTTATGACGTGAGAGAGTTGAGAAAAAGGTTGTCTATAATTTCATAACTTGAATAATAAGAGAACCGATACTATTGCTCCGTGGATGTTTCCCTCTTGAGGGTTTTACCATGTAAATCTCTGTGTCTATGTGATTTGTCTATTTTGCTACTGTTATTTCCGTTTACTCGTTTTATGTGTTTTATTTCCACTGTGCATATTAATTCGTGGCTGTGTAAAGTCCAACAAGTGGTATCAGAGCGTGTTTGACTGAGGCCACGAAGGACAAGTACAGAAAGGCGAGTTCGATTGGGGCGAATTTGAACTAAGGAGAATTTTAAAGGCTGCATTTTTGCCAGGCGAGTTCGGGGTCACGATTTCGAAGGGACGCGCGTTCTGAACAAAGCTCGTGGTGACCCGTGGCAAGGCCGCCCTGTGCAGCAACTCTTTGACGCAGCCAGGCCGCTCGGTGGCGAGAAATGCATGCGAAAGATTTCGTGGCCGCGTTCGGTGATTGCGAGACTCGCGGCAAGCGATTTGCAGAGGAAAAACACGTGATTTGCAGAGATGACAAAGACACAAAGTTCGAAATTTGAAATCAAAAATTTGATGGGAGCAACAATTTCGAGTTATGGAAAGTCAAGATGCGGGATATATTGTGTGTGCAGGGTGTTGTGAAGGCGCTCGCAGGAAAGGCAAAGAAACCCGCGAGTATGGATGATGATGACTGGGATGAGATGGAAACTCGTGCTCTCAGTGCTATTCACCTATGCTTGGCCGACGATGTATTATTCAACATCGTGTCTGAAACAACAACAGCAGGACTCTGGACAAAACTGGAAAGCTTGTATATGACTAAATCCTTGACGAATAGAATCCTCCTGAAGCGTCAGCTGTATACCTTGCGTATGAAGGAAGGTATGACAATTTCGAACATTTAAATACTTTTAATACTCTTATTTGTAAATTGGACAGCACGGGTGACAAAATTTCGAATGAAGATAAGACGGTAACATTATTAAGTTCTCTGCCTGAATCTTGGGATCATTTTGTAACCTCTATTAGTTTTAGTTCTAAAGAGGTCATTAGCTTTGATGTTGTTGTTGGAGCTATGATATCTGAGGAAACTCGAAAGAGATCTTCTCTGGAAACTTCGACAACAGAAGTTATGATGGCCAGAGGCAGAACTACTGAGAGGGGACAGCATTCGAAGGGCCCAGCTAGATCCAAGTCGAAGGGCAAAAAGAGCAAGTTGAAGTGTTGGTTCTGTAACAAATCAGGACACCTCAAGAAAGATTGCTGGAAACGTAAAGAGGCATCTAAGGAGGAGGACTCTACAAAGGAGGCTAACATAGCCGAGAAGGACTCAGGTATGGTTGATGAGGTATTATCTACGTCTATTGTCTCACAGTACCATTATGACTGGTTAATTGATTCTGGGGCATCCCATCACATGTGTCTGCATAGGAATTGGTATTCTACATATCAATCTATTGATGACGGGGTAGTTTACATGGGTAATGATGTTACATGTAAAACTGTTGGGATAGGGAGTATCAGAATTAAAATGTATGATGGGATTGTTAGAACACTGACAGATGTGAGACATGTGCCTGACTTGAGAAAGAATCTGATATCTTTGGGAGTTCTGGATTCTAGTGGACATAAGGGTTCAGTTCAAGGTGGAGTTTTGAAGATATCAAAAGGTATCTTGATAGTCATGAAAGCTAACAGAGTCGGGAACCTGTATAAACTTGAAGGAAGGACAGAAATTGATCAAGCAGGAGTCGCATCAGAGGATGCAGGTGAATCCACTCGCTTATGGCATCAACGACTGGGTCATATCAGCGAGAAAGGAATTAAGGTACTTGCTGATCGTAAACTTCTTCCTAGTTTAAAAACTGTAGATTTAAAGTTCTGTGAGCATTGTGTTTATGGGAAACAAGCTAGACAGAAGTTTAAACCTGGAAAACATACAAGTAAAGGTATCCTAGACTATATTCATTCAGACCTATGGGGTCCAGCTCCGAAACTCTCATATGGAGGATCATCATATTTTGTTAGTTTTATAGATGATTACTCGAGGAAAGTTTGGATCTATTTGTTAAAGAGGAAAGCTGATGTATTTAACACTTTTAAACAGATTTAGAGCTTTGGTTGAAAAGAGCACAGGTAAATCCATTAAATGTCTTAGAACAGATAATGGAGGGGAATTTACTTCTAAGGAGTTTGAGAATTATTGCAAGAATGAAGGGATCGACAGGCATAAAACCACTGTGTACACTCCGCAGCAGAATGGCATTGCTGAACGCATGAATAGGACTCTTCTCGAGAGAGCAAGGAGCATGCTCAGTAATGCAAAGTTGCAGCAGGAATTGTGGGGAGAAGCTTTGCTTACAGCTTGTTACCTGGTTAATCGATCACCATCGACAACAATTGACTGCAAGATTCCACAAGAGGTATGGACAGGTCAACCATGTAATTATTCTAGTCTTAGAGTTTTTGGTTGTGATGCCTATGCACTTATTCCGAAGAGTCAGCGTTCCAAGTTAGATCCTAAGTCACAGAAATTAGTCTTTGTTGGATATGGTGATGGTGTGAAGGGGTATAGATTATGGAATCCTACTGCCCATAAGATCATCATAAACAGAGATGTTATATTTGATGAAATTTCACTCATGAAATCGGATGGAAAGAATGTTATGAAACAGGTTGATGTACCACAGTCACAACAAATTCAATTTGATATACATTCATCCACGGGTGAAAATCATGAAGATGTCCGTGAGCAGGATATTCATGAGGAAATCACTCAGGAGGATGAGCAGATTGAAACACCTCAGGAAATTGAGGAAATACCACAACAAGCTCTACGAAGGTCTACACGGATCAGATCAGTTCCAAGCAGGTATGATGATTTTGTCACTTCTGTTGCTTTAATTTCTAATGAAGGAGAACCAAGTTGTTACAAAGAAGCAATAGAGGTTTCAGATAGTGACAAATGGAAACATGCCATGAAAGAGGAAATTGATGCTTTGATTAAAAACAAAACATGGGATCTGGTGGAACTTCCTAAGAACAGGAAATCGGTTGGTTGTAAGTGGGTATACAAGTTGAAGAAAGGTGCTGATGATGTTATTTCAAAGTACAAGGCGAGGCTGGTCGCAAAAGGGTTTTCTCAGGAAGCAGGTATTGACTTTCATGAGATTTTTTTGCCAGTTGTAAAAATTGTTTCTATTCGTATGGTGTTAGCACTAGTTGCATTGCATAATCTTGAATTAGAGCAGCTAGATGTTAAAACTACATTTCTACATGGAGATTTAGATGAGGAAATTTACATGGAACAACCGGAAGGGTTCGTTCAAAATCGCAACAAGAGGTTTGTTTGCAAACTCAAGAAATCATTGTATGGCTTGAAGCAGTCTTCAAGACAATGGTACAAGAAGTTTGATTCCTTCATGGTGAGCCATAATTTTACCAGGAGTGAATATGATCATTGCGTTTACTTTAAAAGGTTAGATAATGGCATGTTCATTATATTGGTATTGTATGTTGATGATATGCTTGTTGCAAGCAAGAGCATGGTTGATATCAGCAGGTTAAAGGCTCAGTTGGCTAGGACATTCGATATGAAGGATCTAGGAGCAGCAAGATAGATCTTGGGCATGGAAATACACAGAGACAGGACGAAAGGCAAGCTATGGTTATCACAAGAGAAGTATGTGGAGAAAATACTTCAGAAATTCGGTATGGATAAGGTGAAACCAGTTAATATCCCTTTAGCTTCGCATTTTAAACTTTCTTCAGGTTTATGTCCTAGTAATGATGAAGAAAAGGAGTATATGTCTCGTGTACCGTATGCTAATACAATAGGAAGTTTGATGTATGCGATGGTTAGTACTAGACCGGATATTTCACATGCAGTTGGTGTTGTCAGTAGATACATGGCAAATCCAGGTAAAGAACATTGGGTAGCAGTGAAATGGGTGCTCCGGTATCTTAGAGGCACGAGCAGTTATTGTATCACTTTTGTTGGTTGCAGTGATAAGGTTTGCGGTTATGTTGATTCAGATTTTGCAGGTGATTTGGACAAGAGGAGATCTACTTCAGGTTATGTCTTTACTCTTGCAGGTGGTCCTATTAGTTGGATGTCAAAGCTTCAAAGCATTGTTGCTTTATCCACTACTGAGGCAGAGTATGTATCTGCTTCACACGCTTGCAAAGAGGCAGTATGGTTGAAAGGATTATTGGGTGAGTTAGGACAGGTTCAGAAAAATGTAAAAATTTCTGTGATAGTCAAAGTGCAATTTATTTGGCTAAGAATCCAGCTTACCACAGTAAGTCGAAGCATATTCCAGTTAAATACCATTATGTAAGACATGTTATTGATGAAGGACAGGTTATTCTTGATAAGGTCCACACTCAAAAGAATTGTGCAGACATGTTCACGAAACCGGTTATATTAGAGAAGCTACGGTGGTGCATCGCTTCTCTTGGCTTGCAGAAAAGGTGATGAGCAAATGAGCAAAGTATCAGGTTAATTGTTGTCAAGGTGGAGATTGTTGAAATGAGATGACAACGAATCCCTCTCTACATGGATTCAGATCCTATTATTCAGCTTTTGGTTGTAACCAGACAGCCTAAGTTAGGAAAAGGATAGGATCAGATTAAATGCAGTCAGTTTTGTATGAACTGCTATAAATCTGTGTGTGCCCATTGAGGCAGTGTGTCTTATGACGTGAGAGAGTTGAGAAAAAGGTTGTCTGTAATTTCATAACTTGAATAATAAGAGAACCGATACTATTGCTCCGTGGATGTTTCCCTCTTGAGGGTTTTACCACGTAAATCTCTGTGTCTTTGTGATTTGTCTATTTTGCTACTGTTATTTCCATTTACTCGTTTTATGTGTTTTATTTCCGCTGTGCATATTAATTTGTGGCTGTGTAAAGTCCAACACCCTCATTGTGGTATACTGCCGGAGAGATTGTTGTTGGACAAATTTAAGGATGCCAAATAGCTCAGAAATTGAAGCTCGAATGGAATGTTTCCAGATAACATGTTCGTAGAAAGGTCCAATGACTCTAGTTGACTCAATTCTCCTAAATTATTAGGAATAACCCCACTGAGCTTGTTCATTGATAAATTGAGAAACCTCAATCCCTTCAACATTCCAAAATCAGAAGGAAGGAGCCAAAATCAGAAGGAAGGGCTCCATTCAATTGATTATTGGAGAGATCTATGCTATTGAGTGTGGAAAGAATATATGAGTAATGTTGGTCTGTGCCTTTCAAAATCATATCCAGTTCATCATGAGAAGAGCCTTGAAAATCATCACGACCATAAACCAGAAAATTCGTTAACATGTAGCCATCTTCTGTTGCTACACTCATTGCTTGTAAAGATACAATTTCATGTGGAATAGAACCCGATATATTGTTGGATGAAAGGTCTAAGATCTGAAGCTGCTTCAACTGTCCAATCTCAGAAGGGATACTACCTCTGAAATGATTTCCTGTCATTACCAGCACTTGAAGAGCAGAGAAATTCCCAATTGACTTTGGAATAGGGCCTGTGAATTTATTGTGCCCAATATCAAGTACTTGTAGTTCTGTATTATTGATAACTGAGGGAGGGAAGGTTCCACTTAGCTTATTATTTCTTACAACCAAAGAGAACATCCACCACGAATCGATTAAATCTAGGGGTATGCTTCCCTCTAGATTATTATCTCCTAAATTTAGGACTTGAAGATAAGCTGCACTTGGTAAGCACTTAGGAATGATTCCATCCAATTTGTTGTTTTCCAGATTTAACTTTAGAAGTCTACTTATATTGCACAAACTAGGAGGAATGTTGCCGATCAACAAATTATCATTAAGCATAAGTACATTTAGATAAGAAGGCCACAGGGATGGCATGTAACCACTCAATTCATTGTGGGATACATCCAAGACTGACATCCGATCAAATGGACCATTTGGAAAAAGGCACCCATGCAAATGATTCCTAGAGAGATTTAGTTCGTATAGGGAATAAACACCATTGTCCCAAAGCCAAGAGGGAATTTCTCCAGCAAGATTGTTGTTAGACAATGTAAGGTATACCAAAGAGAACTGAGTTGAAATCCACGGTGGGAATTGACCATCAATCTGACACGATACTAGTTCTAACCGATTGAGCTGGAAGCGGGGAATCCATGATGCGCTAATATTTAGTATGCAATTGGATAGATAGAAAAATTGTAATCTGGTAAGGTTATGAAAAATGGTCTCTGAAATAGTGAGCTGGTTGTTTAGGGAGAGGTGGAGAGTTTCTATAGAGGATGGCAATGCCGAGTAAGGGATACTCTCATTGAATGCATTTCCATGAGCAGTGAGGCCAACAAGGGAGGACGGCCCTACAAATGAGGCCGGAAGAGTCCCACTTAATCTGTTGAAGGAAACATCAAAGTACTCGAGCAAAGAGAGATTTCCCAGTTGAACTGGAATTCGACCACTTAATTTATTTTTGAAAGGGATAGGCTACTCAAAGCAAAAAGATTGCCCAGACAAGATGGCAGGGTTCCACTTAGTTGGTTCCCATCCAAGGTAAGACAAGTAAGTTTTGCGAGCATACAAATGTTACCGGGAATTATCCCACTCAACCCATAGCTGACTGTCTTCAGAGAATTTCGATAATAGAAATCCTCATCATTGTCTATAGTTAAAGAACTCAGATGGGAGAGTTTTCCCAAACAGGAAGGAAGAGTACCTTTTAGTCCAACGTCTGATATGAGAATCGACTTGAAAAAACGCAGGTTGCACAAGCTATCAGATAAAAGTCCTCCCCTAATGACATAACCATCTGGATATGGATTTCCCCACTACATGGTTCTTGTGCTGGTCGCATTCTATACCCTCCCACTCGCAACAGTCTGTTCGATTTGACCATGGAATCGAAACGCCATATTGCATGAATGTGATGTTGAAGGAAAGAAGAGCTTCAGATTCGTGGGCAGGACATCTGCATACACCTACATATGGGGTGGTAAAGAGGACAATTGCAATGATAAGTGAAGCTACAGCCATTACAGTGAAAGAAAAAAGTGATAGTATGATATGAAGCGAGCGTAGGGCAGAGTATATATAGAAGAAGTGTATATGAAAGATTGCCGTAGCTGACACTGCAAAACCAACCATTCAAAACACGATCAGTGTTCAGTTGAATTATTTTCAACTGAATTAATATGTGGAAGAAACACGGAGTCCATTTTCAACCACAAATACACAATCAAACTTATAACCAGTCTCGGAGTTGTTCAAAAATGAGTGGAAAATAGTACCAGTTTCACGTGAAAGTTTTCTGGATGGATAGACCCCATTGTATTTGTCAGATGTTGCAGTTGCAAGTGCCCTGGTTGGTATCAAGAAAAATGTGGAAGTATATAAGAGGTATATGAACTGTTTGACAAAATGCCTCAAAATCTGAAGAACACCAGTGTCTAGTGAGTATAATAGACCTACAAAATTCCCCTCTATAGAATACGGGACTGCAAAATGCTTAATAACAAGATCATATTAATTCAACCAAAATTAACGAACAAAATTAAAGCAAAGAAATGAATACGAAAGTCCCTCAATGTTTTGGCCATTTCATACGAGGTAGGCCAATCATGGTTACAAAGTTGTGAGAATCATGCTTCAAGTTCTCAACACCAAAATAAATAGGAATCACGGCCCTCCCAGGTATTGTTAAAACTTGTATGTTGGAATTGTAGAGGTTATCCTTGGAGAGGGGGACCGGGGTTAGGACCTCTAGTAAAAGGGAGAGACGTTATTTGTCTCATGGAAACTCATGAGCATGATGGTTGCAAGACTCCTTCTTTTGAAGGTTATAGGAAGTTTGTAGTCTAGAATGAGGTAGCTAGCAATGGGAAAGGTTTTGGAGGTATAATGGTTTTAGTTAGAGAAGTGGAGGGTAGAAAGATTCAACAGGTAAGAGAGGACACAAACAAACAGTTCATTTGGTTTAGAATATCAGAAAACAAGAGTAACATTAGAATAGCAGCTTGTTACTTTGCACCTTAGGTCTCAAAAACATACAAAAAAGGTGGGCTAGATGGGAAAGACCCTTATGCAGCCCTAAAGAAAGATATCTCAGAGTTTTCACGGGTGGGCGTTCTTCTTTTAGGTGACTTCAACGCAAAGACTGCAAATGAGCAAGCTAACACTTAGAGTAGTAAGGAGAACCATAATCCGCTATGGCTCATGTAAGAAGATAATCAGCTATGGGCAAGATGGTCAGAAGACAACCAAGACATTAATCATTTTGGCGAAGAATTATTAACTCTTTGTGGCATGTTTGATTTGATTATTTGCAATGGTATGGAAAGATGGCATAAATCTGGAAATTTTACTTGTAAAACTTACAATGGGGCAAGTGTTGTTGATTATGCAATTTGCTCAAAAAGTTTAATAAACATGATAAAAGAAGTGGAGATTGATGATTCTATTAGGGACCTAAAGTCAGATCATAATCTAATTTCCATAGTGGTAGATTGGTCGAGCAAGAATCAGCTCACAAGGAAAGAACAATCCCAACATCTTCCAAAAAAGGAAGAATTCTTGTAACACAAGAAAATTGTGATATCTTCAAAGTGGTGTTGAGTCACTTAATGCAAGAGGGGAAAGCAAGATCACAAGGCCTTAAAAGCTATGAGTTAACAAACATAATTAAGAAGGCCCTTACAAGTTGTAAAAGAACAAAAAATAATAAGGAAACAAATTATTTTCCAATATATATATGGTTTGATGAGGACTGTAAGGCGGCGAAGGAGATCTATTAGAAAACAGGGAAAGAGAAGTTGAACACAATGTTGTACAAACAGATCATAAAGAGAAAAAAAGTTGAGTTCATGACCATAAGGAGGAAGAGCTTATACACTTAGGGAAACATAACCCAAAAGCATTTTGGAAGGAGCTTAAAATCAATGGTTTGATTTTGCAAAAGCGATTTTAGAGCAGGATCCAAAGATTGAAGGCCCCCTTTTGTCAACACGACAACAAAGCTTTTTACTATGCAAGAAGTTGAAGAGGGTATTATGAAATTGGGGGTTAGAAAATCCAAAGACTTGGAGGAGTTTCATGCAAAATATTTAAAATGGGGGAAATAATTTCTCGCTCCTCACATTGTCAACATATTCAACAACATCATTCAGCAGGGTTTTCCTAGAGATTGGACTACTAGTCTTGTGATACCTCTTTTTAAGAGTGGAGATGTTAACAATCCTTCTAATTATAGAACCATCATGATCAACCCATTGTTTGCAAAGTTGTTTGGTAGCATGGTGGAATGCAGAATCGCAAGTGGGCAAAAGAAAAAGGTAAGAGAGCAAAAGGGAAAACAGGGTTCAGACCTAAGTATTCAACAATAGATCATGGTATCACTTTGAGGCACATTATTGAAAAAGTTTGGAATGATAAAGAGGAAGCTTATTGTTGTTTTGTTGACTTCAAGAAGGCTTTTGACACAATTCCTAGGAACAAGCTATGGGATAGAATGAAGGAGCTTGGTATTCCAGTGCATCACAGAGCAGTTGTTCATAGACTTTATGAAAAGGTGCGAGTCAAAATTAGAACTCAAACTGGTATCTCAAAAAGTTTCAGAGTGATATTGGGGTTAAACAAGGATGCCCATTATCACCTACTTTATTTGGCCTATATATCGACAAACTTGAGGAATGGCTAAATATGCAGTGAAGATGGTGTTCGCTTAGGAGAGTATGTTGTAAGACTTCTCCTTTATGTTGATGATCTTATCTCAATTTCTAGGTCCATTCAAGGCCTTCAAAATCATTTATGTGTGCGTGAGCACTTTTGCAAAGAAGTGGGGATGCAAGTCAACACCAATAAGATCAAAATTATGATATCCTCCATAATAGAAAGAAAAGAACTCGGTATGATTTATATTTCGATGGAAGCATTTTAGAGGAAGTAACAAAGTATAAATATCTTGGGTTTGACTTTAATAACAAGCTCAGTTGGGAGATTTGTAGCAAAAAGAGAACTTTAGGGGATGGAGATCTTTTTATACTTTCCAAAACAAATGCAGAGAGGTGGAATTATGGGACTGGAAAACTATACAGACTTTGTTTGGAATTTTAGTAACTCCAGTGGTGCTTTACGAGATGTGAGGTTTGGGCTAGCAACATTTCAAACTCAAGGTAGAAACAATTTGAGAGGATTCAAAAACATGATTACTAGCAAGTTCAAATTAAAGATCTCGGTCCCATATGAGATTCTTCTAGCTGAAATGGGGGTTATACATCTAGAAGCTACGACTATAGTTCGTCTTATAACATATTTAAAAGGATCGAGCAAATGGAAGGTAGTAGATGGCCTAAGGTTTTCCTCAATGAGTATTTGGAGAAAAGAAATAAGTCATGGATGAATCAAAATAACAAATGGCTTAAAAATGGAACATTTACTTGAATGCATGTCCTAATAATAGCCAAGAGATAAAAACTTTTGTTATAGATAAATTATGCCAAGCTATGTGGGGAAAGTCGTTAGGGAGAAAGAAGAGGTATTATTTGGAGGAATTCAACTCTACATGTGATCATCAACAAAAGGATTTTATTGGGGCTAGTATCCCGTGGAAAGAAAAGATCTTCATAGCTCAATTGAGAACAAATTCACATCGTCTTCGGTGTGAAACAAGAAGATGGAAAATACCTAAAGAGTCATGGGAAGAGAGAATTTGTGTCTTTTGCACGTCTAGTGCAGTGGAGTTAGAGAAACATTTCATGTTGGAGTGTAATGCTTATAATGACATTAGGGCCCAGTTTGCTAACACGGTGGCTATTGCATCATTTCAAGATATTTTCATCAAGAATATGGTTGAAAAAATAGGGGAGCTGATTATCAAACTCACAAATAGAAGATATGAATTCTAGAAAGATTATTTAGCAAGATTTGTTGTCCCATAGGCAGTTTGTCTTTGGTAGCTGGTGGAATTCTTCTTCATCTTCTTCTATGAGGTTTTGTGTATCTAGGCATCCCCGGATGGTTTTGATAGTTTTCTATGCCAAGTGGGTCCATCGGCATTGTGGGCGTGACATGTGTGTAATTCATGGTACATAGTATGTTCCGTACTCATATCAAGGTACTAAATAAGGGGAATTTTCAATATGATGTTTTACGATTTTCAAATTCCAAAGTTGTCTTCTCATATAACTAGCGGTTGCTCTATGGGGAGGAAGTCTACGCCCGAATTGTTTCATGTTTCAACGATTCTTTGTTGGAAGGATGTCCATTGACAAATGTTTTTACATGGGAAAAAAATTCAATCACATTTATGTCATTTATATGTTGTTTTTAATGTTTGACGATGAGGAGGTGTGTGTTTTAGGTAAATGTGTTGGGGTTGTTCATTTTTCTTGCAAAGAGGCTGGAATAAAAGAAAAAAGTAGTATAAAAATTGTAATAAAAGGAATGTAAATGTGGTGTTATAGCAATCAGTGAAGCGGGATAATGTTTTGTTTAATGTGGCAAGTGTTTAATGCAATGCGGTGCTTTCAATTTGAGGCGAACATAACAAGTCTTAAAGATCAAGGTCCTCAACAAAGCATTTTTTTGGTTTTTTAGGCCACTCTGTCTTTGGGGTCGAGTGTGTAAAATATTTTCCTTAGGTGCAATTGATGGGAAAAAATGGTATTTCTCTCTAGTATTCATCAGGAATCAACACATGCGTGCCCTGGATTATCAGCAGGTGTCTAATTAAAAAATTCTATAGCTCAACCTTACCAACAAGACAATGATAAAAGCAATGTTATTACTGCATATAGGTTTAAGTATCTTTCCAAAAGTGTGGAGGGGATAGGAACACATGATGTTAATGGTAGAGCCATTGAGGCACAACAATGGGCTTAGATGGTTGACACTATCTCGAAGGAAAAGACTCATGTCCTTGGTCCTGAGCATATTGAGAATATGTGGACAACAAGGCGTAATTACACAAGGAAATATATTGCAACAAGATTATCACAAATTGTCAATGATTTCACTTTTTAGTAACGGGTTTTGCTTAATATTTGTAATGGTTTATGGAGTGTTGTGGAGTTTTTACAAAAGTGTGATGTATGTTACGAGACACTAGTATACATGTTGAGGTCATGAACTGTTGAATGGTGTGTGGAGCTAGTAGCCTCTTTCCGATGATATGGTAGCATAATAATATAGTTGTGGATAGTTAAATAATGTCAATTTCAATTAGCAGTACAACATGATACCAATTGAGTTGGTGCACGAAAGAGAAGTTGCAAAATTTAAATTATAGGCGTGGATGTAGTTTATGATAATGATATGATGTAGTTTTTTTCCACGAGTAGTAGATGCCAAATGAAATGGCGAAATAATTAAATGGAAGTGGGAAATTTGTTTGGGACGATGTGTATGAATATTACCTATTGTATTTCTCATACACTATGTGTGGACATTGTATCAGTGTATTGTGCTTATTTATGAAGTTAGTTTTTCCATGCTTATTGGTAGGTGGGTGCCAATATGTGTTATGTAATGTAAATGCTTTCGTTTCAAAGAATGGTAAATATATTTACACATTACAAAATTGTTGGTATACATATGTGAAGGCCTACAGAGTGTACATTGTATGTAGGTGGTTATTTATGGGGTGGTTTTATAGTACTACGCATAGAATTTCTCCTAAGGATTTTTTGGGCATCCTCAACTACAATTGTTGCACGTTCTAATTTTTAGTGAGAAACATTGTAAAAATTGTATCTTTGACCACATGTGTTCCACCTTGGCAGTGGTCTGCTACACATTCAGATAACATGTGTTGTATGTAACCATTATCATTGTCAATATGTGTAAGTATGTTGTAGAAGTTGTTTGCCATCTTTAGGGTACATGCATATGGATTGGAAAGAGTTTGTATGTTAGAAACACATGGTTATGCGGACCATAGTTGTGAATTATGTAGTGAAGTATTTAGACTCCATAGAGATATGTATAAAGCATGCACGGAGATATGTGCAACAATGTAAGGTTTAGTGGAGGTACTTACTTGAGGTGTGTGGGGAAGGGGCGGTCTTTGAGAAGTGTCTTTGCTTGTAGATGAGCTGAGCATGTTTGTATTCTTGTATTCATTTGTACTGTTTGAAGGAGAATGGTGGAGAAATTCATAAGTCTTCAAGAGCACACACATGGGAGAGGGTTGTAAAAGTTAGGCCATGTTGTTTTGTGTGCCCTATATCAATGGTTGCCTTGTTAAGGGTGAGTCCATGTGACTTGCGAATTGTTAGTGCCCATTCCATTTTCAGGGGAACCCAAAAACAAGTACCTCTTGTGATTGGTAGAATTGAAAAGTGTGTTGGATTTTCTATATCCCACATTAGGTCGGTGTAGTTTTTGAATTTGACCAACTATATACAATGGCAATGTATGGGGGTTGTATCATGGGGAATACATTATAGCGATGAATTGGCCTCGAGTTCCATTTACAAGGCCAACTTGTACCCATAAATTTACAAATCAACATTGTTCTTCCTCACCCTCGTAGAGGAGTGTACTTTCAAGTTGCATATTGTTTGTTTTGTCTGATTTAATATGTCGGTTTTGTCATGCTTTGCTCAAGTGCCATTGGAAGGTTGAGCACCCACATCATGTGTTTATTGTGTAGAGTGGATAATGCATTGATAGATGACGCAGAGACAATAAAACCAACCATATATATCCACTCAATAAATAAGGTTTCATATAACAACAACACTAATTATTTGCAAAAAGAGGATCAAACTAAGCCCAAAAATGCTTAAAGTTTGCAAAAATCGATAAATATCCTTTTGAATAATCTCCTCAACACCATACCCTATCTAGCACATTCAATCACTACTAATTCAATCATCAAATATGTCACATTTCATGTAGCTTCTCTAGACACTCACCCTTCACTCCTTACTCAACTTCTTGTTCCACTAGTTATTGCTCAAGAATGTAATTTTTGGACCTTTTGCTTCCTCAGTGCTTCCTAGCATTCTCCCATATTTCAACATCTCAAACAACTATTATAACCATCACTAACTTGATTCATAAGGTTCAAAACACCACTATTATTTATCTTGTAAAACTCTCTCCTTACACCCTTAAGAAAATGTACCTAGATCGGTCATGGTTGGAGTAAACTAGAAACACCCATAAAATTTTATCACCTTCACTTATTACCCTTCACTATCCCCGAGGTGCATGCAAAGTTTTAGAACTTAACTCCTTTAGTTGCTCCTCCTATCTCAATTTCTTCTTCTAGGCTTACAAGAATCCCAACCGGCCATATCTCAACCTAATGTCAATCTTATCTCCTTCATCATAAGGTTTCACAACACAAGTTAAGAGTTTCTAGGCACCCATTAAGGATTTCTTCAAGCATGTAAAGTTTCAAGTTTTATCTCTAAAGGAAATATCACTTCCTTTGTAAAATACCCTTCTAAATTAGTCCTTTGATTGCGTTCAACCACCTCTTACCCAGTGTCATGAAAATATGAAGATTTAACACTTGGATTTTCAAAATTCCTTCAAAATCCCTTTATAGGATATGTGAGCTTGATATCTTGAGAATTTCATAGAAAAATGAGTTAATTAGGTTCTTCAAAATACAAACCCTAGCATTGACCTTGAGATACCCTCTTAGGAACCCAATAAGGGTTATTTTGGCATAACTTACTTGAAACTTCGATTCAAAACCTAGAAATTTGATTAGAGGCCTATCTTGACTTTTTTTGCACATGAGGAACTTACCAAAGGGAGTTTGAAGGCCCAATAAATATCTCCTTATACTCATTTTTCTACTACCCTGCCAATATAGTGTACATGCATTGTCATTTCTATAGTGTCAACATAGTAAATAATCGATACAAACTTGTGTTTTCTGCAATTTAATCTCTGAAACCTTTTGGAGATCCAAAACTTGTCACCATAGATCAATCAATAGAGAAAATTAGTTACAAAATGTAATATATATATTCTTGGCTCGAACCCTTGCCATAACCGACTTCAGGACTAAGAGAATCAAATCGAGAAGGAGTTACACACCAAGAAGTGCATTCATGATGACTAGGAGTTACAATAGTTCCATAAATCTTATGATGGAGCCCAAGACAATTATAAAACTCATACAAAACTTCTAAAGAACCTATTTAGACCCCTAAAGCACTTACACTTGTTAAGGAAGCCAAAATGGCTCTACAAAATTCAAAATTTCAAACTATGCAAAATGGAGGGAAACCTCCTTATTTGAATTCTTGACCTCTAGAGCCTAAAAGGACCACATGATGATTCTTAATACAACCTAAGGACCTTAGAAATCCAAACTTTTGATTACAACATCCCTACATTAACCCTTATAGTGATGCCCCTACATCAGTAGCATACGTGGGTTGCATTTTTTGAAGCGGTCTTGTTCTATAGAGGAGATGTGTGTCGACATCCTAGACATCATAAGATTACGCCTTCTTTTGTGGAAAATGCATTTTGATATTGAGTAGTAGGTTTCGGAAAATAAACTACGTAGTGTTAGTGCCTTGTTGTTAGAAGTTGGTGGTTGTAGACATAAAATCACATACTTTGGGTAATTATTTAGTCCCATTCTCATATTACTATTCATATGGTTCTTAATTGAAAAAGAGTACTAAATAACCCATGTCTTTGGTCATCTTGCATTGTTTTCTTTACTACTTTTGATCTTGCACTCGTACTTTCCCAATATGTACTTTTATACTGTGTTTTTCTCTATTTCTAGACTAGGGTGCCCTGTGTGCCCTGATCCTCTTTGCACTTTCCTCTCACTTTTTGGGCACTTTCTAGCCGTTTGAGCTTCCTATATTTTTGGTGGTTGGCCTTTTCGGGGTTAATTACAAAATTCAAGCAAGAGAACCATATAAATATAAAGTTATGAGACCATAATGAGGGACCGGCACTAAGAAATTAATATCACCACCTAAGGTTGCATCCATCAAGGTTTCTATTGCTCCATTTGCATCCATCTCGATCCATCATAAGGGACAAAGGGTGGTTATTCTGCATCACACTTCATAGGAGGGGAGTTTATTATATTCCATGCACACATTATTTACATTTTACATCTAGCTATTGCTCGCTACTCACAAAGTGGGACTCGCACAAGAACACCTAGGGCACAATTTCACACACACAAAGAACTACATTGGGTCTCAAATGTAGTGCCATGCTCAATGATAAGTTCATCATTGTGGCGGCTTGAGGATAGTATGACCCCTTCATATGCATCGTTCTTTTTTTGGGTTTTGATGTTTTTCTCGGGTTTTTCCAAGTGATTCTTCTATCGGGTTTACTAGTGCTTCGGAAATCACATAACGACATTCATGTGATAGGAAGTGAACACAGGTGAACATTCAATGACACCTCAAAGAAGGTTCCCTAGTTGTCTCCGCAGATTAGGGCACCTGATCGCAGCCAGTGGCACCCCAAGCACCCCAATCCCTTTTTGAGGCGCCAATCCAAATAGACAACTCGAATATGTATTTTCTTAGGATTTTGTGCGAAAGTTTCCTCCTCCTTTTCATCCGGTCTCCACTTTGCGACACAATCCCGCAACCTCGACGAATCAACTAAGGCCTTTCTAACCCTCTTTACACATTAGGGTTTCATATTTTACTTGCTTAGTTTCTTGGGTGTATTTGATTTATTTACTACTCCGATAGCATCTAGATTAGGCTAATATATTCCATTTTAGTTTAATCATTACCCGATGACACACTTTGGTGCTTCGATTCACACTTGACTATTGAGGGCATCCTACTATACGCATGAACCTCACACATTGCACGGTAGACACTACACAATACACATTACACATCCTCACGTATTCTACATCTTTTATACACATCATCTTACATCTTACATCCTACATCTATTATGCATCATTCACACTTTGTGTTTCATATGCCATACATCTTCTACACCTATATCATCTACACATCTTGTGTTTTATCCTATACATCGCACATTACACTACACCTACTACACATCTTTCACATTTTACACATATACTTTTACACGATGCACTCACATGGGGGCTCACTTAGTAAAATTATGGTATAACATATTCGTTCGAAGGGTATTAAAGAATACCCTTAATTCTAGTTTTTACCTCTAATTATTCAATTGATAATACCCCCTCTCGTTATATTATTAGAATGAAAATACCCCTATTTTTTCCATGTACCTTACTTACCCATTTTTCCATGACAATTTTATTTACCCCTTTTTATTTCTACCCTAATATATTAAACAAAAAATATATTATATTTCTCACTAATTTTTTTTTAATATGCATTTTCTCTCGAAAGATAGTTTGAAGCCATTCAAGACTTATTACCAATTACCTTATAAATGTTAAGATTTAATCATTTATCAATAATTCTTCAAATAATTAAGATGGTGAAATAATATCACTTGTGTTGAAAAGCATACTCAATCCTAGTTTTCTACCATCTTATTATTTCTTGGTTAAGAATCTCTTAATTGAGATTTCTTTATTCAAAAAGAGATTATAATTTAACTTTATGACCACACTCCTTAAATTGCAATTTTAAGGTATTTAGTTTTAAAAACTAGGGTTCAAATGTTTTAGTTTTATATTAAAATTAAACCTCCCTTTCCTTTGGCCCACCTCTCTAACCTACCCCTAATACTTGATTCAAAATATTAATAAATTAAACCCTTTCACCCCCTCATGTCTACCGGTATATTGACTTTACTTTTATTAATTTTAATTACCTCAATATGAACTCACATGCTAGGATATTGCCTAAACCCCCTGTGTGCACTCACTACCCTATGACACACTCTAGTCCACAATCCACACCTTATCGTTGAAGGTATACATCACAAATGGACCTTGTCATACTCACACGTTCATCATTCAATCCTTTCCATCAAGCGACATTCCTAGTTTAGTGATATAAACTTTAGGCTACATCATCACACACACTTCATTTCTATGTCACATGTCATCACTACACATTTACCACAATGCACTACACAACACATAGTTCGACCATTTCCCGATGACACACTCTCGTTTACGGTTCATTCTTGACTACTAAGGGGGCATAAACAATTGAACCTCACTGCATACGATTCCATTCACTCAGGGGGCACGTAGCTCTTATCATCCATTTTGCATTCAATTCCATCCATCCAACACATGCTAGATATATTTCTTGTATGTCACTATCTTTACCATACACACATGCACGTTCACTTGCTTTTCTAGTTGTGGTCGCAGATACGAGAGATTCTACATGCAACATGCATGTTTTCCACACTACTAGTCCCACAACGACTCTTGGGGGCATCCACTTTCATACACCACATGTGTTATTGTTCCACTTTGTACTTAGTACTTTATATTATCGATTATACACACTTTTGATAAACATTTTATCTTTCTAACATGCTAACATGTGTTTCATGTGCAATATTTGTTTTGCAGGATTACTTGCTACCATGGCTATCTATTTTTTTGTACTTGTTTGTTTCTATTTTTCATTGTATGTGGGTCTTACCTTTTGTTTGGTGTGCACACTTGTTTGTTTGTAGCCACTACAGACCTTGAGTGTCTTGCGACATCGTGAGTGACGTCCCATGTTAAGAACCCACTTTTTGCAACGTACATTTTTTCCTTGGGTGTTTACATTATCATCTTGCATCTTAGCTTACACATTGTCTTTGTAGCTTACACTTGTCTTCTACATGCATGTTTGTTCATACTAACACGTGTTTCCCAACCACTTGTTTTCATGTTCCTTGGTTTCTACCAAGCACATTCCCCCCAGGGTAGAGTTTTAGTTTCAACGGTTGGTCCTCTCTTTGGGGCCACATTCTCCTATCGCGACATCACATGTGCCCCAAAGAGGGGGAATCATTAGGGTTTACACACAGTATACAACACAATACCAAAGTATAGTTCGGCTTTTTGTTCATGACACCGTGGGTTACACAACGAGTGGGTTCAACACAATCTACAAAAATCCATACATAACGGCTTTTACAGGGTAGATTGTCCTTAGCATTTTGGGGAGAAGTTATAGGTTAGAGGATAAACTAGACCTTCCTCTCTACACTAATTCAGCCAATGGCATCAAATCGCCCAAAAAACCAGACAATACAAAGATCTTTTTAGTTTTGGGAAGCGGTTATAGGTTAGAGAATAAATCATACTTTCTTCCCTACACTTCTTCGGCCAATGGCATGAGATCTCCCAAAAAACTCACATGACATCGACATGATCCTTTCTACACCCTTTTTCTCATCACAAATCAGGTGCACATGTTCCTTTTTCATTTTCGTACTTTCATTACATGATTTTTACATATATACATGCATCTTTACACACATTTTTACACATATACATGCGTATTTGACTACTTGATCGTCTTCTCTTTTGCAAGTCCATCCGTATGGGAAGCAAGTAGTCAACATCAATAACAACATCACTCGACATCACACACATCAACACTAACATGTAGGTACATCACACATTGGCATCTACACACGCATTTCCACCCTAGGTTCACTTTCATCACTTTTTACACTTTTTCATCTTTAGTCTCCATGCTCCACCTTTTTATCACTCCATGCTTTTTTAGTCCCTCAACACACTTTCTACATCAATCTACATGGATATCAGGTACACATCTCTATCTACTTTATGTTACAAAGCGTTCGCTCACCAACATAAATCGGGGCAAATGTAGACATAAAATAACGCACTTTAGGTAATTATTTAGTCTCGGTCTCATAATACTATTCATATGGTTCTTAAGTGAAAAAGAGTACTAATTAACCCATGTATTTGACCATCTTGCATTGTTTTCTGTTACTACTATCGATCTTGCACCTGTACTTGCCTACCTATAATTTTACACCGCATTTTTCTCTATTTATGGACTGGGGTGCCTAGCTAGGATTAGGGCACCCAAGCTCCCCGATCCCCTCTGCGCCCGATCATCTTTGCACTTTCCTCTCACTTTTTGGGAACTTTCTATCCATTTGAGCTTCTTATCTTTTTTTTGGTTGGCATTTTCGGGGTTAGTTACGAAATTCAAGAAAGAGAACCATATAAATATAAAGTTATGAGACTATAATGATGGACTCTGCATTAAACACTTACTATCACCACCTAAGGTTGCATCCATCAAGGCTTCTATTGCTCCATTTGCATCCATCTAGCTCCATCACAAGGGATAAAGGATGGTTATTATGCATCACACTTCATAGGAGGGGATTTTATTTTATTCCATGCACACATTATTTACATTCTACATCTAGCTATTGCTCATTACTCATAAAGTGTGACTCGCACAAGAGCACCTAGGGCATAATTCCATGCACACACACACACACATAACTACATTGGGTTTGAGATGTAGTGCAACACTCAGTGATAAGTCCACCATTGTGGCGGATGAGGACAGTTTGACCCCTTTATATGCATATTTTGTTTTTAGGGTTTTGATGCTTTTCTTGGGAGTTTGTAGGTGATTCTTCTATTACAGGTTTACCAGTGATTCGTCGATCACACATCGTCATTCACGTGACAAGAAGAAAACATAGGCAAACATTCAATGACACCTCGAGGGAGGTTCCCCGGTCGCCAGACCAGGTGCCTAGATTACATGCCCAGGGGCACCTCAAGCACCCCAGTCCGGCCCGGACATCTCGATCTATATTTTCTCGGGCTCCTGGATGATGGTTTCCTCCTCGTGTTCAGCCACCTCATTGTGACATATTCCTGCGACCTCGACAAATCAGCTAAGGCCTTTCTAACCCTCTTTACACATTAGGGTTTCATATTTTGATTGTTTAGTTGCTTGGGTGCATTTTAGTTATTTTATTATTCATTTATTTACTCCTCCTATATCATCTAGATTAGGCTAATATATTCCATTTTATTTTAATCAATGGTTACTTTTATTACTATTGTGACCATAACTTATGTCTGTAAGTACTTACAATGTATATTGGAGTATCTTTAATTGGGGGGAGTTGTGTGAGGTCGCCAATGAGTATGATTGAATGACCCCCAAACAAATTGCACTTACAACTAGGGAATGCCTCTTGTAGGTGATTACGTATATGGGATATCATCTTTGGGCCAACAAAGCTCATCTCATCAATCAAAATGTATGCCACGTTTCGCATTTATTCTTGGAAAGTAGTAAGTTTTGGGCCTCGAGAGTGTAATCTCTAAGATGGGAATGTAAAGAGTTGAATGTACAATGTTGGGATTTTGACCTCCGAAATATAAGGACGGAACTTGGTACTTGTTTTACAACCCCCAATTATGATTTACTCTTGGCGAAATGGACCCCTACAATGCAACCCCCGAACTTCAAATGGTCCCCGATGAAAGTTGACCCTTGCGAATGCATGTTGAGAAACCCGAAATACTCGTGTTGGAATTCAACCACCTATTTGCAATTTGTCGGGTTTCGTGGTTTCAGAATCAAATTACAATTTACATGTAAATTGTAATTGAGAACCTAAACCCAAACCCGAAATGCACTACTTTTTTTATTTTGGGAATCGGGGGCTCGATTTACAATTTATGTGTAAATTGTAAATCGGAACCCAAAACTTTGAAATGCACTTTGGGAAGGTCTCTGTTTGGGGATTGGGTTTCACGTTGCAATTTGCATACAACTTGCAATTTGAAACTTGAAACCCAAAATACATCAATCCTTCATATTTTAGGTTTCGTGGTTTGAGGAAAAATTTGCATGTAAATTGCATTTTGATCCCCAAACCTGAAATACAAAGGAAATTTTTGACACTTAGGCATTTTTCTAGATTTCTTAAAAAATGTTTTTTTGGGGAGTAGAGAACAAGGAGCATACAACACATGGAGATGCATAGAGAGCTTGAAAACCTAACACACTTGAAAAATGAATTCCTCAATCCTGAATCAACTACAAATTTCACCTCACCCCATAAATGAAGATGCATGTTGCTAAAATAGCCTCGAGGGGGTTATTTTAGACAACAAGGTATTTTAAGTATTTTTGGGATTTGGACTATATTTTAATAGGTGAAGTACTATGGTCATAACAAGGTTTTTTGTCCATTATGTCACATTTGAAACGGATCCTACGATTCGTCAAACGGTCAATGAGCTAAGAGATATGACCCCAACAAGTAGCACTAAATAAAATAATAGTAATAATAAGATACATATTTTTTAAAAATCGACTTTTGTCTTTTCAAATCCATGAATATAAATGGTCTCCATGTAAGATGGCCTTTTGGTTCCCCTCTCGGACTCTTCATATTCTATTTTTAGCAATTTTTCATATTCTCCATTATATAGCTATAAAGCAACTTGTTTTTGAATAAAGAGATAGATCTTCGACATGCATCTCTCTTATGGAGTTTTCTAATTTGTATACATTTTGAGTTGTAATAGAATTAGTTTGTGTTCACGGGTCTTTCATTGTGAATTGATTTCAACATTATGACACATTAATCATCATTGTTAGTGTGTTTTCCACCGGGTTGCACCTTAATCTGGATCATTTGGTTAGTTATACCAAGTAATGCTTAATAGTCTATTTGCATCTTAGGTGAGCACTTAAGAGAAACCTTGGGTGATATGTTAGTGTATAAAGCATCTTTATTTTCTAGGGCTATCTAAGAGACACGTGTTTATCGATAACGTTTGAAAACCTCCAATACCATGGTATTTTACGAGTGAACTAGACAAATTGAGGGATTTTTTCACACATTAGGGTGTTAAGATCACATTAACATGATTAGATTCAATCTTACATAGATAACCATTTTCGTAGATGTCACACTAGTTTGGTAGGATTTGAATTTTCACGAACGCGCTCACGTCTCTACAAAACTAGCCAATATAATTTTCAAATCATCTTTCCCCAAGTGTTGTTTGTCTCGCATTTTGGACCTGTTTTCCAATAATTATTGTTGATGACTTCTCATATTCACATATTTCAATATATTTATATCCTTAACCCTAATTTCTCAAATACTTTAATTATTCTATATTTTTCTATACTCTAAATAACATTTTTTTATATCACCTGAGTCTGAATTAGTTTCTTTTAGTCCTTACTGTGCTTGATTACAATGTGTGTGGGATTAATTTAGTGTATTTGTTAATGTATGTAATATTTTTTAGTTTTTATTATACTACCGAAGACACTTATATAGTCTCCCCACTAATAAACACTTATTTTGATAAAAATCCAATCAAATAATGCCACATGTATTTAAAATACATGTAACTAAAGTTTCAAAATACATTTTTATTTGCTTTAATTCTATTGGTTACCCCCTTTATTCCGCATTGTGCACAAGCATTAATTGTTTGGGGGCAAACTTTTCCCTTTTGACGACAATTTTGGCAAGCCTCGATAGGGACAACCATAGGCGAAGGCGTATATATTTGACATTTAATTTGGTGACAACCGTTATGTTTGTGGAGCATGTTTTCATGTTAGAGTGTGGTACACCTTCTATGTGTTACACTCGGGTATTTTTACGGCGGTCCCGCCGCCGGTGAACGGGTCGAGGGGTTCGGGGCGAAGCCCTCAAGCAAATTTCCATGGGTGGTTTATTAACCCATGGGTAATGGGTAACCAGTTATGGGCTATTTTTGGGCCCATGGTTTTTTCTACCCATTGTTTTGATACCCACGGTTTTTTGCCCATGGTTTTGATACCCACGGTTTTGTATCAAACTGCTTAAGTAATTGTCTATTTATATGGTCTTATGCATATGATAGATATACAAGCAAATGTATTGCAGATGTGTTTTGAATTCGGATGTGAATTTCAGAGAGTTTGTTGAGCATAGCTCCAAACGGATCTGGTATTGTATTTAGAGAGTGGAGGCTTGTAATAAAATCAGCAAGTAATTCTTGGTGGACGTAGCCCAAATTGGGTGAACCACATTAAATCTTGTCTCTCTATGTTGTGTTATTTATTCTTACGCACTTTTATTTGAGATCTGTAATATTTTATGCATATTAGTTTCTACTGTTGCGATTTTGTAAGGGATTATTCCGCATATTTTATCTCTTATTTCCTAACAATTGGTATCGAGTCTAGTTTGGTTTCTTTGAAGTGTTGAATCGCAGGAAAGTTTTTAGCTTAAGTGGGAGCTATGGCGGATGATGGAAGATCTAGGGTTGATAAATTCAACGGGCAAAATTTCGAGTCTTTGGAAGATGCAGATGGAAGATTACCTTTATCGAAGAATCTTTATACTCCAATGTTTGAGAAGGTGAACAAGCCCTCGAGTATGACAGATGTGGAATGAGATTTGTTGGATTAGAAGGAACTTGGAATGATCCGGGCCGTGTCTTACATTTTTGGTATTATTTAATGTTTTAAAGGAAAAGACGACTAAAGATCTAATGGATGCATTAGGAAGTTGCATGAAAAACCCTTTGCCTCTAACAAGATATTTTTAATGAAAATTTTGTTTAATATGAAGATGTCTGAGAATAGTTCAAAGAGTGAGATAATTTAAATGATTTCAATATGGTTGTGAATATGCTAGCTTCGATTCTGATAGAATTTGATGAAGAAGTTAGGGCTTTATTAATTCTGTGTTCTTTACCCGAAAGTTGGAATAGCCTGGTAATGGCGGTAAGCAACTCGGTTCCAACTAACTTGAAGTTAAAGTTTGAGGATGTTGTAGGGGTGATTCTAAACAAGGAAATGTGAAGAAAAAGCTCCGGGAATCTTCTACTTCATGGAATGCTTTGTAAAGGGAAACTTGAGGGAGATAGAAGAATAGAGGAAACTGAAAATTGAAAGATCGGGCAAGGTCAAAATCCAAGAGCAAGATTGTATGTTGGAATTGTGGAAAGTCTGGGCATGCAAAGAAGGATTCTTGGGAGCTTCGAGATAAGAAGAAACAACAGAAGAAAACAAGGAGGCAAATGTGGCATCGGGTAATGTATGTTAGGATGCTTTGATTCTTTCTTTGCATAATATTACTGAATCTTGGGTTTTAGATTCAGGGGCTTCTTTTCATGCTACTCCACATAGGCATTATTTTGTTGATTATGTTCAAGGGGATTTTGGGCATGTTTTTCTTGGTGATGATGAGCCTTGTAGTATAGTTGGAAAATGTTCTGTTCAGGTTAAGATGCAAAATGGGAATACATGGCTATTGAAGGATGTCAGACATGTGCCTACATTAAGGAGAAATTTGATATCGGCGGGGCAATTGGGAAGTGATGGTTGTACTGTGATATTTACAGCTGACTCTTGGAAGGTTACCAAGGGTGCTCTTGTGGTGGCAAGAGGTAAGAAGGTTGGAACCTTGTATTTATCCACTGATAGTACTAATGATTGTAATCTTGTGGCTTCAGATGCAGATACAACATTATGGCACTATAGGCTCGGTCATATGAGCCATAAGGGCATGGACATCATAAAGAAGAATTTTCCTGATATACAGAAATAGGTTTGGATTTTTGTGAGAACTGCATATATGGGAAACAAAAGTGAGTAAAGTTTCTCAAGGTTGGACCTACGAAGAAAGAGAGTAAGTTAGAGCTGGTACATTTTGATGTGTGGGGGCTAGCTCAGGTATCATCTCTTGGGGGTTCAAGTTATTATGTTACTTTTATTGATGATGTAACAAGGAAAGTTTGGGTTTATTGTATTAGAAACAAATCTGATGTATTTGATACTTTTGTTAAATGGAAAGCCTTAGTAGAGAATGAAACAGGTCTTAAGTTAAAATGTCTCAGGTCAGATAATGGAGGGGAGTATTGCAGCAATGAATTTGATGATTATTGTTCTAAGAATGGAATCCGCAGTAAAAGACGGTTCCAGGAACTCCGTAGTAGAATGGGGTATCAGAAAGGATGAACAGAACAATAATGGAACGTGCTAGGAGCATGAGGATACATGTAGGACTGCCTCTTTCTTTTTGGGCAGAAGCGGTGAGCACAACTGTGTACTTGATAAACAGAGGACCCTCAAGTGCCTTGGATGGAGGCATACCTGAGGAGGCTTGGTATGGTAAGAAAGTTGATTATTCATTTCTTAGAGTCTTTGGATGTGAGGTGTTTGTTCATATAGATAAGGATGATAGGACCAAGCTAGAGGCTAAATCATAAAAATGTACTTTCATTGGTTATGGTGGTGATGACTTTGGATATAAATGTTGGAGTATTAAGGACAAGAAAATCATTCGATCTAGGGATGTGGTCTTTAATGAGAAAGTCATGTATAAGCAACAATTGCAGAAAAACAGGAAGAATCCAAGAAAGAATATGCAGCGGTAGAGGATCTTCCGGATGGGAAAGTGACACATGAATCAATTTAGGAACCCCCTCAACAGGAACCCCAAACTCCTATATTGAGGAGGTTTTCTAGGGTAAGAAAGAGAACTTGAACGCGTTTTCTCCTTCTCTTTATTATTTATTACTCACCGATAGTGGAGAGCCGAGAGAGCTTTGATGAAGCAATGCGGGTAGATGCTTTGGGAAGAAGTGGGAGCAAGCCATGGATGATGAGCATAAGTCTCTCATAGAGAACCGGACTTGGGATTTGGTGAAGCTACGGGAAGGCAAAAGAGCATTGCGTAACAAGTGGGTATACATAGTTAAAGACAAAGAAGGAGGCAAGAAAAGATATAAGGCCCGAGTTGGTGGTCAAGGGGTTTGCACGAAAACAAGGTATAGATTTTGATGAGAGTTTTTTTCTCTGTAGTAAAATGACTTCTATCGAATCTGTTCTTGGAATAGTGGCGCAGAAGACTTGCACTTAGAACAGCTTAGATGTAAAGACGCATTTCTCCATGGTGATTTGGAGGAGGAGCTATATATGCGAAGGAAAGGATATGAAGTCAAAGGTAAAGAGGAGATGGTGTGCAAACTGAAGAAGAGCTTGTATGGCCTGAAACAAGCTCCACGTCAATGGTATAAGAAGTTTGATAGCTTCATGATGGAGCAAGGTTATATTAGATGTCATTCTGACCATTGCGTGTATACAAAGAAATTTGAGGATGGAAGTTATATTATCCTATGTTTGTATGTTGATGACATGTTGGTTGCAGGTAAAAACATGCAGGAAATAAAAGTACTCAAGAAACAACTAAGTGAATCCTTTGATATGAAGGATTTGGGGGTAGCTAGACAAATCCTTGGTATGAGGATAACTTGGGATAGGAAGGAACAGAAGTTGACTTTATCTCAGGAAGAGTACATTAAGAAGGTATTGGATAGGTTTAACATGCAGGATGCTAAACCAGTTAGGACTCCTTTGGCATGCCATTTTAAGTTATCAAAGGAGCAGTGTCCCAAGATAGAGCAGAAATAAACCAGATGTCTATGGTACCTTACTCATCAGCGGTTGGAAGTTTGATGTATGCTATGGTGTGCACTAGGCCTAATATTGCCCATGCAGTGGGAGCTGTGAGTAGATTTATGAGTGATCTAGGTAAAGAGCATTGACAAGTAGTAAAGTGGATCCTTTGGTATTTGAGAGGGACCATGGGGACAATTTTGTGCTACAGTGGATCAGACACCACTTTAAGTGGTTATGTAGATTCAGACATGGTTGGAGATGTTGATGTAGAGGAGCACGACAGGTTATATTTACACTGTATGTGGGACAATAGTGAGTTGGATTTCACTACAGAAGCTAGTGGCTTTATCAACCACAGAGGCTGAGTATGTTGTTGCCATAGAGGCAAGCAAAGAGATGATTTGGTTACAACAATTGCTTGAGGAGTTGGGGCATAAGCAGAAGGAATGTAAGTTGCATAGTGATAGTCAAAGTGCTATACACCTAGCTAAGAACTCTGCTTTCCACTCTAGGACGAAGCATATACAGTTGAGATATCACTTCATCAGGACAACTTTGGAAGAAGATAAGTTGAAGTTGGAGAAGATTCATACCAGTCAGAATCCTGCAGACATGATGACCAAGGTGGTCACAAGAGATAAACTAAAGCTATGTTCATCTTTGGTTGGCCTTCGCGGATGACAGTGAAGGGTTAAGAAGCTTGCTCAGTGGAAATCAGTCTCCAAGTGGGAGATTGTTATGTTTGTGGAGCCTGTTTTCATGTTAGAGTGTGGTACACCTTCTATGTGTTACACTCGGGTATTTTTAAGGCGATCCCGCTCGCCGGTGAGCGGAGTCGTGGGGTTCGGAGGCGAAGCCCCTGAAGCAAATTTTCATGGGTGGTTTATTAACCCATGGGTAATGGGTAACCATTATGGGCTGTTTTTGGGCCCATGGTTTTTCTACCCATTGTTGTGATACCCATGGTTTTTTGCCCATGGTTTTGATACCCACGGTTTTGTATCAAATTGCTTAAGTAATTGTCTATTTATATGGTCTTATGCATATGATAGATAGACAAGCAAATGTATTGCAGATGTGTTTTGAATTCGGGTGTGAATTTTATAGAGTTTGTTGAGCATAGCTCCAAACAGATCTGGGTATTGTATTGAGAGAGTGGAGGCTTGTAATAAAATCTAAGCAAGTGATTCTTGGTGGACGTAGCCCAAATTGGGTGAACCACGTTAAATCTTGTCTCTCTGTGTTGTGGTATTAATTCTGCACTTTTATTTGAGATCTGTAATATTTTCTACATATTAGTTTCTACTGTTGCGATTTTGTAAGGGATTATTCTGCATATTTTATCTCTTATTTCCTAACAACAACCATGTTGCGCGACATGCTCATTAATACTATTTGACTGACAACCATGCATCGGCTATATCTAAGCTTACAATCTCTACAAATATGATTGATCCTATTGGCGTTGGTGTCTGTGTTGTGTAGAATTTAGGGGTAGATATTTCTTTTGCTCCACTAGGCCTCCAACATTGACATATTCAATGTTGGAGGAGCTATCAAGACATTAGAGTACAAAACAGTAACAATGAAGATGAGAATTCATGGATGTGGTCGATTTGGTGCCTATTCTTCAACAAGGCCAAAAAGTGCCTGGTGGAGTCTTTGGTGACATATTTCTCGTTTGATCCTGCATCCGGCCTTGTAACTCTCATGTTGCAACAACCCATTAAAGGCCACCTCTAGAATGTCACAATAGAATTCTAACTACCACTCATACTAAACCGTACAAGGTGATTTCCTATCCCTTCCCTAACTTTATCTTTAAAACAGAAACAATGGGTATGCACGGCTAGTTTCATAGAAAATATTCTAAATATTCAATTAGTGTTTTTTAACAAATGGATTTGGAGTAGTATGTGGTGGCTTATCAAGCATGAATTGATCTCTAGGATTGAAGTGAAGGAATTGGCTACGTAAGGGTATATTCGATTTTGATAGGCACCTGGATAGGGGCAGATTTCTAGCAGCGTATGGAATGATTACATGCAGAAAAAATTAGTAGCAAAACTCAATTTGATTCAAGATTAGTGAATGAGGAATAATTCAAATATGAGAATCATATGGTTTTGGAATTTTATCACAGATTTTTTCTTTTGATTAAAAAGAATTTGTTTAAAAATTGATAACAACTATTTGAACCAGACCCTGTGCATACATTTACAATTATGTATTACTTGATTTCTCTTGGCTGATTTCCAAAATGCCAATTTGAACGGTGAATTTTGGAATTTGACTGATATAATCTACTTGAACTTTCTTGCCTTTTTGAAGTTTTGGATTGTAGTTTCACACTATTAGGAAAAGTACATGGATAATTTGGAAGTTTGTTTGCAGACCAAATCATTAAACATTGTACAAAGAGGCAAATAGTAAACGCCCAATAGTCTCACCATTGTGTACCAGGAAAGAGGTTTGTTCTGCCCGATTGAGATAGTAGACCACGAAAAATTAGAGGAAACCCAAAGAACGAAACAATAACATTACGTCCTTTACAAGATTTTTCTTGATATTTTAATGCAGGTTCTATTGGAGCCCCCCTCTTCAAAAGAAAATATTTTGAAATTCAGCACTATAGAAGCGAGTTGTAACTATATCACTAAATGTTTCAGCCTGACTTGACCTTGGGATTTATTTAAAATTTCCGACTAAACCCAGTGAAAGTAAAAATGCTTAGTAGATGTGTACTTGGCAGTACTGAACATGTCAAGCTTGGTGAGGTGTTATTTCTATATCTAAGGTCTTTTATTTTTATGAGGATGTGGACTTCACTTGGCTTTACAAAATAGATAACTAAAACTTGGTTCTTTAGTGAGCTTCTATATGTCACCTATACAACAAAGTGTTTTCGTGAACTTTACAAACTTATTTATGACAACTCATAATTATTTTCGTTAGTTTGAGAAAGGGATTTTTATCTAATGTAAAACTCAGGATTTCTTTGTAGGCATTACAAATCTTCATTAATTGGCATCTTATTGCATTAAATTACATCCACTTGGGTTTATTAAACTCTATCTATCCTCGTCCATGTCTTTATTGGATCTTTACCTTGACATAAGCTTCAATTGCATTATCTTCACCTCTAACTCAAGTTTGGTTAGATTAACATCTCCACGTGCAGGTTTGCCAAGGATGGGATCAATTCATGTCGTCTTCCTTGCGATCTCTTTTACACCCTTTAAATTGAGGTTTGTGGCTTATAACCTCAACATGTCCTTTCATCTTCTCCAATATGTGTTTGATATCTTTATTTCTCAAAATTATTTGAAATAATTTTACCGCACTTTCACATTTAATCTTGTAGTTTTTTTATTTTACACTTTGTAGTTTTGAAGCAGCGATCTAAGAAAACGGAAGTTGTTACTTTTATAAGTCACTTCTCCGACAAATTGAAGTAACCTTTGTTAATGCACTCCTCTCTACATTCTTTTAAGAGTATTTAAGAGTGTTTTCTCCAAAAATTATACATTATCTATGTAAATTGGTGTCTATTTCAATTTCATTTACAATTATCAACAATGTAGTTAAAGGAAATTCAGTAGTCTGACTACCTTTGCTTACTACTTTTGGTTTATGAATAACTATCTATCTTGGGCTCAAATTATTTGATTTTATGTCATTTAGCCTTAAAAAGTTTAGAACATTTATATTTAGTTACATTATTAATTTTTTTTGGTCAAGTTTGAGCTACTTCACATAAAAATTCATTTTTTATTTTTAATCGAAGCATTTTGTGTTCATCTTCATGTTGCATTCTGTTAAGTGTATTTTGAGTTGTATTTGATTAAATTCTAAGATTCTTTTTCATTGGAATTTCGTAAAATCCCTTGAGCATGTACTTTATCATTGTTTGATTTTAACTTTTAAGTTGGCTTGGAGATATTTCAGAATAATCAAAAGAAATGGTTTGAAATGTGTCAGGTTTATGAAAACTTTTTATTTCATTTCGTGGACAATAATTTGAACTATTGTTGATGAATTCTTAGGGTTTATGTGTTTTTCTAGCCTATAATTGTTTACTATTGCCTGAACGTGTCACCCATCTTATGCGACTAAAATCGTAAAAAGTAGAAATGATGGTGTATGATTTTTTACTCAATTCTTAATTTACAACAAAAATGCAATTTGGTCACATTATTGAATTTGTGTATGTGAGAATCAAACAATATTATACAATTAATTTCTAGAAGTGGCATGAGTTTAGATATCTACATGTTGCAATTAGAAAAAATGATGTCGATACTAATGCCCATTGTTGTAACACATACTCAAATAGTTTACATTCCAATTGCATGCTTCGCACTTTGCATAAATATATACTTGATCACACATGACTACATTTGTCAAAACTTCTAACCTGTCTCCATGACACTTTAGTGTATGTAAGATATTCACTTCACAAACAAATCAAAATTCTAACAACATTATTTTTATATTTGTTTCTAAATTTTGCACATACTTCGGCAAAGATATGCCATATCATGACCTTGTTTAGATTGAATCCATTTTTTACACCAATATGGCACACATAATAGTTTTTTGGTTGAGTGTAAACTAGCAATCGTATGTGAAATGTATGATGGAAATGCCGAAGGGGATCTATTGAGGAAGTCAAATTGGAGGGAGAGAAACAATGGGAGAGGAAGAGAGGAAGATGAAGGGTTTGAGAGAAGACCAAGGAAGAGGAAAGTGGATTTGTGGATAAATGGGAAATTGTACCCTCAAATAGTGACTTGACAATAACGACTATAGTTCAAAAAGGAGAAAATTCATGTTATGTAAGATGTTGAGGGAACTGTTTCCGAGATATATCATAATGTAAGGAGCGATGTAAAAGTACTCTTGAAGCAAACAATTGTTTATAAATATAGCTTCTCGTAGAACTTTTTCAAATGGATCGCTAATAGGGTCTATACTTGGCGAGTGTTTTCAAGTCTTATCGGCATCCTTTGATTTGGCCCAAATCACAACATAAAAACCTAACACAATGAAAAATTCTCCCACCACACTGTAAACGCAACAAAGAAATAGAAACTGTCAAATTAAGCTCAAGATAGGCATTTCCCCAGGATCTTTCCTTATATTGTACTCTCTCTCTCTCTCTCTATGCTTGTCAAAACGTAAAGGTTAGCTGAATTTGAAGAATGCTAGAAGTTAGACCTTCCAATGTGAAGTTTATCACCAAGAAACATGACCGGTGCTATAGCTGCGATCACTATGCCAATGGGCTTAAAAATTGCCTCATATAAAGGTCCTTTCTTTCCGTTGCACCAAGTTTGCAAGGTATAAGTAACCCTTGTACCAATAATTGCCTACAAGAAAAGGATTATTATATTGATTGTGAAGGTATGCTTGTTTCTAGTTTGTAGCTACCAACATGAGGATAAAGTTAGTAATACTATTTCTTATAAATATGAAATGCTTATGATACCAATGTCCCATTTTAAACTCCAAACAACTAAAGTGTGCTCAATACTAGATGTGAGAATGGCTGATTGCATAGTTACCAAAGCAGTGGTCTCTTACATTCTAAGTTGACCAAGAAGTTACCGTCGAACAAATGCAATGCCTTTGTCAATGCTTGCTTTCTTGCTTCCTTCTTCAACTTCTCTAAGCTATATATGCCAAGAAAATACATTCCAAAGGAAAATGAGACCAAAAATAGTAAATACATGAATGCATACCTACATAAAAATACGTTCCTGTAGTCAGTATTCACCGACCTTTCATATGAAGTCAACGGTCCTAGAGGGAACACTTCTTCAACACCAGCATGACCCAGTCTTACTTTGGAAGCAAAGAATGGTAGTTCAGTTACCCGTTTTGGTAAAGAATTGTGCTTATTTTAATAAGTGTCATAAGCAAATGTAAAATAAAATTTTAAGGTCTTGGAACAAGTTTTATGATTACATTTTTTCCACAACCATCTTATACCTCAGATGCAACAAAAGCACAATACACAACACCAACATCGCCCCTCAAACCACGTAGGCAAGCATCGACAAATTTAGTTGCTACAAATGCCTGCAAAGAACATTCTATTCTTACCTAAGTTAAAAATTGTAGAACAAATAATTTACAAAACACTCTATGTTAAATATAGTACATAGATAAGCCTACCATTGTCAGAGTTGCAGAGCCAATTCTGTCTTTTTCCTGGAGTCAACATTAAGCAATGGTTATAGTAAAATAACAAAAGCATGCATGCAAATTGAAGCATGCAAAAACATAAATTGCTTTCATTGGAAAATTGATATCAACAGATAGAAATATAGCTCCATTCAGACACTTCAAGGTAAAATATTCACCTCAACAACTTTTGTGCCTCCATTTTGGATGTGATTTGTCAAGTATTCTGTCTCTTCTTTGGTAAATGAAATTTTGGGTCAACCTGTATGCAAATATTAGAGTTTAGCAACTTAATTCAATTATATAAACATTTTAGTCAGGTAACATAGTAGTGACAACTGTGTAGGCATAAATTATATGAATATTTTAGCCGGATAAGGTAGAATGAAAGCCAAGCAGACACAAACCCTTGCTCATATGTGAGGATACCATTTCAAATTAGCAGAATACAACATGCATGGCATGGAAGAAAACAACCATTCATTAAGTTAAGGGAGGATGGAAAATATTTTACTAGTCGGTGAATATGTCCATTTCAAAAACACAAAATACATATATTATAGAATAATATTTGAGAAAGGATACAAAATTGACTCTTGAAATTTGTAATTGTGAAGAATTTAATTTACATCTAATATAAAAACTTGAATGATGTGTTCTGAGATTTTACTAATTGGCAATTCTATTTTTGGGGAAAAAAATATATAGCAGTTTGTCTAAAGAGTACCTTGTTCCAGACCTGAGAAAAGGGGAAGAATAGTTATTCCTGCGTGCCCACCTACTACTGGAACATCAACCTCCTTGGGATCAACACCAACAACTTCAGCTTGTTCAATTCAAAAGAAAAATGGTGAATCAATTCCTATAGCCATTAGACTTGCCAACAAAAGTCAAAACAAAATGGTTTATCCTATTGTGTCCAGTGAATTTCTTGAATTGGGTCTTATGAAGTTCTTGTATTGGGTTTAAGAGTTTCTAGAATTTGGTCTTATAAATTTTTTGATTTGGGTCTTATAAATTTCTAGAATTGGGTCTTAAGTCCGTATATATTTTTGAAAATAAGTTGCATTCCCAAAGACGAAGCAATTGCTGATACAAAAAAATAAAGGCCAATTTGTCTTAAGGTTGTAACCCTAATAAGCCAAGCAACGACATTCAATTCAGGGTAAAAGGGATAAAATACGAAGCATAAAAAATATACATACCACAAAAGTATTTGATCTGACAACATCTAAAGTTGTGACGCCCATCAAGCGCTTAGGGTTATAAACCCCTACGATTTTCAACACCTCGACTGCAATTGGCACCGTAGAATTCACTAGATTGCTAATTATATTCACCACCGCATTTGGGCAAAGATTTGGCCATGCCCTCACCACGTGTCCGACAATCCCCTCATTGATCTTAAGTAGGCCGTCCCTTGTCATCCCCGGCTTACGAGGAATTCCGATGGGGATGATAACTAGGTCCATGCCCACCAACGCATTTTCCAGCTTGCTCTTTCCCAAAACCCACGCATCTCGTAATTCAATTCAATCCCATCAAATTTGATCAAAATCTAAAATTTAGTACGGTATAATTTCAATTGCTCTCGAAATTTGAGGTGGGTACTTACCACAGCAAAGGTGTCCATGTGACTCGATGTCGGCGATGACGGCCGGAGTATTCACGACATCATAGAGATGGAGCACTGAGACCAGAGGGTTCATTTTCATCAAGAGGGAGAGGGGTTGTCCAATGCCACCGGATGCTCCCAACATGGCAACCTTGAATCCCGAGGCCCCTCCTTTCACCCTACAATTAATCCGCTCCACTACCTTCTCCATCTTCCCAATACATACCAAACTTTTTTGAGACCAAATTCAATTGAAATTCAAACAAGATTTGGATCCAAACAAAATATACAATCTAATGCTTTTGACTTGTAAATGAAACATACATGATTATTTTGTGAATGGGTAAGGTGAGATGAAATTTGGGCGATGCAAGTGCTTGTTCGATCATCCATGACTAGTGTTTCCCCCTGCACCGATTCTAAGGACAAAATTGGATTTCCCGAATATAAAAACCAATGGGTATATGACAATACCAATTAGGTAGTTTCTCTCCCTCTAATCTATTATGTTGAAACATAATAGATATGTAACCCTAATATCTCCTCATTTTACTATATACAAATTGATTGATCTGGCTTTGTATCTGTATCTGTAGCGGGTTCAATTGTCTCTAAGAGGAAACTACTGCCTGTTGTTGTTTTCTTTGTTGTATGCAGAAGAAGAAGATTGAGGATTAGGAGGCGCTTCATTCGGGCGTAATGTCCACCAATTGTATGAGTGCATGTGCCAAGTGCATTGTAACCTTTGTAACATGATTCTCGAGGTACACGACAATGCAAGAGCACGCATGAGCGTTAGATTTCAACACATTCCCTCCGCCAACCTCGACCGTCCGATTTCTGACATTTGTTAGAATCAGCCAAAGGCAACCCAACTCGAGAACGACTTAAGGCATAAATCGGTAATAGATTTCTCTTTGACCTTGTACACGGCCATTAATCAAGATATTAGGAATAATTCTTGTAAACATTACTGGATAAAAGTGATATTTTGAGGACCCTCCAACTACTAATGGATAAAATAAGATACCTGCAATGGCCAGAAAACGTCATTGAAAAACTATTCCAGGTAGCACTTCCATGGCGGCTGCAGTTTGCTCGTTCTACTCCCATCGTTTCAGCTCCTCCAAATTTCTCCGAATAAGCTCCGCCATCATTCTCTTACCAAGAAATCCCTTACCAATTTAGTGGTTCGAGCAAAATGGGAGGATGCGAAATTCTCCCCAAAATGCAGCAAAGCCCTAGCGGCAGCAGCAGCCTTGTGTGTTATATTGGGTCCTCAGGCAGCCATAGCCGAGGAAATGACAGGATTCTCCATATACTACGGAACCGCAGCAAGCGCCGCTAATTACGGCGGCTACGGCGGCAACGCCAGCAAAAAGACAGCGCAGAATACATCTATGACGTCCCACAGGGCTGGAAAGAGCGTCTCGTGTCCAAAGTTGAGAAGGGTACCAATGGCACAGACAGCGAATTCTACAACCCTAAGCGAAAGACAGAAAAGGAGTACTTGACTTTCCTAGCCGGGTTTCGAACCCTCGCCCCCATGGACACGGTTTTGAACAATTTGTCGCTCTCTGATGTGAATTTGCAGGATATGATAGCCAGTGCGAGCAGTGTAAAATCGAACGAGAGAATTGGGGCGAATGGGCAGGTTTATTATGATTTTGAGATTGATAGCCCGTTGGCGCACAGTCTTATTTCGGTGACCTGTGCGAAGAATAAATTGTACGCGCATTTTGTGAATGCGCCGCTGCAGGACTGGGCGAGAGACCAGGATATGCTCAAGCATATTCACGAGTCGTTTACCACGGTGGGCACGACTGATTCTGCCTAGGTTTGTGAATTTAAGTATACCCATTTGAGGATTGTAGTGCAATTTGTGTATTTTCACATGGGTCTAAGTTAGAGTTTGATCTTAGCCTGTAAGATGCTATGTTGTATTGTATTTTTGAAGTTGGGTTTGTTTGGAGCCCCTGTAAATTAACCCAGAAGCTAATAAGTTCTATTTTGTTAAATGCGATTGAGTTAAGGTTTGATGTAAGCCCTTGGAGATTGTGTCCAGAGAATAATTAGTTTTATTCAAGTTTATGGTTTTGAATTGGGCTTTGTTTTGAGCGTGTGTAGACTAATTCCAGAGAATAGTTCGTTCTATTTTATAACATGGTTTTAAATTAGAATTTGTTATGAGCCCCCCTGCATTGAGGCGAGAGGATATTCAGTTCTATTTAATGATACGGTTTCAAAATAGGTTTTGTTTTGAGCCAATGTCGATTGTTCTGTTAACTTAGAAGACAATAATTTTTATTGTGTGCCAGGGTTTTCAATTAGGGTTCTTTTTGAGCCACTGTAAATTATACACAATAATTTCTATTGTATGAAATGGTCTTATATTAGGGTTGTTTTTGGCCACTGTATGTTGACTGAATGCTCGGACCACCTCCGAATTGGACGGTCTGCAAATTGATTACCGCCGAAATAAAACACCTATACTTGTAGTTGTAATATTGATGAAATAAGATTGGAACCTTAGTCACCAGGTTACATCAGTATGGGGATGACAACCCTGTCCCCATACCCACATCTTCTGGTAACAATGGTTATATAATATAGCCATACCCTTAGTTATTTACTCCCATACTCTGATATGAAATGGCATTCCCTTCCCAATGCCTGTACTACGCGGCTCCAGGTGACTATGATTCAAACAAGTGTTGGCCAGACTTGTGAAAATGCCAGGAATAGAGAAAGAGCTCAACTGAGATGCTTAATTACAACAGAAATGAATAACTGACAGAAACTTAGCAATGAATATACAAACTCAATGGCATTCTATTGAATGTGTGAATTCAAGAAATGAAGTATTGTTGTGACCAGAACCACGATAAATACAAACAATTAAGATTTTTTCCAATTCTCGTAACAATGAGAATTTTAATATATATTATGATACAGAAAAAACGTTAGGCATTGTTGTTTCCAGAACAATCAAGATTTTATCGAAATTCACACAAGGAGGACGGCTCCTACAAAAATGATGCCAACTAGCAACTGATTGCAATTGTACAACACCAACAAAAATGCCCTGCATACAAAAATGAAGGCTTTCTTGATTAATCTATGCTCCACTGAGAATCCTCACCCATGCACAGTCAATTGTTTCCAAGAATTCCTTGTTTTCAATATGCCTTTGTAATCCCTAAGAAACCAACAGTTTACTGATTGTCTAATATATCCCAACTGTTTACTTATCCAAATTGATGTCTATGCAGACAATACACAAACTTGCACTAAATTAACTGCCATGAGATGAGTAGGGAAAATTATATCTGGAAAAGATAGCAGCACATGCCAGGATGCTTTCTCCCAGCTAGTTAATTTTTTTAGTAGTGTTCTTTCCTTTTAAAAGAAAACATAATTTTGTGGGTTGAACTCGTGAACCTCTAGAACCTATGGAAAGAATTAATCAAATTCGCTCATTTTTTTCCGGCAGCGCTTTTATATTTATTAAATTTAAATAAACAAGAAGCTAAATATTGACAATTTCAAAACATTTTTCTCATGCAACGGCTTTCATGATGTTTTTCCTCTTTAAGAATGTACCAACTAAATATTTTGATATAAAATGTCACTTTTTAAGTGTCATATGATGGGAACAGAGGCGTGAATTGTCAAATGAGACTGGGTCACCTGCTTCCTTCGGGAGTTCTTTTGTTAGGACCCTGCAGATAGACTACGCTTGTCATTCCAATTTGTTCAATAGTCTATGAAAACAAAAACTTTGCACATCAATATTTCAGAATGACTTCATTTTTGTTTCATACCCTATTTTGGGACCATTTAGATGTAGTACGTATTTTTCCTTCATTGGTGGTGCTCAAGCCTTTCACTTTGAGAAATCCAATGGTAGACATATTCTCTTCTTACAAGTCTCTTTTGGGGAAGCTTTGTTAATGACAAGGTGATGCACTTGCAGTTATTGGGTACAAATGAAGGACAACCTTATACTATGCAGCCCCATGAATTTACACACTCAACAATGGCATACACTCAAAGCCCATACATAAAATGGAAAACAACCCTTAAATTTATTTATTTCAGACTACAAGGTATGTAGTGTTACATCATGAATCCACTCATGGATGTGGTTTACTCCTACAAAACTACTGAGACATGCACACTCTTAAGCAAGCCTCTAATTGAAGTTCTCTAACTACTTGGAGAATAACTCTAGTTACACATAGCCCTAGCTATTGAGCCAACTCCCCTAGTTAGTTGAGTAAAACCCTATACAAATAAAACTTTTTCTTATCAAGATGTAGCCCAAGTTCCTTTATGGAAGTTCAAACACTTCAGCTTCCACTCGCGAGATGTTTCCCCCTCATAAATTGATTTTTAAGCTCTTATAGGCTATCATGCATCTCTCACGGATGTGTGACACTAACAATTATGTTGTAATACCATAGGTTCTGATCTAACAATATGTATGGCACATCTTGACAAGAAGTTTGCAAGAATTCGCAACATGTTTTTGGAGTTTTACATAGAAACATTACTTGGCATCATGTTTGAATTTCAAAATTCGCTTCTTGAGGTACATAGAAACATTACTTTGGTGCCATGTTATAGTTTTGCAATTCACTTCCTAAGGTTGTCTAAGGCATGCACACTTGGGGCAAGATGGTGTGGTTCCTCGTAGCATATTTTGGGGTTTTTTGAAAAGTGTAATTGTGCACCCTATTTTAATTTTGGTATGTACAACTAGCGTGAGATAGCATAGTGCCCTATAGCATATTTGGATTTTTCTCAAAAGACATGCCTCGAGGCATGCTTTGAAAAGATGGGTCATGTCATAAGGCTATCTAGAATATGTATGCAACCCGCTAGATGGTGTGAAGTACTTTAGTGTGGTTTAGAGCTCCATCATGAATTATAGCTTTGCACCATGAGAGGCATCGTATGCTGATGGTTTGATGATCTAGGAGATATCCCAAAACTCAAGAGGTGTTTGAGTACGATGATCATTCAAACATCCAACGCCTACCTATGCTACTTCACTCATTGCTACTCTAAATGCCGTTGGGTGATGCAAGTTTGCATGTGAACTTAAATGCTTTTGCATTATATGCTTTGGGTAAGTATTTTTGAGCTCAAATTTGTACTAAATGGTAGAACCATTATTTTGGCTTATGTGGTAAAGCCACAACATATCCTCCCACAATGTAAGGCATTTCCATTTCTCGATAGCCACCCACTCAACCATAGGCCATCGTTCTCCACCCAACTCTAATCATCCACCAACTCTCCATGTCCATAGTGTGGGCATAGTTTGTCCCCCTCCAAATATCTCTTTATCACCCTTTCCATCCTCTTGTGGGTTTTTGCTCACAATTATCCATCCCCCTTCATCAAGTGTCATGTTCACCATCTTCACATACTCCTTCCCTCCAAGAGTATTCCTCATCCACTACCTCCCCTTCTTAGCCCATCCATTGAAGAAACCACCACATTATGGGACATCAAAATGATTACCCATCTCCTCTATGTTATCTATAGAATGGCCTTCATGTCATCCTCTTATGTTGCCCTCATTGTCATATCAAACAACTTCACGATCTATGTTGTAAGGTCTTTCTCTATTGTTTTTTCCTTCAGGATGTCTCCAAAGAGTTCATCCACCTCTCTTTAAAACACTTACTCTTCCAACCTCTCGTCACCCCAATTGTCCATGAGGATTTCTTCTTGCTCTTCCTCGCCTTGTAATTTTTCTATTTCCTACAATAAAACCAGCATTAAGGGAACCAAACAAGTCCTCAATCACCCTCACCTCTTCTTCAAGTGAGAAATAGTCTCCTCCTCCCTTGTCATGTGTGGCACATCTTCTTTCTTTGCAACCTCTTCATCTTTCTTAAATGTATATTTTTTCCCTCTCCACTAAATACACCTTGTAATCATGCATCTTGTGCACTCACTTGCACACCCTTCACCTTCGTGCCTTTCAAAAGATATGTTTTTGTTACTCCTACCACCAACACCCCCTTAATCAATCTCAAGGTTCTCTCATTCAAAGAGGCCTTACACCTTTTCCTTTTGCAAAAATAGTGGGATCCATGCTTTCCTCTTCTTTTCCTATTCTATAATAACATTTCTTTCCATGTTGGCTATCATGACTTTCACAATATCGACTCCTCCATCTTCTCAATCATTTACATGAGAAGTATTGATCCATCCTTTCTCTTCCTATTTGCTTTGACTTCCTCTTGGACTTGCATTGGCCTCATTACAATCTTCAACTCGTCCATTTGAGTAGTATACCTCGTATCCATCTATTGCATAGTTTCCTCACTCGCACACATTTAACCCACTATTACAATCTTTTATTGCAATCCTATGTAGGTCACACGTCTTTTTATTCCTCTCCAACCGGTTTGTTCTCTACCGACTTACATAAGATCGAGAACTACCCTTTGTACCCTCTACCCACAACTCTCACAAAGGTGAAGGATAAACCTTCAATTCTCTACTACCTACACAAGATGGAGAACACTTTCTTCTCACCATAGTTTATCCCTCTCCCCATTCTTTCTTAATGGAGGACAAACACTCATGTATCCTAGAGTTTTTACCAACTATGATAACAATTGATGCAATCGCGCTAGCGGCTCCAAATGAAGGACAATGTTAGACTATGTAACCCATTAATTTACACAATAAACAATTACATATGCATAGACCCCATACACAAGATCGAAAACAACCACCCTTAGCTTTATTTATTTCATACCACAAAATATGCAATGCTATAATATCAATCCATTGTTCGACATGGTTCACTCTTGTAGCTATACATAGCCATGCACACTCTTAAGAAAGTCGCTACTTGCACTTCTCTAACATCTTAGAGCATAAATCTCTCCACATGCCTTGTTCACATGGGGAAGTCGACTTCTTGCGCAGTTCAAGAACCAAGCCATACAAGTGAGACAAACATGAGCATGGAGAGATTTTACAATTGACACTTTAGATCAGGCCTCTAATCCATCATCAAGAATCAAAGTGTGAACAAGGAAAATTCGCAAAAACTATGAAATGAGGCAAAAACACCTAAGAAGCCCCAAAACGTAAACAACCAATCAATGGACCATCATGATAAGAGACAAGCAAGAAACCATTACTTAGCATGCATTAACTTTAAATAAACAAGCAAACTTAGGATGTCTAAATATTCTCTACTCATTGAAAGCTATGAAAACAGGAACCTATTAAAGCTCCTAGCAATCAGTTGTGATTATTTGATCTTCAAGGTATTTGAGAATGAGAGCTCACCATTAATGGCTACAAAGCCATATGGTTCTTCCCATTTACCCAAAGCTTGAGTGAAAGATGCAATAACAAAGCAAATAGCTCAATAAACAATGAAGAAAGCTCTTAATCCTACCAAAATACTATAGTTTATGCTAGAAAGGAGGAAGTGTTCTTAGAAATGGTCTAGGGGTAGTGGGGTATTTATAGTTTTCTGTTTCCAAGAATGGAAGACTTTTGGTGCATGTGGGACAAATGAATAAGCCAAAAACACTTTATGGTTTAGAAGAGGTTAAACATGCCTTAGGCTAGTTAATCTAGGTTTAGGCTAATTAATCTTGATTAGTGAGGAATTAAGAGATTGAGAGAGATCTACTCAATCCAATGAAATAGATTGATAACCTAGGAAGCTAGTAGAAGCGGTCTAGAAGGAGATTAGAAGAGGGTTCAACTAATAAGAGACTATATTAGTCGATTAGTCAGTTATAAGAGGAATACGACCAAAAGGATGTCATAAAAGGAGAGTTAGATAGGCCTAATTGACGAGGTGTCATCAATTTGCAAGGAGTAGAATAGTTAGTGCAATATTAAAAATAAGTTCTTTGATCAAACTATAAGTGTCTACGTTTGCCCCTCTTTGGGGTGGAGTAAACTATGCCACTTCAAAGAAAGTATACAAACATAAATGACTACTAATTTGAAGGAATGGGAGAAAAATTAGTAGGGTGAAGGATGCCCTCTTAAGTGTCGATAGGGAAATAAAAGAGATCGATCGACGATCGAAAAGAAGAGTAAAGATAAATTAGAAAAATGAGGAGGGATAAAATGATTATACGTGAAAATAGAAGAATAAGGAAGAAAGAAGAAAATAACAAGGAAGAGATATTGAGCTATCAGCGATTTTGCATTGCGTAAAACAATATTGTTTACATCATATTGCTAGAAATATTCATCATCGGTCCTTATTAAAATATAAGCATATGATAAAAGTGTAGAATGACATGAAAATCCATAATACGAACAATTATCATTGCTGAAATTGCCAACTCCATGCAAAATACAAAATGCAATGCAATACGAGAAGTAAACAAGCTGATCTAATAAGGAAATAAGTACAAACACACACACTCAAACCAACAACGTTTAAGATAGTTGCACAAATATTTTGTTATCGAGCTTTAGTCCCAAATGTTTGTGATAAACGACAAAGGGTTAAAAATGATGCCCCAAGAAAATTGTACATGCAAGGAGAAAAATAGAGGACACTTGGGTCCTATGAAAAAGCAATGTGCACCACAAAACAGTACCAAGCAACTCGTTGTGCCCCAGAGTACAAATGAAGTAAGCAACTTATCTTTTGTAAATGATTTTAGATTCAATTGATCCATGAGTCGTTTCAAAATCACGTGAAAACGTTGGTAAGATACGAGATGAGTGCTATGTGAGAGACAAATTTCAGTTGTGTATGAGCTTTTTACCAATTTTTGTCATTTTTTAAATTTTTACGATTTTTTGGAAAAATTTTGAAAAATTTATATATATATATATATTTTTAATTTTTTTATTATTTAGAATAATTTAGAACGTGGGAGATCACCTAAAAGCATGCGGAATGCTCCATGACAAAGAAACAAGCATCGGGTAGCAAAAACGTGCCTCGACGAGAAGAAAATGGCTCAAAAATGATTATTTAATAAAAATACTCATCACGACGGTGAATATAAGAAGGTAGAATGATCACAATGACAGCCAAATTACATGTTTCGCCATCACAACAGGTGAGAGGGCATCATGACGGGTCAAAATAACCCTATTTACCCCTCCCAGGGGGTAAATCATCACGGCCAGTTCATTTGTTACGGAGCCCTTGCGAATTTTCACCATGAGTGATTTGTGAATTGTTAGAGAGATGACGATAATTGAGAGGCGACGAGACGTGCAAACCAGATCTGTGAGTACCTACGGGATGAGGCAGATGGATCATTCGTGAGTGCCCTATCTCGCCTTGCCAATTTTTGCATTTAATATCATGTTTTAGCATTTTAGGGTAGAAATAACATGTGCACGCGCCTTAACGACACACGTGTGTCATTTGGCATACGCACGCATCGGGAAAATAGGGCGCATACACACATACATTGAAAATATGGGTGCGTGCACGTGCATGCACGAAAATGGATGTGTATGCATCGAGGGGAGAAAAGCGGATGCACACACGAATGCACATGCGTCCCGATGGACACATATGCACTAGGGGTGTTAGTTTAGGGGGAAAATTAGTTAGGAGGCGCACACATGTTTAGGTGCACAGGTGTCAATATGGGCGCGCAAGCGTCCATAGGGGCCGCACATGCGCCAAAAGAAAGACTTAGCCAAATTTTGAGAAAATAGGATAAGTATAGAAGAATGTGACCTTAGAATTTTGTAGAAGAAAGTAGAAAGTAGTACTTAGAAGAATGAATGAAAGTTGAAAATAGAAGAATATAGATAAAAGTAAGTCGTAACAAGTGTATTGTTAATTTTGCAGAGATGATTGCCGACCTTATAGACTAGAGAGCGACATGGTCATCCGACCGCTGCTATAGAGGCGAGTTTCTCTGAGGAGGATAGGGATTATTTGGACACCCTTTTATATGTCACTGGATTAGATCACGTGGCTAGTATGCCACAAATTACTCTTGATCATGGCCTCCTCATAGCCTTAGCTGAGAGGTGGCACAGTGAGAGCCAGTGTTTTGGCTCCCGACTAGCGAGATCATTGTCACGTTAGAGGATGTATGGAGGATTTTGCGGGTTCCTATCCATGGTCAACTAATCGAGTACAAGAGTCACATGACTAAGATCGCGGACTGTCTATTGGAGTTATTCGGAGTTGATGATATACCTCACCAAGGTATGACAGTTCGACTACATCAGTGTATAGTAGATCTGGAGTTAGATTGAGTGGTGGTTTACTTGATGGCCTTTTTCAGTGGCATTCTACTTGCTGACAAGACCGGCACTTCATTCCCTCTTAGTCTCATCGAGTAGTTCATGGACTAGTTGATGGTGAGAGGTATTATTGGGGCCAGTGTATGTTGGCGCATTTATATTGGGATTTACACCTTATCACCTACTACCATCAGAAGATGGTAGGCCCGGCTAGATTACTACGAGATATGGGCCTAGGACCACATAGCCATTGGCCATCCCATAGGCATATTACGAGCTCCTACTCCGGAGGATTCGTCTTTGATGGGTTGGGTTCCATCCGAAGAGGATGTTTGGCCTAATATGGGAGATACTTATCACTATCATCGAGAGTTCGATGATATTCAACAAGCTCAGATAGTATGGAGGCCTTACAAACATTTTCAGTGGTCGAGGATGGTCAGGAGCTTGGCATGGCCATGGTAGATCATTTCATTTTTGGGAGCCGAGGATACATCAGAGAGTTTTATATAGTGGGCCAATGTCAGAGGTAGTTCAATGTTGTTTAGGATGTGCCACAACATGATATGCGGTACGCACCCAAATCCCGTGAGGTTTTTATATGGGCCTGATTTAGAGGGAGAGGGCCAGGCCAACTTTGATCGATGGTGCCACTGCCATGGGTACCTTTACGACAAATTAGGGATCCCGGGGTGAGCAGAGAGTATACTCCATGGTATCTTATAGTGTTACCTCGTCGATTGACCATTCCACGGGCAGCCTGGGACATAGGAGTTAGGCCACCTCCAGAGGGGTTATCTGATAGTGATGATGAGGATGAGGATGGAGATGATGATGATCCTTTTGATGGTCAACGTCATGATGGGGGTGGGGGACAGGGTCCTCCACTTCATCAGCCACAGGGACAGGGGCCTAGGCCGAGACAAAGACAAGCACATATGGCTCCACAGATACAACTTCATCTAGTTGATATACCAGTTGGAGTTCTTATTCCATTGCGATAGGTTCATCTCAGATACAAGAGGGTCCTCCTCTTCGTGCTCTAGGCCAACACATTCCTAGGCGGTAGGGTCCACAAAGCAGGTCCTCCTCCTAGTCTCGCGACATATTCCGGGGGGTGGCGAGAGGAGACAATGGTGGAGATGGAGGGGCATGGTTTTAACAGATTAGACAGATGGTAGCACGAGATATTCAGAGTTACATGTTTGCTACAACATTCTATGGCCCATTCACAAAGCAGCTAATAGTTAAAAGGGACCAGCCCAAGCTGATGTATAGGCTCTTACAACAGAGAGAGATCATGCATAGCAGAGAGGGACCACTTGGCAACTGAGAGGACAATGGGTCATGCCGAGCTGACGAGATTATAGGCAAAGGTGGCATCCTTATGTTGGACTGATGGAGCCATAGTGACACCCAAGATATACATGGACTTTGCTATGACCAATGATAGGGCCTCCTATTACAATTCCCTGTATCAGGATGTTGTTCCAGAGCGTTAGAAAGTACCCTCTTTCGGTGATCGGTTATGGGTAGATCACAAAGATCACAGAGACCTAAGGCATCAACTAGATCAGTGGAGAAGCATCAAGATTCTCATACGGGCGATAGACGGAGAGTCGAGTACACAGGTGATACACCCCCCGTGAGATCGTAGGCCTCCTACTCCTTATGAGGGATCGAGTCGAGACATGAATATATACACACACACACACACACACACACACACACACACACACACACACACACACACACACACACACACACACACACACATACATACATACATATACATAGATATACATATAGATATACACATTTTGGATGTACGCATCTTATAAAGGCTCTTTTTTATCAATGTATATTTTTATTATGCCTCTTATGAAGGCTCATTTTGATTCATGCCCTTGATGGCATATTTTGTATCGATGATGTATATCTTTTGAGACATACATTATAGACATGTATATGGACATTCGATGTTATACTTGCCATGTATTTATATGATTTATGATGATTATAGTTATGGATGATGATTATATCATGATGTTGTATGATTTTACTTTTCATGTATGTATCATGATGGATGTTGATGATGTATCACATGTTTTTGATTTTATGATAGATCCTTAGATGATATCATTTGTTTTGTACATGATATGCTTTAGTTTTAGTCTATGAGATGATACTTATGATATTGGTGTGGGGGGAGGGGATAGATTTGTGATCATGCACAATCCCTCTTTCCCCATTGATGATATGGTATGTGATGATTAGCTTTAGCATACATGCTTGATGTAAAACTTAGCATTTTTATTGATATATGATTTATAGATGATGTCAGATGTGATGATATGATAGATGATAGATGTGATAACAAACAATGTGCATGAAACAAACACACAAGCAAAAGTTAACAAAACTAAATACACATACAAAACAACACAACGATATGCAACTAAGAATGAACTCAAGCATGTTTAACAACATATTAAATTGGTACTTAATTTAAGCAAGTGAATGAATCCTAATAAATGCATACAATTGATGATGAAAACACACCACTATTTATAAGTATGAAAGTTTAAAATGAACTCAATCAAAATAATATTTAATCTAAGTTAAGAAAATGAACCCATGTTAAATCATACAACACGAAAAGATACTCGCAATCAAAACTCTACAAACCGACAACTAAAAGCAAACAAACCAAAACTTTGTTTTTTGCGGACAACATTGATATATTTTCTATTGTTTTGGTGTTATCTTGAAAGATAAGTTTTCAAGGCTACTGTTCACATTATTTTCGGGGTTTCCTCAAGACAATGTTATGTTGTTTTGTGTAGCGTTGTCCCTACAAGGTTTTTTCAAATGTTTAGGTTTTTGTGTACCATTTTTTGAATGTTTTTGTGTTTTTCTAAGGTCCTATTTGAAAGCAATGTACAATGACAAAGAAGCATGGATGCCCCCAATGTGAGATGGGAATATACAAAGGTAAAATGCCACGTGTGTATGTTCAAGAAGGTTAGATGCGAAGGTGCCCCCAACGTTAGATGGGAATATACAAAGGCAATTCCTTCACATAGAAACAAGAACAAATGAGCTAGATCACGACTTTGCAAGATAGGTTCAATAGGATTCCTAGACCTGATAGGGAAACTAATCCTAGATAGAAGTGAGAGTTACCCATCTAGATGTGAGAGTAGCTTGTGAACAAAAATCTAGTTTTCACCCAAGGACTTGCCCAATGTGCCATAATTGCATGGTTTTCACACTTGGACGACGACTGCTTTTTCTTGATTTTTTTGATTTTTTTGCTTGTTTTTTTATTTTTTTCTAATGAACTTCTTATTTAAGCATAGAATCGCTTGAGATGCATTGTGTTCATGGGATCTTGGAGATTTTATCCATATGAATAGGCCAATTTATAAGCCTTTGATCGATATTTCTCAATGACCACATAAGGTCCTAACTAGTTTGCTTCAAACTTACCCTTCTTTTCTTTGTCTTTAACAGTGTTTTTCTAGTTTTCTTTCAAAATGAAATCACCTATGTCAAACTCACGATGCATGATCCATTTATTATATCCCCACGACACCCGGTTCGATAAACCTTCATATGAAGGAGCGCTTAACCGCTTCTCATCCAGAGCTTTAACTCTTCCATTGAGCGACCTTGTAATCTTCATCTTTATCCAGATAGTCCTAGAGAGACATTCTCAGGGAGGGAAGCTCAACTTCCAGGGTATTATGGCTTCAATATCAAATACTAATGAATATGGAGTCGCACCAATATGGGTGCGGATGGAGGTCGATAGGCCCAGAGGGCGGGATGAATCTGGAGGTGCCAATTACGACATGTTTTGCTAACCATTTTCTCCATGATTCGAACAAGGGTTTTATTTGTGGCCTCTTCTTGTCCATTACCTTGAGGGTAATAGGGATTAGACCATTTGAGATGGATTTGGAAGTGTTGGCACAACACTTTAACTGTATTTTTCTTGAAGGACTTACCATTATCTTCGACAATGGCGGAAGGGATGTCGTAACGGAAAATAAGGCTATTCATGACAAACTTTGAGATCTTATGCACCGACTACATAGGTTAGAGGGACAACCTCTACCCATTTAGTGAAGTATTCGGTGGTGGTAATGATGTGGGTATGGCCATCTGAGGAAGTAGGAGTGAGCTTCCCTATGAGATCAAGTCCCCATTTAGAAAATAGCCAAGGAGTCGTGATGGGCTACAAAGCCTATGTTGGCGCATGTATCAAGTTGCCATATTTCTGACATAGTTCACACTTCTTGACGAAGTTGCAACAATCTACTTCCATGGTAGGCCAATAATAGCCTACTCTCAAGAGTTTCTTAGCTAGAGCCATGCCACTAGTATGTGCTCCACAAATGCCTCCATGTACTTCTTTAATAACGTGGACTAACTTGGTAACATCCAAACAACGTAACATATTCCCGTTGTAGCCAGCCATGATGATAGAGGGTGCCTCCTAGGAGGGTATAACGGGCTATACAAAGGATAAGGGATTTTTTCGGTATGGGTGATGTTCGGGGAAACGTGCCATCTTGTAGATAATTAAATATGGAATCGTACTAGGGTGAGAAAGGACCAACAACTTCACATGCCAAACAAGATTCCAACATGTCATATGTGGGCACTCGTAAGTGCTCCACAAAGAATGGAATTTTATTTGCTTGAGGTGGAATGCACAATAGAGATCTAATTGTGGCCATGGCATCCACCGATTGGTTGTGTGATCTTGGCCTTTTCTCAAAGACAATATGCACAAAGTATTCTTTCAAAGTTTCAACCATTTTCTTGTATGGAACAAGTTTTTCATCTTTGACCTTGTATTCATCATTAACTTGTTTAATGATTAGTTGGGAGTCACCAATGACTCGTAGTTGTTAGATATTCTAGGTGATAGCTAAATTAAATTGGTGATGAGCACTTCATACTCTGCAATGTTATTTGTATAAGGGAATCCCAAACGAAATGCTCATGGAATAACTTCTCATGTGGGAGTGATGAGTACCACTCTTGCTCTTGATCCATGAAATGTGAATGACCCATCAAAGTGGACTTGCCACACGACGAACTCCTCGATATACATCATAGATGCATCTGGAAGATCCAGACACAATGGTTCCATTCCTGGTAGGGGAGCTTCAGATAACTGATCCACCAATACCTTTCCTCTCGAGAGATTTTTTTGGTTAACGAAATCAATGTCAAATTCACTAAGGAGAATGATCCAATTAGCCATTTGTCCTGTAAGGGCAGGTTTGGATAAGAGGTACTTGAGAGGGTCAACTTTGGATATTAACTTGGTTTTGTTGTTAAGGAGGTAATGGAAAAGTTTCTGGAAGGTAAAGACTACTGCTAGGAAAGGCCTTTTCAATCTACAAATAATTCAAGTCGTAGGAAATTAAGGTGCGGATGAGGTAATAAACCGTCCTTTCTTTGTGGCCAAGGTCATATTGGGAAAGCAATGCACCAATAACAAATTGAGTGGCTGAAATATACAATAGGAGGGGTTCACTTGGGGTAGGTGGCATGAGAACAGGTGGATTGATCAGATATTTCTTAAGTAATTCAAATTCCTTTTGACAATCTAGTCCCCAGTTGAAGGTAACATCTTTTTCAGTAGATGTGTAAAAGGATGGCACTTATCCATAAGATGTGAAATAAATCGGTAGATTTCTTGGATTTTCCTTGTAGAATTCTTAGCTATATAAGGTTCTTAGGTGGAGGCATCTCTGTGATATCTATAGCCTTAATGCGATCTACCTCTATCCCTCTTTGTGAAACAATGAAACTAGGAGCTTTCCCTACTAATACACCAAGACACACTTTTTGGATTTGGATGAACTTTATAATCTCGGAGATGTTGGAAGATATGTCTCAACACTTCAGGGTGCTCTCCTCTAGTTTTAGATTTTGCTAAGATATCGTCAACATAATCTTCCATGATGTCATTCATCATGTCATGGAAGATGACCATCATTGCACGTTGATATGTAGCCCCGACATTATTGAGTCCGAAAGGCATGACCTTATAGCAAAATTTCCCCCAAGGGGTGATGAAAGCGTCTTGTGTTGATCTTCCTCTATGATCCTAATTTGGTTATAACTTGAAAATCCATCCATTAAGGATAACATTTCATAACCGGTAGTTGAGTCGACGATCATGTCGATGTTAGGCAAAGGGAAGTCATCTTTGGGACATGCTTTGTTGATGTCACGGAATTTGGTGCATATTCTAATACCAAATAGCTTCTTTTGAACTAGGACTATATTGGATATCCAATTTGAATAGTCGATGGGTTTGATAAAATTTATCGTTAATAGCTTTTCTAGTTCTTCTTTAACAAGTAGTGCAATCTTTGGATGCATCTTTCTTAACTTCTGCTTGATGGGTTTGGCATTTGGGTGCACAACAAGGTTGTGTATGACCAATTCTGGGTCCAAACTAGAATATCTACGTATGACCACACAAATATGTCTACATATTCCCGTACAATGTTACAAAAAGGCTTTTTATTCTTGTGTTGAGAGTGAAGCTCCCAAATTTATCATTCTAGGCTCTTCTTCTGAACCAATATTAACACTAATTGTTTCTTCAATGAGCATCTTAGACGCATCTTCCATCCATGTAGGATCAAGGGGAAGAGTAAGATCAACCTCCATAGGTGGTTTAGAGAGATCATCATCTTTGAATGGGTACACCACTTTTTCCATAGTTTCTTCGGTTTGTTTGTCCACTAGCACCTCAAAGAGGTTTCACTATATGTTTATTTTTCCCACAAGGATTTTCAGAATTACTTTTTTTTTTATTATGGGCAAATAGTTTTTTGAAAGGGACTATACCCTTATACAAAAGTGCTCAACAACAAGATTTTATCCCAGAAAAGCCCAACAACAGAAAATAATCAGTCGAGGAAAGAACCAACAAAAATTTTGCAAATGCCATCATTCTCAAAAAATCAAATAAACAACAACATAACATCAATCTATAAGAATTGGGATAGACCATTTGCCTAAATGTAGCAATGAAAGCACCCAAAAGACAGGAATCAAACCTTGTCCGACATGGTGGGGGATTTAGATTTGGCATTTCCCTTCTTTTTCCTATCCACCACAGTCCATTCTTGATTTCCCACATCCACTACAGTCGGAAGAAAAACTGCAATGGGTTTGATGGGGATGTGACCCATAGGAAGGGGGGTCGAAATATCCTTAATCACTGAATCAACAACCTGTAAAGAATAGTCTGGAGGCTTCTCTGTATTGGTCTGTGAATCAACCATGATGGGTGAGTTAACTAGAGGGGCACTAGATTCCTTAGCCGGATCTGAGTCAATTGTAAGATGTTCAGGTAGAGAATCCTTCCACCAGGCTGTTTTGGTCTTACGTTTGGAGTGTTCACAATCATCTGTAACATGACCAGTTTGGAAGCAACGCCGACATCTGAAGGCAAGTCTCTCATAGTCTATCCTCTGCACCTTTGAGCTGAAACTAATCATGGATTGATTTCTGTCTGGTAAGAGTTTGGAGGTATCGAGATTAACTAGGATTCGAGCATAAGTAGTATGTGCTTGAATGGAGGTCTTATCATCAACTGCCACACATGAGCCAAGAGTATCGCCTATAGCAATGAGACAAGATCTATTCCAAAGCTGCAGTGGGAGTCCTGGTAAACGAACCCAAATCGGGTAGGTATCAAAAGACTCCTTTAACGGGTCGAAAGACGGATACCATGGTTTGGACATAAGCCCGTGTTCCCCCCAAACCCAATGTTGGCTAAAAATTAAATCCCTATCTTCGGGGTTTCAAAGACAAGCAATGAAGTAAGCTTTAGCACAAGGATAAAGCTCAATCTTACCTTGTATTTTTTCTCTCCATCTCTGGGTTATCCAGTCATGAAGCTGAGAAAGCTTAGGCCAAAATTTGTGAAATCTGCATATGAGACCCAGGTGGGAGAGATTTTCCTCCTCCTTAAGAACCTTTAGAAGTAGATCCTCCTCGATTTTCAGCGTCGGGACCTCTTGGGAGGGTTTCAAGAGCTCATTTCGGCATTCTCCTTCTATTTGGAGACAGCTGAAGCATAAGATCTGGACCTATTGTCGTTGTTTTGTTTGTTGGTTTTAGACCCCTGTTCCTCTCCCTCCATCACCAGAGCCACACATAGTCCCTTGCATTATAACCTGCAGTTGCTAGTGTTGAGTTTTAAAGGAGATGATGATTCTTTGTCTGAACCATCTTTACCAGCCCCATGAGAGAGCACCCCTGTTTTGTGACCAAGCAGAGAAACTCCAACTCGGTTTTGCTGAAAAGGGGAGTCTTGGTTAGCATTGAAAGCCATGTCAATCCATGAGGTTGGTGCTTTATTCTCCTCTTCATTTTTGTAGCCACCGCCCTCAGAAACCTCTGGTTTCCCAAAGCCGCCGCCAATGATAGGGACATCATCACGAATTTTAGAGTAGGCGAATCCCTAGCAGCCTTCGTGCCTCCTCCATCCCTATTTGCAGACCGGCATAGATCAGCAAACCCAGGGCTCGCAGACCTGTGTGAAGCCAGGTAGAAACCATGGAGCTAGGGCACACGGGCGCGGGCGCGAGCGGGGGATTATTCTCAAAGAGATTTTCAGAATTACTCTTGCCCTTGCTTATGATATTTTTATTCAAGTGACCACACATCTTTTCTTCTTCTCCAAAGTATGTGCATGTATCCAATTTGATAGAGAAACCTTTCTGTGATCCCCATTTGGAATAGTATCCCCGAGTCCCATGAATTCTACAAATGCCTCATCATTCTCAAATAAATTGATTGACACGTGAAGTCATTGATCCCAATCTATGAGTTCGGGATATAGTAGGGTAACTTGCACAATTGCTTGGGATTGAATCCGAATAATGTGAAGATAGCCTACTTTGGAAATAGGTTAGTGGAGGAAAGGTCCTCGTATAGGCTACACTATAAAGTTGTATCACTTGTTTGAATGAAATTTAGCCATCCTCATGTTCAGAAGAGGTAGCGTCTATCTCGAAAGTGGATCCTCATGAGGCCTGATACCAAGGTCATGCTTGTTTGACTTAAAGTGAGGAATAGGAACGGGTTCTAGCCTTCCTTGTGCGTTTATGCTACATCCAAATCCATTATAGCCCATGACATACATCATGCACTTCATTTCTTTGACATATTGTGGAGCTTGATGGCATGATGTGATAATGCCTTCAGGTATCCACTTGGTGGGTGTATCTAACATCTTCTCCTCGATAAGAGACCACTAGGAATAAATTTCTCAAATGGTTTAGGGCATCTATCCCGAGTGCTCTTGAACTGAAAATATGGTTTACCACATGTCTTGGACAACACCGAGAGATCTAATATTAACAAGACCAAAAGTTGAAGAGTGAACTGATCATCTGGGCCATATTTTCCAAAATTTTCCTCCCATGATGTGAAGGGGTTGACCAACATAGGAAATTTTTGATTATAGGGAGTGAGTGCATCTAGATCTATACATTCTCTTATAGCTTTTGTTTGTAATGGGATAACAATATCCACTTAAAGGACACTCATATGTTGAGCTTGAAAATTTGTGCAGTGCTCTACAATGCATGAATGGTTTTGGATCACCTGGGATAGTGATCATTTGTCCTCCATGGAACAATTTGATGCATTGATGAAAGGTAGAGGGAATGGCTTGCATGGCATGAATCCATGGGCATCCCAGAGCATGTTGTAAGGAAGATCCAAGTCAAGGATGTGGAATATCGTATCATGATATGTCGGCCCTACTTCTATTGGAATATAGTTCTTCTTTTGATTCTCGCTCCTCATTATCATATGACGTGATTGTAATAGTTTTATCACCTAGATTTGCTTCAATCTATCTAGGCGCTTAACTAGCTTTAATGTGCAAATATTTAGACCAGAACCTCCATCCACAAACACTCTTTTTATTTTGCGACGAGTAACAATAAACCTCTATGTATAAAGGTAAGTTATGCTTAGGGTTATTATGCGGGATTGCATTTTGATCAAAGGAGATATGGTCATTGGAATCAAGGTTTGCAACCATCGCTTGAAGGTGTGTGAGATCTATATCTGTGGAGACGCTTGAACTCTGAAGCATTTCATATAGTATATTCTTATGTGTAGTGGAAATATTTAGGAGATCTAGGATTGAAATTTGAGCTTGGGTTTTCTCTAGTTGTTCTATCAAATTGTACTGGCCTTCCTGAGGAATAGGTAGAGGATTATGTATTACCAAACGAGCACATTGTGTGCCTACATCACAATTGTTTCCTAAGATCCTAATGGTGTTTACTTGTTCATTAGATGAATGGACACAACCTATAAGGGAGTCAAATGGATTATCATTTGTTGGATAGACATAGTTAGCAGTTCTATAGTCATTAGAGGCTTGCCCGTGATCTGCTTCTGTTCTTTTTATCCTCATGCTTGGGAAAGGGTTCTTTGAATATACCCATCTTCTCATTAGGACCTGTCTTGAGTTAGATGGTGAATCTACTACAATTTTACCTTCTTTGATGAGGTCTTGTATGAAATTCTGCAACCTCAAGAATCTATTAGTCTTGTGTCCTTTGACACAATGAAAATCATACAGTATTCATGCTCCTTAAACCAAACTAGCTTAGGTGCATCATCTAGGTATGGTACCATTGCGGTTGGGTATTACACCATGTTTACAACATCTAACTATTTAAGTATAATGGATAATGGTTCAGCTAGAGGTTTAAATTTATGTTTCATGGGTGCCTTTGGGTGAGGTCCTTATGAAATCTTTAATAGCGAACCACTCTATGTATAACCTGGACTCTCTTGGAATCTGTGATGTCATTTCCAACGAAATTCTTGTTCTTATTAAATAAATTTGGTTTGTCCATAGGTTTTGGATCATGTTTGTCCTTTGAAATGGGTTTGATCATTCCCTTTTCAATGAGAGCATTCTCAATTTGACTACCTTTCTTTATAACCTTCTTCGAAGTTAGTGTCGCAGTGCATCTGTAAGTGGAAGACTATTTCTGGGTTCAAGTTGGGGATGAATATGCTTACCATTTTTTTCTCGGAAGGGCACAAGGTAAATAAATCACCAATCCACACCATCACTATAAGAATCCCACGAAGGTCTCATTGGGTTTTTGTTTAGCGTTGCGAGGTCATTCATGGTAATGTCATTCTCCATATTGAAAGAGAAATGTCACACAAACTTTTCAGCTAGTGCGGGCCATATCGTGATTGATCCCTTAGGTATATTGAAAAACCATTCTAACACATGTGCTCTTAGGCTACGAGGAAACAACCATATCAAATCATTATCGTTGTAAGTGAATTCTTGGCAAGCCATGTATAATTATTTGACATGATCATGAGGATCACCTTTGATTTTGTATTTTTTGTATTTAGGGATATCAAAGTGTTTTGGGAATGGTTGTTATAACATGTCTTTATCAAAGGGGTAGGGACATAGCTCTTCATATAGATACTTTATGTTGTGTCCTACATTACTCTCTTGTAGAGTGGTAAGCGTGTTTTTCATTGATTGTAACTCTTGTGTGATGAGTTGCTCTTTTGTGGGGGATAGTGGTCTATTCACTTTAGCAAATTTGAATGTTGCGTCATCATATGGGTCAATGTGAAATTCACCTGATTTAGTCTTGAGTCTATCCTTATGTGTATTCCTACTTGAGGAACCTAAGGTTGCTAGTTTTTGACTAAGTTTTAATATTTTGTTAAATGATCTCCTCTTCAATTAGGGGATCATATTTGTTTTGTCAAATATAGGAGGAGGTGAGTCTTTGCGATCATGTCCAATTTTGAATTTACGTGAAGCCTTAAAGTAAGGTCTCCTCGAACCATTTGTTGGTTTTGTGGTTCAATTTCATCATTTTTATTATGCGCACTTGAAAGTGGAAGCATACCCTGTGTTGAAAGGATTTTCCATGTCAATGAGGAAGGTCATAGTGGATCTTCTATTTTATGGTTGATGGTTTTAATTGTTGCTTCATGCTCTTGTGGTAGTTTAGCTCCTAATTCGAGGACTCTTGCGAGTACTTGGTCTTTATTGTAGTATAGGAGCTCATCAAAGCAAACTAGATCTAGTTTGTGTTGGTCTTCAAATGAATCAGAATCCTCTCCACTATGGTCAACTAATGGTTCAGTGTCTTTAACCTCTGAAAATAGGGGTCCTATTTTATGACCATGGAATGGGTACGTTAAACTAAAAATATTTAACTCTAAGTCACATTCATCTCATTTAGACACCATTTTTGTGATTTTTGGCATCACTATTATATGTGGCGCTAGGTTTTTTTTAAGTGTATCCAAGTTGTAATAAACCTAGGCGTACATGGTATGAGTTTCTTAGAGTCTCATTGTCTCAAAGTGTCCTAAGTACAAAACTATGCAACTATTATTTATACTAGGAACAATCATGTAAACCCACTAGTAAATCAGTCAATCACTCAAATTGTTTATAGAACACTATACCCTAAGTTATAGTTCCAAAGATAGGTGTAAAATAGATAGTGACAATACCCTATCACCACCTAGGTCGAGTTCAAATATAAACAAGACCTAAGCACTAAAGTTTTATTGACACGATCTCTCCACAAGATATACTATGACTAGTTTAGATGCAAACAAAATCTAAGTTTTTGACAATGGAAGTTATAATGTGAATAATGCTACAACACCACCTCGATGTGTTTAATGAAGCTTTGAATAAGTGAGGTATTAGTATCAAGATGATGCTATTACGATACAAATAATGCAATATCAACACTCTAAAAATCCTTAAATGATGTTGGGATCAAAACTAAGTGCAAGTATAACAAGAATTTATTAATCATGCGAGCAACATAACAATACAATATGGAAACTTATACCAAGTTATCATAAATGAAAACAAGATGTAAGTGTCATAATTGTATGGCTAGAATGTGGGAAAAATAACAACTCAAGGGAAAACTAATGATGAAACCAAACCTATCTATGAAGATGATCTTGAAATCAAGATCAAGTGGTTATCAAAGATGTAAGAACGTACCCACACACTTTAGACATTTAACAACTCAGCCACAAACATGGATGAGTGTAAATGGACATAAAAGTGGCGAAAAAATCTATGATAACACTCGCAAAGATGCCTTCCCTTGTCCCAAATGGGAAACAAGAATGCAAAGGTATAGATCAAATGGGGTGGAAATGAACTAAGTGTTACTTGATCGAGTTTTGCCTCATCATCCTAAGTGAGAAAAAGAAACTAAGCTAAGTAATATGTCATAAATCTTGTGATGAGTGACACTTAGTTTCAACTTAAGTGGAATCTTTTCCTTGTTCGAAAAATAAGGTTTTGAGTTCAAGTAAGTCATCACTTCGTGAGAGTTTGATAAGACACGATGGTTTAGACTAGCAAAGTGGGCTCTAAGAAGATATGGAATTCCTTATGTAGTTTTCTCAACTAGGTGTCATAAGTTTTCTAATGTGAGCTCGATTTGCCAAAGTTTCCAAAGGAGTATCTCAACTTTACTTTACCCCCTTATACATGATGAGAAAACTAGTATGTTCATTTTATTGTCACTGGAGTAGCTATACGGACAACTTTGACTCTAACTTACAAAATGTTTCAATACTAAAGTAGGTAAGCGAGTGTTTCCTGTTTTGTCCATGAGGTTACTCAACGATGAACTACTTTTGGGTTCTTAGAACCACCCCATTTTATAACTTAAGGCATTTATGCAAAAGTGTTATGTTGTAGTTAAGTGGATATGGACATACCCTTTTCCGAACCTACATATATATGTGTGTGTGAATATGGTGTGTTTTTTTAATCTTTTTAGACTTAGTGTGGTTTTACGTAGCACACCTTTTGGAAACCTGTATCAAACACATTAGTATTGTTTTAGCCTCCATCATTTGACAATTGATTTTGGTCCTACACCAAGATTAGTAATTTTCCAATAACATCATATAAAGAGGATAAGATGTTTCTTTTTATTTCCCAAATCATCCTAAGACACAAGGAAAGAGCATACACAACAATCTATCCTACTCAAACATGGAAAGAAATGGAAAATACTTAAGTAATTTGTGAAAAAGAAACTCCTTTTAGCCAACTTTGAAAGTTAATCCTTTATAAAACTTAAATTGAAGTGTTTGGAAAGCAAAAAAAGGTTTTGAAACATTTTTGTTCCCAAGATCACCTAGAAGGTGCGAGGGAAGAGCATACACATTTCAAAAGACCTCTACAAATTAAAAATGCAAACACTTAACTAAGTTAGGCTAAAAATAATATCAAAAGAACTTGCAAACCATTGTTAGAAACCTACAAATTGTTAGAAAAATCCAAAAATTTGATTCTACAACCTGCAACAAAATTTTAACTTTTGACAGTGACACCTACGCACCCAGAATGACATGTGTGTGCACCTAATGATGGATGCACACTTTTGAATGATGAGATACATGTGGTTATAGAAAAATATAGTGTGACTTTATGCACTACGCAAGAAAAACACATGTGCACATGAATTTTAGCGGGTGGGCACCCCAAAAAGGGGTGTACACATACGAGGTAAAATATGAGGTCGAAAAAGTGTTTGATTAAACTTACATGCATCCCGAGAGGTGGGTGCACATGCAAGTTGATGTGTGCGTGCCCCTTTGTAAAATGGGTGTGACATTCCCTTTGTAAATGGGTGCATGACTAAAATGCTAGATATGCGGGTGCGTGACTAGATATGCGGGTGTGTGCACCCATGATGATGGTATGCGCTATTCAAGATCAAGATGCTACGCGTGCCCCCAAAAAAACCACATAAATGAAAAATCCAAAATTGCCAACCAGTTATTTTTTCACCATTAAAACTAATTTCTATCTTGAACTCATTAAATATTCATGCCAAAGGGAGATTTAGCCCACTTAAAGTTATAAATTTGTTAGAAAAAAAGCTATTTAACCCTAAAAAGCATGAAAATGGTTAGAAATGGAAATGAAAAGCTTTAAAAATGACTTCTAAAGGACTATGGAGTAAGTCCCACCAGGCGTGCCAAATGTGAACAAGAAAAAGTTGCAAAAGCTATGAAATGAGGCAAAAACACCTAAGAAGCCCCAAAGCTTTAAACAACCAATCAATGGACCATCATGATAAGAGATAAACAAGAAACCATTACTTTGCATGCATTAACTTGAAATAAACAAGAAAACCTAACATGTCTAAATATTCTCTACTCTTTGAAAGCTATGAAAATGAACCTAATAAAGATCCTAACAATTAGTTGTGATTATTTGATCTTCAAGGTATTTGAGAATGAGAGCTCACCATTAATGGCTACAAAGCCATATGGTTCTTCCCATTTACCCAAAGCTTGAATGAAAGATGCAATAGCAAAGCAAATATCTCAATAAAAAATGAAGAAAACTCTTAATCCTAAACAAAATACTATAGTTTATGCTAGAAAGGAGGAAGTGTTCTTAGAAATGGTCTAGGGGTAGTGGGGTATTTATAGTTTTCTATTCCCAAAATGGAAGAATTTTGGTGCATGTGGGACAAATGAATAAGCCAAAAATCACTTTATGGTTTAGAAGAGGTTAAACATGCCTTAGGCTAGTTAATCTAGGTTTAGGATAATTAATCCTGATTAGTGAGGAATTAGGAGCTTGAGAGAGTTGTGAGAGGGCCTACTCAATCCAATGAAATGGATTGATAACCTAGGAAGCTAGTAGAAGTGGTCTAGAAGGATATTAGAAGATGGTTCAACTAACAAGAGGCTATATTAGCCCGATTAGTTAGCTATAAGAGGAATACGACCAAAAGGATGTCATAAAAGGAGAGTTAGATAGGCCTAATTGACAAGGTGTCATCAATTTGAAAAGAGTAGAATAATTAGTGCAATATTAAGAATAAGCTCTTTGATCAAAATATAGGTGTCTACACAAAGGTTTGATCCTAAATGTTGATTGTAAAATGTCTCTCACATTTTACCTAAAAACCTTGTTTGCATGCTATGGATTATAGAAGCATTAAAGATTTGATGATCATGTGACTTAACCATATGACAAGGAAAATTTGAAGATAAACATGCAAGAATTTGTAGGGAATATTCCACCCTTATGGAAACAATGAGCTACATAAGAAAGGACACATGGAAACATGTAATAATTAAAAGCACAAATGATCTAGGATCACGTAATTAACTTAAGAATAAGGAAACATTTCTAGAAACTAAAAATGTGTGTGAACTATGTGACAACCAAGTAAGATCCTTTTAGAAGGGAATTAAAGGAATATTTTCATGACAATTGGCTATGATAGTGGGTACTTTATTTATCTTTATTGTATTTATCTTTGCCCACTTATGTGTGTGGATATTTATTTAGATATTAGGGGGATATTATCTAGTTGTTAGGTATAGTTCTTTCCTTGATCTATGGTATTGACTAGTTCTTTCCTTGATCTATGGTATTGACTAGATCCTTGATGTATAGTTCTTTCCTAAATCTATGGTCTTGACTAGTTCTTTCCTTGATTTATGGTTTGATCTACGACCTTGACTGGTTCTTAGATTGTTATTCCTTGCCTATATAAGCAAGGCCCATTCTCATTGTATTTCATTGAGTTCCATAATAATATATGATATTGTTGCTCATTTGTTTGCAAAGGTTTATGTAAAGTTATTATGGCGAATTGCTTTCATCTTATTGATTGTGGTGTTTGATTAGAATTTGTGTTCTTGGCTTGGTACATCTGGTTATCATTCCTTTTATGGTATCAGAGAAGGAGATTTCTATTAACATTTATCTATAAGTTTTATTTTGCAAATAAATTCTTTGTATATTCATATATTCGGGATTTGTTTGTATTTTGTTTTTGCATGTGTTTTTATGAAAAATAGAGGCTTCCATTAGATCTGGAAGGTGGCAAAACCCTAAGATCAACTGTAAACTCGACCATTTCTAGAGGTAGTCATTTTTTTGGTTTTTTGTTATTGCAGAGAAAGACGTTGGTTTGCCTTGGGATTCACGCTAGGAAGGAAATAAATATAGGAAATCAATTTCTGGGTTTTTTTTGTGTTTCATGATATCCACAATGGGTCATTTTCTTTGTGGTCCAACATTTTTGGGTTTCATGTATAAGTCTTTTTTTGGCGAGGGTTGGGTGGATTTGTGCATGAAAGGATGAATCTTTCCTTTTTTTTGAACAAGGTACAAGGATGATCTGCCACCCATTCAAATCCTTAGCCCCTATGGTCATATGAGGGATTAAAGCTTGTGATTCCTACTAGTAGGTGCTTAACTCAACCCCCTTTCATTTTTATTTGTGTGGTGAAGGAAAGAGCATTTTATTCTTTTTTAGTGGCAACTAAAATAAATAGTAGAGCATAATATTGAAAAACTTGTATCTTTTGATCGGTAACTTGGTTTTGAGTGTCGTTTTTTTAAAAAGTGCTTGTTTTTTTTTCGTGCTCTTTCCATTGGAAATATTTATTTTGAGAATTTAACTATAATTATAAAGTGTCATATTGTAACACACACTCATTATAAAGTGCCAAAATCTAGGGGGCTCTTGTTGCATTGCTTGGGGGTCTCTTGTTGCATTGCTTGGTTCTTGCATTTCTTTTGGTGATTTTTTGAGATGGCATCTTTATCTACTTTTGCATTAGATCATGTTGAGCCATTAACAACACATAATTACCACACATGGAAACCAAGAATGGAAACAATAATTAAGTGGAAAAAATTATGGGCTTTAACTTCTTCAAAACAACTAGTGTTCACTAGAGAATATGAGAAATTTCAGTACCAGTGCAAATTTGATGAGTGTATGGGTTTGATAGGAACTTATGTAAGTGATAGTATTTTGTTTCATTTGGAAAAATGTGACTCTCCTTTCAAAATATGGGAGAAATTAGAGGATTTATTTGGTAAGGTGGATCATATGAGAGCCATGAAACTTGAAATTGAGATCACCTCTCTTAATCTTGAAGATTTTCCAACAATTATAGACTATCTTACCAAGTTCAAGCATTTGTTGACACAATTGAAGGGGAGTGGAAGAGATAAGAAAGATGAAGAGTGTGTTTACTTGATTCTATCCAAGTTGAGAGGACCATTTCAAATATTTTCTTCTACCTTTTTCTCTAGCATGGATGCCTTAGGTGACACATTCAAAATGCCTAACTTAGAAACATTTTTGTGAAAGACTTACTAGGGAAGAATCCAAATTGTCTCACCTTGAGTCTTCCACCTCTCAAAAGGAATTAGTTGCATCTAATCCTAAGGAAAGGGAAAACCAAAAATAAAACCAAATCCACCCCTTCTCCATCTCAAAGTGCTCCTAAACCCAAAGAAAACAACTCTAAACCCAAGGAGTCTTCTAAATCCAAGAATAAGTCTAGCCTTTCATGCTCTTTTTGTGGGGGTAGTGGTCATGAAGAACATAGGTGTTATAAGTGAATGCAAGCCTTAGAGGATGTAGTCAAGAAACACAAAATTTCTATCTCCACTCCACCTCCTTCTAATCAGCATGGAAAAGCACTTAATGTTGTTGGGAGATCTCAATCACCACTTGTAGATAGTTGGGTTATAGATTCTAGTGCTTCTCATCACATGACTTCTTCCAAGGAGTCTTTTGTTTCTCTAGGTTTGAGTTCTACTTCCAAAATTGAGGTTGGAGATTCTTCCTTTCTTTTTGTTGAGGAAAAGGTGATATACACCTTGATGGTGGTAGTATCCAAGATGCATTGTATGTTCCTAACATCACTACAAATTTGCTTTTGTATATCAAATTTGTCATTCTAGTCAAGGAAAAACAATGAATTTTACACCACATGGGGTAAAAGTATAAACTTTTTGGAGCCTTATTCACTTGTTGCTCAAGGTATTGTTGATCATAGTTCTAGACTATATCACTTTGAGGGTTTTGATGACACTTCCTCTATAGGGACAAGATTGGTTTCTCATGCAGATTCAGAGAGTAAGCTTTGGCATGAAATATTTGGACATCTCAATTACATATATTTGAAGGAGTTGAGCACTCATGGTATGGTAGATGGTCTTCCTAGAGTTTCTTGTCTTGAGGGAGTTTTCTGGTTGTGCATTAGGGAAACAACACCAAGATCCATTTCCTAAGAATTTGTCTAAGAGAGCTTCTTCACCACTTGAGCTTGTGCATAGTGACTTGATGGTTTTTCCTACCCCCTCTTTCAATGGAGCTAAGTATGCACTTACCTTTATTGATAATTTCAAGGCGTACTTGGGTTTATTTTCTCAAGTACAAAAGTGATGTTTTTTCACACTTCAAAGTCTTCAAGGCTTTGGTCGAGAAACAATCTTCTAGTTGCATAAAAAACCTTCATATTGATAATGGGGGAGTACTTCAACAATGAGTTTTTTAAATTTTTGGCAACTCAAGGCATTATTCACCAACATTTTATTCCTCATACTCCACAATAGAATGGATTAGCAGAATGAAAGAATAGAACTTTGAAGGAAATGGCTAACTGTATGATGCATTCTAGAGATTTACCTCCTATCTACTTGGGTAGAAGCAGTTAATTGTGCTAACTACATTCAAATCACACACCACACAAAGCACTTGAGCATTTGACTCTAGAGGAAGCTTGGTCCAACACTAAGCCGATGTCTCATTTTTTTGAGTCTTTGGGAGCCATGCTTGGGCCTTTGTGCCAAAGAAAGAAAAGGAAAGCTTTGGATAAGAAGAGAAAACCCTTGATCTTTGTAGGGTATTGTGAGGACATGAGAGCTTATCGACTTTTAGATCTGATACTCATGATGTTATTTTTTTCAAACACATGTTTAGTTTGATGAGCGCTTCACTCCTCATGATTCTTCATCTTCTTCCATGCCTCTTCTTCTTCATCTCATCTTGAGGATCCTTTCTTTGAGGAGGTTGATGAGGAGGTTATAGATGTCATTGAGGATCCTATTCCCATTGATGTTGTCACTATGCCTAAGTGGGCTCATACTACAGTTTTTTGAGGCAACACCTTTCATACAGGATCTTCCACCCACTAGGCATCATCACGCACATTCTACAGTTTTGGACTTTTGTGTTAGGTAGTTTCTGAGGATCCACAATATTTTTCAAAGGCTCATGGGATACAAGAGTGGGATGATGCGATGGCAGGCTAAGTATTCTTCTTTGATGAAGAATCATACTTGGGATTTGGTATCTCTTCCTAAAGGAAGAAATATGGTTAGGTGTAAGTGGGTATATCGAACCAAATACATAGTTGATGGGTCCATTGACAAGTATAAGGCTCGTCTTGTTGCAAAGGGTTTTTCACAAGTTGAAGGTATTGATTACTCTGAGACTTTTGCACTTGCCAAAATGGATTATGTACTTGTACTTGTACTTTTATTACTACATCACAGGGGTGGCCCATATACCAGATGGACGTGAAGAGTGCCTTCTTACATGGAGATTTACAAGAGGAAATATACATGGAGCAACCTTTGATTTGTTCAGGATTCTTCTCTTGTTTGTAGGCTCTGAAGGTCTCTCTATGGTCTCAAACAAGCCCCTCGGGCTTGGTATGAGAAGATGGATTATTTTCTTCTATCTACTAGTTTTGTTCATTGCCACTCCGATCATACAATATATCTCAACATGTTGGTGAGGATATTGTGATACTTGTCTTGTATGTTGATGATTTTTACTTATTGGAAGCTCTTCTTCCCACATTCAGACTATTCAGAGGGATCTTTCTACACAAGTTTGACATGAAAATCTTGGGTTATTGCATTATTTCCTTGGTTTACATATTTCTCAAATAGATTCAAGGATTCATTTGAGTCAAAAAAAGTACACCCATGATCTTCTTCAGCACTTTGATATGGCTGATTACAAGCCAATTCCATCTCCTTTTCAGTCTGGGGTTACTCTTACTTCCACATGTACCACACCACTTTGTGATCCTACATTGTATAGGTAGTTGGTTGGAGTCTCATGTACTTGACCCATACTCACCTTGATATTTCATTTATAGTAGGGCTTGTATCTTGGTTTGCACATTCTCCTCATAGTAGTCACTTGATAGGTTGCTAAAAGGATTTTGTGTTATTTACAGGGCACTTCCCACTTTGGCCTACACTACACTAGGGGTTATACTCAGTTGGTTGGGTATACAAATTCAGATTGGGAAGGTTCTATTGATGACAGACATTCCACTTCTGGCTATATTTTTTGTCTTGGTTCTTCTCTAGTTGCTTGGGCATGTAAAAAGCAACAGGATATTGCACTTTCATCTTCAGAGGCAGAGTACAGGGCAGCAGTTATAGTGAGTCAATAGATTCTTTGGCTTTGAAACAATTATTGACATAGTTTGGATTCCCATAGGATTCACCGACTGTACTTTGGTGTGACAACCAAAGTGCAATTCACATTTCTCATAACCCAGTTGAGCACCAGCAGGACCAAGCATATTGAGATACACATCCACTTCATTCGTCAACACATTCAGGATGGAGTTCTTTTCTTGGAGTACATTTTGACTCAACAGGCGGGTTGTGAGACATCTTTACGAAGCCTTTTACATCACCTCACTACCTTGAGTTGCATGGAATGCTTGGGGTTTCAGAAGTTGTTCTTGGGGGTGTTCGTGAGAACATCTTCCTTCTTCTTCTTCTTTCTCTTTCCTTCTAGCAAGATTCTTTCCTTCTTTTGGTTTGAGATTTCTTCATGGATATATTGTACATGAGTACCTCATCAAGCCTAGTTTCGGGACTCATACTATGGACATGTCACTTCTATTTTGGCCCCTAGCTTCACTTGAGGGGGTGTTAGAGTAGGTATTTACCTTAGCTCATGTTCACCTAGGTACTTTATTTACCTTTATTGTATTTATCCTCACCCACTTATGTGTGTGGATATTTCTTTTTATTTATTTAGATATTAGGGGGATATTATCTAGTTGTTAGGTATAGTTCTTTCCTTGATCTATGGTATTGACTAGTTCTTTCCTTGATCTATGGTATTGACTAGATCCTTGATGTCTAGTTCTTTCCTAAATCTATGGTCTTGACTAGTTATTTGATGACTAGTTCTTTCCTTGATTTATGGCTTGATCTATGACCTTGATTGGTTCTTAGATTGTTATTCCTTTCCTATATATTATATTTCATTGCAAGGCCCATTCTCATTTGTATTTCATTAAAGAGTTCCATAATAATATATGATTATCTTTGTTCTGCTCATTTTTTTGCAAAATTCTTTTTATTCTAACTGTAAAGTTATTATTAGTTAATCAATCATTCTTAAGAGGGTTTTGAGAGAATCTATTAAATTTTGAAGGTTTTATGGATGTTAAGTTGATATACTCTTTAATACAAAACTTTAAAATGCTCACACAACGAGAATTTTAATTGTGATTTTTTCACCCATTCAAACATTTCAAAAATAGTTGTAATTATTTCTTGATCACCTTCTCATTACTATCGAGCTTGAAATAGTTTTATTAATATACTAAAATATTTAGAATTTAAATTATAAGTTATAATGACAAGTTTTCAAAGAATACATTAATTGATTATATTCCATCAATGTAAGAAATTATAAAAGGTAAATAAATTAAACACAAAAATATTTGAGTGGGAAAAACATGTAAACAGAGAAAAACCCCACTATGAAAACACTTCCGATTTTACTACTCAATAATAATGGAGGAACAATGCATGATACATACAGTATGCAATGATCTCCCTTCACTTATTCACACAATCTTGCATCTAAAATGAACTTGTTAGGGTTTTACTTATGGCAACGTGATACCATGACCTTTTTGGGATCTGCAGAATCAATTGCTATAGTTTCTCCTAGGGTTTCTCACCATTTAGGTGTCCCCTTTATAATGACCTCATCATCTTCAAACCTGGTTGTTACAACGGTAGCTGGAGATAGTGCATCTTTGAGCAATGACACCACTAGAGAAATGACCACATAAATTGCTCTAAAGTGTTTCACGAGGTAATACTTCTCTTCCTGATATGATATTTCTCATTCCCGATTTTAATGTTCCTTGTAAATGGTTAGAACAATTATGTCTCGTTGGATATTTTGTGGGTTGCATCCCCTTTGAAAGCATGCTCAAATCTTGGGTCAATACAGTTTGGACTCCCCATGGGATCAGACTTGATAGCATCCAAAACATGACCAAGGGTTTTTTTCTTTTTCACTTTTTTGATCCTACTAATGCCCCTAATATTCTAGCTCGACAAGCCACTTGGTATGTCCACAAATATTTGCTTGTTTTGTCCCCATGGCACAAGGATTTCGTGGTCTTTGAATATACCACCATTAAAGTTCCCATCTGGGTTGAATTCCCTGGCCTACCCTTGCCATGTGTGCATTTTTTTGCCTCAGTCCATCATAACGTTTAATGGTCGGGTAGTCTTCCTCAAAGTAGATAGGTTTTACCATGCTCACCCACAAAAGCGTGTCTACGTAGAAGTTGATATTTCTCAGACTCTGAAAGAATTTGTGGACATTTAGATGGGAGACAAACGCTACTCCCAATGGGTCATGTATATCAATTTTCCTAACACTTGTTTCCATATTGTCAGGCCTCTAATCATAAGACCAAATATTGTCCTCTCTATGTCCCACACAACCGCCCCGTGGCCAAAGATGCTCCCGAACTAATCAAATCCAAGCAAGAGGAAGGTTGGCACTTGAAGTTTCGGGGACCAAAAACAAGAACAAAACCTAATAACCTAAGACTTCTAGATCTAATGGCCAACATGAGCCGGCTTGTAGAGAACAACCCCATAGCTTATAGCTAAAGAGCCAATCATTGTTGCTTGCTAAAGAACCAACTACCATTGCTAACTCAAATATCCAATTGCAAAAATATTCCAAAGACACCCTAAGCGGCCTCGGTTCTCATGGACTAGATTGTTTTTTTTACAAAGTCACCATGCCACAACCACTTCCGTTGCTCTTGATAAACAACTCACAAGGGCCCTCCAAAATGCCTCGAAGTCTTTCTCGCATCTCTCTAGATCATACCCCAGCGTGTAGCATGGAATCAACTGAAGAGGACTACAACATCGAATATGCCAGACAAAAAAATTGAATTACAAGATTTTTTGCAACATAACACTACTCAATTCCTATAAAACCAATATGATGCCCTTGATGGCTTGGAGGATGGTGACATGGCTCTTGACCACCATTTCCCATTAATTATCTATCTTGAAAATTTCGGGTCTTATAGAATCCTGTCGCAAATATGTTGTCATGAAACATGGAAAAGATTTACAAATTTGGATGTTTTTTTTTTGCAGGAGGTGGAAATTACAGGTTTTCAGTTGCAGATGGTTTGTAATTCCATCTAACCTGACAACTTGGCTTTTTGCGAATCATGAACTAGGGCATGGGGTTTCATTTCCTATTTTCTCCCAAATGGAAGCCCTTGTTAATTGACCATGGCATTGACCCCACCAACCGTGCCATATGGATCCTATTTAATGTTAACGGCTTCCCTTTTGGCCTCATTAATATTTACGCTTCTAGTGATGCGTGCCAAAAGGGTCAATCTGTGGCGGTGGATTGCTCTACACAATTCTTGATGCTTATTGGGTCATAAGTGGGGATTTTAATATGGTTGAGTCACCCACTGATAAATGTGGCCACTTGTCGATGAGGTGGATAGCTGGTGAAAGGGAAGCATGGTTTTTCATGTGTAATAAGTTTGGGTTTTATGACCCTAACGCCTCTCACTTTCCCACATCTGAAGCATGGTTTACTTGGTCCAATCTACAAGGAGGAAAATATCAAGTACTTAAATGGCTCGACAGAGCTATGTTGTCAGCTCAAGATTATTTTGAGTTTGATAGAATTTATTCCATGCCATTGGAGGTCATGCTTGACTTTTTCCTTTCGGATCATTCTCTAATACGATTTCGTATCACTTGGCATGATAAACATGCTTTTTGTCATAAAGGAAAATTCTTCCTTAATACTTGCCTTGATGCAACATGGGCCCACACTCAATCATATCAAGTGTGTGTGGAACTTAACTCCCCGGCCTAGTCATTGCCAACGTTACCATCCACCTATGCATACCAATTGGATTCAATGGTGGGAGGACGCGATGACTTAGACAACTAGATTCCTTAGAATCTATGAAAACAGGTTGGCTAAAATTAGGTATTGCTCATACTCCGCTACCACCTTGGATCTTAGTTTAACGGCGATGGTGCTTCAAGGTGATCCTTTATCTGAAAATCTAAAAATTCAAGTTGCAAAACTTTGCCAAAAAATTCAAATTACTGACAATTACAATGTTAGGGGAGCGCAGATCCGAGCCCTGTTGCACTGGCTCAAAATTAGCGATCGAATTTTGAAAGAATTATTTCTTTCTCTCAGATCCAAAAAACCATCTTAGAAAATTTGGACCATCATGGATGGCGGAGCTAGGGTTACCGATCCCCAACTCATGTTGTAAGCCTTTGTGTGACATTATAAGCTTGTGTTTCAAGATATATAACCCTCTACAGCTCGACAAACTACTCTTGATCAATGTCTGGGTTTTGTGTCGTGAAAATTGTCCAAAGCATATAAGGTGATATACGAACAAATGCTTACTATTGAATACATTCATGATGCTACGATGAAAACAACCAATGATAAATATCTGGTTTTGATGGCTTCCCTATGAGTTCTACAAAGCTCTTTGGGATTCGGTCGGTCAAGACATTTTTCAAGTATATCTCGAGTGCTTTCAAAATCAGTCCTTAGGGCCACGTATCAACAAGGGGAATATTAAATTCATTCCTAAACAAGGAGACCTAGAGAAAATTACTTGCTGGTGGCCTATCACCCTGTTGAATGTCTCCTACAAAATCATTTCCAAAGCTTTGGCTATGCAGCTTTCGCAATATCCTCCCTGATGTTATTCAACCAGAACAAACAAGATTCATTTAGGGATGTTATATCCTGGATAACATCATTGTTGTTTGGGAGGGAATGGAATGGGCTCATGAGAACCAATCAATCTATTATGTTCATAAAAAATTATTTTGAGAAAGCATATGATCGGATTGAATGGTTGTTTATTCTTTCCATGCTCCAAGCCCTTGGCTTTGGCCCCATTTTTATTCAATCTGTCAACATGCTCTTTACAGATGCCTTTGCTCAGATCACCATTAATGGCCTTAGCTCAAAACCCTTTGGGATTTTTCTCTCCATTCACCAAGGTTGTCATTTGGCTCATGTGCTCTATGTGTTGGGTTGCCAAAGGATTTGGGTATTTGTTGTCCCATGCCAAATCTCAAGGGCTTGTTAGGGGAATCACACTACCTTCTGCGACCAATTCTCAATTTCTCAATGGTCACTTCAGTAGATGATTCCTTTCTCACACTCATTGAAGATGAAGCCAACATTTGTAATGTCATGCACTGCCTGGATATTTTCTATTGAGTATCTGGGTCCTCCATTCAATGGCCAAAAACCCCAGTGTTATAGAAAATTTTCCTTCCTGATCCTATTTGGCTTGCCACTTTTAAATGGAAGGTTTTGGCTCATGGTGAAATGTTTAAATTCCTTGGTATTCCTTTTGCTTTTCAAGCCTCTTTGACCAAGATCTAGCAGTATGTTTCATTCAAAGAGTTGCCAAAAAGCTAGAATATTGGCTTTTCATACCTTTATCATTGGCAGGGAAGTTCCAAATTTGTTCTAAAGTTCTTGCAGCCACACATGTTTGCTACTCCTCATGTTGGGTTCCTTCCAAAGCTTCTATTCAGAAGCTGAAAAAACTTATCAAAGCCTTTCTTTGGGTTAACACCTCTATAGGCGAGGTTTTCGTCATGTGGCTTGGGGGATATGTTTCCTTCCCTACAATTATGGGGGAGTAGTCCTTATTGGAATTCAACGCCAAGGGTGGGCACTCTACGTGAAATGGATTATTAGATGCATCACTGGCCAAGAAGCTTGGAAAGTGCTCATTCGACATGGTATTGAAGAAGGCTCACCTTATGGCCACTCTACCTGGAAAGGTTTGGGATTTATCAACCTACTCATTGCCTCAGTGCCTGTCAAATTGATTGACACCTTTTTGATCAAAGAATTTGGAAAGCATGGGAATTCATCAAACCATGGCTTCAATGGAAAGGTGACAATTTTCATAACAGGCTCTCCATTAACCATCAATCTCTCTAGTGGTCACCGATATTCCAGGCATATGATAAGTGTCTTGCAAAAGTTTCAAGAATCTCCACGCTCAAATTTTTGAAACATGGAATTCACACCATTCAAGATTTATTCTACAAACACTTGCAATCATGGTTCTCTTGTCCTAAAATTAAAACTCATTTTTGGATTTCTAACCAAGATCGGGCTATTTATAATATGGTGATCAATTCGGTCCTTGACCACATGCTGCACAAAATATCTGTGTTCCTCTTGCCCTTTGTGGATGACTGAAATGGTATATTGATACTCCATTTTGTAATTACTCAACCAAGTATAGGCTACCACCATGGATTTCACCTCATCTGACCATGGTGGATAAAATTAACAAGTGATGGATAATTTACTCCACTCCGTCCTCCTAGAGTAGGTGATTTGACACCATTTGGTCTATCTGTGTGGATCCCAAAATTTCCCATTTTCTCTAGTGTATTTTGCACCAAGGTCTCCCTCTCAGGGCTTGCCTTGTTCAAATTGGGATCCCATCTCCCAAATGCCCATTTTGCGGCCATTTGGAAACTATTATGCATCTCTTCTAGTTTTTCCTTGTATCTTAGCTTCCCCGAACTAGATTCATTCATTCTTCTTTCCACTTACATCGTCATCGCTTTTTGCAGATATCCTTTTAGGGGATAATCCCAAGCTTTTTCCTATGTTCACCCAGATTTGGCATGTTTTCAGAGGGGAAATTCTTTTTGGATATGGAAAGAAATAAATGCTTTTTTCTTTGCTAATTCTGCAGTTGATCATCATTTTTCCGTTTATAACAAATCTATGGTGATCTTGAATGTGCTACTACAAATTCAAGTCCGGTGAGAAACGTTGTGTTGGAGGTGGACCACCTCTCAAATCTACTACGATATTGGGGAGAAGCCCCTCAGTAATGTTGCCCATGTGCCACATTTTCCAACTCGCCCTCCTCACCATTTGCTATGGTGGTTGGCATATCGATTCACAATGGCATGCTTTCATCTAAGCTCGGTGCCCCCTGGGCCCTCTCCATCGAGGATCTATTCACCATCTCACATGTGTGGCCAGGGTCACGACACCCTCATCTTTAAAGGAAATTTTTGTCGGTTTTTTCTACAGGCGGGCTAGGGGTCACCATCTCATCGCACTTCTTGGGATTTTCTATGCCTCCGAGCAAGCACACCCCGATGGATGTAATTTACATCCACTACCTCCATATTCCAAAAATTTCCCTTACCTTGGCCTCATCATCCCCACTCGAGGAGAGGCGGATCAGGAAGAAGAAAATCCCACTGGTTGGGATATCCCGGATGTTGGCAAAGATTTACCAGATCGGGTTGGCCGGATGATCATGATCCGCCCACTTCGGGAATGTTTGTTGTTGTTGCTTGATTTGGTCCTTTGTAATTTTCTAGGCATTGCCTAGTTTTTTTTTCTCCTAGGCTCAACCTAGTTTGTTTCTCGTTCTCCTAGGCTTGGCCTAACTTATTTGTGGTTTTGGGGTGTGCTCTCATACTGCCTATTTTTTTGTTGAAAGTTATCTTTTATCTTATTGAATTAATATAATATAATATCTCTTTTCATAAAAAAATGAATGCACATAAAATTGTTGTCTTAAACACCAATCTCAAATAGGAGATCACTCTTATCTAAAGGGTGGGTGATTCGATTGCACCATTTCACTCTTAATCTCAATTAATTAAAGTAATTGTCCATGACTTTGTACAAATTATTCATAACTTATAATATAAGTTATATTCTAAGATTATCAAACAAGCTTAGTATTGACCCATATTAATGTGGTGGCCACGTGAATGTGTCCCCACAAATGTTAATGCTTCAACAATTACAAATATTTTTTTAGCATAATGAACAATTGGAATAACTTCACAAGTGGGACAACCAACACCTTGCCGAGTGACTACCTAGCCTCGATCCAACTATGTTTTCCTTTCACCAATTATTTTTATCATTTTTTCCTTCGATATTTCTTACTTCTCATTTTTTTGGCATCTTGGATCATATGACATTGCATTTGGAGAGAGTAGAAAATGAGGAGAAAGAACAAAGTTGTTAAGTAAACTTGTAACAAGTTGTCTTAGATTACAGTGACCAAGTTGGTGGTTGTTTTAATTTCTTCACATTGCTTGAACTTTCCTATTGGAAAATAATTTGTAAAGCCTCTGTTTTATTTATTTTAGTAACAATATTTGAAATAAGTTTTCTTAGACTAGGAAAAATCGACATGTGAAGCTTTCTAGGAGTTTATCTTTAAGTTTTTCATATTTCTTTAAACTTTAGTAGTAGAAGTACACACATATAACCTAGGTATTTGGGAGAAGCTTCTACATAAGCTTACCTTTGCTTCTACTAAGGATTTGTGTCCAAAGATTCGGTAAATCTTGTGTTATAGGTTATACTTTGTTTCTTCTTTGGTGTCATTATTTATTTCCAGCTCATCTTCATCATTTGGCTTCATTACTATTAAAGGCTTATAATTTTGAAAATAAAATCCTTGTTTCTCTCTCTCAAGGAAAGTAAGAAGTGGGTTTGTAGCTTTTATTGATTAATTCTAGCTTTGGAAATTTTGTTGGTGAAAGATTATCATATTGAGGTTATTCTCATTGACAAGCAAGAGGTAAACACTACTAAAGTAGTAATTTGTAGGTTATTATTGCTGACAAGCAAGAGGTAGACACTAACAATGTAGAAATTTCTTGTTTTAGAAGCAAGATTTAAATGTTCATTCAAATATTTTCTTGGCTGGATTAAGTTGTGAAAAGATTCTACTTATCTTAACACCCACCGCAACAAAAAATTTAATCTTCATTGTCATCCATTTGTTTAATACTTTTCTTCTAGTTAGTTTTTTCCTTTATTTTATTTTAGCCTTAAATTCATGCAAAATAACAATTAAACTACTAGTTAATGTTTTATTTTTTAAAAACATCATCGAGAAAATACAAAAAAAGACAAGTAGGCTTGATTTCATTTATTTTATTTATTTAATTAGAGCATGGGAATCATTTTTCTTTAAAGTAGTTAGTTAATCAATGTGTTATTTAATATTTTAAAATTATTAGTTGTTTTTAGTCAATACTCTCCCTTTCATTTAGCTATTGTAAATTAATTAATTTCTTGGGATCTACATTATTCGGACTTAACCTTGACATCCCCATTAATTGACCCCTTTTATTTTCCCCTACCATATTTTTCTTGGCTATCACCTCAATTTGGTCCTTAGATTAATTCCCCCAATATAGTTGACCTAATACAAGGGGATATATATCAAGAGTTCGGGTTGTCTTTCAATCTACCCCTCTTCCAAACCTCATAGTTAATCAATTGACAATGTTAAATGAACATTTTGAATCTGTTAAGCCCATTGGTGTAGATTGGAACAACCAAGACATTAATTCATTTTGAAAAATGTTATCTTTTATGGTTGTCTCAACCCAACTTCAAGAAGTCAAGTACAAGGTTAAAACATCTAGTTTATCCTATGTACGAATATGGGAACTCCGACATGAAGGATTTATACTCTTAAGTTTTCTCATCATATTCTTTCTTTTATCCACCTTCCATGTATTTCCATTTTATTTTTTTGGTGTTTATACACTCCTAAAATATGCTAGGACAAGTGGAACCACTTGGTATGCTAGTGCACTATGAGAAAGAACAAGCTCAAGGTGACCCTCTCTTCTTTTTCAATGAATAACTAATAAAGAACCCAATGCAATAAAATCAATAATGTCTCCCTATCTAATCACCATCTTAGGTCATGCTAGATATAATGTAATCATAAGGGACTACCAATTTATTTCAGTATTCCCCATAGTTAACAAGGATCTAATGGCATGGATTTTACTAGTGATTATATACACCTAAGTTTTCACTTTTATTGACCTTTTCTCTTTGTAGACACCATCAACACATTGTATTCCCATGAGTGATGTCCTCAAGGACATTGATGGGATTTGGGGTAACCATAAATGGTATGTTGGGATGGTTGTACTTATGAGATGGATTTGATGTGCATTCCATGATACCTTAGTCACCATATCCTTTATAGTGTACTTTACGGTTTCCATGCACTATCCCCTATCACCTTATTAAAACCATCTCCATATCCACTTATAACACATGTATGCATCCATCAAATCACCTTTTACCAATGTCATATCCATCCTCATGTTTCTATATCTTTACTCTAGAGCCACGTGAGACGTTTCCCAAGGCTAACGATATTACCATGGTCAATACCATTTGCTATTCACTTCTAACAACCAATGACATTGATCGTGGAAAATGCAATAGTTAATCATGTTTTTATTTATAGACAATATTTGATAGCATTTCACATCACATCATCATCAATCGCTCAATCTACTTAGACTCATAAATATGCTCAAGCTCTTGAAATTATTCTTTCTTATATTTTGGATTCTACACTTAGAAAAATTGGTACTTAAGATTCCCAAGCATAGGAGTTACACTTACTATGATTTTCCCAACCTTTGGAGTCTTCAACAAGTGGATTTTCTAAGTATTCTTCTATTATTTTGTGATCCCCTCATCAAATGTTTCATAAGGTGTTGTTAACCCTAGGGGGAAGTAATGCGGAAATGATGTTTACACAAAGGTAAGTCATTTATTTTATGTTAATTCATATTTGATTTATTGTTTGAATGGTCATACATAAATTATAATAGATTAGCATAATCTTAATCTATTGCATTATTATCTATTGGTCCTTACCTTACAATCCACCCTTTGGGCTTTACAATATATGGATCCTTATAATCCATGTTTACGATTCTAGAATTAGTATCCCTATCATGTTACATTTAACCTTTAACCGATATCTAGTTAGGTGCCACTCCCTATCCTAGATTTAGGATTTGGAACCCTATATATTTCATAGAGTGTGCAACATGGTCTTCCTAGATCCATGCATTTGACAACCTACAACTCTATTGTGTGCATATTTAAAATGGACACTTTATTATTATATTCTATATTATCTAGAAGAGAGAGAAAATTCTATTAGACCATTCTTTACTTGCATATATTTTGGTGAACTCCGACGTGAATCTTACTCTCAACCGTCTAATTGATTCTTCTTCATGTAAATTTCTTGTTATCTCTTATCTTATCCTTGCAAAATATTTATAAAAACCTATCTTATTCTTAAAAATCCACCTAAATATTATAGAATATTTCCTAAAATATGTCAAGATGAATCATCTCTTTAATTATTAAAATACTCAACAAAACATTGATCCCTAAACCATCAAAATACTCAACAAAACATTGATTCCTAAACCAAAATTTGGGATTGTGTTTCGATTCAACCCAATTCTACTTTGATTACATAATGACCAACATCAGCACAAAAATATAGTCCATATTGTAGCAAAGAGAAAGAATACTATATCGAATCTCAATAATCCACAAGAGGAATAACTCGAGAAACAGGATGATGACATAGATAATATATATGCCAAATACACTCCGCTTATATAAGAATTCATCCAAAATTATTTTAATTTGGTTAGAATACCTCTCGAGACTATCTTAGCTCGCATGGAGGAATAAAAATCCATTTAGGAAAATTCTTTAACTCTTGGGGAAAGAAAAAACATGTATTTCCCTACCTATACCTCCAAGCTACTTCTTAGTTGGTAGGTGCCACCACCAATGCACTTTCCCAAAACCATCATAAAAACCCCTTAAAATACTCCTACTAATAATTAAACTCAACTCATCTTGTAATTCATTAACCAAGTGAATCAACAACAAGCTACTACTAATAATAAATGTATTCAAATGAAGGCAAACCTTGCTCTCATGAACAATATACCTCAACACATTCAATGGGGTGTGTATACACCTCATTTTTTACATTTTCTACCATTTTTCTTGTTTAGGGGCTGTTGATGCATATCCTCTTTACATTTGCTAACATTTTTTCTTGTGTAGGGATTTTTGATGCATTATCCTCATGAGCATGTGCCTCGAGCGACCTATTGGGATGGGGGTGTGATTGGACTTGGTCACATGGTATAGACCACAACATTTGAGAGATATCATTGTGCTGAACTTTAAACCATAATTACCTTTTCCTCACTTGGTTTCCTCTCTTGTTCACGTGTTATCTCCATTATTGCCACTTAATTACACTCATTCCTACTCTTCCCATCACCTTCAATCATCTTAGAGCTTTGTCATATTTACATTATTCCTTTAGTTTCTATTCCACATTGTCTTTCACCCTTGACCTTAGGATTCCCCCAAAGAAAACACAATCGACCATGGTCGATCATGTCGGGATTTGTTTCTCCCATTGTAGAACAAAACCGAGCACTTGGTTAAATTTCTAGGTCTTAATCACATACTACTATTCATATAATTCCTAAGTGAGAAAAATAGCAATTGAAAACTATATTCGGCCTCTTTTCTTTTGTTTCTATTCTTCTTTATGATATTTTACACCCTACATCCTAGTCAATACTTTATTTCTTTGTCTTTTTCTGAATTTGGACACCAAAGCCCAAACAAAACGCCAATGCCCATACGTCCTCGTCCTTCTAGGTTCCATTGACCCTTTTCTATCTTACTCACTTCTTTTGGGTCTCTTTTATCTTTTGGGCATCTTATTTTCTTATGGGTCGGCCTTCCAGTTTTCAATTGCAAAATTCAACCAAGGGAATCATATAAATACAAAGTTATGTGACCAAAATAAATGACCAAACACTAAACATCTATTATCATCACCTAAGGTTGCATCCAAAGGCATTCTAAGAGCATTAAGGCATCCATCTAGCTTTCACTCAAGGGACAGGGACTACATTTTTTTGCATACACACATAGGAAGGGAAGTTCATTTTGTCATCCAAACATCTATTTACATTAGTACATATAGCTATTGCTTGTTATCACATGCACTTGCACAGGGGTTTCCTAGGGCATGATTCTTGTACACACACACACACACAAGAACTACATGGAGCCTAAAATGTAGTGTTGTGTTTGGTTGTAAGCTCACTCATTTAGGTGACCATTGGGGTCAATATGAATCCTCAATTTGTATCTTTTCTTTTTGTGATTTGATGTAGTTTGACGATTTTGTAGGACATATTCTATTTGCAGGTTACAAGAAAATTCTATGGTCATAGTGTGACATATAGGTGACTAAAAGCGATAACCAATGAAACAGAAAATTCATATTCGGTCATTTTCATAGTCACAGTCACCTGCGCAAAGGTCTCCAAAGGCCCAAGAGACCCTGACCCATTCTAGGCACCTGATTCTAGGCTCATCTGGTAATTTTAGGATTTATTGGTTGTGACATTGTTCCTTTCTATTTCATCAATTCTCCAAATCAAATCAGTCTCGACATCAAGCATAAATAACCTAAGTATTTTATCCTCTCTTACACCTAGGGTTTCAAATTTACTAGCTTATTTTATTGTGTCAAACCGGTGCTTTATTGTTTATTTATCATACGTTACTCTGTAATTAGGGTTTAACACTTAAATTCTATTTTTGTTAAATCATTTGGTGAACCCACATTCGAACACTCTTTTTTAATCCTTCCACCATGAGTATCTCCCTCAATGCCTTCTTGATGGTCAATCCTGAGTGTTCCAATCAAATTCAATATTTTTATCTACTACTTCTCTTCATCCTAATACTTCTCCTAACTATGTGTATCATAGATTCACTACAAAATTATCATTTAATGAAGAGCATATTACTTTTACATATGATGAAATCACTTCTCAATCTATTTTAGGTAATGATCCCCCTTTATATTCAATTCTATATCAATAACATAAGACTTAAACAAGTTTTAGTCGATAATGGATCAAGACTAAACATTTTTAATCTCACGTTCCTTAAACAACTTGGCCTCTTTGAAGAATCCTTAATTCCATCATCTATTTGCATTCACATATTTGATAATACACTTAAACAATTCTTAGGTATAATCACGCTTCCCATTACTGTTGGGCCATGCACTTTTTCCATCCCATTCCATGTCATGCCTAACAATCTTAACTATAATCTTCTTCTTGGACGACCTTGGATCCATGCCATGCATGCGGTCCCTTCAACCCTTCATGTGCATATTAAATTTTTATACCAAGATGTGGTCTATGAAGCCTTAGCAGATCCCTCTCCATTTTCCTATTGTAACACTATCAATCATTCCACTGAATCCCCACTTTGGCCACCCCTTCTTCCAATTTCAAAAAGTATGGTCTTAGGTATCGGTATATGCTTTATTATTGTTTCAATGGCATTGGATTAGGAAAATATGTAAAAGGATTCAAATAACCTATTTCCATTCTGACACAATCCACCAAACTTAGCCTTGGATATCACCCTAAGCTCGCTCCTTTTATTCCTTCCGCATCTCCTCTTGAGGTTTACACTATTTCACATACTCACCATCACAAAAATAAATTTCCATTTTCTCTCAATGCTATAACTTACTTTGGTAAATATACTACTCCTAACACATTTCCACATCCACCACCATGGCCTACTTTCTCTTCCATTCCCGAATAGATCTCCATCACACAAACTTTGGGGGCATCATGTTCATTCTCCTCCCCCTCATACTTCATCATTCTAAACACTATTACACCTCTTGATACACTTTGTATCATCAGTACCCTATGATACACTCTAGTCCCATTGTTCATACTCATTGTTGAATGTCTAAATTTGAATTAAACCTCACACTTTGCGTTATGCGCTTCATGATCTATATTTCTAGCATCTCTTTCACACCATTACCATATAACACACTCTTGTGCTAAGGTTCACACTTGATTGTTAAAATCATATTACATCCATGAACCTCACACACTACACATTTCACGCTCTACTTCACTATACAATCTTTCTAGCATTTTATTTTCATTATTCTCATGCTCACACTTTACGCTCTATGCTTTATTGATCATATCTTTCTAGCACACAATTTAAACCATTTCCCAATGACACACTCTTGTTCTATGGTTCATTCTTTTCTATCGAGGGGTATTTTATAAATTAACCTCATCTTATACATACTCATACACATTCGTTGGGGGGAACACTACTTCTATCACATTCAATTTATATACCATTCCATTTCACTCGCTCACAACATATTGCATATCTTGGTAGCACATACTCTTGCTTTCTCTTTTTCACATGTTACACTTTTCTTACTATGTTAGACAGATACCTAGTATGTCATTATCTTTTTGTATACACATGCGTGCTCATTTGTTATTTAGTTGAGGATGCAGACTTTCTACAAATCTTTACATGCAACAATGACGCTGCACTTGTACCTCTTACCAAATCCCACTGAGGCTTGTGGGGGCATGTACATTTCTACTCTTACACATCACATATGCTATTGTTTCATTTTATACTATTTCCTATTCATTTTAGCACACTATTTCACATTGATCTATACATTCTTTGACATACTCTTTATCTTTATAACATACTAACATGTTTTTCATGTGCAACATTTAATTTGCAAAAACTATTTTGCAGCCACGGTTGTCTATTATATCTTGTTTGTCACTATTTTCTACATGTATTCCATTGTTTGTGGGCTATTCCCTTTGTCTTGTATGCACATTGTATGCTTTTGGATGCTTCGCCCTGATTGTCTTGAGACATTGTGAGCGATGTTCCATGTATGAAACTCACTTTTCACCGTCTATCTTGTTTACTTGCTTGTTAAATTGTTTTTTATTACATGTTTTCTATATTTTTCTACTAACACATGCATATATCCTTCTTGTTTACATGTGCCTTGGTTTCTACCATGCATATTCCCTCCCCTTGCAGGGTACACAATTCATATCAGCATATGGTCCTCTCTTTCGGCTACATTCTCCTAATGACATTGCATGTACCCCAAACAAGGTGGGGCATAAATAGGTGCATCATTCACCCCATACAACAGCACAAATACACAATACAATACATTTTGGTACATAATCAACACAATACACTTTCGTAGATGACCCAAATCCCGACTTGGGTCCTCAATTCAACACAGACATCAATGCCCAACTAAAAACACTAGCATCTAGGCACTCCCGATATTTCCATAGATCCTATGACCAAGGGGGTAGTTACGCTTAATTTCTCATATCGGTACATTTCAAAAAATCTCCAAAGTAGTTTTCACAAGTATTCTAGCAATTAGGAACAAATACGGAACTAAACACATATCAAACCATTTGCAATGGTGTATAAATTTGGGAAGCAATCATGGAAGGATAATAACACTAGAAATTTCTCCCTAACAATATTCTATCATGGAATGAGATCACCCAAAAAAAGGCATGAGATCACCCAAAAACTCACACTTCGTGTGGGATTTCCCCAAAACTCATTTTTCGCCCGAGATCACCCAAAAATTTGATCTTGGTGTAAAATTACCCAAAAAGCTTTCCCTTGTATAGTAGTTCAGGACACTTTCAATCCCTTTGCACTCTTCAAGGATTAGGGTCACAATTTCCTTTTGCTACTTTTACTTTTGTAAAAGTTTTCATAACACATGACTCGACTACTCTTTTCTCTTCTTTTTGCATGTCCGTCCTTTACAAGAAGTATAGCGTTCTCAAGTACAACAACAACATAAACAACAATATGTACAACATGATGCAACACTCTATGCTTTTCACCCCTAGGGTCACTTCCTCTTTTGTAGCTTCCACACTTCATTTTTATCACTTCACGCTTTCACTTGTCTCCTCTAACATGCTTTTTCCATCAATCTACAAGGAACAAAGGTACACAAATTCTAAACTACTTTATGTTATCACATATTCACTCAAAAAAATCAAAGTGGGGGAAAATATAGACACAAAATCACGCACTTGGATACATTTCTAGGTCTTAATCATGTATTACTATTCATATAATTCCTAAGTGAGAAAAGTAGAAATTGATAGCTATCTTTGGCCTCTTTGCTTTTGTTTCTAGTCTTCTTTTTTATCTTTTACACCCTACAACCTAGTCATTACTTTATTGCTTTATATTTTATGACTCTAGACACCAATGCTTAGACAGACGTTAGTGCCCAAGTGCCCCGACCCTTTTCTATCATACTCACTTCCTTTGGGTATTTTTAATCTTTTAGGCATCTTATTTTCTTATGGGCTGGCCTTCCAGTTGTCAATTGTGAAATTCAACCAAGGGAATCATATAAATACAAAGCTATGTGACCAAAATAAAGGACCAAGCACTAAGCATATATTATCATCACCTAAGGTTACATCCAAAGGCATTCTAAGAGCATCAAGGCATCCATCTAGCTTTCACTCAAGGGATAAGGGATTGCATTTTCTACATACACGCATAGGAAGGGAAGTTCATTTTTCCATCCACACATCTATTTACATTGGTAAATCTAGCTATCACCCGCTATCACGTGCACTTACACAAATGCTTCCTAGGGCACAATCCTTGCACACACACACACACACACACACACACACACACACACACACACACACATAAGAACTACATGGAGTATTAACTCGTAGTGAAACATTCGGTTGTAAGTTGACTCATTCGGGTGACTTCTAGGGTCAATCAATCCTCATTTTACATCATTTATTTTTGAGATTTGATGTAGTTTGAAGATTTTACAACTCATCTTCTATTTGCATGTTATAAGTAAATTTTGTAGTCATAGTGTGACATACATGTGACTAAAAGTGAAAACCAATGACACCCTTGCGACACAGAAAATTTTGATTCGGCCATTTTCATAGTCACGGGCACCCAAAATATGTCTCCGGTTCCCGTGCCCCTGACCCATTCTAGGCACCTGAGTCTAGGCTCATCTAGCAATTACATGACTTATTGTGCACAGTTGCGACAATGTTCTCTCCTATTTCATCGAGTTCTCTAGATCAAATCAGTCCCGACATCGAGGCATAAATCAACTAAGTATTTTATCCTCTCTCTTACACCTAGGGTTTCAAATTTATTAGCTTATTTTCTTGTGTTAAATCAATGCTTTATTGTTTATTTATCATATTTCACTTTGTAATTAGAGCTTAACACTTAAATTCTATTTTTGTTAAATCACCCATGGCCAACAAGATCGACCATGGTTGATTATATTAGTATATATACATTTATCCTTTTTTCATTTTATTATCAATAAATCATTACTCAAAGCATTTCACTTTACTTGCACATTGGACATTTGTGCACATATTCACATCTAGTTATTAGACTTGAGGTTTTAGAGCTTCCCTTTTTGTATTTGGGTCACCATAGTGAGTTATGATTGGAGGTATTCTTCTTGAGCTTTCCCATATCCACCCATAGCCAATTTATCTCATTGTTGTTTTTAGGAGGCTCCATTCATCATTCATCACACCGCTAGTAATTATCTAAAACCCTCCTTTATCCTTTATTTCATGTTTATTATTGTGTGGATGGTTGATCATTCATTGTTATAGATTAGGGTAGATGTATGTTTGCTTTATTCTATTGCTTTGTCTTATTATGTTATGCCCTTATCTTTATCCAACCTTTGAACTATCTATATTATGAATCCTAGTAGGATACCTCTTTGTATCTTAGGTAGAGGCCTTGTAAACCTATATCTATCTTAGGGTTAAGAATAATATCCTCTAGAATTATGACCCTTGCACTCTTTGAACACATTTCATATCTACATCTTGTGTGCAAGCCTAAATTTGATCCTTAATAATTTAAAACACATGTAGGGATCCATCCTAGCCCATCATACATTCTAATGATCCCAATGTGAATCTTATTATGTGTTATATCAAACCATATTTTATCTAATTTTTCATTTTTCTCTACATTTCTTGCATGATTGACCATTGTGTAAGTTCCTTTACATGATTGATCCTACCTATGCCTTATTTTTCCTTACCTTACATCATTTACCTCTATGCAATCACTTGCATAATCAATTATGTTAGTTTATTTTCCATTATTCATATTTTCTCCATCCCGACACCACCGACATCTATACATCTTTGTATAACCGATCCTATAAAGATATGAAAAATTATCCCTTATTTTATGAATCATACTTTAATTCTCCATCATTTCTCCTCTCAAAATTTTCTCACCAATTTGAACCCTTTCAAAATACTTATGGGTTTTTCCTTCATTCATTCATCTCTTTTTGACAAAGCATCAACCACTTCACTTTACTAGGGTCAATCATGTTTGACTCTACCCCCTGCTCACCTAACTTGATCACCCCCTTCGTACCAACATGTTTGATCCCCTCAAGGATTAACCATCAAGTTGATTGTAATGTGGTAGAAATTGGAGAAATTAATCCCAGAGAAAAAAAACATGAATAAATAGGAATACTTCACACCTATAAAAGAAGTGAAATTAATCATAGTTTCTCGAAATATAGCTTAATTGGAAGAAATGGCCCTAAAACCTACCTCAAAATGCATTAATCATAATAATCCTCCTACAAATGGAGCAACTATTTATCAATTTTTATAAACTCCTTTACAAAACAACCACACCAAAACTTCTTCCTCTAGTGGGCCTAATCTACCACCTAATCTTAATCTCATGATTATTAAATTTTTTGATTGAATGACCATTATACAATCTTCCACTACTTTAGCATGTTTTAAATGCAATATCATATTTTAAAGATTGTTTATTAATCAATACAAGCCCATATAGGTCATAATCAATCTCGACACCTCCTTTTCCATTAGATGCTAATGGGAATCCCATTCATCCTAGAATTTATAATAAGGTTCTTCAAAATTTAAAAAATGAACCCTTATCTCCTTAAAAGCTTCTATGGAAATAGGGGAGTATCTCCGACCATTTATTATGATGGGTTAATTGATCCATCTATCTTAAAAACTTTCAAACATCTACAAGGAATGGATTGAAACCAATATCTATGCTACAAGTAGGCTCCTAGAAAAAAACTCATACGAGATGCTTTAAAATGGTATAATCAACTCCTTGACACTATATTTTCAATCTAGAAACTTTAGTCTAATATTTAGTGTTGGAATTTCAACAACATGATCTCTCTATAAATAAATTTCAAAAATTCATCGACTTGAAACAATCTCCTATTTAATCAACACACAATTTCATCAAGCGATGGAAGATCTTATCTAATTAATCCAACCATCATCTTTATCATCAAAATATTTTTCAACTCTTCCTCTAGGTGCTCATTCCTAATCTCCAATATAAATTCTAGTCCCTCTTTCCCACCACAAGTAGAATAGGATCTTTAGTAGGTTAATCAATAGAACTACCTTATGCAATATTTGTGAACAACCATCTAAGCCTTCGAACACCCTTAAATCAACATATAATGCCATCATCCCTAGATCCCCTTCTAAAGAAAAATGTATTATATATTCCTCTTCAAGAAATGATAATCAAATTTTTATGTATGATACCCACAACACCCACCCTTTTTACATGTTGAGCTATTACAGGCTCTTCACACCCCTCGTATATTTCCTCTTAGTAAATAGCCTTCAAATTTCTTCAATCTGAACCTCTTCTATTGGTAGCACACCACTATCATCCATTTCCATAAGGATTATAGGGATCTTAATAAAGTTACTGTGATTTCTTCCTTGGATCCTAATCGACACTAATGTCATAATCCAAGAATGTTATGAGAAATATCAATCCCTTATGAAAACCCATAAAAACATCTAATCTATGAAGAACCATAACAAAAATCACGTGAACAATGTTTTAGGTATTATTAAAGGTCCCTATGATCATAATTATCTCAATTCTCAATATGTCAATGTGGCTAAGGTTAACCACTTATGTAAGCCCAAACATAAATACATTGTCCGCAAAACCCAAAAATCCTTCACTTCTGACCAAAATTTTTTTAATACTTCCCATGTGCAATCTAATGATGAGTTGGTTCCTTCAATTTAGCCTCATCCCAAATGTCCAATGGAAATCCCCTCTAAGGACCTATTCCTCTATCTTTAAATATGGTTACTTAATCTTACAAACCTCATCCTACCATGGTTCCTTAATTCATGTCTCATCCTCCTAAATACCATTATGGTATTTACCTTAGACATGATGGAACTTCCTTCATGAGCTTAATTCCATGACTTGCAAGATCCATCTAAAAAATCTCATGCATACCTCCCCAAAAAACTGTAATTTCCTCATGAAACAATTTTATCAATTATAATATGCTTTTGAAGTAGTGGAAGACTCTCCTTTCATATCACATTTTCCAAATCTCAAAAATCACAACATTGAAACTACCAATCCTCTCTTGTCTTCTCAAACTCCTACATCTATCACCATAGATTTCCCTGAGGATGATATGATTAACGAAAAGACTTATTCCATGTTGATGATTATCCCCTTCTTATTAGTTTCATCATTCATGACACCCAATAAGAAGAGTATTAGTGGATGAGGGGATGGGCATTAATGTCACTTCCTTCTCTCTCATTAAAAAACCTATATATTTTTATAACCTTAAGCATACCCGACTAACTTGTCATGGATTTGATAAAAATAGTCGAAATTTCTCAATTCTATTTGGATACCTATTATTGTTGATCCCAAGACCTTCCACACCAAGCTCATGGTTTTCAAGAAGCCCGATTATTACAATCCTTTATTATGGATAGCTTATACACCACATGTATTCACTCACATCATTCATGCATAAATGCCTTAAATTCATCCATAACAACTAACACTATAAGCATGATGTTGATTTTAACCCTTGGGATATACATGTCCCATTTTCCGACTAGCCTTTATGCATCCCCTTTTCTCCTATAGTTCTTGACATTCCATATCCTCGAGTTTTATGACTACATACCTAACATTCTTGCCACTTTAATCGACTCAAATGATGATGAACCTAATAAACTACAAAGTGTTGGCATGTGGTCCTAATAGGTGTTTTCATTAATGAAAAACCAAATTAATGAAAAATTGGATGTTGGATCATGTTCTTTTGATGATTTTCATGATGGTTAAGATGTGTTTGTGTTGGTATAGTGAGATTCAGTGAGGTGTGCATTCTTTTGCAAGCCCATTCAAGTGCCTAGGTGATGTTGCATGGAGGTAGGAGCTTCTTGGATGATTTTGAGCATGTTGAAATGATGGATATCAAGTTTTGATGGTGCTTGGGCACTCATAGTAGTGGCATGGTGTAGATACAGGTGGGTCACTATGTTACAAATGCTCATTAAGGCCATGTATGGTAGCTTGGAGATGTGACAATGTGGTTTGGAGCCATATGATCTCATGAAATATTGAATTCAAGTATATCATGATGTATTAGGTATTTTTGGGTCATTTTTAGAGGTTTCATGATGATTTATTGCATTCTTTCAATTGACCCTAGCTTCTACAATGAGAATCCTAAAGATGAAGCTCTACAAATGAGATAGGCTAGAGAGATTGAGGTATGGATTTGACATTATGATGATTGGAGATGTTAGAGGGATGTTTCATAGTGATTTTAGAAAATATTTAGGTTCCCATGATATGTATTTTGTAAGATATGATAGTTTATGTGAGACAAGGTGAAAAACAAGTGAAATTCCAACTCAAAGTTGAACTTCAAATGCTTGTTGTGAATAGTGTGATTTACATGGGACCTTGTGGATTTCAGGGATGTTTATATGGTGATTTTATAAGGTTTAAAAAAAAAAATGAGGTCATTTGATCATCAAGATTTTATGAACGAATGTTAAGAAGATAAAGTGGTCTAAAACCCTAGTTAAACCCTAACTAGGAGTAGTTTGCAAAAAAAGAGGTATAGTGACCCAATTTTGATTTATTCATCAAAAATTGATGATTTTATGTTGTATAGGACTCCTTATATTTCCATAAATGTATGGTTGAGGTCATGGTGATGAGTGGGCCCCACCTAAAAATGGAAGTTTCTGAAGAAGAAGGTTTTAGGATAAGATGGTCCAAAGGAGTAGCACAAAATTGATGGTGCATGATTTTTGGGAGTTTTTATTGATGTAAATGGATTTTCAGGAAATGTTAATTCAGTTACATGGTGTTTTGAGGTCCATACAGTTGACTGGTCAAAGGGTAGTTTTGGGGTCTCAAATAGTAGGGTTCAGTAAAATGAGCATAACTTGAGCTACAAGTGGAGTTTGAAGGTGATTCAAGTTGTGTTGGAAATAATATTCAGATTATATTTCTATTTATAAGATTTTTTCTCATGATGAGGTCATTTGACATGGTTTCAGCAGATCATTTTTTGATAGGAATATTTTTTGCAGTTCAAGACAACATGTGTTCTAGTGAACTTTTATGTTTTTTGAGGCATGATATGGATTGGGTAATGTTTCCTATCACCTATAATGTGAAGAGGGATGAATTTTTCATCAATGAATCCATTTTTAGGTTTTTAATGTATGTATAAATTTTTTATGAGATAACCTTTGAAACATATTTTTTGACAAGTTGATCTGGTGAAGACAAAAGTAGCTTTGGTTTGAAGAGATGGATGTTTCATGGATTATAACTTTCTTATAAGTGATATAAAGTTTTATAATTTCCATAAAGTGGATACATGGAATAGTTTTCTATAATTTTGAAGTGATTTTGTTGGCAAATGAAGTTTTCTAGGGTGCTAAAGGTGTAGGAAACAACTGTTTTAAGAATTACAAAGTGAACTGGGCCCAATAAATGAAATAATTTGATTGGTTGATCAAATGTATGAACATTTATGAATTTTATTATATTTTAATCATATTTAAGGGGTTTTGGGTCATGAATATGTATACATTTAATGTAAGGGCATTTTTAAGAATGTGCTCATGGGGTTTTGAGCCATTTTTGGCACTTGTAATGAGGGTTTTAGTTAGGCCGACCTAATTGGGTCACTTGTGACTATTATATTTCAAATTTGAATTTTTCCTTGATGTATGGGTCTTACCAAAAGGAGGAAAATTTTTACGCATAAGTTTGAAATGAGGAGAAGCTTATAAAAGCATGTTTTTGGGTACTTTTGGAACTAGTTGTTGTGTGCAAGTGGAGTGACCTAGGTGAAAGTTTTTTATAGGTGTTTGAGCATGAATTTGAGGCTACTGATTAAATTGTGTTTGCAGGTGGAGAAAAATCAGAGAACATGAGAGAAATTTTGATGATTTTAGAGTGATTGAAGAGCTTGTTTTGTGAAGTGTGATCACCTAGGGTTTGATTGAAGAAGTGCAAGCTAATAAGAGGTATCCATCAGTTGTGGCAGAAAAAAATTAGAGATATGAACATCATAAGGTGGTTTAGTGGGTTATTGATCATCTTGGGGGTTGTATCCTCCTTGTGGAGTTGGTGCTTCACAAAATTAGGGGTTGGTCCTTGTAGAGTTGCTCTACTAAACTAGGGGTTGGTGCTCCTTGTGGGGTTGGTGCCTCACTAAATTCATAAACATATCAATATAAGATTGTGTTTCATTGGGTTTTATTCCCCTTTAGGTTTCCCACTTATATCTTGTGTTCTTGTGTTGATTCTTTGTTTCATGGTTGTTTGCATTATTTGATGGTTTATGGTGTGCACACATTAAGTATTGATTAATTGGATATTGTGATTGAATGGTTATGAGTTTTGAGTATTCGATCTGAAATATAATTTGAATTTTTATAAGGACTGATTCACCCCCCTCTTATTCCATTGTGCTTATAACAATTGGTATCAAAGCAATCCTTTTTTTACACAAAGTTTGACAACTTGAAAGGAGATCCTTGAAGCACAATATGGCGAGAAGCACTATGACTAGAAAGGCACCATTGTTTGATGGAGTGAATTACAATTTTTTGGAGCATGAGGATGAATACATTCATCATGGCTCAAGGGTTTGATGTTTGGGATGTTGTAGAAAAGGCTTATATTCCTCCTGCTACTCTCCAAGCCTTGAAAAATAAAAGACTTGATTATACCAATAACTCAAAAGATTTCAATGCAATCATAAGTGGACTTGGAGAATCAGAAATGGGAAAATTAATGCACTACAAGAATGAAAAGGAAGCATGGGACAAACTACAAGTTCTCTATGAAGGTGATTCAAAGGTAAAAATTGTAAAACTTCAAACTTTTAGAAATTAGTTTGAAAGTCTTAAAATGAATGATAATGAGTCAATTGTTGCATACCTTCTTAGAGTTGATAAAGTTGTGAATAACATGAAGGGATTAGGAGATGAAGTAAAATAATAAGTTGTGGTTCAAAAGGTTCTAATATCATTGACTTCTAAGTTTGATTCTAAGGTTTCTACTATTGAAGAGGCAAAAGATCTAACCACCTTGAAATTGGATGAGTTGCATGGTACTTTGACTACTTATGAAATGAGGATAGGAGACTCAAAACCAGCCAAGAAGGAGATTACATTCAAATCTGAAATGAATTCAAAAGAAAAAAGGTAAGGGATGATGATGCCACTCTAGAGATTGAAGATGAAGAGCTTTTTTCTATGATGGCTAGAAGATTGAAGCAAGGATCTGGTAAGTATAGAGGTAAACTTCCATTCAAATGTTTTAATTGTGGTGAAGTAGGAAATTTTTATACTGCTAAGTGTCCTCATAGGAATGAGAAGGAGAATGATGATGTTGAAGATCATGAGGAATAACCTAAGAAGAAGAACTACAAGTTTGGAAAAGGTAAGAAGAACTTTAAAAGGTTTAATCATAAGAAGGATAAAAGAAGTTTTTATACAAATCAAGATGATGAATTTTTAGATGCAAGTAGTGGTGTATCAGATTCTAAATCTGAAATTGAATATGAAAACATTGGAAATGAGGCCTTATTCATGACTAAAGAAGCTATGAGGTCTTTAGGTGATGGATCTTCCTTATTAGGGGACTTTATTTTTGGTTATGGTAACTATTTTGATAAGGAATGTGAAGATGACATAGATGATCTTGAGAGTGTCAAAAGAGAACTTAAGCAAGCTGAAAAAGAGAATAAAAAAATGACTTTGTAGATCAAAGAATATGAAAATCAGTTTCATAAGTTAGATGAACAATATGTGGCTGAGTCTACAAAACTAATGAAGCAAACAAGTTACTAGAAGAAAAGGTGAAGTTTCTTGTCTCTAACCTATAGGATAAAGAGAATTTGTGCACCAAGTATGAACAAGATATAGATTTTTTGAGGGCTGAGCTATTAGAGATCAGTAAGAAGACTATGTCCTTGCAAAAATTGAAAAGAGTGCTAAGGATTTAGATGATCTACTTAAAAACAAAGAGTTACAGATGATAGGACTAGTTTGGGCTTCAAAGAGGAGTCTAAAGACAAATAAATAAAGCAAGATGTTGGTGTTTCAAGAAGGAATCAGATAAACCTATTGTGAAAGAAGAAAATAAAGTGACACCCATCAAGGATAATGAAAAATCAAGGTCCATTAGACAACCCAATGCTTCAAGGTATGAAATAAATTTCAATGGTCATTGTTTTACTTGTAATGATTTTGGTCATAGGGCTAATGAGTGTAGAAGATACTCTAGAGATGATCATCCTTGGAGAGACAATAGAAGTGAGTTTTTAAAATAATAGTATGCTATAATTGCAATGAACAAGGTCACACTAGTAGGTATTGCTTATATGATACACCTAGTCAAAATGAAGGACTCAAAAGAAAGAACTCAATAGTATGCTATACTATTGTAATGAGATTGGTCATGTGGCAAGAGTTTTTTTCATGCTTATTCAAGAAAAAAATAGATGAATCAAAGGCCTAGAATGCATGGGAACAACTTCAAGGACTATAATGCAAAGGTAATGACCTAGAAGAACATGGGAACTAAGGAAGAGAATGTTGTGTCTCCATCAAGAGAAAATGAAATGGTAAGAGAACTGTTAGAAAATGTTCAGATTAGAAGAAAGAGGATGAAGTTTTTTACAGGTGCCCAAGAAGGCTTAGACCTCTTCAAGACCTTCTTTTAGGTCTCCATGGAAACTTATATATGCTTCACTATGCTTCTTGAAGGTATATCATTTCATATGAAGCATATAGGAGAGGGGGAGTTGTCTAATTAATTTTGTGACTCCTCCACAAGGTCAAGGTATGTGTGTTCATGATATATTCAGTCTTGTTGGTTCATGGTAATGAGTCTTGTAGTCTTCTTGAAAATCTTGAATCTCTGTGTTGTGTCTCTCTTGTTTTTTTAGTGGTTTGAGAGACTTTTCTGAGTTGTTGTTGTCTCTCATGCATATCAAGATCTTTCATGATTGTGAAAGTGTGTTTTAAGTCCTTGAGTATGTATGCAAGTTGTTTTTCAAAATTTCATGAGTCCAAAGATGTTTAGTCTTGTATTTGTCTCTAAAAAATATCTGTTTCATCTCAATACTATGAAGAGATGTGAAATTTTTCTTTGTGAGTCTCATAGTCATAAGGAGTTTTCATGAATTATAAAGGTCTTGAAAAGTGTACCACATTTCCATCTATGTGTTTAAAGCTTCAATTATGTTCTATGCATTGAAAAAGGTTGTCTTGCATATCAAGTTCATGTGTGTTGTCAGTTAATAGGTGTTGTTTGTTAGTCTTGTGTCTAGGTCTGTGGAGGTCTCTTGTGTCTTACTATGAGTCCTACATGCATCTACATTTCTCTCTCAACAAGCTGAAGTATCTCTAAAAAGATGGTGGATGTGATCAAGTGATAACTTGATCAGTATTATGGTGAAAATGGCAATCTGTGACCCAATTACCTCAAAATCAGGGTAACATCAAGCAAATGAAGATGGTTACAAGTATGAATTTTGTATTTCAAGATCCATAATCATGATGAAAGGTGCTCAAATGCATTGAAGTATGTTTCTCAAACATTCTTGATAAGGTTTGAGGTCATCAAAGATAAATATGGTGTATTTTGAAGTGTTTCTACCTCATATACTATACATGTTTTATCAAATGACTATGACTGTGTGAATGGAAAGTAGGATTTGAAGGTTCAAATAATGGTATTTCAAGGCTAAAATATTGAACATATATTATAAAAAGGATATGTTCTAAAAGGATATAAGTGTTTTGTGGTATATGAATGAATACAACTTCTAGATTTCATGATAGTGTTGAAAATGTTTCTCATAATGCACAATGAGAAGGGTTTTCTCATTAAAAACTAATGACTCTAGATTCCTAAAAGGTTTTGAAGGTAGCCTATTTGTTGATATAGTAAAGAGATGTTCTAATCTCTACAAAAGTGCTTCACTGATTTCTCTTTATTTAAGGGCTAGAGGGCTAAGTACTCAAGGATCAATGAATAATGGATTGTCTCATAAATGGTATTTAAAGAAAGAAGAATTGTGACTAAGAACTCACACAGAATCAAGGTCTACTTCATGGATGTGAGGAAATAATGTATGAACTTTTCATCTCAGTGTATGGAAGGAAAATGTGTGTTCCAATGTTCAATGTTCAAGTTTCCTTTAATCATAAGGTGATGTTCCATGTATTATGTGACTTCCTTGAATTGATTTATGTGAAAAAAGTTTTAATGAATGGATATGATGATCCACTACTAGGGTTCCTTAGAAATTAACCTATAGGCTGAGGTAAGAAGTATCCTTATAATATGGTGATGACACATTGGAGTATGATTGAAAATTCTCTCAAAGGTTTTGCATGTTAAGATGAGTATGTATGGAAGAAAATGGTTGATCCATTATTTAAGTCAACTCAAGATACAAGGTAGTGTGAAGAATTCTCAATCTCATGGAAATATCAGTTCTACATTGGTATGTAAGACAAGAAAAAGATGATGTCTTCTGTCAGATGTCAAATATGTGTATATGCTCAAGAGGAAATGAATTCATTTCTTATGCATAATTTTGTATCATGTTCAATTCTAAGTTGATGATGATCTTTTGAGTTGATAGTTGTTATTATTTATGTAGAGTTTAAGAAGTTTAAGTCTCATGAAAGGTTTGAATGCAATAGTCTGGGCCTATGTTTTAGAGTATGTACAAGTAAAGGTGTATGATCCATTTTGGTATGATTTCTCACCCTCTCAAAACATATGTATAGTGATCTAAAAGGTGAATGATGAATGCTTGGTTAATGAGATATAAAGTTGTCCTCGGAAGTTTCCATTACATGTATGGTAGGGTGTAGATTGATCTTACTATGTTCACAAGTGGTACTTCTCATATATGTGGACTCTTGGATGAGGGAAAATGTATGGTTAATATTAATTGAGGTAAAGTGGTTCTAAGGGATAAAAATGTCTAAGAATGTTAACTTGAAGATTTTAAGGTTCACTTGATCATGTTGATAGTGCTCATTGTTGTAAACATGACAAAATGTGTCACATCTTTTTGTTGTGAGATAATCTTGTCTTATATGTTATAATAGTGCTTTACATGTATGATGAAATGTGTGTATCATATGATGTTTATGCTATCCATGACAAGGGGAGTGGTAAAGTGATAAAAGCCTAAAAGGTGTAATGGTGATCCTCAAAGGCTCATATAGGTATTTTCTTTTGTCAATTGTATGTTAAGATCAAAAATTTCATTATCTCAATCAAATATGATTGTATAGAGACTCAAAAATGGTTTTTAGGACCTTGAAAAGTGTCAAAGTGAATTCTAGCCAATGATCAAGGTAGAGATGCATGTTTTTTTTGAGCTAGATATGATTTTATTAAATCCAGGGGAGATATAGGTTGTTTTTTCAGTCAAACATGAATGAGTCTCCGACCTGATCATGTCAAAGATTGGTCTTAAATGCACTAAAAGGACTTTTTTAGGATCTTGTATGTTTATGGTATGAAAGCTAAGAAAAATGCATGGTAATGCTCAAAATATTTATAGATGATGGTTTATGGTTCAAGAAAATGTGACATGATAATGTATCTTCCTTGTGTTAACATTTTTGGCATGTTCAAAGATGTATGGCTCATATCTCAATTACAATGTTTCATGAAGGCCAAAAATAGGGTAATAAGTGAAAAAATTGCTTATTTTTGCATGCCTAGAAGGTGAAAATGATGTTATAGATCCAAAAATAAGGTGATATTATGCTTCTTTCATGCTTTATTGATGGTGTTTAGATGTTGGAAGTGCTTATTCTAGGGGAGCATGGTGTTTGCATGCTTAAAATGAAGGCAAAAATCAAATTTTGAGTGAAAAAAAAAGATTTGAGATAAGATGAGACCTTTGGTTGATGTTTCTAACCAAAAATGATGGTATGAAGATGTGAAAGATGGTAAATATATGATGCTACTACATGTATGCCTTTTTCATTAATGTAAAAAGGGGAGAAGTTCAGGGTGTTTTCCATCAATGACAAAGGGGGAGATTGTTGGCATGTGGTCCTAATAGGTGTTGTCATTGATTCAAAACTAAATTAATGAAAAATTGTGAATGTTGAATTATGGTCTATGATGATTTAAATGATGCTAACATGATGGTTCATATGTGTTTGTCCGGTGATATAATGAGATTCAGTGAGGATTGCTTTGCTCTTGCAAGCCTATTCAGGTGCCTAGGAGATGATTGCATGATAGTAGGAGATTCTTGGATACTTTAGAAGCATGTTGACATGATTGATATAATATTTTTAGGGTGATTGAGAACTCAAAATAGTGGCATGGTGCAGAGTACAGTGGTTCACTATGTTACAGGTGCTCATTGGGAGCAAGTATGGTATTTTGAGGTGTGACAATGTGGTTTGGAGCCATATGAGATCATGGAATATTGCATTTAGGTATATATGATGTATTAGGTATGTTTGGGTCATTTTTAGAGGTTTTATGATGATTTATTATTATTTTTCAAATTGACCCTAGCTTCTACAAAGTGAGGAATCAAATGGTGGACATAGGTAAGTCTTAGATGAGATCTGAGAGATTTGAGGTATGAATTTGACATTATGATGATTGAAGATGTTATAGGGATGTTTCATAGTGCTTTGAGAAAAAAATTAGGTTTCCATGATGTGAATTTTGTAAGATATGATAGTTTATGTGAGACAAGGTGAAAATCAAGTGAAATTCCAACTCAAGTTGAACTTCTGATGCTCATTGTGAATAGTGTGATTTACATGGGAATTTTTGATTTCATGGAATATTATATGGTTATTTATAAGTTTCAAAAAAATAATGAGGTCAGTTTATCATCAGATTTTATGAATGAATGTTAAGAAGATAAAGTGGTCTAAAACCCTAGTTAAACCCTAACTAGGAGCAATTTGCAAAAGAGAGTATAGTGACCCATTTTTTGATTGATTCATAAAAATTGATGATTTTATGTTGTAGAGGACTCTCTTATATTTCCATAAATGTATGGTTGAGGTCATGGTGATGAGTGGGACCCACCTAAAAATAGGTAGTTATGAAAGAAGGTTTTAGGACAAGATGGTCCAAAGGAGTAGCATGAAAAATTGATGGTGCATGATGATTTGGAGTTTTTTTATTTAAATGGAGGTTTTAGGACAATTTCATGCAGGTACATGGTGTTTTGAGGTCCAAACAGGTTGATTGGTCAAAGGGCAAGTTTTGGGTCTCAAATAGCATTTCAGTAAAATGAGCATAACTTGAGCTACATGTGGAGTTTGAAGGTGATTAAAGTTTTTTTGGAAATAGGATTCAAATATATTTATATTTATATATGTTTTTTCCTCATGATGAGGTAATTTTATAGGTTTTAGGTCATTCTTTGATAGGAATATTTTGGTAGTTCAAGACAACATGTGTTTTGGTGAAATTTTGATGTTATTTGAAGCATGAGATGGATTGGGTGATGCTTTCATATCACATGAATATGAATAGGATGAATTTTAATCAATGAATCCATTTTTAGGTCTTTAATGTATGTAGAAATTTTTTATGAGCTAACCTTTGGAAACAAATTTTTGGTAGTTGATCTGGTGAAGGCAAAAGTAGTTGTGGTTTGAAGAGATGGATGTTTCATGGATTATAAATTGTTATAAATTGATTCTACAGTTCTTAATTTCCATAAAGTGTATTACATGGCATGGTTTTCTCTTGTTTAAGTGATTTGGTGATCAAATGAAGTTTCTAGGTGTTGAAGGGTGTAGGAAACAACTGTTTTGAGAATTACAAAGGAATGGGCCCAATAAATGAAATAATTTGATTGGTTGATCAAATTATGACCATGTATGAATTTTTTATGATATTTTAATCATATTTAATGGGTTTTGGGTCATGAACTATGTATACATTTAATGTAAGGGCATTTTTAAGAATGTGCCCATGGGGTTTTGAGCCATTTTTGCACTTATAATGAGGGTTTTAGTTAGGCCAACCTAATTGGGTCACTTGTGACTATTATATTTAAAATTTTAAATTTTTCCTTGATGTATGGGTCGAACTAAAAGGAGGGAAAAGGTTTGTGCTAAGTTTGAAATGAGGAGAAGCTTATAAAAACATGTTTTTGGGTGCTTTTTGGAACTAGTTGAGTGTGTGCAAGTGGAGCGACCTAGGTGAAATTTGTTTACAGGTGTTTGAGCATGAATTTATGCTGATTCAAGTGTGTTTCAATTGGATAAAAATCATAGAACATGAGAGCAAGGTTTTTATGATTTTTAGAGTGATTGAAGAGCTTGTTTTTGTGAAGTGTGATCACCTAGGGTTTGATTGAAGAATGTGAGCTGAATAAGAGGTCTCCATCAGTTGTGATAGAAAAAAATTTATAAACATAATAAGGTGTTTGATTGGGTTCTTGATCATCTTGGGGGTTGTATTCTCCTTGTGGAGTTAGTGCTTCACAAAATAATATTTTTTTTAGTGGGTTTACTTCCCCTTGATGGTTTCTCACTTACATCTTGTGTACTTTTGTTGATTCTTTGATGGTTTACGGTGTGCACACATTAAATATTGAATAAGAGGATATTGTGATTGAATGGTTATGAGTTTATGATTATTCAAACCTGAAATATTAATTGAAGTTTTAGAAGGAATTATTCACCCTCCCTCTCATTATATTGTGCTTTTAACATACATAACACAATTAACAAGAATTGATTGCCCAATGTTGTTACATTTTAGAGTCCTCTAGTTTTACTACCTCATGACTAGTTTCCTCTTATTTTTAAATCTTAAGATCCTCCCTGTAACATTACTTCTTCTAGTCACGTGATGGAAATATCTTTGAGTGTAATGAACTTGGGATTTCTCACCTATTTATATACCATCCCCACTTTCCCCATGTTCTTTTAGAAAAATTGATTTTGTTGCTAAAGATGATACCTTTGACTTTGATATACCTAATTGTGATGATCTTGTAACTCTTTCCAATTTACCAATTATCAATGAAAATAAATTACATCTTATCTCATGTTGAATTAGGCCATCTCAATGTTTTTCATTACCAACACATTCTAGCCAATATGTGCACCTTTAATCATAATACCAACATGGTTTCTGCGTGATATGAATTTACTCCACCTTTCTATGACACTAGTGGAAGTGAGGATGAGGAAAATTTACCTTATATTCCTCTAACTAGTCCTCATCTCTTATATACCTCTTAGATTATCTAGAAAAATTTCAATTATACAACCATGCATACATCTCAACATCCCCCTTCCTTTGACAAGATCAACCATGTTACCTCCAAATCTGATTTTGTTCAATGTGTCACATATTTTCCCGTGCCACTAACCCATTTTTGTGTTGCACAATTGATCCTATGTATGGTCTATCATTGTCCCTAGATGTTATCATCCACCGTGTTTCTATAAAATTTGAACCCATCAATAATATTTCTCCTTCATCTCCCCATAATCAATAAATCATCTAGATGATAAGGTTATTGGCCTTTAACATTTTAGTTCCCTTCAACATTGTGATGGTAAGTGGTATATGGCACTTGAACTAGACGTTGAATATAATGGTCCACTACCTACTCTTGATAATAGCAAGGATATCCTTAAACTCCTCCATGTGCATGAGGAAAATATTCCATGCCAACACCATAAACTTGGTCACCTCTACAATCAACCACCTCTCTTTGATAATTTTATTATTCTAAATAATCTTGCTAGTGGTGAAGTTACCAAACTTCATAAAGCTTCCTACCATTTCAAGATAGTAACACCTTTCTCACTAAAAATACCCTTAATGTCCAAATCCACAATGATCCATCCCATGTAGTCATGTAAGGAAATTGTTTTCCTCACCTCCATGATAAGAATTGTGAATTATTTTGTAAATACAAGGATATTTTTTTCCTAGGAATACACCGAAATTGTTCCCAATATTGTTGTATATAACATTATCAATTATCTCAATGTTGCACCCATTAGGAAAAAGGTTTACAAGCCCCCTAAAATCAATTATCTTTGTCATAAGGAAATTTTCGGCTCCTCAATTCTAAGTTCATCTCGCCCTATTGAATATTTTGAATGAGTCTCCAACAACATCCCCTTTCACAAAAATATCACGTTAGCCATACACATTCACATCAAATTTTGTAATCTTAATCTTTCCTTCAGTAAGAATAAATTACTTCTACCTTCTATTGATTTCATCTTAGATTTATGACAAGTTATGAGATGTTATCACTTATGGATGGATATTTCAACTATAACCAAATCCAAATATCCCATGAAGATCAACATAAGACTATCTTCACTACTAAGTGGGGCACCTAATATTATAATAGATTTCCTTTGGCCTTACAAGAATTAAGGTAACCTATTAGTGAGTAGCGACACACATCTTCTATGATCTCATTCACAAAATCATTGAAGTATTTGTGGATGACATTCTCATCAAATCTCGATGCACACATGATCATACCCATGACTTAGACATTAATCTCGAATGCATGAGTAAATACAAGGTTTTCTTAGCCCCAAGAAATACATCTTCTATTTCATTCAAGAAAAAATCTTAGGATTCCTCATATCCAATATCCTCCTCATGAACAAGCTCAATATGTTACTAATTATCCTAAACATAATCTTAAATTTCAAGGAAAACAACCTTTCAAAGGAAAATCTAATGACAATGTGACTTATGCCAAAAAAATGTGTTAATGTTTTATCTCAACACACAAAAATTTAGTTATTAGCTCCTTGATGACAATTCACACAATTACTTGTGCACCTCACTTAGTACTTAAACAACTACTTGAGAGCAACCTTATATATCTCCTCCATCTCTTAATGTTAATACAAGCAATCCTCATGGTTAAATTTTTGACTAGGGTAAGTGCATGAAGTTAGGGGCCAAAATATGGCCCAAAATGTGATTTTAAGAAAAGAAATGCATACGTGGTTTGTAAAAGAGTGTTTACACTTTAAAATTCTATATTTAGTAATTGAAAACCAAAAATGTGTATGCAATATAATGTGTGCGTACAATAATATGTGTGCGCTATAACATGCATGTGTTTCTTACTATATGGTGTAATTTATGTCTTTTGTGGAAGCTTTTTATTTACAAAAATAAATGTTTAAGTATAAGTTTTTCATTTATTATTATTAAGTTTTTCATTTATTATTATTTATACTTTATATTAATAAAGTATAAATAATAATAAATGAAAAACTTATACTTTAAATTTATTTTAGTAAATATAATAAATTAGGGTCACTCTACACCTTATAGAACTAGTCTCACAACTCCATGAGTCACAGTTTAGGAGATAGTTTTTCATAATCTAATCTGGTTAGTACATAGGTATTGTCAGAATTTAGTATTCAGCCTAAAGCTTTTAGGGTTTAAATTCTACAATTGATGTCTATTTTAGGAAAGGATATAGTCATTGTTTAGGTTTTGGGGCCTTTTGTATTGTGTACTAAAATTTGTAAGAGTGTTAGATGTGTCAAAATTAGAATTTACAAACCTCGCAACTCCCAAAGGTAGAAAAATTGATCGAATATATGGACTCATGAATTTTTCCATGATCATGGAGTTGAATCCTTGATATCATCTTAGAATCATGGTAGAATCATATTATGGATGAGTACCTACTTTACAAACTTAGGGCATGCATCTTTAAGAGGACCACTCGAACAATCCTCACAATCAACAATGCAAGGGAGTGGCCTTAGTTCCCACGTTGGCACATATATAACCCTTTTAACCTTAAAATATAGACTAGAAATAGTAATATTTGGGAAAGAAGATGATCTATCTAAGGACACCGTAATATCTTCATCTGCTCAATAGAAGAACAAGAGGCAACTTGAAGAGTCGGAAGCTAAAATAGTGCATCACATCAATATATTTATAATAATAAAAAGAGTTACGGTAGGACTAGGTGAAAATGTGTAAAATAATTCACACATTCATTTATTTTCCATGGAGAAAGAAACTCGGGACTTTCATCAAGATTTATGCTAAGAAAATTAGTTACATTCTCACATTAATGTAGGAGGAGTAGGAATGTTGATTCAAGTGCCACATACTTCATAAACAATCAAATTTACACTAACATTAAGAGAAATGCTTTTTAGATGTCCTTTTGTGTTGTTGCCAAGACACCATTGAAATAATTTCATGCATTGCAAAAAGGAATTTGGTGAAAATAGTAAGAGGGATAGTAATCATGAGTGTACTATGAAATTATGATCATTAGTTTCAAGACAAGTAAAATCCAAGCCTCATGGGAAATTTCCTTTAGAAGAAAATAAGAAAGACTTGGTTATGAATAGGAAAATAGGATATTTGACCTATGATCATGAATACTCCCACACTAATAGTTATTTCACTCAATATAGTGACTACACACTAATCTAATGATTTTTATGATGGTCTACTTGTATACTCCCAACTAATAGTGATTTCACTCAATTCAACCCAAATAGAGTCTTGCACATGATTGTATAGGATGTCATAGATATCCTATAAGGAGACTTTTACACACATAAAAATTTAGTTTCTTTTTTCCTCTATACTAAAGGTTTAAAAACCATTCTTTTCATAAAAATACTTTTCTACATGGGAACACCAAAACTTCTCTTAATATATTTCTAGGACTAAGCCTTATGGTGGAACATTGATTCATAACAGAGGTTTTATCAAAAATTAGAGTCTTGGAGCATTCTAAATTAATATATACATGATTCAAACCTTCCTAAACATCATCTACACATCTACATACCCATAACAAGAGTAAGGATGTTAATTTGATTATGATTACTATATTCAAGATTTGACTATTCTCATGAAATAAATACAAAGTTAAGTAAATAACTAGGTCGAGATGAGTGTTTCTAAACCTTAGAATTATGAATAAACTTCATTCCATTGTTAATATAGGATTAGTGAATCATGAACAACACAACTCTATGAAATTATTTGATATATTATCATAACCTTGCATATAAAACTTGAAAATATTTTTTTCATTTCCCACACCATTATAGACTATTTTTCTTCGAATGAAAATCACCCCACCCTCTATCCCTTATCGTTTAAATTTAGTTAGAGAAAAACAAAAATTTTTGTTTTCTCAACCCAAGGTGGTTACCAAGTTGGGTTGCATAAGCATTTACAAGTTGAATAAGTTGATCTTCCATCCACAATGTGCCTCTAAGTTTCCATTCTATTTTCATGAAGGATCAAGATCAAGCAAGGAGAGAAGACTAAAGTAAAACACCTATTAAAAAAATAGGAATTTGAATTCTTAAAATATTAGGTTTTAGCAGAAAACAAGTTTGAAAATCTATGATACAAGGAGATAACAAGAAACAACAAGAACATAATACTTTATTCACCCCAAATGAGGTGTAAGATCTCAACACCCCAAAATTTCTCTATATACCTTTTGATTTCGTTTGCATCATTTGAGCCCTACAAACTTAAAATTTATGACCATATAATATATTTTTAGCCCTAATTGCATTAAACATTGAAAACTTGGTTGATTCACTCAAGGAGAGATGTAGTTTACCATATTTGAGTCATATGAACTTACATACGATGATGTGATGAGATTTATGGATTAGTTGGTCTCAATAGCATCATGCATAGTAAATAAGGGTTGATTTTAAGACCCCCTCCAAAAAATTATTATAGGATGGGTGGTGAATGTTTCAAAAGGTATTCATGTTATTAGTGGATCTAGGAAAGGAGGATTTTGGGATGGTGAAAATGCAATTTTTTCCAAGTTTTCAAACGTATGCATATATATGTTCCCATTCGATGATAAAAAAATGTTACCATCTAGTGACAGAATCATATTGATGTTTAGTTATTCCATCACATTTTCGGATGTCAATAAACACATAGCCTTGTCACCGATCATGTTTGCAAACAATTATGGTGTACGAGATATCCTACATGTTGTTAGAAGTCCTCAAATTTAGGTTTCATCCAGTCACATGCCACCATTTCTAGAGCCCAGACATTTCCGTGATATTGACGCTAGTCAGCAGCACAAATGGTGATATCGAATGAAACATTATTGTGTTTCCCGATGGTGCCCTATTTTTATTTTCACACGTAGCATTCTTGTGTTACCGATGTTACCGGTTTTGGGTTCCCGGTCTCACCATTGGGCCCATTCCTTGCCTATATATATACACATCCCCATTCATTTTTTCCCATTTTCACTTGCAGGTTTCTCCATACTAGATTTTTTCATAGCGTCACCACTATTCCAAATAGTTTTTTCTACAATCCACTTCTAGTATTATCCATAGGACTAGCTCTTTATGTGACACGACACGCACAAATACAAGTATCTGGCAACATCTCTCTTTTTTTAAAGATCAAGAATCATGCCACCAAGAAAAATTTAATTATCACTCTGTCTTTTTTACATAAACCTATTATATATATAGTTAATACAATTGCTTTGGAAGACCCAAAAATAAAGATCAATCTGATTGGATTGGAAACTCAGGGTTCCATGGACTACTGTACATGCCTCAGTATGAGACAAACACCAAGTTGTTAGATAATTTAATGCATACATATAATAGTTCTAATTGCTCTTTCCAAGTTGCATTACCATCACACAAAAATTCATCAAAATAAAACTTGATGATATTCATCATCTAATGGGGATACCCCATCAAAATTCATTTCTTGTATTAACAAAAACCATTCTACCTGATCAGGAAAATAAATTTTTAGAGTCTCATTACAAGATTTTTGTTGAGGTTGAGGTTAATAATCCCTCCAAAAGAGGGATTAACACTCAATCAATCAAATACCCCTTTCTCTTGGCCATGGTGGAATTTTTCCAGCCCGTATCATTTTACAAGGAAGATACACTAACTTTCCTTAGTGGGTAGTGTACTACCTTCTCCAAACCCTTTTTGGTGTTAGATTCGATTGGTGTTCATATCTTTCAACAAGGATTCGCTCTGACCTTGACAAAGCCATTGTGAATCCTAGTGCAATTATTTATTCTTCTTGTTTTATTCTTGCTTTCTATTATGAGGGTTTTCAACATTGAAATCAACAACTATTCTAACTACATTGCACAAGAAGACGGAAAAACGCAATGTCTATAGACCGATAGTTGGTGAGAATTTTGTTTTTAAAGCATTCTATCTTGATTATTTTCATAAAAATAATCATTTTTAATTTTGAAAAATATATAATCTATTTTCAATAGGTCAAAGCAAGTGAAACAATGGCTCGATGTGTTGCGGCAATTTGTGACCTACTAAGCTTGAGGGGTCTAAGCGACAATGCCATGCGGTTTATGTCACCATTATCGATGACACTATAACTGCACTAATCCCTAATATCCTAGAAGTATAAGAAAATGCATGCACTGCTTCATTTAGATCATCCCACGAACATCAAAAATTTGTGTTCGTGAAAATCCATGTTTTAATTAATCCACAATGCACAATCGTGTTAATTTTGATTAATTTTTTTAATAGACTAATGATAATTCGAGTCTTGACAATGACATATGTCATTTTCCTAATGTGTAGCCACGTATGGCACATCACCCATGGTGTCTAATGCTCTAGAAACTACTTATATACCTAAGCAATATGAGATTCAAAGATGTAGAAGATCTTCACCCTTCAAGTATATGAATAAATCAAATATTTAAATTTTATTTATATTAGTATTAGTTTTAGGATTTTATCATTCAATTTAACTAGGTTTTCCTTAAAATCAGGGCTTGCAATGCCACCACCTCTTGTACCCCTTCCAAAGGCCAATATATTGATTATGGAAAATAACAACTTTCACAAAGGTAAAAAGACATATTTATTTCATTCTTTTAAGTTCTTAGTATTCTCTTGTTTGACTTCATGCATACAACATACTTGTTATCAAATTTTGCACACATGACAAAATTAGACAACAGGTCTTTTACAATCAAATTACGACATTGATCCCAGGGACCCACTCCTGGTCATCATGAAGATAAAACGATTTAAATAATTAATAAATTGATAAGTGAGCTCACCTAGCCCAACTCGGGCTCAACTCGGTGTCAACTTGATGCATAGCTCGGTGCCAACTCAATGCAAAGCTCAACGGGAGCTCTGCATGGTAAGCTCAAAATAACTCGAGAGAATTGAGGTCTTAGCTCGGTTTAGAGTTCGGTCTATGTGGTGGAGCTCTATGTGGATCTCGCTTGGTGAAGGGGCCAATGCAGATTGTGGAAACCATCCAATCAGATGGAGAGATTATTTCAAAGATCTCAATGCAAGTGACTTAGGGTCTAAGGACTCGCCCGATTCATAGTGGGCTCGATCCATGCATAGAGAGATCGGTTACAGGCTAAGTCAAAAAGTGGAGATCCGTGGATAACTCGTCGAATGAGGAGAACATAATGACAAACCAACGTGAGCCTTCCACTTCACAGAATCGGAGAAGCATCACCAAGAAATGAAAATTTCTTGGTGAACCAAGGAAAACATTCACGTACCAACGTGCTACCCGAGTCAATGCCAAGAGATTTGCGAGTCACCGAGTTACTCTTCTAATTAACAGATGACAGGATGTTATGAATTTGAGTGAAATTATAGGGAATCACCGCAAAGTGTAGGAGGATTTAAGAGGTTCATTGTGGAATAGCTAATGACATTGAGCTAGGGAATAAACGTGGTTGGTTACTCAAATGCACGAGAAAATGGTTTGGAGCATTCAAGGTGATACTTGGTTTAGTTACAAGGATTCGTTGTGGAAGCTTTGGTGTTAAGGAAAAGTTCTGGAGCCTCAATGTAGCAAGTTCTAGGTGGGGGCCGAAGTACTTGTTGGTGAGGTTGAACTCAAGATGTCGAGTTCTATTTTTGTGTATGAATCTTGGTAGATATGGCTTGATAGTTGCAGAGGTGTTCAAGTACAAGGTAAGCCTGTGAGGATGATTCCATATTGTGGGTGAATTAGCATGAAGCTTAGTGGACAGCTTCGACGAGTCTTGGTCCCGACAAGCTCGAAGTCATATACGTAGTGAGCTTGTGCAAAGTTATAGGGGCTTAGCAATTGTGTCGGTGTTGATGTGTAGCCTCGGATCACATAAGGTCGGCCAAAAGTAGAGTCGAGCTACACGAAGGAGTTGCATAGAGCATAAGGTAGATACGATTGTAAGATCAACTCGGAGTGAGTTATGTTGGTTCATGCGGAAATACAAGGGAGCTCAATTGTGGAGAAAGCTCGGTAAAAAAATGAGCTCAAATGAAAAGAACGACACATTCCAGGAACCGGAGCTCGGAGGAGAGATCGGCGTTTGGTAATGGAGGAATCTCACATATAACTCATGCATGTGAACAACGAGCTCATTAAGGTCTAGAGATAAAAGGAATCAATGGCTCGTGGAGAGGGTTTTAGTAGAGATAGAGGTCGGTCATGGTGCTCAATTTGACACACGAGAACTCAAGAAATTAGTTAGCAGCTCGACCCGAGGAGTGAATTCATCATAGAGCTTGCTCAATGAGTCCAAATGTGATGAGGAACTCGAGACTATGGTGGAACAATAAAAGTTTGATGGAGCTCTAAATCATGCCGAGTTGGATCATCACAAGGATCAGCTTTGTTGCATATGGAGGAGAGCTTGGTCTTTGATCCGGCTTCGTGAATGCATGCATGGCACCAAATATGAGATCAATGCATCTATATCATTCAAGGAGCCAATATGTGGAGATAGCTCGACAAGCCAAAAATGATTTAGTGCACAAATTTGGCTCATGGAAGTCAACTCGGCATAAGGCCATAGGAGATTGAGTTTAGAAATGGGTTAAGGTTAGCGTACTTGTAAAGTGTTGGGAGCTCATGTTTTAGAAAAATCACTTGCAGGAGCTGGTATGACGCATGAAAAATGAGTAGACGAGATCATCTCAAAGGAAGAGGTGAGAGATTTTGGCATCGATAAAATGGAGGGAAGGTATAGATCTCGTGCAGAGGATAACTTATACCGGAAAGACCAGCTCAACGAGGTGACAAGCTCAAACATATTATGAGAAGGAAATGAAGCTTTTGGATATGTCAAGAAATTTTGGAGGTTATAAACTCAAGAAATTAAAAGTTTAGTGAGCTTTCTCATGTAGATTTCTCAAGGGCCTACTCGGTATGTGAAGAGAATGGAGCTTGAAAACTAGGAACTCAGTAGCGTTAGGAGCTCAAAGATTTGATATTGCAGAGGTCGCATGAATAAGTGACCGAGTAGAGAAAGCCATAGATTATCTAAACTAATACGAGCTCGCAAATGGTGAGGTTACACTTAGATATCATGGAAGGATGTTGATTTCCATCATCATGGAGGAGCTCTACAGATATATCTCAAGGTACCGAGCTCAATGGACTCTACGGTGTTGGGGAGCTTGCATATAAGACCGAGTTGGGTTCATTTAGGGGCTTGTTTGAATGAACGCAGCTCATAAATTGGGACGAGATGATGGGCTCATTAATCTCCATGAGAAGTTGAAACCGACAATCTCAAGCTTGGTGAGTACACGATTCTCGACTAAACCAACCCATATCAAGACTCAGTTAGTGCGGATAAGTCATGGATAAAACTCACTCAAGCCAATAGTGGGGTCGGTAGTGAGTTCGATTAAAACCGAGTTGGCTCGATATCAGAGGTAAACTCATGACTCGACGGGAGGATAAAGGTGAGCTCGCTTGTGATGAAGATCGGAGGATCTCATGACCAACTCCTGAGTTGGCTCAAAGCAAATACATCATGTGCCTTCAATTTAGGAAGGGAATTTATGACTTCTTTTTCTTCTCTCTCAACTTCTTCTATAAATGTAAGTTGGAAGCTCATTCCAATGGGTTCTAATAGGTCAAACAAGTTTGACAGCTTAGAATCTTAGGAAAGTGTGTGTTTTTCAAGAATCCTCTTTCTTCTGCAAGTTGTTCTTGTATGTTGAGGGAACTTTCAAGCCTCCTTTCAAGACTATAATGGAAACTATTGCCTCTTCCTAATGTAATGATGCATTGTGCATGTGTTGAAGTAATAAAAGTGTGTGTTTGTGACTAATCTTTGTCCTTTCATCCTTCTATACTTCTTTGTGCCTTTCTCATGCTTGCAGGTACACTATGCAAGTTTAAGTTTCTATTGTAGGTTCTTGGAGTTATGTGCTTATCAAGTGGTGGAGTATTGCATGTAGTTGAGTTGTGGTTCTTGTTCACCCTTCTCAATTTCATCCTTCTTCACTAAAAGACTGATAGCGTGTTTGTCTAATCAAGTTTAACAAAGGGAATGCAAGCTTCCTAGTCTGTCGTATCTTGTACGCTCTCTAAGTTTAAATAGGTGAAGTTGACTTGTGGTGCTCACATTCTCTTCGTGAATCAACCCTTCCTGAGTCTAGAAACACCCTTTATTTGGTACATCACCATCCCCTAGTATAGTTTCATTTATGCAAACCTCTCTCCCTAAACCCCATGAAAAGTTAGCATAGGACTAGATAACCATTTTATTACACTAGGATTAGTACAACACTTAGTTTAGGAAGAGGAATTCGGCCTTCTCTCCGAGGTTCACCTCAATCTCAAGTCCCACAACTTGATATTGATCCCATGTTTCCCAATCACATTGACGTCCTATTCACATTCTTTCCATTCGAGGGTGTAGTGATATGGCGACAACAATTTTTAGCACGCCCGATGGAACAAGAGTTGGTACTTATCTTCCCACTTGCACAAGTCAAGTGCCTGATGACTCTATATGTTTGGACTTCAAATATCAAGTGCATTACTTATGCAAATAATTTAGACAAGATATTCTTAAAAGAATTTAAATTATCATCATATCAGACTTTCCTTGTCTCCTTCAAGGAGAAAGAAAGAGGCATCTCAAATCACACATTACAACATCATTTCATTTCATTAAGTTGTGCTCTTAGTGAAATTTTAGCCTTAAGAGGTATACCCAAGCACAATTGGTGACTCCATTGGTCAAAGTGACCCACTCTCTATGTTGCAAACTTTTAGTTTTACCCATTTCCATCTAGTTTTCTTCGACATCTTTCCATTCATGAGGCGGTGCCATCATGACTTCATTTCCACAGTGGGATTCCCACTTGTAGTAGTAGCGGTTCTTTCCATCTTCAAGGTATTATAATCCACCTCCAGACCAATTTCATGACAAATATCAATTTGAGCATGCATGTCCACATGAGAAAGATGTAGATCAATTTGGTCATCCACCAAACTGGGGGCTACTGAAGAACAATGGCATGCAAATTTTGGAATCTATTCCACACCTGAAGAAGATCACTTGTAGAATAAGGTTTAAGATTTGGAGCATAACATGGTGCAAATAAGGATCAATGAACATAACAAAGGCATCCTAAATTTGCTTCAAAATTCCATACCCCTGGATGGATCCTATACCATGTGAGCTTAGTCCTCAACAAAATCTTCAATTCATAATCAATACGATGACTCAAGTTGAGAATGGATCAAGAAAAGGGACATTCATGAATATAATGTTAGTCAATCCTATCAATGGGAGGTCCCTGCATTACCACCTTACAACCCTCTTTCGGTTGTCTCCATCCATGCGCTTTTCAACTTGAAGCACATGATCCTAACCTTCTAGTCATTACCCCTATGGTGGAATTCTCCACTTTATCTTCTATTACTCCATTCTATCATGAATCTTACATGCCTCGTTCTTCTAAAGTTCCTTATTTCCTATGAAGGACACCAAGACAAGAAGATGAATCTCTTCTACTTCCTCAAATGGTGAATAAATCAGTTAAATCCCAATTCTTCCCTCATCTGTAGTCCCAAACCCATTTTGGGAGGAGCATCATCAAGAAATGAGTGAAAGGGAGGAGTATATGGTCAAGGAGACTAGTAAGGAAGAGCATGCAAATAATTTGAAGGAGTGGGCTACAAAACTTCACATCAAGCAAACTCCACTTCTAACCAAACCTTCTTCCGAAGTTGAATCTCAAGAACAAATGGAACAAACTAGTTTTGTACTAGAAACAAATCCAGAGCTGAATGAGGAAGACCAGCAATCTACCTATTCAAAATGTAGTATTCATATTGGCTCCATATCATCAGAGGAGTTTAGATCACCAAAAATGGAAAATTCAATAGTAGAAGAGCAAGATGTGTCACCGAAGACAAATGAATCTCAAGTGTACAAGGTAGTTTTAGTGAGTGCAATGATCCTAATTGCCATGCATGTCAAGAAATTGCATCACTTCTAGAGGGTTGTATCAACTTTCCAAGGTCATCATTAGATGTTACAATTAGCCACAAAAAGTTTCATGTGACCAAGGCAAATTTAGAGATCAAGAATGCGGATGAGACCATGCAGAGACTTTCAAATCCTTCCCTTTCTTCATTCTTACAAAAATTTATCTCCTAGATGAATTTGATCTTTCTAATTTCATGTTTGAGGATGAGGACAATCAAGACAAACAAAATTCCAATCTGAGAATACCATGGTGGATGAAGTTAAATCTTTGCCACAACCAGAGAATGGAAAAACAAGCTATTTGTTAGATGTGGAGGAATTGAATCTTCCATGCGGCTTGATGAATGAAGGCAAAGAGGAGCACATGGGAAATACTAAGTCAGATTCATAATTTGACGGAGATGATTTCATTGAGAATTTCTTGCTCTCAATTGGGGAATCTAACGTAGTTGATGAACCAATGATGAAGGAAGGTTTTATGTTGAATGAGGAGATTGATAGTGAAGGTCAATCAAAGGAGGAGGACTTTTTAGATGAGCAAACACATTTTAAACATTTACAGTGGTTCAACATTGGAAACTACAAACAATCCAAAGGAGTTGCATGTTGCATGGAAGAACTCCTTGTTGCCAAGGAGGAAAACAGGTATGAAGAGGGCATCACTTCAACACCATTTATCCAGGAATGTCTGCAGGACTTCATTATCAAAGTTGAATCTTGGGGTAGTGGGAAAATTCAAAGGATGCGACCATGTCCCATCAGGTACCTGGCTTCATTAAAGCTAGAAGAGAAGCTGAACTAGTCACATTCATTCCATAAATGTGAGGATGAGTTTCAAAATTCCAAGGATCAGTTGTAATGCCTCTATAAGACAAATGCACAAGAAACTAAAAGAGGAACTCTTTCTCTTTCCAGTTGATGCCTTGGTAGACCAAGTGGAGAATTGGGCTTGTTTTAGTTTTTCACTCTCATTCTCAGCCATGTCCATTGTCAAATCATTTGCATGGCAATCCATTGTGAGGAAAGGGAGCTATTTTTCACAACCAGTTGCAGGGTTTGTTTAACTCACATGTTCCTCTAGTTAGTATAGAGTAGGCATAGGTTTGTTTTCAGTAGAATAAGTGCATTGCACACCCTGCATGTTTCAATTTGGGCATGTATGGTTTTCATTGTTTTGGTGTGTGTTGTGTTTTGTTTTTTGTTCTTGCACATTGTAGCATCATTGGAAGGTGTCAAGGAGAAGGAAGGTTCAAATTTTCCATAAGAGTTTCATAATCTACCTTCATTCAAAATTTTGTAGTATGCCATAGATGCCAAGTATTCATTAGATTCAGTATACTTCATGCTTAGCATTCCAGGGGGTTCAAGATCAATAGTACCAAAAAGACTTTGGGATGTATCATAGAAGATCAAATCATTTTCAAGATTCCAACATTGACTCCATGCCCAATGGATTACTTAAGGCTACTGGAATCATGCTTAGCAGATAAATCATCCCCGAGAGGTCACCAAAAATGTTATCCAATTTTGCACACAAGACAAAATTGGACAACGGGTACTATTACGATCAAATTACGACATTGGTCCTAAGGACCCACTCCGAATCACCTATCCCAACTCGGAGCTCAACTTGTCATCTCGATGCGTAGCTCAACTCAAGTAACCAACTCGAGTGCAGAGCTCAATGGGGAGCTCGGTCTACATGGTAATCTTGGAACATATCTCAAGAGAAATCAAGGTCTTAGCTCGGTTTAGAGTTTGGTCTATGTGGTGGAGCTCTATGTGGATCTCGCTTGGTAAAGGGGCCAATGCAGATGGTCGAAACCATCCACTCAGATGGAGAGATTATTTCAAAGAAATTGCAAGTGACTCAGAGGTCCAAGGACTCAACGATTCATAGTGGGCTCAGTCCATGCATAGAGAAATTGGTTACGGTGGCTAAGCCAAAAAGTAGAGATCCATGGATAACTCACCGAGTGGGGAGAACATAATGACAAACCAATGCGAGGCTTCCAATTCAAAGTAATCGTGAGAAGCATCACCAAGCAAGGATAATTGTTTGGAAAACCAAGGGTAAAACTTCATGAACCAACGTGCTACCCAAGTCAATGCTCGAGAGATTCACGAGTCACTAAGTTACTCTCCGAATTAACAGGATTGTTATGAATTTGAGTGAAATTATGGGGAATCACCGCAAAAGAAGGAGGATTTCAGAGGTTCATCGTGGAAATAGCTCATGACATTGGGGTACGGAATAAATGTGGTTGGTTACTCAAGTGCATGAGAAAATGGTGTGGACCATTCAAGGTGATACCACTTTTAGTTGCAAGGATCCGGTGTGGAAGCTTTGGCGTTAAGGAAAAGTGTGGAGCCTCAATGTAGTAATATGCTATTGGGGGCAAAAGTACTCAAAAGTGAGGTTGTACTCATGATTTCAAGTTCCATCATTTACATATGAAACTCAAAGGATATGGCTCGATGGTTGCGCAGAGGTGTTTGAGTATAAGTTAAGCTCGTGACGATGATTCCACATTGTAGGAAAATTAGCATGAAGCTCATTGATGGGTCTCATTTGTGACGAGCTCAAAGGCATGAGCTCGTATAAAGTTGTAGGGGCTTGGAAATTATGTCGGTGCTTGATGTGTAGCTCACCGTAGACTTAGGAGGTCAACTAGAAGTGGAATCAAGCTACACGAAGGAGTTACAAAGAGCACAAGGTAGATACAATTGGAAATGAATCAACTTAAAGCGAGTTATGTTGGTTCATGTGGAAATACAAGGGAGCTCAATATCACGAGGGAAGCTCGATGAAAATGAGCTCATGAAGAATGACACATTCAAGGAATGGGAGCTTGAAGGAGAGCTCAGCATTTGGTAATGGAGGAAGCTCACATATGACTCGTGCATGCGAACAATGAGCTCATGAAGGTCGAGAACCACGGACGAGGAAGGAATCAATGGCTTGTGTAGAGGGGTTCGATGGAGACAAAGGTCAGCCATGGTGCTCATTTCGACACACCGTAACTCGAAAACTAGTTAGCAGATGAGATCAAGGAGTGAATTCATCACAGGAGCTCATCTCAACGAGTCACAATGTGATGAGGAACTCAGACTATGGTGGCTCAGTTAGATTTTGATGGATCTCAAAATCATGTTGATTCAAATCGTCACGAGGATCAGCTTGGAGCTGTATGATGGAGAGATTGGTCTTTTATCTGGCTTCGTGAATGCATGCATGGTGCCAAAGATGAGCTCAATGCATTTGTATCATTCAAGGAACCAATATGCGGAGATAGCTTGACAAGACAAAATGATTCAAAGGTGATGAGCTCGTGTGGAAGTCAACTCGGCATAAGGTCATAGGAGATTGAGTTTGGAAATGGGTTAAGGTCAATAGATACTTGTAAAGCGTTGGGAGCTCATGTTTTAGAAAAATTCACTTACATGAGATGGCATGACGCATGACAAATGAGAAGATGAGCTCGGATCGAAGGAAGAGGCGAGACATTTTGGCATCAATAAAATGGAGGGAAGGAATAGATCTCGATGCAAGGGGAGAACTCATATTAGAAAGACCAACTCGATGGGGTGACAAGCTCTGACATATTATGTGAAGGAAATGAAGCTCAACTCAGATATGTTAGGTGAGTTTGGAGGTTACAAACTCAAGAAAGTAAAATTTTAGCGAGCTTGGTCATGAAGATTTATGAGGGGCTTGCTTGATATTTGAAGAGAATGGAGCTCGGCAAACAGGGAACTATAACGTTAAGAGCTCGGCATTCAATGTTATAGAGGTCATATGAATAAGTGACCGAGTAGAAAAGCCTTAGAGTATCTCGACTAATACGAGCTCACAGATGGTGAGGTTACACTTAGAGCTTGTGGAAGGACATTGATTTCCATCGTTATGTGAGAGCTCGGTAGATATAGCTCGAGGTACCAAGCTCGATGGAATCTATGGTGTTGGCGAGCTTGCATACAAGACCGAGTTGAGTTCATTTAGGGGCTTGTTTGAATGAACACAAGCTCATAAATTGGGACGAGATGATGGGCTCATTAATCGCCATGCGAGTTGAAAACCGGTTCAGTCAATCTCAAGCTTGGTGAGTGTAGGGGTCTCGACTAAACCAACCCATATCAAGACTCGGCTAGTGTGGACAAGTCATGGATCAAACTCTCTCAAGCCAACAACGGGGTCGGTGAGTTTAGTTAAAACTGAGTTGGCTCAGTACATTGTAAGAAAACTCATGACTCGATGAGAGGATGAAGGGGAGCTCACTTGTGATGAAGACTAGAGGAGCTCGTGACCAACTCGGTGAGTTGGCTCGGCGAGCCAACCACCGAGTTGGTTCTTTTTTGACCCATTTACATGGACTCCCCCTTCACTACAAATCAATCCTAAAGGGGTCCCACCATTAATTTTAATTAATTTAATATTTTTATTTAAATATTTTAATAATAATATTTATTATTATTATTTAAATATTTTATTTAAATATTATTTTAATTAATTAAGGAGAACTAGGTCAACAGCAATTAATGACACATGATGGAACCTTCTCAAGTGGTTCAACCAACTATAATAAATACATCATGTGCCTTCAATTTAGGAAGGGAATTTATGACTCCTTCTCTCCTCTCTCTCAACTTCTTCTATAAATGTAAGTTGGAAGCTCATTCCAAGGGGTTCCAATAGGTCAAATAAGTTGGATAATTAGACATCTTAGGCAAGTGTGTGTTTTTCAAGAATCCTCTTTCTTCTGCAAGTTGTTCTTGTATGTTGAGGGAACTTTCAAGCCTCCTTTCAAGACTATAATGGAAACTATTGCCTCTTCCTAATGTAATGATGCATTGTGCATGTGTTGAAGTAATAAAAGTGTGTGTTTGTGACTAATCTTGGTCCTTTCATCCTTCTATGCTTCTTTGTGCCTTTCTCATGCTTGTAGGTACACTATGCAAGTTTAAGTTTTTATTGCAGATTCTTGGAGTTTTGTGCTTATCAAGTGGTGGATTATTGCATGCAGTTGAGTTGTGGTTCTTGTTCACCCTTCTCAATTTCATCCTTCTTCACTGGAAGACTGATAGCTTGTTTTTCTAATCAAGTTTAACAAAGGGAATGCATGCTTCATGGTCTGTTGTATTTTGTACCCTCTCTAAGTTGTAATAGGTGAAGTTGACTTGTGGTGCTCACATCCTCTTTGAATCAACCCTTCTTGATTCTGAAACACCCTTTATTTGGTACATCACCATCCCCTAGTATAGTTTCATTTATGCAAATCTCTCTCCCTAAACCCCATGAAAAGTTAGCATAGGACTAGATAATCATTTTATTACACTACGATTAGTACAACACTTAGTTTAGGAAGAGGAATTCAGCCTTCTCCGGAGGTTCACCTCGAGCCTAAGTCCCACAACTTGAGAGGTGATCCCATTTTTCCCAATCACACCAAACATATTGTTCAAATTATGGCCATTCGAGGGTGCGGTGATCTAACGACAACAATACATCGATATTGTTAAATTATTGATTTCCGTAGAATTTTTCCAACCTCGGTATCATGTTTAATCCATGGACACCTCCTCTACTCAAACTTAAGATGTACACTACACCCACCTTATCTTTTATCTCATGGTAGGGGAAAGAGGATAGTGTTCCCTGGAATGAGCAGGGGACACACAATTATACCACTTTAGATTTCCCAAAAATTTCATTTGTTAACATGCATAGTGTTAGAGGCACTTGCTTCAAATTATATTGATATGGATGAGGAGTATCTTGGCTTTAACAACCTTTACAACATGACACTAAAGCAGGAAACAACAATTCAATCATGATGATCTTATTCAGTCTACACAAAAGGAGAAGTTAGTGCCACAACAACAAGCCACTTCAGATCCTCCTTCACCAATTGGGAGGAAAATTTGGATGATGATGGAAAAAAATTTGGTTGACATTCTTATGGCTGATAATTTTATAACCCTTGTGATGGAAAATATTGTGCCTGATATTAAGGAATTGAGGATATGGGAGATCGAGTGAAATCTCTAATCAAAGAAATTAATGAACGATATCATAATTTTTCACATAGGGAACAACTTTTTTCATTGATAAAAATGAACCGGTTAAGATTGATGTTTTACTTGCTCAAGCACAATCTAGTAATATTGTCACCAAAAATAATTATAATAATGATAATGTTTTAAATATAATGCTTAACAGATTGGAAAATTTGAACGTCGAGGCACAATCATATTACAATAAGTGGAATAGAGATAAAAAAATTATTATTACAAATGCAGAAAGACTTGGCCTTGGTAAGTACTTAATATTTTGAAGATTATATTTTATGTTGTTATAGTTTATCTACTTTCTAACTATGGGATTTTTACGTGCAGTCCAAATACCAGACATTGAATACTGAAGTGCAGGTGTTAGATGAGCACCTTAAAAAAACAAGAGAAAGTGTACGAGGAGCAATAGTCTTCAAAGAGAAACTTGTTTTGTTAAACAAGCAGAACAATACATTGCGAAGGATTATAAAGGAGCATGGATTGGATCCTGATATTTTGTTGAAGAAAAAATTGATGAGGATCCTACTCTCCTTTCAAGGAGATGCAACTAGCGAGGATAGGAAAAATATTGAAAATATTAATGCCGCTACAAATGAATTAGTCCAGTCTGGTGTTATTAAAGATAGTACAAATGTTGATGTTGTAGAAGTTTCTCCAGGATAGGGATCCAAATGAAGATAAACTATTGATGTCAATCATTGTATTTGTTAGATGAAAACATTATCTTATTTTAAAACATGTACAGTTGATGAATACATGGATTTACAATTTAGTTTCAAACTTGGATGGACTCAATATTGAAAACTTGGATGTACATTGTACTCTTGAATCTTGATGTATAGATAGATTATACTTATAGTGTATTTTCAAATCAACTGAATTAAATACAAAAAACATTATCTCTAGACTCCTATGTATTTTATTAATCCCAAAATATTGATGGATATATGGATTATAATATATTTTTGAACATGTGTGGATTCGATATTGAGAAATTGTGATTGAACATACTTTCCTAAGTAATGTAATTAAATTTTTGTACATCATCCAGTTTGCACAACTAGTTACTATCTATTATTTCATGCAATATATAAAAACATAGAAGTGATTTAAAATTTCCAAACATTATATAAAAAATATATGTAAAGGAAAAATAACTAAATGACGAGTCACAATATATATTTCAGAAAAGGAAAACGCTCAAGTGTCTAGTAATTGAAACAACCCTATCCTTAATGGTCCTTCATCACTTATTTTATCTTTTATAGTTGTATGTCCACTAAAGTCCAAGTCAATTTTAACATAATTTGAGTCTCCATTGGTTGTTATCTAATTGAAAACTCTCTACTTTGCAAGGGATGTCCAAGTAGCTAATGCTCTTTCATATGGAAATGTGTCCACTCCATATCTTGAAACATACAGTCTCAAACAAGTTTCCATATTTTTGTCCAATATGTTGTGAAGTTTTGATTTTAAAAATGTTAATGCACTAAAAACCTTTCATCTTCAATCGAATTTTAATCATTGTTTGTATGAGTTCATATAGTTTTAAGTATTCACTTATATTTTCCTTAGAATGCTACTATGATAGAACTTTCTCCACATACGTGTAATAGCTCCATTTTCTGTTGGTTCAATAAGATTCTTATATTGATCACTCATTGTCAATGTAAAATGTGTAGACTATGATATGAGCAATTTTATATTCAATATACTATTAAATTCTCCTCCATTAACATCTGAAGATTTGAAAACCGATCTATTAGTCTAGACATGTATTTTGTAAAGAGTTGAGTTGTTTGTTCTTCACCAATCATTGGATTCCAGAAATTGGGATTTACAACTCCCATGGCCTCAAGCAGATCACTATTCTTAAATCGTTCTTTGATCTCAGAAGATAATGTTTCAGATATCTTCATCAATGTTTTTCGTGTATCAAGCAGACAACATCAAATAGAAGGATTTTCACTAGTACTTCCTCAATATCAAAACCTAAGACATAAGGATATCTTTAGAAAGTGTGCATTGGTATATTTTTCCCATTGACTGAGATACAAAGATGACCATTGATATTGAAATTCAAATAGATGTTGGGATCTTTTGTATCTATTAAGACCTTCCAACTACTGAATATTGGCTTCTAAAACTAGTCTTGGCTAGAATATAAGTTATCCAAAATCATACATACATGTTTCCTTAATTTGATAAAATCAACAATGTATATAGATATTTCCTAATCTTGTTTCACCAAGTTGTTTATTTCCTTCAACATTGGAAAAATACTGCATAATGTTAATAATGTCTCAAAATCAGTCAATCAATATAGCATATCTTTCACCTTGTCAAATTCTCTATGATTCTTGAACATATACCCTGTTAATGACTTGTATTCCTCAAAAATTCTGCAAGCAAGATCATACAATGATATCCATCTTGTGTCAACATCTTTCAATAATTTTGTACCTTTTTTAATTCCAACAAAAATTTCTAAAACTCCAAAAATATTTTAGGATTGCTTGACATGCATGAATGTAAATCGTGAATAAGTTCTTCCACTTTAGTGAAAATTTCAAAATTACTTACAATCGTGTAAGTGAGATTCATTCTATGATCCATGTAATGAATAGGTATCATGTACGGGGCAAAAAAAATTTGAAGGTGAATACAAATCCCAGTTTTATGACCTTTCAAGATAGATTTCCCATCAGCTCCAACATAAACCAACATTGTATAGATTGAATGATCGTCCATACCAGCTTATTTATTTCAAATTTTTAATAACTAGTTTGCAGAGGTTCTCAAAATTACAATTCTCCATCATTTTGTTCATAGCTAGTAGATGAGGTTCCCTCAAATGGTTATTGAAATTGAAATTGTAGACATGCATGAAAACCCATGATGTACTATTGTGACCTCATCAATCAACAATGAGATAAAATTCACATTTTTTACCTTCTCTCTCAAATAAGTGATTTCAATTTTTACCATACACTTTTCCATTTCCCAAGCACTGGTATCTAACCAATGTGATGTTGGAATGTTTGGAAACCCATTACATTGAAATAATATCTTATAATCAATGAGATCTGAAATAGGTCTTCCCTTTTTTAAATGTGAAATATTATCCGAAATTGTATATGTTTTGACTGAAGACTTGCATCATAGCTTTTACAAATTTAGCCTTTATTGTTCCACCTTTCTTAACAAGGTCTTGAAGATGTTTATGATGATTTTCATATTCTACTGCATATCTCATATGTAAACAATCTTCCTCGGTTTTCCATCTAGATGTTTTTATTACTATTCCATATTCTTTATTTTTTGACTCATATACTTTCCCACAATGCTTCTCTATTGTGTCCAACTTCAATTGCATTTTGTGGTATTTTCCTAGTTTCCAACTACATATAATACATCTACATTCGGTAGGAGTATCAATAGTGTTTTCTAGTTCAACAGGTTTAATAAATGGATATTTGGTTGACCATTCAAATTTATAATTCCTTCCTAAATTCCACTTCCCACTCTTACATTTTTGATGTCTGTTTCGGAATCTTTATCTGAAGTTTGAGTTTGATGGAAATTGGGATTATCACTACTATATAAGTGAATTGAATTACTATGCTGATTATGAATTTCATTTGGCGTAAATTCATTGGTAGGTTTTTCTACATTTGAAAGAAATTGAGTTGCTTATTGCATCCTTCAGGAAATCAACATATAAAGTAACATCAACATAATAAGATTTGAAATTTCTGTTGCACAGCATGTATGTAATCAGTAATGACTAAAATATTTTGAAATTTCCATGTTGTGTTTTATTTTTCCTTGAGATCTTTTCTCATTTGCACCAGGGGCCATCATATGGGTGATTTTGAAGTCTTCACATGTGACAAAAATATAAAAGTTTAAAATAAAAAATAAATTCAAGACATTATGAAAATAAACCTCATGCTACATGATAACATGGTAACATGGCTTAGGCTACCGAACAGGTTATGTGAACATGTTATCGGGCCACCATTTGGTTGTATACATTCACACCACCGAACGGTGACCTAGATTCGTAATACCATCCGGTAACATAAATTTTGCTACCGTATGATGTTGTACAAGCATTTTATCGGGTGAAATCATGTATTTAGGTTGTCGTCTGGTAACAGCTTTTGCATAATTCCTCGATGCAGTTTAAAATTTATCACTTACCTTTTTCACTTAAACCTTTGGCTTTCTAGCTTATACTTTTGGCTTTTTCACAAGCTTATTCGCTTTTACCTTTGACTTCAACTCCAGATCTCAAAATTAATAAATTTTGGAATTATATTGTATTACTACATTATGGAAAATTAATCATATATATAATAGTATATTATAACATAATGGCAAATATACCAACATTGGTCACCTTAGTGGAAATAATAAGGTGAAATTAGGGTCAAATTTATTTATGACCCATAAAATTTTGGCAAACCTGCTACCATATGGTAGTGAAAAAATCACCAATTTCAAACTTCAAAATCCTAATATTCATACATGTACAAATATTCACCCCTAAAATTAACCTTGCATTAAATGAAATATGACTTTATGATGTGTTTTTGGGTTTTATGGACCTTAACTACATCATTATCTAAAATATTTATTTATATGGGTGAAGAGAAAATCACCCAAAGGTACATGGTTGTGTGCAAGAATGTTGCAAATGAGGATGGAGGTTGTCATGAAGGAGGATATGGTCATTATAGACCATTAATTCACATGATATTGCATGAATCCATAAGATGAGGTGATAGAGAAAATAAAATAGAAGGGATAGAATATTGTGTAGCTAAAGAACGAAGGATGTGCGTAAAAACTCCAACCAAAAGGACTAGAGTGAACAAAATATTAAACACAAAAGAGGAGACCCTAGTGGAAATGTGAGAGAGCATAAAGGAGTGTGCAAGCAGAGAAGACTCCAAGCCAAGGATTTGAGGAGTGTGAAGATAAAGGCGCACACAACAATGTGAGAGAGTAGAAGCCAACTAAGAGAGGATATGACATTTTAGGCCATTAGATCCAAGCCGAGAGAATAACCACTCTAGGATAGGTCCCCGGGAAAATAACAAAGTCTGTAAAATCTCTAGAAGAGATTTCTAAGCTTCATGGAGAGCGTCTACATGTAGATAGGTCATAAAGGTCATTGAGTGAATTAGAAGAAACCATTGAGTTTCATTCCATTGTGTTAACTCTACAAAAATTTTCAAGTGGTCACCACCTTTCATGTCATCATTAGTCAATTCATTCAACTAAAGAGACACTTTAGACAAACTTGAGACCCTAATCATAGTTGTTATTAAATGATGTGAATTTTGACTTAATTTGGCCCCTAATTATATCACACATTACATAGTTAGTTGATTGGTTAAATAAGAGAGGAAATATAGATTAAATTGACCTATGTAAAACTTATTAGAACTATATAATTTGATTTTTTACTTCATCTAGGGCTAATTAAAACTATAAGCATGAATCAATCACCAATTTCGATTGAAATTGAATATGTAATTTGTGATGTAGGAGTGTCACAAGGAATTGAATTTCTTACATAATTTTTATGAAATTAGGTAAGTATGGGCACACACAAGGATGGTGAGAAGGATAATGGAGAAAGGAAAGTGCAACACAGAAGTTGGGTGATGGTGATGGTTACGTGGGGCTCTCATGAATGTTTTGTGCAACCATTTAATTGCATAATGTGCATTGATTACACAAGTGTAAGAGCACAATGTGTGCATGAAGTGAGTCAATTATACCATTTGAGGTGCTAGAGTGAAAAGAGTAGAGAGATAAGTTGAGTCGCACTAAACAAGTGAAACTTTTCAAGGGTCATGAAGAAACGCCATTGTAATAGCTTTAGGATTTTGTAACAATCCCATTAGTGAGAGTAGTCATCAAGGATTTTTAAATTAATGAAAAGATGTACATGTGTTTTGATTTTTATGTATTACAAAGAATTTCATGAGTCCATATATTTTTTCGATTGTCATTACCTTTAGGAGTTGTGAGGTTTGTAAATTATAATTTTGACACATCTAACACTCCTACAAATTTCATAAACAATCCAAAAGGCCCCAAAACATAAACAATGACTATATTATTTCTCAAAATAGACATCTATTATAGAATTTAAACCTCGAAAAGCTTTAGGTTGAATGCTGAAATCTTGAAAAATACATATGTGTATCGACCAAATTAGATTATAAAAAAATCTCCTAAACTGTGACTCATGGATTTGTGAGACTAGTTCGATAAAGTGTAGAGTGACCTAATTTCTTATATTTACTAAAATAAATTTAAAGTATAAGTTTCTTATTTATTATTTCTTATGCTTTAGTAACCTACAAGTTTTTGGATGAAAATGCATAAACTTATCTTTCACCATGATAAATGCTACAAAAATGATTGAAGTCTTTGTTAAATATATGCCTCAACGTAAAGAAAACTATCATCTTTCTAAATATATCATTTTTATTATTTTAAGGTTTCCATTTATATTTATTTCAAACTCTCTTTTCTACCTTTGTTTTTAGTGATTGTAAATGCCTATCTTTTCTCATGTATCTTTTGTTTCACTTTTCCAAATTGAATAAAAATTATACAAAGACCAAACTAGGACTAATTGTATACATATTCAAAAAATGATTTTGATGTTTTTGAGGTAGTTGGGGGGTTGGGTGCGGTTGGCTATCCGTTATTTTTAAATTTTAAAATAATTTGTACTTGGAAAATCATAAAAAAATACTCACTAAATTTTAAAAAAAAAAATCTATCCCAAACTAGATGCTCTTATCTATCTTTCTACCAAAGGGTTTTCAAAAATACTAAATAGTGCTCAAAAAATGGGGGAGAGGGTTGGGGACTGAATTTCGAATGTTTTTTACAAAAATAGGAGCACCTATTGACATTTTATCTCTTTAACCCACTTACACTTAACCATTTTTTTTTAAATAGTAGTTTAGAAACTATACTCGAAATGCTACAATCCATGTTTTTATAACATCTTCAAATTTTGAGTGTGACTATCTCAAATAACTTGTACAAGTTGAAGTTTCTTATTTTTCAAAAAAAAAAAATCACTTAAGACCCCCTTTTGGTGCCCCATTTCCATGCACTTACCCTATCCATAAGGAATATGTTGTGGACATATCCGTGATGCCCATATTTAAGGTCACATCTAGGAAGTGACAGAAGACCACATAATTCCAAATCATCATGATGAGAGATGGAAAAGGCTAAGATGGAGGAATGATCTAAAGATATGACTAAGAGCATTGGTAGACATGCTAACAATAGAATGGTTGCAAGTGCGATGCATGAAGCGGTTCCACTTCCGGTTTACCACCAAGGGAGGGGAGACATTAAAGTTGTGACAGGATGAGATGATAGCTTGCAAAGGATTAGATGTGATAGACGAGTGAGAAATAAAAACTATGCACTTAAGGAAGTGAAAATATGTGTCCCTAACGAGACAAAGAGATGGTCCCCAAGAGAGAGAAAATATGACCACAATGGTGGATTTTGATGAAAATAAATGGTGCCCCAAGAGAGGCACAAATATGGCCACAAAGGTGGACTTGAATGAAAAATATGGAGATAAATGGTCCCTCAAAGGAGGAACAAACATGGCCACAATGGTGGACTTAGGATGAAACATATGGTGCCCCAAAAGAGGCACAAATATGGCCACAATGGTGGACTTTGATGAATATGGTGCCCTAAGAGAGGCACAAATATGGCCACAAAGGTGGACTTTGATGAAGATGGTGCCCCAAGAGAGGCACGAATATGGCCACAAAGGTGGAATTTGATGAGATGAAATGGTCCCTCAACGGAAGGAAAAATAGGGCCACAACAGTGGAATTTGATGAAAGGGATGGAAATATGGTGCCCCAAAAGAGGTACAAATATGACCACAATGGTGGACTTAAAATGAGATGAAGATTTGGACAAGATTAATTTGGATTTAAGATTGGATGAGATCAAATAAAGCGATGTTGAAAGGGAAGTCCCCCAACATCAAGGGAGTTGTATGGGTGGATAAGAATATGCATTGATAGGATGTGTGGATGAGAGGATCAAAACGAAGGGAGGGTACTTCCCTAATGCGGAAGAGACTATGTCTCATTTGGGTGATTTAGATGTGGATGAGCACATGTAAGCCATAGGGGATTGGATGGGATTGTTGATTATAATTTTAGATTTGGATTGGATAGATGGTCGGGATTATAGGGATGATTAGCAAGGCCCATAGTATCGATGAATAAGGGAAGAATTTCCTTAGGGGGAATTCCATGTGCAGGAGAGATGCGAAAGGATGGTGTGGATGAAGGAATCTTGGGAAACCCAATGGATGAGATATGGATTGGATTGGTTGTAAATGGAGAAGGATGTTCCCCCTGAATGAGGAAATCATATTTCTTAATAAGGTTATGGATGATTATCTGAAAGGCCTTACAATGCTCAATGTCGTGGCCTAGAGTACGATGATAAGTGCAAATGCAATTGGGATTGAACCACGATGGTTTCTTACTATGTGGATTAAAGGATCTGATAGGAGGAAGTGTGATGGTAGATATTTGATTCAAATGTCAAAGGATATCCACGTAGGACCTAATCGAAGTGTCATGGGGAAGGTAACTCTTGTGGGTTTTGATAGGATAGTTTGGCTTGGATTTAGGGGAAGTAGTGGATGTAGATTGGATGGGTACATTAGGCATCTTGAAAGACAAATCAATTTTGAGAGGAGGGTTGGATGGTTTGGATTTGAGTTTATCGTTGGGAGATGTCTTAGATGGGGGACTAACCCTAAAATAGATGTTATAATATTGGATTGTTGAGAAGAGGGAAGACCTAACTTCTTACAAGGATGCGCAGGAGACTTTTGGGGATGTTTACCACAAGTCTTAGATTTTGATCAAGAAGATTCACCCTTGGCAGGGATGACAATAATCTCAACTGTAAGTGTAGGTTTTGGATTGGTTGTTGTAGAAACCACTGATTTTATAGAGGGAGAATTAATCCCCCTTGTGTTTTATCTTAGGTGGAGGCACTGCTCCACGAATGTATCAAAAGGCATTGTTGATGTGTTTGCAAATGGAGGAGGTATGGTTGGTGTAGTAGCGGTCATAGATGTGGATACAGTTGATGTTGAAGGGTTAAGTATAGGAGATTGGGATGAAATAGGTGGTGTGGCCACAGGAAAAGATGTAGGTAGATGTGATAAAAATGCCAAGGTAGATGTAAGTGGGATTTTCAATGTGGTAGATGTGGATGTAATTGGAATAGAAAGGGATGTAAGCGAGGTAGTGATGGATGTGTTTGCAGATGTGGGTGTAGTCAAAGTCGATGTGGTTATGGTAAAAGTAGGGATCGATGTAGATGTGGAATAGGTGGTAGAGGTTAATGGGATAGGTGTGATGATCATGGACATGGTTGATATAGATGTAGGGAAGGTATTAATGGAGTCATAGGCACAATGTTTGCGATAGGGGCAGATGACGAGGTAGATGAGATAGGTAAGGATGAAGGTGTTTGATGTATCATATTGATTAAATAAGGATTGAATGTATAAGATGTAAAAGGTAAATATGGATTGTTCGATGGTGGATTTGGGAAGGGTTGTCCAAAGATACCCAAAGGTGGAGATTGAATTGGTTGTGGGATTGTGTAATGTTGGGAAGTAGGAACATAGTAGGATGGTTGAATCTGTTGAGACATATATGGAGTAAAAACGTCAAAAGATGGCAATTGTTGGATAGGCATGGGAGACGTAGCATGGATTTCATTGATATAAGATGATGAAGGCGAAGTAAAATTCACTGGTTGACATGATCAAGGGATGACTCTACAGTGAAATTAGTCATAGAGGGAGCTAGAATGAGACAAGCATGAGATATCAATCCTTCTTAGTATTTTGCATGGTTCAATATTCTTCCAAGCCGCTTTATCAGTATACTCCCATTGGGAACATTTCAATTTGCAAATGTGCCAAAATGTAAATATCCAACTTAGAATTCTTTTAATCTTTGCACCTCAAGGTGAGGTATGTTTCTCTAGATTCTCTTTCACTTGTTGATGCACCTCTTGTATATACTCTACATATTGCACAACTTTAGCATTTTTCCCATTCGAATCCTTGATGCCCCGCGACTCTATGACACTACTTTACTGGGTGCAACCATACACTATTTGAAATAGGATTTACACTCCACTTCTTTTAATTCAATTGTAGGAAACACAAATTGTATTTAGATCAAGTCCTATTGTTTAAGTTTGGCTTCCTATAAACATGTTAGATAAATTACTATAACCCTTATTCACAACTTCTATTTTACCATCAATTTTAATAGATAATACACTCGAAATAAAACTCATCTTACTATTCAATTTCTTCCACAAAACCTACTATACCTACTATATTTAAAAGTAGCAATCCATACACTTTAATTATTTCATTGAAAAATATATTTTTACCCAATATAACATCACTAATCTTCTCGAGTCAATAAAGTATGCACAACACCCCCAAGTAAGGATGGTGGTTTTATAAAACTAACTATCAACACCTGCAATCCATCCATAAGTTTGGAGCCACTCGTTTGTTCTTGTTAAAGAGGGAAGTACAATGTATGTACTTGATTCGAGGCATGTTTGTAGGCACAAAAATATAAAATCCCAAACCCCATGTTTCTAGGCACAAATATATAAGATCCCAAACCCTATTTTTGCACTTAATGACCCTAGCGTGAGAAATAAAAACTCCTTTATTCTATTATATATTGTTGGCAAATACATTGGGAGTAAAGCAAAACCATTGGAGAAAGTCGAACCTCACATTTTACAAGAATGGCTCTCAAATATCAACATGTATTTGACCTTCCAAATAAGGTCTGTAAACATGGACCTTTCACATATCTTAACGTAGACATTATTTTGGTGTTCGCTGTTCATTGTAATCAACAAAACAATGAAAACAACACTTTAAATTAAAAACTTTAATGATCGTCCAAGTCTTGCCGGCCAACAAGTGGTTAATCGTGTGTTATTTATATAAGAATAGAAGATTTTAATAATGTTTATAAGATCAGTAATTTATGTGACTAAGAATAATGTTTGTTTAATTGGATTTGTGAATTTTTATTTCTAAAATTTGTTTTCTTATTTAGTTTTGTTTCTTCACTTAGTTTAAGGTGGTTAGGTTATTTATTTTCAATTTTATGTTATATGTGATTCATTTGATGCTTGACTCTGCTGGATCATTTATTATGTATTTTGATTTAAAAATTTGTTGTCTTGTCTCCTCAAACAAAATAGTTAGGTTGTTTATTTTTAAATTTCTAAGTTAATTGTTTTTGTTATACTTGATTTGGATATTACATTTGTTATGTAGGCAGCGTACTCCATGATATAATGTCATTCTATTTCCACAACTCCCTTCCTACAAAATAGACACCTCTCTTTTCTAACTCATTTTTAGACAGTATTTATATATCAATTTTACATATAAAAATAATGTGATCTATGGGCCATCAACATTTTTGCCATTCTGTTTGACATCTGGACGATTGTTCCATGTCCCATATAAATTTATATTGTTTAATATAATATTCAGCAGTCGAATACAAAAGCATCTTGAACTACCAAATACAACAAGGTCCCATCTGGTCTGCATTTCTCACCCTGGATCATATTCCTTAGACCCAAAAAAATGCCTGCTAAGATTCATCCAAGGATTCCACACCACTCGGAAAATGTCCTGATTGAGGATCAGTTCTGTATGGAGCGGGTGACGGCATTAACTGTGTGGAAAAAATCCCTGCTCTTTAACTGCAATGGTTTCACTGTGTTTCATCCAAGCGGGAACCTGGCATTCAGAGTTGAAAACTACCGTTCCGACCTCAACAAGGAGCTTGTTCTCATGGATGCAGCGGGAAATTCTCTCCTCACAGTGACAAGAAAGGTATGTAACAACAATCTCTACTGTGCCAAAATTTCATCCTGCAAGAAACCCAATCAATGCATTCATTAACAGACTTTTCTGTTTGATACGACAGAGACTTAGCCTGCAGAATGAATGGCAAGCGTTCTTGGGAGATAAATCAAATGGTCAGAAGCCATTATTTATTGTAAGAAGGTGTTCTCTGCTTCCCACAAAGGTTTTAGCAGAAATTTTCGTGGGTTCAGTGAAACAGAAGAGGCATCCCGATTATCGGATTGAAGGATGTTATGCCAAGAGATCCTGTACTGTATACAACAGCTCTGGGGACATTGTTTTTGAGGTTGGTTTTTGATCTCATGATTTTTTTCTATCTATTTATTGTTTATTGATTGTTAAATGCAAAGCTGTAGACATTTATTGAAAAAAACAATTGATGGAAAATTGATTGTTAAATGTATTGCTGTTTTTTAAATTTGCAGGTGAAAAGAAAAGAGGTGAACTCAGAGATAACACTGGGAGGAGAAGTATTCAGTGTAATCGTGCAGCCTGGCTATGATCAAGCATTTGTTATGGGGTTGATTGTAATTCTTGATCAGAGCGTATCATCATGTGATCGCCATACAAACATCAGAAGAGAGAAGGGAAGAGGTTGGAGTTGTGGCTTTAGTCTATGCCTAACAAACTTTTAAAAAAATCATAAAAATTCGATGTTTCTAAGTGCTTTGTCAAGCACCCAAGTTTAGTATGTTTGTGTGGATATTGACAAACTAATTGATTAGTTTTGAGTTCGAATTTTCATTTTGGAAGAAGAGTTCACTTCACAAAATTGTGTATTTGTACATATCACTTCATCATCAAGTTTACAACTTTGCACACAAAAAGTCATGCTCGTCTAGGCGATATGTAAAGCTTTGTTGTATTTGAGATTGTAAATAACATTGACATCGACATCAACATGCATGATATGATTGACAGAATGCATTGACACAGGGGTCTAACCTTTTCCTTTTTCTTAAATTGAATACAAATAAAGGCATTGGAGTAATGATTTCCTACCTAAGGATTTTCATGATTGATGACAATAGAATTTCATTGGCTTCATGGCAACAATTTAATCTTGCAAAATGTCCATTGTCTTTTGACTTTCTACTATGTATCTTGATTAAAATAAGATAAATAGAAAATGATATACTATTATAACCTACTTGCTGAAAATTCAAGTGTACCCTTTTCATTCTTATTGATGCCAACGATAAAAGGAAAAAAATTGATGAACTAATAATATTGTTTCCATAGAGTATCAAATAAAACTTGACCAAATAGAGTATCAATTAGAAGTTATTGCCAAGAGTGTAGTGAATAGAGTCACTATCTTCTCTTTGGATAACCAAAGCAAAAAATCCATTGTCATGTTTTCTCGTGGTCTTTTCGATATTGGAAGTGGTTGTTACAATCTTATATTGTGACTTTCTCCCTTGGCATATTGGCAAATCCTACAACATTACACAGAATTTTGTACATTTGCACTTGACTTGGACCAATACTACCCATAATTTAGGTGCACTTTGTCTCACACATTCCAAAATGTCTAGCCATTCCACCTTTGTGCTTCTCCTTTATCAAGTTCCTACATTGATCTTTGTGATGTGAACAACGTCCATGTCCTTAGAACAATAATCCATTTTGCAAAAAGAGATCTAGTCATGGGGTTCTATCTATGTTGGTTGTGATCTATGCATGCTAAAAATGCATCTCAAAAGTTAAATTCCTCTTGGTATAATTCCTTTATGTGATAAAATCATATAAGCTATACTCTCATCTCATTCAACAAGTGACATTTGCTACTTAATGCATCTCGTAACTCTATTTTATTTTCATGATTCTACGCTTCGACAAGAATAATAGCTCTGAATAAATTCAACCCATTGAACATATGTTTTTGTTTCAACATACCTTGTTTATTTATGAGACTTTTCAAGAGACTTAGGAATGGCTATTTCTAGCCTTTCTAAGGCATGGTTCACACCCCTAGAGTGAAGTTGCAAGACCAAATTCATCGAGAAGCGTATTAAGGAGCTAGGAACATTGTGTAACCAATTTTGGATAGTTTCAAAGATTTAGGGACAAGTTCAAGCAAAAATAGGTTTTGAAGGTGAAGGAGCTTGGAGATCAAAACAACACCTGGGCTTCGGGAAGTGATTCTCGAGATCTTTGGGATGATTTAGAGGTAAAAAAATATCATTGGAAAGGTATTTCAAATATCTAAGTGATGGTGGTTTCACTATTTTCACAAGAGATAAGCAATGCTTCACACAAATCATTTTCTCGCATGTACAACTTGTGGTCCCAAGAAAAATTATATTTTGAGGGAGTTTCGGAAAGAATCAAGACATGAGACCCATCCCAACCTTCTAAAAATTATCTTTTGAGTCAAAATTATATCAAGAAGTTCCAAAAATACCTCCGGATGCTCAAGATATGTCTCTAATGAGTTGCTCTCCAATGTACACTCTAGGAATTAGTCAATTTATTTGGGTGGACACATGTCACTTCCAGGCTCAAAGCACAATTTATTGTCCTAATTGTCCCAATCCCTTGGGGAAATTGGGACACAAAATTACGCCTAGCCCCAAGATAGCCTACTAGACCCTCATGTGACCCTGACGGAGCTCAAACAAGTCAGTTAAGCCCCCTTGCACCAATCTTAAGCACTCTTCGTCATCGAATGACCATCTGCCACTTTTCCTCACCAAGTGAGGGCACATTTTTTTGCACCATATGTCCCAATCCCTTGGGACACTTGGGACATAAAAATGCACCCAAGCCTAGCCCTCAGTTTTGTCATCCATGTGACCCAGTTCTAGCCCCCTGGTGTTTTTCGTTCACTTTCTCTCTCTCCTCCATCGACCAATCTCACAGTACCACTTGTCACAAGGAGGGTGATGATAATTTGTTTGCACCAAATTTATCAAACACTTGGGACACATGGGACACAAAATTGTGCTCAAGTCATTGAAGATGTAAAAAATCCACTTTTTACAAATTTCATAATTGCTTTTGTTGTTTCTTATCCGTGCGTACGAGAACCTCACTGTCGGAAAGAACTTTAAATATCCATTTCCATTGCTTCCACATTTCCATTTATTCATTGAAAATTCATTCCAATAGGTCTACTGCTGCAATATCACACCAAAGGAGTGCCTTTTTAGTTGCTACCACGTCCATTTTTCACCAGAGGAACTCTGTGGCCAAAAACCTTGAAATCTTCATATCTCATATACCATAAATCATATGCTTCTTAAACTTTGACCATGTCTCTTCCTCCCAAAAACCTTCAAGCTGCAACAAATGTAAAATCCAATGGTGTCCCCGATTATTTACAAAAGAGAAAACTCTAAAAATCTTCCCTCCATTCTTCTTCTTCATTTTCCCAGTGATTTGGAAGGTGGATCAAGCTAAAAATGTGAGCATATGTTCCAGGTGAAAAACCTATCCCAGTGAAATTCTTTTCATCACGATCCGAGGTGGTGAAGAAAACACAAAATCTCAATGAATCCATTAATGGCTGCCCCGGTAACTTTGTGCATGAAACCTATATCGGAAAAGTTTTCATTTTTTTTTCCAAGCGTTAAGTGGGTGAAGCATAGTGAAATGTGGAGCACGAGATCACGACTAAGAGCCGAATCTGAAAATATTGTCTCCGTCATAAACCGAGTCCATTTCTGTCACTTACTAAAAATAGCATATTCTATGCTTCCCCACATGTTAAGAATAGTAATTCCCCCAAATTACAAGTTTGAATCACCCAGAAATTCGTAAACAATGCAAAGAAGAAGACAGGGGAAAAAATATCAATTTTCCCAAAATAGCGTGATCTGAAAATCCGATCAAATTTTTTTCTTCCCTTGACTATGGGCCCTTGTAGGCAATTAATTCTTTTACTGAATTCACCTCATTTAAGTAAATCAATTTTAAAATAATGCAACACAAAACTAAAATCACAGTGCACACAGGTTGATAACGAGTTCGGCAGAATGCCTACGTCTTCGGTTCATAAATTGAAGCACGATAACATTTTCGAGTCATCATGTTCTTTAGCAAGAAACTTAGGAGCTTTTAAAATAAATGTCCTATTTGTAATTGGAGATGTGTTTATGAAAATAGTTTTTCTAGATCCATAATGCAACGGCAATGAAAGCACAATGTGCACTTCCTGACGGCTAGACATTTGTTGATAATTAAACAAACTAATTCCTAAGTAGTTGCCAATTTCTGATCTAATTTAGTCATGTACGATGTGTAATAAGTTGCAGCTGAATAAGCGTCTAAAATGAATTGTGCATCTGTATTTGCATACCATAGGCTTGGCACTTTAGTGGCAAATGCATTTGTCCACATATCATGTGGATGCCTCTTTAATATTATGGCAGGACGAGTGATGAGAGATTGTAATAGTGTAACATATGTTTTCCTACTTGTAGACCCCTCGTAGTTTGATCAAACCAATATTATTATTAATATTACACTAACTATTCTACTCCTTGCAAATTAACGACACATCGTCAATTAGACCTATCTAACTCCCCTCTTACGACACTCTTTTGGTCGTATTCCTCTTATAAACCAATTAAGCAAGAATATTATAGCCTCATTTTGACTAAACCCTATTCTAATCCTATTCTAGACCACTTCTACTAGCTTCCTAGGTAATCAATCCAATAAATCTCTCACAACACTCTCAGAACCCTAATTTCTCACTAATTATGATTAATTAGCCTAAACCATGATTAACCTCTCCTAAGCCTAGTCAAATCTTACTTTGACTCACTAAAGTGCTTTTTGGCTTATTCATTTGTCCCACATGCACCAAAAGTCTTCCACTTTCCCAAATGGAAAACTATAAATACCTCATTACCCCTTAGACCATTTCTAAGAACACTTCCCTTTCTAGGCTAAATTATAGTGTTATTGCTAGGATTAGAGATTTTCTTCATTTGTCATATTGAGCTAATATTGTTTTGCTTTGTTATTTCCATTCAAGTTTGAGTAAATGGAAGAAACCATGTGGCTCTTTAGCCATTAATGGAGAGCTTCCATTCTCACAATCATAAATTGATTGCTTAGAATCTATCTAGGTTCATTTATAAAGCTTTCAAGAGTAGAGGATAACTGAATAAGTTATATTTACTTGTTTCTTTCAAGATTAATGCATGCAAAAATAATAAATCCTTGTTTATCTCTTATCGATGGTCCATTAATCCTATACATACATAGATCTCTTATCTCTTTAGCCATTAATGGAGAGTTTCCATTCTCACAATCATAAATTGATTGCTTAGAATATATCTAGGTTCATTTGTAAAGCTTTCAAGAGTAGAGGATAACTAGATATGTTATATTTACTTGTTTATTTCAAGATTAATGCATGCAAAAGTAATAAATCCTTGTTTATCTCTTATATGATGGTCCATTGAACTATTTGTTTGAAGCTTTGGGGATTCTTGAGTGTTTCTTACCCCATTTCATAACTTTTACAAATTGTTTCCATGTACACACTACTCAAGTTTTCATCTTCAAGAAATGCAGTAAATGTCATGCATCGGCTATATTTTTTTAGACCTTGGAAAAATTGTTTTCCTATGTTTCTAGTTATGTCATCCGTATTTTCTAAAGGTTCTATTATCATTTTCCTATCCATAAGCGGCAATGGGAAATTAAATCTACAATGTGAATTTTTGTATTTTGTACATGTTTTCGTATGATGGTGTGTTTGCATTTTTGTCAAATTCGTATCAAGTAGTAATGAATTTGTAGAAATATATTTGTCTATAAATGTTTGTATTTCTTCATGTGAACTCTTGCCATATATAGGAGCATCCTTTATCCAAAGCATAAAATGCACATGCTCATTTCCACGGTTTTAGAATTCCATCACAAAAAAGAAGTCCAAGACTTTGCCAAATAAAGTATCGTTATTCAACATCAATTTCTTAAATGCATTTATCCTATGATTAAAGTAACGGCTACAAATTACTAGATTTTTCCTTATAATTGCATCGGTGTTGTCATCATCAATGTTTTCGCTATGCCTTTTGTTTTTTTGTAGATAGAGTGTATAATGCATTGCATAGTGGTGTCCACATGTGAGCTACACTTGTTAGCGTAATAAAAAAGTTAGTGCACCTAGTTTTCTTATTATTGTAAATATGTTTTTCTTGGTGTTTTTCTAAATAGTCATACGAGGTTTAGATTGTTTTTAAACTTGGGTTTTTAAGATGTTGGCCACGTGTGATTTGCTTTTAATATCTTTTGCATATTTTTTTCCCTTGCAATTGGCCTTTGTGTATGCATATCCATGCATAACTAGAGACTTGTTGCAAGATAACTTTAATTGCTTTGAAGAAAAGATTAGTAGTATGAGTTGCAAAATCATTTCTACGATGCAATAGCTCCCATTTTGCTATTTTTTGGTAATGGAATCTTTTTGTGATATCATCGTCACAATGCATCCCATAGTATAAAGTAGGGAAGCTCATTTCTTCACGAACTTGTCCTCAAAAAGGCCTAATGGTTTCAATCCTTTTGATGGTGCAATTGCAAGAACATTTTCTTGAAGGCCTCTTATTGAATGGGCATTTTCATAAGCATGTACAACTAACTCGATTTTGTGCAACCTCAATATCATTATGGTTGTAATCTATTTCTTCGATATTGTCAATGTTATCTATTACATTTGCAATTTGACTTTCAAAAATACTTTGTCATTCATTGTTAACAACTACATGGTTCTTGATATACAAGGGGCATTTACAAAGTTCCATTAAAGCATGCATGACGTAGGCAGGTCTAACATTTCCTATCGATATATATACTTTTGTATTCCAATTTCCTTTTAATCTGAATTGCAATTGTTTCAGTTTCATTTATTTTCTTTGGCAATGCCTCTTGAGCACGACTAAAATCAACATGCACATTAATAAGTGTTCCAGTGAGGCCAAATTGCAGGTCTCTTGTATCCAAGTTGTCTTATTTGTGCAAATGGCATACATAAAGCAATTAGTCTTTCTTCTAAAAGGCTTAATCTATGAACTGAGACTATTTTCCCATTTCTTCTTATGTTAAAGGAGCAGCAAATTTAGGAAGTGATTGATGTTGAATGCATTATTGCATTGCTTATACATCTCGTCCCCTAATGTAAGTTGTTTTAATGATATGTCACTACATACGGACAAAAAAACATTGATAATACCATTGTGAATAGAAGTTATGTCTTTTTGGAAATGGAAACATTCACAAAGAGCATAATTATGTGTTGGCATATCTACTATAACATGGAGATATATTGTAGTTGATTTATTTGTTTTCTTGTTGCATTGCATGTTCCTTTACTTTCATTTGCCTTATGTGAGCTTTTAAATGGCACAATGTTCTAGCATCAGCTACATTGGCCTTTGCAATAGCAGATGGTAATGTTGAATGTTGATTATAATTGTTTGATCCACTTTGATTGCTTGTTGTCAATTTCATACGATTGGTCATTGTATTTTCTATTTTTCTATTACTACTTGAAGAATGCACTAAGTTTTGAGCATGCATTTGTATGGAATCCATCAAATGAAAATGACTTAATGGCTCATAATGAATATACATTGTATTTGTTTTATATGATATGACATTAAAGGTGGTTTTTGGTTCCAAACAAAGGTCATATACATGAACAATGCTTTTAGTTGTTGCTGACCATTTCTGAATTTTTGTTTGCAGAATATGGGAAAGCCATAACAAACATAAATCAATACTTTCAACGCCTCCTTTTTCATATGGCAGTCCAACCATAGCAATATATATTTGTGGGTCGAAAATTTGATTGTCAGTTGGTTGTACAAAATTTGGGTTGCATAGGTCTAAGCATTTCATTGCAGATGTTTTTTTTCCTAAAATTGCATTAGTTAAAGATTGTGCCATATAACGACGAAGGGCCACTGCATTAAACTCATGTGTTGTCAAAATACTAATTGCAGTAAACATGCTCTCGCCACAATCATTAGTAAATGGATGTGTTTTTAAAAGTCCATAGCTTTCTATTTGAGAGCAATGGCATTCCAAATAGGCAACAGATCATTACAAGTGTGTGATAAGTTCTTATGCATATCTAGAATTTGTGGTGATGGGTTTATTAGTTTACAGAACAAAGGTTCGTAGTGACCACAAGTTGAGTTTCTATCGTGAAATAATATTGAATATGGTGGTGTCAATGATTCTTTGTTAAAGTGAAGGTATTTTTTTTTGTGGGTGAGTGACCATATACAAATTGAAATGTTTAGCCATTTAGATAGCCAATGAATACAAAATGTATCACCCCATAAGCCTATTTCAATGCCATCTCTATTTTCATTTGCAAAAGCCTTATCCTACGCAGGTAAATGTCTTTGTCATATATCCTATGCAAATCGTAAAGCATATCAATATGCAACTCATTTTCATATGACGATATTGTTGTTGGCTCCTTATTTTTTAAGCATGACTTAAAATAGTCTATTATACCCATACGCAATTCAATTAATGTATACTGAAAATGCAACAATAATTGAATTGTGTCAAAAAGGCAATCTCTTACATTGTTGTTGAATGATGCAATTCGAAACAAATGATCATGTTGCAATGCACTTTCAATGTCAACAAATGATGGCATATTTTGTGGTATATATGTTTCAACGTTAATTACTTTCTTCCCCTTCACGTCTTTACTATTGTCAACTCTTGTTACTACTTTGCAAAGGAAATCCTCTTAACAACATGTCCTTTCATATTTCCTATTGTGTTCATCTATATTATTACCACTTTGATTTCTCTTTCGCATTTCCTTTTTGAGCATGCAAATTTCTAGACCTTGTTTCTATATGCACTGACAATTTTTTTATCCATTTTCATAACATCCTACGTAACTAAAGTTGAATAAGTACAATGCAAATGGTATTTTAACACAATTTTGTAATTACATGTTCTACTAGAATAGGTTTATGGGCGTGTAAAAACAAGGTGGCCAGGTATATTCATATAAACCAAATACTACAATTGCAAACAATGTAATGTTATGGGAAATTGAAAGTTGCATGTATGGTATGAAGCTAAAACAAATTGCAAAGATAATGTAGATGTTGTTACATACCTTAACAAATGTACATGTAAAACTAATGAGAGTTTTTATAGTTGTGTTGGGCTCTTACGAGAATTTGATACCTGTGTCCAAATATACAACATATAGCATAAGCAAAGGAAGATGATGTATATGTTATTGTTAACCTTGTAGTTAACAATGTAATGTTATTGTATTTGCAATTGACATAGATGTGAATTTGAAGACACATTTTTAAAATGTAGATCTAGCTCTATGCATGGATAAAGGAAACAAACTTATTACCATCAATTTCCATATGTCTAATACAAATCCATGGCAAAAACAACATATATATGCATATACATGTGTGTGTGTGTCATGCATACAATGTGTAATGTAAATTAGGAAAGCATTGACCTTCAAAACTATGTCAATTTTGTCATGTACTCACCAATGTAAAGGTAATAGTGATTGCAAGCACTCTGATAATTGTACCTGAACATAAAATATACAAAAGTATACTCACTATTCATAGTTTGCATACCACAAACTAAATAGAAATATAACATTAAACAATTGTGCATCAGATATCTACGTATAGTATGCTTTTTGTGTTACATTATATCAATTTCATAAAAAAGTAGGGTTTGAATTTGAAAATTATATAATTTTTTAACCACCTGAGATAAATGTGAGATTCATATGGCTTTGCTTATCCATCAAAACAAATTACTAGATCTAAAGGAAGGTTTTAGAAGTCTTTCCGATCAAAGAGTTGCAAATGATGATATTGTAGGTTTTGAATTCTTTTCTCGATGCTTTTTTGTCTAGCAATGCTCAGTTGTTTGATAACGATGTTGTCAACCTGTCACCCAATGCAACAATTGCTGATCAAAGTGGAGGAAAATGCACAATTTTCAAATCTCCATGTTTCAAAGGAAAGCAATCGTATTTTTCCAAAATGTAGATCTAGCTCTATGCAGCGGATCAAGGAAACAAACTGATTAGATCGAGTTCCTATATCTCTAATACAAGACCATGGCAAAAACAATATATGTGCATACACATAATATTTCTCATGTATACAATGTCTAATGTAAATTGCGAAAGCACTGACCTTCAAAACTATGTCAATTACATGATGTAGCTGTCAATGTAAAGGTAATAGTGATTGAAAAACCTCTTGACTGTCTCTAAACATAAAATATACAATAGTATACTCAATATTCATATTTTGCATACCATGAACTAAATGGAAATGTAACATTAAACAATTGACATATCAATGTCTACTGTAAGAAACAACTTTCTCGAATATAGTAAATACCGCTCTATACCTTCCAATTCATCACATTGAATAGATCTGGGTCTCATGACATTATTATTTCATATTGCATAATGAATGCAGCATTGTTGCATACAATTTAAACTCATAGGTCAATACTCTGAAGTTGCAATTTCCAAATAGCTCATGGTATACAAAATATTAATATTGACAGTACCAGATTCCTCTGTTTATACTTGGACAAAGGCCCACTTCAAAACACATTAATCTTGGGTATAGAGTAGGAAAGAGGTAGAACAACATATACCATAAAACAATAAAAGAGGGACAAAGCAAGGGAAAAACTGAACTGCAGCCAAGTGGAGCACATGCATACAACAAATTGTGAACAGCACAAAGGAATAAGAGCGACGGAAAACAAATAAATTGGCAATAAAGTAGCAGTGGTAATGAAGGGAAAAAAGTAGCCACTAGCAACCCAACATTTCATTGTTGTACAATTAATTAGTGACAATGAAAACAAAAGTATCCTGCATAGCTATCGGAAAATTTGACGGTACCTATTTATATTTTCTTGGTAAACTATTTTAGTTTGTTGCTGGAGAATATTGTGCCCAATGTCATGACACTTGCTGTGATGAATGACACTAGAATTGTTAATGCAAGCAATTTTCCTTTTCTTACTGTCTAATAGTAATTTTGAATTGTTTACAAGCTCCCTACCATTTTGGGAGAGCATTAAGAGTGCGCCAACATAAAAATCATTTCTCATCTTGCTCAAGTATTTGTAGTTGCTACTAGGAAGTATAGTGTTGAGGCCTCTCGTAACATGTTTTTTAAGTTTCCTGAGAAAAAGGCTTCCATTCATAGGAGCCAAAAGATTTTGCATAGCAATGGATTAAGAGTTGTATGAATAATTACCCTGAGAGAATCTGCCACATCTGAATATCCCTATTGTATTGTTTTTAGTTGTAAGCATGGTTGATGCTTTCTGAGGATGTGTCTGAATGGGAGCTTGAACGACATATGGACATCCACTAAACTTAAGAATATACTAACCACATCTGCAACCACGTTGTTAGACTGTATGCAAAACATTGCATTTGGGCAGAGTTTAGGCCAGCCTCCAATTTTTTGTCGTGTCGGGCTGTCCGATGATGAATGTGACCTGTTTCACTTGTTTTCACTTTGGCGGCTTAATTGGGAAACGGTGGGCGTTGGGTTGTTATTGGCTGTTTTTTTGGAATGTGATGCTTTTGTTTAAGGTAACATTCTACGTTTGATGGCGACTATAGTTCATTCTAGCCAAATGTTTGATTTCCTTTGCTTTTGATTGGGCATTGCTTTTGCCTTCATTGACGGGTTTATATTTTATTGCCAATTTATTTGTTGTGTGGAGTTGAACAGTTGGCTGTATGCATGAGACCCACTTGGCTGCAGCTATGGTTTTTCTCAAGCTCTGGCCCTATACTATTCTTGTAGGTTCTATGCATGGTTGCAGGGGTTTTAGAGATATTCGTTTTCTCAACAGGGTTGCGTTTGCAAGTCTATGGCATTGATTTATGTGAGTTTTAGGTTGTGTCTGAGGATTGTGAGATGCATCAAGTTAACCTCTTTACTTGAACTATGTGAGCAAACATGATGCAAAAAGAAGGGTTCTTTTTAAACCAAATCAAAGTGTGATTTTTCGATGAAAACACACATAGGAAAGGGAAATACAATGTAGAAAGGAGAAAATAAGGAAAAGAGGAAAACCTAGATATAGCTTTTCCTTTTTATCTGAAATTTAGCAATGACAGTCTCATCTGTACTCAACACGAGCAAGCAAGAAGTACGGTCTCACGTTGCAGTGTTAGTAGAAGACAGAAAAAGTAAGGAAATAGAAAAGAAAGGGATCACCTAAAGGGTCATCCCACTGGGTGTGTTAGGAATGTTGTCCAAATTTCTCGTTCGTAATGAAGTTAATGCACTAGCTACTAAAGAAACTAGCAACTCAGAAATGATGGAGGGTTTATGTTACCTCGGATGTGATATGGGTGCTAGATGGTTGATTCTCATTGCAACTTGATATACCTGCAAAACTAGAACAAAGATGGATTAGATAGATATATGTGGGGTTTTCCGACAATGCGGTTCCAAGAAGTGATTAGCTTCCTTTCGTGGATGTCAACCCCTGTTTGTTTAGAAAGAGTGATGTAAAGGATGAAATTGTAGAAATAGGAATATCACTAAATCGGAAAGATGACAAAAATTGATCTAAAAGCTAATTAGATGACAATAATCAGTAAATTGATTGTTACCTAGTCGGTCAAAGACGACCCAGATGCTTAGAGGCAAGTCAATTACGGTGACTCAGGAGGGAAAATCTGGATTGTAAGATGAATATGCAGACCTAAAAGGTCTGAATGCCAACCGAGGATGATAGGACCACATGTATGCTTTGTGAGTAATCTGCAGAAATTACCGAGACAAAAACCCTAGGAAATTGTTGAAAACAACACTAGAAGAGATTTTATAACAAAGTGGACTGGGTCGATGGTGATTTGATTGGGTGGGTGGCGACTTATAGTAGAATTGGATAAAGTCGAGGATAAATGGATGAGAAAGACAACCTGCAAGTAAAAAGGCTAATGGGAAGGTTGTTGGAGAATCTCTAAGTGTTGTTGTTGATGGTCTGAACCTGCAAGAGATTAGATACGAGAAATACCCAGATAATATGATAAAAGTTGAATAAAGTAACACAATGATAACGATAAACCTCACAACGAATGATCATGAGTGATGCAAAGACGATGAAAAATATGTGTCGAAGATCTCGTGGATATTTCGAGAGATGTTCCAACATGGGGATGGATGCTCAGCTCGCAAGAAGGCCGAAGTTGCATGCATCTGATGTTGAATATAAGGAAAGAAATTAGTTTTAAAGGGGTCAACGGTGACCAGGTTGGGTCGCCGCCGATTGCGGGGAAATTTTCCCCACTGGGCATGATTTTCTACTTTTGACGGATTTTGGTGTTTTTAAAGATTGGGTGAGTGCTTTAAAGCATGTAGGTGGGATTAGGTTTCTTAGGGATGAATTTAAGTTAGTTAGGGCATAAAAATAGATGGGAGAAAAGATTAGAAAAGCAAAGGGATGAATTTAGGATAAAAGCATCCTAAATGGCAAGATGAAGGGTATTAATTAATTAATAGGAATTAATAAGAATAAGGATTAATGTGGATGAGATAATTGGGCATGTAAGATGTTAAAATGATTAATTAATTAATGTCTCTTAATTAATTAATGAGGATTAGGAGGGAATTTAATTAAATAAGGGGGATGATTGAATAAATATGTGCACGCAGGGCGATGAGGGTATAGATACCGAATTTAGGTGTCTACAATGATTGCATACATTACTTGCACCTACACTCGCTTAACTACATGATTATTTCTCCCACTCGATGGGATGTAGTGCAACACCTAGATGGGTTCACTAGCGGTTGACCACCATGGGTAGTTCAACTTCACCCACACATGAATTTCTCCTTTTTCATATATAATGGTTTTATGATTTTTATACGTGTTTAGGGTTTTTATTTATTATTGATCCTTATATGTGGTTCCATAGTGGTGCAATCCCTAATAATGGATAGTATCACTCATTTTTAGGTCAATGAATGGAAATAGAACTTGTAAAACCCCATTATGCATGAGTCCAATACCATATACAAAGAATCCGAGATTATATTGTGTCCTATACATAGTTGTATGATCTTGCATAGGAGTAGTTTCTAGGTACAGTTCTAAAGATGAATTATTTCCATGTTTAGAGTATATGTTTCATGTATTTTGCACACCCATATCACTTATGTACCAATCAGTGTGGTTAAATCTTTATCCCTTCTTATGTTTTGAGTAATTGGTATATCATTTTATCATAGTGCAAAGTATTAAAAGCTTTATTCTAGATTGTATGATTAATGTTTATTACTTTATTCAAAATATTCGAATGCAAACATCCTCATATGGTAAATCTCATAATATATTTTTAGGTTGTACACACACTTTCCCTTTCAAAATTGCATGTTTTGGAAATAACTAGTGTCAATTGTAATTCACTATTTTCACATACATTTTGAAGTCCATTGAATTGATAAAAATGGAGAAGCCTTCTACTAATCACTTGTAATGGAATTTTAGTTTAATGGTACGGATTTAGGAGGTAAAAAAAAAATAAAGTACCACATTAATGCATCATTCGAGTGATTATTTCAATGTGGTATGTGCATGAATCGTGCTCAAACCCACCAATTTTCATAATATAATGTAATTGAATCAATAAAGTGATTGGTTCAATGTGATACACAAACGCGGTTGATTGGAGTATAGGAGAAATGTTTTCAACAACCTTAACTTCTTCTCATGAAGTTTATGTAACTTTGATTGGCGTAGAATGTCCGTAAGAGTGGTCATAATAGTGCAAAAATTTAGTTTTGAATAAAAATCTTGTGAGACATGACAATAGTGTTTGAAGAAGACGGATTTGAGAATAAATATGCTATGCAAATTCATGTATTATTTCCATTAAAAATAAGTCACAACATCAAAAATAATGAAGACTTTTTAGTATCATGTGATCATGTCCCATTAACAAAAATGCATAGTTTTCTTTCAAGACTTTGCTTGATTAGTATGGCCCGTTATTCATATTGAAACTTTTTTTTATCATCCATAACTATCCCAATTTTTGTGGTCAGTTATGTTTTTATTTATATCTCAAGAACAAAACAAATTCTCTAACATGTGTCCATGTTAGATCATCCCTAAGGTTTTCTTTTAACCGCAATTACTTTGTGCCCACTTTCATTATTTTTCCATATAAATGAGAGCATCCTTCAAAGTTTATTCCCATTCACTTTCACTTTCCCTTTCCTTCCCCGTGAGTGTATGTTACGAAAAGAACTAATGATAAGCGCAATTCACTATTTTCACATAAATTTTGCAGTTCATTGAATAAAAAGAACATATTAAATAAAAATACTTTGATCTATTATGTTATTTCGATGGAATTAAATTTTAATGGTTAATTTTAGGTATTTTTTTGGCTTAAATGGTAACAATATTAGCTTTCAATTTAATTTAGATATGATTATTTTCATTTTGTGTCTTCCAAAAATGATGGTTTTCAATACAAATCATGAGGAAAAGAATCTATAGATATTGCACAAACTTAACAAATATGATGATGCAATGTCAATTGGGTCTCAATTAGCCCTAATTAAACTAATACATATCATATATCATATATTTTTATCGTTAGTTTGTTGGATCTATTTTCATTCCCATTCACTTTCACTTTCCCTTTCCTTCCCCGTGAGTGTATGTTACAAAAAGAACTAATGATAAGCGCAATTCACTATTTTCACATAAATTTTGCAGTTCATTGAATAAAAAGAACATATTTTAAATAAAAATACCTTGATCTATTATGTTATTTCAATGGAATTAAATTTTAATGGTTAATTTTAGGGGTTTTTTGGCTTAAATGGTAACAATATTAGCTTTCAATTTAATTTAGATATGATTATTTTCATTTTGTGTCTTCCAAAACTTATGGTCAAAAGATGTGTGGTTTTCACTACAAATTATGAGGAAAAGAATCTATAGATATTGCACAAACTTAATAAATATGATGATGCAATGTCAATTGGGTCTCAATTAGCCCTAATTAAACTAATACATATCATATATCATATATTTTTAGCGTTAGTTTGTTGGATCTATTAAAGGCTTGTATTTTTCTTATCTAGGACATCAAATTGATTTTCATTGAATCTAATAATTTTAGTGTCCACATTAAACTCTTGGGATCTACAAATAGGAGTGGCAATTATCTCCATCTTCATGTGCATATATATGTTTAATGTTGTCTCTCACTATTTGTTATAAACTCGTGAATATAATGTTGATGAGTTAACTTTTAAGCATGTAGTCACGTCAATTTTGGCATTCAAAAAGAAGAGGGACTTTGTGAAGAAGTAATGGAACGTGTACTAATATTTTTACCATTTCCAATAATTTTTCGCATGGCTAATATATGGTTTAAATATTGTGGGAAGGGGTCAAGTATGTGTAATTTACCCAAAACTCTTGCAATGCATCTCAACTCAACATTGGTCTATCGTACTAAACTTTACAAAAACAAAATTCAAATGAAACCACCAATTTTATCAAACAATATATAGTTTAACTCATTTGCATTATTTTTCTCGCATAACAAATTTGTGTCACTTTTTTACATCATATTTTTACCACATTTACAATAGAAATCATTTTTATGGAGACTAGTGAAGTCAATGCATCCGTAATTTTATTGGTTATTTTATGGATGCTAAATTCTAAAGTTGTTTGTGTCAAATATTAAAACCACTAAATTTAGAGGGTTAACGCTATTTTGGAGGTGGTTTTATAACTTTATCATAATTTTGTGTGGCAAAATATTGCACATGTTAAACACTTACATCAAGAAACATAGTTAGCAAAAATGAGTATCGTAGATTCTAGAAATAATAAAAAGCGATGAAAAAGTGTTATAAATTCATCACATTATACTAGTATTTCACAACCATCATACAAAGTGCAAGTTAATTGGGTCGAATCCATAACCATTACACAAAGTGCAAGTTAATGGCCAAATGGTGAATAACTCCTAGAGGGTGCATTTAGACCACCACATAATGTGTAAAATAGTTCACTTAATGAATGTCATAAGGAGATGATAATGTGTGCATATGATAAGAAAGAGACATACAACAATCAAAGAAATAAATATCATCGCGCGCACGCACGTGTGTGTGCCTGCGTGTGTGTGTGCAATGCGCACGCATATGATAAGAAAGAGACATACACACAATCAAAGAAATAAATATCACACACACAGACGCACACACGGTGCGTGTGTGTGTGTGCACGCGCACGCACGCACACACACACGCGCGCACGCACACGCACACACACACGCACACGCACACACGCACACGCACACACGCACGCGCACGCGCGCGCACGCACGCACGCACGCACGCGCACGCACACACGCACACACGCACACACACACACACACACACACACACACACACACACACACACACACACACACACACACAATGGGTTGAGTACATGAAAATACCCAAATGAATTAATCTCACAAATTTACTTCCGAAAAAATAAATAAATAACAAATGTTGGGGATGTTAAATGGTAGCACTACCAAGTAAATTGTCTCGAGATACAAAATAATTTCATAAAGGGTTAAAAGCTATATAGTATCGCATTAATGGTGTTGGGAGAGAACAAGTATCCAACGAATAACAAGGGTACACAAACTAGCACACACTTATGTGAAGACAATAAAGGTTAATATAGTAAAACCCCATAACACTTTATAGATCAATTTGAGTAACAATATACATCCTAAAGACAACCAAAGAATATTGTCATCAATATAAGATGCTCTAATTAAGGTACCATTTTTAGGTGATACGAAAATTTTGCAGATGATGTGATTGAAAAATTATGTCATTTTTAATTGTAGGTTCTTACTAACCTATGTGAAGGTATGAACATTTTGTAACAAAGTCATTGTAATGAACTAAGGAAAATAAAAATCTTTAGAAATGGCCTAAAACTGAAACACACTCAAAATATGAGAAAACCCCCAAAAAAACAACTTATAATCATACAATGCTACAATATTTTCCCCAATATAATGTTTAGCATAAAATACAATATGAAATTGGTCCTCCCATAATTTTTAGTGCACACAAATAATTGAAAAAGTGAGTCTCCAAGAAGAATATGGTACCCTTTATAAAAAGTGTGTTGATAAAACGATTTACGATTACAAATATGAAGAAAAAAGTACAATACTATTATACAACAGAACCAATTTAATATACTTTCAAAAATAACAGAATTTAATGCATGGATTAAAATTTATAGCTATTTGAAAGTCAAAACAAAAGGAACTCAACAACTAATATGGAATAAACTATAAATTTTAGAAAAATGTTATGAAAATATAGAAAAATGACCCCCTCAGAACGTATATTTGTAAAAAGTAAGCAACTTAAAAATGATAGCCTTTTGGACTAGAAGAGTGGAGTGCCTAGTCATATGATGTGATTGGGCACTTATAGTTGACTATAACCATTGTTTTAAGTTACGGTGGTCTTTTTGGTCACATTCATGGTCTGTCACGAGCAGTTAATCTTTAGTTGTTAGTGGGTAGTGTTTTCCCTAATCCAAATGAAACCCTAAAAATACATGCAAATTCAAATGCACAACATGGGAGAAACATTTGGCCAAATTTGGAAAATGAGAAAGATTTCAAAAATCTCTCAAATTTTCAAATACAAAAATATATAATTTAAACCTTCATTTTGTTAAAAAAGTTTTAAAAAACAGTAATGAGCCTACTACTGCCTACTACTCCTACATACTTCTTATAGGGAAAATATTCAAAAAATAATTTTAAAAATGTAGGTAAAAAATTATTTTTAAAAATTTGTAGTTCATTGTGAAAATTTTTAGAAAATACTTTTATTAATATTACAAATCACCTATATTGAGTGAAGCATATATGAATTGAGTTCATTTGAATGGAGATTCGCATGTGATAAGTTTTCAAGGCCCACTTTAGATCCAAAGTTCCATTTCAAGTTGTAATTCACAAGCACGGGTTAATAAATAGATTGCATGGTCATCATTTATAGAAAGAGTTTGCAATCATTCATCATCAAATATAAATGTACAAAAATATATTTACATGGAACTTAAAAGTAATAAATCCGCCCCTCGGTTGGGGGATTATTGTTCCTTTACAGATGCAGATGCCCGACCATGATAGTTGGCAGGTGGACCCTCCTTTGGCCGAGTCGCCTAGTGGAGTGTACATCCCTCTCCATGATGGTCTTCCTCTCCTCCCGGCGGCGGCTTGTGCCTAGTGCTCTCTTTTCTTTTGTAATTCTAGTGCTTTCTAGTTGCCCTGCCCTTTGGACGTTTTCTCCGCCTGCGTGGCGTTTTTGTGGAACCGTGATGTTTTCAACCGTTACTAATGTAACTCTCTTATATTATTAATATAATGGACAGTTCCAATAGTAAAATAAATAAATGTACTCTATACTTGGTCATGAATGGCAGTGAATGCATTCATTAGTAGGTATCTAATGTTCAAATTGACAAGGAATATCTTGTATCCAAACATCTTCTTGGAATCTTCACGAGAACCTCTCCAAACATCTTGTTAGAATCACAAATGTCAGTGTACACTTTCTCAATGTTTTCACCAAGGACGTTTTGCTTCTCTCCATCCCCACTAAGCAACTTTGTTCTTGATTTGAATCTCACGAGTTTATAAATAGGGTAAATCTTGCATTTCTTTATTATATTGGAAATGCGGAAGTCTCCAAGGTTGAATCTCTCCTTCGTCTTATAGAAAATGGGAGTGATGCAAAATAACTCGGTATTCCAAGCTTTTGGTTGTCGTCTTAGAGAAGGCATTTGAGGGCTTCATCATCCAGAACTTGGATCTAAAGCATGAGTGTGTATGACGGGTTGGATGGGTCATCAATGCAGGAGAAGACAGATTAATGGTCAATGACTTCCTCGTAGAACCAAATCAGAAGCAGGCTTTTATCTTCACTGTTATAAAGGGTCTTTCTAATCGTTTGCAACACCACATGTTTCACCATAGCACACATGTGTTCCTCCAAGTGGCGGAGATCCATGGCATGGTACAACACCCCCATATATATATAGCAGACATGAGCTTTAGTATTTGGATGGCCTCTGTCATCTTCCACGTAGAAATCAAGCACAACAAATTCACATTGTGGTTGTGTTGCTTTGCACCTCTCGTTGGTTGGATATTTTGTCAAACCAAAATATGAGGTTCAACCATAGTACATGGGATTAAATCCCTCCTCAAAGACAGGTGAGGCTGCCTGTTTATTGCTAATCTAAAACACAAGAAATAATATATACAATATTCACACTAATCTAACCATTGGGGTTGGGATGAAATCCCGAAATCCACATTCACACGATTCAAGGATATTGCTTTCGTAAGTGAAATAGGTTAGAAACTCACATGAAAGAAAGAAGCACGGTAGAAAAGAAATGTGAGAAACGTATTTTCTTTCGAGTAAACACAGAGCACGAAATAATCATACGAGTTTTAGATCACGTATATAGTATCCGAGATAATTAGAAACACCGAGATTCTATGCAAAGAATAGCTTTAAGATCATGAACATAAGAACACTGTCTTAAATAAGATATATTTCACAACACAAAGTCCAAAACAATATCAACTTCTATTCTTCAAAATGATTGAAAGAAAACACAAAGTTTTTCTCCTTTCCAATAGCCTCTTAATGCTTCAAAATTCTCCACCCTTTAGAATGCACAAGCATCCCTTATTTATAACAAAAGAAGCTAGAGATAAAACAGATGATCCCTAAAAGTAGCATGCTAACTAGAGTTCACTTTGCATGATTCTCACGCAGAGATCAAGTCAAAGTATGAATTAAGAATAATGACAAAACGGAAATAAAAGATATGTCATTCTAAAAATAGAAATGTCATGGGACGCTGGAACTTAATCCGAGTCATCATCTTTTTGATTCTTCTTCTTTCTCTTCCTCCAAATGAGACTGCTTTGTTCCGAACTCCCCGAACTTCCGAATAATGCCTTGCATTTCATTTTCTCTTAGGTGCAAAGTGGAATGATCATTCCACATTTCGCAGTCTCATGGATATCACCGCACCGCGGAAGCTTTTTCAACCTTTTGCCGAGCTTTCTTAAGGCCTCCAACGTATGTTCAATCCTCACAAACCGCCAATGACTTCAAGGTCGAATCCATCTACAAAGTTCATGCCGAATGCTTCTTGAACTTGTTTGAAGAGATCATCTCACGATAGGGCACTTGAGTTCCCAACCGACACCTTTGGACAAATCTTAAGCAATTCTTCTTCCGCATCACTTTTCCCATCGATCAATTTATCCTCGATTCTCTCAACTTGCCGCAGCTTCGTTGAGGATCTTTACTCGAACTTGATGGCCTTGATCACCGAAAGTGTTTATCTCGTATGTGGAAGAACGCCTTCTTCTACCAAGAGATGTGCTTTGTATTTGCTTTAGCACTGGAGAGCTTCACAAGTCAAATCAAGTCAGCCCAAGTTCTTCGAATTCCTCATCCATCTTCTCTCCTTCCTTCGAATCTCTCGCCAAGGACCGATGAACTTTCACCACGCCTTGAATTACTTCCTTCCCTTGTTGGAGCAACTTTTGGATCCATTCATTAACCACTCTTCCTTTTCTGGTAATCTTCTCAATCGTAGGCACCGATGAGAAATCAAATCCGGTAGGCGGAAGCAGAAGAAGGTGGTATGGATTCAAGGGGTTTTGAGAGTTTGATCAAAACCTCTCAACTCGCTCCACTTTCTCCTTAAGCTCATTTCGCTCGCCCTTTGTTTCTTTCAACTTTTGCACAAAGACGCCTATGGAAGCCCGTGCATCTTGTTGCGCTCCTTCTGCTGTCACTTTCCCTAGAGACACCCTGGTTACCTGGTAATCAACAGCTGTTACATCATCTCTAGTTTTGTCAGCTGAGGGAGTGGCAATCTCTGCGAACTTATCTCCTGAAGCATCCACCAAAACCCTTGAAACTGCTTTTTGGTTTCTTGGCTGATTTCAGTAGAAAGCCTTGAGTGAGCTGAAATCAAAGGTCAGTAGGGGTACAATCACTTTCCTCTTCCTCGGAGTTTGCTCGAGTAACCATTGTGGAGTATCAGAGGAAATTGCCAATGTTGTAGTAACTGGTATTCCACTCTCAAGGGGAGTAGATTCTACTATTGGAGGGGGAACAACAGTCAACGTGGTAGAGGTGCAATGAATAGAGGCACAGGTTGTGGGGGAGTGTTGGTGATCACTTGGGTTCCAGCAGAGAGGGGTGAAAGCCCAGAGAAAATATTGGCCATGCTTGAAGAAGTAGATGGAGAATGAGGAGGTAGAAGTGGCTGTGAGGGAGGAGGTGCAGATTCAGTTTCCAAAGCCTTGAATGCAAGAGATAAGGTCTCTCCAGTTGAGCAATCAGCAAATGGTGAAGACAAGAGTCGGCTTCCTCCTTCTTCTAAATTAATCTCCCCTATTTCTCGGTGGTGTTGGTGATTCTGCACAACCACCGCTTTGAATCAAGAGACAATTGAAGAGATTTGTCTTTCTTTCCTCTTCTTAGGAATCCTAATTTTTATAGGCCCCCCAGTAGATTCTTTGTCCTTTTTCTTTTGGGAGGGCCCCACCTCCGTTTCAGCCAACTTTGGAAACTTGTCATCTTTAAAATTCATGCCCCAAGAAGAGAGCCATTTTTGGTGCGAACAAGAATGAGAACCGACTCTATCTCGTGATAGAGGCTTTTCGCCGCCGACCAATCAATAGGTGGAAAAATGTATCGATCTTCGTTAAGCCCATCATAGGACATATCCAACACACTTTCATTATCACATATCTAGCAAATCGTAAAGCTCTAGCGTCTCAATCTCATCAATAGTTAACCTACTATTATCTTTTTTTTTTGCTGAACTCGCAACTTCACATGCGCAGATCCACCCGTATATCTTCAATGTCGGGCCTGCAAGTGCGATGTAGGGCTCCATAAGTTCTAAGTACTCCTCGGATGTCAAAACCATCCCGAGACTTCATATGCTTCTTTAATTTCTCCTCGAGTTCACATTCAACATTTTTAGCCTTTGCCACACTGCCGAGCAAGTATATCTCCCAATAGAAATTGGGAAGGATGTCATTCTTGCCTTATGCTTGCTCTGTTGGAATTTGTGAAAATCCAAAGAGTGCCCGACCAATTCTATTAGTATCAATCTATCCCCGGATAATGAGGCGTACGGAAAGGCTCTCCCGAGTACATGACTGCTCAAGGTAGGTAAACTTCTTGAACCGTAAGAAGATACATCCCCATTTAGATACCTCACCAAGCTTCATCCGATACCCTTGTCTTTCTTAGCCCCGGGTTCAGCTGGCAGATGTTCTCGTAGAAAAAGGCGTCATTTACCCTCCTAAAATGATCCTTGACCCCTTCTTCGTTATTTGAGGATAATACTTATAGACTGGATTTGTCGCTCGCTTCTTTAGTCTCCACCCGTGATAGCTCCTCATCCCAGTGCCGCCGATAGGCCACATATGAAAACATATAAAACTTTCCGGTTGACAGACTGTCGCCATCATCCGGGAATCAATTTCATCACTGATAAGGGTTCCCCAGTCAATCCCTTGCTTGTTCTTCTTGATGGTGACCATAAATTGGTACATCCATCCATGAAATAAATTTGATTCCGGCAAGCCAAAAACCCGGCTCAGCAGGGTGATAATGTCGTTGATTTCTTGTATGAAATCCGATCTAGGGATAGTTCTTGGAAATCTAGATATTACTGGTTTTGCCTTGACCAAGAACTTCTTATTGACATCCTTAATGCAATTTTCCTGGTTACTGTCCCAGGCCTTCTGAGCCGACTTGATGTCTAGGGCCCCATACTCTTCAAAATTTGGTAGTTTCAGGAGATCATCAAAATAAGCTCCATCTAGTTTGATAACTACTTCACCAGCCTGATTCCTTACTAACGAGAAGTCGAGTCGTAGCCGGATGCACAGCCAAAACCAACTCGACATCAAGTGCATATGGGGAAGCTTCTTTGCAAGGGGCAAGCCACCGTTAGCTAAAGCCACCATCCATGGGGTTTGAGAAGAACTCTTCACCCTATTCCAAAAGTCGTCCCATATCTATGTTGCCCATTTCGCATCCCGATATCATAATTACAAATCGATATATGACGGATTCTCGGTTTCTTAAATTTGTATTTCATCCTCGCTAGATTTTTCGGCCTTCTCCCCGTGTGATGAACCAGATCCGACATGAAGAATATTGGAAGGATAAAGGTTCGAAAATCGGAGATGCTTGTGCACACCGAAAACTCCGATTGATCAATGCGTCGGAAGAAGAGAAGAACCCGACATGCGTAAGAAGATATCGAAAACTTTGAGAACCCGACAGTGTCGATATGTCGGAATCTTGGCGAAACCCGACACTTGCTTTCAATGGCGAAACAGAGGAGAAAACCCGCACCCACTTTTGATGACGGAACTTAGAGATGCCCTAGACTTAGTGTTGAGGTCGGAATGTTGAGAAACCCCGCACTTCGAGCTTTCAATGTTCTTCTGACTTTTGAATCTGCAACACAACCTTCAAAATCCGGGAAACAAAAACGAGTCTTTCCTTTGAATTTCTACATACACAACTTCCTTTCTTTTTGTTATTCATATTCCCTACATCATGCAAGTAATTGGAATTTGGAAGGAACAAAGACCAATCGATAGTCTCAAAAAGAAAATAAACCCTAAAAACCCAAAACCCACTTTCGAAAACAACACGTAAAGAAGAAGGAAGAAAAATCCTCAACAACCGGCAAGAAATTGGAAAGAAAATACACGCAATGATCCAAAAATCAAGAATAAAGAAGGAACGAAAAATACCTTCAATTCGAGACAGAAAAATCGAAAACAAACGATCCAAATTTCGTAACGCGAGTTTGCGCAGGTTTTGGGAGCGGAAGAGCATGCAAAAAATCCACAAATTAAAAATATGAACGGTAAGAATGACGTGGAAATCCACATATTTGTAAGAAAATCAAGCAATAAATACACTTCAGCTTTCAAGCACATGCCAACTCACCAACCATTCGGCATGAATGCCATGTCAAAGATGTTGGAGGAGTCCGAAACCCGACACGAGGAGATTTAGCGCATTTCGGGTTTCGGCTTCGAAAACATGGAACACAAAACATGTCTAGAAACACGAATGTTCCGATGTGTTAAACTTCCGAAAACCCGATTTACAAAGGATTGGGCGACTTCGGGAATCGGAGAACATGCCATATAAAACATGTTTTGTAACACGAATGTTCCGATGCCTTAAGCTTCCGAAAACCCGATTACAAAGGATTGTCTTAACACAAGGCGGGTCTCGGGTTTCGAAGTCACGCGACACAAAGCATGTTTTAACTCAAGTATGTTCCGATGAGTTGAATTTCCGAAAACCCGATTACAAAGGATTTCTCATCAGCAAGGCGGGTTTCGGGTTTCGAGGTCATAAGACATAAAGCATGTTAAAACTTATGTCAAGTCATTAGAGAACACCCGAAAACCCGATTTTCTAAAAGAGGTCATAATGCAAAATCACTTCAAAAATTTTGTAGGGGTTATCCGATCGCTTTCGTTGTGAACTCAAAACGGGATAACAACCCCTAGTGTCCACATTCTCCCAGGCCTCGGAGGCTTCGTAGAGTCTCTTTCACTACTTTTCAGAGATAGGAAGTATGCATTTGTCTAAATCCTTCACGTTTATGTGCTTTCCCACCATGCTCTTTAGTTTGTCTTGCACCTTCTTAATTGTGTGTTGTCTTTGTCATTTTCTCGGATTATTATTTTTTTCCTACCATGAAAAGTTAAAACAACCATGAACATGATTGTGCTTACGCTTCCAATGTGGATGGTTGAGATCGCGTCATGCATCAATGAAACCCCACAACCAATATTTGTCATACGTTGTCTTTCACACATAAGAGGCGGTCGCAATGTGTCTACTTTGAAAATACCTATTGACATAATTATTATTTTAATCATTATAATATAAGTAGAAGCACACATTCACACATGTCGATTGAATTTTTGTACAATTACTTTAATGTTAACTTGTGTCACGAGATTAGCCCTACATTTACATTCATATTTGTTCTAGGAATATAGTGTTACACCATACTATTATTGTTATGTTTGGTGATGTGACTAAAAGTTTGGTTACGAGGATTAAAATTAAATAATAATTTAATCGATTAATTTGTTTGTTGGGTGCTTATATAACATCCATGTCAAACAAATTTAATTAAGGTAATACGTTCAAATGAAGGGATATAAAATCATAATAAAATGTTTATTGTTCCACAATAAACCAAGAATTGTATAAATAATAATAACTATTCTTTAAAAGATTGATTATATATATATAGGCTTTATATTTTCGAATAACTTATATGAGAATAGGTAAAACCAAAGGAATTCTATAAGAGTGTAGAGCAAAGACCATCGGAGCTATAATTATAGTTTTAAGCATAACCATTGCTTATGATTGAGATTTGAATATTGTAGAAGTAAGGAGGTAAGAAATAATGAGTAAAGAAAAGTGAACTTCTTCCAAGCTAAAAGTATAACCTATAAGAAGAGCATTCCAAAGAAAGGTTGTAAAAGATACAAGGGTGATTTGTGTGATTCATGTTGTTGGTGTTAATGCTTATGATTGATTTTTTCGTTCTTTTGATATGTTTTGAAAAAATGTGAACCAATACAATTAAGCAAAAGAGAGGAGAGTGCCCAAAAAAGGTAAAGAAAGGCTTCGGGAACATTGAAAAAGTTAAATAGATGCATTAAATAGATGTAAGTTATAAGTGCAATAGCAATGTACATCAAAAAGGCACAAAGAACATAATAATTGTTATGAAAAAATGATTGATGTAGTGCCAAGAATAATTCTATAATTATAGTTTTAAGCATAACCATTGCATATAATTGAGATTTGAATATTGTAGAAGCAAGGCTACAAGAAATAAAATGACTTGAGTAAAGAAAAGTGAACTTCTTCTAAGCTAAAAGTATAACCTATAACCTACAAGAAGAGCGTTCCAAAGAAAAGTTGTACAAGATACAAGGGTGACTCGTGTTGGTGTTAATGTTTATGATTGATTTTTTTCTTTTGGTTCTTTTGATATGCTTTGAAAAAATGTGAACCAATATGATTAAGCAAAATAGAGGAGAGCGCCCAACAAATAGGTAAAGAAAGGCTTCAGAACATTGAAAAAGTTAAACAAACGGGAGTTATAAATGCAATGGCGATATACATCAAAAGGCACAAAGAACATAATAATTGTTGTATAAAAAAAAAATGCTATTAATGCAACAACTACGAGTAAAAATCACTTGGTGCGATGACAACATGCCCTTACCACCAAATAAGTCACAACTAACTCCGTGGATAACTCAACAATAAGAATAATTTGGCCATTAATAATGTGGTTTTGAACTTGATGAAAATAGCGAGATGAAGTGATTCCTACAAAGACATTGAATCAGCAGAGATGAGGCTCTCCTTAACGAATTCCTTGTTAGGATATAAGGGATAAGATATGTGGAATAATCTCTCACAAAATCGCAAACAATGAGAAACTAATATGCGTAAAATATTACGATCTCAAATAAAATTGTAGAATAAAATAACACAACACAAAGAGACAAGATTTAACGTGGTTCACCCAATTTCACACTACGCCCACCAAGAATCACTTGCTCAAATTTTATTACAAGCCACCGCTCTCTCAATACAATACCCAGATATGTTTGGAGCTATGCTCAACAAACTCTACAGAATTCACACCCGAATTCAAAACACATCTGCAATGTTTTTATATTACCTACCATATGCACAAAACCATATAAATAGACAACTACATAAGCGCTTTACAAAACCAATAAGGTGGTATCAAAACCATGGGCCAAAATCGTCCCATAAACCTATGGGACAAAATCTCCATATGAGAAAAGCACGTTTCCCGATATATCGAGCACGTTTTAGGGCCAAAATTGAAAACAAGATGGTTTTTGAGAGTTGTTGGCGCAAACTAATAATTGTATCTCTATAGTTGGGGATTTGTATCACATGGCGTGAGTAGAGTTCTATCAATGTTTTGAGTGGCAAAACTTCCATCAATATTGGTTTTATAATAGGTCGTTTTAGAATATATTCAAAGCATGGGATGTGATGAAATGCTTTATAATCTCGATAGTTCATATGAGTGGATAGAAAAAGAAATTTCCTTTGAACCAAAGAAACTATCTCGTTGGTTATTGGATTCTAAAACTCCCTTCTTCAAGTTGAAGTGCTTCCTTTACAATGGATAACTATTGATCATGTGTAAGTTCCCCAAGCGGCCTCGTCGGGTGGGAGTGGTGCGGACCAAGTCACATGGTTGTGTACCATTGCCCACCCATGTTCAAATCCCCGAGGCATGATCCTCCTCAGAGGTGGTTCCACCGCTAGGTGCAACATCCGGGCGCGAAATCCCCGTATACCACCAATCAAAAACTCCAATAAGTTCATGGGAATCGAAAGCAAACTTGTGCTTTCGATGTGTGTCAGCGTCGTTGGTCGTTCCCAAATTTGAGGATGCATTCAATCAAAATGCTTTATTTACTCTCGTTGTGTTATCGCTAGTCGTTGCTTCTTTCGATGTTGTCATTGGTGGGTGCTCCTCTCATAACCGCCGTGCGTTGGCTCGCTCTTCCCTCTCTTTGTCGTCACTTGTTGTTGTTCCTCTCGTTGTCGTCACTAGTTGTTGCTCCTCTCGTTGTCATCACTGGTTATTGCTCCACTCGTTGCGGTCGTTGTCACTGAGTCGTTGCATCTTCACTATGGTTTCATGGTTGCTTCAATTGGGTTCTTAATGGTGGTCCCCTTCATTGTAACCTAGGTTGTGGATCCTCTCAAAAAAATCCTTAATTGTACAAGGATGTGGGTCCTTTCAACACCCTAAAAATTACCCTAATTCCAAAAAAAACTATTGATCATGTGTAGGGTACCAAGATTAGTGGGCTCGAACATTTTATAACAATATAAAGAGACAAACAGTGACCCACAGATCTCCTCCCTTAATAGATTGGGTCCTTTCGAAAATTAAACCCACCAAACATTGTTCTTCTCAATGTTATCACCAAAATAATGCTCTTCAATTTTGTATGATTACTTAATTTCATTAGAATGGCATTTCCCAAAAGAGAAGCGGTATAATAAATGGGTGGCAAATTTTTATTACAATGGTCTTATTATGATTTGGCATTTTAATTGAGGGTGTCACATGGGTTGTGTAATCGAACAAAGGTATAGAATGAAAGGGGTATGTGGTTTAAGGGGTTTTAATGGTTCAAATTTTAAGGATTGCCTTGGAACAAATGCGCAAGAAAATACTTTGATGTTTGGTAGATATTTATAGCTCTTTTTTAAATAGAGGATAAGTAATTTTATAATTAAGGAAAATTTTAAGATCCTCCCTAAAAACTCATAGATATTATTTGGTGAATGTGTAAAAATGACTTTTGAAATCATGGTGAATCGGAAGGAAACGGGTTTTGCACGGCTGGCGAATTATTTGACAATATTGTCGGTCGGTAACATGTTGTATGCTACAATTCGGTAGCATGATGTATGTTACCATTTGACAACGCATACATGCTACCGGTCAACATATTTTATATATATATATATATATATATATATATATATATATATATGAACGTAAATATGGTAAATTTCTCTTCCGTGGTAAAGGCGGTTTGAATATAAACAATCGGCTATTAGTGTAAACGCTAGGTGAACCGACCCAAAAAAGTAACTTGTACTAGAAACTTTAGGCAAAATAGCAAGCAAGCCGACTCCTCAAACTTCATAGAATCTAAATTTCAAAAACTTAGTTATTCATGAATTAACGAAATTCACTACTAAATTTTTCTCTGTCTATAATTAGGATGCATGAATAATCAACTAGTACAACTCAATAATGAAAATTGAGAAATGTCTATTACACTTTGAATATTGAAAGAATTTTCATTTTGATAAATAGCTTAGCAAATATCTTCATCAATACTACCCCTTCACTAATAAGACTTTTTAATATTTTTCAGTTTTTTTATTATCATTTTATTTGCTATGTTCATTTAAATTAGTTATTAATAATATTGATTGTTAAATGTCGATGTTTTTAGGTATGTTGGAATGAAGACTCTACAAACACATTTACAAAAACATATGGCATAAACCATACACGTATTATTGGAAATTTGCAATAGAAAACATTATTTCCCTGAAAAATACCTTTGCTTGAAACTAAAACTTTCCACTCTTTTGTAAACAGCAAGTGGGTCATGGATAAAATAAAATATTCTATTGATTGTTTACTTGTTAACATAAATCAACATTAAAAAGTGTTAAATATGTATCATTTAATCTTTTTCACTCTTTTAAGTTCTAGGTTATTGGTTTTTTTCTTGATCTCTTTGGATTACAAAAATAAAACATTCTAAATAAAATGTTCTCTATTATTCGTCACTATGTGGAGGCGGATGCATGTATTAATTTCATTTTTTTAATACATGTATTAAGGTTACTTATAAACTAAAAAAAAAAGTATTATATAAATCAATATAAATTTGTTTTCTTTCATCCGGTAGTTGACATAGAGAAGTCATGAGAAGATGTAAATTGAATCAGGGGGCATCAATAGTGATAATGAACCCTAGAGAGCTATGGCTATTCACTTATTATTGCATTTCAAGTTTTCATATCTTCATTTCATTCTAATACAAATTCAACAATCATTAGCTTCCTACCTTGAATTCACTTTTTATAATATTGTTCATCTTTGTATGTTTAGTGTCGATACCTATAATTATTTACTCATTTTCAATGCATGTATTTGCATTGCAACTATTTGAAATATTTTCCTTTCAAGATACCCTTTGATGTGCCTATCGGCCTCTCACAAGCACCTATGGATGGCATGGCTAGTGTATTTTATGTTTTTAATATAGCGCTGAAATTGACATGGTTATCACATAAGAATGAATGGCATCATTAGCATCAAACTTTCAGGGTTTTATAATGTTTTTAAAATGTTATAAAAATAAAGTATATAGTTTCAACTTAAGATTTGGAAAAGTATTTTCATATATAGGTTGGTAAACTAAATTAATTCCGTAACTTCATATTAGTTGAGAGTTTTCCAATGAAATTTTGACAACATGGATGGAATACCATTGTAAAACATCATGCAATTGTGTTTTTCTTCAACACTCACAAAGAGTGAGATTTAATTATTTTCGGAGAGAAAATCTTAATTTAAGAAAATTACTTTTCTAAATATAAAACGAAAGTAATTGGGAAAATTATCAAATAGTGTGCTACACATTTTCTAACATTTTTAATTTAAGAGGGGGAGACAATTATCAGTTCAAGTGATGGCAAATATCTCTACATTTAGCAAGCTGCTATTAATTGTGTTTTTCTTCAACACTCGTAAAGAGTGGGATTAAATTGTTTTCCCAAAAGGAACGTTAATTTTACAAAATTGCATTTTTGAAACATAAAAGGAAAGTAAATTGGTAAATTATTAGTAGTGCCCTACACATTTGGTAATAATTTTTAATTTATGAAATTGTCAATAAGGTGGTGACAAATATCTCTCCATCTAGTAAGCCACCGGTACGAAAGAGTCTAAAAGCAAAAATTCTCTAGGTGCAAGTTAAAAATGACAATGTTTAGTGGGGCTCAATTCCTACTGATAGAGCATGGTCTTGATTTGTTCTACTCTTGTATTTGGTGAATAGTAGAGTGCTTCCCTATTTGTGTATAATTTTTAGTGAGTTTGTTCTAATTTTAAACCTTTGGATTGTCGATAAAAAATTATTGCTTGTATAAAATGGGAAGTCTATAGATCTAATGCAATAATATTGTAGTGTTTGGCAGAGCACTCAACATTCAAGTTAATTAAGATTAAAGTTTCATACATACTTTAATAATTATATTTTCTTATTGGAAACAAATCACCATGTCAATTAGCCAAAAAAATTAGAAACAAGGTACAAGTGGTCTACAATAATAGGGTATAGTCAGTTGGTATTCACAGCCCAAAAGCAACACCTAGAAATACTTTCACAACAAAAACTAAAACAAAAAGAACAAAAAAACACCATCACTGTTTTTTTAAGGAATGCATGGTGGGTTTACCCCTGCCCAAATTCTCCACTAATTGTTTGTGGACACCATCTTCCTTTTCCTTAGCATTAAGCTTTGCTTTATTTTGGACAAAGGTTATCAGAAATGTCTCCAAAGTATCATAACTTTCATCAACGGAATTAGCTACCATAGGGTGGCTAACAACAGCCTCGTTTGGGGACATTTACATGATCAACAGGAGTGAAACAAGTTCCTCCAAGCAATCTGATGTTGTCAATATCTCTGTTACTTCTTGTTCATCCACTCTTAACCAACTTGAATACTGAACTTTCTCCTTGACTTTGTATCCGGTTTTTAAAAAAACTTCCATTTTCTGCCAACTACTTGAAACTCTTCCTTTTTCCTCTCCTTCTCAGCAATTGCAAATAAGGGGCACTGGGACCAAGGTTGCAATACATGAAACTTGAAAAGGAGGTTCTCAAGTTTATGGATTGTTCAGACATATCCAAGAGTAGCTATAGTTTGTGCAAGTTTATTCAACCTGCCTACCCACTTATATGATTAAATCTTTAATAATGATACTTGACATGATAAATTAATTAACTATTATCTACAGCTATATGGTGTTAGTTTATAAGCTTACACTAATAAATATTCTGTGAAAGTATATTTGTTTATAAGCTTACAATGGATAAATATTCTATGAAATTAATAGTTTAATAAATTCAATAAATTTATTTTTCGATTAAATGGGGTAGTGTCCGTATCATTCAAAATCGTTTTAGTATTTATATTGGTTTGGGTCCACAAATAAATCGACCTTCTTTGGCTTATTAGTCTGAAAGCCTACGGTTATCCATTCAGCATAAGTCCCATAGAACTTGAACCCTTTTGATATTTCCTAATATTTGAACCTTTGTAGATGGCACACAACAATACACTTTACCATCATCGACGCCATTGGACTACAACCCATAAACTCATATGTGCATCAGAAAATTCTACAAAAATTAATTTTTTGAAACTATTAAAATTCAATAAACCATCTTAAATCTGTTTTCCAATGTCTTTGTATATTTTGATGTAAAATAAATTTATTCTCACTACAAAACATAGGGCGCCCTACGCAATTTCAACAGAAGAATTGTCTTTCCCTCCGGTTGCAGCCACTAGGCCGAATGAGATGGGGAATAATGTACACTGGCACAAGATTAAAAAAGGTATCTATGCAAGTAATGCACCGCTTTCTGGAAAACCATTAAAAGTGTACCCATTTTCTGGAAAACAACTTCAAAAAGATGTTTTTGCACACTTGCATTATCAAGGTCCAGGCTCCAAAATGAATTTGCCATATTTACAAAAGTTATCTATTCTCAAATAAATCAAAAATATCCATCAAAACTTTAATTTACATAACAAAACTCTACTGATTATTCACCATATGGATTGAACAGCATGGATAAAAGGCTTGGTTGCATTTATCTTGGAGAATCTGAATTCATCACTCTCAGCTTGTTTAGGATTACACGTTATACTCCTCTTCTGCTACACAGCCGACATGAAATGCCTTCACTAAATCTGTACTCGAGTCTTTAGCACTTGCTGTAAGCTGACTTGGAGGATTCTTTTGTAGAAGCAATTCTTGATATGGACGAATCACAGGTGTCAACAACAAAGCTGAAACTTGGTCCATTGCCAAAATTCGCTCACATTTACTGCAGTTTAAGAACATTGAAGCATCAATGTCCAAAATCCCTTATTTCTCATTCAAAATTACATTACTGAAATGACAGCTGCAAAATGACTAATTCTTGCACATAAACTTACCTGCAAGGTTTTGTGAATAGAGATTGATATGTGTGTAACCAGCGCTGCAAAGATCAGTCATCCCGAGGGCCACAAATAAGTAAAATTGTAAGAATGAATACTCTGAGAAAATATTAATATCAAAATTATACCATGCATTTTCTTTTTTTTTTTAATTGGAAAATACAGATTTGTATAAATAAATGAGCAAATACAGAAAAGAACCGAGCAGATTTTATTGGTGCATCCAATTGCATAAAAGTCTAGGCAATCAGACAATGTAACTTTCAACCTTCATCCTGCAACTTTCGTAACTCACGGCAAACCACATCCAAAGTTTCAGAATTGAACTTCAACTACATCTATTTATACAAATTGAAAGTTCATGTAAAAATAAATGATAGAACGAACAAGGAGGTATGTGTCTGGTCTTGTTGGATCTTCATTTTGTATTTTGTTGAAACCATTATCTACATCTTCCACCAAATAACTTTTGAGGGAACACATCAAGCTGAAAATCCCATAGAAGGGAGATGAAATGTCACACCTAGACGTGATATAATCGCATTTATGAGGTCGAGTAGCAAATTTGTAAACGCAAAACCCTTGCTTAGTTATATCAGGTGAAATAGGTAACTCGTGAATAGCAGTGTTCCAAGGGGACCCCCCCACCAAATTTTGACATTTTTGGGGACAAGGGCGTCCCAAGGACTTGAACACCTGAAAATGTCCCTCGGTGTACCATCACCATCACCAGGAGTCAGGGGATGTCCCGAGACGTTTCCCTGAAGTAAGGATGTTGCTGTCACAAAGGGAGCATTTGGGGGACTTTGGGGCATCCCCAAAACTTCGAGGAAACTTGCCCAAGTCTCTCAACAGTCCCAGAAACTTGCAGCCATCCCTTGTGCCAAAACATCAAAAAGGTAACTTTTTTAATTAAAACCAGACATTTTTTTAATGTTTGTGCCCCCAACCCTAACCCTAATAGTTTATGGGGTCCCACCCACACTTTAAGCACTCAAAAAAACTATAAATGAACCTCACACCCTAACTCCAAATCACTATCAAAGCTTGAAAACATTGAGCAAGGCCGCAAGTGCAAGAGTGAGAGCAAGTGCAAGAGTGAGAACGACCAAGGCTGCGAGTGAGAGCATTAGCAAGAGGGAGAGCAACAACAAGAGGAAGAGCAAGTAAGTGCAATATGTTCAGTATTTCAGAGTTTCATTTGTTATTAAGTATACATTTTGTTAATAACTAATTTTCAAGTACTATATGTTTGCACCGCCGCCCCAAACTTAGGCCCATGGCCCCCGTCCCCCATTCCAAGACTCCTTGGAACTATGGAATAAAGTTATATTTGGTAATTAGTCAGTCATAGGTGTAATATGTGGGTTAAGAGTTTACACAAATTTGAATGTTATTAGTTGAGACATTATATACGAGGAGGCTTATATGATTGTGAAGGGTATCATATGCGACAGTAAGTATTGATTTGGCTCCCACTAGGGCTCTCATAGTGGGAGACCTTGCAGGATTATTCCTTCCATAAGAAGCATCAACTTGGGTTCAGCTCTGGTAGTCTTAGAACATTTTGATACATTTGTACCCAGCATACATCTTCTGTGATGCAAATTTCTATTATAATTCAGCATGTTGGTTTAGAATATCATCATCAACAATCAACAGGTCATCTTTGGTAGATTTCTCCTTGAGATATCCTTGGGATTCAAGTCCCGATTTTTGTAAGGTCCCTGTCTATATGTAGAATTCCTCCGTGGCCACCAACCAGTTGCTGAGGACCCCTTATGCTCGTCTTTTCTTTTCCATCTACAAATGAAAACTCAAATCATCCATGGACAAGGAAAATAAACAGTGTGCAAATAGTATTTGATTCTTCTCAGCATCAAAGTATCTTCCTCGAACAGTGCATAAAGCCATTTGACTACCATGCATTCACTCATATATTTGTTGACTTTTTACTTTTAGTATTATACCACTTCAGGTTTACTATATAAGCAACCGTGTGCAGAGATGTCTTGGGGCAATTTTGCCTGCAGAGGATCTCTTCTGATAAGATCCTTATCAACTATCTGCAATCATTTTAATCCACTCACATGGAATCAATAGTCTAATAAAAATTCTTAGAAAACAACAGTTTGTAGACCCCACATTTTATTGATTACCATGTAGCTTAGTGTACCAAGCACCTCCATCAACCTCAGAAATAGAACATAAAACCTGGCAAAACATGTTTCGGCAGATTTCAGGAGCTAGAACTTTACAGACATTCGAGAGACAACTCGATTCAAGTAGCAAGTACAAAATGAAATTCTAAATCATCTTCTCAAATGACATGTAGGGTGCGACTCAATCAAGTTTTGAAATAGCTTAAATATGGAGGATGAAATTGTTTATATTGTAGTTATAGAAATGGATGCTGGTAGATTGTGAAGCATGAGGATTGGGTGAGACAGCATCAAAATATCTTCCTCAAACAGTGCACAAAGCTGTTTTACTACCATGCATCCACTCATATATTTGTCGACTTTTTAGTATTATACCACTTCAGGTTTACTGTATAAGAAACCATGTGCAGAGATGTCTTGGGGCAATTTCACCTGTAGAAAATATCTTCTTATAAGATCCTTACCAAACCTGCAATCATTTTAATCCACTCGCATAGAATCAATAGTCTATAAGAATTCTTATAAAGCAACAGTTTGTAGACCCGCATTTTGTTGATAACCATGTCACTTAGTGTACCAAGCACCTCCATCAAACACTGAAATAGAACATAAAACCTGGCAAAACATGTTCAGCAGATTTCAGGTGCTATAACTTTACAGACATTTGATAGACAGCTTGACTCAAATGGTAGGTACAAAATGAAATTCTAAATCATCTTCTCAAATGACATGTAGGGAGCAACTCAATCAAGTTTTGAAATAACTTTCAGTACAAAGAATGGGATCTTCCCATGTGGGTCATCCATGTCTCACCCAATCCTCATGCTTCACAATCTACCAGCGTCCATTTCCATAACTACAATATAAACAATTTCATCCTCCATAATGGTTAATCTAAGTTGCCACATTCGAATTTGATAAAATTCATTAAAAATTAGTTGCTACAAAAATCAGCCATAAAATTCATGATTAAATTCGACTTCAAGATGAAAAGGTATTATGTTTGTATTTTAGACTATATACTCAAAACAGAGAATGAATTCCATTTGTTAACATCAAATTAGTCAAATGTGGTTACTTAGTCCATAATTACTAGTACAGATATCTTAACACATCTGAAAAATGCCTAGAGGTGATCTTAAGGTCGTTAATCTTGGATTTTTTGAAAACCACATTGATTAATAACTACATTACCTTCTCCACAAATTACCCCATTGACTACTGACAAATGGCAACAATCCAGCTGCGCCACCATGTCGGGCTCAAAAAAATAGTCTTCAAGTACCATATTCCAAGATATTACAATAGTTCAAATGGGCTTCTCCAAGCAAAAAGAAAAAACTTCTGCTGACCAAATGAAAACCAAATTTGAAGTTGAACCTGCCCCGTGATGCTCAAATGGGCATCAAATTTACAATCAGAAATTAATAGTTAGCTCAGGGGCATTACAGTCCACAAACACCCCACCCCCAAGCTGCCATTGTAGAATGCTTATCGACATAACTAGAGACAATGTATATCTATTTAATGGTTGAGAAAGAATGTTGATGTGTTTCAGCCCCTATTTTCTTGTGCGCAAACTGCATTTGCTGAATGTTCATTTGTTTTCTAACAAATTCATCACATTTAAATACCACGAATCAAGACCAAAGAATAACAGAAAACATAGTTTTGAACCAAGCTCCGATTAACCATCATATTAAGGAGATTATTAAAAACAGTTTGAACCTATGTCTCTGAGTTTCCAGGACAGAGTAACGTAGAGACGAGATTCGAAATGGCCAGATGACAATAATATTTTTGTATAGAACTGTTGAACATCACTAAACATTTTAAATACCTGAAATTCAAATAACATTAACATCTATGACATTGTGCAATAAAAATTCAAAACTGACCATTGAAAACTAAGTGAATACAAATACAAGATTGTAAACATGAATATCTGATTGTTATATCATCAATAATCATGCAAATGGATCTTCGAAAATCTGCCAGATGGATAAGCAAATTTAAGGTTCAGGACAATTTACCAAAATATGTACCCCACAACTATTACTAAAAATTCTCAATGATCATCTAACTCAATATGCACTCATAGGTACCAGCTCAAAACAACAAAATGATATAACTGAAATCAAAAAGATATCAGCCATGACATCATTTCAAGCAAAGTGTTTTTATGCTTACAGTTCAATACATATGGTGTTTTAAATATGACATAAGCTAGACATATACTTATGAAATCATAGTGAGAACTAACCAAACAAAGAGGAAAAAAAAAGCCATTTTATCTTATTCATCTTAAATTAATCAACTCTTAGCATTCAAAATCAGGTCAACCAGTGGCAATCATCTGCATAGGGGTTTCATGTTTATCTCACAGTTTTAAGTTAGAATTAGAAGCCATAAAGCAAAAACAAATCTGAATATATAGGTTACAGAGATAAACCACAACTACAGGATATATATGTAAAATAAAGTAATGCTTTATAATAATGAAAGAGAAAACACTCTACTTCATGTTAATCTAATTAGAAGTCCTCCTGTAGGGTGTCAAAAATAATATAAATTGCTTACCAAAAGAAGATCCAGAGATGAATGTGGGTGAACACAAACAAAATATTGCAAAACCTTAACAGCATATTTCTGCAAAAATATCAAAAAATAAAAATGATAACACATTTTTAATTGAAAAATTTAAGCAACCTACAATGCGAGTACTTCACTAAAGAATAGGGTGAAATCAAATGAATCCTTCCAAAACCCAGTAAACAAATTTGCAAATCACATACCGAAATTTGTTGGTAAACATTATGAGCTGACACTCCCCTTGCATGGATATAGCTTCCTACCTTTACAAAATGAATTGAAAGATTAGATAGTTCTCCATTACATGTTAAATAAGTTTAACAAGTAACACCTGTCAAAACCTAATACCGAATAAAGAAAAAAGAATCCCATTAAACATTATTTTAATAAAAAAATTCAAATAATGTTAGGAAATTAAGGAAAGTGACTGAAATTGTCAAGCAACTGTGTCAACGCCCTGCTTCAACTAATTAGCTGATCCCTTCAAGAAGAGTCAAGACTGGTCAGTCTTACTCTTCCGTATACCAAAGACTAACCAACCAAAGATGGAGTATGATTAGTCAAAATTCGGAGAGAGCTGATCTAACATTCTATAAGCTCAATGACATGACAATCAATGCAATATAAATCATGAGCCAAAGGAGTATTACTCCAATAGGTCACACTCCTACACAAGTGGTGGTTAGAGGATCAATATCAAATGTCATATTTGAGAATCAAAGCACACATGGTATCTTCTACATATGGGTTACTATAAATTAAATTATGATACGGCACCTCAAATAAATCCTAGAAGAGCTATTACTGGGAAGGTAATAAGAGGCACAGCAGGCCATGTCATACTTCTTTACACATTCAATTACTCATATTCTAAGTTACCAAAACGGCACCCCTAGGGGCACTAGTACCGGTACAAAACATACTTGGTGAGGGTACAGCCCAGATACATGCCCGAAACAGAAAAGGTACGGCCAAGCATGTTCGGGTATGGCCAGGTACGTCTAGTAGATGTACCCGGACCTGCCTGGCCATATCCTGGCCGTTTCCGCAGCGTTTCCAGGCCCAAAACTTTTTTTTGTTTTTTTTAATAATTTTTTTCTAGTTTAAATTTAATATATCATTACAGCAGAAATTACAGTTTTCGCAGCACCATTATTCTACAGAAGGTACCAAATACAAACCATCATAAACATGGATAAAAATAGCATGTTTCAGATAAATCATAAATGTGATAAACACCTCAACTAAATATGGTAGGGACAAATGAAATTATGAATTTGTGAGTAGTTTGTTGTGGTTATTTAGCTTGTTTTGTTTTTCATATGCATAATACGCGGTTAAATTAAGCAGGCTGGAATTTATATATTTTTTAATTTTTATATATTTTTTGTACGGCCGTATCTAATGCCATATCCGGGGCCCAAAAAAAATTTGCCATATCCGGGGCCCAAAAAAATTTGCCATATCCGCATATCAGGTACTCCATACCCGTACCCGTATCCAAATCGTATCAGCTACTTAGCTTATATTTTAACGGCTCAACTTCTGGGTTACTAAAAATTAAATTATGATAAGGCACCTAAAATAAATCCTAGAAAGTCTATTACTGGTAAGCCCGGATGGGGTAATAAGAGGCACATCAGGCCATGTCATACTTTTTACATTCAATTTCGAACAGACATCCAATAAAATGACAGAGCTTGGAAATGCCATAGAAGGTATGCTTTTATGATATAAAATGTCAATCATGTTGAGATGATTCAAAAGTATCAAAAAGATTCTTCAAAATGTACTCAATCACCCAATCCTCCTTGGAGCATTCTGATTTTATTGCAGTAAGTGGATAAGCTGAATTCTTTCATGAAATTCAGGTTCATCCCTCAGGTTAATCAAGTTGCATCAGCATGCCTTAACAGAAAATGGATGAGATGATAGAGAAAATATAGAGAGAGAAATATGGTGCTATTGCATTGATTCAAGAGTATTAAAACATTGCATTCCTTAATATACACAAACCCACATGGCTCAACTTCTCAAAAACAACTGCCCTAATAACTACTATCAACCAGAACTATTGGATGTATAAGTACTACGGACATTAATAATCCAAGAGCCTCTAATGTCCAATTCGATAACATTGCCTTTACATTGAGTTAATTTTTGGATTTCTTAAATTTATGCCCAGAAAGTGACATGGTGAAGGCATTGGCAAGTTGGTCCTTAGTTGGAGACTATTGAAGCTCAACTCTCTCTACTTTATTCGATAATATTGCCGTTAATTTTTGGATTTCTTAAATTTATGCCCAGAAAGTGACATGGTGAAGGCATTGGCAAGTTGGTTCTCAGTTGGAGACTATTAAAGCTCAACTATCTATATTTTGCACTTGTGCTATACTGAAATGGAAATGTAAATGAATATGATTTGTTCATGCATGAAACACTGAATTATTCAACATCTTGAATCCATCTTGATTGTTACAAAATATTTTTGATCATTCCATCTGTAGTCCCATGTCACAAAGAATCCTTGAAAACCATATCTTTTCAGTGTACCAAATTCTGCCTGTACTTGATTTTAGTCAAAAGTAGTGCAACTGTGTTCTGCTTCTTGCTGACCCAAGAAATTTCTCCCAAGCCAAATATCGAGCTCCTAACCTGATGTTGAATTCCTATCATCAACTGGTACAACCCAATTTGAATCTGTGAGACCTGCCAAGTTGAGCAGTCACTGCTAGCATACTCTATTATACAATCCAGAGTACCTTTGGCGTACTTCAGTACAGTCATTGCTGTCTTCTAGTGAAACTTCTAATGGATTGTCTGTACAAAGTTTCATTGCCCTTTTCTAATTCATTGTTCACTTACAAGTTTCAGACCAGCGTCCATCGGTGTAGCTATAGGTATTATCCATCATCCTAATCCTCTCAGGCAAATCCCTGGAATTTCATTTGCAAAATGAGATGTTATTTTGCCAAACTTCAGGTCCATGACAAGAGTGAAGTAGTACAAAGTATACATTTTAAAAGGCATTCCGCGATTTTGTTTCATTTCAACAACCAATTCCACTAGTTCTAGCATTCACAACATCATCAAGATTGACTGCAACGATGACAACATTATCACCTTTTGTTTTCACATACAAGATGCAAGATAATGTCTTTCTCTACAGGTGTGCAAATGTTCATCTATTTTCTGATACTTTTTCAGAGCTTCTAGTCGCCCCATCTTCTGCTATTTATCAAGTTCTTGATAATTCCTAAAAATTCAAATATTTTTCTCGTTTGAAAACAAATAAATAGTGGTACTTGTTAATTCTAAACTCCAAAACAATTATACTAAATATAGTTTTGCTTTGGTATTTGTTAATTTCAAACTCAAAAACAATTATATTAAATACAGTTTTTCTTTTTACACCGATAAGCGTTTTTAAATGAGAATCGGGTTGCTGATTCTGATAGTATTCGACGGTGGATAATCTCTGCCTCAATGACCATCTCAACGGGGTAGAATTTTGGGATTGAACGTGCCTGCAGACTCATCGATGGCGGAGACTTGGCAATAGGATGTGTTGCTGCACAGCAATTTTTGGCCCGTCCGTGTGGCAGATGTGATGTGTACCAGTGACAGAATTGGCGGTTGAGTGGTAGATGGCTGCAGGTTGGAAATAAAGCCACTAAAACGTCCCATACATGTTGCCTTAACAACAAATCCCACACGCTGCCTAAACAATCAATGCAGGAAAAAAATAGCTATACAGTGGAGTCGAAGGAAATGCTGAAGGCGGCATAACAGGGGATTCATTTCTCAAGGGCAAATAACAACATGTCGAGCAACTGCAACAGAGTCTTCACTCAAAATGAGAAGATTGAGAAAGAAAACCATAAACTCAAGAGTGTTGAGCTGAAATTTACGCTGCTGATCCCTCTCCCAAAGCAAATGCTTCCTTAACACACATCCATGATTGGTCTCTACGAGACCCTTCTTTTCTCTGCCACCGATCATCATGAGGGCCTCACGTTATGGTTTTAGTTTATTGCTGCTGCTAAATGAAAAACTTTTGTGAAGCTTTTGATGGAAGATTGTAATCCTTATTTTGATTTTAGTTTGTGGTTAACGTCTGCAGGCGAAAGGGTTTGGCATCTAAGTGATGTGTGTCCTTATATTTATTTCCTTTGTCTAATTTTGGTTTATTATTTTATTTTATTTTGGTAGAAATGTCTGATTTAGTGAAGTTGATAAAAAGCCATAATGGCCATACATTCTGGGGTAACGGGTGGGGGAGAATGACTAATCCAACAAAGCTTTCTTTAGCAGGAAATTTTTACAAGAAGACTATAATAACTATATTAAAAACACTTGTGTTATTTTTTACACACATAAAGCTTTTGTTTTTTGCATGTGCATGAATTAGACCAGATAGAAGAGAATAAAAGGTAAGAGATATTAAAGAACTGATTGGTGATGCGAATGGTAAAAATAATATGCGATGACCTTCTATATTGATAAAAAGAATATGAAATGATCTTCTGCTGAGGCTCAGATTCCATGCAACTTCAATCTCACAGCTAGCCCTATTTTATTTGCACCAGTTTAGGTACAAATTTATATTATTTTACAAAACCCGTTTAATAATACATTGGCAAATTCATTATTTATTTATAATGCTCAGTTACATTGTTTTGCAGTCATAAAATTTCAGGTAACAAATCTTGACCCTTCACATGGGGACCCCTTTCCGCATATAATTAATGAATCTTATATTTTCAAAATACATAATTGAGGTGATAAATCAGTAGGACTAGGATGCTAGCTGATATATACATATTTTAATAGGAAATAGGAACTAAACATTTGCTACATTGGTACATTCATGATAAAGAATCTAGCTGTTTCCTAAACCCTATTCCGTGTGTACATAGCCTTCCATATGCATTTTTGGAATAAATCAAGTCAAAAATCAGGTCTGTTCGCCTGTCCATTTTTTTTTTTTAAGCCATTCGCATTTTATTGTAACTTGACCTTGTTTACATTTGACAGTCATTTACATGTTTTTAATTTTTATCCAAAAATATTTGCAAATCTTAATCTTTTCATCTCTGTTAACTTGGAGAATTAAAATATGAACATCATCTTTTATAAACATAGCTTATACGAAAATATAAAATGTGACCATCATTTTTTTATAAAATTTATAAGTTATATTGATATGTACAAATATGTACTGAGAGCATAGTTACGCTGGGACGCGCGTCCCCATATTTTACAAGTCCGGGACGTCCGGGGACACAGGGACATGGGGTAAACGTTTCCCCCACGTTTCCTACAAAATGCTTGACGGAAAAGTCATGTGGACATTTTAAAACAAGGGGGAAGCTTCGAAGCGTTGGGGACGTTGGGGACATCTCGAACAATTTCCCAAGGGCGTCTAGACGTCCCCTACGACGTATACGCCTTTTTAAATTAAAAAAACATGCTTTAATGCCTTTAAACTATTTTTTTATTGCAAAGCAATTATAACATAAAAGAAACATTCCTAACCTAACCCTAAAAGTGCAATTCTATGTTATAAATTTACATTATGGGCTCATTTCATATTCACACCAAGCAAGAGCAAGAGTGAGAGCAAGAGCAAGAGCAAGAGGAAGAGCAAGAGTGAGAGCAAGAGCAAGAGCAAGAGGTATTTATAATTTTATTTGCTTACAATACTTGTTAAAGTCTTTTTTTTTTTTAAAATTTAGATTCTATTTGCATTTTTAGGGGCTGTTTTTTAGCATTTGCATCTACATTCACAATGTAATCATGTTTATAGTTTGTAGGATTTTTAAAAATGCATATTGCATAGGGTTTGGTTGTAACTGGTTACGTTTTTTTTTTAATTACATTTTTATTTCCAGTTTAAAATTTATATTATATTTGCATTTTTAGGGGTTGTTTTTAAGTTTTTGTATCTACATTCACAATGTAATCATGTTTATAGTTTGTAGGCTTTTACGAAATGCATATTGGTTACGTTTTTTTTAATTACATTTTAAAAGTTAAAAATAAAACATATTGCATACTGGTAATTGCATAGGGTTTGGTTGTAACTTGTGGTTGTTTTCATTGTTTATAAATTAAAATTAAAATTATGATCATTGCTTATACTTTTTTTTAAATTAATTCATTACATAATCAATCAATCATATAGTTATGGTTGTTTTTATTCATTGCAACAATCATCACCATGAGTTCTTCTGAGTATGAGTATGAATCAAAGCAGGAGAGGGTTGAACAAGAACTTGAGATAGGTGGTCGTGGAAGTGTTGGTGATGCCACAATGGGGGAAAGTGGAGAAGGGACACAAAATGTAGTGGCAGCTGGGCAGCGGTTCAGGTAGTCTACCAATTGCCCCTCTCAAATGTTGTCCAAATTTGTCATTGGACCATTTGATAAGAAGAAGCCATTGCAACAATTTGCCCAAATAATTGAGAACCCCAAGTCTGAGGGGGGGCAAAGTATGGAAGTGCAACATATGTGCATTGACTTGGCATGGCAGCATCACTAGGACCAATGCACACTTGTTGCACCTTACAGGAAGGGGGTTGGCGTTTGTAAGGGCCTTTCACTAGAGCAGAGAGCTGAGATGGTGAGAATCTTCAATGGAAATACCACAGACAATGTGCCAGAAGTTCGTGGTTCTACGGCTAATACTCCTTTGAGCTCTCATAGGACTGGCAAACATAGTAATACTTTGGCTGGTTCTAGTTTTGGAGTGTCAGAAGTGGAAAGCAGAGGGAAGAGAAAGGCCGTGGGGGTAGCCCCAATTCAGTTGTAGACATGTTTGACTCAAAGGCAAGGGAAGAGGCAGATGATGTTATTGGGAATTTTTCTATGTTGTTGGGATTCCATTTAATGTCACTCGCTCTCCTTATTACAAGGAGGCTATGGCTAAGGTTGCAAAAGCAAGTACAAGTTATGTGCCTCCTGGAGACACAAAACTAAGGACAACAATCTTGGATAGAAACTATTCCAAGGTTAATCTGTTGATGGAGGAGATGAAGGTGACATGGGTGTCACATGGATGTAGCATTATCATGGATGGGTGGACGGATATTAGACATCGTCCTCTCATCAATATCATTGTCTCTTGCAAAGATGGACCATACTTCTTGAGAGCAATTGATTGTTCTGGGAAGCGGAAAGATGTTGAGTTCCAGTATCAAATTTTGAAGGATGTCATTGAGGAGGTTGGACCTTCAAACGTTGTACAGGTTGTCACGGATGCAACTTATGTGTGCAGAGTAGCAGACAAGCTAGTGGAGTGGGAGTATAGGCATATTTATTGGACTCCATGTTGTGTGCATGCCATGAACAATGCACTGAAAGACATAGGGAAGATTCAGTGGGTCAACCAGATAGTGACTGAGGCCAGGGACGTGCAGAAGTTCATATGTAATCACCACACATCATTGGCACTTTTTTGAAATTTTTCGAAGAAGGATTTCTGAAACCAGTTGACACCCACTTTGCATCCTATTTTATTTTGTTGGAGAGGATGTCTGAGTTGCAGGAGCCCCTACAAATTATGATTATAATACGAGATTAGACTAGGTGGCGTGAGTCCAAGATAGATCAAGGGAAAAGAGTGAAGGAAGTGGTGTTAAGGGAAACATTTTGGGTTGATATGAAATACATCATATCAATCATAGCTCCAGTTTTTAGTGTCATCAAATATGGGGATTCTAACAGCCCCCAATCTTGGTGAGATCTATGAGTGCATTGACAACATGCTTGGGCAAATGAAGGCAGCTATTGAATTCGGTGAGGGACCCCACTTTGGAGTTCTATAATGAACATAAACAACCCATTATTCGGCAGAGATGGGGAAAGTTGAACACCCCTCTTCATATGGTTGCGTATGCACTGAATCCCAAATGGTATGTGGAGAGGTCGAGGCGAGAATTATCCCTTTGGATGATGATGAGGTGAAGAAGGGCCTTATGAAGGCCTTTAAAAATTCTACATCCACGGAGGCTTCACAGATCAGGTTGGAGTGGCTCGACTTCACTGAACTTGATGGGTACAAAACATCAGCAAAGGCAAACAAGGTAACATTGGCACAAGAGAAGCCAGTGAGTTGGTGGCGACTGTATGGGCTTCCAGGACTGCTGCGACCACTTGCCATTCACCTCCTTTCCTAGGTTTCTAGCTCCTCTGCCTCTAAGAGGAACTGGTCTACATATGGTTGGATCCACTCTGTTAAGAGGAATAGGCTTACCTCTACAAGAGCGGAGAAGCTTGTAGCTATACACAGTGTTTTGCATCTTATGGATCGCAAGACACCTGAGTACAAACAGACCCCAACATTACGGTGGGATGTAGATCCCGAGGAGCGAGCGTGAGGACAAGAATTGATTGGGCTTACCTTTGAGGACGAGGATGCTAGTTCCGAGGAGGAGTTCATGGATATTGCTTCAGATGTTGATTCTGATTTTTAGTTGATACTTGTAGTTGTCCTCTTTTTTTGTAATATTGACAATAGACAATTGTTGGTGTATTTGGATATGAGATTAATGATATGAATATCAGCTATTGTCACTTGATCAATCATAATTTAGAATGGTTTTATAATTTATTTCAGCTTGTCTCAAATTCAAAATTCAAATATGACATATGTAACTTACATTAACATATTGATATTATGGTATTAAGGAATGTATTTGATGTTTATGAGTTCAAGTTTCACCTTATTTAAATCTCAAATGGTTTTATTTCAGCTTATTTATATAGTTTAGTCACTATATCTTTATATTTTAAATATTTATATATTTTTAATTAGCCCCCCCTGTCGCCCCAACATTTAGAAAAATTTTGCCGTCCCGAAAACCCCGTCCCAGCGTCTCGAGTCTTAGGTAACTATGATTGAAAGTGTTAAAAGGAATGAAGCATGCGTTTTCTATTTTTATCATTCATTTCATGGTACTATTATTGTTCACAATTTGAAAGGAAATACTAATATTTCCATCTCTACAAAATCGTTTGACGATCGTAGGTGTCTATTGAATTTAATGGCAAATGCATTTATTTAAATAAAATGTAAATGAATTTATTTAGATAAATTGTATGGTTATTTTAGGTGTTCCTTGTTGACTAATCCTTAACGAAATTAGTTATTTTAAAATTGGCAATACATATCTAAATTTGTAAAATCAATAGCTTATTCACTTTTGGCTTAAAAATTAGGCTTTGAAGCACATCCCTAGGTGGTGTTAAAGGAAATTTCTACCATGTTTGGACACATGAAATCAAATAAAACAATGCTCATTCAAATAAAAATGTTAGATGTAAATATATGATTAGATAACATATGATAAACATACTTTTAGTGTGTTGTATGGTGGGCACAAGCAATTGTCAAATGTGATGTCCACATGTCACACACATTCTGAATAGAAAGTTCAATGTGGTTTCCATGCATAATGGGCTGCATAGTTACATATCATAAAATACTTGTGCCAAACTTCTAAACCCACTTTATATACTGTCTATATAAAATTTGCAACATAAGCTCTATAAGGTGGAGTTGTAGCTCTATATGTTATGAATAAATAATATCTTGTGTGCCACATTGGTCATCCACTCCCTACACTATTGAATTACAAAATTGATCATCTTTACCTGTAGGTATTCCCATTGCAAGCTCTGCAACAAGTGTTCTGATTGCATGCTCTGCAACCTTCAACACAAGTTTATCTCGAGTCCCTTTCCCTTGCTTACAAGCACCACTTGAAATTTCACACACTCATTAGCTATTTCACTTACAAAGAACTCTTGATATGGGTGATCTTCTACTCGTATTGACCCTAGATAAGCCATGTTGTTTCCTTTGAATGCACTGGCCGTGATTATTGCAAAATGTAATGTCCCTTTCAACACAAGTTTATCCCAAGGCCCTTTCCTCGCTTAAAAACACCACTTGAAATTTCACACACTCATTAGCTATTTCACTTAAGAAGAACTCTTGATATGGGTAACCTTCTACCCGTATTGACCCTAGATAAGCCTTGTTGTTTCCTTTGAATGCAATGGCCATGATTATTGCAAAATGTAATGTCCCTTTCTAGGGCTGAAACTGAAAAACAAGGAAATAGCACAAACCCCAAGTGAAGTGAATTCTGATTTTTATAACAGCAGCTTTGAAACCCTAGCAGTGACTGTATAGGGACATTAAATTCACCATATAACCATGCACAATAGCTGAAAAATACTTCTAAATAATTATTTCAAGTACGGCAACAAATATCCATCCAATTTGCATCAAAGAAATGGAGAAAACTAGAGATAATACACTGTTGTAATTAATTTTGTGACAGCAGCAGGGCAGCCACCAACATGGGCTGAAAACAATAGATAAACTCCTCCAAAAATAGCCAAATTATGGATTCCAACCTTATAAATTATGGTAAATTAGAATATCAAAGAATATATGAATTATGTGCCCTAGAAGGCACTGAACCACAACCAAACCCTAGTCGCTCCCTAGGAGAGGGGCTCCAAAAATCATGCAAAGCTTTTGTAGGTCTTCTTCTTGATGTCCTCGATCCAAATCAGCAAGAGAGTCTTCGATAGATATCTTCAATTCACCAACATGGAGAGTTTTCGTTCTCCACCAAACCACAAGGAAGGGTTCTGTCCTCCTTGGATGCCACACAAGAGGGTTGTCGTCCTCAAGCGAAAGGTATTGAGCAATCAGCCCAACAAACCAAGTATATGTGTAAATGAGCCAAAAATGATTTCCAAATGAGGCCATACAACCTCTTTTATATCCCTTGGTTGGCACCAAAGGCCAAATAGGTGAGGACCGACCTCCAAGCTTCACTTTATCTTTTAATTCCTTGTTGGGAATCTCATAATCCTAGCCGACCTGCCTTAGGGAGATAAACACCAAAGAAAAACATTAAAAATAATAAAAGAAAACTGAAATGAAGTTCAATTACTTCCCTTGTTCACTTATTCTTCTTGGCCACAGGAAGAGAATGGCAAGAAGTCTCTATTTGGCATTAATTCGAAAAAGGGGACATTACACAAAAATACAACTCTCTCAACTCACTCGTTTGATTGGCAATCCATCCAAACCTTCATTATTCCCCTAATATAGAGCAGATGGTGAGCCCCCACCATGATACGTATTATTGTAATTATTCTACATGAGAAAAGCATTATTTTTATTACACCCAAAGACATGAGTACGACATTGCAAGACACTTGGAATATTTACAACTTGTCAATGCATCACACAATGGATATTTTAAATATGTTAGTGATATGTAACTTAGTAATAATATATTTATTTTTCCAATAATATTAGACATTTTTGTTGAGTGGCTATAAGAATTAAATTATGATGATGCAACAATGGTATTTCAACCGGATTGTCCATCACTCCTAACTTTCCTTGTGGATCCCTTTCAAATCTACTCGCAATGAGTATGCCTTATAATGCTCACTTTGGAGGCTTCTTTGGATATATAATCTAGGGCGTAAATATCTCAAGCCTTGCAACAACAAAGTTATCATACCCAATATCAAATGCCTTGAAAAGTTGTCGGTTCTTAGTTTGTCGATTAAACAAAATTGTGTGATCCCAAACACGAGTTTCAAACCCTGTTGTGGTCTTGCATAACCCATGAAGATGATGAAACATTCCATTTATTGAAATTTTAGGCCACACAATTAAGACGGTGTAGCGTCGAGAACCAATTACATCAAAACAATTCAGCGAATGCTTTGATTGATTTTTAATCATTAGTTTGTTGAGACATACATTAATTTATTATCAATATACTTATTTTGATTTGATGTGTTTTTGACTTAATCTCTTGTTTATATATTTACACATTAATGTATTCTCTTGAGAGTTATGTGCATACGTGGTCTTTGATAGATGGTGAAAGGATTTGATTTGTTGGAGGCTTTCAACTAGGTTGACAATCTCTCATACCATCATCTATTGGATCCCTTTTGAATTCACTCAAATTTTGCACACATCGTTCCACGTGTAAAGGCTTCATTAGAAATATAATGTGGGGCACACATTTTCAAAACTTGTCATCAAATTTGTCATTGGCTAATGTTAAATGCCGTGAAATATGCCTACTTCTTTCTTCACTTGATTCGTCAAATTTATATGAGGTTGAAGATGTGTCCAATACATTATTGTGTAATTGCATAACCCAAGAAGCCAAAATCTAGAACATCCTCTCGACATGGGATGTTGAGTCCCCTTGACATGTGGAGCCCCTATCTCTAAATTATATCGCCTTTGTACGCAAGTGAATTTCTCTAAAAACACAAGCTAAAATTGCAAAAAGCAACTATTGACATTGTCGGTATTGATTGACATGGGATTTCTTTGTAAGATATCTACAACGTACATAGCCTCATCCATTTGTGCACCACACCCCCTTTCTCCTTCAAACGATTGAAAACAATAGTACGTGGATCATATGCGTCTTCTCTAAATAAATAATAGTTTGGCAAACATTCCCCCAACATTTTCCCCACCCCGAACTTCTCCTCCCTCAATCCCCTTCTTCACCACCCCTCTTCCTCCAATATTTTACTTCTTCAAGTCCAAGTTCTTCGACGCATTCCTATCAACATCTCCATTGACCGCTTGCTCGTGTGCGATTGCTAGTAATTAATAAAAACTAGAAGCAAGTGGAAAGGGTAAGAAGTAGATCAACAAGGGAATAGGTGTACTAGAACAATATCTTAAATACATTTATCTAAAAACGCTGAGAGATATCAATCTCAAGGCCCTTATTTTGGATTTTTGGCATACCACAATTATTATTAACTTCATTACATTCTTCACAAATTTCCCACTAAATAGTAATAATGGTGTCAATCTAACTAACGTGTAAGGCTCAAAAAAATGGAGTAAATAAAATGGGCACCAAACTTTTTCATATGGCCGAGATGTTACAATTTTTGGATTGACTTCTCCAAGAAAAGAGGAAAAACTTCTTAGTGACAGTCAAATAGACCTCAAATTTTAGATCGGAATTAAAAGCGAGCAGACTCACAAAGATTATCACCTTTTGTTTTAATATACAAGATGCAAGATAATGTGCTTCTCTACATGTGTGTGCAAACATTCATCTATTTTCTGATACTTTTGTGGGAGCTTCAAGCCCATAAACCCATCCTCTACTATTTTCCAAGTTCTTGGTAACTCATAAAAATTCAAAAAAATATCCTTTGGGAAATAAATAAATAGTGGTACTTGTTAATTCCAAACTCCAAAACAATTATACTAGATATAATTTTGCTTTGTTATTTGTTAATTTCAAACTCTAAAACAATTCTACTAAATGTAGTTTTTCTTTTATATTGAAAACTTAACAAAAACTAGAAGCAACTAGAAAGGGTAAGAAGTAGATCAACAAGAGAATAGGTATACTAGTACAGATATCTTGAATACATCCATCTGAAAAACACCGAGAGATATCAATCTCAAGGCCCTTATCTTGGATTTTTAGCATACCACAATTATTAATAGCTCCATTACTTTCTTCACAAATTTTTCACCCAATGGTGACAAATGGTATCGATCTAGCTACACTAATGTGTAAGACTCAAAAAAAAATCTGTAGAAATGAAATTGGGCATCAAACTCTATCATATGGCCAAGATATTACAACTTTTGGACAGACCTCTCCAAGAAAAGAAGAAAAACTTCCTAGTGACAGTCAAATAGGCATCAAATTTAAGATCAGAATTAAAATTAAACACGCTCACTGACATTACAGCCCACTCTCCCCTGACCGATATTGTAGAGAACGCCTCTTGGCATAATGAACTCATAGATACCTTCCATTACAGACTAATAAGGAATATAGCAGGAAAATTCTAATCATCTTCACGTGGTATCTGAGAACAGGCTATTTATATTACGTTTGTAACCACCAATAGTACTGCATACTTATCACAGTACAAGAAGATGGTTACAAAGCGTGCACCTTATAATAATCCATAATACAGCACCCGCAGCATTTCCAAAGATTAAGATACATTCAGTTTGCAACCACCCATAGTACTGCATACTGATCACAGTACAACAAGATGATTACAAAGCATGCACCTTATAATAATCCACCATACAGCAACATAGTATTCCCAAATATTAAAGTACAAAATTAGTTATTGTTGCATAATCCTTTACATATGGGCTGTTGTTGGAAATATATACGATGAAAACACTTCTTTTAAGAAGCGTAAAATTGTACAGAATTTGAAATACAAATCAACTGGCATTGGAGAAAATGATGTGTAAAATTTACCATTAAATAATAATTAATGTAGACACCCCAATCCACCGCACTAAAATCACCTCTTAAATCGCTCTTAAATCACTTCTAGTCTTCTACAATCAATCCAATTTTATTAATCATCTCTTGATTGATCAATTAAGTTCCCTTCTTCACATCATCTGGATACTTAATCCTATTTAATAGCTCGTAATCTTAATTAACAAGCTACTAAACCTACATCTTCATTATCCCACGTTCATCAAGATCAAACATTTATCAAGATCAACCAACATCCCCAATCCTAAATCTATATAAAGACCTCCAAGGTACTTTGTACCTATGTCACAGGGTTCGCGAATTTCTTCCTTGAAATTCGAAATTCAGCGAATTTAATAAAAACCTTAGAAAATTGTCAAAATTCGTCATAAAATTCGTACAGTATGAGGTAGCTTAAATGCAAAACCTGAAATCATAAGAAAAGGCAGATAAAATCTGTTTTAGAGCTTTCGTAACTTTCCTGTTTGCTGTGCTGAGCGCGAGTTGCTGTGAGTGACGAGTGAGTGCGAGTTGCTGTGGCCTGTGAGTGACGAGTGTTGCCACACCCGACTGAGCATACTGCAGCTCGATTCCACTGTTGGAGGCTGATCGATTCCACTGTTGGAGGCTTGCAGCTCTTGCTATTCATAGCCGCCATTCAATACTCGTCATTCACGATAGGGCCAAAAAAAAATTTAGGTTAAATCTTCTAAATTAGTCTTCTCTTTCACGATTCAACTTTAGCATACTTTTAGCTTTGTTAAATCACTTATTTGTTATATTAGTTTTTATGATTAGGCATTAGGTTTCAACTTTTTAAATTAGTTTTTGGCTTTTTCTTTTCAATTCTAATTTAAAAAACATGAACTTTAGACATTAGATTTTTCAATTACTTATAATTTTAGTTTTACAAACATTAATATTTGATTAATAATTTATTAAGATATTTATGTGCAAATATAAATATGTATATATTAGTATTAATAAATAATAACTTTGAAAAGTATAAAGTTATGTCATTCAAAGTATTAATATTAATGTCTTTAAATATTAGACATTATACATCAATTTCACTATATTCATTTAGATATTAAATATTAATTTTTATTAATATTTCGTTTAGTATTAAGTTTTAGTTTCAGATTTACGATATTAACATAAATTAACTTTAAGATATTAACATAAATTATATTAGAAATTAGGTATTTTAATTAGATTTAATCTTAAATTAAAAAATTAATTATTAATATTTTTTAATTAAATTATATACTTCGAACTTATTGACGATTTTTTTTCCCGAATTTTATCGGCTAGCGAATTTCTTTCGAATTTTATCCTCGCCGAACACGAACACGAACCTTGTGACTTAGCTTTGTACTCACACCTACCACCTAATCTCATGCTAGCTTTCAATTCTTGGAAAACTTGCTAACTTGAGAAACCCTTGTTGATGTAAGAGGTTGCCAAAGCTAGATATTGCTTCCAATTTGGAAAGACTCCTTGCATCTTCAATCCCTCCTTACAACCACACTGCCATTATCTTGCACAAACGGTTCACGAGCATCCACAAATCAGAAGCGCATCTACTCAACAAAGGGAGGTTTGCATTTGCTTTGATTTATGCATGTTTAATGGTTTCTCCTTTTATTGCTTCATCTTGATGTTAGTGTAAGGTTGTAATTTGGAGCTTCTAGGTGTAAGTTCCTTGTTTTAATTAGATACCACTAACCCTTGCATACAATTAGCAATGCAAAATACTCAATTGAAATATACAATGCACATCAAACAAACATCAAAAGGCATAAGCATCTGCACATTTATTCATCCATAATTATTTATACCCCATATTTCTGCCTTATCATTCCAGACTAACAAAAGACAAAATCATTTAGTTTTCAAAATGCAGTTTTGGAATCATAGAATAAGGTTCAAGTTACCTCATCTGGAGAGAAAAACGCTAGAGCATCAGGAATGGTAGAACCTGCAGGTGTCAGTGACACAACAGCTCTGAAAACTGAAGGAACCAACACATCCAAAACCGAAATCTGATCTAGAGCCACTGAAACTGAGGTTGATCGTCCTCCTGTTTGTGTGGCTAGTTTAGCTGATGGCTGACTCTGCTCTTGCTTTGTCAGCTCTAAAAAACTATTGCTCTTTAATGCGGGTGAAAATGCTTTTTGGAACCACTCCAGCCGTTGATATGTAGAGATTTTCATGTCAGGTGCTTCTGTATCAAGACACTTCAGCACATCAGTAAGACTCATCGGCTGATCCGATTCACTAACTATATCTTGTTTTCGATTACGTATTCCCAGAAAAGAAGTGCAAGGTCTCTTTGTGGAATGCATTTCACTATCTGAATCATTCCCAACTGTATGTTCTTCCAGATGGGGAAAGAAACGTCTCTTCTGATCTGTAAAAGCTTTCAGAGCTAATCTGTAAAAGCATCAAATCCTTTTCAGCATTGTAAATGGTACACTGAATTCTGCTTAGAAAATCATGGAAGTAAAATGGTGACCAAAAAGTGAAACAGATTAAATAGGAATTTAAAAACGTTTTGCACTAAGTTGACCTTAAAACCACCTATATTTACGTGTTAACTTTCAGCTCTTGGCCCTGTTCCAAATATCTAATAGTCTGTGGGTGCCTGGAGAAAAGTGCAGCACACCATAATCTAACAATGTGGCAGAAAGACTAACCTTGTCCTGTCTACAGCCGATGCTGCAGCTTGACCCGCAAGCTGCCGCTTCCAGGCATATGCAACAACAGCACCATCAGGGCAAACAAGAGGCATATGCAAGCCCCAAGAAGGACTTTCTTGCAATCGTTGTAAAGCCCCAATCATCACTCCTGAAGCCTCCAACGTCCTTCCTACCATGAAAATGGAAAATGAAATTATTAGGACATAATTTTTACAATGAACAAGTAATGTAGAAGAAACTTACAACACATTTAAGCAGTTCACAACTGACTTTTTTGAGAAAGCTGTTAGAAGATGTATACAAGGAAGAAATAAAGAGAAGTCAGATTGCACACATTTGAGACTGTGTGTCTGTCTATTTATTATAAAAGAAATAGTTACAAAATGGTTGATGTAGTTACAACCGGTTACAACCAACTTGTAATGAGACACCTTATAAATATGCCTTATATTCTCATACCCCCTCTTAAGGCTTATTCTACATAAAGCAAAAAAACAAACAATCTAACAAAACTAGAACAAAACAGAACTACGCAATCTTCAGACACTTTCACTTTGAAAGCAATGCTATGATAAGGTAGGGCTCCATCAAGCTGCTTCGTGACCTTCGTAAAGGTGTAGCTCCCGAGCTGAATTCCCGAGTTCCTGGATTCCACCTCCCCGAACTCCCGAATCACAGATCTCCCGAATTATTGGACAACCATCCATATTGAGCCATCCACAAGCTCCATCAAGTTGTCTCATGACCCTCGTGAGGGTATAATTCCCAAGATCCACAGTCTCCCGAACTATCTAAGCAACCATCCATACCGAGCTTCATCTACTCTGTATCCTTTCTTGCCTTCAAAGTTTAGAGCATCTTTATATTGCATATTCGTCACTGTCCTCACTACCTTCTGCATCTGGTGGGTCTTCAACCATGGCTATATTGGTTGTATTTGATATGACTTTACCCTTGAGCACATCATTGGCTCGAACACGACAATCCCATGTTGTGTGACCTCTTTTCTTACAATAATGACATTCAATCTCCGATTTATCTTTATCTGATCTTCTACGATATTGTCTAGTTCTAGAATAGAATGCACTTTCTTGTTGGGAATGACCTTCTGCATCCTCTGTGGTTCGTTTTTCCTCAGCTAGAAGAGCTACTATCATATCATCCAGAGATTGAGATTGAATTTGACTGAGGGTAAAAACTACATTGTTATATTTTGAAGACAGACTATTTAATAGGATAGCTTTGGCATCCTCATCCTCAATCGCAGCTTTCACTTCTGCTAGTTGTTTGATCAAGGACCTTAGATTATTGATGTGGCTTGACATAGAGACTTCGTCATCCATTTTGAACCTATATAATTAAATTTTTGGGAAAATTTGGCATTGACTGCTTTCGCTCCAAATAATTTATTTAGAGTATCCCAAATTTCCTTCGATGATTTGTCTAGGTCTACATGATGAAGTTCAAAGTTGGAGAGAGCAAGGCCAATAATAGCTTTCACTCTATCATCTCTGCTTTGCCATTCTAACAATTTTGATGCATCGGTAGGTGTTGTCTCTTTCCCGTTTACAATGCCCCACAAATTTTTATTCATAAGTTGCATTTGTATTTTCCCTCTCCATGTATGAAAATTTATACCAGAATATTTTTCTACGGGTATTTCCATTTTAATAAAATAGAATAAATACAACTGCGTATTTTCGGAAATGAGTAAACAAAAAAAAAATACCAGTTGCACAATTTTGTGCCCTAGCGTAGGTACCGTCTTTAGATTTCCAACCAGACAGGGTTTCACTATGACTGTACGTTATGCCCTCGGTAACTGTATTTTGCTTTTGCGTCTTTCTTGCCCTACGTCTGTGGAAAACGTTTGTTCCCTTGCAATTTGTGACTGTAATGGCTGATTGTAATGGCCTTCAAATGTTTGTGAATCGTAACTCTATTCACATCTTATTTCGTGCTCGAAAATACTATCATTTTCCTGAAAAAAATGTGCCATTCGCGACTGTAAATTCGTGGCCCGTGACTTTGTATGTAATCGTGGCTATATCTCTATATGCATGCGAAAATGCCCTTTGACCCTTTTCGCTCACGACTGCAAGTTAAATGTTTCGAAAATGCCCTAGAAAAACCGCAACTGTTTATTTCGATTACGACTGTGCCTTCACTTCGATTCAGACTTCTTCAGTATTTACTTTGACCTTCAAAACGAAAATGTCTTTCTTTAGCGTGCCCTAGATATTTGTCAAAAAACAAAAATGAAAATGTGTTCGTTTTTCTCCTTATGCTTCAGATTTCGTGCCTTAATGGGTCGGATTTTCTATCCTTCTCTCTTTCCTCGCTTGCCTCTGCTCTAATACCAATGTTAGAAGATGTATACAAGGAAGAAATAAAGAGAAGTCGGATTGCACACATTTGAGACTGTGTGTCCGTCTATTTATTATAAATGAAATAGTTACAAAACGGTTGATGTAGTTACAACCGGTTACAACCAACTTGTAATGAGACACCTTATAAATATGCCTTATATTCTCATAAAAGTAGTATGTGTGAATAGATTTAAAATGCCAAATGTGAATAATTTTAGTAACAAGAAATTAGGAATTTTAACAGAATTGTTCATGTCACTCAAAGAATTTCCAATTGCAGATTGCACCACTACCATTACTTCTAACAATAATGACAAGCCAATTGATCACTCCAAAATCAGACAACAATTACTAGCAAGTATTTGGATAACAAATCACCCAATTAGTAGCAGAAATACATCCAATTTCCATATAAATAATTTTTCTACATTTTTCCATCTTGATCACTAACTATTATTTGTCATCTTTACTTCAAAGCCACTTGTATCAGTATATACTGAGAAGTCACACAAAATGGCCCAAAAAGACTATTACTGAATTTTAGTTAAGTGGTCAAAATCACCTGCTGGAACCTGGTACCATAAAACTGAATTTTGAAGGGGCAGCTAAGGGTAACCAGGTACAGCAGGCATTGGAGGCATTTTAGAGATTGACAAGGGCAACCTATCCTTGGCCATGTTCTATAAATTAGCACTGGCACTAACAACCAAGATGATGGCCATCCTATTGGGACTTAAAATAGTCAAAAATAGTCGATGGAGATTTTAAAATTATCATTTAGGCCATAAAAAGATGACCTTGTAATGCTTGGAGACTAGACACAATTATTTAGGAAGCCCTCTAGATTATCAGCTCCTTTGGAAAATTAAGCTTCTCCCACATCAAGGGAAAAGGCAAGGTAGCAAGTTGTGCCGCCAACAAAGGTATCTCTCTGCCAGATAAGGAAAGATCCTTAGAGATGATCTAGAAGATGCCCTTTGAAATGGACCTTATTAAGTCAGATCATCAAAGATTATCAACTCCTTTGGAAAATTAAGCCCTCTAGATTATCAACTGCAGAAAATTAGGCTTCTCCTACATCAAGAGAAAAGGCAATCGGGTAGCAGGTCTTCCTGCCAGATAAGGAAAGATCCTTAGAGATGAGCTACAAGATGCCCTTTGAGAAGGACCTTACTAATTCATATCATCAAAGATTGCCAATTTCCTGAGAAGTAGAAGGACAAAAGACTTAAAGAACAATATGAACAAGTTTTAAGCAATGGATTTGGTTTTCTTCATTTTCATTGAATTTGAGAAATAGGGTGCACCATCCCATCTGCATATTCATTATCGCCCCACTTCATACATGCAAAAATATCTTTTCCCAAGCAGTGGCATTACGAATTTGGGACTTGGTGTTAAATATTCTTTCTCAGCACCTTCATTTTCTCCTCACTTTCATTCTAATAGCATGTCTGTGGTAGAGAGTTGATAGAGGAGATCAACCACTATCTGAGCTTACAGGAACAAGAGCCATGGCCCACAGTTATCAGGTAAAGGCTTGCTCCCTCTGCCTCGAAAATATAGCTAGTTGTGCAGTTGCCATCTTTGATGGGGTAGGATATGAAGTGGATGATGAAGATAAGTGCTAAGGCTCAGGCCCACGCAAAAAGGAACTAGTAGGAAGGCACATATAGATTATCAGAGGAAGGCAGTGGTGAAGGCCTCAAGATGGCTCATAGCTCATGAAGGACTAATAAGAAGCTGAGAGAGAACATTCACACAACAGAAAATCTAGAATACTGATATGGCCTGCCCCGTGCCTAGAAATGGATATAGTATGTATTTGGTACAGATACGTACCAGGAACATACGCGGAAACAGCCTACGTACGAGGAGACAGGCCAGATACATCTGGATATGTCTGCATATCCAACCTGTCACTCCCATACCCTAGCAGTATCCAAGTCGTACCCACGGCAAACAACAATTTTTATTTATTTATTTATTTTAGCATTAAACACATAAAATGCAAAAAAATTAAAAACACAAAAGAAACCCTAAAAAATCGAAAGGATGTTATAAAGCAGAAGTAAAACACAAAAGCAAAATCATTCACTTCTTCTTCCCTCATTTGCATACTTACCTCTCTAAGCTCCTTTGCTCATTTAGGTTTGATATTTCATCAACAATCACTATTATCATTTTCCTAAGCTAGAGCGAGTGCCCATTCATTGCCAAGGTGACTGAGGAGCTGGAAAGGAGGAGGATTCTTGGATCATTCATTGAAGGCAAGGTTTTTAACTTTCAAGTTTGGGTTTTTTCATTTTCAATCTTCGCATACTTTCTTCATTCTTGTTTTGATGATTATTGTTTTTATTATAAAAATTTAAATGATTTTGTCATTTATTTAACAAGGTGTCAGCTACATACATGCTATGCCCTAGGCCATAGGGTTTGTTGTTTTCTACCCTTGTGGCATTGGTTTTAAACTTGCAAGCACAACTAAAAGAATATTACTACAGCAGCAATAAGCTCTACTTCCTTTGGCTAATCCCATTTGAAATTTGATCCACATTCACCATTATCAAGGCATATCACAATGCTAGAGCAACTTCAAGCGGTGGGTGTTTTCCTTGCAATGCCATGATTGCGATGGTGAATTCAAAAGCTCATATAGTCAAGTAAAAGCCCACTTGTGTGCAATACCAAATCAAGGAATTAGAACTTGCAAGGGGAGGAACAATGTAGGGGTACCAACAACAAAAGTTTTGGAGTGCATCGAGGAGCGAGAAAACACGTGAGTATCTTTGCCATGAAAGCGGGTCATTCATTGTCAAAGAAAAGATCTTCATCTCGATCAATCAAGCCATCAATTGCCCCATCTCATATTGGCTCCCCAATTGTGGCCCCAATACATTCATTTGTGGTGACACCCTCTATACAAGATGAGGATTCACCTCTTTCAAGAACGAGGACAAAAGGGCCACTAAAAAGGTCCTTTCAAAATGAGAGCAAGGATATCGCGAAAGATCACATCATACAATGTGTGTATGCAAATGGTCTGTCACTCAATGTTGTCAAGTCACCATATAGGCAAGATATGGTGAGAGCAAGCAACGAGACCCCAAAAGGCTTCAAAGGGCCAGGTTATGAGAAGCTCTACACCACCCTACCGCAAAGGAAAAAACATGCCCCATCTTGTACTAGCTCCCCAATTGTGGCCTTGATACATCCATTTGTGGAAACACCCTCCACGCAAGACGGGGATTCGCCTCTTTCACGAAAGAGAACAAAAGGGCCCCTACAAAGGTCATGATGGACAATGCTAAAAACACAAAGCCATTGGGATGTTGATGGAGGATAGGCGCATTTCTTATACACATTGTGTCGTCCACTCACTCGACTTAATGTTGAACAAAGAGATCCAAATGTTTGTGACTAGCGATCACCAATCCTGAAGGCATCTTCATATTCTACTCACATTTGGAGCTACGAAAGGTAAGGGAAGCTCTCTTTCTTTCATTTATGATGTTGTAAGTTTCTAAACATATAGTACTTGTAGCTTTTTAAGTTTTCAAAAGAAAAAATCGTTTTTCATTTCTTACTAGGTTGTTGAGATTCAATTCACATCACAAGCTATCGTCTTGACATGTGAAGGTGCAAGAGGCACTTAACAAGACGGTCACTTGCAACCTATGGGTTGAATGCACATAGTCAAACACCGAGCAAGCCCGAAAAGTGAAGGCATTGATCTTAGATGATAATTGGTGGAATCGTGCGAGAATACTTGTTGAGTTTTTCCGAGACTATTACGAGTATGATTCATTTTACTGACATGGATCAACAATGTCTGTCAGGAGAGATTATCGATCAATGATTGAAAAAATAAAGATCATCATAAATGCAAAAGAGCAAGATCCCGAGGAAACATTTTTCAAATAAGTAAAATCATACTTCATTGAGCGGTAGAACAAAATGACCACCCCATTGCATCTCCTTGCCTTTGCATTGACTCCTAGATTCTATAACATGAAGATCTTTTCCTTTTTGGGAGGGTATTGTTGATCTCCACACATGTCGCACCTAGATTCCCCTCCCACAACACCAAGGAGGTTGATGTTGTCGGAAGGCTTGCACCGCTGTCGGAAGGTAGTTAGGGCGCACGCAAGCGTGATCAACCTAGACAGAGTCTCGCACAAACGAACAAGGCTTTACCTCTCTTGAAAAGAAGGCATGGGTGTTGGAAGGCACAATAGTCGGTTCAATTAGGCCGCGAGAAGTCCTTCTCCAGGTTTATTGCCTCTCTCGCCGATCTCGGAGGCCGATGATATGTGTTGGGAATAGCTCAAGGTGAAAGGGAGAGTGGATGTTTATGATTTATACGAGGGCGTTTGTTGGTTCTTTGTCGCTTCTAGCCAATGCAGAAACTAGTGGCTTAGGGAATACATTGTAAGATAGTCACTTTATTGGATTTTGCGGGTAAAACAACCGATTAACATTCATTTGTAGCTTATGATTGCGTGAAAGCCAATAAACTAATATTCAACTATGAGTATCACTTGTAACATAAACATACATTACACAGTGATTACAAGTTACAAGTTTTAGTCCTAGTACTAACAAAGTTGTTAAAAAAGTGCAAAAGAGAGTAAGGTGGGGCAAAAAAAAAAAAATAGCAAATTTGTGTTGCTCGGTCCAGCTCGTTTGAATGACAAGGATCGTGAAAATCCATGTCCACGCTTAGACCAATATGCACTCGATCAAGATACGGACATGTGCGAGAATTTGAGGGGAAGGACTTAGAACACCAAGAGAATTGTGCAACGTCGTTGGACGTGCGAGAATGTGTTCTCTCGATCTCCTAAACACAAAAGAAAGATGTTGCATTCAATTTAACAATATAAATCCTCAACATTCATCCAAATCGAAACAAGATAAAGTCATAAGCTAGCTTAGGCCAGAACATGGATAACCAATTGAGAAAGGGCAAGTGTAAATAAAACTCTCATAAGCTTTTCTATTCCAAATTCAAGAACTTTTACAATGAGTTTGATCCGGCATTTATAGGAAAACCCAAATGAATAGTGCTTTACAAGCATTAATGGAGGTAGGCTCTTCATATAGCCTAGATTTTACAATATATATTACATGGTAGATGCAAAGTCAGGCTATATTGAATGCCTAGTTGGCCATCTAAAAAGTTTGTTATGTCAAAGGATCATTCTCTATAAGATCTTCATTATATGGTGAAAGGCTCGAGAACAAGGCCGGATATGGTGTGCCTGGATTTTGCAGGTTCCAAGGCAATATGGCATACTTGGTTACATAAATCAAATCCCTTTTAAGGTAGCCAACTATCTCTCGACATGGCATGTACATGTGCTAAGATCTTTCGACAAATTAATTGACATGTCTCTATGATTTGTGGGTGGCCCGATCTGTCTCTAGTTGACTTGTCATTTAGTACATCTCTGATTTGGGGCGCATGATAGTGTGCGCTGAAAAGGTCGCACAATAAGCTACGCATTTGGATCCTTGTCCGTGTGTGCGCACAATATTTGCACAATGATGGTTTCTTTAGACTAGGTGTGTGTCTCTTCTTGCATGATCTCTCCTTTTAAGGCACGTGCAATTATCCTTAGCACCTTTCTCCAAAATCCTGCAACAAGGTGGACAAAGAAGTCGATTAACATAGGGCGTAATACATTGAGTGTAGGGGAGAAATACTTACATGTGCACGCTTAGAGGATCGCATAATTCTTTGTTCAATTTGCAACACAATGTTCGGATTGTTGATGCATGGCGATAATCGGCTTCACTTGCATGTGAGAAGACTCTTAGCTTGGATTATGCAGATTTTGAGAAATCGCCTAAGCATTAGGGAGTGTATGGGAAGTTTACCACATTTTGCACGGGCTATGATGGGTGGTGGTGTCACAGAGCATCAAGGGGCTTGTAAAACTCATAGTGTGGTCACGCAAAGACTGCGCAGAGCAGGTTTTGAATGCGAGGGGACCACAAGATGGCTCAAAACTAAACGTGAAGGCTTAAGGGCGTGCGGAAATAGGTAAAGGCATTGCACAAAATATTGCACAATGACGCACGCGAAAGATCTTTGTGCAATGGAATGAGGGTGCACAAAGATTGCAAAGAGCACAAAACATCTTGTGCGCAATATGGGATAAGCATATTTGCGGTGGGGCACAAGAAAATCACCTTTGGGAGAAGCCTAGCGAGATATGACCAAAGCATGAAATTCATGAAGAAGGGGATTGCGCACTAGATTCAACAAAGCAAAGGTGCGCAATTTTGGACTGCCTTGTCAAGGTCAAGAGGTTCCATGATTTCACTAGGTGAAATTAGGGGCGTGTTGTGACACAACAAAAGGTGCCACCATATAGGAATGTTGAAGTCGGTGAAGGGACCACCCGTTCCATCTCCTTACCTTTGTAAAAGATCCCCAAATGGATCTCGCTTGTTCTCCAATGCAATTTAGATCAATTAAGACACCAAAAGCAGATTTATGACTTTTTATAGCATTCACACTAATACAGATCTGAATTTATGAAAGAAGTGCGACTAGGGTTTTGAATAGAAACTTAGCCTAAAACTGAACCCGAACTGTTTTGAAGACTGTGCAGCAAAATACAGCAGTTTCAGCTGTATTCTAGCAAAGGCGACTAGTTTTGATGATGGAAAGTCCACATAGAATCACTATCAGCCCTATCTATCCTTGCCCTAACAAAGCTCAGAACTGTAACAGTTTATTATAAAGCAAAATCTGATGTTTTTGAACATAAAACAGGCTGGAATTTTATATCAGTAATCTGCAGACATTGTGGACTGAAATGATACCCTAAACTCCACCAAAAATACTGAAAATAGATTATTTAAAGCCACAAAATTCAGAGTAATGAATGACAACGCTGTTCAGATCTAAAACATCACCTGTGCAATACAGATCAGCCCATACATGGGTCGCTCCACATGTAGAAATTGCAATGACAGCTGCTGTCAATAAATTCTTCAACCCTTGATTGCAAAACTCAACAACTGAGAATGACTAGAAATCCTTTGCAAGCTCTATGGAAAATCCAGTGTAGAAATTCCTCCTAATCTCTAAGAGGGTTTTCGTCCTCTAGAGGCAATATACTAAGGGTTTCGTCCTTAGAATATTTTATACAAAAGCACCTGGCTTAAGATCAAATTCAGAAATGATAAAATGATTACATGATGCTCTACCCAAGCCGCCCCTCTCCTTTTTATAGGAAAAATATTACAAAATGACCTTTTCATCTTCCAATGAGAGAAGAGTGCCAAAATACCCTAAAAGTATACCCAAACCTAGGCGCACTTCCTCCTTGGACAAATAAACATTAAGTAATGGCCCTCCATGCCAAGTCGCACTTTCCTTGGGAAGAGTAATAATTTTTATCCTTTCTAAACTTCACTTTCCTTCCTTTGTCCAAGTCGCATTTTTTGCCTAGGGATGACAAAAATAGCATGGGTCTCTTTTCTACTTTCCCTAGAAAGGATACAACATAATATTAGACCCAATGCACCTATTTAGAGATTACAAATTTATTATTAAGTCAAATAAATTAATACAAGTGCTTTATTAATATTTTTTTGCACTTTGTAATAACTTATTGTGACTTAAGTCACCCTTATGTTTTTCCTTTGGCCGTCGGGTTGACGAAATGGGCCAAAGGTCTTTGATTGGGAAAAGGGGACATTACACTTTGCATTGACTCCTAGATTTTATAACACAAACATTTTCTTGAGGGTGCCACCATATGGGGTTGTTGAAGTCGGTGAAGGGTATATGTTGGCATTCTCTAGGCTCTACCCTAATCCTAAGGTCTAAGACATGTACGACCAAATTTGAAAATTTCATAGCCTCCACAGGTCATAGCTTTCACACTCTTTAGGACAAATACAAAAGGATTCTCATACGTGGTGGTACCTCCATGGTCAAGGATCCATGTACCTGCAACCTCTTGTAATCAAGGTCTTGTCACATTAAGATTTGTGTTTTGATTCCCTTTCCTTTTGTTTTTTTTTTACATTTAAGTTTGAGCTTTTACTTTTAAAGTGTTACAAAGTTTAATTTTGCATTAAATTTACCTCAATAGGTTGTGAGTTCATCTTCATCTAAGCGCAACTAGAGTACATACAGCTTCATCCACTCACAGAAGTGCAACAAGTTTTTTTTTTTTGAGACTTCTTTAGCTTCGTAGGACCTACATGCTCATGGGGGTATTGGTGGTAGTGGGGTGCTTCAAGTCCATGTGGTTCTACTTCTAATGAACCAAGTCATGATGTCGATGCTAATGCTCTCGATGAAGAGCAATATGATGAATATTGAATACTAGTTTGATGTAATAATTAAATATATGTGATTAATTCCTATTTATCAGGTTACAATTTATATTTTTAATTTTTATATTTTTTTGTATGGCTGTATCCATATCCGGACTAAAAATAAATTGCCGTATCCATGTATTGAATACTTTGTATCCACATCCATATCCAAAAATGTATCAAAAACTTCGCAGAAAATTTGAAAGACTTGAAGAATCGTATACGTGCACTGGTTCAGTACCCCAGTTTAAAAGTTTGGCTTGAAGACTGCACCTTGGCAAGAATTCAGCTTGATAAGCAAGGCAATAACAGCACTGATGCAGAAATAAACAACCTCATGCAGGATCCAAAACAGACACTCGATGGAAAAATATTTATGATTAGGCAAGTAATCACTCCAGCCCTGCAATGGTGGTTGTTTCGAAATTCTTCTAAACAAAGCTAGAATATGATTCAGCATGACAAGAATGAGAGCACTAACCATACAAAGAATCCTATGCAGGTGCCCCATATGGGATGTGTGGGGACTTCCCATTATCATGAATGTTGATGATAACCATCTGATGAAAAGGGCCAGTCTCAAAGCAAACGCCCTGGTCTAGATATGAAAAGATGAAAAAAGTTAAGAAATAGTGTCTACAACTTGTTTTAAAATTTTAAGCCTTTTGATACTCATGGAGTTATGTCGGGTTTCTATCTGCGTAGACAGCAGCATTTTAGACCTACATCAGTAAATTCCAGCAGACTGCACTCTTATGCTTCAGAATTTTCATATAATGCCAAGGTGACAAGGTTCGGCAAATTTTTTGCATAAAATTTGAAATTTGCCAAACTTTTGATGTGGCAGACAAAATCAGCCAAGTTTGGGAATGTTCACAAAAATAATCGCAGACCAAAAGGAGCAGAGAAAACTCAGTACAAAAACCTTCCCATCCTTCTTAAACATCATTTCCTATCTGCAAAATACAAGAAAATACCTAGACAAGACGAGATTTGCTGAACACAAACAAAGACGGTGGGCATGAACATGAACAGAGGAGGCGCCGAGCTGGATAGACGTGAGCTGAGCAGCAAACCTGAGCTGGGAAAACTGCTCTGCTTATTTGTTGTGTACTGGATGCCAAAGGGAAGGACGTGTTGACTGCTGTGTGGAGGGAAGCTGGAGAAACTGGAGAAGCCAGTAGGTGTTGACTCTCGTGGATATTTATGTTTTTTCTTTTTTCTTTTATTTGGTAGTTTTTTTATGTTGCAGTGTGTAGTGTATCGTAACATTTTTGGTTTAGTCTTTTTATATTTATTTTTTTGTTTTTATTTATTTTTATATGTTTTTTAATTTGTTTTTTTGTTACTTTTTAATTCATATTTATGTCATTTTTTTAAGCATTTTATTATTTTTGTTGTTTACTTAAAAACTATATTTTTAAATTTTATATTTAACATGTATATATATATATATATATATATATATATACAAACAAAATCAAACTTAATGGCAAGTTTTTTCAAAGTTTATCCATGGGCGAACTTGAACTGAACTTTATCGTAAGTCAAATTTGTACTCGAACTCAAACCTTGTGACTTAGGTGCCAAGAATGTCATTTGTTCACCTGGCTTAATTCTTCAAATTTGGAAGAGCCATTGGGATCAAATCTATGGGTTGTAGCATATAAGACTTATATATGGCCTTCAAAAGAAATCAATTCAATATTGCATGTCTTCTACATTCCTTGTGTTGCATAGCTTTTACTTTCTTTTATTCCGTGGGACCTAGAGGTTGTTTGTCTTCCTAATTTACTCCTTAATATCTCAATGGATTTGTAATCAACCACCCTTTCCTCTAGATGCAAGCACGTGTCTAAACCAAAGTCACCAAGAAACACAAGTCATTTCCATCCCCACACCCACATCTCTAGGTGACTATATTTTAATGTAATATAGTTGGACACGTGTTCATATTACTCATGTAACATTTTTCAAATGGTGTCCTTATACCCATATTTTGCATCTCCACATGGCTAAATGGACATGCATTGTATGGAAGGTAAGAAGCCCAAAGCGGTGGATTGCATTCATTGTTCCTCCCCCTAACTAACAAATGCTAACATTGCTTGTGTGCTAAGTGGATCTCGTTTCCTTGTGATTATTGCCAAAAACATGAGAAAATTTGTCATTAGAGTAATGACTACTCATGGTAGTCATCTTGAGATGATTTAGACGCACAAGTAAAATCCCACAAAAACTAATAATCTAAGTTAATTGCTCTTGAAAGCCTTCAATAACTTTAACATAAATTAATGCAGAAAAATTAATAGCAATTTTCTTAGAATAATTATAAATTTTGAAATTTAATGATTTTTTTATTTTGGCAAAAAAATTGACTAAATTTATTAATTAGTTGCAAATTACTGATTAATAATTAAATTTGATAACAATGTTGAGGAATTGCACCTTGCCTTCTCACTTTTATTGGCATGTCAACCAGGTAGAGAAAATCACAGCTGGAGCAGAGCATGCATGGGAAACTAAAACTCGTAAGCTCACACTCGTCCCTTTTTAATCACATGTTCTGCAGGTAGGCAACCTCCACCTAGAGTGGAACCTGAGCAGATGGAATCAAACTATGCCACGTGGCCGAGCCAGGGTTCTATTGACATTGATTGCATACTTCCAGCATTTATCCTTTTGTACCTTGTGTATTTGTTACTTTTTTCCCTGAAAAGCTGACCCAGCTTCTCAGTGCTTCTCTTCCACACCAATCCTAACTATAAATTTCAGTCCCATTAACCTACTTTGGTCATTTCCAGATGTTATCAAGATTCTAATCTCAAATTTCACTACTTATTTTTGTTGCAAAACTTATATACAGGATTTGGATGTAACCTTTTAAGTTTTATCATTTGTTGAAGCAGAACCAGAAATTGAGAGTTTTACCTAGATTGTGAGTTGGAACCAAGATTGGCCTAATTTTTCAGCATACATTATAGCGTTGGCCCATGGATACATGGAAAATAAGAAGGAAAAGGTAAAGAATGACAGCATACAGTCCAATGGAATCAGCAGTGGTAAATAATTGCATCTTTCGGCAGGAGACGTGTTAAGTCCTGAAATTGGGTGAAACACAACATCCAAATACAGACTAACGCACAATAGAAATGTATGAACCAGTAAAAAAGTGATGGTCGTGGATGGAAAGGGAAATCCATCTTAAACCCCACTTATAGCAAGCCCAAAGTTTAATAATCCAAAAAAAAAAAAGAATAGAAGAGTATGTAATGATAACATACAGTGAATAAGATGTGTTTAAGTAGAAAATCATCACCTCTTTCTTAGCAGAGACCCAGGTTCAAATCCGTAGGAGACATGTTAAAGTTAAATTTAGATACAATAGCACATCCGATTAAATTATAAGTAAGATACCATATCCAACTCTGGTAGAGCATACTTCACCGGACCGGGCACAGTGACTTTAAAGGAAGAGAAAACCCTTGATTGTGGCATCTAAGCCCAAGGTTACTGTTCAAGGAAAATAAAACTAAGGAAAATAAGTGGGGGTATGCATACGTGTCTACGGTTTGGAGCTCATAAGTAAGAATAAAAGAGCAAGTAAAAGTGGCGAACAGTCGTGTGAGATGATTTTAAGACTTAAATCATTAGGGTTTTCGCAGCAGAGACTCGAATTCAAATCCGCAGGAAAGAATCATGTTAAGCTTCAAAATTAGGGAAATATGATACCCACTCATTAAGGTATAAAATATTATCATCCAACTCTTATTAGGGTGCACCGAAGGAACCAGGCGAGGTGCAATTACCGAGACCTTTGAACTGGGAAATTTGCAAAAATGCAAAAACAAAAATCCAAAAAAATCGCCAAAATCAAAAATGTAAATTCACCAAAATAAAATTAGAAGCTAGCAATATAGATAATGATATCCGCACATACATACCCAGGGTTCTGAGCTCGTCCAAGCAGTTGCGCATGGCAGTTTCTTCCGAAGCGATGAGCTGGCGGGTGGCCTTTTCAACATGAGGGTCTCTCTTTTTAGGGGTAGAGAAGTGAAAAGAGCCTCTGTAAAGCGATCGCCGCCTATTCTGAATTGGGCGACGAGGCGACCCGCTTGTGCGAGGCGTTCCATGGCCTGCGCTACCTGCTTGGGTGGAGCCTGCTTCTCATTCTCCTCACTTTCCTGCTGATATTGTCCATAATTATTATCTCCCCCTGCTCTGTATTCATAAGGAGTATTAGGGTTTTCCTGATCGAGTGAAGAAGCGAAGAGAGGCGAAGAGCGAGGGCTTAAGAAGGCTGCGGATGGCGAAGATATGTTGGGGCTCGGCTGTTGTTGCATCATTTTGTGTGTGTGAGAAGAAGAAGAAGAAATTTTTGTGTGTTTATATATAGAGTTCTCTCGGTGTATATGTTCCTGGTGGCTCTTCTCTGTCTTTCTGGGAAGGTTTTAAACCGTCAAGAATATTTTGTGCCTCTCCGATCCGTAGATTTCTCGCCTGTTTTTATTTTGTCATTTATGTTACTCGGCTTTTTTGTCATTTTATGGTATAACCATGCTTAAGAGAAAACCCCAATGATGTCAGCTTAGTAAGTAAAAACTCCACCATGGGTGCATGTGATACGCCACTACACATACAAACTAGGTCCTCCATGGGAAGCAAGGGTACGCCGTTATTAGAGCGACGATAGTCCACTGCGAGAGTGAGCAATAAAACATTGTAATTGTGCAAGTAAACTATAGCGTGAGCATCCATCACAACAGTAGGGAGGCAACCACATGAAAGCAATCTATAACAAATGCAACCAGTGCAATAGGTGTGAACATTATCCGTTGGGAAAGGGAACGAGCAAAACATCATAACTAAGCGCAATGAAATAGCCATAATGAGAGAAGGATCTCGGAAGCGGTGTGTCGAAGAGTCACGGGTTGGTCGCAGTAGTAAACAGTTACGATGTAATGAAACTGAGGTTATGAGTGTGTGTTTACATATGAATGGGTTGTAGTATAGTGGTAGTGGTATATACAATTGTACATATCTATGTGTTTGAGCTGCATAGAATTGCTCGTAGAATTTATTGTGAACTATTTGTTGTGTATCTGCAATTGCGAGTGTGGCATGTGTTAGGATGGGGCAGCTTCCTCTAGTTTTTTGTGGTGGAGCTAAAAAAGTGAGGAGGTCGTCTTCATTAATGAGGTTGTTACTTTGCGCTCGTGCATCAACAGAGTCACATAGGTATTTGTATTATATTATAGTGTAAACATGCAAATATAATGTCATACGGTAAAGAGAGGTGTGGAATAGTGGCAATAGGAAACAAATTGAAATGGCGTGGGACCTTTTTGTAGCATTAGTACAATAGAAATTATTCTATATTTATTTAATTATTTTAAATATTATTTTTTATAATTTACATATAAATATATATAAAATTGATGGTCAAATTTTAAATATGCAAGTCACATGCGATGGTTATTACAAATATTTGCAAGTATTTTATGGCTACAATTGCAAGTATTTAACCTATGATGGCGATGAAGTTATTTTTATTAACAGTAGTACAACGAGAGATACTTATTTTCAAGGCAATCATTATTTTTGTACGCACTTGTAACAAATCCAATAAATAACATCCACACATTTCGGCTCTATTAAAATTTCTGCAACAAAGGTCCAACATTCACTTGTCCATTTCTCTTGGAGAAAACTTGAAGCGTATGAAAATGGGCACATCCTTTGTTGTTTGGAGCAGTTTGTACTTCTACAGACCATGTGCATGCATACATGTCACCATTAAACCTTTCATTCTCACATATTAAGAAAAAAACAATTATTTATATGGTTGTTCACGATTTGTAAGCCATTGCATGATCAACCAGAAAGTCGTTGAAAAGTGAAAACCAAAGGGAGCTTGCTCTTTGCGGCCTCCCACTCCGACTCCATTATCGAGTTGTGATGTGTTGCGGTTGTTTTTGTTCGGGTTACTAGAATCGATTGTGGGGTGCTTGCAGAAGCTCTTCTTATTGTGGATTCCATCGGCTCTTCATGGGACCTAAATCATCATTCGAAGTTTTCCATAACAAAGGTTAACCCTACAATTCTTTCCTTTTGTGCACATGTGGGAGATGTCAAGGAGGAGCGGACACAAAATGGTGATACCAAATAGGGAAAACATGAAAATGTCAAAAACAACCCGAACAAATCTAAAAACAACACAGAGCAAGACCAAATGATGGTAACATCCAGGACATGTGGTAGGATAAGACAAAGACATGTGAGAAAAACTACAAACATCGCTTAGTAAAGACAGTTAGCAACAACAACATGAACTACACATTAGTAAAAGGTTAAAGTATTGATGACAATATAAATATAGAGTAATGAGTTAATGGATAGAAGATAAAATAGTAAATGTATATGTATACTTTATTACATTCATTTGTGTTTACATATGAATGGGTTGTAGTAGAGAAGTAGCGGTATATACAATTGTACATATGTTTGTATTTGTACAATTTTTCACAAGGGGTATTTGTTGTTGGTGATCCATGGGTGGGTTGCGTGGAATTGCTCGTAGAATTTTTATGAATTATTTGTTGTGTATCTTCAATTGCGAGTGTCGCATGTCGTTAGCATGTGGGTAGGTTCCTCAAGTTTTTGTGGGTGCTCGCTGAAAAGTGAAGATGTTGTCTTCATCAATGAGGTTGTTACTTTGTGCACGTGCATCAACAGAGTCACATACTAGTTGGTGCAAGAAAGTGGTTTTGTCATAAATCATGTAGCTAGCTTGTAGAAAACATCGTGAGTACCACGCAAATAAGAAGGTTGGGAAATAAACATATTTGAAAGTGTGTGTACTCGAAAATAACAAAGAAGGTGAAGCATTGTCGGTCATCAACGCCACCAATCTCTATTGTGGCTTTTTCTAGAGTCATTCCTTGTGATTTATGAATCTTTAATGCCTATGCCATTTTCAACGGTTTTGGTGACAATTATTTCTTGTGAATGGAGAAATAGGTTGGTTGTCAGCATGGTTTTTCCTCCCACACATAGAAGTAAGTTCCGCGTTAGCATGTGTATTGGGCAATGTCAATATGCTGAGTGCTTGGCTTTGTTGGCCATGACTAAAGAGAAATAGGCATATTTAGATTTTTTAGTATGCATATGTTATGTACGGTTGCTAACTTGTTCATCACATACAAATGAGTGTATATTTTGAAGGTTTGTTGTTCTTCTATCTCCATAGTTGACATTGTTCTAGTCATTAGTAGCCTCCAATCATCTTTAGTAACATCCAAGCTTCTGAGGTTTGATAGTAGTTCCCTAAACCTAATTTGCGCCATTTTACAACCTTTTTTGCGAATTTGGTGTCTACAAGTAGAAAAATCTAAACACAAAGTACAAAAGAAACTAAGTCATATATAAATCGTTTGTATTTGATATCCTAATATTGCATTGTATTGCCAAGTTTCTTTCGTAAAGAACACCCCCATATTAATAATGTGTTTTTACTAATTATTAACATATAAACTTGTAATATGCTATATATAATTTCCAATTTAATATTAACATATCTTATTAAGTATTATAAATATATTATTACAATTCAACATAATGTAAGCTCAATTGCCTAATAGCCCATAAACTAATAATTCCAACTTTTTTAGGTAATGATTTCTTTTGCAAGTTCCATATCCTCCCCATAATCATTTCTTCTAATGATCTACATGATTTTATCATGGTTACATATTTAAGGAAATTACTTAAATTTGCCATTATTAACTTGTAAATTTTGTGAGTAGTACTCTCTCAACTGCCCCTCTTCGCCTTACACTTTGTCCGGTTTATTTGTGTTGTTGTTTCAAAGTGGCGGAAATGAAGATAATTTGTCCCTCTTACCATTTGAAAGTAAGACATGAAAATTTAAAAAATAAAAAATAAAATAATATTAAAAGATGACCATAACAACAATTTATAAGAAAATTGAGCTTAGAAAGGCCTATTGACCAAATATTCAGTTAATTTTTTATTAATACAAAATGTGCACATCAAGATATTCGTAAATCTCACACTTATAATATTGCCAATTTCTTTCACCTCTATTATCTATTATTACCTCTCACCTCCATCATTGATAACTTCTTACATATCTGTTAGACTATTTGTTATTTTCATTTTTGTACAAAATGTGCATTTAGTACTTCATTTAATTGTCATGTTGGTGTGTAGAATAAAAGAATAATATATTTCCCACCCCAAAAGGCTTTCTAGTGTGGAATGTCTTTTTTACATTTTGAAAACGAATCAAATATTTTAATATGTAGTTTTGTCCCATGTGTGTGTGCTTTTCTTATTAATTATGTGTTTAATATTTTAATAAAAAAATTGTAAGTATAAAATCCATGACAACTACATTGTTTTGAGTAATAAGAGGCCAATTAATGATCAATAATTTGAAATTTATGAAAGCTAACACTAAAACTTAAAACAAAAGTCTCCCGCTATTGAAATTGTTATTATTCATAACATTTGTTTTTATAAACTACATAATTACATCACAATAATCAACTTATTTGTTTTTAATGAAAATTTTAACTATAAATGTAACAATGGAGGCCTTTCCATTATTACATTTATAAAAATGACAGTCTCATGGCACTAGCAGTGGGGCCTTTCCACATTCTTTCCAATGAGTGAGGACAAGTATGACAATAATATATACTTCTCCAGAGATGATTCCTGCAACAATCAATACGGTACTATGCTAGAGAATGAAGCAAGCCAAGGAAATGGTTTCATAGAGCAAGATTTACAATTCAGGAATTACGTTAATGGAGGCCGCCTCTTGCATGATTTTTTCGGTTGGTCAGCCAAACATACCATGCAAGGTAAGATTTCTTCATCATCCTAAGATTTATCGTTGTTATTTTCTCTATAAATCCATACTGCAATGGCGATGTCATTGAAATTAAATTGCTTGTGTTTGAAAGAAAATTTATGAGGAAAATAATATTGAAGATGGGACAAGTGACACACAAGTATATTTCAATTTTATCTGAATGAAAAATCCCATCCAGTTTTGTCGTTGGGAGTCTGATTGTTCACTTGATTAATACATGGATCGTCGTTCTTTTACAACACAGGCTCGACCATTGAATGACCTTCACTAATGTGTGGATGATGTAGATTCATTCTTAAGTGGATGGACTCACTCAAATAACTACGGCCACTGTAGACAAGTCAGCAACAACAGGACAAGCCAAATTGGCGGTGGTAACAGCAAGCACGTAGAAAAAACAGGAGCCACCCACACTATGATAATAGAGGTAAGTATAATCCTGGAATGAGCATATTCAGTAATAATGTTGTGGAAATCAAGGGTATGTCAAAGGGATTAGGTGAACAACAAGAGTAGGAAAGCTTGTTACAATCATATGTTTGGCTTGAGCATTATGACATGACATTGCAAAAGCTAAGGTTATGTCAAAGGGCTCAAATTTACAATTGATGGTCATCCCAGAATGATTAGAAGACAAGGAATTGTAAGTTGATGTGTAACAAAATTTTGCACAATATATATTTTTATACAATAATACTTGTGAATACCATTGAAGTGTGTAAGACTATATGAGATTGTTTCAATAAAGTAATGTAATTTTGTAACATAATGAAAAATGTAAAGAAAAATTAGGTCTTGTTGCAAATGTTGGATTTATAGAACTATATATCACATTCTTTTGTAGAAAGTACATCCCTCATTTATTCTTATCTTCTACTTGTCAAGAACTAACTAAACAAAGAATTTTTTTTTTTTGTTTTAAATCATCTTTTACATCGGGTTTGCTTATCTTGTCTCATTCTCAAAAGAACCTTATAATGTGTTGTATAATGCAAGTCCATGTTCTCATCTATGTTGTGTTATGTTTTATCTTGGATACGGGCAAAGTTTAAAGTGATTGACCATTTTCAAGGTTAATTAATGGAGGTTATGGTATAAAATCTAGTGGGTGTTTGCGAATTATGAGATCCCCCTCCTCGAAAAAATGTGACTACAACATCGACACAAAAGCTTAGTGTTGTATTTCATTCGAGAATTTTGTTATCTATGATTTCTCTACAAGGCTCTCATTGTTTCCTCTACAACTCCTTTTGTCATTTTGCTCAATGAGTTTCGCTAAAAGAAAGTTAAAAGGAATGACAATTTATTCCAATGAGAAAGCATTTTAGCATCAAAATATATGGTAGGTTGATGCTTCCCCATTTTAGTATGTCACCGGACCTTATTAGGATGTTGTTGGTAGTAACCAACCATATATTAAGTATGAATTCATCTTATTTTATAGTCTAAGCACCCATTACAACATAGAAAAACAAATCACGCATGTCCATAGGTTACCGGTATTATTAAAGACCGGTTTGTCTACATCCGAGATACACATCAAAAATTAGTGACCCAAAATATATGATTTCATACCATATAATAGTCAATCACAAAAGGAAAGAAAATGAAGAATGGTGTATTGTACATGCTTAGAGAAATAGTTTTAGTTTTGTATGGTAGTTTCAAATTGTTTATGGGGCTATATTGATGGAGACATGTATACATAATCTTGTTTTGCCTCCTAAAATGATTCAATATTCATTAGTTTGATATTTCCCACATACTTTTCCCTTAGGATAAGATGACACATGAACATTCTCATACTAGATTTACCTAACTCTTATCCATTGGTCAAATGTTGGGGAGACCAATGTTACTTCTTCAAGAGATTGAAGATGTTTTGTTCCCAAAATGTACTCTACATATCACCAATTCCATTGTTATAAAAATATAAAAATGTCCAAAAATGCCTCATGAGTGGGGCCCTTTAATTGCCAATATACAAAATCATTCACATGCTCACTTAAATCCTCATCTCGATCAAAATGGTTATAGTCCAAGTAATGAGGATGACAGGTTTATTATATCCATCCACTAAGCTAGAAATACCTCTAAATACTTGATGCGAAAAGTCAAACATATAGGGCCACGGTTGGTGCCTAGGTGACTTTGACAAATTAGATTCTCCTAGTCATGGTTTCTTAGTTGAAGAGCTCAGCGATTTATATGTACATTTACTCAACATTATAACTCACTACATGTTAACTTTACAACATGGGTCAATATGTTGACATTCTACATAATCTTAGTGGGTCTCAATAAAAAAATCCCCATCTTTAATTTCACTCAAAGTCAACACATTTCTTATATGTTTAAAAATGTAATACTACACATGTTACGTGACTCCTCCAAGTTGAAGCTTTCATCTTTCTTATGTGACTCTTCCTACATATTGTTATCTTAATCAACTACGATTATAAATACTTCACATAAAATGCATTTATTATAATTTTAGTTGTATTGATTAGATGTAGTGGGGATCTTATTTGGAATTAAAGAAGTGATAAGTGTGAGAAATAAAGATGCATGATTGTGGTGGATGGAATAGAGGTGAAGTGGAGAAATCTCACCGATTGGCATGGTGGTAATATCTACTAGTTTTTCATATTACGGTGTTATTCTTTCTTGTCTTCAAATAATCCTTTAAAATTATGGGAATGGGTAGTATGCATAGCGAGTGATAGACTTAGCTACTCTCTCAATATTATTATCAATTCCTTCCATGGATTATGAAGAATTCAATTACTCACCTAGGAGGACATGGTTCTTTGATCCCAAAAGATACGAGTAAGAAATGAAAACATGTCATTGCAATTTATACTTATGATAACAACATTGATATGGTAACACAACTTAGGCATTGGGTTGATCTTGTGTAAAATAAGCATAAAAGTTTGTGGTGGGGATGTAGAGAAATTATGGGTTTTATTATTGGGGATCAATTGAGTTTGTATTTGATTGATTTTTTCAAAACAACTAGATTTCAAAGCATGGAGTATATGAGTACACTCCTTGACCTTTTAATTGTGTTTCCTTAATCGAGCACTAACCATAATGAGGACTAGTGGGACCCCATCGCAAACCATTAGAATATTGTCAAGGTCAACATCAATTGGTTCCTTTGACAAAATTCTATCAGCATATTCATTCGGTAAAGTATGGACTCGATACTTGAAATATTTGGTTCAAATTTAAGCAGAGAAAATAATTAAAATTTGAACACAATAAACAATAGCTTCTTCTTTGTATATCTTATACATCCAAGACTCATACAATGTATAAGCTAATACAACTCTTATTTACAAAGAGGTTAACTAATTGCATAATATTGTTACCTATTATTTTGGTGAGTTGGGTAAAACATAACCTCATGTAACAATATCTAACTTATTCTATATATATATGAGTTGTTTATAACAACTCATACATTTATGATTATATATCACACATAATATTATATTATCATAGATAATATAATATATAAATTATAATGTTCATACTAACTATTGAACCTTTGTCATTATGGTATGTGTTGTCATTGATGTCAAAACTGCAAAAGATGGAAGAAGTGACATTGATGGCAAAAAGGATTAATTGGTAAAGTGAGAAAATAATGAAGATGAAGGTTGATTGGTAGTGTCAGCTCATAGAGAAAGCATCAGAGTAAAAAAGAAGCTCAGGAAAGCATGAGGAGAAGGTTGAAGATTGAACCATGTGGATGCACATGATAGTGACATTAAAGGATAACAAATGTTTCTTCGATATGTAATAGCCTCAGGAAAGTGAATTGGGTGTTCAAAAGTCAAATAAGGACATTAAGGATCAATGAAATTTGAAACATGCCTTAGGATGACTAAGGATAAGGTCTAAGGGACTTAGTCGGCTTTTGGGCAAGTCACGGAGATGAGGATATATCCACCAAAGTCAGGAGAAAACCACCAAAGTTCAAAGATAGGCTGTTGAAATCTGCATGAAGCCGTGAAACTCAAAGAATAACTACTAAGGCTTAGGAGAAGCCGCGAGGTAAAGGAATGCAAGTGTCACCAAAATGCAAAGAGTTAAGGAATAAGATTTAAGTGTAAAAGTGAAGTCTTGGAAGCTTAGCAGCGCCACGTGAAAAGGAATGAAGGCTCTTTGAAGCAAAAGGAGCCAAAGGACAAGTCGCATGAAAGAAAGGTAAGGCCGCGAATGTGAAGGAAGAGCCATAGAAGTAAGAATAGTGTGAAGGAAAATCCACGAGAACTAGAAAGTTTTAAGGAGAATCCGCAGAGTAAAGGATGTCGGGAGTAATGTCGCGAAATGTAGAAAAGTCACAATAATTGAAAAACCCACGAAAACAATAAAATTCGCTAAGGAAGAAAGTCACGGAAATAACAAAGCCGTAGATAAAAGGATGGAGTCATAGACGTAGAAACAAAGTCGTTAGAAGGTAGTGAGAGTCGCGTATGAGGAACAAGTCATATAAAGGTGAAGGACAAGGAGTATAGCCACGAGACATTGTAGAAACCACAAGAAGCATAGAAGAACCGTGGATAACTAAAAAGCCTCCAAGAAAGGAGAAAATTCGCAGAGACATGAAGAATTCATGACCTGAAAAAAATGTTAGAGAAAGCTAAGAAATCTACGGATCGAGAAAATATGAAATGGAGGACTAAGAGGATGATCAAATTAATTCAGATTGGAAGAAGTAAGAGTTTGCATGTAAATCAATGGTGATTTGATTGTCTGAAGATTGTGGTTGCATGTACAACTGGAACTCCACATTGAATGCAATGAAATCTACTATTCCAACTGCCAACATTTAATGTTCTTTGACTTGATGAAGCCCATTCACATTTTCAAAGTAGACTCTGATTTCAAGGAGAAATTAAATATTGGAGAAGAAAGGGGCTTGTGCATTCCTGATCACGAGAAAATCCTAAAAATACAAGAGATCTATTTTTAGGAGTCGGATCATAAATAATTTCTGGTAGATGCATAGAAGAAGGTGTAATCAAGCCGAATATAGAAGGAGAAAAATATGGAGTGAGCGGCATGCATTTAATAGTCCAGATTCTTAGAAATAGAGCGGGAGAGAGATTGCATGACATGCAAGATGAAGTGGCAGATTGGGTTGATTGTCTATATAGAGAAAATTAGATGCATTTTTAGTGTTGCTTAAGTGGGAAAACAATGCATCGAACTAAAGGAGAAACAAGAGAGAAAAGGCTCAAGAGAAAACGATGCATTCAAGCTAAAGGAGAAAAATGAAGAAAAGAGGCCGAAGGAGTAATGCGGGAGAGTCAGCAGAGAGAACTATGCAAGGAAAGAAGAGGTAACATCATTTAGATATGTTGAAGAGAAGAGCAAGGAGAAGCTAAGGACAAAGTCATTATAGAGAGGAAGAAAGGAGACACAAAAAAACAATAAATATCTAGTGTAGAGAGAAAGAGAAGAGCTATGTGTAGAAACAATCAACTTTATCGGATGAAGAACTCGATGTGCGAGAGAAAAAGCAGAAAGTTTGATAAGTTGAATGAGAAGAGAGACCAAAAAGAGGTAAAGAAAACATTGCATATCTAACTGTGAAGAGTGCTTGTAAATGAATGAAAAAGCAAGGTGATCATAATCTATCGTATGTGCAACATGGAAGCTAGATGATCAAAATTGTGTAAACAATAAGTCTAAGTTGCATAGCCTCCTTGTGGGTTAGTTCGTGTAGAAGATCATTTGTAGCTGATTAAATTAGGGGTTGGCGCTCCTTGTGGGGTTAGAGCCTCACTAAACAAATCATGTAGGATTCTTTGTTGTGTATGTGTAATATTCTTGCAAGTCCTTTCTTTGAGTAATATAAGCAATGGTTTTAGTGAGTTTTTTTCCTGAAAGGGGTTCCCACATTATATCTGATCTTCTCATATGAATGTGTGTTTATGCTTCTCATTTGTATAGTCTCATGATTAATATTGCATGCTTATGACAATAAAAAATAGTTAACAACAACATATACAAAAAGATGAAATTGATTGTAAGTTTTATCAACACTGATTTAACCCCCTTCTTCTCGATGCCCGAAATCTCTAACAATTGGTATCAGAGCGGTGGTTCTCCTGTGTAAAGCTTAACAACTTGGAGTTGATCCTAGAGAAAGATAAGCATGGCAAAATCTACTTACAGAAAGTATCAGGATGAAGCTCACAAAGAAAGGTTGATGATGGCAATGGAAAGTTGCAATAACTCCGAAATGATTCAGATGATGAAGAAGTTGAGGTTAATCTAGAAGTTTGAGTTAGAATGTGCTCTAGAGGAATTAGAGAAATCAAGGAAGAAAAATAAGAAATTGAAATCCTACATCAGTGCCTATGAGAAGCACATCACTCTCCTCGAGAATAAATTGAGCAAGCAAGAACAAGAGGATGCTCAAGAATGTACAAAAGATGATTCTCAATCAAATAAGGTATTGAACTCTCTCAAACTCAAAGACGAAGAAATCACCAAGCTGAAAATATTTGTGAAGGAATAAGAAGAGAAAATCAGACATCATGAAGCGGTGGCGATCCAAATGGAGAAAGAACATGAAGAAAATAGATTGAGGAACTTGAGGGACAATTCAATCTAATTTCTAAATCTCTCAAGGAAAAAATTGAAGAATATGAAAAACTCAACTTAGCCATGAAAATATTTGAGAAATATTTAGACCAGAAAAGAAAGAAAATGTGAAGATCAAGAATGATAAAGAAGATGCCTTCCAGAAGCTCAAAGATGAACTAAAGAATCTAAAGACAGAAATGGAACAAATGCAGACTAGCATAATAGAGCATGAGACTCTCAGAAAAGAATTAGAACAAGCAAGGAAAAGGGAGTTGAAATTTGAATCAAGACAAACATGTTGTCAAAAATGCTCATAAAATAAGGACTAAAAATCTAGTTCCAGATGCAAACATGCAGACAAGAAGCAAACCAAGGTGACCAACAATGGACGATTCAAGTCAATCGGACAACCCATCACATCCGGTATGAAAGAAAATTTAGTTGATATTATTATTCATTATATGGTTTTGGTCACAATGCACGGCGGAGTATAAAAGGCTCAAAATAAATGCAACATCCATGGAGGTATAATAGATCTAAGTCTGAGAAGAGTAGGATGTGTTTTAATTGTCATGAAAAAGGACACATTGTTAGGTATTTCTTAGAAAAATCCTTAAGACAATTTAGCAATGATCACTCACATTCAGATAAAAGGATAAATCATGTAATGTGTTATACATGTCATGAATTTGGGCATTATTCAAAGCATTGTTGTCAAAATGAACAACCTAAACACAATAGTAGACTTCATACCTTCAGATGGCAAGAAAAGAAAGCTTACCATGAAAATGATTCCTAAGAATCATACAAAAACTACCAAGACTCAAACAACTCATGAAGAGAAGAATGTTATGTTTGTGGAGCCTATTTGCATGTTAGAATGTGGTACACCTTCATGTGTTACACTCGGGTATTTTATGGCGGTCCCGCTTCGCCCAAGGTGAGCTGGTCGAGGGGTTGGGGTGAAGCCCCCAAAGCAAATTTTCATGGGTGGTTTATTAACCCATGGGTAATGGGTAACCGTTATGGATTGTTTTGGGCCCATGGTTTTTTTTGCGGTTTTTGCCCATTGTTTTGATACCCACGGTTTTGTATCAAACTAACTTAAGCGATTGTCTATTTATATGGTCTTATGCATATGATAGATGTACAAGTAAATGTATTACGAGATGTGTTTTGAATTCGGTGTGAATTTCAGAGTTTGTTAGCATAGCTCCAAACGGATCTGGTATTGTATTGAGAGAGTGGAGGCCTCTAATAAAATATGAGCAAGTGATTCTTGGTGGATGTAGCCCAAATTGGGTGAACCACGTTAAATCTTGTCTCTCTGTGTTGTGTTATTTATTTTGTACTTTTATTTGAGATCTGTAATATTTTATGCATATTAGTTTCTACTGTTGCGATTCTATAAGGGATTATTCCGCATATTTTATCTCTTATTTCCTAACAATTGGTATCAGAGTCTGGTTTGGTTTGCTGAAGTGTTGAATCACAGGGAAAGTTTTTAGCATGAGTGGGAGCTATGGTAGATGAAGGAAGATCTAGGGTTGATAAATTCAACAGCGAGAATTTCGATCTTTGGAAGATGCAAATGGAAGATTACCTTTATCGAAGGATCTTTATACTCCGCTATACGAGAAGGTGAACAAACCCTCGAGTATGACAGATGCGGAATGGGATTTCTTTGGATAGGAAGGCACTTGGGACAATCTGGCTGTGTCTTGCATCTTCGGTATTATTTAATGTTTCAAAGGAAAAGACTACAAAAGATCTAATGGATGCATTAGGGAAGTTGTATGAAAAACCCTCTGCCTCTAACAAGATATTTTTAATGAAAAAGTTGTTTAATATGAAGATGTCTGAGAATAGTTCAGTAGCAGATCATTTAAATGATTTCAATACGGTTGTGAATATGCTAGCTTGATTCTGATAGAATTTGATAAAGAAGTTAGGGCTTTATTAATTACTGTGCTCTTTACCCGAGAGTTGGAATAGCACAGTAATGGCGGTAAGTAACTCGGTTCCAGTAACTTTCGAAGTTGAAGTTTGAGGATGTTATAGGGGTGATTCTAAGCGAGGAAATGTGAAGAAAAAGCTCAGAGGAATCTTCTACTTCAGGAATGCTTTGACATGGAAACTAGAGGGAGACAGAAGAATAGAGAAACCGTGGAAAATCAAAAGATCGGGCAAGGTCAAAATCCAAGAACAAGATTGTATCTTTGGAATTGTGGAAAGCTAGGCATGCAAAGAAGGAATTTGTTGGGAGCTTCGGGATAAGAAGAAACAACGGGGAAGAAAACAAGGAGGCAAATGTGGCATCGGGTAATGTATGTCGGGATGCTTTGATTCTTTCTTTGCATAATATTACTTGAATCTTGGGTTTTAGATTTAGGGCTTCTTTTCATGCTTTACTCCACATAGGCATTATTTTGTTGATTATGTTCAAAGGGATTTTGGGCATGTTTTCTTGGTGATGATGAGCCTTGCAGTATAGTTGGAAAAGGTTACATTCGAGGCTAAGATGCGGGAATGGGAATACATGGCTATTGAAGGATGTCAGACATGTGCCTACATTAAGGAGAAATTTGATATCGGCGGGCAATTGGGAAGTGATGGTTGTATTGTGATATTTATAGCTAACTCTTGGAAGGTTACTAAGGGTGCTCTTGTGGTGGCGAAGAGTAAGAAGGTTGGAACCTTTTATTTAACCACTTTGATAGAACTAATGATTGTAATCTTGTGGCTTGCCGGATGCGAGATCTGACATTATGGCACTATAGGCTCGGTCATATGAGCCATAAGGGCATGGACATCATAAAGAAGAATTTTCCTGGATATATAGAAATAGGTTTGGATTTCTGTGAGGACTACATATATGGGAAACGAAGCGAGTAAGGTTTCTCAAGGTCGGACCTACAAAGAAAGAGAGTAAGTTAGAGCTGGTGCATTCGATGTGTGGGGGCAACTTAGGTATCATCTCTTGGGGTTCAAGTTATTATGTTACTTTTATTGATGATGCAACAAGAGGAAAGTTTGGGTTTATTGTATTAGAAACAAATCGATGTATTTGACACTTTTGTTAAATGGAAAGCCTTGGTAGAGAATGAAACAATAGGTCTTAAGCTAAAATGTCTCGAATTCGAGATAATGGAGGGGAGTATTGTAGCAATGAATTTAATGATTAATGTTATAAGAATGGAATCCATGAGGCAAAAGACAGGTTCCGGAACTCCGCATGACAGAATGGGGTATCGAGAAAGGATGAAACGAACAATAATGGAACGTCTTTAGGAGCATGAGGTTACATGCAGGACTGCCTCTTTCTTTTTGGGCAGAAGCGGTGAGCACAACGGTGTACTTGATAAACAGAGGACCCTCAAGTGCCTTGGATGGAGGCATACCTGAGGAGGCTTGGTATGGTAAGAAAGTTGATTATTCATTTATTAGATTATTTGGATGTGAGGTGTTTGTTCATATAGACAAGGATGATAGGACCAAGCTAGAGGCTAAATTAGAAAAATGTACTTTCATTGGTTATGGTGGTGATGACTTTGGATATAAATGTTGGAGTATTAAGGAAAAGAAAATCATTCGATCTAGGGATGTGGTCTTTAATGAGAAAGTCATGTATAAGCAATAGTTGCAGGAAAATAGGGAAGAATCCAAGAAAGAATATGCAGCGGTAGAGGATCTTCCGGATGGGAAAGTGACACATGAATCGATTCGGAACCCCCTCAGCAGAACCCCAAACTCCTATATTGAGGAGGTCTTCTAGGGTAAGAAGAGAACCTAAACGTTTTCTCCTTCTCTTTATTATTTATTACTCACTGATAGTGGAGAGCTAGAGAGCTTTGATGAAGCAATGCAAGTAGATGTCAGGAAGAAGTGGGAGCAAGCCATGGATGAGGAGCATCAAGCTCTCATGGAGAACCAGACATGGGATTTGGTGAAGCTACCCGAAGGCAAAAGAGCATTACAGAACAAGTGGGTGTTCAGAGTCAAAGACGAAGAAGGAGGAAAGAAAAGATATAAGGCTCGTTGGTGGTCGAGGGGTTTGCATGAAAACAAGGTATAGATTTTGATGAGATTTTTCTCTGTAGTAAAAATGACTTCTATTAGAACTGTTTCTAGGAATAGTTGCGGTAGAAGACTTGCACTTAGAAACACTTGATGTAAAGACTGCATTTCTCCATGGTGATTTGGAGGAGGAACTATATATCGGCAACCAGAGGGCTATGAGGTCAAAGGTAAAGAGGAGATGGTTTGCAAACTGAAGAAAAGCTTGTATGGCCTGAAACAAGCTCCACGTCAATGGTATAAGAAGTTTGATAGCTTCATGATGGAGCAAGGTTATATTAGATGCCATTCTGACCATTGTGTGTATACTGAAGAAATTTGAGGATGGAAGTTATATTATCACGTGTTTGTATGTTGATGACATGCTTGGTTGCGAGTAAAAACATGCACGAAATAAAAGTACTCAAGAAGCAACTAAGTGAATCCTTTGTTATGAAGGATTTGGGTGCAACCAAACAAATCCTTAGTATGAGGATATCTCGGGATAGGAAGGAATGGAAGCTGAATTTATCTCAGGAAGAGTACATTAAGAAGGTCTTGGAGAGGTTTAATATGCAGGATGCTAAACCGGTTGGACTCCTTTGGCAGCCACTTGAAGTTATCAAAGGAGCAATGTCCCAAGACGGAGCGAAAGAAACCGGATGTCAAAGGTACCTTACTCATCGGCGATTGGCGATTTGATGTATGCTTATGGTGTGCACTAGGCTCGATATTGCCCATGCGGTGGGAGGCTGTGAGTAGATTTATGAGTGATCCGAGTAAATAGCATTGTGCAAAATAAAGTGGATCCTTCGGTATTTGAGAGGGACCATGGGGACAGTTTTGTGCTTCTGATGGATCGAACACCACTTTACGTGGTTATGTAGATCGAGACATGAGGCTGGAGATGTAGACAACGGGAGAGGAGCACAACAGTTATATTTACACTTTGTAGATGGGACAGCAGGTGGTGGATGTCACAACTACGAGGTGGTGGTTCTTTATCGACCACGGAGGTGAGTATGTTGCTTACCACGAGGCAAGCAAAGAGATGATTTAGCTACTGACAATTGCTTGAGGAGTTGGGGCATAAGCGGGAGGAATGTAAGCTATATAGTGATATTCGAGTGCTTTATACACTAGCTAAGAACTCGCATTTCCACTCCGGGGCGAAGCATATACATTGAGATATCACTTCATCAGGACAACTTTGGAGGAAGATAAGTTGAAGTTGGAGAAGATTCATACCAGTCGAGAATCCTGCCACATGATGACCAAGGTGGTCACAAGGATAAACTAAAGCTATGTTCGACTTTGGTTGGCCTTCACATATGACAGTGAAGGGTTGAGAAGCTTACTCGGTGGAAATCGGTCTCAGTGGGAGATTGTTATGTTTGTGGAGCCTATTTGCATGTTAGAATGTGGTACACCTTCTATGTGTTACACTTGGGTATTTTTACGGCGGTCCCGCTCACGGTGAGCGGGGTCGAGGGGTTCGGGTTCGGGGCGAAGCCCCCAAAGCAAATTTTCATGGGTGGTTTATTAACCCATGGGTAATGGGTAACCATTATGGGTTGTTTTTGGGCCCATGGTTTTTTCGGTCTTTTGCCCATTGTTTTGATACCCGGTTTTTGCCCTTGGTTTTGATACCCACGGTTTTTGTATCAAAGCGCTTAAGCGATTGTCTATTTATATGGTCTTATGCATATGATAGATGTACAAGTAAATGTATTACGAGATGTGTTTTGAATTCGGTGTGAATTCTGTAGAGTTTGTTGAGCATAGCTCCAAATGGATCTGGGTATTGTATTGAGAGAGTGGAGGCTTGTAATAAAATCTAAGCAAGTGATTCTTGGTGGACGTAGCCCAAATTGGGTGAACCACGTTAAATCTTGTCTCTCTGTGTTATGTTATTTATTCTCGCACTTTTATTTGAGATCTAATATTTTACGCATATTAGTTTCTCTTTTGCTTGCGATTTTGTAAGGGATTATTCCGCATATTTTATCTCTTATTTCCTAACAAAGAAGATGAGATGGGTATACATGATCAAAGAAGCAAAACCAAAAGTCAAAGAAGAAAAGAAGGACAAGAAATTATCATGGGAGATGAGGTGGAAAATCAGAAATCCAGCACAGACCAGGAAACAATGAATGATGAAAAGGAAAGAAGAAGGAAGATAAACTGAGTGCAAGTAATGAAGAATTTCTTCCTCAAGTGGTGATAGAGGAAATGTAGTATATGTGTCTCACCGACATACAAGTTGAAAAAGAGAGGTCAAGTGACATGATAATCATGCCAAGAAATGCAGTCAAGAAGAATGACAAAAGAACTAGAACCAGAAAAGATGAAACTGAGTCATCATGTCACTATGATGACTATCTATTGTTTTGACATAACCTAAGAAGAAATGATATACCTTCTCTAAGCTTCTAGAAGGTATACCAAATCTAGAGGAAGCATGGTAAAAAGTCCATCATGGCAAGATTGGACATGAATGAAAAAAAATGTTGGTTGGTGGAAAAAGTCACAGTTTAATTGAGCAAGATGTCAAGGTATGTCACATATGATTTTCTCCATGTTATATAGTGTTGTGCATATTGAAGTCCTTGTATATTCCCCTAGCCGACATAGGAAAATAAATTTGTCAATTGTTTCCTATTCATGTATGTGTCTCCTTAACCTTGTCATTGGTATAAGTCAAGTGAGAAGTGGTTCCATGAGAGAAATCTTGAATCAATGACCAAGATGGTTGCATGGTAAAAACTGAATCAAAATAGGTTTGATATTCTTTGTGTTTGTATGGATGTGAGTGTTTATGTCATATCCGAGTCATCAAGTGGCTAGCTATTATTAACAACACATATCCATGGTGGAAAATGATTCATGTATAAAATCCTCATGCTTTGAGTGTTAAGCCTATTCAAATGTCAAAATATAGCTTTAGTGTGTTTTGGTCACATGTGAATCTTGATGCCTAAAAATTCCAATCATAAGTGTCTTGCATCAAGTCATTGTCATGGTCCCTTAAAAGAAAAATGTGTGAAGTACGTGTGCATGTTCATTATATAAGTGTGTGTTCATTATATAAGTGTATATTCCATAATTGTCTTTGTCACATAGATTATTGATATAAGTAAAGTAATGCAAGAATTTCATAGTCCACAAGTGTGAGGAAAGGTGATAGGATTTGTATGAGTAACCAATAATGAGCAAGTGATTATAGACTACAAGTATGGAAGATGGTGTCTTTATTCTTGAATGCCAAATGGATAGATTAAGATCTCAAAGATGTTGTTGAAAAGTATTAGATGATTTGATGGTGAAGATATCTTCCAATGAGTACCCTTGCATAACAATTGATATAACAGTAGGTATCTCATAACAATTGGTATCTCCAAACTATGCATACCGCATGCTTATGAATTTTTTTGAGCAAATTCAGGTTGAGTTAATGACTATCTATGGATGAGATTGGAGAAAGTGGATAGGTTACAAGAATGAGTAGATTAATGCATCCGCATGTGGAAACAAAACAAGTAAGTAATAGATAAGTGTCAGAAGTCGAGATCAAGAAATTAGAAAAAGGGATTCCTACTTATGAGGAAAGTGTCTAAGACAAAAACCTGAACATATAAGATGAAATACAATCACAACAAGAGCATATGGACAACGAGAGCTTAGTGTCGAGTTCAAAGAAAATGAAGTGAAGCACTACGTAGCGGTAGAAAGAGTGTTTTAATAACGAAAAACATAACATCATCTAAGGGGAGTTACTAGTGATTAAGTGGATCTGTTTTTTTGCTAATGGGAGATAGAAAAGATGGAACACAATCCTATGGGGATAATTATCGGAAATATAAGATCCAAAACAACACCAAATAGTATTTAGCGAGGGGAGCTAGTTTACTAGCTTATTACTACATTTGGTGGTATCATCAACTCAAGAAGAGCATTACCACGTGACATACTAAGATAATGTATGAGAAGCATAAGCCTAGGGGGAGCCTCTTAAGGTAAGAACATGATGAATCTAGCTTACCAGTATATTCAACCTTATATGACATGGTTGGTCCTTCGTCATTTACATGTTAAAGGGGAGAGAAAATTGAATTGAGAAACCAACTAATAATATATCAAAGGGGAGAACATAAACCATGATTGCTAGTGTTTTTGCCATCAATGATTATAGGTTTTGGGTGTTTTTCCATCAATGACAAAGGGGAGATTGTTGAACCTTTGTCATTATGGTATGTGTTGTCATTGATGTCAAAACTACAGAAGATGGAAGAAGTGACATTGATGGAAAAAGGAGTAATTGGTAAAGTGAGCAAATAATGAAGATGAAGGTTGATTACTAGTCTCACTCTCAAGAAAAGCATCGAGTTAGAAAAATCTTAGGAAAGCATGAGAAGGTTGAATATTTAACCGGTGAGTGCATGATAGTGACATTTAAGGATAACAAATGTTTCATCAATATGCATAGCCTCATGAAAGTAAATTGGGTGTTCGGAAGTCAAATAAGGACATTAAGGGTCAATGAGATGTGAAACAAGCCAAATGATGACTAAGGATAAGGTCTAAGGGACTTAGTCAACTTTTGAGGCAAGCCACGGAGATGAGGAGATATCCGCCAAAGTCAGGAGAAAGCCATGTGAAGTTCAAAGATAGTTTTCAAAGTCTACATGAAGTCGTGAAACTCAAAGAAGAATTACTAAGGATTAGGAGAAGGCATGGGTGAGGAATGCAAATGTCACCAAAATGTAAGGAGTCAAGGAACAATTTCTAAGCATAAAAGTGAAGTCGTGGAAGCTTCATAAGCACTGGCATGAAAAGGAATGAAGCCGTTGGAGCAAAAGGAGCCAAAGGACAAGTCACATGAAAGAAAGGTAAGGCCATGCATGAAGTGAAGGAAGAGCCACATAAGTAAGAATAGCGTGAAGACAAAGGCCGAGGAACTAGAAAGTTGTAAGGAGAAGCCATGGAGTAAAGGAAGTCGAGTAATGGCATGGACAAGTAGAAAAGCCATCAAGCTGAAAAGCCATGTAGAACAAGAAAAGTTGCTAAGGAAGAAAGATGAAAATAACAAAGCACAATAAAAGGATGGAGTTGCATGATGTAGAAATAAAGTCACTAGAAGGCAAAGTGAGAGATTTGTACATGGAACAAGACATGAGAAAGGCGAAAGATAAGGAGTATAACTGCAAGACATTGTAGAAGCTAGGAGAAGCATAGAAGAACCACGAATAACTAAAAATCTCCAAAAAGGAGAAAAGTCACCAAAGAGAAAGGAGCCACGACACAAAGAAAACGTCAAAGAAGCTAAGGGAAGCCGCAGATCGAGCAAATATGAACTAGAAATTGCTCGAGGACAATCAAATTAAGTTAGATTGGAAGAAGTAAGAGTTTTCATGTAAATCAATGGTGATTCATTATCTAAAGATTATGGTTGCATGTATAACTGGAACTCCACATTGAGCAATGAAATATACTATTCCAACATCAGCATTTAATGTTCTTTGACTTGATGAAGCCCAATTGCATTTTCAAAGTAGACTCCTGATTTCAAGGAGAAATTAAATATTGGAGAAGAAAGGGGCTCGTGCATTCCTGATCATGAGGAAATCCTAAAAATACAAGAAATCTATTTTTAGGAGTCGGATCATAAATAATTTTTGGTAGATGCATAAAAGAAGGTGTAATCAAGCCAAATATAGAAGGAGAAAAATCTAGTGAGTGGCATGCATTTAATAGTCCAGTTTCTCAGGTGATAGAGTAGGAGAGGTTACAGCATGGCACACAAGATGAAGTGGCGGATTGGGTTGATTGTCTATATAGAAAAAATGGATACATTTGTTAGTGTTGCTCAAGTGGGAAAACGATGCACCAAAATTGAAGGAGCGATAGGAGAGAAGAGGCTCAAGAGAAAATGATGCATTTGAGATGAAGGAGCAAAATGAAGAAAAGAGGCCGAAGGAGTAATGCAGGAGAGTTGAGAAGAGAACTATGCAAGGAAAGAAGAGGTAACTACATGATGACGAGATATCTTGAAGAGAAGAGCAAGGAGAAGCTAAAGAAAAGTCATTGCAGAGAGAGAAGAAAGGAGACACGATAAAACAATAAAGATCTAGTGTAGAGAGAAAGAGAAGAGCTATGTGTAGAAGGAGACAACTTTATCAGATGAAGAAATGATGTGCAGCGAGAAAAAGCGAGAAAGTTTGATAAGTTGAATGAGAAGAGAGACCAAAAAGGTAAAGAAAACATTGCATATCTAACTGTGAAGAGTGATTGTAAATGAATGAAAAAGTAAGGTGATCATAATCTATTGTATGTGCAACATGGAAGCTAGATGATCAAAATTTGTGTAAACAATAAGTATAAGTTGTAGCTTAGAATTTTTAGGGGGTTGTAACCTCCTTGTGGGTCGGTGCCTGCAGAAGATCAATTGTAGCTGATTAAATTAGGGGTTGGTGCTCCTTGTGGGGTTGGTGCCTCACTAAAAAAATCTCTTGTGATGCATTATATTCACTTGAGTTCTTGTTGTGTGTAATATCAACAAATGTGTAAGGGGTTGGTGCTCCTTTGGGGTTGGAGCCTCACTAAACAAATCTTCTAGGATGTGTAATATTCTTACAGTCCTTGCTTTGAGTAATATAAGCAACAGTTTCAGTGGGTTTTGTCTGAAATGGTTTCCCACATTATATTTAGTCTTCTCATATGAATGTGTGTGTATGCTTCTCATTTGTATAGTCTCATGATTAATATTACATGCTTATGACAATCAATAATAGTTAACAACAATACATAAAAAAGAGGAAATTGATTGTAAGTTTTATCAAAGACCGATTCAACCCCCTTCTCGGTGCTTCGAAATCTCTAATACTAACAACAATAATATTCCTAACATTCACCTCCTTATTGTGAAAATTATTAATTACGATATTCACCCCCTTAATGTGAAAATGGGAAAAATTGCACCATCAATTGGAAATAGAATCGTATTCCTCTGCATACTTTTAGGTCTCAGTATATTGTTGTCTAGATCTTGTTGCACATGATCACCCATGTTGTAACTATAACCTATGTTGATTCTATATTGTACTTTGTATTGTGTTATAGCTATAAGTTGTTGTAGGGGTGATTTATTCACCCAATGTATGCCCCTTCGTTTGGAGTACATGTGGTGTCGCTAAGAGAATGCGGCCAAAAGAAAGGCCCGATGTTTCACCGTATTGTATCCTGCAGGGAATGTGCATGGTGGAAACCAAGGCACATGCAAAAAAATGTCTATATAGATGTGATACTAAGCAAAATAAGCAAACATGTCATAAAAAAAATGTAATAAGGAAATGTGTAGACAAGATGGACCATGAAAAGTGGGTTTCAAACATGGGACATCGCTCACAATGTCACAAGACAATCATGGCGAAGCATCCAAAAGCATAAAAATAGTGATCATAAGACATATACATAACCTCCGAAACAATGGTAAACAATGGCAAACAATGGCAAACAATGACAAGTAAAGTGTAACAGATAACCATGGTGGCATATAGCCCTACAAAGCAAATGATGTACATGAAGCACCCATTAGCTTGTTAGAAAGATTAAAAGTATGTGAAGGCATGTATATATCAATGAAAATTTATGTGCTAAATGATAGAAGTAGTAAATGATGAAACAATAACACCTATAATGTGTAAGAGTAGTACAAGGTATATGCCCCGAAGCCTCGGTGGGACTGGTAAAAGGTATAATGCCAAACATCATTACAACGTGTAAGAACCTATAAGAGATCTGTATTCACAACTAGAGACCAAGTGAATGCGCATGTGTATATGATAAAGATAATGACATACTAAGTATCGACTAGCATAGTAAGCAAAGTGCATCATGTAATAGTATAAGCAAGCAAGAATAAGTGCAACCAAGATATGCAAATGCAATGTATGAATGTGATGAAATGGAATGTAAAGTGTGAAGGTGGAAGGAGCAATGCCCCCTAGTGGATGTGTATGAGATGAGGTTCATTTATAAAAGACCCCTCAACAATCAAGAATGAACCATAGAACAAGAGTGTCATCAGGAAATGGTTTGAGAATGTGCGATAGAAAGATAGATCATGAAGCATAGAGCATGAAAAGTGAATGCGGTGAGGTTCATTTCAGATTTAGACCCTTAGTACAATCGAGTATGAACCGTGGAACTAGAGTGCATCATCAAGAAATGGTTTGAAAAGAGATGCTATAAAGATGTATCAATAAGCACAAAGCACGAAGAATGAATGGTGTGAGGTTCATATAGATGTAGACCCTTAACAGATTGATTATGAACCATGGAGCTACAATGGGCAATAGGGTAATGATGATACAATGCATGTATCAAATTGTTTAAAAGTACTTAGAAAGATTAGATATGAAGCGTTTAACATTATGTATGAGTGTAAGTGCTAGAGACAACTTATAGTGTTAGAGGGAGGGGGAGTGCAATGCCCCCAAGTGTGTGAGTGATGAATTTCTATGTGGTGATGTGAGAAGGACCATGCCATGGTGGTAGAGCTTGAAATGTGTCTTGGCCATCAATGTAAGGATTAACTTGTTTGACAAAGAGAATTGAAAATGGAAGTGGAGTAGGATGGGGAGGGATCTTGAATGGTGGTAGCTTATGTGGGATTGATAATGTTGTAGAAGAATTGAGAGGAGGGGTTGGACTGATTTTTAGAGAGGTTGATTAGTTGTAGTTGGTAATGTAGTATAAGACTTGAGAGGAGGAGGGGTTGGACTGATTTTGAGAGGAAGTTGCTTAGTTGGAATGGGTTGAACAAATGACTCTTAACTTACTGAGTAGGAACATTAACAATTATGGAATGATTCTCACTAGACATAGATGGATCAAATTTAGGAACCTAGTGGGATTTAACAATTAGAGATGAACATGTAACATCATTTTTGTAACAAATGAAATGAGACCATAATGCTTAAGGTGGCCAATTTGTCATTTTAGAGCATAGCAATCATTGTCATTATGTCCATTAATTCGATGATAATTGTAATATGGGTGACCTTGGTATTTTGCAAGCCATAAGGAGGATAACAATGAGTAGATGGAAAGTTGATCAATTGGTGATTAAGGAGCTTAGGAATAATATCATGTTGCTTAGCATTGAAATCAAACTTGAGAGGTACCAGATAATGGCAATACTTGAGATTCACTACATGAGCACATGTAGAAGTGGGATGAGATGTAGAAGAAGAGAAAGCATGGGCTTGAGAAGCATCTTTGAGATCTTAGATTTCAACTTTAAGAGATGTAATCATTGTTTTCATATCCTGAATTTTGTCTTGAAATAAACAATGTAAAGCTTGAATGGACTCTAAGGTGGGTTGATTGGATGGAGGATTAGGAGTGATAAGTCATCGATAGACGATAGAAGATGAAACTTACTTGAGCGGGTGGTGTGTTGCAGAGGAGATACATAGTATCGAGGATTTTTGGAGAAAATCTTTGCAATGTGGATGCATTTGAAGTAAGTCATGCAAAGAGATTTGAGGAATTATAGGAGCATGAAATAAGATTAGATAGAAGAAGCAAAATGAGAATCCAAGTGTATGATCATGAGTGGGGTTCACTAAATGATTTAATTTAATTTGAATCAAATATAAATATTTCGTAGTCACTTATTGAAATGAACAATAAAATATAGAAATGACACAAGCAACTAAGATTCAAAATATTAATCTCTAGGCAAGAGATGGAGAAAGAAGAATCAATTGATTTACGCTCGGCTTTGGACTAATTTGAATTGGGAAAAGTGATGTATATCTGGGAATATCTTTGTTCTTGCACAAAGTAAATTTTGACACGTAAGGATGAAGCGAGACATGGGTGCCTAGGATTAGAAAAGGGTGCTTGGGCACTTGAGACCTCTTTTTGGGTGTCGGTGATTGCCACAGAGAGCTCGGGATTTGATTTGGAAGTGTTGCAAGGTTGTCATAATTACTTCATGTTGATCACCTATTGGTCGCACTATGATTGTTGTGGGGTACATGTAACTGGAAAAGAAGAGTTCACATATACAAGCCCACAAACCACATCAATTCCAAAAAATAAAGATACATAATGGGGATTGATTGACCCGGTGGTCACCCCGAGTGAACTTATGACCAAATGCTGCTGATAATCTTAGACTCCATGTAGTTCTGGTGAGTGTGTGTAGAAATTGTGCCCTAGGATGCCCTTGTGCAAGTTGCACTTGATAGTGGGTTAGTAGCTAAATGTAGCAATGTAGTAGAATGTTTGGATGGAATAATGAACTTCCCTTCCTATGTAGTGTATGTAGAGTTGATGCATCCCTTGTCCCTTGAATGGATGCTTTAGAGTGCTTTAGGTGATGGTGATATAGTAATGCTTAGTGCTTGGTCCTTTATTTTGAACACATAACTATGTATTTATATGATTCCCTTGTTTGAATTTCATAATTGACAACTGGAAGGTTGACCCATAAGTGAAAAAGATGCCCAAAAGATAAAAGAGACCCAAAATGAGTGAGTAAGGTAAGAAAGGGTAAGAGATTCCCGCAGGAGGGACAGGGCGCTGAGCGCTCTTGTCTGGTGGCACTGTATCTAGAGCCATAAAAGATAAATAAGTAAAATACTAACTAGGTTGTAGGGTGTGTAATACCAAATAGAAAACAAGAAACACAGAAAAGAGGCCAAAGATAATCGTCAATTACTAGTTTTCTTGCTTAGGAATCATATGAATGCTAGTATGTGTTTAGGACCTAGAAATGTACCCAAGTGCATGATTTTGTGTCTATAATTGCATCATCACATGTTACTTACACTAAGGAGGACATGCTAACCTACCCCAAGCCCATATGAGAGAGGAGGAGCATGCTTCCAAGATGCAAAATGACCAAAAATAGGATGAATACACCAAACACATACAAACAACTTAACAAAGTTTAAAGCCAATGCCAAATACAAAGCTCCATACTTTACAAAGGGAAAGAGGGGTAAAAGGACCCATTTAATCCAAAAATTTACATATAACCAAATGAGTTTAAAACCTTTTCCAAGTAACTAAAATCCACCAAAAGATCTCTTTATCCCTCCCATAGACCTTTTCTTTGCTTGCCTGCCTCCTCGTACAAGGTTTTTCAAACCTTGGAGGTTTCCTCAGCAATGATGGGAGATGGTTTCCAACCATATGGAAAATGTATCTCCCTCTTCAACCAAATGAAGGAGTTAGTAGGGATCCCAACAAGGCATTCCCATTAAGCCTTGTGGGAGCAAGAGGGATTCTTCCCTCTTCCATAACACTCCAAAATCCCCTCTAAAGGGGTAGATGGAGAAAAGTAAGAAGGTAAAAATAACCAAACAACAAAACCAACACATTCATTCAACATCCAATAAAAAAGATTACGGAAAATAATTGAATTCTAAAATAAAACTAATGTTGGGAGTGTGTGGCCTACCTCACAAGTAAGGGATTCCAACACCAAATTATAATATCCGAACTCTAAAAAAATCCCACAAGCTTGAAGAAAAAAATGAACCCAAGAAGTTTCCAACACTCTCCTAAGTGGAGGGTGAAATAAGAGAAAGGTATTAAAAAAAACCAATGGGATGGTGACATGTTTCACCCATCCCCTCTCAAATCCAAGTCACTAGAAGGTCTCTTTCAAGAATAATGCAAAGATAATAAATGAAAATTCATTCTAAAAACCAAAATCACAATAATCACACATCTTCAAATCCCAAGCCTTGTGTAAAATCAAAACATAAAATTTGATGGGGACAAGAGAGAGGTCAAAAAGGAGGAAAATATTTTTGATCCTTGGTAAGATCCTCCCACCCATAGGTATGGTCTATAGGGCTTATTCTAAGGCAAAATTGAATTGACCCCAACTCTCCAGACACTCTTCAAAATTTTCCACTTTTTTTGCCCAAATTAGAGATTTGGGAAAAGTGGCTCATTAAGGGGGGGTGGTGGGACCACCTAGTCCATGATTAGGTGTCCAAAAACCCTCTTAAACAATAATAAACCTATTAAAACCTTCCCAAACAAGTGGGCAAATTTACCTCATAAAAATAACTTAAACAAACAATTAAGGATATATAAATCAATTTAATTTAAAAGGAGACAAGTGAGCCCAAAAGAGACCAATAAATAACTTAATACACATGCCAAGATGATGAATTCCATATTTCCATCCTTATTCAACAACATAATAAACAAGGTCAAACAAACAAGGGGAAAAGATTTGGCCCAAATAGCTTGATTTATGTGCAATTTGAAGTTGTAACCTCTAAGTCCCATGTTCTCATGTGGCGAAACTTGTAACCTGCACACTCGATTCACACATCATACCTGCTCAATTCCAAAAACCAAATAAAATGATACTACACATATCAAAATGATCCAATCAAGCATATGCTAAACCATCCAAATTAATTATGCAACATCCATCCATCAATGAGATAAATAACCATTACAACAACTATCCATAATATATCCAAAATATAATTAAGTCTCAAATCAATAATATCCATAACATCATATCTAAACCAAAAAATAATGATAAAATTCACTAAATTTGCATCATATGGCTCATACACCATCTTGCCAAAATAAGTTAGCATTGATATACTAATATATGAAAAAATCATAATAATGTCCAAAACAATAACGTAATAAGTATTGTATCCAATGTCTCCATACAAATAACATAATAAGTCAACATGAGAATAAAGAAGTAAAATGGTGGGCACTACAACACACTAAAATAGGAAGATATTCCATTTCCCTATATTGGTGTGCATACCAAACCTATGTGAATATAATAGTTGTGAGAATCACAACTATATAACAATATAATAATAGGATAAATCTAAACCTATGTATCTAATTTACCCTATGTGAGCTTATTACCTATGTGTAGTAAAACTTGATGTAAAAGGTGAATTACCTTACGTAAGTTTGACACACATTATTCCAATAATCTCCCATAAGAAAAACTTAGGTAGTGTAAAAATAAGCAAAAATATGAGTCTCGACTACTAGCCTAATAAAGTACTCATATACAATCCAATCAAAAGAAAAGAAGGAATGATGAATTCATAATGAATCCCTCCTAAGGACAACTTCCTTGGCCTCAAGCAATTCTCACAACTAAATATAATGAGGAGAGGCTAAAGGCTTAATGAAAATGTTGATAATTTACTTAGCTATAGGCACAAAATCTAAAGAAAGAACAACACCTTGAATAAGTTGGCGAATGAAGTGCATGTTAATATTAATGTGTTTGGTGCACTAATACTCAACAAGAGTGTGTGAGAGAGAAATCACACTTTTCTTGTCACAAAAAAGAATGGTAGGACCCTGTTGGGTGAAGCCATACTCTCCAAGCAATTGTCAAAGCCAAACTATCTCATGATTAGATTTGACAACACCTTGACACTTTTCCTCAGTGGAGGATAGTGTAATAGTTGTATGCTTTTACATACCCAAGAAACCAAACCTGAACCATGTGAATAAAAATTGGCAAGTGTATTTTTGTGTGTCAACATCACCATCCAAATCAAAGTTAGTATATCCAACAAACTATGTAGGACTCATGGTGTGTATTATATACTAACGTGTGTTGTGCCCTAAATGTAGCATAAAATATGCTTGGTTACTTATCACTAACTCTCATGAGGCTTATGATAAAATCAAGACATAAGGTTCATAACAAGAGTGATAGCGGGACGTGTATGAGTCGGTATAAAAGACTAGCTAAAAGTTACGTATCTAAGGTCAAATCAACAAGAGGTATCATGACAGTGGTAGATAACACAACACCTAACTAATATGGAATGTGGGTAGGATTACAATCATCCATGCCAATGAATATGATCTATTACATACTTCTGATATCTAATAATGATATCCTTAAAATACTAATGAACATGAAGGCCAAAACATAATGCGTAAACTTCCCATATTTTTCATGTCAAACCTATCTGCTAACTTATCCTTGATATTGTATATTAAGGAGTTTGAAATGTCAATGATGATAAGGTCATCAACATATAAAACCAATATCACATCATCCTCACCTTGCTTCAAGATATACACATTGTGATTTGACTCACAAAAATAGAAATCAGAACTCAAAATAAAGTTATCCATATTCTCATAACAAGCTCGAGGAGCTCGTATGAGACTATAAAGAGAATGATGGAGTCTATAAACTAATGATGAGTCATGTACAAATCCATGTGGTTATTCCATATAGATCTCCTCTTGGAGATCACCATGCAAGAAAAGACTCTTCACATCCATATAAGAAACTGACCAACAATGTGAAGTGAGAAGAGAGAGTACAAGCTGATGTAAACACTCATTTTTGTAATTAATGTCTTGCAACAACAAACATTGTACAACACTCTTGCACTATACCACACTTGGTTAATTTGAATAATTATGTAAATCCGATAGATATATCTCACTCATTATTTCTTACACATATAACCTATTTGTTCACATAATGGTCATATTAATCCATCAAATCAAGTTATACCCTCACATATTACAATTCCAACTTTCAATTACTTGCACATGCATTTGGGACCATAACGTCCAAAAAGAGCCTTTATTAATTAGAATTACTTTAGTACACTTCTATTCTACCTTATTTGAGTTTTCTAAATCTAGAACACATATATAAGAAAGTTATTCATCTCCCATTAAGGAGAGGGCATTATATCTACTTGACACCTAACACTCAAATGAAAAAATAATAAGAGCAATCACAAGCAAAGATACTCCAAGACTCCCTTGAGATTTATATACTTTACATACTCATTCTAGGGTAGTCATCCACTTAGATCTGCAAGCACAAAATACACATCCTCTCAAGTCAATATAGGGAAAAGGTTCAAGTAAAATCACATTGTTGCAAGGTCGTGATTATCAATATGGTTACATACATTCTGACATCACATTCTAGGTGAGAACGACAGGTAGTTTGATCCCTCTTCGGATTAGTGGTGACCTTGATGGTGCACAGGTGCCTACAATGATCAACTAATGTTTGTTTTCAGGACTCCTTCACCATCTAGTGTTTTTTGAAGATTCAATTAGCTAAAGATGAACATCGTATAATGTCAAAGGTCCAAATAGTAAACGAGGAGTAAATCAAGAAGCAATGCGCAAAATCTACAAGTTTCAATTTAAAAAAGTGTAGAGAGACAAATACATACAGAAAGGGCCATAATGAGGGTACGCTTTGGGAAGTACCATACACTTTGGTCTAGGTAGATGTTTAGGAAACAATTTCATTAGAAAAGTCATGTTAGATCATTTCTATCATTTTCCAAGTCATTAGGTCAAACAAAATTAATACACAAGTCATAATATCAACTAAGTCTTCTTCTCCCTCTCATTGTTAGTGCTTTGTTACATTGTCTATCATTATTTGGCTTTATTCAATGATTATTCTTGATATTATTGTAATTAGCCTTGGAAACTAATTGATTAATATAATCTACTATCGTCTAGCATACTACCCCTTAAAGATTAACCATTTAGGTTAAATCATTCAAATATAATCCATCTTATCTATAGGGGAAAAGGTTTCACACTAGTCAAATCCTTCAACCTATGAAAATACCTTAGCTACTATTTTATATTTGTACTTATCAACTAATCCATATATAAAGTATTTTTCTTAAATACCCACTTACATTTTATAAGTTTTCTTCTCTTAGGAAGAGGTACAAGATCCCATGTATTATTCTTCATCAATGAAGAATACTCTTATTACATAACTATATCCCACACAGGTGTACTCAAGGCTTCAAAAAACAATATTAGATCATCTTGTTGTCATGTAAATGTGCAACAGGGAGAAATTGACAATTTCCAAGCATGACAACGATACCCATGTAGCAAATTTTTCATGTTTTATCATTCGAGGCACCCCAGGTCTGCCTAGTCAATCCAATAACCTCCCAATTGGTGTTAATTCATTCCCCTAGGTGATTTAGGAAATTCAAATCAACCCCTTAGGTGATTTTAGGAGTTCTTAAAAAATGCTATCTCTGGGTAGTGTTGGGAAGGGCTATCACTGGCCTTCCCAGAACTGGAGAAACCCCTTGGAGCTGAACAAAGGATCCAAAACCAACATGGAGGTGAATTGAAGGCCTAGAAACATCATGGAAGTTATTTTGGAATATTTAGGGAAGATTTGAGGATTTTGGAGCAGTTTGATCAAAATCAGGGTTCACAGAGCCTAATAAACAAGTCGCCATGCCAAAACAAGTATTGAGCTTCCAAAGGTGATTCCGGGAGCTCCAGATGGAGTTAGGAGCAACAAAAATAAATTCATAAATATAATTCTAGGCCCTAAAAGATGGTGAAATTAGTTTTTTCACAACACTTTGGCGCATTGGTTATGCAAGTAGATTTTCTCATGCACAGTGGAGTACCAAATCAAAACTCCACTTTCTCAGGGATAAAATGGAAGAATAAAGACATAAAACCCAAACCATTGGATTTAAAAGTCCATTTCCAGTCAAGATAATATAAAATTTCATCAAAAAAGTCCATCAAGAGCTCAAGTTATCATCATTTCAAGTTGTCCTCTTGGAGTGAGTTCGAGAGTTAGTCAAATTTTGGGAGGACACGTGTTAGCTCCAGGAGCCTGGTGGGATTTTTGTCTTTCATGTCCCTTAAGGTTAGGGAAATCAACCATGGAAAAATGTGCCTAGCCCCCATAAGACCTTTGGATCCTCATCGACCTCCAGGATCGCCGCCATTCATTTCTCCAGTGCTTGCATGGGAGATCAAAGCCTCAACCGTTCGATCACTGCCACGTGTCATCACCAGGAGCACCATGGAATTTTATGTCCCTCATGTCCCTCATAATTTAGGGACATCAAACATGTAAAAATGTGCCCATCCCCTAAGGAGGACTTCTGGTCACCCATATGACTAGCTTCCAACCCCTCAATGCTTTAAAGCTAATTTTTTAGCCTTCATTCCCTATCATCGGATCTCCGCCACGTGTTGCCGCCTTGCTCACTATGGAATTTGATGTCCCTCACATCCCTTATAGTTCAGTGACAAAAAAATTGAAAAATTCACCCATGTCCCTTCTCAACTTTATTTCAAAATTTTAAATACCCACCTATTTCCCGCTTTCTAACTTCTAACATTCCCATGCACAACCATATCTACACACTCCCTCTGCAACCTCCTACCATCACTCTGCCATTTCCAAAGCTCAAAAAAACTCCATCAAAGCATTAAAATCCCTTTCCCATGGTGATATTCAGGTCTCAGAAGGAGATTTCATTGAGCTAAGAAGAAGAAACGAAGAACAGAGAAGAAGAACAATAGAAAATCCCCATTGCCGTGAAATCAAAATTTGGAGAAATCTTGCAAATGGATGCATGGATTGATGAACCATTTTTTTATTGTTCGTTCCTCTATCCAAAACCATAAAAAACATACCTTCATACCCTCCTCTCGTGCCATAAATCATTCATAGCGAAGAAATCTTCTTTCCAGCTCAACAAAGAAAAAAGTTGATTTCTCGTCAAATTGACTATTAGATCAAAACAAGATTTCACCTAAAGCACAAGACAAAAAAATGCATATCAAATTTTTATTTTTTTTCACAAATAGAGGAGAAAATCAGACCTGAAATTTTTGAGGTCCATTAATGACTTGCCATGTCCGTAAGCACTACTAGTCAAAATTTAAAAGTTTAAAATCTCATAAACCATTGATTGATCGTGTCTAAAATTTTAGAGGGGCAATATTGGGAAAAAACCCATATCAGAAATCTTCATTCCATGTCAATCTAACCTACAGGATCCCAATTTCTAAAAACATTAGGTCTTTTACATAGGGGACTACTATTTTGGGAAAGTCATCAATAGAAGAACTTGCGAAGGAGATAGAGACATTAGAGATGCACGCAGAACCGAGAATTCATTAGAATGAGCATTTCGAACTTTTAAAACTAGTAAGTGGTCCCACGAGCACCTTCCAAAAATAGTAAGTCAACCCAAGAAGTGGCCTAGGCGAAGGTAGTGTGCACATGATTGAATGAAGAATTTCACCATATCAAGATGGTCGAAGAAGCAAGAATCTCCTCTTACTACAAGTAATAAGTCTCCCACATGGGTACTCATTATTAATGGGAAGTCATACTCAAGGGGTAGTTTTGGAACAATGGGACATAGAGGGATACTCATTCAGATCCACACCATCATTGAAGATCATCCATGTGCATTGCTCATAGGAATTCAAGACTAATCTCGAGAGAATTCAAAAGTGCCTCCCAACACTCACTTCATGGATTGAGTTGTAAGAGTATCTTGTGTGGGGTGGAAGTTGTGGTCATTGGTAGAACCATTCAACAATATTTTTAAACACTCATTCCAAAGCATCTATGATCCAATTTGAAGGAGTTTCACACGATTTTGAAGATTTAGAGTTTCATTGCATTGAGCTTTCCATCAACGAGGATCATCGAAATTCATCAGGGGAAACATCTTCTCTTCTTCTTCTCTCTCTCTCTCTCTTCTCTTCATACCCCCAACTTTATCTCTCTTCTCAATGTTCTAATTTTGCGTTGGGGTTGCACTTTTTCATGTCTTAATGTTCCTAATGTAATAAGTCACCTTTATGTTATAAAAAGGGACTTAAAATTTTCCTAGGAAGTTGAAAAGTTTTAAGTTGTGCGAGGACATACTAAAAGGCATTGGGGGTAGATGATGAGTCACCTCTCAATCTATAAATTGTAAAGTCATTCTCATTTCAAAGGGTTGGTGATTGATTTTGTAAACTCAAGAGTGTATTTTACTTTGAGAGAATAAAGGAGATAACCATTTTCTTCCATTTTCCCCTCACTAGTTTTCCTCCATTCCCACACTATGTATAACTTTTGTTTAAGCAATCAATACAAGAAGAATAAGTTTCTAGCTTTCTTTGACTAAGGGGTTTCTTGATAATTTTTGATCAATAAATTCTATTTGGTCTTATTGCTATTTGCAGAGTTGTTTCTTCTCATTAATGCATGTGTTGAAATTTATAACTAGTGCATGCAAGAATTTGATTTTCTACCTGCAACGTTAGTTCTCCCATCTCATTTCTCACTCCCCTTTCCTACTCTTCAAAAAAAGTATTCCCTAGCAAGATATTTCCATCTTTTCTCGCAGGTCAATGGAGTGCCCCGTTGGATCCCCGACAGATCCACTCACACAGAGAAACTCACTTTCACTCGCGCATGTGTTATCACCGAATCACAACACCCTTATGTTTACAAAAGTGCATATACTTGAGCTCACAGTGTGATTGGATAACATGGGTACTATCTCCAAGTTGTGGACTTGCTTTACTTGAGATAGACCTCCGAGAAAAGCTAGTTCTTACTCCTAAACTACCTACCACAATCTAATCTAATGCAGGCAAAACTATCTTTCATAATCTAACTTTCCAAGGGACCAAGGAGAGAGAATGCATAAAATGAAAGCCTACACTAAAGTGGTGATACACCAGAAAAGGAGGGGTGTGAGAGTAGTCTTCCAATGTGTGAAAAATAGAAGTAAAATGCATACTAGAAGGGGTGATAACAGTTCTCCACAATTTGGCAAATGCATTCACAACAATATTTCATACATGCACAATAATAATGAGTCCTTTCAAGAGCATAAAAATAGACACAATATTCTTGTAATGAAGTTTGAAAGGGCAAGAAGAGTGCAAACAAACACAACAGGAAGATGCATCCACAAACTTGTATTTTATTGCTTCATGATATGCACAGTTCAATCTATTACAAGATAAGGGCCTGGATCACCATGTAAGGAGTCCACTACAAGGGCTTGCAACACATTGGCTTCACAAAGCAATTTTGACAGATATTTTCTACAACAAAACTACCTCCCCTTTACAATGAGCCCAATACTCCAATTTATAGAAAAATAGAGAGAGAGAGAGAGAGAGAGAGAGAGGAAAATGGAAATCCCGAAATCTGTCCTTCAACCACTTGTAAGAGGTATTAAATGGAGTGAAATGATATTCTGTTTCTTGCAAAAAGGCTCCCCATACTGTCCCATGACTTGCAGCAGTGAAATATGTCAGCCCATGCTTCATTGAATGCGTCCAACTACCAAATAAAACACTATTATGAACTTGGCCACATTTTCAGGAAAATATCCATTGATCCCTCATCAAATCTAGAATTTCTTGATTTCTATGCATTGGGCTCAGAAAAATTATTCCAATGGTACTAATTTCGTGTGATTTTGTTGAAAAATGCAAAAGTTATGGCCTTCTAAGTGCGAGTAGCTATTTTGGGTCTGCAAGGCATTTTCTGTCATTTGATGGGAATGAGAATTAACTGACTAGATCTGAATATGTTTCTTTTATTTTAATATATCTACCCTCATCAAAATGCGAGAGGACATCATGCTCGTTCAGAAAGTCCAATTTTATGAAAATCGGAGCTTGGAGTCAAAATTTATGGCCGTTTGAAGTTCGGGAGGTCAAACATTGACTTTTTCTCTTCATTGTGGCTATTTCGAAAAATCGGGTCCACGTGTCCCGGATGACCTAGATACATTCTTCCACATCATTCGATTGGAGCTTCCTTGTCCTTACATGTCCACCGCTTGACCTGGCCGGGAGGGTCGTTGACCTCTACATTTTCCGCAACGTCTGGTTCCTTTTGGGACCTTTTCACCTTTGTGCATCCCGTTTCGTACTTTTCTCCCAACTATCCCACGGACCGTGTGGGCCAAAAAGTTATGACTTTGCCAATTTCCCTTTGACTTGATATTTTGCAAATGCACGCCCACGCATCCTTACGTTGAACTGTTGAACTTATGCGATGCGGGACACGAAAGTCGATTTAGCTGATTCCTTTGTATTTCGGCTCCAAACGTAGTTCGAAAAACCTTGGTATGATCTCGCACTAGTAGAATCCACAGCCTCTAGACCCATAATGCATTAAAACAAGCCTATGACTTCATTTTTTGGATTTTTTCAATTTTTCTAACTTGTTGGATTTTTCCTTGGATGGGGAAGTTAGAGAGAAACCAAAGGGACCCCAAAACATGATTTTGGGCCTTGAATCAATTCTACTTTCTTAGAACTGAAGAATTTGATGCATGTTATCAAAATTACCTTGGGGTGAATTTTGGATAACAACATGCATATATATGAAACTTGCAAGTTAAGTAGAGGGACTTAGACTCCCGTGTGTTGTGAAAAGAACCCACAAATTTGTCCCTAAAAGTTTTCTGCCAAAATTTTTTTATGCCCATTGTGGGGTAGATTTAGCAGTATATGTACCCAAAATACGACCGCAAGGTCCCAAAATTCAAAAAAGCAAATATTAAAAAAATGGAAATCCATTGCTACCGATATACCGTCATCGATTCCTACATGTAACCTTTCATATTCCACAATGTCTTTTCATGTTCCCATTACAAGAGTTTCCAAAAGTTGGCTGAAGGAAGATACACTAGGTTGAGTAGGTGTTGTTGATACCAATTTCGAGGCTTTGTAAAATCAACAAGAATGAATTAGATATAATCCATACTTTTCTCTCAAGCCTCCTCCCATACGAGTCTTCAAGTAGTTCACCCGGCAATCCAAACTCCTATTGATACTCCCCCTTCAAATTCTCCCATTTTTCAACCACCATTACATAGGCATTGAGTCCTCGAAGAAGAAACATTTGTAGAAGCAAGAGCTGAAGTAGAAGTAGAAACGATAATGGCGATTAAGCGAGAAAGATCTTAACCCATTGTTTTGTGGTGAAGAAATACATGCCCGCTTGCTCTTGAACCCCCTCTTCATGATCTACCAACAAGTTCCTGTAAGAAATTTCCAAATTTCAAAGGTGATGGCACATAGATTCCTGAAGAACACATCACTGCTTTCACGATGTCATGCAGAATCCTTGGTGTTGAACACGAAGATGTTGCGTGAGATTGTTTGTGGAATCTCTCGAAGAAAAAGTAAGCGAGAATGGTTCTACCTCCGCCTCTGCTTTGATCCATCACTTGTTGGAATGACATCAAAAGCAAGTTTGAAGGAAGATTCAAATTTACTGAGGACTATCAGGACCTCTTGGTGTAGTTGCTCAAATGAAGAAAGAAGAAAGTGAAACTATGAGAAACTTCATGCTTGTTTCAAACGGTTGCTTTGTAGGATACCGAAAGAAGATTCACCATCTGAAAACAATATCAAGAGATTCTTCATCAATGCTCAATCACTAGAGGTAGGATTTTTCCTATGAAGAGTTCAACCAAGGAATATTGCAGAAGCACAAGGATGGCCATCGAAGTCGATGATGATCTCATCCTATCAGGGAAGATAAAGAATCCATCAAAGGGCAAGGCCCAACATCCTGGAGATGAGAGAACTAATCCATTGCTAAAAAAATTGGCAAATGAGATGGCATATTTGAAGAGGGAATTATTTGAATGAGTATCTTCTCAAAGAAACAACACAAATCAAATTATAGGAACACCCTAAAGGCTTGCCTTGGAAGCCCCACCCTTGAACACAAATTGTAGGATTTAGGAAAGTGAAGTAGAGCTTGAACAAGAAAGTGAAGGTGATGATCTCCTAGAAGTTGATGAACTTGAGAATGATACACAAATCAAATTCTGTGAGTATTCTAGAGGTGATGAAGAAGATGCACCTGATTCTCATGTGTAGTATTAAGTCATTCTCGGTCGAAAGAAGCACCTCCCTCCACTTGCTGCAAAGAAAAGAAGGCTGATGGTCTCCCGTGGAGACTCATGAAACAAAATAATCAATCAAGGATCTCCACTTCCTCCTTCCATGGAGTCTGCATTGTTGAAGCCTGATCTTGTAATAAGTAAGAAGGCTCCTGCAATTCTAAGTAAGTCTTCTGATGCCTCTTCCAATTCTAAATATAAATATACTCCTGTAAAATCTAGTACTTTGAAAGCTCCTAGTGTACCTATTATAGTGAAATCACAACACTCCGATTGTTTTGCAACTCAATAGGTTAAAACTATCAGTGTGATTTCATAACATGGAGCTTTTCCCAGTGTGGGACTTCATGAATGGGAAAGCTCTCCAAATGAAGGCTAGTTCCTATTCCTCTATTCTGATGCACACATCCAAATTGTAGAGGATCTACTATAAAACCTACTCTAACTTGCCAAGGAGACAGGGTTAAGAAGATTACAAGAAATTAAACCTAAACTAACAGAGGTGATGCACCAAAAGGAATGTTGAACACCTAATTTGCATGGAGATGGAAACCACAACTAGATTAAGGAGGATGAAAACACACCACAAATCAATCCACTGATGACAATAACCATGCACAAATAACCAAGATTGCAATGAGAGATCATAAGAAAGAAATGAACACAAGAGAGGGTTGAAATCATCCACAAGACTTATTTTATTGCTCCACAAATTTGATACAATGCATTACAATGGCCAAGAGGCACAAACTTGCATTACAATTTGAATGGGAGGTTTGAACTCCACAAATTCACTTACAAACAAGAGAATAAGGGAGGGTGCAAAGCAAAATTATCCAACATTAGAACAATGCCCCTCCTTACAATATATATGAAGAATGAGAGAAGGGAGAGAGGGAAGAAAATCAAAATCTTGCTTCAACCACCCTAAAATGCATTAAAATCTCTTGCAACAATGATGGGTGCCACTGTAAAACCCATGCCTCCTTGTACTTTTCCTTATTGGAGAAGAAAGGAAGCCCATACCTCATCATTGTGGTAGGTGAGAAACCTGAACATCCTCTAAAATGGTAGACTGTATTTCTTCATTTTGAATAACTTAGTCTCACTTAAATTAAGATAACTAGTCGTATTTGTGTAGAGGATGTTGAGAGATTTCCAAAAAGTCCTTTCTTGTGCAAATGAGCTTCCAGTCAAAAGTTATGGCCATCTGAAGATTGGGGTGCCATACTTGCATTAATGGTGAGTGGTTGACCTTCTCCTTTCGAGTTTGAAATTGCTCTGCAACCTTTGAAATATGAAATTTCAGACTTCGAGACCTCTTGACTTCAGATGTTGGGAGTTTTGAAACTCAAACCCGAACCTTCGAAAACCCTGAAGTCCAAAATTCAAACTTCGGGTTTTAGACCTTGTGCCTTCGGACCTTTGACAGTGTTCATCCACTGATCTTACCGAGACCTCTCAAACTCCAATCCCCAAACCTCTAAAACCGTGACCTCTGAAGTCTAAAAATGGGACCTCTGAAAGTCCAAAAATCCCCACTGCATTGACCCCGAAAACTAAGTTTGACCCCGAAATACGAAACCTTTTAGACTTCTCACTTTCGGGATTTCGGGCATTTGGTTTCTTTTTTCCGTTTTTCTCTACAAAGACCCTAAACCTCTAAATTATGTGCCTCCTAATTCCGCACCTCCGAACCTCCGAAGTTTGAAATTCAGACTTCGAGTTCAAACTCCGATCTATGGTGTTGTTGACCCTAAAAGGGGAGCCGACTCAAAAATGCCTGAACCCTTTCGGACTTTGGGATTTTGGGCTTTTGAGCCTTTTGCTGATTTTTTCCCCTGCTTGGATGCCGAAACTCCGAAATCTAAAACATCCAAAGTCTAAAATTCAGACTTTAGAGTTTCCATTTTGTGCTTAGCTTGATTTTGGGCCTCTGATATCATCTCCATTGCAGCGAGCCCGCCTCGCAACTGTTTTTCCAATTTCAAAATGCAAGCTCCCATGATTGAACTAATCCCTCCATTTTCTCGGTGTACAATTTCATACCGTCCATTTTTCTTGAGGGGAAAAAATTGATAACATTACCTTTCAAGATCCCCTATGTTCCCAAAAATCTACTCCTACTCCCAAACCTATCCTATATCCAAAAACAATCCCTTCATCACCCTCTCCCACATCTTCTCCTTTTGAATTCATAGAATACGCGAACAAAGCCAAAGTGTAGATTACCAAAACTAAATATTTGTGGACTCACCTGAGAAATTTGAGAGATTCATCTGATATATCAGGAATGGAAGTTTGAAACCCAATGTTGTAACACCCAATTCTAAAGGAGTACTACCAAACCCACCTGCGCCTCCCTCATAGAACATGCTTTCCTTGAGCGCATCCAAGACTGACAAGGTCGATCCTTTCTATGTCTCCCTTCTTATTGGAGAATATGTACTGAACAATTGCATAATAGATTCTGGTGCCTCAGACAATGTGATGCCTTTGAAGGTTTCCCAAGGATCTCAAACTCACCATGACTCCACCCGATGGCTCTTGTTACTCCTTGGAGTCAAAAGAAGTCCCACTTGTAGGGAAGGTCAAAGATGCACAGGTGGCTCTCACCGATTTCTAGACAAGAAAGTTTCAGTGATGATTTTGGTAGCAGACATTCCAACTTCATTTGGAATGTTGCTAAGTAGGGGTTTCTATTAGCAGTTGGGGGTAAGATCCAGATGAACTGGTCTTTTGCAACCATTCTAGTTAAGGGAGACATGGAAAAATTGCTTCTAGAGAAGAAGATGAGGTACATAGTGTGAAAGTCTAGAAGTCCAAGAACCGACATCTTGTACCAAGATACTAGGTGGATGAATCACTTTATGAAAACCGAGGAGGAAGAGGATATTCCCATCTTGATAGGGCCAGACATGCCTTCTTGGAGAGGTATAGACCTTGAAGAAGCATTGAGGAGATTCGAGTTATAAGAGGGCAACCCCAAATTACCTGGACGATGCAAACCATGAAGAAGAGGAAAAGGTTCTTGCTAATCTCAAATGGAAAAATCAGCTTGTGTGCTTATCCATGATGAAATCGAGGTATTTTCATTCCCATTTGGAGATGAAGATGATCTCATCCATGCCATTCATGGAGGGACAAGACTAGCTTGTGATGAGCCCACGAAAGGTTTGAAAGAACTATTTGTACAAGAATTGCTTAGAGCCGCAGAAGAAACAAAAGATCCTGAGCTTAGTCTTGAACTCCTGATGCAAGCCATGAATCTACAAGATAAGTGTGAATCTGATTTGAAAGCTTTAATCAATGTGAAGGTTGGCCATGTTGAAACAAAGCAAGATGAGAAATATGATGCCCCTGCCAATGATTGATGGATGTAACGATGAAATGGAGATATTTTCTTTCCCATTTGAAGAAGAAGACTCTTTCCATGATGAAGAAATTGAAGCAAGGAGTTTTGAGGCCTTTGAAGATGAAGCTCCTCTTGATGAAGGATTGATAGAATGCATTGATTCCCAAGATAATGAAGTAATCCCTCCGAGTATAGTTGCCTTGAGCTGCAAAAATATATTCTTCAAGGCGTACAAAGATGAGTTGCAGAAATAACAAAGGAGATCTCTATGTAAGAACTATTAGATGCAGTAGAAGTTGTGGAAGACCCCGAGTTGATTCTTGATCTCTTAACTCATGTCATGACCATACAAGACAAGTATGAGGTTACTTTTGGTCCTCCCATCAATACTCAAACACCTCATAGTGGAGTAGAGATAAAGGATGAATCTAAGGTTTCTCATGGAGAAGATATCAATGAGTATAGAACCTAGGAAAGAAAGTAACTTAGAATATTCAAGAAATTTGAACGAAAATCAGCTTTAGGGAAGTGATGAGATGCTCAATGAAGAATCAACTATGTGGATAAACACGGAAGGCAACTGACACTATGAAACCAATTTCAAAGAACATGAAGGCAATGGAATTTATAAGTGAAGGTTTGAGAATCAAGAAGCTCATATAGACTCACTCCTACCAAGTACACAAAATAATGGGAGCACCTAGATTTCATAAACAACCGAGGAGAGGAGGCTACTTTCTGAACTAGTCAATGGCTTTGTAGAACATCATCATTCGGTGTTGCCTCTTCAGGGGTAACTTTTGAGGAATAAAAATGCTTCAATGAAAGAGGGTTGTCCCCTCCTTTTACCATAGGTGATTTCTAGGTGTGTTTCACTTTTGTTGTGTGTGTCGTTTCCTTTTCATGTGCATTGTGTGTTTCCTTTTGTTGTTCTTGGTATTTGTGTGTTTCCTTCTTCGCTCTCTGTCTCTCTTATTGTAAGTTGTACATGACTCTGCAGGGCCCAATGGGTAAGGCACTGATCAATATATTATATGGTATAAATTTGAGATTCTTGATTCCTCATGTCATGTCTTCGATGTGCTTAATCATGTCATGTCCCCAAGCTAGAGCCAATTGTTGTCGTGCAAATGTGCAACATGGAAATTGACAATTTCCAAGCATGACAACGATACCCCTGTAGCAAAATTTTCATGTTTTATCATTCTAAGGCACCTGGTCTGCCCAGTTAGTCTAAGTAACCTCCCAATTGGTGTTAATTCATTCCCCTAGGTGATTTAGGAAAGTCAAATCAACCCCTAGGTGATTTTAGGAGTTCTTAAAAATGCTATCTCTGGGTAGTGTTGGGAAGGGATATCATTGGTCTTCCCGTAACCGGAAAAACCCCTTAGAGATGAACAGAGGATCAAAACCAACATGGAGGTGAATCAAGACCTAGAAACATAATGTAAGTGATTTTGGAAGATTCAGGGAATATTTGAGGAGTTTGGAGCAGTTTGATCAAAATCAAGGTTCACAGCCTAGGCGAGCACATGCCAAAACAACTATTGAGCTTCCAAAGGTGATTTTGGGATCTCCAAATGGAGTTAGGAGAGAAAATATCTAATCGAAAGGTAATTCCAAGCCCTAAAAGATGGTGAAATTAGTTTTTTCACAACACTTTGGCGCATTGTGTCTCGCAAGCGCTTTCTCATGCATAGTGGAATAACAAATAAAACTCCACTTTTAAGGAATAAAATGGAATAATAAAGACTTGATACCTATACCATTGGATTAAAAAGGCCATTTCTATTCAGGATAATATAAAATTTTATCAAAAAAGTCCATCGAGAGCTCAAGTTATCGTCATTTCAAGTTGTCCTCTTGGAGCGCGTTCGGGAGTTGGTCAAATTTTGGGAGGACATGTGTCAAATATAGGAGCTTGGAGGGATTTTGTGTCCCTCACATCCCTCAAGTTAAGGACATCAACCATGGAAAAATTCTCCTATCCCCATAAGATCTCCTCGATCCTCATGCGCACCTCTGGATCGCCAGTTCAACCCCCATGTGCTTGTGGGAGCTTAAAACCTCAATCGCTTTGATCGCGCCACGTGTCATCACCAAGAGCACCATGGAATTTTATATCACTCATGTACCTCACAGGTCAGGGACATCAAACATGGAAAAATGTTCTCGAGCCTCTAAGAGGGGGCTTCAGGTCACCCATATGACCACTCTAGCTCCTTAGTGCTTTAAAGCTATTTTGTTTAGCCTTCATTCCCTCGCCGGATCTCCACCATGTGTTTTCACCTTGCTCACCATGGAATTTGATGTCCCTCATGTCCCTCATAGGTTAGGGACATCAAACATTGAAAAATGCACCCATCTCCCTTCTCATCTTTATTTCAAAATTTTAAATACCCACCTGCTTCCCGCTTCTAACTTCTAACATTCCTGTGCACAACCATATCTGCACACTCCCTCTGCAACCTCCTACCATCACTCCTCCATTTCCAAAGATCAAAAAATCTCCATAAAAGCATTAAAATCCATTTCCTATGGCAAAATGCAGTCTTAGAAGGAGATTTCACGAGATAAGAAGAAAAAACAAAGAACAATAGAAAATCCCCATTCATTGTGAAATCAAAATTTGGAGAAATCTTGCAAAGATACATGGATTGAAAAACCATTTTTTTATTGTTCATTCCTCTATCCAAAACAATTATAAACATACCTTCAGACCCTCCTCTCATACCATAAATCATTCACAATGAAGAAATCTTCTTTCGGCTCAACGAAGAAAAAGTTGATTTCCCAAAACCGACTGCTCGGAGAAAAACAAGATTTCACCTAAAGCACAAGAAGAAAAAACCCATATCAAAAATATAATTTTTTTCACAAATAGAGGAGAAAAATAGACCTATAATTTTTGAGGTCCATTAATGGCTATCGTGTCTAGAAGCACTGCTAGGTCGAAAAATTAAAAGTTTAAAATCTCCTAAACTATTGAGTGGGTAGGTCTAAAATTTCATAGGGGCGATATTGGGAAAAAAAAAAAAACCAAATTTTTTATCCATGTCAATCTAACTTCCAGAAGCCCAATTTATAAAAATAACATGTCTTACTCGCATAGGGGACTGCTATTTTGGGAAAGTCATCAACATAAGAACTTATGAAGGAGACAAAGACATTAAAGATGCACTGCAACTAAGAATTCATCATAGGCAGAATTTTGACACTTACTAAAAATAGTAAGTGGTCCCACGAGCACCTGTAAAAATAGTAAGTCAACCCAAGAAGCAACCAAGGTGAAGGTAGTGTGCACAAGATTGAATGAATAATTTCACCACATCAAGATGGTCAAGAAGAAGCAAGAATCACCTCTTACTATAAATAGTAAGTCTCCCATGTGGGTACTCGCTATTAATGGAAAGTCATACTCAAGGGGTAGTTTTGGAATAATGGGACATAGAGGGATGATCATTCAGGTCAACACCATCATTCGGGATCATCCATGGGCATTGCTCATAGGGAATTCAAGACTCATCTCAGAGAATTCAATAGTGTCTCCCAACACTCACTTCATGGCTTGAGTTGTAGGAGTATCTTATGCGGGGTGGAAGTTATGGTCATCGGAAAAACCATTCAATAATGTTTTTAAACACTCATTCCAAAGCATCTGTGAGCTAATTTGAAGGAGTTTCACACAAGTTTGAAGATTCAAAGTTTCATCACATTGGAGCTTTCCATCAACAAGGATCATTAAAATTCATCAAGGGCAACATCTTCTCTTCTTCTTCTCTCTCTCTTCTCTTCATACCCCCAACTTTCTCTCTCTTCTCAATGTTCTAATTTTGCGTTGGGGTTGCACTTTTTCATATGTCTTAATGTTCCTAATGTAATAAGTCACCTTTATGTTATAAAAAGGGACTTAAAATTTTCCTAGGAAGTTGAAAAGTTTTAAGTTGTGCGAGGACATATGAAAAGGCATTGGGGGTAGATGATGAGTCACCTCTCATTCTATAAATTGTAAAGCCATTCCCATTTCAAAGGGTTGGTGATTGATTTGTAAACTCAAGAGTGTATTGTACTTTGAGAGAACAAAGGAGATAGCCATTTTCTTCCATTTTCCCCCTCACTAGTTTTCCTCCATTCCCACACTATGTACAACTTTTGTTTAAGCAATCAATACAAGAAGGAGTTTCTATATTTATTTGACTAAGGGGTTTCTTGATACTTTGTGATCAATAAATTCTATTTGGTCTTGTTGTTATTTGCAGAGTTGTTTCTTCCCATAAATGCATGTGTTGAAATTTCTAACTAGTGTGTGCAAGAATATGATTTTCTACCTGCAACATTAGTTCTCCCATCTCATTTCTCACTCCCATTTCCCACTCTTCAGACAAAGTCTTCCCTAGCAAGAGATTGCTAGCTTTTTGTAGGGTCAGTGGAGTGCCCCTGTTGGATCCCCACCGTAAGGCCACCTAGAGAAAACTCACTTTCACTCGCACATGCATATACGACAACCGCACTGCTTAAGTAGATCGACCTAGACTCTAGAGCATTGGCAAGAACCCAAAAATTTATCCCCGAAAAATTTTCTCGCCAACACATCTCGTAATAACATGACCTAAAAGAACAATACCAAAGGTATGTGAGCGAGTACTGCAGTGAGAATCATATGGATCACCAACTAAGGAAACAACTTCCTATAGAGTGTTTTGTACCCACTTGGGTATAGATTTTGAAGAATATGGATGTGGTTGTTAAATAAGGGAAATATTAAAAAATCCTCATCATCAACAACAATAGGAAATAAATCCTCATAATCAACTGTAGAAGGAGGAGATGGAGAAGAACCAGATGTACACTACTATGGAATAAATTTTTCATCAATTTAAACATCCCGTCGAAACAATACATCTTTGGTGATAGGATCAAGAAAATAGTAAGCTTTTACATCTTCACAATAACCAACAAATATGAGGGGTTGGATTTTCTTCTCCAAGGATTTACACTTGTCTTGAAGAACAAACACCCATGCCATACTTCCAAAAACATGAAAATTTGAAATATTTGGCATGATCCTAGACCAAGCTTCTTCAAGTGTCATATTTCACAAAACCTTGTGTGGTATGCGATTTTGGATGTAATTAGCACAATTAACTGCTTCGACCCAATATTTTGGTGGAAATTTTTTAGAGTGCAACATATAATTAGCCATCTCTTTCAAAATTCTATTCTTCCTCTCAACTATGCCATTCTGTTGTGGAGTGTATGACATAGTGAACTAATGTTGGATGTCATTCTCAATACCAAAATATAAGAAGACATTACTATCATATTCCCCCGTATCTATTTGTATATTCTTAAGAGGATGAGATGATTGTTTTTCAACAAAGGCTTTGAAAGCCTTAAAGGTCTCAAAAACTTCACTTTTCAACTTGAGAAAATAAACCCAAGTTCATCTAGTGTAGTCACTAATGAATGTGAGTGCATACTTGGTTCTTGAGGAGGAGTGAGTTGGAAAAGACATCAAATCACTATGAATTAACTCTAACAATGCATGAACATGTGTGCCTTAAATTGATAATTATCATTTCTAATATCATTATCAATTTCAATGTTAAAAAAACTACAAAGTCGTACAAATTTATTCAATTCCAAATTTTGATATTGTCATTAATCAAAATTCCATTTACTTCACTAAAGATGAGTAGAAGAATACTTGTTGAAGATGAAATTGAAGCTATTTTTGAAATAATTTCTTGTAGTTTTTATCACTATAACCAACAAGGTGGGTACAATAAAAATAAGACCAAACCAAATTTTGTAGATTGTAATGTAAATAAATCAAGCACAAGATGACAATTGAAATAATTATATCATGTTTTAGAAGGAAGAGATGGCGAAAACCAAAAATTACTAGGAAATACCTTCAAAAATGTATTTTGGGTGCAAAATCAATATAGTTTGAGAAACAATATGCACTCCCTATTTTGAGATTTAACCCAATCATAATCTCTTCAGCATGTTATGACTTGGACAAGATTTTGCATCTGCATCACTTGCCTAAAGTTGTGCACATTTGACAATGAAAGATTATATGATTGGTTTCTTTGAATATAATGATGTTTTATATTCAAATTGTATGTTAGGTAGCATGAGTGAATCCTTTCCAAATATAGGGAAACTTGCATTGACTAATCATTAGTTTGTATCTAGAGTTGGTGATTATCATGTTAAAATCATAGAGTTCAATTACAAATAGCCTCATGATGCATATGAAAATATTGTAACATATTTGAATTACCATTTGTTTCCTTCCCTACTTTTACTTTGAAAAGGAAGATATTGATTGTAGAAATAATTTGTCTCTAATAACTTTACACATGAGATATTTGAGTCCATCATAACAATTAAATTAAAATGCTTTGAGATTTGTTGAGCAGCAAGATGGAACATTACAAGTCAAGTACCATGTTCAAATATAATATCGTATTGTAAGTGCAGCTAATGAGATTGAAATTACTAACCATGTTTTTGTAAAGATACAACATGATTAAATGCCTAGATTTATTTATTTACTCTCAGAACACCTATAACACTTTAGGACATGTGAATCAAATAATCAAGAATCATACACTTTCCTACTTGTTGACCTTAAACCTTGATGAGGGTTAAGTAGTTCGTTTATCCCAACTAGAGTTAACATCACAAAGAAGGGTAGCTCTCTCTTATAAAATAAATATTTATCCTTTATTAAACATGAATAAACATAATACTCAACACATCAATGGTTAAAACCAAAATATCACATATATATTGATCTCAATTACATAAAATTTATAAATATATGTTTAAATCAATTATATTCATATCTCTCACTTCTTACATTGATTCCTCTTTTTATCTTCATGATTATATCAACTCTTCTCACTCATTTTCATGATATTATCTTCTCCCCTCATTTTACATCATTATATAGCCTTTAAAAGGAAAAGGTTATGTCTTTTCACTCATAATGACTCATGGTAACCATTGGTTAACACTTATTTATATTCTTAACTACTAATTAATGGATATATATATATATATATCATGGTGTTATGCATTTTCCTTGTGTAAACTATTATATATTCTTCATTATTATCATTCTAATATGTTTCTGGCTTCCACTATATATTATACTGGTCATATAAATCCCACAAACATCATAAAGCAACTTCATAATATGAAGAACCCTATCAAAAAATGGACTACACATCAAGAATTTTTCATAAGTACCACTATTAACTAACCTAATGTAGCCATGTTTAGTTACCATTGTTCCTAAACATATTCATAAGAATGCCACTTTGAGGAATCCAATGCACTAATAGTGTTGACAAGGAGAAAAAGTCAGTAAAATGAAAAAAATAGGTGTGTATATATTCCTTTATTGAAGATCATTACATGCCATAAAATGTCTAACATGTTGTCATTTATGTTAAGGTGTCATTGATGTCAAAGGATGATTAGGTGTGATCATGAACTATCATTGATAAATCAATATATGTGAAGGTTGATTGGTTTAGGATGAGTGAGAGAATTTGAAGAAAACTAAGTAATCATGTGTGTTTTCTTCTTTAGGTGTCATGGTGCATGGTCAAGTAAGTATGGTCTAGTGTGTGTGCTCCTGTGTTTGTATGAGGTTGGTGTGATGTCAAGAAGGTATAAAGGAGTATGGAAATGGTGTAAGAGTGTTCCTAATATGTTGTCAAGTGCATAAAACATATGACATGTCATGAAGTAGTTAAGTCAAGGCCTAGTCTTAGCATATTGCAAGACCTAGTGCAAGCATGGGTAGAGTGACATGGAGAAATGAGTAGAATAGGCTAAGAGGAGTGAGTATGAGCATGAGAAAAGTTGTGTGACACACATAGGCATGTGAGGAAGGTGTAAGAGTGCTTGGTACAGGTGTTAAGGGCAGATTCAAGGTCCATTGAAGCAAGATCTAAAAGGCAAGGAGATAGAAGCATGAAAAACATGGTAGGAGATTCAATTCCAATTTGGTTTGAGCTCATATGATCATTGACATAGGTGGAGAATGTTGTTGCAAAGGCATGGACAAATTTTAGGTCAGGGTTAAATGAGAGAGCTAGATTTTGTGTTTTGAGCTCTCAAAACTCTCAAAATGGTTTCCAATTTCGATATACAACTTCAAGTATTCACCCACACGTGTGTGCTTTACATGGGAAACAAATATCTTGGGGAAAGTTGAAGAGGTCTACCAATAATTTTTTCCAAGTGGAATGAATTATTTTGAATGCTAGAGCTTTATAAACAATCCTTAAGAGGCCAAGGTGGTCTAAACACTTCTAAAACCATATGTTAATAACGATAGCCAAAATATTGAAGGATTTTAACTCTAAATGGTGTGGAAAATCTTATGTGATGGTTTGGTCTTGTAGATAATTCTCTAGAACTTCTTTTATATATAGTGGTGGTGTGTTCAGGTGTAGGGGTATGCTACAGAAAACCCTAGTTTGTGAAGAATTTACAAGTACAGTCATGAGTTACAGGGGTCATGATGAGAAATTGGTAAAGGAAAGTATTAGAGTCATGTTACATGTGTGTGACAAGTTATAGATAAGATTGGTACAATAAATTAACACACTCTTTCTTCCAAGGTAGCCTACCACTAAATATCTAATGAAACAAAAGTCATTCATATTGCTCAAGAAGGGTTCTAGTGTGTTTGCATGTTGTGATGGTGTAAATGACATATGGACATGAGGTAGAGGTCATGTATGATCTATGAGAGCTCATAGGAGGACTGGAAGTGGAGTATTCATGATGAAACCCTAGAGGTCTAATAGGCCTATCTAGATAAGCTAAGAAGGTCTGAGATTTGAGTATGCAAGTGTCATATAAATTAAGTGGCATTTGAATTTTGTGTTTGAACATGTGTGTTAGGTCCCTGTAGAGGTGTTCCAAGCATTATAAGAAGTTGGAGGTGATGTTATAGGTGTTGAATACTTGAGAGCTCAAGACTGGTTCTTGAGGCCTAAAGGCAATTTTAAGTTGTCTTGGAGAAGTGAAGGATTTCATAAAACCCCAGAAAATAGAGCATGCCATGGAATTGTGTGAGGACCCCGAGGTTAAGATATTTTCATACATGTGTCGAGATATGCCTTGGTGAGGTGTTTTGATGTGCTAACTTTCTCATTTTTGAAGATTGGTTAATTAGGTGCATAGACCTAATTGGAGGAGCAAGCCTAATGGAGTGGTCCACATTGAGATTGGACATTGCAGAGGTATAAAAGCATGGAGATGGTGTTATGAGGATGTTGTTGATGTTTCTGGAGAATATTTTGCCTTGGTGAAGATGTTAAGTGCCCATGAAGTTTAAATTGTCACCGTTAGGTGTAGACCTAATGTTTAGGCCTAGTTGAGAAGTATTGTGTTGTAATGGCTTATGCCAACCTATATGGTCATATATTGTAATTTGAAAATGTATGTAACATGTCCTATTATGTTTTAAATGACCTACCTTGATGGTCAATTGGTCATGGCTAACCTAGAAGGGTTTGAGCATGTAACTTGTATAAATGTAAGGCATGATAAGGCCAAATCTAGTGATGAAGTGATATAGAGTAAATGAACTAAGAGTGAATAAGGTAGAGGTATGTTTGAGGGATTAAAGGGTATTAGGGTAGAGAAAATAAGTGCCATGAAAATATAACAAGGAAAGAGAGGTTGTACTTCAAGGTCATATGACCTAATCAACACACATTAGTGCATGTATGAGCAAGGAAGGAGAAGGCATGGTTTGAGAGGTGTATGAGTGGAAGGAGCTAAAGGAGTGGTCATCATCAATTATTGAGAAAAAAGTTTTTAGAGGTGATCTTAATATTAAGGTGGTTACGTGGGTGCTTAGTCATCTTGGGGGTTTGTAGCCTCCTTGTAGGTGGGTGCTCTACTAAATAGGGGTTAATGCTCCTTGTGGGGTTGGTGCCTCACTAAAGTGTTAGGGGTGGGTGCTCCTTGTGAAATGGGTGCTTCACTAAAGAGATATTTGTATTGTGTAATATATGTAGAGGTTTCAGTGGGTTTTCTTCCCTTGAGGGTTTCCCACATATATCTTGTGTTCTTATGTTGATTTCTCATGTGTATGGTTGTATGTGCATTGTTTATTCTTCTTAATTCTTAATGGTGTATGAATGTGCATGTGTGATTGAAAGAAAAGTTTATAAACATTGATTTATCCCCACTCTCAGTGATTATGCTTCCAAAATTGGTATCGATCAAAGCCTTTGAAGAAAATCTTAACAACTTTAAGCACAATGGACATGCTATGGAAATTTGTGGTCAAAGTATTGGGAAAAATAGGATTATCAAAGAGTTTTATGGACAAAGTTTTGAACATGGAAAAGGACAATGGACCTTCAAAGAAGTACAAGGTATGTAAGTTCATTCAATGGATTTTTATTTTCATGGAATGGGTTTGGTCATAGAGCTATGGAATGTTGTCTTTATTCCCCAATGAAAAATTGTTTAAGCATCATGTTCAAAGGAGCTAAGAATGATGTAAAAATTAGAAATCAGCTAGAGGATGTACACATCAAAGATGAAGAATGCTCTCAATACAATATAATGTAAAAAGTGAAGAAGAAACCTTAATTGTTCAAATTGAATTTCACTCTCAAGATGAGGACATGATTTGTTACATTGATAGCATATGCTCAAGTCACATGACAAGAAACAAAGGTAAATTTATCTCATTAAAGGATAACTTATTAGGATCAGTAAGGTTTGGTGACAATACTTCTGCCAAGATAGTTGGTAAAGGATATTTGAGTTTGGATAATGGAAAGGCCACAACCAAAAATTTCTATGTAGAAGGGTTGAAGCATAATTTTCTTAGTGTGAGTCAAATGTGTTGTCAAGGGAACACATTGACATTTCATAGCAAAGGATGTGACATAAGAAAATTCAAATAAGGAGAATTGATTACTAAGGCCAAGATGACCATAAACAACATGTATGTTTTGAATGAAATCAAGAAAGAGAGTTGTTTCATGAGCAAGAGTGATGAAGGGTGGCTTTGGCATAAGAGGGAAATGCATCTAAACTTTGACAATTTGGTCAAAATCAACATCAAGAAGTGTGTAAGGAACATACCCAAGATTAGCAAACCTACAAATATTTTGTGAAAAACATGCCAACATGGAAAACAAACTAGGAGGAGTTTAAAATCCAAGGAATATTCCACCTCATGTCCTCTAGAGTTGATACATATTGATCTATGTGGACCCACCAGGGTTCAAGGTATGCAAGGTGAGAGTTATTTCATGCTACTTATAGATGATTACACAAGGATGACTTGGATAACATTCTTGAAGGAAAAATCGAAGCACTTGAAAAGTTCAAAGGATTCAAAGCATTGGTTGAGAATGAGAAGAATGTAAAGATCAAATGTTTGAGATCTGATAGAGGAGGTGAGTTTTGGTCTAATGCATTTGATGACTATTGTGAAGAGCATGGTATTAGAAGAAAATTCTTAGTTGCTTTAGGACACCCCAAAAAATGGGGTAGTTGAAAGGAAAAATATGACTATTCAAGAAATGAAAAGGACTATGTTGAATGATTCAAAGCTACCTAATAGTTTTTGGAGAGAGGCAACAAGCACAATTGTATACATCTTGAATAGAGGACAAATCAGGGTTAATAACAATCATACTCCCTATGAGCTATGGAAGGGAATATCTGCTAATGTAGAACATTTTAGGGTATTTGGGAGTAAGTGTTTCATCAAGAGGGATGAGGAAGAATATCTAGGAAAATTTGACTCAAGAACTAAGGAAGGGATATTTTTGGGTTATTCAGGAGTAAGCACAACTTATAGGTGTTACAACAAGAGACTTCAAAAATTAGTAGAAAGAAAAAATGTCAAAGTTGATGAGACATGCTCAAGTAGGTCACAAAATGCTCCACATGTTGTGAAATAAAATGATAAGAAAGAAGTCATAGAATTAGATATAGAAGATGAGGAGGCTGAGGAAATACAAGACACAAAAGGCCCTTCAAGAAAAATACAAAAAGATCATCTTGAGACTCAAATTATTGGCAACAAGGAAGTTGGTGTGCAAACAAGAAGAAGACTGGTAAGTAATCTGAATCAAGTAAAATCTTTGTTGTGTTATCTAAAATTGAACCTAAAAAAATCAAGAAGCATGTAAAGATGAGTGTTGGGTGAGTGCCATGAATGAATAATTAGATCAAATAGAGAAAAATGAGACTTAGGAACTTGTTCCTAGGCCTAAAGACAAAAATGTCATTGGCACTAAATGGGTGTTTAGGAATAAGTTGGATGAGAATGGAAAAGTTACTAGAAATAAATCTAGATTCGTATGTAAAGGTTACATACAGTAGAAGGTATAGAATTTGAAGAGACATTTATCATTTTACTAAGAATGGAGGCTATAAGACTATTTTTGGCCTATGCATGCTTTAAGGGATTCAAAGTGTATCAAATGGATGTTAAGTCAACCTTCTTAAATGGAAAACTTGAAGAGGAGGTATATATAAAAAAACCAGAAGGTTTTCTATTAACAAATGATCAATACTATGTATGCAAACTGAAAAAGGCTCTCTATGGTCTAAAACATGCCCCTAGGGCTTGGTATGCTAGACTGATAGATATCTATTAGACCAAGGTTTCAAAGAGGAGAAACAAATAACAATCTATACATAAAGATAGAAGGAGATCATTAGTTGATTGTGGTAGTTTATGTAGATGACATCATCTTTGGAGGAGATAATAAAGAAATGACCAAGGATTCATTGATGTAATGAAGAAGGAATTTGAGATTGTGAGGTCTCGAGGGGTTAAATAACATTTAACCAATTTTAATATGAAATGAAATAATTAATTAAATAACATTGCAAACAACATTATAAACATTGTGAAATAAATAAAATAAAATAGAGACACAAGTTTAACATGGAAAAATCCCAAGGGTAAAAACTACATAAAAGAGATAATTCCGTTATGTGAGAAATATTACACAGTCTAGTCACATCTCCACCCTCACTTCTCTCCACCATAATTCAAAGCACGTGAATTATTTTACAATGATCCAATAAATCATTTGACCTTGTAGGTAATATATAAATTAAGTGATAGAGTGTGTCTTCTCACAAAGCACCCCATTCAAATAAATTGATTTAATTAAAACCAATTAACCATAAAATAAGTTTATATTAAATAATTAAGAATATTAATATTCATAATTATTTAATTATAAACTAAGGTTTGTATCTTAACACTTAATATTATGTTCTAACAGAGATGTCCATGCTTGGAGAATTGTCATTTTTCCTTGGACTACATGATTATTCAATCGAGAGAAGGGTATCTTTATTTCACAATCAAAGTATATAAGAGAAATGCTGATTTTTTTATAATGGAGGATTGTAGGCATGTTAGTACACCTATGAATATAGGGTGTAATCTTAGCAAAGATGATGAATCACCAAAATTGGATCAGATAGTGTATAGGTCTATGATTGGAAGTTTGTCATACTCCACTACTTATAGGCCTGACATTATGCAAGCGATAAGACTCATAGGAGATTCAATCTGATCTAAAGCGAGCCACTTACCAAGAAGTCAAGATGATTTTCAGATATCTTCAAGGGACTATGGAGTATGGAATGTGGTATCTAAGAAGCAAAGGTTTTAACATGATAACTTATATTGATGTTGACTAGGTAGGAAGTCAAGATGATAGGAAAAGCACTAGTGGTGGATATTTATTCCTAGGAGATTGTCTAGTTTCATGTCCAATCAAGAAGCAAGGGTTAGTAGATTTTTCTACCTATGAATTTGAGTATGTTGCTACTATTTCATGTTGTACTCAAGTTCTATGGATGAAACAGACCCTAAAAGACTACAAGGTAGTGTATGACAGTCCCATTCCTATCTTTTATGATAACACAAGTGCAATAAGTGTGTCAAAAATACTATCATGCATTCAAGGACCAAGCATATTCCCATCAAGTATCATTTTCTAAGAGAAAGTGAATGAAAAAAGTGTCAAACTTGAGTATGTACTAACTAAGGATCAAATTGCTGATATTTTTACCAAACCACTACCAAAAGAATATTTTGAACATCTTAGGCAGGAATTGGGTGTGATTCCTATTTCCAAAATCATTGATGAAGTAAAGGAATCAAGGGGAGCTAAGAAAGTAATCTTTTAGCTCCAAGTGCAAGAAAACAATATAAAAGGTGTGTGAAGGGAAAATAAGAAGTGAGGTAAGCATAAGTTAATGGGGAGCATGGTCATGCTCTATATGTTGAGTCATAATAAAGAAGGTTTGCATCATCTTAGAGGGAGTTGTGTTGACTCATGTGGTGTTTCTCAAATCAAGTAAATTCATAAGTAACATAGTCCTTAAAGTCTTAATGTTCAGGTCCAAGGATCACAACAAGGTTAGTGTCAAAGAAAGTGGGTATATAGACATGGGGAGATGTATCCATATATTTAGTGAATTATTAGGATCGTGACGCATATCCAGGATGAGGTAGGATCCCTTTTTCATGAATGTTAAAGGGGGAGAGAGAACTTCGAAACAAGGAAGAAGTGTTCTGCAGGGAGTTTATAAGAGTGGTTGCCATCGGTGCTTCTAAAAGTTGGTTTCCATTAATGAAAAACAAGGAGATTGTTGAACATGTTGTCATTGATGTCAAGGTGTCATTAATGTCAAAGGATGATTAAGTGTGAGAATGATATTTCATAGATAAAGTAGCATATGTGAAGTTTGATTGGTTCAGGATGAGTGAGAGAATTTAAAGAAAACTAAGTAATCATGTGTGTTTTCTTCTTTAGGTGTCATGATGCATGGTTAAGTAAGTATGGTCTGCATGTATGGTCTAGTGTGTGTGATATTGTGTTTTATGAGGTTTGTGTGATGTCAAAAAGGTACAAAGGAGTATGGAAATGGTTTAAGAATGTTCCTAAGATGTTTTCAAGTGAATAAAACTTGTGATAATTGATAAAGTAGTTAAGTCAAGGCCTAGTCTTAGCATATTGCAAGACCTAGTGCAAGCATGGGCGAGAGTGACATGAATAAATGGGTATAACAAGACATGAAGAGTGATTATGAGCATGAGAAGAAGTGTAGGTATGTGAGGAATGTGTAAGAGTGCTTGGTACGAGTGTTAATTGTAGATTCAAGGTCCATTAAAGTAAGATCTAGAAGGGAAAGTGATAAAAGCATGGAAAACTAGGTAGGAGATTCATATTCCAAGGTGGTTGAGCTCATATGAGCATTGAAATAGGTGGATAAGGTTGTTGCAAAGGTATGGACAAATTTTTAGGTCAGGGGTCAAAGGAGAGAGCCAGATTTTGTGTTTTGAGCTCTACCAAGCTCTCAAAACAATGATTTCTAACTCGATATGCAACTTCAAGTGTTCACCCACACATGTGTGCTTTGTATGGGGACCGAGCTCTTGGGGAAAGTTGAAGAGGTATACCTCGAAGGTTTTCCAAGTGGAATGAGGTCTTTTGATTGTCGAGCTTTATGAACAATCCTTAAGAAGCCAAGGTGGTCTAAACCCTTCTAAAACCCTAGGTTGATAGTGATAGCCAAAATATTGAAGGTTTTTCCTCTAAATGGTGTGGAAAATCTTATGTGATGGTTTGGGATTATAGAGAATTCTCCGCTTTTTTTTTAGATAGTGGTGGTGTGTTTTAGGTGTCAAAGGGTATGCTACAGGAAACCTTAGTTTGTGGAGAATTTGTAAGTACATTCATGATTTTTAGGGTTCATGATGAGAATCGCTAAGGGAGAAATTATGGCGAGTCATGTTACATGTTTATGAAAAGTTTTGTATAGTATTGTTATAATAAATTAACAAACTCTTTCTTCCTAGATAGCCTACTAGTAAAGAGCTAATAAATAAAAAACCAGTCATATTGCTCAAGAAGGGTTCTAGTGTGTTTGCATGTTGTGATGGTGTAAATGACATATGGACATGAGGTAGAGGTCATGTATGATATTTGAGAGCTCATAGGAGGACCGGAAGTAGAGTATTCATGCCGAAACCCTAGAGGTCTAATAGGCCTATCTAGACAAACTAAGAAGGCTTGAGGTTTGAGTATGCAAGTGTCATATAGCTTAAGTGGAATTTTATTTTGTGTTTGAACATGTGTGTTAGTTCCATGTAGAGGTACTCAAAGCATTATAAGAGGTTGGATGTGATGTTATAGGTGTTAAATATTTGAGAGATCAAGATGGTTCATGAGGCCTAAAGATAATTTTAAGCTGTCTTAGAGAAGTGAATGGTTTCATGCCTAAAACCATGAAACAGAGCATGCCATGGATTGTGTGAGGATGATGAGGTCAATATGTTTTCATACATGTGCCATATATTCCTTGGTGAGGTGTTTTGATGTGTAAACTTGCTCGTTTTTTAAGATTGGTTAATTAGGAGCATAGACCTAATTAGAGGAGAAATCCTAATGGAGTGGCCCACATTGAGATTAGACATTGTAGAGGTATATAAGCATTGAGATGGTGTTGTGAGGATGTTGCATATGTTTCTAGAGTGTATTTGCCTCGGTGAAGATGTTAAGTTCCCATGAAGTTCAAATTGTTATTGTTAGGTGTAGACCTAATGTTTAGGCCTAGTTAAGAAGTATTGTGTTGTAATGGCTTATGCCGACCTATATGGTCATATATTGTAATTTGAAAATGTATGTAACATGTCCTATTATGTTTTAAATGACCAACATTAATGGTTAATTGGTCATGGATGACCTAGAAGGGTTTGAGCATGTAACTTGCATAAATGTAGATAATGATAAGGCCAAATCTAGTGATGAAGAGATAGAGTGTAATGAACTAAGAGAGAATAAGGCATAGGTGTTTGAGGGATTAAATGGAATTAGGGAAAATTAGAAGAAGTTCTATGAAAAGATAACAAGGGAAGAGAGGTTTTACTTCAAGTTCATATGACCTTTGATCAACACACATTGGTTCATGTATGAGCAAGGAAGGAGAAGACATGATTTGAGAGGCAAATGAGTGGAAAGAGATGGAGTGGTCATCATCAATTATTGAGATTTTTTTTAGAGGTGATCTTAATATTAAGATGTCTGAGTGGGTGCTTGGTCATCTTGGTGGGGTTATAACCTCCTTGTAAGGTAGGTGCTCTACTAAATATGGGTTGGTGCTCCTTATGGGGTTGGTGCCTCACTAAAGAGATATTTGTATTGTGTAATATATGCAAAGATTTCATTGTGTTTTCTTCCCCTTGAGGGTTTCCCACATATATCTTGTGTTCTTGTGTTGATTTCTCATGTGTATGGTTGTATGTGCATTGTCTATTCTTCTTAATGCTTAAAGGTGTATGAATGTGCATGTGTGATTGAAAGAAAATTTTAAAACAATGATTCACCCCCCTCTCAATGATTGTGCTTCCATAATAAAAATCATACATTTGATGATATTTGGGAAATTAAAATACAATATTGAAATAAAAATATTTAAGTAAATGAGAAATACATAAGTGATAAAATGGTTAAATTAAATGATAGTAATATGAACTCAACCCAAATGAAATATACCTACATCATACTCACCTTTCCATAACTAGGGGTGTATGTCACTTCTTATACGGACTATAGTGGTTTTAAATCTATTAAGTAACCAAAAATATATAAGAATAACAAGGAAAGGAAATGCAATGCAAGTGTATGAAGGTACATGATAATTAGGTATGCAAAATATAGGGGAAGAAAGATCATAGAATCAAAGATGAAAGGTGATAGACAAGCAAAGGTGTTAGTAGCTTTAACAAGCCTAGAGATCATAGATAGATAGTGTATGATGTAAATGGGTAGCTAAGAGTGTTAGATTGATTATATTGTAGATAATAACTACCTAAGATATAACACCTATAATCCCTTATGTGGTTAGGATAAATTTGAGAAAAAATAAGAAATAATCGAGATATAATGTTGTTGGTGAAAAATCAACAGTGAGAAAAATTCAATAGTTTAGGGGACAAAAACCCTCCTCTTGATGGGGAGGTTCCCTTATTTAGAGCAAAAATGATCCTAAAATATTTACAAAATATACAATTATTCTATGAAATCTCTTTTGAGGATGTTAGTTTCATTGTGTAATCATATAAGGTTGAACACAAAGAAAATAAAGTTAGTACAAAAACTAGTTTCAAGATAGTATTGAAGGAAGGGTAAAAAATAACGTTTTCAAATAAGGAGAAACCAAATCTTATTTTACTCTTGCATATTGATAAAGTTTTAGAATACACACATTCACATATAATGGATATTATTTGCCTTAAAAAGATATATATTGACTCCAAGTTCAATAAATCTTGATAAAGAAAGATGAACATAATTTTTCATAACCCAAGGATATGAAAATGATGTAGAATATGACTAGAAAGATGTGAGAAAATATAGAAAGTAGAAGAAAGAGGGGTTCTCTTTTATATTCAAAAATTATGTCCTTTTACATCAATTAACTAATCTATCCAACCCCTTCCCTAATCGAAAGCAATTTGAAAACACACCTTTAAAATTGCTTGAAACACAATTTTTCATATTTTATTTTAAAATAACGATTTACCCATAATTAATTAATAAAATAAAATTGCAAGAGATAACTATATAAAAATAGAATACCCGATAATGAAGAAAAAAATTGACACAAACAATTAATAACGGAGTTCGACATGAAGCCTACATCTCTGGGTCTATAATTATCGAGACTAATCTATTTAAATATGCCTTAAAAACACTTACAAATTTATTATAAGACAACTAATGATCTTCCCCAATTGCTACATTGTTCTTCTTGTAAAAATAACCATGGTCACTTTTCAAAAATTTCCACAAAAATCTCTAACTCTCACATAGCTCTCTAGGCTTACACAATCTTCTTCATTAACTTCAATAACACTCAATTCATCCTTTTACACACTTGCCCACCCCTATGACCTATTGAAGAAACTTTATTTCAGCACATAATAGGTTAGGGGTTGACCCCCTCTAACCTCCATTGAACACATATTTTCCAAATCGGGATATTAATCCCACATTTCCCCTATGACGGATGTCAATGTGATCTAAATATGGCTCGACAGTTGGTTTAAATTAGATGTGAGCCGTTTTGCAAATCCACCATGTTGGTGGTCGGTGGTGACATGTTGGCTATTACTAGCTCAATGAGGTCTATAAAGAGTTGGGGTGTGGGGTGAGGTGAGGTGGCTTGATTACTTAGACAAATGATCGGGAGTCGGGTAGTAGTTGAGCTATATTCGAGAGGCAGTTGACTGAGTTGGTTAAGATGACTCAACGGGTTAAAATAACAGTCGATGTATGGTATATATGTATAGTAATAGTTTACAATTACAATGAACTTGAACCCACATGCATAGTGGGAAGATATATAAAGGCATTCAAATATAGAAGCTTGATCATGGTAAGATGAAGATATAAAGGAAAAAGGCACCCTCTGCAAAAAGAGTGTGTTTATCATAGCCGAGGGCCCCTAGCCACCAAATAGTGGGGCCCACCTGTTTGATAATGAGTGTCAAGACGGAGGAAAAAACACCCGTTTGTCCAAAACAACATTGCCACTTATCATAGTTTGATTGGTCCACATGGCGAGTTTACACGTGTCCATGTAAACTCAAATGCTATATATCACAAACACTAAGAGGGGGAGAATCGGTGCTTAACAAAATTTAGGTCTTTTTGAACTTTCTATCTTACTTAACTTGAAATAGTATTTAGACTATGAACACAAGAAGAAATTCAATCAAACAACACAAATGAGCATGACACAATGTTTATAGTGGGAAACCCAAGAAGGAAAAACCCACTTTGAAACCAACCTCTTTATTTAGAAAACCAATTCTAAACATTGATTTACAACTGATTAAGCACCCACTTAATCACTAAAGCACCCACTTCAAAATATCATACAAGCACCTACTTGATGAATGTTAAGCACCTACTCAGCTAGATTCAGTCCAAGCACCTACTTAGACAATATTTGCAAACTATTGATCATTTAGTGACTTTGTTACTTTATCAACTGATCATGATCCTTTACTAACACAACTTATTATTTACTCATGTTCTACCCTTTATTCTCTTGATTTTGCATATTTGCACCATTATAGGATGTCTTGACCTAATTCTTAGTTTATGCCTTGATTTCACTTGCTAGATTATTGTGTTTGAGTATAATAATATGAGGTTTTATGTTTTGTATGTTTTCCTATTCAACTCACTCTTATACTTCACTTTTATTCACTAATCCTTTATCACACCTCATCAAATCTTCAATTCTCAGTCATGCACTTGTCCTTTCTTTCTTTTCATCACTCACCATATTCATCTTTTTTCTTCACTAGCTATCATTCATCTTTACCTTTTCACAATTGTTATCGATTCTTTATCTTTCTTTTCTTATCATCTATATATTTATCTATCACTATTTTCTTTTCACACAATTTATATCTCATAGTCCTATGTTTTAATGATATCTATGTTTTTCATTCTACACACACACACACACACACACACACACACATCTCTTCTCATATGTCTTCATTTGTGGAGTTCGAATATCTACACTCATTTGATATTCCAAACTCTTTCAAATTCAAGTCTCCTGTTGTTCCGCTTTTGAAAAATTGATCTTTGAACTTATTTTATTTTGTGTATTTCCTCAACACCTTTCAACTTCTTTCTTATAGGCTTCAAATACAAAGCTGATATTCATGACCTTTCAAATTTCTTTGAGACCTCAAAGGAAAATTGATAAAGAAAAAGAATTAAACTTTCCCTTCCTTTTCAAGGTGAGAAGATGTTTGAGGTATTTTTATTTGAGGAGACATTTAAAATTCTTCAATGAGTCATGGAGTATTCATCATGAGAAAAAGGCTTCAACTAATATCTTAAGACTCATAAACATCCTTTCAACTCAGCACACTTGATCTTTTACCATTTACATGAAGAAATCACATTTTCACAAGCATAAGAAATCTTGAAAAATGATCACTTGTATGAAGAAATTTTTCAATCACACTCCTTTAAAACATTGATCTAGATGATCCTTGAAGCTTGTTTAACCTTTGAAGAACTTGATTATCCAATCATTTGATCCCTATGCAAAGAAGAATTGTTTATCAAAAAAAAATAAAATCAAGCCTTCAATAACTGGAAAACAAACTAAGACTATTTGTATGAAGATGAAGACCTTTAGTTGTCAATTGGGATAACTTTAACAACTACCAAGTCCTAATAAATCCTTAAATCTAAGCTAGACCCTTATCCAGGTGAACTTGATTAAATACCCTAAAAAATTTTCAATTCATGAAATTTCTTAAAATGACCAAAAACCATCTTTACATTAAACATAAAAAGAGCACAATTTGAAATTTTTACTAAGTAAAATTCTAAAGCTTGTCGATATCAATGAAAAATTCACAAAAATTCTTTTGAAAAATTTTTATAGCCCCAAAATTATTAGTCTCGAATTTCTTGAGATTTGGTTAGGTGAAACATTAAATTTGATCAAAAACATATTTAGGAAACCCTAGATTAGGGTTCTTTTGTGAAGAGAGCATTATAGGACAAATAAAATTGGATTTATCTCTCAATTTTGACTTAAGTCAAAAATTTCAAGAACTTTTTGAGAGATAAGGAGGTGTGTTTTCATCTTTTCAAGCTTGTGAATGTTTGAATTCCTTCAAATTTATCTCATACATCACTTTTGTAGTATATAATTGAAGAGATTTGATTGTATAGTCACTTGATTTGAGAAAATAATCTTAAGCAACACCCTTGACCAATTCTCTAGATGCATTTAAGACCTTGAATGAATGGTGAGGGGAATACTTATTTCAATTCAAATTTTCACCTCGAATGAAGAAGTTGTTCTTGCCCAATCACAATTAGTCTCAGGTAGGGGATATATTAGGCTCTACATACTTGTATAGATTCTCTAGCCTAACTTGAGAAATTTAGAGCAACGGAAATGTGATGAAGACCACTGCTCACTCTTCCACACCTTAATAACAAACACAATGAGATGAAGACTACATTTGTACTCAAATCTTCACACTTCATGACAGAGGATTTCTAATAGTCTAAGGAAAACATAAATAAAACATCCTTCCACTGTAATTTGGTCATGTTGAGCATTATCCAAACATATTGATCTTTGAAAGAGGATCAATTGACTTTCAAAGATAAAAATTTATCCAAGTAGCGCTTTCAGGACTCTACCTTCATGTGTCTTAACTGTATTCACTTAGTTGTGCTTATTGTGAGAGCTTTGGATTAGAACTATCCATCTTGAAGATTATTAACACCTTCGAAAGCATGAAAAAATCACTATTAGATCATAAAAAACATAAAATATTCTCATCCAAGTGGTTTTTTGTCAATCGTAACATTTTGCTTTTATTGATTTAAATATCATTTGGACACCGAAAAAAATGCTCGAAAGAATGTTCATAACTTTCTTGAAACATGTCCAATTGATCTAAATTTTTTTTCCTATCTCAAGCTTGAATTTATCTTAAAAAATTTCTTCTATGATTTATCCTAAGGATCCATTATATTTTTTTCTTGAGTGCTAAGAATTTAGGCAGCTCGAAATGAACTTCTCAAGAAACCAATCTTACCAAAACTTGAATAACTTGTTCAAATGACCTCTCGAGGACCTGAAATTTTACATGGAGCTCAAGGACACCTACCTCCACCATCTCCCATGATTGGTTTGAAAAATTATCTCTGAATTGGTCTATCCCATCTCATTTGCATGCAAGAACAATTAGGTTTCTCAAGGGAAGTTTTTGCTAGAAGTGGCATTTTGCTCCAAAACCCATGTTTCTTGACTTTATGAGTCTTGATATGAGTTCATCCACCTAAAATGAACCTATTACATGTTCCAAGAGTTATACACTTTACTTTACACCACAAAGAATCAACCAACATGACTCACATGCACTAAAGGCATCAATTTGACACAACATGGACTAACAAGAAACTAACACTATGTGACTCCCTAGACACACCACTTCCATGAAAAATATGTTGCATAGGGACATCATTGATAACAACATGACACAAGGTGGGCAACAAAATCCCCTTTTTCATTGATGTCAACACTCACACAAGCCAAGAAAAATTGATGAAAACATGACAAACCACATGATAGACCAACAACATATTCATGTTCCCAAGCACATATTCTCCCCTTTGACATCCATGACAAAGATGGGAAAACAAAGAAATGAAAAAAAAAACATAAAAAAAACATACCTCATAGATTGCTCCCCCTGGGCTTTAGGCATAAATGAGACTAAACAACCACCATGCATGACACAAGACCATTTGACAAGACTGATATGAAGACATACTTGAACTAACCAAGGACACACATATAACAAACTTGAGTGAAAGAATATCATGAATAACAACACCATGAGCTAGTAGACTAGCTCCCCTCTCTTGAAGCTCTTTTTGGCACATTATAGAGCTGATTTTGCAAGACAAATGCTCCCTTGAGTTTCCAAGACCTCTTAACTACTTGGTAGGATCAGGAATGACTCCCAATTCATCCCTGAGATGCTCAAATGTTGCCTTTGGAAGTGGATTTGTCATAATATTTGCAATTTCTTCTTTTGTGCTCACATATACAAGGTTAATCTTTTTATCATTCACTTGTTCCCTCAAGAAATGAAATCTGATTGGAATATGTTTTTTTTTGAATGGAATACTATTTTTTAGAGACACTAATGACACTAGTGCTATCACAAAGCAAGGGAGTTGGTTCATCAAATCTTACCTTGTAGTCTTCCAACGTTTGCCTCATCCAAAGAACCTGAGTGCAACACATGGCAACAACTATGTACTCTACTTCACAAGTTGATAATGCCACTGAAGATTGATTTTTTCTCAACCATGACACTAGAAATTTTCCAACAAAGAAGGCTCCACCACTTGTGCTCTTCATGTCATCAATGTTTCCAGCCCAATCAACATCAATGTATGCTCTTATGTTGAAGTCTTTGCTTGCAGGAGATACCAAAGGCCATACTCTAAAGTTCCCATGAGATATCTAAGTATCCTCTTTTGACTTCCTTGAGATGTGTTTCTCTTGGATTCTCTTGAAATCTTCCTACTAAAACCACAACTTGCATAATATCTGGCCTTGATGCAGTGGAATAGAGAAGGTTTCCTATCATAGATCTGTATAGTGTTTTTTCCACTTTAGGTGAGTTGTCTTCTTTTCTCAACTTGCATCCCACCTCCATTGGTGTGCTTATAGGTCTGCAATCTTCCATTTTGAACCTTTTTAGCATTTCCTTGATGTATTTAGCTTGAGATATGAAGATGCCTTGATCTGATTGGTTTATTTGAAGGCCTAGAAAGTATGAAAGATCACCAAGCATAGACATTTCAAACTCTTTACTCATCACATCAGAAAATTCATGAGTCATCCTTTCATGATCCCCTCCAAAATGATGTCATCAACATAAACTATGACAATTAGTAGTTTGTCTTCTTCTTCTTTTGATGTAGAGATTGTTATCACCACTCCCTTTCTAAAACCTTTCTCAATAAGATAAGCATCCAACCTACTATACCAAGCTCTAGGAGCTTGTTTGAGTCCATACAAATCCTTTTTCAACCTACATACATAGTCCTTATCTCTCACTTACAAAGAGAATCCTTCAGGTTGCTCAATATATACCTCCTCATTTAAGTTTCCATTTAGAAAAGTAGATTTGACATCCATTTGAAAAAAATTTTTGATTTTCTTGTGAGTTGCATATGCCAAGAACAATCTGATTGCTTCCATCCTTTCCACTGGTGTAAATGTTTCATCAAAATCAACTCCTTCCATTTGTGCATAGCCTTTACACACAAGTCTTGCTTTATTTCTTGTCACTTCACCTTTTTCATTCATTTTATTCCTAAACACCCATTTTGTTCCTATGACATTCTTGTCTTTTGCCTAGGCACAAGCTCCCATGTTTCATTCTTCTCAATTTGATCAAGTTCTTCATTCATGACATCTATCCAATGTTTTTCATTGCATGCTTCTTTCACATTTTTGGTTCTATCATAGATAAGAGGGTTGTGTCTTCATTGTTTTGTTGACTTCTTAGCTTCCTTCTTGTGAGCACACCACCTTCTTTACTTCCTATAATCAGATCTATTAGATGGTCTCTTCTAACTTTCCTTGAAGGTGTCTTGGTGTCATGCCTTTCTTCTTCTTCTTCCACTTCTTCTACTTCTTCATGTGTGCTTCTTATTTCATCATCATCATCATCATGATTTTCAATGGTATGTGCATCATCTTCATGGTTGTCCTTAGGCTGATTTCTGATTTTTGAAGGTTGAGTTTCATCTATTTTTACATTTGTGCTTTCAACCACCTTCTTAAGCCTCTTGTTGTAGCATCTATAGAGCTGCACTAACTAATGATGAATAACCAAGAAATATGCCCTCATCACACATGGAATCAAATTTTCCCAAATTTTCTTCATCTCTCTTGATGTAGCACTTGCTCCCAAAGACTCTTATGTGCTTCACATTAGCTGGTCTTCCTTTCCATAGTTCATAGGGTGTTTTTTGTTATTTACTCTTAATTGAGCTCTATTTAGAATATACACAATTGTGCACACTTCACTCCAATAGCTATCAAGAAGTCTAGATTCATTCAACATAGTCCTGCTCATCTCTTGCATGGTCTTGTTCTTTCTTTCAACCACACCATTTTGTTGTGGTGTCCTAGCAGATGAGAATTTCCTTTGTATTCCATGTTCTTTGCAATAGTCATCAAATTCATTAGACCAAAATTCTCCACCCTTGTCTGATCTTAAGCATTTGATTTTTGTTCTTCTCATTCTCCACAAGTGCTTTGAAGGCTTTAAATCTATCCAAGGCTTCTAATTTGTGTTTTAGGAAAGCTACCCATGTCATCCTGGTAAAATCATCTATTAGAAGCATGAAGTACTCATCTCCTTGCATACTTGCAGTTCTTGTAGGCCCACATAAATATGTATGAATCAGCTCCAAAGGTTGAGTAGTTGAATACTCTTTTGATTTGAATGTCCTTCTTGTTTGTTTTCCATGTAAACAAGCATTACACATAGAATCTGTTGGTTTCACAATTTTTGGCATGTTTCTAACTCCCTCTTTAGCACTCAATTTCACAAGATTTTCAAAGCTGATATGTCCTAATCTCTTGTGCCATAACCAATTTGTCATCAAGTTTTCTTGTAAAACATTTTTCTTTGTTTACCTCTTTGAGCACATACATGTTATTTTTTTCCTTTTTTTTTTTTCCAACTCTCTTCCTATTTTTCCATCAATGATTTTACACCTTTATCATTAAAAATCAGATTATAGCCTTGTTTTCACATTTGGCTAACACTTAGCAAGTTATGTTTGAGTCCTTCAACATATAGCACATTTTCTATAACTATTTTTCCATTGTCAAGACTAAGAGTTCCCTTTCCCACAATATTTTCTGAATTATTATCACCAAATCTAATAGCCCTTGATGCATTATTTGACAAAGAAATAAACTTACTTTTGTCACCTGTCATATGACTGGAGCAACCACTATCCAAGTACCAAATCATCCCTTCATCTTGCACATGAAAATAGTTTGAGCTATCATACCATCTTCTTCTTTCTTGTTTGATCTATCTTTCACAACATATATCCACTTGCTTTGTTTGGGTGTTTGTGAGCTGCACATGCTAGCTATATGACCCTCCTTTTGACATTTGTAGCACATAGATTATTATAGCTTATTCTTGTATGTTGCAGTTAAATTTTCTTCTATTTCCTCTAGCATTTCTTCTACATTTCTCAGCTTTGTGACCAAACATATTACAAGAAAAAAATAACCATAGAAGGAATGAGAGTACCTCATAACATATGTGATTCTTGGAGAGTTTTCCTTCTTTTTGCAGATTTGGTGGCCTCCTTGTTCATGGTGTATGAGATGTTTGATGTAGACTTCTCTTCTTTCTTCTTTGATGGTTCATCTTCCTTATTCTCTTCCTTGAAACCAATACCTATTTTGTCACTTACATCCCTTTGAGTGCTTAGAATGTTTGTTAGGACATTTGAGCTCCTTTCTAGCTTCTCATACATCTTGAGTTTTCTATTTTTTGTTCTAATTCAGCCTTGTGGAGTTCTAAATCAGATTTCAACATTTGACATTCTTCTTCCTTTGCTTTGTAGGATTGAGAATATTTTCCAGTTGAGATTCAAGCTCCTTGAGTTCATTCATTTCATCTTCTTCCTTTTGAATTTGCTTCTTTTCAAGAATGTGGATTTTTTCTTCATAATCCTTTAGGGTGCATTTTAGATTTTGGTTCCTTCTTCTACAAATTTGGAGTTCTTCAAGAGCACTTACCAATTCAGCCTCTAAATTTACTTTGCCTCTTCTTCATCTGAATCTTCATAGCTGACCATATTATTTCCTTTATATTGTTGCATTCATTTGAAATTTCTAGAGCCATAAATAAGGTTTCACATTTAGCTCCATCACTCTCACTCTCTGAGCTGCTTGAATCACTTGATTCTAAGTCACTTGAATTTTCTTTAGAATAGAAGTTTTCTTATTCTTGAAAATACTTCTTCTTGTTGCCTTCTTCTTATAGTCCATATTTTTCTTACCATGTTTATGATCTTCTTCTCCATATTCAAACTCAACCTCCTTATTTTTTTTGACATTTAGCAAAAAAGTGTCCTACTTTACCACAATTAAAGCATTTGAAAGGAGCTTACCTTTATATTTTCCTTTGCCTCTTCCCAATCTTCTTACAAACAAAGCTTCAATCTTCTCAACATCTTCTTCATTCTCCAAATCTGATTCCTCTTTTTCTTGCTTGGAATGACTCTCTTTCTTGGCTTTGAAGCAACTTATTTCTTGGTAGATTTGGTCTCAATTGTCCTCATTTCATAGGTTGATAGAATGCTTTGTAGCTCATCCAGAGTCAAAGTTTTCATGTCTTTTGCTTCCTCAATGGCTGAGACTTTTGCATCATATTTGGAGGTTAAGGATCTCAGAATTTTCTTAAACAATGATTGTCTCTTCTAGCTTCTCACCTAAGCCTCTGATCATGTTTATTATCTCATCCACTCTCTACATGTATGTTGTTATGCTTTCATCTTCTTTCATCTTTAAGATTTCAAATTGTGTCTCGTAGGTCTATAATTTTTCAAGCTTGACTTTTTCATCTCCCTCATAAATGCTTTGAAGTTTGGTCCAAATCTCCTTGGATTTTAGTACACAATGCATTACCTTTACAAATTCAGTTTCATTTAGCCCACATAAAATTGCATTCATGGCTCTTGAATTGTTCTCATATTCAGTCTTATCTGCTGTAGATGTAATTGGAGTGGTTGGAGGATTGTATCCATTTTTCACACTTTCCCATATGTCAAAACCAAGTGACATGAGATAAGTCTTCATTCTTATTCTCCAGAGTGCATAATTTTTCCTGTAAAGAGTGGTGACCTTGAGATTGATAATCCACCTTGAGCCTGATTTTTTCATGCTTGTGAAGAGAGGATCACCTTGAAGTTATTAAAATTTCACTTGAAGGCCCTACTTTGATACCAATTGTTAGATATCACAAGCACTAAGAGAGGGGGGTGAATCAATGTTTAGCACAATTTATATTTTTGAACTTTCTATCTTACTTAATTTGAACACCATTAAAATTATGAACACAAGAAGTGCTTCAAAAAAAACACAAAATGAGCATGACACAAGTTTATAGTGGGAAACCCAAGAAGGAAAAACCCACTTTGAAACCAACCTCTTTATTTAGAACACCAATTCTAAACACTGATTTACAACTAATTAAGCACCCACTTAATCACTAAAGCACCCACTTCAAAATATCACAAGCACCTACTTGAAAACACCTACTCGATGAATTTAGTCAAGCACCTACTCGAGACAATATTTTCAAATTATTGATCATTTAGTGACTTTGTTGCTTTATCAATTGATTATGATCACTTTACTAAACATAACTTTTCATTTTCTCATATTTTATTATTCTCTGGATTTTGCACCTTTGCACTTTATCAAGGATGTCTAAATTACACTCATTCTTAGTTTATGCCTTGATTTCACTTGCTAGATTACAACATTGTTTGAGTATAATAATATGAGGTTTTTAGGTTTTTGTATGTTTTCCTATTCAAATCACTCTTATAATTCACCGTTATTCACTAATCCTTTATCACACCATCAAATATTCAATTGTAGTCCTATGTTTAATTTTCTCTTAGTCATATCTTTTCTTCACTAGATCTCATTCATATTTATCATTGGTCACATGTTGTTATCAGTTCCTGTTTTATTTTCTTGACATCTATATCTCACATCTATCACTATTTTATTTTCACACATTTTATATCTCATATTAGTGTCCTCTTTTCTTTTAATGATATACAATGTTTTTCATTCTTCACATCACACTCACACACACAATACACACACACACACACACACACACACACACACACACACACACACACACACACACACAACAATTCACACACACACACATCTATCATCTTCAAATGTAGAGTTTGAAGATCTACACTCATTTGATATTCCAAACTCTTCTGACTTCAAACTCCTTTTGATTTCCAAAAGAGCTTCAAGTCTCTTTGAAAACATTGATCAACTTAACCTTTATTTTGTCTATTACCTCAACACATTTCAAATTATTCCTTAAAGGATTAAAATACCAAGTCATATTCATGATCTTTCACATTTAGCTTTGAGACCTCATTAATTCAATTGATAAAGGAAAAGAGAGACTTAAAATTTTGACCTCTTCCTTCCTTTCATTTGAGAAGATGTTTGAGGTATTTTCTTTGAGGAGATATTTGAACTTATTCAATAAGTCATGGAGTATTCATCATGAGAAAAAGGATTCAAATAATCTCTTAAGACTCATAAACATTCTTTCAACTCAGGCACACATTGATCTTTTACCATTTGCATGAATGAATCGACCCTTGTATAACATAAGCTTGAACAATGATCATTTGTATGAAGAAATTTTTCAATCACACTCCTTTAAAAACTTGGCTGATGATCCTCGAAGTCTTGTTTAACATTTGAAGATCTTTATTATCCAATCATTTTCCTCTTGAATTTTGTTCATCAATATTGTAAGCTTATTAACAAAACATAAGCTTCTTTACATTGTCCTTTAAACTATGAAAATCCACATGTTTGAATTTTCATATGTTGATACAAAATTGACGCTCTAATTCATGTCATGTCTTCTTTATTATCATTCACAAAAATTATTTTTACTTAAACATTTTCATAACTTTGACCCCAATTATTTTAAGAAAATTTTGATAGATTCCCACTTAGTCTTGAATTTTTGAGATTTGGTCGTTGAAATGTTAATTCATCAAAAAATTTAGTAAACCCTAGATCAGGGTTGTTGTGATAGATAGAGCCCGGGGACATATAAAATTGGATTTATCTCTCAATTTTGACTTAAGTCCAAAATTTTAAGAACCTGTAGAGACAAGGAGGTGTGTTTCATATTTTCAAAATTTTTGAATGTTTTAATTCCTTCAAAATTTGCTCCTCCTAACATCACTTTTTTCAAAGTGCGAATAACTTGAAGATATTTGATTGTATAGTCACTTATTGAGAAAATAATCTTAAGAAACACCCTTGACCAACTCTCTAGATGTATTGAATAAATTGAATGAATGGCTATGGAGCTAACTAACATCTTAAATTAAGGGGAACACCACTTATTTCATTCAAATTTTCACCTTGAATGAAGAAGCTTTCTTGCTTAGTCACAATTAGTCTTGGCTTCACTATATTAGGCTCTACATGCTTATATACATTATCTAGCCTAACTTGATAAATTTAGAGTAAGTTATATGTGATGAAGACAAATTCTCACTCTTCCACACCTTAAGAACAAACACAATGAGATGAAGAATACATTTGTACTCAAATCTTCACACTTTTCATGACATGAGTATGTACGGAGTGAAGGAAAAATAAGAATAAAAAATCATTCCACTATAAACTTGGTTATGTTGAACCTTATCTAAACATATTAAGATTTCATAAGAGGACCACTTTATTTTTAAAGACAATATCAATTTATCCAAGCAATAATTTAGGACTCTACCTTTCATGTGTCTTGATTGTATTCACTTAATTATGCTTCTTGTGAGAGCTTTGGATTAGAAATGGTCCATCTTGAAGATTATTGACACCCCAAGAAGCATGAAAAAATCACTAGTATATCATAAAAATCATAAAATATTCTCATCCAGGTGGTTTATGGTCAATTGTAACATTTTTCTTTTATTGATTCAGAGCTCTGCTTGGACACCAGAAAAACTTCTTAGAAGAATGTTCATAACTTTCTTAAAACATGTCCAATTGATCTAAACCTTTTTTCCCTATCTCAAGCTTGGAGTTATATTTAAAAATTTCTTCTATGATTTATCCGAAGGATCCCTCATATTTTTTCTTGAGTGCTAAGAAGCTAGGTAGACTCAAATGAACTTCTCAAGGAACCATTCTTACGAAAACTTGAATAACTTGTTCAAATGACCTCTTGAGGACTGAAATTTTGCATGGAGCTCAAGGAAACCTGCCTCCACATATTACATTATTTTTATAAAATATCTAATTTTTATATAACCATCTCATTTGCATGGGGTTTCTCAAGGGTAGTTTTGGCTAGAAGTGGCATTTTTCTCCAAAACTTGTTTCTTGACTTTATGAGCCCCATACAAGCTCATCCACCTAAAATGAACCTATTACATAAATTCCACAGATTTATAAAACTTTACTTTTCACCACAAAGACTCAACCAACAAGACTCACATGCACTAGAAGGCATCAATTTGACCCAACATGGACTAACAAGAGACTAACACTCTGTGACTCCATAGACACATCACTTCCATGATAAATATGCAACACATGGACATTAATGATAACATGAAAAAGGTGGGAAACATCAAACCTATGTGTAGATCCATATTTTTTCCATATTGTCCAAAATTTCAGCATGCGATAACTTCTGCATAGGACCTTTGTTTTCGAGTTCACATATTCTTTGAAATCTCTTGACCATATCTATGCAATAAAAATAATTGTAATAAATTTAGGGAATATTATAGACTTATGTTTCTCAAGAAGGATCCTCTGGATTAATGAGGGGGAATAACTACATTAAATAACTAATTATTATTTAGTGACTAATATCTTAATTAGTTAACTCACTAAAATGACTTTTACATTTCATTTTATTTTCAAAAATAAAAATAAAAATAAAACATAACAACTAGTTTTGACTAGTACTTGAGGAAGGAAGAGAAGAAATAAAAGGAGTTGGGACTTTGAGCTTTAACACATGCATCCTGAACTTAGTCACTACAACTGATATTTATGATTCTTTTGGCACTATTGTGTTAGCGAGGTTGGTCATCTAACTTCCCAAAGAGTTCTCCATCTCAGAGATAGTTCCACCATACTGAGTCAAGCCTTTAGAAGCTTCAATTATCACATTGTTTAGCTCAGAGAGTTCCTCCATCTTGTCTTTATTAAGATTCTTAGTTTTGTATAAATATTCTTTGATCAATTTCTTGAAGTGTTCTTTGATTTCATCTACTGAGTTCCATTGGGAAGAATTGTCTTGGAAGAAATCAAAATGGAGAGATCTAAGATCAATGATTTCATACTTTAAATATTCTCCTTTTTGAATTATATTTTGCAAGTTTGTGGAGGCCTCTTCAAGAAATTTCATTCTCTATTCCATGTTTAAAGCCATGTGTGAGACATATTACTCTTAACATCATCAAATATTTTCTCCAAAAGAAAATTTTTCTCATTTGTGACAGCCATGATGTGAAGATCTTGGATTAAATTCACCAATAATTTTGTTTCCTTTTCAATTCCCGAACTTGCTTGTTTTTGTACATCAATAATATTATCATAGGTCCTATACCCCTCATCTATGAATTGTAGACCAGTCATGAGTATATTTTCCACCTAGGATTCAACAACCTTCCCTTGTATGGTATGTTTTTGTACTTCAGATAATGCCTCCATATCAACATTAGTTGTTGTAACAAAGGCTAGGAGAGAGGTCAAGGGAGAAGGATTGAGAGAGAGAAAGATTTGATGTAAGTGGAGAGGGCTTGCACTTTCTCTTCTAGTTGTTCTTGAGTTTTTTTCCTTTCTCCACTCTCTTAATAACCTTGAAGATTATTTCTTTTAAGTTATGCACATCCCCTTTAGGAGTAGATTCCCAAAATATATTCTTGTGAGAGAAAAATAAGTGGTAGAAATATCGCGTTCACTCTTATCAACTTTGGGTCTTAAAATATCAATAAATTACTAACCTAAAGTATCAATAACCAAATGAGAAGTTGCCTTAGATTTCTTGGTAAGAGCAGGAGTACTTGAAAAGTGCAACCATAACATATAGTTAAGAACCTCAAATTTTGATTGATTTTTCTCTCTTTACTTTCAACCGTGGGTTGGACCCAAGAGAATGAAATATTTAAAATATCACCCAAATATGTACCTGTGAGATGTCATTCCAATTGATAGGGGAGGAAGAGAGAATATGATGTATAGATAACTACATTAGTTGTGTGAGAAGAAGGTGAGGGTCTTCATATATTCAATTTAAGTTTAGAAGAAATTACTTTCCCCAAATCCTTAGCTAAAATTTCAATGAATTCTTCCTCTTCTTCTTCATTTTCTTCACTTTCCTCCTCTTCTTCTTCATCTCCTTCACTTCCTCTCTTCTTCTCACTTTATTCCCTCTTTTCTTCTTCTTTATGTTCAAAATATTCCTTTTTTATTTTTTCTGAATGTCATCTTTTTGTCACTTTCCTTTTCTATTCATCCTTTGAGGTCTATGCATATAATTTTGTACTAAATTATTGCTAAGTGGAGGAAGGAGTGTTCTGGGGAGAGACTACTTCCTGAGAAGATTAGAATTATTCCAATTTTTTGGTGAACCATTTATTGGTTCTTGAGAGAACAAGAGCATAAAAAATCATCAAGACTATCTTTCTCCTTGAGTGACCAATCAATGGTAGGAACAACTTTATATGCCTTCCATACATATTTTTCCTTACTTTGTATTAATCATCCCAATGATATTTAGTTGTGGGTATATGAAGATATGATAAACACATATTATTGTTGATGAAGTTATTGTTTTGTCGAATGATTTTTTTGAAATGGATGAAGTGGCATCCTTCTTTATTCATATTTTTGAATACCTTACTTTCTTATTCATTCATCACAATCTACCCAATAAATATTTAATTGTGGGTACATGAAGATATGATAAAAATTGAAGGAAAATATTATTGTTGATGAAGTTCTTGCTTTCCAAATGATGTCTCTTTTTACTGAAATGGATGCATATGGAAAGGGAGATAATTATCCTAAAATATCCAAACTTTGCATGTATATCGATTTTGGTCTTTAGTTGATTTGTAAGAATAAACTTTCATAGGGATATCAAGTGAGAATTGAATACCAAACACTTTCTTATCCCTACTTTAATGAAGTTTTATGAATAATATCATAAATAAGCTATCTATAAGAGTTCAATGAGAATAATTTTATCATTACTTGTCTCTATATTCATGGAAGCTTATATGGAATTCCACTTCAAATCCTACAATTATAATATCACATGATAATATCTAAAATTGAATGAAAAATTGCTTCCATATACTATCTTTCTATCGGTTTTTTAGGCTTTCATAGGCCAAGTGAGAAATTCTTGTTGTGCTTCGTGCCATTTTCCCTTCAAAGCAACCATGGTAACATTCCATCACCCTCAAGAAATCTTACTAGAAACATAATGAAGAAATCCATCATTAACCCTTCTAAAATGTTTTTTCATCAAATTTATAATTGCGTATAAAGGTTAATCTTTTAGGTATAAAAATCATAGATTAAGATATTTTTCATCTACCTTTCATCTAGACTTCAAAAGCCAATCCAAAGGTTATGTATCCAGTATAATATATATTGTTTGTAAATATGAATTCATATGGAAGGATTTGGTTTAGTGGACTTGAATTAGTCATTAAGTCATATTTTCACAAATTATTTCTCCCATTTCATTAAAAGTTTGTTTTCCTTCACAAATTATGTTAATAAATATTCACATCCAAATCTTGAAATTATTTGGTTACGAGAGGGCAGCTTTGGGTAAAGGCCCTTTCATTCTTTTTTCTATCTTTCCCTTAAGCAATCTTAGCATAACAAGGAATTTAACCCTCAAAATGATTTTTGTTGTTGTCATTAACTAGTCATAGATTAAGATTTTTATTAGAGTCTCCAATAAAACTCTTTTATGAAGTCTTGGAAGGATTTGGTTTAGTCTGAATTACTTTAACATATTTTCAAAATTATTTCTCCCCATTCAAAGTTTGTTTTCCTTCACAAATGTGCATTTGTTTTCCTTCACAAATTATGTTAATAAAGATTCACATCTAATCTTCAAATTATTTGGTAGAGGGAGGCCCATCAATTAATGTTATTTACATCTAAAATTGAACAAAGTCAATATAAAGTCTTTGGCTTTGAAGGATCTCTTAACTTTTCTTTGGACTTTGAGGTCAGTATATATTAGAGTCAAATCAAACTTTTTTGGGCTTCAATTGAGTCAAGACAACATTGTCAAAATTAGGGATATATTAATGTGATTTACATCTAGTTTAACAGAGTTGGGTAAGAAAACCTCTTAACTCTTTAGTTTGAGGGTGAATCACAAGGCCAAGAGAATATCAATACATTTGCTAAAACCTCTAACATGGGCTAGGCCACTACTAAGAATACTTTGAGCTAATGGATTTGGGTTTTGTCTTTCATTATTCCCTAAAATTCATTTAGATCCATGTGTTTCACATCATTTTCACTAATTCCTAGTACAAAAGTTTCTAGGGAGGAGATTAACTAATAGCCCACATATTGGAATTCATTTTGAATGGATTAGGAACATTGGTGGGAGAAAAACTATCCTTACAAGAAAATTTGGCCAAAACTAGGGAAAAAGGGAACTACACTAAGAAAGAGAATGAAATAAGGGAAAATGATAGTGAATATTCTTACTTATTGGATGAAAATGCGAGCGCTTCCTCCACATTCTTCATGCGATAAAATTATTAAAAATGGTTGGAAAATGGTGGAGATTGGGAAAGAAAATGGTTAGGAGAGGAGCAAAAATAATAGGGGCAAATTTCAAATGAGATTTTGAAATGACGTGAAATGGATGAGCAAGAATAATTTACCTTATTTATATGCCCTCATTTTAATGCCCTAAATTGCCTTTACTTTGGCTAATTGGAGGTTAGGAGGAAATTTGGAATAGTTCTCAAAGTGTCACTAAAGACCGATTTATCTAGTTTTAGGCATTAAAATAGTGAAGGTGGGTTTTAAGGAACTAGAGGAATGAAGGACAATTCCTCATGTGCTTTATCTAGGCCCCATTTATGTGATAATCGATAGTTATGGGAATGTAGGGAAATCAAGAATTATTCTCGATATTCTTTAAATGGCTAACTTAACTAAAAATTATAAATTTTGCCAAGGTTGGGGTAAGGCAAGTGGTCGGAGAACAAGGAACATGAGAATTTTCCCTTTGTGCCAACTTTTAACCAATTTTATCGATTCCCATTTACAAATCGAGTCTTGGCATTAAATCGGGAATAAGTGGAACAAAGTAATTGTTCCACTTGTTCCTTAAGTGTTTGATTTACCCGGTTTAGGCCCAATTTTTACAAAAAATGACTAAATCATTTTCAAGAGGGGATTAATAAGAGGGGGAAGAATGACCAAAACATGAAGGTTTTTCCCATGACTTCAAAAGTTTATATTTTTTACTAAGATGTGACAACAACTAGCTCTAACGGGGAACATGAATTGGATTGATTTGAAAAGTTTTGAAAATAATCAATGGTAATCATAGAATCTCTAGTTAAAAGATGATTGATATATCCATTGGGAAAAATAGTCAAACATGGAGATAAAATAGAACCGAACATGGTGAGACAAAACACACCAAGGAAAACAAGAGAAAAAAACTAAATCAAGACCAAAAAAAACTTATGTACAAGGGAAGGAAACCCACTCAACACTTATACAATTTGAGATACCACCCACTATATGGTGATGGGAGGAGTCCCATTCATATAAGCAAGATAATACATGTTTTCACACCATAGAAGTATCATATCTTAAAAGGACCAAGTTAGAGAGAATCAAACTTACCATGTCTTCCATGAGTTCTCTTCGTATGTCCCAAGAAAGACTATATCTCCAAATCAACACTCACGAGACTTGGATTTCTTAAAAATTTCCTTTTACTTTGTGTTGATGAGATAGATCTAATCCACCATAAGGACTCATTCTTCGTCAATCTTCTCAGTAAATACATGATTCTGTTCTCAAAGGCATCCTTAAATTGACCATTATCTATTGTTTTAGTCAAGTATAAGGCAGGAAATTCCAATGTAATGGGTAATTCTACATCCATACCATACACCAAATGAAAAGGAGACATACCAATTTATCTTTTGGGAGTTATACGATCATCCCATAAGGCATCATACAACTTCTTAGGCCGGTTCCTCGGTGTGTCATATATTATTTTCCTCAAAATAGTTCTTATTTGTAGAATTTGTTTTCCATTTCCTTGTGGGTGGTAATTAAAGGAATGTGATAATGAAATACCATAACCATAGTAGAAATCAATTAGTTTGTAAGAGGATAAATTTGGAGCATTTTTAGTGGAATTTTTTTGGGGCACTCCAAAGCGAACTAATATATTTTCTTTGATAAAATTACATATGAATTCAAAAGTTTTTCTCTTCATAGGAACTGTTTCTACCTAGTTAGTGAAATAATCTATAAGCTTTGTTAGAACATGAGTATGACCAACACTAGATTTGGATTCAAAGTACTAATAAAATCAAGTCCCTACTACTTTGAAATGGTTCCTCAATAACTACTGGTTTCAATGATAAATTTTCTGCTTGGGTCTACCTAAAAATGTTTGACATGCCTCGCATTTAAACACCATTTAGTTGTATCATTGAAAAGGGTAGGCAATAATAACCTCCATGAAGGATTTTTATGTAGTAACCGGATAAGAAAAATTTCCACCACAGGCCTAATCATGATATGCCTTTAACAATTTCTTTTGTTGTTCCTTGTTAACACATCTAAAAAATGACCATTGATTCCTTTTAAAAAAGAGAATTATCCCACACACATATATTTCTACTCGAGTTTGATTGTTCTCTTTTCCTTTACACTAATATGTGAGGACATTATCCATATATCAAGAAGTGTGTAGTATTAGAATACCATTCATATGTAGTACTTGAAAAATAAAATAATTAGAATTTCTTGATTTTCCATCATCAAGATCCTTGCCTCCATCTTCTACTATTAATCAACACAAATCCCAACCTGCAAGCTTGGTTGGTTTGATATCTATCAAAATATGGACATACCAAAACAAAAGTTTTTGTAATAGATTCTTTGATCATATGAAAGGATTTCTTTCCTTCTAAATTCAAATAGAAGGATTATTATCCTTTCATCATTTCAATAATATGCGGGTAAATTCAAAAATTATGGAATAAATATCTTGAGAAAATTAATTTTACCAAAGAAGGAATGAACACCTTTCTTGTTGGTTGGAAGAGAAATATTTTGAATTACATGCACTCTATATGTGTAATTCCCGATCCCATATTTTGAAACAATGTGACCAAGGAGTTTCCCTTGATTACCTTGAACATAAAATTTTTAGGATTGAGGGATATACCATGATATTTGCATCTCTGTAAAACAAGCTTAAGATGTTGAAAATGATCGCTCTCAGCCTTGGAAAATATTGTGAGATCATCAAGATAAACAACAATGCACTTATTATTTAAATCTCCAAAGGTCGAGATCCATTTCTCTATAGAAGGTGGCTCTAACATTAATATTTCCAAATGACATTCTTCTATAAGAAATGCCCCCCCTACGGAAAAGTAAAGAAATCTTGTGTTGATCTTGGACATCATCCTCAATTTGATTATAACCTAAGAAACCATCAAGCATAGATAACATCTACGGCCGATAATAACATGTAGAATTTGATCCATGATAGGGAGAGGGTAATTGTCTTTCAAAAAATCCTAATTTAGGTTGTAAAGTCAACACAAATCTTTATTTCACCGGTTTTATATCTCATGTACAATATTCACAATCCAGGTTGAATGATGAATTGGGAATATAATCATATCATTTAGAATCTTTTGAATTTCTTAGTAAATGAAAATCATTTGGAGCTCAAAATTACACCATGTTATGAATCATAAAAACTCTATAATTTTAAGGCAACATGAGAATGTCTCCAAGTGTGGGAATTTTGGCTTGAGACAAACCTTCGGAGAATTTCGGCTTCCTCATTTTACAAATTTGGAAAACCCACAAAAACAACCTACTCCTAATGCTAAACTACTCCTACAACTTATCCTGCACTAACATTTCCAAGGGACCAAGGAGAGAGAGATGCAAGAAATAAGAAAACTAAGCTAAAGGTGATGTGATAAAACCATAAGATAAGGGTGATCACTCTCCATGAGGGGAAGAAAGGGAAGAAAACACATGAAGATAGGGTATACATACATGCCACAAACCAACACCATGCAAACCAACCCTTCCCACACATCTATAACACACAAAATGAGGAAGCTATAAATACGATACACACACATGCCAAAAATATAAAAAGAGGAAATATGCAAAAAATACACAAGGTAGAGAATAGCCAAAAATATATGGTTTATTGTTTAAATTATGGAAAATGATTATATTCATGGAAAATCCAAAAAATACAATGAAGAGACCAAATTAAAGTCTAGAACTCATGGGAAGTCAACCACCATTTTGGCATGATGTCGTTATCATAAAGAGGGATCCTTTTACAATGCATGAGTTCCAAATTTATAGAGAAAGGAGGAGAATGAAGAGAGAAGGAAAGAGAGGTGCCAACGGGAGAGAGATTCAACCACCAAGGACCAAATGTCATAGATGTTTATAGGAAGGTGTGGGGTGCACGAATGGCTCCTATCACATGCCATCTGATTTTACAAGAGAATAAATGACACCCATACTTCATTAAATTCTGGTTGGTGTGGTGGTTAGAACATTGCTTTGGAAATTAGGCATGGCTTTTAGGTTCCCTTCGGAATTATGGTGTTCCCACTTTGATTTGTGGCCTTTATTGTGTCTTCCTTGAACATCATACAAATATGCATATAATATACCACATGTGGTATGGTTATTCTTTCACCCATAAAATTTTCATTTTTATGCGGCTTCTAATGTTACTGCTACAACCTTTTCATTCACCTACAATTTTTTTGTTACATGGCTTATGACCATTTGTTATTTTTTTTTTTGCAGGGTTTATAAATTCCCATGGGTTTGCACATGTCAACTGTTTCCTTCATAATGCCGAAAAAGACTAATCCTTTTTGTGTAGAATCATGGTTCTCATGACTTCTCATTTGCACTCAAAACTTGTGAAAACTACTTCCTTATTCATGGATTTCCCAAGTGGCTTTTAAACTTAGTAGAACATAACTTTTTCTCCTTCTCCACGCAACTCCTCCTTACTTGGAGGTACATGGTGGCTTGTTCTAAGTACATTACAAAATTTTATTAAGTGAATTCAACCTTTATTCATTTCCACACAACACTATCTTTCCATAAAAATCTGCACTAAGTCCCAGGACCTCTCATTCCTTTTTTACGTATGGGTTATGAGAACCCACAAATCACTATTTCCTACATTCCATAAAAGACTGAAACAATTTCCCCATGGATTTCCTAGAGAATGAAAATGGTTAAGTCCCTTTTGATAAGTTGTTCAAAATTACATGGGGTGTGTAATTTTAGACAACTGTTTGGTGACCTCCAGGGGACATCAACCTGTTAGATGATGAAGAACAATTACCTTGAAGCATCCATTGGGCATAGATTTAAGCATTGTCTTCAAAAATAATCTCATATTTTTAAATCTATCTCTGAATCCACATAAACTTATTAATGAATGAAGTTAATCTTGTGGAGTTCGAATAGAACTTGGAAATTGTCCCACCTATCTAATTCCATTATGAAACCTACCACTGCGAAAAAGATGAATTGTGTAATAATCACAAAAGGCCCATAAAAATATATAAAAACATGAAAATCATACATTTTCTAAGTAGAACATGTAAAGGGTGCACAAGAACTTGTTTTTCAATAAAAAACCTAATATAACCTACTCTAATCAAAAGGAAAGGGAGCTAGACAAACCAAATAATTGGTTGAGAGAATCAACTTCCCTTTCTTACAAAATTAGATGTAATTAATTTTGAGATGAATATGGTCTCTAATGAGAGTGGAAAATTTTCTTGCTAATGAATTCCTTCTCATGGATTGAAGTATTAGATGAAAAGAGAAAGAATACCTCCTCAAGTTATTCCACATCTGGTTGGAGGTGTTAGAGTTGACCTTTGGTGCTTTGAAGCTTTCCCTTATGCTTTGAAATGAGCATGATTGGTTCAACTCGAATTTGGATCCAAACTAGCCAAGTATCTAATTAGGGCATGTAATCTTAGGACCAAATGGACTAATCCTTATGATTTTCCCATTTTCTTAGGCTCATCCCCATGAATGGGGTCATCATTATAGATTGTCCTCTTAATGGTGGATATTTGCAAGGTGGTTTGGACTCTACCTTGCTTCTACAAACAAGCCTAATTTAATTTTGGAGTGTGGATTTCCTTACTCTTAATTATCAACCATATAATGAATTTTCTCCATCAAATCCACTTGATTTATTATATTATTAGATACCTCTCCTCGCGAGATATTCACCCTTATATGTGGGTTACTCCTTTAGATCAAATGCGGGTCCTCAAAATTTTGGGCCAATTATTCACATTCATTACTATAATCACTCCATCTTTAAATATATACTTCATGATTAGTGATGAAGCTCACCTCACCAAATTGGTTTAGTTATAATAATAGGAAAGGGGGTGGTTGGTAGCTTATGGTGGAGATTTGCTTGGTGTCAAACTCTTGGCCCCAATTCTTCGGATATTGGATTTGATCTTCTCGGCTTACTTCTGCTCAATCTTCCCATCACATTTTCATGCACATCATTTCCTTGTGGATAGAAGGAAATTCCCTCTTTCTAATTTTTTAGATTCATCTTTAAAAGGACTAGGCAATAGATATCAACCGACTAGCCATTTAGATTGTTGGCTAGTCCACATTTCTTCATGATTTAGGCATGGTTCCTAATGAGACTCGGGCACGTGAATTTAGGTCTATAAAGTGGGGGAGGGATTAAGTTTTAGTTGATTTTTAGAGGTTCAAAAGATGGAGGAGGTGCGATATCCTCTTGTATGGAAGGATAATTAATAGAAGGATTTTAAAAAACTAGGTACATGAAATGTTGGATGAGAAAGTGCGGAGTTAGAAAAAGAATGGTGGAGCCGCATAATGGTAGTGAAGGATTTCCCCATTGATAGGGTTCCTTAACATTAGGTTCATAAGCTCCCATTTTTTCAACCAATAACATCATTATATTCAAATATTCAACCATTACATCTAAGGACTTAGTCAATACCTCTAGCTTCTGTTGAGGGCTATACCAACTTGGAAAAGGACCACCCCATGGACAGGGTTGATCAAAACTAGGTAGTTTATCCACTATGAGTATGTATAGATTCTCTCTCTTTAGAGACTTGCCTCCATTTGTAGGGCTTATGTCTAGAAATCAACATCAACATCTACCATAAAAATTCTACTATCATTTGCATATCCATGTTCTTGAAAAACATCTTGGTCAATGGGATAACCATATGGATCAGTTGGGTATGGGGAATATGTAGATTCATCATAGTGAAGCTCATAAAATTGGTCTAGAGGAGGATTTTGGAAATTTGGAGGTGAAGGGGAATAATATTACTCATAAAATTGGGGTTTTATGTTAGGGAAAAGTCATGGTTGAAAAAATTCATGAATGAGAAATATGGATGAAAGGAAAGGGGGTTTACGGATGGGATGAGTTTTGATGAGTGAGTAGATGTGTTGAAAACTTCATCAAAGGATAAATATCACCAAAAACACATCAAAATTGATGACATGGAGTTGTAGAGTGCTTGATATTATCTAATCGGGAATTCCAAAACTGTTGGAGTAGTGAAGGCACTAATGTGGTTGAATTTTGTAATGGAACCTTGGAAAAACAAGACCTTCAAATATTGTGCCACTTTGAGTGCCAAAACCCGTTAGAGCTCAAAATTGCACCCTTCTCTAAATCACGAAAGATTTACAAATTTTGAGGTAACATGGTACTATCTCCAAGTGTGGGACTTGCGAATGCTGAAATAGACCTTTGGAGAAGGAAAACTTCCTTGTTTTGGAGATTTGGAAAAAATTCTAAACATAACCTACTCCTAATGCTAAACTACTCCGAAAACTAATCCTACACTAACCTTTCTAAGGAGCCATGGTGAGAGAGATGTAATAGATATAAGAAAACTAATCTAAAGGGGTGGTAATAACACCAATAGAGAATGGTGATCACTCTCCATGAGGGAAATAAAGGAAAGAAAATAAGAGGAGAGGGAAGACAAACATGCCATAAACCAAGACCGCACAAACTAACCCTTCCCACATGTCTACAACACAAAGATATGGAGAAACACAGTAAATGTAAGACACACAAATGCGAAAAGAAAGAACAAAGAGGCAAGAAAACACAAAAATACACAGAGGGTAGAGAATAACCACACACATGGGGTTTATTACTTAAATTATACACAAAAAATTATATTCATGGAAAAAGGTGAAAAATAAATTATAGAGACAAAATATGAGGTCGAAACTCATGGGAAGTCGACCACTTTTTTGGCATGGTGTCATTACCTCAAAGAGGGATTCTTTTACAATGCATGAATTTCAAATTTATAGAGAAAGGAGGATAATGAAGAGAGAATGAAAGAGAGGAGCCAATAGGAGAGAGATTCAACCACTAAGGACCAAACAACATAGATGTTTGCAAGAAGGTGTGGGGCCTAAACATGGATCCTATCATATTTTGTAGGAGAATAAACAATGCCCATAATTTATTAAATTATAGTTAGTGGGGTGGTTGGACATTGCTTTGATAAATAGGAATAAATTTTAGGTTCCCATGGAATTATAGTGTTCTCACTTTGATCTGTGACCTTTTTCATACCTTCCTTGAACATCATACAACTATGCATACATTATACCACCCACAATATTCTTCTTATTTCACCCATATGGTTTTCATTTTATTGTTACTTCTAACATCGCTTCTATAGCCTTTTCCTTTTCGTTTTTTTTTTGTTACACAAATTATGGCCGTTTATTCTTTGTTTGGAAGGTTTGGAAATTCTATGGGTTTGTACATGTCATTATTTCCTTCACAATTCCATGAAAGAATAATCATTTGTTATGTGACATTATGGTTCATGTGGCTTCTCATTCACACTCAAAACCCATGGTAAAATACTTGCTTCATTCCACGATTTCCTCATAGATTTTGAATTTAGTGGCACCTAAAATTTCTCCTTTCTTGTGCAACTTCTTGCTCGGTGATACACGATGGATTGTTCTAAGTACATTATATCTTTCGTTGAGTGGCCTCAACCTTTATCCTTTTTTTCACAACACTATCATTCCATAAAAATCTACCTAAGTCCCAAAATTCTCATTCCTTTGTTTTGTGGGTTAGGAGAACACTCATAATACTAAGTTCTTGCATTCCACGGAAGACCGCTGAATTAGTGTCGGTGGCTTTCTAGAGGTCAAAAATGGTTAATTCCATTTTGATAAGTTGTTAAAAACTACATGGGGTGTAATTTTGAAAAAAAGTACCATCGACATTAGGATTATATTCTTTCTGCTTATATCTAAAAGGTTGAATGCTAGGATTTAAAGGATTGTAGTGTTTTATTTCTCTCGCTTTAAGGTTTTCAGATATTCATAAGAGTATGCCAACACATTGATAGATCTTTTCAAAAGTTTAACAAAATTTCCTTTATCCTCAATAGAGAAACACTTGTAATTTTTGAAAATTTGGCATGTTCATTAGTTCTAAATTTATCTTTTCACACTTAGATGATTGATTGGTGTCTTATGATGCCTTATTTTTTAAAAAATGACCATGTTTAAAAAAATATCTTATAGGATGACTAAACCTCTAGGCATTATATTTAATTTCAGCTTGATACAACCTTCCTGATCATTCTCACACTCAATTCCTTCCTCATCCTTGGATAGAGAGAATATCTATACCTTGATTCACTTCCTTCAAAGTATATTTGGTTGAAGTTGTCATTTAATTTGAGAAAATAAATAAGGTGTTGATCGTCATTAAAAACATGCCAATTCTCCACATTGTCGGTACACTAGGCCCAAGATCATCTCAAGAGTATATATCTTGCTCAAAATATGGATGTGGCACCAATAGTGATCCTGAGACTTCAGAGCATCTCCTTGAATTAATCTCTATTGATCTTGCATTAACTAAAAAATATTCAAAAGAATCAATTAAGTCCCACACCATATTACTGTAATTCTTTAGTCTTTCATTTTTAACTTAAAAAAGGCCTCAAACCTATTTCACTATAAGTTCAACATTCCCTTGTGCTTAGATATTCTTGACCCCCATTCATTTTCTACTATCAAACCAAGTAGAAGAGCTTCATACTTAGTTGTGTTGTTAGTATTGGAAAATTACAACTTATATGAGAATGGATATGTTTTTTTGAAGGTGAGATAAGTACCATCCGTATTCTCCTAAAATCAGAAGAACAACTTCCATCAAACAAAAGAATCCAAATGGAATTTAAATCATATTTTAAAACCTTTGGGAATTCAATTCCTAATTAAACATAAACATATAATTTCCATGATCAAGATAGTGATAGAATTTTTTTCTCTAGGGTTGTTTGTTTTCTACACAATATATTTTTCTTGTCTCTTGGAAATAATTTCTTCATTTATCCTTTCAATAGAATTAAATCATGACTCAGTCCATTTGTATCTCTCTTCCCACATCACTACAAAATTTTCTAATAAAAAACATTTCATAAGAAGCTGAAATATCAACAACTAGAATAGTAGTTTTAACTCATTTTTCTAGAAAAGATGCAAAGTTAACTTGGGAATCCTTTATCTGACCTATTAGAGACACTTCATTAGTTTTCATGGAGTAACATGAGACAAAGGCTTGGGTAAGACTAAGGAAAGTTACATGAGCAACTTGTGCATGCATAACATTATCAAAAGTAGGCATCCGAGTCAATGATACATTACTTAATTTATGTCCCGCTATCAACAATGTTACATAAAAAGGTTCAATTTTCTCTAATGTGGAGGAGTAGAGATCAATAGGTTATGAGGATATGGGCGTTTAGGTGTAGGTAAAATGCCTTGGAAGATGAAGTGATTTGGGATGACTTGGCATTAACAAATTTAGTGACTTGAGAAAAGGCTTCGGGATGAGTTTGATAGTACTCAACTTCAGAAATTTGGACTTTAGTTTTCTTAATATGATCAATTATATTGAAATATGATGAAGTAGAGGCCTTAAGGTTATACATGATAATGGATTTAGGTTTATCGATTTGGGAGTTACGAATACTTTAGATATAGAAGAGGGAGGTATAAAGGTACTTACTTCTTTAGTTGTGGGTATAGGAGATCCTCATTTTACAACCACATGTATGAATCTTGGAGATTCTTTAGCTTTATCTTTTTCTCTAGCTAGAGAATATTCTACTTCTTGCTTAACTATGCTCTGGTCATAACTGCATAGGATTCACTATTCATATCCTCTACTCTTGTCTCCTCATAATTATCCTCTTCGATTCATAAATAATAAATGGAATTTTGAATCTTAAACAGATCTCATCACCTTCTTAAATTTAGTCTTCAACCTCTTCAACTTATTCTATAGTTACTTCTTCATTTGCTTTCTTGGATTTCACAAGTTACATTTACCAAATATTTTTCAAGAGAATATTCAATGGCTAGTTTAGGTTGAGTACGCGGTAAACAATTCATAGATATACACTTCTTCTTGAGAATGTCTTTGTATGAGATATTCTAGAGAGTTTTTTTAGAGAAATAAGATCGTGGACTAGTTTTGAATTAGGTGATCGAGCTAATTAACCCAAAGGTTGAAGCTTTGGCTTTGGTGGGATCTTTTTTCAAATTTTAAGACATAATAAGATCATCCTCTACACTTATAACTAATTCTTGACCATCCCCTAAGTTTAGTAATATATCCCTTTCGTAATGTGAAGACAATTTAGGGAGATAGGAATTTATGAAGAAACACTTTAAATTTTTAGTAGTTGGTTGAGCAATAGTTGGAATTTTATGCACCAGTCTATTAAAATTTGCTATGAACTCCCTCATGGGTTCATAAGGTTCCTTTTTCAATTGAGAAAATTGAGCCAAAAGGGCATGAGAATCTTCTACGGTTTAAATATGGACTCAAACTTTATCTTCATAGAATCCCAATCAATAATACTATTGGGAGGTAAATGGTTCAACCATTATGTGGTATTTTATTATAGATTTTCAATGAAGAGTCTAACAGAAAAATCCTCATGAGAAACCCCAAATACTCCACACACAACATAGAATGCTTCAAATGTTCATTAGGGTGAAATTTTCCATCTCCTTTAATTTTTGGGAAATTTTTCCAACTTCCCTTAGGTAGGTCATGGAGAGGTCTTGCTAAATCTAAGGGCTCAATATTCTATCCCCATGGAACTACTGGAGAAAACATTATAGGAAATATTATTTGCAAAGAAGAGTGGTTCTTAATAATACCAAGGCTTCAATTATACTTACGAGAAGATGTTCGGACTTCCTTTCATTGGGGTGGTGTGATCACGGCCTTTTGCCTTTCCCTTTATTTTCTTGAGATAATATGAAAGAATTTGTTCTGTAAATATAAAGAAGGATCTTCAACTCCTTATTCTCTACTACTACCTCGGTGTATCTTCACTCAACTAGTTTAGGATTTTAGTTTAAATCATTTACTGCTAGCTAAAGTGTATTGACATATAACCAATGATTATTACTCAAAAATCACAAACATGCTGCATGGTGGGCGTTGAAAAATTGTTGGATAAAAAAATATGTTAGGTGAACAAAAAGTCAACATTTTAGGGAGGTTCCCTTATTTGGAGAAAAATTGATCCTAAAATATTTATAGAATATACAATTATTCTATGAAATCTCTTTTGAGGATGTTAGTTTCATTGTGTAATCATATAAGGTGAACACATTGAAAATAAAGTTAGAACAGAAACTAGTTTGAAGATAGTAGTGAAGGAAGGAATGAAAAACAACATTTTCAAATAAGGAGAAACCATATCTTACTTTACTCTTGCATGTTGATAAAGTTTCAGAATACACATTCATATATAATTGAGATTCTTGTTTGAATTACAATCACTGGGGGTGATTAGTGTATTTAATTTTTTTCTTTAGCTATATTAACTTGCATGAACCATCAAAGCAACCATTCAACACACATTAACCATAGTGATCTTATTATGCATGAAAAAACCATCCACAAGAACACAAAGCAAGATAGGACAAAACATATATGTGGGAAACCCTTAAAGGGAATAAAACCCACTATATCAATATTATAAAAAATATCAAGATTTAGTGAAGCATAAATTCACAAAGAGACCAACCTTTAATTGTCAAAACACCCACTTGACAAGGTTTTAACAAACACCCACTTGCAAGGAAGCACCAAATCCCTAGGTTTTAGCAAAACACCAAATTGCAAGTAAGCACCAAATCCCTAAGTGAGTTAGCACCAACTCATCCACCTCTAAATGTTTGTCACCTTCCCTTTGTTTTTAATCAATTAATGATGACACTCTCTCAACTCTTCTTCTCTTGAACACTCAAACTATCATGGTATGCTTACTCACTCTTCACTCTTCTTCACTTTGACATGAGCATGCAAAAATTCATTTCATAGCTAGACCACCTTTATATATTCAATATACACACATTATTCATGGTCTATAAGACCTCTTACACCTCTCTCAAGTAATTATAGCTTGCTCATACTCTCATTCATTTAATAGGTCTAAAACAAACCTTATATATACATGACTAAAGAACTTAACCAAATAGGTTGGTCATACATAAATTATGTGCAGCCATGCCAAGACCTTAGAAAATATGAAAAACTTCTAATAATTACATCATGACCTTATTTTGGACTAAAATGACTCAATTATGCCTTTTACACTTTTAGGACACATCAAAACCTACTTTAGTTAGGCACTGATTGCATAATGAAGTCTATGACTTTATTGAGCAACCATGAACATATCCAAAGATCAAAAACCTTTCAAGAACATTTTGTAAGACCTTGATAACATCCTTTAGGATTGAATTTATCTGCACCATCCATTCACACCAGAAACATATTAAGAACAAGACTTCCCTATTAGGTCTATATAACAAAAAAAAATGTCTTTAAGAATGAAGCTTGTAACATATTGAGATGATCAACCAAAAAACATAAATATGTGTAAAGATATACCATGACCTTGGGGTCATCACCACATTCTCTTGTAACATCTCTGTTGGAGTTAGTATTCACATGGTTGTTAGTTTATTATAATTGGTTAGTATGTTTATATTGTTATAACAAATGTATAACTATATTAGTACGGGAAGGTTATTGTTTTGTATACTTCCTATTTTATAGGAAGTTGTTCAACAACATTCCTGGCTATATAATAGCCATTGTATTAGCATGATTAATATTAAGAAGAAATCTATTGTTTTATTGTGTAAATCTGTCTGCTATACCAATATTTGGTATCAGAGCGATCAATGATCTATTAAATCTGTGAAGGGGCTATTATGCAAATCCATGCTTGCCCCGAGTTATGAGATTCTCTGAGATCTTGGAGTCTGTGATTTTATTATTTTCCCTTGGTACACACACACACACACACACACACACACACACACACACACACACACACACACACACACACACACACACACACACACACACACACACACACACACACATATATATCATATTTTGTTCTACCTACTCGAGTCTTCATGGCTTGATTCGCTGCATTCTGTATTAGATTTCGGAGGAGATATAATTGCATAATCTTGGCTTTACATCAACAACGACTCCCACCTGGTCATTTTACATATGCTACAGATCTCGTTCTACAACCTTGGAGACCTGATTAGCATAAATTTTTATTCTTCCACGTGGTCTTTCATACCAATACAAGGAGATCCTCCTATAGCGCCACATATATCAGGTTGAGACCATTCAAATATATGCAGGGACGGATGTGCATGAGGAATAAACATGAAGTGGATCGATCTAAAATTCTGATAAGTGACTGCCCAATCTCTATGTTCTATGAGCCGCCATTTCTGTGAATATTTGAACGTATTCTTCTAGCTTCTATATCTGATCAGTGCTTCTAGATCTGATTTACTTTTCTTCAGATCTTTGTACTCCATCAATTTTGGTTTTGCCATCGAAATTTCTGTTCATAACAATACCTCTCCGCCTCATTCGTGTATGTGTGGAAGTATGTATCTCTGCATTTATTGATTTGAGAGCTATGTATCAAATGCTGTAGATCCTCCATCGAATCACCTCTAATGGAATCCATCAGTTTTGTTCCCGTATTACATTCACACTTCCACAATGGTGGCAATGCGTCTCAAAAAAGTCACTTTAGGCTCTATCTTCGTTAGGTCGTGTATAGGTATTTTTAGTCATTGATTAAATCTGTTTTGTTTTTTATTTAGATCAGTCATATAGACACTCATTCTTTGTCACTAGATCATCATTAAGTCTTAGTATTCATTAAGGAGTCCTTTTTATTTTTTAATCAGTGAAAAAATGATTTCTTTTTCCTATGTCATGTAGTCTCTCATGTAGTTTGTGTTTATGTTATCCACATTTATCAAAATGAATCATTGTTTGTATACCATTGTCATTTTGTAATGAACTGTAGATCACAAGGGCTAAATTGGTCAAGTGTTAAAGTTTCCATTTTCATATATGTCATTGTCTAAATAATTGTGTTGTCAAAATCCAGTATCATTTTGTCAATTGTTATTGTTAAAACATAGTCTCATTGTCAAAAAAATAGTCATTGTAAAAATTTGTAAAAATAAAACATCTTGTGGATGCATTTTCGGCGGTGACTGACGTCCTAATAAATTTTATGGTTCACATTACGGGGAGACAAAATAAAGTTCAATGTGAAACCTGATGAGCTTCAAAGCCATAATCCGTTGAGCTAGCAGCATGCAAATGGAGGAAGGAGGCATCAGAGGAAGGAGGTCGAACAACGACCTCTCGTCGATCGTGACACATGACGGGGCTGCGCGGAAGGCTGTGGTGGCATATGTATGGTGTGAGTATATGATTTTCAGTGTGCTTCGAGTTTGATTTGCAGTGTTCTTGTTGCTTTGAGTGGTGTGATTTATTGTTAATACTGGAAAAGAATTGTATAAGAGAGCATAAAACTACGGAGATCCTCTGACTACCGCTGATTGTACTTCGTTGGAAGATGATCGGTCGAACCTGAATACGTTCATTGGCATTGGTGATCATGTGCAGCAAGATCAAGACATCAAGATCCAGTTAGTATGATACAACACAATACATTTTTCCCTTTCTGATTTCTTATTTGGAATTTCACATTGTGGGGGGGAATACATACCAATGTTCCATTCCCATTCTGCACCCAAAATGAATTAGTCAAGGAAAGCTTCCAGTGGCAGTGGCAGTTTTCTATGTTGTTCGAGATCGAGTGGCAGCGATCAATGATAGAGACTACAATTAAGAACATTACGATTCTTATAGGAAGTAATGTGAAATATTTTTAGTATTTCTTCTATTGTGCAGTTTTGTAATATGCAAGTTGTGTTTCCTACATAATTCCCTGATGTATAAGCATAGTGGTGAACAGTAGCACCAGAGTAAGTCAGTTCATGGATCTTGAAAGGGTTTGTGGGAGGATCGAAAAACCACATGAGGTCGGCAGGTTGATGAGGTTCTGTCGGCAAGTCAAGGTTTGTGGTAAGCTTTGTTTAAAACCATGGAAGGAGTGAGCCTTTCTTTTGGATCAAGGTCATGAGTCACATATTTGGACATGCCACAGGGGTGAGCATCTTTGGCCCTAGAGGAGCGTGTGGATGTTTTTCTACCATGTAAACACTAAGGGGGAATGTTAGGAGTTATTATTCACATGGTTGTTAGTTTATTATAATTGGTTAGTATGTTTATATTGTTATAACAAATGTATAACAATATATTAGTACTGAAGGTTATTGTTTTGTATACTTCTATTTTATAGGAAGTTGTTCAACAACATTCTGGCTATATAATAGCCATTGTATTAGCATGATTGATATTAAGAAGAAATCTATTGTTTTATTGTGTAAATCTCTTCTGCTATGCAATAATCTCTACTTAGGGCATAAAGGCACAATAACACCTCTTCTCGAGCACACTCAAAACTATCTCAACACCTCAAAACCATCTTGAGAAATTGACTTCATGAGACAACGTAAAGGCTAGAACATGTAAAAAAATCACCATAGACATGTAGTATGGGTCTTTAACACCCTCAAACATCCATTTTTAGTATGTCCATGTACTTCTTAAGAGCTACAACAAAATATTTAGAAAATGGTCATATACTGCACTTTTCTTTCTCATCGATTACAAAACACCACATGGATATATCTGGGAGAGTCCACTACATGATCCATAATCAAAATAGGAAATAAAAACCATTCTGAGCTTGTTTGAGAAATATCTCTCCTATCGAGTCCTTATAAGAGTTTTAGGAGGGTTTAAGAGAAAGTCGGTGTTCATCGATTGTTCATAAATATTTGGACATTAATTTTAAAAATAATTCCATGAAATATTTGAGAGGACCCTTCTCCATATTTTCCTAATAGATTAGGTTTCCATGTAGAGGATTAATGTGACAATGAGCATCAAAAAGTGCACCTTAAGCTAGGATTCTCCATTCTTGTGAGCTTGATAGGACCAAAAATGCATTTTCTTGATAAATATTCCAAACCATGAAATGAAACTTTTCCAACATAGCTAAAACAACATGTATTTACTCTTTCCATACTCATATTTGCATACTAGCATTGAAAAATGATCAACCTACCTCATTAGGATAGGCAAACTCAAGAAGTGGTCTAGGTGCAGACCTCAAAACTATTTTTCATGATTTTTCCTTCAATCCCTAACCTCAAACTTTATGAACATTCTTGGAATAACATGTTACACCTCGAAAAATTCTCACATTCCCATAATTTACTTGAAACCGATCCTCATACCTCATTAGGCCATGTTTTCTTCACCTTGCTCTCTACACCTTAGCCTTCTTCAACTTGACCTTGAAACACCTATGTCCATGCATTCTACATCATATTATCATGCTCAAGAAATGATGTACAACCTCTCATACCTGTGTGCACTCATCTCACGAAAGCCATAAAGCTCAAACAATGCCCAGTCTCTTCCCAAGTACGGGACTTGAAAACGGGAAGAGGAATTCTAGATTGTGAGGCCGGTTCCTCATTCCTAAAAACTCCTTCACATGCCTAAGCAACATCCATGCTTCTTCATCTTTCTTCATGCCTCTTCCTGTACTTGACCTTGACCAATGCAACACCACTCTTGTAGACCTATGACATAAAAATTTGACATCATTTATCATTAATAAACAATCTAAACAATATCCCTTTTATTATTTGACATAATGACTACATCATGTCAACAAAATCAACTTGATATCAATGACAACTCACAACAAACTCTCAACAACATCTTTTGGCATCAACAAGACACAATCTCAATCTTGACATCAATGAAAACTCACAAAATTCTCCCTCTTTGTTATTTATGGAAAACACCTTGATCAAAAACACATTGCAATCTGAAATCAATTAAAAATAGTACTTTTTCCATATTCTCTATGGTATTTTTACCATATGCTCATTCTCCCCCTTTTGACATTAATGACAAAGAGTCTTCCAAAACCAAATGCAAAATTGCTGACATACGATCCTTGGATCTAAACTTAAATAACATAATGAAATGTACAAAAAAAAGTCACCTTAGGCTCATACCAATTGTTGTAGACAACTTCACAACATAGAGCTATAAATATCCCCCTAAGAATATGATTCTCCTCACAAACACTAGATGACAACCACACTAATATGAACACTAGGATATCATTCTCCTACCAAGCTATTTCTGAGCATTCTCCCCCTTTTGACATTAATTAATAAAGTAGATAACTGCAACATTGAACTCTTCCCTTTTGATATAACATTTGTAACTTATCTAACTTGGAAGCATCAACCAACTGTTGGAAACATCAACCAAACTTGGAAGCACAATCAAACATGACGTGCTCCCCTATCTCCATGTATACCTTCTTAAATGAACTTAGATCACAAGACTACTCACCTTGTCTTTTGACATGACAATTTTGACTCAAAAATTTTACTAAGCACTTTTAAACTCATGAATGATACTAATATAACCATATTCTTGAAATCAACGAAAATATCCACTTCTCAACATATAGATCCAACTCAATTACCAATATCAAGGAATAACTTCTACTTACCTCTCAACAACACTTCCAACTATGTCAACATTCTTCAACATGTCTTTATATCTTATTGGCCCTTATTACTTGCTTATGAATCTTGAGAACTTATATGATTAGCTCCCCCTTAGATTATAGATACCTCACTTACTTTCCTTGATGAAACTCATCTGATTCTTGAAATAGAAATAGTAACTCCCCTTGTCATTATAGAATGTTCTCATCAAGTGTGCTTTGAGGACCCTAAAATTATGAATATGATCACACAAATAATACAAAAAAACTTTGCATAACTTGAACTCATAGAGCTATCAAGATCTTCCTATTTCCATATCATCCTCTTGAGCCACACAAAGGATAACACTATTCAAATGTCTTTATCAAGACTCCAAATTAGGCTAGGTTAGTCTATAACTAAAGATATTGCTTCAAGGGGACAATCTAGTCCACCATGCTAGAAGTAAGAATCATTCATGCCATGAAAGATTAAAATCTTCTTAATCTTGGTTCCAAAGAGCTATTTGACTATGAAAAAATGTTATCCAATTTCTCCCCTCAAGAGAAATTGGACAAACATGACCTCATATAGAGAAAATGGAGGGATCGTTTCATTTGTGGGAGCTCACATTTTGGGTTTGAGCCGAGCTAGTTGAAGTGATGTGGAAGCATTCAGATTCAGATGAAGGAATTTTTTTCGAATTAGTGGATTCAAAGGGTTTGAAGGGCATCAAATTCCAAATTCCAAAATTCAGACTTCATTTGACATTCGGGGTTCGAGTTGGTAGTAGGATCAAGCGATGAACAATGCCATGTGGGGAGGAAAAATTTTGAAACCCAAGTTTGAAATTCAAACTTAAGGCTTTCTATTTTAGAGGTTTCATGTGCCAGGAAGATAAACAAAACCTGAAACCCGAAACCCCAAAACCTTAAAACCCCAAAACTTGAATCCCTAAAAAGACAAATTTCCAAACTGAAGTATAAATTTCAGACTTTGGGGTTTTGAAATTTTAGAATGTTGAAGCCCTAGTACATGCAAATCACGACTTGAAGCCTAAAACCCAAAGTTTAAATTTTAGACTTTGGGGTTTTGGCATTTTCAGAGGTTTCACAAGCTTTATGCCCAGATGAATAGTAACCATGATCTCCGAGCTAAAGCTCCAAATACCTGAAGTCTAAATTTCAGATTTTGGAGGGTGCGATGTAGGTTCAAAGTCCGAAAAGGCATATTAACCACTGACATTTATTTTTGTAGTATGGCACCCTCATCTTCAAGATGGCCATAAATTTTGATTGGGAGCTCATATTTGCACAAAATAGGACTTTTTGGAAATCTCTCAGTGTCCTCTACACAACAATGACTAGTTTTCTTAATTTTAGTAAGACTAAGTATTTCAAAATAAGGAAATACATTCCACCATTTTAGAGGAATGTTTCCAAATTTCTCACCTACCCAAATGATGAAGGTATGGGCTTCCTTTCTTCCCCAATAAGGAAAAGTACATGGAGGTATGGGTTTTATAGTGGCACCCATCATTGTTATAGGTGATTTTAATGCATTTTTGGGTGGTTGAAGAAAGATTTCAAATTCCTTCTCTCTCTCTTTTCTCTCATTCTTCCTATATATTGTAAGGAGGGGCTATTTTTAAAAGGTTGGAAAACTTGTATATGCCCCTCCCTTCTTTCTTGTTTGTAAGAGATTTGTGGAGATTTCAAACCTCCTATTGAACATTGTAATGCAAAATATGTGCCTTTAGCCCTAAATGTGATGTATTGTATCAACTTTGAGAAATGATAAAATTAGATTTGTGGATGCTTCAAACCCTCTTATGTGTTATACTGCAACTTTATGATCTTTCATTGCATACGAAGGATATTGTGTGTTGTTTTTGTTTTCATTACAATGCTTTGGTAGTGATGTGCTTATTATGCTAGTTGTTAAAAATCCTTCTTGGTTTATCACCTTCCCTTGAGTAGGTTTTAATTTTCATGCATTTTATCTATATTTATCTCCTTGGAAATATTAGATTAGGGCTAGATTTGCAACTCTTTGCTCTTTGGAGTAGTTATCTCTAGGATAGGACATGAAGCCGACCTTCTCTAGAGGGTTATCCCATTTGCAAAGTCCTATACTTTGGGATAAATCCATGTTTGACAAATCACACTGACTGCCTCAACCATTCACTTGCGAGAAATCATGGGTCTTGTGATTTGCCATAACACAATTTTTGTAACTTTTCTTCTTCATGATATGCAAGTGAGACTATAAAAACATATGTCTTGTACATAAAAAAACTCAACTCTTCATGTTAATACCTCAATGAAAAATTCTGAATCTTATTTATGCTTACTAATTTTTCATGATTTCTCTGTGTTAAAATACTATGATCTCTCTCAAGGTATATATAAATGAGCCAAATCCTTCCTTTTATAACCTTAAAAGAACTCATATGGATTCATTGTGGTCTTCATATCATTCATAACCATATAGGCTATATGGATCAATAATCCATATTGGTCTTACTGGACCAATCACGTCTCTTATATGTTGCAAACCTTTATTATGCCACAAAACAAAACCCTATACACACCATATTCTTCAATTTGTCTATCCCTACCTATCAAGACTTCACAAACCTTCTTGAAGCTCATCACCTTGCAACACAATGCCATGAATGTAACTGAACCGATCAAGTTATCACACACATACCTTGTAATCATCTTAACTGTCCTTCTCATAGCTACCTCAAGTCTTCATACCATGATAACATCCCTGAAACATATCTTCATGTTGCTTCTTTGAGTGATGAATGTCTATATGAAGCCTAATAGAGACACCTCAATCAAGAGAACTCTAGAACACTATGAATTCAAGAGATTCCCAGATCTCCATCACCTTGCAATCATGAGGCTGATAGTATTTCTTTAGGATCCTCTTGGTCTTGATTGACACTTATGGCTTAATGTCTGCATCATCCTTATTCTCCTCTATCTGAGCTGATATCATACATTCTTAGAACACTTTAGTATGTTTCCTATGCTCTTCCATATAAAACAATCCACCTTGGCTTGTAGACTGATCAAGATTTAACTTCATGATGTTCTTGAATGTATTTTGTTCCTCCTTCCCTTTATCTACAAGATATGACTTCATGATGTTCTTGAATGTATTTTTTTCCTCTTTCACTTCACTTACAGTTCAAACTTCTTGACATACATCCTCTTGTCTTGACTATTCAATCTCAACTTGTAGTATCTTGTAATATGCCCAATGTTATGATAATTATAGAAAACAACACCATACATACCTCTTGATTGATGTGGACTATGACTCCTTCCATAGTCCCATGAGTACTCATTCTTGGAGGGCCTTCTACATTCTCTTGCTCTATGACCAAACAAATTACATGAAAAATAGTAACCATTGAATGAATTTGCATAATTTATGTTAGGCTATCCGATTAGGATTATTCCTTCACTTGTTCTTGAAGTTGACCTTCTTGTTCACATTAACATCCTCCTTGTTCTCCTTTTGATTTTATTGAAACTAGGCCCTACATTGTCTTCTTCATTTATCTAATTTTTGTCTCCATTGAAACCAAGATCTTCCTCATCATTGACCGACTCCCGATAACTCAAAATTTCCTTTAGAGCCTCAAAGTGCTCTTTTCAAAATTATCAAAGGTCTTAAAATTTCTAGATGCCTAACATCAAAATATCTAACTTTATTCTTGCTCTTGACTGGCCTTTTCTTGCCATCATGCTTCTTGAAACTCCTTTTTCATGCTTATGAGACTTCTTATCCTCATCATGATTTTCATCATGTTCTTTATGCTCATCATGCTCATCCTTATTCTTGTTAGGAAATTTAGATGAAAAATTACCAATCTTACCACAATTAAAGCACTTAAATGGTAACTTACCTGAGCATCTCCTTAGCTTTCTAACAAACATAGCTTATAACTTGTCATCATAAATCTATGAATCAAAATTATCCTTGACATTCTTACTTTATGCCTTCTTTTCAACTTTGAATGCAACATCCTTCTTTCAGGTCTTTCATCATCTGTTCTCATCTCATCCATCATCTGCAATGTGCTCAAATCCTTGGCTTCTTCTACAAAAGAGACCTTAACATAAAACTTGGGTGTCAAAGACCTCAATACCTTTTAGAAAACTATTGAATCTTCCATTTTTTCTCCTAAACCTCTGATGATATTTACCACTTCATCAACTCTCAATAGATAAGCATCAATGTTCTCATCTTCCTTCATTCTCAGGATTTCAAACTATCTTTGGTGGGTCTGTAATTTTGCCAACTTGACCTTGGTGTCTCCTTCATAGATGGTATACAACTTCTCCCAAATTCCTTTGGATGTATCATAATTCATGACCTTTCAAAACTCAAACTCTCGAAAGACCACACATGATAACATTCATAGATTTAGAATTGATTTCACAAGCCTTCTTTCTGCTTAAATAAATTGGGGGTGTAGTAGGTATAGTGTAGCCAACAACCACTGATTTCCATATGTCATAGTTGTTGGAAAAATACTTTTCGTGAGGAAAAATTGTGAGATTTCACCAATGCTTTGGGACTAGGTCCCTCTCGGTTGAATGGGGAAGCTCCATTTATTGTGAGATTTCACTTACATCAATGAGAAGAAACCATTCATAAGGAAAGAGTAAAAATAATAAAGAAACAAAATGTTTTATTACATCATGTTTCATAATTTACAATACTCATGGAGTATAAATTGAGATGGAGATATAATAGTAATAGACAAGAAATAGAGGAAATGAAGGCACTTGTTTTTGGAAAGACAATGAGAGCTAGTAAAAAACATTAACCATCCTTTTAATGAGGAGGTAATCTCATTTTATAGCTTTAAAATCCATCACTTGATTTACCCCCACATGATTTTTCATATTCCCATTACAAGTGACTTTTCAAATGACCTTAGGAAACACAAAATAAGTCCCCTTTTTATAATTACAAAAGGGACTTTTACATTGCACAAATATTTCATAGTCACTTTAATGAATAAGAAAAAATCATGATCATGAATAATGAGGAATTAGAATGAAGGGTGTAGAAGGAGAGTGAGAAAAAATGAGGGAGAAGAGGAATAATTCTCTTGAACATGAATGAAGGTGCCTCTACCCTTGATGAAGATGAGAGTCATCTATGATGATGATGCAAGGTAAAAAATTGACTCACAATTACCCTCCACTATGATTTTATGATGAAGAGATATGATAAATACATTTAAACACTATGGAAATGATAAACCTATGCTATACTTCTTGAACATATTGGGAAGAGGAGTGATGAGAATTGCCCCAACTCTACAACATTGCACATTATGAGCTCATGCCTTGAGTGATTAGCCACTAGAAAATAAGATGAGGACCATTAAAGATGATAAAGAAGATTTTATTCACTTGAAAAATCCTTCAATCCTTGAAACACTGCAAATGCCTCCAAACTATCAGGTCCTTGATGCAAATTGAGACCATTGCCCACATAGTTCAACATTGTGATGATCTGGGGCCTTGGGGAAATGGAGCCATCCATGAGATGAGGTGAAGATTAACTCAACCATGTGAAGAATGGAGGTGAGAAGATGGATGAAACATGCTTATAATCATATGATCAACCCATCAGAAAGTGAAAAACATTGAGACTAGAATGCTCCACTATGACCAAAATTGGGAACTAAGAAGGATCTTCTCTCGCTTGAGACACAATATCTCTTTTCTCCATTTTGAAGGTATGAGTTTGACCTCCATGAAGGTTGAAATTAATGAGGAATTAAAGATGAAAAAACATAACCATTTTTATCCTTTTCTAGATACTTACTATTTTTATTAAGTCCTTCATGGGTAATTAGGTTTGTCAATTTCACCGAAATGTCACTTTTGAGCACTTTTCCTCGTGGGGAATGAGCTTGTGTCTTGAATACATTAATTATTTATACCTACAACCATTAGTAAGTGTATTGAATGAGGAATTAATAAAAATATACATTGGCCATGAGGTGTCGGATCGGACAAAAGGTCTCCAAAAATTCTACTTCTCACCGAGATGTTTGCTCCAATTTTCATGGGTTTTTCTCATCTAGATATTCATGAATTCAAAAAGGAAACTTATAGATCTGAGTGTTCTTCATATAATAGGGCAGAATGCTGAAAAATAACATTCCTCCATAACTCTAATCATACCTATTTTCATGGTGCAAGAAAGTACTCATTGGAAAGCTAATTTTCGAGGATCCCATGCTCTAATTTTTAACTTGTTCGACTCGTTGCAACTTACAGATATACGAGATGATGTTTTCCATTTCTGAAAGTTTATGATTTTAAAAAAAATTGGAGGAGTTCATCAGTTAGGTCATGCAAACAATCATTCTAATGGTATTCATGTAGGGAAGCTTTAGTTCGAATCTCACATAAAATAGAGCAAGGGTTTGAGAGATATGGGCAAAAATGTGTTCCGAGCATGGGATTTCCAAATTTGGAATGGATTAGTTACAAAAAAATGGAGGGAAAATATATTAAAAAATTAGTTAAATAAATGTAATTGGATGATTTTAATGCTAAAATGTTAACTTAGGTTTAAGCCAAACCCACCTTTAACTTTGCTTGCACACTCACATACTAACCCGAGTTGAGAGAGGGTGAAGAATTTCCAAATGGGGAATGTGAGCCTCCATTGCACCTTACCACATTTAGTAAGTGGTGAAATGGTGAAAAAGTTCAATAAATCCTTAAAAATGTGCCATGGGGTCAGCTCTCACGAGGAAGGGGACTAGCTTGTGTAATGGTGTGAGTGGAAAACTATGTCCTAACATGCAAGTTGAGTGTTTAAGTGCCGGGAGAGAGAGGGCTTGCAAGGGGTTGAAATTTTTACAGAAAATGAAATTTTTATCTAGGTGAAAAGGTGAAGTAAACCTTGCAAAGTGTGCCAAGGGTAGGCTACTTCATGAGGAAGGGGGCTTGGAGAGGTGTGAGGTGAAAACATGAACCTAACATGAGATGATGTCACTTAAATGATGAAAATAAGTTATCCTCCTTGGGGTCACAATTTTTGCACCCATTGCACTTTTTCACCTGGTGAAAAAGTAAAATAAGGATTTTGAAGTGCTCCAAGGGCATGATGGGTCATGAGGATGGGGGATTTTTAAGTGTGAGTGCATAACCTTTCCCTAACCACCAAAGATGTCACTTAAGTGATGAAACTTAAAACTTGACTTCCTCCTCCCTTGGGGTCACAATTTTTCACACCCCATGCACCTTTTCCACTAGGTGAAAAGGTAAAAAATGAAATCAGGCTTGAAAAGTGCGACTTGGACACTTATAGTAAGTCGGGCTTCAAAGAACAATTGCCAAAATAGACCTGGAGAGTGAGCCTTTTCCCCCGAAGCTTCCCATAGAGTTTCACAGGAAATATTTATATGATTTTGACTAAAAATAAATGATGAGATCAATGGTATAAATTTTAGGATCCATTATTCCTATAATTCAAAATTTACCCCACTTTTTGACTCGGTCAAGCATGTGCGTTGGCCAAAAGGTCAAACTGCCACCAAAGAGAACTTGAATTTTTTCTAACTTATCACATCAAAAAATGTAGAAGGTTGAATTAAATTCAATTTTATTTTTGAATCAGGGTCCAAATCCCTTTGTAACTCCCATAATTCTCACTTTAACCTCCACCAGATCGAAGATCTTCGCTTGCATCATTGTCAACCTAATATCTCAAAATCATGATGATAGAATCTCCAATTTTTTTTGCAATGTGAATTATATAATTATAATTTTTATATTTACAATGAGTGTTTAGTCACTAAAAAAAATTACCCGAGGCTCTTGAACCATCAAGAACAAGCTCATTAGCTTTTTGGCTTCTTTCATTTCCACCGTGTTTATAAGTAGCTTCGATATTGCACAACTTGTTCTAAACCATTTTCATCTTTCAGAACTTCCCTAAATTACATCCAATGATGTAATTTATCAGTTAAACTCTTCTCAAATGCATTATATCTTCTTGATTCATCTCCGGAGGATGCTCGTTAAGTGCCAAAGTCCTAAAATAGGCCTTTTTAGGCCTTCTAAGAGCACTTCCTTCAAAGTGGATCACAATGAACCCATGAATTACTTCCCACCAACTTACCTACACATGAAAATAATTTAAATATCTAGTTAGCACATCCCTCTCAGCCATGATGTGGTTTACATAGTCAAAAAATAGCCAAGGGCAGGTTTACATTACCCGGTTTAGGGATTTTTGAGTGTGCACTTAGTTTTCATGGAATTTTTTTCAAATTTTCATGCTATAAATTTAGCATGACAATAATAGCCTAATAAAAAGATAGTTCTTCACTATGATGACCCAAAATGCATAATTAGTCCCATGGAAGAGAGGATTCTTATTGGTTGAGAAACCTCCTTGAACTTGACTAGCCATACTTGTGCTTTAAGGATCTCCTTCAAGTTGTTAAACCTGTTCCAGAATGACTAAAATCGATACCAATTGTTGGAAGAACAATCACTTAGAGGTGGGTGAATCAATGTCTTAAATTTTATTTCCTCTAGTTATATTAACATGCATGATCCATCAAAGCAACCATTTAACACACATTAACCATAATGAGCCTATTATGCATGAAACAACCATCCACAAGAACACAAGAGAAAGATAGGACAAAAAATATGTGGGAAAACCTTAAAGGGAAGAAAACCCATCGATATTTGTATTATAAACTAATATCAAGATTTAGTGAAGCACTAACTCTGCAAGGAGCACCAAACCCTAATTGTTAAACACCCACTCAACAAGGATTTAAAAAACACCCACTTGTGCAAGGAAGCACCATCTCCCTAGGTTTTAAAAAGCACAAACTTAAAAGAAAGAACCAAATCCCTAAGTGAATGAACAACAACTCGACCACCTCTAAATGTTTGTTACTTTCCCTTTATTGGTGATCAACTAATGATGAGACTCTCTCAACTCTTCTTCTCTTAAACACTCCTCAAACTATCATGGTATGCTTACTTTCTCTTCACTCTTCTTCACTTTGACATGAGCATGAAAAATGAATTTCATAGCTATACACCTTAAATATTCAAAATACACACATTATTTATAGGTATACAAGACCTCTTGACACCTACCTCAAGCACTTATATCTCGCTCATACTCACATTCATCTACTAGGCCTAAAAGAAACCTTACACACACACACAAACACACACACACACACACACACACACACACACACACACACACACACACACACACACACACACACACACACACACACACACACACACACACACACACACACACACACACGACTCAAGAAATTAACCAATTAGGTAAATCATAAATAAATTTAGGTAGGCCATGCCAATACCTTAGAACATTTGAAAAACTTATAATAATTACATCGTGACCTTCTTTTGGACTATAATGACTCAATTATTCTTTTACACTTTTAGGACACATGAAAACCTACTTCAACTAGGTTTGACTACTTAATAAATTACCATGAATTTATTGAGCAACCATGAACATCTCCAAAGGTAAAAACCTTTCAAGAACATTTTCTAAGACCTTCTCTAACCTCCTCCTTTCTTGAATTTCTACACACCATCCATTCACACTATGAAATCATCTTAAGAACATAGACTACAATATTACGTCTCTATACCCAAAAAATGTCTTCAAGAATTAAGCTTGTAACACTTTGAGATGATCAACCATGACCAAAGAAACATGTGTATAGATACACCATGACCTCAAGGTCATCACCACATTCTTGTAACACCTCCACTCTGGGCATAAAGGCACATGAACAACTTTTCTCCAAGCACACTCAAAACTGTCTCAATACCTCAAAACCAGTCATGAGAATTTGACTTCATGAGACCACTTAGAGTCTAAAAAAGTCTAGAAATCACCATAGACATGAATTATGGGTCTTTAACACAATCAAACATCCATTTTTTTAGTATGTCAAATGCACTTCTTAAAAGCTACAATAAAATCTTTAGAAAATAGTCATGTACCTACACTTTTTCTCTCTCATATGACTACACAATACCACCTAGAGATAGCTGGGAGAGTCCACTACATGATTCAATCATCAAACTAGGAAATATAAATCATTCTGATCCCATTTGAGCAACATCTATTTTATCAAGTCCTTATAATGGTTTTATGAGGGTTTAAGAGTAGTTTTGGTGTTAATGAATGTTCATAAAGATATGGACCTTAATTTTAAAAATCATGCTAGGAAATATTTTCTAGGACCCTTATCCCTAATAGCTCAAGTTCCCATGTAGAGGATTAACATGCCAACGAGCATTAGAAAGTGCACCTCGAGCTATTATTATCCATTCTTTTGAACTCGATACTACCAAAAATGCATTTTCTTGATAAATATTCCAAACCATGACCTAAAACTTTGCTAACATACCTTAAACAACATGTATTTCCTCTTTCCGTGCTCATATTTATGTACTTTGGCACTTAAAATGATCAACCTACCTCATTTAAACAAATATAACTCAAGAATGGTCTAGGTGCAGACCTAAAAACTAATTTTCATTATTTTTCCTTCAAGAAATGACCTCAAACTTCATGAACATACCTATAATAACATGTCACACATCTGAAAATGCTCAAATTCCTATAATTTCCTTGAAACCGATCCTCATACCTCATTAGGCCATGCTTTCTTCACCTTTCTCTCTACACCTTGCCTTCTTATTACAACTAACCTTAAAACACCTATATCCATACATTCTACATCATATTATCAAGAAATGATGCATAACCTCTCATACCTATATACACTCATCTCACCAAGCTATCAAGATCAAACAATGCCCGAAAAATCCTCTAACCTCCTTCACATGCCTAAGAAACATCCATGCTTCTTCATCTTTCTTCATGCCTCTTCCTGCACATGACCTTAACCAATGCAACACCACTCTTGTAGACCTATGACATCAACATTTGGAATCATTTGACATCATTCAACAATATCAACAATCTCCCTTTCATTCTTTGACATCAATGACCACAACATGCCAACAAACTCAACTTGATATCAATGACAACTCACAACAAACTCTCCACATCATCTTTTGGCATCAAAGACATAATCTCAATCTTGGAATCAATAAAAATCACAACAATTATTTTCATTAAACAAGATATATATTGACCCCAAGTTCAATAACTCTTGATAAACAAATATGAACATAAAGTTTCATAACCCAATGATATGAAGATGATGTAGAATATGACCAAAAAGATGTGAGAAAAGAGAGAAAGAAAAATAAAGAGGGTTTCTCTTATGTATTCAACAATTCTATCCTTTTACATCAATTAACTAGCATTCAACCCCTTTACAAATGAAAAATAAGCATTTTATAAGCACGAGGGGGAAAAAAACTACCTTGAAATAAGTAATTGTTATTTAGTGACTAATATCTTAATTAGTTAAGTCACCGTTATCCAAAATCGACCTCAAGGAAATTTTTGATAAGTTATGTAAATTCTTTAGGCTCAAGTAGGTTGAAATGGCTCGAGGGCAAAAATCGGGTTTTAAGGTTCCTCTCCTCTTTTCTCTAACTCCCTTGTTCAAGAACAATCCAAAAAGTTAAAAATTGCAAAAAGTGCAAATTTTTTTGGCTGTATGTATTGCGGGTAAATTAGGTTTTGGAGCCTAGGCCGCACAAGTACTCATGGGATAAATGGCAAATGGCCGATTTGCATAAAATCAGCAAAATCAGTGTTTTTAGCCAAGGATACACAAGTACATGTGGGACAGTTAGGAATCACATGGCCGAAATGACTCGATTTGTATAGAAATCAACAAAATCGAGGTTTTGGAGCCCGTGCCACATAAACAACATTCGGACTCAAAACTTGAAATCATCGCAGGTAGTTCAAATCGGCAAAGTTGGATATATTTGGTCCACGCGGTCACGGGACAAGCTGAGACATAGGTATGCACGGCCGTGATTTTACAAAAGAGCCAATTGCAAAGGAGATGGGGGTGGAGCGGAGGTCAACGGCCCTCACGACCCGATCAACGCTTGGGACAATGCGGATGCCAGGACTTGATTTTTCCAAAAATGCCGATAGGAAAGAGACTTGCGAGTGGATCGAGAGATTTTTTCTCGGGGACACAGGACACAAGGGCCCAAAATACCCGACATAATGCAAGGGAAAAACACCGCAAATCAGACCACGAACTTCAAACGACCATAAATTTTTACTCCGAGCTTCGATTTTCACAAAAATGGACTTCCGAACAAGCACAACGCCTTACACCAAAGAAAATGAATTTATTATTTTTAATGAGTGTAGATTTATAAAAATAAAGGAAACATATTCAGCTCCGATCCAATCAAGTGCTCGATCTTTAAATGACAAAATGTCGACATACCCAAAATAGTTGCCCGCACTCAAAAGGTCATAAATTTTGCATTTTTAGTGAAAATGCACAAAATTGGTACCATTGGAATCATGGCTCCAAGCGTAATGCACAAAAATAAATAAATTGAGAATTTGGTGAGAAATCAATGGTCATTTTGCAGAAAATGTTCCCAGTTTGAAACAATGATTTTATTTGGTAGCTGAGATGCATTAATGAAGCATGGGCTGACATTTCTCATTCACGCTGCAAGTCATGGGACAGTATGGGAGCCTTTTGCAAGCAACATAACATCATTTCACTTCATTTACTACATCTTGCAAGTGGTGAGAAGACATATTTCGGATTTTCATTTTCCCTCTCTCTCTCTTCTCAAATTTCTATAAATTGGAGTGTTGGGCTCATTGTAAAGGGAGGTAGTTTTGAGTAGAATTTTTTTGTCAAAATTGCTTTATGAAGCCAATACATTGCAGGCCCTTGTAGTGGACTCCTTACATGGTGATCCAGGCCCTTATCTTGTAATAGATTGAACTGTGCATACTTATGAAGCAATAAATGTAAGTTTGTGGATGTATATTCCCTTGCTGTGTTTGTTTGCATTCCTCTTGCCCCTTCAATCTCATTGCATATATATTGTGTCTATCTTATGCTCTTGTAAGGATTCATTATCATTGTGCATGTATGGAATATTGTTGTGAATGTATTTGCTAGTACAGGAGAATCATTATCACCTCTTCGGCATGTATTTTTGTTCCACTTCTCACACATTGGAAGACTACTCTCACACTCTCCTTTTCTGGTGTATCACCACTTTAGTGTAGGATTTGTTTTTATGCACTCTCTCTCCCTGGTCCCTTAGAAATTTATATTAGGATTAGATAGTTTTTCCTACATTAGAGTAGATTGTGGCGGTAGTTTAGGAGCAAGAACCAACTTTCTCTGGAGGTCTATCTCAAGTAGAAAGTCCCACAACTTAGAGATAGTACCCATGTTATCCAATCACACTATGAGCTCAAGCACACACACTTATGCAAACCATAGGGTGCTGTGATTCGGTGATAACAGTCACTAAAATGAATTTTACTTTTCATTCAAAAATAAAAGTCAACAATAAAACATAACAACTAGTTTTGAATAGCACTTGAGGAAGGAAGAGAAGAACAAAAGGAGATGAGAATTTGAGATTCAACACACGCATCCTAAACTTAGTCACTACAATTGATATTTTTGATTTTTTTGCACTATTCTTTGGTAAGGTTGGTCATCCAACTTCCCAAAGATCTCTCCATCTTAGAGCTAGTTCTACCATACTAAGTCGCCTTTAGAAGCTTCAATTATCACATTGTTTAGCTCGAGAGATCCTCCATATTGTCTTTATTAAAATTATCAATTTTGTATAAATATTATTTGATCAATTTCTTGAAGTGTTCTTTGATTTCATTTGCTGAGTTCCGTTGGGAAGAATTTTCTTGGAAGAGATCACAATGGAGAGCTTTGAGTGAAGATTTCAGATTTTTAAGATGCTCCTTTTTGAATTATATTCTACAAATTTCATGGAGGCCTCTTGAAGAAATTTCATTCTCCATTCCATGTTGAAAGACCATTGACGAGGGTTTTTGCAACCCTCATAATTTAATATTAAAGAATGTTAAAACCAAGTGGTGTCAAAGGCTATCTATAAAAGGGGTTGAAAGAAACAATGATTTTGAAGAATTGAAAATGCTTGAAATGAAATTCAATAAGTGAAAGTGAATCTAATCTAACAAACTGAAATTGAATCTAATCTAACAAACTGAAATAAACAACTAAAAATAAATAAATAAAAGTCAAGCTTCACAAAAAAATCCAAATAAAAAACACAATACTAAATTAAACAATCTAAATAAAATAATAATGATTCTATTCTAAAAAACAATAAACCATCCTCCTCCTTGGGTAAGAGTGGGCCCTTGCTCTTCCCTTAGAGTTGGGTTAACAAAACTAAAAATAAGTGTTGCTTTAAGATACTTGAACTATGGATTTTATTAATAAGAAATGATGTTACAAAAATCATTCATCTTCTACCACCATTACATTGAGTGCTTTGGAGAGATATTTATAACTCATCCCTTGGCCAATACTCCAAGATTATAGAACTACCTACCTATAATCTTGGGAAAGACTTGACTACATCTTCCACTTTCCAATGAGATAAATGTGGAAGGAATTTATTCAAACACTATAACTCTAGATTTAACTACTTCTTTCACTTGCATTTAACTACTTCTTCCACTTTCCAAGGAGACAAATGTGGAAGAGATTTAATCAAATATTACAACTCTAGATTGAACTACCTCTTCCACATGCACTTAACTAATTCTTCCACTTTCCAAGGAGACAAATGTGGAAGATATTTATTCAAATATTACAACTCTATATTGAACTACCTCTTCCACATGCACTTAACTACTTCTTTACATTTTCTAAGTCTTCTCTTACATGATTGAATCTTTCAACATGATAGTTGTCCCACGCCATATTCTCATCCCTAATTTTTGATCATTACTATGCATTAAATTTGAAGAATATTTTCAAACGCTTTCTAGGTTTGGTGCTTCTTATTGTAATATTTAAAAAATAATTTGAAATTATTCTTTTGATTGATAAATGAGGGAGATATCACAATTTTATTGAACCTATGTTTTTTTGTCTTATTTACTTTCCTTCAACCTTATTATGTTGAAACTTAAAATGAAGATATCTCCTCAATTATTTCTATTGTGTAAAAATGGAGAGAGGTTTTTCCTCCTAAGAAACAAGAGAAACAAAAAAATCTTTTAATTTCTCATTTATAAGTCTTCAATTTTAGTTAGAGTGACTCTGGTGCTGTTTGTGCGAGTCCTGCACTTGAAAACTCTTTTCTTCAAATGTTGATATATTCATAACCATTATTGTTGTGTAAAAATGGAGAGATTTTTCCTCCTAAAATAAGAGGAACAAAAACCTCTTTTAGTTTCTCGATTAGAGGTCTTAATTTTAGTTAGGTGATTTCAAAGTTTGATTCTCATGAAGTCTTATGCTTGACCATGTGAGTCCCACGCTTTTATTTTATGAGTCCCACGCCTGGCTTTGCAAGTCATGTGATCTTAGATATGTGAGTCATGTGCTTAGCTATGTGATTCTTGCACTCTTGTATTTGTGAGCCCCGCACTCTTAGCTATGTGAGTCCTACGTTTAGCTATGTGAGTCATGCGCTTTGATATATAGTCATGCGTTTGAGTCATGTGTTTGTAATACATTCTATAGAATAGTCCAAAGTGTTCTAAAGTGATTTAGCTTTAAAATATTTTCAAATGACCTTCTCATACACAATACTGCACTCTAATTTACAAGAAATATTAGGAAATGAAAACATTCAGATTGCAATGGAATTTTCAAAAATAGATCAAATATATTCTACATTTTATCTTAAATAAGCTATCTAGTTCTTAATACTACATCTAAATCCAATTTATAAGAGAAGGAATAATGTTATTTTGTGCAATAGATGATACTTTGTTTGGTCTCATCAACCATGTGTGAGACACATTACTCTTATCATCATCATTTTATTTTTTTCCTAAAAGAAGAATTTTCTCATCCATGACAACCATTATGTGAAGATATTGGATTACATTCAACCATATTTTTTTTCCTTTTCAATACTCTCAATTCCTAAACTTATTTATTTTTGTGCAAAAATAATGTTTTCATAGGTCCTACACCCTTCATCTATGAATTATAGACCAGTCACGAGTATATTTTCCACCCGCACTCTAGTAGCCTTTCTTCGATAGTATATTTATATACTTAGGCTATTACGCTTTGTCTCAATATCAGCTATTTTAGTAGAGGTGGGAGAGAGGCCAAGGGAGTAGGATATAAGGGATTAGGATCAGGGGATAGGAAAGCTTTGATTTTAGTGAAGAGGGTTTGCACTCACTCCTCTAGTTGTTCTTACGCGTGTTTTCCTTCTCCACTATGTCAATAATCAAGAAGACTATTTATTTCAAGTTATGCACATTCCCTTTAGGAGTATATTCCCCCAAAGATATTATTTTTATCTCAAAAATAGTGGTAGAAATCTCATGTTCACTCTTATCAATTGTGGGTCTTGCAATTTCAATAAATTTTGAACCGATGTAATAATAACCAAGTGGGAATTTATCTTAGCTTTCTTGGTAGGAGCAGGAGTACCAAGAAGTGCAACCACAACATCATAGTTAGGAACCTCAAATTTTGATTGAGTTTTCCTCTTTTTACTTTCAACCATGGGCTAGACCCAAGAGAATGAAGTATTTGAAATCTTGCCCAAAGATGTACCTGTAGATGTCATTCCAAGTGCTAGGGGAGGAAGAGAGGACTCTGATGCAGAGACAACTACAATAGTTGTATGAGGAGAAGGAAAAGGTCTTTGTATATTTAATTTGGGTCTAGAAGAACTTGCTTTTCCCAAATTCCGAGCCATATTTTCAATGAATTCCTCTTCTTCTTCATTTTCTTCACTTTCTTCTTATTCTTCTTCTTCTTCACATCCTTCTTTCTCACTTTCTTCCATATTTTCTTCTTTTTTATGTTTAGAATATTCCTTCTTTTATTTTTGCTGAATATCATATTTTTTTCATTTTCCTTTTTTGATTCAACATTTGAGGTCTATGCATATAATTTTGTACTATATTCTTGCCGAGTGGAGGAAGGAGTGTTTTGGGGAGAGACTAATTCCTAAGAAGATTTGATTTCGCTAATTTTTCAGCTTGAACCATTTCTTGGTTCTTGAGATAAGCATGAGAATAAAGATCATCAATACTATATTTATCCTTGAGTGACTAATCAATGGTAGGAAGAGGAGAAAATTAGATAGAATTTACAAATTAAAGTTCTAGCAATTCAGAATTATCATCAATTATGCCATCTGGTACTTTATACAACTTGAGATCCTGAATTTCTGAAGTTTCATCCTTCCATACATCCTTTTCCTTACTTCGAATTCATCATCATAATCTTCCCAATAATATTCAATTGTGGGTACATGAAGATATGATAAACGAATATTATTGTTGATGAAGTTATTGTTGTCAAATGATGCTCTCTTTTGAAATGGATGCATATGGAAAGGGGAGATAGTTCTCTCAATATTCTATGCATCGATAGCTGATCTGTAAGTATAATTTCCTAGGGATATTGGGAATTGAATACTAAACACTTTCTTATCCCTACAATTTCTATGAAGAATATCCAACTATTTGCAGAGTTCAATGAGAATAATTTTATCATTACAATAGATGGGAAGTTTGTATGGAATTCCTTCAAATCCTGCAGTTCTAATATATGAGAATCTCTGAAATTGAATGAACATGCTTCCATATACTGCTATCAGTTACTTGGCTTCTTGAGAAATTATGTTGGTAACACATCCCTCAAGCAATCTGACTAGAAACATAGTGAAGGCATCATTAACCCTTCTAAAATGATTTTTCTATTGTCGAAGGTTAACTAGGTATAAAAATCGTAGATTGAGATATTTTTCCTGCTACTCTAACTTGATAAGCCAATCCAAATTCTATATCTAATAATAATATATATCAAATATGAATTCATATGGAAGTATTTGGTTTGGTTGGCCCAAATTAATTATTGAGTTATATTTTCACAAATTATTTCTCCCTAATTCAAATTTTTCTTGCCTTCACAAATTATGTTAATAAAGATTCACATATAATCTTGAAATTATTTGGTAGAGTGGAGGTCCATCACTCTTTCTAAAAGGGTTATAATGTTTGATAACTCTGAAATAAAGTCACTCCTATAAATTCTTTGAAATAAAGTCACTCCTATATTGGAAATTCATTTTGACCGGATTAGGAACACTCGGTGGGAGAAACCATCCTTACAGAAAATTTGGGTAAAACTAGGCGTAAGGTCACCACACTAAGAAATAGAATGAAGTAAAGGAAAATAGTGGTGAAAATTCTTACCGATTGGATGATAATGCACTCGCTTCCTCCATGTTCTTCATGTAACTAAAATTCTTGAAAATGGCTGGAAAATGGTGGAGATTGGACAAGAAAATGGTTAGGAGAGGATCCTGTAAATAGTAGGGAGAAATTTCAAATGAGATTATAAAATGAAATGAAATGGATGGGCGAGAATAATTTTCCTTATTTATATTCCCTCATTTAAATACACTAAATTTCTTTTAAATAAGCTCATAGGAGGTTAGGGGAATTTGGGAATAGTTTCAAGTGTCACTAAAGACTCGATTTATTCGGTTAATGGACATTAAAGTGGAGAAGGTGGGATTTTGAGGAACTAGAGGAATGAAGGAAAAATTCCTCGTATGAAATCCATGCCCGATTTATCTCGATAATCGATAGTTGCGGGAATAGGGGAAATCAAGAATTATTATCGTGGTTCCTAAAACGGATGACTTAACCAAAAATTATAAATTTTTCCAAGGTTCGGGTAAGGCGGTGATCGGGAAACATGGAACCCAGAACTTTTCCTCTGCAGTGCCAACTTTAACCAATTTTACCGATTCCCATTTACAAATCGGTCTTGGTAGTAAAGCGGGAACAAGTGGAACAAAGGAACAATTCTATTTGTTCCTCTAGTGTACAATTTTCTTGGTTTTAGCCCAATATTTTATAAAAATGACTAACTCCTTTTCAAGAGGGGCTTAATAAGAGGGGGAAGAATGACCAAAACATGAAGATTTTTCCCACGACTTCAAAAGTTTCAAAATTTTCACTAATACGTGACAAAAATGTCATGAGAGACAAGTGATGTAGATGTTACTCATGTATGGATGGAATAAGGAAATTTCCTAAAACTCTAATGTATATCACAATACTAACATGTTTGAAATGGGATGGAGAAAAGAATGCAAAGAATATGGGAGATACTTATAATTTATCATGTATGACAAGGGGATATAATGATGTAAAGGAATGAAATATGGGCTTACACTATAGTGAAAACAAGTTATTTTTAAAATCAAGATAATCTAATTAGATTTGAAATACTATGATTTTTTGTGCATTAAGGAGTGAAGGAAATCGAATATGTAGGTATTAGTGAAGAAAACCTTGTGAAGTATACATATATCTCATGTCAACTAGATAATATCATATGATGGTAAATGATTTTTTCCCCATTCCTTAGGACCTCACTTAAGGAGCTATATGCCTACCTCAAGAATTAACTATTGGTGTAAAAATATAGGAAATGAATGATAGATATGATACATCACCGCGATAAAAAATCCTACAACACCCAAAGTACCTCAAGCTTTATAATGAGGCCAACTATGAAGTTTGAAATTTCAACTAGGATAAGAGATGTGCCAAATAATTATATCACATCCTTTTGTTATTTATTAACTTTTATTAGTGTAATAATAACCTTTTTATATTGCCCTTTGTAATTTTCTTTGAAAATGTGGTTTTTCATATTTATTTTGATTTTTTTCTATTCCTTCTCCATATGGAATCAAAATTATGAAAAATGGGTGCGAAAGATGACTAACACTAGTGAGAATGTACTTAGCTAATATAAATGATAACCTATAAACCATGATGATTAAATACTCCTAATTTTTTTTTGTAGAAAAGAGTGTTATCTCAATAATGACCTTAATGGGCCCAATAATAAGTGTGCCATAAAAGGTAGACAACAAGATTATAATTAGGTTTCCACAAGAATAATGTAAAAATGGGTCTACAGAGTGATAAAGAGGGTGAAATATGGATGAGAGATAAGTAAATAGATAAAGTGTAGGGGTTGAGCTATAAGAAACAAAATTGACTTAAGGAATTAGAATGACACTCTCAAAAATTACATTTTCTTATTAAAAGGACACCCATCTATCTTTAGGAGCCTAAGGTAACAAATAAGTGATCATAATGGATAGGTTCTTATGAGAAGGGTATGAAGGTCTTACCATGCAAACTTAAAAGATGAAATCCACAAGATGTGACAATATAGGTCATAAGGTGTGTAATAATATCCAATGGGTAAAAATACAATTCACATCCGATAACCAAATGGAAGATAAAGGAAGGATATACAAATATGTGAACCGAGGTACATGATACTCATGTAAAAAATGTATCGACTAAATTAAACAAGGTTGATGGGAAATATAAGGTAGGATATATTAGTGGTAGAAATTTATAAAAAAACTAATAGGCCTCTAAGATGTAAAGGGGTGGTTGAGAAAATTAGACCAAACAACCTATAAAAAGATATATGTAGGATGTGAGGTGTATGACATGAATCCTTTCTTTGGTTTTCAAATTTTGAGGAACAAATCTAGGTCTAAAAACAAGATGTAGATGCCAAAGGTTCTCAAAGTGTGCTAGTGTCACAATTCTAGAGTATACTAATCTTAACCCTAATATAACTATAGGTTTCCAAGGCCAATTCCTAAGATAAATAGAGGTATCCTACTAGTATTTAGAACAAGAGTAGATCAAGAGATGGATAAATACCAGGGAATAACATAACAAGAAAAATTAATAGATCAAAGAAAATATACATTTACCCTAATTATAGAAATAAATGACCAACCATCCACACAACAATAAACATACAACAAAGGAAAAATAAGGGTTATAAATACTTACCTAGAGTGTGATAGTTGATACATGATCCTCCTAGAGAAAAACAAACACCAAGAGATAATCCCTATGGGTGGAGAAGGGAAATATCAAGAATAATACCTCCAATATTAGCTCACTATGGTGACCCATATGAAACAATACAAGCTCCAAAACCTCAAGTCTAACAACTATATGAAAAAATATGTTCAATTGTTTGATATGCAGGGAAAGTGTTAAAAGTTTTTGGAATGCTTAATTATTGATGATAAAATTAAATAATTGGTGGAGTATGTATACCTGATGTAATAACCTATGGGAAATGGTGTCAATCGGATGCAAACAAAAACTTGACACCATCAGCCATGGGCAATGTTGTTAGCCTTAGGGGAATCCTAAAGTCATAGGGTGTAAAATAGAGTGAGGTGTAAGGAAAGACATAAATGGAGACAATGAAGAAGGTTTAGGATGACCAAAAAAAGACATAAGTGCATGTATTAAAGTGTAAACACGTGAACCTAGTGAGATAAGTAGACATAATGGGTACACCAAATGACCAAAATAATGGAAAAAAACAAGGATAAGGGAAATATGGCATAATAATATCATCTATTAAATTTTGTGGTCTATCCCACATTACCAAGTTTTATCACACCCTAATCTTGACATGCAACCCTTGCACAAAAAAAACTTTAGAAAGTGTCACAAGTGAGGTATATACATAAGTTGTTATAAGGCATACTACGGATCAAGTAATTAAGCCTATAAAGTAAATAGAATATGTAAGGTGCTAGAAGGGACAATAAATATAAACCAAACTAGTATTCCTATAAAACAAGGTGAATTTGAAAAGCATAAGAAGTATATAATGTATCATAAGAGGAAACATTAAATGTTAGTACCATGTCAATACATAAAAATCATAATAAAAAAATTTAAATTAAAAATTATGATAAACACATTTAACTAGGCATAACAAGGGAAAAAAAAGAAAGCTATGTACAAGAAATGTGCAAATGGTGGAGAAAGATAAGATAATAGAGTGATATGAAATAGGGAAAAGTTAAAGTAGTTAAGACATGTGAGGTAACATGCATATGTAAATTCACAAGGAGATCATATCTTTAGTACAAGTAAGATCTCAAAGAGGAGGTATTAATATTTAAATATATCTTGAGTAAGAGTTTTTGGAACCAATGATTACAAGGTTTTTTTGGATATGTAAGATGGAGAGAGACATAATACATTGTAATATTCCCCTAGAAAATATAGGATGAGTGATAATATGAATCATAAGATGGCATAAAGGTAAGAATATGGAAAAATAGGAAGATATTAAGGTTAGGTGAAAGCAAATAAAATCATAGAAAGATGCCCTAAAGTGTGAAGTATAGGAAGGATATGCATCAAAATATGCCCTAAAATGTGATGAAAGAGTAGGATAGGAATTATGAAATGCCCCAAATTGTGATGAAATGTGAGATAATGGACCATTTTAGGTCGGGTAAAGTTTGAGATCCATGCATTTATAATCAATATGGTTATTTAATGTAAGAATCAAGATAAAATGAGATATCAAAAATTAGGGATATGATGTAGGATAACATAGATTAAGAAAAAAATAAAATTTAGAACAAATTTAGACATGATATAAAAATTATAGTGGTCAATGCATTCATATAAGACCAAATAAAAATGGCATTGGTCATGATGCAATCATGGTGGTCATGGTAGAGAGAGGGTATGCATTTTTCCCAAGTATCTCATTAGTGCAAAATCACAACACCCCCAAATGTCCTTGGATGTGAGTGGGGCATTAGGTGTGATTGCACAACATTAGACCATCTCTCTAGTTGTGGGACTTGTGAACTTGAGATGGACCTCCAGAGAAGGATTGTTCATGCTTCCTAATCTACACCTGCCAAAGCTACTCGAGTGCGGAAAACTAACCTATCCTAATCTAACCATTCCACGGAGACATGGAGAGGAGAGAGAGAGAGAGAGAGAGAGAGAGAGAGAGAGGATAAAAGAGAGCCTACACTAAGCGGTGATACACTAGAAAAGGAAGTGGTTGATCACGGATCTAAACTGCTGAATTGGAGAGAGGTGAGCAGAGGAGAGGGTGGAAAAGATGCACCATAGACCAGAGAGATATATTTCACACAAAACACCACTTCAAAACCCATTAAGCACAGCTCCTAGAACCTACAATAAACATCAGAGTATGCATAGTATACCCTACAATGATGAGAGGTAAGAAGAGACAACAAAATAAGAAAGGATGGACAGAAGCATCACAAAACATATTTTATTGCTCCAAAAGTTCACACAATACATCATCAGTGGGAAAGAGGTAAGAAAATGTCATTACAGAGCCATGAGAAGAGGCTTAGACTCCGCATTCTACCCTAAGGAAGAAAGAGAGAGGGGGGCGGAGGGAAACAATGACCAACCATTTGAATATGCCCCTCTTTTACAATATATAGAAGAATGAGAGAGAAAGAGAGAGGGAAAATCGAACTCTTTTCCAACCACCCCACGTGACGCATTGAATCCTACTCTAAAAGCTCAACCACCATCCCTCAATTCCCCTACAAAATCCTCTTGCAATCTGTCAAGTCTCCCACTCTACTATATGCATTTGGCATGTCGAGAAAGGAAGAATGGAAGATCAAATCAAATCTAGGTGGTTGAAGTAATTAGATCCTTCATTAATATCTTGCAAGACATTTCTCTACTTATCACCTACTTGACCCTATCAAAATTAAAGCTTCGTGCCTCCATGGTATAGAGGATGTCGAGACCTTTCCAAAAAGTCTTCTTCCACCCAAATCTGAGTTCCCAATCAAAATATGTGGCCATCTGAAGTTCCTCAGGTTAGGTGCTTAACACGACTTGCAGTATACTGAAGGTCTATTCATACGGGAGCCACGTGGTAGACTGCGCTCCTTTGAGATTTCTCCCCTTTCCCTTGCTCTTGAAATTGCACCCATGAGACACATGGTGGCTTTCGTGGCCTTCTTTATGTTTCCTTTACGTTTTGGCTAAGTCCCTTTTCCTTGGCAGAGGCATAAGTTTGAACCTCTGGACATGTGGAGGCTCAACGCTTGTTTGGGGTTCCACCTTTGAAGGTCAGTCTTTGAAGTTGTGCTGAATTGACATGTGGCACCTTCTGCTGGCTCTACCCCATTTTGACTTTTTCAAATGTCGACTCTGTCCTTTTTGGACCACGGGACACGTGGAAGTTTGGTGCTTGTTTGGGGTCTCCGTTTTGGATCCTATCTTTGGAGTTGTGTCGATGAGACACGTGGCACTCTCTGTAGGTCTATGAATTTTCAATGGCTGATGAGACCTTTCTCGACCCTTGGCTCGTGGCGGTGGCGCTCATTTGAGGACCGCCCTTTGGACCCAACTTAGGAGTTTCGCCAGAGAGACACGTGGAGGCTTCCACCTGAATCTTTGACTTGTCAACCGCCGAATCTGTCTATTTTGGCTCATGGACACATGATGGGTGTCATTATTCCATTCATTTAATCAACTTCTTGTTGATGTCATATCAAACTAGGGTGTGTCTAAAGCTATATGCAATAAGAGTAATCCTATTGATATAGTAGTTGATTGTAGTTGTTTTTGTATTTTACTTCGGGGATATTTTCAATGTCTTAAGGACTTCTTAGTAAAACCTTATTTAAATCATACTATGCAAACTTTTCTCGAAAGGAAACACACCTTTGAAAGCTTTACTAAAAGGAAACATACTTTGCAGAATGGAAATAAACACACTTGCTTTTGCAAATAAACACACTTGCTTATGAAAGTAAACACACTTACTTTTGGAAATAAACACACACAACTTAGAATTCTTGAAAATGATTGCAAGAAAAATAAGAATCTATCTAGACACTGTAGAACAAGTATATAACAAAGTTTAACTAGAAGAATTAAAATCGATACAAAATTTAACATATCTAAACTATTTTCTTAGGAAATATAAATACCAAATAGACGAATATCCTGGTCCTTGGGGAGTGGGCCCTTGCTCCTCCTTGAATAGGGATTTAACAACTTAGAATTCTCTCAAACAGGAATGGCTATTTATTGATAAAACATTCGGTATTACAAAATGTATTAGATCTGTGTACTTATTCTATATCTATCTTCTCTGTCCTATCTCTATTTCATTATATATTTATCTACTGCAGTCTACTTTTATATACATTTACAATCATAGTTGTCTCTATGATTATGATAAAATCGAATCATGCCTAGAATAGATCTTGCCGAGTCGATTGTGGCTGATCAGACATCTATAAGATAACTATCCCTGGATCTGCGTTCAGAAATCTTCTCATCCTTTCCTGATTGAAAGGGTCATTGATGCAAAATCTCTGGATGTGGTTAGAATAGATAAACTTCCATCAGTTCTGGAACTTCAGAGAAGTTCCAAAACCATAGGAAATTGTTAAGGATCAAAACCATGAGAGTTCCGAGCTATACCCAGGAGTTCTGAAACTAAGTCTGAAAATTCCAGAACTAAATACTAGAGTTCCGAACTAAGTCCAAAAGTTCCGGAACTAGATGATGACTATGTAATGGAGTTCTGAACTAGCTTGGAAGTTCCGAACTAAGATGTGTTGGAACAAATGCTACCGAAAACATACTTGAATGCTACATACTTCATTTCTTCGACTAATTAGACTTGCTTTATTACAAAATTGAATTTCAAACACACACTTTGTTATGAATTTCAGAGATTTTGAACATTAGAATCACAATAAATGAAAAGATAGACAATTACTTCCTAACTCATATAAGATCAAATAAAAGTCAAAAATGTAATAAAACTTAATAAAAAGGAGAGTAAGATGAGATCATATATTATACATTAATCGGGCATATTAAGGCCTCAATCAATGCGTGGCGGGTTGGTGTATGTTTGGAGTCTCTTTTTCACTTGTGCCTTTTAGAATTGTGCAGAAGACGATGCATGGTGCCTCTGCGAGTCTATTTTTTCTACCCAGAACTAACTCATATTCGAAGTCTGAGACTTCAAACTTTTCCCTAATTTTCTCCCTGCACGTGCGCTCTGGACTCTTTTAACACCAATGGTCTCCTTTGTTGACCCTGCTCTATACTTGAGTTGAGCTCGCCTACTCCCTTATTTGATGGATTCAAATGTGAGTTTTCTATCTGAGCCGACCCTTTCCGATTTCCTTATGTGAAGTGTCATTTTTTACAAAATTTTCTGGGGGAGAAAATTTGGGATAATAGTTTGGTGACTCACGAGGACATCTTCCTGCTAGATGAAGGGACCAATAGCCTTGTTACATCCATTGGGCATGGAGTCACAAATAATAGCCTGGTACTGACCCTTTTCTTGAAATGGACTCCTCGACTACTTTCACTGATGACCTTGAGTTTGGCCCATTGTCTCAGTACTCTCAATTTTCATAAGAAAATCTTGGAAATGGGGCTTCTGAGAGTAGAAAATTGTATACACAGGGCTTCACTTGTTCTTGAGATGGAATGTAGGTATCTTGAACTACACGTTGATATAACCTTGGAGCAACAAAACACAACAACACACACTATGTATAAAGATAAAATCATACATGCCTCAAATGAGAAATGCGAGTGTGCAAGAGCAATTCTTCTCTTTTGAAAGAAAATCTACTGCTACTCCTAAACTAACTAGAGAATAAGGAGAATCAAACAAATCCCTCAACTAACAGGAGAAGTAACTTCCTTTCTCAAAAACTGGGACCATGTAGTTGATTTGGCGCTAGACATGGTTGAAATGAGAGTAAGAAACCACCTTGCAGATGGTGTCTTGCCCTCCTCAAAGTATTAACAAACACAATGTACACCTCCTGGAATTGTTCGTGCTTAGGTCTAGGAGGCACTGCTGCTGACCTTTGGTGCTTTGTAGCTCAACCTCATGCTCTGGAATGAGCATGACCAGTGAAACTCTCTTGGCTCCAATGAAGCCAAGTACTTGATTGGGCATGGTCTGGTCCTTTGAATGTGCCCATTGCTCTAAAATCTGGCTCCAAGAGTGGAGTCTTCCTAGATGGATGGTGTGGAAGAGATGATGACATCCTCTTGCTCCTTCCCTTCCTTCTCTTGTGAAGAACATGGAAGATCATGGTCTTCCAACCTTGGTTTCAGAGAGTTGTTATGAAGTGTAGGCTATTGCACTTGGATGTTCTCCTTCATAGCAGCAGGCTCATATGCTTGGAAGGTAGATGATGGAGGAGAAAATGATGTTATCTCCTTAGGATCCTCTCCATCAAAGCAATCTTCCAAGTTTGACAGGTAGTCTGCCTCCTTGTTGTCCTATTGCATGTGCTCTACCTCCTCCATGGTGTCCTCTTGATCTGCAACTAGCTCACCATGGTTCCCTTCTTCTTCAAACATGAAGTTTGAAAGCTCAAACTCTTCTTCAACATCATATCTTGAAGGGGATGAAGTGGGAGGAAGAACTGAAGGTTCTTCTATGGCCTGCTCTGCACTTGGAGCCTCTGAAACTACATGGTCCTTCTCCATAGCCGAAATGTACTCCTCTTCTTTTGGATTTGGAGTAGCTCCTTCTTCCCTTACTTGTGTTGTAGCTGGAGCTTCCACCACTTGTGGCTTGACCTCAGCCTCCTCCATAGGTTTAACCAATAAGGGAATCTTTGTAAACTCAAATCTAGCAGCCCAACTCTTCATATTTTCTATCATTTCTTCTCTGTTGGGTTCCTCTGCTTGATGTTCTCCTTGGCTGGTTTTGGGGTCTCTTCCCAACATGGACTTGGGAAGGTAAGAGGAGGAGTGGTGGGTGGGTTCTTGTGCGTCGAAAAAAGCAACAGGTGAGTGTGAGAATCAACAAGTGACTCTTCCACGTACTCCAACCTCCCGAGTCGTGCTTGAGACAGCCCGGTGGGGTAGAATATGCGAGACAAACTAGTTGGGAGTCTAATGTCTTCGACACGCACTAACGGTATTTGCGAATCTAAGGCAAAGAAGGCCCTTCTAACTTGGACTGGTGTGATAGATCGATCAGCGAGGATGATGTCAAGGCTCCAATCAATATCAAGCTCGGCGTGATTCGATCTATGGGTTGTGGGATGCGTGGAAAATGACCCGGATGGTTTCGTGTATTTCTCCCGATAGGGTCATATGGTGAATATAGTCAATTCTATGGATGATTCTCGGCCTAGTCCAAAATTCTCTAGCTTTGTTAGGCTCACAGTTGTGTCTAGTAGGGACAATCTGTTGAATGATGATAGGTGGAATCGGAGTAGATCAAATACTAATGTGCGTAGGCCGCGGTGTCTATATCTAACCGACTTGTGGATTCGTTGGGTCATGGGATTTGTGGATCGCAACCGTAGATTCTTGGTTGTTGCGGTCTGTTATGGTCATACGTGAGATCAAGTTCTAATCCCTAGTATCCGGTGAGTCGTAAGCTTTCTCACCTCATATGTTTAGAATCGGTAATTGTGCGATTTTCTCGTAATACCTCACAAAAGTTCTAAAGAATCTTGAATTCTTAAGTGGTATCTATATCTACGAGGTGTCTCAGCGTCGCTATGGAACTAAAGGATCACACCCGAATATTTGTTCTCTTTCAAATCCTTCTACAAAATCATGCGGATGTTTTCTAGGATAACTTTGTAGTTTGGTTGATTTGACCAAAATGTGTGTGCTTGGTCGTCTTCTACGTTTAACCCTCTCAACCGTGATCTCGATCTGGCTGGAAGTCATTTGTTGTTTGGAAGACTTGTATCCTAAGATTTTGGTCAATGTCGATTCTGCCACTACGATATTGGGTCAGGCACAATTGGCTCAAAAATGTATTCCCCAGGCTCCTAGGTCCCGTAATTGTCATGCAAAAGCAAAGAATGAAACGAACTATAATAAAGTAAAATCTAAGTACACTTCTAAAGCATATATAATTTCTTTTTTGTATTTTCTGGCAATTTATAAGAAAGCAACTATTTAAAATATTTAGAATTGACAACTAAACTAATAACGTAAAACAAAAAAAAAATAGCCGAGTGTAGCTATTTGTGCATGCGAATTTTGTATATCTATTCTAAACAATGAAATAACTAATCTATCTGCAAGATTCTCGATCCTACCTTAGAAGTGAGGAATGAATCATAGTTTCTCAGAAACTATCAATCCCCACAACTTCCCTGGTAATATCGAGAATGGAAATAACTATAATAAAGTGATTAACTACTTTATTTGATAAGTTCTAACTAAAACTTTGAAAGATGGAACCTGGATTTCGTAGAACAGTGGCGAATCCGACGGTGTGTGTGTTCTTGTCCCCTCAGTATGATCTCCTTGTTCTTTGTGCTCACGTGAATCCAGAAAAGCGTGTAATGCTTGCATCAACAGGAATAGATATTTGGATCAATGGACGCCTTCTGCGACAGAATAGAATGCGGATAGGAGAGGGATAGCGCAAGAGTACGAGCTTGGCTATGCAATTCTAGGCGGGGTCTCTTTGCGAATCATGCAACAAAGCGTCCAGAACTCCGAAACTAGTTTGTATGAAGAACAAAACCTGCAGAACTTTAATGGCTACCTAAACTATTCTATTCCGAAACAATAATCTGTTTGCACAAGTTGGATCTGTGGCTTACCAACAAATTGAGTAATGCAACTAAGCATGTAAAAGAGTTAAACTATTCAAACTTAAGCAAACTAGAAGACCGAACTCATGAAAGTGGTGAGGTTTTAAACAAGAATGAGGGGCCATAAGAGCAAAGATCAAGCTTCCAAATCCAGCTAAGCTTGCACCAAAACTCTGGACCAAAAGTAATGTTTGCACTTGCACAAGTTGGATATGTGGCTTACACCGCAACAATGGCAACAAAACCGCACTTGCTTGCACAAGATGGATTTGTGGCTTACCAACAAAGAACACAAAGCTAAAACAAACTGCGCAACAAACTATGCTACCAATCCTAAGCAAACTAAAAAGACCACAAGCCTCAAAAATAAGAAAGTTGGAGTGAAAATGGTGGCCATTTGCTTGAGCACAAGCCAAGCACTTATAGGAATTCCATCACCCAAAGATCAAACCCAAACTGAACTCCTAAACAATAAACAAAGGAAAAACACTATTCCAGGGGACCAAAAACATTAATGCATGCTCAAGTCGGCAAGAAAAGCTAGTGAAACGTTGAACTTTGCGTGCGTTTCGTCAAAAGAATGTTCTGAAAACGCGTAAGGACCGCCGCCGCCTTTCGGGCGCGCGGTTCTGATAGACTCGCCGCCTATTCAGGGCGGCGGTTTCATCACTGAAGACCAAAAAGCCAAGAAAAGAGGAAAAAAAAAGGAAAACAAAGCACGCGGGGCTAAGCGGGGCATGCGGGATGTTAACGCATATCCGTAAAGCTTCTCTGGATCCCGAACACCTTGCGAAGAGACCTGTATCATCATTGGGGCATTTATTACACCGTTCAGCAGTACAGTACCTTACAATTTTGGGTACGTACGCTTCTCAACTAGTTTTTTCCTTGTTTGTGGTGGAGGGGAAGGCATTTCTTTTGGCTCTTGTGGAGGGGACACAGATTCAGAAGGGAAAAGGGAAGAGGAAAGAAAATGAGATGGAAGACTAGAAGATGGGGAAGGGGAATCAACACTCGGGGAAAAATATGGGAAGCTTGAAGATTGAAGCTCAGGTTGAGATGGTGCTACTTGGGAGTGAAAAGAAAATTACTAGATGATGGTGTAGGACTTACCCATTAACAAAGCTCCCTTACAAAAATTTTGTAGGTCTCTATCTCCTCGACCCATTACACAAGTTGGGGTAGCGTCTCAATCATGAAGTCAAGCTTCTCCTTTAGGCTATAGTGTCTTGGAAAAGGGCCGACCCATGGACAAGGTGCCCTATGAACCAATCTTGATTGCCTTTATTTGTGCTATAGCCCTTGATCGCACCATGCTAGCCCTCCATACGTTGGATCTTTTCCAAGAGACCAACATTCTCCACATTATCATCACCATTGTATGCATCCTTGTTCTTGATAATCCCCATGGCCAAACTAGATCCGACATCGCTCATATGGGTAAGCATAATGGTTATGGATATGATCATAATGTTGATTTGGAGGAGTCATGAAATACATTGGAGGTGGACTGCATTGCTACAAGTGTGAATTCCATGAGGGAATGAAGTCATGATTGCACAACTTCATGGGATGGGAGAAAATGAAAGATATGGAAAGAAAAGTGGGTGGAAATGGATGGGAGAAGGTTTGTAACTTCATAGATGGGTTATTGACCAGATGGAGTCGCGAGATGTGCTTCCATGTGCCTCAAAAGGTTGAATCTTAACAGAACACATCAACATGCTAAGATGAAGTGGTAAGGTGCTTCAGACCTATCCCACTAGGCGTGCCAAAATGTTAGTGCAAAATCATAGCACCCCCAAATGCCCTTAGATGTGAGAGGGGAATTTGGTATGATTGCACAACATTGGAACACATCTCAAGTCAGGGACTTGTGAACTTGAGATGGACCTCCAAGAGAAGGCTAGTTCCTGCTTCCTAATCTACCTGCCACAAGCTACTCCAGTGCAAACATAACTAACCTATCCTAATCTAACCATTCCAAGGAGACAAGGAGAGAGAGAGAGGGTGAAAGAGAGCCTACACTAAGTGGTGATACACCGAGAAAGAAGTGGCGATCACGAGATCCAAACCGATTGAAGTGGAGAGAGGTGAGTAGAGGAGAGGGTGGACAAGATGCACCACAGGACTAGAGATAGATTTCAAATGGAACACCACTTCAAAACCCATTAAGCACAAATCCCGTAACCTACAATGAACATTAGTGTATGCACAATATACCTTGCAACGATGAGAGGTGAAGAGACAAAAAAAAGCAAGGATGGACGAAGCATCACAAAACATATTTTATTGTTCTAAAAGTTCACATAGTACATCATCAAGTAGGAAAAGAGGCAAGAAAATGTCATTCTGAGATCCATGAGAAGAGGCTTAGACTCTGCATTCTACCCTAAGGAAGAAAAAGAGAGGGGGCGGAGGGAAGCAATGACCAACAATTTGAATATGCCTTACTGCTTTTACAATATATAGAAGAATGAGATAGAAAGAGAGAGGGAAAATTGAACTTTGTTCCAACCACCCTTGACACATTGAATCCTACTGAAGCTCAACCACCATCCCTCAATGCCCCCGCGTAAATCCTCCCGCAACTGTCCAAGTCCGCCGCTTTATGTCTATTTGGCTTTTCGAGAAGGAAGAATGGAGGATCAAAAAAATCAGGGTGGTTGAAGTAATCGAACTTTAATTAATAGCTTGCAAGACGTTTTCCTACTTCTCACCCACCCAACCCTATCAAAATTAAAGTTTCGAGGCCTCAATGGTGTAAAGGATGTTGAGACCTTTCCAAAATTCTTCTTCACCCAAATCGAGTTCCCAATCAAAAGATGTGGCCATCCGAAGTTCCTCGGTCGACGCTTAATGTGACTTGTAGTATGCAAGAGGTCCTGTTCATACGGGGGCCCATGAGACACGTGGCGCTTCGCAACCTTGCTCTATTTCCTTTGCATTTTGGCTAAGTCATTTTTGCTTGGTGGAGGCATAAGTCGACCACTGGACACATGGAGGCTCGGCGCTTGTTTGGGGTTTCACCTTTGGAGTTGGTCTTTGAAGTTGCGTCAAATTGACATGTGGCACCTTCCGCTTGCTTTGCCCCATTTTGACTTTTTCAACTATTGACTCTATCCTTTTTCAGACCCTAGGACACGTGGAAGCTTGGCGCTTGTTTGGGGTCTCCATTTTGGATCCTATCTTTGGAGTTGCGTCGATGAGACACGTGGCACCATCTGCGGGTCTATGAATTTTCAACTGGTCGATGAGACCTTTCTCTAACCCTTGGCTATGTGGCGATTGGTGCTCATTTGACGACCGCCTTTGGACCCAACTTAGGAGTTACACCAGAGAGACACGTGGAGGCTTCCGCCTGACTCTTTGACTTGTCAACCGCCGACTCTGTCTGTTTTGGCTCATGGATGCGTGGTGGGTTGGTGCATGTTTGGAGTTTCTATTTTGCTACGCCTTTTGGAATTGCACCAAAAATGCGTGGCGCCTCCACGAGTTTGTTTGTTCTGCCTCGAGCCAACTCATATTCAAGTCTGAGACTTCAAACTTTTCCTTATTTTCTCCCTTCTGTGCACTCTAGACTCTTTTAACACCGCTAGTCTCTTTTGTCGAACCTGCTCTTTACTTGAGTCGAGATTTCTTGCCCCCTTCGAATGTGATTTTGCTAGACAAAGCCGACCCTTCTGATTTCCTTATGTGCGATTCGTTTTTGACAAAATTTTCCGAGGGGAAAATTTGGGATAACAATATCTAATGTGATAAAATATTCATAATTTTTTAATTTGAGAAGAAATTAGAAAATATTAAAGCACCCAATTGGCATTTTCCAATAAAAGGGAGGTAGGAGGGTGAAAATATGAGATATTATCACTTATATCAAGTTGAAAATTGGTATGTTCAAATGGATCATAGGTGGGTATAATGTCATTTACATCTTAAACCATGTTAAAGAGAAGATTGGGAAGATCTTTTTTTTGGTTTTCTTCATCCATGATGCGGGGAAGATCGTTTTGACAAAAAAGGGAAAATTTGGGATAACAATATCTAATGCAATAAAATATTCATAATTTTTTAATTTGAGAGAAGAAATTAGAAAATATTAAAGCACCCAATTGGCATTTTCCAATAAAGGGAGGTAGGAGGGTGAAAATATGAGATATTATCACTTATATCAAGTTGAAAATTGGTATGTTCAAATGGATCATGGTGGGTATAATGTCATTTACATCTTAAACCATGTTAAAGTGAGAAGATATGGGAAGATCTTTTTGGTTTTCTTCATCCATGATAGTCGGATAAAAAAGGAAGATAATCTTGTGAATCTTCCTCTAGAGATATGTCAAATATGGGAATATCATCTCATGGATATTCATCCATGTTGAAATTAGATGGTTGATTGAGATTGATATTTTGAAAAAGTACACCATGAATGACTAGTTTTAATGGTGGCATAAGATAGAGAAATGAATATTGTTGAATCTCACTTGAAAATTCATAAGATATGATGCCATGGTAATATTATGATTGGGATATAAATATAGATTTAAAAAGGTAAGAGATAATTAGATATTGAAGTGAATAATTCTCAATCAGAAATTTGTTACGTGATATATTCATGTTTTATTCAATAGAGTCAATGCAAATAAGGTATTTCCTACTAGAATATCCTCTTTGTCTCTGGGTATTCTAGACTAGGATAATAAAAGGGGTCATACTAAATATGCACACAATTGGGTTATAGGTTACCAAATACATGGAACTAGTAGGTGATAGTCAATAATCTATGAAATATATATAGTTCGAAAACCTATATCATGATAGGGGAGTGGATTCTAATTAGGTATTGAAATTAAATTGATAATAAAAGGGTTTTAACAAGATGGAGATAGTTATGAATGGTTTATAAAATTGGATGATAAAGATAGATAAGTTACAAATGATTTTAAATCCCATAAAGTAGATTGTAAATCTGAAAGGAGCAATAAATAATAATACAATATATTAATAATATGAAATTACATTAAAATATATGGTTGATTAATTAAAAGGTTCAAACAAAATTGAAATAACAATGAAAATATAGGCTAGAGATACTTAATTGTATACAAACACCATCATCACATTAAATCCCCTAAGGTTAACAACACTTTATGATAAATTGATGTGGAAGATAAAAAATTAATAAGAGAAGACCTAGGTAATATTTTTTTTTGAAGAATATAAAAACTCTAAGGGTTGGGTGCACCATAGTAAGCACATATCCTATTCTTGAGAATCCTAAGTGCCTAATGCTCTAAGTATAAACTCTAAAATGTATGAAATAAAAAATTCTAGACCTTTAAGACCTTAAAGGAATATTAGAAAGCACCAACAAAACCAATTGAATGATGATATCAATTTGGAACATTAAAATGTTATGTTTATATATGGATGAAAAATAAGCTTTGATATCTCTACCACCAATGGTACATAATGTTTTCGATGTTAGTTGTTAAAAGTAAAATCTAGACGGTATTGACCATGGTTGATACCCTCAAATTTAAGAAATTATTCATTAAATGATAATAAGAATAAGTCTTGTATGATGGAGGAAGACTTTGGAGCTTACGAAAGGTGACATGATGAAGGTATGTGTGTATTTTAAGTAGATATGGAGGTGATTGCAAGAGGAAAGTAATTCAAATTCATAAGAAGACTACAAAAAGGATTGCATATGTATAAAAACAATCTAAGGTGTCATATCATGGGCCAAACATCAAGGCCATATGATAATCACTACTATCAACTAATCCAATTCAACCATTTATGGTTAACCACAGTATCACCAATATCTCTAAGGATATCGCTCTTGTGAAGATAATGTGCCAATAGTATCTTGTTGGCAAGAAAATTTGTCTTGTGGACAGATTGGTGGGTTTCAGGCGTTATGGGAATCTAAGTCCCTCTACTTGAACGGTGCAGCTTCCGTATGTGCATGAATGAAAAAGTGTATTTCAATGGTGGTCTTTCAACTAGAGATCTAGCAGGCACTCCACTATCGGCTTTAGTGTGCAAAGCTAGCAATTTCTCACTATAGAAAAAAATTGTCTTAGAAGTAAAAAGGGAATGAGAATAGAGGGTAGAATATCATATTCCCACACTATCTTCCCTTAAAAGCATTTATAATTTCATTGAACAACATGTTCATAGTGTCTGCAGTTTAAGTGGGATTAATGAAGACATTTGGGGCCCTAAAGAGAAAAGGGATATTGCAATTGCTCAGGCGGATATGAAAGACTCCTCTCAGGCCACTACCATTGCCTTCTTCATGTCGCTACAGGCTATCAAGACCAAGATTGACAGGGCTATCAAGTAACAAGTTCTTTGTGTTCTTGTTTTGGTGTCGAAAGTTCTTTGTTATCTGGCGGTTCTGGAGCTACTTTTTGGCGAGTTTTATATGTTGAATCTCTTTTGGTTTCTTTTTGATCTTTTCTGCTTCTTTTTGGATCATTGTTCATTTGGATCCTTTCTTCACATGTATTGTCATATCTGGCTGATGAGCCCTCTTAGGTTGGCCGTTTTGCCCTTCTCTGGGTTATTTCTCTCACCTTTGCTATCTGGCTTTTGAGCCCTTTTGTTTTCAGGGTATAGTCCCTTCAAAAATATTTTCCCTTAATAAAAAAAAAATCATATTCCCACACACATCAATTAGAAACTTCATTTACATGCATTTATAATCGAAGAAAAAAAAAATCCATTGGAGAAGCTACAAGACCAAATGAAACTCATTGGTCGCAAAGTACCAATTAATTCCTCAATCAACGAGGAAAAAATTCATTCTTTTCTTATTGAAGCTCAAGTAGAGTTTGTACATATCCCGAGAATGGAATAAATTTGAGGAAAAAGAGAAAATATAAGAATAATGGCATTTTCTGTCTTTTTCCAGTGCATGAGCACTCTGGTCTTTTCTAAAATCAATCGCCAACCCTTGGAATGACATCGAGAAGTCATTATATTCTTTGCAAGAAACTGTTACAACATTACAAATCATTCACGCCTCTTCGAATTCCTTTATCATGAAGAAAATGCTCATGGTGGCTAAAACCAGACCTTGCAAAGCAACCGTTACATTTGATTTGCCAGTTTAAATCTAGACCGTTTGATTTGCTCCTCTAGCTTTGAATTTGGGCCATCCACGTGGTAGGAAGGGATTGGAGCGGTTACTGAGGGGAATCCTTTGAATTTTATGATTTTTAAAGATTTGGAAATTTGGAACAAATTGGCCCACAACCCCACTTTGACTTTTCAACTAGGACACATGGCATATTCTTATTGGAAATGGGATCACATTATTTTTCTCAACATTTTAACCTTTTTTACAAAAAGGTTCAAAAAATCAATTTCCTCTGCTAGCCCGCTGCTTCGATTTGACTAGGACATGTGGCATGTTCTAGTTTATAGGCGGGGTCGTGGTTCTCTTCTCAACATTTTAACCTTTTTTGGAAAAAAGGTTCAAAAACTCAAATTCCCCCATCGGCCCACTGCTCTGATTTGACTTTTCAATGGTGGGCCTTTCCTTTAAATTTTTCCCTATGGGCTCAAGCTTTGACTTTTTCCTTGGTAGCCTAATCGGGGCTGTGGGTTACTTTTTAATTTTTACCTTTTTACAAAAAGGCTCAAAGTCTTGAATTCCCCCGATGGCCCGCTCGTCCGCCTTGACTTTTCAATGTCTTCCACCACGTCGTGATTTGGCACTTTGAATTGGTGATAGAACTTTCTTGCCCTTAGAGTTACAAAATTGTGACACATGGAGCTATCTCTTTGAGCCTTCCATACTTAGCTGATTTTACCTTCATTTTGGACCTGGGACACGTGGAGAGCCCGCACTCAATTGAAGATTGCCCCCTGAATTGCGCTTGAATTGTGCCATTGCGACACATGGAGCCATCCACTAAGTCTTTAAAGTATAACTAGACCGCACCAATTAGGGAGACCCACGTATCATTGAGGAATGCTGAGGAAAAATTTGGCGGGGAAAGAAACGCCCATCATTCCCGATGTGGGAAAATACACAGAGGAAGAGAACTTTGTCATTTTGAGTCCAATTTTCAAATTTTCTTCACGAGCCAGAGGCATGAAGGCAAAACAATGATTTGACAACCCGGGCCATGGAACAAGTGAACCATTTCGATAAAAAATGGGAGGGGAAAAGGATATTACGTGCGCGACGACTAAAAGAGGAGTATTTCTAAAGATCAAGTGACACGAGAGGTTTAAACGGCTTAAGGGCATGATTTTAGCTAATTCCTTGAATCTCAAACTTGACTTAGACAACAATGAAGGGCATGAGCTCAAAAATTTAGATTTGGTAATGAAAATGCATACCTTTTTTCAGAGACAACAAGCGGCTCTAGCTTTGGGACATGGCGTGAACTAGGCATGGCTAGGGCATGGCATGAGGATCCAGAATCTCAAGTTTCAAAACATATTACATTTGACCAGTACCTTATCCATTGGGCCTTGCAGAGTCATGTACAATTTTGAGAAAGAAAGGAAGAAGGAGGAAACACACAAACCAAAGCACACACAACAAAACCAAACAAAACAAAACCAAACCACACAACAACAAAGGGAAAAACACACCTACGAAAGCACCTATGGTACAAGGTGGGGGACAACCTACTTCTATTGATGATACAGTTTCAAGTATTGCCCACTTTGAGGTAATTCTAATGGTGTTCCATCTAGGTATGAGAGGAGAAAAACATTCTCACCACAAGCTTGATGAATTTGGAACGGGCCAAGCCATAATGAATCAAACTTTCCATGGCTGCCTTTTGGTTCTCTTCTCTTGTCCCACAGCAGGACAAAATATCCAACCTTGAATTCTCTTGCCTTCACCCTCTTGTCAAAGATCTTCTTTACTTTCAATTGGTGTTCCTTAATTCTATCCACCACTTGGCATCTACTTTCCTCTAGCTTCTCCAGAAGAGGATCCTCTTGTCAATGGAGTCTTTGTATTGACCATCTTCTATTTCTAATAAAGAACTTGAGAGCTGACATCTCAATTACGAGGGAATATCTACCTCAACTCCATACAACATTTGGAAAGGTGACATACCTATTGCCTTCTTAGGAGTGATCCTATCAGCCCATAATGCATCATATAATTTCTTGTGCCAGTTCCTTTGCTTCTCATCAACTAGCTTACGAACAATGGTAACAATGTTCTTGTTGCTTGACTTAACTTGACCATTTCCCTATGGATAGTAGTCAGAGGAGTGAGATAGAGAGATTACAAAGCCATAACAAAACTCTGTGAGCTCCTTGGAAGAGAAATAGGTGGCATTGTCTACAACAATTTTTGTGGTATTCCAAAATGGAAAATGATATTCTCTTTGATGAAGTGTCAGACCATTTCAGAGCTAGTCTGCTTGGTTGGAATGGCTTCCACCCACTTGGTGAAGTAATCAGTTGCAATGAGTACATAAGTGTGCCTTGTACTTGAATGAGGATTCAAAACACCAATAAAATCTAGCCCCCATTGCTGAAATGGTTCTTCAATCACCACAGGCCTGAGTGGCAATGCATTTGAATTGCAGATTTCCAAGAAATTTTGGCATGCTTTGCATTTGGAAACCCAATATTGAGTGTCTGCAAAGATGGAGGGCCAATAATATCTTCCTCTGAGGATCTTATGTGTAGTGACCATTGCTGAGAAATGTCCACCACAAGCTTGATCATGATAGGCCCTGAGAAACTTTTCTTGCTGCTCCTTATCTACACACCTGAGGAAACAACCATCTAGGCCTCTCTTGTAAAGTGCATGGTTCCATATCACAAACTTGGTTACCTTTATCTTGAGTGTCCTTCTTTGTTTGTAGTCAAGATGAGGAGGGAATTCTCCATAAGTGAGGTAGTAAGCAATATCAACATACCACTCATCAGTAGTGGTGACAAAGAGCACTTGTGGACTGTCTCTTGAACAGGTTGAGCAAACACCATATTTTTCTCCTTGCTGAGCCTTAAGGTCTTCATCTTCTACAATCAGCTTGCACAAACCATTTCCTCTCACCAGATTAGAGGGTCTAATCTCCAAGTCAAACTCTTGGGTCTTTGCCATCCAACTTCCTCTCTTAGCCTCGGGATCTTGTTGAGTCAAAATGGACTTGATTGCACTTCCAGGGACCATCACCACTTTGTATGGGAATTAAGAATGTAGAATCTAAAACTTTTAACAGCTTTAACCACTGCGTAGGCATGTTTCTCCAATTGACTGTACTTTAGCTCATGATTTTTCAAGGGACAACTCATGAAAGCAATGGGTGCTTCCAAACCTTCATCATTTTTCTGAGCAAGGATAACAAAGAGTGTATGTTCTGATACATAGCAATACATGATGAACTCCTTGTTGAAATATGGAGATACAAGAGTTGGAGATTTGGAAATGGCTTTCTTTATCTCCTCAAATGCTATTTTTCCTTCCTTATCCCACTTGAAACATGTTTGAGGCTTCATCATGGAAGTTATATGCTTGGTCGAGCCTCGTAAAATGCGAGCAAAACAACGAAGGAATTTTACCTTTCCAAAGAATGAATGGACTCCCTTCTTGCTGGTTGGTAAGGATAGTGCTTGGATAGCTCTGATCCTCTCAAGATCAATGTGTGCTCCATGTTTGTTCATGTAGACACCCATAATTACGCCCAAGTAATTTAAATACTTAAATTGCGTTAATTATCGTCTTTCTCACAAATCGATGACATATCGTCAAAAGCACTCATTTTCCCTCATATCATCATTAATTAATTACACTAAGCTAATTAATTAAGTTGCCTATCCAACAAATACCCTAATTAATGACCTTCCGTTAATAAATCACCCCTTCTACCTAGACTAATTAATTATTATTAATTAATTAGCTTTCCCTTTCATTTAACCAATAAATCAATATTTAATTGATTTAATCCCCTTCTAATAGCCTAAATCATACTAATATTCCTCTAATTATCTTCTATAAGCTTACATCTACCTATTAGTTAATCACCTTTGATTAATTAAAACACCCCCAACTCCCATGACTTGCTAAGCATAAATTAAACCCTTCTAAAGTAAGGTTACCTTTAATAAAACAACCTTGTCCATTCCTAATCATGTTTTACCAGTATCCCACATGCAAAGGGATGAAGTGTTTCCTTTATCCATTGGGCTATATAAGGAGCCCTCCTTCTACCTTTATACACACACATAAACTTCTTAAGAGAGCAAATGCAAAGCATATAACAAAGAGACTAAGAGCTTGCCTTTTGTTTTCTTGAGAGGTCACCATTGTTAAGAGCTAAGCTTCCTATTCTTGCATTCTTTAAGGATCAAACAAGCAATTGTTGATTGCCATTGGAGCTAAATAGGTCCATGCATTTTGTTGGTAATCTAGGAGAGTAGAGATGTTAAAATAGCATGCATAGTTTTGATCTCATGTTTTCAAAGTTATAATGTTAGTTTAGATCTTGCTTAGTTCTCTATCTTGATGGTGTTTATGCTTTGTTTTAGCTAAATTGTAGAACTATTTTAGGTGGTAGTTCTTGCTTCATTTGATTTAGTATTAAGCAAAGTATACATGCACATAGTTCACAATGTGTCCCAACAACTTACCTTCTGTGACTCCAAAAATGCATTTCTTAGGATTTAGAGAAATGCCATGTCTTCTACATCTTACAAGGACTTTCTCCAAATGACAGATATGATCTCCCCTCCTCTTTGAGAAAACCATGAGGTCATCCAAGTAAATGACAATGCAATATTTCAAATATTTGAAGGCCAAGTCCATTGCCCTTTGGAAAGTGGCTCCAACATTGATCAAGCCAAAAGGCATTCTATTGTAGGCAAAAGTGCCCCAAGGTGTTGTGAAGGTTGTTTTGTTGCAATCCTCTTCTGCCACCTTGATTTGGTTGTACCCTGAGAATCCATCAAGTAAAGAGAGCATCTCGAGATCCAAAGGACTGCGTGTAAAATATGATCCATGATTGGAAGAGGGTAGTTTTCCTTGAGAGATGTCTGATTCATATTTCGGAAGTCTACACAAATTCTTATTTCCTGTTCTTCTTCCTTACTGGCACAATGTTAGCCACCCATGTTGAATGGTGGATGGGGAAAATGATTCTAGCATTGAGCATATTTTTCACCTCTTCTTTGATAACATCAACAATCTTTGGATTGTAGGGCCTTTGCTTTTTCCTGAAGGGCTTGGCTCCTTGCTTCAAAGGAATGGAGTGGTTCATTTCCTTTGGCTGAAAATATTTGAGTTCATCATAGGAATAAGCCAACACATCTGAGTATTTTTTAGCAGAGAATTTTTTTCTCTTCTCTTACTTGTGAGCAACATTTACCAATATTAACCATCCTTGGATTCTCTAAAGTGCCAATGTTTTCCTGATCAAAATCAGATGGACATCGAGAAGACTACTTTTCTTTTTCTTGGATGAACCTGTCATGCTTATCAAAGAGATCTTCCAAAGAAACTAGGCATTTAGGGATTTTGTTTCCTTTCAGTTTGATTACTCCTCTTCATCAATCCCTTAACTCCCTCCTTCTCTTCTTTGGGAACTGATTCACCGTGTGGGTTTTCACTTCCTTGAAATAAAAGATTATTAAAGTTATCCCTTTGTTCTAAGAAGGATAATATCTAATTGTCATCATTAAAGACCTACCAGGTGATTTGCATTATCTGTACATTGGAGTCCGAACACCATCTTAATGGTCACTTTATCCTTGCCAAAAGAGGGATGAGGTGTCACTAAGGAAGCTGACACTGCTAGAGAATCAACCTTTTCATTCTTCTCCCTAGGGATAGCTTCAATGGAGAATGCATCAAAGGATTCAATGCAGTCCCACACCCTATTTCTATAATGCCTGAGTCTAGGATTTTTTACCTGATATTGCTGGCAGACTTGCTTCACCACAATCTCTACATCACCTTTACATCTCAAATTTTTAATTCCCATGTCCTCTGCTGCATTCATGCCTAAGAGTAATGCTTCATACTCTGCTATATTGTTTGTATTGTCAAATTACAGCTTGTAGGCAAAAGGATATATCTCATTGGAGGGAGAGTATAATACTACACCAGCCCCTGAACCTGATTTGGAATGACTGCCATCAAAATCCATTGTCCAAATCTGATCTTCTTCTTCTTCCATGAGGAGTGGCAAGTTCTCTTCCTTTTGTGATGTATGGAGGTAGTTTCCTAGCCCACCATCTTTAAAAAAGATGTTAGCTTTTGGATCATCAGATTTCCTTACTGTGAATTTCATCTTCCTGACTGGTAACAACTTCTTCATTTCTCCTTTCACTGGGATAGTTGCAGATGACCAATCCATTTTTATTTCTCCACCTAGATCTCTGCAAAAAATTCTACTCAACAACATACCAAATGATGTTGGGATGTCTGCCACTACAGAATGGTCAGGAGTATCTTCTTGTTAGGGTAATCAACTAGTGCGACCTGAGCATCCTTAATCCTTCCTACCAATGGAACTTGTTTGGATTCCATTGAATAGCATGTGCCATTTACCTGGTCAAAGTAAGACCAAGAGCATTTACAACTTTTGTTGGCATCACATTATCTGAGGCTCCAGAGTCTATAATGCAATTGTTCAGCTGGAAACCTTTGATGAGAAGTGACAGGTAAAAAGGCTCAACTCATTGGTGTTGGAGGCACTGAGGGCTAGCATGTTTTGAGAAGATGGTGTGGGAAGCAAGCCTTTAGAATTAGATATTGGGGATGTAGAGTTACCACCTCGGACTACTTTGATGAATCTGTCAAATTGGGTAGGATGTGTTTGTAGGTATTCAATCTCAGAGAGCTGAACCTTGGTTTTGCTTGCATGCTCCACAAAGTCAAATGGAGCTATGGTAGATGAGGAAGAGGTTCCAGCAGTGGATGAGGACTTAAATGGTAGAGGTTTTGTTACTTTTGGTGTTGGGTTCTCCTTTTCAAATGTAGCAATTGACTTGGAAGGAGGTGAGGGTGTAGCCCTTGATTGAAATTTAGATGTTCTTGCAGAACCAACATTTAGAAGAGAATTTCTCTTAACAACCTTTGAGTTGGAAGAAGAGTCAGATAACTTACTTGGTAGAGCAGCATGATCCTTGGCAACCAGTGAATCTAGTTTCTCTTTGGCTGATTCCATGGAAGGTGGTAATGGTGATCCTCTCATTGATGATCTTGTTTTGTGGAGGCTTTGAAGAGCTATCTTCTTTGCTCTTCCTATCATCTGCTGTAACTGCTAAGGCTAAAACACCATTCTTGGATTGTGCACAAGTGAAAACAACACATGAAAAACTTGGAGCTTCTTCATCACCTTCCTCGTCATCACCAATGTACTCAATCAGGCCATTGTGCATGCCAACCACTTTAATTTCAAGATAGTTTTCATGGTCATACATGCTTTCTTCTTTAGTTTCCTTAATGTCTGCTCCTTTTTCTAATTCCCTAGTGTCACAAATGGCATTGACTAGTGGTGCTTTAAGAGCAAGCCTATGAGGGGGTGGAGCAATTCTTGGTCTATCAGGAGGGTTTGGTCTCCTTGGAGCATTCCTCATTGTGATTTGTGACAAATGCTTCTTTACATAAACTAGGTCATTTGACAATTTTTGAAACATTGGATCAATGGTGACTAAATTTGAACTCTGACCTTTTACTTCCCATTTGGTCCTTTCACTTTTCCAGAAAGAATTAGATCATCATCAGTCTCAACTGCAAAGTCTTGAACTTCCCTCAATGTTCTTGGTTGGGCTCTTCTGAGGAAGAAACCAACTTCTGGTGGCAAAGCACTGATGAAGAACCTTTTCAAGTTGTTTTTAGGGGGGACCACATCTTCTGGGATCCTTCTTGTCAACCTATTATACCTTGCTACAAAATATCTCATTGATTCAGAGGTATCCTTCTTCATCTGAACCAATTGGACTAGTAAATCCTGACAATATTCTATGCTCTTGAACCTATGTTCAAATGCACTTCTTATGTCTTCCCAACATGTGACAGATCTTGGGGGCAAGCATGTAGAACCATTCAAGACCTTTTCTTGGAGTGACTCCACAAATAGCCTAATTGAAACATCTTCATCTTCAACTCCTAACACTCCACAAGCAATGATGAATGCTGCTACATGTTCTTCTTGGAGTTGAGAACCATCCCCTTTAAATTTTGGGAAGTTATTTCTTGAGCCTCTTGGGAGGTCATGAAGTGGTTGTGGAAGGGCGAGTGGACTAGTATTCCTTCCCATGGCACATTAGGCCTACATACTTCATCTTCATGATCACCCATTCTATTCCTGTTTCTAGCCTCCAGTCTTGCTAAGGCTGCTTTCTTTCTTCTGCTTCGAGTTGGAGTCTTTCTATTTCTTCAAGTTGAGCTCTTATCTCCTCTTCAACAACTACCTCTCTTTCAAGCTCTTCAAATGTGGGATCAATTTGTCCTCCTTGCCTCAGTTTCTGGGTGTATCTTCTCTCAGCCAGCTTGAAGATTTATGCTCTCCTTTGGGGTGCTGGAATTTGTCTCTGTCTCTCCAATTCAACAACACGTTCCTCTTCCAGGTCCAGAATCCTTATGGCAATGAAGTATTGATTTACACTTTGTCTACTGTGCCAAATGGCTTCTCTCAGATCAGAAGCAATGTCTTCTTGGATGTGAAAGAGTAAATCAGGTCTCTCAATAGGAGGATTTCCCCGAATAGTCATGATTTACATCCATGTAGTTCATGTGATTATTCAATCTCCATAAATTTTTCACTTAGAATCTTTTTTTAAAAATGACCCTGAGGTCATTTTTAGGTGCAGATGCTGACAAGATTTGCCCCACGGTGGGTGCCAAAATTGTTGGTGAGAAAATTTGTCTTGTGGACAAATTGGTGGGTTTCAGGCCAATGCTATGGGAATCTAAGTCCCTCTACTTGAACGGTGCAGCTTCCGTATGTGCATGTGTGAAAAAGTGGATTTCAATGGTGGTCTTTTGACTAGAGATCTAGCAGGGCACTCCACTGTCCTTGTGGCAAAGCTAGCAATTTCTCACTAGAGAAGAACTTTGTCTAAGAAGGGAAAAGGGAGTGAGAATGGAGGTAGGAAAAACTAATGTTGTGGGTAGAATATCAGATGCCCACACACATCAATTAGAAACTTCATTTACATGCATTTATAATCAGAAGAAAAACAAATGCATGGGAGAAGCTACAAGACCAAATGAAACTCATTGGTCACAAAGTACCAATTAATTCCTCAATCAAGGAGGCAAAAATTCCTTCTTTTCTTATTGAAGCTTGAGTAGAGTTTGTACATAGCTTGAGAATGGAAGAAATTTGAGGAAGAAGAGAAAATAGAAGAAGAATGGCATTTTCTGTCTTTTCCAGGTACAAAGCACTCTGGTCTTTTCTTGAAATCAATCGCCAACCCTTGGAATGACATCGAGAAGTCATTATATTCTTCGCAAGAAACCATTACAACATTACAAATCATTCACGCCTCTTCAAATTCCTTTATCATGAAGAAAACGCTCATGGCGGCTAAAACCAGGACCTTGAAAAGAAATCACATTTTGATTTTCCAATTTAAATCTAGACCATTTGATTTGCTCCTCTAGCTTTGAATTTGGTCATCCACGTGGCAGGAAGGGATTGGAGTGGTTACGGGGAAGCCCTTTGCATTTTGTGATTTTTTAGAGATTTGGCAATTTGGAACAAATTGGCCCAACCCCACTTTGACTTTTCAACTAGGACACATGGCACATTCTTATTGGAAATGGGATCATGGTCTTTTTCTCAACATTTTAACCTTTTTTACAAAAAGGTTCAAAAACTCAATTTCCTCTGCCGGCCCGCTGCTCCGATTTGACTAGGACACGTGGCATGTTTTGTTTGTAGGCGGGGTCATGGTTCTCTTCTCAACATTTTAACCTTTTTGGGAAAAGGTTCAAAACTCAAATTCCCCTGCCCCACCTTTGCTCTGATTTGACTTTTCAATGGTGGGCCTTTCCTTTAAATTTTTCCCTGCGGCTCAAGCTTTGAATTTTTCCTTGGTAGCCTAATCGGGGTTGTGGGTTACTTTTTAATTTTTCACCTTTTTACAAAAAGGCTCAAAGTCTTGAATTCCCCCGATGGCCCACTCATCCGCCTTGACTTTTCAATGTCTTCCACCATGTGGCGATTTGGCGTTGAATTGGTAATTGACCTTTCCTGCCCCTAGAGTTGCATCATTGCAACACGTGGAGCTGTCCGCTGAGCCTTCCATACTTAGCCGATTTTACCTTCATTTTGGACCTGGGACACGTGGAGAGCTGCGCTTAATTGAAGATTGCCCCCATAATTGCGCTTGGAATTGCACCGTTGCGACACGTGGAGCCATCTGCTGAGTCTTTAAAGTATAACTGGACCACACCAATTAGGGAGACCCATGTATCATTGAGGAATGCTGAGGCAAAATTTGGTAGGGAAAGAAACACCCATCATTCCCGACTGTGGAAAAATACACAGAGGAAGAGAACTTCATCATTTTGAGTCCAATTTTCAAATTTTCTTCATGAGCTAGAGGCATGAAGGAAAAACAATGATTCAAGACCGGGCCATGGAACAAGTGAACCATTTTGATCAAAAATGGGAGGGGCAAAAGGATATTACGTGCATAGACCAGGAAGAGGAGGATTTCTAAAAAACGAGTGACACAGAGGTTTAAATAGCTCAAGGGCACAATTTTAGCTAATTTCTTGAATCTCAAACTTGCCTTAGACACCAACGAAGGGCATGAGCTCAAAAAATTTAGATTTGGCAATGAAAATGTAGAGCTTTTTTAAGAGACAATAGCTGGCTCTAGCTTGGGGACATGGCATGAACTAGGCATGGCTAGGGCACGACATGAGGATCCAGAATCTCAAGTTTCAAAACATATTACGTTTGACCAGTGCCTTATCCATTGGGCCTTGCAGAGTCATGTACAATTCTGAGAAAGAAAGGAAGAAGGAGGAAACACACAAACCAAAGCACACACAACAAAACCAAACAAAACAAAACCAAAACCACACAACAACAAAGGGAAAAACACACCTACGAAAGCACCTATGGTACAAGGCGGGGACAACCCGCTTCTACTAATGATACAATTTCAAGTATTTCCTGCTTCGAGGAAATTATAATGGTGTTCCATCCAGGTATGAGAGGAGAAAAACATTCTCACCACAAGCTTCATGAATTTGGAACGGGCCAAGCCATAATGAATCAAACTTTCCATGGCTGCCTTTTGGTTCTCTTCTCTTGTCCCACAACAGGACAAAATCTCCAACCTTGAATTCTCTTTCCTTTACCCTCTTGTCAAAGATATTATTTACTTTCAATTGGTGTTCCTTAATTCTATCCACCACTTGGCATCTGCTTTCCTCTAGCTTCTCCAGAAGAGGATCCTCTTGTCAATGGAGTCTTTATATTGACCATCTTCTATTTCTTGCAGCAACTTGAGAGCTAGCATCTCAATTGTGAGGGGAATCTCTGCCTCAACTCCATATAACATTTGGAAAGGTGACATACCTATTTCCTTCTTAGGAGTGATCCTATCAGCCCACAATGCATCATATAATTTCTTGTGCCAGTTCCTTTGCTTCTCATCAACCAGCTTACGAACAATGGTAACAATGTTCTTGTTGCTTGACTTAACTTGACCATTTCCCTGTGGATAGTAGTCAGAGGAGTGAGATAGAGAGATTCCAAAGCCATAGAAAAACTCTGTGAGCTCCTTGGAAGAGAAATAGGTGGCATTGTCTACAACAATCTTCTGTGGTATTCCAAAATGGACAATGATATTCTCTTTGATGAAGTTGCAGACTGTTTCAGAGCTGGCCTACTTGGTTGGAATGGCTTCCACCCACTTGGTGAAGTAATCAGTTATAGTGAGTACATAAGTGTGCCCTGCACTTGAATGAGGATTCAAAACACCAATAAAATCTAGCCCCCATTGCTGAAATGGTTCTTCAATCACCACAGGCCTGAGTGGCAATGCAGTTAGTTGTGGCTTTCCAACAAATTGTTGGCATGATTTACATTTGGAAACCCAATCTTGAGTGTCTGCAAAGATGGAGGGCCAATAATATCTTCCTCTGAGGATCTTATGTGCAATGACCATTACTGAGAAATGTCCACCACAAGCTTGATCATGATAGACCACGAGCAACTTTTCTTGCTGCTCCTTATCTACACACCCGAGGAAACAACCATCTAGGCCTCTCTTGTAAAGTGCATGGTTCCAGATCACAAACTTGGCTGCCTTTAGCTTGAGTGTCCTTATTTGTTTGTAGTCAATATGAGGAGGGCATTCTACATAAGTGAGGTAGTAAGCAATATCAACATACCACTCATCTCTTCCAAGGTATTCTTACTCTAATAAACCTTTTTCCTCTTCATTATAACAAAACATGGTGTTGATCCATGCAAATTTTTATAGTATTTTTAACTATTTATTTAGTAGTCGATTTTAAAATATTTATGGCCACAAAGTGGGACACACTTGTATGCTTTGACCCCCTCTTCATTATAACAAAACATGGTGTGATCCATGCAATATCTCTTCTTTATGATATTGAGAAAGCTCTATTCTCATAACCATCTCTTTCAAGTCTTTGATGACCTATATAATTTTTCTTCTACTTCATTTTTTTCTATATCATATTTTTTTTTCCTCTATGTCTTTGAAATAAAAGGTTGAAAGTTTCTTAATTTGAAGGTAAATATATACCATTCTATAAATTTCTTCAATCATCCTCAACTATTGTCTCTCCATATCTACTCCATAGTCATAACCATACCTCTCTTTTGAGATATTTTATAATCTACAATAACAACTAATATTGTCTCACAAGGTATTTACTCCCAACATATTAGGATTCTCTGATACTTACTTATGCTAGTCAATAGTTTGAAGTACCTTTACTAAAAATAAAGAAGGTGTGGACCATTTTAGGACCAAAGGAACTTCCAATTCCTTGGGTATGATCTAAGAAAAAATCAAAATCATCAATATTATTAAGAATTGAAATATGATTTAATAATGTGTGGTCATGCAAACGAATATCTACAAAATGAAATAATAGATGAAAGTTATTGCAACTTTAAATGTATAAAATAAACTTTATCATTCTATGTAGAGAAAAAAGAATAGAGGAAGGGGAAAATATGATTAATTTTTAGAATAGAAAATAAAATACATTCAATATTATAATTTATCAACTAATTCAAACTATCATACTATAGTTTCTCTTCCACTAAACTCCTATAGTACTATACTTGCTAGTTTATGAATTTATTTTTAATTATATTAAATATTATACTATTGTAAACATGTGTTTTCATCATTCCTAACAAATAGGAAATTAAGACTTAATAATACTTGGTTTGATTTTCAAGATTCCATAATTTTCTTAACCTTTTACCGATAAGAATACATTACATGTACTTTTTTCAATTGGTTAACTACAACTCTCCTACTCACAAGTAATTAACATAATTGTGCATGCTAAATATTAATTAGATTATCATATTTAAAATTCCTCACATTAGTGATGTGTTGAGATTTTGGAAACTATTACATGCGAAGAAACTTAAAATAGAGAAGAAGAAATAAGTAGATCTAATATAAATAAAATCACGAAAAAGAATATTGACACATTAGTTACCTTGGGAAAACCTTTTTGGGTGAAAGCTAAAACTTGTTTATTGTATTAACTTAAAAACTATCTTAGAAATATAATATGCCTTCAATAAAGTTTTTCATCTAACTAATATGTCTCATAGTCCTTATGCAAGTTCTACACCAAACTCCACCACAACAATCTCTTCAAATGGGACATCGTGCACTTTTATAACAAAAGAATGCCCTATAATAAACCTTTCTTAACTAGAATACTAGATCCTATAATTAATTTTTTTCCTACAAGACTCTTAGTTATAAGCTAAATAAAGCTCAACACTAAAGTGCCACTTTTGATTCATCTCCAACCCCAAAATAGACCCATGACCACATGGGAGAGTACATGGATTTCAACATATCGTAGATCTTTCTCCCCTGATTGTCTAATAAGTCTTTGACCGACATCTTAGGACCCTTCTACCCCATATATCTACTACTAAGATGTCTACGAGGTGACATCTCAATAGTATCCTACCCCACATCTCCTAAGAGGTGTCTTTGGGGAGACATCTCAAAATAAATTTTTTTGGTCCTCATCTCCTATAATATGTCTTTCCTAGATTGAATCTTAGTTGCTCCAAGATGTCTTTGGGGTGACATATTATGCTAGGATGTCCTTAGCTTTTGTAAGATGTCTTTGGGGTGAAATATCATGTCGAAGCTACTTCCCTACTTCTCTAATATGTCTATAGAGATACATCTTATGCCTAGTGTGACCCTCATCTTCTATGAGATGTCTATAGGGTGACATCGACTACATTCGTGATCCTAAGATTCTCTAAGATATCTCATATGGTATTTTCCCCAACTTCACCAATACATCTCATTAGGATTATTCCCCATCTTCTATGAGATATGTTTGTAGAGATATCCCATTATGATTTTGGCCCCAAATTCTCTAAGATATCTCTATAAATATATCACATTAGTATCATTCTTCTTGGCTTATTTGCATTTTCATTGAGGTGAGAACTCTCGGACATGTTTTTGAGTCCCAACTCTTACAAGTACTCAAAGAACGACATTTTGGACCCAATTTTCATTGTAAGTTCATGTCATTCATGAAGCTTATCCCTAAGGTTGCATTACCTCCCGAGAAGACTTCAATTCTCATTGTTGAAAGAATTCATTTCCCTTTTCTTCCTCTACAAGTAACTTCCTATCGATAAATAGATTTTTAAAATAAAGATAGCTTTGATTCAAAATGTTCTTCCTCCAAGATTACCTCATTGCCACACAATTATTCTAAATAAAAAACCACGCATCATTGCATGCATGTGCACTAAAGGAAGCAATGTACACATCTCTATCTTCATCCATGCTTGCTTCTCCTTATTCATATTGTGCTTCCTCGAGTGGCTTCTTATCCTTATTTATCTTGCAATCCCTTCTAAATTGCCATGATTTACCAAAATCCAATACTTATTCAAACCTTTTTATGGAGTCTTGAGTTTATCTTTGGATTTTGAGAACTTATCCCTTGAATTCCTCTTTTATTTCTCTTTCTCTTGCCCAAGAATAACCAAAATCTTTTAAATGATAGTGACTTCCTTCTCATCTCTTTAGACAAAAAAGTCTCAACTACGTCCTCAAGGTTCAATTTGTTCAACATGATAGTAATAACCATCACCAAACTATCCCAAGATTATGGCAAAGAGAAGAGAAATGTAATACACCTCTCATCATCATCCATCTTCACATATATGGACACTAACTCAATCAACACAGAGTTAAATATAATAAGGTGTTGTGCAATCGAGTCACCATCATCCATCCTCAAACAATACAATTTATTCATTAGAAAAACTTATTAACCAATGACTTTGCATAGTACATTGCTTGATAATTTATCCCAAAATCCTTTACAAATTTCTTAGTAGACACTTTCAACAACAAATAATTTAAAAACACATAATTTGATAGAGCTTTTCGCTTCCTATCAATCATGTCCCATTTTTTTGTGTCAATCTGCAAGTACCTTTTATGACATGGAGATCCACAAATCTCTCTCACTCAAAATATCCTCCATCTTGTGTTTTTATAACACTAAATTCTTTTATTGAACTTGTCAATATCAATGATTGTAATTCTTGTCATATGCAAGATTTTACATCCCAAATATGCAATTCTCACAACCATTCAAAACAAACAACCAAAAACCTCACCAAGCACAACATTAGTTCTAATATAGCATGTTGAGATTTTGGTAAGCATGCGTGCGATAAATTAAAATAAAGAAGCATAAATAAATAGATCTGAAATACATAAAAGAATGCAAAAAATATTGACACAATAATTACTCTGGAAAACCTCTTTTGAGTGAAAAACCTGTCGAACTTGTCTATTATATAACGTTGAAAACCAACTTACAAATAAAATATACCAACAATTTTTTTCCTTCAAATAATTTATATCCATCCATTATCCAAGTTCTGCCTACAACTCAACCACAACCACAATGACCTCTTCAAATAAACTAGCTTCCACTTTTAAAACCAAATAAGTACATCCAACAAGCTAAAAATAAAACTTTAATGCAAAGCCATTAGTTTTCCCACAAGAGTCTTACTTACAAACCAAATTAAGATCAACACTAAATCAGGTGCTGCTTTTTACTTTATTCACAATACCCAAAACAAGCCCCACCACATAAAACACCCCGCCACATAGAAGAGTGCATAAATTCCAACACTACATGGAAAGAGCCAAGACCAAAGATGCATTCCTCTAAAGATCAGTAAGAGAGTGAAAAGACGTGTCTGAATTTAAAAATGGAAGAGTAGCTGACAAGTATTTCTTGAAGCTTAAGCTTGTACCGCCACCCTTAGAAAATTTGGGAATCTGCTATGCTCGGGAATAATCTCCTTCTAGTAGCAAGGTCTTTTCAGATGAAGCAACTTTACTATAATCCTCAATCAATGTTGAGACACTTCCACATTTAAACTAAATGCAGCGTCATGTGTCAATTTATTTGTAATTTATTGGAATTATATTTTAAATTTGTCAAATCAGTGTTAATAAATTAATGAAAGAGAAAATAAATTATATTTTGATGTTCATGATATAAAGGGGTGGTGGTGGTAGATTGTAAATCTCATACAATTTTAATTTTGATGTTTATTTGATTATTGTTGATTGTTCAGGGAATTTGTTTGTTCAGCTTTCCCTCTTCTTTTATAACTTCATAATACCAAAAAAATCCCATTAAACTGTCTCCAAATACATGTCTTAAAATTTGAAATGGAATATTTATTTGTTCATTCATAAAATTAATGTCTTATCTTGACCATATAATTGAATTTAGAATCATTTATTTATTTTAAAGATATTTTCTATCCCCCAAAAATGATATAATTAAATTGATATCATTTATTACCACTAATGAAAAAAATGAGAAAAAACATAATAAAGTTAATACTCTGAGTTGTATACCAAAAATTAAAAATTGAAACAAAAATATTTAAAAAAAATTCAAAATAAGGGCATTGAAGATTGAATTCTATAGAATTGCAGAAGTATTCACAAGCCGACCAAATAAGAATTTTCAAAAGATCATATATATAAATAGTATAGAAGCAACATTAATACAATCTCACCTCTCCATCAGTTGCGCTGCATCAGTTCTTAAACATGGCTCTTAAGGAAGATGATATCCAAGCATGTTCAGTCTTAACCATTATAGCAGATCATCTTGACATCACGCAAGTAGTGATTCAATTGGGGAAATTTCTGCACAACTTTAAGGCAACTTTTCTGATGGCTGAAGGCCAAGTTCACCACTTAAACAATACCAAGCAAGCTTTGGACTGCTTAACCCTATTATTTCAAGATAATGGAGGTACAGTAAAGGATACACAACACTGGGTTTTGACAATTATTGCAGATGATATTTCTATGATTGAAATACTGGAGAAATTTGGTTCATTTGACAACTCCAAGGCAGCGTTTCTTGTGAACAAAGGTCGAACTTGGGACTTAAATACAGAAGCCCTTGAATGCCTAAGCCATCTACAAGGAGAAGATGTAAAGATTTTTGTTTTTATTTATATATTTTTAATAAGAATATTTTTTAAAAAAAAACTTGAACAGTTTTAAAAATGATGTTTATAAATCATCGGACAATTCTCTTAAAAATTCTTTCTTAACCATTATACATTGTACAAGTTTGAAATCTTTAATTTTTCTATTTACTAATGTTTTTAAGTTTTTACAGATAAACATTTGAAAAATAATTTCCTTATATAATTTAGTTTTAGTTTTAAGTTTTAAAACTAAACTGCCCTTGATTTGAAAGATGCAGGAGCTCAATTCTACGGTGACAGAGTTAACAACTTCTCATGGAAGATCTACACTTAAAACCGTCTCAAAACATGAACACGCCATAGTGTCCAATACAGGTATAACTGATCTTGTTTTTTCGAAACTTATGATTGTTAGCAAGATGTATTCTAGATGTCTTATTTTTATATCTGTCACTCTAATTTAAACATAGAATTAAGAGTTTCTTAATGGTTTTCAATATGTGCAGGTTCATTCTTGACAGCCAAGAGCAATGAGACCGAAAGTATTGGATCATCCGCACCAGAAATAGAGAATGAGACAGACGGGGTTCTCGATAACAATGAAGATTCACAGGCATGTAAAACCCTTATAAAACAAAACAAAAAGAAGCAGCAGCTAACTAGCAGGCTTTTCAGGATATTCAATGTTTGTGGGTCTAAAGTCAAAAGAAATGGCACGCAAGAACACAAGCACTAAAAAGAATAATAGAGAGAATATGTAGTTCAAACAATTTTGCAGATTTAATACCAATATTTTAAGGGATATTGACGTCTGTTTAACCATTTTGAATGGGAAGGAATGGAAAAGATCATCCCCTCTTCTCTTTTGATTCAAAAATAAAAATTGTCGAATTGTATTTAGAAATATGTTTTATGCATAATAATAGCAATTTTTTACTTCAAAAAAATTCACCATTTGAATATGTTTAAGTAGAGGTTATTTTTACCTTTTCAGGTATTCAAGAATAGGTTTGTTTTTCAGTATAAAAAAGAAAATAAAAAGACTGAAGTTTTGCTGATGATGCTTATGTTTTGTCTTCTGCCTTTTTGGTTTTATATATTTTTTAATTGAAAAATATTTGTTAATGATATATAATTACTGACAATCTTTCTTATGGGTTATCTTTTCTTAACATATTGCTTGATATTTTGGTCTATGATTCCATGTCATTAAGTTTTCTATAATTAACATTGTACTATTTATATACTATTAATAAACATATGTTTTTCAGTCAACAATATATTTTATTGTTTCAAGTTGAATATATTTAATGTAAATACTCTCATATTAATAATTTTGTGATTAAAATATTAAAGATTCAAAATGTTTAAGTTGATTGAATGAACATACAAGTTGTATATAAATTATTCTTGTAATTAGTAGGTATTTTAAAGTTGAAAGTCTTGAACTCAAGAGATAAACACATGAAAACACTAAAAATGCTAAACAACTCACATATTAACAACCAATAAACCTTACTCTCTAAGTATTACACTCTTCTAATTAAATATGCCTAGTGTATCTTGAAATTACTTTAGACTTGAATCATGCAATTTCTTTTTAATCAAATAAAAGGAACTAAATTTGCTATTATAAGATGGGCATTTAAATCAGTTGGATGTTATTTTGAGTCCACTAAAAATAAAACATTTAGGTGACTCTCTAGATGCCATTTACACCTAAGGATATATTTTGGAATTCATGAATATAATCTCTTATTGAAGATCATCACATGCCATTATTGAATGTATGATAAATATTGAAAAATAAATCACTTTTTTTTATAGACATGTCTTCAAACTATGTTTGATTCCAATTATATAGAATGTATTGTAGTTAGTACAATTTATTGGTAGAAAAGTTTCCGTCTTATATTATATAATAATTATTGTATATGAAATTTTAAAGTATATTAAAAGGATGTAATTTATTATATTCTCTTACAAAATATTTGTTTAATATGCATTTGTATTTTGTTAAACAATTCACATCCCTTCTCTAATTTTACATGCTACTTACATGTCTATAAAAACATTTAAGAAATATCCATCTTTAATTATTTTTTGCTCTCTCATTTTGACTTACAAGATAAGAGGATGATGGCAAAAGTTTCACAATTTGGATTTACATTTGTAAAATTAATTTCCCTACTATTCTCTAAGGTTTCATTGGCAATTTCCTTTTCTACATAGCTTAGAATCATAGTATTCCATGACACCACCTTTAAAGGTATTTGGTCAAATAATTTGTGTGATTTTTGTATGTTTTCATAAAGAATATACATTCTTCTTATGGTGGTAACAGTCCTATTAATATTTGATGAAAAATTTATCCAAATATTTCTTATGTATCTTAAGTAACTTGTTCAAGTGATCTCATTTTAGCAAACACTATGTGGATATTGGAAAAGGGTTATAAATTTGATGCCACCATTGTAATTAAAATTTTTAAAGAATAACCAAAGCCTTTTGAATAAGGCCAACACACACTTTATTGAGTCATCTTGTCAAAAAAGGAAAGAAACGCCCTTCCAAAACAACTTGCTTCACGTCTCCCATAAAAGTTGTATCCCAAACAAAAAATACCAAGTCTAGATCTTGAAAAACCTAGAAATTGATATTATGGGTTTTTCTCTATCTGAAGTGGATTAGAGGCGAGCTTGCGTGTGGCTCTGCAACAAAAAAACCAAAAAAATGTTTGCCTCTAGAAATGGTCAAGTTTACAATCGATCTTAGGGTTTTGCTACCTTCTGGATCTAATGGAAGGCTCTGTTTTGCATAAAAATGCACGTAGCAACAAAATATGGAAAAATCTTGAATATATGAATATACAAAAAAATGTTTGCAAAATGAAACTTATAGACGGATGTCAACAACAATCTCTAGCTCTGATACCATAAAAGGAATGATAACCAGATCGTACCAAGTCAAGAACATAGATGCTAATCAAACACCACGATCAATAAGATGAAAGCAATTCACTAGAATAACTTTACATAAACCTTTGCAAACAAATGAGCAACAATATCATATATTATTATGGAACTCAATGAAATACAATGAGAATGGGCCTTGATTATATAGGCAAGGAATAACAATCTAAAACCAAAGAGAGGTCATAGATCGAGCCCTAAATCAAGGAAAGAACTAGTCATGAAAGAACTAGTCAAGACCATAGATTGAGGAAAGAACTAGTCAACAAAGATCTAGTCAATATCATAGATCAAGGAAAGAACTAGTCATCAAATATTTAGTCAATACCATAGATCAAGGAAAGAACTATACCTAACAACTAGATAATATCTCCCTAATATCTAAATAAGATAAAATAAATATCCACACACATAAGTGAGTGATGATAAATATAATAAAGGTAAATAAATAACTTAGGTGAACATGAGCTAAGGTAAATGCCTACTCTAACACCCCCTCACGTGAAGATAGGGGCCAAAATAAAAGTGGCATGTACATAGTATGATTCCCATAAACTAGGCTTGATGAGGTACTCATGTACAATAATTGGGAAAAGGGATGCCACAAGGTACCCAAAACCATTAACAACAAAGTACAAAGAGCAAAAACACATTGCACCACCCAAAAGCTCATTCGGATGGAGCTCGTCAGCAAGAGCACCCACAATAATTTTTGGTAGGACCATCGTGGTCTTTTACATAGAATATTGGGGAACATGGTGGAGTTTCTGTCATTGGAGGAGACTAGATAGTTACTTTGGATGTGGTGTATAGGGGCATCACTGGAGAGAGTGTCCGAAGAACCCGGATAATAAGGGTAAGAGCTTTATTTAAGGGCCAATGGTTGGTGACATGGCCAAAGTCATATGATTTATGCGGCGGTCGAGAAATACTAGGCAGAGTACTAGGGCACATTGATACAGACCACATGTAGCATTGGTGGTATTCCTACCTCTATTTTATTTGATTCAGGATCTTTTGATTCCTTTATTTCTCCATCATTAGTAGAGCAATGCAGGTTGGTGGCATAGTTAGGTAGGGTCGTAGTTGGGACATTGAGATGGCTTCTGGAGCCAAGCTCCCAATGGACTCCTTAGTCAAGGAATGTGTAGTTGACCTAGGACCCTTCACCACGACCTTGGATCTTCACATCCTTCCTTTAGGTTCTTATGGAATTATTTTGGGTATGGATTGGCTATTTGCACACATAGCTAGAGTGGATTGTTACAATAAGGTGATATCTTGTGTTGATGATTTGGGAGTTGAGTCGGTGATAGTTGGGGTTAGGAGGCCCATTTATATTCACACCATATCTGCTATACAACTTAAGATGTGTGCGCATCGGGGATGTCATCTATATCTGTTATTAGAGTTAGTGAAAAGTTAGAGGATGAGACTAGTGGGCCTTCACTTGATGATCACCCCATTTTGAAGAGTTTTTGATGTATTTCCAGGTGAGTTACTCCGGCCCACCTCCCCATGTGAGATAGATTTTCACATAGATTTGGTTCCAAAGTAGAGCCTATCTCACACGTGTTATATAGGATGACTACCCTTGAGCTATGTGAGATCAAGTTACAACTAAAGGTCCTTCTTGAGAAGGGCCTAATCTTTCCTAGTGTATCTCCTTGGGGTGCACCATGATTTTGTGAAGAAGAAGGATGGATCTTTGTATTTGTGCATTGATTACAAACAACTGAACAAAGTAATGATCAAGAATTGTTACCCCCTTCCATGCATTGATGATTTGTTTGATTAGATGAAGGGGTCTACCATGTTTTCCTAGATAGATCTTAAGTTGGGGTACCATTAGTGAGGATTTTAGAGGCGTACATATTTATAAGACAACCTTCCAGCAGGAGATATGACCACTACAAGTTCACAGTTGTGCCATTCGGTCTAATGAATGCCCCGTAGTGTTCATGAGTTTGATGAATGGGGTATTCAGGAAATTCTTGGACTGCTTCATGCTCATATTCCTAGATGAAATATTGATTTACTCATGCACACGTGAGGAACATGAGGAGCACCTTCGAGGTTCTGTAGTGTCTTTGAGAGCAGAAGCTATACGGGAACTTGGAGAGAAGTGTGTATTCTTTTAGACATAGGTTCAATATTTGGGCCACATTATTTCTAGGGAAGGTATCACAATCGATCCTTCCAAGATTAGAGCCATAATTGATTAGCGATTGACCGACCATGTGACTAAGGTAGACAACTTCATGGGATTAACGGGTTATTATAGGAGATTTTTTTCAGGGCTTTTCACACATTACACATCCCATCACTTCCATACATCGGAAAGGGAAGAAGTTTGTTTGGTCGATAGTTGTGAGAAGGCCTTCAGGACTCTCGGAATGCCTTACCACAACACCTATCCTAGCAGTTCCCATCCGAGAGAGATTCCTTTGTATGTACAGATGCTTCATTGGCAGGGATAGGAGGAGTATTGATGTAGGATGGTTGTGTTGTTACTTTTGAGTCTCAAAAACTCAAGGATTAGGAGCTCAACTATTTGAATCATGATATTGAGCTTGTAGTGGTGGTTCATACCTTGGTTATATGAAAACATTTTCTATTAGGAAGGAGGTTCATTCTTAGGACATACCATTTGAGCTTACGACACCTCTTCACACAACCTAATCTCAATGCCTATCAATGGTGTTGGATGAAGATGTTATGTGACTATGATATGGAGATAAAACATGTGAAGGGGAAGGAGAATGTGGTAGTAGATGCCTTGAGTCGATGAAGACATGCCATGACTATAGTAGTGGGTACAAACTTGAGGACCAAGATCTTACAACATCTTCCACACGAGAAGCTTCTACCTTTCAGCTAGATTAAAGATTGAGTCTTAGAGACCCCTTGAGGGAACTTTGAGGGATTAAAACTAGATCTAGATGTAATTATATGAAAAGAGGTCAGATTTATGTACGCATAGATTAAGGGTTGCTGGTGAAGATATCTTAGCAGAGGCTCATTATGCACCTTATTCAACCCACCGGGGTGAAGAAGATGCACACTACATTGAGACAATTATATCATTGGAGAGGAATTTGGAGGGATATAGCCTGGTTTATGTCTCGATGTTTGGAGTGTTAGAGGGTGAAGGCCAAGCATCAACATCCATTGACCTTCTTTATCCTCATGCTATACCGAGTGGAAGTGGGACACCATTTCCATGGATTTCATAATAGGGCTACCTATGTCAAGATACCACCATGACACGATCATGGTCATGATGGATAGATTGATGAAAGTGGCTCATTTTTCTCCAATTAAGACCACTTATACAGCTAGTGTAGTGATACGAGTGTACTTGGATGAGATAGTTAGACTTCATGGGATTTTGTGGAAGATTACCTATGATCACGATCTTTTGTACACCTCTCATTTTAAGACCACTATGCGTTAGTTCTTGGGATGAGGATTAATTTCAGTACAACTTATCACCCAGAGATAGATGGTCAGACAAAGTGGGTGAACAAAATATTAGAGGATATGCTCCACATGTATGTTATGGATCAATAGTCACGTTGGGAGGAGTATCTATATCTGGTAGAGTTTGCATATAATAATAATAATTTTTAGAGTTCTATCGACATGACACCATTTCAGGATTTATATGGCAAAGAGTGCAAGAATCCATTGAGTTGGAAAGGTTAGAGGATAGGGTATCTCTTGGACCAGCCATGTTATAGGATATGGAGCAATAGGTCATCTTGATCAGACAAGAGATTGCAGGAGGCATATGATAGGAAAAAGAAGTATGTAGACCAAGAGGAGAGTTGACCACATTTTTGAGGTTAGCACGAGGGTGTTTCTTAGAGTCATACCTCATAAGAGCCCCATCCATTATGGAAAAGGCTCTAAGATAGCTTCGAGATTTGTGGGTCCATTTGAGATCTTGGAGTGGATTAGTCCCTTAGCCTACCACTTAGCCTTGCCACCCAACTTGTCTTCGCATCCATGATGTTTTCCATGTTTATGTATTATGGAGATACATTATGGATCCTTCTCATGTATTAGATTAGACCGCATTGCAGGTGCAAGAGAAGGGACATGTGATTGTGCATCCCATGTGCATCATAGAGTCAGTATGACCACCGGGCCTTAGAGGGATTGAGATTGATCAAGTGTGCATCCATTGGATTGATATGACGAGACATCAACTACTTGGGAGGATGCCACTTTTCTACGAGCCCAGTTCCCACACTTGTTCCAGTGACTTCCAAGAGGAAGTCGAGTCTAAGGGGAGGGGGATGTAATGCCCACTCCTCTTCGACACTTATTTACTATGATTTTGATTATTATTGATTAGAGACATGGACATTATTATTATATTTTGATTAGCATGTTAATAGACAGTATGGATATTTTGATTATCGATATGTTGTGACTCATACTATAGATGATGATCTATCGTTGTTTCATGGTATACTTTTGATGTTTTGGGTTTTGAGATGATGATTACATTTAGATGTTTGGATTGACCTTATGATCTTATTGATGTTATGACTTATCAAAATTGAGATGTTTAGTGATTGTAAATAATTGATAGAAATTTCTAATTTTGATGATGATGATATAGCTATGTGTATGATGTTGTTGGATGATATGTATGTGTGTTTTATTTATTGATGTATTTGATGTGGCCTTGAGGCTGAAGGGGTATTGTTTGGTTGTTTGTAGGAAATTATATCACAATAAACAAGAAGGGGCTAGGAGACTAACCATGGAAGAATATCGGATGTTTGCAATGAAGGTCACCTTGGAAACTTTGTGTTTGTGTATATTGTTGTGTTATTTTTGAGTTTTTAGGAGGTCCCCATGGGGGTTGACCTCAAATGTGACCATGGGTTTGTGTGTTGCTTTCCCTTTTTCATTTTTATTTATTTTTGTTGAGTATGTGATCTCTTTTATTGTAATGTATTCTCACTTTATTATTGTTTAATTAATGTTCCTTGTTTAGTTAATTGATCATGTGATTAAGTTAAATTGAGATGTGACTATGTGGGCATTAATTGTGGTAGATATTCCTTGTTATATTATTGATTTGAGATGGATTTTATTGATTTTGATTTGTGTACTAAACCTCAATTTTCTAATCTCTAATTTTGAATTTGGAGCCACTTTTTGGAGGCTTGTGGGACAAGTTAAGATTGTCCCATGCCTCTTAAACTCACCCACCAACTATACCTATGATGTGAGGGGTTAATTTTAGCCTTCATTATGTGTTTTGGAAGAAAAAAGAGGAAATTAATTGCACTTTCTTACAAACTCTTTTAATTGTGTCCTTAGAAGTATGGAGTAGTGGTTTGTGTGTGGAAGGAAAATTGTCATATTCTCACCCACCCATTTATGAGCTTGGGTCTTTGTGTTTGACTTGGTGAGGTGGATTGGAGGAGAAGTGATGTGGCATCCTACATGGAGCCACCTCACCCTCCTCTCCTCATTTTCTATTTATGTGAGTTATTTTGGAGTTTTGGGGGTTACTTGGTTTTATTTCACACTTGCATATTTTGGAATTGGCATGAGTTTATTGTTTTGAGCTTGGGAGATTTCTTTTGGATTTGGATTGGACTTGGAAAATCTTGGAGTTTGTTTCTTTTGGATTGAATATTCTTGCAATGGCAAGGTAGGGTCTATACCCTTGTATTTTATTTTACTTGTTGCATGTTGCATGTAAAATGATGAATGTTTTGTTTGTTTGGATTTTGGGCTAGTATTGCCTTATGGAAATGTGTAGGAGAAAGAAAATGGGACCATTGGGGAGAGAAAAGGAGTTGTGAGACATGCATTTTGAGGAGTGTGATTAGGGTGTTCCACCTATGGGGAGATAAAAGGAAAATATTGCTACATTTTGTATATTTTGAAATGGGGAGAGATAAAGATATTTTGAGTGTTTGTGATGTGCACTTGGAGGTTATTTTGGTGGAACCCTATTTCACTTGGGAGGTAAAAGGAGGTGGTTCCCATATTTATTTTCTCCCTTGGCTTAGATTTTAAGCCTTTGTGTTGAAAAGTTGCATATTGTTGTTATTGTGTTTTTGTGCTTGTATGTGTTGCATATTTTGTTGGCATGAGTGTATGTAATGTGAAGCATTTGTAAAAGTTTCCATTGGTTGCAAACATTCCCTATTTATCCATTGTTGGGGCTTGAGGGCCAATGAGAAGGGTGGCTTCCCCTTCTCATTGGAATAAAGTTGGGAGGAGAGTGTTGCCTATGCCCTTCCTTGTTATTGTGATTTGGAGAGAAGGAGAAAGATTATGGAGTTTCAATTTGTGAATGGGATGAAGATATATGTTTTGGGACCGAAAGAAATAATCCTTATTTTTGTAAATTTACCATGTTGTTTCCACCTTTGAGTGAAGGATTGTAAATACTTATATTTTAAAATGAGTTCTTGTAAATTTATTTATCAAACTATGTATTATAATGGTTAAATGAAGAAGGTTTTAAGTTGCATTTTGATGGGGATGGAACTCTTTAAAACATGTAAATTAATCAAAAGTTTACATTGTGCCTTCATTTTGAAAATGAAAATCTTGCATTGGAAATACATGAGAACACATGCTTTCTTCTCCTTGTAAATGTTTTGTTATTCTTTGTTATGAAAGAAAAGGGAAGTTATAATTAGTTGATGATTAAATTTATTCCTTCTTTTGATAAATGCATTATAGCTTAAAGGAACCCTTGAAGTCAAATTTTAAACAATATTACAAAGGAAAATGTACACATTTAGTTCTCTTAATCAAGAAAGAAGTTGTTATTTTCATTGGTATATTCATTAGATTAAACTTGTAAGTTAGAACTTAGTTTATATGTATATAAATATATATAATGCATATTATATATGTTTATATATATCCATTTTTTTAAAAACAATTTTTTTTCCACAGTGATCGGTGCCAGTTAGTCAACCAACATCGCTTATAGATGAGAAACCGACATCGGTCTCTAAACTTGGTTCTAACTCTATATAATTCAACTTTTCAAACTTAGATGTACTAAAATTAATTTGAAAACATTATAACAGATCCGTAGTAAATAAAATTTTGTAAAAATGTACACAGAATATATATTCTAGAATATATACATGTTATCCAAAATTCACCCCCAAGGTAATTTTGATAACTTACACAGTTTCTTCAAGCTTGAGCAAGCATAAATGGTTCAAGGCACAAAACAAAGTTTTGAGAGATCCAAAGCATAATTTACTCTAACTTCCCTATCCAAAGATAAAATTCAAGGAGTTAGTGAAAATTTGTAAAAATTTGAAAAAATGAAGTTAAGGGCCTATTTTAGTGCAAATTAGGGTATGGGGGTTGCAGATGGAACCAATGTGGATCGAACTATGGTTATTCATACCTAGTTTGGGTCCAAAATTCTAAGGAGCTAGTGAAATGTGGAAAAAGTGGATAAAAATTTCCCACGTGGTCTACGGGACATCGGGGACAAAAAGTACACAGGGGCCTAAAAAGTCGAAATTGCCACACTCAAAGCAATGCGTGAAAAGGCGGAGGTCAACGGCCCTCACGACCTGTCAACGCAATGCACAGGGGAAAGCGATGTTGATGTGATGGAGGTCGGGATCCCGAGAGGCGGAAAAGGTAGAAAAATTTTTTCCCAGGCTTTCCCGCATGAAACTTGTGCACCCTTGACCCAAAATCATAGAAACACTGCGGGCAAGTTGAATGCGGATAAGGTGGAGGTCAATGACCCATCTCGGCCCTCGGCCAACGACGAATGCACAAGAAAAAAATCTCGAATCGGGTGACATGGAGAAAGGAGGCCTAGATGGTTTGAGTTCTATAGGGACATGAGTTCCCCAAAAACCCACAATACCCGCAATCCAAAGGGAAAGTAGAATGCCTGACCCCCAAACTTCAAACAGTCATAACTTTTGACCCAGAGCTCTATTTTTCAAAAAATTGACTTTTCAGAAAGGGCACGACATCCTCTATGCCAAAAAAACTAGTGGATTTATTATTTTTAATGAGGGTAGGTGTGGGAAAAGAAAGAGACATCTCTAGCTCAAAAAATTAAATTCCTAGTCTCGTAAAAAGCAAGAAATCCTGAAAACTCAAAATAGCTGCCCACACTCAAAAGACCATAAATTTTACAATTCTCAACAAAATCATGCAAAATTGGTACCATTGGAATCATGGTTCCATGAAAAATGCAAAAATATAAAGAAATCAGGGAATTTGATGAAGAACTAATGGTGATTTTCTAAAAATGTGGCCAAGTTCAGAATAATGATTTTATTGGTGGTTGGGAGAACATTTAATGAAGCATGGGTAGACATTTTTCACTGCTGCAAGTCATGGGACAACATGGGGAGCATTTTGAAAGCAACATACCATCATTTCACTCCATTTATGACATCTTAAAGTGATGGGGAGTCAAATTTCATGATTTTCATTTTCTCTCTCTCCTCTTAGAATTCTATAAATAAGAATGTTGGGCTCATTATAAGGGAGATAGTTTTGAGTAGCAAAAATATGTCAAAATTAGTTTTGTGAAGCCAATGTGCTATAGGCCCTTGTAGTGGACTCCTTGCATGGTGATCTAGGACCTTATTTTGTAATAGATTGAATTGTGCATATCATGAAGCAATAGATGCAAGTTTGTGGATGTATCTTCCCTTATTGTGTTTGTTTGCATTCTTCTTTCCCTTTCAACCTCATTGTAAATATATTGTGTCTATTTTATGCTCTTGTAGGGATTCATTATCATTATGTGTGTATGAAATATTGTTGTGAATGCAGTTGCTAGATTGTGGATAACTGTTATCACCCTCTCTAGTATGCACTTTGCTTCCATTTTTCACACATTGGAAAGATATTCTCATACCCTCCTTTTCTAGTGTATCACCACTTTAGTGTAGGATTTGTTTTCATGCACTCTCTCTCCCTAGTCCCTTGGAAATTTAGATTAGGATAAGATATTTTTCTTACATTAGAGTAGATTGTGGCATAGGTAGTTTAGGAGCAAGAACCATCTGCTTTCTCTTGAGGTCTATCTCAAATAGCAAGTCCCATAACTTGGAGATAAGTACCCATGTTATCCGGTCACGCCATGAGATCAAGCACACACACACTTGTGCAAATCGAGAGGTACTATGATTTGAGATAACAATACATTGAATATATTTATTTTATAAAATGCATTGGATTCACGAGAAACGACGCCGATAGTGTAACCGGTTTTGGTAGCACAGAGATAACCATGACCGGTTAAGCGGACCGACACCGATCACCTATGCACGAACCTTTGTTTGTAAAAATATGTTTTCCATCGACACTAAGTGCCTTAAATGAAAATATATACAAACATAATGTGGATCTAGCTTATGTATAGACATATATGCAAGTATATGCATATATACATGCATGTATATGTATATATAAGTGCATACACTCATAGATTAACCAAAATGAATTTCCCTAAATGGATTTAACTCAAGAAAATGTGAGAAAAAAAAACCCACAACTAGATTATAGTGGGATCATTGTAACTAAGTAAAAAGAAAGAGAAAACTACTTATTGCAATACTATAACATATAAACTTGAAGAGAGAATATTTTGGAGGAAGGATTTCCTCCCATTTGTAAATATATATCTAAAAGAAAACCTCCATGGTTTTCCCTCAAGTTTTCATGGCCTCCACCTCCTTCAACCTACAAAACAAAAATGAACAAATGAAGAAATTAGGAAATAAAAGAATAAAAACACAATAATAGGATATTAGGTCTTTTAGAGAAAACCTAACATTTAAGGGTTCATATTCATTTGATCCTAGGGTAGAGATTTAATCCTACAATTTTAAGTTAGTGGAATTTTCATGGGAATGGGTTTTAAATAAAATGTATGGCTATTTAGTTAATGGGGCAACTTAGTGGGTTTGAAAAAGTGGTGATCCTTTCTTAGGGATTAATAAATAAATGATGAACTTTTAGTTTTGATTAAATAATTAAGTTATTGTGCATGGATCTTTTAGATAAAGGGGGTTTTAAATAATTAAAAGTAAGGGTATAGTTAAATAAATAAATGGGACATGATTATTAAGTATTTAGGAAATTTACTAAAGTCAACTTAGGAAATGTCTTTTATTAAATTTAAAGGAAAACTAAGTGGATTAAACAATGGGATTGATTTGGAAAATATTAAATAAAGTAAAAAGGAACTTAATGGAAGGATTTTAAACTATAAAACATTTTGGGAAATAAATTAATAATATTTAATTATTAATTAGAATTTGAGTACCTTCTAAAGGTGTAGAAATTTATTCATGAGAACCAAATTGTTCGTAATTAATATTTATGAACTTTTTTTTTTTTTTTCTAAATAAATTTTCCTAAGTAATTAATGGGCTTTGTCTTGGTTTTAGGGGCATCAATTTTGTGGGCGTTACACTTGGTATTAGAGCCATGGGTTCAAAACTTGGGCCCTTGGGTAAAATAAAACACAAAAATAAACTTAGCAACTCTAAACTTAGAACACACAACTATTTTGATAACTAAAAAATGTAGGAACTTAGAAAAACTGAAACAAACCTAGATGATGATGAACTAAATCTCGCCTTGGACTATGCATGAGGCATGCGGACTAGATGAGGAGTTCTTGTACATTCGAGACCACCCCGACATCATCATGTTATACTCCCACTACTACGACATTAGACAGATATTAATCCCACTATACATGCTTCACTTAGAGGAAGACCTAGCCAACATGATATGGAGCCATCATATGAGGCTCTACATCCTCCATAACTTAGTGAGGAGCATTAGGCAAAGAAATCCCATGTGGAGTCAGTTAGATGAGATTCACCTCGAGAGGGCATGGAGATAGGGCTGAGGGACATAGAGAGAGATCTAGGAGCCCTAGACAAAGAGATGGCCATGAGGAGAGACCTAGAGAAAAATAGACAACATCACCCGATCATATCAAATAGACAATAAAGCTTCATCCACCCCACTATGTTGGTGATACATGAGGATTTCGGGCATATGATTGGTTAGTTAGCTTTGAACAGATGCTTCAAGTTATGCTCGTGTACTAGAAAACACGAAGGCTTGTGTTGTGATTCATATTCTAAGAGATGGGGTAGGAGTTTGGTGGAGGAATGAGGAGAAAAAGCTCCATGTAGATTCAGAGACTATGACTTGGGAGCTCTTTGAGGAGAAATTCAAAAGTAGGTATATCTCTAAATGATTTATCCAAAGTGGATGGATCGATGAGTTTCATGATCTATGACATGCATCCATGATAATAGTGGCTAAGTATGAAAGTAGGTTTTTGGACTTGCTTCAATGATGTAGATTACATGTAGGATGAGCAGGTTAGAGTGCATAGATTCATTAGGGGTTGAACTTGGATTTGGGAGGGGAAATGTCATGCATTGTCCATAGACTTTAGTAGAGGCCATTGAGAAGGCTTATATTGTAGAGAAAAACATGGGAAAGATGCGAGAAGGATAGAGATAGGTGAGGATCCACATTTAGTAGATGTAGAATAGTTTGGTCAAAGGGGGAGCTCCTCCTCCTCATGGAAGACATGGATATGCATAATCCTCCTTCTACCCACAATAGTAATAGCCACAATAACAATAGAGACCCATCCACCTTTCAGGCCTCCATAGAGATATGATGCACAAAGAGGGTGAAGTATGGGGCCTCCTCCTAGAGGACCCATCAGGACACAGGAAACACCTAGAGCTCACCAAATGGATCTCATCGTCGGCACCCACAATGATCTATGACAGGATCATCGGGTCTTTGGCATATACTAATGGGGTACATAGAGGAGTTTCTTTTCATTGGAGGAGACCAAGAAGTTACTTTGGATGCGGTGTACAAAGGCATCACTAGAGAGAGTGTCCGCAGAACCTTGATAATAATAAGGGTAAGGGCCCTATTTTAGAGATGACAATTGGTGACATGGATAGGAGTCATAGGATTTATGTAGTGGTCAAGAATTGCTAGGTAGAGCACCACCAAGGCACGGTGATAGAGAGACATGTAGCATTGGTGGTATTCCTACCTCTATTTTATTTAATTCAGGCTCTTTTAATTCCTTTATTTCTCCATCATTAGTAGAGTGATGTAGGATGGTGGCAGTTAGGTAGGGTCATAGTTGGGATGTTGAGATGGCTTCTGAGCCAAGCTCATAGTGGAATCCTTAGTCAAGGAGTGTGTAGTTGACCTAGGACCCTTCACCATGACCTTGGATCTTCGCATCCTTCCTTTGGGTTCTTATGGAATTATTTTGGGTATGGATTAGCTATCTGCACATAGAGCTAGAGTGGATTGTTACAATAAGGTGATATCTTGTGCTAAATATTTGGGAGTCGAGGCAATGATAGTTGGGGTTAGGAGGCCCATTTCTATTCACACCATATCCACTATATAACTTAAACAATGTGCACGTCGGGATGTCAGCTATATGCTATTACAATTAGTGACATATTAGAGGATGAGACTAGTGGGCATTCACTTGATGATCACCCCATTTTACGAGGAGTTTGATGTATTTATAGGTGAGTTACCTAGCTTACCTCCCACGTGAGATAGATTTTCATATAGATTTGGTTCCAGGAGCAGAGCCTATCTCACGTGCGCCATATAAGATGACTACCCCTGAGCTATGTGAGCTCAAGTTACAACAAGATGGCCTTCTTGAGAAGGTCCTAATATGTCCTAGTGTATCTCCTTGGGGTGCACCTATGATTTTTGTGAAGAAGAAGGATGATCACTACATTTGTGCATTGATTACAAAAAACTAAACAAAAGTAATGATCAAGAATCATTACCCCCTTCCACGCATTGATGATTTGTTTGATTAGATGAAGGGGTATACCATGTTTTCTAAGATAGATCTTAAGTTGGGGTATCATCAACTAAGGATTTTAGAGGAAGATATTTATAAGACAACCTTCCACACGAGATATGACCACTACAAGTTCACAGTTGTGCCATTTGGTCTGATGAATGCCCCGTAGTGTTCATGAGTTTGATGAATGGGGTATTCAAGACATTATTGGACCGATTCATACTCATTTTCCTAGATGACATATTTATTTACTCAAGCACACATGAGGAGCATGAGGAGCACCTTCAATGGTTTCTGTAGTGTCTTCGAGAGAAGAAACTATATATGAACCTTGATAAGTGTGTATTCTTTAGAGGTTTAGTATCTAGGCCACATTATTTAGGGAAGGTATCATAGTCAATCCTTCCAAGATTAGAGCTATCATTGATTGGCTAGTACCGACCAATGTGACCGAGGTATGCAACTTCATGGGATAAGGGGATTATTACAAGATTATTTTTCAGAATTTTTACACATTTCGATCCCATCACTTCCCTACAATGGAAAGGGAAGAAGTTTGTTTGGTAAGATAGTTGTGAGAAGGCCTTTAGGACTTTGAAGGAATGCCTTACTACAACACCTATCCTAGTAGTGCCAATCTACAGAGGGATTTATTTGTATGTACAAATGCTTCATTAGTAGGGATAGGATGAGTATTGATGCATGATGTCCGTATGTTGTTGCTTTTGAGTCTCGCAAACTTAAGGATTATGAGATCAACTATCCGAATCATGATCTTGAGCTTACAAGTGATGGTTCATGCCTTGGTTACACGAATTTTTTTCTGTTAGGTAGGAGGTTCATTCTCTAGGATAGACCATTTGAGCTTACGACACCTCTTCACACAACATGATCTCAACATATATCAATGGCGTTGGATGGAGCTGTTATCATGAGTATGATATGGAGATAGAGCATGTGATAGGGAAGGAGAATGTGGTAGTAGACACCTTGAGTTATCGAGAGGCATTTTGGCATGGCTACTAGTGGGTATAGACTTGAGGACCAGGATCTTATAGTAGCTTCCACATGACAACTTCTACCTTTTAGTTAGAGTAGAGATTGAGTCTTAGAGACCCCTTGAGGGGAAGTTTGAGGGATTAAAACTGAGACAAATGGAATTCTTAGACACAGAGGTCAGATTTATGTACCTAGAGATGGAGGGTTTCGATAGGATATCTTAGCAAAGGCTCATCATGCACCTTATTTAGCCCACCCAGGGGTAAAGAAGATGCACACTACATTGAGAAAATTATATCATTGGAGAGGACTTCGAGAGGGATATAAAATGGGTTGTGTCTCAATGTTTGGAATATCGAGGGTGAAGGCCAAACATCACATCTTGCTAGCTTGCTTTACCCTCATGCTATACTCGGAGTGGAAATGGAACACAATTTCCATGGATTTCATAGTGTGGTCACCTACATGTCGAGATACCACCACGACACCATCATGGTCATGGTGGATAGATTGATGAAAGTGGCTCATTTTTCTTTGGTGAAGACCACTTATACAACTAGTGCAGTGGTGTGAGTGTACTTAGATGAGATATTTAGACTTCATGGGATTCTATAGAAGATTATTTGTGACCGCAATCCTTTATACACCTCACATTTTTTGACCACCATGTAGTTTGTTCTTGGGATGAGGATTAATTTTAGTATAACTTATCACCTAAAGATAGATGGTCATACAGAGTGGGTGAACCAAATATTAGAGGATATGCTTTGCATGTATGTTATGGACCAACAATCACGTTGGGAGGAGTATCTATATCTGGTAGAGTTTGCATATAATAATAATTTTTAGAGTTCTATCGACATGACACCATTTCAGGATTTATATGGCAGAGAGTGTAGGACTCCATTGAGTTGGGACAGGTTAGAGGATAGGGTATCTCTTGGACCAGCCATGTTACATGATATGGAGCAGCAGGTCATCTTGATCGAAAAATATTGCAGAAGGCGTAGGATAGGCGAAGAAGTATGCAAACTAGAGGAGAGTTAACCACGTTTTGAGGTTGGCACGAGGGTGTTTCTTAGAGTCATACCTCATAAGAACCCCATCCATTATGGAAAAGGCTCTAAGCTAGCTATGTGATTTGTGGGTCCATTTGAGATCTTGGATCGGATCAGTCCCTTAGCCTACCACTTAGCCTTGCGACCCAGATTGTCTCACATCCATGATGTTTTCCATGTTTCTTTATTACGAAGATACATTCCATATCCTTCTCATGTATTGAATTAACCGTATTGTAGGTGCAAGAGTAGGGACATGTGATTGTGGATCCCATGCACATCATAGAGCATAGGACCTTGGGCCTTCAAGGACATGAGATTGATCAAGTGTGTGTCCATTGGGATCGATATGATGAGACATCAACTACTTGGGAGGATGCCACTTTTCTACGAGCCCAGTTCCCACACTTGTTCCAGTGACTTCTAGGAGGAAGTCAAGTCTAAGGGGAGGGGATGTAATGCCCACTCCTCTTCGACACTTATTTACTATGATTTTGATTACTATTGATTAGAGACATGGACATTATTATTATATTTTGATCAACATGTTAATAGATAATATGGATATTTTTATTATCGATATGTTGGGACTCATACTATAGATGATGATCTATCATTGTTTCATGGTATAATGATGTTTTCAATTTTGACGATGATGATTACATTTAGATGTTTGACTGACCTTATGATCTTATTTATGTTATTATTTATCACAATTGAGATGCTCAAAGAATGTTAATAATTAATAGAAATTCCTAATTTTGATGATGATGATATAGCTATGTGTATGATGTTGTTGGATGATATGTATGTGTGTTTTATTTATTTATGTATTTGATGTGGCCTTGAGGCCAAAGGGGTATTGTTTGATTGTTTGTAGGAAATTATATCACAATAAAAAAGAAGGGGCTAGGAGACTAACCATGGAATAATATCAGATGTTTGCAACGAAGGTCACCTTGGCAACTTTGTGTTCATGTATATTGTTGTGTTATTATTGAATTGTTAGAAGGTTCCCATGGGGGGTCACCTCAAATGTGACCATGGGTTTGTGTGTTGCTTTCCCTTTTTCATTTTATTTATTTATGTTGAGTATGTGATCTCTTTTATTTTAATGTGATCTCAATTTATTATTGTTTAATTAATCTTCCTTGTTTAGTTAATTGATCATGTGATTAAGTTTAATTGAGATGTGAATATGTGGGCATTAATTGTGGTAAATATTTCTTGCTATATTGTGGATTTGAGAGGTATTTTATTGATTTTGAGAGTTGTGTACTCATCCTCACTTTTCTAATCTCTAATTTTGAATTTGGATTCACTTTTTGAGGCTTGTGGGACAAGTTAAGCTTGTCCCATGCCTCTTAAAATCACCCACAAACTATACCTATGATGTGAGGGGTTAATTTTATCCTTCATTATGTGTTTTGGAAGAGAAAAGAGGAAATTAATTGCACTTTCTTACAAACTCTTTTAATTGTGTCCTTAGAAGTATGGAGTAGTGGTTTGTGTGTGGATAGAAAATTGTCATATTCTCACCCACCCATTTATGAGCTTGGGTCTTTGTGTTTGACTTGTTGAGGTGGATTGGAGGAGAAGTGATGTGGCATCCTACATGGAGCCACCTCACCCTCCTCTCCTCATTTTCTATTTATGTGAGTTATTTTGGAGTTTTGGGGTTCTTGGATTTTATTTCACACTTGCATATTTTGGAATTGGTTTGAGTTTCTTGTTTGGAGCTTGGGAGCTTGCTTTTGGATTTGGCTTGGACTTGGAAAATCTTGGAGTTTATTTCTTGTGGATTGAATATTATTGCAATGACAAGGTAGGGTCTATACCCTTATATTCTATTTTACTTGTTGCATGTTCTATATAAAATGGATGAGTGTTGTGTCTGTTTGGATTTTGGGGTAGTATGGCCTTAAGGAAGGTGTAGGAGAAAGAAAATGGGACCATTGGGGAGGGAAAAGGGAGTTATGAGGTATGCATTTTGGAGGGAGTGTGATTAGGGTGTTCCACCTATGGGGAGAGAAAAGGAAAATATTGCTACATTTTGTATATTTTGAAATGGGGAGAGATAAGGATATTTTGTGTAACACCTTTAACATGGTTGATATATATGAGGGATTCTATATTGGAAGTTGAAAATGTTGACATGTGATTCTTGTTTGAAGACAGTGTACTCTTGTGAACTAAGAAATCATGTTTGTTGTAGATAATATGTTATCTACTGAAATAGATACAACTCTACCATGTTTATGCTGAATTGAAAATGAAGTATTTCATTTCTTCTTATGTTGAATAATTCATTGCTTGGGAAAATAAGAAATTGGTTCAGCTTCATAAGTATTGTTGCACTCGAACTTGTGCTTCAATATTCTTAACCTCTGTTGTAGGATAACTATACCTTGGATCAATTTTAGTGATCCAAGGCATGCTTTCAATTTCATGACATTATGGTCATCTTGACCAAGATGGAAAAATCATGGGATCTTGAACTCGCTACCTTGGAGTCTCGGGTGATATCTGCTACTTTAGTGCTTCGTATGTGATATTTGGATGGTATTCCCAGATCCTTATTTTGTAAGTCAGATGATACAATTCTTTCTATTACTAAAGGAACCTAATTAATCTATGTTCCTAAGATGGTAATCCTATCCTAAGTTGTAATCTATCCTAAGTTATGAAGCTCTTTTATTAATGAGTAATGTTAATAAAAAGGAAAACCTAAGACTAAATTAATAAACATTAACCTAAGGACCTAAGTTAGTTCCTAAACTAATGTTTGAACCTAACCTAAGATTTGGGCTAACCTAAAGGGGATGGATGGGATGACATGCTAAGGTAGGTCGGTGACACCAACCTCAAGGTATTTATGATGATTTAGTGGGCATTAAAACTTATTGTTTAAGCCAAATTTGGCAAATGCATGAAAGGAAATAATAGTTCTAGTTGGCACCTCTACCAAAGTGTTAGTTGAATGGAAATTTAAATTTAGTTATGGCCAAATACAAGTTGGCGGTGGCAATATAAGTGGAAGGATTGTCATTCCTATTTGTAATTTAATGTTCTTGGCAACGGTGAAAAAACCACCTAGGAGGAAGGGAAGTTCGAAGAAAGAATGGTTTTGGTTTTCACATTGCTCATTTGGTTCTTTTGAGAGCTTTAGCTCTACATCTAGTTTTTGTCTTCAAACCCTTAGTTTGAATCTTTGCATGTTGTTTTGCCTTGCATGATGATTATAGTGATGAAAATATCACTTTAAAGCTATAAGAGGAAGGAGAAGAAGATTCTAAGGAGGTTTGTTAGCGTTTTCGTAGAAAGGAATAACTATCAAAGTTTTTTTTGAAGATCTATAATGAGAAAGTGAAGGCATGATGATAGGCCCTATCTATTAAGTCTTCTACTTTTAATTAAATACCTCATTAGAATAACTATGCTCTTTGCGAAAACCTTTTGGTTTGATTCAATGTTGGCTTATTCTTTGCTTCAATGGTGTTTTCATTTTGTTTCTTTGGACGCATAATGATTTTTGTGTGATGGGTGGATAATGAAATTTGGAAGTGACATTTTAATACTTCGTGTTAAATTGATTTTACTTGAACCATCTTGACATTGGAATCAATTTAAGTTATTCTCTATTAAGTGATTATATAGACTACAAAGTGTTTATGCATTAGAAGTATCTTGGTCTTGATAGAGTCTCAAGACTCTTACTTGGAATGTTTGTTGTATAAAATACTAACTTGCAGGAAACTTCGTTAATATCGAGACTTATTTCTATGACTTGATAATTTGGTGCTTACGTTTTATCTCGCTTTCATTAATGACTTTGAAGACCATTGTTTGTTGATTGTTTTCATGAATTTAAATCTAAGGAATAAAGAGTATGTTAGTTCTTTGAAATAATTATTTTGGGGTTTTACCTGCTAATGGAGAACTGTTGGAATATCAATATTCTACATGTTGGGTCAACCTCTTTCTTGATATTAATAGACCCCAACGGTTTTGTCAACAACATTAATGTTTGTAATTCATTGAATAGTATACTATTACCATTTGAGTTGGGTAAATAAAACTCACCTTGAGCTTGAACGACTTCATCTTGAGCATATTTTCTATTGTGTATGTTTCATAAACCCACTCGGGATTTTGGGTTTTGAAAAGATATTTTGATTTGGGATATTTTTCCTGAATTATCGATGGATGTTGAACTCTTATTATTGGGAGGTTGCTCGAATGCTTTATCTACCTTCTTGTTGGATGATCGTAAGTTCTTTTTGAGATTGGTTTTGGAGTAGGTCTGGTTTGTTCTCTTTTCCTTTCATCACTAGGTTTACTAGGAATTGAATTAATTCATCTCACAATCAATATCTCGTGTATTAGGATTTTATCTTTCATGAAGAAAGGATAGATAACTTGTTAGATGTTTTGCTTCATTATTTTGATTGATTCTTAATTTTCACCCAATTCAAGGCCATGTTGTACCTTAGGTAAGATCTTGTTGATCTTAAATGGGATTCCCATGATTAAATAAGCACTTGATGTGCGTTAATCCTAGGGAAGTCTATTATGTTTTATTTCATCAGTCCTTGCATAAAGTAATGATAACTCATTCTCAGATGAATTTGGTTGGTCAAAGAAACTACAATCTCACCCCCTTTCTTTATTATTTGAGAGTAGTGGAAGTTATTTACTTGGAAATAGTTGTTGTTCCCTCTCTGGGTTACTTAGCTTTATAAATTTAAACCTTTGTGTTCAGTCTTAGTGTTTTATTGATCGTAAAACAAATGGTTCTGAGTTATTGATATTTTCGTGAGGATGCATTTAGCCTTGAGAAGGTTATGAATTTTAACTCCCCTACCCATTTTCTGGATTTGATAGTGGTTAGTTTAAATTGTTGTGTGGTTCTAAATGAGCTCATTCTCCTTGACTTAAGAAAGTAATCATAATGTTGTTGATGAGGGCTACATGTTATTAGATTTAATCAAGTTTCTTGGAGTTGAATTCAAAATGAACTCAAGTCTTTTAGGATACTTCTACTATGAGATACCTTGTTTGTTACTAAATGATTAAGTCTCCTTACCTAGAACATTGATACACATTATTAATCAATCCAATTCAGCCTCTATGCTAATCTTGATTTATTTACAATTTTATGATAATTATGATTATGTTTCTCTGTTTATTCCTTCATGTATTGATTTGGATGTTCACTTGAAATAGAAAAACAATATACATATTTTGAAGGGTAGATTTGTATATCTAGTATTACTTCTTGAAAATTTAGAACTGGTTGAATGGAGGATCTTAATTTGGAAATTGAATGATAAGGTAAAGTTAGGATGAAATATGAATTTCCCCTTTCTTTAATTCTACTGTTTGATTTGCAAAATGTTGAAAAGAGTTTTTATGATGAAAAGTTAGGATTAACTATGCTGATTAATTAGTCCTTACTTAATCCTTACATATAGAAACTTTAATCTTTTCTCTCCTTCTTGGTTGTAATCTTTTAGGGAAAATTATTTTTGTTTATCTTGTTTGTGTTTTGGGACTGTTTCATAAACAACATGGTTCTTTTTATGAAATAGTTAGATAAAAGAACAACATTTTAATGTTATAGTACTTATCATGCTCAGTTCAAATGAATTGACTCATGCTAACAATTTTGTAGATGGATTTCATAAAAGATGAAAGGAGAAAGACATATCAAAAGTTACATTTATTTTCCTAAAAGAAATTGTCTCTTTAATATGATGATTATGTGGCGTCATTACTTGAGATGTAATTTTATCGGAAAAGGATGATGTAATAAAACTAGTTTATGTTGGTGTTATGACATTTTTAATATCTAAAATACTTTTGTAATCAGTGAATGGATCACTCCTTTTTGATGAATAAATGATTTGATGATTTTTGAATACTACTTTATTGTAATACCTTCTTTGGCATAAATTGGGATGTATTATTAAGTAATATCCTAAATGAATGGGGTATTTATATATTTAAGTGTATAGAATTTGGATTGAGGATATGAAATTCTCGTTGGTTTATTTTCACATAAAATATATGCAACTAATAAGATGACACTCTTAAATAGATCCTTAAAGCATATAAAAGGAATTATGATTGAATTATATATGTATGAATGTGTGTGTGTGTGTGTGTATGTGTGTGTGTGTGTGTGTGTGTGTGTGTGTGTGGTGATATTAAAAATAGGTGGTATGTTTTCATTATTGGAAATTAGTCCTTGATGTAGGAAAAAGGATATTTCCTTGAAATTAATCTTGTAGATTTAACTAAAGATCTTGTAAAAGTGTTATGAACATAATAAGATAATGGTTGAGTGTGTTCTTCCTTAGGCAAGATTTCTTTAATCAAATTGTGGAATGCTTAAAAAATAATTAAATGGGATTTAGACTTCATCTTTCATGAATTTTAAAATAAAGGTTTTAATAAACTTATTTAAGCTTAGGCTGATTTAAGAAAGGATCTAATGAACACACTTTAATGACATTGTGATAAACCTTATTGTTATAAGATATAAGATGATTCGTTTAAGACAAACTTAAACAAGTAATTGAATGGTTAGGAAGCATATATTACCTATATACCTACTTCACATGTAGTTTCAACTTGTAACTTTATAGGTTAAATGATTCTAGTTGAATATTAAGCATTTCTATCATTAATCTAAAATGAAGTGATTAAATGGGTAATAACTTGTAATTTTAAGTATGTTAGTCTAGTTGGGAAACCTTAGTTGGATGTTGGTACACATTAATCAGTAGCATAGTACCTTCATAATAACTGAGTCATTACGAGGATATTAGAATGTAGTTGCTTATGTCTCAACACCCTACATAGTTTGTTTAACTTGATTAACATAGGGGTAAGACTGGATCACGGTTCTACCATATACATGAATAAGAACATGACCTCTTTGTCGAGTTCAACTCATGTTGACTTAGGATAACTAGACACACACAATCGATGTAAGTCAATTGAATATGTGTATGTATTATTAGTCACCACGAGTAGTCTTCCACAATAGTGCATGTTGTTTCCCTTGTCTAGTGTGAAACCTTGAATCGATTAGACCGACGTAAGTCGGAAAGACCACTCTAGATAACAAAATAAGTGTGGTGAGGGACTTATTTCATTTGATGAGTATGACATCTAGGAATGTAAAAATGATAAACATGTTTATAAACTTTGGCCAAAGTATCGCAAAGCTACCATGGTTGGATTGTCATATGTCACCTAGTTTAGGATGTGGGATTTCGGATGAATATTGGTAACATATATTCATATAGGAATTTTAGATGTAACACTTTGGTACCCTAAAAGGGTAAAATAAACCAAGTATACATTGTATACACATTATTGAGTTAACATGAGAGATTGGTTTAATACCAAGTCATGAAATGAGAGATCGATGTTTCACTGAGTCATTTATAGATGCATATGGTTTTATGTTATGAGATGGTTTGGCATTGAAATTATGTAAATTTTTTTTTCTCCACTTGTTTATAAACTCTTAAAATGGGAACATTACATCTTGGTATAAGATATGAAGGTTGTAGCTCTTAGACATATTGAGTCCATAATCTAATAAAAAACTTAATTTTCTTGTTAACAAAAAATGGTTAGAACAAGGGGAGGTGCTGCAAATAACCCACCTCCAAATAGAGAGGAAGCTCCCACACACAAAAAAACTTAACAGATTCTTGCTTCCATGTTGGACACAAGAGATCATCTGGATATACTTGAACAATAAGTTATTGATAATGAGGAATAAGAAGATGCTTTGTAATAACAATCAACCACCTCCGTGTGACAACACAATATGAAATTTGGACATTGATAATAATAATGTAGTAGATAATAATGTTACAAATTCTAATGCAAATGTACCCAATTAGTTTGAAAATAAAAAGGAAAGATTAATAAATTGAACTCACAAATGACATAAAAATGATAAGTCCACCTAAGTGTTAGAGTAGGTATTTACCTTAGCTCATGTTCACCTAGGTACTTTATTTACCTTTATTGTATTTATCCTCACCCACTTTTGTGTGTGGATATTTATTTTATCTTATTTAGATATTAGGAGATATTATCTAGTTGTTAGGTATAGTTCTTTCCTTGATCTATGATATTGACTAGATCTTTCTTGATGTCTAGTTCTCTCCTAAATCTATGGTCTTGACTAAATTCTATGATCTTGACTAGTTATTTCTTTGATTTATGGCTTGATCTACGACCTTGACTAGTTCTTAGATTGTTATTCCTTGCCTATTTAAGCAAGACCCATTCTCAATGTATTACATTGAGTTCCATAATAATATATGATATTGTTACTCATTTATTTGTAAAGGTTTTATGTAAAGCTATTTTGGTGAATTGCTTTCATCTTATTGATCATGGTGTTTGATTAGCATCTATGTTCTTGGCTTGGTATGATTTGGTTATCATTCCTTTCATGGTATTAGAGCTAGAGATTGTTGTTGACATCTATCTGTAAGTTTTATTTTGCAAATAAATTCATTATATATTCATATATTTGGGATTTGGTCATATTTGTTGCTGCATGTGTTTTTATGTAAAGCATATACTTCCATTAGATCCGAAGATGCCAAAAACCCAAGATCGATCAAACTCGACCATTTCTGGAGGTAGTCATTTTTTTTGGTTTTTTGTATTGTTGTAGGGAAGCACACCGGTTTACCTCGGGATTCATGCTAGGAAGAAAAAAAAATGTGGGATTATTTTTTGGGTCTATTAGATTTCTTGAGATCTACACAGGGTGATTTTCTTTGCGGCATATCTATCTTGGTTTACGTGTAGGAAGTTTGTCGAATCTTTCCTTTTTTGGCAAGGGTCCACAGAGGCTATGCACGTTTTTACTATTTCAGTAAATCCACGAGTTGCTATTTCTAAAGCAAATATAGGTCACTATTTACATAGTCCATAAATAGTATTTTTACTAGAAGAGGTAGTTAGATGGTGAAGGTAAAGTTACTAGCCTACAATATCACCATCATATCAGGACAACCATATCCATGCTCCTAGTCCACTTGCAACTATTGTTCTCCAACCCACCGACATTGATATGTCAGTCTTTGAGTGTGTTCTTGCTCTTGATGCTCATACACACCATGAAACTTGTTACTACATGCTCTTCCACATCATGCCTATTATAGTACCACATGTTGTGTATCCTACTTCGCCACCGCATGGTTTTTTTTTTTGAGAAGCATACCACCGCATTCGATCTCTCATGCTCCGTTATATGGGTCTCACTAGTGGAGTCATTGACAAAATTCATAGGGTATTGTTTCCTCTATTCCACATGTTAAGTGGAATTATCATCATGACATTGGTTTTCGAGAAGATACTTCATTGGGATCACACATTGACAGAGCTCTTTTTTTGTTCACTCGACTCTTTTTGAGGATCATGAGCAACACATGAGTTCTGCACCTTCACTCAAGCTTGAGAAACCTGAGATTTCAGCTATCAAACATGATCAACCTGACACATTCTAATGTTCTTTTGCATGCACCCATTGTGCATTTTTCACCAAGTCATATGCAGACATCTTCTTCATCCATCCATGTTGATTTGGGGTGGATATCTGATCACTCGTGGAGGCGACATAGGCATTCGTTGAGAGGACTCTACAGGCATGGCTCCTCCACCATTTGGCCTCTTGCTCCACTTTCTATACCTTCTGCATTATGATGCTTCTTGTTTTGAGCATTTTTCTTTAGCAGGTGTAGTGTATCTCTCTTATTTGTTGAGAGATTTTGTATCTATATTTTTGACACTTTTGGCATTTTGACAATATATCTTATGGGATCTATTTTGGTGAAGTCCAATGTTATTTTGTCAGTGTTCGAGTAGTTGATTTTGGGCAACTCATATAGATTTGTAGCATCACTCCACCCATTCAACAGTATGGGAGGGTGTGGTGTTGATCCTGCTTCTTTGGGTTTTGTGTCCTTGCCTTGTTACCTTGGCTTTTCTTGGATCGTGACACTCTGGAGTTTGTGTCCTTGCCTTGTTACTTTGGTTATTGTTCTTGGATCGTGGCACACCTATTTGCAACACTTGATCGAATTATGTTTGGTGTTTTTTTGCACTTTCAACATCACTCTATTGACAGTCTCCTTATATGGAGCTATTCGGTGGAGCCCAAGTGTCGATTTTTTTGAGTTTTTGTGATGGAGCAGGTGGATTGCACCACAATGCACACCAAAATTCTTCAACATTGTACGAGTTTTTGAGTCGAGCTTCTTGGGATGCCTTGGAGCGGGTTTTTACTCTCTTTACTTTGTTGTTACTAGTTTTGGGTACCTTACGGTGTCCCTTTTTTCCCAATTATTGTACATGAGTACCTCATCAGGCCTAGTTGCCGGGACTCATATTGTGGACATGCCACTTCTATTTTTTCCCCTAACTTCACTTGAGGGGGGTGTTAGAGTAGGTATTTACCTTATCTCATGTTCACCTAGGTACTTTATTTACCTTTATTATATTTATCCTCACCCACTTATATGTGTGGATATTTCTTTTATCTTATTTAGATATTAGGAGATATTATCTAGTTGTTAGGTATAGTTCTTTCCTTGATCTATGGTATTGACTAGTTCTTTCCTTGATCTATGGTATTGACTAGATCCTTGATGTCTAGTTCTCTCCTAAATCTATGGTCTTGACTAGTTCTTTGATGACTAGTTATTTCCTTGATTTATGGCTTGATCTACGACCTTGATTGGTTCTTAGATTGTTATTCCTTACCTATTTAAGCAAGGCCCATTCTCAATGTATTGCATTGAGTTCCATAATAATATATGATATTGCTACTCATTTGTTTGCAAAGGTTTTATGTAAAGCTATTTTGGTGAATTGCTTTCATCTTATTAATCATGGTGTTTGATTAACATCTGTGTTCTTAGCTTGGTACAATTTGGTTATCATTCCTTTCACTAAGTTTGACGATCTTGCACCGGGGGATGGAGCTAAGAAATGGATCAATGAAATGGATAAGTACTTTGTGATAAGGAACTTCTCGAGGAAACTAAAGTACTATGAGGAGCTTATTAGCTTTCCCACATGAGGCATCCTCCTGGTGGGACAACCATGAGGTTGAAATAAACATTGATGAAACAAACATCACTTGGTATCAATTTAAGAATTATTTTAGGCAACGCTAACCACCACAACTTTATTATGATCAAGATGAGTGAATTTTAGAAATTAACTTTCGAGGCAAGTTAAGCTCAACAAAATCTTGGGAAAGGTTCACTAAACTTCTTAAGTACGTGCCTCAATTATCAAACTAACGAGAAGTTAAGGATATGAAAATTTATTATGGTATTAAACCCTATCATAGGGGTGAAGTAAATGTTCACATCCCAACCACCATGGAAGGGGTTGTAGAAAAATCCATTCGGAAAGAACATAAATTAAAAGTAATTTCTACCCATAAGGAAGAGAATAGAAAGAAAATTCCTAATTCTTCTTCATCTCTTACACCAAAAAGGGGGCATGGAAAAATTTTGGTACTAAAAATAATTTTTTTGCTGATAATAATAAGAAAACAACATCAAATAAACCTACTGCAAATGTTCGAAACAACTTTGTAAAGAACAATAACAATGGACATAAGTCCTATGGAGGACAGAACAACAATTTTAGGGTTGGAAATAAATTCGAACCTAAAAGAGGACCTGTAGGGGGCTGCTACAACTGTGGCAAGGATCATTATGCAAATTAGTTCCCTCTAAGGAAGGATGATAGCAATCAATAGCATAAGATACATGCTGCAGTAGCTATAAATAAGTGAAAAACAAGTTACACATCTATAGAAGTGCCAAGTAAATTATTTGATATGCCCGTTACTTATACTTTTTTGATACTTTAGCTACTTGAATGATTTATTTATAGTAAATTAGCTACTAAAATAAAAAGAAAATCTAGAATAATGGAAAAATCTTGGGCTATACATTATGGAAATAATGTTGTCCACACAGTTAGTAAGTGTCTTTTTGGAGCGAGCTTGAATTACCTAGTTATTCCACTTTTGAAGTAGATCTTTATGTTTCTCCTTTGGGGTTATATGATGTAATAATAGGTGTTAAATGACTTGCTTGAACATAAAGAAAATGTTGATTGTTTTGAAAAACACATTAGTTGTCTTGATGATATGCAGAAAATAACAGACATCCAAGGGGTAAAATGAGAAATTTTAGTTAGGAAATTGTCAGCTATGCAACTTAAAAAGGCCAAAAATATAGGCTACACCTTGTATGCAATAAAAATCTCTGAAAGAGTTGATAGGAGAGTGATTTATTAGAAAAATTTCCATGTTAAGAGATTTCGTGATTTATTTTTGGAAGAACTACTGGGTCTTATGCCAAAAGAGTTCGAGAAATCAAAGCTGGGTCTTATGAAAATGAGAGTTTAAATTCATGATTGAAATCAAAGCTGGGTATTGAGCCTATTTCTAAGGCACCATATCAAATGAATACCATTGAACTAGTAGAGCTTAAGGTACATTTACAAGAATTGTTATAAAAGGTTTAATAAGACCAAGTGTCTCACCTTGGGGAGTACGGTAATGTTTTTGAAAAGAAAGATGGAACACTTAGATTGTGTATTGATTATAGGATGTTAAACAAAGCAACAATAAAAAAAGATATCCACTTCCTAGAATTGATGATATGTTTATTAGATGCGTGGTGTATTATTATATTCTAAAGATAGATCTTTTTACGGGGTATCACTAGTTAAGAATCAAGATGAATATATTCATAAAACAACATTTAGAACAAGGTACAAACATTATGAATTTACAGTTTTACCTTTCGGTTTAACAAATGCACCTACAAATTTTATGAATTTAATGAATAATATCTTTCAAGAATACCTGGACAAGTTTATACTTGTATTCTTGGACAATATTCTTATCTATTCTAAAATCATTGATGAACATCATGAGCATTTGAAAATAGTACTTGAAATCTTAAGAAAAAGAAGATTGTATGGTAAGTTGTCCAAATGTTCTTTCTATGAGACATAAGTGCACTATCTAGGACATGTCATAAGTAAGGATGGAATAATAGTTGATCCATCAAAGATTGTTTAAACGAGTGACTTTGCACCTAAGAATGTACATGAAGTTAGAAGCTTCATGGGGCTTCTTGGTTACTTATAGAAAATTAAAAGGAATGATAACCATATCGTACCAAGCCAAGAACACATATGCTAATCAAACACCATGATCAATAATATGAAATCAATTTTCCAGAATAACTTTACATAAACCTTTAAAACAAATGAGCAAAAATATTATATATTATTATGGAACTAAATGAAATACAATGAGAATGGGCTTGCTTATATAGGCAAGGAATAAAAATTTAAGAACTAGTCAAGGTCATAGATCAAGCCATAAATCAAGGAAAGAACTAGTCCTAAAGAACTAGTCGAGACCATAGATTTAGGAAAGAACTAGACATCAAGGATCTAGGAAATACTATAGATCAAGGAAAAACTATACCTAACAACTAGATAATATCTCCCTAATATCTAAATAAATAAAAATAAATATCCACACACATAAGTGGGTGAGCATAAATATAATAAAGGTAAATAAAGTACCTAAGTGAACGTGAGATAAGGTAAATACATACTCTAACACCCCCTCAAGTGAAGTTAGGGGCCAAAATAGAAGTGGCATGTCCATACTATGAATCTTGACAACTAGGCTCGATGAGGTACTCATGTATAATATATCCATGAAGAAATCTCGAACCAAAAGAAGGAAAGAATCTTGCTAGAAGGAAAGAGAAAGAAGAAGAAGAAGGAATATATTCTCATGAACACACCCAAGAAAAATTTCAAAACCCCAAACATTCTGTTGGTACCCAAATTAATTCTCCCTCGAAGCTAATTAGTATCACACGGTTTATAGGAATCTTAGAGACAAGCATAGCATGTAATGTGTTGTTTTGTAGCCGGGGATGAAATGCAGCTTACTCTTTGTCACTTAGATGTGGAGAAATGGGTAGCACCCTCAAGAGGATTTGACCTATCCTCACTACTTTATGGTTGTGCCTTTCAACCAAGGTGAGAGGACCCTTTTTGTCAGCATGCTATTTGTGGAGGAGATGGAGATATCCTTGTGAAATTATTAAGAAGACCTTGAAGAAAATATGATTAATGCAACAAAACCTAACTCTCACGAGTTGTCACTCTAGATAATGGAGATATTTTCTAAGAAGGTTCAAGCCACTAAAGATAATGAAAACCGATTGTTTCGCATGTTTTGTAGTAAAATGATGCATTTGTATACACACATGATAAATAGGTAATATGGGTATGATTATTTGTTTTTTAAATGAATTTTTGGTGGGAGGTGAGGCATAAATGAACTTGATTCACCAGATTCTTGAGAAATTTACAAAAATGGAGAGCTTGAACAACATAATGCTTCAGGATAGCTAGGATGTTCCTTTAACCAGAATATGTGCTTCAATGGAGGCCTAGATCAGCACTTTTCACACAAAATTCAAGGATCCAAAATGAAGGCTCAAATTGGAAAACTTAACTAAACATTATCAATCTCTATTTCATCACACCTAAGATACCCTCAAAGGCTAACAAACAATCTTATAGTCATGCTAGGAGTCACAATGATTTTAAATTTGTTTATTTCACTATTAGATGAAAGCTCTTTTGATAAATGAAATTACAAATGCCACCAAACTATCACAAGGATAAGATCTTGTGTGATTCACAAATATTTTCAATGTAAGATTGTAACGGGAACAAGAAAACTACTTGCAGACATTCGAAATGAAGAAAACACATTTTTTCCCAAAAATAACATTTAACTCAAGTTTGATTAAATTTATCGGTAGGGGAAATTTTTTAGAACAATCTTAGAGCTTGTCAATGGTTGTACACTCACAACCACCTTGACACGATCAAATTTAACACAAAGGAGATAAACATGTTTCTTTAGATGATTTCTCAAAAGGATGGGTTCTATCAATCTTTTCTCTTAGAAAAATCAGTCCCGACCTCTAACACTCCAACCATTTGCACAAAAATTCATGTAATTTATAATACTTCATTTACAATAGAGTTTTCCCCCAAAAATAGAGACATTCAAAGCACCATTGTGTGTTGAGACTCCCAAAATCAGATTTATGAAAAATTTATTAGGTGTGTAGAGGGAAAATCTCTCCAAATATTTCCAGCATTCAATTCTTCACTTGGTAGGTCATTCTTCATCTTGCGCACTAATTACTTCCTTCTCAATCTGTCAAATATGGTTCTTTACGTGCCAAGGAAAGAAAAATTGAAAATCAGATTAAAGCCAATGATCAGATCACATCTTGATTGCAAAAGACATCTTCAGATTTTTCCCACCCAACTAGGATACCAAATTAATGTTCCTCTTCATTTTACGTGCAGGAAGAGAATCCAAGAAATGATAAAAAACTATAAAAATTCACATCCCAGGATATTTGGAGTAGAAATGGTGGAAAATTAGATACAAATGCACAACTTATCGTTGATCTCTCTTTTGAATCTGGACCATCCACATGGGAGATCCAAGTCAAGACGGGCAGGGGATTCCTTTTTACCTTTTACACCTTTTGGAAAAAATGTAAAATTTCTCAATTTGCTCCACCCCTCCGCCTTTGAAAAATGGGCTTGACACGTGTCCCAATGTGGGTCCTAAAGGAACCGCGGCTAAATTCTGCTATTTCACCTCTTTTTTGGAAAAGGGAAAATTTTCCAAGTTTTCCCCACAGCTCCGCCCTTCCGCTTCTAGTTTCTGATGTGGGTCCCAGCGGAACCACACTTCCTTTTACACTTTTAACTCCTTTCTCCCAAAAGGAAAATTTTCCAAATTCCCCGAGAGTCCACACCTCCATTGTTGACTGGAAAATTTTTTACTATTCTTTGTCGGGCCCGCGGGTCATTTTGATGATTTTAGTCTTTTGAATAACAAGGGGCAAAAAATCCAAGTTGCCCCCGATGGCCCACCTCCCCACCTCTTGACTTTTCAAACTGCCACGTGTCTTAATGGCACATCTTGAGATGGTCCCCAAAAGTAGAGACCCTAAATGAGCACGGGCTCACCACGTGTCTCGAGCCCTTTAGGAAGTTGTTGAAAAGTCTAAGGAAAGAAGACCCGTGGAGACCTCCACATGTCATTATGGCGCAACTTCAAGAACCTTATAAGGCTTCAAAATGATTTGGCGGGGCACGCTTCCATTTTAGAATTTTTACTCCATTTTTCCAAAAGGGAAAAATATTCCAACCTACTTCTAAAGGCCCGCATCTCCACTTTTAACTTTGCCACGTGTCCTTCTGTGGGGTCAAAGTAAGACTTTTTCCCTGCCGCTTAAATTTTGCTTTAATCAAAGCTTGGCGAGGTCGGGCGGGTTCAAATTTTTTTCCAAAGTAACAAAAATAACAAGTTCAAAAAACAAACTTACCACACCCCATCCAATTAGAAGAAGCCACGTAAGTACCAAAAGAACCAATCAGAATTGAGTGGAGCTACGAGACCAAATTTGCCTTTTTGCCAAAAAAGCACAAAGTGAAAAGTTAAAACATTTTCCCGCCATCCCCTGACCAACCAAAATAAGCCACGTGACCACCAAATGCTTTGAAAAATAATTTTGACAGAAAAAGATGCCCACCAGTTGTCAAAAACATAGAAATTCACCATTCATGGCCCTAGAATCTAATTTTTGCTAAGGATGGAATTTTTGAAACAAAACCAAGTGAATCATGGTTCCAAGCATATTTTAACCATGGATTTGGATTTTCAAAGGAATACAAATATAAATTGATCATTCTCGAGCTTCCATGGTTGGAAAAATAGGAAAAATAGACAGAGCCCATGGATTTTGAAGAAATTAGGGAAAAAATAGGGAAAACTCAGAGATTCCTTCAAAAAGGGCATGACAATGGATTCTGCAAATAATTTGAGGCATTTAAAATGGAGGTAAAAGCTTCAGAACATCCACATTGAGAGATAAAATGTTTCAAAACATGCTAGATCAAAGGAAAATTAGGGCAAAATGGTGCGAGATCAAGATGAGCACCAACACATTCCATGCACTCACTCAGGTAGTGAGGTGATGTAAAGGCTTCAAAATATGTTCGTAACTTTGTTGAGTCGGAATGTACTCCAAAAAAATAACTCCATCCTGAATGTCTTGATGAATGAAGTGGATGTGTATCTCAATATGCTTGGTCCCCTGGTGCTCAAATGGGTTGCGAGAAATGTGAATTACACTTTGGTTGTCATAAAAGTATAGTCGGTGAATCTCGTGGGAATCTAAACTCTATCAATAATTGTCGAAGCTAAAGAATCGCTAACTCATTTATCGCTGCCCTTTAATCTACTTTTGAAGATGAAAGTGCAATAGCCTATTACGTTTTGCATGCCCAATAAACTGAGAAGAACCAAGAAAAAAAAGATAACCAAAAGTGGAACACCTGTCATCAATAGAACACTGCCCAATCTGAATCAGATACCCAATGAACTGAGTACAACCCCTAGTGTAGTGTAGGCCAAAGTGGGAAGTGCCATGTAAATAGTGTAAAATCCTTTTAGTAGCCTACAATGACTACTATGAGGAGAATGTGCAAATCGAGATACAAGCCCGAATGCAAAAATGAAATATCGGGGTATGGGTCAAGTACATGCGACTCCCAACCAACCGCCTATATAATATAGGATCAAAAAGTGGTGTGGTACATATGGAAGTAAGCGTAACCCCAATGAAAAGGATATGGAATTGGTTTGCAATAATCCATATCAAAGCGTTGAAATAAGATCATGGGTGTACTTTTGCTAACTCAAATGAATCCCCAATCTATTTGAGAAATTTGTAATCTAAGGAAATAATGCACATAACCTAGGATCTATCATGTCAAACTGTGTAGAAAGAGCCCTCACGAATAGTCTGAATGTGGGAAGAAGAGCTACTGCTTAAGTAAACAAATCATCAACATATAAGACAAGTATCACAATATCTTCACCAACATGTTTTATATACACTATATGATCGGAGTGGCAATAAACAAAACCAATAGATAGAAGAAAATAATCCATCTTCTCATACCAAGCCCGAGGGGCTTGTTTGAGACCGTAGAGACACCTTTAGAGCCTACAAACAAGAGAAGAATCCTGAAAGAATCAAGCAGGTTGCTCCATGTAGATTTCCTCTTGTAAATATCCATGTAAGAAGGCACTCTTCACGTCCATCTGGTATACGGGCCACCCTTGTGATGTAACAATAACAAGTACAAAGCATACAAAATCCATCTTGGAAACGGGTGTAAAATTATCAGAGTAATCAATACCTTCAACTTGTGAAAAACCCTTTGTAATAAGATGAGCCTTATACTTGTCAATGGACCCATCAGTTGCATATTTGGTTCATATACCCACTTACACCTAACCATCTTTCTTCCTTTAGGAAGAGATATAAAATCCCAAGTATTATTTTTCATCAAAGAAGAATACTCAACTGTCATCACATCATCCCACTCCTGTATCCCATGAGCCTTTGAAAAAGACTTTGGATCTCGAAATTGCTGAAAAAAAGTTCCATAACCTATAGAATGTGCGTGATGATGCCTAGTGGGTGGAATATCTTGTATGAAAATGTGGTGCCTTAGAAACTGTAGTATGAGATCACTTAGGCATAGTGAAAAAATCAACTCGAATAGGATCGTTAATGACATATATAAACTCCTCAAAGAAATTATCCTCAAGATGAGATGATGAAGAAGAAGGAGGCATGGAAGAAGATGAAGAATTATGAGGAGTGAAGTGCTCATCAAATTGAACATGTGTTTGAAAAATAACGTCATGAGTATCGAGAATCTAGAAATTGAGATCACATCTCTTAGACTTGAAGATTTTCCAATAATTATAGACTATCTTACCAAGTTCAAGCATTTGTTTACATAGTTGAAGGGGAGTGGAAGTGATAAGAAAGATGAAGAGTGTGTTTACTTGATTCTATCCAAGTTGAGAGGACCATTCCAAATTTTTGTTTCTACTTTTTCTCTAGCATGGATTCCTTAGGTGACACATTCAAAATGCCTAATTTACAAATATTTTGTGAAAGACTTACTAGGAAGAATCCAAATTGTCTCACCTTGAGTCTTCCACCTCTCAAAAGGCATTAGCTACATCTAATCCTAAGGAAAAAGGAAAACCAAAAGTAAAACCAAATCCACCCCTTCTCCATATCAAAGTGCTTTTAAACCCAAATAAAACAACTCTAAACCCAAGGAGTCTTCTAAATGAAATAATAAGTCTATCCTTTCATGCTCGTTTTGTGGGGGTAGTGGTCATGAAGAACATAGGTGTTATAAGTGAATGCAAGCCTTATAGGATGCATTCAAGAAACACAATTGTTTATCTCCACTCTACCTCCTTCTAATCAACATGACAAAACACTTAATGTTATTGGGAGATCAAATACCATAACACAAAACATAGATAAAAGGAACAATAACCAGATTGTACCAAGCCAAGAACATAGATGCTTGTCAAACACCACGATCAATAAGATCAAAGTAATTCACTAGAATAACTTAACATAAACCTTTGCAAACAAATGATAAACAATAAAATATATTATTATGGAACTCAATTTCAAGTTACATGGCTCGCATATGATCCACCTTACCAAATAAATCCTCTAATTTCTCCCATATTTTGAAAGGAGGGTTACATTTTCCAAATGAAACAAAATACTATCACTTACATAAGTTCATTTAAAACCCATACACTCATCAAATTTGCACTTTGGTACTGAAATTTCTCACATTATGTAGTGAACATTGGTTGTTATGAAGAAGTTAAAGCCCATAATCCTTTCCGTTTGGTTATTGTTTCCATTCTTAGTTTCCATGTGTGGTAATTATGTGTTGTTAATGGCTTAACATGATCTAATGCGAAGTATAAGCCATCCTAAAAAAATTCACCAAAAGAAATGCAAGAACAAACAATGCAACAAGACCCCTAACAATGCAACAAGAGCCCCCAGATTTTGGCACTTTATAATAAGTGCGTGTTACAATATGAAACTTTATAATTATAGTGTTCTTCTCAAAATAAATATTTCCAATGGAAAGACCACAAAAAAAGCACTTTTACAAAAACGACACTCAAAACCGAGTTACCAATCAAACGTTACAAACTTTTCAATATTATGCTCTCTACTATTTATTTTAGTTGCCACTAAAATAGAAAAAAATGCTTTTCCTTCACTACACAAATAAAATGAAAAGGGGCTGGATTTAAGCACCTACTAGTAGGAATTACAAGCTTTACGCCCTAATATGACCATACCATATGACTAGGGGCTAAAGATTTAAATGGGTAAGAACCAAAATCCTTCTACACATGACCCCAAAAATGTTGCAAAATAAGAAAAAAACCCAGTGTAGATCTCGAGAAATCCAACAAACACAGGGAATTGATTTCCTCAGTTTTTATCCTATCAAAATTGCACGAATCTGAAATGACAGTGCGTTTCTCTATAACCACAAAAAAAACCAAAAATGACTTCCTCCTAAAATGGCCGAGTTTACAATCAATATTAGGGTTTTGCCACCTTATGGATCCAATGGAAGCCTCTATTTTACATAAAAATCCATGCAACATCAAAATACGGAAAAATCTTGAATATATGAATATACATTTTTTTACAAATGAAACTTACGAGACAGGATGTCAACAAAAATCTCTTGCTCACGATACCATAAAAGGAATGATAATCGGATCGTACCAAGCCAAGAACACATATGCTAATCAAACACAATGATTAATAAGATTAAATCAATTCACCAATAACTTTACATAAACCTTTGCAAACAAATGAGCATCGATAAATGAGAATGGACCTTTCTTATATAGGTAATGAATGCCAATCTAAGAACCGAGTCAATGTCGTAGATCAAGCCATAAATCAAGGAAAGAACTAGTCAAGACCATAGATTTAGGAAAGAACTAGACATCAAGGATCTAGTCAATACCATATATCAAGGAAAGAACTAGTCAATACCATAGATCAAGGAAAAAAATATACCTAACAACTAGATAATGTCCCCTAATATCTAAATAAATAAAAATAAATATCCACACACATAAGTGGGTGAGAATAAATACAATAAAGGTAAATAAAGTACCTAGGTGAACATGAGCTAAGGTAAATACCTTCTCTAACAAAAAATTGTTAATGACTTTTCAAAATTCAACTTTACCATGATAACTTCTTTACACAAGAAAGATAAAAAATTTTGTGGAGTGATAAATGCGAATCAACATTTAAAACTCTTAAGGATCAATTAACATCTGCACCTATTTTGGCTGTACCTGATCCAAATGGAAACTTTATGGTAGTTACAAATGCTTTCGAGGACTCAGAGGTATTTGTTACAAAATGAACATGTTATAACATATGAGAGTAGAAAACTCAAGTTACATGAGTTGAATTATGCTCCTCATGACCTAGAGCTTGCTGCCATAGTTCATGCACTTCAAGTATGGAGACATTATCTTTTGGGAAGACCTTTTGAATTAAAGATTGATCATCTTGGGCTGAAGTATATTTTCACTCAACCAAATTTGAATGCAAGACAATGAAGATGGTTAGAGTTTTTGTCACAATATGATTTTGACATAAGTTACATTAAAGGAAAAGAAAACAAAGTGACAAATGCACTAAGTCGTAGGAAACATATTTATGCACTTATAACTTTGAGAACTCAGTTTAAGGATGAGGTAAAAAGTATCATGGAATCTGATTTTTACTTTCATAAGTAAAAACAACACTTGTTGCAAATCCAAATGACATAAGATATAAAGGTTTTAAATTCGATAACGAAGGAATTTTGAGATATGATAAGCGGGTGTATGTACCTTCGGGAAATGAGTTAAGGAAAAATTTGATGATGAAATTTCATAATTCACCTTACTCAGGACATCCTAGTATTACAAAAATGCTTGTTGATGTAAAACATCAATATTTTTAGAAAGGGATGAAGAAAGACATAACTGATTTTGTTTCTCACTGTTTGGAATGTCAGCGTGTTAAGGTTAAGCATATGCGCCCAGCTGGTTTATTGTATCCTAATAGCATACCATAATATAAGTGGCAAGTAATTAACATAGATTTTGTTTAGGGGCTGCCTTTGTCAAGAAATAAATATGATGTTATTTTAGTTGTTGATAAAGTGAAAAAGTAACACATTTTACTTCTTTGGTAATCTTAAGGATGATTCACATGTGTTATGATAATATTTATACATGAAATTTTCAGATTACATGGGGTACTTGAATTGATTATATATGATAGGGACCCTATAATGAAATATCTATTTTGGAAAATGCTAAATGCATCCTTAGGAACAAAACTGAATTTTAGTTCACATACCATCCGAAAAATGGTGGTCAAACCGAGAGAGTTAATCGGGTTTTGGAAGATATGTTACAATTTCTTGTATGGATCAACAGTACAAATGGGAAGAATACCTTCCTTTAGTTGAATTTAATTACAATAATACATATCATGCCTCTTTGAAAATGACACCTTTTAAATCATTATACGAAGGAAATGCGAGGACCCCGATTAGTTAGGATAACATTGAAGACAGAGAGAAGCAATTAGACCTGAAATCCTTACTGAGATGGAACAAGTTAAAATGATGCGTGAATGTTTAAAAGAAGATGCGAGATAGGCAAATAATTTATGTAGATCTACTGGAAAGGGTTGATAAGAAATTTGAACTTGGTGAAAAGGTCTTTTTACAGGTTAAGCCGAAAAAGATTTCTATAACTTTTAGCAAGGTAGCCAAACTATCACCTCATTATGTGGGACCTTTCGAGATTGTTGAAGTAATCAATCCTATAGCTTATCATTTAGCATTACCCCTTGTTTTGTCACAAGGAATGATGTTTTCCATATTTCTTTGCTTAAGAAATACGTTTCAGATTTATCACATGTGTTAAATTGGGATTCCTTACAGTCCAAGACCCAGGAATAATCATGGTTGAACCCATAAGAGTGTTGGAAACTCACTAGTTGCACTTACGAAATCATGAAATTAGTCAATGCAAGGTTTAGTGGGACCAGTTTAATGAAGAAAGTGCAACATGGGAAAACCTTGAGGACATGAAAATTACTTTTCCTCATTTATTTGAACAAAATTAGTTCTGATGATTGATAACAATTAAAGAATTTGTTTTTAAATTATCAATAATTCTACCAGTTTTGGGAAGGTACTATATTCATTAGTACTGGAACAACTACTTAATGCTGTTATAAATTGTGAAAATTTGAATTTCTCAAATCTGGTTTCATTTGTGAACTTATGGATGAAAGAACTATAATTATGATTATTTTTCTTATTTGAGAATGTGGACTAAGTTAATCATCGGGACGATGATTCTTTTTAGGAGGGAGGTATGTAACACCTATAACATGGTTGATATCTATGATGACTTATGTGTTGGAAGTTAAAAATGTTGACATGTGATTCTTGTCGAAGATGATGTACTCTTGTGAACTAAGAAATCATGTTTGTTGTGGATAATAGGTTATCTGCTGAAATAGATACAACTCTTGCCATGTTTATGCTGAATTGAAAATGAAATATTTCATTTATTCTTATGTTGAATAATTCACTGTTTTGGAAAATAAGAAATTGGTTTAGTTCATAAGTATTTTTGCACTCAAACTTGTGCTTCAGTCTTCTTAACCTCTATTGCAGGATAGATATACCTTGGATCAATTTCAGTGATCCAAGGCATGCTTTCACTTTCATGACATTATGGTCATCTTGGTGAGTTGGACAAATCATGGGATCTCGGAACTACGGTTATCTTGGAGTCTTGGGTGATCTCTACTGTTCCCGTGCTTTGTATGTGATCTTTGGATGGTATTCTGATCCTTCTTTTGGTAAGTTGTATGATACAAATATTGATATCGAGTAAAGAAACTAATTAATCTATATTCCTAAGATGGTAGTAGTATCCTAAGTTGTAATCTATCCGAAGTTACTAAGCTCTTTTATTAATGAGTAATGTTGATAATGAAGGGAAAGCCTAAGACTAAATTAATAAACATTAGACTAAGGATATAAGTTAGTTCATTGTTAAAACTAACCTAAGATTTGGGAAAATCTAAAAGGGACGGATGGGACAACATGCTAAGGCAAGCTGATTGATGGCACCACTTAAAGGTATTTATGATGATTTAGTGGGCATTAAAACTTACTTTTAAGCCAAATTTGGTGAATGCATGAAAGGAAATAAGAGGTCTAGTTGACACCTCTACCAAAGTGTTAGTTGCATGGAAATTTAAATTTAGTTATGGCCAAATACAAGTTGGAGGTGGCGGTATAAGTGAAATGACTGTCAGTCTGTTCAGCATTTAATATTCTTGGAAATGGTGAAAAAATTGCCTAGGAGGAAGGGAAGTTGGACGAAAGAATGGTTTTAGTTTTCACATTGCTCATTTGGTTTTTTTGAAAGCTTTAGCTCTACATGCGAGATTTTCTCTTGAACCCTCCATTCAAATCCTTGCATGTTGTTTATCTTTGCATAGCATTGTAGTGATGAAAATATCACTTTGAAGCTATTAGAGGAAGGAGAAGAATATTTTGACAAGGTTTGTTGGCATTTTCATAGAAAGGAACAAATATCAAAGCTTTTCTTGAATATCTATAGTGAGAAATTGAAGGTAGGTATATGCACGATGGAAAGGTTTGCAAAGCTATGGGATGAGGTTAAAGAACCTCAAGCTTGACTAAACTCAACCATGCACCATAAGATTAGAGATAAACAAGAAACTATCTATGCATATATAAATTTGAAACTAACATTCAAACCCTAGCATATATACTACTCTCTACTCCATGAAAGCTTAATGAAAGTGAACCTAGATAGATTCTAAGCAATCAAATTAGATGTGCTTTTTGGAGTGAAGATGTCTCTCTAAAATGTCTACAAGACCAAGTTAGATACCCTCCTACTAACCTACTATGAAGTTATGGATGCAAGATGGAAGAGCTTCAACAATGGAGGATGGCCAAGATCAAATGCCTATTAGCTTGGCTAATGCAAATGAGGTCTAATGCCAATATCTCCAAATGTGAGAGAGATTTGTTATGTAAACAAGGTGTAAGGTTGAGAGGGAGGGGTGACCCTTCTATTTATAGTTTTCCAAATGGAAGAGTTTAAACTTTGGGTGCATGTGGGACTAAAGCTCAAAAGCACTTTTAGATTAGATTAGGATAAACATGCTTTAGGCTTAGTTAAGCTAGGTTTAGGCTAGTTAAACTTGATTAGCAAGTGATTAGAGACTCATTGAGAGTTGGGAGGGGTCTGGATAACCAATTGTGACTAATAGATAGCCTACAAAGCCAATAGAAGTGGTCTAGAGAGAACTAGGGAGGTTATGAATGGTTGAAAGGAGGAATGTTTAGCTAATAAGAGAGATATTAGCCAAATAAGATGATTATAGGAGGAATACGACCGAAAGAGTGTCGTGAATGGGCATCTGAGAATGGAGTAAAGAAGGGTTGATTAACGAAGTGTCATTAATCGTTGAATTTGATGAAATGCTAAGTGTAAGCATGTTTTAGGTGTCTCTACAATGAAGAGCTCTATTAGGCATGATAGGCCTTACCCATTAAGTCTTCTTTTTTAATTAAATGCTTCATTAGAATAACTCTAATCTTTGTGAAAACCTTCTAGTTATGATTCCACATTTGCTTATTCTTTTCTTGAATGGTTTTTCATTTTGCTTCTTTGGATGCATAATGATTTTTTTGTGTGATGGGTGGATAATGAAATTTGGAAGTGACGTTTTATACTTCCGTGTTAACTTTCTTTTACTCAAACCATCTCAACATTGGAATGAATATGGGTTTTTATCTATTAAGTTATTATATAGACTGAAGATTGTTTATGCATTATAAGTATCTTGGTATTGATAGATTCTCAAGACTCTTTCTTGGAATATTCCCTTATTGTCACGCCGTATGAAATACTAACTTGTAGGAAACTTTGTTAATATCGAGACCTATTTCTGCGACTTAGATAACCTCGTGCTTGCGTTTGATTTGTTTCTTGTTAATGAATTTGAAGACCATTATTTTTTTGATTGGTTTCGTGACTTTAAATATAAGGAATAAACATTATGTTAGTTTTGTGAGATAATTATTTTGGGGTTTTACCTGTAATGGAGAATTGTTAGAATCTCGGTATTCTACATGTTGGGTCACTTTATTTTTGATATTAATGGAACCCAATGGTTTTGTCAACAACATTCATTATCTGTACTTCCTTAAACATTCTGTTGTTACCATTCGAGTTAGGTAAAGAAAACTCACCTTGATCTTGAACGACTTCATCTTGAGATTTGGTTCTATTGTGTATGTTTTGTAAACCCACTATGGGCTTTTGGGTTTTGAATAGATCTTTTGATTTGGGAAAGTTTTCCTTAATTGTTGATGGATTTTGAACTATTATTATTGGGAGGTTGCTCGAATGATTTATCTTCCTTCTTGTTTGATGATTGTAAGTTCTTTTTGAGATTAGTTTCGAGTAGGTCCTGGTTTGTTTGCTTTTCCTTTCGTCAATGGGTTTACTAAGAATTGAATTGATACATTTGTCAATTGGTTGATAAGTGTATTGAGATTTTATCTTTTATCGAAGAAAGGAAAGATAATTTGTTGGATGTTTTTCTTCTATTCTTTTGACTAATTCTTAATTTTCACCCAATTAAGGGCCATGTTGTACCTCGGGTAAGATATTGTTGATCTTAAATGGGATTCCCATATGATTATTAAACACTTGATGTGCATTAATCCTAGGAAATTTTTATGTTTTATTTCATCCATCCTTGCATAAGTAATGATAACTCATTCTTAGACAAATCAAGTTAGTCAAGAAATTGCAATCTCACCCCCTTTCTTTATTGTTTGAGAGTAATGGAAATTCTTTAATTGGAAATAGTTGTTGTTCCCTCTCGGGGTTACTTAGATTTATACATTTCAACATTTATGTTTAGTCTTAGTGTTTTATTGATCATAAAGCAAATGGTTACGTGTTATTGATGTTTTCGTGAGGATACATTTAGCCTTGAGTAGGTTATGAATTTTAACTCCCCGTCCCTTTTACGGATTTGATAGTGGTTGGTTTAAACTGTTGTGTGGTTCTAAATGAGAGTTCATTCTCCTTGACTTAAGAATGTAATAATAATGTTGTTGATGGGGACTACAGGGTATTAACTTTGATTTGTTTCTTGGAGTTGAATTCAAAAATGAACTCAGGTCTTTTAGGATACTTCTACTATGAGCTTCCTTGTTTTTTACTAATTGATTAAGTCTTCCTTACTTGGAACATTGAGACATATTCTTAATTAATCCAATTTAGCCTCTGTGCTAAGCTTGATTTATTTACGATTTTATGATAGAATATAATTTTGTTGTCTTTTTATTCCTTCATGTATTAATTTGGATGTTCACTAGAAATAAAAAAACAATATACATATTCGGAGGGTAGATTTGTATATCTAGTATTACTTCTTGAAAAGTTAGAACTGGTTGAATGGAGGATCTTAATTTGGAAATTGAATGATAAGGTAAAGTTAGGTTGAAATATGAATTTCCCCTTTCTTTAATTCTTTTTGAATTGCAACATGTTGAAAAGTGTTGTTATGATGAAAAATTTGGATTAACTATGCTTTGATTAATTAGTCCTTACTTAATCATTACATATAGAAACTTTAATCTTTTCTCTCCTTCTTGGTTGTAATATTTTAGGGAAAAGTCTTTTTGTTTATCTTGTTTTGTTTTGAGATGTTTTCATAAACAACATGGTTCTTTTTATGAAACAGTTAGATAAAAGCACAATGTTTTAATGTTATAGTGCTTATCATGCTCAGTTCAAATGAAATGACTCATGCTCACAATTTTGCAGATGGATTTTGTAAAAGATGAAAGGATAAAGACATATAAAAAGTTACATCTGTTTTACTAAAATAATTTTCTCTTTAATATGATGATTATGTGGCATCATTACTTGAGATGTACTTTTATCGGAAAAGGATGATGTAATAAAACTAGTTTATTTTAGTGTTATGACATTTTTAACATCTAAAATACTTTTGTAATTAGTGAATGGATCACTCCTTTTTGATGATTAAATGGTTTGATGATTGTTGAATACTAATTTATTGCAATACCTTATTTAGCATAAATTGGGATGTATTATTAAGTAATAACCCAAATGAAGGGGGGTTTATATATTTAAGTGTTATGGAATTTGGATTGAGGATCTGAAATATTAGTTGGTTTATTTTCACATAAAAGAGATGCAACTAATAAGTTGACACTCTTAAATAGATCCTTAAAACAATAAAAAAGAATAATGATTGAATTATATATATATATATATATATATATATATATATATATATATATATTTGAATTCTTGGTTGTATTAAAACATAGATGATCGGTTTTCATTATTGGACATTAGTCCTTGATGTATGAAAAAGGATATTTCCTTGAATCAATCTTGTAGATTTAACTAAAGATCTTGTAAAAGTGTTATGAACATAATAAGAGAATGGTTGACTGTGTTCTTCCTTAGGCAGATTTCTTTAATCAAAATATGGAATGCTTAAAAGGAATTAAATGGGATTTAGACTTCATCTTCATGAAGTATAAAATAAAGGTTTTTAATAAACTAATTTAAGCTTAGGCTGATTTAAGAAAGGATATAATGAACACACTTTAATGACATTGAGATCAACCTTATTGTTATAAGATATAAGATGATTCATTTAAGACAAACTTAAACAAGTAATTGAATGGTTAGGAAGCATATTTTACCTGCATACCTACTTCACATGTAATTTCAACTTGTAACCTTATAGGTTAAATGATGCTAGTTGAATACTAAGTGTTGTTATCATTAATCCTAAATGAAGTGATTAAATGGGTTAATAAGCTTGTAATTTTAAGTATGTTAGTCTAGTTGGGAAACTCAGTTGGATATTGTTACACATCAACTACAACATAGTACCTTCATAATGTGCTATGTCTCAACACCCCACTTAGTTTGTTTAACTTGATTGACATAGGTGTAAGATTGGATCATGGTTCTACCCTATACAGGGATAGGAACATGATCTAGTGTCGAGGTCAACTCATGTTGACTTAGGATAACTAGACACACCCAATCGACGTAAGTCGATTGAGTATGTCTATGTATCCTTAGTCACCATGAGTAGTCTTCCACACTAGATAATATAACAAGTTTGGTGAGGACTTATTCCATTTGATGAGTATGCTTTATATATGAATGTAAACATGCTAAACTTGTTTAGAAACTTTGGCCAAAGTATCACAAGCTGTTGGTTGTGTTGTCTTATGTCACCTAGTTTAAGATGCAGATTTCAGATGAATATTAGTAACAAATATTCAAATAGGCCTCTTAGATAGAACACTTGGGTACCCCTAAAAGGGTAAAATAAACCAAGTATACATTGTATACACATTATTGAGTTAATATGAGAGATCGGTTTAATACCGAGTCATGAAATGAGAGATTGGTGTTTCACCGAGTCATTTACAACTACATATGGTTTTATGTTATGAGATGGATTGACATTGAAATTATATAAAAAAATATTTCCCTTGTTTCTAATGTATTAAAATGGGAACGTTACATTTTGAGTGTTTGTGATGTGTACTTGGAGGTTATCACTTGGGAGGTAAAAGGAGGTGGTTTCCATATTTCTCTTCTCCTTGGATTAGATTTTAAACCTTTGTGTTGGAAAGGTACATATTGGTGTTATTATGTTTTTGTGCTTATATGTGTTGCATATTTTGTTGGCATGAGTGTATGTAATGTGAAGCCTTTGTAAAAGTTTCCATTGGTTGTAAACATTCCCTATTTCTCCATTGTTGGGGCTTGGGGGCCAATGAGAAGGGTGGCTTCCCCTTCTCATTGGAATAAAGGTTGGGAGGTGAGTGTTGCCTATGCTCCCTTCCTTGTTATTGTGATTTGGAGAGAAGGAGAAAGCTTATGGAGTTATTTGTGAATGGGATGAAGATATATGTTTTGAGACCAAAAGAAATAATCTTATTTTTGTAAATTTTACCATGTTGTTTCCACCTTTGAGTGGAAGGCTTGTAAATACTTGTATTTTAAAATAATATAAATTTATTTATCAAACTATGTATTGAATGGTTAAATGAATAAGGTTGTAAGTTGTATTTTGATGGGAATGGAACTCTTTAAAATATGGAAATTAATCAAAAGTTTGCATTGTGCCTTCATTTTGAAAATGGAAATCTTGCATTGAAATACATGAGAATACATGCTTGCTTCTCCCTTGTAAATGTTTTGTTATTCTTGTTTATGAAAGAAAAGGGAAGTTATACTTAGTTGATGATTATATTTATTCCTTCTTTTGATAGATGCATTATAGTTGAAAGGAACCTTTGTAGTCAAATTTTAAACAATATTACAAAGGAAAATGTATACATTTAATTCTCTTAATCAAGAAAGAAGTTGTTATTTTCATTGGTATATTCTACATTTAGATTAAACATGTAAGTTGGAATTTAGTTTAGATGAATATAAATATATATAATGCATATTATATATGTTTATATATATCCATTTTTTAAAACAAAATTTTTTCCACAATGATGATCGTCTTGGTCTGGTCAACAACCGGCATTAACAGAACATAAACCAACATCGTCTCACGAAACTTAGTTCCAACTCTATATAATTCAACTTTTCAAACTTAGTTGTACTAAAATTAATTTGAAACATTATAACAGAGCTTTTGTAGTAAATGAAATTTTGTAAAAAATACACAACAATATATATTTGAGAATATATACATTGAATATATTTCTTTATAAAATGCACTGGATTCACAAAAACGCACCCACAGTGTAACCGATGTCGGTAGCACAGAGATAAATGTGACCGGTTAAATGGCGCACCTGGTCACTGTGTGTGAACCTTTGTTTGAAAAACATGTTTTCCATCCAATCCAATGCCTTAATTGAAAATATGTACATACATAATGTGGATCTAGCTTATGTATAGATATATATGCAGTATATGCATATATACATGTATTTATATGTATATATAAGTGCATACACTCTTAGATAAACCAAAATGGATTTCACCAAATGGATTTAACTCAAGAAAATGTGAGAAAAAAAAACCCATAACTAGATTAAAGTGGGATCATTACTGCAACCAAGAAAAAGAAAGAGAAAACTACTTATTACAACCCTAGAACATATAAACTTGAAGAGAGAATATATTAGAGGAATAATTTCCTCCCATTTGCAAATATAGATCTAAAAGAAAACCTCCATGGTTTCTCCTCAAGTTTTCATGGCCTCCACCTCCTTCAACCTGCAAAACACAAATGAACAAATGAAGAGATTAGGGAAAAGAAAAGAATAAAAAGGAAACATAAGGATATTTAGGGATTTTAGAGAAAACCTAAAATCTAAGGGCCCATATTGATTTAATCCTAGGGTAGAGATTTAATCCTACAATTTTAAGTTGTTGGCATTTTCATGGGAATGGGTTTTAAATAAAATGTATGGGTATTTAGTTAATGGGGCCACTTAGTGGGTTAGAATAAGTTGTGATCCTTTATTATGGATTAATAAATAAATGATGAACTTTTAGTTTGGATTAAATAATTAGGTTAAGGTGCATGTATCTTTTAGATAAAGGGGTTTTAAATAAATAAAAATAAGGGTATAGTCAAATAAGTAAATGGGACATGATTATTAGGTATTTAGGAAATTTACTAAAGTCAACTCAGAAATATCTTTTATCAAATTTAAAGGAAAATTAAGTGGATTAAACAACGAGATTGATTTGAAAAATATTAAATAAATTAAAAGAACTTAATCGAAGGATTTTGAACCGTAAAATATTTTTGGAAATAAATTAATAATATTTAATTATTAATTTGAATTCGATTACATTATGAAGGTGTAGAAATTTATTCACGAGAACTTAATTGTTCGCAACTAATGTTTATGACCTTTATAAAATTTTACTGTAATTTCCCTAAGTAATTAATGGTATTTGTCTTGGTTTTGGACCATCAATTTTGTAGGTGTTACATGACCCCTTCCCATTGGATCTTAAGTGCATCTTAAGGGGAGAGATAGTCCCTTTCTTTTTCCTGTTCACAACTATCCAATCCTTTTCACTATTTGGATTTTCATTTTCATTATTATGGATTGGTAACATAATTTCAAACTGCTCCTCCTTGAAATTTTGGATCCTTGATGAAGTAAGAGGAAGGGAACATGTTCCCTTTTCCAAAACCTTCAATCTGCATCCTTTTTACTATCTTGTTGCATTGGTTCCATCTGAGGAGGAAGAGGCACTTCCTCCTTTTCCAACTCTATATTGTTTGATTTCTTAGATTTAAAATCAGAATCATAATCAGACAAGTCATTACAACTAGGTGATTGGGATTTGAATTCTTCCACCATGAACTTCGATTTTAACATGTTTTCTTTCCATATGACAATCTGAAGCTAAATGGCCAAGAGAAAAACATGTTCTACACCTAAAGGGAAACCCTTCATAGTCCATATTTTGTGTCCAAGTTCTATCCTCAACTTTGAGTTCAATAGTGGCTAGAAAATATTTAGACATATCCATATCAACTAATATTCGGGCATATGTTGTATGCTCATAATATTTAGTCTTTGGATCAATAGCCAGACATTTTCCTAAGGTGTTACCTATAGAGGTTAAGCATCTCTTCATCCAAAATTAGAGGCGTAATTAAGGCGAGATGAATCCACATTGGCTTAACTTGGAAATTATCGAGACAAGGGTTAAACAAAGGGAACCACAGGTTTCATAAGTAGAAAATGGGATTGAAAATCCCAAACCATTCCAAAAATCAAATCTCTATCTGAAGTTTCATAAAAACAACTATGAAAAACCCATGTGCAGTAGGGTAAATATCCAACTTACCTTCCATGATGGGGCCCCAATGGCTGGACATCCACTCATGAAGAGAGGAAAAACCGGACATATAAATTGTTGAATCTGTAGATCAAGCCATTTTTCCTCGAAAAAACCTTTTGACTTCACAACCACTTTTCCAAACCGATAGAAGGGATAAATTTTGCATAAGCCATAGGTTTAAAATGTTTGGGATAAATTTCCTATGTTTCTATTATTTTTCCCCTACACCCTCTTTGAATGACAAAGAGTGTGCTTGGTTTTGAGATCACTTCCATTTGAAGTAGTGTCACCCCAAGAGGAAACATTTTTAAGAGTCACGTCAATCAATGGAGCTCCAAAACGCCTTGATCTCCAAAAACACAGAACTCATCGAGCTCAAGGCTATGGTTTCACACATGGGAGGCTAGTCTTCGACCGGGAAACCATGTTATTATTATTAAAGTTAACACTAATTTAAGAAAAAATAATAATAGTATAAATAATAAGTCAATATTTCCATTTTTTTTTTTTTGCGTTATATTTGTAATTATATTATTATTATTATTTTTTATTAAGGGCAAATAGTTTTGAAGGGACTATAACTTTGTATACAAAAGGGCTCAAAAGCCAGATAGTGAAGATGAGAGAAACAACCCAGAGAAGGGAAAAACAGTCAACCAAGAAGGGCTCAACAGCCAAATATTACAATATAAGTGAAAAAAGGATCTAAACGTACAAAGATCCAAAAGAAAGAAGGAAAGATAAAAAAGAAACCAAAGGAGAAATAGCATATAGAGCTCGCGAAAAACAGCTCTAGAACCACCGGATAGCGACTACATCGCGGCCAAAAACAACATCACAATAACCCATTACTTGATGGCTCACATCAATCTTCGTCTTGATAGCCTGCGGCGACATGAAGAAGGCAATGACAGTAGCTTTGAGAGGAGTCTTGCATATCTGCTTGGGTAGTTGCTGATATCCCTTTTCTCTTTAGGACCCCAAATGTCCTCATTAACCCCACTTAAACTGCAGACACTATGGACATGTTGTTCAATGAAATTATAAATGCTTTTGAGGGCAGACAATATGCAGTCATTGCAGCTTTTAGCATTCCCCAATCTACCATCTAAGGACTGTAGCTTCTTGTAGACCTCAGCAATAACCCCCTCTTCCTCCTCAGTTTGAAGGATTCTTTTACCCTTAGCTCTTTCCATGTTTTTTATAGCCCCTTTGAGCTCTTGTATCTCCTTTTCTAATCTTTCCACCACCTGTCAGCCAGTTCCTTCTCCTTGGGCTCCTCCACCGGCTTGCTAATATGCAGGAGGTTTTCAGCAAGTTCCAAGTCTTTGTGGCTCCTTAGGACCCGTTGGGAAGTAGGGATTTTAGCTTTAAGGCTCTTGCTTTTCTTGCTAGAAACAATATCTTCATTTTTTCTTTTAAGCAGGGGGAATGGAAGCAGGTGTAGCGCGGTGGAGGTATGGAGGAGGGAGGCGGGGTAGGATTCATGGGAGGGCAGGCTGGAGCAATGGTGGTGGATCAAGAGGATAATTCCTTAGTGCGAAAGGGACACCCTAGAGTGGCTCTACACTTCCCTTATAGATTTCTCCAGAGAGTTAATCAAATAGTGAGGAAAGATGATAATGTTATTTCTACGAAAGTGATTTAGAAAAATCAGATGCTTTTGAGGTATAGTCACAAATCTTCCTTCAAGGGTAACGTACCTAACCACCATTTTGGCCAGCTCAGCAAAAGGTTCAGGAATCGACGCCACCTTGATGCCAGCGGCCACAAACTCAAGATTTTCCCCCTCTTCCAGAAATTTCTTGGTCTCCACCTCCCTGTCCACCTTCTTATTGAAGAATTTGGTGCCCTCCAGGCTGAGGCCCGTGATCTGAGCAATGAGCTCTTCCGTGATTTCCATATCCATGTTACTATGCTTGACAATTCTATTCTTCCAACCCTGGGTGAATTTGATAGAAATGTCTTGGTCAAAGCCTTGGATCCTTTCAATGAAATTAGACAGGCCCCCGATTTGTAGGTAATCCCAAAGCTCCGTGTTCTCTTTCCACTCAGGGTTGTGGGTCGGTTCAGTTTTGCATGGTGGACCCCCCATGTTTCCTCTGCTTCTTTTTCTGTTCTCAATGGTAAAAAGCTCCCAATGTGCGGGACAGGCCGAGCTTTGATTTTGATATTTGAATCTTTCCTTACGTGGAAGCTGATTTAATGATTATGCTACACTTGTTATTATTGCCCCGCTCCTCGGCTTTCCTCCTATGCCAAGAAATGATGACAATCCATCCCACACAGATCGCATCAGTCATCCATATCTTTTGTGATGTCATCATCATGTACTTGAGGATCTGCACATTAGCGTCTAAATTACAGCCATTAGTAATGATTTTAACTGCCATGCAGATAAATGATAATGGCTTTATTGACATGAGCGGGTAGAACATCCCCCCTAAACCAAGTTTGAAAGGAATTATTAACACCAAAGTTAGCCAAGCTGTCAGCTACCCTATTACCTTCCCGATAGGTGTGGGTGATTTGGACATTTTCAAAGATTTTACATATATCAATAGCTTCCTCGATATAATCCCTGATAGACCAGTTGGGGTGTTGCTTTTTATTCAAAAGATTGATAATATTTAGAAAGTCACCTTCAATTATAATATTTGGAATATTAATCCCCAGCAAGTTTTATACCCCAAAGAGCCACCATGGCTTGAATAATGATTAGTCTACGCTGCCCGTTCTCCCGTAAAAGCAAAGACAAAATAGCCTCTTTGATCCACGATGATTCCCCCTCCTCCGAGTCACGGGTTGCCTTTTTGAGGCCCCATCAAAATTTAACTTGTGCCCGATCGGTGGGAGGTTTAATCCATCGATTGTGGTTACTGTCGATTACCATTGTTATTTTTATTGTGATGGCAATATTCCATTCAATCGGGATGCTTGCTTCATTCTGGGTAAAGACCATTTTTAGGGGTTTAAATCTAGCAATATTATCTTGCACAACAATGATAATTTCCTTATATACTTTATTACAAAGCTTGTCTTTTTGTTTGAAAATACTATCATTAGAGCCTTCCGGATCCTCCACATAGTGTGGGGCAGAACAAGTTGCCACAGTCTTTTCACCATGCAATGTTTGAATGGAGAGCCCCATTGCTCCCAAGCCTGAAGACAGGTAAGGGGAAAAGTCCATCTCAGATTAAATTTATCAAAAACAAGCTGCCAAATTTTGGAGGCAATCTCACAATGAAGGAATAAATGTTTTATATCTTCAGCCTCTTTCTGACACATGCAACATCTATTTGGCATGATGAATCCCCTCTTGATGAGATTGTCATTAGTTAGAATCTTGCCATTAATAATTAGCCACCAAAAGAAGTTCACTCTAGGGGTTATCTCCGGCATCCACAGCTTGTGCCACTTAATTTCGCTTTCCATGGATACAAAGGAAGAATTATATCCTGATTTAACAGTGTATTCCCCATCGAAAGAATCTTTCCAGATGAGCTCATCCTTAAGGTTTTGATTACTTATATGGATTAGGGAAAGTTGATTATGAAGATATGTAATCTTAGCCTGTATACTATCATTCTCCACTTTTAGCTGTTTCCATTTTCTTTTGTTTCCATCCCTCTCAATGTACCCCTGGATTTTGTGCCCATACTTTGTAATTAAGTTGTCTTTAATATGATCAAAAGCAGAAATCCAGTTAGAATCCGTCCACTTATCAGTCCAGAAGTTTATGTTTTGTCCATCTCCAAGCTTCCAGCTACACCCCTGAGAGAGAATGTGTCTGCTGCGTAGAAGGTTGTTCCAGAAAATAGAACCACTCGGAAGAGACTGATCATATATGAAGGAAATCTTGTTTTGATTTGAAAGATATTTAATCTTAACCAGCTCTGTCCAAGGTCTGTGTTCTTTTATAAGCCTCCATCCTAATTTTGCACTAAGGGCAGTACTCATATGTTTGATATCTTTTATGCCTAACCCCCTAGCCTCTTAGGTTTACAAACCTGTTCCCAAGCCACAAGGTGATATCTGAATCTGTCCTCAGTACCGTGCCATAGAAAGTGTTTTTGAATCTTCTCAATATTGTTCATCACTGCAGTAGGCATGTTGAACATTGACAGTATGTAAATAGGCAAGTTTTGAAGCGTGCTTTTAACCAAAAGGCACTTACCTACACTTGAAAGAATTGCTCCTTTCCAAATTGACCAACTTTCTTTGAAATCTCTTAATAAGATCATTCCATACCTCCACAGAAATCTTGCAGATTTCTTAAAGATAATCCTAAGTAAGTAGGCTGGTAGAGAATTAATAGTGCATCCTAGAATATTAGCAATCTTTCTTTGCCTTTCCTAGGAGTATTAAAGAAATAAATAGAGCTTTTGTCAAAATTAACTTTTGTCTGAGGCTTCCTCATAAAATGCGAGGGCAGTTTTGATAGCCTTTGCCTCAATAATGGAAGCCATTAGGAGCAGCAAAGTGTCATCGGCAAACTACTTGATGAGAGGAGATCTGATTACCAGTAGTTGGAGGGAAGCCTTTTATCATGCCAATGTCAATAGCTTTGGAGATGGATCTACTTAAACTATCAGCCATAATAATGAATAAAAGAGGGGAGATTGGGTCGCCTTGTCGAATACCTCCTATTCGGCAAAAAGCCCACAGGTTCTCCATTAATAACCACAGAGAATCTAGAGGTAGAGATACAAGAGTGAATGATTTTTTTGAATTTGCTTTGAAACCCAAACTTTGATAATACCTCTTCCATGAATCTCCAGGAGACTCTGTCGAAAGCTTTATGCATGTCTAGTTTGATGGCCATCCCCACCTTTTTACTTTTATCCATAGAATGTATAGTTTCATGAACCATGATAATTCCATCGTGGATAATTCTTCCTTGGATGAACCCACTTTGCTTTGCTTTGTGAAATGATCTCCATGAGAATAGGTTCTGATCATGGTGAGGATCTTTGTGAAAATTCTATAAATGACATTAACCAAACTGATAGGCCTAAAATCTATGAAGTCTTTTGCATCCAAATTTTTTGGGGCAAGTACAATGTGTGTATTATTTAGTTCTTTAATGAGATTTCCTATTCTGTAAAATTCATTAACTAGACTTTCAAGAGATCTTTAGAGCATATTTCCCAACATCTTTGGAAAAAGTTAGCCGAGAAGCCATCTGGACCTGGAGCCTTATCCCCTTCTAAAGAAAAAACATCCTTTTTAATTCCTCAATGGTGACAGTTTTTGAAAGACTTTTAAATCTCTCAGAAGGTATGAGATTATTAGGAATGGAGTCTAAGAGAAAAGAGGTCACTTGTTCATTGTAGGGGTTATCTTCAGTGAGCAGGTTCTTGTAAAAATTAAGCGCCTCTATTTTGATATCCTCTGGATCCTTAGTAATGTTTCCATTTCCTTTAGCAACCTCAGATATTCTGTTACAAGCTCTATGTTTGATGGCTGTCAAATGAAAAAAATTTGTATTTCTGTCTCCATCTTTAAGCCAAAGGGCTCTAGATTTCATTCTCCAAAAGGATTCTTCATGGCTGTTTATATTATGCAGATCTGAGAGGAGTTTTTTTTCCCGATTATCCTCTAGAGTCATACCTTTCATGGAAACATTTAGCTCAAGTTCTTCCAGCTATTGCTTAAGTTCTTTCTTCTTTTCAAAAATGTTTCCAAATACCTCTTTATTCCAAATTCTAATCTTCTGTTTAACATTCTTCAACTTCTGAATAAGCCTAAATTGGGCCGTCCCTGTGCCTTCCCAAAACCACCATTCTTTAATTCTGACCATAATGTCTTCATGTTCGAACCACATTTTCTCAAATTTGAAATTGCCATGAAAAGGCTTTGTCCAATTGAAGAAGTTGAGGACAATTGGATTATGATCAGATCCCGTTCTGGGGAGAGAAGAAAGATGGAAATTCTGGTCCAGGATCCAATTTGTAGAAATAAGAGCTCTGTCGAGTTTAACCTGAATTAAGTTTTCTCCTAACCTTCTGTTGGACCATGTAAATTGATTGCCATGAAGCTCTATGTCCATAAGATTAAGAGTCGAGATGAAGCCTGCAAATTCTTCCATACCAAGGGAGAATTCAGAACTTCCCCCAAACTTTTCTCCCGGATTCAGAGGAGTATTGAAGTCTCCCATGACCAGGCCGGTTCATGCTTTCAACTTGCTTGAACAAGGTTAACTCTTTCCATAGATTTCTTTTGCGGCCCAGCCCGGTATTGGCGCGCAAATATTAGATAGAATCAGCTATGATTATTTTCAAGGCTTTTAAAAATAATAGCTAAATGATTACTCAAAGTGGAGGAGAGTACCTTACCATTCAACCATCTTTGTATCCCAAAAGTCATTAAGCCTCAGAAGCCCTTGAGAGTCAACATCGCAAAGGTAACGTTCTACCAAAATATCTTTTGAAGTCTTCAAAAAAGCTTTACTTTTCATTTTAGTTTCCTGAATGAGAAGAATGTTGGGTTTGTTTGCTCTTTTAATTTCCTTAAGCATTCTTTGCTTAGGCCCCCCATTGAGGCCTCTGACATTCCAAGAAATAACCTTCATTAAATTTTTTTTTGGAGATGTATTTTCCGGATGGTTCAGAATTCTCTGTGTACCATCTGCAATTTCTTTTTCGATTTCTTTTCTCTTGCTTCTCTCTTAGATGGCCTGCCTTTTCTAAAGGTTACTCCAAAATTAGTAGTTCTTCTAGCAGTGGCACTAGTGATTCTCGAGGTGGATGCTTCCCAGCTTCAGTGCTTTTTTCCATTACAGAGTGATTCCGGACTTTCTTCGAGGCTTCTTGAACCTCTTTTCTTTCTTTTCACTAAGATGAATCCATCATTATCACAGTCATTTTCCTTTCTAATGGGGTAATTTCCCCATCCTCTTTCTGTGGCCATATCAATCTCTTTATCCATTATATTATTATTATTATTTTTGTTATTATTAATAATAAAGTTTTTCAAAAATTAATAAAAATAAAATTTAATATATAAATAATAATTAAATATTACCAACTTTGAATTGTTACTTTTTTATTTCTAAATTTTATTAATTTTAGTTAGTTTTAATTTTAATTTTTATTAATTTGACTTTGTAATTTTATTTTTTTAACTTTTAATTTACTAATTTTTTTAACTTTTTTAGTTTTTTCAAAAAAATTTAATTTTTATTAGTTTTTTTAAATTTTTAGTAATTTTTAATTTTACATTTTTAATATTTAATTTTCATTAATTTTAATTCTTAATTCTTAATTTTAAGTAATTTTATTTGTTACTTTTTTATAATTTTTCTTTTTAAAATTTTATTGATTTTTAATTTCTATTAATTTATTATTTTAGTATTTTTAAATTTTTATTTCTTATTAATTTTTAATTTTGATTATTTTTAATTTTTAATTAATTTAAAATTTTAATATTAATTCAATTAAATATTAAATATTTTTTTATCATCAATTTTTTAATTTTTTATTAATTTTATTTTTAATATTTTTAACGTTTTAAAGAAAATTAATTTTTATCAATAATTATTAATTTCTATTAATTTTTATTTTTATTGATTTTTAATTTTTATCTTTTATTAATTTTTAGTAATTTTTAATTTTTATTAATTTTAAGTTTTAATTTTTATTAATTTTAAATTTCTTTTCATTTTGAATTTTATATTTTATTAATTATTTTTAGTTTTTAATGGATTTTAATTTTTAACTTTTACTAATTTTTCATTTTTAATTATTTTTTTAATTTTTATTGATTTTTAATTTTTCATTTTTTTAAATTAAAATTAATATTTAATATTTTATAATTTATAATTTTATAATAAATTTATTCTAATTTATAACTTCTTATATTATAAATTATATATAATTTATAATTTATATATGGGATCTCTGATAAACGTTACTGGAAATTTAAAAATGGGAAGAATGGAGAGCTCCTAATAGTCTTGAAACCCTAAACCTAGGGCTCATAACGATGGAGTCGGTAGTGCCTCTGTTTAGAACATTGGAGGTGTATGTGGTGTGGTGTCTAAGACGACAACAATGGTGACTCTTTGGTTGTGCGGGAACCATGGATGCGTTGCTTCATGACAGTATTTGTGAAGGCCTACGTTGCGAGAAATGGGGTTGTTGCCCAATAGAGTTCAATGGCATGACATGGCTTGGTCTCACGACCCTTGCCTTCACCCTCATATGGCGAAGTCTTTTCTTTAGGGGATGGTGCTTTAGGGATGGTGGTGGCACCTCTGGGGCAGCGGGATTCTCGTCTACTTTTTGTTGGGTGATATTGCCCTAGCCGTGATAGATCCCCTTTGAGGATGCAGCGACCGTGAACAAATATAAGATAGAGACTATGGTTCTAGTAGGGGTTAACCATACGGGCACTGTCACGGGTAGTTTTGGGGAATTTTTTTTTCCGGAAGGCGGCTAAATCTATTAGAAACTTCCTCCTAAGCCGTGGCTTCGCCAAGATATCTCCATCTTTATCCTTTGGTTTAGAAGTTCTTTAATCGAAGCATGTTTTAAGAGTAATGGGTTGATTTACTGATTGATAACCTATGCCTAGGCCTCCCTACTCTTCATGATTGGATCTCGACTCACTGGAAGCCTCTTATGGAAGGTAAAATTGATATTTACCCCACATCTAGAGGTTTTCATTATAATTTTTGACAAAATTTTTGATAGATATTTGATATTTGGTAAAGTTTGGGATTTTAAATCTCATTTCCTTCTTATGAAACCGTGGTTCCCCTTGTTCAACCTGGTGACTGAAACCTTTCATGTCAAACCAGTTTGGGTCTGCATTGTCATACTTGCCTCTCCAATTTTGGAGTGAAAACTACCTACTTTCATAGGGAGCCTTGGGTAAATGTCGACCATTGACCTAAATAAATATTTATATTATTTTACCACATATGCTCATATTTTGGTAGATATGAATACCTCTGTTGATTTTCTAGCTACTATTGATCTCATAGTGGAGGACCATACTGGACTCAAAATCTAGATTATGAAGGTTTCCCTTTGAGTTGTCCTCTCTTTTAGGACTCCTAGCTCCTTGTTCCATAAACATAGTTTCATTTCCATCATTCATCATCATCATCATCATCATCATCATCATCATCATCATCATCATCATCATCCTCATCATCATCATCATCATCATCATCATCATCATCATCATCATCATCATCTATCTACTTACCTCAAATGAGTTGCGATCCTTGGAATATAGGCTTCTCTTGGAATTATTCTTATCTTCAAACTTTCTAAATTTCTTCTTACTTTTATCAGACCTATGGGACTTATTATCATCATCATGATCTTCATCATTCTCTTCATCCTTATGCTTGTGAGGACACTTGTTTTCAAAATGTCTAATCTCACCACAGTTGAAACACTTGAAGGAAACTTACCCTTATACTTACATGAACCTGTCTTCAACTTTCTAGCAAAAACATAACAATCAATTCATCATCATCAATATAAAAACATCATCATCCAAGATATTCTTACCTTTTTTATTCCTTTCAAATTTGAAGGTTGCTTCCTTCTTGGGAGGTTTATCAACACATGTCCTCATCTCATAAGTATTCAAGATACCATGGAGTTCATCCATCAGTAGAGTACTCAGATCCTTGGCTTCTTCTATAACTGAGACTTTAGGATCAAATTTAGGAGTGAGATATCTTAGCACCTTCTACACCACTAAAGATTATTTCACTTATTCTCCTAATCCTCTAATGGTATTGACACTTGATCTAATATGAGAAGATATGTAACAATGGTTTCTTCTTCCCTCATATTCAAATATCAAATTGATTCCTATAGGTCTAAAGATTTTCCAAATTCACCTTAGAGTCATCTTCATAAATGAATTATAGCTTATCCAACATAGCCTTAACAATAGCACATTGCATTAAATTGAAAAACTTTGATTTTCCAATCCAAACAAATAACATTCATAGATTTAGAGTTATCATTACTAACATTCTTACCTATTGCATCTATTGGAGGATTTTGAGAAATAGTTTACCCATCTACAACTGATTGCCAAATATCACATCCCAAAGAAATAATATGATTTCTCATCCTAATGCTCCAAAAATCATAATTTGTCCCATCAAACATAGGAGATTTTCTAGTAGAGGAACCACTTTGCTGACTCGCCATATCTATGCTTCAAAGGATCTCCTCAAGCTTGTTAATCTTGCCTTAGAGGACTCTTTATGATACCAATTGTTGGAAACAAAAAAATAAGAGGCGAGAGCGGGTGAATTAGTGGGAAATAAAAATTTTCATGAACACTTAAGCATTAACATCCATTAACCATTCAATTCATTCAACAAACAATCATCAACATATAGATTAAGCATTGGTTAACCAAACACACAAGCATTCACCATGAGAACATAAGAACACAAATACACTAGATTTAAGTGGGAAACCATTATAGGGAAGAAAACACACTAAAAAAGATTTATCATGGTAATGAATCAAATTTATTTGAGTACCAGCCCAACAATGAGCACCGACCCCTAGGTTTAGTAAGGCACCAACCACATAAGGAACACTAACCCCTAGATTTTAGTAGAGCACCAAACCTACAAGGAGGTACCAACCCCCTAGATGAATCAACACCAAATAAAGACACCTAATTGTTTTGTCACCTCTAGAATGTTTCCTCAACAATTGATAATGACACCTATGAAGCTCTCTTTCCTTCTATCTTCTCCAAATGTTCCCTCTAGACTCTTTTGCTCAAGCACTTCTTCAACAAGCTGATTAGGTCTAATGAAATATCTTTTCAAAAAAATAATCTCTCTATAATCTCAAAACATCTTATTTCCCCCTTCTAATGGTCACAAATACATTCTATATTATGCCCTCTAGCTCACACTTTCTCTATCTATTTACCAACATCAAAATAGCTCACCAACACATGCTTAAATACCTAACTTAAGCATATAATTCCTATAGGTTGACCATCATAGGAAATTTACTCTTAAAACAATATGCATACATCTTAAAAATATCATTCATAAGACCACTTAGGTCGGTAATATCATCTTCACACCCAAATCTTTCATTAGGACACAAGAAGCCCTAAAGCACCCAAACTTACCTCTCACCAAAATTAAAACCACTTGGGCCTACATGGCCATACCAATCTTTAAGGATCAATTAGGCATGTTTTCTAAGTCCACTAGTAACCTCTAATAATCTTATGCACCTCTACACCATCATCACATGCATTGAAACCACCATTTGGAGAAACCATCCTCTCTAGGTTTATGAATTACAAAACTAGTCCTCAAAGATGAGGCTCGAACCCACACCAAATCACCTCTACCATGAAATTGTGCAACATGGATGGAAATATCATGACCTAAATGTCATCACCAAATGCTTTATACATCACAACAACTCAGACTGAAACACCATCAAAACATCTCTGCAACTAGGACCACTAAAACATCCATTATTCCCAAAAAATAGTCTTGTAAAATGGACTTCAACAAACATCCCGTTATCCAAAATTCACCCCCATGGTAAATTTGATAACTTAAAGCTAGAGCAAACCGAAATGGAGAAAGACTCGAAGTTTTAGACTTCACGTATGAGTCAACTCGGGAAGAGCAAGACTCACTGAAAGGTGCCACATGTCACTCGACGTAATTCCAAAAGGTGTGACAAAAATAGAGACCCCAAGGGAGTGAATCCCCCACGTGGGTCTCAACACATAGTAGGCTCACAGATGACACCTAGTGTCCCTCCATTGCAACTTCGAGAACTAATTACAAAGGTCCCACCCGAAAAGGGGTTTTGGCATTATATATAGTGGGGCCCTTTACTCACCCAAAGGAATGAAGCAGGAAGTGTTCACTCGAGGCCCGAATCGGCTAAGTAAAAAGGCCAGTGGAAGCCTCCACGTATCTCTTTGGTGCACTTTTGGTATGGTGCTCAAAAGGGTAGTCCCCAAATGAGTGCAAGCTCGCCACGTGGTCAGAGCCCGAAAAGGGGAAGTTGGCCATTGAAAATTTGAAGTATGGGATAGGTTCAACAGAAGCCTCCACGTGTCTCATCGGTGCAACTTCAAAAGTGTGACCCAAAGAAAGAATCTCAAACAAGCGCTGGCTCTCCACGTGTTTGGGGCCTAAGAAAGTGGAACCGGCTGTTGAAAATTCTAAGCAAAGAAGTAGGCCAATGAAAGCCTCCACGTGTCTTGGCGTAAATTCAATGGTTGACTGAAAGGTCCTAAATGTGCGTCCTCCAGTGCCAGGGTCAAACATAGTATCTCCGCCGAACATAAGGGACACGGGCGTGAAGCAAAGCAAGAGCAAGCCCACGGAGACGATGCCAAGTGTTGGCATGTCGCATCTCTAGGACCCTAAAAGGTAGCAGAATCTTAAGAATGCATGGGGATTCCACATGGATTTTGTATGATAGACTCCAACCTAGTGGAATGCTTGACCTTGACCTTCAGATGATCATAAATTTTGGTTGGAAGCTTGGATTGAGCAAGAGGAGACTTTTTGGAAAGCTCTCGATGTCTGCTACTCAACTACAGGCTATCAAGATTCTCACCTACCACCATAATGGAGTATGGGCTTCCTTTCTTTCCCAAAAAGGAACAATAATGGAGGCATGGGTTTTGCAGTGAAACCCATCATTGTTGTAGGGAATTCATTGCTTCGGGTGGTTGAAGAAGAATTCGATTTCTTCTACCTCCTTCTCTAATTATTCCTATATATTATAAGGAGGGGCATTTTTCTAGGGGTTGGACATTTTTCTTTGCACCCTCCCTTCTTCCCTTATTTGCAAGTGATTTTGTGGAGTAAAAACCTCCCATTCAAGTTGTAATGCAATTTTTGCCTCTTGGCTACTGTAATGCACTGTATCAACTTTTGGAGCAATAAGATAAGTCTGTGGATGATTTCAACCCTCTCTTGTGTTCATTACATCCACTTGATCTCTCATTATAGTTTGGTTATTTGTGCATGATGGTTGTGTTATAGTTTTAATGGTTTGTGTTTAATTGTAAAGCAGGTGTTCAACATTCCTTTGGTGTATCACCCTTGTTAGTTTAGGTTTTGTTTCTTGCATCTCCTTAACCCTGTCTCCTTGACAAGTTAGAGTAGGATTTAGAGTAGATCCTCTACAATACGAACATGTGCATTTGAATAGAGGAATAGGAACCAACCTTCATCCAGAGAGCTCTCCCGATTTGTAAATTCCCACACTTTGGGAAAAGCTCCATGTTATGCAATCACACTAAGAGTCTCAACCCACCATGTTTGCAGACATCCAGGGGTGTTATGATTCTGCACTAACAATTTTGGCATGCACGGTGGGACTAAGAAGTCTTCATTTTATTACAACAAGATTGATGTATACTTGTTGTAAGTTTCTAGCTTGTAAGAAGATTTGAAATTTTACATCTGGTGACTCCTAAGAGGCAGAATCCACTGGTTTCAGCAGTCCAAGCTTGGTAGATTCATGAGAAGAATCCAAATGTGATCAAGAACTAGAGAAGAGGGACTCTTTTCTATATGCATTTATCCCCAGAAAGAGAAAGGAGAGGAAGAAGAGCTCAAAGGTCTCCATCTCCACCAAACATAACCTTGTCAACACCTCCACCTAGTAGGCCTTTCATTCAATCGACTAGAGTTCTTTGACCAATCAGGATGGCACAGCCCAACCCCTACATCAACTTCACTAACTAGCCTCTACGGATCTCAATGCATAAAACTTCGTTCTAGTTGCTCGATGAAGAACATTCCATATTTTACTAGAGAGAACCAAACAACTCCAATTGATCATATCCAGGACATTGCAAATGTCTGTGTAATTCATGAAATTGCTGAAATGGACATTCTTTGTCAAGTTGTTGGCATCCTCCTTTAAGGGTAAATATTTGCAATGGTTTAGAAGTCTAACAACAGGGTCTATCTAGAATTGGGATCATCTGTGCACAACCCTTCACAATCAATTTGAGAAAAGGGGGACAATCTATCCTTGTTGGAACAACTGACAACCATCAAGAGGGATCCTAATGAGTAGTTGACCAACTTCAACTTCATATTCCAATGGACATGGGATAGGATTCTATTGGCCATGTGAGACCAATTGAAGGTGCTTTTTGTACTTCCTTAAAGCTTTAAATTTTGATATTGCTATGATGATTCAATCAATGGGAGGTATAAATTTACCTGCAACCTATAACATTGCTATTAGAGCTGAAAATTACTTAATTCAGGTGGTAAACTTACACCTAGGCCACCTATGCCTCTATATCCAGAATTAGGAGCTCCGAGCACTAGTCAAACACCTATATTAGCCCCCATTCATGCTCTAAGAAATTAGAATTTGAATGAATCTTATACTTCATCTCCTAACACTTCAAATGAGCTCCAAGAAGTCATGAAGCAACCAAAAACTTGGGTAATGAGTTAGTAACACTTAAGAGGCAGCAAGCCCAAAATTTCAGATCATATTAGCCTCAAACTCAACCCAATAGGCCTCCATATCAGCCTAATAGGCCACCTATTCAAGCTACAAATCAGAACCAAGTAAAACCTCCTGCCAATAGACCATTCCAGCCTTACAATCCCAATGTTGCATCTACATCTAGAGCCTTGGTACCAGTGTAAAATAACATGGGTCAAGAATATGACTGGTGCTTTCCATGTAATCAACCTCATAACTAGTCAATGTGTTTTAATGGTGCTTTGAATCAAGATCTTATGGTGAGAACAACGGGTGTGGAACAAGAGACAGGCCAAGAAGGAAATCAATAGCAGGAAAAATCTCAACTAGAGGCACCTCCAAATGAGACCACACTTGTAAATTGGTAGGCTAAGGATTTTTGTGGTATGAACCAAGCCCCTTCTCAAAGCGTAAAGCCAATACATGGTCCAAGAGAAGTAATATTGGAGAAGGAAAATCATCAAATTCAAGTGATCCACAACCCTCTATTACTCCACAAGGTGTTAGCAATCAAAGTGTAGTTCCCAATGAGCAAGGTCATCCCAAGTCACCTTCCATACTAGCCCAGGTGCTAGTTGTAATAACCCTTGTGCAAGAGAAGACTATGCAAGGCAAGGGGAAACAGAGAGATAACTCATCTCCATTCAACATCATTGAGAAGATGAAGAAAAAATGTAAACATCTCAATGTGGGAGTCATTGGCTATCCTAGGACAAAGAGACCTATTACAAGCTACTATGGAAAATTGGTCAACGCATCAAATCAGCCACCCAATCAACAAGACAAGGTACTTACCAATGCAAGCGTAGTAAGGATCATTAGGTTAAGGAGGTTATGCAAGGTAAAAATATGAAGCCCCAACCATTATACATCTCATTGATCATTGGAGATAAGTTGGTGCATAATTACATGATTGATTTGGGAGCAAGTAGCTCAGTCATGCCAAAACAAATAGTTGATTAGTTGGGTCTTCAATATGAAGTCATCTCCAAAGGTGTGGTGCAATTGGATGGAATAATAGTAAAAATGGTTAGAGTAATCAAATATTTGAGCCTCACATTACATGCATGTCCCAATGTAATGGTGTTGCAAGATGTATCAGTCATAGACTTGCCACCACTCTTTGCATTGTGTTTGTCAAGAGACTTCACTACCAAAATTGGGGGCTATTTGTTTGTTGATTGGTCACACATGTTATTCAAAATGAGGTATGGAGCTAAGGCCACAATCAGATCTGATCCCATTGCAAACTTTCACATAGAGCCTCATGTGCCGAGTCCAATTAATGCAAATTGTTCAACATTTGATCAAGAGGATTACCCAAGCACTCATGAAGCAAACACCAAGGTTGGATGCATTCTAGACTTGAATCTTGATGAGTGGGAAAACAAGAGGCATGAATTTGACCCTTACAAAGAAATGGAAGAATCTGAATTAGGAGTCTATTGTTTGCATGAAGAGAGTCAACCCTCCCTAGCATCACCAAGTCAGACTAGAAAGATGATAATGAGGTATGGCAGCTATTATTTGATGGCTCAAGAAGTAGACAAGGCATAGGAGGAGGAGCTATGCTCATTTCACCACAAGGTATGAAATACTACTCAACTTTCCGTTTCCAGTTTTCTTGCTCAAACAACACAACTGAGTATGAAGCCTTAATCCATAGATTACATTGGATGAGAAAGAGAGGCATTAAAAATTACAAGTCTTTGGTGATAGTGAGATGATTGTGAACCAAGTCAGAGGAAAAAATTCTACCAAGAATGATCTATTGAAGAACTACAAGAATCGGGTATGGGATCTCATTGAATATTTTGAATCTTTTAGCATCAATTCCATCCCAAGAAAGAGGAATGAAGCAAGACAAATTGGTAGAAATTGGGGCTACATTTGATGTCATAGAAAGTCTCAAAAGTGAGAAATCTCAGCCCCATATTAAAGTAATTGTGAGACCAGTTGTTCTAGACAACAACACAAGTTGGCAAGTCTTTGAGAGTGATCAACAAATTGTTAATTTTCTACAAGAAGAAGCTGAGTTCTCTGCTAGAAACCAAAACAAGTTGGAATAGCAGTATGGTGACCAAGTGGTGCATCTGAAAACTAAAAAATTACCAAAGGGTCTTATAACTCTGGAATTGATCTTCAACCAAAATGATCAATTTCGGAAGGAGAAGGAAAACATTCAGAGTAAAGGTGAAGATTCAGAGCCTATTTTAGTAGGTGAAGGAAGACATTACAAGTTGGAAAAGTAAGCACTCCACAAGAGAAATCTGAATTTGTTCAACTTTTTCAAGAATTCCTAGATGTCTTTGCTTGGACTTACAAGGACTTAAGAGGTTTTAACCCAAAGTTGGCACAACATACTATTGAGCTGAATCTAGAATCCAAGCCCATCAGACAAAAGCAAAGGTGGTGAATCCTCATATTGAACCTGTCATGAGAAAAGAGCTGAACAAGCTAATTGAAGCTAGCATCATCTTCCCTATCAAACATTCAAGTTGGGTTGCAAACTTGGTGCCGTGAGGAAAAGAAATGGAGAAATAGATTATGTGTAGACTCCATGATCTGAACAGAGCTTCACTCAAAGATCATTATCCACTTCCATCAATGGAGCAAATCTTACAAGTTGTATCTGGTTCTGAAAGGTTTTCATTGTTAGATGGCTACTCAGAGTTATAATCAAATAATGGTGAAAGAAGAAGATCAGTTCAAGATAGCCTTCACCATGAAATGGGGCACATATGCTTACAAGAAGATGCCATTTGGATTATCAAATGCCGGAGCAACATTTCAACGAGCTATGGATATGGCGTTCAAAGGCTTAATCAACAAGATAGTGTTGGTATATCTAGATGATATCACTATCTTCTCAAAGAATGCAACAGACCACCTCTTTCACCTCAGGAAAGTATTTCAAAGGTGTAGAAGGTTTGGAGTGTCATTGAATCCAAAAAAAGTGTGTATTCTTAGCACATGAGGGAAAATTGTTGGGCCACATTATCTCAAGAGAAGGGTTGAAAATTGATCCTAAAAGAGTTGAAGCCATCCGAACACTTCCATTGCCACATCACAAGAAATCTCTCCAAAGCTTCTTGGGAAGGATAAACTTTGTTCACATATTTGTGCTTGATTTTTCCACTCTTGTGAAGCCTTTAACCATGATGTTGAAGAAGAGTCTTGCATTCAAATGGACAATAGAGGGAAAGATGAGTTTTGAGGCCATCAAGCATGCAATATCACAAGCTCCAACTCTTATTAACCCATACTTTTCAAAGGACTTCATGTTGTATGATTTCGAGGATCAGATATAATCTCATCTATCTTGGTACAACTGAATAGAGAAGGATCAGAAAAACCCATAGCATTCTTTAGTCGGAGCTTGGAATATTATGAAGTAAAGTAATCTCTCATTGAAAAACATGTCCTTGCTATTATTAGGAGTTTGAAGAAGTTCAGACACTTGGTATCAAATAATAGAATTCAATTGCTAGTGTCTCATGTTGGTGTCAAGGATTTTCTCCTAAAAAATATTTGAATGAAAAGAGAGTAGGTTGGATCACTCGCATAATGGAATATGATATTGAAATCAAAGTGACCAAGCTGGTTCACAGAAAGGTTTGTGTGAGCAACTCGCTTCCAAACAACAAGTTGAGTCAACAGATGAAGAAGAGGTTTTCCTGCTATTACAGAATGAGCAAGGGAAACCAACTAAGACAATGCTCCCATTCCATGTTGGACTCAAGACTTGGTGCATTATCTCCAAACAAGTTTGTGCCCTCCAGAATGGAGAAAAGCTAAGAGAAGATACTTTATATTGTAGGCCATTCCATATGTGCTTATTAATGGTGTTTTTTTCAAAAGGGATGTCAATGGCATTTCTATTGAGATGCATTGGGACAATTCAAGTTGAGAAGATATTACATGAGTTCCACGATGGGGAATCAGGAGGCCACTTTGCTCCATGAGTAACAACTCTCAAAATCATGAAGGATGGTTACTATTGGCCTACGGTGTTTAATGATTACTACTCATGGATCAAGAAATGTAAGAAATGCACATTCTTCACAAGGAAGGAAAGGTTAACCTCGCCTCTTTTAATTTCAGTGAATCAACCATTCATGCAATGGGGATTGGACTTCATTGGAGTTATCAATCCAAATTCAAGTCAAGGCAAAAATGGATACTTATGGCCACAGACTATTTCACCAAGTGGACTGAAGTAGTGGCACTTAAGGAGGAAAATGAATCCAAGCATCTTAGATTTATATGAAGGGATAGTCACAAGGTTTGGTGTCCCTGCCACTATCATATCAGATAATGCTTTGGCATTCCTTGGCACCAGAATCACTGCATGGGCTTTCAAAAATGGTATATACCTCAACACCTCTTTAAACTATTATCCCTAGGGTAATGGGCAAGCAGAGTCCATGAACAAGAATTTTCTAAGGATTATTAGGACTCTAGAAGAAAATCGAAGGACATGGCATACTAAGCTCAAATCAGCATTATGGGCTAATAGGATCACACCAAAGAGGTCTACAGGTAATTCCCCTTACAAGCTGGTCTATGGGAAAGAGGTAGTGTTGCCTATATCATTAGAGATCCCCTATATTGGAGCTCATGAAGTAGTTGGAATTATCTTAGTTTTAACTAATGGAGGTTAGATATGCGAGATGAAGGAACTTGAAGAGATAAGGGAATATGCGCTTAAAACAATGGAAAATGATCAAGCCTTAATTAAGAGATGTTTTGACAAGAAAGCAAGAGCAAGGACCTTTCAAGAAGGGGACTTAGTTCTGAAGTGGGATGTAGATCGGGAAAAACCAGAAGGCATTCCAAGTTTGATGCCATTTGGAGTGGCCCCTACATGGTCACAAGATGTAAGAGTAGTAATGCCTTCCAATTGTCTACATTGGAAGAAGAGGAAATTCGATTAAGTTAACGCGATCTATCTTAAACATTGCTATTGAAAGGGAAGGTTTCACCCTTGTAAGTATTAAGCCTAGGATTTTAACTCCTCTAAGTGCGTATGCACATTGTCTTGTTGTAGTTTAGGTTTTATTTCCCTAAGTGCTTGGCACAGGTTTTGTTTCTCCAAGGTTGCATCACTATGCAACTCAATATACCTACATCCATTTCTAGTCGGTGAAAATTCTAGGTCAAGACAATTTTCTACTCTCATAAATATCACCTTCAAGATTTTCTTATGAGAATTGAGAGTGCGAAAAACGGGTAGGTTCGGGGTTAGCAACATGTAAGCTGGGTTCAAGTTTCAAGCACAAAATTAGTATCAAGCTATCATTCTTGAATCCATGCCCAATGGATGATTTAAGGCAACTGATCTTTTACTTAGTAGGTAGGTGACCCCACTGAGTCGTTAAACTATTATCCAAAATTCATCTCAGTAGGTAAATTTGATAACTTAAAGTTGGAGCAAACCGAAATAGAAAAGACTCAAAGTTTTAGACTTCACATACGAGTCTACTTGAGGAAGAGAAACAGACTCGCGAAGGCGCCACATGTTAGCTCGACGTAATTCCAAAAGGTGTGACAAAAATGGAGACCCCAAGAAAGTGCAGGCGTCCCACATGCATCTTAACACACAAAGCAGTGTTTCACCTAATTCTTAGATCATTTCTTCGAAAATGATGAAATAGATAGGGTAACGGGTGTAGGAGGAATACTTGTTGAAGATGTTGGTTGTAGGTTGTTGCATGCGTATGAATTCTCGATCCACAACTGATCATGAGAGATTCCTTTTGGTTGGGAGGAACTACCTGAAATAGAAAGCAAGACCACCAAAAAGTTAGACAATATATACGCAAAGGATTACCTATCGTATATGCTAGATCCTGAAGTGTGGTACTTCCTGGAAGGCTGTCAATCCACTATTTTAAATAATTTAATGTGAGAAATAAAGTAAATGTCATGTCTTACTGTAATCTATATGATTTAGGCATCTCATACAAAACACAATAAGAAATATCTAATTCAATAGGCTAAGTTAAAACAAGATCCAGGGGTCAGGTAAATGGTTTCGGCTTTCCATGAGTGCGCGAGATCTGGAAAAGATCACAGGGAATTGTGGGTAGCTTAGGAACAAGTAGGTAGGTTGTTGTTCTGGATTGTATTGGTAGACACAGAGACCGATGTCGGTCTAGGGGTGACCAATGCCGGTTAAGGGTGACCAATGCGCGATCAGGTCACGAAAAATGAAGAGAGGGTCAAGAATAGAGTTCTAGAAGAGGTTTTTCAAGCTGACAGAGAGCTGAGTGGGTCTTTATGAGGTCTAGGTGAGGTATCAAGCCAGTGGGTAGATTTAATGGGGTTTGGATGGAGCTAGGATGAGCTATGGGTTAGGTTAGCAACTGGTGGTATGAAGCCAATATACTATAGGCTAACTAGCACCGGTTAGGGTGAATTGATGCTGGTTACTGTGGGATTCTAGGAATATCACAAAATGAGTTTTTGGGTTCACTTTGTGGTTGCACAAAGGGCTTGGTTGGTTGGAATGAGGAATCAGGTTGTTTGGATGGGGTTTTATGAGGGTTTTGATGGGGGTATGGAGGGAATACTACCAAAGGAGATAGGTAAGTGGTTGTGGGAGAAAATAACAATAGAGAAGGATGAAAATACTAGAACTACTGAAGTGAATGAGATGAGAAGAGGTTCTACTTACTTGGAATCTGGGCCTAGACACCTGTGAATGAAGAATGGAGATGATGATGAATGGTTGGATGCTGTGGAGGAATCACCAAATGTTGGGGAGATCTTACATGGGCTGCCTTGTGCTCTCCTTCTTGTTGGACTAGATCAGCTCTATGCTAGAATGAGTGCTAGATGGTTGTTGAGTGAGTGTTGGATGTCTGTGTGATGAAAAAAATGCTTGATCTCTCTGCATGCATGTGTGTTGTGTTCTCTCTAACTACTGACCTCGAGAATGAGGTTTCCCCAGGGAATTAAGGTTGACCAACATGGTGGTTACGGTCTGATCGGTGTCGGTTTAGGGGTAACCGGCATCGGTTAAGGTGGGATTCCCCAAGTTAACTAAAAATAGGAGATCATGGTTGTAACTGCTGCCAGATCTCTCTATTTCTCCGACAAGAGCGGAAGTTTCCATTTGTATATGCGGGAATGAGGTGTAGGCATTGATTTTTAGAGTGTTGGTTAGGTCTTAGTTAGTTATGGGAACATACTAAGAATAGGTTTAGGGTGAGGTGGCTAGGTGAGGTGTCTTGGTGATGTGGAGGGGTGGGTATTAGGTAATTAGGATAATTAAATAATAGCTATGATGAGGATAGAGATTAATTTAATTAAATGAATTAAATTAATATTAGTGTGGGGTGAAAGGGGCCATGGTTAGGTAAGTGTGTTTAAGTTAATTAATTAACAAGGGGCTAAGGGGAATGTGACCTGATTTTGGTGTCTACATTTTCCCCTTTTTGTTGCGTAGCTTGTATTGGTAAGTGACACTGACAAAAATAAGATGTGGTTGCCCCATGTGTGGGTGAAGGTGATCCCCCTCAAACCAGGAACTGATGAGGTAGAAGGCGAATCGGTGAGTGGTTTGATAAAAAGGTGAATGTGATGAAGAGGAAGGTGGGTAATGGGGGAAAAGGAAAAAGGTCTACTCGGGTAATCTAGGTAATTGTTCAGGGTCTAAGGTAGGAATAGTCAAATGCACGCACATGTATAAACTGCAACATGGTACCAGGTTGAAGAGTAGAAAAATCTATAGTGTCTAAGGTCGATAGGTTTATCCAAACAAGGTTGAGGTGATTCCGGTATCCAAGGTATAGGATATGGTCAAGAAACATGATGCAGGTCAGGTGCAGGAATGTTTAGGTATGTTTCGGTACACCAAAGGTTGGGTCAGGATAAACGGTCATGGCAAGAGGCAAGGTAAGGTCATTAGGTCAATCAACATAGGTAACAAGATCTGCAAGGTTATAACTGAAACACATGGGGTCAAAGGTCACTAGCGATGGTCTAGGTCTAAGTATCTAGGTCATGGCACAGTGGGTAGGGCCGAGGCATGATTAAAATAAGGAGGCTCGAATACAATAGGACAAATATAGGGTAATGTGGAGGGGTAAAGTTATCAAGGTGGTATGGGAGTGAGCTAAAAAGGTAGGTAGGTGAAGTAGGGGTAAGAGGTAGTAAATGAGGCTGAGAAGGGTAACCGACATCGGTCAAGACCAACCGAGGTCGGTCAAGGCTAACCATTGGTGGTGCTTTAGGGCAAACGACCATCGTCGGTCAAGATTCACCATCACCGGTTAGGTCGGGAGGGGTATAAAAAGAAATAAATCCATGTTTTTAAAATTCATTTGTGATTTGTAAAAGAGAGAAAATGACAAGAGAGAAGGAGAGAAGAAGAAAATGATGAGGGCTTCAGAAAGGTGCGTTGGAAGCCACGTAGGTGACGAGTGTGGGTTGATTGGTAGGGCCACAAGAGTGGGGTGTTGGATTTGATTGGTTGGAGATTCGGAGAGCATTTGGTGATGGCGGAGGTAGGAGAGGGATCGGGTGGACCAGTGTAGTGGCTTGAGGTGCCACCATGTCGAATGGCAATGGGATGAGGTAAGATCGAAAGCCCATTGTTGGTTGTTTAGTGAAGTGGGGAAGAAGTTGGGTAGGTGGGAAATGGGGTTTGGGGAAAAATTGAAATTTGAATTTATGAGAAAATGAATGAAATGGGAAAGGGGAGGGTAGGAGATAGGTAAAGGAGGGGTGGGAAGGGGTGTGAGGGGTTTGGGGAGGAATGGGTGGGTAGAATGAGGAGTGTGGAGAGAAAAGGGGTTTGGGGTCATGGTGGTCACCACGACAGTGATGATGACCGACGTCGGTTCCACTATGGCCGCATGTCGGTGGTTATGGACGGTATTGATTACAAGGGAGGTGACCGATGCCAGTCATAGTGAGACCGTGGTCGGTCAAGGTTAGACCAGGGATAAACAAGGTAAGTGTAGTGGGTAGGGAGAGAGAGGCAAGGGTAAAAGGTAGATAGGGAAGGGTAGAGAAGGGTAAAGGTAAGGTAGGGCATAGGGAAGGGTAGGGATAGATAGGTAAAGTGGTGAGGTAAGGGTATGTGTGTGGGTAAGTAGGTTGGGTCTAAATGTGGGGTCAAAGGAAAAGGGAAAAAGATGAAGACTTGGGGTATGGGTAGATAGGTTTGGTGGAATTTGGGGTCAAAGGTAATGGTAAAAGTTATAGATATGGGTAAGTGGTTAATAATGTGATCATTTTATTGGATGCAGGTGAGAGATCAGTTACGTATGAGAGGCTAGGTACCACCATTTCTTGTGGAGGTACGAGGGAGCATGACGCATGAGGAGTGGCATCATGTGGCAGAGGTGGGCCTGATTGGGGTCAGATGCTACCGACATGTAGTCTGGGAGGTGAGTTTGATGGTTTCCCTCATCGACAGATGGGACTCGGTGACCAATACCTTCCATCTGCCGATGGGTGAGCTCACAATCACCTTGGAGGATGTCTACAGATCTCTGCGGCTGCCATATCGGGAGGTAGGTACTCGATCTCGTCGAGGGCATATGAGGAGTTATTGGCACCGGTATTCGGCCAGGGTGTAGTAGATTTGGTTCCATAGCGTGAGTATGAGCTATGGAGTGATGTATAGAGCCCACCCGAGGAGATGAGGGTGGTTGTATTGTTGATGGAGGAAGTGTGTTATTTTGCACTGCCAGATGTAGAGGGTGGATGGTTTCCGTGGTCACTGATGGGGGTGCTTTGCATGATATGATGATAGACAGGACCCAGTTTGCATGGGCACCTACACTTTTCAGTATATAGGGAGTTGTGGGCATATGGATGGCTATGGTGGTTCAGCCTATGTTGTACCTTTCTACTACATTATTGGGCCTATGAGCACATTGTGTGTGTGTGGCTAGTTGGGATGCCCCAGCAGACATTTTCAACAAGATTGGTGTGGGTGGGGTATAGGCGGTGGGTACCAGCCATGGGAGAGAGTCGAGGCATGAGAGCTACACATGATGTAGCTTATTACAGGTGATTACTAGAGGGATTGTCTAGAGTGGACATCATTTGGAGGCCATATGTGGGCTTCCCATCATACAGGGATGGATGGTAGAGAGAGCTAGATGGGCTATGATCTCTAGGTGGATAGAGGGGGGTGGCGAGCGAGAGCATGAGCTGATACCTATAGAGTGGGTCAGGTGATAGTTTGGGCTGTGTCAGGATGTACCGCCACCCTTCCCTTAGTATAGGAGAGATGATGTGGAGAGGCCATGTCTCCACCTCGACCTACTGATCTTGACTGGGTAGGAGGAGCAGCAAATCGATGTGTAGATAGATGATGCCAGGTAGGCGTATGGCTATAGATAGTGGTGGGTGGCACAGTTGAGAGTAGTACCACTAGGCCGGGCAGCCAGATCTAGCCACCCTCACCATTTAGAGAGACACCCTCCAGGGGTAGGTGGTGACCCTAGTGACCTAGTTAGGGATCATGTAGGGGTAGGATAGGTATAGAGAGCACATGAGTTGCCACATTATAGGCATAGTGGCCACACTGGCAGGCACATAGGAGAGGATAGGGACAGTACCCCTAGGGTGGAGATGGAGAGGATGGAGATGGAGAGAGAGGAGGGGGGATGGGGGGTAGGTAGCTACCCTATAGGCATAGGTGATAGATTTGAGGCCATTTGGCCATGGCACAGAGGGACAAGTTACGAGGCTTATAGGTTTAGTTGATAGCAGAGCAGACATATAGCAGCCCTTTAGGCCCGATACAGAGTGCGGGGTCAGGGGGTCGGTGGCACCACCAGTAGGCTCGAGGACAGGGTCCCATTATACGAGCGAGGGTAGGGATAGGATCAGAGGCCAATGGCACCACCACGGATAGTACTGTAGGCCTTTTGAGAGATGCCTTGGGTGAGGCACTATTATCATGATCACTTACTGGAGGCCGAGATTTTCATTCAGTCATATGCAGAGTATAGAGCCCAGCAGACCTCGAGTGAGAGGAGGAGCACCCACACTCAGAGTGAGGAGAGCACAGGGGGCCTGGTGAGCCCATGGACAGGGTTGTCATGGTGAGGTGACCAGTGCTCGGAGGCTAGCTCTGATGTAGGGCCTTCAAGGGCTAGGCCACATTGTTATTAGTGGGACACTGCACAGGGGCCGAGGAGGAGACAGGTGAGATAGAGATGATGGATACCCATCAGGGAGATGCCTGATAGCCATGTGCTCCACCATTTTGTAGATATTTGTATTTTGGATATATACCGGCTACGTGCAAAGATAGTGGATGTATGAGAGATTTTTTTTTTTGATATATATATATCAACCTGCATGTGCTGAAAGATATTTTATTTTTTGTTGTATTGATACCGCCTACGTGTGATGACATTTTGTATTGTGTGTATCGGCCTTATGTGCATGATGATTTTGAGATATGTACATGATTGGATTATCTATATATATTGTATAGAGACACACATATTTGTTTATATGATGAGATGGATGAGATTCTGATGATTTGTTGGTGTTTTATGAGAATTTTAATTTTGTCATGATATGGACGAAAACTAGGTGAGTGAGGCATGATGGAGTCAGGTTGGTTTAGGCATGGATCGAGTCAGGTTGGTTTAGGCATGGATCGAGTTAGGTCATAGATCGAGCATGGATTGAGTCAGGTCTTAGGCATGGATCGAGTCAGGTCTTAGGCATGGATCGGATCGAGTTAGGGATCGGCATGGATTGAGTGGTCTGAGTTAGGTCATAGGATGGTTGGTTGAGTTTAAATTGGTTGAAGTTGTGATTCATTAATTTGTGCAATGAATGATGGGATGGGTCATGTTTAAGATGCTTTATAATACATGCATGATGATGATAGAGAAATGGTAGTCATAATAAATGTATGGTGTGATGATGATAAAAATGTTAAGTTTGTTGTTTGTTTGGTTTAATTTCCAATTTTTGACATAAAAAGGAAACTAAGTGGGGTAGAATGTAATTTAGGAAGATGAAAGATGAATTGGTTAGGGTAGAGAGTGGCCGAGCTAACCTCCAAGGGCCCCATGCCCTCGGAGTGCTACCTACATAGTCCTGGTGAAAAGGGACCTCAGGCCGATGTAGTTCTCCCATAAGCTAGGGAAGAATATGAGGAGGTATGAAAATGAGTTGGTAGGTTTTAGGCATGATTTGGGTTTAGGTCTGTTAGGTGTGGGTGAGTTGTGGGAAACTTGGTATAGGTGATTTTAGTGTGGTAGAAGAAGAAGATTACCCAAAGGTAAGCATCGAGGACCAAGTCTGTATAAGGTAATCAATACGTAATAAAGAAGGTTAAAAGATAAGAGGGGGAAGAAAGCCACCTGATTGGTTAGGATCATACCAAGTAGGTCATACCTTGGAGGAGGTGATGAACGTAAGACCCTAAAGACATTGCATGATTGATTGTTCTAAGGGTGAAAAGTAGTCACATGATCACCAAATGTCATGGTTCCAAGAGGTCCCTTGAGGTGGTAGGAAATGAAAATGTGAATGGTGAGAGGGTGAAAATTGGTTAATTTTGATATGGTATTAGGTAGCATGCTCTTTGGAAAGAGATCCAAGGTCACAATGGGCAAGTCCATGACTAAAAAAATTTTTTGTGTTGACTTGTATTTGAGATAGATTGATCGATGTGGGAAGTCTATATGGGATGAGGAAATTAACTCCTTGAGGTCTTCGTGAAGCTGATCGATGCGGGAAGCTTCAGATTCTCTCACTTTTTTGAAAGAGCTTTACATAGTTGTCCTTCGAGGGAGCAGTCTATTTATAGTAGTGATTGTAGAGAGGAAGATGTCCTTTTGAGGGAGTCATCTTTTTATTAGAAGTTTGACTCAAGGAGTTGGATCCCATGTGAGGGCTTTTGAAGTCATGGACAAGACCAAGGTGAAGAATAGATTCTTGTTTAGAAAGTAGGGTGAAACGACCATGGGATCTCATCTAAAGGTAGATGAAAAGTATCCATGAGAATCATGCTTATGTGCAGCGCCATGGTACACATATTCAAGAGAAGATAAAAAGTGATGGATACACACATGATTCTTGTTTAATCATTGGTGAGGTGTAAGAAGTGGATAGTACTCAAGGGATGAGCATGAAAAGAGGAAAAAGGTGAGGTAGGACTAAAAGTCAATAGTAGAATGGTCGAAGATGCAAGGCATTAAGGGGCTCAGGTTTGGGTTTACCATCGAGTGAAGATAAATGATAAGCACCTGATCCATAAGTATGGGTCACGATGTATGGTCCAAGCCAATTAGGAGAAAATTTTCCCGTTTACTTTTTTTCTACTTTGGTTACATGTTGATTTTCTTTTAGGACAAGGTCACCAACTTGGAAGGTTCATTCATGGACACATTTTTCATAGGCACATTTGATACATTTTTGGTAAACTTGAAGGTGGTCAAGAGCGTTAAGATGATGTTCATCTAATAACTCAAGTTGTGCTAAATGGTCCTGACAAAAGTCATCATCATTGAGCATGTCATGGAGAGAAATGTGGAGTGAGGGAATCTAGACTTCGAGAGGTAGAACAACCTCTGTACCATAGACCAGAGAAAAAGGTGTGGCAGCAGTGGAAGTATGGATACTAGTGTGGTATGCCCACAGGGAAAAAGGAATGTGCATATGCCAATCCTTCCTAGTATCGTTAACTACTTTCATGAGAATTTTGTTCAAGGTTTTGTTAGTAGATTTGGCTTGGCCATTGGTTTGTGGGTAATAAGGTGATGAGAATAGCCGAATGCCAAAGGCATCACAAAATTTTCAATGTTTTTTATTTTTGAATTGTTTTCCATTATCAGTGATGAGGCGATGAGGAACACCAAAGTGAAAAATGATGTGATGATTGATGAACTCACATATTTTCTTAGCTTTTGTGGAGATAAGTGGTATGGCTTCAACCCATTTTGTGTAGTATTCGGTAGCGGTGATGATCCATTGATGGCATTGGGAAGAATGGGGATTGATCTCTCTGACAAGATCCAAACCCCATTGAGAGAAGGGCCAAAGGTCACGGGTGACCTGTAAGGCATGACTAGGTGTATGATGAAGGTTGGCATGTTGTTGGCATTTTACACAACATTTGACATAGTCACAACAATCATGGTTGAGGGTTGGCCAATAATAGCCTAGGTGAAGAATACACTTAGCAATAAAGGCCACTTTGAAGTGACCTCCACATATGCCATCATGAACTTCCTTAATGGTATAAGGAATTTCAGAACTTGTGAGGCATCGTAAGAGAATACCATCAAAGCCATGCTTATAGAGGAGGCCCCCATGATGACGTAATGAGAGACCTTTTTAAGGAAGGCACGTTGTCCATTACGGGTGAGATCAGGAGGTAAGATGGAGAGAGAAAGATAGTCGAGTATATTGTTTATACCAAAGGTCACTCGGGTCAGGGGTAGTGGTTCCGATGGAGTAAATGTCATGAGGTAAATAAGAGGGTGATTGGAGTCATTATATGGTGACAAATATTTTAGAATCGGCGGTGAAGCGGGTATTTGAGAAGCCAAGCAGGCCATGGTATCTACAAATTTGTTGGTTGAACAGGGGATGGTTTGAAGGGCATAACGGTCAAGGTGGTCAAAAGTATGTCTACATGATGTTTATACTTTTGAAGTATCTCATTATGACATTGGTATATACCATTGACTTGGTTTATAACCAATTGAGAATCACCAAAGATGTTGATTGATTTGACATCTAGGGCATAGGTAACTTGGAGACCTAATACGAGTGCTTCGTATTTGGCAAATATTGTTTGTACAATCAAAATCGAGTTTGAAAGACAAAGGCATGGGTTCACCATCAAGTGGAATGAGGATAACACCAGCCCCACCCCCATGCTTGACACTTGGAACCATCGAAGAAGAGTGTCATTTGGTAAGCGGGTTCATCCAGGAAAGGGTAGCAATTGACTCATCTGGAAAGTCAAAATTAGAGGGTTGATCCCCGAAAATAGGTGCATCGACCAATTGGTCGGCGATAGCTTGGCCCTTGATGGAATTTTGATGAATGAATTTGAGGTCAGGTTAGCTAAAAGCATAAGCCATCATGTGGCATGCTGATTTTGATAAGGTTTGGCATACATGAAGTGTAAGGGGTCGGTGTTGGTCACAACATAGGTTTTGTGGTTGAGTAGGTAATGGTGGAGTTTTGTGGCAACAAAAACTAAGGCTAAGAAAAAAATTTGGGATGGGTGTATCAGGTTTCGTAGTCCAAAAGAGTATGGCTTATGTAATAAACCACCTGCTCCTGTGTTGTTCATCATGATGAGCAAGCATGGCCCCAAGGAGTGATCGGTAGCTAGAGATGTATAGGTAGAAGGGTTGATCATCTTTAGGTGGGATAAGTATGGGTGGTTGGAGAAGGTATTGTTTTAAGGCCTCAAAATATTTGTGGCAGTCATCATCCCATTTAAAGGAGACATCCTTCTTGAGAAGATGATGAAATGGTTGACACCGATCAGATAATTGTGAAATGAAATGGTGAATAGACTATAACTTACCTTGCAGGCTACGGAGTTGTCTAAGGTTAGTGGGTGGAGGCATTTCTAGAATGGCCTTGACTTTAGCAGGGTCAACTTCTATACCACGTAGGAAATGATAAATCCTAGGAGCTTTCCTGAGAGGACCGTGAAGACACTTTCTTAGGCTGAAGGTGAATGTAATATTTAATGAGGTGGTCAAAAATGGTTTTGAGGATGGTGAGATGCTCGAGCGGCATTTAGATTTGGCAGAGATCATCCACGTAATCTTCCAATATACGATGCATGATGTCATGGAAGATATAAGTCATAGCCCATTGATATGTGGCACCAATGTTTTAAGGCCAAATGGCATGACTCGATAGCAGAAGGTCCCCCAAGGGGTGATGAATGCGGTTTTATGTTGATCCTCTAGGGCAAGCAAGATTTGGTTATAACCCGAGAAGCCATCCATGAGTGATAGCATCTCATGACCAGTGGTAAGGTCAACCAGTTGGTCAATACCGGTAGAGGGAAAGTCATCTTTTGGGTAAGCTAGGTTGAGGTCATGGAAATCCATGCAAATGTGGAGTCCCCTATCACCTTGGTGATAGGGACAATGTTAGAAATCCAACGAGGATAATCAATGGGTAATATGAAGGAAATGGAAAGAAGGTGCTGAAGTTCTTCTTTGAGAAGGGCAATGCGAGGGTGCATTTTCCTCAATTTTTGTTTGATGGGTTTGGCATCGGGAATGGTTACGATATTGTGGACCACTATGGTGGGGTCAATACCGGGCATGTCTACATAAGACCAAGCAAATGCATGGTTATGATTTTTGAGAAAAGAAGTGATGGCTTCCTGTTCAATAACATCTAAAGATTGACCGATCTTTAGGATGTGTGGGTCATCCTGAGTATGAATGTTGATCTTGATAGTCAATTCATTCAACATGGTTTGTGTCTCAGAGGGTAATGACCGATGAATATATGAGTCTTCTACACCAAGGTAAGTGAGTATAGATTCATCATCCTGACATTGAATGACATTAATTGAAGGTGTATCATCATTGATCATTTTAGGATACGGAAGGGAAGAGAGGAAGGAGCCTCGCCCTCACGTTGATAAGTCAGAGGCCCCAAGGAAATGGTGTTTATGAAAAAAAAAGTAGGAGGGATAGATTCTGGATCCATCGACTCCATCGGCAAAGGTGGTGATGAAGGTGGAGTGGGTGAAGAGGGTGGAGAAGGGCTAATGTCCTCGATGAGTTCAATGTGGGCTTGCTTGGTAGGTGGTTCAACAAAGCCGATACCACTACGGTCATTATGTTTATGGGTAGTACATGGAATAATAGTATGGTGGCCTTTCTCATAAAATCCAAAACCAAAACCCTTCCATGCACATCGGTGTAGGAAGGTGTGGGTGAAATGATTGGTGAGAGACTGAAGTCAGCGGAAAATGGGTGGGTTTGTGATGGTGGTTCGGGTGTGTAAGTGGTAGTATCAAGTCCCCCATAGGTGAGACTAGTACGAAGGTGAGGAGGACCATAAAGGAGGCATTCTCCTATGTGGTGATCATAGTGAGGATGTTGGTGAAGACTTCCATACTCTTGTGGAGTAAGGAATGTGTTGACACTATATAGGTGATACTCCCCCAGAGTGAGGCATTGAAAAATGCCTTCCAAGGGATCGGTGGTTGGTATGTGGGTAGCTGGAATAGATGATGTGTCGAGGTCAATGTGGAGGTGGAGTTAATGGATTGGGAGGTTGATGGGTTGGCCATGGAGGTTGTGGTGGTGGTAGGAATGGAGGAGGTATGTGCGGTTGAGGTAGCGACTATACTAGTAAGTGGAGGTGTAGGTGAAGTGGTAGTGGTCATGGAGGTAGATGCCTTAATGGGTATAAGCATGTCATTGGGTTGGTAAAGCATGTTGCATGTTTTAAAAGGTGATGGATCAGTTGGAATGGTATAGGTGTGTCCTTCATGTTCAAACTTTACACAACGATGCAAAGTGGAAGGAACACAACCCATGACATGAATCTAGGGTCTGCCAAGCAACAGGTTATATTGAAATTCCCCCTCCAAGATGTAAAATAACTTTGGAACTATGTGGGGGGGCCCACGTGAATGTGGAGGATGATGGTGCCTAGTGTAGAGGTGATAGCATCATTGAATGAACACAACATGACAGGATGTTTATGCATGTAATTGTTAGGTATGCACATTTGAGAGAATGCATGAGATGAAATGATGATTAATGCTTAGTGCCCCATCGATCATTACATGTCATACACATATATCATCGATGTGGATAGAGATGAAGAGAGCTGGGTCTAGGTCATCAATTTGGTGCGGTGTGATCTCTTCCTCTGAGAAGCTAAGGGAGGCTACTTGGTGAGTAGGGTGAGGTGTGGATAAAGGTGGCAATTTGGTGAGAGAGGCTACATGATGGGGTGTGATAATGGAGGCTACGGGTGTAGGGTCATTGGGTAAAACCTCAATAGATTGCAGACCTCCATGAGAGCTTGACGATGGGATTCCAAGGTTTGGATGAGGTCATATAAGGACATTTTGAGGGGGATTGGTGTAGTTGTTTGAGCATTGTGTGATGTGTGACCCCATTAGAAATAGGGTATGTGGGGCCACGGATAGTAATTTTAGGTGTGGGTGTAGATGGTATGTTGGGTATAGGATTGGTTGGTGAGTCAGTTGCCTTTTCCTTTCCTTTGTCTCTCTGAGCATGGGTAGTGATGTGGATCATGTTGATCTGAGGGGAGTTGGAAAATGGAGAAGGTGTAGGATGAGTGGTATAATGACATGATGGGAAAAAACCTACCAGGGAGAAAATCCTTGTGAAGTGAGCTGGGCGCAATGACATTTAGGTAATGGTGTGGCAAGTTCTCTAATGTGAACCATGTTAATTTCAAATCTTGGGGGTGGCTCTAAGAGTTGTGGGGGTGGAGGTCATGTTTGTTGAGTAGGTAGTGAGGGAAGGACTGTGGGAATGGGTGTTGGTGAAATGGGGTCCTCATCAAGAAGGTCATCATCATCAAAGTTTTCTTTAGGAGGACATAACTAGATAAGGATGGTTTTCAAAGCCTTGTAGTTCTCCACATCGTGCCCTAACACATGATGGTAGGTAAAATTTTAGTGTCATCAAACCCTTTTGGCTTGGGTTTGAGGGGGTCATAAGGTTTGAGTGGTGGTAATGTGATGACAAAGTCTCAAGGAGGTTGGTTAATATTTTGGCATAGGACCCTGCTAGTGGGTCATAATGGGAAGTGAAAGTGGGTTTGGGCGTAGGTGCGGCTGATTGTTGAGGAGGAATGGTCTTTGCAGGAGGGGGAGTGGGTCGAGCTATAGTTTTGGGTGTAGGCATGGTCTTGGGTGTTGGTCATGTTTTCTTGGGTAGGGGTATGGTAGATGAACTTGGCAGGAGGGTGTATGGTTGTTTTGACTACCTTATTGGAGGGTAGCAGGATTTTTGTCTTTGGGTTGCACCTTCTTGGGTAAAGGTGATATGGGTGTATGAGATCTAGAGGGAAAAGTGGATGGGGGAAGAGGGAGAGTTACCCATGGGATAATGGAGGTGTTGTGAAGGTAGATGACGTGGGTCATGTAGGGGTGTGAGGGACAAGAGATGAAGTGTAGTGGGTAGTGAAGAAGTTCTTTGAGGGTATTGGAGGTATGGGTGGTAAAGATGTTGCAGGTGTGGGTGTAAGTCATGTCGGGCACTTGGGTATGTTAGAGGTTTGCGAGGAAGGAATGGGCTGTTGTGTTTTTGGTTTATTGATGGTGGAGGTTTCTTAACCACACTGGGAAGGTTGAGGTCCTAAGATGGATGGAACGGGTGAAAGTGATGAAGGTATGATTGGCACAACTGGGTGTGAGTTCTATGGGTTTGGTTCTTCTGTTTGGGTGTCGAGAGTAGGTTGGGTGTTGACTTGTGGAGGATGTAGCTAAATCTAGTTTGATAGGTGGATGAGTAAGGCTGGTGGTTGGGGTGACCCCTAAGGTAGTAATAGGTTTAGTCGAGGAAGATGATGTAGGTGTGGGTTTGGATTTAGATGTATGTTGGGTTATGGGTGAGGGTGTATGTTGAGTTATGATGTGTGTCATGGAAGAAGTTGTGATAGAGGTGGTTGTGTTTGGTTTGATTGGTCAAAATATCTTTGGGTAGATAGTGGAAGTGTCAGCAAGTGACATCTGCATTTGTGTTGAGACAGGAAGCAGAAGACGCCCCCACAGTAAGGCTCTATCCACATAATCTAAGTGATTGGCTAAACATGAGAATGACACATCTGTAGGTGAGGTTGATGAGGACCTAATGGAAATTCCCATAAAATGTGTCTTAGAGATGGGGAATTTGTTAGCTTTGCTTCCGTGGGTAAGAGAGCCAAAAGTAGGTCTGCGGGATCTTGGGTAGCTGATGGAGAATGCTCCTAGAGGCAAAGGTATCTCTACTGGATCCTTGATAGGTGGAGGAGAAAATGGGTGCTCCTCTGTAGGTGGAGGAGATGATGGGTGCTCTCCTGGTGGAGGAGATAAAAAAGTATCCTCCATGGACTGAAGAAGTATTGTGGGTGACGGTTCTCTAGTGGAGAAGCCAAAGGTGAAATAGCCTCGATATTAGTGGAAGGATCCTCCACGGGTGAGGAAGGAGGTGAAAGGTGTTCCTCATGGGTGGAGGAATAGGTGAGGTGGGTTCAAGTGTAGAAGGAGGACTTTGGGCTAGAATTTCCTCTATGGAAGGAATATGAGGTAATTGGGAAGCAATGGGTGCATCACTGAAAATAGCGTGGACCTCGCGGGTATGGCTATCATGAGTTGAGGTCTCTTCGGTTTGATCAAAAGAAGGGGCATGATTAGGAAAGGGTTTCTTGAAGATGTGTAGGTTTTGATTGGTAGGTGCATTAGGATTATCCATGGTTAACTCACCTTTCTCAGCATTTCTTGGACAATGTTTTTGAAAGTGATGTAATTTCCATCACTATGACCCTTTACTCGATGATAGTTATAGAAGTCATGTTCTTTATACCATGCGGGTGTGGGGTGAGAAGGGTCAAAACTAGTGTGTGGTTTTATAGGAGGAAGGGTGATGGCCCCAACTTTAATGAGATTTTCTAAGATAGAAAAGAATAAGGCTCCCCAATTGGGGTATATTTCCATTGTTCTCATCTGAATTGAAAAGTTTGATGGGTGAGAGATTAGATGAGGGGCTAGCCTTGATTTGATGGATGAGCTAGGCCAGCTTTGAAGTACCACTACGTTAGTGGTTCCCTTAGCTTTTGAATAATTGTTCTGGTTTTGAAGAAGAAGAGGTATCATTTGACTTGAATGCTGAAGTTCTTATTACGTAGTTGGATTTTCTTCTCTTCGATGGCCCGAATCTCTAGCTTTTGTGCCATGGTGAATGCTTCATCGAAGGTTTGGAAAGTTTGGACCTGTAGGGTCATGGTGAGATATGTCTAGCACAAGCCCATGAAGAGAGCTTGATGAGTTCATTTGTGGTAGTTGGAATGTGAGTTGATTAATCAGGCTATGCTAGCGAGCAACAAAAATCTGTGATAGATTCATCATCATACTGACGTGGAGTATAGGTCAGTCATGGTAACCTTCTTAATGATATTGATGGAGAAGTGATCCAAGAAGGCTTGGGCTACCTAATTAAATGAAAATATAGAGTGTCTAGGTAACCCACTATACCAATCTAATGCAGGTCCAATCAGAGACATGGGAAAGGTCCTCAAGAGCAAAGCATCATCATGGGCGATTAGATAGCACCCATGTTTGAAAGACCAAAAATGTTGTTGTGGGTCTTCTTTGCTATTGAAATGGTTGAATTTAGGCATTTCCCAATGCATGGGATATGGATGATAGGAATGGATGGGTGGATAGGTTCATTACAAATCTCATCATAGGTGAGAGTGTTTTGGGAGCCAAAAACTAATGCCTCCAATGTCTGCATCTTGTCCATCATTAATTTGATTAGGTTGTTGGTAGGTTGTGATGGATGGGTGCCTCTTGTAGCATAAGAGGGTTGGTGTTGGGCATATGATGGGGGTGGCATTCCAGTATATGGTGCAACCACATAGGTAGATTGAGAAGAAGGTAGTGAAATAGGGGTACATACCCAAGAATGAATAATAGATGAAACAGGAGGTTGTTGATAGTACATATATGGAGGTGGAAGGGTCATGGTAACCCTAGTGGCAAATGGGGGCTAAAGATTGTGGAATAGAAAGGATGACATTTTGAAAAGGGGTAGGGGTCACCGACACTGGGGTGGTAGTGTAGCTACGGGTATATGCGAGACAATAGGGGTAGATGAGGTTGTGTTTCTAGGTGGTTGGTGAAGGTATAGTGGATGTGGTGGGTGCAATGGATGTAAGCAAATGGGTGATCATAATAGGTATAGGGCCTAGCTGCAAAATGACTAGGGGTAAGGTAGATGCGGGTAAACACGGGGAGCCGAATGGGGCTGAGAGTAGAGTAGGAGCGAGTGTCGGGGGGATAGATATGGGCATGTCGTATATCAACTGACCCAAGGCATCTCGAGTGGATGAGTGGGAAAGATAAAACTACAAGGTGACAAGGATTTTGGTCAAGGAGTCATGTGAACTCCTCATCTCCGAGTAGTGATAGAGATAGGTTGGATAGGTTCCATGGTGGGTGATAAAATGGAAGGTGGTGAAGGGCTAGGTGGGAGTGGTTGAAAACTATGTGGAATATGAGGGCACTTGCTTGTCGATGTTTAGTACCATGTGAATAGGTACTATGTGGTAAGACTACTTTCTATAAGTGACACAAAAATACAACACATGTAGGATAAATAGGTGGTGGTGGGTGAATTGGGGCTAAAATGTCAGCTAGAAAATGACACAGGATAACCGATGCGATTAGGGTAAACCGACGCTGTCATAGGTAATCGCTGTTCCAGTCACTGTGGAAAGTGGACAGTTGGTCAAAAACAAGGTATAAGGCCAAATTTACCAGGTATGCAAAATGCTTGATGAGATTTACCAGTAAAGTGAATATGATGAGAGTTACAGGGACTCTAAATAGTCGAAGAAGGTGAATATGTGTCCTTTTGGGTAGGTTAACCAAAAGAACAGTGAACCAACACCGGTTGGGTATAACCGATGATGGTCAGAGGGTAACTAACGATGGTCGCTGGACCGACACCAGTCACTGTGAAATTGAAATAGTGATGAAGAAAATGTGGTTGTGAATTAAAATTTGATGTGGAATCAAACCCAAAATTTTGAATGATGAGAATATGGTCCAGGCACACTCAGATGAAGTTGGAATACACCAACTGTGATGAGGAGCATGCAAGGGGAAATAAGAAAAATGAAGAACGTGACCTCTCACCTCAAAACACAAGCCAAGTAGAAACACTAAGAAAAATATGATCCTAAGAGTGCTTTTTCTATTATGTTTGTTTAGCTTATGCTATTTTAAGGACTGACTCATGAACTATAGAATAGAGTTTTTTGGTGAGGATGGCTTCCTACGAAGAAGGAGATCTACAAGGAGAGGTTTTAGGTATGTTATGGTGGGGGGGCTTTACTCTAAAGTATGACTCGATGAGAGCAATGAGCGAGATAGGGAGTACCTTTACCCTCTGATCAATGTGATCATTGACAGGTGTTCCCAGGAAAGATGTTGTTTAAGAATATGTATTTGTTTTGAATTTTTGTAGTTTGGTAAGACTCGAGAGAGAGAGAGAGAGAGAGAGATGTGCTTTCTATGATTCATTTTTCAACCATCAGCTGGTCATGACTTCCAGCATATAGGTTGCCCTCATTTAATGTGAGCTAATGCAAGAAAAGTAGAATGAAATGAAGTTAATTTTAAACCCAAATCGAAATATGGAATTCGATGACACAATAAGAGGAATAGGAGAAAGTATGATCTTTCACTAATGCAATGCAAATGAAATAGAAGAAGAGTTCTTTTTAAGCACCAAAACATGATTGCTTTGAGACAATAGAAAGAAGAGAAGATTCCAAGGGAGAAATTTTAATGTGAGAACCTTTTAGAAAGGAAACAAACATGCAACTTTTCACCTAGAAATGAATGAATGCAAGGAACCCCAAATGGGTCCCACCGGTGTGCCAAAATGTTTCACCTGATTCTTAGATCATTTCTTAAAATGATGAAACAAATAGGGTAATGGGCATAGGAGGAATACCTATTGAAGATGTTGGTTGTAGGTTGTTGCACGCGTGTTGACTCCTCGATCCACAGCTGATCGTGAGAGCTTCCTTTTGGCTGGGAGGAACTACCTAAAATAGAAAGCAAGACCACCAAAAAGAGTTAAACAATATATGCAGTGGACTACCTAGCGTATGCTAGATCTTGGAAGTGTGGTACTTCTGGAAGGCTATCAATCCACTATTTTAAACAATTTAATGTGAGAAATAAAGTAAATGTCATCTTACTTGTAATCTATACAATTTAGGCATCTCATATAAAACACAATAAGAAAGATCTAATTCAACAGGATAAGTTAAAACAAGATCCAGGGGTTAGGTAAATGGTTTCGGGATTCTAGCCTGTTTGCGAAGAAAAGATCTGGAAAAGATCACAGAAATTACAGGTAGCTCAAGACCAAGTAGGTAGGTTGTTGTTCTTAGACTGTATTGGTGGACACAGAGACCGATGTCGGTCTAGGGGTGACCGATGTCGGTTAAGGGTGACCATGATGCCGGTCACTGAAAAAATGACAGAGGGTCAAGAACAAAGTTCTGGAAGAGGTTTTCAAGTTGATAGGGAGCTGAGTGGGGTCTTTATGAGGTCTAGGTGAGGTATCAAGCCAGTGGGTAGATTTAATGGGGTTTGGATGGAGCTAGGATGAGCTATGGGTTGGGTTAGAAAATGGTGGTATGAAGCCAATATATATGGGCTAACGGCACGGTTAGGGCAAGAACGATGCCGATTATTGTGGGATTCTAGGAATATCACAGAACAAGTTTTTGGGTTCACTTTGTGGTTGCACAAAGGGCTTGGTTGGTCGGAATGAGGAATCGGGTTGTTTGATGGGGTTTGTGAGGGTTTTGATGGGGGTATGGAGGGAATACTACCAAAGGAGATAGGTAAGTGGTTGTGGGAGAAAATAACAATAGAGAAAGATGAAAATACTAGAACTAATGAAGTGAATGAGATGAGCAGAGGTTCTACTTACTTGGAATCTAGGCTTGGATGCCTGTGAATGAAGAATGGAGATGATGATGAATGGTTGGATGTTGTGGAGGAATCACCAAACATTGGGGAGCTCTTGCATGGGCTTCTGTGCTCTCCTTCTTGGATTGGATCAGCTCTATGCTAGAATGAGTGTTAGATGGTTGTTGGATGATTTCTTAGTGAGTGTTGGATGTCTGTGTGAAAGAAAATGCTTGATCTCTCTGCATGCATGTGTGTTGTGTTCTCTCTAACTACTGACCTCAGAATGAGGTTTCCCAGGGAATTAAGGCTGACCAACAATGATTACATTTGACGGGGTTGGTTTAGGGGTAACCGAGCGGGTTAAGGTGGGATTCCCTAAGTTAACTAAAAATAGGAGATCATGGTTATGCTTGCTTGCGAGATCTCTCTATTTCTCCGGAAAAGTGGAAGTTTCCATTTATATTTTATGGGAATGAGGTGTAGGCATTGATTTTAGAGTGTTGGTTAGGTCTTAGTTAGTTATGGGAACATACTAAGAATAGGTTTAGGGTGAGGTGGCTAGGTGAGGTGTCTTGGTGATGGTGAGGGGGAGGGTGGGTATTAGGTAATTAGGATAATTAAATAATAGCTATGATGAGGATAGAGATTAATTTAATTAAATGAATTAAATTAATATTAGTGTGGGGTGAAAGGGGCCATGGTTAGGTAAGTGTGTTTAAGTGCGTGGGGCTTCAACATGGATTTTACATAGATAGACTCCAAACCTAATAGAACGCTCGACCCGACCTTGAGATGATCATAAGTTTCGACCGGGAAGCTTAGATATGAGCAAGAGGAGGGTTTTGGAAAGCTCTCGATGTCTACTACTCAACTACAGCTGTTAGGCTTCTCACCTACCACCATAATGGAGTATGGGCTTCCTTTCTTGCCCAAAAAGGAATAGTAATGGAGGCATGGGTTTTGCAGTGAAACCCATCATTGTTGCAGGGGAATTCATTGCTTTTGGGGTGGTTGAACAAGAATTCAGATTTCTTCTACCTCCTCTAATTATTCCTATATATTGTAAGGAGGGGAATTTTTCTAGGGTTTGGACATTTCTTCTTTGCACCCTCCCTTCTTCCCTTGTTTGCAAGTGATTTTTGGAGTCCAAAATTCCCATTCAAGTTGTAATGTAATTTTTGCTTCTTAGCTACTTTGTAATGCACTCGTATTAATTTTTGGAGCAATAAGATAAGTCTGTGGATGATTTCAACCCTCTCTTGTGTTCATTGCATTTGAATGATCTCTCATTATAGTTTGGTTATCTTTGCATGATGGTTGTGTTATAGTTTTAATGGTTTTTGTTTAATTACAAAGCACGTGTTCAACATTCCTTTGATGTATTACCCTTGTTAGTTTAGGTTTTGTTTCTTGCATCTCCTTAACCCCGTCTCCTTGGCAAGTTAGAGTAGGATTTAGAGTTGATCTCTGTAATACGAATGTGTGCACCTGAATAGAGGAATAGGAACCGAACTTCATCTAGAGAGCTCTCCTGATTTGTAAAGTCCCACACTTTGGGAAAAACTCCATGTTATACAATCACATTGAGAGTCTCAAGCCACCACGCTTGCAGACATTCGGGGTGATGTGATTCTGCACTAACATCTCCTAAGGGCTCAATCACGATGTAAAAACCATATACTTATAGAATGAATTCCATACTCAATTAATAACTAATTTATTCAATAGGTCTAGTGCAAAAATTGTGAGAAAACACACCTTCTTCAAAAAATTACAATTTGTTGTGGGGTCCAAACACTTTCATGAAACCTAAAGACCACCTAGAGCAAGCCGGAAGAGTCCTCTACAACCTCAAATCATCATACTAGGTCAAATAATCCATTTTGGGCTATTATGATCAATTTCTTCTCCATCATTTTTGAACAAGGGTTTAAGGAGGGTTTTAGAAAACCTTAGATTCTTAACGATTGTTCATAAAGCTATTCCATCTAAACCACAAACTAATTCCATGAAATTAATCTAGGACCCTTACCATAATACTATGAAGATATTATCCTCCCATGCAAACTTTAAACATGCTAACGAGCATTAAACAAACCACCTCGTTGGGTTTTTCACTTTCTAGGAACACGGTAGGGCTAAAAATATTTTTGATGCTAAATATTGGAAAAATACATCTGAAACTTAGTACACACCATAAGAAAAACCTTATTCACCTTCTCCAATGATCACCTTTGCATCTCCATGATGAAATATATCCAACCAATCTCATTTAGACACCTAGGGCTTAAGAATAGGTCTAGGTACAAACCTAGAAATTAGTCTTAACCCTTTACATGCACTCGAGACACTTGTGAGTGTCATAACACCTCATCCACATGATCCCCATGCTCTCACCATGCATATCCAGCTCATACATACCTATACTCCATCATGGCGCATCTCATCCTATTAACTAGGCCTCCAAACCAAACATCTTAACCATGCTTGCAACATCCATACTCGACCTCCGCATGAGTTTTCCACATTTACACACATACAAGAGCCTTCAACACACTTCATGACATCATCACAATATTGTAAAGCCTCTCGTAACACTCTTACAAGCCATATTACGTACTCAAGATAGCTCAAGACATAATGCAACCTCATCAAGTAACTAGATCAAACAACTCAACATGACACTACCCATCAATCTTCATGACATCATAATCATGTTGACATCAATGATACCTTAGACATCATTGACAACACAGTGTCAACAAAAGAATCAAGAGAAATAGGGAATACCATGTTCACGTGAGATATGGAAAATAAAAAAAATGAAGGTCAATGATATTGACAAGACAAGAATGTGATGACATAAGAGGAACCCCACTAATAAGAGTCTTCCTTGAACAAATAATCAATAAATACAAAAATACATTTAACCATAATAGTAAATTTGTCCCTGATCAAAACTAGTTGTTTAAAATCAAATCCTTATTCTTATATGTATGTGTCATCATCATCTATTTCCTTTTCCTTTGATTTCTCTCATTTCCATGGTGCTCTCTTTCCTCCCCCTAGTTTTTGATGCTCAAAGAAGTTTCTATTTATGTACTTATAGAATTGGTCATTACATTCATGTAGTTAAGAAATACGTCAATTGTATTGTGGGTAATTTGTACCCATGATCTCGAGTGCATTTTGGTCCATATTTTGTTTTCCTTTTCACATGTTTTGTGTCGCTTTAAATGCCAATAACATGCTAAGTTTGAATTTGAGAAGTCAATGAATACAAAGGTAGACTATTACATTTAGGAAAGACACAAATGGACACATGAGCACTAAGAGAAAGATCATGCATTGAAGTCATAAGGAAAGAACATTTATATTTTTGAAACATTTATGTTGTAAAAGAAGAGTTAATTTTATAGATCTTTATTAGTTTTGCATTCATTGAAAAGATGAGATTGGGACACTTGCACTATATATAATTACTTATTGAATGTATTATACTTGTATGTTGATTGTCGCAATTGAGGGGCTTTCGAGAAATATCAAGGAATCTCATATTGTTTCTAATATAAAATAAGATAGTAGGAAAAATTACTAATATGTTCTGGTTTAACCGATCAACATGAAGATGCCCTTCCCGTAACCACACCCCATTATCACTCATATTGCCATGTGAGAATAAACATGTTAGAGGGCATGAGAATTATACATTATATAATACAATATATAGCATGAACATGTACTTTCGAGTAATTGTTATTGAAATCATAAAATTGATAGAAACCATCCACCAACATACCACTTTTGAAGTGCCAATTAACAATAAATCATGCCCGACATCATTTGATCCTACCATCTTAATAATGTTCTATTTTTACTCTACCATAGGTTTTGATTTTGGTATTCTCCGTACATAAGTTTCAATAGATGTAAGTATGAAGATGCCGATCCTACAAAACACTTTCAATTTTTGTTTATTACAACGTTCCTGTTGTTGAATACCATTTCCTTGATGATTCTACAAGGTCCGAATACCCTGTAAAAACTTGCAAGCTAGGCTTTTCTTCTTCTTCTTTTCGTGTTTTTGTGATTTCTTTGTATCTTCATTGTTTTCAAGATGCTTCATGTATGCCGTCCTCTATTTTTTGTTGGAAATATGCATGTGATGCATATTTAATTCCAACTATAGCTTTTTTAGGAAAGCTAATTTTAGCTTTAGTCTTGCTTTAGTTTGCTTTAGTTAAGTTAGCTTTATCTTATTTTTATCATTAGATTTAAATCAAATAAATCTGTTTTAAATCATGCATGGCATGCAACTGTTTTAAAGCATGAGTTTAAATTTAGAATGCTCAGTTGAAGAGCTGTTAGTGGGTGAGTTATTCTATTTAAATAACAGCAATTGTAATTGCTTTGTATGCACACACAAAGGTGTGAAATCTGCACAAGCAAGGAAGGATGTGTATTAAAAGCACACAGCTGCATGCACAATTGTAAAGAGCTGAAGCTCTGAGTATGATGAAGCTTTTATTAATGGAGATTATGCACAGCAGTGCTGGTTCGAATATTCATATGTTTATGCAAGTTATTTAAGTATTCTGTTTATTTCTTTTATCTTGTTTGTTGTATAAGACTGCAGATTTTCTACAAATTGGTATCAGAGCGAGGTTATTCCAGCAGCTTATTAAATTGGTAGCAAGCTATGGCTTCTACATCCGGCATGCAGACGCCACAATTTAATGGAAAGAATTATGAATACTGGTCGTTGACCATGAAGGCGCTATTCAGATCTCAAGACGTGTGGGAGATCGTTGAAGATGGGTACACAGAGCCCGTAAATGCAACAGCATATATTGCACTTTCTCAAGCAGAGAAAGATACTTTGAAGGAGTTACGAAAGAAGGATGGCAAAGCTCTTTTCTATATTCATCAGGCAATGCATGAAAGCATTCTTCCAAGAGTGGCAGCAGCTAGTCAAGCAAAGACTGCATGGGATACTTTACAAGTTGCATATCAAGGTAAGGAGAAAGTAAAAACCGCCAAGCTACAGTTACTTCGTAGAGATTTTGAGAATTTAGCAATGAAAGATTCAGATTCTCATAGAATCATTTTTTACTTATGTAGTTGGCTTAGTCAATCAAATCAAATCTCATGGTGAGACTCTTGAGGACAGAAGGATTATTGAAAAATTGCTTAGAAGTTTGCCTACGAAATTTGATCCTTTAGTTGTTGCTATTGAAGAAACTAAGGATCTGAGTCAGTTTTCTATTGATGAGTTGCATGCATCACTAATCAATCATGAACAGAGGATGAATAGATCACATGCAAGTGTAGATCAGGCTTTTGCATCTCAGACAGCAGGTAGTCGTGGCAAAAGAAGAGGAAGTTTCAGCCCAAGAGGCAGAGGAAGAAGTCCATGCAGAGGACGTGGCAGCAGTTCATCATACTCAAGTGGAAGAGGACATAATCAAGAACAGAGTTATGGTCAGAGACAAGATAAGTCTCATGTTCAGTGTCATTATTGCAAGAAGTATGGGCACTATGCTTATGATTGCAAGAAAAAGCAATATGATCAAGAGAGACAAAATCAAAATCAGGTTGGAAGTTCTATTTCTAAACCTATGTTTATTGCATGCACAAGGATTGCTGAAGCAATACCTTCTTTATCCCCTATTGAATGTAATTTGTCAAAAGAGAGTCCATGTGATGTATGGTATTTAGATTCAAAGTTGCATAATCACATGACAGTAATCTAGATTTTTTTCTAGTTTGGATGATTCAGTTAAGAGTGATGTAACTCTTGGAAATAACAATATTGTGTCTGTGAAAGGAAAAGGCACGGTTAGTATTCTAACAAGACAGGGGGAGCAAACAAGTATGCAAGATGTTTACTATGTTGTAGGTTTGAAACATAACCTTATGAGTATTGGACAACTGGTACAGAAAGGATACCGAGTCTATATGGAAGACAATGAGTGCGTGATTGTGGACAAAGCTCCTAGCACTCAGTTGATTGCAAAAGTGAAGATGAGCAGCAATAGGATGTTTCCATTGATTTTGAAACCTGGAAAGAAGAAGAAATCAGATCTGTTTGCAGCAAAGTCATGTGTTAAGCCAAATCGTCTTTGTTGAGTCCCGCACTCAAAGCAGATAAGTCTGCGCGCCAATGAAAATCAAGTCTGCGCTGAAGGAACACAATCAGCTTTTCATTCAGTTATGAAGGATGAAACATGGCTTTGGCATCTAAGGTATGGACATTTGAATTTTGGAGGTTTGAATTTATTATATAGAAAAAATATGGTTAAAGGTTTGCCATTGATTCAGAAACCTGAAAGGGTATGTGAAGGTTGTATTTTGGGAAAGCAACACAGAGATTCATTCCCAGTTGGCAAAACAGCAAGAGCAAGTGCACCACTTGAGATTGTACATTCAGATTTATGTGGACCTATGCAGACAGCTTCTATTGGAGGTTGTATTTATTTTATGACATTCATTGATGATTACACAAGGAAGACATGGGTTTATTTCTGAGAAATAAATCAAATGCCTTTGATACATTTCAGCAGTTCAAGGCATTAGTGGAGAAGCAAAGTGGATACTACATCAAAGTTCTCAGAACGGACAGAGGAGGTGAGTATGTTTCTAATGAGTTTATGAATTTTTGCAGATATCATGGTATACACAAGCAATTTACTACCAGGTATACACCACAATAGAACGGTGTGGCAGAGAGGAAAAATAGAACCATCATGGAGATGGCGAGAAGCATGTTGAAGGCAAAACATCTTCCAAATGAGTATTGGGCAGAAGCAGTAGCAACTTCTGTTTATATTTTGAACAGGTGTCCAACGAAACTTGTTAGGAACATGGTTCCTCAACAAGCATGGACTAATAGGAAACACAGTGTTTCACATTTCAGAGTTTTTGGTTGTGTAGCATATGCACATGTACCTGATGAACTAAGGAAGAAGTTAGACAACAAAGGAGAAAAATGTATTTTTGTTGGGTATTCAGAGAATACAAAAGCATACAAGTTGTACAATCCAGTCACTGGAAAGGTTGTGATCAGCAGGGATGTACAGTTTATTGAGAATGAAGCATGGGATGGAAGTATAGAGAAAACAGTGAGTATAGCAACATCTATTCCACATGATGATATGACAGATGAAACTTTAGAGCAACAAGCTACTGTATCTACAAATCTTGGACATGCACCACAAGTTGTAGCACAAGCTACACCTCCATCTACAGTCAGGAGGTCACCAAGATTTCAGCCATCTTCAGCCATGCAAGAGACACCACAGGGAACACCAGAAGCTACTCCATCACCAAAAAGTAGTCCTGCATCAAATGCTCCTACGCAACTGGAAAACAAGAAGTCTAAGTGAGATTTATAATGTTGATACAACTAATTCATTTTCAGTTTTTGCATTATTTTCTCAAGCTGCAGATCCAGTATATTACGAAGAGGCTATAAAGAATGAAGTTTGGGAAAAAGCCATGGATGATGAGATTGATGCTATAGAGAAGAATCAAACGTGGGAGCTAATGGATCTTCCAAAAGGAAAGGACGTGATAGGAGTCAAGTGGGTCTACAAGACAAAATACAATGCTGATGGAAAAGTAAAGAAGCACAAAGCAAGGCTGGTTGCAAGAGGTTTTACGCAGCAATATGGAGTTGACTACAACGAAACATTTGCACCAGTAGCACGTTTGGATACGGTAAGAATGGTTTTAGCAATTGCAGCTCAAAACAAATGGCCTATTTATCAGATGGATGTTAAATCAGCATTCTTAAATGGATTCCTTGAAGAGGAAGTTTATGTAAATCAGCCAGAAGGTTATGAGATTGAAGGTCATGAAGGAAAAGTATACAGATTGAAGAAAGCACTCTATGGTCTCAAGCAAGCACCTAGAGCTTGGTACAGCAGAATAGATTCTTATTTGATTGAGAATGGTTTCAGTAGGAGCAACAATGAGCCTACCTTATACACCAAGATAAATGAGCAAGGTAAAATTTTAATTGTTTGTTTATATGTAGATGATTTGATCATTAATGGAAATCTATCTACAGAGTCATTCAAATCAACCATGAAGAAGGAGTTTGAGATGACAGATCTTGGTCTTATGCATTACTTTTTGGGTATTGAAGTTCAACAATCAGAAGGTGAAGTTTTTATCTCACAAGCAAAGTATGCAAATGATGTTTTGAAAAGGTTTAACATGTTGAATTGTAAGCCAATGCCAACACCACTTGTAGTAGGTTTGAAGTTGAGCAAAGAGGATGAAGGATCGTTTGTGGATCCAACATTGTTTAAAAAGTTGGTTGGAAGTCTTATGTATTTGACGGCCACAAGGCCTGATATCATGTATGGTGTGAGCCTCATATCAAGGTTCATGGAATCTCCAAAAGATTCACATCGCAAGCTGGAAAAAGAATTTTGAGGTATGTACGTGGAACAAGAAATCATGGAATTCTTTATTCAAGTTCAGATGACTTCAAACTCATTGGTTTTGACGATAGTGACAATGATGGAAGTATAGATGATCGAAAAAGTACATCCGGCTATACTTTTCACTTTGGAACAGAGTGGCTTCATGGGCATCAAAGAAGCAGCCCATTGTCACGTTATCTTCAGCAGGCGGAGTATGTAGCAGCAACAGGGAGCAGATGTCAAGTCAGTTTTTGATGAGAAGAGTGTTGATGATTTACAACGAAACAAGTGGAAGCTACATGATTTTTTGTGACAACAACTCAGCAATAACATTGTCCAAAATCATGTTTTTCATAAGAGGAGCAAGCATATTGATACGAGGTATCATTTCATCAGGGAGATTTGGTAAACAACAAGGAAATTCATCTTGAATTTTGTAGATCTGAAGATCAGTTTGCAGACATTTTTACAAAAGCTTTAGCAAAAGAAGTTTTTGAATATTTGAGAGATTGTTTGGGAGTATGTGATCCTGCACATGGCAGATCTGAAAAAGCAAACACAACTCTAGAAGAGTGAAAGCTACAGTTTGAAATTAAGGGGGAGTGTTGGAAATATGCATGTGATGCATATTTAATTCCAACTATAGCTTTTTAGGAAAGCTAATTTTAGCTTTAGTCTTGCTTTAGTTTGCTTTAGTTAAGTTAGCTTTATCTTATTTTTATCATTAGATTTAAATCAAATAAATCTGCTTTAAATCATGCATGGCATGCAACCGTTTAAAGCATGAGTTTAAATTTAGAATGCTCATTGAAGAGCTATTAGTGGGTGAGTTATTCTATTTAAATAACAGCAATTGTAATTGCTTTGTATGCACACACAAAGGTGTGAAATCTGCACTGCAAGCAAGGAAGGATGTGTATTAAGCACACAAATTGCATGCACAATTGTAAAGAGTCAAGCTCGAGTATGATGAAGCTTTTATTAATGGAGATTATGCACAAAGAGTCTTGGTTCGAATATTCATATGTTTATGCAAGTTATTTAAGTATTCTGTTTATTTCTTTTATCTTGTTTGTTGTATAAGACTGCAGATTTTCTACATTTTTGGGATGAGAAATTCATTAATGTGTTTGAAACCAATAATTGCTGCAAAACCTACACACGTATTAAAACACAATTTAAAAGAAACAAATTTAAATTAAACCAATACTTACTTACTGCAAAATATTCACATGCATGTAATTAAGCACAATTTAGGTTAAAAATAAATTAAACCAATGTTTGCTACAAAACCTTCACATTCATGTTTTGAAACAAAATTTAGGTTTTTTTTAAAATAAAATAAAATAAAGTGGGTGAGAAAGATGAGCTTCAAAGCTCGTTTGTCACCGATTAGCTCATTAATGCATAGATTGTTAAGTACATTTTATTTTTCTCACTTTGATTTCCCTTATTTCTATTTTTTATTTTGGTATGATAAGTTTGAACGTTTTTAATTGGAAGAAGTGGGGTTTAAATTATGTTTAGGGAATATATAGATTCAAGAATACAAATTAAGTGAAGAAACTAAACCAATGATCACCTTCGCAAGCCAACGAGCATCATTCAGACATCGTGGTACGATCTTGATCTCAATCGTAGTCAACTCTATGTGTCGGGTGTCTCCTAACTTGCACTCAACAAGAATTAATCCCTGGTGGGCTCATTGAAAGCTATACATCAACACTCACGGACCAAGGGCCCTTCAAAAAATTTAATGGAGGATTGTAATATGGAAATTGTTAATAATTAATCCTAGTTTTAAATTTGATATTTATTTGATTATCATTTAGTAGTTTGAGATGGAGGACAATATTTTTTTGTAAATTGGCAATAATTGATTTTGACCTTAAATTTAATCATGGCTTAGAGAGTTTTTTTCAAAACAAAAATTGAATTGGCATAACTAAAACGAGAACTTCAGCTCATTTACAAAATGATTTTGCCAAACTTTCGGTACTTAGCTACCCTTCATTGCAAACTAGATACAAATACAACATATAGGTAGATATTTAAAATATTTTACTACTTACACAAAATAAATTGTACTTTTGGGTATCGCAATACCTGTATGTAATTCCTTTGGATCCAAGGATGCCTCGGCGAAATTTGTATTGGGTATCAAACAATTTGCTGCATCTTCACTTGGGGACTTAGCAGACTGCAATTTAACATTTGGGTTGTTCAAGGATTTACTGGCGAGCTCATCATTTACTGTCAAATAATCAATACCACTGCTCCTTTCATTTACCAAACTCTCGTTCATGGCGGCCTCTGCAGAATTGTCCTCCTGCAGTTTTCATGCAAGGGGCATTTAATTTGAAGGCCTAATATACAAAGAGAAAACAAAACAAACTTACAAGAATAAAACTAAAAATCTTTACAGGTTTCCCTCGAAGTTGGCGTAAGCAATCCTCCAGTTCATTCTTCAAGTCATGAACTCGGCCATTGTTAACCAGAAACGCTGCCGTGGAATTCTTGAGCGTCCCCAATTTTGTGAGCAACTCAATACAGGCATTTTTATCTGCAATTATTGTGAGATATACTACACCCTGAGCATAATCTTGGAGAAGGCACAAACACTCCAAGATTTGCTCAGGGGTATTTAGGTCATAAACGTCTCCTTTGGCCACCAGAGTGGCTGATCTACACTTGTTGAATGTGCCTGATTTTATCAATACTTGAGAAATGACATTGCCGTCCGCTACAATGGTTGAGACTCCACATTCTTGAATATCATCCTCTTCACGGGTCATGCTGAAATACAGGTTATGCAGTGAAATTGTGGATTCAAGAACAGCGTTGCAACCTGAAAACTAAGGCAGTATTCCAGAAAGCCTGCTTTCGTTTAGGTGTGAGAATGTGACGCTTCCTCTCCCACTTCTCACAAAGAATGTCGTCAACCCTATAGATGACGCATTGCAGAAAATCTATTTCATCTAATGTCATTTGTAAATCATAAATGTAGGGTGTAATTCCTTATATAAAGGCTTCTTGCTTTTATTCTCAATATCACATTTGAGCAATCTACTTTGCATTTACTTTCAAATTTTCTTTATAAAGCTCAGAGGTCTTAGGATTTAATGGAGCTTACATTTGGAATTCATCATTAGAGTATGTCTTTGCAAAATCAACACTATGAGATTAGCTAGCAAGGCATACCTTAATCTTTGGAGTCTCCACCTCTGGTCTACTTATACCTTCTTCATATCCTTCTTGAGCCTTCATCCAAAATGTTAGCAGTGGTCTTTATAATCACTTATGAGGATATGCTAATTTTGGTGACACGATTTGTCACTTATTGATATGCCCTTAAATAGTGTGCCATAAGTATAAAAATAGTTCTTTTCACATATAGAGACACTCAAACTAAGCAACAAAATGATAAAACACAAAAATGGAAACATATAAGCTCGAGTGAGAGATAAAACAACAATACCCAATTTTTATTATAGTTCTAAACCAAAATCAAACAACCAACCCTTTTATGTATATATTCTTTTATACATTTAGAGGCAAGTATAGGCCTTTCCATCTCTTCATATTTATTTCGTACATTTGAGTCCAAATTTATATATTTTATATTTTATCTTATTTGTAATATACATGCAAATCATGCAGACAATATACAAACTACACCATTTTGGCCATTAGGACTTAATAGCTCTAAACACTTTACCTAGTTTACATAGTTATCATGTTATGAAGCACTTAGTTGCTATAGTCTAGTAGATGTTTTTATTCATTTGGTTTAACCCTTAATCAAATTTTAGGTCAATTTTATCATGTGTACGATATATTAGAGTTGATTCACAAATCAAACAAAGATGATACAACAAAAACTAATTTAGATTTACCTTTGATTTGATAAGAAGCATCTACATACACCAATTAAACTAACATGAAATTGAAAGCAAAAAACAAAGGTATAGAAGCGGTTAGTCGATTCCTAATGGTTTCTAGAGATATATGAGACTGTGAAATAATGAAATATGGATATCCGAACACTCGAGAAACCTTTACAAATTGGTCTAGAATTTTGGCTACGCTTGGGTTAGGACCATACCATTTGGGCCAACCCCTTTTGTAGGGTCTCAGACATAGTTTGAACTTGACTTTGTAAATATTTACATTGCTCATCTTCCTATATTTGTCCATTGTTGTCAAACCATTGTTGTTATAGATGCAATGAAGCTCTCCAAATGGAATGAAAATCATCACAATCCCTATCCATGGATGAAAATTCATACAAAAAACATTATAAGGGTTTTGGGCACCCCAGTGGACCACTAACATCGGCACTACTTCAACATGCCTCAAATTGCATGTCATTCTCCACTTAGCATGTGATTTCTATATAGATAAATCATATTTGGCAACTTTTTTTTACCATTCTTTCTTTCACTCACTCTTATTGAAAATATTGGAAAGAGGATGTTTGGATGCTTGTAGATGAAAGATATGGCTACCATGACCTAGTTTGTAGCTTTTAACATGATGTGGGTGCTTCCTAATAACCGTAAATGTGTAATTATGAGATAAAAGGAGTTTTGAATGCCTTTTGCAAGTGTCTAAAGTGACCTCTCTTATGCATTTACTTAGGAGTTCTAGGTTAGTAAATGAGGTCATGTTTACTTGCTTATATAGGGTTCCAAAGATGATTTTTCTAACAAATACTAACCAAGATGGAATATAAGACCCAACGAAAGATTTCAAACTGAAAATTCAGTTCGTAGACATATCGGTAAAAGGCTATACAAAGAGGTCGGGACAATATGGTATGACCTGGCCAAAATTTATGGTCCTTACCAGGATTAGGGAATTTTCTTAATGAAGTTTGGAGCCGGTAAAAGGATGTTTGTATATATATATTGTGCATTCAATTATGAGGATGTCTCAACATGTCGGTGTGCAATGATAAACAAGCTAAGAAATAGACCTTAGAAAGTGCTAAACGGGAATGGAGAACAAGAATTTATCATAACAATAGTGCATAGTCAAATCAATGGTTTCCAAAGTGTAAATTACAATATTTGATTGTCTTATATTCATTTCCATGCATTTTTATGTGTTATTTTTATTATGTAGAAGAAATTTCCTTTTCCAATTTTAATCACTTATGTACTACTTAAATTCCTTGCACATTTTCAATTACGTAGTATTTCCAATAGACCACCATTTTGGGTTTTCAATTTGAAGAAATCCCTATAGATATCCATTTTTGGTTTTAACCTACATGTCCCTACTTACAAATATCATGACTACACTTCATATAGTTGCATCCAAAATGTTCCTACCAAAATTTTGATTCTTCGAGACCTACTTATTTGTAAACTTCATGTTGGAGATGAGGTGCTTATGGGATTTATTGAGATGAAGGTACAGATGGAGTTAATAATTCCTTAACTTCTTGAATTCGATGTAACATTTCATACGGAGGTAGGTAATTCGGGGTGTTCTTAAAGTTATTTTTACTTGAAGAGGATACCACTAAGTCTTCCTTGTATATGTTCAAGTCTACCATTTCTCCATAAATTCACCCAACAAATTGTTGGAGCTATTATTATCCAATTTGGCCCCTGCAGGAAAATTTGGACAATGGGGATCTAACAGACCTAGGCACCAAAAAAAGAATATATGGATAAAAATCAAAGGTTACAGAGTAGAATCAAGTGTTTCAGAAGCCTTCGTCACCAAGTAAGGAGTGAAAACATATTGAAGAATTTTTTTCCTCATTTGGGTTTTGATCCTTAAGATCAACTTAAAAAATGATGAAATGTGTGCCCACACCCAGCCAAAGTAAGAAAAATTGAAAGGAAAAGGTGAAGTACATTTAAACCCCTTACATGCAAATTCTCAAGGGCCTCTCGACATGAAGAAATTTGAAAATTTCCCAAACCGGAAGTTTTGGGAGATGCGAGATGGCCATATTGGCCAAGCAAACATGGGGATCATCCAAGAGCTCACGAAAGAAAATTTGAGGGTGGTTATTTTGCACGAAGAAGTTAATCAAGTAGAGATTGGCGGAGGCACCGAAATTAAGCATCGATCGAATGTGTCGAGTGGAGTCACTTGCATGGCGAGTTTCAAAAAGAAGTAGTTGGGGGTCAACTTGAGCTTGGTGGGACATTATAACAATGGGGTCGGCTTGCCTCAACAAGACGATGGAGTTGGGGTGTTGGTCGTCAGGGTGACTATGGAGTTTCATGGGTTATTGATCGAGCCCGAGATCACAAATGGTAGGCCCATGGGGTGAGCTACTCGCTTGGGAGTTTGGTGGAAATGTTGCAAAGTAAGGGCTAGGAGGATTGAGCCATGGTCAGTCATGATGTCGGGCCATGGAGTTGAACATGAAAATGGTGCTGCTGTTGTGTGTCAATGAGGCCGACTCGGTCAAGAGCGCAATGAGATCCCGACTGGAAGGAACTTGATGCAATAATAGAGAGAAGGCCGAGCTCACGACATTGTAGGAAGGTGTTTTGGGGGAGCTCTTCGTTAAAGCTCGATGACATGAGTGACAAACTAATCCAAAAGCTCGAGAAATGCACACAAAAACATGGCTTGTCGTGGTGATCTGTTGGAGTTAAGGGGCCGACTTGGATGGGGGTCACACAAAGGGAAATCTCAGGAGTTGAGCTCATGAGGGGTTTGGAGAAGACTTCGAAGTTCAAAAATTTTAGACTTTGGAGGTGTACTGTTTTGGGATCCGTGGGGAAAAATTCAGATTCGGCGGGCATAAATTTCTAAAGAAAATGTCTCCAAAAGTTTGAAAGGGAAGGCAAGTTGCTCAGACTATGGGGCGTGAACCTGGAAAATGGTCAAACCCCTTTTCGCGGTCAATGAGGTAGGTTTTTCAGAGATTGGGGAGCTAAATCTTCGAAGTGGCGTGTCGAGGATCTTCGAAGGCTAAGAAGCCAAAAATTTGAAATGGTGGACGAGTTCTTCAGGCTTCGTGTTTGGAGTTATTTTCGGAGGTCGGGTGAGTGGTTTTTCAGGGATGCGAGCGGGAAATGTCCCAAATGAAGGGGGAGAATTCTCCAAAACTCTCACCCAAATGAAATTAAAAATCTCGCGGAGTTTGCATAGGGGGATGATCTGGCTCATTGACATGTTAGGCGGGTAGGTGAATGTTGGAGCTCAAGCCCTCACTGAGCTATACGTGGAGTTGCCGTGTAATGCAGGTGAGTTGTATTTAAATTTTGAGCTCGACGGGTAGTTTTGAACCCAAATGGTGGCCCAAAGTAAAAATGGAATATATTTTGCATTTTTGGGCCAAAATCAATGAAATTGTACTTGTCAGAAATGATTTTTAGAGAAGAATTTAATGGAGGTGCCAAAATCTAGCAATTAGGAGGGTAGGCGAAGATCAAGACATACAAGAAACCTATGCAAAAATGATGACAACTTCCTCAGTACTCCACCATGTTTTGAAAAATTAGTCATTGGAAAGCTATTTCTGGGCTCTCAAAGATGGAATGATCAGAGAAGGGAAATTAATGTGTTTGGTGGGAAAATTTTCATGATGAAATTGTAGGAGCTATAGATATGCCTAGGTGAATGAAGCAAGAGAAAACCCATTTCTTATTGCACAAGGCATAATACCATGATGAAGTTGCAAATATTCCCAACAACAATTGCAGAAGAATAATGATGATTTTTGATGATTTTGGAGCATTTCAGACTTCTTCTCTCTCTCTCTCTCTCTCTCATCTCGCTAAAGATTTCTTCTATAAATTTTAAGGAGGGGCTCAATAAAAAGGTTGGATACTTTATAATTTCCACTCCCTTCTTTCTTGTCTATGAGAAATCTATGGAGCTCAAGCCCCCTTTTTATTGTAATACAAATTTCATGCCTTTGCCCCCTGTGTAATGTATTGTATCAACTTTTGGAGAAATAAAACAAATATGTGGATTTTTTCAACCCTCTTTTGTGTTATTGTATCTTATCTAGATCTTTCATTATAGTTAGAGTTTATTGTGCATTATCATATTTATATTGCAGGGTTTAAAATGGGTTGTGTTTATTAGTAACTGGGTTTGCAATAGGTGTTATGATTAATGTTGGTGGACACCCTCCTTAAATTTTCTTGTTTCATTTCCATGTAGTGCAAGTTATTCAACACTCCTTGGTGCATCACCTTCCCTTAGAGTAGGTTTTATTTTCATGCATCCTTCTATCCTTGTCTCATTGGAAAAGAAACAAAGTAGGGTTAGATTTATAACTCTATGCACTTTGGAGTAGTTGGCACTAGGTTAGGACAGGAAGATGGCCTTCTTCGGAGAGTTATTCCCATTTCACAAAGTCCCACACTCCGAGATAGTTCCATGTTTGACAAGTCACACTAACTGCCCAATAATTCAAATTTTAAGCATTTAGGGGTGCAATGATTTTGCCACAATAGTTTTGCCACACCCGGTGCGAAAAAATTCATTCCACAATCTTTGGAGACACTTGCAAGAATTTTGGACTTAAAAAATTGCATATTTTCAATTTCAAAGTTTTCACCATAGCGTCAGAGTTTCAAAATAGTTTTAGAGGTTTTTCATTAGCAAAACAAGACCAAATTTCACCAGAAGATAGATCTGGGGCCAAAGTTCAAAAGGGTGTTCTTAAAATTCCAAATTTATAATTTTTGGAATTTCGAGTTTTTGCACTTTGGAATTTTGGACTTCGGGATTTTGGACCTTTTGGGTTTTTTTTTCAATTTTAGACTATGGGGATATTTTGTTTTTGAATTTCGGTTTAGAAATTTTCAAAATTTTAGAATTCAGACATTTGATTTTAGATATTTTCGATTTTGGGATTTCAAAACTTTTAAGATTTCAGACTTTTGGGTTTTCAGGTTTCAAAGATTTGGAGGTTCAATTGTGTATTATTTTCAAAGTTTTAGGTTTCCGAAACTTTCATGTTTCAAAGGTTTTCAATATCGAGGATCTCGATTTCGGGATTTCAAAACTAGTAGTTACAAGACAATGTTTGAATTTTGAAAATAAACATTTAGGCCCTTCAAATTTATTTTCTTTAGTTTATCAAGATCGGGTGTGTGTCTTGGTAAAACCCTAGCCTTTAGGGCCTCATTTCCCAACACATCTGGAAACTCTAAGGGTTAGAACTCAATGATGTAGTAACACAAGTTTCTTAAGTACATGAGAAGAATTCGAACTAGGTTTGAAACAAGAGAAGAAGGAATATTTGTGTACCTACAATTATCTCCAAGCAGAGGAAGGAGAGGAAGAAGACCACAAAGATCACCATCTCCACCAAATAGGACTTTGTCTACACCACCTGGTAGATCCTTCCTTCAGTCAACTAGGGTTTTTAAACAAATCACAATGGCTCATCAAGTGCCACCAAATCCTTTTTTCAACTTCACGGAAGTAGTCCACTTTCCCTTAATGCTCAAAATCCAATCTCGGTTCTTGCAACATTAAATGGAATTCCCTACTTAACGGAGAAAATAATACAACCCCTATTGACCACAACCAAGACATTATAAATGTATGTGCAATCCACGAGATTAATGAGATAAATGTTACAATCAAATTGTTAGATTCCTCTTTCAAGGGGAAGGATTTGCAATGGTTTAAGAGCTTAACAATGTGGTCTATTACAAAATGGAATCAATTGTGTACAACCCTCTATGATCAATTTGGAGAAAGGGTCATAACTGTCTTTATTAGAATAATTGACAACAATCAAGAGAGCTCCAAATGAGCAGATGATGTATTTCAATTTTTGATTCCAAAAGACATGGGATAGAATCCTAGTGGCCGTGAGACCAGCTACCCAAGGTGCATTCCTCTATTTCTTGAAGGCTCTAAATTTAGACATAGATATGATGATACAATCAATGGGAGGAACAACATTGCTAGGAGCCTACAACATAACCATCAGGGTAGAGAACTATTTGATTCAAGAAGGAAAGCTTGCACCTAGACCACCTATGCCTCTATATTCAGAAATGGAAAATCCTACAACTAGTCAAACACCTGAGTTGAATCCCATTCTAGCTCCCAAAAATAAGAGCAATAATGAGGCCTTCGTTTCTTCTAAGATACTTCCAAAAACTTCACGAGGTCATGAATAAGATATAAGAAGTATTAAAGGGATAAAAACTTTATGGAATGAGATAGTGACCATAAAAATGCATCATGCTCAAAAATTCGAGACCATATCAACCTCAAGCTCAATCAAATAGGCCTCCATTTCAATTAAACAGTTTCCAACTTGTTGTCCACTCAAAATTCCCCGCTTCTTAAGAAAGTGAAAATTTAAAATTTTGAGTTTAAGTGTTTTCTCTCGTTGTACTAATAATGTGAAAAGCCAAAGAAATTGAGAAAATCTACGTTTTGGGTCATTTTGTGTGTTTTTCGGGCCTGTCCGCGTATTTTTGTCCCGAATGTCCTAAGTTCAATTGGGCCCTCTGCTTCCCGATCGGCAGTTCACCCGTCTGTTATTTTCGGGCCCGTCTGGAACTTTTGTCCCAAATGTCCCAAGTTCGCTTCTCGACCAATTGTTCCATTTTCATCCGATTCACCCGAGCCGCTGCTTTCGCAGTTTTTGTCCCGCGTGTCCCAAGTTCAATTGGGCCTCTCTTCCCCGATCGGGCCGGTTCACCCGAAGTCTGCTCTTTTCGGGCCCGCTTGAACTTTTGTCCCAAATGTCCCAAGTTCGCTCGGACCAATTGTTCCATTTTCGCCCGAGCCACGATTCTCAAGCATACTTTTGTCCCGCGTGTTCCAAGAGCATTTGTGCGTCTTTTCCCACCCGAATCGGCCGAGTCACGTACTTCACGCTTTCGCGTCCCACATGTCCTGTGCATTTGTGCGTCATTTCCCGCTTCGCCCGAATCGCCGAGCCGCGTTTCCGTACTTTCGTCCCACATGTCCCAAATGAACCAAGTGTCATTTGTGCTAATTTTTCCCACTCTACCCGAATATCTTGCTTATTCAATTTGATAGGTACGTATTAAATGCGCATTCATTGCTTTTCTCTCTCCTAAACGGCTATATAACAAGTAGACCCCCTATGTGTTTTGCACACTGCTTTCCTGCTATCTTTTTCTCGAACCTTTACAATCTAAATTCCTGCACATATCCATTCCCTCTACAATTTCATCCCAAGTCCGGCTTGCATACTCTGCTCTCCGAATTTCTATCAACATGAAGATCAAGTTCTAGGGTCGTGAACAAATCTCACCACTAGAGTCCATTGCTCCCTCCCGATATCGAGGATAGTGAAGTTCGCCATCTTGACTTTAGTGATTTTTGGTCGAGGATGACGATGCAAACCCCACACCAATGGCACATGATGATTCATGACAACGGTCTCGCTTTGGCATGGTGGTTTCCCAATCTCAAGCAATGCGTAGATCAAGAAGCAAATAAAGACTATCATACTCATGTCGAGTTTGATAAGGAAATGGAGAAGTGCCTCGATTTAGATCCAGCATATAGCCAACACGTCATCCCACGTGGCGAGACATAGCCGAGGCATCAAGAGATTCAGCAAATGATTTTGAAGTCATGGTCCCACCCACCATAAGCACTGCCTTCTTCTCCTTATTCCTCTCTTCTCTTCCAATTCTTTCTCTCGGATTTATTGTAATAAGTTGAGGTATTGCGATTGGCAATCCTTAACTAATCTTTAGTTAAAAGAAGTAGTTACCAAGAGTAACTGATTTGTAAACTATATAATGGCCTCTCCTCGCCATTTTGAAAAAGGGAAGAACTTGGCTTATTTTCTGAGAGTGTAAATAAATCATAAAGAAATCAATACAGAAGGGCTTTTCATTCTTTGTCTATCTGATCTCTTTTATCCCTAAGCTTTTCATTTAATCTTGTTAAGATCATTTGTCTGTGTTATGATAAGAAGCTTTGTATTCTTGCAGATGTTATTTATAGAACTTTGTGTCTTTCAAATTTCATCTTACTAAGTATGATACAAATGATCTTGTTTCAATTCATTGTAACTTCGCATACATAAAGAATTACTCTGTCATCTATAATTATGAGTGTTGCCTTTCTGCTCATTCTCGTATTCTCATTCCTCAGTCCTTTTGTAATTGATGATCCTTAAAAAAACACTCGTGATATCCAAGTTCCACCAGTAAAATCATGTTTTGTATATTTGTAAATAGGTTCGTTTTCAATAAGGGAACCTCTCCCATTAAAGAGGAGGGACTTCTTATCCCTCGACCGTTGCTCTTCGTAACGTCCTATTTGATGACCAACAGCTTTTGGCAACTCCACTGGGAAATCATATTCAGCTTGTAATTTTGATCATCCTTTAATCCGGCGACTCGCTTTTACTCGAGGGAGAAGGGCCTCGGGTATTGAAGATTCTCGCCAGCTTTTGAACAAAGCAGGGTTTTCCTTTCCTTCAACAAGAAGAAATAAAGACTGCTTAAAGCACTCCACCTAGTCAAGATAGAATCCCTACGGGTGGTATTCCTTTAGAGTCAATCACCTAATCTTCGAGCTTTGATTCTTGCTAGTGTTGCGATTCCTTTTCAAGCCATTTTCCAAGAATGGCGGTACCATTGCCTCTCAAATCATCGTGTCGGGCCCCCTTGCCCTTCCTTAGCCTTTACACGAGTTACCCAGAGGTAACCTAAGAACTTCCTAAATTCAAAGGCGATGGTAAAGCGCATCCTAATGAACACATCGCAACCTTCATGGTGCATGTGGAGTTCGGGAGTTGAACACGAAGATGTCTCCGTAAGACTTTTCGTTGAGACTTTACAAGATAATGCTGCTGATTGGTTCTATCACCTTCCGGCTGGTGCTATCACTAGCTGGGACACAATGAGAACTAGGTTTGAAAACCGTTTCAAACCAACAGAAGATGTGCATGCCTTGCTAGCCCAAATCTCTCAAATAAAGAAGGATTCACCAAAGCCCATGAGAGAATTTGTGGCCCGATTCAACAGGTTGATTAACAAAATTCTACCAAATACTCGACCTGTAGATCAAATTCAAAAATATTTTTTCCTAAATGCCCAATCACCTGAAGTTAGTTATGCACTTTGAAGGGCTAATCTCGCAACATTGGGCCGAGGATCAAACTCTTGCTTTATTAGTGTTGAAGATGATTTAATCATGTCGTGAAGTTGAGGAGAGACCCTTCTAAATCTAAATCGCTTCTTCCTCCTCTTCCACTCCCGGACCTAATACTCGATCCACCGGTACAAAACTTGCCAATGATCTCATTGCCATTAAGTAATGGGAAGAAACAATTGGCTCAACATGCTCCCTATGCAGACGTTCCAAGGAGGAATTTTCAGCCCAGAAATTGTTTGCCTACTTCTCAAACAAGGCTAGCGCTTGAAGGACCTCCTATTAAAGTTCCTGTCAATGCAACCTGTGAAGTTGAGGAACCAGAGGATGAGGAGGTTAATGAAGATTGCGAGGAATTTGTGGAAGAGGTTGATGATGAAGCAGATGAACTTGATGGATCTCGAGTTAATTTCTTCACCACTGAGGGCATTGATGATGGAGATGATTATGATGAAGTAGTAGCAGATATGAATAGCGAATCATACGCTGTCATGACTCGAGAGCAGACAAATCAGAGGGAGAAAGTGATGCAGCCCACCAAGAAATCTAAGGAGAAGCCAACAACTATCCCCATAATTGCAAAAAGAGGATCTCCTATTCCCATTTCATCTACACCAAAGGTGAGTCCTGTCAATTCTGCTACTAAAGTTACTTCTTTTTCCCCTAAAATTGATAAACCTAAGATTTCAAATGATGATAGCCCATCCACTTCTGGGTCTTTTGATATTATTGATCACCTGAAAAAGACTAAGGTTCAAATCTCAGAAGCTGAATATTATCAAACCCATCCTAAGGCTTTTGCTAAAATGATTCACTTTGTCAATTCCCATTCTAAAACTACCTCTAAAGGCCTTTTACCCACTCCTTCTTCTACACCACAACCTAATCTGATAGCCGCTGTCACCTCACCCAGTGACAAAATCAAACCATTCTATGTGACACTTCTTATAGCTGGCCATAGCTCAACAATCGTGCGTCATAGACTCAGGAGCATCGAGACAATGTGATGCCTCGCTAAAGTAGCTCATGCCTTAGGCTTGACCTCACACGCACTTATGGATCTTGTTATTCTATGGAGAGTAAGGAAGTGCCCTTGGTCGGAAGAATTAAAGATGCACAAGTGGCTTTTGCTGCTTTTCCTGAGAAGAAAGTTTTGGCTACTATCTTAGTAGCAGATATTCCTCCTTCGTACGGATGTTGCTAAGCAGAAACTTCGTAAGGATGTGGGTGGAGAAATTCAAATGGATTGGTCACATACACTCATACTCGTTAATGGGAAAATGAAGAAGTTATCGCTGAGAAATGATGAGTATATTGTACAAAAAACGAATGATCCCAAAGCACAAATACTCTATGAGGATATGGGGCATGACAACTACATGATTATGTCTCCTGAAGAAATCCAACTTCCCAAAGTCTCACCTAAAGATCCTAATGGTGTTTGGATATTAGAGTTTGATGGAAGTTGTTCCTCAGCTGGTTCTGGAGCTGGTGTCATATTGGTGTCGCCCGAAGGAAGCCTTCATCCTTTCTCATTCAAGTTGCAATTTGAAAATACCAATAATACAACAGAGTATGAGGCTCTCATTCTTGGATTACAGGTGGCAAAAGAACAAGGTGTGAAGAATCTTCTAGCTCGTGGAGATGCAAAATTGATTGTAAAGCAAGTTAGAAACCTCTTCCAGGTGAAAAATGGAAGGTTGAAACATTACCGGAATCAGGTTTGGGATTCCATTGAATTTCTCGATGCTTTCTCCATCGAAGCAATACCTAGGGAGAAGAATACCAGGGCCGATTCACTAGCAGTCTCAGGGTCACTGCTCATACCTCATCCTGACTTCTCTCAAGATAAGTTCACCATTGAGATGATCCATCGACCTAGTGTACCTGATAATACAAGTAACTGGCAAGTTTTTAATGATGATCAACACTTGCTTTCTTTCTTAGAACTCAAGGATAATTTTGAACAGCTTGTACTTTGAAGGAAGTGATAACTTTCCTCGTGAAAGTGTGTCCTTTGACAAAGAATCCCCAAGGAGGAGAAATGGATCAGGATGGATGTATTAAACTCAAGGGAAACAAGATCCCTAAAGGATTGGTAAGTTTAGAGGAACTGTTTGATAAACACAACAGGTATGTAAAGTCTAGAGCTTCTACTGGACCTCAACAATCAGCTGAGTATGAAAAAATTAATATTAGGAGTTCTACTGACCCTAAGCTCGTGAACATTGGAAAATGTTGCACAGCAGATGAGAGGAAGAAAGCAATTGATCTTTTAAAGAGGTATAAGGATGTTCTTGCCTACTCTTATGAAGATTTAAAAGCTTTCCAACCAAAAGAAATGCAGCATTTTATTCCTCTCAAACCCGAATTAAGCCTTTTAAACAAGTACAGAGGAAATACAATCCTAAAATAAATTGACACCATTTTTCAAGAAATACATAAGTTGTTGAAAGCCAAAATCATTTTTCCTATTCACCATTCAACATGGATTGCCAATATTGTACTGTAGAAAGAAAATGGTGAGATTCGTATTCGTGTTGACTTGTGAATCAATCAGATTCCTTGAAAGACAATTATCCTTTACCTATGATGGATCAGGTCTTACAAGAAGTAACAGGATCTGAAATACCGCCTATGCTTGATGGATTCTCGTGGATATAATCGTAGAAGTTAATACCGTAGATAAACACAAAACAACTTTCACTACCCTCGGGGTACCTTTGCTTACAAAAGGATGCCTTTTGGGCTCATTAATGCTGGTGCCACTTTTCGAGAGCTATGGATCTGCCTTTGGAATTTTGAAAGGGAAGTGTATTGTCAGTATACCTTGATGACTTGACTCATTGTATTCTAAAACAAGGGCAGATCATTTTCAGCACTGGAGACAGATTCGCTAAGATGTCGAAGATCCTAAAAATCTATCTTTTGTGTTACGTAGGGAAATTATTAGGGCACATCATCTCCAAAGATGGTATTAAGATTGATCCTGAGCGAGTTCAAGCTATCCAGCAAATTCCTCTCCCAACCAACAAAAAGGGCGTGCACTCTTTCTTTGGTAAGATCAACTTTTTGAGAAGGTTCATCCCTGATTTTGCAGAGTTAACTTTGAATATTTCCCAAATGATGAAAGGAAAACAAACGTTTGGTTGGTCTCCTGAAGGGAAAGAAGCCTTTGAAGGCATTAAAAGAGCCATTGCTAAAACTCCTGTTTTAGCATGTCCCGATTTCAGCAAAGATTTTATTATCTATTGCTACGCCACAGATAACACCTTGGTCAGCTTTTGACTCAGGAAGATTCTAATGAGCACGAACTCCCAATTACATTTATGAGCTATATTCTGAAAGATCATGAGTTAAAATACAACATGATGGAAAAACATGCTTTTGTAGTGGTCAAAGTCATTAGCGGGCTTTGTTTTTACATTCTTAACTCTCATTCCATGGTGTTGGTACCGAATACAATCCATTAAGTCAATTCTCACATAGCAAGAATTTGGATCCAAGAGAGGGAACCGGTGGCCAAGGTCGAAGAATATGATATTGACATCAAACCGACCAAGCTCGTCCCGTGGAAAAGGCCTTTGTGAGCTCATTGTTGAAGGAGCTGAGACATGAGTTATCGAAGGATAAAGTTGGTCTTCCCACCGCTCTGCTTAGCTCAGGTTGATGAATGGTATGCCGATATCGCCCATTTTCTCACCTATGGAGAATGCCCCTCTCATTTGACTACAAAAAAAAGGACCTTTAACTAAGGTCATGCAATATGTGTTGTGGGAAAACACCTTGTTTAAACGTGGGTTAGATGGAAGGTTTTTGAAATGTGTGGACAAGGAACAGTGAAAAGCTACTCTCAGCTTTTCATGATCAGGCATGTGGAGGACACTACTCATCAACCGTCACTGCTCATAAGATACTTCGTGGAGGATATTACTGGCCTACCTTGTTCAGAGATGCATCCAAATGGGTTGATAAATGTGAGGCTTGTCAGACTTTCGTGGGTAGACCCAAATTGGCCTCTTTTCGCCTCTTAAGCCAGAATTGAAGAACCTTTTCAAAAGTGGGGTTTGGACTTCATTAGAACACTTAATCCCTCTTCTAGTGCTGGTCATACTCATGTATTAATTGCTACAGATTATTTCACCAAATGGGTAGAAGCCATTCCAGTAAAGAGTACTACTTTTGAAGTGGTGTGCAGTTTCATCAAAGAAAACATCTTGGTAAGGTATGGTGTACCAAACAAGATTGTGACGGATAATGCTTCGAATTTTTCTTCAACTGAGATGATGGATTTTTGTTATGGATATGGCATCTCTCGGCCCACTCCTCGATTACTTATCCTCGTGGAAATGGACAAGCGTAATCCACTAATAAAAATCAGTGACCATAATAAGGAAATTAGTCAATGAGTCTCAATGAAACCGGCACAAGAAACTCTATAATGCTCTTTGGGCGATAGGATCACACCCAAGAGAGCCATTGGAATGTCTCCTTTTCAAGTGGTATATGGAATAGAAGCTCAATTGCCAATAACAAATGGAGCTACCACCTTGCATCTAATGAAGGCCATCAAGATACCATTTAATGATGCTTGATAAGAGAATAATGTACCTTCACAAATTGAATGAGGATAGATTGGAAGTTGCTGATAAGATATCTGCTCATCAACAGTAAAGTTAAGGTCCTATTTGATAAGAAAGCCGTGTTCGAGATTTCCAAGTTGGAGACACTGTAAGGCATGAACCTCGTAGGTAAATGATGGTGTAACACTCGATTTTATATGTTAACTTGGTGAATGTTTTACATATTATAGCTTTTGCTGAAATGAAAGCAAACATGTTAAGATATGTTTTGATCTTAAGAGAATGTGTTTCTAAATTGGATTCTTGCATCTTGTGATTTATTACATGGGACAACAAATATTGTACTTGTGTGTTTGCTGATGTGACGACAAATTGTCGTATACTTGCTAGCTCTTGTTGCTGATTGACAGCATACCCTGAATCAATTCCATTGATTCAAGTATGCTGAGGTCCTCTTGTGATTTCTGTGTCGATTCACACTTGAACCGGACTGAGATTGTTATGAGCGTGCAACGCCTGATTTCAGTGTGAACAACTAGCACGAAAATGCCAACGACAGGGGTTCGATTCTTGAACCCTGTACTGTCGAATTTGGGACCTCGTGAGGCAAGAAATGCCTGGACACGGGTGGCCTTGGCACGTAATCTGAAGGACGGAACGTCCTGCTCTGCATTAACGTGAATGTTAGTAAGGAGGCTGGATGGAAGTTGTTAGTGTTAGTGGTTAGTGTGAATTAAACCTAAACTAACCCTAAGGCCTAACATACATCCTACACTACTATCCTAAGTGGATTTTTAAATTACAAAAAAAAAAGGGGAAAATAAACCTAAGTTCTAAAACCTAAGGTTAAACTAGGACCTAGGTTGAATACTACTTGCAACCTAAACTAATCCTAATCTAAGGGGTGCGCAGACCCTTGGAGGGAAAGGGATAAGGATGGGAAGGAGGCATTCATTGGCATTTAATGAACTGTCCCTACGTGGACAGCGCCAGTTTTGGCGGGGCAGGTAAGGAATTAGAGGCATCTATTTAGAAATAGAGCCAAATTCAGTTTGCATGGAAATTTTGAAAATTAGAGTTTGCCAACCCAAGTGGCGGTGGCGTGGAAAGTAAGGAAAAAGGCAGAGCCTTTAATGCATTGATTGTTTCGGTCCTCGCGACCAGCTCGCCTTGGAAACAGCATGAGGGAATTTGATTTTTCATTGTTCGATTTGGTTTTGGCCGAAGTTGCTCTGCATTTGGTTTTTTGGTCTGGTTCAGTCGAACCAGCTCTTAGCATTTGACATTTTTCTTGGAGTTTCGAGGCTGTTGCTAAGCCTGAAGAAGAAAGGAGTGCTGGGAAGTTTGTGTTGTCGTTGTGGAAGGAAAAACGCGGCAAATAAGGTTTTCTTCGAGCTCTGGAAAAGAGATTTCAGGCATGTTAAGCCCTTCTCTTTAAAAATCTTTGCTTTGATTAAGTGTTTCATTAAAACAACCCTGCTCTTGGGTTGGGATTGTATGATTGCTGTTGAGTTGATTTGAAATGGATTTTGTTGGTTCTTGCTTCTTTCTTTGGAAAATGATAAGCTTAATTGCTTCTGGTTGCTCGGCCTTGATATGTTGTTGCTTGAATCGAGTTGGAAAATGATTTACTGTATCGGTTGTTGACTGTACGTGGTTTGAAATAGATATACTTCTTTCACTGTTCGTGTTGTTTGAAGTGGAACAGACTGTTTAATCTTTTCCTTACAGTGTAATCGTTTTCTTTGCTGTTGTGCTTGGAACTGCTATTGCATGTAAAGGGAAAATGGAAATACAGTCGTGATTATATTGCTATGATTGGGAACCGATGACTCTTGCTATTATTTGGAAATAATATGAATCATCGTTATTGGTCGCTGAGTTCGACTGTCCTTGTATTTTATTGAATGAAATACCTTCCTGTCGAGCTAGATGTTTAACAGTAATGGGAAAACGTCATATATATCTTAAGACTGTGCATGTTATATGAGTTGTGTCGCTATGATTTGGGTTTGTCGACCCTTGCTGTCTTTTCTTTTGGAAATGATAGGAAAATCGTTCCCCGTTGCTGTGTCTAACTGTCTTGCTCTTCTTGAATGGAAATACCTCCATGAGGTGCTGGTTATGGGTATTGTATGAAAATTTTAATTGGTTATTCTTGTGGAATGGAAGGTAAAACTGTAGTAGTATGGGTTATTCTATTGCTGTATTATTGTTGTTGTCATCTGAATTGCGATATGATTGTATTGGTTGTAAGAACGGCTTGAGGTCGTTTCTCTACTGAAGCTTTCTTTGAAGGAAATAGTTTCCTCCTCTCTCTCTGCTGTGTTGATTGTGATGAATACAACATTGTTTCTTTTGTATGAGCATACAAAATTGCCATGGAGAAAGAAATGATAATATGTCTTTGACTGTTCTTTCCTTTCTTGCTTAAAAGGGAAATAAGACTTCCTCTTCCTTCTGCTGTTTTGAATTATGAGGAAATGGCATCTTGTATTTTAAAGGGGAATGGGCATTAGACTTTTATATGAGTGTTTATGGGAATTGGAAAAGAAATAGCTTTCCTCTGAAATTGTAATGAATAAGGTGATCTTGCTAGGAAAGTATGATGATTAGTTATGTTGATCAATGCTGAACGGTCTTTGAGAATGGACTGTTTTGGTGGTTACGAATTAGTTTGAATTGCTGGGCAAGGAATACATGCAATGAAATTTTGTCATGCAATGGGAGTTGCCTTGACTGTACTAGGTTCATATTTTGCCATCCTGTACGGTTATTTTGCTAAAGGTAATGACGTCTGATTTTGCATTCTGGAAGTTGTGCATACTGTTATGAAACTGGAAAATGGATTGGGTAGAATCATTGTTGGAAGGAAATCCTTCTTCTGCCTGCTGTTTTAACTTGATGAAATTCATAGTCATGTGAATAATGGACTTGCTGTAGGTAACAGCAATGAATAAATGTTATTCTGAACGGGGTACGTTCCTAGAATTAGATAATCATGTGATTAACTGACTGCATGATTGAAATACTGTTTCTGTTTAGTATGCAGCTGAAAGAAATATGGTTTCTTTTATTATGGTAAATATATGGTATGCATCCTTATATTGTTTGATCTTGGATGTACCTAATGTTGTACTAATCTGTTTCGGATCTTTAAATGAGTCTGATTCCAATGAAGTATGGATATGGATGCCGAATTCTTCCCTGTTTTCATTTAAAGCTGATTATAAATGAAATTATCCTTGCTGCCGGAAAGTGAATTCCGAATGGATTTTGTAAGTTTCACTCTGAACTGTTATCTTGAATTGACTTTCGTTTGGGTTTCACTGTTAGGACAGTTATGTGGAAGGAAATAGAGATATGAATGAATGACTTGGAAAAGTGATCTTTTCTTCTTTCATTTAGTTGGAAATCTGGAATTCGTGAATAATGAATTTTATAGTGCTTAGATGGGAGCAACTATATGCATTGCTGTTCGCTTTCTTGTCTGTACTTGAATGCTTTGAATTTAATATGCTTCATGAACGGAAAGGAAAGTAATGGATTTATATTTCAGTTAGTTTCATCCTTTGCATTTGTTATTAATGAAAGGCGTGGAAAGGATAACTGGATGCTATATAGGCAGCAAGCTACTTGTATTCCTAACTTTACAAATATTGTAAATTGATACTTGCAATGATTATGTGGAAATGGGACAGCAGTCCCTTGGCTGATTGTGATGATAGTTTTGATAGTTCAATTGTTATGCTGATCTTTCTTCTGTGCCTATTTCGTGATTGATGTTTAATCGCTTTGTTTCATAAAAGTAGGGTTCTTTTATTGAAATAGTTAGTTTGAAGCACCCTATTTTAAGGATAAGTGTTAATATGCTCGGCCTCATCAATCGACCGTTCGCAATTCATTTTGCAGATGGAATTTGATTAGAATGAAGACTTGGCTGTTTTCTGATGCTTTTGATTTGATAATGAATTGTAATTGTTGCTTTTATTCCTCTTCGAGGAATTGTGAAAAGAAGAAAATATATTATTCTCATCCATGAGTTGTATGGATGTTTTGTATAAACTATGCCCAATCAGTTGGATTGGCAAATGTACAAATTATGACTTGAAATATTGAATACAATTACAAGTGTGATATTTTCGATAATTATATCAGTTTGATATTGTTGTTAAATTGGAAATATGATGTTATTTCTTGATTTGGAATTGTTTCATTGTCCTTGGATGGATGCTGAATTGAAACTGATATCTGTTCTTACTTAAATGCAACTTTTAAGTTGAAAAGTGCAATTAGTTCATACTTGGGTAAAGATGAATTTTTAATTGACATTAGAAAGGATTAAGAAGAATATGATTCCATAATCGGTAAGGTATTCGTGATTAGCTTAGGAGCTAAGGAATATCAATTCAACTTCGAGTAATCGAACTTCGCTTTCGAACTCCATTAATGATCCCGCTTTGATAAAATTCGATAAAGGATATAGGATAAATATATCCATAACTAATGGACCTTAACTATATAACGTTAAGGAGAACAAATGAATTCATTTCTCGAAGTTTAGACCTCGTTTGAATGACGTCTAATAAGTTAATATTCTGAAATTAGTTGCAGTTGGAAAAATCTTGGCTAAGTTTAATAGGTTAAACTTATCACGTCCGTCGGTACGGACTGCTTAATCCAATGATTAAGAAATAAACCAAGTAAGGAATTGTAGCCCTTCGATACGAAGGAGAAGATACATAGCAAACTAATGGACGGTTTAGTCCCTCTTAGTTATATACAACTGCAACGGAAACGAGGATCAAGGGATCAACACGAATGCTGAAAGTTGATTTTAATTATTAACTCGTGGCTAAGTCACTTGAGTAGGATGTGTATTCTCGATGGGTGGATTCTGCAGGACATTGGCATACGCCGATATAAAGCAGTGTCTTCATGAAGACGGGGTCTTCATGACGACACAATGTTGCAGAGGTGACATATACAAAGCAATGCCCTTCCGAATTAAAACATTTAGAATACATAGGCCGAATGTGTAGATCTTAACAGGGGGATAGGGTATGATCTCGGTATACGGAGTGACTCTAATACTAAAGACAAATAGACACACGGAGTCGTGGGGTAACGACACCGTATGTCTCGCGTATCTTTAGTTACTGTGGAGTGCCTTCCTATACCCGCTCATATTACTAGTTGGAGTTGAAAGTTTAAAACTCGACCTTAAACGATGAGGACCGGTAGGAGCTAGGAAAGACCATTCTAGATAACAGTGAAGTGAAGTGAAGGACATATTCCGTAGATGTGTGTCACATCCAGAATATGATCATGCAAAGCATGTGAAAATCTTTGGCCAAAGTATCGCAATTGCTGGTCATGCGTTGTCCTTATCACTTAATTTAAGATGCAGATGTCGATGAATATCGCAGAATGATATTCGAGATAGGCTTCTTAAATGGATCACTTCGATAACCGGGGAAGGTTATGAGAACAGGTATATATAATATACTATGCATAAACAAACATGAAGGATCGGTTGTTGCCGAGTCATGAACATGAAGGATCGGTTGTTGCCGAGTCATGAAATGAAGGATCGTTGAAACTCCGAGCCATGAAAATGGAAGATCGGCAGTTCATCGAGTCATTTACAAAGAGTAGCATATAATCTGTTATAAGATTGAATGGCATTGAATGTGTGTTCCATATTGTAAATATGCGAACAGGGAACATTCGTTTTAAAAAGGAATTGTGTGATCCAAACTGTGTTGTTTGGGCAGAGAACAATTATTAAAACTTGAACGTGTGTTTGAATTTTATAATTCATAACAGTGAACGTTATAAAAAAAAAAAAAAATTCCCTTGTTCTCGTGTTCAAATGAGGATGTTACAGATGGCAAGTTTGATTCCCTTTGGCTTGACCTTTCAAGATCGTGCACTTTGCTGGTAAGAATTCTTTTTACCTTGATTATATGGATGGTTCTTCTCTCCCACTTCCTTATAGTGGGCAATGACACTGAAATTGTTCAAGTCATAGGTGATTAGGGAGTCCTTTGATATTCTGCATACAATGTTTTGTTCTTCTTTCCATTTGTTTTGGTGTGTTGTGCTCGTATTGGTTTGCTTTTTGACTCCGTGGCCCAATGGATAAGGTACTTTGGTCTCGCTTCCCGAGTTTGTCTAAATTCTTGCCTTGTCTCATTCTTCGAATTTATGCCAAGTCATCCCCGGAAGGGAGCCACCGTTGTCCACTCAAAATTCCCCGCTTCTTAAGAAAGTAAAAATTTAAAATTTTGAGTTTAAGTGTTTTCTCTATTGTATTGATAATGTGAAAAGCCAAAGAAATTGAGAAAATCTACGTTTTTGGGTCATTTTGTGTGTTTTTCGGGCCTGTCGGATATTTTTGTCCCACGTGTCCCAAGTTCAATTGGGCCCTCTGCTCCGATCGGCCGGTTCACCCGAAGTCTGTTATTTTTGGGCCCGCTGAACTTTTTGTCCCAAATGTCCCAAGTTCGCTTGGACCAATTGTTCCATTTTCATCCGATTCACCGAGCCGCCTGAGCCGCGTGACTTCGCGTACTTTTGTCCCGCGTGTCCCAAGTTCAATCGGGCCCTCTGTTCCCTCGATCGGGCCGGTTCACCCGAATTCCGTTCTTTTCGGGCCCGTCTGGAACTTTTGTCCCAAATGTCCCAAGTTCGCCCCGACCAATTGTTCCATTTTCACCGATTCTTGGCCGAGCCGCATACTTCACGTACTTTTGTCTCGGTGTTCCAAGAGCATTTGTGCGTATTTTCCCCACTTCGCCCGAATCGGCCGAGTCACGTACTTCGCACTTTCACGTCCCACATGTCCTAGGTGCATTTGTGCGTCTTTTCCCCACTTCGCTCGAATCGGCCGAGCCGCGCTTACTTCGCTTTTCGTCCCCACATGTCCCAAATGAACCAAGTGTCATTCATGCTAATTTTTCCCGCTCTACCCAAATATCTTGCTTATTCAATTTGATAGACGTATTAAATGCGCATTCATTGATTTTCTCTCTCCTAAATGGCTATATAACGAAAGCGCACTTCCCCATGCATTTTGCACACGCTTTCCTTCTATCTTTTGCTCAAACCTTTGCAATATAAATTCCCGTGCGCATATCCATTCCCTCTCGTAATTTCATCCCAAGTCCGGCTTGCACTCTTCTCTCTAAATTTCTATCAACATGAAGATCAAGTTCCGTGGTCGAAAAATCTCACCACTAGAGTCTGCTGCTCCCGATATTGAGGACAAGAAGTTCGCCATCTTGACTTTAGTGATTTTTGGTCGAGGATGACAGACGCAAACCCCACACCAATGGCATAGATGATTCATGACAACGGTCAAGGCTTTCATGGTGGTTTCCCAATCTCAAGGCAATGCGCCGATTGAAGAAGAAAATAAAGACTATCATGCTCATGTCGAGTTTGATAAGGAAATGTAGAAGTGCCTCGGATTTAGATCCAGTCTATAGCCAACATGTCAGTCCCACGTGGCAGAGACATAGCCGAGGCATTGAAGAGATTCAGACAGCAGATTTTGAAGTCAGTGGGTCCCTCCCAGTCATAAGCACCTGTCTTCTTCTCCTTATTCCTCTCTTCTCTTCCAATTCTTTCTCTCGGATTTATTGTAATAAGTTGAGGTATTGCGATTGGAAATCCTTAACTAATCTTTAGTTAAAAGAAGTAGTTACCAAGAGTAACTGATTTGTAAACTATATAATGGCCTCTCCTCGCCATTTTGAAAAAGGGAAGAACTTGGCTTATTTTCTGAGAGTGTAAATAAATCATAAAGAAATCAATACAAAAGGGCTTTTCATTCTTCGTCTATCTGATCTCTTTTATCCCTAATTTTTTCATTTAATCTTGTTAAGGTCATTTGTCTGTGTTATGATAAGAAGCTTTGTATTCTTGCAGATGTTATTTATAGAACTTTGTGTCTTTCAAATTTCATCTTACTAAGTATGATACAAATGATCTTGTTTCAATTCACTGTAACTTTGCATACATAAAGAATTACTCTGTCATCTATAATTCTGAGTGTTGCCTTTCTGCTCATTCTTGTATTCTCATTCCTCAGTCCTTTTGTAATTGATGATCCTTATAGAAAACACTTTCATAATATCCAAGTTCAACAAAGAAAATCATGTTTTGTATATTTGTAAATAGGTTCGTTTCGAATAAGGGAACCTCTCCCATTAAAGAGGAGGGACTTCTTGTCCCCGACTATTGCTCTGCGTAAAGTCCTATTTGATGACCAACACAACTCAAGTCAGTAATCAAAATCGAACCAAGGATAACTTCAATATGCAAGGCCATTTCAACCGTATAATCCAAATGCAGTTTCAACATCTAGGGCCTTAGTTCCAACCCAAAACAATGTTTCACATGAGTATGAATGGTGCTTCCCATGCAATCTACGCTACAATCAAACAACATGTTTTAATGGTGCACTGAACTAGGCCTTAATGGTACAAATTGTCGGTGTGTCCCAAGAATCAATTGAGGAAGACAATTAGAAAACAAATCAGCAAGAGGCTCCTTTAGTTGAAACCACATTGGTCAATTGGAAAACATAGTAATTTTGCGGGGTTAATCAACCTTATTTCCAAGGTGTAGTCAGTAAACATGAGGTCAAAGAAGAGGAACATAGAGGAAGGGTAACAATCTAGTCCAATTTTTCTCACCCCACTTTCACCCCACAAGGAATTAGTAATGCAAGAACAACCCCAAACCCACAAAGTCATCCCAAGGAACCTCGTTAGGAGCAGCGCATGTGCCCATTTAATCCTAGGAAAAGTTGTGCTAAGTAAGGGGAAACAAAAGGATAATCCATCCCCTTTAAATATCATTGATCAAATGAAGAAGACACATGTAAAAATTTCCATGTGGGAGTCACTGGCAATCGCAGGACAATGGGATTTTTCCACCTCGACTGGATCATCCAAAAATTAGGAAAAGGTTCTCACTAATGCAGTGAAGAAAGGAGGTCAACCAAGAAATAATTTGAATCCTCCATTGTTCTATGTGTCATTGATTTTTAGGAACCATTTGGTGCACAATTGCATGATCGATTCACGGAAATTTTTTTAATAATGCCAAAATAGATAATAGATCAATTGGGCCTAAAGTATGAACCGGTCTCTCTAAAGGGGTGGTGTAGACATGAAAATAGTGGGAACTGTTGGAGTCATCAAAGGATTAAGTCTTATGTTGCATGCTTTCCCCAATGCCATGGTTTTACAAGATGTGTCTGTAATTGACTTGCCACCACCTTTTTCCTTATGCTTGTGAAGGGACTTCAAAACTAAGATTCGCAGTACTTATTTACACACTAGTCCCAAATAATTTTTAGAATGAGATATGGAGCCAAAGCTATAATCAAATTGGAACCGATTGTAAACTTTCACATTGATCCTCATGTGTCAAGTCCCATCAATGCCAATTGTTCAACCTTTGATCAGGAAGAGTGTTAAAATGTTCCAAAAATAGGTACTAAAGTTGAAGACATTCCAGATCGGAAATTAGATGAATGGGAAAACAAAAGGCACACTTTTGATCCATACAAGGAGATGGAAGAAGATCAATTGGGCATATATTATCTTGCATGAAGAGAATCCACCTCTCCCTAGCATCACTAAGCCAAAAGATAAGGATGAAGACAAAGTATGACAAATTTTTTTTGACGGCTCAAGAAGAAGCACAAGGTGCTAGGGGAGGTGTAATTTTGGTGTCACCACAAAGCATCAAGTACTACTCAACCTTCCAATTCAAGTTTTCTTGTTCAAATAATGCAGCTGAGTATGAAGCTTTGATTCATGGAGTTCACTGGGTAAGTAAAATGGGTATAAAGAACTTGTAGGTATTTAGAGATAGTGATCTGATTGTGAATCAAGTTAGAGGAATGAATTATTCCAAAAATGATATCCTAAAAGCTATAAAAACATGACATGGGATCTCATCGAGGACTTTGAGGCCTTTAATAGTAGTTCCATACCTAGCAAGAAAATGAAGCTACAGACAAAAATTGCAACAATTGGGGCAACATTTGATGTGGTTGATAATATCAAAAGGGATAAAACACAACCCCATATCAATGGTAGTTACGAGGCTAGTATTTTTAGATAACAACACAAACTAGCAGGTGTTTGAGAGTGATCAACAAATCATTAATTTTCTACATGAAGAAGCTGAATTCTCCGCCAAGAATCAGGATGAATTATAGAAACAACATGGGGACCAAGTGGTTCAATTAAAGAAAAACAAGCTTCCAATAGGCTTGGTGACATTGGAATCAATTTTAAATCCTAATGACCAATTCCAGAAGGAAAAGGAAAATATCCAAGTCAAAGGGGAGGATTCGGAGCCCATTTCAGTTGGAGACGGTAAAATACTCTAAATCAGAAAAGTGAGTACTCAACATGAGAGATATGAATTCATACAACTTTGTCAAGAGTTCTCGAGTGTCTTTGCTTAGAGCTAAAATATTTAAGAGGGTCAAATCCAAAGTTAGCACAACATGCTATTTGAACCGGACTCGTGAAGCTAAGCCTATTAGGTAGAAACAAAGACCATTCAACCCTCACATTAAGTATTTCATGAAGAAATAGATGAATAAGATGATAGAGGAAAACATTATATTTCCAATCAATCACTCAAGTTGGGTTGCGAACCCGATATGGTGTGAAAGAAAATAAATGGAGAAATCAGGTTGTGCATAGACTTTCAGACTTGAACATGACATCACTCAAAGACCACTACCCACTTCCTTCTATGGAACAAATATTATAGGTAGTATCCTGTTTAGAAAGATTCTCTCTCCTGGATGGATATTCAGGATATAATCAAATTATGGTGAAAGAAGAAGACTCGATTCAAAATAACCTTCACCACCAAATGGGGCACTTATGCCTATAGGAAAATGCCATTCGAGTTGTCAAAAATTGGAGCCACAATCCAAAGGGATATAGACATGGAATTCAAGGGTTGATAAACAAAATAATGGTTGTGTACTTAGATGACATCACTATGTTTTCTAATAATGTGGAAAGTCACCTATTCCACCTCAGACAGGTGCTCCAAAGATGTAGGAGATTCAAAGTGTCCCTAAATCTAGAAAAATGTATATTCGTAGCTCACATGAAGGTAAGATCCTAGGAAACATAGTGTCTAAAGAGGGGTTAATGATTTACCTAGAAAGGGTTGAAGCAATTCAAGCATTGCCGCTTCTAAGTCATAAAAGGCTCTCCAAAGCTTCTTGGGGAGGATCAATTTCATTTATAGGTTTGTACTAGATTTTTCCTCTCTTGTCAAGAAAATAACCTTGATGTTAAACAAGAACATGAAATTTAAGTGGAAAATGAAGGGAAAATTAAGTTTTGAAGCTATCAAGAATGTTATATCTCAAGCCCCAACTCTCATCAATCTGTAATTTTCCAAAGACTTCATGCTCTATGCCTTCGGTGGTTTAGACACCATTTCCACAATCCTAGTGCAATAGAATAAAGAGGGGTTAGAAAAACCAGTTGCCTTCTTCAATCAGATATTGGAGGAATATGAAGTGAGATAATCCTTCATTGAGAATCATGTCCTCACAGTTATCAAGAGTTTGAAAATTTTCAAATATTTGGTCTCAAACAATAGGATTCAACTCTTGGTGTTCCATGCAGGAGTCAAGGACTTCCTTCTAAACTAGGATTTGAATGAGAAATGGGTAGAATGGATCACTCAAGTGATGGAGTATAACATTGAAATTAAGGTCACCAAATTGGTTTGTGGAATGGGATTATGTGAAAAACTAGCTTTTATTCAAAATGATAAAGCAATTCGTGAAGAAAAAGAAGTTGTTTTGGTACTACAGAAAATCAGAAAAAGTAGATGATAGTGTGCCCATCCATTGTTGGACTTAGGATATGATACATTTCCTACAAACAGGTCTATGCCCTCTAGAGATGAGAAAAACAAAGAGGAGATATTTCAAAGAGCTTCGTGCCATCCCGTAAGTACTTATTAACAATGTTTTATTCAAGAAAGACATGAGTGAAGTCCTATTAAGGTACATTAGACAAGTCAAATTGAAAAGGTACTACATGAGTTTCGCATGGAGAGGTCAGAGGTCATTTTTCTCTGTGGGTAACAACTCTCAAAATAATGAAGGCAGGTTATTATTGGCCCACAATGTTCAATGACTACTATACATGGATCAAGAAATGTAAAAATGTGCATTCTTCGTAGATAAGGAAAGGCTAACAACACTTCCATTGCATCCAATTTCAGTTGAACATCCATTCATGCAATGGATTATGGACTTCATCGGAGTCATTAATCCAAATTCAAGCCAAGGTCACAAGTGGATTCTAACAACAACAAACTACTTCACCAAGTGGACCGAGATAGTGAAACTCAAAGAAGCAAATGGGTCTAGCATCTTGGACTTCTATGAGGGGTTAGTGATAAGGTTCGAGTACCAACCACTAATATAATAGATAATTATTTGGCATTCCTAGGTCCCAAGAACACATAATGGGATGTTAGGAATGTAATATATTTAAGCACCTCTTCTAATTATTACCCATAGGGTAATGGGATGCAGAGTCCACAAACAAGAACTTGCTAAGAATCATCGGAGGAATCTAGATGAAAATTAGAGGACATGGCATACTAAGCTCAAACCAGCCTTGTGAGCTGATAGGATAACACTTAAGAGGTCAACATGTAACTCTCCATATAATTTGGTCTATGGGAAGGAAGCAGTGTTGCCCATATCACTTGAGTTGCCCACATTGGAGCTCATGAAGCAACTAGAGTTATCCAAATTTGAGCCTATGGAAGCCAATTATGCGGACCTAGTGGAATTGAAAGAAATAAGAGGACATGTAATGTAAACCACAAAGAAATATTAGGCCTTAATTAAAAGGTCATTTGACAAGAAATCCAAGGAAAGGACCTTCTAGGAAGGGGACCTAGTTCTAAAGTGGGATGCGGATCGGGCTAAGCCAGGCAAGCATTCCAAGTTCTATACCATTTGGAGTGGTCCCTACATGGTCACATGATGTAAACGTAACAATGACTTTCAACTGTCCACTTTGGATGTAGATCTAATCAATGGAATCTATCTCAAGCACTACTATTGAAAGGAAAATTCTCACCCTTGTACATATTAGTTTAGGATTTTAAATTCCTCTAAGTGCATATGCACATTTTCTTGTTGTAGATTAGGTTTTAGTTTCCCTAAGTGCCTTTGGAAAATGTTCTATTGCTCCTAGTTGTATTATTGCACAAGTCAATGTACCTCCCAAAGGAGATGTTGTAAACAAAAAGCTCAAAGTTTGAGAAAACAATTATAGACTTCAAGGATTTCAAATGCAGAGTAACTAAAATCAGATTGGGGAAAAATTCCCGCAAGTGTCATTTCAGTCCCTAAGGATCAATCACTATTTGAGCTTTTGGAACCTCTACTAAATCGTCAAAGAAGCCCTCGACAACATATCACAAATGGAACATTTAGAAGAAAGAGAAAACTTAAGTTTTAATAGAGTTACATGATGTCCAAAACTAACAAGTGTTTTATTCCTAACTCTGCAACGTGCTCATACTTGGTGAAATCAAGTTTGTGGACATATTTGAAAGCCTATTCTCATCCCCACAAACCATAATTACAGAGAGGAAAATGTGAAAATCCAAAATTAAGACAATTTTCCACTCTCACAATTTTAACTTCAAGATTTTCTTATAAATATTGGGAGTATAAGTAGTGGAATAGGTCCAAGGTCAACAGCTTTCAAGCGGTTTCGGGGTGAGTTCCAAATCCGTATCGTGCATGCTATCAGCTTATGACTCCATGCCCAATAGACATGTCAAGACTACTTTAAGTACAAGAACATCTAACGTAAAGATGTCCCCGCATGAGTCGAAAAATTATTATCCAATTTCCCCTCAGAAAAATTGGACAATGAGAACCTAACATGACCTAGGCACCAGGACAAGGCACCTAGGGATGAAACCAGGGTTACATAGAAGAATAAAGTGTTTTAGGAATCATTTAGTCAAGTCGAGTGAAAATCATATTGAGGATTTTTTTTCTCTTCTAGGTTTTGACCCTTAAGATCAACTTAAAAATGATGAAATGTGGGCCTCGTGGGCCCACACCACCAAAAAAAAAAAAATTGAAAGGAAAAGGTGACAAGCCTAAAACCCCTTACATGCAGCCTTCCTAGGGCCTCCGACATGAATAAATTTGAAAATTTCCCAAATTGGGAGTTTTGGGGTAAAATTTTACATTTGAGCCTAATTTAGGCCATCGAGCTAAAAAATAGCCCACCGAGATGGAATCTTGCATTGGAGTGGCTAGTTGGAGGAGGGCTCAAAGTTTGTAAATGGAGCTCAATTTATCTAAGTCATCTTTGGAGGAGATGCGAGAGGCCATATTGGCTAAGGAAACATGGGGATCGGCCAAGAGCTCACAAATGAAAGTTTGGGGGTGGGTATTTTTCACCAAGAAGTTGATCGAAGAAGATATTGGTGGAGGCATCAACATCAAGCATTGAGCAGGTAAGAGTGGATTCGACTCGCATGGCGAGTTGGATGAGAAGTCGTCGGGGTTGTCTTGAGCTCGGAGGATATTGTAACGGCGGAGTTGGCTCACTTTAACGATATTATGGTGATGGGGAGTTGGTTGGCGGGCGACCATGGAGTTGCATGGGTGATTGATAGAGCTCAAGCTCACAAATGGGAGGCCCATGGGGTAAACTACTAGGCCGGGAGCTTAGTGGAAAAATCGTAAAGTGAGGGTTGGGGAGGATTGAACCACCCGTAGGTCATGTGGTCGGCCACGAGTTGGCCATGAATACAATGAGCTATTAGGTGTTGACGAGGCCAACTTGGTTGAGAGTGTAATGAGATATTGACTGAAGGAACTCGATGCGGTGATCGTGAGAAGGTCATGCTCGCGGTATAGTAGGTACATGCTTGGGGGACATCTCGTCACTAGAGATCTAGAACATGAACAATGAATTGAGCCAAAAGCTCGAGTGATGCATACACAAACATGGCTCGCCATGGTGATTTGTTGGAGTTAAGGGACTAAATTATCTAGGTGTCACACAAAATGAAAGATTGGGAGTCGAGCTCGAGGGAGGTTTGGAGAAGATTCCAAAGTCCTAAATTTTTTGAATTTGGAGGTGTAACATTTTGGGGATCTATGGGGAAAATTTTTGGACTCAACGAAAAATAAATATTTAAAGAAAAAGGATTTGAAAGTATGAAAGGGGAGGCAAGTTGCTTGGACTCTGGGGTGTGAACATGGAAAATGGTCAAACCCCTTTTCGGGGTCAACGAGGTAGGTGTTTCAGAGATTGGGAAGCTAAATCTCCGAGCGATGTGTCAAGGATTTCCGAAGGCTAAGAATCTTGAAATCTGAAATAGTGGGTGTGTTCTTCAGATTCATGTTTGGAGCTATTTTTATAGGTTGACCGAATGGTTTTTCAGGATGTGAGTGGACAATGTCCGAAATGGAGGTGGTAAAAACTCCAAATCTTCCACTGAAATGAAATTAAAAATCCCATCGAGCTTTCATAGGAGGCCGAGTTGGCTTGTTGACATGATAGGAAGGTGGGTGAATGTTGAAGCTTGAGTCTATGCTGAACTATGCAAGGAGTTGGCAGTATGTAATATATAGGTGAGCTGCATTCAAATTTTGAGCTCGGTGGGTGGTTTTGAACCTAAATGGTGGCTCAAAGTAAAAATGGAATATATTTTGCATTTTTGGGCCAAAATAAATGAAATTATACTTGTCGGAAAGGATTTTTAGAAAAGAATCTAATGGAGGTCCCAAAATTAAGCGATTAGGAGGGTAGGTAAAGATCAAACCATACAATAAATCTCTACAAAAATAATGACAACTTCCTTTGTACTCCACCATTTTTTGCAAACTTATAGTCATTAGAAAACTATTTTTGGGCTCTATAACATGAAATGATAAGAGAAGGGAATTTGATTTGTTTGGCGGAAAATTTTCATGATGAAATTACAGGAGCTATAGGCCATACCTAGGTGAATGAAGCAAGAACAAACCCATTTCTTATCAGTACAAGGCATAATATCATGATGGAGTTGCACATCTTCCTAGAGCCATTGTAATTTAATAATGATGATTTTTGATGGATTTTGGAGCATTTTAGACATCTTCCCTCTCTCTCTTCTCTCGCTAAATATTTCTTCTATAAATTTTAAGGAGGGGCTCAGTAAAAAAGGTTGGATACTTTGCAATTTCCCATTTCTTCTTTCTTGTCTATATGGAATCTGTGGACCTCAAGCCTCCCTTTTATTGTAATAATAATTTCATGCCTTTGGCCTTGTGTAATGTATTATATCAAATTCTAGAGAAATAAAACAAATCTATGGATGTTTTCAACCCTCCTTTGGTGTTATTGTATCACATCTTATCTTATCTTTCATTAAAGTTAGAGTTTATTGTGTATTATCATATTTGTATTGTAGGGGTTAGAATGGGTTATGTTTATTAATAATGGGTTTGCAATTGGTGTTTTGATATGTGGTGGTCGACACCCTCCTCAAATTTTCTTGTTTCATTTCCATGCAGTGTACCTTATTCACAAATCCTTCTTGGTGCATCACCTTCCCTTAGAGTAGGTTTTATTTTCATGCATCCTTTTATCCTTATCCCTTGGAAAAAAACAGAGTAGGTTAGATTTACAACTCTCTACACTTTTGAGTAGTTGGAACTAGGTTAGGAAAGGAATATGGCCTTCTCTCGGAGAGCTATCCCTATTTTGCAAAGTCCCATACTCTAGGATAACTCAATGTTTGAAAATCACATGAATGTCTAATCATTCAAATTGTAAGCATTCGGGGTGCTATGATTTTTCCACAACTATGCTATAGCTTGCATCGGTTCTTATGGAACATCATCGCTTATTGTTTTAATGAATGAACCTTACAAAGATATAACATTTTGAACTTTAGTGATGAGGCCTTTAATATGTTATCTCGAGCCTTTTTACTTGTACACATACAAAACTATTATAATTTTCATTTCATTCCCGTTATCCGATTTTAAACACTTTGGAAAAATTGGACAATAGGAGATAATTGTACCCTGGGACTGGAAAAGAGTCTTCACAAAGCATTCCAGGGTATTTCAAGTTCTAAGATTACCTAAGTTGGAAATTGGCCTAGTGGGCCCACTCTTAGTCATCATGAGGAAATGTTTTTGTCAAGATTGATACCTTATCTTATAGGGGTCTTGCTAAGTATCCATAACACTCTAATTTAAAAGGTAAGCCCAAACAATCTAAATCAGGCCAAAGAATCAGTTTTGGGGTCAAAGGAGCTCGATGAGCTCATGATGCATTAAGAGAGTTTTCCTTCAAAATAGCTCGGTTGAGCTAAATGGTGTGTGGGGTGAGCTAATGAGTTGCAACACATTTTGGAGATAAAGCCAATGAAAATTTCAGGTCGAAGTGATTAAGATGAGCTTAGTCAGACTAAATTAGTGATGGCTCGGAATTAGAGAAGAAGTGGGCCATAAGATATCTCGATCCGCTTTGATGTAAGTTAGCTCATGAGAGATCAGCCTTAGTAAATAGTTGAGGAGATTGAATAAGTTCTAGGTTGAGTCAACTCAACTCAACATGTCGAGTTCGTGAGTTTTATGACTGATCTCAAACAAAGCATCTAATGCACAAAATGTTGGAGAAGTCAGTTCATGGTTGAGCTCGGCGTCATGTAAAGGATGGATCGAGGTGGACTAGATTCTAATTGGTTTGTGCTCAAGAAAACGGCACAGTGATGTGTGTTGTCATTAATGAATAGTCAAACATATTGATTGCAATAGGAATTTGTGTATAGAGAAAATAAGCGAACTCATAAGGGCGGAGGATATCTTGTTGTATATATCTCCCGGTAGATATAGACAAATGGAAGAATATGGAAATCAAAGAAACTCGGACTCGACATTTATCAGGTCTTTGGCGCAGTAAGAGAGTGTCGACATAAAAAAATTTGTGCCCATGCAACAAGTAAGAGGCGCACAGCAAGAGGTGTCGACATGTAAAAAGTCACGCCAAGGCGCAGGTAAGAGGCGCACAACAAGGAGTGTCGACATGAAAATGGATGCACCTTGGCACACGTAAAGGGTGCATGACACAGAGTGTCGAAACAGAAAAAGATGTGCCAAGGTGCACGTAAAGGGTGCATGACATATAGTGTTGACACGGAAAAAGTCGCGCCTTGGCGCACGTAAAGGGCGCATGACACAGAGTGTCGAAATGGAAAAAGTCGCACCTTGGCGCACGTAAAGGGCACATGACACAGAGTGTCGAAATGGAAAAAGTCACGCCTTGGCACATGTAAGAGGATGTCGACACAAATATGGATGTGCCTATGGCGCACCTTCAGGAGGCACAACATTCTGAGTGCTGACAGGAAGTAAACCCTGACCCAGATATTCAGACGGCCATAACTTTTCACAGGGAGCTCGATTCACGCAAGGTTGGACTTTTCGGAAAGCTTACGAGGTCCTCTATATAACTACAACTGGATATATTTAATTTAGTGGGAAAAATTTCTTAAAAATTCAAAATAAAGTTCGCCACTTTTTGGGTTTGCTAGGTTCTCACCTACCACCATAATGAGATGAATTAAATGCAACCTAAAGGTGGTTGGGGTAGATTTGGAATCTCTCTCTCTCTCTCTCTCATTCTTCCTATAAAGTGTAAGGAGGGACTTCTTTCTAAAATTGGACATTCTTGTTTTGCCCTCCCTTCTTCTCTTTGGCAGGTGAATTTGTGGGGTTCAAACCTCCCATTTAAAACTGTAATGCAACTTTGCCTCTTGGCATTTTGCAGTGTGTTGTATCAATCTTTGGAGCAAATAATGCATGTCTGTGGATGATTCTCAACCCTCTCTGTGTTCATTTGCATCCTCTTGATCTTTCACTGCAAATCTGGTTATCTATGCATGATCTTGCATTGCATTTTTATGGTTTGTGTTTATTGGCAAGACAGGTGTTCTTCATTCCTCGGTGCATCACCTTTGTTAGTTTAGGTTTATTTTTATGCATCTTCTTACCCTGTCTCCTTGGCAAGTTAGATTAGGTTTTTGAGTAAACCCCTCTACATTTTTATGTGTGCATCTCGAACAGAGGAATAGAACCGCCTTCATCCGAGAGCTTTCCCGATTCACAAGGTCCCACACTTGGGAAAAGTTCCATGTTATGCAATCACACTGAGAGTCTCAACCCATCAAGTTGCAGAAATTTAGGGGTGCTATGATTCGCCATCAATAGATACATTACGGTATGAAGTTCAAGATAAGTTTGGGCTCAAGATGGGAGACACTTTGCATAGGGAACTCGAGAGTATTCAGGTCGATTCGAGAAAGATGATAGGATCTCACAAGGAGACATTGATGTCGATAAGAGAAAATAATTTTGAAGCTTGTGATATATGTTTTTGAATCGAGTATCGAATGTCGCACTACCTAGGAAACAATGCGTTCACGCTCAAAGCCGAGGTGTCTTGAAATTGGATGAGTAACACAAAGAGCTCAAGATGTTAGCTGAATAGTTTGATGTTGAGGAATGAATGGTGTAGCAAAATCAAATGAGTCGATGAGATATTTAAAAAGATCTAGGTGAATCAAAAGCTTACAAGTAGATCTTTGATTGAACTTGGCCCAGTGAGCTCGATATAGGACAAGAAGCTCATAATTTGTAGTGGTAGTAGCTCAGAGAAGCCATCAAAGGATTTCAATCATTTGGTCTTAAGAAGAATGATCAAATTCAGTATCGAGAAGAATAAGATGTGGTTTGGGGAGTTTTAGACCTTTGCGGTCATGGTAGAGATAACTCCTTGGAAAGACAAGCCAACAATTGTATGTGGGGGAAGTTTGTTCTTTCTGACAAGTGGGTTTTTGGTGATGGAAATACAACACATGGTTTCCATGCGTGGGGTAATTTTATACCTTTACGGCTAGGTCAAAACAAAGCCACTAAAAACCAACACAATACCTTCACCTTGCGGGGATCATGAGAAGTATTTCCTAGTGGGAATAATCACTTGGCAAGCCAAGGGAGGAATTCCACCTAGAAATGATTCATTACTAGTCCGGATCCATTACCGATATTTTAGGTGAGTCGCATCATGGTCAAAATAAGTCATGAGGAAGTTGACGTAGTTCTTTGGTGAAGAATTCAAAGTGTCATTTGAAATGAATTCTAGAATTGGTAGGGAAAGACTCATTTTTCGTAAACCATGAAACGATGTGGCATAGTTAGGATGCATCATAGTGATGAGAATATAACTTTTGAGCTTGACTGCAAGTGGAATAAACTTGGAAACACATGTTAATGGTGGCATGGATAAAGTCTAGCTCGACCGAGAGATCGTTGGCACACAACAAGGCCAACACAAGAAGATGAGACATCATGAGATCGAGCTCATTTTCATGCACCCTTGCACGTAAAAGCATGGATTACTAGATCTCCGTAAGGAATAGGATTGAAATTCATCATGTTGAGAGCTCAAGGCCAAGTGATAAAGAAAATAAATGGGCAAAGGGCCAAGCTAAACACACAAGCCATGGGGATATGTTGAGAGCTCACTCACCCAGGCTAAACCGAATGATGTAGGATGAAGGCTCGAGATAAGCTCCCAGATCATTCAAGTTACGTTTAAAAAAATAGATATAGTTATAGCTTGCCCACTATTAGTTGCAATGTCAAGGCCATCATCACTAATCTGCATGGGAGGCGATCACAAAAGGGACCGTGCTATTAAGATCGGGTTGTGACGATCTCGTGTCGATCTTGGTTGGCGGTGAACTCGGTGACTTATGGTGAAGTCCGAGTTGGCTTGAGTTAGTAGGAGACACCAAACTTGGAAGATGGACATGAAGAAGAGCTTAGTCAAGCTTGCAAGACTAACTTGATGCATAATGAAAACTCCAAATCAAGAAGATAGGTTGATCGCAAAAGGAATGGCTCATTTCAAAGGTGATCGATGCAATGGCTCGGTCATAGGGTTGGGTTCATGGTAGTATGTAACTAGACGAACTATAATGGTTGATTGGTAAGAGATGTGCAAAAGGGAATATATTAGAATCGACAAACATGGGTACCTAACATGATGAAACAAACAACTCGGTCTAGTAATGAAAGCGAGCCCAAGATAGTAGGATTGAGGAGAGTAGGGCGATGCATAGTAGCTTGGTGGGATCATGAGAAGAGTTCAAATGACTGAGCTATGTCAAAAATGGTGAGCTATTGGCCAAGTCATTCTTATGGTTATGGAGTTAATGGGGAATGAAGAGATGGTGAGGAAGACAAAGTTAGTTGATAGAGTCGATAATATCTCGATGCATCGCCAAGGATGATCCGAGATGAAGCCAATTTTCTCGATGGTGAGGTTGTAGTAGAGTTTGGTAGATTCGTGAAGGAAATCGACTCTCTGAGTTGAGCCATGCAATGAGAGAGATTTCATCGGATAAAGCCGACCAAACAAGGGTTGAGGCCAAGTCAATGCAAGGGGATTGAGCAATAAAGTAACTTAGCGGTGAGTTGCACAATCGAGCTCGACGGTGGAAAGATTGCAGTGAATTAGTCACTCGGTAGTCATTGTCTGAGTTGAAATTAATAACTCATCATTAAGGGATCAGTTTGGAGCTCGAGTCGAATGGGAGCTTGGTCGTGGTGGTGGAGAGAAAACTCTTTGGAGGAACTCGAGCCCAACTCGGTGAGTTGGCTCAAGCCAACCACCGAGTTGGGCTATTTTTGGCTTATTCACATGGGCCCACCTCCCTCTCTCTTCAAGTGCAAATGAACTCTAGGGGTCCCACCATATTTTTAAATTAAATTAATATTTATATTTTAAAATATTTTATTAAGAATATTTATTATTATTATTAAAATATTTTATTAAAATATTCTTTTAATTAATTGAGAAGATTAGGTCAACTGGGCATTAATGAAACATGATGGAAGCTTCTCATAGTGGATCAACTAACTATAATGATTACATTATGTGCCTTCAATTTAGGGAGGGATTTTATGAATTCTTCTCTCCTCTCTCACAACTTCTTCTATAGATGAAAGTTGGAAGCTCATTCCAACAGGTTAGACATGTTAGACTTATGAGACAAGTGCATAGTTTTCAAGAAACCTCTTTCTTTTGCAAGTTGTCCTTGTATGTTGAGGGAAATTTCAAGCCTCCTTTCAAGACTGTAATGAAAACCATTGCCTCTTCTAAATGTATGATGCATTGTGCATGTTATTGAAGTAATAAAAGTGTGTGTTTTGTGACTAATCTTGGTCCTTTCATCCTTCTATACTTCTTTGTGCCTTTCTCATACTTATAGGTACATTGTGCAAGTTCAAGTTTCTATTGTAGGTTCTTGGAGTTTTGTGCTTATCAAGTGGTGGAGTATTGCATGCAATTGAGTTGTGGTGTTTGTTCACCCTTCTCAAGTTCATCCTTCTTCACTAGAAGACTGATAGATTGTTTTTCCTGATTGAGTTTAACAAAGGGAATGCATGATTCTTAGTTTGTGGTCTTGTTTACCCTCTCTAAGCTGCAGTAGGTGAATTTTTCTTGTAGCGCACAACACCCTCTTCAAGTTAACCCTTCATGAGTCTAGCAATACCCTATATTTTGTGCATCACCATCCCTAGTATAGTTTCATTTCTTGTAAATATCTTTCCTAAAACCCATGAAAATGTTATCATAGACTAGATAACCAGCTTATTACGCTAGAGTTGTACCATACTTAGTTTAGGAAGGGGAATCGACCTTCTCGAGAGGTTCACCTCGAGCCCAAGTCCCACAACTTGATAGGTGATCCCATGCTTCCCAATCACACCGAACATCCTATTCACATTCGCCATTCGAGAGGTGCTTGTGATTTGCGACAACAATTTTGGCACACCCACTTGACCGAGTGTGTACTTCTCTTTCACTTACACAAGTCAAAGTACCCTACGAATCTATATATCTAGACTTGAAATATCAGTGCATTAACTTATGAAAATAATTCAAACAAGAGCTTCTTCAAATCAAGGAAATTATCAACATTTAAAACTTTCCTTGTCTCCTCCAAAGAGAAGAAGAAGAGGCATTTCAACATCACCAGTTGCAGCTTTACCTTGTAGAGGTCATTCAACTCCTCCTAACGGAAGGTTTCCTCCACCAAGGAATAATCGACCCTTGGTCACCATGGTAGCCAATGCTTTTCCTCCTTTCAATGCCAAAACCCCTTGCTATTAGCCCAAAGAGATGCTATACCTACAGTATGCTTTGAAATTTTTTCCATTTTATACTGGAGAAACCAATGTTACTCCCTGGGAGCACATTTTGGATGTGGCTAGTATTTGTGCAGTGCATAGTATTACAGAGGATAATGTGGTGGTCAAACTTCTCACTACTTCATTTAAAGGTAAAGCACTTCAATGGTTCGAAGCTTAATTGCTGGTTCCATTACTACTTGGAATGAGTTAGGCACGAAGCTCTACAAGCAGTTTGAGGACAAAAGTGATCACCTATCACTTATGGAACAACTCACTACCATAAAATGAGCCCCTCAAGAATATATGAGTGATTTTAATTTTTGGTTTGAAAAACTTGGAACCAAATCCCAACGCTCGTAAGGCCATCTCCAAACAATGCATTCTTGTATTATTTATGGGCCTTAAACAATGACATAATAGTCATGATTCAGTCTATGGGGGAACTACAGTTCCTAATGTCTACGAGATCGCTATAAGGGCTGAAAATTCTTTAATTTAAGCTGGAAATATTGTGCCTAGGCCACCCATGCCTTTATTTATAGAAATCAAAGACAAAAACCAATCATCGTGCCTGTTCTAACACATTCAAGTCAATCAACTATGACTGCACCTATTCCTTCTAATGATCTAGCGGAGGTCAAATCACTATTGCAAACTTTTGGGAACAAGCTCGTTGCACTCAAGAGGCAACAATTTCAATATAATCATCCATATCAGCCACAAAATCAGCAATATCAGCTAACCGTCCTCCTTTTCAAGGGAAACAAAATCAAGATACAAATCAAGCTATGAATGTTAGGCCTTTGAACTTTCGAACCCTTTTCTTGCTGCTAGCTCATCTAGAGCCATAATACCTGTCCAGAATAATCTAGTTCAAGACTACAAATGGTGCTATCCTTGTTCTCAACCCCACAATCAAAATATTTGTCCCAATGGAGTTCTTAGCCAGGCCCTTATGGTTCAAAGCATATCTACCCCTTAAAACTACGAAAAATTCATATACACAAGAAACAATAGATAAACCATAGGCACCTAAAGAAACCACTTTGCTAAACTGGCAAGTAGAAGATTTTGGCGGGTTAAATACAAATTCCTCATCAGTGAGAAAAAAAACTCATTCCAAGAAGTGGGTAATAGAATCTCAATCTTCCAAAGTTGATCAAGATCCACTTCACGGTCTCGAGCACAAACGACGGTTGATAAAGATGTGGGAAAGAAACAAAATGCAAACACCTACTAGCCAAGCCACAAGGAAATAAGGTTCTTTAGGAATCACAAAACCCAACAAGAATTTTCCAAAGGAGGACCCCAATGCCCAAAGAAGTATCAGAAAATTAGGAGAAATTACCTTCAGCATAGTAGAACAAATGAAGAAAACCAACTGAGTGTTACTATGTGGGACACACTTTCAATTCCTTCTCAAATGAACTTGCTACATGAAGCTTTGAACAATTTTGGTACAAATGACGGATCATCGGCTCGTGGAGCAGCAACTGCTACAAGTTTGTGTCAACCAGATGGGAAAAGTATTCCTAAGGAAAAAAAACCACCACCATTCTATATTTCCTTGATCATTGGTGACCACCTAGTGCATAATCACATGATCGATTCTCAGTGCCGTGGCTCACCATGCCCAAACAAATTACTGATGCACTAGGTATACAATATATGCCAGTTGCAAGAGGAGTTGTTCAGATGGATGGAATAGCTGTTAAGACTATTGGAGTTATCAAAGTACTTCAACTTACCATCCATTCATGCCCGAGTTTTTCATTTACCCAAGACTTATCAGTCATTGATCTTCCTCCTCTCTTTTCCATCTACCTATCACGGGATTTCATTACTAAGATGGGAATTTATCTATTAGCCAATTGGTCACATATATGATTCTCTGGACTCGATACAAAGCCAAAGTGACTATAAGGGTGGAATCAATCCACCATAATCATGTAGAAACCTACACTACCAATCCTATAAATGAGAATTACACCATCGAAGATCCGAGAAGAAGAAGATGTTGATCATGAACCAACCACTCTTGTTGACAAAGTCCCGATAATGTGCTAGATGAAGTAAGTGGAGATCATCAATATGATTCCTATGCTGATGTGTTGGTAGAATAAGAGGCTAGTTTGATGTTGTTGGAAGAAACATGATTGGGTACATACTGCATTCACGAAGAAGATACAATCATACCACAACTAGTCAAAACACCAAGCAATTTTGAAGGACTCAGAAAATTTTTCTTTTATTTCTCGAAGAAGTAAGAATGGATCTAGTGTTGGTGTTATGTTAATTTCTCTAGAGGGAGATAAGTACTTCTCATCTTTCTGGTTGCAATTTAATTGTACTAGCAATGTTGCTGAATACGAGGCCCTCGTGCAAGGAATTCAACTAGCCCAAAAGAAGGGAATCAAGGCTCTAACTATTTTTAGAGATAGTGAGTTAGTTATCCATCAAGTGACAACACACAGTGCATCCAAAATGATCTTTTAAGATCATACAAGAAACGATTCTAGGACTTGATTGAATATTTCAAAGCTTTTGGGATCCATGCAATTCCTAGAAATCAGAATCAAGATGTTGATAGGATTTTTGCAATTGGCTCGTAATACAAAATACCTGTTGATATCATGAAAGAAGGAAAATAATTTTTCAAAATGGTGGTTTGACCTACAGTTCCTGATAATGTGAGTAGTTGGCAAGTGTTTGATAGTGACAAACAAATTGTCCTTTTCCTACAAGAAGAGGTGGAGTTTGCTACAAAAATCAAGATAAGTTGCAAGAATCATATGGTGATCAAATCATACAATTGAAAAGAAACAAACTACCAAAAGTCTTAGTCACTCTAGAATCCATCTTCAATTCAGATGATCAAGCCAAAAGATAAAGCTCTAACATGGTGGTCAAAGAAGAAGATTTTGAGGAAGTCAAGGTAGAAATGAAAAGTTTCAAAGATCGAAAAAGTGTGTACTTCCAAAGAGAAAGAAGCTTTCATAAAATTTTCAAGAGTATCACAAAATTTTTGCATGGAGCTACAAATACCTACATGGTTTTGATCTAGGTCTAGCACAACATACCATTGAACTAGATCCTAATACCAAGCTAGTTTACTACAAACAGAGGCCAATTAATCCCAAAATCGATCCACTAATGAGAAAGGAGCTAACCAAACTCATCGAGGCATGTATAATTTTTCCTATCAAGCATTCCTCTTGGGTAGCCAATCTAGTGCCCATAAGGAAGAAGAACAAAGAGATTCGGTTGTGCGTAGATTTCAAGGATTTGAATCATGTATCATTGAAAGACCATTATCCTCTTCCATCAATGGAGTAGATCTTAAAATGGTTGCAGGAGCTCAAATATTTTCTTTTCTTGATGGATATTTAGGTTACAATCAAATTATGGTCCAAGAATATGATCAATTCAAAACGGATTTCACTACCAAGTGGGGCACATATGCCTACAACAAAATTCCATTCATATTGGCCATTTAAGGCTACTTTCCAAAGAGCCATGGACATGGAGTTTAAGGGACTAATCAATGATATCATCTTCGTTTACCTTGATGACACAAATGTATATTCTAAGCATGCAGAAGATCACATCACACATCTAAGGAAGGTTTTCTGAAGATGTAGGGAATTTGGGGTTTCACTTAACCCCAAGAAATGTATTTTTGCATTACAAGGGAAATTTATTGGGGCATGTTGTTTCAGCGGAAGGACTGATCAATCGATCTAGCCATGATTCATTTGATTATGTCCTTATCTCTCCCAAGTCACAAGAAGGGTCTCTAGAGTTTTCTGGGAACCATAAATTTCGTGCAGAGATTCATCCCTCAATTCCCGACATTGGATAAACCTGCCGACAACCATCTTTGAAGAAAAATATGCCATTCTCATGTACAAAGGAAGGAAGGGAGAGCTTTGAAAGCCATCAAAGTGGACATTTCTTGAGATCCCACACAAGTGAACCCTGTGTTTGATAAATAATTTATCCTTTATGATTTTACAGGTCACGAGAGCATTTTAGGCATCCTCACCCAACAAAATGACAACCTGATGGAGAAACCAATTACTTACTTCATTCAATCCCTCAAAGACTATGAACTCAAATATTCATTTGTTGAAAAAAGTCTTTGTGGTTATTTGAGATTTGAAGAAATTCAAGCACATGTTGTCCAACAATAGAATTCATCTGATGGTGTCACATCCAGGTGTTAAGGAATTTTTCTAAACAAAGAGATGAATGAAAAGTGAACTGAATGGATCACGAAGGTGATGGAGTATGATTTACATATCAAAGTTACCAAACTTGTGAGAGGTAAAGGTTTGTGTCAAAACTTGCTGCAAACATGGAATAAAAAGGTTACGAGGATGTGACACTCCTAAACACTGATGAGAGTGATGATCAAGTTGACTGGTTATCCAAAATGAAGAGTTTCCTTTTCTTAGGAGTATATCTTGTGAACATGGATAAAAATCAAAGATGATTTCCTTCTTCAGTCTATTCCATATGTTCTTGTTGATAATGTTCTCTTTCAAAAGGATTTGAATGGTGTTCTCCTTTGGTGCATAGGACCAAAACAGGTAAGTAAGATACTAGAATAATTTCATAATGGCCTATCTAGAGGACATTATTCTACATGAAAAATTTCTACTAAGGTCATGCGAGATGAATACTATTGGCAGGGATTTGTTCAAAGATGCTCATCTTTGGGTAAGGAAATGTAAGGAATGTGCCTTTTTCATGGAAAAATAGAAGTTGACATATCTTCCACTGCATCCAATTCAAGTGGATCAACCCTTTGTCCAATGGGGGTTGGAATTCATCGAATGATTAATCCTCCATCTAGTGATGAACATAAATGGGTCCTTACTGCAACAAACTATTTTAGTCGATGGAAAGAGGTGGTAGCATTGAAAGAGAGCAATGAGAATGCGGTTATAGATTTCTTGGAAGGTATAATGACAAGGTTCGACGTTCAGTTTACAATCATTTCAAACAACGTACTGGATTTTATTAGTATGAAGTTGAGTGAATAGGATGTTAAAAATGGGGTCTACTTCAAGACTTCATCTAATAACTATCTGCAAGGAAACAAATTTGCTGAGTCTAGCAACAGAAACCTCATAAGGATTATTAAGCGTACGATGGAAACTAACAAGAGAACTGGGCAAACACAACTTAAGACCGCCTTATGGATAGATCAGATCACACCTAAAAGGAAGATAAGCAAAACTTCCACTCTCCCTAGAATTACCTTCCCTAGAGTTGGCCCATCAGTTTGAGGCCATGGAGAATGATTCCTTGTCGGTAAGGTTTGCTGAACTTATGGAGTTAGAGGAAGTATGGAACAAGGCCATGAGAACCTTGGAACAACATCAAGCTCAGGTTAAGAAATCATTTGACAAGAAAAAATCTGACAGAATTTACAAGAGGGAGATTTAGTTCTCAAATGGGATGAAGATAAAGCCAAACTAGGTAGGTATGCCAAGTTTGATGCTCTCTGGAGTGGGTCATACATCATCACGAGTTATAAAGAGGTGAATTCATTTCATCTATTCAGACTCAATGAAGAAGCACTACCCATTCATGTGAATGGGATACATCTCAAAGCTTGTTTTTGAGAAGCGTTCCACCCTTATATAATTTAGTTAGGTGTTTTCCTCTAGCTTATGCACATTGTTGTGTGTTGTTTTTTTCTTTCTTCGTTGTTGTTTTTTGTTTTGTTCTTTCACATTGTATCATCCTCGGAAGTTTCTCAAGGGAAGGAAGGTTCAAATTTTATATGAGAGTTTCATACATCTACTTCATTCAAAATTCTGCAGTGTTCATGATGCCAAGCATTCAATAGATTCAATATACCTCATGCCTAGAATTTCACAAAGGTCCAAGATCGGATTTACTCAAGGGGATTCCGGATATATCACATAAGATAAAATAAATTTTAGGATTCCAACATTGACTCCATGCCCAATGGATTACTTAAGGCTAATGGAATCATGCTTAGTAGGTAATCATCCCCTAGAGGTTTCTAAAAATGTTATCCGATTTTGCACACTTTGGAAAAATTGGACAACGGTAGCTAATTGTACCCTGGGACTAGAAAAGAGTCTTCACAAAGCATTCTAGGGTATTTTAGGTTCTAATATTATCTAAGTTGGAAATTGGCCTTGGTGGGCCCACTCCTAGTCATCATGAGGAAATTTTCTTGTCAATATTGATATCTTATCTTATAGGGGTCTTGCTAAGTCTCCATAACCCTCTAATTTAAAAGGTAAGCCCAAACAATCTAAATCAGGCCAAAGAATCAGTTTTAGGGTCAAAGGAGCTCTATGAACTCATGATGCATTAAGATATTTTTCCTTCAAAATAGCTTAGTTGAGCTGAGTTAAATGGTGTGTGGGGTGAGCTAATGAGTTACAACACATTTTGGAGACAAAGCCAATGGAGATTTTGGGTCAAAGTGATTAAGACGAGATCGGTCGGGCTAAATTAATGATGGCTCGGAATTAGAGAAGAAGTGGGCCATAAGATATCTCAATCTAATTGGATGTAAGTTAGCTCGTGAGAGCTTAACCTTAGTAAATAGTTGTGGAACACAAATAAGTGCTAGGTTGAGTTCAACTCAACTCGACATGGCGAGTTTGTGAGTTTTATGACCGAGCTCAAACAAAGCATCTAGCATGGAAAATGTTGGAGAAGTTAGCTTGTGGTTTAGCTTAGCATCACGTAAAGGATGGATTAAGGACTAGATTATAATCAGTTTGTGCTCAAGTGAATGGTGTAGGCTATGTTGTCATCGAGGAATTTTCAAACATCTTGATCACGATAGGGTGTTCATGCATAACAAAAAGAAGCGAGCTCATAAGGGCAGAGGTTACATTATGGTATGAAGCTCGAGCTAAGTTTGGGCTCAGTATGGGAGATGCTTTATACAGGAACTCGAGAGTATTCAGGTTGATTCGAGAAAGATGATAGCAGAACGCAAGGAGCCATTAATGTCAACAAGAGAAAATAATTTTGAATCTTGTGATCTATGTTTGGGAATCAGAGTATCAAATGTTGGTACTACCTAGAAATAACTCGTTTGAGGTCAAAGCCAAGTTTTCATGAAATCGGCTCAAGTATCACAAAGAGCTCGAGATGTTAGCTGAATAGTCTAACATTGAAGAATGAATGATGTAGCAAAATCAAATGATTCAATGAGATATTTAGAAAGATCTAGGTGAATTACAGCTTGTAAGTAGATGTCGATTCAACTCAACCCAAAGTGAGCTCGATACAGACACGAAGCTTAGAATTCGTAGTGGTAGTAGCTCGGAGAATCCATCATAGGAGTTTAATGATTCATTCTCAAGAACCATGACTAAATTTGGTCTCAAGAATAATGAATGAATTCGGTATTGAGAAGAATAAGCTGAGGTTTAGGGAATTTTAGACCTTTGTGGCCATGATGGAGATAACTCCTTATCAAGAAAAGCCAACAATTATGTATGGGGAAGTTTGTTCTTTCTGAAAAGTGGGTTTATGGTGATGGAAATCCAACACATGGTTTCCACACGTGGCAAAATTTTAGACCTTTGTGGCCAAGTCGAAACAATGCCACGAAAAACCAACACAAGATCTTCACCTCATAGGGATCATGAGAAGTGTTGCCAAGTGGGAATAATCACTTGGCAAGACAAGGGAGGAATTCCACCTAGAAATGATTCATTAACAGTTCGGATCCATTACCGAGATTTCAGGTGAGTCGCATCATGGTCAGAATGAGTCATGATGAATCTAGCGTAGTTCTTGTGAAGAAGTTGGTGTTAGTTGAAATGAATTCTAGAATCGGTAGGGAAAGAATCATTTCCATAAACCATGAAATGACCATGGTATAGTTAGGAGGCATCATAGTGATGAGAGCATAACTTTTGAGGCTAACTGTGCAAGTGGAATAAGCTTGAAAACACATGTTAGTGGTGGAACAAATAAAGTGTAGATCATCTCGAGAGCTCGTTGGTGCACAACAAGGCCAACACAAGAAGATGATGCATCATGAGATAGAGCTCATTTTTGTATACCCTTGTAGGTACAAACATGAATTAATAGATCTCCATACGGATAAGGCTCTACGGTCATCATGTTGAGAGCTCACGGCCAAGTGATAAAGAAAATCAATGGGCACAGAGCCAAGCTAAACATAAAGGCCATGGGGATATGTTGAGAGCTCACTCACCCAAGCTAAAATGAATCATGTAGGAAGAAGGCTCTGAGATAAGATTCCTGGGATCGCTCGAGTTACATTTAAAAAAGGGATATAGTTATAGCTTACCCACTGTTAGTTGCAACGTCGAGGCCATCATCACCAATTTGCATGGGAGGAGCTCACAAAAGGGACCGTGCTACCAAGATCAGGTTGTGATGAGCTCATGTCGATCTCGGTTGGTAGAGAACTCAGTGACTTATGGTGAAGGCTGAGTTAGATCGAGTTAGCAGGAGACACCAAACTTGGAAGATAGATGTGAAGAAGAGCTCAGTCGAGCTTGCAAGACTAACTCGATGCATAATGAAAACTCCAAATAAAGAAGATAGGTCAATTGCAAAAGGAATGGCTCATTTCAGTGAGCTCGATGCAATGGCTCGGTCATAGGGTCAGGTTCATGGTAGTAAGTAACTAGACCGAGCTATCATGGTCAGTTGGTAAGAGATGTGCGAAGTGGAATATATTAGAATAGCCAAACATGGGTACATGAACATGATGAAACAAACAACTTGGTCTAGTAATGAAAGCGAGCCCAAGATAGCAGGACCGAGGAGAGTAGGGAGATGCGTAGTAGCTTGGTGGGATCACGAGAAGAGTTCAAATGAATGAGTTATGTCTATGAATGGAGAGATATTGGCCAATTCATTCTTATAGTTGTGGAGTTAATGGGGAATGATGAGATGGTGAGGAAGATGAACTCGGTGGATAGAGTCGAGATGTTGTCTTGATGCATCGCCGATGATGATTTGAGATGAAGCTAATTTTCTTGACAAAGTGAGGTTGTGGTAGATCTCGGTAGATTCGTGAAGGAACTCGACTCTCTGAGTTAAGCCATGCAATGAGAGAGAGATCATCGGAGACAAGCCAACCAAGCATGGGTTGAGGTTGAGTCAATATAAGGGGATTGAGCAATAAAGTGACTTAGCGGTGAGTTACACAATCAAGCTTAGCATTAGAAATATTACAAGATTTATTCACTTGGTAGTCATGGTCTTAGTTGAAATTAAGAACTCCTCGTTAAGGGCTTGGTTTAGAGCTCGATGTAGAATGGGATCTTGGTCATGGTGGTGGAGAGAAAACTCGTTGGAGGAACTCAAGCCCAACTCGGTGAGTTGGCTCGATAAGCCAACTATCGAGTTTGGCTATTTTTGGATTATTCACATAGACCCCGCTCCCTTTCTCTTCAAGTGCAAACCAAATCCAGGGGCCCACCATATTTTAAATTAAATTAATATTTATATTTTAAATATTTTATTAATAATATTTATTATTATTATTAAAATATTTTATTTAAATATTCTTTTAATTAATTGAGAAGATTAGGTCAATCAACATTAATGACACATGATGGAAGCTTCTCAAAGTGGTTCAACCAACTGTAATAAATACATCATGTGCCTTCAATTTAGGAAGGGAATTTATGACTTCTTCTCTCCTCTCTCACAACTTCTTCTATAAATGTAAGTTGGAAGATCATTCCAACAGGTTGGACAAGTTAGACTTCTAAGACAAGTGTATAGTTTTCAAGAAACCTCCTTCTTCAAGTTGTCCTGTATGTTGAGGGAACTTTCAAGCCTCCTTTCAAGACTGTAATGGAAACCATTGCCTCTTCTGAATGTATGATGCATTATGCATGTTATTGAAGTAATAAAAGTGTGTGTTTTGTGACTAATCTTGGTCCTTTCATCCTTCTATACTTCTTTGTGTCTTTCTCATACTTGTAGGTACACTGTGTAAGTTCAAGTTTCTATTGCAAGTTCTTAGAGTTTTGTGCTTATCAAGTGGTGGATTATTTCATGCATTTGAGTTTTGGTGCTTGTTCACCCTTCTCAAGTTCATCCTTCTTCATTGGAATACTGATATATTGTTTTTCGTGGATCGAGTTTAACAAAGGGAATGAATGCTTCTTAGTTTTTGGTCTACTATTTACCCTCTCTAAGTTGCAGTAGGTGAAGTTGTCTTGTGGTGCACAACACCCTCTTCAAGTTAACCCTTCTTGAGTCTTGAAATACCCTATATTTTTCTGCATCACTATCCCCAATATAGTTTCATTTATTGCAAAATCTCTTTCCCTAAAACCCATGAAAATGTTTACATACGACTAGATAACCATTTTATTATGCTAGGAGTAGTACCACACTTAGTTTAGGAATAGGAAGCTAGCCTTCTCGCAGTTTCACCTTGAGCTTAGTCTCACATCTTGAGATGTGATCCCATGTTTCCCAGTCACACCGAATGTCCTATTAAGATTCTCGGCCATTCGGAGGGTGTAGTGATTTGGTGACAACAATTCCTATTCATACAATTTGTCCATCACATTGTCTCTAGATTTAATAGATGAGTTAAATGCATATTTTGTTTCCTTGCCATCATTTGTGGAAACCAATAATGTGTACACACTCTTAAGTGTTTTTTATTATATTCATTAATGACCTCTTATAATTTTACATTATAGTCTAGAAGATAAAATTTGACTTTCTTGACATGATCTAAAACCTTTTGCAACAAGTTGATGTGTTTGTGAAATAACATTATTATTAAATATTTAAGATTCATCTCGCAGTCGAGGTGAACTAGAATTTTATGGATACAATGAGTAGGAGGATAAGAACCGACGTTTTGGTTCCAAAGCCATAACCATCACTAGGGTGAAGCTTTTTCGTACCACTTTTCTTGTGCGACTTATTTATTCACCTTCTCTACAAGTTTACTAACCAAGGTAGTTAGTAAAATATATTTTCTCTTTACTTAGTTGTTAATTACTTTTGTCACAAACTGTAAACACATGTCTTTGATCTTAATATTAATATTCTAAAATGTTTTCTTGAGGGTGGAATTTTTTGTGCTAGTTGTATAGAATATGGATTTATGTTCACATGTAGAATTCTTGCAACTTATATTTGTATTCAACTCGTTGAAATTTCTCTATATCAACTTGGACAACATTTGTGATAAAATTTGAGTGTTTGCATAATATGAGGTACGAGAGGCTAAATATGATAGACAATTTTTATTGAGCATGTCTATGTAGTTATCTTCCTAAGCCACTATTTTTTTTTTTTTGTGTTCTCTCCTCCAAAATCTTCACCTGGAGTGTTCTATGGATGATTCTAAGGTAAAAATTCATGTAATTTCCTTTGTATTTTCTCCTTCCCGCATAAGTGGTATAAGTACCTCTAGAGGTGAAAAATGTGGGCCTTATTTTACTCTTGTTTTGTAATCATATCCTTTTTTATTTGTGTTATGTTTCCTACTTGTTAGCTTCTTACTCTTTTTGTTGCATGAGCATATATCTCATTTTACACATTATATTGTTTCATATTATTATCATATCTATTCTCATCCTACTCCTTTATTCATTTCTCTTCCTTGGTAACATTCTCATGCTCTTAAATCTTTAAATTTTGTTTGTCCTATTATTATTATTTTATTTCATGTTATTCCTCTTCCTTTTAACTTCTTATGAAATACCATGTTTTGTAATCTCCTTTTCATTTATATTTTTATTTTATTCCTTTAATTTATTTTTGGACATATATTTTTACATATACTTCTTCTTCATCCCACTTGCACTCATTTATCTTTTTTGTGTAATTATGTCTTCTTCATCTTTCTACTAACTCGGCTTTATTGACCTCCTTCCATTTGTTCTTATCTTCTTCATCTTCATCTTTATTTATTTGAACATATTCCTCTTATATTTATTTAAAATAATTCACTTATGTGGATTTGTTTTCTTTTTGTTCCCTCTCTTATGCATTCTTCTTTCCTTATTTTGTAGTTTTCTTCTACAATTGTGCTTTTTCTTCTATAGCTTATAGCTATATGGGATTTAGAGGACTCATAAAAATGGGTGGTGAATATGGAGGATATGGAGTACTTATGGTCTCTAACACTCTTATCTTTGGGATGCTATGATTCATCCTTATATGCACCTTCTTCTCTTATCTCTTCTTTACGTGTTCTTCCCTTTCAAGTTTGGTTGTTTATTATCTTTCCTATTTTTTTCTTCCCCTTTATAATTATCTAGAGTCTACAAGATGTAGGATTTCCTTCTTATTTATACACCCCAACATGGGATGCATGGGATGCTAATAAATTTATCCTCAATCACTACTTATCTCATGCACAAATAATAGGGTTTTTATCCTTCTACACCCTATCATGTCCTAGTTATTTTACGCTTGAGTGGAGTGATAGGGATGTCCTCAATTTCCTTCTCCATATTCATTAGTTACATTTTGGAATACATATGTGGCTATAATATTTATTCCTACATATATTTATTTATTCTTTATACAAGATCTTCTTTTGTTATCCCTTCCATGTCTACATACACCAATAATGAATGTGGGAAAATAAATTTTACAATTTTACTTTCCGACAAATTTTCTAGTACTCATGTATCTTGGATGGCCTTCCATATTAACCATTAATTTTATTTTATTCTATAAATGTGGGTTTACATATCTTCCATAGCCAAAGTGTGCACATTATCCCTCTGCACCTTTTTTACATAAAATATAGTTTAGAATTTTCATTCGTATTGAGGTAATTAAAATTGATAAAATCTAATTCAATATCTTTGGTATACACTAGGGGGTGAAAGGGTTTAATTTACTAATATTTGAATTAAGTATTGGGGGTAGGTTAGAGATGTGGGCCAAAGAATAGGTGGTGTTGATTTGAATATTACTTTTTAAAAAATATTTAACCCCTAGTTTAAAAAATCCTTAAAATTACAAAAGGAGTGTTTTCATGAAGTTAAATTATAATCTCTTTTTGAATAAGGAAATATCAATTAGGATATTCTTAACCAAGAAATAATAATATTATAGAAAACTAATATTGAGTATGTTTTTAAAGACAAATGACATTATTTCACCATCTCAATTATTTTAATAAATATGAATAAATGATTAAAGTTTAACATTGACATAATTTTTCATGGGAATGGAGGATGGTGATGGAAAAGGAGGAGGAATTGAGAAGTATAATTTCAAAATGTGGAAATATGGGATTCAATTTCTCATTTCCCTAGCTCAAACCAAATGCAAGGGTGGGATATTCAGCGTGGCCAAGAGAGACAAATATCCTTGGTAGACAGGGTCCTTAGTAGACATGATACTAACCTCCATCCCATTCTTGATCTGTGCCATGTTTGGGAAAAAATGACCCTTCTCTGCATATCTCAGATGATGTGGTGTACGGAGAAAAATATATGTATGGATTTTCTCTCATTGGATGCTTTACTACCATCGGGCCAAAAATTAATTTCAGTGAGGTCCTATGCAAGAAGAAAATGTGCACCACGTAGGGGAATTGAGGTGGTTTCCATCTCAAATAGATATTTCCTCTTTAAATTTAGAAAAATATGAATATAATAGATCCATTAGTAGTGGTCATTGGTTTTTGGTAAAACTATTTTGCACTTAACCCGATGTCACCCATGCCTAAAATTGGGAAATATTACACCTAATGCCTATTTTTTGGGTTAGATTCCATGATCGGCTCTATAATTATGGGAAAAAGAGGTGTTTATGGGGATTGCAAAGGCATTGATAGATATCTTGTCAATTGATCTCATAACTCTGACTTGAACTAGAATGACAAAGTGGTAAGGTTGTGTGTTAATGTGGTCTAAGGTAAGCCTCTGCAATCTTCCATCCATCTCATTTAATCTCATGCAAAAACGGTTCAAGTTTTAGAATACAAAAATTTCCTAGTGTTCCATGTAGCAAGTGTATGGGAGTTGGTCATGGAGTGAGTAGTTGTGAGGGTCCTTTTGTTGGTATTGTGGCTGGATTTGGTGTTGCTCCACATATATGGGTGAGTAAACTAAATGTTGTTCAAGACTAGATTTTGGTGGAAACAACTATGGAAAATGATCAGATGCATGGGGGTTTGAACCATAACAATTTTTTATAAGATAGTTTGAGGATGCGTATGAAACAGGTGGAGACACTCCTTGACGGGCCCATTGAGACGTCGTTGGGGTTTTCTTCACTAGAGGAGTTAAATATTGGCCCTATTTTAGAACAAAGTATTTATGCCCAAAAAAACTCTTTCCCAATGCTTTCCCTTTTCGGTGAGATAAGATGTGATCCAAATGAGGTGGGTCTTTTGACTTCTTCCCGGATCCTACTTTTCAAGGTTTTTATGTAGAGCCTATGTTGGGAGACATGATTGAGTTGATGAAGAGTTGGATAGATATGCGATTAATGAAAAAGGGTTAGATGTGTTAGATTTGACAACATCAAAGATAAAATATGATACATCAATGTTGGAGAGATGGAATAGGGATACCACTAGAATCGGACTACGAATGATGTGGCTAGGACCGAAAATTCCCCGTAAAGAATTACAGCAATGAGGGTGATTTGTAGTTTACTCACATGGAGCGGTCTCCGTTTCTTAGATTTGGATTCAGATGAAGAGTATGACATTGAGGGGGACACTTATAATGACTCGAGGAAGCTCAATTGTAGACATGGATTCGATGGAAGATATATTGAAAGCCTAACCCCGAAAGCTTGAAATCATGTTAAATTTTAAGAACCTTGGTTTTTGGCATCTTTGTCTAAGAATATCGTGAATAAGGTTCCATGTGATCCTAATAAACTCAAAGTGCTTGATTTATAGGAAGGTTTGCGTTATCAAGATTACATCTTTAAAACCTTTGGTTTAAGGAATCATGATGAACTTATCGATCATGCACTTAAGGAAGAGGGGTGGAATAAAGTGAAATCGAGGATAAAGAAAAGATATTCTCTTTCTCGAGGATGATTGCAATCTCTTTCGTAGTTTTCCTATCATTATTTTCATGTCTTCTCTTTATAGGACATTCTTTGTGTTTTCATTTTTTTCTCTTACTTGCTGCTAGGAAGATTTTGTATGTTTTTTCTTGTGCTTTTACAACTATATCTCGGTGTTGACCCTTTTCATGTCTTTCCTAGTTAGGATCCTAGTTAAAAACCTTTTATCATTAATAAAAAAGATAATATGTCTCAAATGGCTTCAAAATATTGTTCTAGAGAAAATATGTATTAAGAAAATAATTATAGAGTGGAAAACATGATATATTTTCTATTTGCTATATTAGGGTAGAAATAAAAAGTGGTAAATAAAATTATATTGCAAAATGGGTAAGGTACATTGAAAAAATAGGGGCTATTTTCATTCTAATAATATAATAGGAGGGGGTATTGTCAATTGAATAATTGGAGGTAAAAAATAACATCAAGGTTATTATTTAATACCTTTCGAATGGATGTGTGATATTATAATTTTACTAAGTGAAGCCCTCGTGATAAAATGTTAAGGATATATTTCGATTTGAATTTCCTCTTCTTATGTCTACATAAGGCTCTTCTTCTTATTCTTCTTTTTCTTTTAACCTTTAGGTTTCTTCAATGGTGGATCCACAATGGCTTCTATTTATTGATCAATACATAGTTATGAAACTTGTGTATATTGTACTCTTCTACCAATTATTTGTGGTGGGGCTTGCATGAAAAAGAGGAAAGTTTGTGATAATCATCCCATAATTCCTAATCAATTTTACCTTTGAACATCCAAGATGATGAAAAATAACATTTTGATGGGGTTCTTCATCTTATCTTTCCACGAGTAAACTATTGTTCCATTTTTTACTATTATGATTTTTTCTATTTTGCCACATCTATGCATGGTGTAGACATAAAATCATGCACTTTGAGTCATTATTTAATCCCGGTCTCATAATACTATTCATATGGTTCTTAAGTGAGAAGAGTAATAATTAACCCATGTTTTTGGCCATTTTTACATTTCTTGTTGTCATATTCTAGATCTTACGCCTACACTTTCCCAGTTGTATTGTCATTCTATGTTTTCCTATTTTTGACTCGGTGCTCGACCACGACTAGGGTGCCCTGACCCTCTTTTCACTTTACTATCACCTTTTGGGAAGTTTCTATATTTTTCGTGGTAGACCTTTTCGGGGTTAATTACGAAATTAGGATAAGATAACCATATAGATATAAAGTTATGTGACCACAATGAGGGACCAAGCACTAAGCATCTACTATCACCTTCTTGAGTTGCATACATAAAAGGAATCTAAAGTTATATTTGCATCTATCTAGCTCCATCAAAAGGCACACAAAGCCATTTCATCTACATCAAACTTCATAGGAGGGGAGTATATTGTTTCCATACACACATTTACTAATTTTACATCTAGTTATTTTCTTGCTACTTCACAAAGTGCAACTAGAACAAGACCAACCTAGGGCACGATTTGTGCACGCGTGCACACACACACCTAGAACTACATTGGGTCTGAGATGTAGTGCAACGCTTAGTGATAAGTCCATCAATTTGGAAGATGAGGATAATTTGAACCCTTCATATGAATCTTTTTTTTTTGTAGGGTTTTGATGCTTTGTCTGGGGTTTTGGAGATGCTTATTCCATCTCTTATTCATAATGACATCTGACATAGTTTAGCAACATTAGTGTGATAAGAAGCGAACATAGGAGAACATCTAAGTAACACCTCGGAGGAGGTTTTTGGCCATTTCTACTGCAGACCAGGGATCCCTATCCCTTTCTAGATGCCCTAGTATAGTCAAATAGCTAAGATATGTACTTTTTCAGATTATGTGTAGTTGTTTACTCCTCCTATTCATTTGTTTTACACTGCAACATAGTTTGGTGACATCTACAAATTAGTTAAGGGCTTCTTAACCCTCTCTTGCACATTAGGATTTCACATTTTCTAGCTTAGTTTGCTTGGGTATATTTGCTATATTTTATTGGTCATTTATTTAGTTATTTTATTGTCCCTATAACATTAGATTACACGAGAATATTTATATTTTAGTTAATCACATGGGAAAAAAAATTGGCACAAAATAGTATTATGTCAAGATTTTGGAAAAAAACATATATATGAGGATTGAACAATGAAAATAAACCCTAGTTCCATAAGTCTCGTGTTGTCTTACTTCCATATTTATTTATTATCTCGTGTGTTGTGACTTGTTTGACTATTTCATGTGATTTTACATTGTGTTATTGAGATCTATGTTTTAGGTTGGCTTTGTGTTCCACTAGGTTCAAAAGTAAAAATCCTATATACATGTTACCTCTCAAACTTTATCATCTAACAAGCACTAATCTATCAACCATACAACAATTATGAAAATGTAAGGAACTAATACAATATACCACATAACAAAACATATCTACATATAAGGGTTTAATTTGGGGCAAGTAGTTATCCTTCTATGAGTGTGAAAGTATGAGAAAGATTCTAGGTAAAGTGTTTTGTTGCTTACTCATTAGACAACACACTATGAGAACTACATGGAGTTTTACAAGTAGTACAATGCTTGGTTAATCAAAATAGGTTAACCATTGAGGTCAATCCAAATTAAACACTTTATATTTAATTTTTCCATCTAATGTGTGCTTAAATATCTTTATAATAAGCTAGGGTTTTTGCAAGTACAAGTTCATATGTGAAGATTACAAAAAAATTGAAACATATCAAGACATGACACAAGTAAAGGTGAAGTGATGCATAAAAATATAAAATTACACAAATCATAGGTATTAAATTGTAGATAACAAGGCCATATCATAGTATGATACTTTTTAAATCCAAATTAAATTCTAGTGTTATGGAATAACACAATAATAAATAAGGCGTAAGAGTTGTATATGGGGATTAATTTTATCTAATTTACTTCTAAACGTAACCATTCAAATTAAGATTAACATAGTAAAACTTGTAATGATTGATAAAATGATAAGTAATATCTCAAATAAAAAAGAGGAGAAACACCTTAGTAACTAAGGTTATAAATGGGAGGATCTAGATGTGTAAATTAGTGAAGCAAAAATATCGAGACAGAAATGCTTTGCTAAAAATTTTGGAACTAGAAATTGAGTAGGGGAAGGACCATACAACAACTATATGTTAGTAAATGGAACTTTATGGTCCAAACCTATATTTTTATAGTCATGTACTCTTTGTCATTATTAGAGAAGAAATATTTGTGGTGACTCATTCACGTGGCCATTACAATAAATATAAAGCCACCACTAAGTTTCATAAACTTAGTATATAACTTATATTATGAGATATATATATACTTTTATAAATTTATAAATGATTAATTAAATTAATTTTGGTTAAGAGTGAAATGGTTCAACTAAAACCTTGTAACCAAATCACCCACCATGTTCAATTTAATCTTGTAACCAAATCACCCATCATGTCCATTAAAGGTGATCTCCATTAGAGATCGTACACTTGAACTGATTTGGCTATCCATGGATTATTCAATGCGGTTAAGAATAAGTGACAATGATATATGTGATGGGTTAAGGTTGTATTCATTAGGTCAATGTTCCTCCATTATTGTTGATTAATAAAATATTGATAGTTCTTCCGTAGTAGGAGTTTTCTCCTATAACTATGTTTTCCTCACTAAAAATACTATGGTAATATGTTATGTGTTCATTTCATTCACTTGTTATATTTTCTTACATTTATGGAATCTATTCAATTATTACAAACAAAAATCTAGTCATTATAACTTAGGATCTAAATTCTGAATATTTTAGTAAATTCTGGAACCTCTTCCAAATTCTAATATGGTATCAGAGCCTCACATATTTCTAAGTTATGTTAGGTGTAATTTTGGAAAATAAAAGTGTACATAACATACTTCATTAAACCTTGAATAAAAATTGATGTCATAATTAACATACACACACTATACAAACACACTTTTTATGTAGAAACAATCACACAATACAAAATTCAAAGAAGTTTAGAATGAATTTTCCATCTATTAACCAAAAGTAATACTAATCTATTCCATCAAATCTTATAGCTACTCTAACTAAAAATAACCGAAATTATTCAATATAATAATATTTCCCCTTGAATATCAAACATTTTGGCTTATTAAGAAGGTAGATATCAAAAAATTAGGATGTTAATTATCGTCTATGAATGGAAATTCAACATGCACAAAAATATGAATGGAAAATGATCGCAACTTTAAAATCAATATATATGTTTGAAAATATGATTCTTTTTTTACAAACACTAATTTTATTTAGAGATTGTTTATTTTGAATCAACCTAAGTTGGGTGGCCTTAACACAAGGACAAAATTAAATAAATTTAACACAATTTCAATAAATATTGTTGTAACATCCACACAACATGTAAAAATACATTCTATAGAAGACATTATATAACAATATGCCTATTGGAAACGATTGTGGCATGAACTATGATACATGAATTCTAAATTTTTATCCAATAAAAAGAAGCGATGATTAGTAGAAAATGTTGTATAAAGAGAAAAATGTTGTGATTTTAAGTAAAGCAACAAAATTGTTCAATCTCATCTTATGTGCTTCATCGTAAAACTAAATGTTGTATCTATATGAAAATTAAAATTTTACAAAAAATAGGTAAAAAGACTATAAAAGAACATAAAAAATATAAAATTTCAAAATAATATAAAAATTGTCATATTGAAAATCGTAAGCCTAATACCTTCAAAATCAAGTAGAAATTCTCCACTTTTAAATCAAAACAAATGTAATAAGATAAAATCTTCTTGATAAGAGTCACACTACCCAATCCATTTCCAATTTTCACTCATGGACAATAATTATTTACAAGCTTAAAGTTATAATTTATCTCAAAGACTAAACTAGAATATGTATGTCAAAAATTAATCATAAATCCTTTTAAAGTTAAAACATACTAGTTCCATTTTTAAGATCTCATTAATAGTTTGGAATCTAAACATGCATATCAAATAGGCATAGAAATAAAGAAAGAATTCCCAAAAACAATGATATGATCAATAAGTTTGTTGACACTATACTATACATTTTTCATAAGTGTCTAACTGGGCATTAACATATACATCTTCTTTCCACCATGTTTCAATGCATCTCCAATACCATGTGTTAAAGCTCCCTCTAGACCAAAGCTTGATGGATATTAAAAACACACCCAAAACACCATGCCTCCACTAAACCCTTCTACATATATTTAATTTTTATTCACAAGTGTAGTCTAGAAAGATATCGGTAGAGATGTGGCACAACTTAATACCTTTTAGTTACATTTGCATAAAATTCCAATGTCAATCATAGAAGTCTCAAAAAAAATCTTAGCCATTTCATTCTTCTTTGATGCGTCTCTTGTAATAATGCTTGAAGGAAATGATAAAATGATATATAACATGTTAAGAAATTAGGCTTAAATTCCTTGCAAACCATAATATTTGGAACATTATAATTCTACTCTTTCAAGTCAATAGTGAAAATAGAGTGATATATCTTTCCTCTCAAACACTTGACAACTTATCATCCAACAGAACGAAATTTTTTCCATCTGAATTTTTTTTGTTTTGAGAAAATGCCAAAAAATAATAATTATTCAACATTTGCTTTGTTTAACCCCTTCTAGGTTTTTATCTTAAAAACAAGATTTAATATTGTTATCTAACTCTTTTTGGGATTGCTTTTCTATAAAATATGTCTTCACTAAAATTATTTTTGAATTTTATGATGGAGACCAAATTTGAATGAATTATTTTAAAGGACGATGAACTTATGAATTTATTTATAATATTGATTAGTAACCTTATACATGCAATAAGATAATGCCATATTTGTATATTGTCTTATGAAGGCGTGTGCCTCAACCGCATTATTATATATGACCTAAAAGTTTGTTCGGAAGGATTTGAATTTATGTCAATGTGGGCCTTAAGATATTGCTCTAAATATAATGTTATTTGGATTTTTAACTGCTTTTTTCATCTAAGTTTAGACTAATAATTAGTTTAATAAACAAGAGTTGATGTAATAAGATCGATTCACGGTGGAGTGTAGTGAATCATAATTGTAATGATGGTATGTAGTGCATCTTAATACATAATTGTGGTATTCCTAGGGAAGTTGATCTCAAATTTTTCCTATAATGGTTAACATTATTGCGAGATGTCTTTGTTCTTTGATAGAAAATGGATCCTTTCTAGCCAAATTTCCCCTAGAATTGATTTTTGTTGATATTTAAATAGTGGTATAAAGTATTTAGGTTAGATATTTCCTCTTTGATAATTGAGAATAATGAATTTAATCATTCTAAAAATAGGGAGTGTGATGTGAAGGTAGTGGCCCTAAACAATACTATATAGCCAATTTTTTCATTATTTTATTTTTTAATTTTTTGATTGATAATTATTGGAAAGGCTCCAAGGACCATTACAAGAAAGATATAACAATAAAGCTCACAAGAGTTTAAGAAAAAATCAGCAAAAATCAAATAAACTTGACGTAGACCACAAACAAAGAGAAGAGAAAAATGACATGATACCAAATCTTAGTCTGAAGAATGAGATCTAAGCTTCATGTGTGGTGGTACTAAGTTCCATTTTGAGGAGATTATTTTCTTATTCTGGACTACTCTCCACTCCTCCTTGTTGATCTCATTGTCAGAATCCGTCCCACATGGAATAATAACATCAATGGAGGAAATAGCCTAAAAATGGGATATTTTTCCTCATCCAACCCATGAGGGATCATAGAAGATTGGCTCGGAAAATCAAGAAAAGGATCTTGAAGAGGTTTCTCATATAGAATAGGGGTATCATCAACCCTTGATGGGCACTTTTAAAAAGAATCAACAGAACTGATGGAGCTTCCACTATATAGTGTGAAGGAAGAGAACCCTTCCAAAAACCCGTCTTAGCCCTAATTTTGAGATTAGTTCACCCACAATACTTAATCAATTAACTAGTTTCATAGCACCTATGATAGTGAAAAGCTAGTTTTTCATAGTCTAGTCTTTGCGTCCATACCCTTTCGCCAATCTACAAGTTAATCTTCTTTGGGAGATCAAAAGATACATCCAAGTCTACCATAATTTGAGCATAAGAGGTATGTAGAACCTTTTCAGTGGACGTATCAACTTTAACAAATTCCTCCAATGTATTTGTAATGGATTCAAAACACGGATCATACCAAAGTTGTAAAGGTAGACCTAGAAGTTTGACCTAGATTAACATTGAATAAAAAAATACGTTAATGGGTCAAACAATGGGTACCATAATTTTTCATGAGACCGTGATCACCCTAGAACCAAAACCATTCATGAAAAACATCATGTTCTTCACTAGATTTGAAAATAGTAATAAAAAAATCTCTAGAACAAGAATAAAACTCTATCTTACCCTTGATAATGGGTCCCCACTGCTCTGTAATCCATTCGAAAGCTGAGAAAGATTCGGCCATAGATCTTTGAAATGAAAAATGAGACCACAGCTTTCCATAGTGCTCTTTGCAACACACCACATGTTAGAAAAGGTCTTCATCCAACTTGAGGACAAGGATTTCACAGGTAGGGTCCAGGGATTCCTTAGCCTTTATTTTCTTTTTCCTTTAACAACCGCCGTAAAAGAGATAGGCTTCATGCGGGTTTTCGTGGCACGAACACCCCCTACCACATAGACTAGAGCATCCACGGAAGTCCTGCGCACTGCACTGATCATTCTGGTCTCCAAGCAGAGAAAACAAAACATCCAAGTTTGCTAGATCCATCAACCTTCAAGATAGGGTTAGGGTTTTGCACGTTATGGCTAGGGCTCGGTGGCATGACATGGCTAGGGCTTGACATCGTTGTAAAAATAAAAAAAGAAAATGGTTTCAAGTGAAATTCTATATAAACATAAAATTTAGGTTAAAATCTCCATCTTTTATTTGAAATGTTCATTAATACTCTAAGTGGATAAAAAATTGTTTACTAACATCTCTATGTGCACATGGGTTGGCCTTTTGATTACAAACTTGTGCTCTTGAAAGAGAGGTCATCAAATTCAATCCTACATGCATAGGGAATATGTGCGTTATATTTGAAGTATAGTGAGATCACTCCAACATAGTGGGAATACATGGTAGTATCAAATTCTATAAGCTTCGAGAAGACCTAAAAATAACCCCGATGCAGGAGCATCACTTGTACATTTCAAGTTTTGGTTTTCTAGTAAATTTTGGTGTGTTTAGTCCATTTGGTTGTCTTTGAGCTGTATCAAGGCCATTTGGACTCCATAATGTTTGTAATAAGTAGTTCTTGGAGGTTTTTGTCTAAAACCAAATTTCAAATATTGAAATAAGTCATGTAATGTATCCTAGACCTAGGAGTTAGTATGTTATTCACCTAGAGTTAGTATAAAAGAAACGACAAACGAATTGTTCCAATCCACAAAGAACTCAAATGCTAGTAAAATACCACACTCAATAAGATCAAAGCAATTCACCAAAATAATTAAATACAAAAACCTTTGAAAACAAATGAGAAGAAATATAATATATTATTACGGAACTCCATGAAGTAAAATGAGAAGGGGCCTTGCTTATATAGGCAAGGAAGATCGATCTAAGAACCAATCAAGGCCATAGATCAAGCCATAAATCAAGGAAAGAACTAGTCATCAAATAAATAGTCATGACCATAGATTTAGGAAAGAACTAGTCAATACCAAAGATAAAGGAAAGATCTATACTTAAAACCTAGATAATATATTCTTAATATCAAAATAAGATAAAATAAATATCCACATATAAGTGGGTGAGGATAAATAAAATAGAAGGTACATAAAGTACCTAGGAGAACATGAGATAAGGTAAATAACCTACTATAACGTACTATAGGATTAAAATTAATGTAATAACATGGTGGTCATGAGATAAAATCACCTACTTAACCCAATAAGATGCTAGCTCACTATGGTTAGCTTATACAAGGTTGAGTTAGGTGGTTGAAAGATAACTTGATTTCATCTTATTTATATTTCCATAAAGAATTCAAATGAAGGGGAGGATAAGTTGGTAGAGAGAGTTAGGAGGGTGGAACATCTTTGTATCAGATCCAAAAATGGCTCATGAAAGTTTGTAAAGACATGAAGTTATTAAATAAAGGCCTCTTCTTTTGAAACTGTGCATAGTTGCTTAATAATAATATTGAGAATGAATATTTGGGATTGTTTTTACAAAATATTCTCATTTGTATGTGTTGTGTGTGAATGAATATGGTTTATAATGAATTATTTATTGTGTTTACATGTGTTTTAAGGATATTTTCAGGCCTATGAGGACATGTAGTGAGTATGAAGGAGGTATGCCAATTGTTTGTGATATTTCATGTTGATTTGGGGAGGAAAAACATTCATAAATTGAATTATATTCAATATAAAGGGATAAAATTTTGTGTGAAGGTAGTTTGAGGAATGAAGAAAGGTTTCATAAAGTTTTAGATAAAATGAATAATTTTTGATAGGTCAAACAGAGAAAACTCAGTCATTTACCCCTGTTTTATGTAAGGAAGCAATCACAAAATCTTATGGATCTTTTTGATGGAGTCAAAATATCTTAAAATGCTCTAAATATGAAATTTTATACTCATAAAAAGGATTTTGTTCAAGTAAAATGAGGTTTTGAAAGTGTATAAAACTCGAGTTATGGATTTTTTAATGCTCGTTGCCCTATGATCGTCCCTATTTTGGACAATTCCTAAAAACTCAACAATTTTGGTTTTATCAAGTGGGTTCTTCCAAAAATTGGAGTGTAGGGTATTTATACCTACAAGAATATGTGTGTAAATGTTTAGCTCTAAATTCACATATGGGAAAAAGATATGGTCAAGTTTCAATTTTGAGTTCTTGAGAGACCTAGTTTGAACAAGCCTAGAAAATTGAAAGATCATGTTGGGTGAAGAGAATAAGAAATTTGATGATAAAATTAGTAGAAATTATAAGATATACAAAGGGTACTATGATATATAGTTATATTTTATGGGTTGTTTATGGTCTTCTCTAGACATGGATGCTTGAAGGGCAAATAGGGCTAATAAGGTTAGTGCAAAATTGCTAAAATGTGAATAAAATATGATGGGTAAAGAGTTGTGGTATATTACTTAATGGGCACCTAAATCGGAAAAATGGGTATCCAAAAAGATTAACAATGAAGCATGAAAGTGAAAATTGGGTGATTTTGTTAGAAAACCCCATTTTTGAGGGCTACAAGGCTATATGGAGGCCTAAATGGAAAAGTATGAAAAATGGATGGATAAAAATTTATAAGTGGTTTAGACATGGTAGATAGATGGTGTTCATCATGTTTAAGAGGTTTGTAGTTTTTGTGAAATCATTTATTACATTTTGGCCTATTGAGCAAGATTTGGCCTGTTAAGCAAGGTGATGGTTCATAGTGAAAGGTGAATAGAAAATTTAAATTTGATACTTCTAATACATTTTTGAGTGTTGTATAAGGACGGTATGCAAAAATATGCATCAAACCCCAAAATTTTATATAGTAAAACCATCACTATGGGTGACATAAAAATAAAAGTTATTGTAGATTGAAAAATAGAGAACAATAAACCAACATACCTAAAAAGGCATTCTATGAGTAATACATTCTTATGTAGTTATGTGAATAATAACTTCACTTTTTATATGATTAATACCTCCATTAAGACTAGATTAGGATACAAATATCACACTTAATGAGGATAGTTAAACAAGTGTCTTATAAACCTTTAATGGTTTTATCTCCTGCAAAATGTGAAAGATAAATTTAATTACTTTATTTGGTTATAATGATGTTGACCATGTTGATTATTTGTATGTAGAAAGTTTAATTTTTAGATATATTTTATATTTGGTGAAGGAGCTATTTATCGACATAAAAATATGCAAAAAAACCATTATTACATAATGTATTTACTAGATTTATGTATACATAATTTTTGAACAACGAAAAAATGTCTTAGTGACATCAACCTTTTGTGGTATTTCTCTTTTGGCTTGGTTTAACCCCATCTCTTACTATTTCACCTTTTCGCTTGATTTTGAGTTACCATATAAATATCTCATGTAGTTCCTTTTCAATATTTTATTATTTCTAAGCTTGGTCTAGACCTTCTGATAGGGGCATGACAAAGACACACATTTGTGGTGTTTCTATATGGTCTTAAACCCTCTTGTGTTTTTGGTTGTTTTCTCTTTATGGGAATTTTTTTACTCTTTTAACCTTTCAAATTCTATATTTTTGTTCAACCTTTCCTACCACTAAGATCCAAATTTAAAAGAGATAAATCACATATATAAAAATATAACATAAGTCTTGTCCAAGCGAAATAATTTGATGAATCTTTGTAACTACTACCCAATACTCTTGCTATGAAGATGAAAGTGCAATAACATGTTAATTTTTTCACACCTACGCATCCGGAGATGAAGCAAGATAAAAAAGGTATCCATAAGTGGAATTTATGTCATAACATAACAATATAAATCCATATATCTAGCCAACGGAGTAATAGTGTAGTCCAATCCATAAATAGCAAAAATCCTTTTAGTTTCCTACCAATTGCTATGAGGATAATGTGCAAACCGAGATACAAGCCCTACTAAAAATGAAATATCCGTGTATAGGTCAATTACATGAGACTTATAACCAATTGCCTATACAATGTAGGATCACAAAGTGGAGTGGTACATGTGGAAGTAAAAGTAACCCTAGAATGAAAAGGAGATGGACTTGGCTTACAATCACGAATGTCAAAATGCTGAAAAATATCATGGGTGTACTTGTGATGACTCAAATGAATCCCTAAATATTTATGAGAAATAATTAAAACAAGGAAATAATGCAATAACTTGATATTTGTCATGTCAAAATACATGGAAAGAGCCCTATGAATAGTACAAATGTGCAAAGAAGAGATACCCGTAAGTAGTAAATAATTAACATACAATAAAAGTATAACAATATCCTCTCCAACATGTTGGATATATACTATACGATTGGAGTGGAAATGAAAAAAATAGTAGATATAAGAAAAGAATTCATCTTCTCATACCAAGCCTGAGGGGCCTATTTGAGATTGTAAAGAGATTTTATAGTCTATAAAAAAGAGAAGAGTCATGAAAAATTCCTCTAGGTTTTTCCATGTATATTTACTCCTGTAAATATCCATGTAAGAAGGTAGTCTTCATGCTCATCCGGTATACGGGCCATCCCCGTGATGCAATAATAACAAGTACAAGTCTTACTTGAATCCATCTTAAAAATAGGTGAAAAGTCTTAGAGTAATCAACACTTTCAACTTGTGAAAAACCCTTGGAAACAAGATGAGCCTTATAATTTTTAATGAACCCATCAAGTGTGTATTTTTTGTATACCCAATTACACCTAATCATATTTCTTCCTTTAGGAAGAGAGATCAAATCCCAAGTATTGTTCTTCATCAAAGAAGAATACTCATTTGTGCTAGCATCATCCCACTCCTACATCCCATAATCCTATGAAAATACTATGGATCCTCATAAAATTATTGACACCAAATTCCTAGAATTATAGAATGTGCGTGATGCCAAATCGGTGGAAGATCTTGTCTGAAAGATGCTTCCTCAAAAATTGTAGTACAATACCAATTAGATATAGTAACAACATCAGTAGGAATAGGATCCTTTTCGGCATCCATAACCTCCTTAGTTATCTCCTCAAATAAGGGATCCTCAAGATGAGATAAAGAAGAAGAAGTAGGCATTGAAGAAGATGAAGAATTGAGGAGAGAAGTGCTCATCAAAATGGACATGTGTTTGAAAAATAACCTCATGAGTATTAAGATCTGAATTTGGATAAGCTCTCATGTACTCAAAATACCCTACAAATATCAAGGGTTTTCTCTTCTTATCCAAGGATTTCATTTTCTTATTTGGCATAAAGGCCCAAGAATGGCTCTTAAAGACTCGGAAAAATGAGACATCGGGCTTAATTTTGGACCAAGATTCCTATGGAGTCAAATTCTCAAGTGTTTTATGTGGTGTGCGATTCTAAATCTAGTTAGTATAATTAACTACTTCCTAGTATATAGGAGGTAAATCTATAGAATACATCATGCGAGTTATCCATTTCCTTCAATTTTGGTTCTTCCCTTTTTATCATCCTTTTTTTGTGGAGTATGAGGAACAAAATCTAGTGAATAATTCCATGAGTTGCCAAAAAATTAGAAAACTCTTTTTTGAACTACCCCCCATGTTAATGTGAAGGTTCTTTATGAAACTAGAAGATAGTTTCTTAACTAAAGCCTTAAATAGTTTGAAGTGTGAATAAACATCACTTTTGTTCTTGAGAAAATAAACCCAAGTATGCCTTGAGAAATTATCAATAAATGTAAGTGGCTACTTATATCCATTGTAAGAGGGGGTACAAAAATATTAAGTCACTATACACAAGTTCAAGTTGTGAAGAAGCTCTCTTGGACATACCCTTAGAAAATAAATCTTGATGTTTCTTCCCTAATGCATAGTTAAGGAAAACTCCCTCCGAAAATAATCTCTAGGAAAACCATCAACCATACCATGAGTTATCAAATCCTTAAAATATCTATAATTGATATATCCAAATCGTTCATGCCAAAGATTACTCTATGAATCTACATGAGAAACCAAACATGACCTATTGAAGAAGTGTATTTAAAACCATCAAATTTATATAGTTTATAAATATGATAAAAATAATTTAAGAAAAAAGTGAATGAGGCTCATGTAAGGTTCATATTTCTTCTCCTTTGGTGTTAAATTCATGTCTTGCCTTGACCAAAATGACAAATTTTATATATAGAAAGAAAATTTGCAGTGATGTTAGGAACATATAGTGTATCATGAGTTCTTCCACTATAAATGTGTATGTCACCTTTTACTGTTAACATAAATAAAGGAAGAATCTCCAACCTCAATTTTGGAATTCAAACTCAAACCTAGAGATACAAACGAATCCTTGGAAGAAGTCATGTGATGAGAAGCAAAAGACTCTGTAACCTAATTATCTATAATTGTTGAGTGAGATCTCCCAACAAAATCAAGTGCTTTTCCATGCTCATTGGAAGGAGATGGAGTGGAGATAGAAATTTTTATTTTTTGATTGCATCTTATAAGGAGTGCATTCACTTCCAATGCATAGTTTCTACATGACCACTACCCCTAAAAACAACTTGAAAGGCTAGATTTATTCTTGGATTTAGAAGACTCTTGGGTTTAAAATCACTTTGAGATGGAGAAGGGATGAACTTGGATTTACCTTTTTGTTTTCCCTTTCCCTTAGGATTAGATGCTACTAATTCCTTTTGAGAGGTGGAAGACTCAAGGTTAGACATTTTGGATTCTTCCTAGTAAGTATTTCACAAAATATTTCTAAGCTAGGCATTTTGAATGTGTCACCTAATGCATCCATGCTATAGAAAAAGGTAGAATTAAAGATTTGGAATGGACCTTTCAACTTGGATAGAATTAGGTAAACACACTCTTCATATTTATTATATTTTCCACTTCCCTTCAATTGTGTCAACAAATGCTTGAATTTTGTAAGATAGTCTATAATTGATGGAAAACCTTTAGGACTAAGAGAGGTGATCTAAATTTCAACTTACATGGATATCATGTGATCAACCTTACCGAATAAGGCATCTAATTTCTCCCATATTTTAAAAGGAGAGTAAAATTTTTCCAAATAAAAAAAAGACTATCATTTACATAAGTGCCTATCAAGCTCATACACTCATCAAATTTGCATTAGTGCTGAAATTACTAATATTATTTAGTGAACACTAGTTTTTCTACGAAGTTAAAGCCCATAATTCTTTACATTTAAGGATTGGTTTATTTTTGTTTCCATGTGTGGTAATTATGTGTTGTTAATGGATCAATTGGATTTAATGCAGACAAAGATAAAAACATCATTCTCAAAATCACCAAAATAATACCCCCTAGATTTGGCACTTTATAATTGAGTGTGTATTAAAAAAGTGGAACTTTATAATTGTATTATGTTTCTCAAAAAATAGTTCCAATAGAAAAACACAAAAAAGCACTTTTGAAAAAATGACACTTTGAAATCCGATTTATTGATCAAAAGATATAAGCTCATCAATTTTCTACTTTAATAGTTATTTCAATTTGCTCTACAAAAAAATGATTTTTCCTTTCACTCACCAAAATAAGAAAGGGGGATGCCCTTAAGTACCCACTAGTATTAACCCCAACCTTTAAGCCCTCATATGACCATACCATATAAATAAGGGCTAAAATTTTTCATGGGTCCTCCTCTTGAATTCCTAGGAATGTTACATTAGATTACATTTTCTTGAAACCCTTTCCATTTCTGAAATGTGGTGAAAAAATCTTACTGCACCCAAAAAATAATAACTTCTAAGGGTCCAAATTTTCAGGGGTAAAACACAAGAATTTACATGTATAGCCAAATCAAAAACCCAAATACATGCCTACGAGGAATGTTGTAGAATAGAAGAAAACACCCAATGTTGATCGTGAACAACCCAATTTTCTTTCTAGACCTTACGCCTCACCGATGTAGATTTTTAAGTGGATTTTTGCGTTTGTTTTTATTGCATCGACCTCTACAAAAAAACAACCACATCTACTAATAACCGAGTTTACAACTATTTTTAGGATTTTTCCACCTTCCGAATCTAATGGATCTCTCTATTTTGTGTAAAAATGAACAATGTAAAAGAATACTACCAAATTATGAATATGTAAGTATAAAAACTGTGTTTACAAAATAAAACTTACAAATGGATGTCCACAACATCTCTTTATTCGATACCCTAAAAGGAACGATAAAGAGATTGTTCCAAGCCATCAATAACTCGAGATGCTTAATAAAAATCACACTCAATGAGCTAAAAGAAATTCACCATAATAACTTTACAAAAACCTTTCTAAACAAATAAAAGCAATATCATATATTATTATCAAATTCTATGCAATACAATGAGAAGAGGCCTTGCTTATACATGCATGGTTGATCAATCTAAGAACTATTCAAGGAGATAAATCAACGAAAGAAATAGAATACAAATAAGTAGTCAAGACCATAGATCTACGAAAGAACTAGATAAAAAATAACTAGTAAAGATCATAGATCAAGGAAAGAACTATACCTAAAAACTAGATAATATCCTCCTAATATTTAAATAAGATAATATAAATATCAACACATAAGTGGGTGAGGATAAATAAAAGAGAAGGTAAATAAAGTACATAGGTGAACATGAGCTAACGTAAACAACCTACTCTAACAAAAACCAAGATAGCCACATGATAAAGCATAAGATTATATATTTTTGATTGTAGTCACTATTAGATTTGGTATCATTGAATGTGAAAAAACAATCAAAGACAAATGAAAAGAAAGCAATTCTTTGAAATAAAACAATCACATTTTATGGAAACCATAAAATTTAAAATCATCATCATCATCATGAAAAGGTAGAATGTCGATATCATTACATTCACATGCAAAATAAAAATACATTCAAATGAGAACAATGAAAAATAATCATTATCATAAACAATATATATAAAAGTTAAGAAATGAATATTTATGAATATTAACAAACACCATCACAAGAATAAAAATCAAATACATAATCATCTCATGTGTTGTCTATTTATAATAAAAAACATAGGTTTTCATAAAATTTAGTGCACTTCTTGACATCCTTGTGAATTGGAGGAACGATGAATTTAAGGGTATGAGGAGTGGTTGATGGAAATGAATAAGGGGAGAACCTCTGGGATCTTCACTCTAACTTACATGTATTGGATCATCCTAAATGAGAATGTGGATTTTGTGAAAAAATATAGTATTCAATCAATTTAAGAGATATTTTTTCTATGGAATTATCTACTTAATTATCCATAAGGAAGTAGATGCTTTAGGTCTAAAATGTTCCATTTTGTGAAAAATTTGACACACTCACTCAAATCACATGAAAAAGGAGAGCATTAGGCATGGATGAATCAATGAAATTTACTTTTACATTATGTAGTGGCACTAAAATGTCATGAAAAATAATGCATTTTAGAAAATATGCACTTTAATCCCATCAAAAAATTCATATAATTGAATAATTTAAATCTTATGAAAACATTGCATGTTTAGTTTAATGAGGCTTAAAAACATGACTAATGATTGAAATATCCTATCAATTTTTTTATCCACATCCCTCATCTCTTGTGTAGATATCTCCCCGTTGTCATGAAAAATGATTTTTTTTATATGACAACCTTATCCACATTTGAAAATGCTTCTCCCAATCAATGTAAACCCATCGTCTAGCCAATCTAGTCATTGTGTTACCCTCATAATGGTAAGGAGGAATCTGCTAATTTTATTTTAAAGTGAGTTTCATGTGTAGGGGATGTTATTAAAGTTTATTTATGAAGGTATCTGGATCTAAGATAAGATAAGTACTCTTGAAGGCCCAAAGAGGTATATTTTTAGGCTTTCTCAACCTAGAGAGAAACCCCATGAATATATAGGAGAAGATAAACCATCTTGAAAGTGTGTTGCAGAGATATGAAATAATCTAAGGAAGTTTAAGAAATTTATAGAAGAAAAATCAGGTTTGGGAACAAGTTATGCTAACTCGGGTCTATGTAGGCAAGGTATTGGGAAAAGAAAGTTCTAAAAAGATAGTCACCTTGTTTGAAGGGTTTGAAGCCTCGAGAAGAGTTATAATCCCACACTAAATGAATTTGAAAGATAACAGAGCCTAGTTCATGTTGGAATGACTATGGAAATATTTTAGGAACATTAAAATGTGGAAACTTTTCTGGTAGTGCAGCTCAAAAGTCCTATTTTAAGGTGAAACTTGATTCAAAGGCTCCAAACACTTTGGGAAGATTTTGAGTCTAATAAAATCTCAAATGAGGTTTTTAACTCTCTCCATGATCCATATATTTTTTTGTCTTTGTTTCATCAAAAACTATTCTTTCCACTCAACTCACCTACACATAGCTTGAGGAATAGTTTAATTTATGGGTATAAATTGATGAATATTTAATTTTAAATAATTTTAAATAGTGCCATTGGATTCATTGGCCCTTATCCATGAAGATTCATATATTGGCAGAAAAAAATTACATTAATTTTGACCCCGAAGTGAAGAAAACAATTGTAGTCTTGTAACTCAAGAATGCTATCTTGCCACCACAAAATGTTGTCACACATCAAGAAGGTTTAGGAAGAATAATAACATTTTCATGTTACCAGAAGATGTTGTCACACATCAATAATGTTTTAGGTGACTTGGTGATGCTATCACACATCAAGAATTTGTTGTCACACATCTAGAAGATGGTGTCACACACGCCTAGAAGGTTTAGGTGACCTAATATTGTTGTCATGTGACCAAAAATGCTAACACATGTCAGGAAGGATTAAGAAACCTAAGAATGCTATTACACATCTAGAAGATGTTGTTGCACATCAAAATATGTTTTCATGCATCTAGATGGTTTTGGTGACCCAAGAATGTTTTTGTGCGACAAAAAAATGATGTCACACATTAAGAAGGTTTAGGTGACATAATAATGTTGTCGTGTGACAAAAAGATGTTGTTATATGTTAATAATGTTTTAGGTGACTGGGGATACTATCACATGTCTATAAGATGATATCACATGACTAGAAGATGTTGTTGCACATCCAAAAGGTTAAAGCTACCTAAGAATGATGTCATGTGACCACAAAATGTTGTCACACATCCATAATAGACCTTTGGGAATCTGCATGGCGGAGGAAGGTGAAATATCACAAGAAATAATGGAAAATCAAAGGTCATAAAGGAATTCAAAATTCCAAAAGTCATGGAGGAAGGTGAAAATTCATGTGGGGGAGATGAACAGGAATTATAATGCTATAAATAGGAATAACACTACCATTTCAAGGGGATGGTTATTCTTATTTACTATCTCCCATATTCTCTCTAGGAACAAGTGATTAAATTCCTCTATCTCCTCAAGCCTATGTTTCCTCTTCATCTCAACTATACTCCATGAGCATGTATTTGTTGAATATTATGCATTGAGAATTTTTGTTTTGTGTTTTTTGTTCCTTTTTGATTCTCATCGTGTCTTCTCATTAAATTCACGGATATATTATTGTTTTGCAAAAATAAACTCTGTTGGTATTTATTATGCAAACCCCCTTACTATTCTCTCCACCCCCTCTCTCTCTCTCTCAATATTTTCCCTTCCCGTAGTTCCTACAAGAAACTTTTCCATAGGCACGGGAAGTAATCTGTGTGATCCCTAGTTGAAAAACCACCCCCATAAATTAGAATAGTGTAAATACTTCACGTTTTCAATAAATGGAGCTTCCCCATTCAAGCATAGGTACTTAGTCCCACACACTATTAGTGAAAGTTCACTAATTTTTCTACCTAAAAAATTATTTTGCCAACAATTTTTTGTGCCCACCTCATGACAGATTTTGCTGTCTTTAAACAACATTATAAAGAAAAAAATCCATAAAAAGTAAATAGATGGAAAAATACCAAAAAAAAAAATATTTAAAGTAACAAAAGTCTTCATGCATGCTGAAATTTTTCCTCTCCATGTCTAAACCTGAAATCCTTCGGTGTTGCGGCATAATCTCCTTTTCTTTGAGGACACCCAAGAAGACCTATCAACCGATCTAAGAAATTTTATTTGGCATAATAGAGTAAGATTCAACCATTATCGGACTAATTGAATAATATTTGATCTTGAAGAAGAATCAGATCAAGCCCTACAACATGCAATACAAGCTCAAAATTAGCAGAGAATAGCCTAGAAGAACTCCATTTTGAATTGTGCATTCAAGCTGGGAGAAAGAAGGTATACGATATCCTCGGGAGATAGTGGCGTGATTGACCCAAATTTTGAAGAGAAATTGCAAGATGATTTAAGAATTCCTATCAATAAAATTGTAAGGAGAATAAGTCAATATTACTTTCAAGAATTTGATCCTACCTTGTGTCTTGAATATTCTATTTACGGATCAACAACTCAACCATTGAAATACATTCCTCTGGAAGGAGAAGTTGTAGAAGAATATTTTAAAAGAGTTGAAGAAGAAGAAACAGGTGAAGTAGAGGAACCGAGATATGGCTCAACATGAACCATTTCCTTGGGGAAAACAAAAGTCCCTTAGCTCTCAATCCTCATTTTCATTAACTTCCTAAAGGGTCCTGGATGAAATTTCCTAACTTCTATAATCATTGGAAGAAAACACTTGAATGACCACATCCCATATTTTATCACTATTTTTGAGGTACTAGCTTTAGGATATGAATAATTCTTATTCCGTATGTTTGTAGAATATTTGCAAGATATGGTTGCAGATCGGTTCTATCACCTACTAAGGAGGTTTATCACTAAATGGAATGATATGAAGACCATGTTTGAATCTAGGTTCAAACCTACTGAAGATGTGCATGCTCTTCTTACACAACTATCTCAGCTAAAGAAGGAGCCACATAATCCCACGAGGGAGTTTTTACCAAATTCGATATGATGCTTTACAAGATCCCAAAGCTACTCGGCCTATAGAGGACAATAAGTTAATATTCTTCACTAATTCCTAACTTCTAGAGGTAAGTTTCATGATGAGAAGAACTCAACCAAATGATTTAGAGGAAGTAAAAAAACTTTTTGTTGAGGTTGAAGATGACTTGATTATGTCTTGAAAGATTAAAAAGGTTTGAGAAAGATAAGGTATAAATTTTAAATGCAGGAACCATGAATGCATTGGTATAGAAACTAGCTAATGATGTCCTCTCCTTAAAACACAATTGGCCTAAGCTTCCTTGTATAAATATGCTCCTAGGAAGAAATTTTCAAATAAGTAATGGATCATTCCACTTCCCCATAGAATTTTTCTCTAAGCACCTCGCATAAATGAAGCATGTGATGCTAAGGAGGAGAAGAAGAAACTAATGAACAAAAAGAAGAAAATGAGGATGGTAAAGTCCTAGAGAGTGAGGAGGTAGAAGATTATGTATGGGTCAATTTGATTAAGTATTCCTTAGAAAATGATAATGATGATGAAAATGCACCCAACATCTTATGTGCGATATTCACATCTTCCTAATATATAAATGGAGATTCTTATTCCACTTCCTGAAAAAGAAGAAGAAATAAGATCCTCAGGTGGTGACTCTAGAAAACAAAATAATAAATAGAAAATATTTTCTTCTTCCTTCTATGGAGTTTGTAAAAGAGAAGCCATACCTTGTGGTGAGTAAGAAGTAATATACGATACCATTTAAGTCTATCAATGCTTCTCCTAATTCAAGTTATACTTCTACAAATTTCAGTCCTTCCAAAACTCCAAATGTACCTACAAAATCAGCCAATGTCTCCCAATCAACTATTCCCATTTCTAAAATTATCCCAATTACTAAAGTAGTACCTCCTCCACCTACCAAAGAATGCACTTCCTAGAGAGTACAAGCCTCATCTCATTCTACTCCTTTTGACATCATTGATCATGTAAATTAGTCCAAAGTTAATATTTATGAATCTAAATTATTACAAACCCATCTGGAGAAATTTGAAATACTTGTCTGCTACATCAAGGGTAGTAGTTTAAATCCCAATGCTATAATATTCGATTCCAAAGGACTATTTCCAAAACCACCTACCCCTCCATCACATAACATGATTTCATTGAGTGCATCCAAGACACATAAAGTTAAGACATTTTATCTCTCCCTCTTGATCAAATGCCATTAGTTGAATAATTGCATAATAGATCCAGGATCTTCAAAAGTGTAATTTCAATAAAATTTTATAACACTCTTAGAATAACCTTGATGTGAGAAACTGGATCTTGTTATTCCATGGAGTCTAAAGAAGTTCTAATGGTAGGGTGAATCACAAATGTACAAGTTGTTTTTGCTTTGACTTTTCGATAAGAAAGTTTTTCGACCATATTTGTAGAGGAAATATTGACATCTTTCATAATGTTGTTAAGCATAAGTTTCTATAGAGACTTGGGTATTGAGACTCATATGGATTGGTATTCCACCACCATCCTAGTAAAAGGAGAAATCAAGAAGTTATTTCCCATGAGAAAGATAAAGTATACCATTAAGAAATCAGAGGATCCAAAGGATGACATATTGTTCCAAGAAAGTGGACTTGGTAACTACTTCTTGACTACAGAAAGAGATGAAATAATGCCTTTCTTCACAAAGGATGATGAAAATTAGCTATGGACAATGGAGTTTGATGGACGTCATTCCAGTGTTGTCTCTGGAGCTGGTATTTTCCTAACTTCTCCTTTGGGTGAGTTACTTCCTTTTTCCTATAAATTGTAATTTGAGAACACTAATAATACCATGGAATATGAAGCCCTATTTCTAGGGATGGATGTTTCTAAGTCCATAGATATTAAGAAATTGATGTCTTGGTGATGATGAAATGATTTCAAACAAGTCATAGATCAATATCAAGTCAATAACTCAAGGATTAAACATTCAAAAATAGATTATGGGATTTCATTAGGTCTTTTAATGCTCTCTCGATTTAGACTATCCCCATGAGAAAAATAAAAAAATTGATTCTCTTACAATATCAGCTTCTATAAAGATCCCACACCCGTCTTTCAATAAGGAAAAATTTATTGTTGATATGATTTTTGGGCCAAGTGTGCCTGATAAGGTCAATCTCTCACATGTGTTTAATGAAGATAATCATCTTATTTCTTTCCCGGAGCATAGGGATAATTTCAATAATATCTTCTACAAAGGAAGTAATGATTTGAATCATGAGTCTATTGCAGATGAAGACAAGGGTGAGATAGATGGGATTGATTTGAAAGGGGTAATAAAACTAAAGGGTAATAATATTCCAAAATTCCTAATGTACTTTTAATACTTGTTTGATAAGCATGACAGTTCTATTAACGAAAAAATAATATTATCGATACAATCGCTGAATTTCAAAAGGAGAAAATTGGTACCACTGGAGCAACCAAGGATGTTCAATATTAGAAAGTGTTTCTCACAAGAGGAGAAATTAAGTTTTGTCTCATTATTGAGGAGATACTCTTATATGTTAGCTTATTTGTATGATGATCTCAAGTCCTTCAAGCTAAAATAAATGCATCAGTCCATACCACTCACCCGAAGCTAATCCATTCGAAGCACAATGACCATATAAGGGTGGTCAATATTGTTCTAGTGTGAAATAATATTGGTGAAATAAGGATTTGTGTCTACCTCAAGAATTTAAACCAGGCTTCATTAAAAGACAACTACCCTCTTCATATTATGAAACATATCCTACAGGCAGTCACTAAGTCCAAGATGCTTTTATTTCTTGATGGCTTCTCTGGATATAACCAAGTTCAAGTATCGGAAGAGGATAGATGCAAAATTGATTTCATAACTCTATGGGTTACTTTTTCTTATTATAGAATGTCATTTGGACTCATTAATACTAGAGAAATGGATCTTTCCTTTAAATATATCAAGAACTACATCATCATTTACCTTGATGATTTCATTGTCTTCTCAAAAGGCAAGGATATCGATCGAAACATTAGGAACACATCTTGATCGAGTTCCCAAAACACATGATTTATATAAATCCTAAAAATGCATATTTGATGTGAGGAAGGGAAAATCCTTGGTCACATCATGAAAAATGAGGGAGACAAAATTGGTCTCGAAAGAATAAAGCAAATTAAGGACTCTCCTTACCAATAAAAAATCATGGAGTTCATTCCTCCTTCGAGAAAGGTAAAATTTATCCATCACTTTGTTCCAGTATTTTTGAATTGACAAAGAACATTACAAGTATGATGAAGCCTCAAGAAAGTTTCAGGTGGAGTAAGGAAGGAAAGGAAGCATTCACTAAAGCTCCTACGTTGGTATGCATGAACTTTGACAAATATTTTATTATGTACTATTATGCTTCAGAACATAATCTTTCGACTATATTAGTTAATAAAAATGAAGAAGGTATTGAAGCATGCATTTCCTTCATCACCTATCTGCATTTGAAAGATCACAAGCTGAAGTACAATAAAATGGAGAAATATGCATACACCATGGTCAAGGAAGTGAAAAATTTATGATTCTACATTCTCAACTCCCACACTGTGGAGATAACGATAACATCAATTCTAACTCAACAAGATCTAGGAGCTAAGAGAGGCAATTCGGTGGCCAAGATTCAAGAGTATGAATTGGATATCCAACCTTCAAAGATGGTATGAGGAAATGAATTTATTAGGTTAACGATTAAATATGAGTCTCACATGACTCAAAATGGAGAAAAGGAATGTCAATGCTATGGGTGCATAAGTAAGGACTTACCTCGAGTTATTTTTGTAAACACTACTAATAAATGGTATTATGATATTACATACTTTCTCACCTATGGAGAGTGCCTAGTACAAGCTGAATATAAGAAAATGTGGAATCTCAAGCTTAAATTAGCAATTTATGTCATCTAGAATCATGTGTTATATAAGAGAGGACTAGATGGATGTTTCTTAAGATGTGTTGAAAAGGAGCAACAAGAAAAGTTGCTAAAGGCTTATCATGACCAAGCTTGTGGTGGACATTTCTCCACCATGGTGACTACTCACAAGATCCTTCGAGGTAGGTACTATTGGCCTACATTGTTTTTAGATGCTCAATAATGGGTTTTTAAGTATGAACCATGTCAAAACTTGTGGGAAGATCGTAACTCGTTGCACTCCCTATTAGACCAGTCATCATTGAGGAACCTTTCCACTAGTAGGGTATGGATTTCATTTGTATACTTATTCCTCACTCAAGTTTAGGACATGCTTATGTGATCAAAAATACAAAATACTTCACCAAATTGGTGGAGGCCATCCCTGTCAAACAAGCTAACTCTAAAATGGTATGTAACTTCATTAAAGAAAACATCATCATTCATTTTATAATTCCTCAAAAGGTGGTGGTTGATAATGCAACATATTTTTCATCTATGGAATTGACCGAGTTCTACTATAGATATGGAATATCACTCTCACATGCATCGACTATTACCCATAAGGGAATGGTCAGGATGAATCCAAAAACAATAATATTGTAACAATTTTTTGTAAGTTGATTGATCAAAATTAGAGAAATTGGCACAAGAAGATTTATGATGCATTTGGGTAGACATGATCACTCTGAAAAAGGAAATTGACATGTCACCATTCCAGTTTCTCTATGGGATTAATGTCGAGATTCCTATCATGGTTTAATTTCCATCCCTTTAGTTGGTTAGAGCAATCAAAGATGGTCAATTCCATGATTCTCTTGATAAGAGAATCTTGTATCTTGAGAAACTTGGTGAAGACAAGTTAAAGGTGGTTGATCAAATCAAAGAGCATTAGTTGAAAGTGAAAAATATATTTTATAAAAAGGCTAAGGAAAGATATTTCCAAATTGGTGATCTTGTCTTACTATGGGATAAAATAAGAGAGCCAAAGGGTAGTCATGGAAAATTTGACTCTTTGTGGCTTGGACCATTTCAGATTTAGGAAGATTGTGGAGAATTTTTTTCCATCTTTCATATCTGAGTGGTACTTATTTGGAATTTCCCTGCATTGTGAAATACTTGAAATTATACAAGAAATGAAAGTGGGTTGAACCCCGCCTATACCATAGGTGATTTTAGGTTGTGTGTTTCCTTTCTTGTTTTGCATTACCCTTTCCGCATTGTTTGTTTTTTTTCTTGTTGCATGTTGTGTATCTATGTTTAATAAAAGTTTCATTTTATACCTCGGTTGTGACTTTATAACCTAATGAATAAAACATTGGTCCATGCAAAGTGGTTTGAGATTTTGGAGTTCATGCTTTCATTGTCCTCATTGTGTTTGATCCAGAATAAGTACCCAAAATATCCAATGTTGTCATGGAAAATTTGTATCATAAAATCCAAATTTTTATCTATGACAACCCAAGTCACATTAAAAATCCTTCTCCCGAGTCAATGTAAATCCATCCTCTAGTTAACTCAGTCATTGTGTTTCCCTCATAATGGTTAGGATGAATGTTCTAATGTTATTTTCAAGTGTGTTTCATGTGTAGGGGATGTTATTCAAGTCAATGAATGAATTTATCTCAATCCAAGAGAATATAAATACTCTTGGAGGCCTAAAAGGCATATTTTCAGGTATTTTCAACCTAGTGATCACCCCCAAAAATGTACAAGGCGAAGATAAAGCATCTAGGAAGTGTTTTTCGAGAGCTATAAAGTCACCCGAGGTAGATTAGGAAATTTGTGGAAGAAAAATCAGGTTTGGGAACAAGTTATGCAAAACTATGTCTTTGCGGGCAAGGTATTGGGAAAAATAAGTTCTAAAATGCTAGTCACCTTGTTCGAAAGGTTTTAGAAGAATCGTGAAGATTTAGAAGATCATAAAACAAAAATTAAAAATATAATAGAGCTTAATTCATGGTGGAATGATTGAGGAAATATTTTGGGAACATTAAAATGTGGAAAATTGTCCGAATGCAGCTCAAGAGTCCTCTTATAAGGTGAAACTTGATTGAAAGGTTCTAGACACTATGGGAAGAGTTGGGAGCCTAATAAAATATCAAATGAGGTTATTTTTAATTCTCTCCATTATACATTATTTTTTTGGATTTGTTTCATTGAAAACTATTATTTCCACTTAGCTCACTCACACACAACTTGAGGGAAAAATGAAGAAATAGTTACTTCTTGATGAATAAATCATTATCAAGAATTATAAATATTACTATTGGATTCATTTTCCATTTTTATAAATATTCATATATTGGATAGCTAAATTTCATTAAATTTTGACCATATAGTGAAGAAAACAATTCTAGTCTTACAAGCCATGAATGTTGTCATGTGACCACAAAATGTTGTCACATCCAAGTAGGTTTAAGCAACCCAAGAATGTTGTCATGCAACTAGAAGATGTTGTGGCACGTAAAGAAGGTTTTAGATGACCCCGGGATGTTTTCACACATCCAAAAGGTGCCGTCGCGTGTCTAGAAGGTTTAGGTAACCCAAGAATATTGTCATGTGACCAAAAATGCTATTTGCATGAAGAAAGAAGGTGAAATGTCACAAGTGATGAAGAAACATCAATGTTTTCAAAGGAATTCAAAACACCAAAATTCATCGAGTAAGATGAAAAGTCACGTGGGTGAGATGAAAGGGTATTCATAAGGCTATAAATAGGAATGACACCCCCATTTCAAGGTAAGGGTTATTCTTGTTTAATAGCTCCCATATTATCTCGAGGAATAAGTGATCAAATTACTCTATCTCCTTTGCCTATGTTTCCTCTTCATCTTAACTACACTCCATGAGCATGTATTTATTGAATATTATGCATTGAGACTTTGTGTTTTGTGTGTTTTGTTCCTTGTTGATTCTCATGGTGTCTTCTCATTTAATTTATGGATATATTATCATTTTGAAACAATAATATTTGTTGTACTATTTATTGTCCAAAACCCCCCTTACTATTCTCTCCACCTCTCTCTCTCTCTCTCTCTCTCAAGATTTTTCCTTTTGTAGTTCTGCAAGATATTTTACATAGGTGTAGCGAGGTACTCCTATTGAGCCTAGAAAAATGGCGAGTCCCGAGCGAGAGGATCAACAATGCTTGCAGAAGACAATGTAGGAAGAAGGGATATGAGGAAATGCGTAAAAGATAACCAAGTTGTGGGCGGATAGCTTGAACAGTTAATCACTTTTGGAATGAAGGGATAGTGTTAAACATGGAGGGCACAAATATTTGCACAAGGAGAAATTTTTTTTTGAGACTTAGCCGTATTTTGGGTTATGGTGTTGCATGGAAAACACGTGAGGATGTGAGTAGGCGTGATAGTGGATAAGGTTAGAACATGGAGACTTGCAGCCCAAGGAAAGAATATTCCAGGATATAATCATTGTGATTAAGATCTATAAAGTAGAGTTAGTTATGGCTTAGCTGACACTTTCATGTTTAGGGTACTCAAGTATGACGAGGGTATGATGACATTTGGCATGCAGTTTTCTCTTGAGTGATGTTAAGGTGGTGAAGGAGAGCTCCCACTCTATTTAAGAATGCGTTTGGATCTAAAATAGGGGATCTAAAGGGAGATGTGGGATGCAAAGAAGATGTGTGATGCGAGGCAAGAAATTCAAGAGAGACCTTAGATGCATAGGAGAGAGCACATATACAACTCATTGGGTAGAGTCATTTTATAGGTTTATGAGGCTATTTCTTGATGTATTCGGTTTGCTATGACCCTTTTGATGTAATTTGGATACTAAAAATAATTGTGAATCAATATATCTGATGGATTGTTGTCAAAATCTATTCTGAATGGATCTGAATGTTTGTGTTCTTTATTATGTTCATAGTTCAGATCTAGTTTTTAATGTTTGTCATAAGATGTATGCATTTATGTTTGTGCATTTCTCTACCATCTATGTTAATATTATTGACAAATATCACATAGAAGAGGGGCCTGATGCCTTCACATGCCTTGGGTGAGCTCCTCATTTAGGTTGGGTGATATGCCGATGCACCTATGAATTAAAGGGTTAGGAAAAGTGACTACACCTTGGTTCCGTTACAGGACCTATTTTAAAGTTACAAAAAATGGTGTACGATGGCAGAACATTTGACCTTGGAAAACATGGAGACTTGAATTAAGAACAAAAAGGATGAGTTTACATAGAGATTCAATATTGGACCTGAGTTTGATGCATGTACATGGGTAGAGGAGCACTTGTATCATAAGCTCTATGAAACTTTATTTTGCTACTTTCTAATAGAAATTTATGAATGGTTATTGGCATATGCATCGAGGAGGAATTGGTACTATTGACCTTATGTTTGGACCCAAGAATATTATCAGAGGCTTCATGATGCTGATCGGATCTAGAATCATGTTTTTGATCATTGGTGGAGTGGTGTGTTGACTAGTTATATGTTGGAGTACGTAGTTTCTACTTATTATTTTTCAAAGGTTACTAATTTTGAGTTCTTTTGAGAATTGAGAGGATATTTCTTACACATTATATTGCTAGCCATCAAGATTTTGATCATCACTCGGAGTTTAGAACCGTTTCCTATGGATAACTAAACTCCCACTAGGCACGGGTGCGGAAGTGGGTGTGGCTGGAATGGCATATCCTACGGAAGAAGTGGAGAGAGAGAGATCAAGTAAAATGAAGTGTGGGAAAGGGAGTTGGTGAAAAAAATGTGATATATAGGAGAAATGGATGTATAAAGGAAGACGTAGTGGGAATTATTTGAGGTTCATGCGAGAGGGCATGAAACCTAAGAAATCTGTACTTACTCCATCTTCACAAATACGAAAGGAGAATCCCCTCATATTTAGATGAGAGCTCATCATATGAAGAAAGGAGATGGAATGTAGGCACACATTTGGACCCACCTATTGATCCAACCATTGTACTTAGTTTTCCAATTTTCGAGATAAGTATTGCTAGTTTGGTTGGCATTGGTAAGAAAACAACATCATGTAGATATCATTTTACATTACATCCATCTATGGCTGCACATACATTTCCTTTGTTTGGTGGTATCCTATCGGCATGTCATTTGGACAAGGTGTGGGCTCAGAATGTGGGTATCACATCTAGAAGTAATTCAACTTCACATATTATTGGAGCTTAGTTTAGTATAATGGTGGGAATCCAAAGTAGCACTAATCTAGGCCATGTTCATGTTATAGGAGGAGGATGTGGAGGATCTAATGGATCTAGGGGGTCAGGAATTAGTGGAGTTAGTGGATCTAGTGGTGGAGGCAAAAACAGGAGGGAATCAAGGTTCTGGATCTGGTTGGAAAGGACCACAACCCCATTAGTAGGTGTTTTATGAGATGTATCTTCATTTTCCTAATTATAAAGGTGTTGAGGATGTTGTAGAGCATGTACACAAGTGTGAATTAATATGGCATGCTAAGGGGATCACTACCTCGGAGAGCGGAAGGCAAGCTAGTTTACAACTATGTTGTAGGGGCGCGTGCATAGTTGGTACCAAAAGTATGACCCACATTAGATGGTGGTGGATTATACTACTCTACATGTTACCTTATCTGGAGGAACTTCATATTCTTGAATTCGAGAAAATGAGCATTAGTGCGTTTAAAGGGGATTCAAAAGGTTATGGCACAAAGTGTGTGATAGTATGATGTGCTTTTTAAGACTCTCTTGTCAATGTTATATTATGATATTCACCCCTCTCAACATGCACAATGGTTCATTGGAGGACCGATAACAACTTTCAAATGAGCAATTTCACAGAGCCACACCAGGCCTTAGAGGATTCTTTGTGCACCGAGGTCATGGGAACATTGATATTGGGGTGAGTCCTTTTTGTAGGCATAGATTGCTTCCATGGTGAAGCAACTTGAGAAGTTTTCTACAAATTCAGCGTATGAGACTCGTAGCAGACTTTGGTGTACAAATTGTGAAGTAGAAGGACACACCAAGGATAGTTTCCTTGAAAGTAGTTGCGCGACATGTCATTATATTATGAAATATATCATGGGGATGATGATCCAAGTAGATTCCCTTTGTTACAATGTCAGATCTATAAGAATGTGTCCTGATATTGTAAGATTTGTACATTTACTACTCATGACACTGGGACTTCCTGGTTGATAGACTAGATTAATGATGTAATTGATACCGATGTGCACTACACCAGATTACGAGAAGTTATTATAATAATGAGGGCATCAACATTAAGGCCGTGGAGATGGCGAAGAAAGGGGAAGAAGCTTTCAAAGATGATTTAGAGGCCGTGGTGGTTGCAGTGGAGGAAGGAGTGAATTTCCCCATCGAACTTGTTTCAGACACAGAAATTTGTGGTCTATGGATCACTACAAGTGTGAATGTCTGGATTTGCTACAATGCTCATGGTGTGAAAATAAACTCAACTATGATGAGTTCCCTGATTTGTATGATCACATGAGACAAAATCAAAAGAAGGATAAGGGCACAAAAATGGTTAGTGTGAAGCACGCTAAACCTTTTCCATGCCTATTGTAGTGTCTAACCTCGAGTTAGAGCCTATATTAGTAACTACACACACTAAAGCTACACGTTCTAGAGAAATACCAAAGTAGAGGCCTCTCATTACAAGATAAGAAGTATTACATGGGAAGTACCCTAATCTGACTTATCAGAAGGAGGTTTACCAAGAGACTATGGAGGTGATTAGGAGTTTACAAGGAGAGATCTAATGCTTGAAAGAGTAGTCACAAAAGTTGGAATAGGTGAAGAATGATGAGATCCCTCAAAAGGATGTGGATGATGTCAAAGAGGTATGTAAGATGTTGCGCCAGGAGAATATCATTCCCCTGTTAGGAGAATGGTTGAGAGGAAAGGTACCACGTGCTAGTAATCATCCCGAGAGGTAGATCTTACATGCTAATTTTCCCCCTCATAGTCTTGATTATGAAAAAGAAATCACATTAAATGTGGTAGTTGATGGATGGCTCTTGAGAAACATACTAATTAACACAAGTGTAGAGGTAAATGTTCTTACTCTGGATACATGGAACCAAATGGGGCAGCCACCACTGTAACCATCTTCAAATGTGTTGTACATGGAAAATAGAACTAAATCTATACTCATCGGAGTCTTGAAGGATGCTTCCATAACCATTCAATGGTCCAAGTTGAGTGGGAATTTTAAGTCTTAGCACTTGCTGAGGTAGAGATAGTTTTCCAGCCTTACTTAGACGCCCTTGGTGTTATGTAAATAATGTTGATTTGCACTTCAACAAGGGATACATCAGTTTTGATAACAAGGAGCACATTATTATTCCACTAACATATGGTAGGTCTGTGCCTTATGTCAAGCCTTTTGGGGAAGAAGACATCAATATAATTTATGTGCACACTATCAGAGACCCAAAGGTTATTGAGCCATCGAGAAGGAGTCATTCAGTGGGATGATGCTCAGTCCATGAGTGATATGACTAACATTGCATGTGATAATTGGGTACATGGGACTTATGAGTTGGTTGGAAGAGAATTAAAGGGCACTATGACTCGTGTTATCAAGGTGCGTTTGGTTAGGCATTTGGGAGAAAGATAGTTACCAAGTTACATGGGAGAAGGTAACCCTGATGTATTTTTGTGCTATGGAAGTCTAGTGGACCTGTGAAGTATAATGGAGGAATATGTTTGTTTATACCTTGCGTGAGACAATAACGCGTTAGTGGATGACTCATCGAGATAATCTTATAGATTTGCGCAAGGTTAGAATCATGTTCTTTGTTAGATTTCTACGAACCAATGCACCTTCAAGGATATGTGACTATCATGGGAGGGAATCTTCCTTTACCATGTTCGAAATGTGAGAGAACCTGGATGGAAGGACCGAAAGCTTTACCCCCTCTCTCTGGGTGCATAAGTTCTATTCCACTTTGCAGGGTTGCGCATGTGCTTGGTATGTCCATTCGGAGTTACATCGACAGACATGAAATTAGCAGGAGTTTACAATAGGTATTATTGATACTTTTGAGTATCTATCTTCTAAACCATCAATGAATGAAGCTTTGCAGTAGGTAGTTAAGCACCTTACTATGGGAGATAGTGCTAAAGTTGAGGACATCATCCTAGATTTTCTAGGGGAACCTGATTTAGAGGCACACATTGAAGAGGAAGAAACAAATGAAGTGTAGTTTGAGCAAACCTTCCTAGAAAGGGAAAAAGGAAAAATGATCCATAGTCAATGAACTAACATTGCATGTGTACACGATCGATGATGAAGAAATAGAGAACTTATATGTTGATCATATAGAGGGTACGTGCGATGTTTTACATAGTGTAAATGAGAATGCATACGTTAACCATGACCATGAACCAAATAAGTTCTCAAAATGAAGAAGGTCAACATTGTACGAAGGTAGAACCAAAAGAAACAATCATTAGTAATTACTAGATGGACCAAGAGGTCTTAAAGATAATTGAGTTGTTGTGTGACTTCCAAGATTTGTTTGAAAGAATAGATTGACAAGATGCTGGAATCCCCGATCATTGAAGCCATTGAATAATCTAAGTGGGTTAGCCTAATGGTGATTAGTATCAAGAAGGATGGGAGGATAAGGATCTGTGTAGACTACATATATTTGAATACTTTATGTGTTATAGATCCTTTTCCGATGCCTTTTATTGAGGAAATCTTGGAAGGTGTAGCAGGGCGTGAGATCTACTCTTTTAGATATGGATTCTCAGGGTATCACCAGGTACAAATTGAAAAATAAGACAAGGAGAAGAATAATTTCACCACTAAATGGGGAAGTTTTTCTTATATGGTTATGCCATTCGGGCCGTAGAATGCACCTTTTGTATTTTCACGCATTGTGGTACAAACATTCCAAGAATTTATTCATATTTTTTTGCAAGTTTACCTAGATGATTGGACAATGTATGGATTAGTAAAGGATCATTGCAAAAATTTGAGATTGATGTTTGAAAGATGCAAATAGTTAAGTATCTCTCTAAACATTAACAAATGTGTCTTTGCTCTCTTTCTCGGCACATTGCTAGGTCATATTATTTGTAAGGAAGGTTTATTGGTAGACCCTACCAAAGTTATTATTTTAGGATTAGAGGAGCCTACCAATCAAAGCACAATGCATGGAATTCTAGGGCATACAAGGTTATTATATAAAATTCATCAAAGGTTGTGCCAGGGATCTCCAAGACCTTGGAAGAATTATTGAGCCATAAAGAAAGTTTTCATTAGGATGAGGCACAACAAGTGAATTTTCACACATTAAAGGAGAAACTTACTACTACGCCCTTTTTTTTTCTTTCCTTCTTGGGACAAGCCATTTCATGTGCATGTTGATGCATTAGGGATGGAAATTGGAGCAGTTTCAACACAACCTAGAGAAGGGATTGTTGATCACCCTTTATGTTTTGCAAGTAAGAAGCTAACTCCAACTGAGCAGAATTACACAACAATAGAGTGTAAAGCATTGTCTATGATTTATGCACTACATAAGTTTAGGTAGTACTTGTTGGCTACTCCATTTATATTTTACACATATCACACACTTTTTATAATTTGGTAAAAATATTGTTTTGCAAGGGTGCATATGCTGGTGGATCTTGTTATTTCAGGAATTTGATTTTTGATGGTAGTCAAACCAGGAAAGTGAAATTTAGGACCTGACCATATTTCTAGAATTAATTTAGGTGAGGACATGCAGAGCATTGAAGACATAATGTCAGATGCACAGTTGTTTAGATTACAAGACACACCCACTATTAGGAGGATATTGCTATCTTTTTGTGAATAGGTGTGGCACTTGATGGAATGAAGAGTATAGAAAGGAAACAACTTACCATTTGTGCCATGCCTTATATGTTGATTGGTGGAGATCTATACAAACTTGACAGGATGAGATTTTGCATCAGGTGTGTAATAGCGCATGAGTGTGTGGGTATTATGGAGGAAGCTCACGAGAGGAATTTCTAGTGGACACTATGTAGGGTGAGCCACCATGCACAAGATTTTGATGGTTGGTTTGTGGTGGGAGACATTGTACAAGGATTTCTAAGAATATGCCAGGGGTTGTGATCATTGCCAGTGCCTTGGGAAGCCTAGACATAGAGATGAAATTCTGTTGAGACCTATAGCAAGTGCAAAACCCTTTGAAAAATGGGAAATTAACTTTGTGGACCCTATTTCACCCCGACGCATAGGAAAATGTCGCGATACATCATCATGTGTATATATTATCTTACACAGTTGGTGGAAGTAGTACCTATGAAGGATTACACTACAACTACTTGCAACAAGGTTCCTTTGGGAGAATATCATAAATAGGTATGGATGTCCATTAAGTTTAACAAGTGATAGGGGTACTCATTTCTTGAATGAGATTATTAGGATATTATTGGTGGAATTTATGGTAGCCCATCATAAGAATACACCCTATCACCCATAAGCTAATAGAATTGTTGAATCTTTCAACAAGATTTTGAGCCACACATTGAAAAATATATGTGATGTTGGAAGGAAGGATTGGGATGATAAATTCTCTATTTTTATTTGGTCTTATAGAACAACCTATAAGAGACTAAACAAAGCAACACCCTTTCAGTTGGTGTTTGGCGCCGAGGCTATTTTTGGTTGAATTTATGTTACCATCCCTACGTATTGCACTTGCAGGAACATTGGATAATGACCAAGCACTTGAAGAGCACATAGAAAAATTGATCCAATTGGATGAGAGGCATGTCATATCCCGATGGAGCCAAAAGATAGAGAAAACAAGATAGAAGGCTTGACATGATCGACACATTAAAAATAAGAAGCTAGAGGTTGGACAAATGGTTCTTCTATATGATTCCAAGTTTTTGCACCACCCTAGGAAGTTCCAAGTGCATTGGTTAGGACTATATGTTGTGACCTATATACTTGACTCAAGCACTTTCCAGTTAGAAGCTTTGGATGGCACATGGTTTCCCAGTTTCTTTAATGGGAGTAGGTTGAAGCCCTACTATAAATAAGTCTTCTTGGTGTTTGTAATAAGGAAATGTTGCCATTTAGCTTAGGTTTTCCTTTAATGCATTTTCCTTTATATGTGTTTCCTTTCATCGTTCTATGATTTGTCTATTAGTTTGGTGTGTTGTGTAATAAGCGCATTTGTGCGCCAGTAGCCAATTACTATCTAAGAGGTTTCATGCACAAAGGACCACACATAGTTTTAGTGTGGGGTGGAGAGCACATTAAGAGGCATGTGTTTGGAGTGATGTTGTTGGTGGCCCAGGAGAGAAAAATAAAAGTGTGTGGTATTAGAGGAACACACATATCAGAGGTGATAATGGTCGAGATAAAATGGTGTCAAGAAATAGTTTTATGAAATCCATGTATAGTGATGAATGCATAGAGAAACATGAGGTAGGTAGTGATAGGAAGAACTACTTGATATAAGATGCAAATGTAGATGTACTTCGGTGCTCGAGTGTGCATAAGGAGTCTGCATGGTTGATGTAGTTTTACATGCTAGAAAGTTGAGGAGGTTACGTGTGAGTGGGCTTGCGAAGGAAACATGCTAGACAAAATGCGTGGGAGGAACGTGCTAGAAAAATCTGAATTTAATGTGGTAGTATGGTGGTAGGTGGCATGGAAATTAATGCGGTAAAAAGTGGAAAACTATAAATAGGGAGTCGAGGTAAGTTATTTTCACCTTGTGTTTATTTTAGAAGAGCTCTTACGAACTAGGGCATCCTTGCAAAGAATCTACAAAAATTGTGTGTGAAGTGAAATATTTGAGAACTAGATTGGAACGAAGTACATGGGCATGCGTAGAAGTGGTTGTTTAGAGGGATTTCTACAGGTTTTAACGCTATCTTTTGGGAAAAATGGTTTCTATTTTAGGGTTTCAAAACTACGACACGAGTTTAAATAATTTACATAGGAGGATTAGAGCCAAGGGATTGAGTAGTAAGAAAGCAAGATACAAGGAAGGATTAACAAGGACCCAACAAGGAAAATGACACCAAGGAAAGGATCAAATGTTTCACCCAAGAAGAAGGGAAAGGGAAAGGGAAAACTAGTCGCGTTGACAAGTTTCAACAAAGAATGGTATGCAGAGATGCAATACCCAGATGGGGTATTATTGGGGATGGATTGGGTATCTCACATGTGTAAAATGGTTATAAGTGATTATAACCATAAGAAAGATACAAATGAGAAAGAGATGACATTGGATCTTGTTCACCCTATAGGAGAAAGAATAGAAGATGACAGACTAATGTATGATGACTCCATGAAGAGGACATTGGAGAAGGTTGGGATTTTGCAACTCTATGAGTTGCCATTTTTGGCAAGCCTGAGAGATTATACCAGTGGCTTATGTTGTGCATGCATAAAGATTAATTTTACTTCGTAGGAAGGAGGATGCACATAACTGCATAGTTGATCTCTAAGTACACTGGACTTATCTACACAGGAGAGTCATTGGATGATGACTTGGGAAACAATGAGGTTGTCAAGGAAACAACTAAGGAATATGAATACAAGAAGGGCGGGCACACCTTTGACATTTCCAAGATCAATGACCTAGTCATGAAGATGGTTGTGCACCTATTCACCAAGTTGAATGGACAAGAATAATGGACACAAGTGAACAAGAGATGGTTGAATGTTTGTAGGAAGGTTTCAGAGGGGACCATATACAACATCTCGGCCTTCATTACAAAGGATATCATTGATGCCATGCGAGATGGAGATAAAATTACGTATGGTAATATTCTTCTTACCATTGTGTTTTCAAATATTGGAGTGCTTGATGGTCTAAATAACAACATTTGGGAGTACCTTGATGAGAACCCCTCCCAACTAATAGTTTTGAAGCATATACTTGTGATACAATGATGCCTGCATACAAGGTGCACTTGGATAAGTGGTATAAACATATGTGTGATGCATTTGGATTAGAGTGGAGGATTCCAGAGCAACTACTAGCCTTGGTGAAGGATGAGGCTAGACTTGTAGTATACCAACAATTTTGTATTGGTAGGTTCACATTGAATGATGGCACCAAGAGCCTATGGTGTAAATTATCTTTTACTTTCACAACATAATATTTTTAGAGCACGGTTAATAGGTTCAAGGAGGCTAAAAAATGAGGTTTTATCTAAGTGAAGCAAATCGGGAGCATCGGGCATGGCACAAGACACTTGTATATCCTCTGAAGCGGGCATGTTTCTCTCATGACATACATATGCTAAGGCCCGTGACATTACCACTTATAGGAACAATAACAACAAGGGTGTACATACACCTAAGGCCTAATTTTATGCGTTGAGGATGATGTCTCCATCCCTGAAGACCCTACCGGAAGGAAGAAGATAGTGACAAAGAAGAGAGATGGGAGGAAACTCAAAAAGAAGGGCACCGAGTGCACATGTCATTTAGACCATACAAGCATAAGAATCAAAAAGGGAACAAACACTTATACTTTTAGGAATAAGTATCCAGTGAAGGAGAAGTCCCAAAAAAAGAGTAGTCTTAGGTGAAGAAGAAGTAGAGGGTAGTATAGAGTTGAGACTCTGAGAGAATAGAGAATGTGAAGGGTGATGATACTGGAAGGGAGGACGAGGAGCGCGAGTCATAGAAAAACCCCATGTGTAAAATGTACATGAATTTGATGAAGAGAGGAATGCATCTTTGTAGGGTTCTCGGGAGGAAGAAAGAAGTGAAGAAGAAGTGGGGACAAAGGTACATGATACCCCACACCTATCTGATGAACAGTTAGAGGACATGCTGGAGAAGTAGAAGTGGTGGGTATCATCAAGGACTTAGTAGAGTGAGAGAAATGGAGAAATAGAAGTATGAAAGCATGGGTGGGGAGAAAATTTTAGTAGTCATTTTCTTGAGGGGAGCACGCATCGGTGGCAATGGCACGTTGACATGAAAATAACCCATAATGACTTATGATAATGATCCAAACAAGGTCCTACATGTGCATTTCCAGAGCATAGTGCCTACAGACCACCTCTTTTGTTGGTTTTCATTTGATAAATATGGTGCATACCCACACACAAGGAAGATGTTGTCATGGGATTTTGAGTCCCATGTTGATGAACCAAATTGAAAGTCAATGCAGGTGCATTGCTAGACACACCGAGCTCCAAGGAGGTAAATCCTATTGTGGATTCTCAACAACTAACTGATGAGTAGGCGTGTAATGCATTGAACAAGGTGTTGGTGGAGATTGAAGCAAGGTTATTTGGGAGGAATAACAAGATTAAAGAATTGGAGAAGGAGTTGGAGGAAAATAACAAGGAGATTATAGAGAGAGATAAGGAGATAAAGGGAAAGGAGTTTATAATTACGTAGTTGAAGAATGAGTTGAGAGAATAGAAGGGTAAAGTACACAAAACTTATAAGAAAGTGGATGTTATCTCATAATTCATTATTTTTGTGCTTAGATTTATCCACCCCTGCACAAAAGTATGAGTCATCCTTCCACTACCTAGAGGATTTGACATGCATCATCATGATGGAGAAAAACCACTTTCACTAGAGTCGGTGGAAGAATTTATGGTATAGCAGAAAGAGAAAGAGAGATTAAAATTTGAGGAGACCATATATCAGTACACTAAACTTCTTTCTTTAGTGAAAATCACGGCTCACATGGCCGAAGTTTTCTATGACAACTATGACGATAAAGACAGGTGGTAAGTATCTTGTTCATACACATGAGATAGATTCAAAGGATTTCTAGGATAAGAACAAAAGAAATTGGGTGGAACGTGACAAGATCCTTGCATAGGTTGAGAATAAATCCAAGGAAATTGAAATTTTAAGGACCTCTATTAAGAATAAAGTAAAGGAATTATATCCCTAGGTGACACATAGGATGGATGTGCTGACCAAACTTAGCAAGCAAATTGAGAATATTGTTGACACATTTAAGGCTAAGGGTGAAGAGATAAAATTCGATGAGGTCAATGTGATGATAGGGGATTTATTTAAACAGCACAAAGTGAGGTGGATTCTTGGAATGATATTGAAGCATCCTTGAATAAAAATTTCCCAATCCTTGTACAATAGTAGCAAAATTATTTTGTTCTTTGGCGTAATCCAGATACAAGTCATTTTATTCTTCCATTATTTATTATTTGTTGGAGATCAGATTGTTTTCAGGACGGACAACACGTTTAGTGTGGGGTAATGTTGAGCCCAAAAATTACTAAGTCTCAAAGTAGAGGATCAGTGCGTGTGAAAGATAGTGTAGGAAGAAGGTGCATGAGGAAGCACACATAGATAACCAAGTTGTGTGTGAACAACTTGAACAGTTAACTAGTTTTGGAATGAAGGGCTAGAGTTGGACATGGAGTGCGTAGAGGTTTGCACGCGGGAGAAGAAAAAGGGTTTGAGACTTAGCCGCATTTTGGGTTATGGTGTTGCATGGAAAACACATGAGGATGTGGGTAGGTGTGATAGTGGATAAGGTTAGAACATGGAGACTTACAGCCCAAGGAAATAATATTCCAGGATATAATCATTATGTTTAAGAGTCTGTAAAGTAGAGTTAGTTATGGCTTAGTTGGCACTTGCATGTTTAGGGTACTCGAAGTATGGCAGGGTATGATGACATTTGGCATGTGGTTTGCTCTTGAGTGATGTTGAGGTGGTGAAGGAGAGCTCCCACTCTATTTAAGAATGTGTTTGGATCTAAAACGGGGATGTAAGGGAGATGTGGAATTCAAAGAAGATATGTGATGTGGAAAAAGAAATGCAAGAGAGGCTTTAGATGCATAGGAGAGAACATGGCTAGAAATCTTTGAGTAGAGTCATTTTGTAGGGTTAGGATGCTATTTCTTGATGTATTCAGTTTGCTATGACCCTTTTGATGTAATTTGGCTACTTTGAAAATAATTGTGAATCAATATATTTGATGGATTGTTCTAAATATCTATGCTTAATGGATATGAGTGTTTATGTTCTTTATTATGTTCATGGTTCAGATCTGGTTCTTGTATGTTCTGTTTAATCTTCATAGTCATAATATGGATCATTTAAGCTCAGATCTAGTTTCTTTATCTTTGTCATAAGATGTATGCATTTATGTTTGTGCATTGTTTTGCCATCCATGGTAACATTCTTGACAAGGCTCTTATAAAAGAGGGGCCTAATGCCTTTGAGCACCTCATGTGAGCTTCTAGTTTAGGTTGGGTGATATGCCGATGTGCTTGGGAATTAAAGGGTTAGGAAAAGTGACTACTGACTCATGTGTGATCTTCGATCAAAAGACCAACCCCAAGAAATTAGAATAGTATAAATATTTCTTGTTTTCATAAATGAAGCTACCCCATTCAAGTAGAGTGACTTAGTCCCAAATAATGTCATTGAAAGTTCACTAATGTCCCTACCTGAAAAATTATTTTACTAACACTCCCTAATAAGATGAAGACTTGAATTAGGATAAGAAGAGATTTTCTCTTAAAAAATGGTGATGCCTATTGGTGCCCAAAATTTTTCACCTCATTTTGGGGCCTTAAAGTAAAATTTGGAGATTAGATAATGATAATACTATCATTTTTGGTATCTTCATGTTTCTAAAATCACCAAAAATGGGAATCCTTTTGGGATCTACAAGTGTGTAGGTTTCTTAGAAAGACTTAAAGTATTTTGAGCAATTTTTGGCCTCCATATGTATATATGATGGTGTGACTATTCATTGGCTTTGTTAATAAATCTTTCAAATTTAATCGGGATGTGAAATGACACTTGGTTTTAACTGGTCACTTGGTTCATGTTTATTCATTTAGGATTAATCCCATATGCATGAAGAGATTGAGCAGGATAAAGTTTATAAAAATATTGGTTGCAATGTTTAAGTGGAGATAATTCTCTAAGGCCTAACTCTTTCTACATGAGATCGAGATGAGATGGGTGAGTCGAAGATCCAAGGGTATTCCAACCCCATGAGTTATAATGGTCAAGGATCATGAGTACATGAAGGCATATCATTAGTCCACTTGGACCAATGATGACACTCCCTAAGATATGAGGTCACGATGAAATATAAAATGATAAAATAGTTAGGGGAATTAGGCTCCCAAGAACCTAAGAATTCGAGAGGTTGATAAAATTTGATAAGGTATGGAGATCTAAAAACATCAAGAACACGAGAATTATTAGAAGCTTGTGAACCCTGTTATTTCTTGAAACATGTCAAAACATGTTGAAGTTAATAATATTATGATCCCAAGAGGATGAAAAATATAGACATTAAGGAAGACTGTGATTGGTCCATGTGGACAAATGATGGTGGTCCACTATCTTGGAGGTTTGAAATCTTAAACTTGGAAGCACAACGAATTGAGAATCCTAAGACATTGAGGCTCTAAGAACATGCGGCATCAAAAGGGTGATCAAGAAATACTAAATACATATGAATTCAATAGCAAAACCTAATAAAATTTAAGAATAATGAAATAATGTGATTGGTCCATGTGAACCAATCACAGGTCACTCTGTCCTTGGGAAAAGATAGAAAAACCCAAAGAAATGTTTAAAGACCCGTAACCCCATGAACCAATGATAACGAGAACCTTGATCTAATCCAAGGAGGATACATGACAAATTTTAGAGTGGTAATCAGTTAATTAGATCACTAATGAGTGAGGGACGGATGAAAAATTAGTCAGAATCAAACTATGTGGTCTCATGCCCGTCAACTATTCTAAACGACATAGAAATATTCAAATTATTATAACTTTTAATCTAAAGATCCAAAATATATAAAATAAGTAAATCATTGTGACATTTATAATAGTTTTCTAGACTTTGTCACCATATGGCACACCATTTCTTTATTTTTCTTCCTCTTGTACATGTGCAGGGCTTCCCATGCACTTTTTAGTATACTTATCAAATAATGTAATTGGTTCCCTTGGATATTTTATTAGTTTGTAATTGGTGTCAATTGTCGGGTAATCAATGGTGGAGCCATTGAAGTGATTTGTGCATGCTTATTCCTCTTCCCTCGTTGCTTCTCCACATTTTTTAGTTCCCTCCATTTCTAATTCTAGAATTTTGTATCATTGTATAAATTAATGAAGTGTTCTCTTCATCAAATAATCTTCCATCTTGGCCATTCTTTGTCTAGATATTCGATCCCCTTGGTAGTTTAGTCTGTAGGTGATTGATTTAGTTTTGTTTTACATTTGGATTTATGAATAATTGTGAGCAATTCAAGGATGTTGTAATTCAGGTTTAGGAGAGTATTTATGTATGTTAATATATTTATAAATGAAAATAATGGCTTTTAAAATAAGTTTTTATCAAATTATAAAGTGTATTCACTATGATTATTAGAATTTCCATCTAGTTATTAGGTGAAGAGGTCTAATGTGTAATCATTGAAACACATGATTATAAAATCCTTGTGGAATTCTTATTCCATTTACACTCTTTAACTTGTCATATGCTATATTTTTGAATAAGAATTTCAATGTCCTAATGATTCATTTAATCTCAATGTATGTGGTTTATGAATTTTTTGAATTGTGGGGAGTTACACTAATTGTGTAAATTGATGTTTCCTTATATTATTTTTGACTCCATCTAAGCTTTGCAGATTAGCCCAATGGACAAGGCACATATGAAGCTGGAATAATCAAACCCCCTTTTTATACCCCTTTGATACTTTTTCTCCATCTTGAGTATCTTTAGAAGTATCTTTTTTAAAATTTAGCTTCAATTTTGTTTGGATGTACTTTAAATCTCTATTATAAAACATAAATATTATGAATATCTTCATGTCTCTGTAATAGATAAATTTAGTCTTGTTTCACTATAAATGTGTGGCTATGTCACAAGTAACACTTAATTGGGTACTTAGTAATGGATGTTGCATTTATAGTTAGATCTAGTGTGTGTTTAGGATCCCCTTTTGATAAAAACTATTAGGGTATCTCCCATGGCTTTGTAGAACTATAAGAAGTAGAAAATTGACCTTTCTTCTCACTTTTATTGGTCTTAAATCCATTCCGATCTTGTTGAAGAGAAACCCCTTTTGTTATAACCGAGTCATCCTTGAGCTTCTCTTAATCAAATTCAAGGGTAGAATAGATTTAGGAGATAATAGACCCCTTCTTCTTCATTTTATCCCTTTCAAGATTTTTCACCTTAAATAGATGAAAGAAATTCAAATAGGATTGGTAATTTAAAATATCAAAGCATTCTAAGTCATTATATTCAAATGTTTACCTTTTCCTAAGCATCATCCTCCTCTATTTTACCTTCATCATGTATTTATTTATATTTTCAAAATTTATCTTAAGGGAATGTTGTTTTCCTGCATTAACATACAAATTTCCGGGCTGATATACATGATTTTCAACACCAAATTAGTTGAGTAGACATAATACTACTTACTGGGTCTTTAACTAGAGTTTCAACATCATCATGATACACACCACCACCTTCATATCCCCCACCTTGTGGGAGATAATTATTATGTTAGATTCATTTCACATGTATGAAACAAAATATAAAAAACAACATTATTGAACAAAGTATTTAACTTGTACCATATTATCTACTTTCCTTCGCTCCTTCAATTACAATTCTTGCATAAATTTATCCATTATTTCCTTTCTCTTCACCATTATATCGTAGGACCTCCTATCACATTTTAACTCTTTCTTCATTCTTCTATTGATGTCCTTGAACTCACATTTACCTTCATTTTTACAAATTTTAGAAACTACATTCCTTTGTTACTAATTAACATGTTGGCGAATGACATAGTACATGCTACCCTCCTTCTCTCTATATGTCCTTAGTCTTTCTTGAGAAAGAGCTGGTCATTTTCATATATTATTATAGCCTTGTTTTTGTGGAAACATAAGAGAAATGTTGTGTATTACAGAGTGATACACATTAAGTTTCAACATCTCACATTACTTAACCCCACCACTCAATGCACAATCTCCATGCATAAAAATTAATTCATGTGTCCACCAACATTTTATATTCTATAAGATGCATGTGGATATGAAAATACTATTTAAGAAACATACAATTAATGATAATAAATAATTAGTGTGAATTAAAAAAGGTTATTACTTATATTCCTCACATTTTGTATCTACTTTGCATGATCATCACCTAAAATAAATGATACAATATTAGGAGGATCCTTTCCATCATTATCAAATCTTGAAGGAGAAAACCCATATAAAATAACACAAAGTGTTTCACCAATAAGTTTTACACTTTCTAGGATGAAACAGATAGAAGGTAAATAGTTAAGGAGGAATACCTGAGGTGAAGGTGGAAGGTAGAATGTGCGCATTGTAGAATTTTGATCCAAGTTGATTGTGTGAGCTTCCCTTTGGCTAGGAGGAATGACCTGTATAAGAAACACAACAAGACCACTAAATAGTATTAAATAAAAAGATTCAGAGGACTACCTAGCAAGGCTAGATCTGGGAAGCGTGATGCTTCCTCGAATGGTTGTCAATCCTCTATTTAATACAATTTAATGTAAGAAATAATAGTTCTTATTGTAGTTGATAAGATTTAAGTATCTCCTATTAACATACATCAAGTTAATTTAACTCAACATGCAATGGCTAGAATTAAATCTAGACAATTAATAGGTTGCTTTGGGTCTGTAGGTGTAGCAGAGGTTGTAGATGAGGTCTGGGTGAAATTAGACAAGGTTTTGAGATTTTTGGGGAAGTTGTTAACTCGTTGTTATAGGAAAAATTTCTAGTCTCAGAGACTAGTATCGGTTGGCCTACCGATTCCGGTATAGGAGATAAAATGATGCTGGATGGCTAATCAGTTTCAGTAGGGGTAATTTGGTTCAAATGTTAAAACAAGAGTTTGAACCTCTCTTTGATTACTCAGAAAGTGAAGGGGTGTTGATAAGGTTGTAATATTATCAAGAAGACTCAATTATGTTGAAAATAAGGTTGGAAAGGGTGTAAAGGCTTGGGATGGTTGAATAATGGGTTGATGTGAAGAAGGTGATATAGAGGTAATGGAAAGAATGGAATATAGAAAGAAACAAAAGCTATATACTTGAATAAGAAAAAATGCTAAAATCACAATACTTACTGGGTATGTTAAAGATCTTGTGAGTGGAAGTGGTTGGTGGTTGATCGAAGAAGAGATGCCTATGAGTCTAGTTTTGCAACAATACAAATCGTGTGCTCTCGTGAGTATTCCAACGCTCTCGAAGGAGAACCAATTGCTTGTCTAACACTGTGGTTGTGTGTGTTTGTCATCTAGATACGGGAGGATTTGAATATTCACACTTGATTGTAATAATGCTCCAATAAATGAATGACCAACCCGTTTAAAGAGTTGTGAAAGTGTATATAAGTTGACCGATGGTAGTTAGGTAACCAATGTTGGCTGAGGAAAAATTGACATCGGTTAGGGTGAATTAGTCCTTTTACCAAAAATAGGAAGATCTTCCTAGATTTGGCGTGTTTTCCAAGTTGAGTCCACTTAGGGAAGTGGATTTCTTGTTAGAAAAGGTAGGAAGGTCATATAAGAAGTCCAATTAGGTTTGAGAAGAATTCTTAGTTAGTTAGGTCAAGTGGTGACTTAACACTGGGAGTGATGACTCAGTGCTGAGAGTGATGACTTGGTCACTGTGAGTTAAATGCCCCTGGAATGGGTCTAGGGTGAGGTGGAGGTGTGAGGATGAAATTAACTTAATTCAAATAATTAAATTAATTAATAATGTGAGGATGAATATTAATATGGGATGAAGTGGTCATGATGTGTTACATTAATTAATTGAAGGGTACCAATGGGAGTGTGACCCAAATTTGGTGTCTACACAAAGCACTGATATATTTAAGAAAAAAACATATCATATCAATGTATTTGAAACCACTTGAGATTACCAATGAATTTTTACCTATAAGATAATTTGTGTGAATTAAAACCAAGGTATTTTATTTTATTCCTGGCCTTATGCATATTTTCTACATGCTCAAGACACACATCGAGATGTTAATGGCTTGTGAATATCCTCCCCATCATTACATGTCTATAAAGGAGTACCCCATTAGAAAAGAACCTAAAAATATCATAAAAATTTAAAAGACAAAACATTTAACAAATTATTATGTGAATGTATTTGAAACCAACTGATTTTACTAATGAAGTTGTTACCTTTGTTTTTATATTTCTCCACCTACTACACCGGCCCATCTTCAAAATCTTGATAGACTATTAAGATGTAATGGGAATTAATTGTAATTACATATGTGGAAAATAATAAACACTATAAACTTATATTACCATTTGGTGACTTTCTTGTAATTCAATTTGATGAGGATGTAAGCGGTGTGCATAAATACTAAACATAGGTTCTAATTATTTAGCATCATCTATGACCGAGTCCCTTTTTTGAGGAAAATGATTGTGGCTGCACTATCTATTAATATATAACATATATTTACAACATTTGTATGCATTTAATTTTTATGCATATGAATCTCATTATTTTAGTGTGTAAAATAACATTTCAAAAATAATATTGTTGTAGCGCATTCTAATAACAAAAATATAGAATCAGTATTGCCATTCATTTTAACTCACACACAAAAATAGGTAAAAGTAAGAGATTTATATGGAACACTAGTTCAAAGTATACGTCCAATATTAATTCATACATACAAACATACACCATTGAAAACCATGAAAATAAATTATATGCTTAAACAAAAGATCCAAGATCAATCAATCATTAGATGTATGGCTATACATGCCATAATTATGATCACCTGATCGTGGATTCAACTGATCATCCCAACTAATATCAATAATTCTATTCTCATTACACCATGATAGTAAGGTGTACACTAGCTCATCAACTTCATTAAATATTCATGTTCGAACCATGTATAATATACAAAAATGGATCTCTAGAATCCAAATTTTATTATTTCACTACTTTTTCTTTTTCTTCCTCTTTTGAGATATTGATCCATAGGGATCCAAAATGACTCTACTTCATCAGATCAGCCAACACTAAAGAAGGAAAATGAAGAAACAGAGGTTCTATATTTATGTTAACCAAATTGCCGATCTCAGTGCAGAGCGATGGTTACAGAACCACCTCCCAACCTAGGCGACAGTCTTGTAATTGGCGCCTAGCCAAGGTGGCGATCCTACACCGCTGCCAGGTCTACATTGGGTGGTAGTTACGGCCCTTTCGGACAAAAAAATAAAATTTGAAACAAACAGTCGAGAATTGAAAAAGGTTGTCCATGTCTCTTCTCCTCCATGAACTTTCCGTTTTCCCATCCTCTAGTGCATGGGAGGACATGAGAAGGGTTATAAATACATGTAGGAAGAAGAGTTTTTAGATTATCGAAGCATGCAAGAAAGTGAGAAATAAATTCTTAGTATTGGAATTGTGTTTATAGAAGAAAGGAGTGTTGAGGTAGAGAAAACAAGTAATTGAGAGGAAGTATGAGATATTATCTACTTATCTTTCATACTTATTATAAATTATGTACTTCTTAATTGAATTGGCCAATAAAATGTTTGAAGAAAAATAATTTTCCCTTCCCGATTGGTTTTTCTCCTCCGGAGGTTTCTAGGATAAAACTTGTTACTGTTTATGAGTTTATATTCTTTCCTTTCGTGTAATTGTTGATTCCAAGAATAAGAAAAATTCAGTCACTAGCTATCTCTGTCATTTTCTAATCGAAAGTAGAACAACAATGTTTAATTGTGATTATGTGAACAATTGTAAAGTAAAGAGTATACATATCATTTTGGTAGCGAGAGATAACAAGTATCCAAGATGGTGGCATTCATTCTTGGATTCGTATGATAGTGATGATATCTAAAGGTGAAGAGGCTTTGCCTTGCGATCTAGATATTTCTACAAGAAATTGGAAATAGAGAATTCATGGATAAATGGAGGAAGAGAACTTGGTCTCGTAGAATCTAGAGATCTTTGGAGACCATGATGGATAGGATGTTTAGAAGACAAGAAGAACTTGTAAGTTTGCAAAGATGGCTTCGATTAAGAAATAATCCATGGAATTAGTGGTTTAAGGTTTAGCCAAAAATTTTGGCATAGGGAGGAGCCACCATGAGGAAGATTATGGGAAGAGCATGAAGAAGAGACTTCAAATGAAAGAGAAAAGGTAAAATATGATCATGGTCTTTTTAAACTTGAGACGAAAGTTGAAATTAAAATTTTGAAGGACAAGTAGATGTAAATTTTCTTGATAAATGGTTAAAACAACTAGATGTCTAATTTATCATCCATAATGTCACTTAGGCACAGAGGACCACCTTTACGCATCTCAAAATGGTATGACACACTCTTGTTTGGTGGGAAACCCATCTAGTCACTTGTGAATTGAAGAAAAACGTCCTATTGTGAAATCTTGGAAAGAATTTAAAGAATTACTTAGAGATAACTTCTATCCTATTGGCCACAAGACTGACCAAATGATTAAATGGTAGTATTTTAGACAAGGCAGTGGTCAAAGTGTGTAGGACTATACTATGAAGTTTCAAGGTAGGCCATGTTGCCAAACATAGACTTAGAGGATGAGGATATTTTGACTAAGTATTTGGGAGGAATTCATACTCACCTTTGAAGAAAAGTCATCTCCATGAAGCCCAAAGATCTCAACGAGGTGTGTGTGTGTAGGAATACTACATAGATGATGAAAAGAAGCAAGAAGAAGCAAAGAAAAGGGAAAAATAGTCAAAAAATCAGCAGAAGAAAGAACATGGGAAAATAAGTAACAAGGGTAAGTGGAAAGGGAAAGGTAAACAAACGGCCACTACTTTAAATACTTGTAAAGATCTTAAGACTTTTAAAACAACTATGATATCAATGGTCATACTGATGCTACATATTGGAAGTTACATCCAAATTTACATCCAGAAGAACCAAACCAAGGACTCAAAGAAGTCCATGAAAATTGTAATGATAGAAGGGGAGGTGGAAATTGAAGATGAATATGATGTAGACAAAAGGTTTGGATGTGCAACCACCAACATGGACAATTAGGAAGAGGAGATGAGTAGACTATTCCAGATCAAAATCCAAATCAAGAGAACCAAGGTAAATGCTTTGGTTGATACCGGTTCTTAGTCTAATTTGATTTCTGAAGTAGTTGTAAAGAAGCTTGGTCTTGAGATTTACGAGCATCCACACCCTTATCCTTTGGGTTGGGTGAAACACGGTGTTGAAATTCAGGTAACAAAATATGTAAGGTCAAGTTTGGGATAAATTCCTAGTCTATTGATGTATTGGAAGTTGATGTTATTCCACTTGATGCTTTTGATGTTGTTTTCGGGAGTCCTTACTTGTATATTAGGGATGCTATATTTATGAGAAGGGAAAACCGGTATAGATGGGTCAAGGATGGGATCAGCTACAACATCTAGGCACACTAGCGTAAGACACATGTTACTATGGTGAGTGTTAACCAAGAAAAATGACTTATTCAGGAAAATCATAATCAATTTTGTCTACTTTTGTTAAAGGATAAACAAGATGGGGTAGAAGTTTAAGATATTTATAACTAGGGAAAATAGGATTTAGAGAGTATCATTCAATATTTTCAGGAAGGTTTACAAGCTCCCAATGGGTTACCACCAAAATAGGAAGTAGAGTATGAGATTCAACTGCATTTCTAAAGTCCCTTTTACCGAACATCAAGTTATATAGGAAATCCTTGCTGGAAATCTACCAAGTAAAGAAAATAACTCTAGGAACTGAAAGAATAAGGGGTGATACATTTGAGCACCTCACCATGTAGTTAACCTATTGTGATGGTGCCAAGAAGGATGGTTCTTGGAGAATTTGCATCGACTATTGTGCTTTGAACAAGATCATCATAAAGAACATATATCCACTTCCCCGCATAAATGATCTCTTGGACCATCTTCAACATGCCAAATTCTTCACGAAGTTGGATCTCAAGTTAGGTTATCACCAAATTAGAATGAAGGAGGAGGATATGTAGAAGACTACCTTCAAGACAAAACATGGTTTGTATGAATGATTAGTACTTCCATTTGGTTTATGAAATGCACCCACTACATTTATGAGATTGATGAATGATGTATTTCGAGATTTCATAGATTCATGTGTCATTGTTTGTCTAGATTATATCTTGATTTTTAGTGCCACATGGGAGGAACATCTAACTCATTTGCAACAAGTCTTGCAAGCTCTCAGGGAGAAACAACTGCTTTGTAATATGAAGAAATGTGAATTTTCCAAATAGTCACTTATCTATCTTGGGCACGTGGTTTGAAGATGAGATCTATGAGTGGATCCAAATAAGGTGGAATCCATCACCTATTGCCAACACCAACAAGAGCCACAAAGACTAGGATTTTGTGGGAGCAAAGATATAGTACATGCGGAAGTTCATTATGGGATTCTTTGTGATTGCAACACCTCTACACATAGTGGTCATAAAGAGTAAGGTTTTGATTGGGGTAAGGAATAAGACAAATCTTTTGAGTTATTGAAATAAAGATTAATCATGCTCCAATAATTTCTCTTCCTAATTTTAGCAACCCTTTGAAGTAGAGATAGATTCCAGTGATTTTTATATGGGCACAAGATTGCTTGAGGAGGTAAACCAAGATGCTATCATTCGAAACTTTTACATCAACAGGTTAAAGGATATTCAATATATGATAAGGAAATGTATGCACTAGTTTAGGAAATTAAAAATTGAAGCATTATTTATTGGGTAAATAAACTATTATGCATAGTGACCATAAATATCTATAGTATTTGTAAGCAAAGTCTAAATTGCAACAGGAAAGGAACTACAAATGGATGGGGTTCCTTGAATATTTCCATATGGTGATCAAATACAAGAAGGGTAGTACAAACTTGGTGGAAAACATGTTGTCTAGGTCGCCCACATAGGAGAATTTATCCTTCTTGGCCACTATCTCTCAAATTGAGCCCTTCACGAAGGAATCTTATGGAGAGATATATGTCTAAGATAGATACTTTGGGGTGACATTTTAGAAGTTTCAGTCCCAAGGGGTTGAAAGGACGGGGTTTGAATTTTTTTATCTCAAGGACGAGATGCTCTACTAATGGGAGAAAATTTGGGTGCCTAAAGAAGAAAGAATTCTATTGATAAGGGAAACACATAACTCAAAAATAACAAGACCTTTCGATTTTAGTAAGACCCTATCCCACTTGCAAAGGTATGTGTATTGGTCCAATATGCAAGAAGAAGTATCAAAATTTATACGTGGATGTAAACTTTATTGTACCAATAAGCCTAAGACTAGGAAGGAGGGCTTGTATATGCCTTTTCCAAGACCTACGCGTCCATGGGAGGACATTTCTATGGATTTTGTAGGAGGATTACCTATGTCTAAAAATGGTCATGACTATCTCTATGTTATTTTTATAGATTCATAAGATGTGTATTCTTATGGCATGTAAAAAGGCGGTAAAATCACATGAGGCAACAAATATTTTCTTTGTTAATGTATGGGTGCATTTTGGTTTGCCAACATCTATTGTTTCGATAGGAATTCCGGTTCTTCGGAAAGTATTAGAGTACTTTGTGGGACAAAATGGATACCAGTTACAAAGGAACATGACTTTCCATCCAAAGACATATGGACAGAAGAGGTGGTGAATAGGAATTTGATAAAGTTTATTAGAGAGTATAATATCAAATACCCAAGGACTTGAGATGAGTCCTTAGCCTACATTCAACATTCCTATAACTAGGAAATACACACATCCACTATGAAGTCCCCGTTTGAAGCATGCTTGGGATATCTACCTAAAAATATGTTGGACATAGCAGTTGGGTAGTAGGATGAGGAGGAAACATGAGACACAGAGGTTACTAGAGAAAACAAATTCATTGAGAGGATCCGAAAAATCCATCTCAAAGTCAAAGAATAATAAGAGAAATCTCAAGGAAAGTACTGAGGCTAAGCACGATCAACACAAGAGAGAACGTAAGCTTCATGTTAGAGATAGAGTTTTGATTTACTTGAGCAAGGAGAGATTACAAGGTCAAGCATGAAGCTCAAGCCTCTACGATATGGACCATTCACCATATCGGAGCAGGTTGAGAAAATTCCTTTTGACTTGATTTGTCATCATTTATGAGGATGTACTCCATCGTAAACTATGAGAACTTACACCTATATGAGCCATCCATGTTAGATGAATATGAAGGACTACGATTGCTACCTTCCATTGAGTATTACATATTGGACTCATGAGATGAATTGGAGGAGGATGTAGTGCTTTCTGATAGAAGGCCATAGAGACTAGGAGAGTCCATGAGTCTTGGTCGATTGGAATAAAAGGAAAGACACCAAGATAGGCCTGGTGGTACTCGAAGGAGAAATTGAGGGAATTATTTCCTCATCTACTCCCCCACTAATATTTTTTGAGACCAAAAGCCTCCTAAGAAGCGGAGGTGTGATCCTTAGGCTCCAAAATGACTCTACTTCATCGATCATTTGAAACTGAAGAAGGAAAATGAAGAAACAAATGTTTTGTCTTTGTGTTAACATAACTGCTTCTCAGTGCAGAGTGATGGTTACAGAACCACCGCCCAACTCCTACGGTGGTCATGTAATTACCACCTAGCTAAGGCGACAGTTCTGTCTCTTTAGGACAAAAAATAAAATTTGAAACAAAAAATCCTCAAATTGAAAAGGCCATCATGTGTCTCTTCTCCTCCATGACCTTTCCCATTCTCTAGTGCATGGGAGGACATGATAAAGGCTATAAATACATATAGGAAGGAGATTTTTGGATTATCGAAGCATGAAAGAAAGTGAGAAAGAAATTCTTAGTGTTGGAATTGTGTTTGTAGAAGAAAGGAGTGTTGAGGAAGAGAAAGAAAGTAATTAGGAGGAAGTGTGAGATATTATCTACTTCTCTTTCATACTTATTGTAAATTCTGTACTTCTTAATTGAATTGGCCATAAAAGTGGGAAGAAAGAGAATTTTCCCTTCCCGACTAGTTTTCCTCCTTTGGAGGTTTCCAGATAAAACTTGTTGGTGTTCATGAGTTTATATTCTTTCCTTTCCTGTAATTGTTGATTCTAAGCATAAGAAAAATTCATTCACTAGCTATATCTATCATTTTCTAATCGAAAGTAGAACAACAACGCTTAATTGTGATTATGTCAACAATTCCAAAGTAGAGAGTTTATAGATTAGATATGATCTATGGGATAGTAAAAAAATATTTTGATTTCATTCATAATTAAGGGTGGTGTCATTATTAGTCACCACATTCTCCTTCTCATCACTACAAGGAATGTCCGATGGGGTACTAACACTCTTTTTATTTTGTATTTTCACCTTTCTAGTCCTTATATGATGAAAATTATTCTACTTAGGTGATACCTCAATAGTCCTAATTTTCTTACCCTTTATAAAAAAATTCGTTCATTGGAAGCACTATAAATTTGGGGCGAGAGATCATCTAGATTGCAATAAAAAAAAACCCTTTAAATTTTAACCATGCGCACACAAATGAGGTTCAATTAGCTAGTTATTTAGGAAAATAAAATTAATGAAAAAGATCACAAATCATATTGTTGAGAAACACATTGTGTTCTTTAACAAGTTATTTTTCATCTCCAATATCAATAATGAATCATCTAAAATAAATAATAAACCTTTTCCACCGATATAAAATCCCATATCTCCTCTATTCCAATCTATAAAGTTATGTATCCATATCTAAGCTATTATTCTATTACTTCATCATTGTTGAAATTTTTAATGTGTTGTTCTAATTATACAAGGTTAATTTTGAATTAATTAGATCATAATAATCTCCTATAATGCCCCATTTTATCATATATACTATTTGTACATTTCAATTTTATCTCATATTTATATTTTAGAGTGTAAACACATTGTGAGAATGTCTTATGTAAGGAAATATCAAATTGCATAAACCATCGATGAATGTTGGAATAAGGAGTTTCTTTCTACCGTGTCCAACCTTATACATTTTTTTGGAATTTATTTGAGTAATTAATGTAGTTTAACATTCATATTCATGTACTTGAGTGTTATATTCATTTTCAATAAATTTATAAATCAAAATAAAAGATCTCAAATTTTAATATATAAGGTTTGAAATGATCACCTCTTAAAGGTCACAATTTGAACTATATCCAAGTCTTTAATTCTTTTTGTAAAAATTATCAAGTTACCAACATGTCGCAAAACACCTTTGATGCAATCCACTAGATCAATAACATTATCATCATATACATTATAGAAAAGGAGGTTGTGAATGCACTAAAATGTATAAGGAGAAAATTTCTAGACCATTTGATGTTTATCTTATCTTTATATACACCAAAAACAAATATCTTGATTGCATATTAAATCATGTAAAATTACACATGATAATATAAGATATCATAATAAAATAGAACTTGAATCTATAAATTATATTTTACTTGATAGTAATAATCAAAATCAAGATGATAGTGGGAACAATTGGTTTCAAATACTTTATTTAGCCAAACATTCCAAGGATTCAAAATATGACACATTTGTCTCCAAATCCTAACATGTCTATGTTCTTTTGTAAACCTAATGTACATCTCATTTTGCATTATTTCTAGACAATTATTGGGAGTTTATTCATAGTCATTAAAACCAATCCTATATTTGAACACATTCCTTGTATTTGGAGAAGCATGAGTCTTCTCACTCAAAAAATTAGAACTTACATTCAAAATACTTTTCTCAATTTTATTACAATCGGGATTCCTACACATTAGTTCCCAATTTTCTTCCACATAAGTACCACCAAAGGTATTTCTATATGTTGTTCGTATATTTATTAATAGGCTTTCTAGAAACACCCAAGACATTATAAGTAACATTTATGTATCAATTCTTTATTTTCTCCTCACTTATGAATGAAGTAACTCTCTCTATGAGAAACACTCTTATCAAGCCTAATTTTTGTACCTATTAAACTGAATCCTTTGGAAAAATTTATAACAAACTCTTGTTACGGTTATTTCTTACTTTATTATTCGAAATACACACACAATAGATATAATATGTCCTTCACATTTTCATGATTCAAGAATGAAACCAACAAATCATCTATAACAAGTGTATTCAAATTAATGAATTCACTATAAATTCTATATAAAAAACTTTACTAGTTTTCTTTCTTGATATCATTTCCTATTGGGAACACTTTATTAATTTATTAAAATCCATCTTCACTAAGTTTTTTAGATTTTTCTTAGAAATCAATTTCATAAATTTTGTTGTGATATATGCACATGATTTAGGATAATGGGAGTCTTCCATTTCTTCATCGAGATGTGTCTATTTGACAAAAAATTGTTAGAATATCAAAGGGTTACGGAACTTAAACTAATATTTTATTTTATGAAATGTGTTTTTAATATTTCCCACCTCATGATATTATATTAGGATTTCATAACTTAAGAGGAAATAATAAAGGAAGGTATAGATTCACGCACTAGGTATTATTATAAGCATGATAAAAATATATAAGAACTTAGGTTCATGTGATTTCTATATGAGGGAGGGAAACATATAAATATAATCTCATAAACTATGTCCCCTTTTTAATTATTGATAAAGTTTTATTTATGGTAGAAAAGTGCATTAAAAATTTTAAATTGTAAATAATAAATAATGTAAGGATACATACAAACTATTTAATTCAATAAAACTCAACATGTATTGAATTTACACAATATTGCCATATTAATTATGTACTTTCTTCCTTAAAAATAGAAATGCTACATGGATTCAATGCTCACATGCATGAATCTATAATTGGAATTCACCTAAATAAGTATAACATTTTTCTTACAGAAAAAATAAATTACCAAAATAAATAAATTTGGACCTTATTCAAGGATAGTGCATAGTATATCAAATTCCAAATGGATTTAAGAATGATTGTAAAAATGCGTATGAATTTCACTTGTCATTTCCACATTAGTTATGCATATTCATTGAAATTTGTTGCATATTCATTTAAATTTGACAATAGTTGAAGGAATAAAATATTCATTTATAGTGGAAACATCTTAACTTTCACCATTGGGAGCTGGGAATGCCAAGCGATTTTATTTTCCATGCCCTTCCTGTCTGGATCCACCTCCTCGCTCTTCCCTCAGAGTTTTTAGAACCCGAAGTTCTTTTGGGGATTGCTAGATCAATGGGGATGATGATCGCTATTGATCCTGCCACTAAAGCTCGATCCCGATTGGTATGTGTAAGGTTATGCATTAATATTCCAGTGGGTTTAAAAATACCCAAAAGAATATTTCTGAATTCTCCGACAGGAAAATGGGAACAGTCGATCGAAGTAGATAGTTCTCGGATTTTCTGCAAGCAAGTCCAGAAGGGCCAGATATGAGATGGAAAAGTGCTGTGCAGTTGAGGAGTCGTCGCTGGAGATAGCTTTCATCCAGGGGGACGATGAGTTGGAGGAGGAAGTATTTGAGGAGGATGGAGTGGATGCGGCAAAGTATTTTGTATCCATTGTAAACGCCTTTCCCTGATTGCTACGGACCCTGTTTTGAGCAAGACGACGATGGTTACGGGAGCTCAATCTGTGGAGGATGTGGGCGCTCTGACGGTGAAGGAGAATGGGGCTACGGATCTTCTTCATCTGGAGAAATGAACCACGACTCGGGATGGATGGGTGCTGGACCGGAGGTTTGAGTTCTCCAGTTCGACGAAGGGTAGTATACTTTTCGAACGGAAATTTGGAGGTGTTTCTTGGGCCATCTGATGGGTTAGGTTGATCGGCCTATGTGAATGATGGTGATGGGTGGACTAAGGTCCAACATAAGAAATGCGACTGTGTTATGAGGAGTTGGTCTTTGGCGGCTTCTTGTAGTGACTCGTAATGTTTTTCTCTATTTCTGGGTCGGGTCAAGTATCCTTGACTGGGATTTTGGATCAACTTACATTTGCGCTCTTGGTTTTTCTTACTGACCACCGGTAGAAGTCATTTATTTTATTCCTCATTGCTATATCTTTCTCTCATTTGTTTCTCTCACGATGCATCTATTGTTGTAAGGCTTCTAGGAGCCATAATCCTTGGCTTCTTATCTTATCTAATTAAAAAAACTAATGCAAGACTAATTTGTGGCATGTTTAGAGGTGTATTTGAAACAAGCAAGAGTGGCATGACTCTATGTTATTATTAGGGGCATTTTGGAGGCTTTATCTATTTCACACTTTTACATTGGTGCATATTTGTGCCAAACAAGAAAAATGGTGAATAAGTCAAACTTTTCACAAGGGCACAAGATGTCAATGATGGAGTGAGGCTCTAGAGGCTATGGGTAGAAAATTAAATTTGTCTATTTTTATATGAAAAAATGACAAGGTCCATAAGAATTTGTCTATGTGATTAGTAGGAGGTGTTTTGGATTACTTAAGTGTTTCACATTTTTACATTGGTAAATATTTGTGTTAAAGAAGTAAAATGATGAATAATTAAAAATTTCACAAGGGTACATGTTGTCAATGATGGAGTGAGGATCTAGAAGCTATGCGTAGAACAAAAAAATTATCTAATTTCATGAGAAAGTAAGAGAAGGTCCATAAGAATTTTTCATGTGTATTTCTTGCATGAGATTGAAAGAAAGCATAATTTGAACAAAGAGACATGTTTGCATTGGACTAAAGATGTGTGATTTTTTTAAAGAAATTGCATGACATTGAAGAATTTATATATGTAACGAGGGGATATGTATGGTGTTAAAAATGATGTGAGCACTCTGATTATAATTTTCAAGATTAAAAAAAATATGAAGGTTATTTTAGAATGCTTTCAAATTGGACCCAACATTTTTATAAGAATGCATATTGTTAAAAATTCCTATTATATTGGTTGAAGTTCAGAAATATATATCATCTTAGGTATAAAATTTAAGGCATGACACATTTTATGTGCAAGAAGAGTTACAAGAAGACATAGAGCTACCTTAGAAAGAGAGGAGGAGAAAGAGAGAATGTAATTAATATGGAAGGGTTCCATACAATGATTTATTACTAAGAAAGTTTAAAATGGTTCTCTAAGAAGAAATTGCGTTGAATTTTGCTTTCTAAGTTTGTAAAAGAAAAAATAATGAGTTAGAACATATTATAATGTAAAATACACTTCATGATGTTGTATTATTTTCTACAAGACCATACACGGTTCACGTGACTTGTAAGACATTTTTTCCTAAGTTTTATATAGTTTTTGTATAATTGCGCTTGTCTAAAATGGGTGTGAGATGAATTCAAAATAGAAGGAATGGGTAAAATTAGGCTCATAGAAGATTCTTCAAAAATTTCAATCATAAGATGTATCAAATACAATTATATTTTGGATCGAACCCATTGAATTTTTTTCTATAAAGTTTAGTTTTCTACATACACTAGAACATCCTTAATAGATGGAACCTAGTTTTTTTATCAAGCAATGCCCATTGGGTACTTGGATTACATAGTTTAATGACATCTCTACCTAAGTTCTAGAGGGAACATATAGATTCAGTGATACAAAGTATGTGAAGAAACTAAACCAATGAGCACCTTTTTGCTTTAAGCAACTACGAGTAAGGGGCATCCACGCCGTCAATGTCACCTAGGGAATGATCTTGCCCTCAACCTGTTCGAATCTTCATGCGGGTATATCCGGGCCTTTCACTTAGAAAACAACTTGATACTGGTGGGCTCCATGGGAGCCAACATCATCACCAATAGACCAAGGAATTTCAATAGAACCCTAGTTTTGATAAACACGAGAATTGAATACTAATTTTCTATAAATCCTATAATTTCCTTAATTTTTGATATTTGATTTAAACCCTAGATTGACCTTATTTCTCTAGATTTTATACATTTTAAAAATAAACCCTTAAATGCTCTATAAACCTTAATTTTTTAAATTTTCCATAAACTTTGAAATTTCACATTTATTTCATGTATACTTTCCTAAAGTTCTCAAATTGTTCTAGGGTGTACATATATTGAACAAAATTTTATCCTAGATTTAGATATTATTATACTAAATTAAAATTTCAAGTATTTAACATTTATTGAACTAAATAATGATTTAAAAGGTTCAAACAAATATCAAATTAATTAGTATTAAAATATGAAAGGGGACATACCTATTTTGACTATTTAGTAGCCTCTTTTCTACCTTATTTGCTTCCTTTTGATTTAACCTATTTGTCTTTTCACACTCAAATATTTATTTTTTCTCACAACTTTTATTCATCTCATTTTTCACAATTCTTCCATTCCCCACAATATCTCTTATATTAAATTTAATCTCTACCATGTCTAAAACTACAAATTATGAAAATTACAATATACACATGCTAAAAATACAAATAAAAGTTTAATTAAACATGTTAATAGTGTAAAAAAATCAAATGCATTTGGTGGCGTTTAGGAGGTAAAGGGAACACATGGTGGTGTGAAATAATATAATAAGGGATAAACATGAATCTCCTCACCAAACCTCCTATGTGGATCCCAAGTGTCACTTACGTGGTCTATTTTCCTTGTAATCCATTTGGAGGATAAAAACTAGCCTAAAATTTCACATCAAATGTCATGTATTTAGGTATGATTAGATAACATAATGATAAAAATTCCAATTACATTTATTTTTTCTACAATATTTCCAAAGATATATGTTTTTGTTTTTTTGAAAATAATTTTTACTATTTTTTCAAAAATTATTAAATTAAGATCGTGTAGTGCCCCATGCCAACCCATCATTGACAAGTTAGATGTTGTCCAACTTGGTTGGAACTTGCATTAGTGTAAGGTGTTTGACTTTCCAACATTTCAAATCCGTATACTACTTGGTGACTTGGAATTGGAAACTCGTGGTAAATGGTGAACTTACTAGGGTTATTTGATGTGCGTGTTGCATACATGCAATTTGGATGTGATCTTGGTATTCTTATCCCTAATTTGGATGAATGCAACTACCGACTTAACATATGCAGATGTTTTGAATTGGAGTTCATTTTGGAAATATAGTGATAAATTAGAAAATAATTAAAAATAATAATAATCAAGTTTAGACGTAAGAAAAAAAGAGTAATGATATGTGTGTGTGTGTGTGTGTGTGTGTGTGTGTGTGTGTGTGTGTGTGTAATATATATGTATATGTATGATAATTTAAATATATATTAAATAATTATAAAGATCCTTTTTAAGCGGTAGATTTGGGAAGGTGGTCCTCGGGTTTTGTTTGTCCTTAGGTGTGATGAAGCAACCAAGGGAATCTTCTCATTTGGGTGGGTGTAAGTTTGAAATATATTTTTTTGGATAGTGATGTTTTACTCTTGATTAGGAAAAAAATTCCCCTCCCATGAATTATAAGGTCAGGGTGGTCGAAATACTAAAGATAAAGTATTTTTGCGGGGTGTCATTTCGTACGCCTTCATGTAGTTTCTTGGAAATTTGATTAGTTAGCTTGAGGGGACTCGAAACATTCAATCAAACCTTTTGACAGTGTAAAGTGAAACTAATCATCCTTTATCAACATCCTCCCCAAATTGTGCGAGAATGGGAGTTTTGGAGAGGAGCATGGACGTGCCCTTAAAGATTTTCCACCATTTCTCCAAAGGGAGAAAACATGTGTTCAAATATGATTAGCATTCTTTGCACAAAGCATAATCTCATACTCTATCAAAGGAATCTCTCGCAAATAACCATCCTAGAATCAAGCCCATAATGGGTTAAAATCAACCCCACATTTGGAGATAAATCTGTAACCAAATATCTCCACTTTTACCTTATACAAACTAATTGATTTAGATATTTATCTCGCATCTAAGGCATTTTAAATGTCCCTTAAAGGATCTATTTCTTGTCATGGGTTTGTTTTTTTTTTCTCGAGAAGAAGATTGAGGATGAGGAGGTGCTTCATTTAAGCGTAATGGCTAGTTGTATTGATCTTCCTTCTTCTTATTCTGACCACCTGTGTTACGTGCACTCTATAACCTTTGCAGCGCCTATTTCTTTCTTGATATTTATCTTTTATGTCGAGCAGTGATTGTATTGATTTGGATATTGGAAGTGTTGTTTCCTACTATTCCACATATGTCTTTTCAAGATTAGTCTCTTGCACTCTTCCTCGGTGTGCGAGCGTTTGGTTTTCCATTCTTAGATTATTTTCTCAACCATGGAAGTAGGGAATGTAAATGTTTGAAAAAATTCCTTAAAGAAATGCCTCACCCAAGTGGTCCACCCAACCAAATAACCTTTGTTTTCATACTACTAGCTTGTACCAAAATAAGATATGTAGAATAGGGTATGGGAGTTAGTCAAACACAAAGAGAATGAGTTATTTTTCAGGTGTTGTAGTTGTAAATGCATTGTTAGTATCTCAGGCAAAGCGCCAAGCATGAGCAAGCCACAAATTGTTTTCGAATGCCTAAAGTTGATATGGTCTCGTCGAATAAAGGGATCACGAGTTTTACATAAAGGCATGGTTTTCCCATTTTTGCTTGCACTAAATTTGGCTTCATATTTTTGAAATTTTCAAAATTAAATGTTGAATGATAGGGAACATAATTCCAACAAATGAAAAAATATTTCCTTGATGCAAACTATCAAAACATAAAAAAACAAATATATGATTTTGAAAGTCCTGCACTTGGAGTGCCACACCCAAATGTATCAAAAATCCTAAAATCCTTGTGTGACCCTGTAACATACAAAACCATGGGGAAAATTAATGAAAATTTTAGATATTTTTCAACGAACTTGAAAGTCAAATTTTCTAAGCCACCTAGCTTATCAATCACTAGTAGTGACATGCTCATTTTAATAAAATGTGATTGGTTTTGGCTTACGATTACTGCTTAGTTGAGAGAAATTGAAAAGCACTGCTACATACCTTTACAATGTTAATAAGAGAATTGTAATAAATCTTCAGCTCAATGAAAATGTCTTCGGAGACTAGTTTTTACAAGTGTGTTTTGGGGCCCACTAGTTGCTATGTGATAAGAGTTGCTTTGATGCAATCACGATAACATGCCTCGAGAGATACCATTGTAACTTGAGTTATGCTCTTTGTAATAAAATTTTGTGAGACACAATGAATTATGGAGTAAGTAGGAATCATCAAAATTTGTGATCAAACTTAAAATGAGTGTGTTCAAGACCCAGTTTGTAAGAACTTTTACTATTTTGGTCTCTGCTTTTCTCAACTTTCTACTTTAGGTAGAATCTCCTTCTAAGAGCATCGTTTGACTTCTAGCCATGTGTGTGACCTTGTAATACAGTCATAATGCTATGTAGAATATTATTCTATCTTTTATCTTGTATGCATAGATTTTGAAATATATGGTGTTTTTATCTCTCCATCCTCTTCTCTCTCCAAAATGACTATGCTACTTTGGTTGATTTAAAAACGTAAATGAATAGGGAAATGTAAATTGACTTGAAATGAAATGAAAATGGATGTTAAATGCAAATGGTTATGACATTTTTAATGGAAAATAAAATGTTTCTTAAATTTCTCTCTCATCCTTACTCTCTCTCTAATACCAAAATGTTAAGTGCAAATGAATGTGAAAGTGCGAATGCATGAGAAATGAACTCTATCTTCTCCCCCTCCCCATCTCTACCTCTCTCTTCTCTTTAATTTTTTTTTTTTTTTGAAATGATGAATGTGTAGATTTAAGCTTGAGTTTATGGGATTTCCATGGATACCGGTTCTAGGAAAGACCCTACAAAGGTCATTGCAAAACCTGAAAAATAGGAGAAGTAAAATGACACTTGTATCTTTTATTAACATGTTATCTCAAGGTGTAGTGCCCACTCCTCTTCGACACTATTTCATCTTGATATTGATACTATTGGATTAATATTCAGACATTTTGATTATGATACATTGATCAAGTAGATGATAGATTATACTGATATTTAGATTATTGACATTATGATGTTTACATTTTATTATGATGCACTAGATAGTGATGTTAGACAATTTGATATATGTTGATTTTCATGATGTGGATTTTATACTGACATGTTATGTTTTGGGATGTTGGAGTATAATTGTAATCTCATGGATGTTAGGGTTAGATTTTGATATATTGATGGATAATAGAATTGCTAATGTCGAATGATGAATATTGATTTTATATGTATATTGTCTCGATGTTGTTAATACGACCAAAAGGCCAGAGAGGTATTTTGTTGTGTGCAGGAATTTTATCACATACATCAAAGGGGATAGGGGACCAACCATGAAAGGATGTTGGGTGTTGAGCAATGAGGAAAAATTTGATAACTTGTGTAATGTTGTTTAGTGTGGTGTTTTGCATGTCTAGTTTAGAGGTCTCCCTGGGGTGACTTCACATGTGTGGCCATGGGGTGAATTGTGTCCCTTTCTTTAATTTTTGTATGTGCTTATTTATGTTTTGTGTATTTTAAAATTTGGAATTTTGTCACCTTATTAGCATGTTGTAAATGTGTGTTAATTAAGCTTAACCCTTCTTGTTTTAGTTAACCAAATTAAGGATGTGACAAATAGTTATGATGAGATTTGGTAGTCCTTGTGTAAGTAAAATTTATGTTGATTTGGGAGTGTTTTACTCCACCCCAACTTCAAAATTTAGATTTTGACTTGGGGGAATTTTTGGAGGATTTTGGGATAAGCAAGGCTTGTCCATGCCTCTTAAATTTACCCAACAACCCTACCTATGGGTTGGAAAGCTTATTTTTGAATTCTTTGTCCATTTTTGAGTGTAAAAGAAGGAAAATTATTGCACTATCTTTTTACCCAATTTATTATGTCCTTTGAAAGTATGGTGTGAAAGTTTTGAGCCATGTGGGTTGTCATAGTCCTTGCATGTGCATTGATTTTCTTGGTCTTGGTGTGTTGAATTGAGTGTGGGGATGGAGGAATGATGAAGTGGCATCCTACATGGAGCCACCTCATCATCCTCACATTCCATTTCTATTTATTGGTGATTTTTGGTTGGAATGGGGGTTACTTGTTCTTTTCTCTTCTTGTGCACTTTTGGAAATTGAAGCTTTTGGAGTGCTTGGAAATTTCTTGGCTTGGATTTGAAGAGGCTTGTGGAATTTTCTTGGAACTTGATGGAGAGGTAGGCTCTCCAATTTTTTTCATTATGTTATTTTTCTTATTTGTATGCAATGTTGTGCTTGTTAAAAACTATTGTTGTCTTGTGAAAATGGTTTGTGTGTTGGTTGGGTAGTAGGCCTTAAGTTGGGTGTGGGAGAAGGGCTCATGGAACCATTGGGGAGGGAAAAGGGATTTTTGTGAGGCATGCATTTGGTGGGAGTGTGAATGAGAGTCTTACCTATGGGGAGTGAAAAGGAATTCATGGTTTTGTTGCATGCTTGCAAGGGAGAGATAAGGAATTTGTGTTGATCTTTTGTGCACTTGGAGGCTTAGGGTAAGACTCCCACTTCACTTGGGAGGCATAAGGAGGTGGTCTCCCATAGCCCTTGCTCTATTTGGTTTGATCTTCAAACCTTTGTATTGTTGTGAATGTGTAAACTTGTTGAATATGTTGTCTTGGTTGAGTTGAAAGTCTTGTATGTGTGTTGTTGTGAAGCCACTTTGTTGAAAGTTGTCATTTTTTCTCAATGCTCCTCATGGTTCTTTGGTTGGGGATCAGGGCCATTAAGGGGATGGATTCTTCTCTTAATGGATTTAAGGTTGGGTGGAGAGCGTTGCCTACTCCCCCTTCCTTGTTTTGTGATCCCATTGTGAAGTTTGAAGAAAGCTAGAGTTGGAGCTACCATTGTGATGAAGACATACTTATTGAAGACTTGAAATTTGGCCTTGTGGATAGCCTTATGTTATAATTGTTCATTTTATTATTCCCACTTGTGTGGATGATTGTAAAATTTAAAATTGAAAGAAAATTGTATCTTCCTTTGGAAATCTTCATAATTTGTAAACTCTCCTAAGAGTGTGTGTAGGAGAGATGTGTGTTTTAAAAGTGTGATAGTTTGGATGAGTGAAATTGCTAAGTTTACATTGTTTTGGTGAAATGGAAAATTTGAAATAATTGGAATGATAATGCATCTCTCTTAATTGAAGATATTTTATTATTTCAAATTTTGCTAGGCTCCTTTTTAAAAGAAATAAGAATCTTGATACATTGAATTTATTTATGAAATGGTTGCCATTAAATCGTTGGAAAAAGGAAATTTTTTTACTCTTGTTGCTTTGAAAGAGAAGTATGTTGAGTGAATAAACTATAGGTGGATTTTATTCTTGTTGATGAAAAATTTGCCCCTACAAATCCTAATAGAATAAATAAGAACATACTACATAAATATTTCCCCAAGTTCATTTTTAAAAATTGATAGTAATTCTTTTATTTTTGTAAATATTAGCTTTATTGAAACAAACAAAATAATGTACATCCCCACTTTTTCTTAAAATTTAACTATGATTGAATTAAATATAGGAGTATGTCCTTACAAATTCCCTTAGTAAGTAATATCTTAAATGTACTTTCTTGAGCAAAATAAATGAGAGAAAATTTAACTAAATTCGATTATTTAATATTGTGAATATATTAAATAATTAATGGTGTTCATTTAAGAATAATAAGGAAATTCAAACATATATATATATATATATATATATATATATATATATAATTAGTAATAAATATTATTACTAATAATATTTAATATTAAACAAAACCTATATATATATAAAATATTAATTTAAATTTAAGTGTTTATATTATTTTTAAATTATAATAAAATGGGTAAATATATGTATGTATGTATGTATATATATATATATATATATGTATATATATATATATATATATATATATATATTGTAATGTACATTAAAAAAACCCACTTGAGACTCAAGAATAACCTAGGATTAGTTAGAAAAAATTATGGGATAATTTTTTTTATTTAAAAGTGTCTACTACTGTTTACAAAACAATCTGTTTCCAAAAGCGGGGTTTAGAGGTCAATTAAAAATCTTAGCTCATAGTTTTCCCATTACAACAATTATTAAATTTACAGGGTCAAAACATAGGGTTAGAATAATCATTAAGATTAAGAGGGCAATTTCTCACTCTCCCACCCTCTGACAAGCTTGGGAGAATCAACCTAATTTTTCCCAAAATTAATGCACTTGAAACCTTTTGAAAACATTCCCATTAGATAGGAAATTTTCTCACCTTTCCAGTGATATAAAGAAGTCCTCCTAACTCCCTATATTTCCAAAGTTATGGGTCAGCGGACCTTGGGAGGAAAATTTTCCCAAGGCGGGTGGCGGGCCTAGGGAGAAAATTTTCCCTAGGGGTGGGTCTACAAGCTGCAGGAAGAAATTTTTCCCGTAGGAGGAGTTGGCTCGGTGGGGTTGGGGAAGAAAATTTTCCCTAGGGACGGGTTGGTGGGGCCGCGAGAGAAGTTTTGGAATTTTTCCCGCTTGGGACGAAAATCCACCTTTGCACTGCGTGCTTGCAAGTTTGCAAGGACACGTGGCACCTCCTAAGCCAACATGGGGAAAGCGGGGTGGCGGAGGTACAAGAATTTTATCACCCAGAAGGGCGAAAAGGGTAAAATTCATCCGTGCCTCTGCCAACACGAGAAGATGCCACGTGTCAGCCAAGCATTGGTTGTGGGTTGGCGGACCAATGGGTGCGAAGGAAACTTACAAATTTTTCCAAATTTATTTTTGAAAGCGCTAAATGTTTTTTTGGACAAAATGAAGGCTTGCGGGTTAGCGGAGTGGCGGGAAACTTCATGACCTTGCACTTTTTGGGCAAAAAAAAAAAAAAAAATTTTACCCATGGGTCCGCCCAAGAATATTTTATTCATTTAAATTTGACAGTTACATTATTTTTGAAGCCAAATGAAGTAAAAACTTTAGAAGGCCATAACTTTTGATAGGGAACTCAGTTTTTGGAACAAGGACTTTCTGGAAAGATCTCGACATCCTCTTTGCACATAAACCTTAAGAATTTTATTTTGATAAAGTTTAAAGGGTAAATTTTGAGAAAACGTCTTTCTGTCACTTAGAAGTGAACTGGTATTTTTAACTTATCAATTTTGTTCAAATTTGTCATTAATTATTTTTCATCTTGCCAAATAGGCATGAAGGATTTTACTTAAATTTTTTTAGGATAGATTTCAAGGTTAAAATTTTCTTGATTGGTTTGCATTCGAAAATTACCAATGTTTACACAACAAAAAACCTGCAATTTCACCTTTACTTGATTTGAAAGGTTCTTTAAAAATTTCTTCAGTGTTTTAGTTTAGTTTGGGGATCATTCTGATCTCATTAAGTCCAAATGAATATTTCATTTGTCTCTTATAAATTTGCAGGGTTGTTTTGGACATTTGATAAAAAAGAATTTGTGAAGTGTACTGATGAAGTAGAAATTAGGGTTGTTTGTACTTCTTTTGTCATGCAATAAAAACATTAAATTTATTCCATGTTAGTTTTAAATAGTTTTCTTTCCTTCAATCAAATGATAAAGACAAGAATGCAACTTCTATATATATATATATATATATATATTTAAACATTTCAAATGAGACAGAGCAGTGCAATATTTCTTCATATGTGCTTCCTTTTTACTTTTACAATAGAGATTTCCTACTATATATCAAACATAGATTTCTAATGGAAATAATATCATATGAACAAGGAAAAACACTTCTATTAATTCGAAGGAAACTCTTACAACTTTGTTCCATTTATTTTTGAAATACAACATACCAAATCCATATCTTTCTTTTCTGTTCATAGAACTGAATACTAGATATATCCTTCCATAATCAATTACAACTTTCATAGCTAAAAAAGTAGTCTTTCCAACACAATAATATAAAAGATCATCCACTTCAAGTCGAGAAAGGGTTACAATAAGAATAATCTCAAGTAAGGACTATCAAAATTGTCTTTTTCCTCTGCTCTAGTACAACAATGTGAAGATCCTCCATTTTCCAGTTTGATCACAACAAAATTAGGGAGAAAGGAAATGCTCTCCACCCAACCAAGACATCCAATGAAAAGGAGAAGCCATCTTTCTTCACCGGCCTTGAGCCCCAACCACATTGCAATAATAAATGTGTTTCAACTCATGGAAACAATAGGCTTCCACAACACACATACAAATTCATATTTAAAACATAGTCCAGAACAAAAATGTAGTTTGCAACCACAGATAAAAGACAACAAACAACACTCAAGCTTCCTCATGCAAGCCAAAGGAGCAAGAAACTATGGGGGATGCTGCTTATGCCTCCCAAGGGAAATGGGTATCACCACCTGAGAACAAACCACAAAAATATATCATTTTGAAACCCTGACATGCCCTTATGCCTCCCCCAAGTACCCCTTATTCCTCCCATTTCCTTATGCCTCCCCAACCTCTTATGGCACCCCATAATGAGTAAAGAAATGCAAGCTATTTATTTTACAAGGTGGAACCCAAATCCCAACTCCCTCCACACTTATACCTCCCCATAACACTTATGTCTCCCCACAAGAATCCCCATAGTCTTCTCCCCACACATTTCCTAGGCCATCTACCCAACCACCCAATGAATAAAATAACATATTCACACACTTGAAAGAGGGATTCGCGAGAACCGATGTCAAAAAGTGATGCACCACAATGAAGTTACACTCCGATGGTAACGCAAGCCAACGCAATCTGTGAGATTCGAGACAATGGAAAGAAGATTGCAAGTAAGAAGAATGGGTTTGCTCATGCTCATAGATCAAAAAATAGCAAGTACAAATAGGGGTGTTGTGTAACCCCATGCCTAAACTTGGAAAGAACTCAATGATGCCACCGCCGCATATGATGTTGGTAGCGCATATGATGCCACTAGAAGAGGAGTTACAATTCCAAATAAGGAATGTAACTCCTATGACGCATTGACACAAATGACAATGTCAGATTCTATGATAGAATTTGACACTTGTCATTTGACTTCCTAAGACCTATGACTCTCGCAAGGCAAGATGACTCACCTAGGTGATGTGGACAATGACCTGACAAAAACACACCAACACCCCCCTTCATTGAAGCCGAGGAAGAGGTCAAGGTAAGCCAAAATAGAAAAGAAGACTCCCCTAGACAACTAAGAAAGATGTGTCAATGGGCCCCGGAACTAAAGGCCTGATAAGGTGCCCATGTACAAACAACATATTTCTAGAAAGAAGAAGAGGAGAAGAAGGAGGACTATATAGCCCGAAGAAGATGGGTGGCTGCAGCAGACCTCACCCCAAGAAGAGACCACAAGTGAAGAAACTTCACCTCAGTGAAGGGCTTGGTGAAAATGTCTGCAACTTGATCAGCTGTCTGAACATACTATATGTCGATGATGTTTTCATGTATCAGCTCCCGTATGAAGTGCATATGAATCTCAATGTGCTTCGTCTTGATGCTGAATGAGATTTCTACAAATCAAGATAGTGCTCATGTTGTCACAGTAGATAATGGTAGGCCACCGAAAGTGGATGCCAAACTCTCTGTCATAATACCACCGTAACCAAATAGCTTCTATGGCAGCATTAATCGATCCTCAGATTACGCTTCACATCATGATATGACAATGGCATTCTATTTCTTGCTGGACCAACTGACAGGACCTGAACCAAGGGTGAAACTATAGCCTGAGGTAGACTTCCGATGATCTAGATCATCGGCCTAATCTGAGTCTCAGAAATCCAACCAAGTCAATCTCGGTCCCTCCTAAGTAATGAATACAATCGTGTGAGTGCCACGAACATAGTGAAGGATCCACTTTGCTACTTTTAAGTGCAGCTCATGAGGCTCCCGCATAAATCTGGACATGATCCCAATGGCATACGATAGATCCGGCTAGGTGTGAGTAAGGTGGATCAAGCTTCCCACCAATTGTTGATAAAGGGTACCATCAACCAAGGGGAAGAGCAATCGAAACCAACTTAATCCCGAAAGAAAAGGAGTAGGTGAGGACTTACAGTCAAACATGTGAAACGAGAAAGAAAATCAAGAGAGTACTTGGGCTACGAGATCATAATTCTGAGTCGATTATGAAATCTGGATCCCAAGAAAGTAATGAAGAAATCCTAAGTCAGACATGGAGAACTTGTTGGCTAAGGATATCTTCATAGAATCAATGATAGAGGAAGAGCTACCGGTGATCAACAAGTCATCAACATAGAGAACAAGAATAAGCATGGAGTCATCCTATCACAGAATATACACATTTGGGTCAGAGTGACACCGAGTGAACCCTGATGCAAGTAAAAATGAGTCCATCTTGGCATACCAAGCTGAGGGGCTTGTTTAAGGCCATAGAGAGACTTCTTTAATTTGCAAATGAGGGATGGATCATGGACATAACCTAGAGGTTGTTCCATATAGATCTCCTCCTCTAGGTCCCCATGAAGGAAGGCACTCTTAACGTCCATCTGGTGGACTTCCCATCTGTTAGCGGCAGCGATGGCAAGGGTCAGTCGAATGGAAGTCATCTTTGCAACCAGAGAAAAGGTTTCTGAGTAATCAACCCCAGCTACCTGGGAGAAACCCTTAGCTACAAGTCATGCTTTATACTTCTCAACTTCTCCATCAGCTCCATACTTTGTTCGATATACCCACCTACACTAAACGATTTTTCTTCCTTTTGGAAGAAGGGTAAGATCCCAAGTGTCATTCTTTATGAGTGAGGAATACTCCTCATCCATGGTAGAATCCCACTCAGGAATCCCAGAAGCTTCCTGGAAAGATGGTGGATCAGAAGAATAGGTGAAGGAGTGAGGTCCAATGAAGTCTGAGCGAGTACGTCTCTCATCCAAAGGATCTCCAACTAAATCTCCAACACTCTGTAAAGTTTTCCTAGCCCAAAGAGGTCCCGACGGCTCAGGCTCAGAGTCGAAGATTCTTCACTTGAGTGAGAAGGGACATAGTCCTCATCATCACTACTGTCAGAATCAGAAGACTCAGAAGTTTGAGGATCGGGAGGAGTAGGGAGAGGTGGAACTCGCTCAACAACATCATCATCATCGAAGAGTCGAATTTGAATCAGTGGGCAAAAGGACCTCAGTGGAAGTTGAAGTCAAGGATGACTCATCAAACTTCACACACCTCTCAATATAAAGCTCATGAGTGGTAGGGTTCAACAATCGATATCCCTTCACGCCATCAGGATACCCAACAAAGATACAAGGTTTGGATTGTGGATCCAATGCCTTACATTTTTTTTTAGGAATGTGAGCCATAGCCTTGGATCTAAAGACTCGAAAGTGCTCGACATCGAGCTTATTTCCAAACCAGGTTTCAAAGGATGTCATCCCTCTTACTACCTTGTGTGGGACACGATTCTGAATATAACAAGCACAATTCATTGCTTCAGCCCAATACTATGGAGGAAGAGATTTCGAGTGAACCATACAAGTAGCCATCTCCTTTAAAGTTCGGTTCTTTCTTTCTGCAACTCCATTTTGGGAAGGGCTGTAAGCAACTGTACGCTACAAAGCAATCCCCTCAGAAGTGCAGAAATCCTCAAACCTGTTGCTCACATACTCGCCTCCATTGTCGGTTCGAAGAACCTTGATAGACCGTTCCGCTTGTTTCTCAGCAAGAGCCTTAAAGTTTTGAAAATGCTCAAAAACTTCAGACTTAAGCTTAAGAAAATATACCCAAGTATAACGCGAAAAGTCATCAATGAAGGTTAGTATATATAGAGCTCTAGTAAAAGAAGGAGACAGAAAAGGGCCAAAAATGTCACTATGAACAAGATCCAAGGGACGAGTAGCTCTCCAGGATTTTCCCTTGTCAAAGATTTTTTCAGGGTGCTTTCCAAGGGTACAACCCTCACAAAGACCCTTAGAAAAATTAACTTGGGGTAGCCCATTGACCATTTCGTTTTGGCTCAATTGTTCAAGGTAACGATAATTTAGATGCCCAAAATGCTCATGCCATAACTTTCTAACCTCATTTACATGAGTGAGTAAGGCATTGGGTGTCGAATCGGAAGAGAAGTGGGAAAAGGTATACCACTTTGTGAACGGTGATCTTCCTTTCCCTGAGCCACAGTGCAGTCAAAGTTAAGCTCACGAATAATCACCGAGTTAGGACCAAATTCCACTCGCATTCCTTCACCAAGGTGGGTGATTTGGTAAACCGATAGGAGATTGGTAGAGAGATTGGAACACTCAACACTTGGTTAAATGTTCCACCTTCAATCTCTACTGATCCACTACCGAAACCGACACATGAGTGTCATCACCCAACGTGATTTGGGACATGCCACATGGTTCAATGCTAGAAAATTCAACCTCTGAAGAAGCCATGTGGTGCGAGGCACCGGAATCGATAATCCAAGTTGATAATGGAGCTGATCTATCTACGAGGGCCTTACCTTTCTTCTTTTGATTTTTAGTCTCCTTTACATTAGAAGACTCACCTTTCTGAGCATTTTGTTTAACAGATTCAGGAACACTTATTTATTCTTATCAAGTAAATGAGTTAAGTGATCAATTTGTTTCCAAAAAATGTTGCTCCTCATGGCCAGAATTCTTACAATAGGAGCATTTATACTTTTCCTTCTTCGCTTTAGGCTCAGAAGTCGAAGTATGAGTGACGGGCTTAACAGGGGGTTGGTTGGTCTTGGTTTCTTTCTTAGGTTGGTCCTTAGTTTCTTTCTTCTTTTCATTTTTCTTGCCCTTATTTTCCACAAGGGCATGTGACTTGGATTTTAGAGTCCCCATTTGAATGAGTTTGTCATGTTCTCGAATGAGTTGGGATGAAAAACTGTCAAAGGAGGGCATATTCCAAGTACTACCCAAGGTGACTTTCGTGGCATGAAAAGTTGAAACAAAAATAGAGTATTCAGGACCTAACTTAGAAAGAATTGACAAGATCAATTGAGAGTCTTTCTTATCCACTTTACATTCCTTTAGAAGCATTCTAGTGCGGACAAATTTTGAGAAGGCCTGTAGGTTTTCAAAGTCACTAGGATTTAACCCTAGTAGTTCATTCTCCAACTCATGTGCTCTCATGTCATCTTGCTTCCCAAACATATCATCAAGCATTTTCCATGCTTGATCGGGTGTTGAGGAAGTTTCGATGTGGAAGAGAAAGTCGAGAGAGACGAACATATAGATAAGACCTAAGGCTTCATCACAACGGTTGAACCATTTAGATTTTTCGAGTTCATCAGTAGGTTCGAGTCTCTAACCCCATGGTAACTTGGTATAACCCTTTACTTCGCAAAACCAATATAATTTTAGATTTCCATTCGAAGAAATTAAAAGGTGTGAGCACTGGTACTTTAGAGATATCCATAATGAAGAGATAGAACCAAGGAATGCAGAAGGAAGGAGAGAGAAAAGAAACAACCACCCCTAGAACAAAATTACACCCCCCGAGTTTGGCACTTTATAATTCAATGCGTTGATTACAACCAGATGTGACTGTGTTCCAAGAACCAGTTTGTCACTTACCTTGCAATTAGCGTAATAACGTGTAATGATGGAGACAACAATCAAGGTTCGTAGGGCGCAATAGATCGACACTACAAGCAAGCACAGAAAGAGAGAAGCAAGAGGGGGAAGAAATAGCTTTGTGAGAAATAGCATCTCACGTCACACGAAATAATCCCTTTTTCATAAGACTATGGTGGATGCACTCACAAGTCCACAAAAAAAGGAATAGAACAAAGCTCAAGAAAAAATGAGCTGAATTAAGCAATATAAAGACACCCCCCCAAAATGTGGCACTTTATAAAAATAGTGCATTTACAAATCTAATGATCCCATCATCTAGAGTACGAAAAAAATGCAACTTTGACTAAAGAAGTGCTCAAAACTGAGCAACGAGTCAAAAGTTATAGCAAAAACCAATTCCCATGAATCGATGAGAAAAATCCAATAAGCTTGCAAATGGATTAAAAAAGTTCCTAAACAAAAACAAGCCAAAAACTTACAATGCCAATAAAATGAAATGTGTTTACCTTATACCTTTTAAAATTAATGAAACAACACATTTTTAATATAAGTGATAAGGTAAAAAGAATACAAACACGTTTTTTAAGAAAAGTGAATAAAAAAACGTATTTTTAGAGAGATATTACCTGGCAATGGATGAGAAAGCCACACAGGATAAAAGGAAGGTAAAATAGATAATCGAGTGACTGTCCCACTCGCTGAAAAAATGCCGTAGGTAGAGAAAATGTAGGAACAGGCAAAAATAACGCTAGCTTAAGGAATATCTTCAAAGCAAAGGTGCAAAAAAACGCTTGAAACCAGTCCAAAAACGCCACTAGTTGGAGAGAAAAAATGCTTGAGTCTGACCATGGCCAGAGAAGCTGGGAAAACACAGGGAAGGAGAGAAAAACACCTGAGGACAGGGAAAAAAATGCCTGGAAGGGAGAAAACACTCAGAAAGGCCCAAAAAAATGCAGGACAGGTTTGAACGTGGGGAATAGTGCAAAAACATGAGTAGTTTTGCAAAAACGTGAGAGACCAGGCAAAAACGTGAGATTTTGCAAAAAACGTGAGAGAACAGGAAAAAACATGAGAGACCAGGCAAAAACGTTAGAGGTTTTCAGCAGGCTCGTAAAAATGTTTTGAGACCAGGCAGAGGTAACTTCGAGACAGCAAGGAACCACAACGATGAGGAAAAATCTCGGAATAGTCTGAGTATACACCGGTGAAGAAAAAACAATGATCCCAACCAGTAATCACAGGTCCATGCCAAAAAACAAGATCTTCTTTTACCTGCAGCGCCGAATATGAACACAACAAGCAAGAAACACACAAAAACAACCCGAAACGATAGCCACAAAGATCTAGAAATATCCAAATACGAACTCAGCTGATAAGAAAACCAACCAAATACCTTAACTTGCAACTACTGAAACCTCAATACGAGGTGAGCAATAATTCCAAAATGATAATCGAAAAAAAACTCACACACGAGGAAATGAGAAGAAACCAGAAGTAATAAACAACTGAGAAATGAAGAGTGCACATTTACCGAAACTAGCTCTGATACCATGAAAGAGGGATTCGTGAGAACTGATGTCGAAAAATGATGCACCACAACGAAGTTGCACTCCGATGGTAACGTCAAGCCAACGCAATACGCAAGATTTGAAACAATGGAAAGAAGATTGCAAGTAAGAAGAATGGGTCTACTCATGCTCATAGATCAAAAAATAGGAAGTACAAATAGGGGTGATGTGTAACCCCCATGCCTAAACATGGAAAGAACTCAATGATGCCACTGACGCATATGACGTTGAATGACACATATGATGCCACTAGAAGAGGAGTTACAATTCCAAATAAGGAATGTAACTCCTATGACACATTGACGCAAATGACAATGTCAGATTCTATGATAGAATCTGACACTTGTTATTTGATTTCCTAAGACCTATGACTCTCGCAAGGTGAGATGACTCACCGAGGTGATGTGGACGATATTTGACCGGACAGTCACACACACCAACACACTCAAGTATTCACATAAGCATAAAAATGAAAGAAGAGCATAACAAGAGCCAAGATCTTACCTTTCCATGATGGAGTTGTTCCAAGTTCAAAAACAGCAAGATTTATTCCAATGCAAGCAATCCAAAATATCCTCCAAGCACAAGCATTCAACAATCTTCAAACCCCTCCAAAGCAAGAGCTCTCAAACAACAAAATAATTCACCCAAAAATGAAGCATTCCAAGGTGAAGTAACCCAAAAACAAGCATGGGAATTTGAATATATAGAAGAGGGAAGAGAAGAGGATGAGGTGGATCCATGTAGGATGCCACATCACACATCCTCAACTCCAACACCAAAGTCAACTTCATTCTCCAAGGCATATTAAATAGGTGGGTGAATAATATGACAAATTACTTACACACTCCAAAACAAGCCCACACTCCAAAGGACTAAAATTAAAACATGTAAGAAAAGTGCAATTAAAACTTACAACTTGACTTACAAAAATGCATAATGAAAGTCTAAATTCAACTCTCCAACCATAGGTATGGTTGGTAAATAAATTTAAGAGGTATGGGACAAGTTTAACTTGTCCCACAAGCCTCCAAAATTAGCCTCCAAGGACAAATTCGAATTTCCAAGAAGGTGGAGTGTTTCATACTCTAAAATTAACTTACACATCACTTACACATCTCTTACAACACTTAAACCAAGACAAACAACTCTATTAATTACATTCTCAAATCACAATTTAATTAAATAACTTAACAACATGATTACTCACATTATAAATCAAAATTTAATTAAATAATGAAAAGGGAAAACACACTACTTATAAAACACATACCACATTAACAAAAGACTAAATAAAGAAAAACATAAAGTCCCTTGGTCACATTCGAAGGTGATTTTCCCCCATGAGAATCCCTAACAAAATCCAACACACACAAAAAAACACAAGTTGCCATGGTGACCTTGTTGAATTCATCTAGAATTCCAATGTGGTTGGTCTCTAATCCCCGATGTTTGTTGTGATATTTTTAACCTACAAAATACAAATACCTCCTTCGGCCTCGTGGCCACATCAGAACATCCAAAATGAATATAAATATAATTCCAAAACCATATATACATATGAATCACAACATCATCAAGGCAAACAACAATATCATTTGCAGTTTTATCAACAACTATATGATCATCAAATTAATTCCACTTTCTAGGTCTACTCAAAATATCCAAATATCACATGTCCAAACCACATCTATAATATAACCATGTCAAAAATATATCAACATCAATATATAAAAAGTTTCCAATAATCATCATGCACCATATATGAATCAAAGTCCACAATAAACCATGATCTAACATCTAACATCATACTAAATCAAACTATAACAATGTCCATAATATAGTTAGCAGTATCAAGATCAATATCACAAGGTGTCGAAGGGAAGCGGACACTACATCCCCCTCCCCTTAGACTCAACTTCCTCCTGGAAGTCACTGGAATAGATGTGGAGACTGAACTTTTAGTAATGTAGCATCCTCCCATGTAGCTACGAGTCTCATCTAATATGTCCCACTTCACGCGGACCTTATATATCTCTCTACTTTGAAGGCCTAGGTCCTTGATCTATAATCTGAACAGGCTCCACCATCACCTACCCCCCTATCCTGCACCTAAAATGATGTCCAATCTAGCACATGAGAAAGATTTGTAACATATCTGTAAGCACCAAAACATGAAACACGTCATGTATATGAACAAGCTAAGAACTAAAACATGAAACACATCATGGATGTGAGATAAGCTAGGACCAATGAATCTAGGAGCTAACTTAGAACCTTTTCCATAATAGATAGAGCTCTTGTGCGGCCTGACACGAAGGAAAACCTTCATGCCCACATCAAAACTATGGTCGGTCTTATGCTGATCCGTGTACTTCTCCTGTTGTCTTGTGCCTCTTGTAGCCTCTGTCTGATCATAACCACATGTTGCTCCATGTCCTGTAATAAAGATGGTCCTAGAGAAACCCTATCCTCTAACTTGTCCCAACTAAGGGGTGTCCTACACTCTCTACCATACAAATCCTAAAAGGAGCCATGCCTATAGAACTCTGAAAACTATTATTGTAGGCAAACTCCACCAAGTACAGGTACTCCTCCCATTTGGACTGCTGGTCCATAACGTACATCCTAAGCATGTCCTCCAAGATCTGATTCACTTGCTCGGTCTGGCCATCTATCTCAAGGTGATATGTTGTACTAAATTTGATCTTTGTCTTGAGGGCATACTGCATGGTGGTCCAAAAATGGGAAGTATACAAAGGATCGTGGTCACAAATGATCTTCCATGGAATCCCGTGCAACCTGACAATCTCATCAAGATATACCCATGCCACTACACTAGCTTTGTATAAGTGGTATGTACTGAGAAAAAATGAGCCACTTTTGTCAATTTATCCATCGTGACCATGATGGCATCGTGGTGGTATCTCGACATCGGTAGCCCAACAATGAATTCCATGGAAATGGTGTCCCACTTCCATTCTAGTATAGCACAAGGATAGAGAAGGCCAGCCTAGATGTTGATGCTCGCCCTTCACTTTCGACACTCTAAATAGTGTGACACAAACTGAGCCACTTCTCTACAAAGTCCCCTCCAGATGAAAATCCGTCTCAAGGTGGCATGCATCTTCTTCACCTTGGGATGGGCTGAAGAGGGTGGATGATGTGCCTCTTTCAAGATGTCCTACCTCAAGCCTCCATCTCTGGGAATGTAAATCTGACCTCTTTTCTTGAGAAGGCCATCTACCTCTAAATAAAAACCATCGAACTTCCCTTCAAGGGGTCTCCGAGACTCGATCTCTACTCTTATTGTAATGTAGAAGTTGTCATGAGGAAGCTGTTGTAGAATCCTGCTCTGCAAATTTATGCTCACTGAGGTGGCCATAGCCACATGTCTTTATCTACTAAGAGTGTCTACAACCAAATTCTCCTTCCCTTTCATATGCTCTATCTCCATATCAAACTCACAAAGAAACTCCATCCAATGACATTGGTGAGCATTGAGATTGGGCTACGTGAAGAGGTGGCAAATAATCAAGTGATCTATCTTGAGTGTGAATCTCTCGACCAAGAAGAAAGTGTCTCCATCGAACCAAATTGTGAACCATTGCCGCAAGCTCAAGATCATGAGTTGGATAATTGAGCTCATAATCTTTGAGTTTGTGAGACTCAAAAGTAACTACTCTACCCTCTTACATCAACACACCTCTAAGCCCTACTAATGAAGCATCCATGCATATGAAAAACTCACCATGAGGATCTGGCACTGCAAGAATAGGTGCTTTGTCATGAGGCACTCCTTCAGTGTCTTAAGGCCTACTCACATTTGACTGAACAAAAAAACTTCTTCCCTTTCCGTTGAAGGGAAGTGATGGGATTCTCAATCCAAGAGAAATCCTGAACAAATCTCTGTAATACCTTGCTAATCCCATGAAGTTGCACACCTCTGTCATAGTAGTGGGTGTTGGCCAATCCATAATAGCTCTAATCTTGGAAGGATCGATAGTGATACCTTCCCCAGAAATGATGTGGCCCAGATACTACACCTCTGTCTAAAAGAATGCACACTTCTCCAAGTTCCCGTAAAGTTGTTGCTCACAAAGACATTGAAGAACCTAGTGAAGGTGCCCCTTGTGCTCCTCATGCGTACATGAGTAAATAAAAATGTCATCAAGGAAGATGAGCATGAAGTGATCTAAGAAGGTCCTAAATACCCCATTCATCAAACTCATAAACACTGCGGGGGCGTTGGTCAAGCCAAAAGGTACCACTGTGAACTCATAGTGGCCATATCTCATACGGAAGGTAGTCTTATGAATATCCACCTTCGAAATCCTCAACTGATGGTAGCCTGACTTAAGGTATATCTTAGAGAAAATTGTGGCTCCCTTCATCTGATGAAAAAATCATCAATGCGCGGAAGGGGATAACGATTATTGATCATTAATTTGTTCAGTTGGTGGTAATCAATACACAACCATCAAGGATCCATCGTTCTTCTTTACAAAGATCACCGGTGCACCCCAAGGGGATACACTAGGATGAATTAGGCATTTCTCTAGAAGGCCCTCAAGCTATAACTTGATCTCGCAGAGCTCAAGGGTAGTCATCTGATAAGGTGCTCATGAGATAGGCTCTTCTCCCAAAAATAGATCTATATGATAATATATCTCACATGGGGGCGAACCTCGGTAGCTCCCTAGAAAGACATTAGAAAAATCTCTCGAAATTGGATAGTCATTTAGCGATGGTCCACTAGACCCATTCTCTAATCGATCACTAATCTGTGACAACAACCATTTGACAACACCGTCGCACACACTCGCTTAAGCTACATATAATGAGATGGTGCAAATAGAAGTGGATCTCCTAACCCCGCTATCATGGTCTCGGCTCTCTAGTTCATTTGTATAAGATATGATCTTGTGGTAACAATCCACTCTAGCTCTGTGTGCAAATAACAATTCCATGCCCAAGATGACTCCATAAGAACCCAACGGAAGGATACGAAGATCCGAGGTAGTGGTAAAGGTCCCAAATCCACTACACACTCCTTAACTAAGGAGTCTACAGAGATCTTGGCTCTATAAGCCATCTCAACATCCCAACTATGACCCTGCATAACTACCACCAGCCTACATCGCTCTACTAAAGATGGTGCAATAAAAGAATTAGAAGAACCAGAATCAAACAAAATGGAGGTAGGAATACCACTAATGCTACATGTAGTCTCAATAACTATACTATGATGCTCTTCCTGTAGTTCTCAACCATTACGTACATCCTATGACTATGCCCCATGTCACCAACAATAGGCTTTGATATCTATGTCTTACCCTTGTTATTAGGGTTTTGTGGGTAGTCTCTCCAAAAATTTCTAGTAACACCACACCCAAAACAACCACCCGATCCTCTCCCTTGAGTAGCAGCTCCAGTCGGTACTCTAGAGGGCTGTGTTGTGGATCTTGATGACCCGCCCGTGGACTGCCTTGAGGTCTCTACTAGCGAGCTCCTATTGAATGAGCTCTAGGTGCTCCATGTGTCCTAGTGGGACCCCTAGGAGGAGGCCCCATACTTTGACCCCTCTAGTGCATAAAATCTCTGTGGAGGTCTATAGGTGGGTAGGACTGCTACTGTTGTTGTTGTGGTCTAAAAGATGGATGAGATGAACCCTTTCGACCACGAGGAGGAGGGGCTAACCCCCTCGATCTGTTGTCCTGCATCTGCAAGATGTAGCTCTAGACTTGGTCTCTCCAGCTGTTGTGCATCTTTCCTTGAGTCACCTCTGCTATGTAGGACTTCTCGACGGCCTCAACTAATGTCTATGGATAATGGATCTGAACTATACCTCCAATGTCAAGATTCGTGCCCCCGGATGAAACTATGGATCCACACTGCTCATCCTGCATGTACGAGTAACATACTTGAGTAGATCCAAAATATGCTCTCACACTCGGCTCTTATAAGAGATGCCTTTTGGAGGTCATGGAAATCATCTATCCTCTTCTTGATGAATCTCTGTGATAAATATCTACTCTCAAGTTCTCCTCAAAGAGCTCCCAGTAACTATCTCAAAATCAACATGGAGTTTTGGTCCTCTATCCTCCACCATACGCTTGCCCCATTCCTCAGTAGACATACCACAACACAAGCTTTCATGTTGATAGAACAAGGCGAGATCTTGAAGCATCCGCTTAAGCCCACACAACCAGCCTCTGAAAAACCTGTGTCACCCAAATAGTGTGATGGCTGAATTTTCAGGATCTCCTTGATATGATCTATAGCTATATTATGATAGGCCTCTCTGCAGGCTCATCTCTAAGCCTAGGGCTCTGAGACCTATCTCTATGTCCTGAAACTTGGTCTCCCTGTCCCCTCTATGGTGACTCTGCTCTGACTGACTCCTCATGGGAGTTCTCTCCTCTATGCTCCTTGCTATGCTGAGGAGATGCATGAGCCTCAATGGATGTCACCCTATCATGTTCGATTGAATGTGCTCCTACGGTCCCTCCGTGTAGAGTGGCATTAACATCCTGAAGTGTCTATAAAATATGTGGTAGGATAGCTGCTACAACATGATCTAGTGGTGGTAAGTCTAGGTCTATGTGAAAAGACCCCTCGTCTTGTTCGTGCCTCCTGCACAGACCAAGGTGAGAGTTAGTTCACTATTCTAGGTTTTATTTAGTTTTCCATGTCCACTAAATATGCAATTTCCCACAAGTTTCTCTCTATATTTAAAAAGTGTGCTAGGTTAATATTGTACTAGGTTTAAATGTTCATGTCTCAAGTTTTCTAGTGTTCCCAAGGGTCCAAGCTTTTTAACCCACGCTCTGATACCAAGTGTAATGGGATAATTTTTTTGTTTAAAAGCTGTCTACTACCAAGTTACAAAACAACGATTGCCACGAAAGGGGTTTAGAAGCCAATTAAAAATCATAGCTCATAGTTTTTCCCATTATAACAATTATTAAATTTACAAGGTCAAAACTTAGGGTTAGAATAATCATTAAGATTACAACGGCAATTTCTCACTCTCTCACCCTCTAGCAGGCTTAGGATATTCAACCTAATTTTTCCCAAAATTAATGCACTTAAAACCTTATGAAAACATTCCCATGTTAGATAGGAAAATTTCTTAGCTTTCCAGTGATATAAAGAAGTCCTCCTAACTCCCTATATTTCAAAAGTTATGGGTCAGCGGACCTTGGGAGGAAAATTTTACCAAGGTGGGCCGACGGGCCTAGGGAGAAAATTTTCCATAGGGGCAAGTTTTGGGTCGTGGGGAGAAATGTTTACCGTAGGAGGAGTCGGGTTGGTGGGGCGGGAAAGAAAATTTTCCCCAGGGGTGGGTCGGTAGGGCTACGGGAGAAGTTTTGGAAATTTTCCCACTTGGGGCGAAAATCCACCTTTGAACCCGCGCGCCTACAAGTCCGCAAGGGACATGTGGCACCTCCTAAGCCAATGCGGGAAAGCGGGGTGGTGAGGATAAAAGAATTTTATTGCCCAGAAGGGTGAAAAGGGTAAAATTCACCCACGCCTCCGCTAACGTGAGAAGATGCCATGTGTCAGCCAACCATTGGCTATGGGTTGGTGAACAATGGGGGATATTTGGGAAAATTTTCCCAAATTTTTCTGAAGCATCAAGGCTTAAAAAGATTCGCTCCTTTGTTGATGCCTCGTGAAGCCATGTGGCAGCACCTATTGGCTACGGGGGCTGGGGAGGAAACTTACAATTTTTTCCAAATTTATTTTTGAAAGCACTAAAGGTTAAAATCAATCCAATTGTCTGTTGACACCCAATGAAGCCATGTGTCGATCAAGGATTGGCTTTGGGGCAGTGGGGTTGTGGAGGAAAAATTGCCAAAAATTTTTTTGGAACAAAATGAAGGCTTGCGGGTTAGCGGAGCGGTGGGAAACTTCATGACTTTGTACTTTTTGGAAAAAGGTAAAAATGAAAATTTTAGCCCATGGGTCTGCCCAAGAATATTTTATTCATTTAAATTTGACAGTTAGATTATTTTTGAAGCCAAATGAAGTAAAAACTTTAGAAGGCCATAAATTTTGATAGGGAACTCGGTTTTGGAAAACGAGGACTTTTGGAAATATCTCAACGTCCTCTTTGCATAGAAACCTTAAGAATTTGATTTTGATAAATTTTAAAGGGTCAATTTTAAGAAAATGTCTTTCTGTCACTTAGAAGTGAACTGGTATTTTTAACTTATCAATTTTGTTCAAATTTGTCATTAATTCTTTTTCATCTTGCCAAATAGGCATGAAGGATTTTACTTGGAAAATTTTAGGATAGATTGCAAGGTTAAAATTTTCTTGATTGGTTTGCATTTGAAAATTACCAATGTTTACATAGCAGAAAACCTGCAATTTCACCTTTACTTGATTTGAAAGGTTCTTTAAAATTTTCTTTAGTGTTTTAGTTTAGTTTGGGGATCATTCTGATCTCATTAAGTCCAAATGAATATTTCATTTGTCTCTTATAAATTTGCAGGGTTGTTTTGGATATTTGATAAAAGGAATTTGTGAAGTATACAGTGAAGTAGAAATGAGGTTTGTACATTAAACTACCTCTTTTGTCATGCAATAAAAACATTGAATTTAATCCGTGCTAGTTTTAAATAGTTTTCTTTCCTTCAATCAAATGATAAAGACAAGAATGCAACTTTTATATATATATATATATATATATATATTTAAACATTTCAAATGAGATAGAGCGGTGCAATATTTCTTCATACGTGCTTCCTTTTCACTTTTACAACAGAGATTTCCTACTGTATATCAAACACAGATTTCTAATGGAAATAATATCATATGAACAAGGAAAAACACTTCTATTAATTCAAAGGAAACTCTTACAACTTCTTTCCATTTATTTTCGAAATACAACATACCAAATGCATATCTTTCTTTTTTGTTCATGGAACTGAATACTAGATATATCCTTCCAAAATCAATTACAACTTTCATAGCTAAAACAAAGTAGTCTTTCCAACACAATAATATACAAGATCATCCACTTCAAGTGGGAAAGGGTTACAATAAGAATAATCTCAACAAGGACTGTCAAACTTGTCTTTTTCCTCTGCTCCAATACAACAACGTGAAGATCCTCCATTTTCCAGTTTGATCACAACAAAAGCAGGGAGAAAGGCAATGCTCTCCACCCAACAAAGACATCCAATGAAAAGGAGAAGCCATCCTTCTTCATTGGCCCCCGAGCCCCAACCACAATGCAATAAGAAATGTGTTTCAACTCATGGAAACAATAGGCTTCCACAACACACATACAAATTCATATTTAAAACACAGTCCAGAACAAAACTGCAGTTTGCAACCATAGATAAAAGACAAAAAACAACACTTAGGCTTCCTCATGCAAGCCAAAGGAGCAAGAAACTATGGGGGATGTTTCTTATGCCTCCCAAGGGGAAATGGGTATCACCACCTAAGAACAAACCGCCAAAACATATCATTTCAAAACCCTGACATGCCCTTATGCCTCCCCCAAGTACCCCTTATTCCTCTCATTTCCTTATGCCTCCCCAACCTCTTATGGCACCCCATAACGAGTAAAGAAATGCAAGCTATTTATTTTGCAATGTGAAACCCAAATCCCAACTCCCTCCACACTTATACCTCCCCATAACACTTATTTCTCCCCACAAGAATCCCCATAGTCTTCTCCTACACCTTTCCTAGGCCATCTACCCAACCAGCCAATGAATAAAACAACACATTCACACACTCAACCATTCACATAAGCATAAAAATGAAAGAAGAGCATAAAAAGAGCCAATCTCTTACCTTTCCATGATGGAGTTGTTCCAAGTTCAAAACAACAAGCTTTATTCCAATACAAACAATCCAAAATATCCTCCAAGCACAAGCATTCAACAATCTTCAAACCCCTCCAAAGTAAGAGCTCTCAAACAAAAAAATAATTCACCCAAAAATGAAGCATTCCAAGGTGAAGTAACCCAAAAACAAGCATGGGAATTTGAATATATAGAAGAGGGAAGAGAAGAGGATGAGGTGGATCCATGTAGGATGCCACATCACACATCCTTAACTCCAACACCAAAGTCAACTTAATTCTCCAAGGCATATTAAATAGGTGGGTGAATACTATGACAGATTACATACACACTCCAAAACAAGCCCACATTCTAGGACTAAAATTTAAACATTTAAGAAAAGTGTAATAAAAACTTACAACTTGACTTACAAAAATGCATAATGAAAGTCTAAATTCAAGTCTCGAACCATAGGTATGGTTGGTAAATAAATTTAAGAGGTATGGGACAAGTTTATTTTGTCCCACAAGCCTCCAAAACTAGCCTCCAAGGAAAAATTCGAATTTCCAAGAAGTTGGAGTGTTTCATACTCTAAAATTAACTTACACATCACTTACACATCTCTTACAACACTTAAACCAAGACCAATAACTCTATTAATTACATTCTCAAATCACAATTTAATTTAATAACTTAACAACGTGATTACTCACATTATAAATCACAATTTAATTAAATAATGAAAAGGAAAACACATTACTTATAAAACACATACCACATTAACAAAAGACCAAATAAAGAAAAACATAAAGTCCCTTGGTCACATTCGAAGGTGATTTCCCCCCCATGGGAATCCCTAACAAAATCCAACACACACAAACAAATACAAGTTGCCATGGTGACCTTGTTGAATTCATCTAGAATTCCAATGTGGTTGGTCTCCAATCCCCCGATGTTTGTTGTGATATTTTTAACCTACAAAATACAAATACCTCCTTTGGCCTTGTGGCTGCATCAGAACATCCAAAATGAATATAAATATAATTCCAAAACCATATATACATATGAATCACAACATCATCAAGGCAAAAAACAATATCATTTGCAGTTTTATCAACAACTATATGATCATCAAATTAATTCCACTTTCTAGGTCTACTCAAAATATCTAAATATCACATGTCCAAACCACATCTATAATATAACCATGTCAAATAGTATATCAACATCAATATATAAAAAGTTTCCAATAATCATCATATAATTCCAAAACCATATATACATATGAATCACAACATCATCAAGGCAAAAAACAATATCATTTGTAGTTTTATCAACAACTATATGATCATCAAATTAATTCCACTTTCTAGGTCTACTCAAAATATCCAAATATCACATGTCCAAACCACATCTATAATATAACCATGTCAAACAAGTATATCAACATCAATATATAAAATTTTTCCAATAATCATCATGCACCATATATGAATCAAAGTCCATAATAAACCATGATCTAACATCTAGCATCATACTAAATCAAACTATAACAATGTCCATAATATAGTTAGCGATTATCAAGATTAATATTACAATGTGTCGAAGGAAGAGGGAACTACATATACACACAAGTGTATATATGAGTGCGTATATATATATATATATATTTATTAAAAGAAGTATATTGTGTATATCTATTTACTAAGGAAAAGGAAAGAAATGTAAATACTACAAAATAAGTAGATCTATCGGGTAAATGAAAAATACCCAAATGGATATTTTTAGTTAAATATTGCTTACAAAAATGAATAAAAGTAATTACAAACTACCCCTTGAATAGGGTAGAATAGAGATTTAAAATAAAATAAATAAGATTGGGGGATGTGTGTATCCATCCCAAGCTTCATCTTCCTCTCCCATGGCTTCCTTCTCTTCCATTTCCCTTAACCTGCAAAACCAAAATGAATGAAATGAGTGAAAGAGATGAATAAAAGTCTTCCTTAGAGATTTTAGGGTTGATTTGAAATCCCTTCATCCAATGGCCTAGATTGGATTCATCCAATGGCCCAAATTGTCTCCTACAAAAGTTAGGTGGGGTTGGTGAGAAATATCATTTGATCACATGGGTCTTCTTTTGAATGGGGCCACTTGTGTGGTTTGAAAGTTAAATAACTTATTTCTTTTGTTTTGTTTTAATTTAAATAAACTCCTTTCCTTAATAATTTAGACCCACTTTTATATTGGAGAATTAAATTATTAGTTTGTGTAAATGAAAGAGCTAGTTTAGTTATGGACTTTAATTTTAATTATTGCATGACCTTAGAAACCTATGTATTAAATTAATTTAGGATTAATTGAATAAAATATTTTAAACCTAATCATAGATTAAATTCATTATTTTATTTAATAATATTATTTAAGTTATTTTGTGATGACCATTTGAAACCTAAGGTTAACCTTACCATCGCTTTCATTCCTTTAACAAAAAAATTATTCCGTAATTTTTCTAGTATAACCTTTGTTTGGTTTTGGGTTTCGTGTGCGAAATTTTGTGGGATTTATAGAAGGAAATGTAATTATTTATAATACTTCAGTGATATTGTTATGAATAGAATGTGTTACTTTAATTATTTCCATGATGTATATGATAGTGTTGCACATTGGAAAAATGAACCATTTCATATGTAGTTGTACTTTTTCATGTTAAAAAAGGTTAATATATTCTGTTAAGTAAATGAAGTTTATTGTAACCTGTTGCTTTGGAAAAAATGTCAAATAATCCTTTATTTTTGTGTCAAAATAAATATAGGAGGATGAAACTAGAACGTTGTCTTTTAATTTTTTTAGTGCCATCAAAAATTTGGATTTGATTGTGCTAGTAAAATTATTGGTAAATTTTTTAAAATGGTGTGTTTTTATCTATCTTCTAGTGTTGCATAGACATAAGAAATAAGTAAATCTTAAAATAAAAATATAAACTTATGTTTGCATGTTTTCTTTTTGATGTGGAAGCAACAAAACAAACATATAGCTTGAAACATCTACCTTTGTTGAATGGAATGATCCTCTTTGGTAAACATTGAGTTATGTTGGCTCCAAACATCTTTCATAGTCCTAGATACTTAGAGGTACCATATGTGTTTGTGTGTTCCTTCCTAGGAACCTAGTTGAGAGAATTCATGTGGGTATGAAAGTGTGTAAGATGCCTTAGTGTGACACATAACGTCGTTTTAATGGCATACAAGATGACATGTTAAGATTGAAATATCCTGGTTGTTTTAGAGATTAAACAACATTAGAAGTGTAATATAATGAATAGTGGTTGGGACCACATGGATAATTAGGTTATGCATTAATGCACTATTAAGTTTTTAATTATAAAGGAAAATTTATAACTTGGCCTTATTTGAGAACATACCCTTGTGATGTCATCCTAATAATTTTAAGTGTCGTGGAGATTACTCATAACTTAATAAATCTTTCTTATGATGTGAAAGTGGATGTCAATTGATCCATGTGAGAACAAGTGATTGAGTAAACATAGTTTATCATTTGAGAATAAAAACTTAAAATGTGTACATGTTAAGATAATTCAAATTAACAATCAAGTGATATATTTTTATTGGCAGTCAAATAAACAAACCAAACCTAATGGAACCCTTTATAAGCTAAGTGTTAAAAGAAAGTGAGAAAATGTAGTCTTGGAATACCTCAAGTGGCTCAAGGCATTGAAAGACAGATACATTTGATTTCTCTAAATTTTTCTTGTTGTATGGTGTAGAGACCCTCAAGTATTAATGAATGTAGTAGATCGAGTGAGCTCTCATGATGTTAATGGAAAAAGGACATATGATGTATAGTTACCAATGATTGTAAATATTGATTTAGAAGGATTTTAATCGTGTAAAATTTTACAACTTTTTCATTTGAACCCCTTTTTCCCCTGTTATATAAATGTGTCCCTTGGTGTGTAGTAGTGTATTACCACATGATGCTCATAGGGTGTAGTTTCCCCCATCCATGAATGCTTTTGAAGTTAATAGATCATGGATCCTCTCTTAAGGTTATTGGTGAAAGAAAAGATGATGCATATTTTCTCAATGATTTAAATAGTTCCTTGGAAGGCATTTGAAATGCATATAATTTTATTAGGTACCTCGCTTGTAATATGAATTTAATACTTGAGTGTGTAAGAACAATGAAATGAGTTGTTTTGTGCAGGGTCACCACTCCTTGCAGTCATGAATCCCTAAGTGTAAATTATGTGTCTTTTGAACTACAATTGTTCTAAGAAAATGCCAATACGAGACCAAAGTGAGACTAAAGTGTGATGTAAGTATACAGAGTATAAGATTTAATGAGAATTTGGGTTAGTAATAATGTCATACTTGAAGTCCTTATAACTTAACTAGAAATTTTTATGTTGTTAAAAATAAATATGAATTTCTCTTAGTGAGATCAAACTTTCAAGAAAACATAAGTTCTTAAATATATAAATATATAAATAAAAATTCATGATGTGAAAATTTTGAATGGATTCAAACAAGTTATTGAACTATAACAACTATAATAGGAAAATAAAGGTACCATGATGGAAGGATGTTTATGGAAAGAGGTATCTTGAATCTAAATCTCCGTTAAATCCTAATATTTCTTCCTTGACTTCACGTTAGTTCTCCTTATGTAACAAGGGTAAACTTTAAATATCGAATACACATTTTGAGAAGCATAACTTTAACATAAAAATGAGTGCATTAGGAATTTTTATGTGTTTTGAAATGTGGCAAATAATTATTTAGTTATGGCAATTATTCGTATTGTAAGTTGAATGTTAAATGAAGTTAAGAATATGTAGGTTGAAAAGGAGAATTTATTCTTGCACGATAAATGCTCTTGGATTTTTAATCATAAGTAATAAGTGACCATGGTAATGATGTGTTGTGGATTTGCCAATCCTTAGGTCCCTTTTGTGGTTAGGTCATTGCTAGTATTTGTTCACCGGGAAAGTGTGGAATCGAAAAGTACTATATGGTGTTATCATGTTGTCTATGTGGGTCAATGTTTTTGTAAGTGTCTTATGTGATGTTAAGTTTCTCTATTGGAGCCCATGTGGTGTTGTGTAGCAAGCATTTAAAGACAAAAAAATTATTTGGATAATTTTACTGTTGTATTTTGGTGTTGAAAATGTGGGAATTACAGTTGGTATCAGAGCTAGGTTCATACTCTTGAACCTCTAGGACAGATTGGAGTTGTGATGGTTATGCATGGTGGTGGAGGAGATGGGAAGTGTAATGTGATAGTATTGTTGTGATGTGACAACTTGTAATTGTGATCATGTGAATGCATCTATTGTGTTTTCCACTTGGTGTGCACTATTTATGTTGTCGATGTGTATGGTGATGAGATTTCTCTCTCTCTCTCTCTCTCTCTCATGGATTAAACATGTATTACCCATACGTTACCACCTTTTTGGGTGAAAAACAATGTTAATGTGAACGGTGAAAGTGTGGTGGTGTTTCATCATCTTGTGATGTTGTGTATTTGTATCAATGTGATGTGTACCAAAGGGTGGTTCCTGATATTTTGTATCATACCATGTTGTTGCCACCATATTATGATGTATCATGATGTATGTCATGACATTTGTTTTGTAATTTTGTATATGTACTGACATTAATCACTATATTTGTCATATATATGTATTCATGTGTTATGTGATAAAATGTGTGTCGTGAATTAGGGGCATATGGTGATCATATGTCCCCTATTGTGTTGTACTTGCACTTTTGGTGCATTGTGTGGAAATATTATGTGATTGTAAGTCGTGGAAATTTTTTATGTTATACTCGTAATTTTACCAGGTGTAAGACGTTATGGTTATTGTTCATATACATCATTATGTTAGTAATGTAGTTATGTGCTATGTTTTGTACCTTACACTAACCGACCCTAAGGGAAGAAATCGAAACGTGTATGTGTTGAGAGAAGAGGTGTTAACCAAGTTTCAATAACCTTGATCCAAGTACAATTTTGGAAGTGGAGTATCATGTAGACTAAAAACCCACTCTATCTATTTGGTATACTTCGAGCTTTCTCAACATATTGTAGATGTGCACCACCTTAGGCTCAACTTATGCAAACCTGAGTTCCCCTGCTCTTTCATAGGTAGGTTTCCTTTTGATTAATCCTATGTGATATTGTCTATGTGGATCCTTGTATGTGTCATTTAGAGATATGGAGATATGATTATTTTAGTTTGCATTTTTTCAACATGAGGCTCGATATCTCGAGTGCTACAACTCAATGAGTACCCCTTTGGTGGCCATGGAAAATCCACGTAGTGATCGTAATGTGATTTTTCTATGTTCATATTTTATTCATAAATTGATCTTTTTCTCTTTTCTTTTAAGAACCAACAATTTTTCTTGATTGATGTGTTCTTAAATTTTGGGCATTTAGCTTGATTTTGTGCTTAAAAGCTCATGCTTTGCATTACTATAGCTATTTAGCCATTTTTTTCCTTAGTTTGAAATTTACTTTTCAAGTTTAAAAGTTTTCTAGCCTAGCCCAAGGCTTGGGATTTGATGTCACTTGGTGATTGAAATTGATTTTTATATTGGTTATATTGTTGTGATGTGATGGATTAGGGTCATGGGATTCACCAAAAAGTGGTTGGACCTATGGATCCGCTTTGTTTTATGAGGGTAGCCCCTAAGGGGGTCATGGGTCTATCTTGACTATAGAGCTACAAGTTATTATGCCACTTGGGTTAAGGTGATGGGGCTCCACGTGCATAGGGCCATAGGGTCACTTAGACTCATTGAATGGAGAGAAAAGGTGACGGGGATCTTGGTGAGTGACTTGAATTGGATTTGGTATTATGGATTCTTATATTCGGTGACAAGACTCTTTGGTGGGTGACCCAACCTGGTTTTGACACTATGAATCCTTCATTCAGGTGACGAGGATCTTTATTGAGTGACTTGGCCTAGTTTTGGCACTATGGCTCTTATATTCAAGTGATGGGGCTCTTCTGTGAGTGACTCAACCTAGTTTTTACACTATAATGTTTTCTCTATTAGGAGGCATATGGAGTTGTTTTGGAGGCTTATGGATATTTGGGAGGTATTTGGAGATGATATGTATGATTCACGAGTTACTCATGTTAGTCATGTTATGTATTGTGATGTTTGAGGCTTGATGCTCCTCCTTGTTAACATGTGCTATTAGTTGTGTGGTTATAGGTCCAGCCATGGTTTTGAGTCATGTAAAATAAGTTGGAAACATATTCCGTGAGGAATTATTGTATACAAGGCATGTGTTGTGTATATTTGATCTATGCTTGGGGCATGTATGTTGTGTTCTATGTTGGGTGTGTCATTATATTCTCTTGCTTGGTTGGGATGGCAATCTTGTTCTTTGTATAGTCGTGAAAATGTGTTAAAAGGGGTTTTGTGGGTTACTAGTGTTGTACTTTGGACCTTGTGTGACATTGTGATGTCAAGTGTTTTGGGAAACCTTATGGAAATTTGAAAATTGAAATTCTTACCAAGTGTCAACATTGTTAACATTGAGCAGGTAAATGGTTTAAAAGGTAAAAAACTAATAAATTGTGAAAACACTTATTAGAAAACACAAGTGAATGTGTTATAAAATGATTATAAAAAAACTTAGATTTGAATTCATTATGGATTTGGATTGTTGAGAAATGAAATCTTATGAGTTTTAAAACTAAGAAAAAGTATTAAGGGAAAGATGAATTGATCAATAAATTAGAGAACTATAAATATTCACACAATATAAATAATTAGAGAATATTACGATATAGTTTTTCCTTGATTTTTCATTATAAAATGTAACAAGACCCATCTATTGTAGTGATAAGAGTTGTTGGGTTGTCTCGGAATTGTAAGTTCATCTTCTTACCTTATCGTGTGTTACATCGCGGACGATGCTTTTCTAAGAGGAGAAAATGTTTTTCCCATGCCAACCCATTGTTGATGAGTTAGATGTTATCCAACTTGGTTGGAAATTACATTATGGTAAGATGTTTGACTTTCCAACGTTTGGAAATATGCATACTACTTGGTGACTTAGAATTGGAAACTCATGGTAAATGGTGAAATTACTAGGGTTATTTGATGTACGTGTTGTATACACGTAATTTGGATGGGATATTGGTCTTCTCATCCCGAATTTGGATGAATGCGACTTCGACTTAACATATGTAGGTGTTTTGAATTGGAGCTCATTTTGGAAATATAGTGATGATTTAGAAAATAATTAAAAATAATAATTATCAAGTTTAGATGTAAGAAGAAAAGAGTAATAATATGTATATATATATGTGTGTGTGTGTGTGTGTGTGTTGTGTGTGTGTGTGTGTGTATAATATATGTACAAGAATGATAAGTTAAATATATATATTAAATAATTGTAAAGCTCCTTTTTAAATGGTAGATTTAGGAAGGATGTCCTTGGGTTTTGTTTTGTCCTTAGGCATGATGAAACAACCAAGGGAATATTCTCATTTAGGTGGTTGTAAGTATGAAATATAGATATTTGGATAGTGATGTTTTACTCTTGATTAGGAGAAAATCCCCCTCCCCTCTGAAATTACGGGGTTGGGGTGGTGAGACGTATTAAAGATAATTTTTTTTGCAACATGTTAGTGTATACCTTCATTTGGTTACTTGAAAAATCCATGTCGGCTTGGGGACTTAGAAAAAATTAATTAAAATTTTTGATAGGTGTAAATTTAAACTCCTCATCCTTTGTCAACATCATCCCAAAATCGTGCCGAATGGGAGTTTTGGAGAGGAGCATGGATGTCCCCTTAAATCTTTGCCACCATTTCTCCAAAGGCAACAAATAGGTGTTCAAATGTGATCAACCCTCTTTCTTTATCGAAATCTAAGACTCTGTCAAAGAAGCTCTACTAGTAGCCATCCTAAAATCAATCCCATAATGGGTTAAATCAGCTCCACACGTGGAGATAAATCTGTAACCAAATATCTCCTCATTTTACCTTATACAAATCGATTGATCTGGATCTTTATTTGCATTTGAGGCATTTTAAATATCCTTGAGAGGATCTATTTCCTATCATGGTTCTATTTGTTTTATGCGAAAAAAGATTTAGGATGAGGAGGTGCTTCTTTTAGGCATAGTGGCTAGCTATATTGATCTTCCTTCTTCTGCTTCTGACCACCTGTGCTACGTGCACTGTAACCTTTGCAACACCTTTTTCTTTCATGATATTTATCTTTTATGTCGAGCAATTATTGTATTGATTTAGACATTAGAAGTGCCCTTTCTTGCTATTCCATGTATGTCTTTGTCAGGTTTGTCTGTTTCACTCTTCCTTTGCATGAAAGCCTCTGGTTATCCATTCTTGGCTTATTTTCTCAAATGTGGAAGTAGGAGATGTAAATGTTTGACAAAATTTCTTGAAGAAATACCTTATCCAAGTTCTCCACCTGACCAAATCACCTTTCTTGTCATACTACTAGCCTGTACCAAAATAAGATTTGTAGAACAAGGTATGGGTGTCAATCAAGAACAAAGAGAATGTGGGGTTTTCAGGTGTTGTAGTTGTAAATGAGTTATTAGTCTATGTGCAAAGAGATGAAGCATGAACAAGCCACAAACTATTTCCGAATACCTAAAGATGATGAGGTCTCGTCGAATGCGGGGATCACAATTTTTGTGTAAAAGGTATGGTTTTCCCCTTTTCGCTTGCACTAAATTTCGCTTCATTTTTGAAATTAAATGTTGAATGATAGGGAACATAATTCCAACAAATGAAAAAATATTTCCTTGACCTAAACTATCAAAACATAAAAAAACAAATATCTAATTTTAAAAGTCATGCGCATGGAGTGCCACACCCAAATGTATCACAAATCCTAAACTCCTTGCATGACCCTTGGTAACATGGGAAACCATGGGGAAACTTAACCAAGTTGTTTGAATTTTTTTTAACACCCTTGCAAGTCAAATTTTCTAAGCCACTTAGCTTATCAATCACTGGTAGTGACGTGCTTGTTTTAATAAAATGTGATTGGTTTCACTTACGGTTGCTACTTAGTTGAGAAGAATTGAAAATAACTGAAACCTACCTCTAGAATTCTAATAATATAATTGTAACTGATATTCATCTCAATGAAAACACCTTGAAAGACTAGTTTTTGGAAGCGCATTTTGGGGCCCATTAGTCGTTCGGTGAGAAGAGTTCTTTGCAATTATGATAACCACCACTGAGTTACCCTTGTAACTTGAGCTTTGATCATCGTAATAAAGTTCCATCGGACACGATGAATTCTATATATATGTGGGAGTATGTAGGAAAATTCATGATCAAACTTGAAACGAGTGTCTTTAAGACCCAAATTTTAAGCACTTTTTCTATTTTGGTCAGTTTTTCAACTTGCTACTTTAGATAGAATCTCCTTCTAAGAGTCTCATTTCACTTATATCCATGTGTGTGACCTTGTAATATTGTCATAATGGTATGTATAATATTATTCAATATTTTATCTTATATGAATGGATTTGAAATGTATGGTGTTTTTATCTCTCCACACTCTTCTCTCTCCAAAATGACTATGATACATTGGTCGATTTGAAAATGTAAATGAATTGGGAAATTTAAATTGGTTTAAAAAGAAATGAAAATGGACATGAAATGAAAATGGTTATGACATTGTGAATGGAAAATAAAATGTTTTTTTAACTTTCTTTCTCATCCTTACTCTCTCTCTCTCTCTCTCTCTCTAGTACAAACATTAAGTGCAAATGAATGTGAAAGTGTGAATGCATGAGAAACAAAAATTTTCTTCTCCCTCTCCCTCTCTCTTCTATTTAATTTTTTTTTTGAAATTATGAATGTGTGTATTTACGCTTAAGTGTACGGATTTGCAAACTAGTTCTAGGAAAGACCTGCAGTGGTTGTAGGTACCCGAGAAAATAGGAGAAGTAAAATTACACTTGTATCTTTTATTAGCATGTTATCTGAATGTAATGTAACTATTTATAATACTTTTTATGAATAAATTTTTTTACTTTCATTATTTTCATGATGTATATGATAGTGTTGCACATTGGGAAAATGTACCATTTCATATGTAGTTGTAATTTTTCCTATTTGTGAATGTTACTCTTAGTGGTAATTGTGTATATTTTGTTAAGTAAATGAAGTTTATTGTATCATGTTTCTTTGGAAAATAATGTCAAATAATCCTTTCTTTTAGTGTCAAAATAAATATAGGAGGATGAAATTAGAACATTGTCTTTTAAAGATTTTAGTGCCATCACAATTTTTGATTTGATTATGCCAGTAAAATTGTTGGTAATAATTTTAAAATGGTGTGTTGTTACCTATTTGTTAGTGTTGCATTGACATAGGAAATCACTTATATATTCAAAGACAAATATAAACTTACATTTGTGTGTTTTCTTTTTGAGCGGGAAGCGATAAAATAAACTTATATCTTGAAACATCTACCTTTATTGAATGGAATGATCCTCTTTGGTAAGCCTTGAGTTATGTTGTATTCAAACATATTTCGTAGTCCTAGATACTTAGAGGTACCATATGTGTTTGTGTGTTCCTTTGTAATTCCCACAAAAATGACGTTCTAGGAACACGCTAAAACCCTAAACACTTAACCCGAAAGTTGCAGTAAATTTTTTTGTTTAAGTTAGAAGGTTACAAGGTTGTCAACCCTTAGTGTGCACTAAATTTATTTACATTAATAATATTTACTTTACAAAGGATGGACTAGGCCTAAGTTGAATGATTAAATATTCTTAATTTATCTCTAAGGTCAATTAATTAACATTCAACTAGGAAGGTGCCATAATTTAATTTACTTGGTTTAATTTTTACCCCTCCACAACTAACATTCCTCCTTGATACTTTACATTATACTTAGTTACTATAATTCCATTATTTAAATAACTTAAATGTCTATTTCATTATTTTTCTAAAACATACTAGGAACTATATTAGTGACTTTGCACACCAAGGTGTTTAAATGGCCCCATTCACCCATCTACACATACCTTTAATTTTTATTTAAAACATCTATAAAATATATTCCTACCAAACAAATGTAGGGTTGATCCTCAACCCTTGGATCAATTTAATTGTGGCCACTAGATCCTAGGGTTCCAAGATAACCCTAAAAATCCTTAAGAATTTTTATTTAATCTCTTTCTTTACTCAAGTCTCCTCATTTGGTCACTTTTCCTTTGTTTAATTTGCAGGTTGGAGAGAAGGAAGCCATGGGAGCAAGAAAGGAAGAACTATGGAGGATTCTACAAAGAATCAAGCTTAGATTAGTTTATATTGTAGATTTATCATTGTAATGTCATTCATTCAAGGATTGAAGGGATTTCCTTTTCAAATATGGTTTTATTACAAAATTATTTGTATTAGGAGTTCTCCATTTGGGGAAAACCCTACTTCTATTAATATATACAAGTTTGGGTACTTTGAATCCACCATTTGAAGATTTTATTGCTTAAAACCATGAGATTTAGCCATTATTTGTTTTCTGGAGGTTTCCTCTAAATTTTTACATGCTTAAAATTTAGTTATTACAAGTTAAAATTTACATAGGTGCGATTTATGTTTTCCGAAAGTGACTAACTGCCACCTAGAGCATGCCGGTAGTCCTGGGACCACCACCCTACCTGGGTGATGATTCACGAACCACTACCTTGCTGGAGTGGTATTTATGAGACCATCGCCTTGTCGAGCGGTGGTTACGAGACCGCCACTCTGCACAGAGCGGTGGTCATGTTCCTTAGAAATAGAACCTTAAAATATGAGATTTTCCAAAAAACAAAAGTCACTAGGTTGCTTTAAAATTCATTTTGAACTTAATTTTATATGCCTAAAGTTTCCAGTTGTAAGATTTAGTTCCATTTATTCATTCTATAGTTAAAACTACTCATTTTAAAGCATTATCTATTCCAATAATAACAACAACAACTACAAGATCATTTTCATTTTGTTCAATAAATTTTCTTACAAGTCCAAAAGTAAAAAGGATCTAAATCTACTTCTAATATTGTTATTTTTCCTTACTACAAAAAAGCAACATTTCAATATAACAATATACTTCAAATTTGTTGCCTCTTTCCATTTTCACTACAACTTATATGTTCAAAATATCTATAACAACTTTGTTCTACATTCAAGTTTACTATGCATACATTTTTAACATCTTACAACTTCTATATTTCTTCTTTCTCATTTACAATAATACAATTTCACAATGAAAGTAAAATTTCTTTTCCCATTGAGCATAGCTCATTTCTTTTAAAACAAAGAACTTCTTTTCTCACAATACAAACTAAAACTAAGATTTTACACAAGCTTTCCATCTTGATTCTTTTCTTTCCATACTACAACTTAAAGAGGAGGTAAATTTTACAACTCTTTAATGAACTTCTTCAAATAATATTACAACTTACAATACAACATTTCCTTTAAAGCAAAACACAATATTACAAATCTTCCACCTTGAGTGGGAATAACAATAAGGTTTTATCACAAGGAAGGATTTCTTGAGGACACCAACAATGCTCCATGTTTCACATCACCAACAAGAGATATCCACCATGCTTCATTTGATCACAACAAAAAGGGGGAGAGGCAACACTCTCCACCCAACCAAGAATTCCAATGAGGAGAAGAAGTCATCCTCCTTATTAGCCCCGAGCCCCAACCACATTGCAATGAAAAATGGATCCAACTCATGGAAACAAAACAAGATTCCACATCACAAAACAAGATTTTACAACCATACCAAAACACAAACAACTCAACTACAATCACAAGAAGAACCAACAAAATATACAAGGCTTCAAAATGCAAAATCCAAAGGAGCAAGATCTATGGGGAGGTCACTTATGCCTCCCAATGGGAAATGAGTGCCCACCTTAATACCCTCCAATAAACATCTCAAAACCCCTACACACTCTTATGCCTCCCTCAATAACCTCTTATGCCTCCCACATTCTCTTATGCCTCCCTACAATCTCTTATGGCTCCCTCAACAAAACAACGAAGTAAGAAATACAAGAAATTTCTTGTCCAAGGTAGGGCACCCAACCCAACTCCCTCCAAAATTGAAATAAAATCTTATTCCTCCCTATATAAATATACCCATAGTCCCCTCCTACACCACACTTAGGAAATCTACCCAAGCACCCAACAAGCATACAAAAACACTCAAAAACACACACATATGCATACAAAATAAAAGAAAGCATTTAACAAGAGTTTAGCTCCTACCTTTCCATGGTAGAGATTGATCCAAGAGTCACACACCAAGCTTCTTCAAGCCCAAAATCACCAAGAAGCTTCAAAAATCCACAAGCATTCAAAAATACTCTAACTCCCCAAAATGCAAGAGCACAAAATAATGAAGTAACCCCCAAACAAGAAAAAGAACTTGAATAAATAGAAAAGGGAGAGAGGAGGGTGAGGTGGCTCCATGTAGGATGCCACATCACTCATCCTCAACTCCACCTCACAAGTCAAACCTCAACCCCAATGCACCATAAATTGGTGGGTGAGAGGAATGACAATTTACTTACACACACAATCCAAGCCCACACCCCTAAGGACAAAATTTAATTACATGAAAGAAAGTGCAATAAAATTTTACCTTTTTGTCTTCCCAAAACACATAATGGGGTCTATTTTTGAACCCCACAACCCATAGGTAGGGTTGGTATAGAAATTTAAGAGGTGTGGGACAAGTTTAACTTATCCCACAAGCCTCCAAAATTGGCCCTTAAGGCCAAATTTGAATTTCCATGAAGGGGTGGAGTGTAAAACACTCAAGGTCACAAGCACTCAACTTACAACACATAATCCAAGAGCCATATAATATAATAAATGAATTATTTTAACCATTTCAAAATTAATTTAGCAAAAGGTTAATTTACTAATCTAGACACAAATCAAGCAATTAATTAAAGGAGAATACATCACTATAAATCACATACTAAAATCAAATAAAGGAAACTAATAAAAGAGATAACACACAACCCTTGGTCATAATTAGAGGTGATTTCCTCCATGGGAACCCCCTAACAACAATTCAAACATACACACATAAAAAAATACATGTTGCCATAGTGACCCTTGTTGAATTCATCTAGCATTCCAATGTGGTTGGTCTCCAATCCCTCGTTGTTTTTGGTGACATGTTTACCTGCAAAACACATAACAACTCCTTTGGTCTCATGGCTGCATCAAAACATCTATGATAAAATATACAACATAAATCCACAATCATCTCGTATATGAATCAAAACATCATCTAGGAAAGTAACGATATCATTTACAATTTGTAACATCTCAATTCTACATTTCATCAATATCCATATGATCACAAAATTAGTTCAATTGTTAAGGTCTGCTCAAAATGATGAGAGTATCACGAGTCGAAATATAGATAACCATGTCAACAACATATCGGTAGTGCCCACTTTCCCTTGACACCTTTTGTTATTGATTATGATACTGTTGACTATACTTATGGATATTGTTGTAGCTTTTGATTTGGCATGATGTTAGATGTTAGAGATCATGGATTGTTGTTGATTTTGATTCATATATGATGCATGTGGGTTATTAGAAACATTTTATATTGATGATGATATGCTGATTGACATGGTTGTGTGTGTGTGTGTGTGTGTGTGTGTGTGTGTGTATATTTCATCATATTGAGTAGACCTAGAAAATTGAACTAATCTTATGATCATATGGTTATTGATGAAATTGTAAATGATATTGTTACTTTCCTAGATGATGTTTTGATTCATATATAGATGATTTTGGAGTTATATTGTATATTTATTTTGGATGATTTGATGCAGCCACGAGGCCAAAGGAGGTGTTATGTGTTTTTAGGTAAACATGTCACAACAAACATCGGGGATTGGAGACCAACCACATTGGAATTCTAGATGAATTCAACAAGGGTCACCATGGCAACGTGTATTTTTTATTTGTGTATGTTTGAATTGTTGTTAGGGGTTCCCATGGGGGGTCACCTTCAAATGTGACCAAGGGGTTATGTGTATTCTTTTATTGTGTTCCCTTTATTTAATTTTTATATGTGATTATTTGGTGATGTATTTTCCCTTATTATTTATTTAATTTTTGTCAAGATTAGTGAGTAATCATGTTGTTAAATAAATTAAAATGGGTCAAAAGAATGATTTTATTAGATTTGATGGCTCTTGGATTATGTGTTGTAAGTGATGTATAAGTAATTTGGAGTGTGAAACACTCCACCCTTCCTTTTGAAATTCGGATCTGTGCTTAGGGGCTGATTTTGGAGACATGTGGGACAAATTAAAATTGTCCCACACCTTTTAAATTGTTACACCAACCCTACCTATGGGATGGGAAGTTAAAATTAGGCCTCATTATGTATTTTGGGAAGGCAAGTTGTAAGCGTTTTATTGCACCTTCTTGCATGAAATTAATTTTGGTCCTTGGGCTGTGGACTTGGATTGTGTGTGCAAGTAAAAAGGTCATTTATTCACCCACCTTTTTAATTATGCTTTGGAGTTTGAATTTTTATTTGTGAGGTGGAGTTGAGGGTGAGTGATGTGGCATCCTATAAGGAGTTACCTTATCCTCCTCTCTCCCTTTTCTATTTATTCAAGTCCTTTTGTTGTTTTGGGGATTACTTCAGGTGGTTACTTCATGTTGGTTTGGTGCTCTTGCTATTAGAGAGAGAGGATTTTGATTTCTTGTGGATTTTTTGGTGCTTGGGATTGTTTGGATTTGAAGAAGCTTGTTGTTGAACTTGTGGATCAAGCTCTATCATGGAGAGGTAGGAGCTTGACTCTTGTAAAAAGGTTTTCTTTCTGTATTGTGCTTATGTGAATGTTTTTGAATGTTTGGTATGTTTGTTGGTTGGTTGGGTAGATTGCCTAGGTGTGGTGTAGGAGAAGACTATGGGGATATTTTGTGGGGAGGCATAAGAGTTGTGGGGAGGCATAAGAGTTATTTGTGGAGGGATTTTTTTTTGGGTGTTCGACCTTGGACAACAAATAGATTGCGTTTTGTTGGTGGTAAAAAGGACTTTGTTGAGAGCAACAGTCAGGGGACAAGAAGTCCCTCCTCTTTAATGGGAGAGGTTCCCTTATTCAAAAGAAAAACTTATTTACATATGTACAATGTATAGTTTTAATGTGGAACTTGGATATCATGAAAGTGTTTCAAAATGAATGGATCATCAATACAAAAGTACAGAGGAATGAAGTAATGGAAACGAGCAGAAAGGCATTCTCCAGAACTATAGATAACAAAATAATTCCTTATGCATGCCAAAATGAAATTATTTGAAGTAAACCATTTGCATTTGAATCAAAATAAGGTGCTATTGTAAAGACACAAAGTTCCATAAATAACACTTACAAGAATGCAAAGCTTCTTGACATAATACAGATAAATGATTCAATGCATTCAATGAGATAGTGATAAAAGAACACAACTAGATAGACATAGAAGGGAAAAATATTGTATTGATTTCTTTTTATTCTTTACACCTTCGAGAAATAAGCCAAGTTCCAACCCGAAAATGGTGGAGAGAGACCATTATATAATTTTACAAATCAGTTACACTTGGTAACTACTTCTTTTAACTAAAAATTTTAGTTAAAGGGATGCTCAACGCAAAACCCTAACTAATTACAATAAGTCTGAAATGAGAAAAAGAAGGAGAGAGAGAAGCCAGGAGGGGAAGACAAGTGCTCATGATTGGGAGGGGCCCACTGACTTGAGGATCCACTGTCTAAACCTTTTCAAAGCCTCTGCTATGTCTCTACCACGTGGAACTGATGTGTTGGTAGTAGCTTGGGTCCAAGATCCTAGACATTTCTCCATCTCCTTGTCGAACTCAGTGTGTGTGTGGTACTCTTTATTTTCTTCCTCGATAGTAGATTGGAGAGAACAAATTTCCTTTATATTCTCTTTGATAATACAATCCCCTTTAAACAAGTTTCTTTTGACAAAAGCTCTGAATTGAGCTTTGATTTCCTATAGGGAGAAAGGTACACCTGAGGTCTCATCATGGAGGTGGTAGTGAATATCCTTGAAAGTAGATATCACCAAAGTCTTAAAAGCCTCTCCCTTCTGCCAGCTATTCCTTAGTTCTCCCAAAGCCTCCTCCAGCACTTTGATTTTCCATTCTACTCGAATACCCATGAATGTGACAAATTATCCTTTACATCATCAAAGACCTTACTTGCCATCAAAAGATTTTCATCAGTCTGCCCCATCAGGTGAAGGTCTACTATGCAGCTGCTCCAAAGTTTGAGCTCTTTATCCATATTTCCAATTGTGGAGGAGAGCTTCTGTTACAGATTATTTACCTTCTCATTGAGCTTGAAGGCTTCACCAATGAAATTCAACCCTACAACGAGCATGTCATCCACCATGGCCTCCATAGCCCTCCCATAGATGGAGTACCTGTGTATATCCTTGATGCTCTGGACTTCATCTTGGCTGAGAATCACAGGCGGTGGAAGGGAAGTCAGTGGGGTAGGGTCTAGAACTTTATCTTTAGATAGCAGTGACTTGATGAAACTAGAAAGCACTTGAGCCTACTCCTCTAGCTGCTCTATAGTCTGCTGCCCTTTTTCCACCCTCCCAATGACTCTGGTGACTATTTCTTGAAGGTTGTGTATTTCACCTTTAGGAGTAGACTCTCCCATGGATATCCTTAAGAGTTCTAAATCGGAGGCTTGCAAGTCCTTCTCTCACTTGTCAACTTTGGGCTTGGCTATCTCAAGAAATTACTGACCTTGGGCATGGGTAAGTGCACCAAGTTGGGGGACAATTAAGTGGACATCAAATCCTGAATTTTACATTAAAAACAACAAAACATCAAATTTAGTCTTCTGTGGACTTGAACCATGCCGAAAAGTAAAAAATATGTCATAAAAATGGTACCATTGCATAGGGGAGACTATTAGCTTTGTATAAATACTGATTTTAAAGTGAATAGAAGAGGATAAATATCATTTTATAATTTTTACTAATATTAGGTCTTTAAGACACTTTTTCCTATGAATGTTTATGTCTACATTTAAGACTGCAAAATTTGTTTCACTTATCAGAATGTGATAAAACTTATACCATCCCAACTGTGGTGAAATTATATACATGTTCAAAAAAATTTATTTGATTTCAATATTTTTTGATGAAGTTATGGCAGGCAAACGGAAAGTGCTCTGTTTTCTTTATGTTTTCATACCACTTTCACGGAAAAAATCATAAAAAATAAAATATTACTCAAAAAAATACAAAATAAAATCCATCCCAAGATAGATAGTGGCATATAACTTCTCACCAAAGGAAAAATATATATATCAATTTTTGGTCATCCAAATTGTGGGCAAACAGACTATAATCTTATCGGCGTTTTTAAAAAAAAATACCAAGTCATTGAATTTTGAGTGTTTAATATAGCTAATCTTGTCCATTTTTTACAAAAATTAGTATTTTAGAAACTAGATTCCGGATGCTACGATTCATATTAATATAATTTTGTCTAATTTTGAGTGTATGTATTGCTAATAATCCCTACAAGTTGATATTATGTTGTTATTTGCAATATGATGTCCACGGATGACCCTATATTTGTCCATCAACTTCCTGCACTTACCCGCATCGAGCTACTATCCTTGAGGTTGTTCTAGCTTTCTTGGGAGGAGCAGAAGGAGTAGTACCCAACACAAACACCACAACATCAAAATTGGGCCCTGAGATCTCGAGAAGAAGACTTCCTCTTCCTACTATCAACAAAGGTTGTACCCATGCAAAAGTGGAAGAAGAGGAAGAGGGAGTAGCAAGGGAACCAAGAGCGAGAGAACTCATGGCACAAAGAGTGTTTGTTGTTGTGGCCTCCAATAGGGATGTGAGTGGAGTAGATGAGGCATCTTGGATAGAAGAATCCACATTTCTTGGAGGCTCGGTGCTATGAATCTCCTGCTCCTTATCCATTTTGGTTTTAGAAGCATCTGCAGGAATTGGTATTTCACTATCTTCACTCTCACTGAGAACAATGATGTTCTCTGGCCCATAAGGTAACTCAGAATTCTTTGGCAGAGGGTATTCTTCAATAGGATCCTTTTTTACCTCTTTGAACTTCTTTTTATAAACTTGAGTGGAGGAGGAAGGAGTGGAGGATGCAAGACCTTTACTTGATGAGGCAGGAGGAGTCTGTACAGGTACCTCTAAACTGGGTGTTTGTTCCTCCTTCCTCGAGGTCGAGGTGTCTTTGGAAGAGGATTCTCCTGCGTTCTTCCTTAGTTCATGAGAATTTCTATCAATCCAGACTTTGGTCCTTACTAGGAAAGGGGTGAGGATTTCAGCCAAATCATCCTTCTCTCTCTTAAACTAGTCTAGATCCTCTAAAGGAGTGTGCTTGATTATAGTTTCATATTCATATGACAAAAGGTTTGTGTTGTCATCCTGAAGTCCTTCAGAATTTGATATAGGTTAAGCTCTTGAATTAATTGAAGGGGAAACCTACCATAATGCCTCCTTCTAGCCTCAAAATCATCTATGCAGTCAGCCCAATAATCTTTAGTGTCTGCCCTATGATGGTAGTTGATTCTGATGTTCAACTCAATGAATTTCTTCAAGTCAAAATAGGTTCTAGGCCTGAAGAAGTGGACAGTGATGGGAGCTAGGGATCTCTCTATATTCGGGCATCCAGAGCGGTTTTGCATGTATAGTTCCCCAAAGATATGGGGAAGTGTAGCCTAGTGATATTATTATCCTGCAGGTTACTGTACTGAATTTGTCTAATTTCTTGCATACTTCTATCGGCTATCTTATGATTGTAAAATATGGGTAGATTAAGAGGAGTGCTCTCATAACCTGCTAGCTTGATGTAAGAGAACCTTATGAATTGAATGAAGTAGGCTCAGACTTTCTCTATCAGGCTCATGGCTTCATTTGAAAACCTCCCCAGGCAGGTGTCACTTTCTAGAAGCCTTACAATGTACATGGTGAAGGCATCATTCACCCTCCTGAAATTGTGATTGCTAGTGTCCAGGGTGAACTAAGGGTAGTAAGCATATATAGGATCACCCTTTTGAGCATCAATGTATGTAAAGCCAAACCACTGTCTGGATGTTGCTAGGGTATACATCAGGTAGGAAGTCATGTAGAAATTTTTGTTTTTTGTACATGGGACAACTGCTCTATCAAATTCATACAGATGATCTCTGCCCAGTTGATGTTCTAGGTACCTTCACACACTATGTTGATAAGTGGGCACATCCAAAAGTGGAACTCATTAGTAGAAGGCAAGCCCATAACCCGAGCTAACAGGATTATAAAGTCTGATAGCTCCTCATTGAAATCAAACCTAAATAGGGCTTTGGATAGTCGGAAGCCCCTTTCTTAGGGTTTTTAACCACGAATTTACAATTCTGGCTTTGTATTTCTCACTGTCCTGATCAAAAAGGGCCTATGCTTGATTTTGGGAGATTACCACAGAATTTTCCATCTCTGGGATCCTTAGGGCAGTGCAATGGTGGCAGCATCAAGCTTGCAATGAGCTCCCCATGCACATTGGTTAATTCACTTGTATCGGGGTTGAAGTGAGCCCCGCAGGTGAGTACCATGTCTACACATTGTCCGAGATTGGAAAACTAGTAGCAAATGCTAGCCGCTATCATTTATCATTTGTGCCATGGGAGAGGGGCTCGGGTCTGATCAGCCTAGTCCAAAAATCACCAAAGTCTAGGTGACGAACTTCACTGTCCCTCGATATTGGGAATGGAAGACTTGAGTGGAGAAACCTACTCCTGGCCTTGAAATTTAATCTTCATGTTGATAGTACTTAGAAAAACAAACTCACAGCTTGAATCCGCTATGAAATTGTAGGGGAAATGGGGACATGAGTAGATGGTTTCAATTGCAAGGGTATGAGCAAATGATAATGAGAAAGTAGTGTGTAAAAATGCGTAGAGGGGCAGTCTATTAAATATTCGTTTAGGAGAGAGAAGGTTATAAATGTGCATTAAATTCATATCCACCAACTCAAAAAGTAAGCATCGGGAAGAGCATAAAAAATTAGCCTAGATGGCCTTTAGTACATTTGGTACACGCGGGACGCAAAGTGCGATTCGGATGATGTAGGTGATGTGGGTGATGAACTACACAAATACTTTAGGGACACGAGGGACAAAAATACGTGAAGCACACAATGCACCAATGTGAGCGATCGGGAACATGGAGCCCAAGTGAACTTGGGACAGTTGGAACAAAAGTTCCGATGGACCCACAAGTAAAAATATTTTGAAGAAAGTGGCCAATCGGCGAGAGAGAGTCCTAGTGAACTTGGGACACATGGGACAAAAATTTCGACCCGACCCTTGAAATAAAACAAATGGCTCAAAAAAAAATTTTTCTAACTTCTCGACTTTTCCCTTTACCAGAACATCGGGAAAAGGTGTCAAACTCAAAATTTTCAATTTTTGACTTTCGAAAGAGGGGAAATTTTGAGAGGATAATAGTTGGCTCCTTCTGGGGATGACTTGGCTGAATGCAAAGAATGAGACAAGGCAAAAACTCTCGAAAATTTAGGGGAAGGACCGATGCCTTATCAATTGGGGCATGAAGTCAAAAGTAACCAATACAGAAAACAACACCCCAAAAAAAGAAGGAAAACACACCAAAAAGCAAGGGAAGGAAAACACACCTATACATAATATATAGAGGACCTCCTATACACCTAAGACTTAAACAATTTCAGTCTTTGCCCACTATAAGGAAATGGGAGAGAAGAACCATCCATGTAATCAAGGTAGAAATAATTCTCACCAGCAAAGTGCCTGATCTTGAAAGGTCCGAGCCAAAGAGAATCAAACTTGCCATGGCTGCCACGAGGTTCATGTCTTTTATCCCATAGTAAAACAATATCTCCAACTTTGAAATCCCTGGACCTGGCTTTCTTGTCAAACAAGGCTTTCACCTTCTGTTGATGAGCAGATATCCTATCAGCAACCTTCAATTTTTCTTCATTCAATTTATAAAGATACATGATCCTCTTATCCAAAGAATCATTGAAATTGGTGTCTTCAATGGCCTTCATTAAATGCAAGGCTGGTAACTCCACTATTACTTGGTAATTGAGCTTCTACTCCATATACCACCTGAAAAGGGGACATCCCAATAGCTCTTTTAGGTGTAATCATGTCTGCCCAAAGAGCATCATAGAGCTTCTTGTGCCAATTCCTCTGAGATTCATTAACCAATTTCCTTATTATGGCCACCAGATTTTTGTTTGTTGATTCAGCTTGCCCATTCCCCTGAGGATAATAATCTGAAGAGTGAGCTAGGGAGATGCCATATCCATAACAAAAATCCATCATCTTAGTTGAAGAAAAATTTGAAGCATTATCCATCACAATCTTGTTTGGCACACCAAACCTTACCAAGATGTTTTCTTTGATAAAATTGTACACTACTTCAGAAGTAGTACTCTTTACTAGGATGGCTTCTACCCATTTAGTAAAATAATATATGGCAGTCAATATGTGGATATGCCCAACACTTGAAGAGGGATTAAGTGTTCCAATGAAATCTAAACCCCATTGTTGAAAAGGTTCTTCAATCATGACTGGCTTAAGAGGCAAAGCAGCCAACTTGGGTCTACCCACAAAGGTCTGACAAGCTTCACATTTATCAATCCACTTTGATGCATCTCTTGAACAAGGTAGGCCAATAGTATCTTACACGAAGAATCTTGTGAGCAGTAACAATAGATGAGTAATGGCCTCCACATGCTTGATCATGGAAAGATGAAAGAAGCTTCCTCTATTGCTCTTTATCCACACATTTTAGAAATCTTCCATCCATCCCACACTTGAACAAAGCATTCTCCCACAATACATATTGGGCTGATCTTAACTTAATAGATCTCTTTTCCTTGGCATTCAAATGAGAGGGACACTCCCCATAGGTGAGAAAATGTGTGATATCAGCATACCATTCATCAATTGAGCTGAGAAATAGAACAATAGGAATATCAACTTCATCCTTAGGTAACTCATGTCCAGCTCCCTCAGCGATGAGTTCACACAAGCCTTTTCCGCAGACTAGTTTGGTTGGTCTGATGTCAATATCATATTCTTGAACCTTGGCCACCCAGTTCCCTCTCTTGGATCCAAACTCTTGTTGTGTGAGAATAGACTTGATGGTTGTGTCAGGCACAAGTACTGTGGAGTGAGAGTTAAGAATATAAAAACAAAACTGCTTGATAGCTTTAACCACTGCAAAAGCATGTTTCTCCATCATTGTATATTTCAACTCATGATTTTTAAGAATGTAGCTCATAAAGGGAAATTGGGAGCTCATGATCATTAAAATCTTTCGAGTCAAAATAGCAGCCCGGGGTGTTATATGAGGCATAGCAATAGATAATAAAATATTTGCTAAAATATAGACATGCTAGGATAGGAGTTTTAGCAATAGCCTTTTTAATACCTTCAAAGGCTTCTTTCCCTTCAGAAGACCAACCAAAAGTTTTCTTTCCCTTCATCATTTGAGAGATGTTCAAAGTTATTTATGTAAAATCAGGGATGAACCTTCTCAGAAAGTTGATTTTACCGAAGAAAGAATGCATTCCCTTCTTGTTAGATGGAAGAGGAAATCTGTTGAATAGCTTGAACTCATTCAGGATCAATTTTTATACCATCTTCAGAGATGACATGCCCCAACAATTTTCCCTCTGTGACAAAAAGATAGATTTTTTAGGATTCAAAGAGATCCCATGCTCTCTGCACTTCAAGAGAACTGTTTCCAGATGCTGAAAATGATCTGCTCTATTTTTGGAAAACACAGTTAAGTCATCTAGATATACAACAATACATTTCCCTTTTAAAATTCCAAAGGCCAAGTCCATAGCTCTTTGGAAAGTAGCACCAACATTAATAAGCCCAAAAGGCATCCTCTTGTAGGAAAAAGTACCCCAAGGAGTAGTGAAGGTCGTCTTGTGTTGATCTGCGGTATTGAATTCTACCTGATTATACCCTAAGAAGCCATCAAGCATGGACAACATTTTAGATCCCGTAACCACCTGCAAGACTTGATCCATCATGGGTAAAGGATAGTTGTCCTTCAAAGAATCTTGATTCAGATTTTTGAAGTCAACACAGATACAAATCTCACCATTTTCTTCCTGATAGGCACAATGTTGGCAATCCATGTTGAATGGTGGATGGGAAAAATGATTTTGGCTTTCAACATCTTTTGTATTTCTTGAAAAATAGTGTTAGCTATCTTAGGATTGTATTGCCTTTGTTTCTTCTTGAAAGGTTTAATCCTAGGTTTGAGAGGGATGAAATGCTTTGCATCTCCTTTGGTTGGAAGGCTTTTAGATCCTCATAGGAATATGCAAGAACATATTTATACTTCTTTAAAAGGTTGATTACTTTCTTCTTTTCCTCCGGTGTACAACATGTTCCAATGTTTATAAGCTTGGGATCGACAGAACTTCCAATATTAATTTTTTCATACTCAACAGATTGTTTTGATCCAGTGGAAGCTTTAGACTTCACATACCTATCATGCTTATCAAACAATTCTTCTAAACTCACCAGTCCTTTTGGAATCTTGTTACCTTTGAGCCTGATACACCCATCCTGATCTATTTCTTCTTTGACATCCTCTGCATGGGAAGACACACTCTCATGAGGCAAAGTGGCACTTCCTTCAAAGTAAAACTGCTCAAAATTATCCCTGAGCTCTAAGAAAGAAAGAAAATGTTGATCATCATTGAAAACCTGCCAGTTGCTTGCGTTATCAGGTACACTGGGCCTATGAATCATCTCAATGGTAAACTTATCTTGAGAAAAGTCAGGATGAGGTATTAGCAATGATCCTGAGACAGCTAGTGAATCGGCCCTAGTGTTCTTTTCCCTAGGTACTGCTTCAATGGAGAAAGCATCAAGAAATTCAATAGAATCCCAAACCTGATTCCTGTAATGCTTCAACCTTCTATTCTTTACTTGAAAAAGGTTTCTGACTTGTTTAACAACAAGTTCCACATCTCCACGAGCTAGAAGATTCTTCACACCTTTTTCTTTTGCCACATTAAGCCCAAGAATGAGAGCTTCATACTTTTCTATATTATTAGTATTTTAAAATTGTAGTTTTAATGAGAAAGGAAGAATCTCTCCCACAGGAGGCACCAATACTATGCCAGCTCTAGAACCAGCCGAGGAACAACTTCCATCAAATTCTAAAATCCAAACTTCATTAGGATCATGAAGTACTCCTTTAGAAACTGAGTTTCCTCTGGAGACATAATCATATAGTTACCATGCCCTATATCTTCATAAAGTATTTGCGCTTTGGGATCATCTGTTTTTTCTACAATATACTCATATTTCTTCTCTGGAAACAACTTCTTCATTTTTCCATTGACTGGTATGAGGGCATGTGACCAACCCATTTGAATTTTTCCTCCCACGTTCTTGTAGAAGTTCCTAATTAACAAAGATGCCATATAATATCTACTACGAGGATGGTAGTCAAGACCTTTTCTCGTAAAGTGGCAAAGGCTACTTGTCTGCCTTTAATTCTTCCAACTAGGGGAACTTCCTTACTCTCCATGGAATAAAAAGACCCATAAGTGTGGGTGAGAGTTAGGCCCAAAGCATGGGCTACTTTGGTAGGCATTACATTATCTGATGCCCCTGAATCTATGACACACAGCTTGCTCGAGTTATGGCCTCGCTATAAGAAGGGTCACATAGAATGGTTTTATATTTTCATTAGGTGAGGTGATGGCAGCTACCAGATTGGGTTGAGGTGTGGAGGATGGAGAAGGTAAAATGCCTTTGGTGGAAAAATTTAGATTGAGAATTAACAAAGTGAATCATTTTGGCAAAGGCTTTGGGATGGGTTTGATAATACTCAGCCTCACTCCTCAAATTTGAACCTTTGTATTTTTAGGTGATCAATGATATCAAAAGACCCGTAAGTAGATGGGATGTCATCACTTGGAACCTTAGGTTTGTCAGATTTAGGAATTGTGGAAGAAGAAGTTTTAGTAGTAGGATAGGAAAAGCAAGATTGGCAGAATTCACCTTTTCTCGTGGATGTAGTGGAGATAGGAGATCCTCTTTTTGCAATCACAGGGATAGCTATGGGATGCTCTTTGGATCTTTTAGCAGGTTGCATCACTTTCTCCCTTTTATTTGTCTTCTCTCGAGTCATAACAACATATGATTCACTATTCATGTCTGCTACTATCTCATCATAGTCATCTTCCTCATCAATGCCTTTAGTAGTGAAGAAATTAACTCGAGATCCCTCAAGTTCCTCTATCTCCTCATCGGCTTCTTCAACAAGTTCTTCACAATCTTCACCAACCTCCTCATCTTCAGGCTCTTCCACTTCATAGGTTGCATTAACAGGAACCTTGATAGGTGGCCCCTCAAGTGCTAGCCTTGTTTGAGAAGTAGGCAAATGATTCCTAGGTTGAAAATTCCTCCTTGGAACATCTGCATAGGGGGCATGCTGAGCCAATTGTTTCTTGATGGAAATGAGATCATTGGCAAGCTTTTACACCAATGGATCAGTATTAGGACCGGGAGTGGAAGAGGAAGAAGAAGAAGATCTAGACTTAGTAGGGTCTCTTTTCAACTTTCCAGACATAATCAAATCATCTTCAACACTAATAAAGGGTTTGATCCTCGGCCAATGTAGCAAGATTGGCTCTTCTTAATGCATAGCTAACTTTAGGCAATTGAGCATTCAGGAAGAAACACTTTTGAATTTGATCTACAGGTTGAGTGTCTGGTGGGATTTTGTTAATCAACTTGTTAAATCTAGCCACAAATTCTCTCATGGGTTCTTGTGAATCTTTCTTTATTTGGGAAATATGGGCTAGCAAAGCATGTACATCCTCTACAGGTTTGAAATGGTTCTCAAACCTTGTTCTCATCATGTTCCAACTGGTAATGGCCCCAGCTAGAAGGTGATAGAACCAATCTGCCGCATTATCTTGTAAAGTCTCTATGAAAAGCCTCACTGAGACATCTTCATGTTCAACTCCGAGAACTCCACATGTAACTATGAAGGTTGTGATATGTTCATCAGGATGCACCTTTCCATCCCCTCTGTACTTGGGGAAGTTCTTTCTGATTACCTCTGGGTAACTCATGCAAAGGCTGAGGAAGGGAAAGATACCCAACACAATGGCCCCAAGGCAATGGTGTTGCCATCCTTGGAAAGATGGCTTGAAGGGGAACAGAAAAAGCAAAGTGAGGATCGAGCACAAAGATTAGGGCTGAGTTGCTCTGAAGGAATAGCGCCTATAGGGGTTCTATCTTCAACGGAGGAGTGTTTGCTTTGAACCAGCTCTTCTATTTCTTCCCTTTGAAGGAAAAGGAAAACATTGCTGTTCCAAAAGTTGAAACTGAGAATCTTCAATACCAAGGGCCCTCCTCCCGTGAGTAAAACGTGGAGTCACCAGATCAAAGGATGATCAAGAAATGTTCATAGAACTGGAATGTGTTTTAAGAAAAATGAATCCCCAGTGGAGTCGCCAAAAACTATTGGTCGTCAAAAAGGACTTTGTTGAGAGAAACAATCAAGGGACAAGATGTCCTTCCTCTTTAACAAGGGAGGTTCCCTTATTCAAAAGAAAAACCTATTTACATATGTATAATGTATAGTTTTAATGTGGAACTTGGACATCATGAAAGTGTTTCAAAATGAATGGATCATCAATACAAAAGTACAGAGGAATGAAGAACTGGAAATGAGTATAAAGGCATTCTCCAAAACTATAGATAATAAAATAATTCCTTATGCATGCCAGAATGAAATTATTTGAAAACCATTTGCATTTGAATCAAAATAAGGTGCTATTGTAAAGACACAAAGTTCCATAAATAACACTTACAAGAATGCAAAGCTTCTTGACATAATACAGATAAATGATTTAAAGCATTCAGAAGATAGTGATAAAAGAACACGACCAGATAGACATAGGAGGGAAAACTCTTGTATTGATTGCTTTTTGTTCTTTACACCTTCATAAATAAGAAATAAGCCAAGTTCCCACCTTGAAAATGGTGGAGAGAGAAAATTATATAATTTTACAAATCAGTTACACTTATAATGCTTCTTTTAACTAAAAGTTTAGTTAAAGGCATACTCAATGCAAAACCCTAACTAATTACAATAAGTACAAAATGAGAAAAAGAAGGAGAGAGAGAAGTCAAGAGGGGAAGACAAGTGCTCATGATTGGGAGGGGCCCACTGACTTGAAGATCCGCTGTCTAAACCTTTTCAAAGACTTTGCTATGTCTCCGCCACGTGGAATTGATGTGTTGATGCAAGAGCTTTGGGTCCAAGATCCTAGACATTTCTCCATCTCCTTGTCGAACTCAGTGTGTGTGTGGTACTCTTTATTTGCTTCCTCAATGGAAGATTGGAGAGAGCATATTTCCTTTATCTTCTCTTTGGTAATGGAATCCTCTTTAAACAAGTTTCCTTTGACAAAAGCTCTGAATTGAGATTTGATTTCCTACAGGGAGAAAGGTACACCTGAGGTCTCATCATGGAGGTGGCAGTGAATATCCTTGAAAGTAGATATCACCAAAGTCTTGAAGGCCTCTCCCTTCTACCAGTTATTCCTTAGTTCTCCCAAAGCCTCCTCTAGCACTTTGATTTTCCATTCTACGCTGAATACCCATGACTGTGACAAATTATCCTTTACATCATCAAAGACCTTACTTGCCATCAAAAGATTTTCATCAGTCTGCCCCATCAGGTGAAGGTCTACTATGCAGCTGCTCCAAATTTTGAGCTCTTTATCCATATTTCCAATTATGGAGGAGAGATTCTATTGCAAATTATTTACCTTTTCATTGAGCTTGAAGGCTTCACCAATGAAATTCAACCCTACAATGAGCATGTCATCCACCATGGCCTCCATAGCCCTCCCATAGATAGAGTACCTGTGTATATCCTTGATGCTTTGGACTTCATATTTCTTTGAGAATCACAGGTGGTGGAAGGGAAGTCAGTGGGCTAGGGTCTATAACTTTATCTTTAGATAGCAGTGACTTGATGAAACTAGAAAGCACTTGAGCTGCTCCTCTAGCTGATTTATAGTCTGCTGCCCTTTTCCACCCTCCCAATGAATCTAGTGGATTTGTTTCTTGAAGGTTGTGTATTTCACCTTCAGGAGTAGACTCTCCCATGGAGATCCTTGAGAGTTCCAAATCGGAGGCCTGTAAGTCCTACTCTGGCTTATCAACTTTGGGCTTGGCTATCTCAAGAAATTGCTGACCTTGGGCATCTATTACTATCCTTGAGGTTGTTCTAGCTTTCTTGGTAGGAGCAGAAGGAGTAGTACCCAACAAGGCCACCACAACATCAAAATTGGGCCCTGAGATCTGAGAAGAAGACTTCCTCTTCCTACTATCAACAACGGTTGTACCCATGCAAAAGTGGAAGAAGAGGAAGAGGGAGTAGCAAGGGAACCAAGAGTGAGAGAACTCATGGCACAGAGAGTGTTTACTACGCTATGGCCTCCAATAGGGATGTGAGTGGAGCAGACGAGGCATCTTGGATAGAAGAATCCACATTGCTTGGAGGCTCGGTGCTATGAATCTCTGCTCCTTATCCATTGTGGTTTCAGAAGCATCTGCAGGATTTGGCATTTCACTATCTTCACTCTCACTGAGAACAATGATGTTCTCTAGCCTAGAAGGTAGCTCTGAATGCTTTGGCAGAGGGTCTTCTTCAATAGGATCCTTTTGACCTCCTTCACCTTCTTTTGATAGACCTGAGTGGAGGAGGAAGGAGTGGAGGATGCAGGACCTTTACTTGATGAGGCAAGAGGAGTCTGTATAGGTACCTCTAAACAGGTGTTTGTTCCTCCTTCCTCGGGGTCGAGGTGTCTTTGGAAGAGGATTCTCCTGTGTTCTTCCTCAGCTCACGAGCCTTTCTATCAATCCAAACTTTGGTCCTGACCAGGACAGGGGTGAGGATTTCAGCCAAATCATCTTTCTCTCTCTTAAACCAGTCCAGATCCTCTAAAGGAGTGTGCTTGATTACAATTTCATATTCATATGACAAAAGGTCTATGTTGTCATCCTGAAGTCCTTCAGGAATTTGATACAGGTTAAGCTCTTGAATTAACTGAAGAGGAAACCTGCCATAATGCCTCCTTCTGGCCTCAAAATCATCTATGCAGTCAACCCAATAATCTTCAATGTCTGCCCTATGATGGTAGTTGATTCTTATGTTCTAGCTCAATGAATTTCTTCAAGTCGAAACAAGTTCTAGGCCTGAAGAAGTGGATAGTGATGGGAGCTAGGGCTCTCTCTATATTCGGGCATCTAGAGTGGTTTTGCATGTATAGTTCCCCAAAGATATGGGGAAGTGTAACCCAGTGATCTTCTTATCCCTGCAGGTTCTATGTAATTTGTCCATTTCCTGCATACTTCAATCAGGGCCATCTTATCATTACAAAATATGGGGAGCTTAAGAGGAGTGCTCTCATAACCTGCTAGCCTGATGTAAGAGAACCTTCTGAATTGAATGAAGTAGGCTCCGTACTTTGCTATCAGGCTCATGGCTTCATCTGAAAACCTCCTTGCGGTGTCACTTTCTAGAAGCCTTACAATGTACATGGTGAAGGCATCATTCACCCTCCTGAAATTGTGATTGCTAGTGTCCAGGGTGAACTGAGGGCAGTAAGCATATATAGGATCACCCTTTTGAGCATCAATGTATGTAAAGCCAAACCACTGTCTGGATGCTGCTAGGGTATACATCAGGTAGGAAGTCATGTAGAACTTTTTTGTTTGTTGTACATGGGACAACTGCTCTGTCAAATTCATACAGATGATTTCTGCCTAGTTGATGTTTTGGGTACCTTCACACACTATGTTGATAAGTGGGCACATCCAGAAGTGGAACTCATTAGTGGAAGGAAAGCCCATAACCCGAGCTAATAGGATTATGAAGTCTGATAGCTCCTCATTGAAATCAGACCTAAACAGGGCTTTAGATAGTTGGGACGCCCCTTTCTTAGGGTTTTTCAACCATGACTTTACAATTCTGGCTTTGTATTTCTCACTTTGTCTTGATAAAAAATGGCTTGTGCTTGATTTTGGGAGATTACCACAGAATTTTCCATCTCTGGGATCCTTAGGGTGGTGGCAATGGTAGCGGCATCAATCTTGGCGATGAGCTCCCCATGCACGTTGGTGAATTCACTCGTATCGGGGTTGGAGTGAGCTCTGTAGGCAAGTATTGTGTTTGCACATTGCACTGAGATTGTAAAACCAGCAGCAAATTCTAGGACGCTATCATTTATCATTTTTCCCATGGGAGAGGGGCTCGGTCCATCGGCCTGGTCCAAAATCACCAAAGTCCAGGTGATGAACTTCACTCTCCCTGATATCAAGAATAGTAGAATCGAGTGGAGAAACCTGCTCCTGGCATTGAAATTTAATCTTCATATTGATAGCACTTAGAAAAAAAAAAAAACTTGCTTCTTGAATCTGCTTATGAAATTACAAGGGAAATGGGGACATGAGTAGATGGTTTCAATTGCAAGGATATGAGAAAATGATAATGAGAAAGGAGTGTGTAAAAATGCGTAGAATTGAAGTCTATTAAATAGTGTTTAGGAGAGAAGGTTATAAATGCGCATTTAAATTCATATCCACCAACTCAAAAAGTAAGCATCGGAAGAGCGAAAAAATTAGCTTTGGATGGCTATTAGTACATTTGGTACACGCGGACGTGAAAGTGTGATTCGACCGATGTGGGTGATGTGGGTGATGAATCGCACAAATACTTTAGGCACATGAGGGACAAAAGTATGCGAAGCACATGATGCGGCCGATGCGGGTGATCGGGGAATAGGGAGCCCAAGTGAACTTGGGACAGTTGGAACAAAAAGTTCCAACGGGCCCGCAAGTAAAAAGATTTCGAAGAAAGTGGCCGATCGGTGCGAACAGAGAGTCCTAGTGAACTTGGGACACATGGGACAAAAATGTCCGATGACCCACAAATAAAATAAATAGCTAAAAAAAAAGAATTTTTCTAACTTCTCAACTTTTCCCTTTACTAGAACATCAAGAAAAGGTGTCAAACTCAAAATTTTCAATTTTGACTTTCGAAAGAGGGGAAATTTTGAGAGGACAACATGTTTCTTACTTTTGGGGATGCATAAGAGTATGGGAGGCATAAGAGGTACTTGGGGAGGCATAAGACTATGTAGGGGTTTGAGATGAATATTTTTGTAGGTTTTTAAGGTGGTCACCTATTCCCCATTGGGCGGGTATAAGAAAATTCCCCATAGATCTTTCTCTCTTGGCGTCTGTGTGATGAGGCCTTATATATTTTGTTATTGTCCTTCTTGTGACTGTAACTGCATTTTATTTTGGATTGTGATATGATTATGAAATATGTTGTGTTGTGGAATCTTGTCTTATTTCCATGAGTTGAATCTATTTCCTATTATAATTTGGTTGGGATCGGGGCCAATGAGGAGGATGACTTCTCCTCTTCATTGAATTCTTGGTTAGGTGGAGAGCGTTGCCTCTCCCCTTTTTGCTATAACCAAATGAAATCTGTAGATCTCTCTTGTTGCTACTTCTTGGAGCTGTGTATGAAGACAAATTTCACAGTCCTCTTTGGGTCCCTTATTGTAAAATTTCCCACTTTAAGTGGATGACTTTGTAATAATATTTGTAGTGAAAAGTTGCTCTGTTTTTGGATATGAAAGTTGTATTTGAATGTGAAAAGGAATGAGAAATATTTATTTGGTATATTTTGGCAAATAGAAAAGAAGTGTAAAAGGAATTATTTCATTTAATTGAATGTTGATTCACCTTCCATCAAATGGTGTTACTCTTGTATAAAACTTGTTGTTGTAAATATATTGTAAACTCTCTGTTGAAGGATGGAAATTCCTGTGTTAAAATTATTGCATTCCTCTGATATTATTTGATTGGCATGTTTTAAAAATAGAATTACATTCTTTCTTTTCACATATTGAATGAAGTAAATTTAAACATTGTAAATTAAATTGGAATGAACTTAAATATTTAAAGTATGGTAAATGAAAATAGATCAATTCGGGTTTAAGTATGATTTCCATTTGGATTCACTGTAAAACCTGCAAATAAATATCAAAAACATACAGAGTACCCCTTGCAACAATGAAAGACAAAATGAAACATTAAAATGAACTAAGGATGAACAAAACACATCATAAAACAATTACATTTCCCTAGTAATTTATTCAACTCCAAATGTCGGGAAAGAGGAAAATAACACAATTTCACGAAAAAAGAAAAGAAATTCATATTGAAATCTCAACCGTTAATCTATTAATCCTTGCAATCCATGAAATATTTCAAGTTCATTTCTCCACGCCTGTTTGGTGTGTTGAATAATAAGGAATGGCAGATTAGACCGATTCTGCAATTTAAAATGTTTAGTTGACATTTTAATGACAGGAAAGATTTTTCTTAAACTTCACCCATCTAAGATTGTTGAAAATAATATTTTATGCTTCCTGTGTAAAGAGGAGTTTGATTCCTTTCCAAAAAGTCCTCATTTTCTCAAATATGAGCTTCCAGTCAAAAGTTATGGCCATCTGAAGTTTTTGTTTTGAAAAAAATTATCAAAAAAAAAAAAAGTAAAATATTCGCAAGCAAACCCGCAGGCCCGAAAATTACTTATTGCCCTTTTTGTGGAAAAAAACACTAAAAAACACTAAGACTCCCGCCGCTCTGCACTTGGTCCAAATATTTCTATATAGGAAAAGAAAAAAGATTCTAAGTTCAAAAATTTACTTTTTCCCAAATTCCTCAGTGGCCCCGTAGCCTTTACTGCTTCGCTTTTGAAAAAAACACTTCCGCGGGTTCGTGGGCCCACACCTTTAAACTTTACCTTTTGAAAAATGGTGAAAATTTCTAAGTCTCCTCGACGGCCCGCCACCCAGCAACAAATGATGGTTTGACACGTGGCTTCTTTAGGTGTTAGCGAGGCATGGATTGTTTTAGACCTTAATGCTTTTGGAAAATGATTGACAAAAATTCCTAAGTTTCTACCACCCACCTTCTCACAGTCACTTTGGATTGACACGTTGCTTTGTTAGGTTTCGGCGGAGGCGGGTTGCTTTTAACGTTTGTGATTTTTAACAAAAATTCTAAATTCTTAATTTCCCTCGACGGTATGTTTCCCCTCTTGAAATTTTGGGCATGACACGTGGAATCTCTAGGCATTGGCGGAGGTGACTCATTTTAAAACTTTTTGATTTTCAACAAAAAAGCTAAAAATCGTAAGCACCTCTAGTTACCTACCTTTCCGTGTTGGCTCAAAAAAATTTGGACATGTGTCCTTGTGGCCTTAGGCTTATTTTCTTCTTTTGGCATGAAGCCCCACCACGGGTTCGCGGGTGTGTGGGTGTAACTTGTGCTTTTTTCCAAAAGTGCAAAGCACCAAATTACCTCCCCAGCTCCATCACGAAACCTTTCCCAAGTGAAAAGTATTTCCTTGGCTTGTAGGCCTGCCTTTGGGAAAAATTTCTTCCCCAAGCCCATAGGCCCACCTTGTGAAAAATTTCTTCCCCAGCCCGTAGGCCCGCTTTTGGGAAAAATTTCCTCCCAGCCCGCCGGCCCGTAACTTAAGAAATATGAGGAGTTAGGAGGACTTCTTTATATCATTGGAAAGGGGAAGAAATTTCCTATCTAATGGAAATGTTTTCAGGAAACGCTAAGTGTATTAAATATGTGAAAAATCAGGTTGAAGTGCAAAGATGAGTCTGAGAGTGGGTAAGTGGGAAATTACCCTTTTTAACTTAAATGTTTAACTCTAAAGCATGGGTTGACCTTTTTAAAGGGTCACGTTAGGGGATAAGAGAATGTTTTCCTAACCTCATGTAAATGAGAACCTTGTTTATTGTTTAGACCTAGTGGAATTAAATACCTTGGGTATTTATTTATTTTTGCCCCTTTGACCCTCTAAAATTAATTAAGGAATATTTAACTATAGTGTTAATTTAATTATTTATTAAATTAACACCTAAGAGAAATTTAATTATATTTGGATTAATTACACTCATTAATTTTGTAATGTGGATCTAATGTTTGTTACTGAATGAAAATTTCATTTATTAAATTATAATTGACTTTGAATCTTTGTTGTGACAACTGTTTCTTGAAGCCTGGTAGTGGTCATGTTTTTTAAAAAAAAAAATATTCCATAATTTTTCTATCTTAACCTAGGTTGTTCTTGGGTCTTGAGTGGTTGTTTTAGCAGGTGTTACACTTGGTATCAGATCTGTGGGTTCAATGCTTGGACCTTGGGCCGACACTGAAACCCGAAAACTAGATAACAAAATTGGAACCTCCGTGATTAAAATAATAAAGTTGTTTGAATGGTTGTACTCACCTAGTGGCGTTTTGTCGAACTCAGGTAACTGAAAATGTTAAATTAAATTGATATTTTTGTGAACTTCTAGTGTAGCGGAACTTGTTTCTACTTTGAAAAAAATATTGTTTGAGTAGTCCTAACCCTTATTTTAGTTGTATGATGTGATAAATCCACTGAGACTCTTCCTTGTTGGAATGATAAATTGTATGGTGTGACTCTTGTGGCCTAGTGCTAGTGGTTTTGTTCAGGAGTCTAGCAGAGTAAATTAGAAGTTTTTAATCATCTAAAGCTTCCTTTTTCCTTCGGTGGTTAGATGAGTTAGTTTTAGTTTCCGCCTTGCGACTTAATCCTCGTATGAGTAAGTGGATATTAGGTCTTGGTGTCACATTTGATCCAACTTTGCGTGTGCATCATTAGAGTGGAGCTTGAGGCATAGTACCCCTATTGGTGGCCATGAAGGGTTGCAAAGTGACTGTGATGTGGACTTCTGTATTTTATATTCGTAAACTTGTGTTATTTTATCAAGGACCAACATCTTATTTTATGATTGGATTGAGAAGCTCTGAGACTCTTTTAGTTATGTATATTTTGTGAGAATTTTCTGACATTGCAATACGGCTACTTAGCCACTTTTCTTGATTGCCGATATTTCTTGGATTTTACTTTGATTGGTGACTCGAGCTCATTTATCTATTGGCTACTTAGCTAAATGTTACATGATTCCTTCTTACATGTTATTGAACTGGTTCTACACTATTTGTATTGTGACATTTCATCATATGGGGGTACACCCTAAGTGCCTTGAATGTCTTCATAGGTGCTTTAAGTTATGCCTTGGTTTTGGAAAGATGGAACCTTGAGTGTGTTTAGGATCTTGGAGAGTTCGTTGTGTAGTGCGGTCTAGTTGGAAACTATTAGTAGTGGTGGTGATGCTCTTACAATTTGGTAAGAGCTTGATCCTCGTCGGAGTAGAGGTGTTTAATTATGGGCTTTTGGATTGTGTTAGGATCGGATTGATTTTTGGTTGACTGTAGATGTTAGTGGAAAAGTGGTTGTTTGGTAGTGACTTTTCATCAATGGCATGCTAAGTTTTATCATGATTTCCTTGTTTCATTATAAAAATTATTGACTTGTGGATTGTATGCATCTTGGTAATTATGATTAGATTTAAGCCCATTCGGGCAATGTGTTTAATTAAGTGTGTTTGTTTTGCTCACGTTGACCTATAAATAATCCTACCTTGCCTTAACATTTTAAATTGCTATGAATAACACTCTATGACCTATTAATCTTTGGGTTACGTGGAGACACTTATGGATGATTTTGGGCCTTTTGGACCTTGCTATTAGAGATGTAGTTTGGTATATCTTGATATTTTAATCTCGGTGGTGTTTATATTATGCTCTTCTTTTAAAACTATAACTCTTGGTCAGTAAAGTACATGTTGAATAGATTAGCTGATTGTCCGCTTGCATTTGATGCTTTCTAGTGGGAATGTGGTGCCCTTGGAGTAAAATTTGCAGTGTCATCTGTTGCTTGGTTGGTGGTATCTTTTGGAAATATGGGTGTAGATTTGAATACTTTCCTTTTCTTATCATGTGAGTAAAATGTTTTGGCCAAAACAACAAAAATGTTAAACCTTAGTAGATTCGTAAAAGTAATTATGCCTCTTTAATGGGCCTTCCTTGTAACTTATTTTGAGACTTGTAGAGACCCTCTAGGAATATTTAATGATGCTTGTAATTATTTGGTAAACCCTTGAAATATTGTTGTGATCCATGTTGGTTGATAGATTCCTAGTTCTTACAAAATTAATGATGTGTTTGTTATGTTGAATGTCTCTTATTCCTTTAGAATTGAAAATATGATATGTTGTTTCCCATAAAAGTAATAATGTGATATGTTTGAATCTTCCTTCTCATTAAAAATTAATTGATAAGATGATTCACCCAAACACCATAAAACTATAATTTTTTTGACTTAGTAAGTTGATTTATAAAATGAGTAAGATTTATGTATTGAGTACAATGTATAGTCAAACCTTTAGTTTTGCTGCCTACCAGAACTATGAATCACCTTGTTGATAGTGATGTGTTCTAATTGTGAATTACTCCCTTGTTCATAGGTGTATGTGCTTTTCCCTTGCAGGAGTTTGGGTTGTCGTACCCTTGTTGCCTCATAGCTCAATGAGTGTGAGTTGTGGCCCTTTTGGAGTGGGCCTTATCTCTTGTCTTGAGAAAAACAACCTCCTTGCGTGTTGTCTTGTCCTTGGTGACCTAAGTTATTGTAATTTTAAGGCAACATATGTTAAGGATATGAAATAACTTTGGGAAGTCTTATTTTCTTCCTATTTTTCTTGAGACACATTGTTGTTGTTGCCTCTCTTGTCGTTGGGAAGGAAAGTGCAAGTTGTTTTCATAAGTTGTTACTCACTTTTGATACGATGCACCTTTGGATTATAGTTGGACCCCCTTGTTACTTGTTCTTCTCCCTAGCTACCTTGAGTGCTCTTTGGTGTTACGATTTATGCATGTGCTCTCTTTATGGTTATTCCGAGCTTGAGCAGAAATAAGATAAATGAATCCCATTGTGTTATAGTGAATGGTGCTTCTTGTATTGATATGTTAGTTGCTAGTGGAGATATTTTTTTTGCTAAATGTTTGACGTCTCTAAATTTGGTTAGTGTGGTGTGTTCAATTTTTTTAGTGTAAAATCAGATTATAGGAAACCTTGTGGTCATGACTTTGCTTAGTATTACCATGAAAAGTTAATTGTACCCTCTCGAGTTATAGAAGTGCTTCTCATGAATAGTTGTCTTGATTGTAAATGTTTTTCTAATTTAAGGGTCCTTCCTTCTTATTAAACCTCATCTTGTGTGATCTAAAATTGTGAGACCTTTGAGTAGACATGTTTCTCGTACAAAATTTTTGGTCATGGTTGATTCTGCTAGCCTCATCTAAAAACCAAATTTTAAAGCATAACTTAACCTTAGTAGAAACCTTAAATTTTGTTATTGTAGTATGTGGTATTCCATGGGAAGCTATGTGGTCATTCTTGAACTCACGGAATTCTCCCTGTTATTCCTCTACTTGGTGGTTATTCTTGAGACTCCTTTGACCTCTTCATGTTATAATGTTATGTGTTGTATCTTGGTTGATCACATAAAGTTACTCCTTAGAATTAAATGTTCGTAACCTTACATGAAGAAAGTTTAGAACTCATCCCTTACAATCTCCCTTCTTTCTTGTTGAATTGCATTAGACCAAACTTGGGTTTTGTAGACCCACACTTGTTTGAAGTAAAACAATTCCATAAAGGGTGTGATCCTTTTTCTGATTGCATTGTTTCCTACCTCTCTTTCCATGACTTCCGGGAGGAAGTCAAGTCTAAGGGGAGGGGATGTAGTGCCCACTTCCCTTTGACACCTTTTGTTATTGATTATGATATTGTTGACTATACTTATGGATATTGTTGTAGATTTTGATTTGGCATGATGTTAGATGTTAGAGATCATGGACTGTTGTTGATTTTGATTCATATATGATGCATGTGGGTTATTAGAAACATTTTATACTAATGATCATATGCTGATTGAAATAGTTATATATATATATATATATATATATATATATATATATATATGTGTGTGTGTGTGTGTGTTGTGTGTTTTAGACATGTGATATTTCATCATATTGAGTAGACCTAGAAAATTGAACTAATTTTATGATCATATGGTTATTGATGAAATTGTAAATGATATTGTTACTTGCCTAGATGATGTTTTGATTCATATATAGATGATTTTGGAGTTATATTGTATATTTATTTTGGATGATTTGATGCAGCCATGAGGTCGAAGGAGGTGTTATGTGTTTGTAGGTAAACATGTCACAATAAACATCAAGGGATTGGAGACCAACCACATTGGAATTCTAGATGAATTCAACACAGTCACCATGGAAATGTGTATTTGTTATTTGTGTATGTTTGAATTGTTGTTAGGGGTTTCCATGGGGGGATCACCTTCAAATGTGACCAAGGGGTTATATGTATTATTTTATTGTGTTCCTTTATTTAATTTTTGTATGTGATTATTTGGTGATGTATTCTCCCTTATTATTTATTTGATTTGTGTCAAGATTAGTGAGTAATCATGTTGTTAAATAAATTAAAATGGGTCAAAAGGATGCTTTTATAAGAGTTGATGGATCTTGGAATATGTGTTGTAAGTGATATATAAGTAACTTGGAGTGTGAAACACTCCACCATTCCTTTTGAAATTCGGATCTGTCCTTAGGGGATGATTTTGGAGACTTGTGGAACACCTTTTAAATTGTTACACCTTTAAATTGTTACACCACCTATGGGTTGGGAAGTCAAATTAGGCCTCATTATGTATTTTGGGAAGGCAAGTTGTAACTTTTATGCACCTTCTTGCATGAAATTATTTTGGTCCTTGGGGTGTGGACTTGGATTGTGTGTGTAAGTAAAAAATTCATTTATTCACCCATATTTTTAATTATGATTTGGAGTTTGAATTTTGATTTATGAGGTGGAGTTGAGGATGAGTGATGTGGCATCCTACATGGAGCCACCTCATCCTCCTCTCTCCCTTTTCTATTTATTCAAATTCTTTTGTTGTTTTGGGGGTTACTTCATGTTGGTCTAGGTGCTCTTGCAATTAGAGAGAGTTAGAGGATTTTGAATGCTTGTGGATTTGTTAGTGCTTGGGACTATTTGGATTTGAAAAATATTGCTGTTGAACTTTTGGATCAAGCTCTATCATGGAGAGGTAGGAGCTTGACTCTTGTAAAAGGTTTTCTTTCTGTATTATGCTTATGTGAATGTTTTTAATGTATTGTATGTTTTTTAGTTGGTTAGGTAGATTTCCTAGGTGTGGTGTAGGAGAAGACTATGGGGATATTTTGTGGGGAGGCATAAGAGTTATTTTTGGAGGGAGTTTGGGTTGGGTGTTCCACCTTGGACAAGAAATAACTTGCATTTCTTACTTTTGGGGGAGGCATAAGAGTATGTAGGGGTTTGAGATGAATATTTTGGCGGGTTTTTAAGGTGGTCACCTATTCCCCATTGGGAGGTATAAGAAAATTTCCCCATAGATATTTCTCTCTTGGCCTCTCGTGTGAGAGGCCTTGTATATTTTGTAACTATCCTTCTTGTGACTGTAACTGCATTTTATTTTGGACTGTGATATGATTATGAAATCTGTTTTGTGTTGTGGAAGATTTTCTTGTTTCCATGAGTTGAATCCATTTCCTATTGTAATGTGGTTGGGGCTCGGGGGCCAATGAGGAGGACGATTATCCTCTTCATTGGAATTTTGGTTGGGTGGAGAGTGTTGCCTCTCCTCCTTTTTGTTGTGACCAAATGAAATCTGGCATATCTCTCTTTGTTGCTATGTATGAAGACAAATTTTGCAGTCATCTTTCGGTTCCTTATTGTAAAATTTCCCACTTTAAGTGGATGACTTTGTAATAATATTTGTAGTGAAAAGCATGTCTTTTTTGGATATGAAAGTTGTATTTGAATGTGAAAAGGAATGAGAAAGATTTATTTGGTATATTTTGGCAAACAGAAAAGAAGTGTAAAAGGAATTATTTCATTTAATTGAATGTTGATTCACCTTCCATCAAATGGTGTTACTCTTGTTTAAATTTTTGTTGTAAATATATTGTAAACTCTTTGTTGAAGGCTGGAAATGCCTATGTTAAAATTATTGCATTCCTCTATATTATTTGATTGGCACATTTTGAAAATAGAATTACATTCTTGATTTTCACGTATTGAATGAAGTAAAGTTAAACATTGTAAATTAGATTGGAATGAACTTAACGTTTAGAGTATGGTAAATGAAAATAGATCAATTCAGGTTTAAGTATGATTTTCATTTAGATTCACTGTAAAACTTGCATATAAATATCAAAAAAACATACAGTACCCTACAATAATGTAAGACAAAATGAAACCTTAAAATGAACTAAGGATGAACAAAGCACATCATAAAACAATTGCATTTCCCTAGTAATTTATTCATAACTCCAATAATCGGGCAAGAGGCAAAATAATGCAATTTCATAAAAACAAAAGAAATTCGTATTGAAATCTCAATCATTAATCAATTAATCCTTGAAATCCATTTGAAATATTTCAAGTGTATTTCTCCATGCCTATTTGGTGTGTTGAAGAAGAAAGAATGGCAGATTAGACCAATTATGGCAGTTGAAAAAGTTTAGTTCACATTTTAATGGTAGGAAAGATGTTTTCTTAAAATTCACCAATTTAAGCTTGTTGAAAATAATATTTTATGCTTCCTGTGTAAAGAGGAGTTCGAGCCCTTTCCAAAAAGTCCTCATTTTCTCAAATCTAAGCAGTTTTTAATATTGGTAAATAGTTTTTGAAAGGGACTATACCCTTGTGTACAAAAAAAGGCCTAAAAGCTATTGAATAAGAAGAGGAGCAGAGAAGTCAGATCAAAGCACAAAAGTTACAAAGAAAGAACACCGAAGCCAAGAAACAAAGAATTAACAAAGAAACAACGGCAACAAAACAAGAAAGCCTGGCAAACAAGTGCAAAGAGTAAACCGACTACTTCTTGGCCGCTTCAATACTCATTTTACTTTTTCCAAGCATGATACATACCAGCGTGGTCATATGAGCAAAGATCCGTCTTATCGAGCTCCTCTCCTGGTTCTTTTACTCTCTTTCTCATTGCCCCAAAGAGTAATCGGGACACCGCCGAGATGCGAAACACTTCTTACTTCATGACCTTCGATGAATTCCTCTATAGCCCCGAATGCTGCAATATTATACTCATGCCTAGTCTTCGTTTTCCCAAGGCGGGAGTCTAGGAGGTCATTTTTTTGTATATTTCATCAAGTCAAGCTATCCTAATGCTCCCTTCTCCCTCAATGCTTTTTTGCCTTTTTGCTTAGCAAGATTTTTTACCTCATCCTTCAAGATTTAAGCCTCGGCCTCAAGGCCTCCAATCTTCTAGAAGGGTTATCCGTTGGTGCCGCCCGGGACTGGCAAAAGATCACGAGCAATGTCATCCAAAGGTTCATCCCCCTCAAAAGACTCAAAAAAAGTTATGGCCATATGAAGTTTTTGTTTTTTTTTTTAAAAGTAACTATTGGAAAAAAATTAATAGTAAAATATTCACAAGCTGGCTTTGTGGTCCCGAAAATTCCTTATTTCCCTTTTTGTGGAAAAAAAAACGCAAAAAAAAAAACACTAAGACTCCCGCCACTCCACCGCCCAAATATTTTTGTATCGGAAAAAAAAAATTAAGTTCAAAAATTTACTTTTTCCCAAATTCCTCCGTAGCCCCGCCACCGCGCTTTTGAAAAAAAAACATTTCCATGGGTTTGTGGGCCCACACCTTCAAACTTTACATTTTGAAAAATGGAAAAAAATTCTAAGTCTCCCCAACGGCCCACCACCCCATAGCCAATGATGGTCTGACACGTGGCTTCTTTAGGTGTTGGTGGAGGCATAGATTGTTTTAGACCTTAATGCTTTTGGAAAAAGATTGGCAAAAATTCCTAAGTTTCCCCGCTGGCCTGCCTTCCCGCAGTCACTATTGGACTGACACGTGGCTTTGTTAGGCATCGACAGAGGTGCGGGTTATTTTTAACCTTTGCGATTTTTAACAAAAAGTCTAAATTCTTAAGTTCCCCCAATGGTCCGCTTCCCCACTTGAAATTTTGGGCATGACATGTGGCATCTCTAGGAGTCAGGGGAGGTGCGGCTCATTTTTTAAAAAATTGCTTTTTCAACAAAAAAATAAAAATCCTAAGCCCTCTCCAGAACTCGCCTTCCTGCGTTGGCTCAAAATTTTGGACACGTTTCCCTTGTGGCCTTAGGCTTGTTTTCTTCTTTTGGTGCAAAGCCCCGCTGCGGACTCGTGGGCATGTGGGTGTAACTTGTGCTTTTTGCCAAAAGTGCAAAGTGCCAAATTACCTCCTTAGCTCATGTTGGCCCGAAACCTTTCCTGGTGAAATTTCTTCCCCAAGCCCACATGCCCACCTTTGGGAACAATTTCTTCCCTAGGCCTCGCAAGCCCACCTTTGGGAAAAATTTCTTCCCTAGGCCCGCAGACCCGCTTTTGGGAAAAATTTCCTCTCGAGGCTCGTCAGCCTGTAACTTAAGAAATATGAGGAGTTAGGAGGACTTCTTTATATCATTGGAAAGGGGAAGAAATTTCTTATCTAATGGATATGTTTTCAGGAAACCCTAAGTGTATTAAATATGTGAAAAATTAGGTTGAAGTGCAAAGATGAGTCTAAGAGTGGGTAAGTGGGAAATTACCCCTTTTTAACTTAAATGTTTAACTCTAAAGCATGGGTTGACCTTTTTAAAGGGTCACGTTAGGGGATAAGAGAATGTTTTCCTAACCTCATGTAAATGAGAACCTTGTTTATTGTTTAGACCTGGTGGAATTAAATACCTTGGGTATTTAATTTGTTTTGGCCCCTTTGACCCTCTAAAATTAATTAAGGAATATTTAACTATAGTGTTAATTTAATTATTTATTAAGTTAACACCTAAGAGAAATTTAACTATATTTGGATTAATTATACTCATTAATTTTGTAATGTGGATCTAATGTTTGTTACAATGGGAAAATTTCATTTATTAAATTATAATTGACTTTGAATCTTTGTTGTGACAACTATTGCTTGAAGCTTGGTAGTGGTCACACTTTTCAAAAAAAAAATTATTCCATAATTTTTCTATCTAAACCTAGGTTGTTCTTGGGTCTCGAGTGGTCATTTTAGTGGGTGTTACAATATCATCATCAATATAAATTTTTGTGAATAATCCACACACATCATACTAAGAATCAAAATCAACAACAATCTAGTACCTTAAATATATAACATCATGCTAAGTCGAAAGCTACGATAATATCCATAATCATAGTTGACAATATTGAAATCAATAGTAAAATGTGTTGAAGGGATGTGGGCACTACATCCCCCTCCCCTTAGACTTGATTTCATCCTGGAAGTCACTTGAATAGGTGTGGAAGTTAGACTTGTAGAAAACATAACATCCTACCATATAGCCACGTCTCATCATACTTGTCTTATTTGAATCGAACCTAGTCAATCTCTCTACCTCGAAGGCCCAGGGTCTTGCGCTCTAAAATATGAATAGGATCCACCATCACCTTCCCTTGATCTTGCACCTGTAATGCAACCCAATCTAATACGTGAGAGGGATCAATAATGTATCTCCTAAGTGTAGAAACATGAAACACATCGTGGACGCGAGACAAACTATGAGGTAATGCTAAATGATAGGCCAAAGGGCCAATACACTCCAAAATCTCAAAAGGACCCACAAATCTAGGAGCAAGATTAGATCCTTTCCTATAACAGATAAGGCTCTTATGTGGTTTGACATGAAGAAACACCTTTGTGCCCACCTCATAACTACAATCTTTCCTATGCTAATCCACATACTTCTTCAACCTTTGTCCTACGCCTCATGTAATATTTGTCTGCTTTCATAACAACCTATTGTTCCATGTCCTACAAAGAAAGTTGGCCCAAGAGAAACCTTTTCCTCTAACCCGTCCCAACTAAGAGGTGTCCCGCACTCTCTACCACACAAAGGCTCGAAAAGGAGCCATGCCTATCGAACTCGGAATATATTATTGTATGCAATCTCCACCAAGTAAAAATACTCCTCCCATCTTGACTGATGGTCCATGACATATATCCTAAGTATGTCCTAAAAATATGGTTCACCCACTCAGTCTATCCATATGTCTTACGGTGATATGATATACTAAAATTGATCTTCATCCCAAGAGCATACTTCATTGTAGTCCAAAAGTGAGAAGTGAACAAAGGATCACGGTCAAAAATGATCTTTCGCAGATCCCATGCAATCAAAACATCATCGAGATATACCCGTGCCATTGCACTAGTTGTGTAGGTGGTCTTCACGAGAGAAAAATGAGCCACCTTCATCAATTTATCCACCATGACCATGATGGTGTCATGGTGGTATCTCGACGTCGGTAACCCAACAAGAAATTCCATAGAAATTATGTCCCATTTCCACTCTGGTATAGCATGAGGAAAGAGAAGGCCAGCTAGATGTTGATGCTCGACCTTCACCCTTTGACACTCTAAAAAGTGTGACACAAACTAAGCCACATCTCTCTGAAGTCCCCTCCAATGGTACAATTGTCTCAAGGTGGCATGCATCTTCTTCACCCCAGGATGGGCTGAATAAGGTGCATGATGAGTCTTTGTCAAAATTTACTATCTCAAGCTTCCATCTCTAAGAACATAAATCGGACCTCTGTTCCTGAGAAGGCCATCTATATCTAGTGAAAATTGTTCAAAATTCCCCTCAAGGGGTCTCTCGAGACTTAATAACTTCTCTCGGCTGCGCAGGTAGAAGTTGTTGTGAGGAAGCTGCTACAAAATCGTGCTCCGCAAATATGTATCCACTAAAGTGGCCATAGCCACATGTCTCCATCTACTAAGGGCATCTGCAACCACATTCTCCTTCCCCTTCACATGTTCTATCTCCATGTCGTACTCACAAAGAAACTCCATCCAACACTACTGAAGGGCGTTGAGATTGGGCTATGTGAAGAGGCGACGAAGGCTCAAGTGATCAGTCTTGAGTGTAAATCTCTGGCCAAGAAGGAAGTGTCTCCACCGCACTAAGGTGTGCACAACTACTGCAAGCTCAAGATCATGAGTTGGATAACTGAGCTCATAATCTTTGAGTTTGCGAGACTTAAAAGAAACTAATCTACCCTTTTGCATCAACACACCTCCAAGTCCTACCAAAGAAGCATATGTGCAAATGAAGAACTCACCTTGAGGATATGGTACTGCAAGAATAAGCACTATTGTGAGGTATTCCTTTAGTTTCTTGAAGGATTTCTCACATCTATCTGACCATACAAACTTCTTCCATTTCTGCTGGAGGGAAGTGATGGGGTGCACAAAGTGAAAAATTCCTACAAAACCTCCTCTAGTATCCCACAAAACCCATGAAGTTTCCCACCTCGGTCACACTAGTGGGTGCTTACCAATCCATAATAGCTCAAATCTTGGAAGGATCGATTGCGATACCTTCCCCATAAATGATGTGGCCCAAATAATGCACCTTTGTCTGAAAGAACACACACTTCTCCAAGTTCCCGTAAAGATGTTGCTCACAAAGGCACTAAAGAACTGATGAAGGTGCTCCTCGTGCTCCTCATGTGTATGTGAGTAAATTAGAATGTCATCAAGGAAGATGAGCACAAAGTGATCAAAAATTTCCTGAATACCCCATTCATCAAGCTCATGAACACTACGGGGGCATTCATCAGACCAAAAGGCACCAGTGTGAACTCGTAGTGGCCATATATCATACGGAAGGTGGTCTTATGAATATATTCCTCCATGATCCTTAGCTGATGATACCATGACTTAAGATATATCTTGTAGAAAACTGTTGCCCCCTTCATCTGATCAAAAAAATCATCAACGCATCATAACCTAGTTGAGAGCATTCACATGGGTATGAAAGTGCATAAGATGCCTTAGTGCAAGACATAACGTCGCTTTAGTGGCATACGAGATGATATGTTGAGATTGAAATCATTAATTATTCTAGAGACTAAAAACATTAGAAGTGGAATATAATGATAGTGGTTAGGACCACAAGGAAAATTACGTTATGCACTAATGCATTATAAATTTTTAATTATAAAGGGAAATTCACAACTTGGCCTTATTTGAGAATGTACCCTTGTGATGTCGGCCTTATAATTTTAAGTGCCACGGATAATACTCACAACTTAATAAATCTTTCTTATGATGTGAAAGTGGATTTCAATTGATCTATTTGAGAATAATTGATTGGGTAAACATAGTTTCTCATTTGAGAATCAAAACTTAAAATGTGTACATGTTAAGATAATTCAAATTAACAATCGAGTGATATATTTTTATTGGCAGTCAAATAAACGAACCAAATCTAATAGAACCCTTTATAAGCTAAGTGTTAAACAAAAGTGAGAAAATGTAGTCTTGGAATACCTCAATTGGCATGAAGGCTTTATAAGACAAGGACATTTGATTACTTAAATTTTCTTGTGGTAGGGTGTAGAGAGCCTTGAGTACTAATGAATGTAGTAGATCAAGTGACCTCTCATGATGCTAATGGACAAAGGACATATGATGTATGGTTACTTATACCCTTTTTAGTCTCTGCCGTAATGCGGGGTAAGTATAAGAATTGATTTTGTATTAATTATTGAGATTGTAACCAATCATTTCTCTTTATTTTTCTAATTTTATCATCAAATCTATAATTTTAAAAATATTTTTTGATTTCTACTTATTCCAAACATCCAAAAATGAGATCAAATCTTCTATATCTTCAAAATCCAAGCATCCAAAAAAATGAGAATCATATATTTAGGGATGAATTTTTGGATGGTTTTCCCCTCATAAACATCAAATTATTATTGTAGACACATTACACAACATTAATCAAGCTATATTCCAGGGAAAATTGTTATGCATGAAAACCGTTATGAACAAATTATGATTTCTTCCATTGCTAATTATCTTCTATATGACATTTATGACCTAGATTTAACCGAGGCTAAGACCAATACATAGATGAGAAAGCTTTTGATTACTACCGCTAACAAGTCCATTATTTTTGTCGATGACATCGATTGCTCATTGATCTGTCCGACTGGAAAAAAAAAGGCCGTGAAAGAGAGCAAGGAGGACCAAAATCCTGCCACCGAGAAGCCCATGAATGAGACACCGTAGAAAGCAAGGTTACTCTTTCGGGGTTTTGAATTTTACAAATCATTTGTGGTCATGTTGTGGTAACGAGCGGATCATTACATTTACTATGAATAATAAGGATAGGATTTACTCTTTTCTGGCTTATGGATAAGCATATTAATTTTTCTTTTTGCAGCTTCTCTCGCATTTAGGGTTTCAACAAGGAATTATCTACAAATTAAAGACAAAAACTTGAAATTTTCTATGTTTGTGGTTTCTTGTCAAGACACATGTATAGCTTCCACAAAATCCAAATGATGCATGGGTGAATACATCGAGAATTCAATGTTGTAGGACTAAAGTTTTTAGGCAATTAGAGGTATTTTTGAACTTGAAACCCAAGGGAAAAACCAAAATAGTCATTTCAATTTCATTTTCTCTTACTGTAGCATTTTATAGTCATCTTTGATCATCCAAAGTGTATAATAAAGATGGCCAATACTGAGACTCAAATTGGGATGTATTTTTAAAAAATTACAAACTTCAATGATTTGAAGTTCTAACTTTGGATTTTTTATTTTTGTAGGTGGGAGCAAATTATCGAGAATTTTATCCTCATGATTGCAGGATGTGTGTTGATATGCAAATTCCCATTAATCAATGTCTGTATGCAAATTTTCTCTCCAGGTGATCAATGTTTATATGCAATCATTTTTAGATTCTTTGTTGTCTTTGGGAATTTTTTGATATACAAATTGATATTGAGTGTTGTTTATTTGCATTGAAATGACAAATTCCAGGGTACATAGGATCGCAGGTTTGTGCATCAATCATTTCTCGGATATGTGCTTTGTTTGTTATTTGGCTAAGTAGCTCACATAAGCAAAGAATCGTGCCAATAGGATAACACATGCAATCAATTTTTCTAGAGATTTTCATAACATTTATTTTAATGTTTATGGTATCTATCAGTAGCCACTAGAACTGAAGTGGTACATATATTTCACCATTTTACATATTTGTTTAATACGATGTTATGCATTTAATACCCATTAGCTATGGCAGTGCAAATTTAATTTAACGGCCTAGCAAAAATATGCCACTTGTCCTATCATGGCCCACCTTACATATCACCTGTCGATGGTGAATCCATTCTAGAAGCATATAACAACTTTCTCTTCTCCAAAAGAAGAGGAAAATGTAGGAATTGAGGCATTGGATGGTCTTAGCTATGGTAGGTGGATTCATGTACTACTCGGTTGATAGTGCAATGAATCCCTCTGCAGCCCATGTATTGTTCCCCATTACCCACACCCACTTTCCTACGGATATCAGCACAATTTTTGTGGGAAATGCCAACTATGGATTACTTGATCCATAACCATCAACTACATGCAATACCGAATAATAGAAAAAATATCCAAAATGGTTTACAATTTTCTTTCTTGAAGACACCTTTCCTTCTTCAATAATTTGTTGACTGAAATTTGATAAAAAAACTTCAAAGTGGATTTAAGTTATTAGATGTTATATTTTTTTTTTTACAAAAATCATAATAATACCTTTAAAAGAATTCAACAAACACTAATCATTTAATATTTATACACCCCATACACACTTATTTAAATATAATTACTTCAAATCAATTTGATGTCATTTACTTTAAAACAATAAAAAAATCACCGTAAAGTCGGACTAGTTGTAGTGCCCACTTCCCTTCGACGCCTTTTGATATTGATTACGATACTATTGATTATACTTATGGACATTATTGTATCTTTTAGTTTGATATGATTATACTTATGGACATTATTGTAGCTTTTAGTTTGATATGATGTTAGATGCTAGAGATCATGGAATATTATTGATGTTGATTCATATATGATGCATGTGGTATTGGAGACATTTATATTGATGTTGTTAGGATGTTGACATGGTTATATATACATGTATTGTTTCATCATATTGATTAGACCTAGAAAATTGAATTAATCTTATGATCATATGGTTGTTGAGGAAAATTGTAAATGACATTGTTATTTTCCTTGATGATGCTTGATTTATATATAGATGATTTTGGAGCTATATTTATTTTGGATGTTTTGATGTGGCCACGAGGCTAAAGGAGGTATTTTTGTTTTACAGGTAAACATGTCACAACAAACATCGGGGGATTGGAGACCAACCACATTGGAATTCTAGATGAATTCAACAAGGGTCACCATGGCAACATGTATTTGTTATTTGTGTATGTTGGATTGTTGTTAGGGGTTCCCATGGGGGAATCACCTTTAAATGTGACCAAGGGGTTATGTGTATTCTTTTATTGTGTTCCCTTTATTTAATCTTTGTATGTGATTATTTGGTGATGTATTTCCCTTTATTATTTATTTAAATTGTGTCAAGATTAGTGAGTAATCATGTTGTTAAATTAATTAAATGGGTCAAAAGAATGCATTTATTAGAGCTGATGGCTCTTGGATTATGTGTTGAAAGTAATGTGTAAGTAACTTGGAGTGTGAAACACTCCACCTTCCTTTTGAAATTCGGATCTGTCCTTAGGGGATAATTTTGGAGGCTTGTATTTCACTCTTAAATTGTCACATTAACCCTACCTATGGGTTGGGGAGTCAAAATTAGGCCTTATTATGTATTTTGGGAAGGCAAGTTGTAAATTTTTATTGCACCTTCTTGCATAAAATTAATTTTGGTCCTTGGGGTGTGGACTTGAATGATCTTGATGAATGGGGTGTTCAAGACGTTCTTAGATTGCTTCGTGCTCATATTTCTTGATGAAATTTTGATTTACTCATATACACATGAGGAGCAAGAGGGGTACCTTCGCCAGGTTCTTCAATGTCTTCATGAGTAGTAGCTTTACGGGAATCTAGAGAAGTGTGCGTTCTTTCAGACCTAGGTCCATTATTTGGGCTACATCATTTCTAGGGAAGGTATCACAGTCGATCCTTCCAAGATTTGAGCTATTATGGATTTATCAAGGCACCCACTAGTGTGACAAAGGTGCACAACTTCATGGGTTTAGCAGGTTATTATAGGAGATTTGTTCAGGACTTCTCTCGGATTACGTACCCCATCACTTCCCTTAAGTGGAAAGAGAAGAAGTTTTTTGGTCAAATGGAGGTGAACATGCCTTCACGACACTTTGAAGGAATGCCTCACGGCACGTTCCTATTCTTGCAGCTAGATCTATAGGGTGAATTTTTCGTATGCACGATGCTTCTTTGGTAGGATTTGGAGGTGTGTTGATGCAGGAGGGAAGAGTAGTTGCCTTTGAGTCTCACAAACTCAAATATTATGAAATCAATTATCTAACTCCCGATATTGAGCTTGTGGTATGTTTTCATGCCTTGGTTCGATGGAGACACTTCCTTCTTGTCCAAAGATTCAGAGTCAATATTTATCACTTGAGTCTTTGCCACCTCTTCACGAAAACCAATCTCAACTCTCGTCGGTGGAGTTATATGGAGTTTCTTTGTGAGTAAGACATGGAGATAGAACATGTGAAGGGGAAGGTGAATGTGGTTACAGATGCTCTCAGTAGGAGGAGACATGTGGTTATGGCTACCTAATGAGCACATATTTACAGAGTAGAATTCTCTGACTAGAGCTAGAGCAGAGATCGAGTCTTAGAGACCCCTTGAGGGGAAGTTCGATGGTTTTTATTTAGAGGTAGATGGCCTTCTTAGGCACAAAGGCCGGATTTATGTTCCTAAGGATGGAGGCTTGAGGTAGGAAATCTTGACAGAGGCACATCATGCACCCTATTCAACCCATCCTAGGGTGAAGAAGATGCACGCCACTTTGAGACAATTGTATCATTGGAGGGGACTTCGTAGAGACATGGATCAGTTTGTGTCACGCTGTTTAGAGTGTCGAAAGTGAAGGCCAAGCATTAGCATCTAGCTGGACTTCTCTTTCCACATGTTATACCAGGGATGGAAATGGGACACCATTTCCATGGACTTCATTGTTGGGCTACCGATGTCGAGATACCACCATGACACTATCATGGTCACGGTGGATAAATTGACGAAAGTGGCTCATTTTTCTCTGGTGAAGACCACCTATATAGCTAGTGCAGTGGCATGGGTATATCTAGATGAGATTGTCAGATTACATGGGATTTTGTGGAAGATTATTTGTGACCGCGATCCTTTGTACACTTCCCACTTTTGGACTACCATGCAGCATGCCCTCGGGACAAAGATCAATTTCAACATGGCATATCACCTTGAAACATTTGGATAGATGAAGTGGGTGAATAAGATATTAGAGGACATGCTTAGGATGTATGTTATGGATCATCAGTCGAGATGGGAGGAGTATTTGTACTTGGTGGATTTTTCCTACAATAATAGTTTTTAGAGTTCGATAGGCATGGATCCTTTTCGGATTTGTGTGGCGAGAGTGCAAGACACCTCTCGCTTGGGACAGTTAGAGGACAAGGTTTCTCTTGAACCATCTTTACTACAGGACATTAAGTAGTAGGTGGTTATGATCGGACAAAGATTCTAGGAGGCACATGACATGAAGAAGTATGCAGATCATCATAGGACCGACCATAGTTTTGATGTGGGCATGAATGTTTTTCTTCTTTTCAGGCCACATAAGAGCCCTATCCATTAAAAAAAAGGTTCTAAGTTGGATCCTAGATTCATGGGCCCCTTTGAGATCTTGGAGCATATCGGTCCTTTGGCCTACCGTCTAGCATTTCCACCTAGCTTATCTCGCATCCATGATGTGTTTCATGTTTCAGTACTTAGGAGATATGTTGTAGACCCTTCTCATGTGCTAGATTGGACCTCCTTGTAGGTGTAGGATTAGGGGCAGGTGATGGTGGAGCCCATCCACATTTTAGAGTGCAGGACCCTGGACTTTCGAGGTAGAGAGATTGACTAGGTTTAGGTGCAGTGGGACATATATGATGAGACTGTGGCTACATGGGAGGATGCTACTTTGTTACGAGTTTAGTTTCCACACCTGTTCTAGTGACTTCCAGGAGGAAGTCGAGTCTAAGGGGAGGGGGATGTAGTGCCCACTTCCCTTTGACACCTTTTGATATTGATTATGATACTTTGTTGATTATACTTATGGACATTATTGTAGCTTTTAGTTTGATATGATGTTAGATGTTAGAGATCATGGACTATTGTTGATGTTGATTCATATATGATGCATGTGGTATTGGAGACATTTATACTAATGTTGTTAGGATGTTGACATGGTTATATATACATGTGTTGTTTCGTCATATTGAGTAGACCTAGAAAATTGAATTAATCTTATGATCATATGGTTGTTGAGGAAAATTGTAAATGACATTTTTATTTGCCTTGATGATGCTTGATTTATATATATATATATATATATATATATATATATATGATTTTAGAGCTGTATTTATTTATGGATCTTTTGATGTGGCCACGAGGCCCAAAGAGGTATTTGTTTTTTTCAGGTAAACATGTCACAACAAACATCGGGGGCTTGGAGACCAACCAAATTAGAATTCTAGATGAATTCAACAAGGGTCACCATGACAATATGTATTTGTTATTTGTATATGTTGGATTGTTGTTAGGGGTTCCCATGGGGGAATCGCTTTTAAATGTGACAAAGGGGTTATGTGTATTCTTTTATTGTGTTCCCTTTATTTAATTTTTTTATGTGATTATTTGGTGATGTATTTCCCTTTATTATTTATTTAAATTGTGTTAAGATTAGTAAGCAATCATGTTGTTAAATTAATTAAATGGGTTAAAATAATGAATTTATTAGAGCTGATGGCTCTTGGATTATGTGTTGAAAGTAATGTGTAAGTAACTTGGAGTGTGAAACACTCCACCTTTCTTTTGAAATTCGGATCTGTCCTTAGGGGCTGATTTTGGAGGCTTGTAGGACAAGTTAAACTTGTCCCACACCTCTTAAATTGTCACACCAACCCTACCTATGGGTTGGGGAGTCAAAATTAGGCCTTATTATGTATTTTGGGAAGGAAAGTTGTAAGTTTTTATTGCACCTTCTTGCATGAAATTAATTTTGGTCCTTGGGGTGTGGACTTGGTTTGTGTGTGTAAGTAAAAGGTCATTTATTCACCCACCTTTTTAATTATTCTTTGGAGTTTGAAGTTGACTTGTGAGGTGGAGTTGAGGATGAGTGATGTGGCATCCTACATGGAGCCACCTCATCCTCCTCTCTCCCTTTTCTATTTATTTGAATTCCTTGGCTTGTTTTGGGGTTACTTCATTTTGGTTACTTCTTTTGGTTTTGAGATCTGGTTATTTTGAAGAGTGTGAGAAATAGGAGCTTGGCTCTTTAAAATGTTCTTCTTTTGTTTATGGATATGTGAATGATTTGAATATTTTGGTATGTTGTTGGATGGTTGGGTAGATTTCCTATGTATGGTGTAGGATAATTCTATGGGGATCTCTTGTGGGGAGGCATAAGAGTTTTGGGGAGGTATAAGTGTTATTGTGGAGGGAGTTTGGGATTGGGTTCCACCTTGTAAAAGAAATAGCTTGCATTTCTTTACTCATTATGGGGTGCCATAAGAGTGTGGGGAGGCATAAGAGAATGGGAGGTATAAGGGTACTTGGGGATGCATAAGGGCATGTAGGCATTTTGAAATATATATATATATATATATATATATATATATATATATATTGAAGGTGGACACCCATTTCCCCATTGGGAGGTATAAGCAACTTCCCCATAGGTCTTGCTCCTTTGGCTTGTGCATGATGAAGCCTAAGTATTGTTTGTTGTTCTTCCTGTGGTTGTAAACTGCAGTATGTATTTGGACTGTGTTCTATTTGTGAATTTTTTTTTTGTGTTGTGGAAGCCTGTTTGTTGCCATGAGTTGAAATACATTTCTTATTTCTTTGTGGTTGGGGCTCGAGGGCCAATGAGGAGGATGAATTCTCCTCTTCATTAGAATTCTTGGTTAGGTGGAGAGCGTTGCCTCTCCTCCTTTTTGTTGTGATCAAAAGATATATGGTGGATCTTCTTGTTGTTGTTCTGGAGCTGAGGATGAAGAAAATTTTTGCAGTTCCCTTTGGGTTTCCTTGTTGTAAAAATTTCCCACTTCAAGTGGATGGCATTGTAATATTATTTTGGTGGAAAGTTTCTCTATTTTGGAAATGGAATCTACATTCAAATGTGAAAGATGTATATTTTGTAAGTTGTATTTGATGAATGAAAAAGGAAGTTGTAAAAGAATTATTGGAGTTCAATAGAAGTTTTTTTAATTACCACAAATGGTATGGTTTTCATTTGAAATATGTGTTTGAAATATATTGTGAAATATCTATTTGAAAATTGAAAAAGAAATACGTATGAAGAAATATTATATTTCTCTGTTTCATTCAAAATGCATGATTTGAAAGTAGAACTACATTTTGGGTTTTCACACATTGATTGAAGTAAAGTTAAACTTTGTAAATTAGATTTGAATGAATTTAAATATTTAGAGGATGATAACGAAAAGTAGATCCATTCGAGTTTAAGTATGATTTCTATTTTGATTCACTGTAAAACTGTAAATATTTATCAAAAAAATTTACAGAGTACTCTACAACTTGAAAGACAAATTGAAATAATAATGTAAGCTAAGGAAGATCAAACATTTTTCAAATAGTTGAATTGCTCAAGAAAATTTATCAGACTTCAATTAATCAGACTTAGACAAAAACTCAGACGTTTTGTAGTAAAAGGGGGAACTCATTTTGAAACTCAATCCATCAATTAAACCTGAAAAATCCATCCAAATATTTCCAAGTGCAATCCTCCATGTTGGTTTGGCATGTTGAGGAAGAAAGAATGGCGGATTGAATTAATTCATTAAGTTAAAAAGTCCAATTCACATTTTAATGGCAGGAAAGACATTTTTGTCAAATTCACCCACTTAATTTTGTCAAAAATGAATTTTGATGTTTCCTATGCAAAGAGGAGTTTGAGCCCTTTCCAAAAAGTCCTCATTTTCCCAAATTTGAGCTTCCAGTTGAAAGTTATGGCCTTCTGAAGTTTTTACTTCATTTGGTTTTAAAGAAAAAGAGGGAAAATTTTGAAAATTGGATCCGCGGGCCTGAAAATTACTTAGGGCACTTTTTTCAAAAAAATAAGAAAGTCACAAATTCTTCCGTGGCCCTGCAGCCCACTAATTTGCTTTTGGGAAAATGCATCCACGGCTTTGCGGGCCCACACCTTCAAACTTTACCTTTTGAAAAAGGAAAAAAATCTGAAGTCTCCCCATAGATCCGCTTCCCCGCCTATCATTGTGGGTCTGACATGTGGCTTCTTTAGGCATTGGCAGAGGTGCAGGGTGTTTTTGACCTTACCGATTTTGGGAAAAGATTGACAAAATTTCCTAAGTTTCCCCACCGGCTCACCTTCCTGCAGGTCACTGTTGGACTGAATGTGGCTTCACTTGGCGTCGGAAGAGGTGCGGGTTGATTTTAACCTTTGTGATTTTTAAGAAAAAATCTAACATTTCTAAGTTTTCCCTGACGGTCCACTTCCCCGCTTGAAATTTTGGGCAGGACACGTGGCATCCCTGGGCGTTGGCGGAGGCGTGGGGGTTTTTGAACCTTTTTTCCCTTTCAAATAAAAAGAGTTAAAATCCAAATTACCTCCGACAACCCGCCTTCTCGCGTAGGCTTAGCAATGTACCACATGTCCCTTTTCAAAGACGAGAAAATTTTCTTCCATAGGCCCGCCTTTGGGAAAATTTTCTTCCCCAGGTCCACCGGCTGTAACTTAAGAAATATGAGGAGTTAGGAGGACTTATTTATATCATTGGAAAGAGGAAGAAATTTCCTATCTCATGGAAATGTTTTCAGGAAACCCTAAGTGCGTTAAATATGTGAAAAATCAGGTTGAAGTGCAAAGATGAGCCTGAGAGTGGGTAAATGGGAAATTACCCCTTATTAACTTAAATGTTTAACTCTAAAGCATGGGTTGACCTTTTAGGGGTCACGTTAGGGGATAAGGGAATGTTTTCTAACCCATATAAATAAGGACCTTGGTTATTGTTTAGACCTCGTAAAATTAAATACCTTGGGCATTTAATTGTTTTGGCCCCTTTGACCCTCTAAAATTAATTAAGGAACATTTAAATATAGTGTTAATTTAATTATTTATTAAATTAACACCTAAGAGAAATTTAACTATATTGGGATTAACTATACTCTTTAATTTTGTAATGTGGATCTAATGTTTGTTACAACGAGAAAATTTCATTTAGTAAATTATAATTGACTTTGAATCCTTGCTATGACAATTGTTGCTTGAAGCCTAGTAGTGGTCATGCTTTTCAAAAAAATTATTCCTTAATTTTTCTAGCTAAACCTAGGTTGTTCTTGGGTCTCGAGTGGGATTTTTAGTGGGCATTACACTAGTCACATTACGACTCTTGTTCTATGTAGTATCCTTATTTTCCTATCCCTAGATCTTAAACATTTTGGTGAACAAACATTGACTTTCATGTTTTGTTTCCTATTAAATGCTATATGTTTCCTACATTAATAAGTCAAAGGACATAAGTGTGTCACTTTGTTTGCACTTTTGTACCTCTAAATGCATAAATTTTTAACATTACTAAAATTACAAATTCTATTACCACATAATTGTAAATAATTTTAAAATGATGTAAACAAAATGAAATGTTGCATTTTGACTACGAATTCATGTGATTTTTTTAAATAGTTTTTTTTTTAAAAATAATTTTGTTCAATTGATTGTTTATTATTTTATAAGCAAAGAAACATTTGTGCTACAACTGTAAAATGGCCAAAAAAACTTTATCAAGAAATTTTTGTGAACACCTTTTTCGATTTAGTCATGTATGTATGTTCATGGTGATAATACTCTATACTTGTTCGACAATTGATTTTTTCTTTAGTAAAATAAAAACACCGAAATGTAACAAAATATCCTTTTCTAATTTTTTAGGAAAAATTTACTATTTTTCATATTGTCTCAAAGGAGTAGCATTTAATTTCTTAAACTACCCGTAATGCCCACATTTTCAACATCAAAATACAACAGTAAAATTATCTGAATAATTTTTTTGTCTTTAAATGCTTGCTACACAATGCCACATGGGCTCCAATAGAGAAACCTAACGTCACATAAGATACATAAAACATCGACCCACATAGACAACATGATAACACCATATACACGTTAATGCCACACTTTCCCTAATGAAAAATACTAGCAATGACCCAACCACAAAAGGGACCCAAGGATTGGCAAATCCACAACACATCATTACCATGGTTACATCTTAGTTACGATTAAAATTCCAAGAGCATTTATCATGCAAGGATAAATTATCCTTTTCCACCTACATATTCTTAAATTCATTTAACATTCAACTTATAATACGAACACTTAATTTGGCTCTTTCTCCCTTACAATAATATCCATAACTAAATAATTATTTTCCACATTTCAAAATGCATACAAAATTCCTAATGCTCTCATTCTTATGTTAAGGTTTTACTTCTCAAAATGTTTATTCAATGTTTAAATTTTACCCTTGTTACACAAGGGAACTAACGTGAAGTCAAGGAAGAAATCTTAGGATTTAAGGGAGATTTAGATTCAAGATACCTCTTCCCATAAACATCCTTCCATCATGGTACCTTTATTTTCTTGTTATAGTTGTTATAGTTCAATAACTTGTTTGAATCCATTCAACATTTTCACATCATGAAATTTTATTTATATATTTAAGAGCTTATGTTTGCTTGAAAGTTTGATCTCACCAAGAGAAATTCATATTTATTTTTAACAACATGAAAATGTCTAGTTAAGTTATAAGGACTTCAAGTATGACATTATTCCTAACCCAAAATATCATTTACTCTTATACTCTTTACACTTACGTCACACTTCGGTATCACGTTGGTATCACTATTGGCATTGTTTTAGAACAGTTGTAATTTAAATGACACATAATTTAAACTTAGGGATTCATGACTACAAGGAGTGGTGACCTTGCATAGAACAACTAATTTCATTTTTCTTACACACTCAAGTATTATTTAATGCACATAACAAGCGAGGTAATTGATACATGTTTTACCTAGAATTATGGAGACATTTATATGAAATAGAAAGTGGAAAATAATTGTACACAATGGGGTGAAAAATATGTAATTAGAAAAGTAAGAAAAATAATAAATTTTTAACCTTTCTTTAGTGGCACATACCAAAATCTTAGTAGTGTGGTTCTGAAAATGTTAGATACTAAAAAATTTATCTAACAGACCTATTTATCTTTTTGTGGGATACTACTAGAATTTAGTCTCATTCATTCGAAATTCATCAACTTGCTTGAAACTAGAATTTGACATTAAAATATCTTACAAAACCAAAAATTCGGATGACCAAAAATTCAGATGATGTTAATGAGACATGTTATCTCTACATTAATATCAAGCTCTAATGTTTTTCAAGTATTTGGAACCAATACCCAAATAAATTTTGATAGACATTCGGTACAGTAATGCAAGTGCTCCGTCCCCTATAATTTTATGCTTTTGGCATGGGGATGCTTTTATATAAAAAAATTAATTCCTTTCTTTTACTATATGTGAGGTATGTACGTAATAAAATTCTGTATATATAGACTTTGTGAATTCAAATTAAGATCTTGTTCACATGCATGATGACACAAAAATGGAGTAACAATTGACAAACAAGCTTAAAAACTTTGAGGGTTGAAAACTAGGGTCATAAATGTCCACCAAGAAGGTGATCATAACTTCATTGGTATAGTTACTAAAAACAAGAGGAACATCGAAATAGGGGAAAACATATAATTAGGGAGAAAAGTAAAAATTAGAGAAAGGGAATCACACACCATTGAATAAATAAGATTATAGAGTTTATAATAGAAAAGATAGAGTTGAAATTGTCAAAAGTCAAATAAAATATAAAAAAATGTCAAAAACTACAAGAAGACAAGAAATATGTGTCAATAATCAAGAGATATTTTAGAAAAATAATCAAGGTTACATACATATACTAGCTAAAATTAAAAAATGTAGTGAATCAATAAATTAAACCTAATTATATAAATTTATAATCTAGATACACAAGAAATAAGAATAATTGATATATGCTACATAGAATAAGGGGTGTGAACTCATATGAAGTATAAAGTGGAAAATAATTCTAAATAATGAGGTGAAATATGGTTAGAAAAATAATTAATTTGGACAAACAACAAAGCTTTTTTATTTGACAAATCTATTTATCTTTTCCTAGGATTCTTTAAAAAAAAGTATTTTTCTAAAACTAGTGTCAATTGTGAATAATTTTTCAACTTCTTTGAAGCTAGAATTCAACTAGAACAAACAAAGAAATGATGTGTTGATGGGGCCTTTATTATGCCGGTATCTACATTGTATATGTGGAGTGAAAGAGTCTTTTCCCGGTAGGGTAACTATAGGATCCACTTTCCTATTACTCATTTTTTTCAACCAATCACAATCAACTATTTTTATTTCAAATGGTCTATGCAATAGTTCTAAATAATTTAACAAACACTTAGGTAGGGACTACTCATAATTTAACCATGCCATATAAATAGGGGAATTCTTTCTTCCTCCACTTTTTAATGAATATATTAAATTTATTATTTTAGGTTTTCTAATAAAATACATATGCCCGTATTAGTATTGATTAAATTCTAAATAAATAATTCATTTTACATCATTATAATGTAATGTATTTATTTAACTTTGATGTCTTACATTTGTAGTCTAATTGTAGAGGTTGTTATTCCACTTTTGTCACAAACATAATAAAGGTGCATCTAGAATGATACGTCTCCACATTTTTTACATATATTTATCTGATATAAGTATGCTAGTTATCCCTCCCTTAATATCAAGGTCCTCATATTTTTAATGTTTTGGGAACCAACATTCCAATTAAAGTTCAATAAACAATTGAGTACAATGCAAGCATCCCAGCCCTTATACTTTTATGGAAGCATCCTTTCCTTTCTTTTACCATTTGTGAGGTAAATTTACTGATATGCATTTAGGTATATATAAATTTCATAAACTCAAATGAGAAAAAATTGATAAAAGAGATAAAAACCTCCACAATCAAAAATAAAAATCATAAGTGTATCAAATGATCAATGAAAAAACCAAGAAGAACATGAACATAGCGAAGAAAATCATATAATTTGGAGAAAAAGGAAAAATAAGAGAAAGGGGAAATATACAATATTAAGTAGAGAAGAATAAAAAATAGATCAAAAAAAGATAACAATCACAATTGTTAAAAATCAAATAAAATATAGGAAAACATACTGAAACATGTGCCAAAACCATAACAATTAATGTTGAGTTGTGGAGCTCAATTGCTTCACATTAACATGTTTTATTAACTTGTTGGAATACATAGTAACCGATGCGTCGGTCGGTAGACCAACGTTGGTCACCTAGGGACCAACATTGGTCAAAGGAAGAAGGAAAAGGTATCGGTTAGGGTAATTGACATTGGTTACATGTGCGTGATTATTTTATTTAACTCACGGGAATTAGATCTAACCTTTGATATAAAGTTGATCTAATGGTTGTAATTGCATAGCTAAAGTGCCCTAAGTTTGTATATGCCTATATAAGCTAGAAAGCTAGGGTTAGAAGGAGAGAACTCATTAAAGAATTAGAAGAATTGTAAGAAGGAATTATTAGAGAGAGAAAAAGAGAATCTTGTGAGGAAGAAAGTCTTTGTACATTCAAGAGAGGTTTGGAAGGTTGCAAATCTTGTAACGCCCGCACAAACGACGCTCTAGAACACACTAAAACCTTAAACACTTATCCCGAAAGTTACAATTTTTTTAAAATTTAAAATGTTAAAAGGATGACAACCCTATAGTACATTAAATTCACCTACACCAATTTTCTCAACCTTACGATTGGGGAACCAGGTCTAGTTCAAAGATTAAATATTTTTAATTTATCCCTAAAGTCAATTAATTAACATTCATCTAGGAAGGTACCATAATTTACTTTACTTGGTTAAATTATTTCTTCTCTTTAATCAATGATTAATCCCAATAATGTTAGCCTTATACTTAGTCATTTGTTTCATTATCTCATTATCTTTAGTATCCCATATTTCATTAATTACTAAAACATACTAGGAACTAGGAAAAAGACTTGCACACCAAGGTAATTAAATGGCCCCATTCATTCATCTACACATACCTTTAACTTTTATTTAGACCTCTATAAAAATATATTCCCACAAAACAAATGTAGGGTTGATCATCAACCCTTGGATCAAATAAAACTTGGCCACTAGATCCTGGGGGTTCCAAGCTAACCCTAGAACTCCTTATGAATTCTTATTAAAACCTTTCCTTTATTCTATTCTTCTCATTTGGTCTATTTTATTTTGTTAGAATTGTAGGTTGGAGAGAAGGAAGCCATGGGAGCAAGAGAGGAAGAACTATGGAGGATTTTCTTTAAGATCAAGTATAGATTAGTTTAGTTTGTAGTTTTTATCATCGAAATCTATTTCATTCAAGGATAGAAGGAGGTTTCCCTTTCCAAACTGGTTTAATTTCTGCCATATGTATGTGGGGTTCTCCATTTGGGGCAAACCATATCCCCATTAACATTAATGAAAAAGAGTGATTTTAATTTACTCTTAAAAATTAAATTGCTTAAAAGCATGAGATTTTCCATTGTTTATTTTTCGGAGGGGTACTTACAGAATTTACAAGCTTAAAGTTTTAGTTATAACAAGTTAGAAATTGCACAAACATGGAACTTGAAATTTCCACTGTAAGTGATAGGACTGTCACCCAAAGTAGATCGGAGGTTTTGGGACCAATACCCTATCTGGGTGACAAACCATGAATCTCCGCCTTATGGAGCGGCGGTTACGAGACCACCTCCTTCCTTGAGTGGTGGTTACAAGACCACTACTCTGCATAGGGTGACGGTCCTACTCCTTAGGAACATAACCATAAAATCCAAGAATTTTCCAAAAACAAAAGTTACAAGGGTGTTCTAAAATTCATTTCGAGCATAAATTTATGTGCCCAAAATTTCCAGTTGTAAGATTTAACTTCATTTATTCATTCCTTAGTTAAAACTACTTATTTTGAAAGCATTTCTTGTTCAATAGAAGCAACAACAATGAATCATTTTGTTCAACTAATTTTCTTTCAATTCCTAGAGTAAAAAGATCTAAATCTACTTTAGTATTGTTATTTTCCTTACCACAAAAATGCAACATTTCAATTATAACAACATACTTCAAATTTGTAGTCTTTTTCCATTTCCACTATAACTTGTATGTTCAAAATAACTATAACACTTTATTCTACATTCAAGTTTTCCACGCATACATTATTTGTATCTACAACTTCTATATTTCTTCTTTCACATGTTCAATAAAACAACTACAACATTGAAGGTAAACTTCTTTTCTCACAAACAACTTTTAAGTAAACTATTACACAAGCTTTCCATTTTGAAACTTTTCTTTCCATACTATAATTTAATGAGAAGGGAGTTTTACAAATTTTCAATGAAATTTTTCAAAGAATGTTACAACTTACAAAGCTACATCTCCTTTAAACAAAATACAATATTACACATCTTCCACCTTGAGTGGGAATAATAAGAAGGCTTAATCACAAGGAAGGATTTCTTGAAGGCACCAAAAAAGCTCCAAATTTCACACCACCAACAAGAGAGCTCCACCATGCTTCATTTTATCACAACAAAAAGTGGGGAGAGGCAACACTCTCCACCCAACCAAGAATTCCAATGAGGAGGGGAAGCCATTATCCTCATTGGCCCCGAGCCCCAACCAAAATGTAATCGAAAATGGATTCAACTCATGGAAAAACTAAGCTTCCACATCATAATCCAATATTTACAATCATACCAAAACACAAATAACTCAATACTTCAATCAAAAGAAGAACTAACAAAATATACAAGGCTTCAAATGCAAGAGCCAAAGGAGAAAGAACCTATGGGGAGGTCACTTATGCCTCCCAATAGGAAATGAGTGCCCACCTTAAAAACCTCCAATAAACATCTGAAACCCTACACACTATTATGCCTCCCTCAAGAACATCTTATGCCTCCCCATTCTCTTATGCCTCCCTACAATCTCTTATGCATCCCTACATCTCTTATGGCTCCCTCAACAAAATAACCAAGTAAGAAATACAAGCAATTTCTTGTCCAAGGTGGGAAACTCAACCCAAACTCCTCCAAAGCATTAATTAAACTCTTATGCCTCCCTACATAAAATCTCCCCATATTCCCCTCCTACAAGTACACTTAGGCAATCTACCCAAGCACCCAACAAGCATAAAAACACTCAAAACAAGCACATATGCATACAAAAATAAAAGAAATCATTTAACAAGAGTTTAGCTCCTACCTTTTCATGGTAGGGATTGATCCAAGAGCCATACACCAAGCTTATTTAAGCCCAAAAAAACACCAAGAAGCTCCAAAAATCTAAAATAACTTCCAAATTCCTCTATCACCCCAAAATCAAGAGCACAAAATAATCAAGTAACCGCCAATCAAGCAAAAGACCTTGATTAAATAGAAAAGGGAGAGAAGAGGGTGGGGTAGCTCCATGTAGGATGCCACATCACTAATTCTCTACTCCACCTCAAAATTCAAACTTCAAAATCCAAAGAACAATTAATAAGTGCGTGAAGAAATGACATATTACTTGCACACACAATCCAAGCACACAGCTCCTAAGGACAAAATTAATTACAAGAAAGAAAGTGCACTCAACATTTTACCTTTTTGTCTTCCCAAAACACCTAATGGAGTCTAATTTTGACCCCCCAACCCATAGGTAGGGTTGGCATAGCAATTTAAGAGGTGTGGGACAAGTTTGACTTGTCCCACAAGCTTCCAAAATTGGCCTCTAAGGACAAATTCGAATTTCCATGAAGGGGTAGAGTGTACAACACTCAAGATCCCCAAGCACTCAACTTACAACACAAAATCCAAGAGAAATATACTCTAATAAATGAATTCCTTTGGTCACATCTTTAATTAGTTTAGGACAAGGTTAAATTATCTTTAATTAAGACACTAGAACCCATTAATAATAAAGGGAAAAAGCATACACGAAATTTCAAATAAATAATATAATGAATTACATCACTAAAAATCACATACTAACATAAATTAAAGGAAGACTAAATAAAAGACAAAACATAACCCCTTGGTCATAATTTCCCCCTAACCATAATTCAAACACACACACAAATACATGTTGCCATGGTGACCCTTGTTGAATTCACCTAGAATTCCAATGTGGTTGGTCTCCAATCCCCGTAGTTTATCGTGATATCTTTTCTGCAAAGCACACACGCCCCTTTGGCCTCATGGCCATATCAACTATTTCAAAGTAGCAAAACCCTTACATCTAACTATATATTTCAAACATCAAAAATCATAACTACTATTTCTAAGACCAAGTAATTTAACAATTATTCCCATTTTCAGCATATCGATTCTACTCATACATTAGTTCGCAACTAAGATTAAAGACCAACTTGATCATAAGATTAAATCAATAATTTCAATCATTCACAATTTCACTAATATCTAATATCAATTAAATCACAAAATAACTTTGAACATCATAATTAAAAAACCAATATGAAAATGATTCGAAATATCAACATATATTCATCTCGAGAACACATCATTTTCTTCCATACTTGAATGTCTATCAAAAGTTAATCGGTTCAGTTACAATAACATCTATCCTTCAATTCCCATATTGTAGTTAGTGTTGTTTTTCTAATAACATCTTCCGGTAATAAAGAAAAATAGTGTCTATGTGTCCCGTCACGTAAATAAACCAAGTACAACAAAATAATATTGAAGAGTAATGTTATCATAATCAAATTATGACAATGAAACCATTCTATCCAATTGTTTTATTCTTAAATGCCCATCGTGGTCCATAAAGTACGACATATAGTTAAAATAATAATAATCAAAAAACACAATGGAGTAATGATGCCCCACACAACTTATTAGTACGCTAATTATAATAAGGAAGAAAGCTTTATGATTATAACAATTCGAAAGATAAGCATGTTTCATTTAGTGTTGAAGAGAAGTGAGCATTACAAATCTTCATTTTATATTCTCTGTGAAGCTTTGAATAATATATTGGTTGTTCTTAGTAGAGGTAACCCACACTTGGTGAAGCATGTTATATATTGCGTATTATTTGTTATGGTTTATTTCCATATTTATTGCTTGTATGCTTAAATATGATATATATCTATACTCTTGGTGTGATTAACCCCAAAAATGGTATCGAGCATTTTTGTTTCATGGTTTTATTTGTTAACACATTTACTCACAAAGATATTTCTATTGAGTGGGAGCAACAAAAATGGCGAGAAGATGGAAAATAAATATTTGAGAAATTTGATGGCCGTAATTATCAATTATGGAAGATGTAGGTGAAGGATTATCTGTATGAGAAAGATCTATACTTACCTTTGGATGAAAAGGAAAGACCTATAAAGATGATTGATGAAGAATAGAAAATTCTTAACAGAAAGGATTTGAGATCTATAAGATTGAGAAATAACCATAACAGAGTTGATGAAATCTTTGGCTAATTTATATGAAAAACCAAATACTTCAAATAAATTTTATTTGATGAAGAAATTATTCAATTCAAAGATGCAAGAAGGTGAATCGGATCAAGTCATTCAAATGATTTCCATTCTATTGTAAATCAATTAAAATTGGTTAATATTCCATTTCATGATGAAGCTAAAGAACTTTTATTCTTATTATTTTATCGGATAGTTGGGATAGCTTTGTAATGGTTGTTAATAATACATCTTCTACTACGAATATTTTAAATTTTGATGATGTGGTTAGTATAATGCTTTGATTGAATAAATACGAAGGAAAAGTACATGAGAATTATCATCTAGTAATGATTTGAATGTAGAAATAAAGGAAGGCGAAGGAGATATCCAAGAGTAAAAATAATGAGAAATCGAAGTATAAGAATGGCATATCTAAATCCAAAGGGAAAGGAATAACTTGCTGGAATTGTGGAAAGAAAGGACGTGCGAGAGAGGGATTTTTGGTTCAAGGAAAAAAATATAATGTACCGAGATAAAGGTAAAGAGGAAAATGTTGCATCTTCTAAGGTAATGAAAGATACCCTTATTCTCTCCTTGGATAGTAAAATTGAATCATGGGTTTTAGATTTAGGAGCTTCTTTCCATGCTACCCCTAATAAGGGTTATTCCAAAAATTATGTCCAAGGTAATTTTGGGCATGTTTATTCAGGAGATGATGAACCATGTAATATTATTGGTAAAGGAGAAGTTCATCTAAAATTGTAAAATGAAAATAAATGGATATTGAAAGATGTGAGGCATGTGCCAAGCCTCAGGAGAAATCTAATTTCTGCAGGACAACTAGGTGAATCTGGTTGCATGATTACATTAACAGACGACTCTTGAAAGGTTACCAAGGGATCTATTGTTGTAGCAAGAGGAAAGAAGGTAATAATATTTTATTTTTCTACCCGTATTATTGATTCCTTTTTTTTTTGTTATCTAATTCATATTTAGAGGAAAATCTAATTCATATTTAGAGGAAAACATGTGACATAATCGGTTGGGCCATATGAGTAAAAAATGAATGCAAATCTTAAAGGCTAAGGGTAATTTATTAGACTTGAAAGATGTAGATCTTGATTTCTATGAGAATTGTACATATGGAAAGCAAAAGAGAGTGAGATTTCTCAAAGTTCAGGTAACAAAGAAGGAACAAAAATTAGAGGCACTCATATGCCACAACAAAGGTATGGGTTTGTTGTATTAAACTTACATGTAATGTTTTTGAGAATTTTAAAAGATGGAAAGAAATTATGGAAAATGAATCAAATTCAAAGTTAAAATGCCTTAGATCGACAATGGTGGTGAGTAATATAGTAAGGATTTCAATAATTATTGTTCGAGTGAATGGAATACATAGAGAAAGAACGGTTCTAGAACACTACATGAGAATGGTGTTGTTGAAAGAATGAACATGAAAGTCATGGAACATGTAAGAAACACAAGGATACATGTTGGATTACCTTTGCATTTTTCGAAAGCAACAGCTTTATTTAATTAACCATGGGCCTTCAAGTGCACTAGATGGTAGAATACCGAGAAGAAGCTTGGACTAGAAAATAAGTAGATCTTTCTTTTATTAGAGTATTTAGTTCAAAATCATTTATGCATGTTGATAAAGAAAATAGAAAGAAGTTGGACGCTAAATCCAAGAGATGCACTTTTATTGGTTATGGATCTGGTGATTTCAGATTCCATTTTTGGGATTTAGAAGATTCTAAGATTATTAGGAGTCGTGACATTGATTAGAATGAAAAGAGAATGTATAGGGATCAATTTTTGGTACCCAAAGACGAACTGGTAGGAAATTTTGTTGATGAAAATACATTCTCATATTTAAAAGTGACACCTACAGTTTACACAAAACCAATGTCGCTTGACATTGGACCGACATTGGCCACCAAACCGACATCGGTTACACAAGATCCAGATTGGTGTAAATTAGCTAAACCGGTGTCAAATTAGCCGAGCCAATGTCGGCTATAGGTAACGATGGCGGTCCACATGTCGAGATTGATACAAATTTATAGAATGAGCAGATTGAGCCTTCGGTACCCCAAATCTCAGTGAGAAGGTCACAAAGGGTAAGTATACCTCTAGAAATATTTACACCTTTCTTATCTTATTTATTATTGACTGATAGTGGTGAACCAAAGAGTTTTGAAAAAGAAATGCAACAGGATATCCACGTGAAATGGGAACATGACATGAATGCGGAGATGGACTCTTTGGAAGAAAACAAGACATGGTATTTGGTTAAGTTGCAGGCAGGGTAAGAGAACATTGCACAAAAATGGGTTTACGGATTAAGGAAGAAGAGGCTCGACATAAAATATACAAGGCAAGGCTTGTGGTAAAAGGATTTACATAGTAATCAAGTATTGATTTTAGTGAGATATTTTCTCATGTAGTAAAAATGAATTCCATAAGTCTTGTATTGAATTTAGTTGTAGTATAATATTTGTATTTAGAGAAACTTTATGTCAAGACGGATTTACTTCATGGTGATTTGGAGGAAGAGATATATATGCAATAAGCTGTTTGGTTATGAATTCAAGGGAAAGGAGAAAATTGTGCGCGAGTTGAAAAAGAGCTTATATGGGATCAAGAAATCTCCAAGGCAATGGTATATGAGGTTTGATAGTTTCATGTATGAGCATGGTTATATGATATGTGAATCGACCATTGTGTTTGTTTTAAGAAGTTTAAAAATGGAAGCTTTTTTTTTTTTTTTACTTTATGTGGATGATATGCTTATTGTGGGATCTAGCATGTAGAAAATTGGTGAGCTTAAAGAAAAGTTAGCTCATGCATTTGTAATCAAGGAAAGAAAATCCTTTGCATGTAAAATTATTAGAGACAGGGAAGAACATGAAGTTGTATTTGTCTCACGAACATTATATCAATAAGGTATGGGAAAGGTTTCATATGAAAAATTCAAAACCCTGTAAGTACAGCTTATGGTTGGACACTTTAAATTGAGAAAATATCGGTGTCCTACATCACATGAGGAGGTCGAGTACATGGCATGAGTTGCATATGCTTCAAGATAGTTGGTATTATGTATGATATGGTTTATACCGGACCATACATTGCACATGCGATGGGAGTTGTGAGTATATTTATAGGAAATCTAGGTAAAGAGCACCTTTGGAAAGTAGTCTAATAGATTCTCGGGTATTTGAGAGGTACATCCAACATGTAATTATACTATGGAGGGTAAGATATTTCTTTATGTGGCTATATTGATTCGGATATCGATGGAGATTTTGATGGTAGGAGAAGCACCACTAGATATGTAATCATAGTAGGTGGCACAACAATTAGCTAGATTTTGAGATTGTAGAAGGTTGTGGCCTGGTCTACTATAGAGTCCGAATATGTTACAACTAAAGAGGCTAACAAAGAGATGATATAGATGAGCATGTTCATGTAAGAGTTGGGAAAGGAGCAAGATGATTGTAAATTTTACAAAGATAGTCAAAGTGTGATTCATTCGAAAAAAAACTTAGCATTTCATTTAAGAATGAAACACATTCAGTTGAGATATCATTTCATATAGAAGGTGTTGGAGAATGAGAAGCTTAAATTGGAGAAAATTCATACAAATAAGAACCCTGTGGATATGATAAAACATTCGTTGGAAAAGGAGAAGTTGGAGCTACACTCCACTTCTATTGGTCTTTGAGTTTGAGACTTAAAGAGGGAGAAACATGCCAAGGAAAGGATCCAAGAATGGAGTTTTATGGTACAATGCAACAATTTATCTCCAAGTGGGAGATTGTTGAGTTGTGGAGCTTAATTGCTTCACATTAGCATGTTTTATTAACTTGCTAGAATACACAATGTGAATAAAGTCAATTAGTAGACCAAAATTGGTCACTAGACTAGTGTCGATCACACGGAGACCAACATCGGTCAAACCAAGTAGGAGTCAATATCGGTTAGGGTAACCAAAATAAGTTACCTTTGTGTGATTGTTTTATTTAACTCATGGGAATTAGATCTAACCTTTGATATAAAGTTGATCTAATAATTTTAATTATTTAGCTAAAGTGCCCTAAGTTTGTATATGCCTATATAACGTAGAAATCTAGTGTTAAAAGGAGAGAACTCATCAAAAAAATAAAATAATTGTAAGAAGGAATTCTTGGAGAGAGAAAAAGAGAAGCTTGTGGGGAAAAAAATATTGTACATCTAGGAGAGGTGTAGAAGGTTCTGTATATTCATTGTATATCCTCTGTAAAGATTTGAATAATATATTGGTTGTTTCTTAGTGGACGTAGCCCATCTTTGGGTGAACCGCGTTTTATCTTGTGTATTGTTTCTTCTCGTTTATTTCCATATTTATTGCTTGTATTCTTAGATATGATATATATTTGTACAACTTGTGTGATTAACCCCAATAATCAACCACTCCCAATGAAAAATACATGTTTGTATCTTTATGTGTTTTCTTGTAATATTTACATCGAGGTGTGACTACCTTTTAGAAAATCATGTTAACAATCATCTCGCATCTTCCTCGTGCTTTTCATCATGTATATTTTAATTTTGTTTTTTTATATTTGGATTATTGTTTAGGCTATCCAATTCCTCGTAGCTCCACCACCGCCCATCCTATGCTCTTAATTGAAAACACATGGTTTCTTCTTCTTCGTCACTTCTAAAGGTGACCATTCTCCTCCATGAGAAAATTGTTCATCGTAGTCATCTTTATGTTAATATTTTGAAGGTGTGATGCCTCCTTCCTCTGTTTCTCTCGGCACCTATATAACCACTAAAATAGGTCAATGTGATTTAAATACAAGTCTAAAAATCAAACTCTATACTGTACTATGTTGGTACCCAAATTTGTTCACCTTTTCAGAACAAGAAGCAACACTGATTCAACATGGAGCTTAGAGGTGCCAGATCATAGATATATGTCATTTTGTAGCTGGGGAGGAGGTTTGACTATCCCTTTGTTACTTGGATTTGTGGAGAGATGGGTAGCACCTTAAAAGGATATGATCTTATCCTAACTATTTTAGGTTGTTCCTTTCAACCAAGGTAAGAGAACCTATTTTGTAACCTCTATTATTTGAAAGGAGATACAGTACCTTTCTTTTGCATAAATTGTGTAGAGAAGGCCTTGGGGAAAATATGATCAACACACTAGATCTGACTCTCACGAGTTGTCACTTCCAGATCATGGAGATACTTTCACAACAAGGAAAAGGTTACTAAAGACATTTGAGACCCTGATCTATCCTGCATACTTTGGCAAATGGATTTTGGTCTTATGTGGGTATACAGAGTAGAATAGGGGTAGTATGGATGGGATTGGATGTTTTAAATAGATTTTGGTGGGAGGGGAGATAGGATGAACTTGACTCACCAGATCCTTGAGAGCTTATGCAAAATGGAAATGTTTAGTCAACAAAATGCTACAAAATCTAAAAATGTTTCTTCAACTAGAATATGTGCCCAAATGGAGGCCCAAATTAGCACTCTTTCACACAACCTATGGGATTCTATCACGAAGGCTCAAGTTAGAAAACCTAATAAAGCACCAAGATTCAAATCAAACCATGCTTGAGGTACACCCAGAGGCTTATAGATAATCTCTGTCAAAAAAATGAAAGAAAAGTGATTTTAAACCGTTTATCTCACTCCCAGATGAAGGCTCTTCTGAGAAATGAAATTACAGATGCCACTAAACTATCACAAGGACTAAGACCTATGTGATTGGATTGATTTTGATACAAGATTGCAATAGAAACAAGAAAAACTACTTGCATGCATTCAAAGATGAAATAAATACACTTTACTCAAGATTAACACAGAATAACTCAAGTTTGATCAAATTTATTAGCAAGGGAGAGTTTCCAGAACAATCTCAAAGCTTTTCAATGGTCAGTACACTTGCAACCACCTTGACACGATTGAATTTGATACAAATAGATATATACAGATTCTTAGATGGTTTCTCGGAAGGGATGGGCTCTGTCAAGATTTTTCTACTAGAAAAATCAGTCTATGACTTTTCCAAAAACTCCCAACCATTTGCATGAAAAATTTGTGCCATTTATAACATTTACAACAGATCCCCTTCTCCCTAAAAGACAAAAAATGTTTAATGCACTAGTGTTTGCCATGATTCTTTCGTGATTCTCATAATCAAATCTACAAAAAGTCTCCAGGTGCTCGAGGGGGTAGATTTCATCGAGTGCCTCCCGCATTCAACTCCTTGCTCTGTAGATCACTCTTCCTTCAATTTTCCAACCACTTCTGCCCCTAATTTGTCAAATTTGGCCCCTTGCGTGCTTGGGAGAAGAAAAATAGAAAATCTGATTGGGCACGAAAGTTAGACCATTTTAATGGTGAAAGACACCTTCCAGATCTTCCCACCAAACTTCAGATATCAACATTAACTTCCTTCTCTACTTGGCGTGTAGAAAAAACCAAGAAATCATGAAAACTCGCACTTCCAGACGTGTTGCAGAGAAATGGAGGGAGAATCAGATTTTGACTCTCAGCTACTGTTGATCTTCACTTTGAATTTGGGCCGTCCACATGGTAGATTCAAACTTTAGAATAGACTCCGGGGGCTTCCCTTGAATTTTTACAATTTTTTGGAAAAATGGAAAAAAATTCCATTTTTCTCTGCACCTCCATCCTCGGGAAATGAGCTTGACATGTGTCCTAAGGTGGGCCCTAGCGGAACCGTGGCCCAATTCTACCATTTGATCCTCTTTTTGGAAAAAGGAAAATTTTCCAAGTTTCCCCCGTAGCTCTGCCCTTCTGATATTGACCGGGAAAAATGTTGACTATTTCCCTCATCGCTTGCGGGCCATTCTAAGATTTTGATCCTTTTGAGGAAAAGAGGCAAAAAATCCAAGTTTCCTCTAATGGTCCGCTTCCCCACCCTTCTGACTTTTCAAACCGCCACGTGTCACCATGGCACACCTTGAGATGGTCCCAAAATTTTATACCTTAAATGAGCATGGGCTTGCCACGTGTCCTGCTCCGACAAAGTTTGTCTGATTGCTTGAAGCTCAGTGGAAGGTGCCACATGTCATGCTCTGAGGTAGTCTCCTTTGGCCTTTGAAAATCTAAGTAAAATGTAAAGTGAGCGGAGGCCTCCATGTGTCAGCCTAGCGCTTCTTCAAAATGGTGCCCAAAGCGGAGACCCTAAATGAGTGCAAGCTCGCCACGTGTCCTGTTCCACCAAACTGCTTCCAACTGCATAAAAATTGTCTATGTCTAGGCCAAGTAGCGGAAGCCTCCACATGTCCTCCTGTGGGGTCAAAGCGAGACCTTTTCCCTGCCCTTAAATTTGCTCCAATTAGAGCCCGGATGGTCTGCGGGGGTGCGTTCAATTTTTTTTTCCAAAGTAGCCAAAAATAACAAGTTCAAAAATAGACCTGCCACACCCCATCTAATCAGAAGAAGCCACGTAAGCACCAAAAGAACCAATGAGAAATGAGCGGGGCCACGGGACCAAATTTGCCTTTTTGCCAAAAAAGCAAAAAGTGATAAGTTAAAGCATTCGCCCACCATCCCCTGACCAACCAAAAGAATCCATGTACCCTATCGATGCAAGGACATAAATTTGATGGGGAGAAAACACTAATCAAACTCAAAATACGAGAAAAATGATCATTCGAGCTAGAAAATGAAAATTTCTTTAAGGACAGAAAGCTTAGAAATGTTATAGGGCTCAAATACATTCTTCAGGGATACATCCATTCATTTTCTTCAAGTACTTAGGGAAAAAACAGTAAGGAAGACAAATCCTGACCATGGAGAATAGAGAGAACGGGAAAACGTGAGTTTTTGAAGGAACAGAGCACGAGGGACTCAAAATACAGATCCTTAAGAGATTTACAACCCAGAACCAATTAAAAATGGCCACAAGGGTCAACCAGGCACAACATGGGGAAGGAGAGAATGATAGAGGTCGTAAATCAATAAGTTTTCAAAGGCACAAATGGGGTGAGACTATTTTGAGCACTAATATATTGTAGATTCTAGTAATATTAAACAGACTTAGAAACCCATCTAGGTACAATAGCCAAGTGTTACCCACAAAATTACCAAAAATAAATAAAACTCTCTTTAAAGTTTAGAAAATATAGGGAATATGGAAAGGTAGGTATATCCTAATATTGTAGCTCGGACACCCACAAACATGAATATCTATTTTTACAGCTATGTTTCCTAGTCCATGTCCTGGATAAGACTTGTTATTCAAACCCCATCAAATAAAATTTTCATAAAGCCTACATTTTTGTAATTATTAGCTTGGATGAACTCATTTTATAAGGGTAGTGATGGATTTTCCGTTGCCAATTCTTCCATGGCTAAGAAAATTGAATTGTGATAAGGAAGATGGGGCATGAGTAAGATGGAGGGTGAAAATGATGAATTTGTAGTGAAGTCAACCCATAATGACAAAGATAATTGCATCGTCTAATTTTCCCTTTCTCTCAAGTGGTTCCATGGTTCATCCGAATCAAGTGAGAGTGAGGATACAATATATAAACCGAGCTTTAGGGTATGTGGAACTATATCATCCGAGTTTGAAGAGGTGAGCAGGCATGTCATGAATTATGTGATGCATTTAGCTTATCTTAGCTTTACATGTTGATCGAATATGCATAAGGCATTCAATACAAATAATTTGTCTTTCACAAAAATGTTGATTATCACAGAAAAACAAATACAATAACATGGTAGAATTCTAAATACATAGGCTTCCAAGGTCACATACATTTTGTAAGAGTATGAACTATGTTGAATTATATTTTTAGTATAATATTCAAATAGAGAAGAGGGAGGATGAATTATTATGAATCTCTTACGCAATACAATCATGTTTGTTTTATTATGATTTGAAACTTTATCATATAATTTTTTAAAATTATGGATAACATTGTTAGACCCTTGTGGTATGATTGGAGAAGAGTTAGGAATTTTTGTATAACCCTATATAGTTTAAAATGTCCAAATGTTGATTGTATACTAAAAATTATAACACAAAATGGTATCATTGTATCTATTAGATCATCTACCCTTTTCAAAAATTATGTTAATTTTTTAACAAATTGTTAAAAAGTTATTAATAATTTAAGTTTATGTTATGCATATTAACAAGTTTCCATTAGAATGGAAATCCTTCGGGCGGCTGCGTGAGAGAGTTTCGAAGCACTGCTTGTTTCAAAGCAGCTCTAACTGCTGAATGTCTCTCAAAGAACTGCGATGTAGCCGCTAAGGAACCGGTAAAAACAAAAAATGCGATCATTGGGGGTAGCTTGGGTCTAGAGCACAGGCGGAAGTTGTTAAGACTCCTCCTGACAAAAATGTGAAACCTCAGGCTGCATGTGATTTTAAAAGTACAAAAGATGCTGAAGGGGTGACCCACTTACAGGTGCCTGATGGATGTCTGCAAAGAGCTCTGGAGAAAACCAATCTGGCACTTGTCGGAAAATTTTTGGGGGCATGACCTAATGTGGATACCATTAGGAAATGGGCCATTCGTAGATGGAAACCAAAAGGAGATTTAATAATCACCACTATGGCAAAAGGTTTTTTCCTGGCCAGATTTAATCTCCAATCTGATGTTGACTCGGTCTTGTTGGGTGGTCCCTGGTGTCTGGGTAATATGGGACTATTTTTAAAAAATGGTACCCGGATTTAATCCATTTGTTGAAAATATTCATGCCATACCCATCTGGTGTAGACTCCCAGGGCTTCCTTTGCATCTTTGGGATGATGAAATCCTCCTTCACATTGCCAAATCGATTGGTTCACCTATTGGCCTAGATGGGCCCACGAGAAACAGATCTAGGCTAGCATTTTCTCGGTTCTGTGTCTCCATAGAAATGGATCAGGAGCTCCCCGATAACATTGTTCTGCAATCCAAATTTGGAGAATGGAATCAGCAAATAGAATATGAAGCTTTCAAGTTAAGATGTAGCAAATGCCACAGATTAGGGCATTTTGCCAGCAAATGTCCTGAACATACAGTTCAAAAGCTGGAAGATTTCTCAGATATTCCTGAAGATCAAGAACAAAATCAGAGAGATAAGGCGGATAAAGAACTGATATCTGAACCAGCTACTGGAAATAGACGTTTGGAGAGGCATTACAAGCTAAAAGAAAGGAAAAAAGGGTTTAAGGCAAAGAGACCACCGGTTTACAGAAAACTTTGGAAACCTAAGAAGCTGATTGAGTCTCAACAAGTATTAGATCTGGGTCCGAATGAGGAAGAAAACAAAAGGGAGATGTCAGTGGATTCAATATTGAACTCTTTGACTCCAAATCCGGTAAAGCTGAACATGGAGATTGATGAAGAAAATGAAAAAGTTAGCATTTCTCTCACATACATGGAAGAAGAGGAAGACAAAATCAGTGCCCATCAAGAGCTGCTAAGGAGCAGCTCTATGGAGAAACTAAAAATGAGACAAGAAAAAGGCAAAGAGGATCTAGAATCCATTACATGAGATCTAAACCAAGAGAAAGAGGACACAGATGTGGAGGAGCTGACTCCTAAAATGGGTAAGCAGGCTGATATTACCACAGGAAAGGAGGATGGGGAAATTACCCCAATCAGTAAGGAAAATGATTGTGATAATGATGGATTCATCTTAGTGAAAAGAAAGAAAAGAGGTTCAAAAAGCCTGGAAGAAAAGCAGCTTGGAGGCTGGGAAGCTTCCACCTCAAGAATCACAAGGGCCACTACTAGAAGAACTACAAATTTTGGAGTAACCTTTAGAAAAGGCAGGCCATCTAAGAGAGAAGCAAGAGAAAAAGAGACTGAAAAAGAAATTGCAGATGGTACACAGAGAATTCTGAGCCATCCGGCAAATGCATCTCCAAATTTTTTTAATGAAGGTTATTTCTTGGAATGTCAGAGGCCTCAATGGAGGGCCTAAGAAAAGAATGCTTAAGGAAATTAAAAGAGAAAACAAACCCAACATTCTTCTCATTCAAGAAACTAAAATGAAAAGTAAAGCAGTTGAAGACTTCAAAAGACATTTTTGGCAGAACGCTGCCTTTGCTGTTGTTGACTCTCAAGGGGCCTCTGGAGGTTTAGCGATCTTTTGGGATACAAAGATGGTTGACGGTAAGGTACTCTCCTCAACCCAGAATCATTTAGCTATTATCTTTAAAATCCTTGAAAATAATCATAGCTGGATATTGTCTAATATTTATGCGCCCAATACTGCTACTGGTAAAAGAAAGCTATGGAAAGAGTTAACCTTGTTCCGAAGCAAGGTTGAAAACATGAACTGGTTGGTTATGGGAGACTTCAATACTCCTTTGAATCTAGGAGAAAAGTTTGGAGGAAGTTCTGAATTCTCCCTTGGTATGGAAGAATTTGCAGACTTCATCTCGACTCTTAATCTTATGGACATAGAGCTTCATGGAAATCAATTCACATGGTCTAACAGAAGATTAGGAGAGAGCTTAATTCAGGTTAAACTTGAAAGAGCTCTTATTTCTACAAATTGGATCCTGGACCAGAATTTCCATCTTTCTACTCTTCCCAAAACGGGATCTGATCATAATCCATAGTCCTCAATTTCTTCAATTGGACAAAACCTTTTCATGGTAATTTCAAATTTGAGAAAATGTGGTTCGAACATGAGGACATTCTAGATAGAATTAAAGAGTGGTGGGTTTGGGAAGGCACAGGGACGACCCAATTCAGGCTCCTTCAGAAGTTAAAGAATGTTAAATAGAAAGTTAGAAAATGGAATAAAGAGGTTTTTGGAAACATTTTTGAAAAGAAGAAAGAACTTAAGCAACAACTTGAAGAGCTTGAGCTAAATGTCTCCATGAAAGGTATGACCCTTGAGGATCATCAGCGGGAAAAAAAACTCCTATCAGATCTACATAATATAAACAGCCATGAAGAAACCTTTTGGAGAATGAAATCTAGAGCCCTTTGGCTTAAGGATGGAGACAGAAATACAAATTTTTTTCACCTGACAGCCATCAAACATAGAGCTTGTAACAGAATTTCTGAAGTTGCTAAAAGAAATGGAAACATTACTAAGGATCTGGAAGATATAAAAACAGAGGTGCTAATTTTTTACAATAACCTCCTCAATTGAAGATACCTCCTATAATGAACAAGCGACATCTTTCCTCCTAGACTCCATTCCTAATAATATAATACCTGCTGAGAGATTTAAAAGTCTTTAAAAAACTGTCACCATTGAGGAATTAAAAAGGTCAGTCTTTGCTTTAGAAGGGGATAAGGCTCTAGGTCCGATGGCTTCTCGCTAACTTTTTCCAAAGATGTTGGGAAATATGCTCAAGATCTCTCGAAAGATGTCAATGAATTTTGAGAATGGGAAATATTATTAAAGAATTAAATAATACACACATTGTTCTTGCCTCGAAAAAGATGGATGCAAAATACTTCAAAGATTTCAGCCTATCAGCTTTGGTTAATGTCATTTATAGGATCTTCGCAAAGATTCTCACCACTAGAATGCAACCTATTCTCATGGAGATCATTTCTCAACAACAAAGTGGATTCATTCAGGGAAGAATTATCGAAGATGGAATTATCATGGTACATGAAACTATACATTCTATGGAGAAAAGTAAAAAGGAGGGGATGACCATCAAACTTGACATGCATAAAGCTTTCGACAGAGTCTCCTGGGATTCATGGATGAGGTCCTGTCCAAATTTGGTTTTCAAAGCAAATTCAGAAAAATCATTCACTCTTGCATCTCTACCTCTAGATTCTATGTGGTTGTTAATGGGGAACCCGTGGGTTTTTTTTTCCAAGAATAGAGGTATACGACAAGGCAACCCAATCTCCCCTCTTTTATTCATTATTATGGTTGATTTAAGCAGATCTATTTCCAAAGCTATTGACATTGGCATGCTAAAAGGCTTCCCTCCAACTACTGGTAATCAGATCTCCTCTCATCGCCAGCTTTCTTCGATGACACTTTGCTGCTACTAATGGCTTCTATTATTGAGGCAAAGGCCATTAAAACTGTCCTCAGATTTTATGAGGAAGCCTCGGGAAAAAAGTTAATTTTGACAAAAGCTCTATTTATTTCTTCAATACTCCTGAGGAGAGGCAAAGAAAGATCGCTAATATTCTAGGATGCACAATTAATTCTCTACCAGCTACTTACTTAGGGTTACCTTTAAGTACTGGCAAGATTTCAGTGGAGGTATGGAATGATCTTATTAAGAGATTTCAAAGAAAGTTGGTTGGCTGGAAAGGAGCAGTTCTTTCAAGTGCAGGTAAGTGTCTTTTGGTTAAAAGCACGCTTCAAAACTTGCCTATCTACATTCTGTCAATGTTCAGCATGCCTACAGCTGTGATGAACAGTATTGAGAAGATTCAAAAACACTTTTTGTGGCATGGTACTGAGGACAGATTCAGATATCATCTTGTGGCTTGGGAACAGGTTTGTAAACCTAAGAGACTAGGGGGGTTAGACATCAAAGATATCAAACATATGAGTACTGCCCTTACTGCAAAATTAGGATGGAGGCTTATAAAAGAGCACAGACCTTGGACAGAGCTGATTAAGATCAAATATCTTTCAAATCAAAGCAAGATTTCCTTCATTTATGATCAGTCCCTTCCGAGTGGTTCTATTTTCTGGAACAACCTTCTTCGCAGCAAACACATTCTTTCTCAGGGGTGCAGCTGGAAGCTTGGAGATGGGCAAAACATAAACTTCTGGACTGATAAGTGGATGGATTCTAACTGGATTTCTAATTATGATCATATTAAAGACAACTTAATTGCAAAGTATGGACACAAAATCCAGGGGTACATTGAGAGGAATGGAAACAAAAGAAAATGGAAGCAGCTAAAAGTGGAGAATGTTAATATTCAGGCTGATATTACATCTCTCCAGAATCAACTTTCCCTAATCCATATAAGTAATCAAAATCTTAAGGATGAGCTCATCTGGAAAGATTCTTTTGATGGGGATTACACTGTTAAAGCAGGATATAATTCTTTCTTTGCATCCATGGCAAGCGAAATTAAGTGGCACAAATTGTGGATGCCGGAGCTAACCCCTAGAGTGAACTTCTTTTGGTGGCTAATTATTAATGGCAAGATCCTAACTAATGACAACCTCATCAAGAAGGGATTCATCATGCCGAATAGATGTTGCATGTGCCAGCAAGAGGCTGAAGATATAAAGCATTTATTCCTCCATTGTGAGATTGCTTCCAAAATTTGGCAGCTTGTTTTTGCAAAATTTAATCTGAGATGGATTTTTCCCCTTACCTGCCCTTAGGCTTGGGAGCAATGGAGCTCTCCGTTCAAACATTGCATGGTGAAAAGGCTATGGCAACTTGTTCTGCCCCACACTATATGGAGAATCTGGAAGGCTCGTAATGATAATATTTTCAGAAACAATAGACAGGCTTGTAACAAAATATATAAGGAAATTATCATTGCTGTGCAAGATAATATTGCTAGATTTAAACCCCCTAAAAATAGACTCTACCCAGAGAATGAAGAATGCATTCTGACTGAATGGAATATTGCCACTGTCAATAGAAATAACAATGGTAATCGATGAAACACACGGTCGATGGATTAAACCCCCCACTGATTGGCACAAGTTAAATTTTGATGGGGCCTCTAAGGGCAATCTGGGTGACTCTAGAGGATGAGGAATCATCAGGGATCAAAGAGGTTGTTATGTTGCTGCTTTTTCTGGGAGAATGGGCAGACAGACTAATCATTATTCCGAAGCCATGGCGGCTCTTTGGGGCATTAGACTTGCCAGAGATTGTAATATTCCAAATATCATAATTGAAGGTGATTCTCTAAATATTATCAATCTTCTAAATAAAAAGCAACACCCCAGCTGGTCTATTAGGGATTATATAGAAGAAGCTATTGATATATGTAAAAGCTTTGTAAATGTCCAAATCACCCACACCTACCGGGAAGGAAATAGGGTAGCTGACAGTTTGGCTAACTTCGGTGTTAATAATCCCTTTCAAACTTGGATTGGAGGGGAAGTTCTGCCCGCTCATGTCAATAAAGCCATAATCATTGATCTTCATGGCAGTGAAAATCATAACTAACGGCTATTTTTTAGACGCTAATGTGTGGATGACATCATCAAAAGATTTGGATGATTGTTGCGATGCGATCTGCGATGGGCTGGCTATCTATCATCATTTCTTGGTATAGGAGGAAAGCCGAGGTGCGGGAAATAATAACAAGTGTAGCATAATAATTAAATCGGCTTTCACGGGAAGGAAAGATTCAAATTCCAAGTTCAAAGTTCGGCCTATTCCACACATTGATAGCTATTTTACCATTGAGAACAGGAAAAGGTGTAGAGGAAACATGGGGGGGCCGCCATGCAAAACCGAACCGACCCACAATCCTGAGTGGAAAGAGAACACGGAGCTTTGGGAATACCTGCAAATCGGGGGCCTGTCTAATTTCATTGAAAGGATCCAAGGCTTCGACCAAGACATCTCTATCAAATTCACCCAGGGTTGGAAGAATAGAATAGTCAAATATAGTAACATGAAAATGGAAATCACAGAAGAGCTCATAGCTCAGATCACGGGCCTCAGCCTGGAAGGCACAAAATTTTTCAATAAGAAGGTAGACAGGGAGGTTGAAACCAAGAAATTTTTGGAAGAGGGAGAGAATCTTGAGTTCGTGACTGCTGGCCTCAAGGTGGAGTCGATCCCTGAACCGTTTGCTGAACTAGCCAAAATGGTGGTAAGGTATGTTACCCTTGAAGGAAGATATGTGACTATACCTCAAAAACATCTGATTTTTCTGAATCATTTTCATAGAAATAACATTATCAGCTTTCCTCATTATCTGATTAACTCTCTGGAGAAATCTATAAGGGAAGTTCAAAGCCACTCTAGGGCTGTCCCTTTGCACCAGGGCCTTATCCTCTTGATTCACCGCCATTTCTCCAACTGCCCTCCCGTGAATCCTATCCCACCTCCCTCCTCCATACCTACACACCTTTTCTCACTACTCCCACTCCCCCTTGCTAAAAAGAAAGAATGAATATGCGACCTCCAAAGAAGAAAAGCAAGAGCCTCAAAGCCAAAATCCCTACTTCCTAACGAGTCCTAAGGAGCCACAAGGACTTAGAACTAGCTGAAAACCTCCTGCATATCAGTAGGCCGGTGGAGGAGCCCAAAGAGGAGGAATTGTTGGATAGGGTGGACAGATTAGAAAAGGAGCTTCAAGAGCTCAAAGGGGCTATAAAAAACATGGAAAAAGCTAAGGGTAAAAGGATCCTTCAAAGTGAGGAGGAAGAGGGGGTTATTGGTGAAGTCTTCAAGAAACTACAGTCCCTAGATGGTAGATTGGGGAATGCTAAAAGCTGAAATGACTGCATATTGTCTACCCTCAAAAGCATTTACAATTTCATTGAGCAACATGTCCACAGTGTTTGCAGTTTAAGTGGGATCAATGAGGACATATGGGGCCCTAAAGAGAAAAGGGACATTGCAATTTCCCAAGATGATTTACAAGACCCCTCTCAGGCCACTGCCATTGCCTTCTTCATGTCACTGCAGGCTATCAAGACCAAAATTGACAGAGCCATCAAGTAAAGGGCTGTTGTGATGCTATTTTTTGGCTGCGATGTGGCTATCATCGGGTGGTTCTGGAGCTGTTTTGTGGCGAGGCTCCTTATGTTGTTTCTCTTTTGGTTCCTTTTTGATCTTGCCTTCTTTTCTCTGGATCTTTGTACGTTTAGATCCTTTTTTCTCCTATATTGTAATATTTGGCTGTTGAGCCTTCCTTGGTTGGCTATTTTGCCCTTCTCTGGGCTGCTTCTCTCATCTTTACTATCTGGCTTTTGAGCCCTTTTGTATATAGGGTATAGTCCCTTCAAAACTATTTGCCCTTAATAAAAAAATTTTAAGTTTATGTTAAAACAACTCCTTACAAATATATCTCTTGTTGTCTTATCCATTTATACCTTGTGTCCATCACTTAATTCATTTATCTTAAAATAATACAATCAAAATTACTATTTTTCTATTGAAATGCCTTTACAACATAATTTGATCTAATAAAAAAGAAAACAATGGTGTAGGAGCTCGATATTAAAAGTTATGTAGACAAATATAAGAACATAGATTTGGATTAGAAGTATTAACATCAAATTTCTTATCAATCTAATAATTTTAATTATAATATGTTCCATCTATAAATTTTCTCTAAAATTGTAAGGAACATGTATAAATTAAATTGAGTTACCACTTAGTGTGAATAATGACTTTATATTGTGAAAATAATGCCACACTTTGGTTTATTGTTATGTTGGAAATTGTTTTTGCGGCATTTTATAACATTTTTAAAATGAGAAATCATATCTATTTATGTGGTGAAAACACAACGTAATCAAAAAAATTATTTACATTGACTTTTCATCCTTTTTGTGTCTTTTTTGCATCAAAGTTGAGTCTACTTTACGTAATCTCAAAACAATGCAAGACAAACATCGTTAACACCTATGGGTGGTACAAATGTGACACAAAAACATTGGATTATGTGTGTGTGTGTGTGTGTGTGTGTGTATACATATGTATATATAGACACACACACACACACACATATGTGTGTGTGTGTGTGTAGATACATACATACATACATATAATGAATCACAAGTGCAAATGGTATAATTATGAATAAATTTTTTATTATTGGCAAATAGTGTTGAAGGGACTATACCCTATTACAAAGAGGCTCAAAATCTAGATAAAAGAGTGGAAGCTTAAAAATAGATCAACATCTAGATAGTACAATATAGCCTAGCTGTAGTAAAAAGAAACTACACAAAGGAGAAAATACAGGACAAAAATACAAAAAAGTAGCGAGTAAAAATAACAAAAAAATAACAAGACAAATGATTGCATAGAGGATTACTTCTTAGATGCTCTGTCAATTTTGGACTTCACAGTCTACAATGAAGTAAAGAGAGCCAAGGCATTGATATGAGAAGGATATTTGGCATCTATATATGTATGTATGTATGCATCTATATATGTATACATATATAGATACATACATACATATATAGATATATGTATGTATCTATACATACATACATACATATATAGACACACACACACACATATAAACATACATACATACATACATACATAATATGTGTGTGTGTAGATACATACATACATACATACATACATAACGAATCGTAAGTAAAAATGGTATAATTATGAATAATTTTTTTATTATTGGCAAATAGTTTTGAAGGGACTATACCCTATTACATAGAGGCTCAAAATCTAGATAAACAAGTGGAATCTTCAAAAATAGATCAACATCCATATAGTACAATATAGCCCAGTTGTAGTAAAAAATAAACTACACAAAGGAGACAAGACATGGACAAAACTGCAAAAAAGTAGTGAGTAAACAACAACAAAACAACAACAAGACAATTCCATAGAGGATTACTTCTTAGATGCTCTGTCAATTCCAGACTTCACAATCTGTAATGAAGTAAAGAGAGCCAAGGCAGTGATATGAGAAGGATCATTGGCATCCAACTGAGAAAGAACATGGTCCCTTTCAACATCTTTTCCCCAAATAGCATCAGAAATATCACTAAGCATGTAAATACTTTTAACATGTTGTTCCAAGAAGTCATAAATAGCCTTGAAAGCAGAGATGTTGCAATTGTGCCTATCCTTTGAATTCCCCAATCTATTATCAAGAGAATTCAACTTCTTATAGATTTCATTGACTTGACCTTCACCAAGTTCAACATCTTCATCCAATTTCCTTTTACCCTTTTTCTTTGTTAACTGATGCATGTCCCTTTTTAAAATTTCCAACTCCTTTTCCATGTTGTCAATTCTTTGTTGAAGATCCTCCTTTTTCTCCTAAGCATCCACTAGGCCATGTGGTGCTAATGTGCAGAAGATTATGTGTGGTTTCCATGTCCTTACTATTGTGAAGGAATTTGGTCGAGGGAAAAGGATGGGTACCAGAAGAAGGGGTTCTTAGTCCATATTTTTCCATATCCAGTATGAATTGTGGTGGGATTGATTGAAGGTTCGGGATTGAGGGAGTCGGGGATGGGCGGAGTGACGTGGGTTGAATAGATGGTAGGGTGATAAGTGAGATAGTGTCATGGAGGAGGAAAATGATTCCTTGGTGGAGAGGAATGACATGGGCATGATTTTGGAATTCTAAGATGGAGCATTCCATAGAATTGAGAATGTAGTGAGGGAAACAAACAAGCAGGTTCCTATGGAAATGATTCAAAAAAACAAATACTTAATGGGAACCATAATATACCTTCCTTCAAGAGTGATAAACTGGACCATCATCTTGGAAAGCTCATCAAAGGGTGTTGGAATGGATTTTACCTTAATACCCACAATGAAAAAAGTTGAACCTCTTCACCCAACTTCTAGTTCAAGAAATTTCCCGACCTTCATGTTCTTGTCAATTCTTTTGTCAAGAATTTGCTACATTATTTTTCCTTATTAATGTTATTAAACATTATATACTAAAATTTTCTTTAGATTATATTGTCAATAATAAATTATACACTAAAAAATTGTAAAGTATGATTATATTATTACTTATAAAGAAGGAATCAACTATACGACAAAAATAGATATAAAATTACATCATTAATATCTATATGAGCGGTACCATCATCCTTCCCCTGATCCTCACAATCTTATTGATCTTCCTAAATTGCATCCTCACCATTTTCGTTGTCATCCTCTTAATCATTCTCCTCATCGTTCTCTTTATCTTCCTCATTATGCTCACCCTTCTATAAATATTCTTCATCATTTCAATTTGTTTTACCCTAAAAAAATAATGATAAAATGTCGAAAGTGTTTAATTTTAATTTATAAGTTCCTTGTTTTTGATAAGAGACATATTCATTGGTAAAGTTACACATAAAAATGCATACCCAATAGACAACAGTCTTAGACAATGCTCTAAAAGAGTCAAGAAAAAATTCATCAAAAGGGTAAGGTGCTTATTCTACCTGTTATACGATACATCAATTTCTACTGACACAATTGATCTTTGTACTATACAATTGATCTTGGATTGTTATATTGAATTTCTACCTATAATTAGACCCAATAATATTAAAGTGCTTGTTTATACAAGCTATCTAACAAATAACTAGTCTAAATAAGAAACTTAAAAGTGTGAATTTTAAATCATTTAAAGTGAAAAAATCCTAATGACCAGTCTAAGTTAGATGGAAAAAATATGTTGAAAATAACTCAAAAAATGAAAAATGAATTATTTGGGAATCATCGCAACCTTTGAACTCTAGAGGACACAAACATAATGAATGGGGAATTGTAGTGATTAAACAACTACGATAGGAACTTGTAGTATATGAAGAATAAGATTACCGGAAGGACCGAATATTGTAATGGCTGGAAAATAAGATTATCGTGTAGCTAATATACCCGTGTCATTTTCCTTGTTGCGTAATCTAGATAGGCCTTGACTAAAAAACTCCCCCACTAATTTGGTGAGAAATAGTATTAAATGTATGGGGAAAACAAACACCGATTGAATATGCCATGTTTTCCTCTCTACCCAATTTTTTGTTGACTACGAGTATAGGTTTGTTTGCTTCCCATTTTATTAGCCAATTTTGTTTTATTCTTGTTTTTGTTGTATAAGTAATATGTCTAGCCTCTCGTGGCAAAAAACAGAGGTAAATCTTCCCATGCTCTATTTCTTTTATAGGTTATCTTGACTCTTGTTGCATTTTTTGTTGGCTAACCTTTTATAATCTTGTTGAGCCATTGATTTAGAGAAAAAATGATAACTTTGAGAAGGATTATGACTTTATGGAAGTGTTATTATCACAGTAATAAATTCCCTAGTTAGAAATTGGTCATGCTACCTTGTTGGAGTCCAAGAAGTTGTGTATTTTGTCCGCACCTTAAGTAATTGTCGAATTTTCAATTTCATATTGACTACCATATCTCAAATGTTTTCAGGTCCTTGGGAGAACTACAACTTGTTGGGGCAGGCCTGTAACACTCACATTTTACCCACACACAAATACAACAATAAAAATACTAGGAATAATGTTTTTGACTAACATTGCTCACTACACAATACCACAAGGGCTCCAAGTAGAGAAACTCAACAATGCATAAGACACTTACATAAGTCATCGACTCACATAGACACATGACAACACCATATACATGTTGATGCCACACTTTCCCCAATGAACGAATGCTAGCAATGACCCAACCAAAAGAAAGGGACCCAAGGATTGGAAAACCCACAACACATCATTACCATGATTACATCTTAGTTACGATTAACATTCCAAGAACATTATTGTGGAAGGATAATTTTATCCTTTTTCCACCTACAAATTATTAAATTCATTTCACGTCTAACTTACATTCGATCATTTAAGTTAGCTCTTTATCCCTTACGACAATCTCCATAACTTACATAATTTATTGACCATATTTCAAATTACATATAAAGTTCCTAATTCTCATGTTCTATGTTAATATTATGCTTCTCAAATGTTTATTCAATGTTTAAATTTTACCCTTGCTACACAAGTGAATCTGACGTGATGTCAAGAAATAAATCTTAGGATTTAAGGGAGATTTAGATTCAAGATACCTTTTCCCATAAACATTCTTCGATCATGAATCTTTATTTCCCTACCATAGTTAATATAGTTCAATAACTTGTTGAATCCATTCAACATTTCCACATCAAGAAATTTTATTTAGATTTATAAATATCTTTTTTTTTTCTCAAAGTTTGATCTCACCAAGGAAATTCATATTCTTTCTAACACATGAAAATGTTTAATTGAGTTATAAGGACTCCAAGAGTGACATTATTCCTAACCTCAAATATCGTTTTACTCTTATATTCTTTACTCTTACATCACACTATGGTCTCATTATTAGCATTGTTTTATAACAATTGTAAACAAAATAACACATAATTTTCACTAATGGATTCACTACTACAAGGAGTGTAACCTAGCACGAGACATCCCATTTCTTTTCTCTTATACACTATAGTATTAAACACATGCTTGCAACTAAGACATCCACTTGTGTCATTTAAATCCCACCATGAGATCAATCATAGGAATATCACCTACTACCTTTTTTTGGTTTTGGGCCACTCACTAGGGTACAAAGGGCAACTAGGCATAAGGGGTAACGAGACCATTTTTTTATTTTTCTACACTTCTCTTAAGTAAACTTAATTTAAAATAAAATTTCATTTTCTAAGAGTTATGAATTTCCACCTGTAAATTAACCCCTTAATCAACCAAGGTTTGGTTTGATTCCAATTGTACCTAAGGATCAACGCCCCAACTAAATATGAGTTTAAGGTGAGAGATTTTTTTAAGCTAAATGAACTTCAAGAAATACCAAGGTGTTATGTTGTTAGTAACCAAGGTAACCCATTTATCTCTGAGGAACTAAAGAAATCATTAACAAGAGTTTAAGTCATAGGATAACTATTTCACTAGCTCCATTTTTTTGGTCAAAGAGGGTTTTTCTCTATGTTTAATGTTGGTTCCCATTTGTGCTACCTTAAGAAAATCAAATTCTCCTTACTTCACACACAGGTTTCCAATCCTAGAAGGGAACCACATACTCTAGAGAATGTTGGACCATGTCGTGCCTATTCATCGGGTTCGCGAGGATGACACTAAGCATACAAGCTATGATGATAAAATCATACTTGTGATCTTATTTATTTAATCTAGAAGGTGTTATCAAGCGTAAGGATTTTAGTTTTTCCTAAGGTTTTAGTTTTCTATGCTAAGAGAAATCACACATGAAGAGTAGTTATACACAAATTTTATACTAGGGTTGAATGTTGTGGTTAGATTCATTTATTACATTTTCAAGGTAAGAGACACAACACCAATTATTTAATAGTCTATTACACACTGGAAATGCACTATAAAATAATAAATTTGATTTCATTTAACATACATATCCAATTTTTTCCATATGCAAAATCTAAATCAAAATGGTACCTATGATTAAATGCACATTTCCCAAGGCATTCCTAAAACTAGCATCTCATACATATTACCAAATTTCAAATATAAATTTCTATAACATGGAAATACATTACACATATATACATTTTTCAATAACCTATATAAATTACAATAATAAAAATGAATTACACCACGCCTTTTCGCCATCTCACTTCCATCCTGCAAAACCATGTGAGCATGAAATCAACGATAAATTGTTGGCATGGCATCCACCCAAATCTAGCATAATTAATATTTTTAGTTTCCCATTTACATAATAACATTAATAATTTGCATTCAAAAGGAGAAGGTTAGAGACACATATTTATTTCATTTCAGTTCACTTCATTTCTTAACCAAGGAGAGAGAAAGAAATAGGGAAGAGAGAGAAACACTATTTTGCCAAAATTTCAATTTCACACAAGTCACACAAGAGGTTTCAAACAATTATTCACAAGTTTTAATAAGTTTCTACGATGTTTTTTTAACTTGACAAGGGTCCTACAACTTTCTTTTACATTTTATTGCTAGTTGCAAAGATGCCTAATTTTGGCTCAGAGGATAAGAAAGTGCATTCAAAGACTATCTTATGATAAGAAAATTCACAACGGGAGAATTCCTACATGTCCACCTATGTACCAAGAATCCACAAGGACTGACAGGATTTAGAAGTGGAAAATGGTGTACAATTGGTGAATGGTTTTCTAGAGCCACCGATCATAATCGACCAAGTTTCACCTAGTCAAACAACGACCGAGAGGCCTCCAAAACCCTTTACCGAACCAACCGAATTTTTTTCCCAAACCGAAGGTTCTAGGAAGTTTTCTAGTAAAAATAATAAAGGTTTGCGAAGGCGGATAGGTATTTCATTGCTTAGGGTTCAAAAGGTGGGTCAAAATGAAAGCAAACTTTTCCATGTCAACAGCTCCCTAGAATTCCACAATGAAGTAACATGGATCCCAGAGGAGCGGTGAAGAGTGCACAAATGGTCAAACAAGGACGAGCTAATGCTTTACATGACTCTCTCTAGTACATAACATGGAACACATACGATGTTTGACATCTCTTTTACGAGGCTCAGAATGTTGTTTTGCAAGTCTTTGGAAATTATGTTTTTCTAACTTTACAAGGTAGATAGAAATGGTTGTTTTAGTTAACTCATCTAGCTCTCACCAAAACCAACGGAAACGAGCACCAAGTTTTGACACCATGGGTTTAACAATGCTTAAGGTTGTGGTTGCGACATGGTTGAGGGTCAAATTGTGAGTTGGTAGCAAAATCACGAGGTGTTGTTTTATCGATTACACTAGCCATTTGGTTAAAATATCCAATTATTTGAGTATCTAATAGTTTAATATTTCTATTTTATTGCAAATGAATAACCAAATTATACAAAAATTATAAGAGATAAAGGTAAGGAGACCATTCCTAAGGGGAAATGAATCAGCCAAAGCTGTGGAGCGATTCCACATCTCCACAAGCCATTACCTCGAACGGTTGGGTGCTTCGGAACATTCCCCAAATTCCTTTGCTTGAAAGTCTCAAGAGCTGCTTCTATAAAACCATTTGTGCATATATAGAAGATGAAGCATTCCATGAGGCTATATTTGTTTGTCATTTCTTAAAGATCAATTTACTTCCTTGATCCATTGTTGTTCCAGTGCACTTTTCACAATATGGCCTAGTTGAAACAAAACTAGGTTGAGCTAATAAACGAGAGCTCAAGCTCTACCTATGAAAAATCACTAAGAAAAGATGAGTTGAACACAAGGTAAGAGCTCAAGAGGAGAACATAGCGCGTTGGGTTTTCATCACAGGAAGCTAAACCACATAGTCACCATGACCAAGCTAAAGAAAAATCTGGGCTTTCGAGTAGAATCGAGTTCAAAACAACATAGAGAGATGAAATTCATCACAACAAGCTGAGCATATCCCACTCTCAAAAAAGGCACAAATCAAACAAAGATACATCTCAAGTCAAGGAGAGGAATACCATAAGCGAGTTTAGGTCAAGGAAGCTATGACCTAACTGTGCAAGTGTAGATCTCGAGGAAGTAAATCATGTAAAATACCCACAATAACAAGCTCTCCAAACACCATTAACCAAGATCTAACCAACTAAATACAACACAAAGAACTCATAGAGCTAACCGGGAGCTCACAATGATAACATAGGTCGAGCTAGCATACAACATGACATCCCAATAGAGTAGAAATGTATGGCTCACAAGAATAAAACCATGTTGAGCTAGGTAAAGGAAAAATACCAAGCATATATAAGAATATGCACACAACTCGTTCCCAAGAAGAAGAGAAGTGGAAAACTCCAACGCAGAAAACCATAAGGATCGAGCTTTTTTTTTTTTTAAAATGCCATCCAAGTAAAAGGCGCAGATTGGGAGGATGCAGACAAAGCTGTGGATTTTAGATTTACACCTGCCCATTGTATTTGCTTGAAAGTTTTGGACATTTTCAACAAACTCATTTGTGCATATCCTACTATCATATCAATCCATGAGGCCACATTTCTTTCATGCATTATGTTGAACAGTTCACCTACCCTGAAAGTTCCACATTCATCATATACGTCTACATGAGCATGAGAAACTACAACATCTAACAAAATCCTCTATCTTTTATGTTTTGATAGACGTCCATACCATGTCCTAGAGCTCACATTTTTTACACAAGGTGGGAGTACACAACATATGTAAACTGATCAGGTTGGAGACTGGTTTGTTACACAGGAGAACTATGTGACTGTCTCGAGAGGAACCCTATGAATTTTGTACACTGTCATCCACACACCAAGAAAATCATTCCATGAGAAGCTATATCATTCTTTCATTTAGTAAAACATTGAAACAACACCGATTATTGCTGATTTTACAACGTGAACTTGGGTTTCTAGTGGTTAAAGCCTGTAGTTAATGAAAAAAAGTGCTTAAATTATTGTGTAAGGAAAATGACAGGTATGAATGGCCGCTGAGGAGTAGTCACCCATGTGCTATGTCATATTTCCTTCCACATGGCACCGCATGGTACAACCCACCAGTCTTCTTAAATATTACCTACTTCCTTAACTCCCTTCCACCGCCATTCCCATTCTTCCTTTTTTATTTTTTAATTTTATGTTATTTTATCATAGCAGGCACTACAGGGCCTCTATAGAAAATGTGGGCATCCAGGGACTTGCTTATGGCATCATGCTTATTACATAAGTTGCTATTAAATATTGAGAATAATTTAGGCTCACCCATGCCTGGAAATTGACTGTATATAGACCTGTATATGATAAATAAATATTTAAGGGCAGTGAAGAAATTGCAAGTACCATACAAATTCAATGTAAAAGCTAAAATTTATCGTCACCTAGAAATTTTCCAAGTGATAACAACCTCTCTGTTTCTTAATTTTTTAAAAATAGATTTTAAATTTAGAAATTGTTTCCTTACTCCAGTTGTGTGCATATTATTATGCTCACAATTATACCTAGAAAACAATTTCTGGATTTAATGACTGTGAACAGACTATGCATTCTCATAATTAACTACATAATTTTTAACCATTTCAAGCCCAATGGATATCTGTACTTAATTCCTAAGCTATCCCAATCAATTTCCCATGCCACATTTGAAATAATAGTAAAATACTAACCACCATGAAGGTATAATGAAACATCCTCTTTATTTTAGGCCTTGCAACATCTATTGATTGCTATTGATACAAATTGTGTGTGATAGGTGCACACGTTTAAATCCCACTATAAGATACTTTCATAGTACTCAATGAAACACATGCACACTCTAAACAATATCTGTAACAAACTTGTTAGTGTGGATATCATCACTTTAGTTTCTACTCAGGCATGCACTCAAATGTGACCTGTGAAGTGAGTTCACTCCAGCTCATTATTGTAATGCCCACTTCTCTTTGACACTAAATGAAACATGATTATCTTTCCGAATTTTTATAATCGTAAACCTTGTTGATTTATTATAATTAACATACTAATGAGATGTGTGGGGCATCATGACTCCTTTGTGTTTTGATCATTATTATTTTAACTATATGTCTTACCGTGGACCACGATGGGCATTTAAGGATAAAACAATTGTGAGGCAGAAATGGAGGAGAAAGAATAGAGATAGATTATCTCATATTATTCTATTAAACATAGAACTCACGTACATTATTTATAGGTATGGAATTGAACAAGACTCCCCTAAATGGATGGAGAGGTTACAAAATAGAAGGAGAGAATAATGGAATACACCTAGAAGGAGAAAATAAAGGGATAGAATAGAACTTTCTCTCCTAAAAATATAGATTATTCAACGTATGCTAACATTCCCCCCCTTATTACATTATTCTTGCAAATGTGACTCCTGAAAAATTCAAATTTCACTTTGCCAAGGGATTTAGTGAGATTGTTGGCAACTTGTCCTTCAGTAGGATAGTACTGGCGTTGAATTTGATGGTTCAAGACGTGCTCTCAAATGAAATGGCAGTCAATTTCAATATGCTTTGTTCATTCATGAAAGACTGGATTCTACACAAGCTTCAACACACTCTGATTGTCATAATAGAGAATAGGTGACTATTTTTCAGGAATTCCCAGGTCATCCAAAATGTGACATATCCATATCACTTCACACACAACTCCTCGTGTGGCACAATATTCTACCTCTGTGGATGAGATAGAAACAACATTTTTCTTCTTGCTTATCCATGAGATAGGTCCAGATCGAGATGAAATATGTATCCTATAGTTGACTTCCTATCATCAACAGATCTAGCGTGGTCCAAGTCGATGTATCCCTATAAGAAGAATTGATCATTCTTCTTATATTCCAGACCATAATTAGTTGTTCCTCGGACATATCTCAAAACATGCTTTGCTACATTCCAGTGACATTTCTTTGGCTCCTGCATGAACTGGAAAGATAGCTAACATAACAAAGATCTGGTTTGGTATATGTCAAATAGATGAGCCCTCCAACAAATTGCCTATAGAGAGTAGCATCTACTTGAGGTGAGTCCTGGAATCTTGAAAGTTGCAAGCCTTTTTCCATGGGAGTGGATATAGGTTTACAATCAGACATTCTATACTTTTCCAGAGTGTCTTAGCATACTTTTTTCTGGGAGACAAAAATGTGATGCTCTTTTTGCCATATCTCCAAGCCAAGACAATAATGTAGTAGCCCCAAATCTATCATGCCGAAGGTTCTTTTGAGATCATTCTTTACAATATCAACCTGATCTTCTGAACTACCAGTAATCACAAGATCATCTACATAAACAACCAGAATGAAAATTTCTTTTCCTACCTTCTTTATATATAAATTTGAATATGAGGGGCTACGAGTGAACCCATGCTGTAAAAGGTGATCGTTGATCTTGATATACCATGCCCTAGGAGCTTGTTTCAGTCTGTAAAGTGATTTGATGAGATGACATACCTTCTTAGGCTTATTTTCATCAACAAATCCTTCAGCTTGGGTCATGTATACTTCTTCTTTCAAATCACCGTTTAGGAAAGCACTCTTGACGTCCATCTACTGAAGTCTCCATCCTTTCTGTGCTGTAAGTGCGCAAACTACTCTGATGGTCTTCATCTTCACAGTGGGTGCAAAGGTTTCTTCATAGTTGATGCCTTCTTTCTGAGCATATCCTTTTGCTACAAGTCGTGATTTATGTTTGTCGATGGATCCATCTACCTTATATTTTTCTTAAAAAACCATTTGCAGCCTATGGGTTTCTTTCCTGTAGGCAGATCGACAAGTTCCCATGTTTGATTTTTCATGAGCGAGTCATATTCTGTATCCATGGCTTCCTTCCACTGAGTTTGACTAAGTGCTTCACAAACATTATCTGGCTCGGAGCTATTCATCAGTGAACTCATGAGTGCAAAGTTTACCTCATTTCTTGTTTGACTCCTTGTTTTGACTCCAGATGATGTATCTGGGAGTTTTTGCAAATGTGAGTCCTTGATAGTGCTTTGTACCCACTTCGGACGAGAACTTGGTTGCTTTTGAGAAGAACTGTGTCATTGTTGTGAGGATTGATGTGGAGTCACATTCTCTAGTTCTCCAAGGTCAACAAATAGTTCTCTGACATTTCTTTTCTTTGAGTAGTCTCCTCTGGCTCATCATCTGATTCAGAGACTAATCGGTGAGATGTGGTTGGAAGTGGATCTTTTGTTGATACTATTGAGTCAAAGGATGACTCATCACAAACCACATCCCGAATCTTGTATATTTTCTTTGTCTCAAGATCCATGAGACGATACACCTTCGAGGTAGTACTGTAGCCAAGAAGGATACACGGAGTGTTTTTGGCTCTACCTTCTTTCACTTCTGAGATGGGACATGCATGTATGTTGTGCAACCAAATACTCGCAAATGAGAAATTGATGGCTTTCTACCACTCCATACCTCTTCTGGCATTTTGTTATGTAGAATCTTTGTCGGTTCCCTGTTGAGAAGATATACAAATGCCATTTATACTTGCTTGACCCAATAGCGTTATCCTAGCTTTATAGTCGATAGCATGCAGTGAGCCATCTCCATCACTGTGTGATTGTGACACTCAACAATGCCATTTTGTTGGGGCGTGTAGGGAGTAGTTAGGTGCTGCTTAATGCTGTAATGGTTCAGGAAGGCCAAGAACTTATTTGATGCGAATTACCCCCTCGATCTGAGTGAAGTAGAAGAAGTGGTTGTCCAAACTCTTTGACAACACGATGATAGAAGTTCTGCAAGTGTTGAAGAGCCTCACTTTTCTTCTTTAGGAAATATACCCACATCTTACGAGAGTGGTCATCCACGAACAACTGGAAGTACTTTTATCCTTAAAATGAAGAAGGCAATGGGCCATTTAGACTAGTATGAACTACCTCCAGACACTTCTTAGCATGGAAGGTGCTCGCTTGAAACGGATCTCTGTGTTGTTTTCCTGTAAGACAACCAGGGAAAATAGGCAAGGAATTGGACAATTTGGGTAGTCCACGGACCATTGCTTTTGAACTCATCTGGTGAAATGAACTGACCGACAAGTGTCCATATCTAAAATGCCATAAGGCAGTTAATTCTATTGTTGAAGCAGATAAAGCTACTACAAAATATGAAATAGTATCTAAAGCAAATAACTTATCTTTTACAAAATCTTTAGCAAGAACCATACCTTGTCGAGAGATTAAGCATGATTTAATGTCATTTTGAACAAGAAATTCTACCTTAAGGTGGTGATTCAAGAGCTAAGTAACTGACAAGAGGTTTCTAGTCAAGCCAGGAACATATAGTACCTTTGTAAGTGTACATTTTCGTGGTCCTAGAGGAATATTGACATTCCCTATTCCTTCTGTAGTGTACTCTTTGTCATCCGCTATCCAAACTCGATCTCCAGTTGGTTCTTCATGTAGTGAATCAAACAACTTCTTGTCACCTAACATATGCTTTCTTGCACTAGAGTCTATCAACCAGACTTTCTTCGTGGGTTGAGAAGTTTGAGAGATGAGTACAAGATTCTTACTACAATGGGATCCTTTTGATGTCTCCTCACTAGAGTCATCATCTTCTTGTTGGGCTGCGAGATGTCCCTTGTGCTTTCTCTAGCGGGGACGTCGTTTGGAATTTTGAAAATCTTCACGCCCGATGTGCTTGTATGGCTTGAAGACCCCTATTTCAAGCTATTGTGCCAGCAGTGATCAGTGTCATGAGTATTGGTTCTGCAAATGTGACACCATCTCTTTGACTTTTGATCTTTTTGTTGTTGTTTGGGTTGTGCTGGATTTGGCTTCTCTGGGGGACCTTTCGATTCTTCTAGCCACGGTAAGGCTTTGAGAACAAGGCTTTGTCCTGAGACTCCTCATGCGATGAAGTGATGGCCTCTTCCTGCTACAGAAATTTACAAGCTCTTCGAATGTCACTTTGTTTGTTTAGACACATTCAGTGTCATAACGAACACTCGAAATTGAGAAGGGAGTGCTCTCAAGGTGATTACGACGAGAATTTATCGTCCACCATTTCACCGAGTGCTAATAACTTCGATCTTAGCTCAGCCATGTGATGCAAGAATTCCTCCACTTTCTCGTCTAACCCCATAGAGAGGGTGTGTAGCTTTGACTGAAGATGAAGTATCTTTGTCTGATTTTTGGCTTCATAAATGGTTGCCAACTTGTCCCAGGCCTCCTTGGGTTTCTCTGCATTCCTAACATGCGGTTGCACATCGTCACTGATACTAAGCATTATCAGCATCAAGGCTTTAGCACTAGCCATTTCATATTTTATTAGTTCATCGGGGGCTGTGGGAGCGGGCACAAACCCTGTGACAATTCCCCATAATCCTTCAAACTGAAGGATTGTCTTCATTTTTGTCTTCCAGGCCGCAAAATTGGACCCTTTGAGCAACTGAGCGTCAGACAGAAGTAACTTCTGGAGTAGACATCGTAATAAAAAAATATTTATTTATTTGAAAATTTATTACAATTTTGACTCACTGATGAGAATTACTGGCTCGTAGATGCTCGCGATATTCGCATGCTATGAGATGATGACGCTTTGTAGGGCGTTCTTCTTCATCATCACAGTCGGCGTCATATCCGGCTTCTAATTCTTCCCGTACTCGCTTTGCTTGGCAGCTGACGTCGAAAAGAAAGTATTCAAGAAGTCCTTCTCAAACTAGCTTGTCGAATGCAAGATTGCCGGTATTTCAAGCTCATTCAACAAAGCAAAGTAGAACCCGAGCTCTCAGGAGCTTCTCCACGGTGTTCTTTGGCTAGTGAGTTGATATTCGGCTTTTAGTTGTGGCGACTGTGTTATTGACACTCTCAATCGAGTTGTCTACACTTGACATTCGACGAAGTTTTTTTATGATCTAGCTTCTTGTCCTTCGTTGTCGTGGTGGAAAGGTCTGTTTCAGACACTAAAGGCACTATATATATATATATTTTAAAATAAAAAAATAAAAAAAAATATGACCTTCAGGCTGCACAATCTCCCACACAAAAATAATTCTCCTTTCACGCAAATGAGAAAATTGCAAATCTCCACGCACCAATATCAAACATCGACGCAGAAGGTAGCAAAAGACTAAGTTTAGGAAAGAAATATTTTCCACGCAGCAGTCATGAGCAAGAGAATTTTTTTTTTTCAAGCTTCTTCTTGTCTTTCCATGCAGCTTTTAAGACTTTCACTCACCTTCATATGAGCCACCAGCAGGAAAGAACAGCTACCACGTAGCAAAATGACTGTATAGGGGTCACAGTTGCACCAGGCAGAAATAGAAGCCAAAAATCCAAATTAATTGCATGCAGGTCGGTTTTTCCTTCCTTCCACGTAGGTTTTGAAGGACAGCAACAGCACAGATGGAAATTCAATTTCCCACGCAGCAGACAAAGAAAACTTCTCTTTTCCACGCACCTTCCTTGAATCCACGTGTCTTTTCTCTTCTTTTTTTTTTTTTCACGCAGGTTTCTAAATGCTCACACTGAGTATGGTCTCTTCCACGTAGCATGAAAAGATATAAAATGGGGAGAGTCCACTCTAACTCCTCTTCCTCCACATGCGCAGGTAGATGATACTTGTTTTTAGCGCATAAAACAACAAAAAATAGGCGCATGAAAAATACAGCAAAAAATGTCCATGTATTTTAAAAACATTTTCTCTTTTCTTGCGCAGATTTCCTCTCCATGCACACTACAGGCTTGTAGCCTCCTTCCACTGTAACTCTTCTTCCAGGATGCCTTTCAGGGAGAAGCAAGATTAATATTCTTCTTTCATGCACAGTCAGAGATCAAGAAAGCTCTGATACCAAACTGTGAGGCAGAAATGGAGGAGAAAGAATAGAGATTGAATATCTCATATTATTCTATTAAACATAGAACTCACGTACATTATTTATAGGTATGGAATTGAACAAGACTCCCCTAAATGGATGGAGAGGTTACAAAATAGAAGGAGAGAATAATGGAATACACCTAGAAGGAGAAAATAAAGGGATAGAATAGAACTTTCTCTCCTAAAAATATAGATTATTCAACGTATGCAAACAACAATTAGCTAGAATGTTTGCATTGTCGTAATTTGATTGTGATAGCATTACTCTTTGAGATTGTTTTGTTGTAATTGGTTTATCTCTGTGACTGGATACATAGACACTATTGTGCTTTATTACTAGGTAGATGTTAATAGAAAAATGACATTTACACATTGTGATACAGGAATTGAAGGATAGACATTATTGTAACCAAACTAATTAACTTTTGATAGACATTCAATATGGAAGAAAATGATGTGTTGTCAAGATAAATATATGTTGATATTTCGAATCATTTTCGTATTTGGATTTTATTATGATGTTCAAAGTTATTTTGTGATTTAATTGATATTGGAGATTGGAAAAATTGTGAACGAGTGAAAGTATTGCTTTAATCTGATGATCCAGTTGGTCTTTGATCTTAGTTGCAAACTGATGTATGAGTAGAATCGAAATGTTGAAAATGGGAATAATTGTTAAATTACTTGGTCTTAGCAATAGTAGTTATGATTTTTGATGTTTAAAATTGATAGTTAGATGTAAGTGTTTTATTACTTCGACATCGTTAATATGGCCATGAGGCCAGAAGGGTATTGTGTGTTTTGCAGGAAAACATATCATGACAAACTACGGGGATTTGATAAACCCGCAAATTACATTAGAAACCTCCTAGGTTAAACACCGAAATTAGATTAAACACCGAATAATAATAATATCAAATTTGAATTCATTCGGGATGGCTTATTAGACAAGGGGATTAAAATATATAGAAGATTGATCTCCTTTTATTGATTTTAAGTGAGTCAACTTAGTCAAACTACTCCCTAGAATATCTCGTGATCCACTAATCACTCAACAAACCTAGAATCTCTCTAAGAGATATCTACGAGTTGTCACCAACTCATTATTTGAACGATAATAATAATGTTCACAATATTAAAATATTGCTAACATTCACTCCCCTATTGTTAACATTATTATTTCCACACATACACTCCTTAATGTGAAAATGTAGAGAAAAACATTCACACATCTTCTACACTCTACCCCCTCGCATGCTCATGATCTTGGTACACCTTGAACCTCTGTTCACAAATACGAACCCCTGTTCCAATAACACCTCTATCCTAGGTACGAGCCCCTGTTCATGGACCTATGTTATCCTCTTCAAGAAAAACATGATGCTTCTTTTTCTTGTGCTTTTATCTTTGTCTACTATCACATATTTACATCAGAGTTTATAAAATTGGAAATACAACTCGAACAGGTGTGACATCTATTCTTATTACAAACAATGAAACACACAATAATGAAATCAAACACACAACTAAAATACTTGGCCACCAAATCAATATCGCGGTGAAACGATGGTGCCCGAATAGAGGTATTATGTGCCCTCCTGCCTCCGTTTCCTCCAAGATTTTCCATCGTCTTAGTTATCTAAAGAAGGAAGTTTTCAGATTCATAACCATCACCCAAAGGTTCTTCTTTATCATGTGTCTTCTTCTTCATTATAGACCATGGCATTTTCTTCTATTTTTCCATCAAGTAAATCTCGTGTCTTTTCTGCAGCTTTATAGATACATGTCCATCTTGTTTACAATAGTAAAAGTGATATGTTTCTTTGTATCTCTGCCAAATTTGATATTTGTTTAAAATAAGATTTAAATCTCCCTTTATCATATGACTTGTTTTTACCATACATTGCAGTTTCTTCCGTGTAACATTCTTATTTTCTTCATCTATCGCTGAAGAAATTAGATCTTCTAGTTTGGGATTGATCTTGCTCAAAGTAAAAACAATGTTTGAATAGCGAGATGGCATACTATTCAACAAAACAACTTTTGCATCATCATCCTCTACTTTAAGTTTTATCCATTGATAATTGATTCAAAATAGACCGAAACTTACTTATATGTTGTACCATGTTTTCTCCTTCATCCATCTTGAGTCCAAACACTTCTGCGCTTCAAGGTCATCTGCTTTAAGCATTATTTGGGATCAAACAACTTGTTCAATGTTGTCCAAATGAAATTTGAACTTTTTGAAAGGTCTATATGATGCAAATATGCATCGCGACAATCCAAGTCCAATGATTTTTCCCTGTTGCTTTGTTGGATCTCTACTCTCCCATTTGGTTGCTTCATCAGAAGGCGGTTGGTTTCTTGAATGTTCCATCCACAACGTCCCACAAATCTTTGTTAATGAGTGTCAATTGAGTTCGTATTTGCCAAGTGTGAAAATCCTTTCCATCAAAATTTTCAACATAAGCTAATTTATCCATTATGACTCTCCACAATTTGACACAAATAGGTGTCGGTTTGGAAAATACACCCTTTTAAACAATTAAAAAAAATTTTTGACATTATTAAAACTCTTTTAACGTCTTGACGATACTGACTAGATTGACATTTTGACTTACTACACTAGACAAAATGACAATAACATTTAAAAAGTAATTAGATATTACTTTTTACTATGACACACATAAAAAGACTTAGACCGATTAGATCCAATTATGACATTTTCTTAGACTAATTACTTAATATTTGGATTGACGAAAAGCTAATTACTAAATAAACTACAAGACTTTATGTGAAACAATTAACCATCATAAGTCGACAAAAAAAAACTTATATACTCACTCTAAATTTACTTAAAACTTGAGTAAACGCAAATATTTACTAATAAATACTTAGTAACTAAAACCGAATACTATGTTATACATTGCACGTGGATGGAGGGCCAAACAAGTAGGAGACTGTCACGTCTTTCGAGACGGGGCGCGTATCCGAGAATCCGGTGGAAATATTTGCATGCCGAGTTGAATGCGGGAAGATCTTGAGATGCACGGGAGGTGAGTCGAAAAAAAGAAACTAATACGATCCGAATACCATGTATTGACAAAGACGTATTACAAATGCATGCAATGACTATCGTTCCAAGGTGAAAATCCGATGCCAATGCAACTCGAAAAAAGAAACGCACCAAATCTGAGTCGATGGTCTTTCCGTGAGATGGTGACTAAAACAGAATGGAGATATGAGCTACTTGAATCAAAGCGGTGCCATCATTGTAATGCAGTTGGATCTCATGAGCGTTTGGAAAACGCAGATCTAGAACCACATGTATCGATGTAAATCCTTTCTCTATCACTCTGTGCATTTAGCAAATAAAAAAATGCAAGAGAGCTTCCGCTTTATTCGTTTGCAGATCCTCACATGAAAGGTAACAGTTGATCAAGGTGCAAGAAAACACGCCAATCTGAAATGGCAAGCTTCAACAATTGCATGCAGATCTGAATGACTCTCATATTTGATCTCGACTGCTCATACCAATGATAAACACCTGCTGAGAATTACATTCGCCTCCTCGTTAAACACTGCGAAATTAGATTAAACACCGAATAATAATAATATCAAATTTGAATTCATTCGGGATGTCTTATTAGACAAGGGAGATTACAATATATAGAAGATTGATCTCCTTAATTTAAGGAGTCAACTTCAATCTCAAACTACTCCCTAGAATATCTCGTGATCCACTAATCACTCAACAAACCTAGAATCTCTCTAAGAGATCTCTACGAGTTGTCACCAACTCATTATTTGCACAATAATAATAATGTTCACAATATTAAAATATTGCTAACACCAATCACATTGGAATTCTAGGTGAATTAAACAAGGGTCACAATGGCAACATGTATTTGTGTGTGTGTTGGAATTATTGTTATGGGAAATTGTGACGAATGGATTATGTTTTGTATTTTATTTAGTTTTCAAATATTAATTTGGGGTATGTATTTTAACCTTTATTATTAATGGGTTGTAGTGTCTTAATTAAAGCTAATTTAATCTTGTCCTAAACTAATTATAGATGTGACCAAAGGAATTTATTTATTAGAGTATTTTCTTGGATTTTGTGTTGAAAGTTGAGTGCTTGGGGATCTTGAGTGTTGTACACTCTACCCCTTCATGGAAATTCGAATTTGGCCTTAGAGGCCAATTTTGGAAGCTTGTGGGACAAGTAAAACTTGTCCCACACCTCTTAAATTTCTATGCCAACCCTACCTATGGGTTGGGGGTCAAAATTAGACCCCATTAGGTGTTTTGGGAAGACAAAAAGGTAAAATATTATTGCACTTTCTTTCTTGTAATTAATTTTGTCCTTAGGAGGTGTGGGCTTGGTTTGTGTGTGCAAGTAATATGTCATTTCTTCACCCACTTATTAATTGTGCTTTGGAGTTTGAAGTTGACTTTTGAGGTGGAGTTGAGGATGAGTGATGTGGCATCCTACATGGAGCCACCTCACCCTCCTCTCTCCCTTTTCTATTTAATCAAGTTCTTTTGCTTGATTGGGGGTTACTTCATTCTTTTGTGCTCTTGCATTTTGGGAGTTAGAGGATTTTGGGAAGTGTTTGTGGATTTTTTGGAGCTTCTTGGTGTTTTTTTGGGCTTGAAGAAGCTTGGTGTATGGCTCTTGGATCAAGCTCTACCATGGAAAGGTAGGAGATAAACTCTTGTTAAATGTTTCTTTATTTTGTATGCATATGTGCTTGTTTTGAGTGTTTTTTCTAATGCTTGTTGGGTGCTTGGGTAGATTTCCTAAGTGTGGTGTAGGAGGGGACTATGGGGAGATTTCATGTAGGGAGGCATAAGAGTTTATTTCATGTTTTGGAGGGAGTTTGGGTTGAGTGCCCCACCTTGACAAGAAATTGCTTGCATTTCTTACTTGGTTATTTTGTTGAGGGAGCCATAAGAGATTGTAGGGAGGCATAAGAGATTGTAGGGAGGCATAAGAGAATGGGGAGGCATAAGAGGAGGAGGCATAAGAGTGTGTAGGGGTTTTGAGATGTTTATTGGAGGATTTTAAGGTGGGCACTCATTTCCCATTGGGAGGCATAAGTGACCTCCCCATAGGTTCTTGCTCCTTTGGCTTTCATTTTGAAGCCTTGTATATTTTTTTTTTTCTTCTTGTGTTGAGTTAAATTTGAGTTTTGTGTGTTTTTGTATGGTTGTGAAATCTTGGTTATGTGTTGTGGAAGCTTGTTTGTTGCCATGAGTTGAATCCATTTTCCATTGCAATGTGGTTGGGGCTCGGGGGCCAATGAGGAGGATGGCTTCTCTCCTCATTGGAATTCTTGGTTGGGTGGAGAGTGTTGCCTCTCCCCCTTTTTTGTGATGATCAAATGAAGCATGGTGGAGCTCTCTTGTTGGTGGTGTGAAAGTTGGAGCTTTGTTTGTTCCTTCAAAAATCCTTCCTTGTGATTAAGCCTTCCTATTATTCCCACTCAAGGTGGAAGATTGTAATATTGTATTTTGTTTAAAGGAAATGTAGTTTTGTAAGTTGTAATATTATTTGATGGAAGTTGTATTTCATTGAAGAGTTTAAAACAATTTACTTCTTTTTCATTAAATTATAGCATATGGAAAGAAAATAATTCAAAATGGAAAATTATTATCTTTAATTGAAAATTTAGTTTGTGTGAAAAAAGTTCTTTGTTTTAAAAATAAATGAGACATGCTCAATGGAAAAGGAAATTTTACTTCATTGTGAAATTGTATCATTGTAAATAAGAAAGAAGAAATATAGAAGTTGTAATATGTAAAAACATGCATGCTTAGTAAACTTGTATGTAGAGTTAAGTTGTTAGTAGTTATTTTGAGCTAAGAAGTTGTAGTGAAAATGGAAAGAGACAATAAATTTGAAGTATATTTATTATAATTGAAATGTTACATTTTGTAGTAAGGAAAAATAACAATACTAAAGTAGATTTAGATCTTTTTACTCTAGGAATTGAAAGAAAATTAGTTAACAAAATGAAAATGATTGTTTTTTTGTTATTATTGAAATAAAAAATGCTTTAAAATGAGTAATTTTAACTAAAAGAATGAATAAATGAAGTTAAATCTTACAACTAGAAAATTTAGGCATATAAAATCAAGTTCAGAATGTATTTTTAAACATTTTAGCAACTTTTTTTTTTTGAAAAATCTTGGTTTTATGGTTCTATTTCTAAGAAACATGACCACCACCCTGTGTAGAGTGGCGGTCTCATAACCTCTGCTTAGGCAAGGCGGTGGTCTCAGAACCACCATCCATAAGGTGGCGGTTCATGGTTTGTCACCCAGGTAGGGGTGGTGGTCCCAGGACCACCGGCCTACTCTCTGGGTGGTCTCTCACACTTACTTACGGAAAATTTCTAGTTCCATTGTGTAATTTAACTTGTAATAACTAAAATTTTAAGCATGTAAATTTACTAAGGACTTCCAACAAGAAAACAATGGAAAATCTCATGGTTTAAGCAATAAAATCTTCAAATGGTAAATTAAAAACACTCTTTTTCATTTATGTTAATGGGGGTAGGGTTTTCCCCAAATAGAGAACCCCAAATACAAATGGCTTGAAATAAAACTAGTTTGGAAAGGAAAACCTCCTTCTATCCTTGAATGAAATAGATTACAACAATAAAACTACAATCTAAACAAATCTAAACTTGATCTTGAAGAAAATCCTCCATAGTTCTTCCTCTCTTGCTCCCATGGCTTCCTTCTCTCCAACCTATAATTTTAACAAAAGAAAATAGACCAAATGAGAAGAATAGAATAAAGGAAAGGTTTTAATAAGAATTCATAAGGATTTTAGGGTTAGTTTGGAACCCTAGGATCTAATGGCCAAGATTGGTTTAATCTAAGGGTTGAGGATCAACCCTACTTTTGTTTGGTAGGAATATATTTTATAAATGTTTAAATAAAATTAAAGGTATGTGTAGATGGATGAATGGGGCCATTTATTTACCTTAGTGTGCAAGTCTTTTTCCTAGTTCCTAGTATGTTTTAGTAAATTAATGAAATGTGGGATATTAAAGCTAATAGGATAATGAAACAAAATGACTAAGTATAAGGTTGACCATGTTGGGATTAATCATTGATTAAAGAGAAGAAAGAATTTAACCAAGCAAATTAAATTATGGTACCTTCCTAGTTGAATGTTAATTAATTGAATTTAGAGATAAATTAAAATATTTAATCTTTGACTAGACCTGGTTCCCCAATCGTAAGGTTGAGAATATTGGTGTAAGTGAATTTAATGTACCCTAGGGGTTGACACCCTTGTAACCTTATAACTTAAACAAAAAAAAAAAAAATTGCACAACTTTTGGGATAAGTGTTTAAGGTTTCAACGTGTTTCTAGAACATCATTTTTTGGCATTACACTTGGTATCAGAGCCATGGGTTCAACGCTTGGACCCTGGGCCAACATTGAAAATAGAAACTAGTTAGCAAGACTTGAACCTCCATGATTAAAATAATAATAAAATAATAAAGTTGTTCAAATTGTTGAACTTGCCTAGTGGCATTTTGTCAAACCTAGATAACTAAAAATGTTAAAATTAAATGGATATTCTTACAAAATTTTGATGTAACAAGAACTTGTTTTCCTTTGAAAGATGATGTTTGATGAGTACTCACTTTTTCTTTAGTCGTATGATGTGATAAACCTCTTGGAATCTTCCTTGTTGGAATGATAAATTGTATGGTGTGAGTCTTGTGGTTTGGCTTTTGTGGTTGTGTGTTGGGGTCAGAAAGAGTAAAATAGAAGTTGTTTAGTCATCTAAAGTTCCCCTCTTTCCTTCAAGTGGTTGGATGAGTTAGTTTTGGTTTCCACTTTGGTGACTTAATCCCCATATGAGTAAATGAATATTAGGTCTTGGTGTCACTTTTGATCCAGCCTTGCGTATGCATTCTTATAACTAAGCTCGAGGTATAGTACCCCTATTAGCGGCCATGGAGGGTTGCAAAGTGACTATGATGTGGACTTTATATTTTTTTATATATTCGTAAACTTGTGTTATTTTATCAAGGACCAACACCTTATTTTATGATTGGATTGAGAAGCTCTGAGACTCTTTTAGTTATTTATATTTTTGCAGAGAATTTTCAGACATTGCAATGCGGCTACTTAGCCACTTTCCTTGATTGCCAATATTTCTTGGATTTTACTTTGACTGGTGACTCGAGCTCATTTATCTATTGGCTACTTAGCTAAATGTTACGTGATTCTTTCTTGCATGTTGTTGAGTTGGTTCTACGTTGTTTGTTTTGTGACATTCCATCATATGGGGTACACCCTAGGTGCCTTGAATGTCTTCTTAGGTGCTTTAAGTTATGCCTTGGTTTTGGAAAGATGGAAACCTGAGTGTGCCTAGGATCTTGGAGTGACTCTTTTGTTACTCAAGTCTTCTAGAGAGAGAGAGTTTTGTGTAGTGTGGTCTTGTTGGCAGTTTGATAGTTGTGGTGGTGATTCTCTTACAACCTGGTAAGAGCTTTCCTCCTCGTCAGAGTAGATGTGTTTGGTTATGAGCTTATGGTTTGTGTGAGGTCGGATTGACTCTTGGTTGACTTGTATATTTAGTGGATAAGTGTTTGTTTGGTAGTGATGTTCCATGATGGCATGCTAAGTTTTATCATGGTTTCCTTGTTTCTTTATGGAAAGTATTGACTTGTGGATTGTATGTATTTGGTAGTTATGGTTAGATTTAAGCCCATTCGGGCAGTGTGTTTAATTAAGTGTGCTTGTTTTGATCTCATTGACCTATGAATAAGGTTACCCTTGTCTTAACCCTTTAGATTGTTATGAGTAAAACCTTTATGACCTATTAATCTTTGGATTACGTGGAGACACTTATGAATGTTGTTGGGTCTTTTGAACCTGCTCTTAGAGATGTTAGTTTGGTAGATCTTAATATTTTTTTAATCTCGGTGGTGCTTATATTGTGCTTCTTCTTTTAAAACTATAACTCTTGGTCATAGAGTCCATGTTTGGATAGATTAATTGATTGTTCTCTTGTATTTGATGTTTTCTAATGGAATGTGGTGTCCTTGGAGTAAAATTTGCATAGTCATCTTGTTGCTTGGCTGGTAGTATCTTGTGGAAATATGGGTGTTGATTTGAAAACTTTCCTTGTCTTATTATGCAAGTAAAATGTTTGAACCTAAACAACAAACATTGTTAAACCTCATAAATTTGTAAAAGTAAATATGCCTCTTTAATGAGTCTTCCTTGTAACTTCATTTGAAATTTGTAGAGACCCACTAGAAATGTTTAATGATGCTTGTAATTATTTGATAAACCCTTGAAATATTGGTGTGGTACATGTTGAATGATAGATTCCTAGTTCTTACAAAATTAATGATGTGTTTGCTATGTTGAATGCCTCTTGTTCCTATAGAATTAAAAATGTGATGTGTTGATTCATCTCTCTCTCCCATGAAAGTAATAATGTGATTTGGTTTGCCTCTTCCTTCTCATTAAAATCTATTTGGTAAAATGATTAATTGATCATAATGAGACCCTAATTGAGGAACTTGGATTTTGAGACAAAAGTAAATAAATAAAATAGAACATTAGGAAAAAGGAAATGTTTTCTTGATATAATCTTGGTAGATTAATAAAAGAAATCAAACTATGTGGAAAGAAAACAAAAAGGAAAATTTTCTCATTTTACCTTCCTTAGAAGTAAAATAAATGTTGTTTCCACCTATTCAGAATGGCGAGAGATCATGCCACCTTAGTGGTGCTCTTTATAACACAAACTTGTGATGTCATAATAAAAGGAAGTTTTAATTAAGAAAACTTGTAAGGATTGTGTTTAACAAGAAAACTATAACTTTGGACTTAATAAGTCAATTTATAAAACAACTAAGATTTATGTATTGAAGTGCAATGTATAGTTGAACCTTTAGTTCTGCCACCTACCCAAAATTGTGAAACACCTTGTTGATAGTGATGTGTTCAAATTTCATAGTACTCCCTTGTTCATAGATGTATGTGCCTTTCCCTTGTAGGAGTTTGGTTCATCATAACCTTGTTGCCTCGTATCTCGACGAGTGTGAGTTGTGGCCTTTAGGATTGGGTCTTATCTCTTGTTTTTAAGAAAAAAAACCTCCTTGTGTGTTGATTTAGTCCTTGGGGACATAGGTCATTGTAATTTTAAGGAAACATATGTTAAGGATATGAGATAACTTTGAGAAATCCTCTTTCTTCTTTTTCTTAAGTCACCTTGTGGTTGTTTCCCTTTTTCCATTGGGAAGGAAAGTGCAAGTTGTTTCTATAAGGTTTTTATTCACTTTTGGTATGATGCTCTTCTTGGGCTGCAGTTGGACCCCCTCTCATTACTTGTTTCTTCTCTCTAGCTCCCTTGAGTGCTCTTTGGTGTTATGACTTATGCATGTGCTCTCTTATGGCTATTTTTCAAACTTGAGCAAGGTTTAAGATAAATAAATCCCTTTGTGTTGTGTAGAGTGAGTGGTGCCTATTGTATTGATATGTTAGTTCTAGTGTAAATTCCTTCTAAATGTTTGACATTTCTAAATTAGGTTAGTGTTGTGTGTTCGTTCTTGAATGTAAAATCAAGTTATATAAAACCTTAAGGTCATGTTTTCCTTAGTATTTCCATGAAAATTTTATTTGTACCCTCTTGGGTTAGAAGTGCTTTCCATGAATAGTTTTCTTGATGGTAAATGTGTTGGCTAACTTAAGTGACCTTCCTTGTTGTTAAACCTCATCTTGTGTGATCTCAAAATGTGAGACCTTTGAGTAGACATGTTTTCTCATATAAATTGATAGTCATGGTTGATATGTGCTAGCCTTGTCTAAATAAAAAACTTTGAAAGCATAACTTAACCTCAGTGTAAGCCTTAACTTGTGTTGTTGTAGTATGTGGGATCCATGGGAGACTATATGGTCATTTTGAGTTCACAAAATTCTCTCGGTCCTTCCTTTTCTTGGTGGTTATCTTTGAGACTCCTTTGACCATTTAATGTTTTGATGTTATATGTTGGAACTTGGTTGACCACGTAGATTTACTCTATAGAATTATATGTTTGCAACCTTACTTAAAGAAAGTTTAGGAACTCATCCTTTTCAATCTCCCTTCTTCTTGTAAATTACATTGAACCAAACTTGAGTTCTATAGACCCACACTTGTTGAAGCAAAAGGAATTCCACAAAGGATGTGATTCTATTTCTTTTTCTTTGTTTCCTAACTCTTTCTCCATGACTTCCAGGAGGAAGTCAAATCTAAGAGGAGGGGGATGTAATGCCCACTTCTCTTCAACACTAAATGAAACATGATTATCTTTTTTCAAATTGTTATAATCATAAACCTTGCTTGCTTTATTCTAATTAGCATACTAATGAGATGTGTGGGGCATCATGACTCCATTGTGTTTTGATTATTATTATTTTAACTATATGTCATACTATGGACCCTGATGGGCATTTAAGGATAAAACAATTAGCTAGAATGGTTGCATTGTCGTAATTTGATTGTGATAGCATTACTCTTCGATATTGTTTTGTTGTATTTGGTTTATCTCTGTGACTGGACACATAGACACTATTGTGCTTTATTACCAAAATGTTAATAGATAAAAAATGACATTTACATTGTGATATGGGAAATTGAAGGATAGACATTATTGTAACCAAACTAATTAACTTTTGATAGACATTCAGTATGGAAGAAAATGATGTGTTGTCAGATAAATATATGTTGATATTTCAAATCATTTTCATATTGGTTTTTATTATGATGTTCAAAGTTATTTTTGATTTAATTGATATTGAGATTGGTGAAATTGTGAATGAGTGAAAGTATTGCTTTAATCTGATGATCCAGTTGGTCTTTGATCTTAGTTGCAAACTGATGTATGAGTAGAATCAAATGTTGAAAATGGGAATAATTGTTAAATTACTTGGTCTTAGCAATAGTAGTTATGATTTTTGATGTTTGAAATTGATAGTTAGATGTAAGTGTTTTATTACTTCGACATCATTAATATGGCCATGAGGCCAGAGGGGTATTGTGTGTTTTGTAGGAAAACATATCACGACAAACTACGGGGATTGGAGACCAACCACATTGGAATTCTAGGTGAATTCAACAAGGGTCACCATGGCAACATGTATTTGTGTGTGTGTTGTGTGTGTTGAATTATTGTTAGGGGAAATTGTGACCAAGGGGTTATGTTTTGTCTTTTATTTATTTTCCTTTAATTGATGTTAGTATGTGATTTTAGTGATGTAATTCATTGTATTATTTATTTGGAATTTGGGGTATGTATTTTACCCTTTATTATTAATGGGTTGTAGTGTCTTAATTAAAGCTAATTTAATCTTGTCCTAAACTAATTATAGATGTGACCAAAGAATTCATTTATTAGAGTAGATTTCTCTTGGATTTTGTGTTGAAAGTTGAGTGCTTGGGGATCTTGAGTGTTGTACACTCTACCCCTTCATGGAAATTCGAATTTGGCCTTAGAGGCCAATTTTGGAAGCTTGTGGGACAAGTCAAACTTGTCCCACACCTCTTAAATGGCTATGCCAACCCTACCTATGGGTTGGGGGTTCAAAATTAGACCCCATTAGGTGTTTTGGGAAGACAAAAAGGTAAAATGTTGAGTGCACTTTCTTTCTTGTAATTAATTTTGTCCTTAGGAGGTGTGGGCTTGGTTTGTGTGTGCAAGTAATATGTCATTTCTTCACCCACTTATTAATTGTGCTTTGGAGTTTGAAGTTTGACTTTTGAGGTGGAGTTGAGGATGAGTGATGTGGCATCCTACATGGAGCCACCTCACCCTCCTCTCTCCCTTTTCTATTTAATCAAGTTCTTTTTCTTGATTGGGGGTTACTTCATTTTGTGCTCTTGCATTTTTTTGGGTTAGAGGATTTTGGGAGTGCTTTGGTTCTTTGTGAGAGCTTGTTGGTGATTGTGGATTTGTTTTGGAGCTTCTTGGTGTTTTTTGGGCTTGAAGAAGCTTGGTGTATGGCTCTTGGATCAAGCTCTACCATGGAAAGGTAGGAGCTAAACTCTTGTTAAATGCTTTCTTTTATTTTGTATGCATATGTGCTTGTTTTGAGTGTTTTGGAATGCTTGTTGGGTGCTTGGGTAGATTGCCTAAGTGTGGTGTAGGAGGGGACTATGGGGAGATTTCATGTAGGGAGGCATAAGAGTTTATTTCATGTTTTGGAGGGAGTTTGGGTTGAGTGCCCCACCTTGGACAAGAAATTGCTTGCATTTCTTACTTGGTTATTTTGTTGAGGGAGCCATAAGAGATTGTAGGGAGGCATAAGAGAATGGGGGAGGCATAAGAGGTTCTTGAGGGAGGCATAAGAGTGTGTAGGGGTTTGAGATGTTTATTGGAGGTTTTTAAGGTGGGCACTCATTTCCCATTGGGAGGCATAAGTGACCTCCCCATAGGTTCTTGCTCCTTTGGCTTTTCATTTTTGAAGCCTTGTATATTTTTTTTTTTTTTCTTGTTGTTTGTAGTTGAATTTGGTTGTGTTTGGAATGGTTGTGAAATCTTGGTTTGTGTTGTGGAAGCTTGTTTGTTTCCATGAGTTGAATCCATTTTCCATTGCAATGTGGTTGGGGCTCGGGGCCAATGAGGAGGATGGCTTCTCCTCCTCATTGGAATTCTTGGTTGGGTGGAGAGTGTTGCCTCTCCCCCTTTTTTTGTGATCAAATGAAGCATGGTGGAGCTCTTGTTGGTGATGTGAAAGTTGGAGCTTTGTTGGTGCCTTCAAGAAATCCTTCCTTGTGATTAAGCCTTCCTATTATTCCCACTCAAGGTGGAAGATTGTAATATTGTATTTTTTTTAAAGGAAATGTAGTTTTGTAAGTTGTAATATTATTTGAAAAAGTTCATTGAAAAGTTGTAAAACTCACCTTCTCATTAAATTATAGTATGGAAAGAAAAGAATTCAAAATGGAAAGCTTGTGTAATAGTTTAGTTGAAAGTTGTATTGTGAAAAGAAGTTCTTTGTTTTAAAAATAAATGAGACATGCTCAATGGAAAAGGAAATTTTACTTGTATTGTGAAATTGTATATTGTAAATAAGAAAGAAGAAATATAGAAGTTGTAATATGTAAAAACATGCATGCTTAGTAAACTTGAATGTAGAGTTAAGTTGTTAGTAGTTGTTTTGAGCTAAGAAGTTGTAATGAAAATGGAAAAAGACAACAAAAATTTGAAGTATGTTGTTATAATTGAAATGTTGCATTTTGTGGTAAGGAAAAATAACAATACTAGAAGTAGATTTAGATCTTTTTACTTTTGGAATTGGAAGAAAAATTTGTTGAACAAAATGAAAATGATCATTGTTGTTGCTATTATTGAAATAGAAAATGCTTTAAAATGAGTAATTTTAACAAAAGAATGAATAAATGAAGCTAAATCTTACAATTGGAAACTTTAGGCATATAAAATCAAGTTCAGAATGTATTTTTAAACATTTTTGTAACTTTTTTTTTTTTGGAAAATCTCAGGTTTGATGGTTCTGTTTCTAAGAAATAGACCGCCACCCTATGCAGAGCAGCGGTCTCTCAAAACCACCACTCGGGCAAAGGCGGCGGTCTCAAAACCCACTCTCTCGTAAGGTGGGTTCATGGTTTTCACCCAAAGGGGTGGCGGTCCCAGGACCACCGGCCTACTCTTAGGGTGGCGGTGGTCACTATCACTTACGGTGGAAATTTCTAGTTCCACGTCTGTGCATTTTAACTTGTAATAACTAAAATTTTAAGCATGTAAATTTACTAAGGACACTTCCAGCAAAAAAAACAATGGAAAATCTCATGGTTTTAAGCAATAAAATCTTCAAATGGTAAATTAAAATCACTCTTTTTCATTTATATTAATGGGGGTAGGGTTTTCCCCAAATAAAGAACCCCAAATACAAATGGCTTGAAATAAAACTAGTTTGGAAAGGAAAACCTCCTTCAATCCTTGAATGAAATAATTACAATGATAAAACTACAATCTAAACAAATCTAAGCTTGATCTTGAAGAAAATCCTCCATAGTTCTTCCTCTCTTGCTCCCATGGCTTCCTTCTCTCCAACCTGCAATTTTAACAAAAGAAAATAGACCAAATGAGAAGAATAGAATAAAGGAAAGGTTTTAATAAGAATTCATAAGGATTTTTAGGGTTAGTTTGGAACCCTAGGATCTAATGGCCAAGATTGGTTTGATCTAAGGGTTGAGGATCAACCCTACTTTTTTTTGGTAGGAATATATTTTATAGATGTTTAAATAAAATTTAAGGGTATGTGTAGATGAATGAATGGGGCCATTTAATTACCTTAGTGTGCAAGTCTTTTTCCTAGTTCCTAGTATGTTTTAGTAAATTAATGAAATGTGGGATATTAAAGCTAATGGGATAATGAAACAAAATGACTAAGTATAAGGTTGACCATGTTGGGATTAATCATTGATTAAAGAGAAGAAAGAATTTAACCAAGCAAAGTAAATTATGGTACCTTCCTAGTTGAATGTTAATTAATTGAATTTAGAGAATATGGAAAGTACGTGTCCCAGGAGGCTTTTCCCATATATTAGTGTTACATCACTTCGAGCTAAGAACATCATCTCTCAATTTTAAACTAACTACCACTTGCAAAATTAGCCTCTTAGGAATACTTTTAACACTCTTTCATAAAATCTATAAAAAATTCTAAAATGGGATTTAAGAGTTACTTTTACATTCAAATTTACCATCAAAAGTTATAGATCTAAAACATATTTTACGTTCCAAATAACTCTTACTAAGATCCAAATATAAATATACATTAACACCCATTTTTTTCATAATCGAGATACCTTATAACAAATGACATATTAGAATTCAGAAAGGTATTAGTTGACCAAAAGTTGTTGTTGAGTTAGAAAATGTCATCCACATTTGCAGACCAATCGAAAATGTTTCCTTAAACATCTCTCCATGAGATTTTGCCTACATATCACAACAAAATAAAGATAACGTGTGTCAATTTGCCAACAAGTTGATTGCACATTTCTATACCTTTACTTTATGATTCACACAATACACACAGAAAAGTGTACAAGACTTGTGAAAGTAATCAAATATGATCCTTTAGAACATTACATATCGTGCTCAAATCCTATAATACTTGATTCCACCCAACCTTGGAAGCGAATTTTGATAAACAATTAGGACCCTACACCATGAAACCGTCCTTATAAACCAAGATCTGACAATAAAAAATGGAAGATTATTTGATCTCATGCTTTTGATGATGGTCTCTATCAACCTACACCATGAAACCCTCCTTATAAACCAAGATCTGACAATAAAAAATGGAAGAGTATTTGATCTCATGTTTTTTATGATGGTCTCTATCAATGGAGACCACCCTCATCTCATGTTCTTTTGATAGTTGAGATTTGTTAAGTACTAAATGACTACCGTGTGCCTCTCAAAATGTTTTGATTTTACATTTGATCACCAAGATCCAATGTGATCCGATCACCAATATGGATTGTACATTGTTTTAATGGTCAATTTCATTTCATGTGGATTTATGTAGTGCCAACCACCATAATTAAAAGAGAGATGTAAAGAATGATCATTTCATGTGTATCTGTGCACTAGTGTATGTATTTTCACACAAGAAGAAGAATGCCACATATCTTTAATCATGGTAACTAATGAAAATTGATCACGATAAAACATAATTGATCTATTGAGGACCTCATAGTCGGTGAGATATCCATATATAAAATGCCCCCTCATTAGAAGTTTTTCTAGGGTATGCAAATCCTATGCTCTAAATACATGGTGTAACTCATAACCCCACCAAAATAGAACAATATAAAAAATCACTTACATAGTGCATAGAAGAACATGATGATGATATCCTTGTAATGCTAGGTGCTCCTTAAATGAGCCGATCCAATAGTGTTACAATACCCAAAATTGTACTCAATTATAATTCTTAAAATTCGGCCCAACAAATTTATGAGTTACAATTCCACAGAACTCAAAAGAAAGATGCACCTAGCACCCTCATAACAACTTCCACATATGGTGTTCTTTGGGGGTCTAAACATAGATACTATAGGCCCGCAAAGATAACAATCCATTTTTTTGGTAGTTGAGTATTCATGGATTAAACAAAATATATAAATGACATGGGTTCTGTTTTATTAAGGTAGAAGTTCAAGAAATGGCATCAGTCATCCACTCTAACAAAAGGTTGGGAATCTAGGAAGGAATTCAACTTCAGTTGAATGCTCACATTCTAAAGAATAGTTATATGTTGAGTATTACTTACAAACTACAATTTATTTGACAATAAACTCTCATATCTTACACAACCAATTTGTAAAAATGCTTGATAACGTGGGATCAACAAATACCATATACATTAACAATATTAAGTTTTTTGTCATTGAAAACATTAAATCATTGTCAAAATCAAATACAATCTCTTCCATCCATCCTCCAAAACCATGGTACCATTTCCGTTTAAACAAAAAAAAACCTACATGTTCAATAATCTTCTACGTAGCCACAACACTTCATTACATAATGCCCAATTATGATCTGCCTCACCATCCATTTCTAATATACAAATTATTTCCAATCAATATGTAGGTACGCTAAAGATGGTAGACAACTTCTACAACATAGCCACCCGTATTGAAAATGACAAAGCTACGTATGACACCTCTTATTTGCATGCATACAAGAACATTGTGAAGGATACATCAATGATGCCCAAAAACACCTTAAAGAGAAATTCTATGTGCGGACTATACACCCACCCTGTAAATAACCAACTTCAAACAATGTACAACTCTTCAGGCCTTCACATGTGTATACCAACACTTTTGGAACGTGTAAATATATGTACCATTCATTTCAATTGATAGTAATGGTAAGAAAATATACTTGATCAATTAATTCCAATATGCAAGTCTCTCGTGATCAAACAACAAAAATACTATCTTCTCGAGAAAATAATCAATCCTCAATCAATACTTTTAATATGTACTAAATACATTGCAGCAGAAATTTGCATTTCCATAATGCTCTACTCCTTGTCATGATACAAGTACAATAGATTATAAATAAATTACTGATTCCCAAATTCCAAATATGGTCATGTAAATGTTTCTAAGCATGCATTGGTCCCTGAAGCGACTTATTTATTAAATATTAATATCTTTTCTTTATGTTTGAAACCCAATTAGAAATAATTTCATTTGAATGATTAAATTGGGGTTTTAAAATAGATTGAAACTTGGTTACACCGATAAACTTCAAGAGAAGCCTCATTTGCAATCTTAAGGATTGTGTTGTAAACCAGCCACGTTACGCATGATAAGCAAATGTAAACTTGCCAAATTGCACCTAGCCTAAATTAATAATTAGGACCCCTTCTCAAATGGGCTTTGTAGACAAACGTGCATCTGCGAGACTAATTATTTCAACGCAAAAAAAGATTCAACCGCAAAGACTGAAACCGAAGAAAAATTCATAAGCCTAACAATTTTAAAACCCCACACTCCCTAACCATCTCATTCACAAAGCCCATGCTACAAGACTACTCGCAACCAAACACTGCCAGTGTAGATTTTCTCCCCTAGGAGCAACCACTAGTCAATATCTACGTTCTATACATGCAAGGTATGTTTAATAGAATAAAATAACAACATATTTTAGAATTGGCTAGAAATTTTAAAAATGCACTTGTATTTGAAGAGTAATCTAATGTGAAACATGATGAATAGGATTATGGAAAATACAAATACCCTCTTCCTAATGGATCCCATGAAAAACTATCGGTTCCATGGAAGGGGCCTTCTTAAATATCTCAGCGGTGCTATTGAGAAAATACCCGCTAAGATATTATAAGATCCCATTAGGCTATTTATGGTTATTTGTAGGAAAATAAAATCATATTTCTCTCTAAAATCACAAAAAAATAATGGCCAGAATACATATTAAATTCTATCATCAGCCCTGAACTATGGGGAAACTCCCAGCCCCTCTCTCCAACCACCTCTTAAGTTTAGGGGGCTTAAAAAGTGGAGCTCCTATTTTTTAGGCTTAGATTGTATTATTTCCTGTAGCTGACTTTACAAATAAACATGGGACCTTCTGTTGGAAGAAAAAGGGAGCCCAAGCCCTCCATGGAACCATGCCCTAGAAATTCCACATTTCAGCAGTCTGCTGGAAATTCATCTATTTGACAGCTGTGCTGAAAAGGCTGGTCATACGCCTAAGTTTTGGGGTTTTTCCACTTTCGGTTGAAAGTATTTTCAGTTGAAGGAGTGCAAAAATATAGGCTTGAGCTCCCAATGGCAGCTACCTTTTGAGAATGATAATTCTTTAACCTTATTTTCAGTGATACTTTTGAAACGGTATGATTTGCCACTCCAACGGTAGTTTTCATCGATAATTTTGAGCCAGTCATCTTCCCCACCACTTGATAAAATTTTACTATGAATCTTTACCATTTCCCACGCCCATTGTAAATGTAATAACCGTCCACGGATTTAGCTGGCTGCCAGATATCCATACACAATCAACATGCAAATTCTTTGGCATCCAAGATTATCCTCATATTCAGGTTGGTTGGAGATCTTCATTCCTTAGAACAAATTTTGCAATTTATTTTCTTTGATCCTCCGCCTCTTCATATTCTTCCTAGAAAAGTCTGGACAGTGTAATATATTTGTGGGTCATCAAGAGTTTCCTGAATGTAGATCAGGTCCATCAGAGTACATTATATGATTCAAGTATTTCAATTCTTGTTTTATGTCACAAAGGAAATTGCAGGGTTCTCTTTCAAGATCTGGGTTCTGGCCTCACCATTCAATTTATTGGCTGCCTATTCTCCCTTCATTATGAAGCCTATTCTTCACAGGGTTGAAGACTGTTCTATGATCTAGATCTGATTAGAAAAGGTATGTTCCTTCAACAAAGGGATCCTTCACATCTGCACTGTCTTAACCATAAAGATTTGATGTTATTTGTAAAGAAGTCTTCTAAAATTTGTATATATTCTAAACAAGGAAACAAAGCTGATGGACCGAGCATTTTGTTCTTAAGAATGTGAAAAGTAGCATTATGTTTGAAATGTGGGAAAATTGTGATTCTTATGTTTGACATTTGGGTTAGATTAATATGATGAAGATAAATGATTTTGGCCAGAACAGTGCAAATATATATGTTCATCAACATTTCAGATCACAGGATGGAATCCATCATCAGGCAATAGAAGAATAAACTCCAATGCAAGTTTCAATTCATTTCTTTGGGTTTTTTTAATAAGTTTTTAAAAGAGTTGGCCTATTACTCATAAGGCTTATAATTCTATATGGGAACTCGGAGGTGAAAAGGTTAATTGTGATCGAATTTCTCTTTTCTTAGAGCCTAATGTAAATAATTAATTTTACATTGATTCTTTGTTATAATAACAATTACTTTAGTTTATCAGATGGCAATGTCAGTTTTAAAATGGATTCTCAAAAAAATAAGGATGCTGAAGTTGGAGTCCAAAGAATTGTACACAATTTCAACCTCATAAATGAAATCCAGACGAGTTTGGAAATGCTCCAGAAATCAGAACCATCCGCAAAATTGATAAAGGATCAAGCTCTCACCTTAAAAACTAAAGAACAACTTGAAGATTTGCTGCGCCAACTTGAGGCAGTAGAGGTAGAATTTTATTTCATCCATTTATTTTTTCCAACGAAATTCTTTCCTTGTTTTAAATTTTGTTGTTGCAATTTTATCAACATTGTGCCTTCAAACTTCAGCGTATAGTGAAAGCTTAAAACTCCATGCTATGAAAAATATATGCAGGAGTTGACTTCTGCGTTGAGGGAGTCGAGAAAGAGGGTATGTGAAGAAATTATGAAGCTTAAGAATTATATAGACAGTACATTATCAAGGAGGAGATCGAGCAGTGACATTGAATATTTGATGGGCATATCAGGGAGGAGGAGCTCTGATATTGAAATTGATCTGGGGCTATCACGAAGGAGGAGCAGCTTTAGTAATGAATATGATGCACGGAGAAGAAGCTTTGGTATTGAAGGTGAAGCAGGGAGCAGAAGCTTCCATTTTGATTCTAATAGAGGGAGAGATGACATTTTAGTAAAACCATCAGACCCAGGAAGTTCATCTAAGCATCGACAACGTCGTGTACACTTCACAGAAATGGATTATCCCGACTGCAAAAAAACTAACAGCTCCCTGCATGGTTCCACAAGTAGATTGTATTCTGAGAAGCCTTCGGATTGGTTCAAATCCAATCGCACTGAGAACTTATCAGTTCATTCCAAGCAAGTAAAATATACAGGTATGGTCATTTAAATTCAAATGTCTCTTTTATTTGATTAAACAATAGAATTGGATAGGGAAGAACCTAAACATCAGTATGTTTACACAAATTATAATTCTCATTTGTGGCTTGCATATTTCATAGCCTACCACAAATTTATTAAGGAAAATAAAAATCAAACTAACTAGATATAAAATATGTTATTGTTATTTATGATTAATTTAAGGCACATGATTTGTATAAAATAAGCAGTAGTATGTTAACAACATTTAGTAGATTTTCTGTCAGCACATCATTATAATCTTAATTATTAAAATTTATTATATTTTAAAATGTATAATTTATTGTATTTAATTGATATTTATTGTATTTTTTCATGTTTGAAATCCGTCGTTTAACACTCTCTATATGGAAGTTGTTACCTTGTTTCAAATTTTAACTTTACACATGTCTGATGTCTAAGAAAGTTGTCTCAACAAAAGAGGGTTCCAATATTTTGTTTAACTGATGTGGAGAATAATCTTAAGATTATTCATAGAAAAAAGGGTGTCATTGTATAATTTTATTTAGAGTAAGCTGCTTTTTTCTAGGGTAGATATTTAAAAAAATTATATTTTAATTTGTAATAAATTTTTAAAGTAAATATAATCTTTATAATTTGATATTTGACATAATATGTTTTTAGAAACTAGAAGTGGGTGGAGGAAACTTTAAGCCCACATTCTTTTTAATTTAAGAATCCCGGATAAACTCCAGCATTACATGTTGCTGATAATTCTATTTAATTTAATTCTATCTATACTAAATACATCAGTTATAGACGATGATATAACTGGATACGCTTTATATAGATCAAGGTGGGCTTGTTCCATATAGAGATAGGGGTGAAGCCCTATCTATAACTAGAACTCTCTATGGGGTGGGGATCTAGAGTATAGAACTCCATATCTACCGATAGGGCCAGAACATCAACATCAGTCTATAGGGAGATCTCAGTTAATAGTTGCGGGGCGGCCCCTATCTGAACTATCTCCAATGGAGAGGAGTTCACCGCCCATATCTATATAGAGGGCCCCCCGAAGAAGAACTATAGAGAGGGCGGGGGGGCCCTCTGGGGCTATAGAACCGGCAATGATATCTTATTTCCAAGAATGCCACCACTCGGATTCGAACCGAGATGCTCTAGCACTGCTTCCTAAGAGCAGCGTGTCTACCAATTTCACCATGGCGGCTTGATATTGTCTAGTCAGTAGATTATACTATTTTTCCGAGATTGTCAATGGGAATATGTAGATAAGAGTAATTGGTAGTATAAAAGAGTAATTGGTATCAGCAATGTCTGAATGTCAGTTTGGATATCACATTTAATATGTGATGTTGGTCGTTATGAAATATTCTCCTAAAAACATATCGTTTCTTGATTTCAAGAAAAGATTTCAAAATTTACTCTTTCCCTAAATTTATTTTCATTAAGACCACCTACTTAATGAAAATAAAAACAGCAACCCCCTCCATGAAACCTTGCCTAAACATGGAGGAATTTGATCAATACTAAAAAAAAAGTGAAAACTAAATGAATGAATAATATTCTTTTGGGAAAAATATACTCGAGATAGATGAATCCTAAAGAATATTATTGGCTACTTCTTTGTAAAGAAACATGATTAAAACTGAAAATTAGATCAATGCCTAAATTATAGGAAATCAAAGTGCAGAATTTGTTCAAAACCTATGGAACAGATTCACTCGTGCATTATCTAAATATAAATAGATTTGCCAATGGATTGGTTTATTAGTGAAGTTGTTAGATTCTCAAAGAGCTCACTAGGGATCAATTCTTGCTGAGTGCAAAGGCCTAAGGTCTTTTCAAAAGGATGAGGCCGGGATTGTGCCCCGAGCAACTTTGGTAAAATGGATAACCCTAAGACTTTGCATGTAAGCTAAACAAGACTGGATTTAGTCCGGACCTTGAACAAAAATAAAAATATAAACAAATTTAGACTTTTTTTTTTTGGTTCCTTTAACCAATTAAGCTTTTTCCATGTAAACACAAAACTAAACATGGATAGTGGGTACTTAGATAGGTTAGTGAATTTATATATTTAGAACCATTTTTTTACGTTAATAGGAATATTTTACGTTAGTATCATATAATAATAGTTCTTTATATGAGAATAATTTTTTTCCACAAAAGTAATAAATATTGTCTTAAATCTATGTTTGGTTCACTCCATATAATCTATCCTGAATTAAAATTAGAGATTTAAAACCTTAAGTCTATATAAAGAGACATTTGTGGAATAAAAGGATTGTTTTTAAAAAATCTAATTTAGAATCACATTTAGTGATTTATCATATTTTTTCTGATAAGGGATCAGTGGATATAATTCAAAACATTGATAAATTTTTTTATTACACTTATTCCAATTTGATATGCATCATGAATCAAGTTATATGGATCTCACTAAGTTTGCCATGTTTATTTCTGTTTTGTTTCTTACCAAAGAGTTTGGTTATCCACATAAATCTGAAATCGAAATCATTAAAACTGACACCCTTGGTCTGTGGTATGCAAGTCCTGCAGCCTGCACTGCAATTTTTAAAAATCTATGTTTTGTTCGCTACATATAATTTCTTATTGATGAAGCAATAGATATAATCCCAAAAACATTAATCAAAAATTCTCACACAAATGTTCCAATTTTATACACATCATGAACCAACCTATATTTTTCTTATGGATCACACTATGTTTGCCCTGTTTATCTCTATTTTGGTTTCTTCTGTACCATAGTGTTTCATTAGCCACAAAAATCTGAACATTTGTGTGATGCATCCAGGTAATGTCATGGATGGAAATGCAGCTTTCAAAAAATGAAGGCATCACCTGTACAGGAAATAAGGAAAGAGACCGAGGAAGACGCAGGGGAAGAGATAGAGGCAGAGCAACGTTTCCATGTTAATGGATATAAGAAACGATCATTCAGAACTCAGAATAAGAAGAAAGGCCATGAAGAGGCTCAAGTTGAGAAAAAAAAGCATCCCCATAACAATGCAGACTCCAAGAAAGCACCAGGAGGACAAGGTAAAAGGAAGAAAAATCTTGCTCGCAGGTTGTCCAAGGTTTTTACGACGTGCCTTTTTGTGGGTTCGCTCTATATTTGTCCAGGGCTTTTGGAACATGCATTGTTTGTAAGTCCAAGAAATCAAGGAAACTAAAGCACAAAGAACGGCTAGCATAAAACGTACCAGATTTTTTTTTTAAAAAGCCAATAAATGTAATTTGCCTTAGAATTTGGTGTTATATCTAACCAACTTATTTGATGAATTCAAAGTTTTGAAAAGATGGGATTCGATTCGAGCATATGTATATTGTCAATATTCCAGTGGCAGATTCGGTACAAAACCTTTCCAGTAAAATTTATTTTTAAACTTCTTTGTGGTTCCAAGCTGAAAACTAAACGTTATTCGATCAATGGTCGTCTAAATAAAGCGTTGGAGGAACTTTCAATATGTTTGTTTGAAGGGATCATGTGGCTACCATTTTAAATGCATTACAATTTAAGAATTATAAAACTAAGATATATGTATCTATGGATATTACTCTTAAGGTTTTCTCTCTCTCTATATATATATAAGAAAGTAGGCAAAAAAATAGTACAACTATTTGAAGGGAAATGAAACGAGGATCTATGGAAACTACAGATTCTACGGAATCTACAGAATCCTCCAAACAACAATAGGAAATAAAATGCAGCGGATTTAAATGATCCAGCGAGGGGAAAATGTAAGGAAAGCTACAGAAATTTATAACAACAAAATAGATAAAACTCTTGGCTGCAAATAACACAGATCTGGGATTGAAATTGCTTGAGCAATACAAATATATTTGTCAATAATGAACAACAGCTACAGCTGCACACAAAACATTCATTCATACAATAAGCAATGAGAAAATGAAGGAATTCTATCAGCAAAAAACAGTCCAGACTTGAGCTGGAACAGAGCACTTTTCTCCTTCTCCCAAATCTGATTTTTCTCCTCCTTCTTCTTCTTCTTTCTTCTGCTTCTTGCTCTTCTTCTTACAAATTACAATAAAACATGATGCATTAATAATAAACACCTACACAAAAAACTTGCCTTGCAAGTCAACACAAAATCTCTGACAAGAGATAATTAGGGAGAAAGTTTCAACCAAAAATAAATGTGCAGCAGTCATGATTAAATGCAAATCTGATATGTCAGGGAACTAAATCTGGGAAAGTCAAATATTAGATGCACATTAAATTCTGATTTGAATTTCCAACACTCCCCCTTAATTATGAACTATCTGCAGATCATGGAAATATGAATCAAGTTTGTTCAAAAACTGTTGTAGCATTTCCGTAGCTAACTAACAGTTTTCCGGAGCTGCTAACTTGTGCAAAGTCACAAACTCCTAAGCCACTTCGTAAATACTCAAATGTCTCTTTTGCCAATGCTTTTGTAAATATGTCAGCCAGCTGATCTTCAGACCTACAAAAATCAAGACAAATTTCTTTGTTGCTTACAAGCTCTCTGATAAAATGATACCTCGTATCAATATGCTTAGTTCTCTTGTGAAACACATGATTTTTAGATAATGCTATGGCTGAACTTGTTATCACAGAATATTGTAGTGGCTTCCTTTTGATCATGCATCAAATCTTTCAACATCCTTCGCATCCAAACAGCTTGACACGCAGCACTAGTGGCTGCCACATACTCAGCTTCAGCTGAAGAAAGAGTCACAATGGGTTGTTTCTTCGATGCCCATGACACAACACCTATACCAAAGTGAAAAGTATACCCAGAAGTACTTTTCCTATCATCTATGCTGCCTCCACAATCACTATCAGTGTACCCAACAAGACTGAAATCATCTGAAGTGGAATACAAAATACCAAAATCCTTTGTACCACTTACATACCTCAATATCCTCTTACCAGCCTGCCAATGTGAGTCTTTTGGAGACTCCATAAACCTTGAAATCAGACTTACACCATACATGATATCCAGCCTTGTGGCTGTTAAGTACATAAGGCTTCCAACCAGCCTCTTGAACAATGTAGAATCCACACATGCTCCATCATCTTCCTTGCTTAACTTCATCCCTGTCATAACCGGTGTTGGGGATACCTTGCACCTTGCCATATTAAATCTCTTCAAAACTTCATTTGCATATTTAGATTGAGAAATAAATATACCATCATTGGATTGATGGACTTCAATCCCCAAGAAATACCTCATAAGACCCAAATCAGTCATTTCAAATTCATTCTTCATTACTGATTTGAAAGAATCTATGTTTAGATCACCGGTAAAGATTAGATCATCCACATACAAGAAAACAATCAAAATGTTACCTTGCTTGTTGACCTTGATGTACAATGTCGGTTCACAACCACTCCTTTGGAAACCATTTTGAATGAGATAGGAGTCAATGCGGCTGTACCAAGCTCTTGGAGCTTGCTTCAATCCATAGAGTGCCTTCTTTAACCTATACACCTTGTCTTCATGACCCGGTAGCTCATAGCCTTGTGGTTGTTCCACATACACTTCCTCCTCTAAATAGCCATTTAGAAATGTAGACTTTACATCCATTTGATATACAGGCCACTTGTTGTGGGCAGCAATAGCTAAAATAGTCCTAACTGTATCCAACCGAGAAACCAGAGCAAATGTCTCATTGAAGTCTATACCGGGCTGTTGTGTAAAGCCCCTTGCAACTAGCCTTGCTTTATGCTTTTGCACTTTCCCATCAGCATCTTGTTTAGTCTTATAAATCCATTTGACACTAATTACATCTTTGCCTTCCGGCAAATCAACCAACTCCCATGTTTGGTTCTTTTCAATGGATTCAATCTCCTCATCCATGGCTTCTACCCATATATCACTACTCACAGCCTCTTCAAATGTTAATGGATCATCAATATGAGAAAATAAAGCAAAAGCTGAAAATGAATTTGTTGTGTCAACATTATACAACTCACTCAAACTCCTTGTTTTTCGTGGCATCATGCTTGCTAGAGTTGGATCGGAGATGAAGAACTACTTGGAGTGCTAGATGGTGTTGCTCCAAGGATACTGATTGATGTAGATGCCGGTGTAGATGCTTGTGAAGTTTGTTGTCCTGTTGGTGTGGACAACAGCCTTGAAGATCTCCTTGGTGTGAATGAAGGTGTAGCTTGAGCTGCAACTTGTGGTACCATCCTGGGATTGGAAGGAGCTGTTGTTTGAGTTATATTTGGTGTTGGAAACACTTCATCTGCCATATTATCATTAGGGACAGCAGCTGCAATTCTGATAGTCCTCTCTATGCTTCCATCCCATGCTTCATCCTCCACAAAGAACATCACGGCTGATTATAACTTTCCTATTGATAGGATCAAACAACTTATATGCTTTTGTTTCCTCTGAATAACCAACAAATATACATTTTTTCCTTTATTATCTAACTTCCTTCTCAACTCATCTGGAACATGCACATATGCAATGCATCCAAATACCTTCATATGAGAAACACTATGTTTCCTTCTTGTCCAAGCCTCTTGAGGGACTTTGTTTCTTACACTCTTTGTTGGGAACCTATTCATGATGTAAACAGCAGTTGCCACTGCCTCAACCCAATATTCATTTGGTAGATGTTTGGCTTGCCATCATACTACGAGCCATCTCCATAATTGTTCGGTTCTTCCTCTCCGCCACACCATTTTGCTGAGGTGTATAGTGGGCTGTAAATTGCTTGTGTATGCCATGAGATCTACAAAAATTTATAAACTCATTAGATATAAATTCACCGCCTCTATCCATCCTTAGAACCTTGATGTAGTGGCCGCTTTGCTTCTCCACAAGTGCCTTGAACTGCTGGAAATAAGAAAATGCATCAGATTTGTGTTTCAAGAAATACACCCACATTTTCTTGTGAAATCATCAATAAAAGTAAGAAAATAAGTGCAGCCTCCTATAGATGGTGTTTGCATTTTCCCACAAATATCTGAATGCACAATCTCAAGTGGAGCTGTAGCTCTATTTGCCTTGCCAATCGGAAATGACTCTCTATGTTGTTTGCCCATAATACATCCTTCACAAACTCTTTCCAGTTTCTCAATTAATGGCAAACCTTTTACCATATTCTTCATATGAAGTAATTTCAGCTGCTCCAAAATATAAATGCCCAAATCTGAAATGCCATAGCCAAGAATCATCCTTTACTACTGATTGAAACGCTGCTGGAGTTTCTACAGAAACATCATTTTCCTCTTTGGAGCTGTTCTGGCCATTTCCGTAGCTGTCTTGGACATTTCCGTAGATTTCTTGAAAATTTCCGTAGAAATTTTGAACCTTTTTGTAACTATTTTGAACATTTCCATAGTTGTCTTGGACATTTCCGTAGCTGTCTCTGGCTACTACTGATTTTGTATCTTCTACCTTAAAAGCTACTCCAGAATTGACAGTATGTGTCTCATGAATAGCTTGAGCTGTTTTTCCTTTCATGGCTGGCCTTATTTTTAATGGAAACATGCGGTTTATAGTCATTTGTACCTTGGCAATAAGCATATTGCTTGGAAGCTTGTCCAAAATAACACATTCATTATTTTCCATGTACACTCTATATCCCTTTTGTATCAGCTGTCCAATGCTCATCAAGTTGTGTTTTAGACCAGCAACATAATATACATCAGGCATAAATTTCGGCTCCCCCTTTTTGGTTAGAATATTAACCGTACCTTTACCCAAAACAGTGACTTTGTTGTTGTTACCAAGTGTAACATCAGTTTGAACTGATTCTTCCAAACTAGAAAACAAATCTTTATTACCTGTCATGTGATTACTGCAGCCCGAATCTAAATACCATATGTCACATGGGCTTTCTTGAACAACATTACACTCAACTGGAGAGTTTGTAGGGATTTCTTCAGCAATCTTTGTGCATGCAATGAACATGCTTCTGAGGGAGTGCTACTTGACTGATTTTGACCTTGCTTTTGCTGGTCATACTATTTTTTCTTGCATTCATAAGCATAATGCCCAAACTTATTACAATAGTGACATTGAATGTGTGATTTGTCAAATCTTTGTCCACTTGGGTGACTGAAATTCTGATTTTGACCTCTACCACCATCATTTGCATAAGCTATGCTTTGCTCACGTCCACTTATAGGAGAACTTCTCCCTCTTCCTCTAGACTGAAACTCCTCCTTCCTTTTCCACGATTTAAGTCTGAGATGAAAATACATTTTCTACTGAACTATTTGATCTGTTCAGTCTATATTCATGATTGATAAGAGAGGCATGTAGTTCATCAACACTAAACTGGCTCAAATCTTTGGTTTCCTCTAGAGCCACAACTACAACATCAAATTTAGAAGGGAGACTTCTAAGTACCTTTTCAACAACCTTCCTATCCTCTATGACCTCTCCATGGGACTTCATTTGATTTATCAAACCAACAACATGAGTAAAGAAAGATTCTACTGAATCTGAGTTTCTCATTGATAAATTTTCAAATTCTCTTCTAAGGAGCTATAATTTAGCAGTTTTAACCTTGTCCATACCTTGATATGCAATCGGAGTGTGTCCCATGCTTCCTTGGCTTGCTTTGCTATTGCAACTCTTGGGAGTATGCTCTCATGCATTGCTTGATGGATATAAAACAATGCTTTCCCATCCTTCTTCCGTTGTTCCTTCAAGACATCCTTTTGAGCTTGTGTAAGAGCATTGTATGTTGCCTAGTCTGCTTTGGTTCTTGGTAACCATTTTCAACCATTTCCCAAATGTCTTGAGACTGAAACAAAGCTTTCATGGTCAAAGACCAATACTCATAGTTCTTTCCTATGAAAATCAGAGTTTGCACACTAACCAACGATGCACCAGACGTAGAAGCCATTAATGGCTGCCAAATGAAAAAACTAAAAACCCAGAAATGAAATAGAAGAAGGGTTTAGCCAAGCTCTGATACCAGATGAAGGGAAATGAAACGAGGATCTATGGAAACTATAGATTCTATGGAATCTACAGAATCCTCCAAACAACAATAGGAAATAAAATGCAGTGGATTTAAATGATCCAGAATAGGGAAAATGTAAGGAAAGCTACAGAAATTTATAACAACAAAATAGATAAAACTCTTGGCTGCAAATAACACAGATCTGGGATTGAAATTGCTTGAGCAATACAAATATATTTGTCAATAATGAACAGCAGCTACAGCTGCACACAAAACATTCATTCATACATTAACAAATGAAAATGAAGGAATTCTATCAACAAAAACTCCAGACTTGAGCTGGAACAGAGCACTTTTCTCCTTCTCCCAAATCTGATTTTTCTCCTTCTTCTGTCTTCTTTCTTCCGCTTCTTTCTCTTCTTCTTACAAATTACAATAAAACATAATGCATTAATAATAAACACCTACACAACAAACTTGCCTTGCAAGTCAACACAAAATCTCTGACAAGAGATAATTAGGGAGAAAGTTTCAACCAAAAGTAAATGTGCAGCAGTCATGATTAAATGCAAATCTGATATGTCGGGAACTAAATGCAGGGAAAGTCAAATATCGGATGCACATTAAATTCTGATTTGAATTTCCAACACTATTTATAAAACAAAGTAGGCATAATGGAAAACACAACACAAAATTGTCACATGAGGTTAACAATTTGTCTTAGTAGTGTTAGGTTTTAAAAATCTTAATGATATAAAATATGCACTAGAATATCGACAATATTTACCTTGGGAAAAATATTTTTGGTGAAAAACCTAGCCAAAACATTAAAAATTCTAATAACTTGAAACCAACTTACAAATATAACATGCCTCGAACAAGGCTTTGAACAAGATTTACACACACACACACACACATTGTGAACCATTATACAACTTGTTGGTACCGAATTCAGCCTCATTCAAAGGCCGGAAACATCATGAAATTGATAGGACACTCAGGGCGATAGAAAGTCATGTATTTCGTTTTTATCCTGGGAAGCAATCTATCTAACTTTTTGGCACTCAGGCTTTGAAAAGGAGTGGGTAGCACCTTAAGAGGATTTGATCTATCCTCACTATTTTAGGTTGTGCCTTTCAACCAAGGTAAGAGAACCCTTTTGTAGTTAGGTTTTTATGGAGGAGGTGGTGATATCCTTCCTAATGAAGTTGTTAAGGATACCTTGAAGAAAATATGATCAATGCAACAAAATATAACTCTCACGAGTTGTCACTCTAGATAGTGGAGATATTCTCTAGACAAGGTTCGAGCTCACAAAGACATTTGGAATCCTGATTGTTTCTACATGTTTTGGTAGTAAAATTTATGCATTTGTATACACACATGACAAACGGGGTAGTATGGGTAGGATTAGTTGTTTTTAAATAACTTTTGGTAGGAGGTGAGGCAGAATGAACTTGATTTGCCAAATCTCTAAGAACTCTTACAAAATGGAAAGTCTAGACAACAAAATACTTTAGAATAGCTAAAATGTTCCTTTAACTAGAATATGTACTCAAATGGAGGCCCAGATTTGCACTTTTTCACACAATCTATGAGATTTTAACATGAAGGCTCGAGTTAGAAGACTCAATAAAACATCAAGATCTAAGATCAATCATGCCTGAGGTACACCCAAGAGGCTTACAAACAATCTCTGTCAACAAATGAAAGAAAAGTGATTTTAAATCATTTATTTCACTCCCAGATGAAAGCTCTTCTGAGAAATGAGATTGCAGATACCACTAAACTGTCACAAGGATTGAGACTGTGTGATTAAGACAGATTTTGATAAAAGATTGCAACAGAGAACAAGAAAAACTATTTGCAAACATTCAGAAATGAAACAAACACATTTTGCTCAAGATCAACCCCGAGAATAACTCTAGTTTTATTAAATTTCTTAGCGGGGAAAGTTTTAGGACAATCTCGAGCTTGTCAATGGTTTTACACTTTGCAACCACCTTAACATGATCAAAATTAATACAAAAGAGATATACGAGGCTTCTTGACAGATTCTCAAAAGACAGGGGTTTGTCAAATTTTCCTTCTAGGAATTTTCTTTGACCTCCGACACTCCAACCATTTACATTATAAATTTGTGCCATTTATAACATTTAACTGAGCCCCCTTTCCCTAAAAGACAAAAACTTTTAATGCACTAGTGCTTGCCATGATCTCGATCGTGATTCTTAGAATCGAGATCGTAAAAGTTAGCCGGAGTGCTCATGGGGTAGATCTCTTCAAAAATCTCAGCATTCAACTCCTTCATTTGGTAGAACACTCCTCCTTCAATCTTTCCAACCACTTCCACCCCTAATATGTCAAATTTGGTTCCTTGCATGCTCGGGAGAAGAAAAATGGAAAATCAGATCGAGCCTGAATAGTCAGACCATTTTAATGGTGAAAGATGTCTCAAATCTCTCCCACCAAACTTAGATATCAAAATTAACTCCCCTCTCTATTTGGCATGTAGGAAATACCAAGAAATCATGAAGACTCACACTTCCAGGCGTGTTTCAGTAAAAATGGGGGAAAATCAAATTCAGACTCACAGTTGCCGTTGATCTTTACTTTGAATTTGGGCCGTCCACGTGGAAGATTCAATTTTAAAAACAGGCTCAGGGGTTTCCTTTGACTTTTTACAACCTTTTGAAAAATGGAAAAAAATTCCATTTTGCTCCGCACCTCTGCCCTTGGGAAATGAGCCTGACACATGTCCTAAGGTGGGTCCCAGTGGAACTGCGGCCAAATTCTACCATTTCACCTCCTTTTTGAAAAAGGAAAATTTTCCAAGTTTTCCCCATAGCTCCACCCTTGGGAAATGAGCCTGACACATGTCCCAATGTGGGTCCCAGAGAACCATGCTTCTTTTTCACTTTTAACTTTTTCTCCCAAAAGGAAATTTTCCAAATTTCCCCGAGTTCGCACCTTCGCCGTTGACTAGAGCAAGCTTTGACTTTTCCTGATTGGGCTTACGAGCCATTTTGAGATTTTTAATCCTTTTGATGACAAGAGGCAAAAAATCCAATTTTCCTCGATGGTCCACTTCCCTGCCTCTTTGACTTTTCAAACTGCCACGTGTCACAATGGCGCATCTTGAGATGATCCCCAAAAGTTGAGACCTTGAACAAGCATGGGCTCGCCACGTGTTGTTATGGCACAACTTCAAAAACCTTAAGGCTTCCGAATGATTTGGTGGGGTGCACTTCCATTTTATAATTTTACTCCATTTTTCCAAAGGGGAAAAACATCCAACTTACCTCTGAAGGCCCACATCTCCGCCACTAGCTTTGCCACGTGTCCTCTTGTGGGGTCAAAGTGAGACTTTTTCCTTGCCTCTTAAATTTGCTCCAATCAGAGCTTGGCAGGGCCGTGGGGTGGGTTCAAACTTTTTGCCAAAGTAGCCAAAAATAAAAAGTTCAAAAATAGACCCACAACGCCCCCATCCAATTAGAAGAAGCCACGTAAGCACCAAAAGAACCAATTAGATTTGAGCGAGGCCTACGGGACCAAATTTGCCTTTTGCCAAAAAATAAAAAAGTGACAAGTTAAAGCATTTGCCCTCTATCCCCGATAAACCAAAAGAAGCCACGTAATCATTTGAGCGATGAGGAATAAATTTGATAGGAAAAAGACACATCGAGAACCGTCGAGAATACAAAAATCACCATTCACGCCCGAAACTGATTTTTCACGAGAATGAAAGTTTCTTTTGAAACAAAAACAAGTGAATCATGGTTCCGAGCATCTTTTCGACCATGGATTTGGATTTTCAAAGGCATACAAATATAGATTAACCATTCTCGAGCTTCCATGGTCAGGAAAAATAGGAAAAATGGCAAAGCCCACAGATTTTGAAGAAATTAGGGCAGAAATAGGGCAGACTCAGAGACTTCTTCAAGGAGGGACATGATAATGGATTTTGCAAACAATTCGAGGCATTCAAATGGAAGTAGAAACTTTCAGAACACCCACATTAAGAGACAAAAAAATTTCAGAACACACAGATTAGAGGAAAATAGTGGCAAATGGGGCGAAACAAATCTGAGCACCAACACAACCTTCCGATACTGAATGAGGTAACACCGACTCTCTAATGTTGCAATTTCTTCTCCAAGATCCTCAATCTATGTTGCACCCTTTCCAACACTATCTTTCCAACCTATATAGGCTCTTGAACCTTCTTTGATACAAAATGTGAGTTAGGAACATGGATGGAAGTCTATAAATTATTTTTATTTAAATCAATCATGTTAGAGAACATGAAAATGCTGCACTATTTATAGATATTGCACAATAGTTATATGAAAACAATAATTTGTTACATGTGCAACAATATGAACCAAAATCATACGGGAATGCGAAATGACAAATATTTTTTTAAGCATACAACAAACTAAAAGATAAAGTAACGATGCGACCTAAGTGACTAACAATTTCCTAAGGTAAAATATTAACAACCTAATCATCTAAGGTAAAATTTAAACAATGGATAATTACTTAACTACTAGGTTTTACCTAATAGGTTACATGTCAAAGTGGAGAAAGAATCCTAATGTAGAAAATGATATGTAAAATACTTACATTGCACATGGAGTGGGATTAATTAGTAGATATATGGAAAACTCAGGGTAGGAGAATTGGAATGCAATAAAGTGGATTATTAGATATTTGTATGGAACTAGCACGGTCATGTTATTTTCTATCAAGGGAATGTATTTGGTATAAGAAAATATTTTACTCGGTGTGGTTTTATGGATTCTTATTGGGGTTGTGACCTGGAGCAACAAAGATCCACCGGTGGTTATGATTTCAATTTTTTTGGTGGAGCAAAAATTTGGATGAGAAAACATAAAGTAAGTGTTGTTATTTCAATCACAAAGGATAAATACATAGCAAAAATACATCTATTGAAGTGGTTTAGATTCAATGAAAGGATATGTGGCTCACTTTGGTACATACAAAAAGTAGTAAGGATACGTTGTGACTCACATAGTAAAATTGTTAACCCCGAGTATCACACTCGAACAAAGAAGATTGATGTGCAATATCATTTTCTTAGATAAATCATGGAGGAAAGTGGTTGACAATAGAGAAAGTATAAAAATGTTGAATGTGGTGGATTCATTTTCTAAGTAGTGAGCACTAAGAAGTTTACATTGGTTCTAAAAACAATGGGCATAATTGTCATTAGCTAGTAAGCAATGCGCTTGTACTCCTTACCCTCAAATATGTAAGAAGCGGGATATTATTTAATATTTCACTTGTCCATGTAAGTTGCACACCTATTTTTGGTGGTGTACATGGGGATATTTTAGGCACCTACATTCCATGCAAACACTTGCACCTATATTTAGTGTAGGATTTAATTTAGCTTTATGACTCGACTCTAAGTGTCACTCTTATCTAAAGTATTATATTTAGGATTTAGATTTTTTCAAAGAAAGCTTAATTATAGGATGCCCTTTGATTATAAAATTTCATGCTCCGATTACAAGAGGTATGGATCCGATATCTTGAATAGTTGAAGGTCAGAACTTTGGATGTTGATTATTGTATTTGTAATATTTTTAAAGTTAGTACAAGAAGTGAATTTTTCTAAGTTTTATACCTAAAATATTTCTCCTAGGATAAACATTGTGTTAGAATTAATTTTCATGCTCTATTTTATTTCATATATACTTACTTCTAAATTTTTGTTTTAGTTTATCTCTATTATGATTGCTTAAAAGAAAACAAGGGGCTTGAACCATTTGAAAATCATGAAACTCAAAACTAAAGGTTTAATGATGTCTATTAGGATGTCGATAGAGTGTTTATAGATGAATCTTATGGTTCGAGATAATGAAAAATAAAGAAGAATGATAATTTTAAAAAGGGAAATATAAATCAATTAAGCTATATATACTAAGTGACATGAGAGTGGGACACAAGACACATAAGACACATGTTAAACATTCCATGTAAACACTTGCACCTATATTTAGTGTAGGATTTAATTTAGCTTTGTGACTCGAATCAAAGTATCACTCTTATCTAGAGTATCATATTTAGGATTTAGATTGTTTATCAAGAAAGCTTAATTACGGGATGTCCTTTGATTATAAAATTTCATGCTCCCATTACAAGAGGTATGGATCCAATACTTGAATAGTTAAAGGTTAGAACTTTGGATGTTGATTATTGTATTTGTAATTTTTTAAAGTTAGTACAAGAAGTGAAAATTTTCTATGTTTTATACCTAAAAGATTTCTCCTAGGATAAACATTGTGTTAGTATTCATTTTCATGCTCTATTTTATTTCATATCTACTTACTTCTAATTTTTTATTTATTTTTAACTCTTGCATGATTTCAAAAGAAAACAAGGACCATGAACCATTTAAAAATCATGAAACTTAAAAATAAAGGTTTAATTATGTCTATTAGGATTTTAATAGAGTGTTTATAGATGAATCTTATTGTTCGAATAATGAAAACTAAAGAATAATGATAATTTTAAAAGGGAAATCTAATTCAATTAAGTTGTTACTAACTGACATGAGAGTTAGAAACAAGACACATAGGACACATGTTACATTTCATGCATACACTTGCACCTATATTTAGTGGAGGATTTAATTTAGCTTTGTGACTCGACTCAAAGTGTCACTCTTATCTAAAGTATTATATTTAGGATTTAGATTGTTTTTAAGAATAGTTGAAGGTCGGAACTTTGGATGTTGATTATTTTATTTATAATATTTTTAAAGTTAGTAGAAGTGAAAATTTTCTATGTTTTATACCTAAAAGATTTATCCTAGGATAAACATTATGTTAGTATTCATTTTCATGCTCTATTTTATTTCATATCTACTTCTTAAATTTTTGTTTTAGTTTATCTCTTACATGATTGCTTAAAAGAAAACAAGGGGCTTGAACCATTTAAAAATCATGAAACTCAAAACTAAAGGTTTAATGATGTCTATTAGGATGTCAATAGAGTCTTTATAAATGAATCTTATGGTTCAAATAATGAAAACTAAAGAAGAATGATAATTTTAAAAAGGAAATATAAATCAATTAAGTTATATACTTAAGTGACATGAGAGTGGGACACAAGACACATAGGACACATGTTACATTCCATCCAAACAATTGCACCTCTATTTAGTGGAGGATTTAATTTAGCTTTGTGACTCGATTTAAAGTTTCACTCTTATCTAAAGTATTATATTTAGGATTTAGATTGTTTTTCAAGAAAGCTTAATTATAGGATGCCCTTTGATTATAAAATTTCATGCTCCCATTACAAGAGGTATGGATCCAATACTTGAATAGTTGAAGGTTAGAACTTTGGATGTTGATTATTGTATTTGTATATTTTTAAAGTTAGTACAAGAAGTGAAAATTTTCTATGTTTTATACCTAAAAGATTTCTCCTAGGATAAACATTGTGTTAGTATTCATTTTCATGCTCTATTTTATTTCATATCTACTTACTTAAATTTTTTTTTATTTTATTTTATCTCTTGCTGATTTTTAAAAGCAAACAATGGGCATGAACTTAAAAATCATGAAACTCAAAACTAAAGGTTTAATGATGTCTATTAGGATGTCAATAGAGTGTTTATAGATGAATCTTATGCTTGAGATAATGAAAACTAAAGAAGAATGATAATTTTAAAAGGGAAATATAAATCAATTAAGTTGTTACTAAGTGACATGAGAGTGGGACACAAGACACATAAGACACATGTTACATTCCATGCAAACACTTGGACCTATATTTAATGGAGGATTTAATTTAGCTTTGTGACTCGACTCAAAGTTTCACTCTTATCTAAAGTATTATATTTAGGATTTAGATTGTTTTTTAAGAAAGCTTAATTATAGGATGTCCTTTGATTTTAAAATTTCATGTTCCCATTACAAGAGGTATGGATCCAATCTTTGAATAGTTGAAGGTTAGAACTTTGGATGTTGATTATTGTATTTGTATATTTTAAAAGTTATTACAAGAAGTGAAATTTTTCTATGTTTTATACCTAAAAGATTTCTATGAGGATAAACATTGTGTTAGTATTCATTTTCATGCTCTATTTTATTTCATATCTACTTACTTAAAAATTATTGTTTTATTTTATCTCTTGCATGATTGTTTAAAAGAAAACAATGGGCATGAACCATTTAAAAATCATGAAACTCAAAACTAAAGGTTTAATGATGTCTATTAGGATGTCAATAGAGTCTTTATAGATGAATCTTATGGTTCTAGATAATGAAAATAAAGAAGAATGATAATTTTAAAAAGGGAAATATAAATCAATTAAGTTATATATTAAGTGACATGAGAGTGGGACACAAGAAACATAGGACACATGTTACATTCCATGCAAACACTTGCACCTATATTTAGTGTAGGATTTAATTTAGCTTTGTGACTCGACTCAAATTGTCACTCTTATCTAAAGTATTATATTTAGGATTTAGATTGTTTTTCAAGAAATATTAATTATAGGATGTCCTCTGATTATAAAATTCCATGCTCCCATTACAAGAGGTATGGATCCAATACTGAATAGTTATAACTTTTGATTTTGATTATTGTATTTGTAATATTTTCAAAGTTAGTACAAGAAGTGAAATTTTTCTATGTTTTATACCTAAAAGATTTCTCCTAGGATAAACATTGTGTTAGTATTCATTTTTATGATCTATTTTATTTCATATCTACTTATTTCTAAATTTTTGTTTTAGTTTATCTCTTGCATGATTGTTAAAAGAAAAAAAAAAGGGCATGAACCATTTAAAAACCATGAAACTCAAAACTAAATGTTTAATGATGTCTATTAGGACGTTTAACACCCTCTAATTCAGACAAACAAGATAACATAATGAAGTATATGATAATGTATTTTTTATTCGCATGGAGTTTACACGTCAACACAGGTGACCGAGAAGGGGCTACGACCAACTCTCAAAAGATTGTGCAATGCTTACCCCATAGGAAAATTAGGAAACATACAACACCCAAAATGAACAATCCAATTTTCATTTCAATAAGGCATAGTGGAAAGGTCCAACACATTACATAGATTACAGTTAAGGACATCCCACAATGTAACATATTTTAAGGTTAAGTATTTACAAAAATTTATCTTTCAAACTTGACTTTACGATCTAGAAGATTCATGTTTTGATTCGCACCATTCTTTTACAAAGGTGAACTTATTTCTTCTATACTACTAACTACATAGCTTTAGACCAAGTTTTCTGAAGGAGAACCATTCTATAATATTTCAATAACTTTCTTAATTCGTTGATTTAAGAACATTTTCCATTTCTCTCAAGGTTAATTAATCTTACTCGAGCCACCTAAACTCATTCCACACCTCTATTGCACAGGTGGAAAGCAAAAGCTCCGATTGGGGAGAATACCATTTTAGGTTCAGAATAAAAATCTTCTTTGTTTAAGGATAATTTTTTTACATTACTTAAGAAAGATCACAATGAATCAAGGCAAGGGTTAATGTAAACCGATAAAAAGAATATAGGCTTGAGGGTCTCATTGCTTATCAACCCGCCTTTTATTGAGGCTAAGAATTTATCAAGATTGGTTAAAAGTTTCATTTATACTTCAATTAATATTGACAAAGGAAAACAATTTACATTTCAAACGATTGAGAGAGAGAGATAGATTGCATGGTTTCTAAACTATTCCTCTTACTTATTAAATATTATTATCTTCTAAAATCTAACCATTTATTTCACCTTAAGATCATTTAAGAATTCACCATAAAAGGGATAATGTTGATTAGTTTAGCTTGTAAAAAAAAGGTAAATATCTTTTTATTACAAAATCTAGTTTCCTCATTGATCACCTATGGACCCAAAAGTTATCAAGAAGCTCACATCTACATTAATTTATTCATATATAAATATGTTATTTTAACTTTTATAACTTTTATAAGGATCATCCAACCATTTTATTATGCATAGAATTACATTGTTACTATGTCTTAGAAGGGTTTACCACACAACATTTTGTCTCAAGAGAAAAGTTTACCATTACTCGCTTGTGAAAACTAAACATGGTTACATCAATCCTTTCCAACATGATGCACAATCCATAGGTGGAAAAATATTCTATTGAACTTGAATTGGGAGAAAAAGGTAAGCACAATCGGTCAAACAATGCTATACTAAGGTTGCTATAATACAATAAAAATACTCATAACAATATGGTGATCAATCTTATATTTTCCATGATAGACAAAACAAGTCAAGGTTTCAGTAATTATGACAACATTACTCCACAAGACATGATACTAAGGTATTGCCTCTTCTAAATTTTCCACTGAATCCCATCCCAAAGTTTTACAACAAATAAGAGTTCGTACAAAGGAACTTCATAACCAAGACTGATGCAATTATTTACAAGACTCTCCCTCATCTACCCGCATAAGCCATCTGCAACCATTAATAACCTGAGTCAATTTAGGGAACCTACGAGTAAGATAAGACTACAAAAAGTAAAAGTAAGCTACTATCTAACAATATCAAGAAAGGAAAACATTATATTCCAAGGATTGGATCAAATCTCTAAATACTAACAACTCCTTAAGTTAATAAGAAAATTTCCACCATGCCAATCTAAGAAGAACAACCTTATACTTCTAGTTATGAACATTATCTCAAAGCAACAAAAATTAAACAATCATTTGAGAAGGGGCCAATGGCCTGATAAGTTAGAAACAACAGTCTAGTGTAACAGATTTCCATCGAATAAACAATTTAGGTTAAAATATTGAGAACTGATATTCAAACCAAACAATCTACATTCATAAATAAATAAAAAAGTACCAAAAGCACAAGCTACGATACTCATTTTCAGAAACAACCAAAAAGAACAATAAATCTAGGAGGAAGCACAAGATTTCAAGGGTTAACACAAAAGGTCAAGTGTATTAAAATTTTAATCATGTAATCATATAGGTTAAATAATGGAAAAATAATACACGACCACCACTCAACATTGTTTAACAAGGAAAGCAGATAATACTAGTTTCATCCATTGACTCCAAGGAATTTCACAATCATTCAAGAAGAGGCCACTACCCTTATAGGCTAGTAATAACAAGCGAGAGTAAAAGAGAGTTTTGTCATACAATTAACATTTTAAACATCAATCCAAGTTTTACCACACTAGGGATTTCCAAACCTTCTCTATAAGCCTATAGTTTCAGTTTAACATAAAAAGGATCACTCCTTTCCATCACAAGTTCCTTTTTAAAACAACCCTCATTACCATAATCAAACCACTCTTTTAATAAAAGAAAATACATTTTCATGAATCACCAAATACCATTATCTCAACAACAGTTTCCATCATAACATCAACAACGCATCTAAAAATATAATTACCCCAAATGTCTCTAATAATCTTAACAGTTCTATCATAAGTCAACCAGTTTCAATATGCATGAAACATCCAATAGTCATAAAAATATTATTAATTTCAATGAAATCAGTGAGATGAACAAATATAAATACTACCAATAGTCATCACGTATTAGAACTAGGCCAAGGTAGTTTAATAATAAAAGAGTACTATCCATAAATGCACATACGTAGCTTCAAATCTCGGTGCCAAGAATTTAGTTGCGGTACATGCTTCATGAGGGATGGTCAAATTGCTCCTTAAGGAAAAACTTAAACATCTAGACCTACACCGATGATCATCAAGAAATTGGGTAAATGTCTAGTATTCTAATCAATTCTAAAGGGATAACCAAGGTGTAAAATGACTGAGCAATCGGGTACCTTAGCCATGATACTCCCTTCATACATAATTGAACCACTACAGTCAACCACATGTAAAGTTTTATAAATCTACTGGGATTGATTGGATATCGAAGGGGCCACCTACCTAGTCCAAGAAAGGAGAACATGGAGGTCCAATAGACCTCGACAACCACACCTCACTATGGTTGGGAAACACCAAAGGAAACAACTAACATTACGAAATTTGTTGCCATAACTCAAAAGGATGACTAAGTGTCCATAAAACTAAAGTCAACTCGGATCGGGTTCAACCTAGTGGTTGTTCACTAAAGTAAGGTTGTCATGACCCAAGTAAACTATGCTCAACATACCCATAAATGGAAGGTAAAACTATACTAGATTTGGTTCCACTAATCCGATTGATTTAAGGAGTAGCAAAAAGGGGAAAAAGGGTTATAAACCTTGAAGATCAAAACATCTCACATATCTGGAAGAGACATTCTTTGATAGGGTAACTACTTGAGTAGTTAGATCTAGAGTCACCGAAATAGGAACAACTCGATTATCCAGAAGGAAAATAAAATCTACAACTAATAAGCTCGTATGAAGAGCAAGGAGTTTAAAGTACATGTAGTTTGTTTCACAACCGAAAATCTTAGTATTAAACAACATGACAAACTTGTTACTCAAACCCAAAAATGTAGCTAATAATGTTAGGAGGTCGATCATTCAAGCATGAATACACAACAACTAGAGAAGAGGAATACATCTTTGTTGTCCACTTTAACACTGATAACTAGTATAGCTAAAACAAGAAAATATTTCAAGAGGAAAGGAGATATTTCCCAGCAAGGCATACAAACCCACATCAACAACAATAGAGATAAGCCAATTTTAGGGAAGGGAAGGTTCCATTTCATGATATTTTTAAATTTTAGCAATTGTAGCAATGGTAGAATTATCTTGCACTGTTTCTCCAGCTTCTACAAGACGCTAAAAACCACTCTCAGGCCTGTAACAACACTCCTCAGTTGAATCTCCATCCATAAACATGATGGTGCTGAAATATGACTCACTCCTATGTTGGCACAAGCAGGGAGCTCCAAAACTATGAGCTACATCTTATGGAAGGGACCGAGGACTAAGGAAAATAGTGATTACAATAAATACACAAAATGGGTTTATTAAAAAAACTTTAAACATGTGAGGCAAGGAGGGGGAAAATCCAGACTCCATAACCTTGTAACATACTCCCAACTTTGCATCAAAATGGGACATGAGAGCAGGATAGACTCCCATCAAAGCACAAGGGAACATGTCATTGCCAAGTGGAGTCGTAGGATCCTCAGAGTCATGCGGTCTCAAAGGAACACCATGATAGCAATTAATAACAAAAAGGGAACAACAAAACCAAAACAGCTTGATCATATCACCCTAGATAGAAATACACATGGCCAAACGCAAGATGGAAGCTTTGGAAAAGGAAAGAACATCTAGTGAATAACAGAGGAGATGGATCAAGAAGGATGGGGTCACTAGAAACTTAGGAACCATATACAAGGTGTGGAGGAATACACATGGCAAGAAAATTGCATGACAAAATTCCTCAAAGATACATGGTCTCGGGAAATGCCACACGGCTGTGCTTTGCACATGAGGACCAACAAACAACAAATAAACAACGACTACATATAAACCCATATGCAACCAAAGGTTTCCAACCTCCTTCTTTCACCTCTTCCAAGGTATGCATTCAGGCCAAAAAAACAACTTAGGAATAGGCATGGACATCCATCGAGCATTAGGAGAACAAATTTCTATCCATTTTATAGTACAGCGGCACCCGGAAGGTGTGTAAACACATGCACAACAAGGAGAAGTTAAGCGACTTCTTCCTTTCACCCTCATCAAAAGATCTTTCCCCCTCGCAGCAGACCAAAGGGAAGAGTTAGATCACAAGGAGACAAGACCATGAATGCCAAAAGAATACAATGATGGAAAACAAAAAAATTGAACCCACAAACCAAATGTGGCCAACATGGAGAACTACGAGAGGGGAAATATTTAATTGCATTGACAAAATTTGGCAGGATTTCAACCACTCCCACCCACCAACATAAGCTTCTTCCCACACCAAATCAAGAATGATTTAATGGCCATAATGGATGGCATGTCGGTGGTTGAGGTCGATAATTTAATATTAAATTTTTAGAGTGAAACATGCATTATAGGATGTCAATAGAGTCTTTATAGATGAATCTTATGGATCAGATAATGAAAATTGAAGAAGAATGATAATTTTAAAAAGGAAATATAAATCAATTAATTTATATACTATGACATGAGAGTAGGACACAAGACACATAGGACACATGTGTAGACACATACCCACACAAACACATACATATATGTATATATATATTTGCATGCATGTGCATGTGTGTGTGTGTGTACACATATATATCTGTGTGTGTATGTGTGTGTGTGTGTGTGTGTGTGTGTGTGTGTGTGTGTGTGTGTGTGTGTGTGTGTTTGAGTGTCACTCAACACAAACACACACACACACACTCACATAAATATCCATTTTTAGAAATTAGAATATTTAAAAATATTTCAACACACCTAATTATTACATCAATAATTAGTGATGAATGATTATCAAATCAAAAAAGAAATTAGAATATTGAATATACATAAAGTAGATGCTAGAACTATAAATCGTAGTTTTATCATTAAATCATTTGATGCCATCATTTTGAAATCAACTTGTATTTAATAGATATTTAAATTATAATACTATATGTGCCATGTGGGAAAGCTAATTAAAACTAAAAAATTGGGTAGATATAAGATACTATAAGCTGTAGATGGAAAAATCTCATAGCTCATACTAATCATTAATCTTCCTCCACGTCAAAATCATCAAAATCACCATCGGTTCCACTTTTCTCTCCTCCATCCTCATCCTCAAATCTATATCCAATCCAATCTCTACATTTTTGGTGTGGAGGATGAACCCTCAAGAGGATCACCACCATAAGAAGTGACCAGCTCTATCACTAGTTCATTAAGATCCATGTTGGCTAGTGCCAACTCAATGGTTTTCTCCAAAATCATAATTTCATTATGAAATACATCCCACATCTATTTCCTTCACTTCAATCACTAATTTATCATCTTACAAATAAGATAAAATTTTGAGTGCACACACACCATTTTCTTTTCTCTAGAGTCCTCGAGGCCTTCTATTTTCCAAGTTATTCAATTTCTCGTATGTTGTGTAATTCCTTTTACAATATGAGGATCAAATAACATAATTTAGGAACCTCATGGATAACTATTGTATAATATGAAATGCTTAACCCATGAGTTATCCACCAATACTAGGTCTTGTTAACCCCTATCTATGATCACATCATCATCTCTAAATATCCCAATGCCAACAAAAAAATCTACAAATCTCTCCTCACCTCATCAATGGACGCTATATCCTAAAATATATTTCTAAATGATACATTCCTCCTCTATGAAATTTATTCATCCATGTAAGGAGGGAATCGATGTAAAGTTTCACCATTGAGCCAACCATCACCATAGTACTTGGGATTCAATGAGTGAGACAAGAAATATAAATGTGTGCAATTCAACCTATATAGTGATAAGAATATCCCATATGGTGCTGAAAAAGATATCAACTGATGTACCATAATTAAGGAACTCAATCTCTACAAAAATTAGCTTCACTACCTTAATTAGGATTTCCACCCTTGATAATATTCTCCTAAGATGGGTTGGTCCATGTCTCCAAATTGTAAAAATATTAGGGTCCATGATCTTAATGGTAAGATCTACCCTCTCCCACCAACCATCATCTAACATTATATCCTTGATCCTTTTTAAAGAAATATGATACATATTTCTAAAAAATTACCAAAACACTAAAATAACCATGGCCACATGAATTTTCTTCACCTCCCTCAACCTCCTAAGCATGATGAATGAGGAGGCAAACTGAGTATCTACAATCTTCAACAATGATAGATTTGTGTACTCTTTATAGATTGTGAGGGAATTTTATGGCATTTACAAAATTATGGATATGGCATGTATCATCAATGAGAGTTCCCATCCATGTCACATATGAATCAATATATTTAAATGCTAAATTAAATGAATGAATAATATAAGTATCTAAAATACATATGTAGATGTTTATTTTCCACAATCATTCATGCAACCTTAAAAATAGGTGTATTATCTATGATAATTTGCACACAAGAATCAACACCTACATCTTCAATGAATTTAATGAACAACTCACCCATATATTACACATGCTAGTATTTTCCAAAATCATCTACCACTCTTAAGAAGAGTGGTCCATTATGGGATGACACTATGAAATTGTTAAGTGGATAGCATGCTACATTTGTCTATCCATCAGGTACTATACTCACATCCGATGAGAGATATGATGATTTAATAGGTGCTAGAGTTTTATCGGCCTCCTTATTTTCCTAAACCTATAATAATGTGGTTCTTATATTATCTACATTGGGAGGCACATACCCACTTAGAGAATGTTCAAACTAAGCTAGACACATCTCAAAAATACAAGGGCATGGTCCAACCTTAAATGAAATGAAGTAGAGATAGAAGAATAACTCAATGGTAAGACCAACTTCTGCTCATGTTCTTGTTGAATATCATGTTTGTTGGACCACCACTAAAAGCTTCCCTCTTTTTTTTTTGGTTGAAACAAGTCCCACTCAAATTTTTGTTGGATGGATTCCTCAAAAATGGAAGAGGATCCTCATCTTTGTGTTCCTTACTACTACCACCACCATCCTCAAGCCAAAAAAAATCTACATGTTTTTTATTTGGTTAAAATTCACCGATTTTATGCTCCATGTCCACACTTTAATGCCCAAAAATGAAAATTAACTCTATAACTTGGTTGTAGGTTCTTGGAATTGGTTACACATCCAAACAATATTTCATCCCCTAACAAGATTTTTCCTAATCCCTTGTTTTCTTGTTACAAACTTCCATGTAATAGATATTTTTTCTTGAGATTTTTGTCAATTATAATTATTTAAATAATAGTACAAAACTACCAAAATTTGACTAAGAATGTTAAGGGTTAAATAATATGACTTCATTATTTTGGGCTTAATTATTATCATAATTAATAGTGTTAGGTAATCTTGAGGTTTGCACAACTTTTCATTTTTGTTTCCCTCTCTTATATCTTCCCTACTAATGGGCATTTATTTTTGTGGACATTTTCTTTATGGCCATTGATTTTAGAATCCCATCACCAAGCCATAGGCCACGTGGTGAGATTTTGGCCCTCATTATTATTTTGGGTGACCTGACGTAAGAGCCCCGAATGAGGTGAGACTTATATTATAATTGGGTTCGGTTTTTTTTGAGGTGAGTCAAGTGGAGATCTTGACCATAAAATGGTGGACACGTGGCATGATTTTGCCACATTTTATAGCGATGGGCATTGGCGGACTTCATGCCTTGGAATCAATGGGAATTGGTTTTGATTTTGGGTCTAGTTCGTAACACAAGAATGACACGTAGAGGCACAAGTATGTTATATACATACACACACATATGCCACCTGATTTTAAGATAGAAGTAGAGAATCAATAGCTTAGAGGAAAATATACCAAGATGCAACTCAAGAAATATTTAGAAAGAATATAGAAAAAGGAATATATCGGAAAGTAGATGTATTCCATAGAAAAAAATATAAGAGGGAAGATATATATCAAAGAGAGTACACACAACAACATAGAGAATTTTTGTAAGAAAAAGAAACAAAGAATAAGACACAAGAAGAGAAACAAATAAAGGAATATGCATGAGCCATAGCTTTGAGGACTCAAAAGATTTTTAAATCAAATATAATAGTTATATTTTGTGTTTTCTTTTGTTTTTAGTTGTGTCTTTCCCTTATTGGTTGCATTTGGCACCATATTTTTCCAATATTTTGGTATCATAGCATAGGATTGTTGAGTTATTGAGTTTTATTTTCTAGGTTTGAGTTGTAATGGCCTCTAAAGTAGGAACTCATGGCAACAACCCCTAATAATTGATGGTAAGAAATATAATATTTGGTGTATTAAAATGAAGACAATTTTCTCTTGGGAAATAATGGAAGGAGGATATGTAGAGGTAGCAAAAGCGGATTTCAATGCATTGACAGAAGCTCAAAGAATGATTTTAAGGAAAATAGAAGAAAGGATGTGAAGGCTATCATTGATTCAATTTTCCCAAGGATAGAAACAACTATAAAATCCAAGAAAGCATGGGATACCTTGTAGAATTCTTATCAAGGAAGTGACAAGGTGAAGGTAGTCAGATTGCAGATGTTGAGGAGAGATTTTGAGACCCTTCTCATGAAAGAGTTAGAATCAATAAATGATTTTTTCACAAGAACAATGACCATAGTCAATCAAGATGAGGACTAATGGAGATGTTGTTGAAGACCATATGATCATAGAGAAGGTATTGAGGATCCTTATAACTAAATTTAATCTTGTTGTAGTTGCAATAGAAGAGATTTTAAGGACTTGAGACAAATGAAAATTTATGAATTAATGGGTGCTTGAAAACCCATGAACAAATGATGAGTAGTACAACTAACTCCTCCAATGAACAAGCATTCAAAAAAAAAATATATGTTAGAGGCAGGGGAGAGGAGCATACACTAGAGGAAGAGGAAAATTTAGCAACCAACAAGAAGGTGGAAGACATAATCATAAATAACCACAATTAAGTGGTAGAGGAAGGAGCAACAACAATTCCATATGTGGTTCTTGAGAAAGGTATGACAAATCAAGTGTGCAATGTTATTATTGCAAAGGTTTGGACACTATGCTAGTAAATGTAGAAAGAAAGAACATGATTTGAGAAATCAAAATCATAATGCAAGAAATCAAAATAAGATGAACCTAAAAATAATGAAAAGAGTGGAAATTTCCTTCTAACTTGCAATGTAGCTGAGAAAAGAAAAAAACAAATATGGTATTTGGATAGTGCATGCAACAACCATATGTGTGGAGATAAGGAAATGTTCAATAATATAGATGAAGAAATCAGATCTGAAGTGAAGATGGGAAAAAATGAAAAGGTTCCTATGATGGGTAAAGGAATTATATCCATTCTCACCAAGAAAGGAGACAAGAAGCATATTCATAATGTCTTCTACATCACAGGGTTGAAGTATAATCTTCTAAGCATTGGATGGTTTGTCAAAATGGATATAAGGTGAGATTTGAAAATGGAAAATGCACTTTATATGCTAAAGGTGGAAGAAATAAGTTGATTGCATTAGTGCAGATAATGGAGGATATAATGTTTCCTTTGAGGATGCAAATTGTAGTAGACACAACATTGTTCAAAACAATAGCCATTGATCAATCCACTCTTTGGCATCTTAGGTATGGGAATTTGAGTTATGGTGGATTGAATATTCTTTATAAAATGAAAATTGCTAAAGGGTTTCCTCCTATAGAAAAACCAGATAAGGTTTTTGAGGCATGCATATTGGGGAAGCAACATAGAAATGATTTTCCCTCAGAAAATCTTGGAGAGAAGCTCACCTCTTGAGCTGATACATTCAATTTATGTGGTCCCTTGAAAACTCCCTCCTTGTCTAAAAGTGTATATTTCATTACTTTTATAGATGAATTCAATAGAAGGACATGAGTTTATTTTTTAAAAATAAATCCAGATACATTTGAAGTATTCAAAAATTTAAGGCCATGGTTGAGAAGCACAATGGCCATTATATAAAGACTCTTGACAATTTTTGCACTTATGTAAAAATGGGCAACTCAAAACTTCATTATGATGGATAACATTGGTGAAGTATACCTAAGATAGGGATATTTTTTCAGATAATGTTGTTACTGCTGAATTAGTTAAATGATTACATGAAATCTGCAGCTATGTGTGCTGTTACAAAATGTAACAGATCACATAGTCTACAATTTCATGACTATCTTCAGCAAAATAACACAAGGCCTTGAAGGATAGTTGTGTTGTCTTGATGAAGACATTCAATCACAAAATAGGTGAAATGCTAAGTTTTGGAACAACAAACATAAATGTAGATTGCAGAAATCAGAGTTCATTACTAGATGTTACAGGTTTTCTTTAATGTTCTTTCCTTCATGATTAAGACATTCAATTATATTACTGAGTTGTTTAGTTCATCATACAATCCATACGAAAGATGAAATGCAGAAAGAAATACACAACTCATTTTCAGAATTCAATGTTTTATTCATAAGGAATTTTCAAATGTTTCCCACACAAGCCATGGGATGTAACTAAAAAGTAAAGTATAGCTACTGAAATAAGAGGTACACATGCATGAAAAATAAAGTAAAGGAGTATGAGTGAACCCATCATTTCCTTGGGGTTTTCTTCTTTGGTTGAGACATCTCCATTTCCAGCTTTGTTCCTTCTCCATCTTCATTGCTGAAATCATTGTACCTAAAAAGAAAAAAAGAGAGAACTATCAGTTATGAGCTCAAGGATCAATCCATATTCCTATACTGTCCTAATTCATGCATATGAATCTCTTAACAACATGGAGATATAGTTTACTTGAAGATCAAACTGCATACATGTTTTACTCACTCAGAAAGAAGGAAAAGAAGAAAAGAAGAAAACCATGGACATAAGAGAGGCCAAAAATCCTAAATATTTTCTAACTTTTTCTTAAGTGTGTAGGTATAGATGATCCAAGAAGAAATAGATAAGTCATAAGTACATGCTAGAATGAAGGAATGATGTAACTCATGTTTCAAAGGAAGAATGTAACTATTCTACAAATGGAAGAAGTTATAATACAGAAGAGAGATTGGTAAATAGAAGTACATGTTTTAGTTTGCAACTAAGAAGAAGAATCATATTTCAAGAAGTTGAAGTTAACTAAAAAAGGGGGTTACAACTGAAACATAATGAAAAAGAAGATTCTAGAAAAATTTTGCCAGGGCTTCACCATGAAAAATCAACATTTCAAATTTTCCAGCATGCCAGAAATACTACTATCAAGGAAATAAAGCATCTAAGTAAAAGAAACAAGATTACAATATTCCAACAAAGTGACAGAATCATCTTCAAAATCAAAGTAAGAAGCACTTTTGGAAAATTGAAGTACAACCCAGTGAACCAAAGAGGCAAAATTCTACAACATAGGTACATATTCAGATCAAAGCATAATCCTTTTTGACAAAGTAAGGATCAAATAAGTACAACCATTTATGCAAGGAAAAGATCAAGTACGGATGAATCATACAGTGCTTAGCAATAAGCTCAAGGTACAGAAGTGAATACGAAGCACCTAGAAATCAGGTTGCAGCAACAGAAATGACGTATGCAATACAAATAACAACTTCAGGAAAGCATACTATGAAGCTTCATGATTTACAATTGAACAAATGATAAGCATGCAAGTGTCTAATTGATCATTTTAGGCTACAAGATTTTATTTAATTAAAGCAAGTGCTTCATGTTTTAATACACAAGTGAATGGAGTATCAAAACACCAACTAAGTGTGTCAAAATGTAGTACAAGCATCCAAGTGGCATAAAATTAAATGTCTGAGCATCCTAAGAACTCTAGGTTGTAAAATCAATAAGAAAACAAGAATCAGAGTTTTCATAAGCCATTTTAAAAATATGCAGGATCTGAGCTCAAAATTTTCTTGATAGAACAGAAGTAAAAGCACTCAGGAAAAGCCACCAAATGTGGAGTTTCAGAGATCAAAAGGAATGATGGTATAGTGTCATAGAGAATGAAGAACAAAATGAAAAATGCTACAAGATCATTCCCAGAAGGGACAAGAAGGAGCTCCAAATTATTCACAGATCAAGTTAATGGTCATAAATGAAAAGTTACAGAATCAACCTCAGAGTTCAAAAAGTATGCAACTACAGGTTACAAGAGATCAACCCAAAAGGTGAGACTTCAGTTTTTTTTAAAAGCATCAAAGTATTCAAGTCTTGGGATGAAATAGAACTCAAATAAAGAATATAATAGTTCATAGTTTGAGTCAAGAACATAAAAGTTACCAATTTTTTTATAAAAGAGCTCTGCATAATGATGGAATAAGGTTTCAGTAGAAAAATGCAAAATTTGTAGACCATATAGAAGGAAGCTTATTATCAGTGTCTCGAGAATCAAATGGAAAAAACAATGAGGATACAGATCTTGGGAAAACTCGATAGAGGTCAATAATAGACTTGCCAACAATAAAGGAGAAGTTTTGAGCTTAGAATACTACTACCCAGAATAATGAAAGCTACAGAAGTGACAAACACCTTAGACTCGAATCTACAATGAAGGAGAATACAAAGTAAATGTTGCACACAAATGGCTCTCAAATCAAGCTCAAGGATTTGAAGATGATCTAAAAAATGGCAAAACCATAAGTTTCTCAAAACTTTCAATACCCAAATGGAGCCATGAAGAAAAAATGAGCTCATATAAAGTTATTCAGAGCTACATAGTAGAAAACATGATATCACAGAGTCTTTTCAAGCTCATTTTATTAATGGCCTGAAGCATGAAAATATAAAGAAAACCAAAATGCAATTATAGTGCATGATGAAAACCAATATTTCAAAACTTTTACAGATGTTATCTACACAGAGTTGAAGAATTTCTCAAAACTCAGATCTACGAGTACCCACATCTCAAAAAGCACAAAGATCCTGGCCAATAAATGAAGACCCATTAATGGGTAGCAATGAAATGGAGTAAGAAAAATAACTCACCGACTAAATTGGCTCTATCAAAACCCTCGAAGTCATTGAATTCAAGGAAAGAAGTGGAAGCTCAGAATGAGTTTCAACTCGAAATGACCAAGGTCGAGCCATGAAACCATAGAAAATGCAAAGAAAGAAAGGATTATCAGTATTTCTGAAAGACAAAATGGCAATGATGAATCAACAATGATACCCAAGGAGGTCGGGACTTACCTTCCCTCATCAGATAGAGGAACGGTTACAGAAATCCATAGAGCTCGAGTGCAAAGAATGGTGTCCGCTAAGAATCCTCATAAGACTTCACAAGACATAGAGATATCTTTTGAACAAAGCCAAGCTCAAACCCACAGGAAATATCACAGCACCTCCTCAGAAAACTCAAACAGAGTGAATGACAAGAAAATACAGGTGCAAGAGAAGATCTAGAGAACCAATCTGCAATGGGAGTCGAGCTTCAAGTTACCAACAATGGCGTTGGAAAAAAATTCTAGGGCTTCACCCACAGACCAAAGATCCAAATGAAGTGATTATTGGAAACCGATTGACCTTTACAACCTAAGCCCAAGCATTGGGTTAGTTCGAACTCGACCACGGTCAAAGATCAACGCCCAAAGCAAAAGGAAAATAGATCAATGCTCAAGGATCGATCCCCAAGTTCGAAGAAAACTACCTGGGTAAGATGCCACTGATAACATTCAATGCAGGCCAAAACCTAAATACAGTTTCAAGATCGATGGCCTGAGATATCAAAGTATAGAGATCAACGATTACAAAATGATCACCAATATCAAAGTGAACTCTACCTGAGTCAGCCATGTCACCGACCAACTATTGAAGGGGTGAGTCATCATCATGAGGGGGCCAACCCCATGATTAAAAAAAATCATTGCATTCGAATGTCAAAAGGATCAACTATAGTCCAACTTCAAATAATGTAAAGTGTCGACCGAATCATGTTCACCGATGATCACCCAAAAGGTAAGGGTTATAAACTATAGTCAAGTGTTATCCAAATGCAAAAGTTGACGACAAGTATTACATGGTCATGTTTAATCGAAGGTGACAACTATATATTATAGCATGTGTTACCAAGGTGGCCGAGTATGACATGGTGGCCTTTTACAAAAGTGCCCCCATATACATTTAAAATTCAATAATGTGCTAAGTCCACAAAGGTGGCCAAACCAAATGGAGATCAGTGATCAAGTGCAAAGGTGGTCCCCATGGTCAAGAGAGTTGAAGATGATCTTGCAGTATGTCACCAATGTGACCACTTAGACAAGGAATGTCAACATCAGAATCTGAGCATGGAGGTGGTCCCCATCAAATGGATGTGTGGATGGTTATTTTTGCAAATATTGCAAGTATTGTAATTATTTTGCTCACAAATAGGGAGTTATTTTTTGCATGCCTTCACAAGAGGATGGAATGACAAAGAAACAAATTCACATGCACAAGGAAAGAGACTTGTCTAGCAAGCAAGCTTATTATTAGCAAATTATTCACCTTTATTTTCTTAAAAATAGAATAGTCAACTTCAGTTTGAATGTAATGTAATTAAGGCTATTAATGCCTATTTGTAATTGCATGTTCTATTTTTATTCCTTTATCTATTATTAAATAAAGGATAAAAATAGGATGCATGGTGCAAGTACAAGCCTTAGTCTATTTTTAGGAAGGGTGGGGAAAAATATTTTGCTATATATTGTGTGCTTTGGCAAAGCACAAGGAGGACTTTTTGGATATAGGAGTATTGAAGCAATTTCTGCCGTTTTTCCCTCTGAATGTGAAGTATTTTCTGCCTTTCCAAATTATTTGCAGTCTTGTGTATGTTTCAATTAATCTTGTGAATGCAAATTCCCTAATTAATCATCTTACCCTATTGCAAAATTTAGTAATTTCTGCATGATATTAATGTGCATGTTTAGCTTAGCAATATTGTTGTGATACTTTCCCTCAATACCTCAAAGTGTTTTTCCCTTAACATTTTGTAGAAAATTGTTGGTTCATGCATCAAGAATCCTTTCACATATCAATTGTGCATATACTCAGTCAAAGCCCTCATACAAATTTGGTGTATCACCTTAGTTTTAATTATTTTACAATCATCTTTTACCCTTAAACCCTAGAAATCAGTTTAGGATACATCAATAAGGAACCGACCTTGATACTGAGACTCACCTCAAAATAGGTATACCCATAGACCTGAGGTGTTTCCATTGTATCTATGAAAGAGAGAGATCAATTTTGCAAGCTTAGAACACCTACAGCCATCTCTCTATAGGTGCACTTTCAGAGATAACAAAGACATTGAGAACGATAGAGGGAGATAATATATATCAAATGAGTTTCTAAACTTCTATAAGGAGCATGGGGTAAGTGCACCAAGTTGGGGGGCCAAAAGGGGGTCTTAAGTGGATGCAATTTTCTAAAAATAAAAATTCAACTTGTACAAGTTTTTTTGAAATAGTGAGACTCAAAATTGGAAGATAGTGTATAAACATGAATCGTAGCATTTTGAGTCTAGTTTCTAAGCTACTAAATTTTATTGAAAATGGATAAGTTTAAGTGGGTCAAATAACTAAAATACCAACAAGTTCTCCTATTTTTCTTAAAAATCATAATAGAGTGACTTTTATGTCCCCACCATTTTTGAGAACATTTAGTAGTTTGAAAACCCTTTGGTAGAAAGATAGCTAGGAGCATCTAGTTTGTACTAGAATTTTTAAAGATTTTTAGCAAGTATTTATGTTTTTATGATTCTTCTAGTACATAAATTCTATGTTTTGAAAAATAATCGAGCTCCAACCATGCCCCCTAACTACCTCAAAAAATATTGAAAATTAGATTTGTTTTTTTACTATGTATAAATTAGGCCTAGTTTGTGCTAGTATTTTTTTCAATTTTATGACCCAAAAAAATATACATGATGAAATATAGACATATTTAAACTTCAAAAAATAGCTATAAAAAGGAATAGTTAGAAAATAAATAATATGGAAACCTTATATTAGTCAAATAAATTGAAAAATTATGAGTGGTAAAAATTTTCTTAAACGAATCGAATGTTTTATGTTGATTTATCATGGAGGAAGTGGCATGTTTACATTTTCCTGCAAAAAATGTTATTTTCTTTGTTTTTGTAGTTCCATGCCTTAGGCTTACAGATCCAAACCATATCCCAAGCCTTGAGGCATGGCTTGGAAAAAGTGAAAATGCAAAATGCGTACACATTATAATGCATACACACTATAATGCATACATGTTCTTTATAGTATAAACATTGTATATGATTTTGGCATGCTTCTATTTACAAAAATAAATGTTTAAGTATAATTTTAAGTATATCTATACTTAAACTTATACTTTAAATTCACTTTTGTAAAGATAAGAAATTAAGGGCCACTCTACCTTACGGAATTAGTCTCATAGCGCCATGAATCATGGTTTAGGAGATAGTTTTTATAATATAACATGGTTAGTACATAGGTAATTTTTAGGATTTCAACATTTAGCCTAAAGCTTTTAGTATTTAACTTCTATAATCAAAACCCTAAACCCTAGGAAATAAACATAAACCCTAAACTGTAAACCTTGATCCCTAAACCCTAAACCCTAAACCTTAAACCCTAAACCCTAAACCTAAGAATCCTAAACCTTAAACATTTATCCTTAATCCTAAACCCCGAGCCTTAATCCCTAATCCCAAGCCATAAACCTTAAACTATGAACAATGAGCCTAAATGCTAAACCCTAAACCTTGAAATGTAAAAACTAAATCTTAAACCCTAAACCCCGACCCTTAAACCCTAATCCCTAAAACCCTAATCCTTAGAACCGGCTTTAACACACACCCTTATCCATGAGCCCTAAAATATTAACCCTAAACCCTAGACCATATACCATAAGCCCTAAGCCCTAAACCCTAAACCCCGAGAACTAAACCATAAAACCTAAACCTTAAGCCCTAAATGTTAAATCCTAAACCCTAAACCATAAACCATAAACCCTAAACCATAAACCATAAAACCCAATCCCTAAATACTAAATCCTTAACCCTAAACCCTAAACCTAAATCATTAATCCCGATATAAAACCCTAACCATAAACACTAAACCTAAACCCTAAACCATAAAAAACAAACCTAAACCTAAATCCTAAAAAACAACCTAAACCATGAACCCCGAACCCTAAACCCTAAACCTTAAACCACGAACCATGAGCCCTAAACCCTAAACCCGAACCATATTTCTTCAATATTTCCTAGTCTCGTGTTTAGAACCATCATTAAGTTCACTTATAGAACTAAATTTTTATGAGAGGTGGGACAAGTAACTAAATGGATATGACATCTACCTTGTGCTTTGAAATGCATATTTCACATCTCTTCCAAACTTGTTTCTCCCCACATATACTTGCACTCTTAAATGTAAATTTATTCACACTCTGAAAAAAATTTCACATTTCTCATATTTCCATGTATGGTATTATGCAAAGCCAAGATGACCCATTGGAAGCTAGAAAAAATAACCATCACAACAAAAAATTAATCTTAAAGTAAACAAAAGAAACATAAAGAATATACCAATGCGGAGGTGTATGATCATAAATTAATTTCTGTAGTATCCTCTCCTTCGAAGATCGAGAAATTTCTTGTTCTAGTGGAATGGATAGTAAATTTGACATAACTTCCTGAAGTGTTCAAAATAAGCATAGAAATAGAGGAATGGAAAAGAACACAAAGGGGTTATTAATCACACAGTAAATATTTCTTGCTTATTTCTAAATAGGAGTCACCTAGCCTATGACTTGGTGACCTTCCATTCATTGATAATTCCTTATATGATAAACCCATGGATGTTTTCAAAAGAGCTTTAAAAAATAGGGGTAATAATAAATCCTAATGAAGGGTGTGATGTGATTTCCAAAAACTTGAAATTCATATAGATTTAGAGGTCATAACATGAATTTACAAATATCTCTATCATTATAAATAGAAGCCAAGTAATGATGTCTCCTTGTATACAGGATCAAGGACTACTAGGGTCTGTGGAAGGATTGGACATTAAGGTATATGACATTTCCCTCCTTCAAAATATCAAAATATGAAAGACATAAAATTATGATGATTCTCTTTAAATGTTTTGCCTACAAATTTGATGAACCATTTTAAGTTGAATACTCTTTGTTAATTGCTAATAAGAATGGGTAAGACACGAAACATTACAATGAGTGAAATATTTCCCATGCGATGGGCAAAATAAGAAGTTATATTAGGTAATATTTCTTTACCTAGAGCCTTGAGCCCTAAACCCTCTAAACCCTAAACCCTAAAACCCAAACCCTAAATACTGAACCCTAAAACCTAAACCTTAAACCTAAACCCTAAACCCTAAACCTTAAACCCTAAAACTTAAATTCTAAATAGTAAACCCTAAACCTTAAACTATGAAACATAAACCTTGAACCCCGAGCTTAAAACCCTAAATCCTAAACCCTAAACCATGAACCATGATCCCTAACACCTAAACAAACCATTCACCAATTATACATTGTTTTCCATTTTTGAATTCTACTACCGGTCCACATGGATTCTTGGTTTATAGGTGGACATGTAGGAATTCTCCTGTCATGAATTTTTCTTGTCGAGAAGATAGTTTTGAACTTCTTAGCCTCTGAGCCAAAATTGGGCATTTTTGCAAGTAGCGAGAAAATGTAAAGTAAAGTAATAGGACCTTGGTCAAGTTAGCAAACCATCATGGAAACTTGTTAACTTGTAAATAACATTTGAAACTCTATCTTGTGGATAACATGTGAAATTTGACTTTTGGAAAAATAGTGTTTCTCTCTCTTCCTTATCTCTTTCTCTCTCCTCCCTTAGTTAAGGAATGAAATGAATAAATGCCCTAAACCTCTATTATTGTGTGTATATTATTAATATAATGTAAATGGAAAATTATTAATGTTAACATTAATTATGTGGATGCCATACTAGTGATTTATCATTGATTTCATGATCACATGGTTTTGCAAGATGCAAGTAAGATGGCAAAACAATGTGGTTGTAATTCATTGTGTATTATTGTAATTTATGTATGTTAATTGTGTGTGTGTGTATTTCTAGGTTAAAATAAATTTTATTGTTAATATTTTCTAATGTGTATGAGATGTTAGTTTTAGGGGTGCTTTGGGAAATGTGCATTTAACTATAGGTGTTCTTTTGATTTAGATTTACATATGGTAAAAAGGGGGATGGATATATCTATTAAGTGAAATTTTATAAGATAGCTCAACATTTTATGAAGTATTAAAGGTTTATTAGTGAATTTTTGTAATATTTTAAGATGTTAGTGTTAAGGAAATGTTCATCTAAACATGGGTGTTATTTTGATCCCAAGTTTTGTATTGTAAAAGTTGGATATATGTGTTAAATGAAATTGAATTTAATAGATTATAGTGTAATTCTAGTGTGTAATTGATGATTAAATAATTAGTGTGTTGTGTTTATTACCTTGAAAATGTAATAAAGAGATCTAAATGAAAAAATCCACCCTATTATAAACTTCATGTATAACTACCCTTCATGTGTGATTATTTGTAGCATAGAAAACTAAAACCTTAGGATGAACTTAAAATATTTACACTTGATAACACCTTTTAGCTTAAGAAACAAGATCGCTAGTTTGAGTTATCACCATATTATGTTTGCTTAGCATCATTGTCATGAACCCAACAATTAGAAATGACATGGTCAAACATTATCTAGAGTATGTGGTTCCCTTCTAAGTTTGGTAATAATGTGCATAGTAAAGAGAATGTGTTCTCTTAAGGTAGTATTCCATGGGAATCCAAAATTAAACATAATGTAAAATCCTCTTGACCGACATACATGTTGAGTGGAAAATATTTCTAACAAACCTCAGAAGTCACCTTTAATAATTGGGATGTATAATGAATTCAATACCCAATCTTGAATATTGTTTGGGTTTTATGGTGTAATACCATGAGTTAATTATGAAACTTAACAAATTTTAATTTATTATTAGTTGGTGAGAATGTAACCATATGATTATGTGCTTAGAGAAAGGTGAAATTTAGGTCATTCTCTTATCTTGTTTAAACCATATTGTGATGAGAAACACACCCAAGTTATGTAAAATCTAATTTAAAACCTAACCCTTTAAGACGATGAACTACTCCATCTTGCTCTCCCATTATTACTATTAGGTAATGGATGTTTGATGTGAAACTAAGTGATCATGATCTTAAACGAAAATCTCTTAAGATAGGGACTAGTAGTTTCTCATGAGGATACAAAGGCCCCTATCAAAATAGGTTACACAATCCATTATAAAATATATATGCACCTAGTTAGGGAGAAATAAAACCTATTTAGTCGATGAAAAAGGATACTTAGGAAACCTAATCCAAAAATAAGAAAATAAAGAAGTATGTTGTTATGTTTAGAGGCTTGAATCCTTAACTAATTATTGGAACATAACTATAGTAAATGTTAGTGCGAGAATCACAACACCCCCGAATGGCCCAAATGTGAAGTGGGGCATCTAGCATGATTTCACAACATGGGACCATCTCTCAAGCTGTGGGACATTGCAAAACTTGAGATGGACTTGAGTGAAAGTTGGTTCTTGCTTCCTAATCTACTTGCCACAAGCTAAACCAGTAGTAGAATCTAACTAACCTAATCTAACCATTCCAAGGGGACATGGAGAAAGAGAGAGAGGGTGAAAGAGCCTACACTAAGTGGTGATACACCAGAAAAGGAAGTGGATGATCATAGACCCAACGCTGAAGCGGAGAGAGGTGAGCAGAGGAGAGGGTGGACAGAATGCACCACGGTCCAGAGATAGATTTCACACAGAACACCACTTTAAAACCCATTAAACACAGCTCCCAAGACCTACAAAAACATCATAATATGCACAATATACCCTGTAATGATGAGAGGTAAGAAGAGACAACAAAATAAGCCAAGGATGGACAGATGCATCACAAAATAGATTCTATTGCTCCAAAATGTTACACGGTACATCGTCAGTGGGAAAGAGGCAAGAAATACCATTACAGAGCCATGGGAGGAGGCTTAGACTCCACATTCTACCCTAAGGAAGAAAGAGAGAGGGGGTAGGAGAGAAACAATGACCAACCCTTCAAATATGCCCCTCCTTTACAATATATAGGAAGAATAAGAGAGAGAGGAGGGAAAAATTTGAATCCTGCTCAACCACCTTCGCAACGCATTAAATCCTACTCTGAAAGCTCAACCACCACCCTTAATGCCCATTCTGATCTACCCACAATCTATGAAGTCTACCTCGATTACTTTTCGATGCATTAAAGGAGGAAGAATGCGATGAATCGATCAAATCTGATCTGGTTGTTGGAGCAATGGATTCTGTATTAATGGCCTGGGAGACATTTTCTTATTTTTCACCCACCAAATCCTATTAAAGATAATATTTTATGTTTCCATGGCATAGAGGGTGTCGAGACATTTCCAAAAAGTCTTCTCCCACCCAAATATGAGTTTCCAGTCAAAAGATATGGCCATTTGAATATTTGGGTCATGGGTGCGCAATATTTAAAAAGTCTATCCATACCGGGTCCACGTGGCAGCCTCACACTTCTTGGAGATTCAGCCCCTACCTTGTGCTCTTGAAATTGTGTTGGATTGACACGTGGTGGCTTCGAAGCTCCACGGTGTCCCTTTGTATTTTGCCTTAGTCCTTTGTTTGCAGAGCCAAAGTCGACCACTGGACATGTGGTCTTGGCACTTGTTTGAAAATAGCCCTAGATTTTACCTTTGAAGTTATGTGGTAAAAACACATTGAGGCCTCTGCTTAATTTTGGGCTTTTAACCTGCTTGACTACATCTCTTTGGACTCGGGACATGTGAAGGGTTGGCACTCATTTGGAAACACATCCCAAATTTTACTTTTGAAAGAGCATAGTGTTGACACTGGATCCTTCCACCGCCTACTGCTTTGACTATTCAACCCTAAATCTATCCCTTTTTGGACTCTGGGACATGTGGAAGGCCCGCACTCATTTAAAAACCCGCTCAAGATTTTACATTTGAAGGAGTGTCATTAAGACACGCGGCGCCTTCCACCTACACTCTATACTTAGTCATTTTGGGTCCACTCTACTTTTGACCTCTGTTGACCATTGGCTACGTGGAGGGCTGGCACAGTTTGAGTCTCCTAGGACTCCCATCTTGGGACTCCTTGGCACATCTTGGTTTTTCAGGGCTCTAAATTTTGACTCTAGACGTGGAGGCTTGGTGCTCATTTGATTATTACCCTTTTGGGCTTAACCTTTGGAGGTGCACTATTTGGACACTTGGTAGCTTCCATTGTCTCCTCCATACTTAGCCAATTTCAAGGCTCATTCTGAATCATTTATAGAGCCTAAAAACTTTGAACCTTTCATTTCTTTTCCTTTGAGCTTTTGGTTTCTTCCTTTTGTTTACTCTTTCCCCGACCCTATTACTCCATTTTAGAGCCTTCCTATAACTTGTCTGTTGGATTTGAAGCATGGGCTCGAACGACGGAACCATTTTCTTGAATTTCTTCTTGCACAAGGTCATTTGATCTTTCATAGGCCCTACCACTCCATTGTAGAGTCCCTCTATTGCCTGATTATAGGATTTGAATATGATTTCTCTAGTTTCTTCTATGTGGGGTCATGGTTGATCCAATTTTACCTAGGGGCAAAATTGGGATAACAATTTGGTGACTCACAAGGGCATCTACCTACTAGATGGAGGGACCAGCAACCTTGAAGCATCCATTGGGCATGGATTCAAGAATAATAGCCTGATACTAATCCTTTTGCTTTGAAAATATGATCCTCGAGCCTGCGATCCCGAATACTTGCTCTTAGTGACCCTGAACTTGCCCACACGTCCACACTCTCAATTTTCATAAGAAATCTTGAAACAAGGCTTCTAAGAGTAGAAAATTGTTTTGACCTGGGGCTTTCATCTGTCCTTGAATGGACTATTTTGAAGATGGCTTTAGTTTCTCTGCATTTGTTTTATTTTGAAATTTTCAACTGTTACAGGAAACTATGAGTCTTCTACCATGAATAGTGAAGGGCCTGGCCTCAGTAGCTCTAGAGCAATATGAACAAAACTTATGTACAAAAACAAAATCATACATGCCTCAAATGAGACATGTAGATTACAAAAGCACTTCTTTTGCTGAAAAAAGTCTACTCCTACTCCTAAACTAACCGAGAGAGAAAAGAGGGCTAAACAAAGTTTGTAATAGGCATGAAAGAAGTAGCTTCCCTTTCTCAAGAGGGGCAAACCATGATTTGACATTGAAAAATGATTTGAAATTGAATATGGCTACTTGTATGAGTGAAAAAATGACTATAATTTGGTCCTCCACCCAAATCATCAAGGTATCTACATCAACCAAAAATACCTCCTCAAGCTTATTGGCATTGGACTCCTAGATGTGTTGATGATGACCCTTTGTACTTTGATGCTCGTCCTCATGCCTTGAAGTAGGCATGACTGGTTTTGGCTTCTCTCCTAGCTCTAATGAAGCCAAGTACTTGATTAGGCATGGTCTAATCCTTTGAATGTGCCCTTTTCTCTGAAATTTAACTCCAAAAATGGAGTCTTTTTGTGGACCTTCTTGGATGGATGGTGTGAGAGAGATGATGACATCTTATTTCCTTTTCTCTTCCTTCTCTTGTGAAGAACATGGAAGACTCATATCTTCCAACCTTGGTTCCAGAGGACTATTATGAAGTGCAAGTTGTTGTCCTTGAATGCTCTCCTTCATGGCAATAGGCTTATATGCTTAGAATATTGATGGAGGAGGAGAAAATGATGTAATATCCATGGGCTCTTCTCCATCAAAGTAGTCCTCCAAGTTAGATATATAATCTATCTCCTTGTTGTCCTATTACATGTGCTCGACCTCCTCCATGGTGTCCTCCTGATCTGTAACTAGCTCACCATGGTTTCCCTCTTCCTCAAACATGAAGTTTGAAAGTTTCAAAATCTTCTTCAACATCGAGCTTGAAGGGGATGAAGTGGGAGGAAGAAATGAAGGTTCTTTTATGGCCTGCTCCACACTTGGGGCCTCTAAAACTATATGATCCTCCTCCATCATGGGTTCATCAATCAAATCAGGCCCTTGAAATGAAAGCAAAAAATCTTTAATGATGCCTTCTTCATTGAGTGAATTCAACTCTGATTTGATCTCTCCCAGCTACTCCTCTTCAATGGGACTTAGAGCTGATTGTTCCTCCTCTTTAAATGGTTATGCAGCTTGGATCAATCAATATCCTCTTCGAGAAAAATTGCCATCATGGACACTGCATTTGAAGTAAAAAACTTGTGATATTCTTCTTCGTGTTTTTGTTCTTCTTCTTCAAACTCAGCCTCAGCCACCACTAGTTCTTCAACCCTGACCTCCTCTATTGGCTTGACCATCAAGGGGATCTTTGTAAACCCAAATTTAGCATCCTAACTCTTCAGATTGTCTGTCATTTCTTCTCTTGTTGGGCTCCACTTCTTGTTTTTATGATCCTTTCTATAAATTAAATTAAGGGTTGAAAATGATAGTAAATAAATGTGTAATCCTAAAAATATCATGTTATGGGAAGGCCCTATCTATAATTTTATAATGTAGTTGAATCTTTATGTTGTGCCTTTTCATTTAAAAAAAATAGTGGCCTTGATGTGCACTATGTTTTTCATGTTATCTAGGTGGGTTAATGTTTGTGCAAACATATCTTGTGTTGCTTGTATTCTAAGTGATATCCTATAGTGTCATGTGTACTACAATGTAAGTAAAAAAATTATTCTAGTATTTTAGTTTTGTATTTATGTGTGTAAAATGTGGGCATTACACTTGGTATTAGAGAGAGGTTCATGCTCTCGAACCTCTGGGATGGATTGGAGTTGTGATGATTTTTGCATGGTGGTGGTGGAGATGGGAAGATTAATGTTATATATGTTGTGATGTGACCGATGTTTTAATTTATGATATTATGAATGCACATGTTGTGTATGTCACTTAGTGCATATTTATTATCATGTGATGTGCTTATGATGAGAGTATTCTCTCTCCTTTTCATGGATTCAATGAGGAGTTCATGTGTGATTTACCACCTTGTGTGTGTGAAATAATTTCATTCGGATTGCAGATTGTTGGAGTGTTTTTTTATGTGATATGAAGGTGTGTTGATGTGTTGCATGAAAAAATTGGTGTAGAGTGAATAAGATTGTATCATGATGTCATCACCATGTTTTGATGAATCATGTGCATCACCATGTTGTATTATAATTGACTATATGTTGTAATGTTAGTCATTGTGTTCATCATATGTATAATTTTTGTAATATGTGATGGTTCATGTTGTGAATTAGGGGTATATGGTGATCATATGACCCCTATTGTATAGTGCTTGATTTTTGGGTGCATTATGGGGAAATGTGACTTATCGTAACCCATGAATGTAATGATTGTGTTTTACCCTATATATATACCATGTGTAAGATGTTATGGTTAATGTGCATGAATCACAATTTTTAGTCATATACTTATGTGTTATGTTTTAACCTTACACTAACTGAACCTAAGGGAAACAATTGGTAAAAATATTATGTGTGGAGATAGGAGGCGTGGATCATGTTTTCATAATCTTGAGATGAGTACGATTTAGGAAGTGGAGTCTTATATAGACTTAAAATCCACTTCTATGTGTTTAGTATACTTTGATTTTGCTCATTATATTGTAGATTTGTACCACCTTAGGATTGACTTATGCAAACTATAGTCTCATGCTCTCTCTATTGGGTTATCCATCAAACAATCCTATGTGATTTTGACTATGTTGAGCCTTGTCGAAGTATGGAGTGATGATTCATGGTAGTTATTATGACACTTGTATTATTTTATATGTTATTTTGTGAGTTGAGGCTCGATATCTGAGTGTTAAGCAACTCTTTCGATGAGTATCCCTTTGTGGCCGTATGAGGCCACATAGTGATTGTAATGTGATATTTATCTATACATATTTTATTCATAAATTAATCATTATTTCTTTTCTTGTCAAAACTAGGAGTTTTCTTGATTGATGTATTCTTATATTTTGGGCATTTATTTGGTTATTGCACTAACATGTGAATTTTGCACTAACTTTGGCTATTTAGGATTTTTTTATTAGTTTTAAAATTTATTTTCAAGTTTAATTTTTTTTTATATAGCCTATCGCAAGGCTTAGGATTTTTCCATTTGGTATTTGAAGTGGATTTTTATGTTAGTTCTAATGTCCTAATGTGTTGGAATAGGGTCATGAGATTCACCATGGAGTTGTTAAACCTATGGACCCACTTCATTGTATGGGGTTATACCCCAAGGAGTTACATATAACTAGCGGGTTGTTGAACCACGAGTTATTATGTCACTTGGGTTAGGGGTGTCTGACTCTATGTGCCTAGGGCCATAGGGTGACTGACCTCCTTGAGGGAGAGATAAGAGACTTGAGGGAGGGATAAGAGACTTGAGGGAGTGATAAGATACTTGAGGGAGTGATAAGAGATTTGAGGGAGGGATAATAGATTTGTGTGCGTGGATGGAGCATTTGGAGGTACATGGAGAGGTTTTGTGATGTTTTGGGAGGTATATGGAGTTTTTTTGTGATGCTTTGGGAGGTATATGGAGATGTTTTGTGATACTTTGGGAGGTATATGGATATGTTTTGTGATGTTTTGGGAGGAGTATGGTATTGGTATTATGGTTTATGTGTACTCTTGTGAGTCTGGGCTATGTCTTGTGATGTTTCTTCCATCTTGACACTATGTAGCTATAATTATGGTTTCGAGTTGTGTGAAACATTTGTATGTGCACTTTGTTGGGAATTCCATGTTGTTGTAGTCTACTTATGTTATGAGTATTTTTGTGTTGGGTGAATATGTGATAAGTACTATGTTGTGAGGGCTATGTATGTTCTTCCATGGTTCGGTTGAGTTCTTGTGATGTGATATAGTTGTGAAAGTACATATCATGATGTCTTGTGAACCATTAGTGTTGTGTTTGGCCCTTGTGTGGTATTGTGATGTCAATTTTTGTTGGGCACCCACAAAAATAAATAAACTAAAATCTTAAAACAATAAAACATTAAGAGATTGAGCTTAATAAATACTATTAGGGGAAAGAGTAAATATAAAATAGGTAATGATGTAAAATGGAACTGCCAATCTTCACAAAACTCTAAGAAATTTTCAAACTTTCCTTCTTCCTTGTGTTCACACATTTGTAAATAACAAGCTGTTATTCATTAGTGACATGGGGTGTGATTGTTTCCATGTTTCTCATGAGCACGTCTTCTAACCTTGGCTTGGAGGACATCGAGGATGATGCTCTTATAAGGGAAGGGAAATGTAGTGCCCAAAAATAAAACAAGGATATTTATATATGTAAAAAAAAAATAAGATGGGATGTGTGGTAATAGGTGTATGGGAGGCATATAGCCTGTTGCTTTCCTAACATAATTATTCAACACTTTATTTAGTATCCTTGGTTTTAATCACACCAAAACTCATGCTTAACATTGAAATTTAGTAGTAAAAGCATAGTTACAATAAGGGAAGAAATTACAGGGGGTGGATGGGAGTCAGTGTCGAGAGGAGTGCAGTGTTGGTGTGTGGTAGCTGGAAAAGGTGTGTTAACCTACCATTTTCCTTGTAGAATAATAAAAAAGACTTTATTGTGATACCGAGACATTAACTACATTAAACCCATGTTAACCTTGTAAATTTATCACTATTTAGATGTGTGCAGAAGTGTGGCACACTCAAAATAAAATAAATAGAATGTTAGGGGATCTATGCAAAACAAATCCTTATAACCATCCCAAATCATTCCATTTCTAGTGAAATTTGGCCTATCCTTGGAGAAAAAGTTGTAAACTAAATATCTTCTCATTTTTCCACATGAAAATTGATTGAGTTAGGTTTGTATCTGCATCTAAGGCATGTCTTATGTCTCTAGGAAGAAACCACTATCTGTTGTTGTTATTTTTTTTTGTATGTTGATGAATAACGAGGAAAATTACTCATGGAATGTGATTGAGAAGTTTGTAAAAGAAATGGGTTTCCTCACATGAAATTCACATTCTTTCACCTATGCAATAAATAGGTCTCTAACCTAATTAGTTTACATTTTCCTATGCAATCCCAACCTATGGCAAAATAGGAGCTCTAGAATAGGGTTATGGACATCCATCAAAGAATAAAAGATAGAAAAATTTTTCGGATGTTGTGTTGAAAATTCTCTAGTAGATGTGTATGTAAAATGTGGAACACCACAGTTGCGGGATATTGATCAATGGATTTGCTAAAAGGAAATGATTGTTATATGTGTAAAAAGGTAAAGCTATTGAAAAGGTGTTGAGACTTGAGCAAATGAATTTGTATGATGTAAATCCTTCCCGATATATGGTCAATATGGGAAACTTGTGAACTCCTAAAAATGCACATTAACAGATTTAGAAAAAGGTGTTAAAGGGAAGTGGTCTCATGAATGTGTTGACTTTTGGCTGGGCACGAAATGGCTCTACTAAAAAAATTTAGAAGTTCCCAAGAAAATTCAAATATCAGTGTCAAACTAATGAGTTTGTATTTCTCAATGCCCCTCTAGTATGTGTAAAAATAGATGCCTTGGTTAGGGATATATACAAAATGGTGTTTTTCTAGACTATTAGACTCCTAAATGAGATGTCTCAACCAATCATAGTCTCATAGACTACAATCATCATTGTTTTGGGTTACATAAAATAACACTATCAAAAAAATACTTGAGGGGATAATTGGCTCTGCTAAGTGAAGTAGGTTGTGAGAAAAGAGATGCATGGTTGTACTTTGCTAAGGGGTGTCATTTCAAACATGTGAACTGCTTGATAAAATTCCTTAAATAAATATGGTCTCTTGGAGCATGATGAGGAGAAGATATTTCACCCTTACCATCACACTTCTAACCCATGCATTAACACAAAAAGTGTTCGTTAGGGTGGTTAAAGGATTGAAAATACTTGGAAAAGGATGTTGACTGGAATTGTGCAAAGTGGAGGGGTTTCATATATACACACGAACTATTTGAAGGAATGCCAAAAGAGAGTTAGAGCCTTGTGGAATGTAAGTTAATCCACCAGGGTGCCTCATACACTACACTAATGTTTTCTAGAAATATTTCATCTCTCCTCATCTTTAATAATTCTCATATTTTAATTTTCCATTTGCAACAAAATAAAAATTTAAACCCTAGGATTATCATACATTTGATTGTTTTAAATAAACTATTTGTAAAACTATAAAATGACATATCGTAACTTATGCAATCCAAATAATCCCTTGGTAGTCAACCATGGACTTAAACCCTCATTTTGAGATGATCTAACAAAATTCATAACCAAACTAGATTACTATAACACCCTTTTTATTGAAAATTTGAGGTTGAGTTCCTTGTAAAGATGTCGATCATTTCTTTGAAACAAAACCAATAAACTGTGAGTTTTGGTAACTCACAAAACCACCTTCAAAACCCGAAAAGAGGTTTCAAGCAAAGTATGTGCTCCTTGTTATGAGGAGAGATGCATCAAGATTTATATATACCCAATTCATCATTTTACTCTCTTTGTCACTCCTCTAGGAGCCCTGTTACCCCATTTTGCATTTTTAGGAAGTTAAAAATTAAAATGTTTGGTTTTTATCAGCTTCAATGTTGGCCCTAAACAATGAAATGTTTGTTTGCCTTTGCAAACCTATACTATTTTTACTATAAATTTCCTTAAACCTTAGGTTTTGGAAAAGCACATTCCTTGTTAGTTTGGCAAAGGGGTTTCATAGGCCTCTGGTCACTGTTTGACTAGGTCAAACTTGACCGATTACACCAAGGTGGCTCTAGAAAACCATTCACCAATTGTTCACCCTTCCACCAATTCTGAATTCACAAATCGGTCCTTATGGATTCTTCATATATAGGTCCACACGTAGGTATTCTCCCGTCATGAATTTTCTTATTGGAAGAGAGTTTTGAACGCACTTTCTTACCCTCCGAGCTAAAATTGGGTGTTTTTGTAACTAGCAGGAAAATTTAAAAGAAAGTCATAGGACCCTAGTCAAGTTAGTAAACCATCATGGAAAATTATGAAAACTTGTAAATATTTGTTTGAAAATATATCTTGTGGCTTTACATGTGAAATTTGACTTTTGGGAAAATAGTGTTTCTCTCTCTTCTTTATGTCTTTCTCACTCTTCCCATAGATAAGGAATGAAATGAATATATGCCCTAACTCTCTCTTGTTGTGTGTGTATTATTAATACAATGGAAATGGAAAACAAATAACGTTAATTATGTTAGTTTTAGGTGGATTCCATGTAAGTGATTTATCGTTGATTTCATGCTCACATGGTTTTGCAGGATGCAAGTAAAATGGTGAAATGGTGTGGTTGTAATTCATTGTGTATAATTCAAATTTATGTATTAATGAATATATACATACATTATATATATATATATATATATATATATATATATATATACATATATATATATATATATATATATACATATACATATACATATACATATATATATACATATATATATATATATACATATACATATACATATATATATACATATATATATATATATATATATATATATATATATATATATATATATATATATATATATATATATATATGTATTTATAGGTTACAATAAAGTTTATTGTTGATATTTTTAATGTGTTAATATGTTAGTTTTAGGGTGCTTTGGGAAATGTGCATTTAACTATAGGTGATCTTTTGATTCAAATTTACATATGGTAAAAAGGGGGTTGATATATATGTTAAGTGAAATTGTAGGGGATATTTCAACATTTTGTGAAGTATTGAAAGGTTTATTAGTGAATTTTTGTAATATTTTAAGATGTTAATGTTAAAGCAAATGTTCATCTAAACATGGGTGTTATTTTGATCCCAAGTTTTGTATTGTAAAATTTGGATATATGTGTTAAATGAAATTGAATTTAATAGCTTATAGTGCAATTCCAAGTGTGCAATTGATGATTAAATAATTTTTGTGTTGTGTTTCTTACCTTAAAAATGTAATAAAGAGATCTAAACGAAACAATCCACCCTAGTATAAACTTTGTGTATAACTACCCTTCCTATGTGATTCTTTATAGCATAGAAAACTAAAACCTTAGGATGAACTTAAAATATTTACGCTTGATAACACCTTATAGCTTAAGTTAATAATATACCTAGTTTGAGTTATCACCATAGCATGTTTGCTTTGAGTGGCATCATTGTGAAACCTATAGTTAGGAATGACATGGTCAAACATTATCTAGAGTATGTGGTTCCCTTATAAGTTTGGTAATCATGTGCATACTAAGGATAATGTGTCCTCTTAAGGTAGTACTCCATGGGAAACCAACATTAAACATAGTTTAAAATCTTCTTAGACAACAAACATGTTTAGTGGTGAAGATCACCAACTAACCTTGGAAGTCACATTTAAGATTTAGTAACATAAATGAACTCGATACCCAATCTTGAATAGCATTTGGGTTTTATGGTGTAGTAAAATTTTTTTATTTTATGATTAGTTTGTGAGAATGTAACCATAAGATGATGTTCTTAGAGAAAGGTGAAATTTAGGTCATTCTGTTATCATGTTTAAACCATATAGTGGTGAGAAACGCAACCCACGTTGTCTAAACTCTAATGTGAAACCAAACCCCTTAAGAAGATGAATTACTCCATCTTTCTCTCCCATTAGTCCTATTAGGTAATGGATGTCTGATGTGAAACTATGTGATCATGTTATTAAAGACAAATCCCTTAAGACAAGGACTAGTAGTCTCATAAAGATACACATTCCCCTATAAACAATGGGTTACCGAATTCATTACAAAATCTATATGGACATAGTTAGGAAGAAATAAAACCTATTATGTCAAATGAAAAATCATACTTCAAAACCTAATCTAGAAAAATGAAAATAAGGAAGTATGTTTTATGTTTAGAGCCTTCAAATCCGTAACTATTTATTGGAGAATAACTATAGTAAAATTATTAATGATTTTTGGCCTTGGTAAGTGTAATAGTGGGATGTTATAAAATAGGAAAGAGAAACATGATCTTCATTGTAATGGTTTTAAACCGTATCACTATGGATAAAGAACCTATTTCCTATAATACATATTGTGCACTAACTCAATTATCAATTTATAAATGAATGAATGAAACTAGACCCTAAATCCTTGAGAAAATATTCAAACCTTCCTCCTTTGGACTCACACTTGTTCTATTACGTGCATAGAGACATGATATAATATCAAGATGCATTCCCTTATGAGTGAATCCTAGTGATATCACCTAGTAGCCTTGTGTGTAGGTAAGTAGTCTTGTGTGCAAATAAATACCCTATTAACAAATGAGTGAATTAAAAAAGTAATTTAAATAATGTAGATGATCCTTATTTAATGGGTTTCATCCTAAGTTAAATGTTCAAAACTATAGAAAATCTAGAAAAAAGGAAAAGGAATGTATGATTCTCACATTATGAGCCTTTCTAGAACTTAAGTTAAAGGTTGAAACATGATAGTAAATAAATGTGTAATCCTAAAAATATCATGTTGTAGGAAGACCATATCTATAAGTTTATACTATAGTTGAATCTTTATGTTGTGCCTTGTCATTAAAAATAAAGAGTGGCCTTGATGTGCACCATGTGTTTTCATGTTATCTATGTGGGTTAATGTTTGTGCAAACATATTTTGTGTTGTGCATAGTCCTAAGTGATCTCTTGTAGTGTCATGTGTACTACAATGTAAGTCAAAAAACTTTATTCTAGTATTTTAGTGTTGTATTTATGTGTGTAAAATGTGGGCATCACACTTGGCATCATAGAGGAGGTTCAAGTTCTCCAACCTCTGCGATGGATTGCAGGTTGTGATGAGTTTTACATGGTGGTTATGGAGATGAGAAGAGTAATGCGATATATGTTGTGATGTTACCAACATTGTAATTGTGATATTATGAATGCACATGTTGTGCATATCACTAAATGTATATTTATTATCATGTGATGTTCTTCGATGAGAGTATTCACGTGTGATGTACCACCTTGTATGTGTGGAAAGAATTATTTTCTAGATTGTGGAGTGTTAGAGTGTTTTGTTTTAAATGATATGAAGGTGTGTTGATGTGTTTCTAGAGCCACGATTTGTAATCAACCAATTTTGATGTAGTCAAATAGTGAATAATTCCTATGAAACCCCTTTTCCAAACTAACCAGGAATGTGCTTTTCCCAAATTGAAGGTTCTAGGAAATTTTCTAGTAAAAATACTATAGGTTTGCAAAGGTGGACAAACATTTCATTGTTCAGGGACCACATGGAAAGCCTACACAAAATCCAACTTTTTAATTTTTAACAACTTCCTAAAAGTGCAAAACGGGTAACAGGGATCCTAGAGGAGTGGGGAAGAGAGTAAAAATAATCAATTTGAGTCAATCTAAAGCTTGATGTGACTCTCCTCATAACAAGGAACACATACAATGCTTAACACCTCTTTTATGAGGTTTCGAAGGTGGTTTTGTGAGTCTCCAAAACTTATGGTTTACTTATCTTTTTACAAGGAAATAATCGACTTCTTTAGAGGAACTAAAGCTCAACTTTTCAATAAAAAGGGTGTTGTAGTAATCCAACTTGGTGATGAATTTTATTAGACCATCTCAAAATGAGGGTTTAAGTCCGTTTTGACTACTAAGGGATTATTTGGATTGTGTAAGTTACAATATGTCATTTTATTGTTTTTCAAATAGGTTTATTTAAAACAATCAATTTATGATAATCCTAAGGTTTAAAAATTTATTTCGTTGCAAATGGAAAACTAAAATATGAGAATTATTAAAGATGAGGAGAGATGAACCATGCCTGGAAAACATTAGCCTCTGCAGTGTACGAAGCATTCTAGATGGGTTCACTGCATTCCACAAGGCTCCAACTCTCTTTTCACATTCCTTCAAATAGGTCATGTGCATCTGCAACCCCTCCATTTTACACAATTCCAGTCAACATCATTTTCCAGGTTATTTCAATCATTTCAACCACCTTAACCAACACTTTTCATGTTAATTTGCATTGCCACATTAAGTACACATATCTCATTTCAAAGTTCTTATTTGAATGCATGGGTTAGAAGTGTGATGGTAAGGATGAAATATATTCTCCTCATCATGCTCTAAGAAACCATATTTCTTTAAGGAATTTTATCAAGCGGTTCACATGTTTGAAGTGATGCCCTCTTGGTAGAGCACCACCATGCATCTCTCTACTCATAACCTTCTTCACTTAGCAGATCTAATAATCCCTAAAGATTTTTTTGATATTGTTAGTTTTCATAACCCACAACAATGATTATATCTTGTGAGACTATGATTGGTTGAGGCTTTTGTTTAAATTTTTGCAATTGTAAAAAATAGAAAACTCAAAACTTTGTTATGATGGAAGGCATTGGTGAAGTATGTTGGTAACCGAGGTTTAATTTTCTTCAAAGGCCAAACAACATCATGGATTTGACAAGACACTTAGAGGTAGATAGATGATTATGTGTGTCATTTTGTAGCAGGAAGCATCTATCGACTTTTTAGCACTCGAGTCTTTGAAAGAAGTGGGTAGCACCTTAAAAGGATTTGATCTTATCCTAACTATTTTAGGTTGTGCCTTTCAACCAAGGTAAGAGAACCTATTTTGTAACCTCTTTTATTGAAGGAGATGCAGATACCTTTCTTTTGCACAAATTTTATAAAGAAAACCTTGGGAAAATATGATCAACTCACCAAAATTGAATCTACACGAGTTATCACTTCCGATTATGGAGATATTTTCAATACAAGGAAAAGGTTACTAAAGACATTTGGAATCCTGATTGCTTCTGCATATTTTTGATAGTGGGATTTTACATTTGTTTATACACAAGATAAAATAGGGGTAGTTCAGGGTAGGATTAATTGTTTTTGAATGATTTTGGTGGGAGATGAAGCAGGACAAAGTTGATTATACCGGATCTTTGGAGGGACTTCACAATAATGAACAACTTCACAACAGAAAGCTCCAAAACAGTCAAGATGTTCCTTCAACCAGAAGGTGTGCTTCAATGGAGGCCTAGATCAGCATGTTTTCACATAATCTTTGAGACTCCAACATAAAGGCTCAAATTGGAAGACTTAATTAAACACTAAAGTTTCTAATTAATCACACCTAAGGTACACCCAAAGACTTACAAACAATATTTATCAACAAATGATAGTGTATTGATTTTAAATTTGTTTATCTCATCCATGATGAAGGCTCTTCTTGAAATGAAATTGCAAATACCATTAGATCACATAGGGATGATATCTATGTGATTTCACAAAACATTTTGTATAAGATTGCAATAAGAATGAAAGAAACTATTTGCAAACATTCTGAAAATAAAGAAAACACAAAATTTCTAGAGATTAGACACAAAATAATTCCAAAATTGCTTAGATTCATCAGCAAGGGAAAGCTTCTAGAGAAATCTCAGTGCTTGTCAATGGCTATACAGCTGCAACCAACTTGACACGACAAAAAATCTAACACAGAAGAAAATAACAGGTAATCTCGGCTTTGGTCTCTTGGGAAGATGAATTTCTCAATTTTTTCTCAAGAATTCATACTCGACCATTTGCAAGAGTAATCTCATTGCATTTATAATACACCCTTTACATCCAATTTCCCCCAAAAGAGGAATATTCAAAGCACCTTTGTTGCACATATCGGATCATGATTTGCAGAAAGTGACATTCAACAGATTCACAAAAAGGTTCCAGGTGTTTTCAAAAAGGTGAATCATTGCAAATATTTGCATCATTGTTCTAACTAGAGGCATATTCTTCACCCTTGGTGCCTACAACACCTTTTCCCCTCAAAAGAGAAGAATATTCAAGGGACCTTTGCTTGTTACCAATTTGTTTCAGACAAAGACATTTAACAAATTCAGATCTGAAATCTACCAGGTGGACCAACTGTGAATAGATCACATTTCTTGGGCCTTCGACTAATGACTAGGATGCCATGCCACAACTTTTTAGGAGTCCCTTTAATCATTCTGATTTTTTCATGTGAGAAATCCTCCTTTAATCATTTTTCAGAGCCTCTACATAGCTAGACTTGATAGGTCATCCCTTTTTTCTTTCGAGGCAACGCCTTTTTAACCTTTTGTGCTTGCACTTTCATCATTTCATCGTTTTTCCCTCTAAATTTTACTCTACAATTTCTGGATCTGGCATTTTCCATTTTTACACAAGCTTGAGTAGAAATCCACTTCAAAAGTACTTCAGATTTACAAATTGATATCCCAAATTGATTCAATCTAACTCTGCAGACCAAAATGACACAAATTTGCCAAAAAAATTGATGAAGAATGATGTAAAAATGCATCTCCAAACATCTTGGAGCTTCAATGGTTAAAAAAATGAAATGCACAACTACCATTGATCTTTCCTTTCAACTTTTAATCTGATCCCTCCATGGAAAAATGTGATTGGAAATAGGCCTGGAGCATTTTTTGACATTTTATAACTTTGGAAGAAAGTTAAATTTTGACATTTTCTTCCGCCCCTCCGCCCTCAAAAAAATAGGCTTGACACGTGTCCCAAAGTGGGTCCCAGAGGAACCATGGCTTGATTATGCCATTTTACCTCATTTTTGGAAAAAGGAAAATTTTCCAAATTTTCCTCGCGGCTTTGCCTTTCCACCTTTAGCTCCTGATGTGGGTCCCAGTGGACCCATGCCTCATTTCTTCATTTTATACCAATTTTTCCAAAAAGGAAAAATTTCCACAATTTCTCCATGGGCCTGCACTCCTGCGCTGACTTTTCAATGCAAGCTTCAATATGATTTGGTGGGGCATGCTTCCTTTTTAGAACTTTTACTCCATTTTTCCAAAAGGGCAAAATTTCCAACTTGCTTTTGAAGGCCTGCATCTCCGCTTTTAACTCTGCCATGTGTCCTTTCCTGATTTGCTGTGGAATTGTGGTTCATTTCCATACTTTAACTCATTTTTACAAAAGATTAAAAAACTCAAAATCCTTCGAGAGACCCACCTTCCCGCTTTTAACTTGAAAAAATGCCACGTGTCCTTCTGCGGGGTCAAAGTAAGACTTTTTCCCTACCGCTTCATATCTGTTGAATAACCAATTAGATGTTATCGGGGCCATGGGGCCAATTTGATATTTTTTACAAATGTGACAAAAGTGGCAAATTTCACCAAAAAGACCCGCTGGGCCGCATCAAATAAAAAATGAACACGTATACACCTTCGGGGAAAAATAAGAAATTTTCCCCGCCACTTAAATTTTTCTTTAATCAGAGCCTGGCGGGGCCACGGGTGAGTTCAAAATTTTTTCAAAGTAGCCAAAAAGAAAAAGTTCATAAAAAAACTTGTTGCGCCTCATCCAATTAGAAGAAGCCACATAAGTACCAAAAGAACCAATAAGAATTAAGTGGAGCTATGGGACCAAAATTGCCTTTTTGCCAAAAAAGCAAAAAGCGATAAGTTAAAACATTTGACCACCATCCCTTGACCAACCAAAAGAAGCCACGTGACCGCTGAATGCTTTGAGGAATAATTTGATGGGAAAAAGATGCCCACCAGACCATCAAAAACAAAGAAATTCACCATTCATGCCCAGAATCCGATTTTTCACTAAGGATGGAAAATTTTGGAACAAAACCAAGTGAATCATGGTTCCAAGCATTTTTGACCATGGATTTAGATTTTCAAAGGCATAGAAGTATAAATTGATCATTCTCGAGCTTCCATGATTGGGGAAAAATAGGAAAAAATGGAAAGCCCGTAGATTTGAAGAAATTAGGGCAAAAACAGGGCAAGCTTGGAGACTTCTTCAAAAAAGGGCATGACAATGGATTTTACAAACAATTCAAGGCATTCAAATGGAGGTAAAAGCTTCAGAACATCCACATCGAGAGATAAAATGTTTCATAACACGTAGATTAAAGGAAAATTTAGGGCAAATGGTGCGAGATCAAAATGAGCACCAACATCGGCTCAGCTCGGGGATGGGCACTCCCGGTGAGTACCACAAGAACAAATAGAGTAGAACAAGTGCCAAAAATATCCATTGGGCAAAGGAGTTAACTTGCAAAGTGGAAAAACAAAGTCCATTTTCCAAAAATGAACCGAGAAACTAACAAAACTAGGTCACCAAGGACCAGAATGAGAAAAAACACATAAAAGCAAGATGAAACCAAAGAACTATATAATATAAAAATGGTGCTCACCTTGATTCTGGGAAATTAATCAAGGAAATGTTTCAAATTCATGCCATTAACAGGAAATTTGAGCAATTCCCCTTCCAAGTATTTCAAGAAGAAAGTATGTTCACCAATTCGAATGTCAATGGAATAAGGGCCCATCCATAACGCATCAAATTTACCATGCTTGCCCTTATCCTCATGCCTATTATCCCATAACAGCACAAGATCTCCAATGTTGAAAGCTCTTGGAGTCACCTTCTTGTCAAATAGCTTCTTCAACTTTTCTCTAAACTTTACATGCCTTTGATGGGATGCTCTCCTTTCTTCATCCAATTCAACAATCTATTGATTCGAGCTTCATATGGGATAACCTCTTGGTCCTCCAATTGTTGAACAAACTGAAATGAAGACAATTGTAAATGCAGGGGTAGCAGAGCTTGTGTTCCATAAACCAACTCAAATGGGCTTTTACCAGTAGCTCATTTGACAGTTATTCTGTCATCCCAAACAACAAATTTCAATTGCTCACCCCACTTCTTCTTGTTTAGCTCCAAGGTTCTTCTAATGATCTTCAACAAGTTTTTATTGTTGGACTCAGCTTGTCCATTTCCTTAGGGGTTGTAGTTAGAAGCATATGTCATATTTATCCCATACTCTTTGCACATTGCCATCAAAGGTTTAGCTCTAAAACTCATGGCATTATCAGCAACAATTTTGGCTAGCACTCCAAATTTGCAGATGATGTGATTCAACATGAAGTCCATGACCACTTGGTGTGTTGCTTTCTTGGTGGGGATTGCTTCCACCCACTTAGTGAAGTAGTCAGTAGCTACAAGAATCCACTTATGACCAGCACTGGAAGGATCTGAAATTTCACCAATGAAGTCCATTCCCCATTGTTTGAAAGGAGCTTCAACTGACACAGGCTACAAAGGAAGGGAGCCTAAAGCTTTCATTCTTCTAGAAAAATGCTAGTAGCTTTCACATTTTCTAACTAGCAGATTTGTATCCTTGAAAAGGGTGGGCCACCAATAACAAGCTCTCAAAATTTAATGAGCTATGACCCTTCCAAAAAATGTCCCCACAAAATCCTCCATGGAGATCAACAATGATTCCTGGGGCTTCATCTTCAACAATACATCTTAAGAGAACTCCCTTCAGGTTCTTCCAAGCTAACCCAAAATCACTAATGACATATTTTGAGAGGCCAACTTAAGAGATCTTTTGTGATTTTTACTCAAATGATCGGGGAAGCTTAGATGTCTCGAGATAAAATATTATATCTTTGTACCATTCGAAATTCATCAATTTTTGAAGACATCAACCCTTTCTTCCTCTACTTCATTTAACTCAATGGTTTTCAAGTTTCTCTCAAACATAAGCTTAGCTTAAGCCCAAACCTCTTAACAATTTTGTGGTTTGGATATCCATGCCATACTCCTATAACTTGTTTACCCATCTGCATCTTTTTTTGAGATCTTCATCTCTCGATAAGATGTCTTTCACCATGTTGTGGGGAACATAAACAACAACTTTAGAAATTAAGATGTAGGGTCTGAATACCTTTGTTGCTTTCACCAAGGAAAATGCTTGTTTCTCCATGATGGTGTATTTCAACTCAACCCCCTACAATGTTTTACTGAAAAAGGCAATTGGTCTCTCAACCCCTTCATCATCCTTCTGTAACAAAATAGAGGCAATGGTGTTTTCTGAAGCAAAAGAAAACACTTGAAAAGGTTTCTTGTAATTTGGGGCTGCCAAAATAGGGGCATGCTTTAGTGCTTCTTTGATCCCATCAAAATCCTGAATGGTTGCTTCTTCCCACTTGATAATCTAGTCTTTCTTCAACATGCAAGTGATGGGGAGAGTCAACTCAACAAAGTTAGACACAAATATTCTAATGAAATTGATCTATCCAAAGAAGGATTGGATTCCCTTCTTGGTTCTTGGAATTGGAACCTTGCTGATAGCCTCTACCCTTTTGGGATCGATCATGACACCATCCTTTGATACAATGTGACCAAACAACTTGGCCTTTTGCACTCCAAAATGACACTTCTTTGGATTGAGTGAAATGACATATTGTCTGCATATTATTAGCATTTTTTCCAAGTGCTGCAAGTGATCACTTCTCTTTTTGGAAAACACAGTCACATCATCTTGGTAAACAACAATAAAATCATTAATGTAACTAGCAAAAGCAACATCCATTGCTCTTTGGAAGGTAGCTCCAGCATTCATCAGACCGAATGGCATCCTGACATAAACATATGTGCCCCATGGAGTGGTAAAGGCAATCTTTATTCTTTCTGAATCCTTCACAACAACTTGATTGTATCTAAAGAAACCATCCAAAGTAGAAAGCAACTCAGATCCAGTCACTAATTGCAACATATTTTCCATGTTTGGCAGAGGATAATTATCCTTCATTGATGCTCTGTTCAGATTTCTAAAATCTATGCATAACCTAATATCACCATTCTTTTTTCTTACTGGCACTAAGTTTGCAACCCAAGAAGAATACCTTATTGGTTGAATGATCCCTCCATCTCTTAGCTTCTTCAATTCATCTTGCATTTTCATGGAGAGGAGTGGATTAATCAGCCTCTGCTTTTGTCTGAATGGTTTTGCATTATATTCCAAAGGAATCTCATGTTGAAATAAGTCTTCTCTGTATATTTCAGTTCATAATAGGACCAAGCAAGGCAGTCCTGATATTTCTTTAACAATTAGACATAGGACTATTTCTCTTCTTTGTTCAGATTGCTTCCCAACCAGATCTTCCTTGGTTTTTCCTTTGTGCCAAGGTCATGCTCTTCAACATCCCTTGAGGCTGCTATATGTCTATTAATAATGCAATCAACATTATCAAAGTTTGATTCAAGAGCAACCAACCCTCTAGGAATGGTATTAGTTTTCAATTGGATGATGTCTTTTGCCAAACAAAGTTTATTTTCCTTCTATGCACACACCATTGGCTCCCAATCAATACACTGATAAGAAAACTCCCCTTTGTTCTATAGAAACCATTTCACCTGGGCATCATCATCAAATACTTGCAATTTTTATGTTTTTAGGGACAGATGGCCTTGTTAGTACTTCAACATTATATTCACAATTGGGGGACATTGAACAAACATCAAACCGAGATCCCAAGACTACAAGCTGGTCTGCAACATTGAACTTTCTATCATGATGCACAATATTAAATGAGTCAAACATTTCAATCAAATCCCAAACTGCATGCTTGTATTGTTTCATTCTCTGATTTCTAGTAGCATACAATTTTCTAATTTGTTTGACAATTAGTTCTGAGTCTCCTTTGACAATGATATATTTAATATGATACTTCCAAGCAATTCTCAAACCTAATAATAATGCTTCATACTCAACAATGTTATTAGTGCATTCAAAGTTAAGTTTGAAAGAAAATACAAACTCTTCTTGGCTTGGGGAGATCAGAACAATGTTGACACCATTTCCAAACTTGGAATAAGCTCCATCAAATAACAAGGTCCAAGGTAAACCAGCCTGTTCAAGACATTCACATTGATCAATCTTGTGCTCCCTATCATCAACAAACCCCACAAAGTTATCTGCATCCACATCAGCATATAACACTTCATAAGAAGCATTATTTGGATCCTCAATGAGGTGCAACATTTTCTTCTCTCCATACAGCTTTACAAGGCTGCCTTCAATTGGAATGGTGGAAAAGACATATCCATCTAAAAACTCCACCAACACTTGCAGCCCACTTTCTTGATAACAACATGCCCCATTTGGCAGGGCAATCAACAATGACAACATCAAGTTTCAGGTTCTTACCTGGATAAGCTACAAGTTGTACCACCAATCCTTTCACACATCCAATAATGGGCACCTCTCTAGATTCCATGGTAGTCCATCTTCCATATGCTACTGTCACTTTGATATCCAGCTCATTCTTTCCCTCAAGGAGCATGACATTGCATGATGCTTTAGAATCAAACATACAATTGTGTAGCAGTCTTTCCTTAATGATCAAAGTTGTAAAAAATAGATCAACATTTAATTGGGACTCAACCAAAGATGTCCCCAAGTAAACCTCAGGTGCTTCTCCAAGATCCTCCAATGCTGGTGGTGTTTCAGGTCTATAATGGTTGGAGGAGGAGTTTCTACAATGTTTACATTTTTCTGGGGTACTCTTTTCTTCTTTCAATCCCAAGTACTCAAATGCTCTCTTCTTGTGCTCAAGAATCCTAAGTAGCTCAACAATTGGAGCACTAACTTTGATTTGACTCAAAACTTGGGCAATTTCATATGGAACATTCTTTGGTAAGGAAGCATTGGAAGGGAGATTAGCAAACTCATCAGATGGCATGGGCTTCTTAAAAGTTTGGGCATGAGGAGAGGTATGAATCTTTTTTGGGACAACAAGGCCTTTAGAAGGTGTATCTTTCTTAGGAGCCTCTTTAGGAATACTAATAAGAAATGTAGTTTTAGGTTTGGCTTGAGGCCTTCTCCTTTAACAACTACACTCCTAGTATTATAAATCCTTTTCTTGAGCAACAACAACATTCATCAATAATTGTCTATCTTCCTCTAAATGGATTCCTCCATCATACTTATTTATCATTAAAGATCTTAAATACTCAAATTCATTATTAGGTATTTCAAAATCTTACACTACATCTACTTCAAAAGTATGAGAAGGAGGAAGAAGTGGTACCCGGTGAATGCAATCCCAAAAAGTTGCAACATTTGAGCACTTATCACTTCGATTGAATTTTCTCCTTGTTGTGAGATTGAAGAGAAACCCATCATGAAAACATCATCATCAATACCATCATCATTATCAACTTCTTCTTCTTTCGATTTACTTCACATGGAGGATGGGGCAAAAAGCATCTATCACACCAATCAATCACATTGGCTTCATCAATAGCAGCAACCAGGTAGTTAGAGGATCAGGCACCATTCTACTTTCACGTGCTTGGGGATGTCTATTTGCAAATCCCATGGGTCCTTTACCTCTGTCATCTAACCTTTGATCACCCCTAGGATGATTTCCAAATTTGTCATGATTTTGTGCCTTTTTCTACCTTGTGAACTCTACCTAATTCCTTTCTCTTCCCGGGCTAGTTTGTAAGAGATTTCTTTGACAACCCCTGCCAAAGTTTTAACAACCTCCTCAAGATCCACACTCTTTCTTGCTTGAGGTTTTTCTGGGTTTATCAGTTTAACACCCTCCCTCTTAGGAGGTTTTCCAATGGCCTTAATGTTGTTCTTAATTTGCAGAGCCATAGTAAAGGCTTGCCTCAAGGTGCTAGCCTTTTTATCTCTTAAATAGTATGCAACCTTCTTGTCGTTTTTATGTCTTAAATTCATAGAATCTTATTGTCTTGTATTAAAATCATGCACGATTCATTAGGATTCTTTTATTCTTTAATATTCTCAATTTCGACTAAAGAAACCATATCATACTTTGCATTCTAAAAGCATTCTTCATTTCTACCCAAGAATCAATAGAGTTATCAGGCAGAGATTTATACCAGTCCCTTGCATCCTCTTCTAGAGTATGAATAAATAATTTAATGTATACATCTTCAAACTCTATTTTGAAATCCTCCATCATATTGACAAAGAGTTTCAAATGCTAATCACCAGTTATTGCATTGTTTCCTTGAAAATTAGGTAACCTATTTCTTACATCTTGTGGAACAACATTTGGATATCCATCCATTCCTCTAAAATTGATAGGTCCAAAGGTATTGACAACAAATGGAGGTCTAGGTGGAGGCTGAGCCTTATTTTTTTGATGAAGTGATCTTGGAGGAGAGATAAAATGATGAGGAGTGAGAGGTCTTTGGGAATAGAAATGTAATTTTCAAAATGAATATCCCCTATAGGATCAACTTCTTGGAAAACTCTAGTAGATTTGGAAAATACAGGGGCAGAATGAGAAGCAAAATTTTCAAAGACAAATGAAGAGCCCTCACCAGATGGAGAATTTAACTCAACAAAAAGACTACTTGATTCATAAGTTCTTGAGGAAGAACTGCAATCTTCAATGATAGGCTGATCACTTTCAAGTTCAACAATGGAGATCTCTTTTCTTGGTGCTTGATCCCCAAAACTTTCCAAATTATTTTACCTTCAAATTTGTTTTCCCTAGCTCTAGAAACAACCTTTTAGCAGAGGTCCTTAACAAAGAAAGATCTCCTTCTTCCATATTTGCAAATATTAGTAAAATATTCACATTGATAGAGGTCAAGACACGACATTTATCAAAATAAAGCAACACGAGTCACCACTAAGGATTTTCACCCTAGTTGTGAAAATGCACTAAAATAATATGTCAAATGTCTGTCAGCACTAAAAATCATGCAAAGCTTTACAAATCAAACCTTTCTTCACCCAAATTTATCAATGGTGAGGAAAAATTAGTACAATAACTCTGTTGGAAAATCTGAAATACTGAACACATAACCTATACCTTTGCTCAACCTTTATAGATTTGATCAGAGAATGATGTTTACAAAACATATTTGCACATAGAACTACAAGAAACATTACCAGGTTTGGAAAAATTTAAATTCTTCAAAGAGTCCCCGATAATGGTGCCATTTGGGTGTTGGTACCTAGATTTACTCTTCTTCAAAGGCCAAGCAACATCATGAATTTGACAAGACACTCAGAGGTAGATAGATGATTATGTGCATCATTTTTTGTATCCGGGAAGTGAATCTATCTAAATTTTTAGCACTCAGGCTTTGAAAGAAGTGGGTAACACCTTAAAAGGATTTGATCTTATCCTAACTATTTTAGGTTGTACCTTTCAACCAAGGTAAGAGAACCTATTTTGTAACCTCTATTATTGAAGATGGCGTAAATACCTTTAATTTGCACAAATTTTATAAAGAAAACCTTGGGAAAATATGATCAACACACCAAATCTAACTCTCATGAGTTGTCACTTCCATATTATGGAGATATTTTCAATACAAGGCAAAGGTTACTAAAGACATTTGGAATCCTGATTGCTTCTACATATTTTTGACAATGGGATTTTGCATTTGTTTATACACAGGACAAAACAGGGGTAGTTTAGGGTAGGATTAATTGTTTTTGAATGATTTTGGTGGGAGATGAAGCAAGAAAAAGTTGATTATACCGGATCTTTGGAGGGACTTCACAATAATGAACAACTTCACAATAGAAAGCTCCAGAATAGTCAAGACATTCCTTCAACTAGAAGGTGTGCTTCAATGGAGGCCCAGATCAACACGTTTTCACATAATATTTGAAACTCCAACACAAAGGCTCAAATTGGAAAACTCAATTAAACACTAAAGTTTCTGATTAATCACACCTAAGGTGCGCATGAAGACTTATGACAATATTTACCAACAAATGATGGTGTATTGATTTTAAATTTGTTTATCTCATCCAAGATGAAGGATATTCTTAAAATGAAATTGAAAATACCATTAGACTGTCACAGGGATGAGATCTTGTGTGATTTCACAAAAAAATCAATATAAGATTGCAATAGGAATGAAAGAAACTATTTGCAGACATTCTAAAAATAAAGAAGACACAAAATTGCTAGAGATTAGACACAAATTAATTCCAAAATTGCTTAGATTCATCAGCAGGGGAAAGCTTCTAGAGAAATCTCAGTGCTTTTAATGACTGTACAACTACAACCAACTTGACATGACATAAAATCTAACACAAAGAAAATAATAGGTAATCTCGGCTTTGGCCTCTCGGGAAGACGACTTTCTCAAATTTTTTCTCAAGAATTCATACTCCAACCATTTGCAAGAGTAATCTCATTGCATTTATAATACACCCTTTACATCCATTTCCCCCCCCTAAAAGAGGAATATTCGAAGCACCTTTGTTGCACATATTGGATCATGATTTGTAGAAAGTGACATTCAACAGATTCACAAAAAGGTGAATCATTACAAATATTTGCATCATTGTTCTAACTGGAGGCATATTCTTCACCCTTGGTGCCATAGCACCTTTTCCCCTCAAAAGAGAATAATATTCGAGGGACCTTTGCTTGTTACCAATTTGTTTCGATAGAGACATTTAACAAATTTAAATCTAAAATCTTCCAGGTGGACCAACTATGAACAGATCACATTTCTTGGGCCTTCGACTAATGACTAGGATGCCATGCCACAACTTTTCGAGAGTCCTTTAATCATTTGATTATGTCATGATAAATCCATCCTTTAATCATTTTTTAGAGCCTCTACATAATTGTGCTTGACAGATCATCCCCTTTTCTTTCGAGGCAATGCATTTTAACTTTTACATCTACACTTTCATCATTTCATCATTTTTTCCTCTCGAAATTTTACTCTTCACTTTTTGTATTTGGAATTTTCTATTTTTACACTAGATTGTGTAGAAATTCACTTCAAAAGTACTTCAAATTTACAAATTGAGCTCCCAAATTGATTCAATTGAACCCTATAGACCAAAACGACACAAATTTGCAAAAAAATGATGAAGAATGATGCAAAAAATACATCTCAAAACATCTTGGAGCTTTAATGGTGGCAAAAAAATGAAATGCACAACTACCATTGATCTTGCATTTAAATTTTAATCTGAGCCCTCCACATGGAAAAATGTGATTGGAAAAGGGCATGGGAGCATTTTTTGACATTTTATAACTTCTAGAAGAAAGTAAAATTTTGACATTTTCTTTGCCCCTCCGCCCTCAGAAAATGGGCTTGACACATGTCCAAAAGTGGGTCCCAGAGGAACCGTGGCTTGATTCTGCCATTTTACCTCATTTTTGGGGAAAAGAATAATTTTTCAAATTTTCCCCGCAGCTCCGCCATTCCACCTTTAGCTCATGATGTGGGTCCCAGCTGACCCATGCCTCATTTCTTCATTTTATACCAATTTTTCCAAAAAGGAAAAATTTCCACAATTTCTCCACGGGCCCTCACTCCCACACTAACTTTTCAATGCAAGCTTCAATATGATTTGGTGGGGGCATGCTTCCTTTTATATTTTTACTCCATTTTACAAATTGGGAAAAATTTCCAACTTTCCTCTAAAGGCCTGCATCTCCACTTTTAACTCGACATGTGTCCTTTCCCGATTTGTTGCAGAATTGTAGTTAATTTCCATACTTTAACTCATTTTTATAGAAGAGTTAAAAACTCAAATCCTCCGGAGACTTGCCTTCCCGCTTTTAACTTTAAAAACTACCACGTGTCTTTCTCAGGGGTCAAAATAAGACTTTTTCCTCGCCGCTTCATATCTCGTTAAATAACCAATTAGATGTTATCGGGGTTGTGAAGTCAATTTGATATTTTTAAAAATGTGAAAAAGTGCCAAATTTCACCAAAAAACCCATCAGGGCCGCATCAAATAAAAAATGAACACGTATACACCTTCGGGGAAAAAATAAGAAAATTTCCCTGCCACTTAAATTTTGCTTTAATTAGAGTCACAGGGCAGGGCCACGGGCGAGTTCAAACTTTTTGCCAAAGTATCCAAAAATAACAATTTCATAAAATAAACCCACCATGCCTCATCCAATTAGAAGAAGCCATGTAAGTACCAAAAGAACCAATCAAATTGAGTAGAGCTACGGGACCAAAATTGCCTTTTTAACCAAAAAGCAAAAAGCGATAAGTAAAACATTTACCCGTTGTCCCTTGAAAAAATCAAAAGAATCCACATGACCGCCGAATGTTGAGGAATAATTTGACGGGAAAAATATGCTTGTTAGACCATCAAAAACATAGAAATTCACCATTCATTCTCAAAATCTGATTTTTCACTAAGGAGGAAAATTTTGGAACAAAACCAAGTGAATCATCGTTCCAAGCATTTTTTTGACTAGGGATTTGGATTTTCAAAGGCATACAAGTATAAATTGATCATTTTTGAGCTTCCATGATTGGGGAAAAATAGGAAAAATGGCAGAGCCCATAGATTTGAAGAAGTTATGGAAAAAAGGGGAAAGCTTGGATACTTCTTTAAAAAGGGCATGAAATGGATTTTGCAAACAATTCATGGCATTCAAATGGAGGTAAAAGCTTCAGAACATCCACATCGAGAGATAAAACATTTCATAACATGCAGATCAAAGGAAAATTTAAGGAAAATGGTGCGGAATCAAAGTGAGCACCAACAAAGTATACTAACTAAGGGAGATTTTTTAGATAATGTTGTTACTGCTGATTTAGTTAAATGATTACATGAAATCTGCAGCCATGTGTGCTATTACAAAACATAATAGATCACATAGTCTGCAATTTCATGACTATCTTTAGCAAAAGAACACAGGCCCCAAAGGACAACTATGTTGTCTTGATGAAGACATTCAATTACAAAATAGGTGAAATGCTAAGTTTTGGAACAACAAACATAAGTGCAAATTTACAAAATCGAGTTCATTACTGGATGTTATAGGTTTTCTTAAGGTTCCTTCCTTCATGATTAAGACATTCAATTATATTACTGAGTTTTTAGTTCATCATACAATTCATACAAAAAGCTGAAATGTAGAAAGAAATATACAACTCATTTTCATAATTCAATGTTTTATTCATAAGGAATTTTCAAATGTTTCCCACACAAGCCATGGGATGTAACTTGGAAAAGTAAAAGTGAATCATCGTAAAGCATTTTTTCGACTACATTTGGATTTTCAAAGGCATAAAAAATATATGCATGAAAGAGAAAGTAACAAAAAATGGTATGAGTGAACCCATAGGGATTTTCTTGGGCATGATCAATCGGATTTCTTCTTTAAGATTTGACATGCATGAAAGAGAAAGTAAAGGAACTTATCTTGAACCATCATTTCCTTGGGGATTTTTCTTCTTTGGTTGAAGCATCTCCATTCCCATCTTTTGTTCCTTCTTCATCTTCATTGTAAAAGTCACCTGAACAAAAGAAGAAAAAGAGAAAACTATCAGTTATGAGCTCGGGATCAATTCATATTCCTATATTGTCCTAATTCATGTGCATATGAATCTCTTAACAACAGGAGATATAGTATACTTGAAGATCAACTGCATACATGCTTTACTCACTCAAAAAGAAGAAAAAAAGAAAAGAAAAGAAAAACCATGGACATAAGAGAGGCCAAAAAGCCTAGATATTTTCTAACTATTTTCTTAAGTGTGCAGGTGTAGGTTGCAGCCAAGAAGAAATAGATAAGTCATAAGTACATGTTGGAAAGAAGGAAGAATGTAACTCATGTTTCAAGATATCGACCTACAAATGGGAGAAGTTACAGATAGATATATGGAATTTAAATCAAAAGAGACTAGAAATAGAAGTATACTTTTCAGTTTGCAACCAAAGAAGAAATCAGATTTCAAGAAGCTGAAGCTAACTGGAAGGATTTATTACAGCTGAAACAGATAGTCAAATAATTCTAGGAAAATTTTGACAGGGCTTCACCATGTAAAATGGACATTTACAATTTTCTAGCATGCATATTAATAGTTTAATAAAAGGAAATACAATATATAATGCAAAAAAGAAATGGATTGCACTTTTAATCATCATATTGAAGTACTTGGAGCATTCATTATAGCTTAACAGCTGAATAACATGAAATTTGAAGTAATTTTACAAATACATCCTTTCTATGAATTTTAGTTTTCAAATAAAGCAAGTATGAATCACGAGATATTGCCATATCAAAGAAGTATAACTATTTATGCAAGGATCAAATGATCAAGTATAGATGAGTCATATAATACATAAAGAAAAGATTAAGGCTACAAGCTTTCAATTTAACTAAAGCAAGTGCTTCATGTTTTAATACACAAGTAAATGGAATATCAAAGCATCAACTAAGTGCTTCAAAATGTAGTACAGAAGCATCAAAGTTGTCAGAAAAATTAAATGTCTGAGCATCCTAAGAACTCCAAGTTGTAGAATCAATAAGAAAAGTAGGAATCAAAGTTTTCATAAGCCATTTTAAAATATGTAGGATCTGAGCTCAAAGTTTCTTGATAGAACAGAAGTAAAGCACTCAGAAAAGTCACCAAATGTGGAGATTCAGAGATCAACATTTACAATGCCAAATAACAGTCTCGACTCACACTGAAGCATGATACAACAAATTCCCACACCTCTACTTTGCTATAAACATCATCAATTACTTCGAGTTTGAATATTCAAGATAAAAAGGAGTTTTCAATTTTCGAAGCACAAAGTATATTTTGGCTCTAAATATGCATAGGAAACAGAAACCCCAAGTTAGGAAAAAAAAATCAGAGCTCAAGGAGAAAATCCAAATTGTTTAAAAGTTTCCCTCACTACAGTTAGATCCATGACCAATGGCGGTAGACAAAGGAAACTAGAATGCAATTATAGTGCATGAGGAAAACCAATTTTTCAAAACTTTTACAGATGTATCTACACATAGTTGAATAATTTCTTAAAACTCAGATCTACAAGTACCCACGTCTCAGAAAGCACAGATTTTGGAAAATAAATGAAGACCCATTAATGGGTATCAAGGAAATGGAGTAAGAAAAGAACTCACCGACCAAATTGGCTCTATCAAAACCCTCAAAGAATCATCATTAAGTTCGAAAAGAATCATCAAGTTCAAAGTCCCTTTCAACGAGTTTCAACTTGAAATGACCAAGGCCGAGCCACAAAAACATAGGAAATGCAAAGAAAAGAATAGATTATCAGTTTTTAAGGTCAAAATAGCAACGAAGAAGCAACAGTAATACCCAAGGAGGTCGAGACTTACTCAGTGTGATAGCTACATAGTCAAGCTTCAAGTTCACGATAGTGGCATACAATGAAAAAAATGCAAAGATATTGATGACCAAGAAAACTCACATAGCTAAAAATGGTAGAAAACGAGAGCCGAGCTCGAATCTTGCACATAAAGGATGAACCGAGCTCGACAACTCATGAAAATGGTGACCATACCTTCTACAGAATCCTTGTAGAACTCCACAAGGCACAAAGATATTTTAAGCAAAGGCTGAGCTCTAACCCACAAGTGGTTACCGTATTTCTAGAGAACTACGAAAAGTCAACTCAAAAAAATCGACAGTAAAGATAATGGAGAGATCAATAAACTTAGATGTGAAACCCACAACCAAAATCACTCTTAAAGCTTTAAACAAAGCTGAAAGTTTCAAAACATCAAAAATGGCGGTCTACAAAAATTTTGTTAGGGCTTCACCGCTCTCACGAGCAAGCCAAGAAATGACCAAAATGATGGAGCTCGAGCATTTTAAACTCACCCACCTCAGCCAGTTTAACCTAACTCATCTAGAGTTATCAATCAACGATCAACATTCAACAAGGAAAAAGATCAAAGGTCAAGATCAAACTCCACATTCAAAGCAAACAACCATGTTAAGAAGCAACTAGCTAAATTAATTACAGGGTTTAAAACCCTAATCACAGGTCATGAATCGATGCCAAAGATCAAACCAGGACAGAGATTGATGGTCTTCATCAAGGACCAAACCCAACCAGGGTTAATAATGCATACACATGTCAGAAGCACAAAAAAACCCTAAGGCTATAGTGAAATAAACAACTAAAATCCATGCACAAATCCACCAAGGGCCCAACTTAAATGCCAAGAAAATCAATGGAGGAAAGGGCCCAAGCCTTTAAACCAATTAAATGTGCACAGATGCCAACTAAGCATCAGAAGGGTTGAGTCACCATGGAGAGGGGGCCAGCCCACGTAATCAATTAAAAAAAAATCATTGCCTTCTGACCTTTCTAAGGTCTTAAAATTATATGCGTTAGATATCAAAGTGCCGACCAAATCATGCCAACTATGATCATGGAAAAGGTGAATTTTAAACAAATATTTTCCAATATGCAAAATCTAACAAAATATACCATGCAATATAATCCAAAGGTGGCGAAGACTATGGAAAGGCATGTATATTAATCAAGGTGATAGACCTTATAATATGCTAAGTCCACAAAGGTGGCTTAAACCAATAGAAGATAATCAATCAAGTTTGAAAATGGCCCCAAGGGTTATTAATGAAATTTTGTACATGTACACATGGAGGTTTATTCCTTTATCAATTAAATAAAGGATGGATGGATGCATTTTGTAAAATATTAGCAATTTTTAGGAAGTGAAATTATTTTACTCACAAATATGGATTTGATTTTTACATACTTCACAAGAGGACTTTTTTTTTAGATATAGAGGAATTTTTGATATAGGAGTACTAAAGTAATTTCTACCAGTTTTTCCCTTTGAATGTGAAGTATTTTCTGCCTTTCTAAATTATTTGTAGTCTTGTGTATGTTTCCATTAGTCTTGTGAATGAAATTCCCTAATTAATCATCTTACCCTATTGCAAAATTTAATATTTTCTCATAATTTTAATGTGCATGTTAACTTAATAGTGTTGTTGTGATATTTCCTCGAAGTACATTAAAGTGTTTTCCCTTAATATTCTTGTAGAAAAAACTTGTTGGTTCATGCATCAAGAATCCTTCACATATTAGTTGTGCATATACTCAGTCAAATCCCTCATACAAATTTGGTGTATCACCTTAGTTTTAATTATTTTATAGTCATCTTTTACCCTTAAACCCCAGAAATTAGTTTAGGATACATCAATAAGGAACCGGCCTTGATACTAGAGACTCACCTCAAAATAGGTATACCCACAAACTGAGGTGTTTCCATTGTATCTACAAAAGAGAGAGATCAATTTTGTAAGCTTAGAAAACCTGCAGCCATCTCTCTATAGGGTGTACTTTCGAGAGATAAAGTTTTGTATGCATCGGTGGGACCACGAATCAGATCTACATGCAAGTTTCAACTATCTATAATAGATCTACAACAGATTTACATCAATTACAAAAGTTACTTTCGGGAGAAAGTTGCAGCAATTTATTCTAAAGATTTTATTATCTTTTGGTGACTTCGTAAAGCTGATTTCAGACCAGTATTGCAGCATGTTCCATGCCTAAAGTGACTACAAGATCATCGGTAAGAGGAATTCCTCCTGAGTTTGTTTCTTTACCTTTGAATTCTTGCTAGAAGGAGAAGATTTGGTAATACTTTACCTTATAATAGACTTGGTTTTGATAACCCTCCTCCTAACATTCCTTCACCATGAATCAATTTCTCTATTAACATCCCAATTTTTCCGATGGCTATCCAACCACCTAGAAATTTTGTGACCTTTACTAATGGCAGCCCATTAGTAATCTCTAGTTTACCATGACATCCCTAATGCTGCCATGAAAAGTTTTCCATCATTCACTAGTGAAAATCAGGTGACACCTATAGAGCACATTAAAGATGTCACAACCTTATGTGTAGTTCATAATATTACTCATGAGGATGTAGCCTTAAGACTTTTAGTTGCATCTCTTAAAGGACAAGCCTTGCAATGGTATAGAAATCTAGAGATTGGATGCATAAGAACTTGGGATGACTTAGGTGATAAATTTCTGAAACAATTTCAAGACAATTCAGATCATTTATCTCTTATAGAATAGTTGTCTACCATTAAAAGAGCTCCTAATGAATTTATGTCAAGTTTCAACATCATTTTTCTAGAACTTGGGAAAGAATTCCAGCAAGTGTCAAGCCTCAAGTTGATCACGCTTTTCTTTATTATCTTAGGGCACTAAATAGTGATATTTCAACTATGATTCAGTCTATGGGAGGAGAGACACTCCCAACAGCCTATGATATCACCATCCGAGATGAAAATAGTCTTATTCAAGCTGGAAAATTAGCACCAAGACCTTCAATGCCTTTTTTGGTAGATTTAGCCCCTATCCCATAGCCTATTACAATCATAGAACCTGTTGTTGTAGCCCCATCAGATGATGTATTTAAAGCTTTTAGACTATGGGAAATAAGTGACTTCAATTGAGAATAGGCTTGCATTACCTAGTAGACCTTATCAGGCTCCTTATCAGCAAAATCAGCTAAATCAACAAAATAGGTAGCCTTACCAACAAAATCAAAATTATAGGCAAGCCTTATCAGCAAAGGCAATTTGACCCAAAGGCTCCTAGTTCATCTAATGCTTTAGTTCCAGTTAATATGACTACAGAAGAGTGGTGCCAACCTTGTAATCAACCTCATTCAACTAAAATTTCCCAAATGCTTTTCTAAACATAAATCTTGTTGCACAACCTCAATCTGAAGACATTATTCATGCCTCAAATGGAGAGTGGGAAGAAAAAACTCATGTTTAGAAATCACTTGAATAATTTAGTCAGTTTCAATGAGGAGGATTTCATTATAGTTACTACTAGGGCTCAAGGAAAAGCTACTAAAAGTCAAAAACAACAAAATAGGCATGTTCTTTCACTACTTTCACTGATAAGACAACATCTACAACCCCAAAACCAGCTAATAGTCTTGTTGTTCCTAAAAATAACAAGTGTTTCAGATTGATAAAGGATAGAAAAAATAACTACAACTGACCCAAGAAGATTGTTTATACCTCATATATCAAAGACAACTGAAGCAAAATACATTTTTTGCTAAGGCCTATGCTAAAACAGTTGAATCTGTCTCTAAAACTGTTGCTTCTTTTAACATTGTTGATGTAATGAAAAAGCATAATGTTAACATCTCAATGTGGGATGCTCTAAGTATTCCAGGACAACAAGATTTACTTTCTCATGAACTAGCTAAGCTGCATATTTCTTCTAAAACAATAGAAAAGGAAGTCCAAAAGGCAGACATGGTCCTTGGAATGTTCGAACAAGACCACATTAAATAAGTTAAGTGGATGGTTCAAAAAGTTTTGAATGCTCATGACATCAAGAAGCCACCACCATTTTATTTATCACTGATTATTGGAGAACATCTTGTTCATAATTGCATGGTGGATAGTGGTGCAAGTAGCACAGTTATGCCAAAAGTAATTGCAGAAAAATTGGGTCTACAGTATGAGCCTATAGAAAAGAGTGTCTTACAACTTGATGGAACTCAGAACTAATATAGTTGGTGTAATAAAAATTTAGAGGTAACATTGCATGCTTTCCCAAATGTTTCTATTCTGCAAGATGTTATTGTTGTAGATTTACCTCCATACTTTGCTTTATGCTTATCTAGAGATTTCACAACAAAGATAGGAGGTTATCTCTCTTCAGATTGGTCCTTATTTTTTCACTACTCATTATGGCACCAAAGTTACTATCAATTCAGAACCATTGGCCAGATTCCACATTGAGCCTCACTCTTCAATGTAGTAGCTAATTATTTAGCCTTAGATCAATCTGATTTTGATGATGTAGCTCATGTTTCAACATTAGATGGTGTTTCTAACATGTTTATGGATGAAAAGACAACTGAAGAACATGTCCATGATCCTTTTAAGGAAGTTGAAGAACATTTGTTTGGTGTGTATTGTATGCATGAAGAAAATACACCACTTCCCTTGCTGTCTAAAACAAAAAATTCAGCAGAAGGGATTTGGAAGCTTCATTTTGATGGAGCTAAGAACAAAAAAGGACAGGGAGCAGGTTTGATGCTCACTTCCCAAAAAATGAAAGGTATTTCTCATCTTTGAGTCTCCAATTTTCATGCACTTGTAATGTAGCTAAATACGAAGCATTAATTCATGGCTTACTTTGGGCCAGAAAGAGAGGTATCAACACATTACAAATCTTTGGTGATTCTGAGTTGGTTATCAATCAAGTAAAGAATTTTAATGTTTGTAAGAATCCATTAATGAAGTCTTATAGACATAGAGTTTCAGACTTAATGGAATATTTTGATGCTATTAATATTTAGTCCATTCCTAGAACTGAAAATAAGCATGCAGATAGACTTGCAACAGTTGGTGCTAGTTTTGAAGTGCTAGAACAGATAGAGAAAAAAAAATTTAGCCTCATATTAAGTTAATTGTCAGGCCTTCTATACCTGATAATGACTTGAATTGGCAAGTTTTTGAAAATGATGATCAAATCTACGGTTTTTATAAAGAAGAAGCTGAATTTTCTGTAGTAAATCAGGATAAATTACAACATTTATACGGTGACCAGATTGTTCAATTAAAGACAAATAAGTTGCCTCGAGGTCTAGTCACATTAGAGGACATCTTCAGCACTGATGATCAGTTAAGAAAAGACAAAACCAAGATGTCAACATGTTGATAACTATGAAGAAATTTCAGTTGATGAAGGAAAAATTTGTTTCTCGGAAAGGTATGTTCCTTAGCTGAAAAAAATAGTCATTTATTAATCTTTGCAAAGAATTTAAAGATGTTTTCACTTGGAGATACCAAGACCTGAAAGGGTTTGATCTAGTTTAGCACAACATACTATCGAATTGCAGCCAAATTCTAAACCAGTTAGGCAAAAATAGAGGCATGTAAATCCCAAAATAGAGCCTCTAATGAGGAAAGAGTTATCCAAGTTAATTGAATGTATTATCTTTCCAGTTAAGCATTCAAGTTGGGTAGCAAATCTTGTTCCTGTTAGGAAGAAGAATGGAGAAATCAGATTATGTGTGGATTTTAGAGATCTTAACAAAGCTTCATTAAAAGATCATTACCCACTACCAAATATGGATCAAATTTTGAGAATAGTTTCTGTTTAGATAGACTATCTCTTCTAGATGGTTACAATGGATACAATCAGATTTTAGTCCAGAAGAAGATAGGTATAAAAATAGCTTTTACCACCAAGTGGGGTACTTATGCTTACAAAAGAATGCCTTTTGGTCTTTCAAATGTTGGTGCAACGTTTCAACGTGCAATGGACATGGCTTTTCAGCTTGTTAAATAAATGCATCCTTGTTTATTTAGATGATGTTACTTATATTTTCAAAAGATTTTGATGAACATCTAATGCATCTAAGGCAGACTTTTTAGTTATGCAGGTAATTTGGAATATCTTTGAATCCCAAGAAGTCCATCTTTTTAGTACATCAAGGTAAATTACTTGGCCATATTGTTTCTAAGAAGGTTTAGTAATTGATCCTTTCAGAATCGAAGCCATATCACAACTATCATTGCCTCATCATAAGAAGGCATTACAAAGTTTTCTTGGAAAAATCAACTTTGTTAGAAGATTTGTTCTAGATTTTGTAGCATTGGTTAAACCATTGATAACTATGTTAAAGAAAGAGAAAATGTTCTCTTGGACCAGCGAAGGGAGAGAAGGGTTTGAAGTAATCAAAACAACCATCTCTCAGGCTCCTACTCTTGCAAATCCAAATTTTGATAAATATTTTACAATGTATGCACTTGCAGGAGCTGAAACAATCTCAGCCATACTAACTCAAGTCAATGATGAAAATATTGAGCAACCAATTGCTTTCTTTGGATAGAGCTTGCATGATTACAAAACAAGGTACACATTCCTTGAAAAACAAGTACTTTCAGTAGTCAGAGGACTAAATAATTTTAAGTATATGCTTTCAAACAATAAAATCCATGTTCTTGTTTCTCATCCAAGTGTAAAAGCTTTCTTGTTAAATAAAGAATTGAATGAGAAAAGAGCAGGTTGGATAACGAAAGTTATGGAATATGATGTTGATATCCGGGTTGCTAAGACAATTCAGGTAAAGGTTTGTGTGAACACCTAATTGCTGATATGGAAAGACAACAAGTTGTAGAACCAAATTCAAAACAACATGCTGAAATTACGTATCAGCAATCAGACATCATGGTTCAACCAGAAAATCAGCAACCTGAACTTGCTCATGAGATTCAGGAATCAAGATGGATGACTGATTTGGTTAACTATTACAACATGACACCTATCCAAAAGGTATGGACAAGAATAAATGAAGATATTTTAGATTACAAGTTGTCCCCTATATCTTTATTGATAGTGTGTTGTTCAAAAGAGATATAAATGGAATCTTGTGCGATGTGTTGACTATGATAAAATTTAGAAATTACTATCAAAATTCCATGAAGGACTTGTAGGAGGTCACTTCTCAGCATGTACCACAACCTTAAAAATTATGAAAGTGGTTACTATTGGCCTAGCATATTCAAGGACTATTTTGAATGGATTAGAAAGTGTAAAAAATGTGCTTTCTTTGTTGGAAAAGAATGTTTAGCTTTCACTTGCCTTTACAACCTATTTTAGTTGATCAACCTTTTATGTAGTGGGGTCTTGACTTTATTGGCATGATAAACCCACCTTCATCACAAGGACATAAGTGGATCTTAACTACTACATATTATTTTACATGATGGACTAAAGCAATAGCCTTGAAAGATGCTAATGAAACTTCGATACTATCCTTTTATGAAGGTATAGTTTGTAGATTTGGTGTTCCAACAACTATCATATCAGATAATGCTTTAGCATTTCTTGGTGCAAAGATAACATATTGGGTTGTCAACCATGGAATTTACTTAAGTTCTTCATCTAATTATTACCCACAAGGTAATGGCTTAGCTGAAAGTACTAACAAGAACCTTTTAAGGATCATCAGAAGAACACTCAAAGATAATCAAAGAGCTTGGCATCTGATGTTGAATTCAACACTTTGGGCTGATAGAGTGACTCCTAAAAGATCAGTTGGCAATTCACCATACAAACTTGTGTATGGAAAAGAAGCAAGAATGCCTATTTCAGTTGAGTTACCTGCATTAGATTTGTTGCATCAAATGGAGCTACTTGAGAATGAACCATTACAGGTTTGTTATGTAGAGTTAATGGAATTACAAGAGCTAAGAGATCAAGCTCATTTGAATATGGAAAAGAATCAGAAAAAATGAAGAAGACTTTTGATAAGAAAGCCAAATTCAGAATCTTCAATGAAGGAGATATTGTGTTAAAGTGGGATGTTGATCATGCAAAGCTAGGAAGACACACAAAGTTTGATACAATCTGGAGTGGCCCTTACATGATTTCAGCTTGCAAAGAACACAATGCTTTTCAGCTTTCGAAGGTTGAATGGAGAGGAACTCCCATTCCTGTGAATGGTATGTTTCTCAAACACTATTATTGAAAATCTTACAGTGATTGTTAGAGTAGGATTTCCCTTCAATAAGTGCAGTTTCTACACATTGCATTGTTTTCACTTTAATAAGTGCATTCGTGCATGTGATCTGGTTTACCAGATCCTTTCCCAGTTTTAGTTTGTTTTGGAAGGGTTGACCTTTCGAAAAAGGTAGATTTTGGTTACATGTTTGGACTCCATACCCAATGGACAAGAGCAAGACAATGGTCTATAAGCTAGCAGACAACTTTCCCCACAGGATCGCTAGAAATGTTGACAATTTTTACACTTGTGTAAAAATGGGCAACTCGAAACTTCATTACGATGGAAGGCATTGGTGAAGTATACCTAAGCTAAGGGAGATTTTTTCAGATAATGTTATTACTCATTGATTTAGTTAAATGATTACATGAAATCTGCAATATGTGTGCTGTTACAAAAATGTAACAGATCACATAGTCTACAATTTCATGACTATCTTCAAAAAAAGAACACAAGGCCCCAAGGACAACTATGTTGTCTTGATGAAGACATTCAATTACAGAATAGGTGAAATGCTAAGTTTTGGAACAACAAACATAAGTGTAGATTGCAGAAATCAGAGTTCATTATTGGATGTTACAGTTTTCTTAATGTTCTTTCCTTCATGATTAAGACATTCAATTATATTACTAAGTTGTTTAGTTCATCATACAATCCATACAAAATAAATGTAAAAAGAAATATACAACTCATTTTCAGAATTCAATGTTTTATTCATAAGGAATTTTCAAATGTTTCCACACAAGCCATGGGATGTAACTAAAAAGTAAAGTACAACTACTGAAATAAGAGGTACACATGCATGAAAGAGAAAGTAAAGGAGTATGAGTGAACCCATCATTGCCTTGGGGGTTTTCTTCTTTGTTGAAGCATCTCCATTCCCAACTTTTGTTCCTTCTTCATCTTCATTGTAGAAGTCACTGTACCTGAAAAGAAGAAAAGAGAAAATTGTTAGTTATGAGCTCAGGGATCAATTCATATTCCTATACTATCCTAATTCATGCATATGAATCTCTTAACAATAAGAGATATAGTCTACTTGAAGATCAACTACATACATGCTTTACTCACTTAGAAAAAAGAAAAAGAAAAGAAAAGAAAAAAACCATGGACATAAGAGAGGCCAAAAAGCCTAGATATTTTCTAACTATTTTCTTAAGTGTGCAGGTGCAGGTTGCAGCCAAGAAGAAATAGATAAGTCATAAGTACATGCTTGAAAATAAGGAAGAATGTAACTCATGTTTCAGTAACTGACCTACAAATGGGAGAAGTTACAGTACAGATCTAGAATTTAAATCAAAAGAGATTGAAAATAGAAGTATACTTTTCAATTTGCAACCAAAGAAGAAATCAGATTTCAAGAAGTTGAAGCTAACTGGAAGGATTTATTATAGCTGAAACAGATAGTCAAAGAATTCTAGGAAAATTTGATAGGGCTTCACCATGTAAAATGGACATTTACGACTTTTTCAGCATGCATATCAGAGTTGTAATAAAAGGAAATACAATATATAATGTAGAAAATAAATGGACTACACTTTCAATCATCAGATTGAAGTACTTGGAGCATTCATTATAGCTTAATAGTTGAATAACATGAAATTTGAAGTAATCTTACAAGTACATCCCTTCTATGAATTTTAGTTTTTAATAAAGCAAGTATGAATCATAGAGATGCTGCCATATCAAAGAAGTACAACTATTTATGCAAGGATCAAATGATCAAGTACAGATGAATCATACAGTGCATAGAAAAAAAGCTCAAACATACACGATTTTAATTTAATTAAAGCAAGTGCTTCATGTTTTAATACAAAAGTAAATGGAATATCAAATCATCAACTAGGTGCTTCAAAAAGTGCGTATAAAGTATTAAAGTCACAAGAAATTAAATGTCTAAGCACCCTAAGAACTCCAAGTGGTCAATAGAATCAATAAGAAAATTGGGAATCAAATTTTTCATAAGCCATTATAAAATATTCAGGACCTAAGCTCAAATTTTACAATCTAGAAAGAACAAAATTAAAGAACTTAGTCTTAAAGTCACAAAACATGGAGATTTAGAGATCAACATTTACGATGCCAAATAATATCCAAGTCAAAGAGTTTCGATCATATTAGATGATACAACAAATTCCCACACTTCTACTTTGGTTTTGAACATCATTAATTACTTTGAGTTTGAATATTCAAAGTCAAAAAGATTTTTCAATTTTCAAGCACAAAGTATATATTGGCTCTAAATATGTACAGAAACGAAACCCCAAGTCGGACAAAAATCAGATCTCAATGAGAAAATACGAATTGTTTGAAATTTTCCTCACTACAGTCGAAATCCATGATCAATGTCGGTAAACAAAGGAAACCATAATGTAATTATAAGTGCATGAGAATGAGGTTTCAAAATTTTTAGAAATGTATCTACAAAGAGTTGAAGAATTTCTTAAAAGGGTCGAGATCTACGAATACCCACATCTATATGAAAGCACCGAATTTTACAAATAAATGAAGAAAATAAAATGATTCATACAAATATCAAGGAAATGGAGTAAGAAAAGAACTCACTTTCAAATTAGCTCTATCAAAACCCTAAAAAATCATCAAGTTCGTAGAAAGAGAGATCAAGCTCAAATAGTTTCAACTTCAAACTTGACCAAGGCCGAGCCACAAAACACACAAAATGTAAAAAAAAAATAGATTATCATTTTAAGGTCAAAATAGCAATGAAGAAGCAATCATGAAAACCCAAGGAGTATCGAGACTTACTCAAACTCATAGTTACATAGACAAGCTCAAAATCACGAGCAAAGTGGTGGCAAAAAAAAATGCAAAGATCTTGATGACAAGGAAAACTCACATGGCTCAAAAATGGCAAAAAATAGAATCGAATCAAATATACATAGGAAAGAAAGGATGAAACCAAGCTCGACAACTCATGACAATGGCACGAATAGCTTCTACAAAATCCTTGTAGAACTCCACAAGGCAAAGATTCTTTTAAGAAAAGGTCGAGCTCTAACCCACAAGTGGTTACCACATTTCCAGAGAACTAAAAAAATCCTCTAAGCAACGAGAGAACGATAATGGATAGATCACGACATTAGAGGTGAAACCCATAACCACCTGTGCTCATTAGATTTAAACAAAGTGGATTTTCAAAACATCAAAATGGCGGTCTACAAAAAAATTTTCCAAGGCTTCACCGCTCTCTATGAGAAAAGCCCTTGAGAAATGACCAAAATGATGGAGCTCGAGCATTTTAAACTCACCCACCTCATCCAGTTTAACCTAAATCATCCAGAGTTAGTAATCAACGATCAACGTTCAACAAGGACAAAGATCAAAGGCCGAAGATTGAGCTCCACATTCAAAGAAAACAACCATGGTAAGAAGCCACCAACTGAATTAATTGCAGGGTTAAAACCCTAATCACAGGTCATGAATCGATGCCAAAGATAAAACTAGGAGAGATTAGATAGTTTTCATCAAGGACCAAACCAACCAAAGTGTTAACGATGCATACATGTGTCGAAGCACAAAGAAACCCTAACCAAGGGTGTAGTGAAATCAACGGCCGAAATCCATGCACAAATCCACCAAGGGCCCAACTTAAATTCCAAGAAAGTCAATGGAGGAAAGGGCCCGAGCCTTTAAACCATTGAAATATGCACAAGTAAACTAAGCATCGAAGGGCTGAGTCATCGTGGAGAGGGGGCCAGATCACATAATCAATAAAAAAAAAAATATGGAATCATTGCCTTTTGACCTTTCTAAGGTCTTAAAATTATATGCGTCGAGAGATCTAAGTGCCGACCAAATCATGCCAACTATGATCACCGAAAAGGTGAATTTTAAACAAATATTATCCAATATGCAAAATTCGACAAAATATACCATGCAATATAATCAAAGGTGGTGAATACTATGGAAAGGCATGTATATTAATCAAGGTGACAAGACCTTATAATATTAGATAAGTCCACAAAGGTTTTCTTAAAAATGAAGGTCGGTGATCAAGTTTAAAGGTAACAAGGTATTAAGAGGTTGAACATGTAAATGGAGGTTATCCCTTTATCTGAATGTGTGGATGGATATTTTTAAAAATATTGTGAGTGTTGTAATTATTTTACTCATTTTTAGGAAGGGTGATTTGTTTTACTATATATTGTGTGACCTTTGGGCATATATGAGGACTTTTTGGATATAGAGAGTCTTGAAGAAATTTCTGCCAATTTTCCCTCTGAATGTGAAGTATTTTCTACCTTTCCAAATTATTTGCAGTCTTGTGTATGTTTACATTAGTCTTGTGAATGCAAATTCCCTGATTAATCATCTTACCCTGTTGCAAATTTAGTATTTTCTGCATAATTTTAATGTGCATGTTAACTTAACAGTGTTGTTGTGATACTTTCCCTCAGTACATCAAAGTGTTTTTCCCTTAATATTCTGCAGAAAACTATTAGTTCGTGCATCAAGAATCCTTTCACATATTAGTTGTGCATATACTCACTCAAAGCCTTCATACAAATTTGGTGTATCACCTTAGTTTTAATTACTTTATAGTCATCTTTTACCCTTATACCCCATAAATCAGTTTAGAATACATGAATATGGAACCCATCTTGATACCGAGACTCACCTCAAAATAGATATACCCACAGACGTGAGGTGTTTCCATTATATGTACAAAAGAGAGAGATCAAATTCACAAGCTTAGAAAACCTGCAGCCATCTCTCTACAGGTGCACTTTCGAGAGATAACAACTTCTCTTTTAGGAGTCTAACAACATAAAATAAAACACCATTTTGTGTATATCCCTGACCAAGGCGTCTATTTTTACAACTATTAGAAGGGTGTTGATAAAGGTGAACTGATTAGTTTGACACCTGATATTTACATTTTCTTGGGAACTTCTAAATTTGTTTCAGCAGAGCCATTTTGTGCCCAACCAATAGTCAACGCATTCTATGAGACCACTTCCCTTTAACACCTTTTTCCAAACTGTTCATGTGCCTTTTGTAGGCACCCACAAGTTGCCCACATTGACCATATCTTGAGGCTGGATTTACACCTTACAAATGCATTTTCTTGAAGTATCCAATGCATTTTCAATAGCTCTATTTTTTTTGCACAGACAACAATCATTTCCTTTTAGCAAATCCATTGATCAATATGCCACAAATGTCTACCAGAGAATTTACAACTACAACATCTGATAAAATTCCTATATATTTTATGGTTTGATGGATGTCCATACCCTGTTCTAGAGCTCACATTTTGGAATAGGTTGGTAGTGCGTCGGAAAATGTACACCGATCAAAGTTGGAGACTGTTTGTTGCATAGATGAAACAGTGTGACTCAGTCCTATAAGGAAATTCATGTCTTCTCGTACATTGCCCAATCACATTCCATGGGAAGATACCTTGTTCTTATTTAACATACAAAAAACATAATAGCAGCAAACAATGGTTTCCTCTCAGAGACATAGGACATGCCTTAGATGCAGATATATACCCAACACAATCAATTTGCATGTGGAAACATGAGGAGGTATTGAGTTCACAACTTTTTCTCCATACACAAGCCAAATTTCACTGGGAATGGAATGATTTGGGACGATTATATTAGAGTTTTTTTTTTTTCATAGAACCCCTAACATTCTCGTTTATTAAAATTTGAATGATCAACACTTGTCATGCACACATCCAAATACTGCTAAATTTACAAGGTTAAGTTGGGGTCAGTGTGGTTAACATTTTTGGTCTAAAAATAAAGTGCTTGTATTATTCTGCAATGAAAATGGTAGGTTGACAGGTCTTCCATCTACCACATGCCAACAAGGAATCCACTCAACATGGCTCCCATACACCCCCACAGTAATTTCTTCCCTTGTTGTAACTATCCATTTACTATAAAATTTCAACGTTAGCTTGAGTTTCGGCATGATTAAAGCCTTGGATTCCAAGTAAAGTGTTGAATTAATATGTTAGGAAAGTGATAGGTTGTAGGCCACTAATAAACTTGCTAGCACACATCCCATATTATTTTATTATATATATATATATATATATATATATGTTTGTTATTTTTCTTGGGCACTCAGGCGTGAATCCGAAGAGGAAGCAGAACAAGATCGATGAGGCATCAATGATAAAATATGAAGGGAGATAATCCTTCCACCAAGAAGGATTGGTTCCATTTTCTTCTAAAGCACCCGAATCATCAATCGCATGACCAATTTTAAAATACTTATGGCAATGGAAAGCCAATCTTTCATAGTATAGTATTTGGGTCCAAATTCTATCTCTAATCTTTAGATTAATTTTCTCAGGGAGGTCCATGGATATGTCAAGATCCACAAGAATCTTGGTGTATGTAGTATGTGATTGTTGGGTGGTTGCATCATAATATTTTTGAAAGGCCCCTAACTTATTCATAATGGCTTCAAGGAAAGATTCATCCCATAGTTGCAGGGGAATTCTAGAGTCTTACCCAGATAGGCATCGTGTCAAAAGAGTCTTTTAAAGGGTCAAATAATGGATACCAAGATTATCCATGATGTCATATTGATCCTCCCAAACTGAATACAAATTATATATTGTCTCATGATCCTCATTAGATTCAAAAACAAAAATAAAATAAGATTTGGAACAATGGTAGAGTTTTATTTTACCTTTGATTTTAGGCTTCCATTTTTTTGTAATTTGTTCGTGCCCTGTGAAAGCTTGGGAAAAAAATTGTTGAATCTATAAATTAGACGATTTTTTCCATATTTCTCCTCCAAATCCAGAACCTTGTGGAGAAGATCATTTTCTAGATTTAACACAATGGTTTTTTTGGTAGGTTTCATGGGTTTTTTCTTCAAGGAAATGTCATTATCAATATAAGAAGAGGCCACAACAAATGATTTTCCAAGATTCCCCATACCACAACCATCCAATCTAAAATCATCCACAAGGATAACAACCATATATTCAAACTCCCACACATTTGAAGTTTGAGTTAAAGGAAGAATGACCGAAGCAGAAGTCAAGCTAAAGCATAAGAGGGAGCCACTCAGTTCATTTTCTCCTTTGAATAGAGACATAGTCCCCCTTAAAAGATCAATTACTACACACTAGCCCTTGACATTTGCTTGCAATCTATAAAGGGCCCATCGAGTTTTTTCCCTCACAACTTTCACATATTTTCTATCTTCCCTATCGGTACAACCTTGTCACCCAATGTCCAAAGAATTATCTATAACTTTTCCACCTCTATCCTCAACAATACTACGAGAACTCCTTCCAATATCGCAACCTTCCATATTTAAAAGAATAGTATTTACATTTGAGTTAAATTTTAATTTATACTATGGACATTGACTACACTTTATCTTGTAGGTTTTGTCATGGAGCATGCTAACACTAACACATTTAGACTATAAAAATCTTATCAAACACAAAGTATATATATACACTCGTATCATTTTCTTTAAAGAATGTAATTTAAATTCTATACTTAAAGGGGGAAAATATAGACTTTCAAATATAAAAAAATCACATCGCTTGTTATAACTATGATTTTTACCTAAGAAAAAACATACAACCTATCCCCACTTGGTGCATCTTTCTATCGCTCTCCGAACATTCTTACCCCTACACACCGATGTGTCAAAACTTTCGATTATTAATACATAGAGTTACGCCTAACCTCTACCCATCATGATGCAAATTTCATATTATGTCAACCATCTCCCTCTTTAAAACTATACATTAAGGTCAAGATGTGGAATCTAGTCCAAGCCAAATTATACGATCTTGACCAACACATTTACCAACTATATTTTCAATTAAATTATATTTTTTGGGTCTTTTCATCTTCCAATTTTAGCTTTTAGATGAAAAATTACCTTTGGAACCCTATATAAGTAATTTAATATCACCTTAATTACACACCTAGAAAGAATCTACTTATAAATCACTTGGCACACTCATTGCAAATACATAAAAAAAAGGCACTCGAGCCTAACTAAATATTCCCAAAACTAATGTGTATCCACTAGGAAATAACTACTAAATTTAAGAAGTACTCAACAGTGGTCATGGATTTTAGCTTCTCTCAATTCCAAGCACACAAAGATCCTACTCAATGACCGAGAAAGAGCACAATCATTTGAAGCATGTGAAAAATGATTTAATTTTTCAAATAATTCTATTTATTTAGATATCACATGCCAAGTAAAGAACTATGTGTGCTTTAAGGCCTCTTCGATTAGTTCCGAAGTAATCAATGCACATATTACATTTAAACTAATACTAACATCTTTGCATGGTCTTCCACCGTGGTTAGGGTTTGAGTTTTGTTGGTGCTCAAATTTGTTTCGCCCCATTTGCCATTATTTTCCTCTGATCTGTGTGTTCTGAAACATTTTGTCTCTCGATGTGGGTGTTCTGAAAGCTTCTACCTCCATTTGAAATGCTTCAAATTATTTACAAATCCATTGTCATGTCCCTCCTTAAAGGAGTCTTTGAGTTTGCCCTGTTTTTGCCCTAATTTCTTCAAAATCCACGGGCTTTGCCATTTTCCCTATCTTTCCCCAACCATGGAAGCTCGAGAATGATCAATTTACATTTGTATGCCTTTGAAAATCCAAACCGATGGTCAAAAAGATGCTCGAGAACCATGATTCACTTGGTTTTGTTTCAAAAAAATCATCCTTAGTGAAAAATCGGGTTCTAGGCATGAATGGTGAATTTCTATGTTTTTGACGGTTTGGCGGTGTCCTTTTCCTATCAAAATTATTCCTCAGCATTCGGCGGTCACGTGGCTTCTTTTGGTTGGTCAGGGGATGGCGGGAAAATTCTTTAACTTATCACTTTTTGCTTTTTTGGCAAAAAGGCAAATTTGGTCCCATGGCTCCACTCAATTCTGATTGGTTCTTTTGGTGCTTACGTGGCTTCTTCTAATTGGATGGGGTGTGGTGGGTTTGTTTTTGAACTTGTTCCTTTTGGCTACTTTGGCAAAAGGTTTGAACTCACCCATGCAGCCCCGTCAGGCTCTGATTAAAGAAAATTTAAGTGGTGGGAAAATTTCTTATTTTTACCCCGAGGGTGTCCACGTGTTCATTTTGATTTGATGTGGCTTGGTGGGGCACTCCTAAAATTTGTGGAAAGTTTTAACCCAAAACTTTTCCACGTGGAGGAACGAGCGCTCATTTGAAGATTTGCTTTTTGGTTTGGCCTTAGAGTTGTGCCGAGGAGGACATGTGGAGGTTTCTGTTGCTTTTCCCAAACTTAGACAAATTTTTATGTAGCTGGTATAGTTTGGTGGAACAGGGACACGTGGTGAGCCCACGCTCATTCAGGATTTCTGCTTTGGGTCTCTATGTTGAAATTGTGCCATGAAGACATGCAGAGGCTTCCACTAGGGTTTCCCATACTTAGTATTTTTGAAAAGGTTTTGGGAGGCACAGGACACATGGAGGGATCACATGTTTGAGGACTAGCCCTTGAAATTCATTTTTATAGAAGTGACAGGAGGACACTTGAGGCCTCCGCGCACTTTGCATTTTGCTTGGAATTTTCAACGGCCAAAGGAGATTGCCTCGGACCTAACACATGGCACCTTCCACTGAGCTTTAAGCCTTCAAACAAATTTTGCTAGGCCAGGACACGTGGTGAGCCCACGCTCATTCAAGATATCAACTTTTGGGGACCATCTCAAGATGCGCCATTGTGACACGTGGCAGTTTGAAAAGTCAAAAGGCGGGAAGTGGACCATCGGGGCAACTTGGATTTTTTTCCTCTTGTTACCAAAAGGATTAAAACATCAAAATGGCCCACAAACCCGATAGAAAATAGTCAAAAAATTTCCCCAGTCAATGGCGGAAGGGCGGAGTTGCGGGAAAAATTTGGAAAATTTTCCCTTTTCCAAAAAGAGGTGAAATAAAAAGAATTTGGCTGCGGTTCCTTTGGGACCCACCTTAGGACACGTGTTAGGCTCATTTCTCAAGGCGGAGGTGCGAGAGAAAAATGTGAAAATTTTACATTTTTCCAAAAGTTGTAAAAGGAAAAAGGAGCCTGGGACTACTCTAAAATTGGATCTCCCATGCGGACGGTCCAAATTCAAAGTAGAAATCAATGGCAATTATGCATCTATATCTGATTTTTCCACCATTTTCACTTCAGAGCTCTTGGGGATGCGTATTCTTATGATTTTTATCATTTCTTGGAGTCTCCTGCACACCAAATAAAGAGGAACATTAATCTGGTATCCTATTTTGGTGGAGAAGGTCTCGTAACGTCCTCACCATTAATATGTAATCATTTGTCGATTCGCTTGATTTTTCTTTCCTTGGCACATGAAAGACCTGTTGATATCTGGGTTTGGTGAGAAAAATCCGGGGACATCTTTTACCATTAAGATGAGACCTGACCTTTGAGGCTCGATCTGATCTTCCATTTCTTCTTCTCGGGCATGCAAAGAACTAGATTGGATAGAATAGGGGTAGAAGTGGTTGGCGAGTAAAGGGAAAAGTGATCTACCAGAGGAAGGAGTTGAATGCGGGAGATGTTCAAAGAGATCTACCCCTTGAGCACCTGACAACTTTTACAAATCTGATTCTAGGAATCACAATTGAGAGCATGGTGAAAGCAATGGTACACTCAATGTCTCTAGTTTTGGGGGAAAGGGCCTGCTATAAAATGATATAAATAGGCATGATTTTTGTAAAAGGGTTGGGAGTTTGTGAAGATAGAAGTGTTAGGAGTTAGAAATTGATTTCCTAAGAAAAAATCTTGATAGAGCCCATCTTTCTGAGAAACTATTTGAAGAATCCTGTTTATCTCCTTTGTGTTAAATTTGATCATGTCAAGGTGGTTGCGAGTGTACAGCCATTGACAAGCTTTGAGATTGTTCGAGAAACTTTCCCCTGATAAATTTAACCAAAATTGAGTTAATTTGTGTTATTCTTGGGCAAAATTTATGTTTGCTTCGTTCTTAAATGTTTGTAAGTAGTTTTTCTTGTTCTTGTTGCATTCTTACATTGAAATATGTGTGAATCACACAAGATCTTATCCTTGTGATAGTTTGGTGGCATTTGCAATTTCATTTATTAGAAGAGCTTTCATTTGATAGTGAAATAAACAAATTTAAAATCACTGTGACTCTAGCATGACTATAAGATTGTTTTTCAACCTTTGAGGGTATCTTAGGCGTGATGAAATAGAGATTGATAATGTTTAGTTAAGTTTTTCCAATTTGAGCCTTCATTTTGGATCCTTGAAGTTTGTGTGAAAAGTGCTGATCTGGGCCTCCATTGGAGCACATATTCTAGTTAAAGGAACACCCTAACTACTCTAAAAGCATTCTAGCTATTCGAGCTTTCCATTTTTGTAAAATTTCTCAAAGATTTGGTATAATCAACTTTATCCTGCTTCACCTCCCACCAAAATTCATTCAAAAACAATTAATCATACCCATACTACCCCTGTTTGTCATGTATGTATACAAATGCATAATTTTACTACCAAAACATGTAGAAACAATCAAGTTTTCATTGTCTTTAGTGGCCTGAACCTTTCCTAGAAAATATCTCCATTATCTAGAGTGACAACTCGTGAGAGTTAGGTTTTGTTGCATTGATCATATTTTCTTCAAGGTCTTCTTAATACTTCACAAGGAAGGACATCTCCATCTCCTCCATAAACAACAGGCTACAAAAGGGTCCTCTCACCCTGGTTGAAAGGCACAACCATAAAGTAGTGAGGATAGGTCAAATCCTCTTGAGGGTGCTACCCATTTCTCCACATCTGAGTGACAAAGAGCAAGTTGCATTTCATCCCCGATACAAAATGACACATTACATGCTCTACTTGCCTCTAAGCTTCCTACCAGACCTATGATGCTGCTCAACTTCTGAGGGAGAATCAATTTGGGTACTAACAAACTCTATTTAGTTGTTTTCAAAACATTTTAGGATTGTGCGACCCTTAAGTTTTGATAGAGAAACATTTTTCCAAATCATCGAAGGCCACAACAAGATGTTGAACCACACTCCCGGTAAGTCCAAGACCGTATACATGGTCTTAGACTATGAAAACATTTCTAGCATTCCTATACATTTTCATACCAAGTAGTTTTCAAGTCACAATGTTTAGACAGAACCATCTATAGGCTCATTTCTCCTAGATTGTCTAGTCTATGCACACAAATCTCTCATGTACCATTCTATGTAGCTAAGTACATCATATGTCTTGTAATTTCAAGTGGTAACATATTATAAACACTAGTTGCAAGTACTAATATGTTATTATAATATTATATGATTAATGTTGGAAGCTAATTAATTAGACTAACTTCAATTATTATGACCTTAGATATTCCATATCAATCTAATCCTAAGCTAATCTTAAAAATGATGTACACCATAATAAGAATTAATCTAATGATTTAAAACATTGAGGACCGAACCCCAAGAGAGAAGGTTGGTAAGATGAATAAGAAAATTTGTCAAATTACTTAACCCTAATTTTGATATAATATAAAATTCCTTATTGGATTTTCTTTGTAATTAGGATAAGAGTATAGAATGTGTAACTACCCACAAATTCACACACGAACAACACGGTAAAAGACAGATAAAATTTTTTTGACTTGCTTGAAGATAATACGACACTACACAAGTTCTCTAGGGAATACAACCAACCAAAGACATGCTTTCCACAACACGGACCCACACTAGTTACAGATAGACATGAGGCACACACTAAGGACACAATGGTTCATCTAAAGTATGCAGTCTTACAACAAGGTCTTCCCACAGAAGGTTTCTTTAGATTCATGTTTTAGCTGTAAGTGTTTTTACATTCTTTACTTTTCACAGAGGAATCATGATAGGAGAATCTGAAAGTCATGTCTCCTTTGAAGAATTTTCCCCTACCTTGATAATGTTAATATACAGTGTAAACCAATTATTGGATGGTAAGAGGTTGCTTCATTAACTTGATTAACTTGTTCATTGGTTAGGAGGCAGTTAGTTTATCAAGGCTCTTAACTTCATCAAACTGTTTTCAACGTTGTGCTTTTAAACATATATGTTTTACCCTTTTAAGCGGTCATATTTTTATTTTATTTTATTTTTACAGTACATGACTGTCTAAGACTTGGATTCATCATTAAGATCTTATTAGTGGTTAAAAAGGATTTCATTGGGGCAAGAGTCTAACCAGAATTATTAAAGGTTTCACTTGGGCTTCACTTGAAGAGATAGACATAAGTATACTGTTTACTTTTTCAACGGGCAAGATAGGTCGAAGAGTTTCTTAGTCAAGTTCCTTCTATTTATTATAATCTTATTATCTTCCAAGAATTCAATCATTGATTTCACCTTAAGACCATTCTGAGGATTTACCACAATAAGAGATTGTTGATTAGTTTAAGTGGGATCACCAGGTATATTTGTTTCTCTTGTTTTCTTTTTTTGCTAGGTTCAAAACATAGTCCTCTACCAAACGACACATGACCAAAGGTAACCAAAGTGATGTAAGTTGGTTCAGTTTTAGATAATTATAATTAGGTTTTCAATTCAAGGGTAAATCATATTCTGAAAAGTGAGAATTCAACAAAGGATACGCATGTCAAAACAAGTTCATTTAATCTTATTGACAATAGTATTTCTCAAATTGACTTTCAAACGATAACAACAACCTACATGAGAACAATACAAAATTATAACGCAATGCCTTCTAAATAATCTCCACAATTTCCATACCAATGTTTTAAAGCAAAAGAAAAACATTCGTACAACCAGCTTCCTAAGAAGGTTGGAATCCACTTTCTACACGTGTTTTTTTTTTCTCTCTCTTTTTTTTTTTTTTTTCTACTCACGAAATCCACCTGCACATTTGTTAGCACAGGTCAGTTCATGAGAACTGAGCACGATAAACGCTATAACATTAAGACAATATGTTGTTATCTAACTGTTTCAGGAAGAAAAAGACACTCATTGATTATGAAAAATAATCTAAGAGTCTAAACAAGAGTAATTAAAGAGTTGTCCAAAAGCATAAAATGTCTAAATAAAAGGGATGGCACTAACTCTATTTAATTATCATTTTCTCATAGGAGCAGTTAATAAACATCATAGTGAATTTCACCCATATCACAATAATGACCGTCATTTTAACAAGATAACATTTCGAAACAAAAACAATTACAAGAAGAGAATTAATTTCAAACGTGATTTGTCCCTATTTGTTTAAGTTAGTTCACCAAGCCAAGGATTCACTATGCCACTGGAAGATCCCAAACAATCAATCGACATGAGAATATCTAAACCAACATGACTTATTAATATTAAGATGATGTGCCTATAATAGTTAATTTTATGTCAATAAAAAATAAATAAATTGGAAAGAAAAGGGATGAAACGCACAAATGACCCAGTATGGGCCACATCCTATCCTAACAATCCTACTATTAAAACCTTTCTTCTAATCAAGAGAATGTCTTAAGAAAAGAACAAACTTGACAACACCAAACATAACCATTATATATCTTACAGGAGGTTTACTCAATCATTCACAAGAACACAACACAGGGATATACATAGCTTCCAAAGGATCTCACATCAACAACAAGTCAACTTTAACCTTTCTCGGTCAACACATAACCATTCTACTAAAATGACAACAAGAAGGTCGTATCACAACGAGCATCACAAAAACCAGTCAACCAATGAATTTCCAAACACACCAACCTCTAAGTCACAGGAGAATGAAATTTAAGCATCCTTACGGAGCAAAACGTAGAGTAATTTCTTATGCATAAAACCAACATCCCAATTAAGATTCGAAAACTTCCTCACTAATGATCAAGTAGATCTCGTATCCTCCAACATGTGTGAAACAAAATCAAGGTAAGAAAAGAGTATTTCCTCTGACATTTTAAGCTATCCAAAAGAAATGTGAGTAACGTCTACAGAAGACATTCCATAGGATCAGCTACATTCCTCAAAACAAACAACAGTCACCAAGGGAGAGAAGGTGATTCCAAAGACAACAATCTCCAAACGGTGAACATGAATTGATATCAATTTATGACGATCAACCAAGACACTCGAAGAATAAAAGTATTTCTGCGAGCGATTCAAAACAAAAACCAAAGCAACTAACCTAGTTGAAAGTAATATCAACTTGGCTCAATTAAAAAAATCAGTCAAGCTAAGCACACACCAAGCCAACCGGGAAGGGTTACTAGAACCTAAAACAACTAAAAGAAAAGGATAGAGACAGGAATAGCATCATTCACCTATACACAATGCACTCGCAGTACTCAATCGCTAATTCGCAAATACCCAACATAAACCAGAACTACAGATCTCGAACCGAAACAAGAATAAGAACAAAACAGGAACTATAAAGTTGAGTCCAATGACAATGTTTGATAAAACATTCAAATCGTGAGACCAACACAAAGGACACGGGAATTTTCATTACAGGACCCCCACCTCTTTTGTTTTATTAGTCTTAAGAACAAACTTCACCCAACTAATATTTATTAAAACCCAGAAAACAATATAAAAGGCTTCAACCAGTGCAATCATTTCTAACGCCAAAAAATACAAATGAGCTAGGGAAGTGGAAACCAAATAGCATACCATCACACGAGACATTTATATGAAGAGTAGAGTTATTTAATGAATCAGTTAAATAACAACATAAGAATCAATGGTATAGAGAATATCGTGCCTGATTAAGCTCCCGCAGTCGATAACAAGATGGACCGGGCCTGCAACAGCAACCGAAGCCTAATTCCATTTTCTTCAAGCTCGTTGGGCGCCCAAACATCGAACATCTTCACGTTGGCATAGGTAGGAGTTCACGGCCAGGGTGGGTGGTCTAAAATACTTGCCATCATTCTCCCAACACCGCTCCAAGATTAGCCCTAGAACTTCTGTAGGCCCCATTTTTGGCAATTGAACTTAATCCTTCGTCATTCATCCAAACACCTCCACCATCTCCATATGCATCTGATTGTTTCTAATTTGGACCTCCTAACCTTGGTGCTCTCATATTAGGAGCAGCCCTAGTCTGAGACAAAGCAAAAGAAGATGGCTTTATAACCAAAAACAATCTCTTGGTACAGGCTCCATATCCATAAAACAGTCCCTAGACTTAGCATCCTCACCTTTTCCCTGCATCCCATAACCTGCAATCATGGCTGTCCATGAGAATACATCACTTTTAGGCATTTGTTCAAATACTCGGCGTGCAACTCTAAAATTCCCACATTTGCAATACATGTCTACAAGGGCATTCATTACTATAATAAACAAATCAAAACCACTTCTTAGTATGAAGACGTGGATCTCCTTCCCCTGATGCAAATTCGACAGGTGAGAAGTTACTGGAAGAACAGTTGCAAAGGTAACATTGTTGGGCTTCGTGTCAGCCAGATGCATTTGTTGAAAGAGATCTAAACTTTCCTCATAATGTCCACTCTGTGCATACCCTGCAATCATTGTATTCCATGACACTATTGTTTTCTCAGTACATGTTCTGAATCTAAAAATATCCTGCTACCTTCATCTCCCAAGACATTTTCTCCAACATTGCATAGATCTCCTGTGCCTGTGGGTGCGATCTGTCACCTACACAAAAAGCATGCACCTTTTTATTGCCTTTAATCCAACTACACCAAGTTTCTTTTTAATTCCTCTATCCTTCATCGATCTCCTAAAAGTTCTCTTGCAAAGCAAACTGTGCTTCATGAATATTCTGATATGAAACAGATCCACCTCTATGAGATCCTCTTCCAAATCCGGAACCTTAAAGAGAACATTATCTTCCAGCTTCGAGACAGGGGTGCCATTATCAGTGGTTTTTCTTCAAATGGGCGCTACTGAAAGGTCCACCAGCGGCTGCAGAAAAAGATCTCCCTTGTATCCCTTGGCTTCTCTCGACCACACCATGCACAGGTGTGGCTATGGAAATGATTTTCCCCATTTCTGAAACAGAAGCCCTCACACGTGTTGGCAACTTCACCACATGGGAAGGGGAAGAGCCAGTCGTGGCAATGGTGCACTGTCGAGCACTGTTCACTATTTTCTTTTACACCAAAACTCAGACCTCCAGACTCGCATCTTTCACTGCCTAGGCGAGTACCTCCATTACCGGCTCCATTGATGTGTCCTCCACCACCTGTGCGAGTTCCACCGCCACCATCTCCATTGATGTATGCGACTAGAAAAAGGTTAGGGCACGGGCACAGGCTCTCCAACTTCTTTCAGAGATCAGGGGTCTCGATTTACTTGTCTCGGAGGAACTTTCCTGCTCGAGCTCATCCATTTAAGCCTGGCCCTTTTCAAAAAACTGCGACTGGGAGTCACCCCTCCCTCCATCACTTTTCCACACAGAAAAAATGAACAGATAACAACATAGTGGACAACCTGCTCATTGGAAGCACTCAAAACAGCTTCTGCCTTACTGTACGTGCCTGCCGCCTGGTTAAACACTGCTCCCAGCACACCGCTCACCACCACACCCCGCAGCACCCAAAGCAAGGAGGTAATACGCTACTTCACTAGCTTGCGGCTTCATCTAAAACCACCATATCTAACCCATGGCTAGGCGCTGGAAAACTTCCGGTCAGTATTAGAAATAGTAGTGAATGCAATCTCAGCCTCACTTGCAAAACTTGCCTCAAGATTTGATCGAGCTTCTTCCATGTTAGTTTCACCACCTGGACAGAAGTGACTTCCAAAAAGAAAAGGCAAGACAACTCAACTAAAGCTTTACCTCGTTCTTCTACTACAGCTGCAAGATTTTGCAACCACTGATCACGACTGTGGTCGCGTGCAACCAGAACATCAGGATCAACACCAATTGTTCCTTGGGCTCGCCCTGCAGTAGCTGTCGCACTTAGCTCTCTCTGGGGCCACTGATTTTCTAGGATACGTTTACTTCTCTACCCTGTAGCTGCTGCATAATGCCAAGCACTTCCTCACGGCACTCCTAGGAGAAGATCAGTTCCACGCCCATGGATTCTGCCTGAACAACATGATTTTTTGAGACCCACACCCACCTGTACGCATTTAAGGAGAATCAGAACGAGATTATGGTGAAGAAAATGGGACTCCACCCACTCCCGTCTCCCTCACGCAAGGACAGAAAAGAAAACGCGGCAGCCAGTACAGTCGGCCAAGGTGGCAGTGGAGGCAGGTGGAAGAGATGGAAATCGACGCCCAATGGGGCATTACATTCTCCTCCCCTTAAGAAAGCATCGTCCTCGATGCGACATTACACAGAGGAAAGGAAATGGTACGCAACAAGGGATAGATAAAGAAGAAGACACACCCTATGGTTTAAAATTTTAGTTGATTAAAGCACGGCCATAGGGTAGCCTTAGGAACATTTGGTAGAAATTTTAACTTTCAATGTTCTGTGAAGATTGGCAGTTCTTTCTTGTTTGCCATTTCATTAGTCTCTTTCCATTATCATTATTTCTAGTTTTAGTTTCTTTTAAAAAATATCATCATTGAAGTGTTTTGATTTATTCCTTATTGTGGGTGCCCAACATGAACTGCTAACACAACACCCTATCAGGTTCACAAGACCCTACAGATTCACAAGCACACAAGTATATACTTCATGATTGCATTACACCACAAAAGGGTTACTCAAATATGGAATGGAATAGGCACAGTCCACATAACATAGTACTCGACACACATCAATGACTGACATACTAAATACTCAAACAAAAGAGTACTACAATCCACCAGACATTTTCTCAATTTGCATCAATGAAAAATTCACATAACACCAAACCATGCTACAGGTACATAGGGTCCACTAGGGAATCAATGACATATCCACAACATCACAACACATATCCATCTGACATGAGTAACACATACATCAAAATACCACTACCAAAACATCACAATAACTCAACGTATATCCCAAACATCAACCATACACACAAACATCATATGCCTCCCTCAAACTCTTATGCCTCCCTCAAGTCTCTTATGCCTCCCTCAAACTCTTATGCCTCCCTCAAGTCTCTTATGCCTCCCTCAAGGAGGCCGGTTGACCCTATGGTCCAAGACACATAGAGTTCGAACACTCCTAACCCAAGTGACATAATAACGCGTGGTTCAACAACCCGCTAGTTATATGTACTCCTTGGGGCGTACCCCCATACAACGAAGCGGGTCCATAGGTCCAACCAATCCATGGTGCATCCTATGACCCTATTCCACACATCACGACAATAGAACCAGCACAACAATCCAATCCAAAGTGCCAAGTGGCAAAGTACAAGCCTTGGGCAAGGCGGTAAAATTCCAAATTTAAAAAAAAAAAAAATCAAAATCGAAAATCAAAAATAAATGGCCAAATAGCCATAGTTAGTATCAAAATCCCCATGTTAGTGCCATAAACCAAGGAAATGCCCAAAATTATAAAGCATGGCAATCAAGAAAACTCGCTTGGTCCTTATAAATAAAGTAAAAAGCTCAATTTACGAATAAAATCAACTTATAATAATGTCACATTACGATAACTGTGTGGCCTTATCTAGCCACCAAAGGGGTACTCAACGAGTTGCTAGCACTCGGAACATCGAGCCTCAGCTCATAAAATACATATCAATAATACAACTGTCATCACCTCCATCTGAATCATCCCGCCACCACTTCGACAAGGCTAAACATAGTCATAGATACACTAAGGTTGCATACATACAACCACATAGGGAGAGAGGAAAGAATCACATGTTATCTACTAAACCGAGTTTGACTCGAGTTATTGACCCATGGTACACCATTCCTCACTCTCAACATACACTTCTACCGATTTCCCTCAGGATCGGTTAGCGTAAGGTTCACAACATAACATGCAACTACAGTACTAACATAATGGTGGCACACACATAACTACCATAACGTCTTACATATGGTACATATACAGGGTAGATCACGATCATACATTCACTGAGTGTAACACATCACTTTACCACATTCTGCACCCAAAGTGCAAGCACCATACAATAGGGTTCATACACTCACCGTATGACCCAAAATCACAACATGAAGCATTACATATTACACAACTCATATATACGATGAACATAATAACATCACAACATAACAATAATTGCTTCATAACAAGGTGGTACACACATTTCTTCAAAACATGGTAAAAACATCATGATACAACTCATTTCTTTTAACATCAATCTAGTCATACAACACATTGATACACTTACATATCACAATATGTCACAATGTTCCAACACTATGTCATCCACATTATAATTCTTTTCACACGCCACAAACAGTAATTCACACGTGAACTCTTCATAGAATCCACAAGAAGGAGAGAGAATACTCTCATCCCCAACACATCAACATGATGACAAATACGCACTGAGTGACATACACATCACGTGCGTTCACAATATCACAATTACGACAATAATCACATCACGCTTAAAGCACATTACTCTTCCAATATAAATCATCATCATGCAACATCATCATCATCATGCAGTATCATCATGTAACACCACCACCACCATGCAACATCACCATATAACACCAATCCGGCCCATAGGTTCGAGAGCATGAACCTACGCTCTGATACCAAGTGTAACGACCCACAAATTCACACACAACAACACGGTAAAAGACAGGAATTTTTTTTTTGACTTGCTTGAAGATAATACGACACTACACAAGTTCTCTAGGGAATACAACCAACCAAAGACATGCTTTCCACAACACGGACCCACACTGGTTACAGATAAACATGAGGCACACACTAAGGACACAATGGTTCATCTAAAGTATGCAGTCTTACAACAAGGTCTTCCCACAGAAGGTTTCTTTAGATTCATGTTTTAGCTGTAAGTGTTTTTACATTCTTTACTTTTCGCAGAGGAATCATGATAGGAGAATCTGAAAGTCATGTCTCCTTTGAAGAATTTTCCCCTACCTTGATAATGTTAATATACAGTGTAAACCAATTATTGGATGGTAAGAGGTTGCTTCATTAACTTGATTAACTTGTTCATTGGTTAGGAGGCAGTTAGTTTATCAAGGCTCTTAACTTCATCAAACTGTTTTCAACGTTGTGCTTTTAAACATATATGTTTTACCCTTTTAAGCGGTCATATTTTTATTTTATTTTATTTTTACAGTACATGACTGTCTAAGACTTGGATTCATCATTAAGATCTTATTAGTGGTTAAAAAGGATTTCATTGGGGCAAGAGTCTAACTAGAATTATTAAAGGTTTCACTTGGGCTTCACTTGAAGAGATAGACATAAGTATACTGTTTACTTTTTCAACGGGCAAGATAGGTCGAAGAGTTTCTTAGTCAAGTTCCTTCTATTTATTATAATCTTATTATCTTCCAAGAATTCAATCATTGATTTCACCTTAAGACCGTTCTAAGGATTTACCACAATAAGAGATTGTTGATTAGTTTAAGTGGGATCACCAGGTATATTTGTTTCTCTTGTTTTCTTTTTTTAGGTTCAAAACATAGTCCTCTACCAAACGACACATGACCAAAGGTAACCAAAGTGATGTAAGTTGGTTCAGTTTTAGATAATTATAATTAGGTTTTCAATTCAAGGGTAAATCATATTCTGAAAAGTGAGAATTCAACAAAGGATACGCATGTCAAAACAAGTTCATTTAATCTTATTGACAATAATATTTCTCAAATTGACTTTCAAACGATAACAACAACCTACAAGAGAACAATACAAAATTATAACGCAATGCCTTCTAGATAGTCTCCACAATTTCCATACCAATGATGTAAAGCAAAAGAAAAACATTCGTACAACAGCAGTTCCTAAGAAGGATGGAATCCACTTTCTACACGTGTTTCTTTTTCTCTCTCTTTTTTTTTTTCTTTTCTACTCAGGAAATCCTCCTGCACATTTGTTAGCACATGTCAGTTCGCAAGAACTGAGCACGATAAAAGCTATAACATTAAGACAATATGTTGTTATCTAACTGTTTCAAGGAAGAAAAAGACACTGTTGATTATGAAAAATAATCTAAGAGTCTAAACAAGAGTAATTAAAGAGTTGTCCAAAAGCATAAAATGTCTAAATAAAAGGGATGGCACTAACTCTATTTAATTATCATTTTCTCATAGGAGCAGTTAATAAACATCATAGTGAATTTCACCCATATCACAATAATGACCGTCATTTTAACAAGATAACATTTCGAAACAAAAACAATTACAAGAAGAGAATTAATTTCAAACGTGATCTGTCCCTATTTGTTTAAGTTAGTTCACCAAGCCAAGGATTCACTATGCCACTGGAAGATCCCAAACAATCAATCGACATGAGAATATCTAAACCAACATGACTTATTAATATTAAGATGATGTGCCTATAACAGTTAATTTTATGTCAGCACAGAATAAATAAATTGGAAAGAAAAGGGATGAAACGCACAAATGACCCCGTATGGGCCACGTCCTATCCTAACAATCCTTCTATTAAACTTTCTTCTAATCAAGAGAATGTCTTAAGAAAAAGGACAAACTTTGACAAGACCAAACATAACCATTATAAATCTTACAGGAGGGTTACTCAATCATTCACAAGAACACAACACAGGATACATAGCTTCCAAAGGATCTGTCGTCAACAACAAGTCAACTTTAACCTTTCTGGTCAACACATAACCATTCTACTACAATGACAGCAAGGAGGTCGTATCACAACGATCATCACAAAAACCAGTCAACCAATGAGTTTCCAAACACACCAACCTCTAAGTCACAGGAGAATGAAATTTAAGCATCTTTACGGAGCAAAACGTAGAGTAATTTCTTATGCATAAAACCAACATCCCAATTTTAAGATTTGAAAACTTCCTCACTAATGATCAAGTAGATCTCGTATCCTCCAACATGTGTGAAACAAAATCAAGGTAAGAAAAGAGTATTTCCTCTGACATTTTAAGCTATCCAAAAGAAATGTGAGTAACGTCTAAAGAAGACATTCCATAGGATCAGCTACATTCCTCAAAACAAACAACAGTCACCAAGGGAGAGAAGGTGATTCCAAAGACAACAATCTCCAAACGGTGAACATGAATTGATATCAATTTATGACGATCAACCAAGACACTCAAAGAATAAAAGTATTTCTACGAGCGATTCAAAACAAAAACCAAAGCAACTAACCTAGTTGAAAGTAATATCAACTTGGCTCAATTAAAAAAATCACCAAGCTAAGCACACACCAAGCCAACCGGAAGGGTTACTGAACCTAAAACAACTAAAAGAAAAGGATAGAGACAGAATAGCATCATTCACCTATACACAATGCACTCGCAAAGACTCAATCGCTAATTCACAAATACCCAACATAAACCGAACTACGAGATCTCGAACCAAAACAAGAATAAGAACAAAACAGAACTATAAAGTTGAGTCCAATGACAATGTTTGATAAAACATTCAAATCGTGAGACCAACACAAAGGACACGGGAATTTTCATTACAGGACCCCCACCTCTTTTGTTTTATTAGTCTTAAGAACAAACTTCACCCAACTAATATTTATTAAAACCCAAAAAACAATATGAAAGGCTTCAACCAGCGCAATCATTTCTAACGCCAAAAAAATACAAATGAGCTAGGGAAGTGGAAACCAAACAGCATACCATCACACGAGACATTTATATGAAGAGTAGAGTTATTTAATGAATCAGTTAAATAACAGCATAAGAATCAATGGTATAGAGAATATCGTGCCTGATTAAGCTCCCGCAGTCGATAACAAGATGGACAGGGCCTGCAACAGCAACCCAAGCCTAATTCCATTTTCTTCAAGCTCGTTGGGCGCCCAAACATCGAACATCTTCACGTTGGCACAGGTAGGAGTTCACGGCCAGGGTGGGTGGTCTAAAATACTTGCCATCATCCTCCCAACACCGCTCCAAGATTAGCCCTAGAACTTCTGTAGGCCCCATTTTTGGCAATTGAACTTGATCCTTCGTCATTCATCCAAACACCTCCACCATCTCCATATGCATCTGATTGTTTCTAATTTGGACCTCCTAACCTTGGTGCTCTCATATTAGGAGCAGCCCTAGTCTGAGACAAAGCAAAAGAAGATGGCTTTATAACCGAAAAAAATCTCTTGGTACAGGCTCCATATCCATAAAATAGTCCCTAAACTTAGCATCCTCACCTTTTCCCTGCATCTCATAACCTGCAATCATGGCTGTCCATGAGAATACATCACTTTTAGGCATTTGTTCAAATACTCGGCGCAACTCTAAAATTCCCATTTTGTAATACATGTCTACAAGGGCATTCATTACTATAATAAACAAATCAAAACCACTTCTTAGTATGAAGACGTGGATCTCCTTCCCCTGATGCAAATTCCATAGGTGAGAAGTTACTGGAAGACAGTTGCAAAGGTAACATTGTTGGGCTTCGTGTCAGCCAGATGCATTTGTTGAAAGAGATCTAAACTTTCCTCATAATGTCCACTCTGTGCATACCCTGCAATCATTGTAATCCATGACACTACTGTTTTCTCAGTACAAGTTCTGAATCTGAAAAATATCCTGCTACCTTCATCTCCCAAGACATTTTCTCCAACATTGCATAGATCTCCTATGCCTGTGGGTGCGATCTGTCACCTACACAAAAAGCATGCACCTTTTTATTGCCTTTAATCCAACTACACCAAGTTTCTTTTTAATTCCTCTATCCTTCATCGATCTCCTAAAAGTTCTCTTGCAAAGCAAAAGTGCGTAGCTTCATGAATATTCTCGATATGAAATGATCCACCTCTATGAGATCCTCTTCCAAATCCGGAACCTTAAAGAGAACATTATCTTCCAGCTTCGAGACAGGGGTGTCATTATCAGTGGTTTTTCTTCAAATGGGCGCTACTGAAAGGTCCACCAGTGGCTGCAGAAAAAGATCTCCCTTGTATCCCTTGGCTTCTCTCGACCACACCATGCACAGGTGTGGCTATGGAAATGATTTTCCCCGTTTCTGAAACAGAAGCCCTCACACGTGTTGGCAACCTCACCACATGGGAAGGGGAAGAGCCAGTCGTGGCAATGGTGCACTGTCGAGCACTGTTCACTATTTTCTTTTACACCAAAACTCAAACCTCCAGACTCGCATCTTTCACTGCCTAGGCGAGTACCTCCATTGCCGGCTCCATTGATGTGTCCTCCACCACCTGTGCGAGTTCCACCGCCGCCATCTCCATTGATGTATGCGACTAGAATAAGGTTAGGGCACAGGCACGGGCTCTCCAACTTCTTTCAGAGATCAGGGGTCTCGGATTTACTTGTCTCGGAGGAACTTTCCTGCTCGAGCTCATCCATTTAAGCCTGGCCCTTTTCAAAAAACTGACTGGGAGTCACCCCTCCCTCCATCACTTTTCCACACAGAAAAACTAAACAGATAACAACATAGTGGACAACTTGCTCATTGGAAGCGCTCAAAACAGCCTTCGCTTATCATCGTGCGTGCTGCCTTTGGTTAAACACTTGCCCCTAAGACACCGCTCACCACCACACCCCGCAGCACCCAAAGCAAGGAGGTAATACGCTACTTCACTAGCTTGCGGCTTCATCTAAAACCACCATATCTAACCCATGGCTAGGCACTGGAAAACTTCCGGTCAGTATTAGAAACAGTAGTGAATGCAATCTCAGCCTCACTTGCAAAACTTGCCTCAAGATTTGATCGAGCTTCTTCCATGTTAGTTTCACCACCTGGACAGAAGCGACTTCCAAAAAGAAAAGGCAAGACAACTCAACTAAAGCTTTACCTCGTTCTTCTACTACAGCTACAAGATTTTGCAACCACTTATCACGACGTGGTGGTCGTGCAACAACCGTAAAACATCGGAGATTAACACCAACTGTTCCTTGGGCTCGCCCTGCAGCAGCTGTCGCACTTAGCTCTCTCTGGGGCCACTGATTTTCTAGGATACGTTTACTTCTCTACCCTGTAGCTGCTGCATAATGCCAAGCACTTCCTCACGGCACTCCCAGGAGAAGATCAGTTCCACGCCCATGGATTCTACCTGTACAACACGATTTTTGAGACCCACACCCACCTGTACGCATTGAAGGAGAATCAGAACGAGATCATGGTGAAGAAAATGGGACTCCACCCACTCCCGTCTCCCTCACGCAAGGACAAAAGAAAACGCGGCGGCCTAGTACAAATGGCCAAGGTGGCGGTGGGCGCGAGTGGAAGAGATGGAAATCGACGCCAATGGGGCATTACAGAATGTATGCAATTCACATTATTAAATTGGCATTGAACATACATATATAAAAATATAGTACAAATGATTTAAATCAATCAATCATTTAGAGCACATGCTAAAATAATGATGAATGAGTAAAATATGAAACGACAAAACACACTTAAAAATGATTATTTTTGCTTCATCTCTTAAACTAGATCCATGTCTTATCTAAGACATAATTGCCCAGATACAACCTACCCTATTACACAGACCTATCCAATTATTTTTTGTGATTTTGTATAAGTTTATTCATCTTTGTTTCAATCCGCTCTTTCCTTTCTCACTTTTGATAATACTAATCTGATTACCTCATGCAATAATGAACACACGATAAACATTCAAAATGTTCCTCAAACTTGGCCCTACAAAATAAGTGAATGTAATATTGTGCGCTTGAACAATCAAGAATGAAACTATGCCCGTATTATTTTTTATATTGAATTTGTTGTTGTCTCGGAAGTGTGTTTGACCACATAATAACTCAGAATGTGTACAAGTCTTACTTTGAAATTAGAACCTATTCGGGTGCAAAAGCCAAAAAAAAAAAGCCAACTCAAAGACTTGAAGCATTTACAAATAATGGTAAACAAGACCAAAAGCCAAAAAAAAAAAAAAGAGGCGAGAAAACCGTCCACTTTGGGAGTTGATCAAACAAACATTAAATTATAAACATTTGGTAAACATCACAACCAAACCTTGAAAGACACCTTCGCTGTATGTACCTGTATAAAATAGAAAATAAATGGCATTTTGAAGTTTAAATAATATTTTAAACGTAGACAGTTTTTAAAGAAGACAAAATTCCTTTCCGAGTAGAGTGATACAAAGTTGTCAACTTCTTTTATGTAAATACAAACTTTAACCGGCATATTCGGCAATTTGAGCGTATACACAGGGATGATTATATCATCGTGTTTGCCTCCTTTCTTTAAGCTTCCGCCCAATGTGTATTAGAGCTGTGATTAAATACATGGATGCTGTGAACAAGAACAGACTCCACACATTCCCAAGACTTACTGGAATGGGGATTGATTCATTCCCTGTCTCCATATCCATATCTAGACACAACTGTGTTTTCCCAAACCATTTGTTATTGATGCCCTCCAACACGTTGTACTTCGCAGATATATTCAGCACCGCCTGAGATATCTCCGACACATATGGCGACCCTTTCCTGAAAAACTGTCACACAAATGAGTTAGAATCTACATATTGAAAGCAGAGTATTTACAATTTGGTTGTAGAAAGATGGAGAAAATGAAATACTTACAAATCCCAAGCCACCTGTGTCAAAATATGCCCGATCTACAATGGTAAACTTTGCACACGGGTAGAGATGTTTCAATATTTCCATATACAAGTTCTCTTCCACAATAGCACCCACTTCCCCGCTCGTTAGTTTTTGCACGTAATCCTCCGCGCTTTTTAGAGATACCAATCTTTCTTTGGGAATTTTCAAATCCTGTATGAGAAAATTTCTTGCAAGTGAAGTATTCGAATAGCCTATTTTGAACTTGCTTCTGGTGAGGGTGTTCATGTTTGTAAGAGTAGGGGCCAAACTCTCCACTGTAAGGATAGTGGTCAGATACGCAGTGTAGCTGTTGCTCAGTATGAATGCGACGATCAGCCACATAGCTACAATTCCTTTTCCAAAAGAACCTTTGACCTCCTCTCCTGTAAGTTATTGCACATATCCTCTTAAATAATTGTCATTAACCTATTATTAGATGACCTAATCTAGATGTCTGATAGTAGAAACCAATGCTCAAAATCCCACGCCGTTTCATCTTGTGTAGAAATAGAAACAATCTATGTACGAGTCATTGAATTGTGTTTCTATTATATATACATATATACGGGACATTTAATTGTGTTTAAAATGAGAGATGTATATACTGTATCACTATTTTTCAGTGACTTAAACTATACTTTAAATAAAGGAGGCATTGAATTGAACATCAAATGTAGGAGAAAACATTACTTACAAAAAGCAGGTCACTATGCTTCTCATTATACTTTAAATATTAACATATGACAATAAATGTAAAGGCATCTAGCTATGGATTAAATAATAGTATATTCTAGAGAAATAATTTTATATCTCATTATATTTCATATATTAACATTTTGTTTTTTTTTTAATATTATAAGAGATGACTTAATAGTCCAGAGGGTCCTATACTTGTAATAGTATATGAGAGGGGAATACCCAAAATTTAAACAAATTCAAATGAAAAGTACTTATACAATTTACATATTATTGTACAACTTGTACCCAACAATGGTGTAAACTATCCAATCACATAGTCATACATCATATTTAACAATTTTACAACTTTGAACTATGTAATATACATATTTGGGTCTAATTTTTTTGAAACTCGCTTTAAATTTTTTATTTTAAATCATTTCAAAATATGACTTGTGTGAAATGTAAAATTCATATTAAACACATAAACTCTAACAAAAAATTCAAATGTATTGTGACAACATTTGTCCACATGGTCAATACCAAGTTAAGATGCACAAATAATAATTCAAACTCTCACACCCTTTTAAAAACACAATTAATTCTTCACCATTAAACCGACTCTCGCAACTTCCTAAGACACTAGATGATGAGAAACATTATGAATTTAATAAGGAAAATCAATGAGCAAGAGAATACTCACTTTGAGCAAAGTCGACGAATGCAAAGTGAGGGAAAATCTACATGAAATACAAGATAATGTAAGTTTGTCAAGTATCGAAGAAATTGAAAACCAATTTGAAAACATACTTACGTTAGTGAAGTTATAACTTGTTTAACAATTTCCCAGTGAACTCGCATTGTCATGGCGTTCCACAAGCCACACAAGAAATGTAGTGAAGACAAAGAACACCCCTACTACAGCCCACAAACCAAAGCGGTGAATGGACGGAGAAATGACCATGACCAAGTTATTCAGCCGCATGCTTGTGATTGGGACCATCATCGCCATGACCATCTTGATATACGGTTGTGTAAAATCCACATACAAAGACCGATTCCATAATATCGTCGAGTCTCCAGCCACTCCATCGATATCCTATATAATTAGTTTGTATGAGTGACTCTTCGCAGTCCCTAAAAGCGTGTTACAAATTTTTAAATTATGGTTTATGATCGTAATGTTTTTATAATAGCTTTAATCACTCTAACCTTATGAACTATGGAAGTTCGATACTAAACATTCATTTAAAATATTTTAAACACAAATTTAGAGTCACTTTAATGAACTTATACCTACCGTGCATGAAGAAAACTTCCATAGTTACCAAATACGGTACATTAGAAGAAAAATACCATACTTTCCAAATTTTTAATGCCATCATACAAAAACATTAAAATGTGAAGGTTTTTTTACATATGGAGATTTATAATTGAAATTAGTTATACACAATATAAATATAATTAATTAATTAATAAGTAGATTTTACTGAATATATTTTGAATTTATCTTTGGTCGTACTTGTTTTTTAACATTTTTTTAATAATTTATCTTTTTACGTTTTTGTTTTCACCATATTTTAAATGAACCACTCCCTGTGAAAGTTGCTACCTTGAAGAAAAGATGTGCAAGATTGGAGAGCCTTACCTTTCTGTCTAATAAGTCAGTTATCAATTGATCAAAGCCAGAGAAGCTTGAATTGCCAATGTTGAGAGTTGCGAATACAAATGGAAGATCGTACGGGACTGCGTTTACAGCAGTCTCAAATGTCTCTCTCGTGTAGCCTGAAAGTCGTCCAAGTATTTCACTGAAATTAGAAGTGCTCTTACTCATAATTTTCCCAACTACAAGTTTTCTGTACCCGTTGGGAGCTTGTACAGTATCGCCAGGCCACATAATAGGGCTAAGTGTATTATTTCCTTGTTTGCCTCCAGATCGAAGCAGCCCTTTGCGTTTTCCCCAAAACCCAACTCTCCTGTAGCTTCTTCTGCCCACTATGTTAATGATCTCGATTTGGTAGTCTCTACTTCCTCTATTATAATTCACAGCGCTATATTTTAAGCTGTCAATCTCCTGACGGAGCAATTTGCCCCATGTCAAAAACTTCATTGAAGCAAGGAAATCCGTGTTATTGTTAGGAATGTTTCCCTTATATCCAACCTCTTTACCCTGAGAAACCAAGATGGCAATTGCTTTTGCAACGATCATAAGAGAGTTGTATGCTTCGATACCAATTCGGCTGGTGCCATCGTCTGAGGAGTTAAGCTGTAGTCTTTTCTGCATTTCTGTGAATTGGGGCGTCGGAAGCCTTTTAACTCCCACGATTCCTTGGATGGTATTTAGATGAGAAGAATTTAAAAATCCAAAGAGGAAGCAATGGAATCGGTGACAATCCAGGCATAGCCTTCGGTCATCATCCCCAAACCATCTGCTATAGAAAACAAGTTCATAGCCACATCCACGCTGGTATAGACAATAAAAGCCCTAATATAACTCGTATTTAATTGGCTTAAGGATTTCCGAACTTGGTCTCCCTCTGAAATAGAAGGAAGCGCCGCCGTCTGGGAAACTCTCTTTCCTCGCTCTTCCAAGGCCTCACTTAAAGCATTAACACCACTTAGCCAGAATTCTTCGTCTTGGTATAGCAGAATGACTTCTTTCCACTGAAAGTAGCCTACTATGGCCGCTATGGCTTCCATATCATCATAATTATGACTCGGGACTGTGGATCCATTTCCAGTGACAAACCCATCTGCGTCACTCAAAGACAAGATTGGTACATCAACCGCTTCAGCTATGGGTGCCATAAACTTTGAAATCTTAAATTCCTGCACCAGAATCGCCACAACCTCATTTCCGAACACCTGCAGAACTGCATGAAAATTATCCCAAAAAAATATAATTGTGACAATTGAGCAACTAATTCTGAATTGAGCCGTTCGACTAAACCTTAGCAAGTTGAATTGTTTTCTGCTGAAAATCTAAGAAGGAAAAATAAAAACTTATCAGTGAAGGACTGAAATTTATATTTTCTTACTGTTTAAAACATCGCCTCCAGATTCTTGAATTGTGAGATTGAGGCGAGTGCCATTGATTGTGTGATTAAGGTGTTGGAGAGCTAAATTTAAGGACGAGTTGGCTGCCCTTCCTGCAGCCGTGTTTAGGTCAAGAATGGCGGCAATGTTAACTGTGTCATTGGTTACTGTGGACATGGACACTCTGCCATTCGGATTAAACATTAGGAAAAGCAATAGAAAGTAAATAGGAACCATTGTCGCTCAATAGAAAGCACTACATTGGAGCGATGATAAAGTGGAAGGCTAAAATGTTAATTGTGCAACTAAAAACTAGTTCACATCATCTTAGGTGTGAAACTGGGAGATGGAAAATGCCCAAAGAGAAGTGGTCAGAAAGGGTTTGTCAGTTCTGCATGTCGGGCGCGGTGGAATCCGAATGGCATTTTGTCATGGAATGTGTTGCTTACGGGGACATTCGAGCAATTACGTGGATATTTTAACAGTGGCTGATCTTACAACCTTGTTTGAAGAGGAAAGGGTGACAAAAACAGCAGATTTCTTGATCAAAATTCACAGCAGAAGAAGCAAGCTTAGGAACGAGCTGGAAGAAAGGCAAAAGTAGAGGGCATCAATTGGTGATTGCACTTCGGGTCCCATAGACTGCTCGGTCTCGTGGACGTCATTAAAAACTTTCATTTCATTTCCCGCACCCAAATGTCTGTGCCGGTCAAGGCTTCACACGGCTTATTGAAATGAAATTAAAACACACCTCATTTACAAAACTAATACTGTGCGACTGCCGCGTAGTGGAAGTCTATGGAATTTGGTGGAGACACTAGACTAGTTCAAACGGCCTTTCTCTCTCTACCATTTTTTTCTAGCACGCCCATCTACTATGTGATCCCAATTCTCAATTACAAACAAAAAGTGTAGGCCCTATCTATCAATGTTAAAGGGGAAAAAATAAAACATTAAGACTTTTTAATTTAACTTAGTTATTTTAGTCATTTATATAATTATTGTACATTATATATTCTTCAAAAGTATGTAGCTTAATATAATAATTAATTATTTGTCTAAGTTTATATGCATATGATAATTTTAATATTCTTACAAAAATATTTTTCATTCACTAACTTTTAAAATAAGTTTCAAATTCAACATTCAAAATACATTGAATCATAAGGAGGAGTCTCGAGTCTCACACATATGTTAGCATATTAAAATAAAACTAATATTTTCAAATCATAAATTGTAATATATGTGTGGTGTAACATCCACTCTAAAATCATCCACAATGATAACAACCATATATTCAACCATCCACTCTAAAATCATCTACAAGGATAACAACCGTATATTCAAACTCCCACACATTTGTAGGCGAGGAAGAAGAAGAGTTACACTTTGCAACGTAAGTCAAGCTAGAGCACAAGAGGGACCCACTCGGGTTCATTTTCTCCTTTGAATAGAGACATAGTCCCCCCTTAAAAGATCGTCTCGTGCACACCACTCTCGACCTCTACTTGTAATCAGTATAGGGCCCAGATCATGAGTTTTTCCCTCACAACTTCGACATATTTTTTATCTTCCCCACAACACAACCCTATCTCCCAATGTCCAAAGCATTATCTATAACTTGTTCACCTCTATCCTCAACAATCCTACAAGGACTCTTTTATTCAAATAACCCTCCTTGCTTTATTTGGATGACTTTTACTTTCACTCTGGCTCTGATGCTTTACATTTCAGGTTGCGCGCCCACAGGATTGCTCATTTGGCACCATTTTTATAGGCTATAGTCCTTCCACGCACTCCCCGTGTCATACAATTCTTCCGCGAGACACCTTTAGAATTGGCTAAGTTCCAAGTCATCCTATCGCATGCCCTCTTTTCTTTTTGCCATCGCACGCCCTTTCCTTAGTTGGATATTCGCGCCCGCTTCCATACTCTCCTTTCGCATTCTGCTCCCCTTCCCATTTCCCCCCTTTCGCATCTTCCTCCTCCACGCACGCCTTCTTTTATGTCCCCTCGCACCCTATGCGTGCGCATCCTCTCTGCTTTCCTCTCTTGCGCTTGCATCTTGCCACACGCCTTGCTTTCTTATTGCCTTCTTTCCACATGCCCTTGTGCGCTTTCTTGTTTCTTCATTTATATTCTCTGCTCTCCTTCCATTTTCCATCTTCCATCTAGCAGAGACAATGTTCAATCGAGGCCCGAATCGGTTAAGTATGAAAAAGGCCAGCAGAAACCTCCACGTGTCTCTTCGGCACACTTTTGATATGGTGCACAAAAGTAGAGACCCCAAACAAGCATGGGCTCTCCATGTGTCTAGGGCTTGGAAAATTTGCACCGACCATTGAAAAAGTTGAAGAACTAGCGAGAAGGTGCCACGTGTCATCTTGGTGCAACTTTAGGGGTAGAATCCAAAGGCAGTCCCCAAACAAGCACATGATCTCCACATATCTAAGGCCCAAGAAAGTTGCATCCGCCGTTGAAAATTAAAAGCAAAGCAATAGAGCCAGCGGAAGGTGCTACATGTTAGTTCAATGCTAAAAGAAATCATAACCATATTATACCAAGCCAAGAATACAGATGCTAATCAAACACCACGATCAATAAGATGAAAGCAATTCACCGTAATAACTTTACATAAAACCTTTGCAAATAAATGAGCAGCAATATCATATAAAATTATGGAACTCAATGCAATACAATGAGAATGGGCCTTGCTTATATAGGTAATGAATAATAATATAAGAACCAGTCAAGGTTGTAGATCAATCCATAAATCATGGAAAGAACTATTCATCAAAGAACTAGTCAAGACCATAGATTTAGGAGAGAACTAGACATCAAGAATCTAGTCAATACCATAGATCAAGGAAAGAACTATACCTAACAACTAGATAATATCTCCTAATATCTAAATAAGATAAAAGAAATATCTAAACACATAAGTGTGTGAGGATAAATACAATAAAGGTAAATAAAGTACCTAGGTGAACATGAGCTAAAGTAAATACTTACTCTAACATCCCCCTCAAGTGAAGCTAGGCCCAAAAATAGAAGTGACGTGTCAATAGTATGAGTCCTGGAAAATAGGCCTCGATGAGATAGTCATGTACAATAAGCGGGAAAAAGGGACACCGCAAGGTACCCAAAACAAGTAACAACAAAGTAAAAAGAGTAAAAACCCACTCCAAGGCATCCCAAGAAGCTCGGATCAAAAAAATCATACAATGCTAAAGAATTTTGGTGTGCACTATGGTTTGAATCCATTACTGGATCACAAAACTTAAAAAAAACCGACACTGGGCTTCACTAGAATAGCTCCATACAAGGAGACTGTCAACAGTGATATCGAAAGTGTATAATTTGATCAACTACTACAAATAGGTGTGTCACGATCTAAGAACAATAACCAAAGCAACAAGGCAAGGACACAAAATCAATAGTGTCACGATCCAAGAAAAGCCAAGGTAACAAGGCAAGGACACAAAACCCAAAGAAGCAAGATCAACACCATACCCTCCTATACTTGTTGAATGGGTGGAGGGATGCTACAAATCTATATGAGTTGTCAAAACAACTATTTGAACACTGAAAAAATAACACTAGATTGCACCAAAATAGAACCCCCAAGAGATACTCGGCAACATGCTAAAAGTGTTAAAAATACCGATGTAAAATCTCTCAACAAACAAGAGAGATACACTACACCTGCTAAAGAAAAATGCTCAAAACAAGAAGCATCACAATGTAGAAGGTATATAAAGTGGAGGAAGAGGTCGAATGGTGGAGGAGCCACGCTTGTAGATTCCTCTCAACGAATACCTATGTTGCTGCTATGAGTGATCAGATATCCACCCCAAATCAACACGGATGGATGAAGAAGATGCCTGCATATGACTTGGTGCAAAATGCACAATGGGTGCATGCAAAAGAACATCAAAATGTGTGTCAGGTTGATCATGTCTGACAATTGAAATCTCAGGTTTCTCAAGCTTGAGTGAAGATGCAGAACTCATGTGTTGCTCATGATCCTCAAAAAGAGTCGAGTGAAAAAACAAAGGAGCTCTATCAATGTGTGATCCCAATGAAGTATCTACACGAAAACCAATGTCATGGCAAGAATTCCACTTAACATGTGGAAGAGGGGAAACAATACCCTATGAGTGTCTACCAATACCTCCACCAGTGAAACCCATAAAACAGAGTATGCAAGAACTAAAGGTAGTGGTATGCTTCTAAAAATGTCCATACAGTTGAGTAGAAATAGGATACACAACTTGTGGTACTGTAATAGGCACAGATGTGGAAGAGAATGCAATAATAGGCCTCACAGGTTTAGAAGCATCAAGAGCAGGAATAGAATCAAAGACTAACAGATCAATGTTAGTGGGTATAGGAGCAATAGCTGCAAGTGGACTAGTATCATGGATATGGCTGTCCACAATATGATGGTGATGTTATAGGCTAGCAAGTTGTTGCTGCAGGGAGTGGATTATTGTATCCTTATCATGAATGAGTGATTGTAGAAGAGAATTTCACTTCTTGAGTGATCTATTTTCTTCCAAAATTTTACAATAGCCTTTTGAATTCCACATACTTCAAAGGAAATCATATCATTCTCAGAATCCATGATAGAGAAGAATGTAACTCCCAAAGGTTTAGGACGTTGGGCTTAGCCAAAATTAAATTCACAATTGATCACAACACTCCTCCATATTTCGCACTGTATAATTATAGTGCAAGACTCAAAATAAATATTTCCATGGGAAAGAGCATGAAAAAACAAGCACTTTTGTAAAAAACAACACTCAAAACCGAGTTACCAATAAAAAGATACAAACTTTTCAATCTTTTGCTTTGTTATTTATTTTAGCTACCACTAAAACAAAATAAAATGTTGTTGCCTCCACCTCGATACCATAAAAGGAATGATAACCATATCGTACCAAGCTAAGAACACAGATGCTAATCAAACACCATGATCAATAAGATGAAAGCAATTCACCAGAATAACTTTACATAAAACCTATGCAAACAAATGAGCAACAATATCATATATTATTATGGAACTCAATGCAATACAATGAGAATGGGAATTGCTTATATAGGCAAGGAATAATAATCTAAGAACCACTCAATGTCATAGATCAACACATAAATCATGGGAAGAACTAGTCATCAAAGAACTAGTCAAGACTATAGATTTAGGAGAGAACTAGACATCAAGAATCTAGTCAATACCATGAATCAAGAAAAGAACTATACCTAACAACTAGATAATATCTCCTAATATCTAAATAAGATAAAAGAAATATCCAGGACACATAAATGGGTGAGGATAAATACAATAAAGGTAAATAAAGTACCTAGGTGAACATGAGCTAAGGTAAATAACTACTCTAACAAACACAACTTCAAAGGTAAGACCCAAAAGGTAGGTCCCAAATGAGCGCAGACTCTCCACATGTCTAGGGTCTCACGTAATTGCTTTCGCCAAACATGAGGAACTTTGATAAAAATGAAGAAAACAGAGCAGGCCCGCGGACGATGCCAAGTGTCCAATCGGTGCAACTTCAAGAGTGAAAGGAGGGGGTGAAATCTTAAGATGCGCGGGGCTGCCATGTGGATCTTGCATGGATATACTCTTTTAAATATTGTGAGCCCGCATTAAACACCCAACCTTGAGCTTTAGAAAATGATATCTTTCAATTGGGAACTCAAATTTGAGCAAGGGATGACTTTTTGGAAACCTCTAGACATCTGCTACTCACCTACCGCCATAATGAAAAACTACAATCTGCCATTTTTGAGGCTGTAAGGTTTGTCACCTACTGCCATAATGAAATATGGACCTCCTTTCCTTCCCAGCAAAGAACAACACATGGAGGCATGGGTTTTAGAGTGGAACTCATCATGGTTGGAGTAGGTAAATTCAATGCAAACTTGGGGTGGTTGAAGAAGGATTCAAATTCTTCTCTCCTTTCCCTCTCATTCTTCCTATATATTGTAAAGGAGGGGCATTTTTCAAAATATTGGTCATTCTTCTCTCCTACCTCCCTCTCTCTTTCTTCCCTAGGGTTGAATATGGAGTTTAAGCCTCCTCTCTTGGATTTGTAATAGCATTTTATTTCCTCTTGCCCCCTATGATGTACTCTGTGAACTCATGGAGCAATAAAATATGTTTTGTGATGCATTTTGTCCATCCTTCCTTATTTTATTGTCTCTTCTTGCCTCTCACCATTACAGGGTATACTGTGCATATTTCTAATGTCTATTACAGGTTTTGAGAGTTGTGTTTAATGGGTTTAAAGTTTTGTTCTGTGTTAAATTTATCTTTGGTCTGTGATGTATCTTGTCCATCCTCTCCATTGCTCACCTCTCTCTATTTCAGGCTGTTGGATTTGTGATCAGCAACCTCCTTTTCTTGGTGCTATAACCTCTATAGTCTAGGATTTCTTTATTTTCATGTAAAAGATACAAAAATTTAATATTTTGCTCTCTTATTTATTTTAGCTGCCACTAAAACAAAATAAAATGTTGTTACCTCCACCTCTCGATACCATAAAAGGAACGATAACCATATCGTACCAAGCTAAGAACAAAGATGCTAATCAAACACCACGATCAATAAGATGAAAGAAATTCACCGAATAGCTTTACATAATTCCTTTTCAAACAAATGAGCACCAATATCATATATTATTATGGAACTCAATGTAATACTCATGAGAATGGGCCTTGCTTATATAGGAAAGGAATAAAAATCTATGAACCAGTCAATGTCGTAGATCAAGCCATAAATCATGGGAAGAACTAGTCTTGAAAGAACTAGTCAAGACTATAGATTTAGGAGAGAACTAGACATCAAGAATCTAGTCAATACCATGAATCAAGGAAACAACTAGTCAATACCATAGATCAAGGAAAGAACTATACCTAACAACTAGATAATATCTCCTAATATATAAATAAGATAAAAGAAATATCCACACACATAAGTGGGTGAGAATAAATACAATAAAGGTAAATAAAGTACCTAGGTGAACATGAGCTAAGGTAAATAACCACTCTAACAAATGCAACTTCAAAGGTAAGACCCAAAAGGTAGGTCCCAAATGAGCGTAGGCTCTCCACATGTCTAGGGTTTGACGTAATTGCTTCGCCAAACATGAGGGACTTTGCCAAAAATGAAGAAAACAGAGCAGGCCATGGATGATGCCAAGTGTCTAATCAAGGCGCGGCTTGATAGTGAAAGGAGGGGGTCGGATCTTAAGATGCGCAGGCTGCCACAAGGATCTTGCATGGATATACTCTTTTAAATATTGTGAACCCGCATTAAACACCCAACCACGACATTCGAGACGGTGATATCTTTCAATTAGGAACTTCGGATTTGAGAAAGGGAGGACTTTTTGGAAATCTCTCAACATTTGCTATTCACCTACCACCATAATGAAAACTACAATCTGCCATTTTTGAGGTGTCAAGTTTCTCACCTCTTTGCCATAATGAAGTATGGACCTCCTTTCCTTCCTAGCAAAAAAAACACATGGAGGCATGGGTTTTAGAGTGGAACTCATCATGGTTGGAGTAGGTGAATTCAATGCAATCTTCGGGTGGTTGAAGCAAGATTCAAATTCTTCTCTCCTTTCCCTCTCATTCTTCCTATATATTGTAAAGGAGGGTCATTTTTCAAAACATTGGTCAGAGTCTTCTCTCCTTCCTCCCTCTCTCTTTCTTCCTAGGTTTTAATGTGGATTTTAAGCCTCCTCTCTCAAGGCTTTGTAATGGCATTTTATTGCCTCTTGCCCACCTATTATGTATAGTGTGAACTCATGGAACAATAAAATATGTTTTGTGATGCATTTTCTCCATCCTTCCTTATTTTATTGTCTCTTCTTGCCTCTCACCATTGCGGGATATACTTGAGCATATTTCTCGGTGTTTATTGCAGGTTTTGAGAGTTGTGTTTAATGGGTTTGAATTTTTGTTACGTGTTAAATTTATCTTTGGTCCGTGATGTATCTTGTCCATCCTCCCCATTTCTCACCTCTCTCTATTTTAGGCGGTTGGATTTGTGATCAGCACCCCCTTTTCTTGGTGCTATAACCTCTATAGTCCAGGATTTCTTTATTTTCATGTAAAAGATACAAACTTTTCAATATTTTGCTCAGCTATTTATTTTAGCTACCACTAAAACAAAATAAAATGTTGTTGCCTCCACCTCGATACCATAAAAGGAACGATAACCATATCGTACCAAGCTAAAAACACATATGCTAATGAAACACCACGATCAATAAGATGAAATCACTTCACCATAATAACTTTATATAAAACCTTTGCAAAACAAATGAGCAAAAATATAATATATTATTATGGAACTCAATGCAATCAATGAGAATGGGCCTTGCTTATCTAGGCAAGAAATAACAATCTAAGAACTAGTCAATGTCATAGATCAAGCCATAAATCATGGGAAGAACTAGTCTTCAAAGAACTAGTCAAGACTATAGATTTAGGAGAGAACTAGTCATCAAAAATCTAGTCAATACCATGAATCAAGGAAACAAGTAGTCAATACCATAGATCAAGCAAAGAACTATACCTAACAACTAGATAATATCTCCTAATATCTAAATAAGATAAAGAAATATCCACACACATAAATGGGTGAGGATAAATACAATAAAGGTAAATAAAGTAGCTAGGTGAACATGAGCTAAGGTAAATAACTTCTCTAACAAACGTAACTTCAAAGGTAAGACTCAAAAGGTAGGTCCCAAACGAGCGCAGGATCTCCACATGTCTAGGGTCTGATGTAATTTCTTTCCCAAACATGAGGGACTTTCCCAAAAAATGAAGAAAACAGAGCAGGCCCGCGGACGATGCCAAGTGTCCAATTGGCGCAACTTCAAGAGTGAAAGGAGGGGGTGAAATCTTAAGATGCATGGGGCTGCCACGTGGATCTTGCATGGATATACTCTTTTGAATATTGTGAGCTCACATTAAACACCTAACCATGACCTTCAGACATCGATATATTTCAATTGGGAACTCGGATTTGAGCAAAAGAGGACTTTTTTGAAATCTCTCAACATTTGCTACTCACCTACCACCATAATGAAAAACTACAATCCACCATTTTTCAGTCTTTAGGTTTCTCACCTAATGCCATAATGAAGTACGGACCTCCTTTCTTTCCTAGCAAGGAACAACACATGGAGGCATGGGTTTTACAGTGGAACTCATCATGGTTGGAGTAGGTGAATTCAATGTAATCTTGGGGTGGTTGAAGCAGGATTCAAATTCTTCTCTCCTTTCCTCTCATTCTTTCTATATATTGTAAAGGAGGGGCATTTTTCAAAAGGTTGGTCATTCTTCTCTCCTGCCTCCCTCTCTCTTTCTTCCCTAGGGTTGAATGTGGAGTTTAAGCCTCCTCTCTTGGCTTTGTAATGGAATTTTATTGCCTCTTGCCCACTGATGATGTATTGTGTGAACTCATGGAGCAATAAAATATGTTTTGTGATACATTTTGTCCATCCTTCCTTATTTTATTGTCTCTTCTTGCCTCTCACCATTATAGGGTATATTGTGCATATTTCTGATGTCTATTGCAGGTTTTGAGAGTTGTGTTTAATGGGTTTGAAGTTTTGTTCTGTGATAAATTTATCTTTGGTCTGTGATGTATCTTGTCCATCCTCTCCATTGTTCACCTCTCTCTATTTCAGGCAGTTGGATTTGTATCAAAACCCCCCCTTTTCTTGGTGCTATAACCTATATATTCTAGGATTTCTTTATTTTCATGCTCTCTCTCCCCTGTCTCCTTGGCATTGTTAGATTAGGAGTAGATAGTCACATTTCCTTCCTTAGAAGTAATTTAGCATTAGGATTAGGAAGACAAATCGGCCTTCTCTCGGAGGATCATTTAAAGTTCGTAAGTCCCACAGCTTGAGAGATGGTCCCATGTTATGCAGATTACACCTGAATGCCCCACTCAAATCTAAGGCCATTCGGGGTGCTGTAATTATGCATCAAGCTTTGCTGGCACGCTCGGTGGGACTACTTTGGAGTTATATTTTCTCATCTTTCCAAGGTGTATCATTATCAAATAGCAAATCTTAAGCCACTATATGACCGCATCAACATTTTTGGCATGCTCAGTGGGACAGGTTTGAAGCACCTTACCACTTCATCTTAGTAGGTTGGTGTGTTCTGTTAAGATTCAGCCTTTAGAGGCACATGCAAGCACATTTGGCAAATCCATTTGGTCCAAACAACCCACATCTCTGAAGTTGTAGACCTTCTCCCCATCCATTTCCACCCATTCATCTTTCCACATCTTTCATCTTCTTCCATCCCATGAAGTTATGCAATCATGACTTTATTCCCATCTTGGAAATCACACTTACCCATATGAGCAAGGTGCAGATCAGTTTGGTCATCCACAAAACCATGGAGCTTATCAAGAGCAAGGGTGTACATATGATGATAACATTTATATGGAGAACACCGATCTGCTAGAGAAGATTCAAATGATGGAGGATGGCATGGTCTAGTCAAGGGCTATAACACAAATGAGGGAATTCAAAATTGGTTACAGGAACCTTTTCCATGGGTTGGCCCTATTCCAAGACATTTCAGCCCACAATAGAAGCTTGATTTCATGGTTGAGATACTACCTCAACTTGCACAGTGGACCGAGGAGATAGAGGCCTACGAACTTGGTGTCAAGGATCCTTGTCAATGGGTAAGTCCTACACCATCATCTAGTCATTTTCTCCCCATTCCCCAAGTAACACCATCTCAACCTGAGCTTTAGTTTCCAAGCTTCCCATCTATTGCTTCTATTGTTGAATTCCCTTCTCCATCTTCTAGTCTCCCATCCCATCTTAATTTCTTTTCCCTTTTCCCTTCCAAATCCAAGTCCCCTCCACAAGAGCCAAAAGTAATACCTTCCCCACCCACCACTCCTCCTACCTTCCCAATTCCATGTTGGGAAGAAACTCAAGAATCTAGTCAAGGGGAGTAGCAAGAAGAAGAGCCAAGAAAATAAGAAATGATTAGAAGCTTGGTGAGCTTGGCTCTTAGATTCGGAATTGAAAATATTCCCTTGTTGGTTAATCCTACAGAGGAGGTGGGTCAATGCATGGTGTTGTGTCCCACTTGTTGTCCCGAAAATGTGAGAAAAGATGGTAAATGGGCGGTATCTAAGGTGGGTTCGTGTGAACACATTGTTCGCGCGAACCCGTTTCGCGTGAAGAGACACGTAAGCCATTATCTTGCCACGTGTCATAGTTGATCAGGTTCACGTGAACCCCTTTCACACAAAGGGTGTTCACGTGAACCAACTCTGTTTATATAGTGGAGGTGCTGTGGAGGAAATCATTTTCCTCCACCCCGCCTCCTTCGCGCGAAGTTTGTGCGACCGACCAGAGCCCACCACACTAGACCCACCACACCGGCGAGCCCACCACACTAGCCGAGAGCCCACCACACCAGCGAGCCCACCAGCGATGAAGCCCAGCAACGACGAGCCCAGGTATGTTAGCAAAATTGTACCCATTTTTTAGCAAAATCGTAGCCATTAAAATACCATTTTTTGTAAAACCCTGGCTCATTTTTTTGGTAAAACCCCATTTTTTCTCCTAGAAATGAATTGAATGTGAAGGTCAACTCTGAAAATACCTGGTTGGCCATTTTGTATGCTACATCCTTGTTACTTGTAAATGGTCTCTTTGAGAAACTCTGAGGGAAATAGGCAATATTTATACCCTTCCATTATGTACATCCAATCAGACAATAAAAGTATCCTTTTACCTAGTTCAGAGAAACTTGTTTTTTATAATGGACGATTATACAAAGTAGTTTCAAGCTAATTTTATCTAGCTTTATTTATATTATCTTTGATCCACGACTAAGGAAGAATTCATATGGTTATTACTTGTTCATTTTTCCAAGGTCCTCTTGGTTGCCCAGATTGTTCAATGTATTTTTTTGAAGGGCTTCTTTTATGTGCTACAAATTGTAACATAAAGGATATTTTTAGTTTCTAGAAAAATGAGTATATTGTGTAGCTCACAGCTACCTATGCCATATTAAGATCCCAATAGTGGCATAATTGTTGATTGGAGCCGAGATTGCGAGTGCAGAGTGCACTGCCAAAATACCGAAGGGCTCTTTGGCCAAGAATCAGTCTTAAGGGTGTCTATCAATGTTATATAAATATAGATATCATTGCCCATATTTACATATCAAAGATTGATTTACAAGTTTAAAAAGTGTGAATCTATATCAAAATCGACTCAAATGTAAATATATTTAAAAGAATTTGTACAAGTGGTCGATGGTTAAATGCAACAATAACCCAAAACCACAAGTTTTTCAATACCTTAAACTTATTTTTCTTCTAATGGGTTTTTGTATGAGTTGCATTGAACTTTTTCATTGAATCGAGGCATGAAGTATGGAAAAGAGGTATAAAGATCTTGAACACCCCGTGCATTCTATTAAGACTACATGTAATGCATCATATGTTTCGTAATTTTTTAACACCTTCGAGTGTTAAACCCTGTATATTCAAAGCCATTCATACCTAGTTGTTTACATGACACTAAAATGAGGATAAAGAAAAAGGCTTTTGGGACTACAGGTAACACACAGCTCTTGTTGAGATACGAAGTGTTGAGGAAATGCCATTCCCCAATTGAGGAAAGATTTCCAGTCACCAGAAACTTGTGAATTGGTATATATATTTGAATCTTTCTCATAGCTATAAATAGATCTAGAAGCCATGAGAATGGCCGACATGGAAGAGCGACCTAAATATGTTTTCATTGACTGAAATCAACATTGCTCACTCTTATGGAGCTTCTCAAGATTTCCGATTTGCAAGTCGTAAACCCTGCACCTGCCCTTCCTCACGTACAACTAAGGTTCAGTTTACGACAGCTTTGAAAACAGAAACCAGAAAAAACTTGCCTGAAATGATACATCAAGCCACCCCGGATTTGAATTCATCAAGAACATTGATTTGAGTAGCTGCGTATCCCATGTAAGTTGATTGTTATGGGCATGAACCCGGGTCATCATCATGGCAGCATTAGGTCTTTATTGGTAATGGCATTTTCTCATCGTTTGGAGGGTATAATTGTGCTTATTATGGCAAAGCCAAAACATTCTTACTACAAGTGTTATATAATAAGGAAGAACTGTGAGCATTGTGGTAAAACCATTCTTTTCAGAAATGTTGGGTTAAGCTTGGTATTCAAGTGAGTGTGAGTGTGAGCCAAGTGTGAGAAAAATAGAAACATAACCCACCAATCAAATCACTTCAAAATCATTTATAAGAGTCGCTTTTCAATGATAATTAATACAAATTCAATCAATTGCCTGTTCAGCCAGTAATTTGAACTTTTGCACTGCACTATGTCAAGACCTGAGATCAAGTTAGAATACATTAAACTGAATCCAACTGGAAGGCAGGTTATTCTTAAAGCACATCATTTTATGCTCTACGAAAATTTATTGGCATTACTGTAGTATATATTGCAAAAAAATCAGTTATCACCATTGAAGTGAACCCTATATGTATCTAGAATTGTTTTTTTCTAGGGGGTGAAAAAAAAGTTCGATCTAGAAGTTCGATCTATCCAATGTAAGTTCCATTATTGTTTCCTTAAAGCTGATGTAGGGCATCCATGGTTAAGTGCTTCTTTACTAATTTTAGACTAGTTTTCTAACAATAATTTCATGTTCAGCCTTACAAGGCACAAGGTAAATATTGCTTTTAGATCACGACTCATGGCTAAGCCGGACACTAATTTGGCCCAACGGGATTTCTTTCTATTTACTTTATATGTTGTTCAAATTTTTATGCTTTATTTTTGACTTCGTGATTAAGTTCGGAGAAAAATGCAATCTTAATCAGGAACCTACACCTAGAGAATAGAAAATTATTTATGTACTAGAAGTTAGTCCGGTTAGAAAGTTAAAGAGTCTTTTCAATTAGGACATTAGATAAAAAGAGATATTCGAGATGATTGGTACCTAGGAGATTGCTTGTGGGCACGGGGAACATTTTATTTATAACTTAACAGGGTTTCTATTAGGGCCTACACCATAACCATACAACAAAATATACAGTCTTTCAGCTTTTGAACGATTGGGATAGGAATGTTATCCTTGGAAGGTCATTGAGGACCAAGGCCAGTCAAATGATAAAGCTCGTGCAATGTCATATCTTGTGTAATTTTGTATAAGAGAGAGAAAAATGTAATGCTCTTAGAGTAAGAAGAAAGATGAAAGAGTGTAAGAAACCGTCCGTAGAAGGTTGATTTTGCAGTAATAGATTAGTGCAATATCTTGTTGTTTTATTTAATGGAAATCTTGATTCCCTAGCCTCTTATGCATTGCAGTTTTGATTAGTGTCTGTAGTTTCTATAAACAAGCATAGTTGAGATCGTATGCATAGTTTTAGTTTGTAAGTTCATGTTTTGTCAAATGTATAACATAACTAATTTGTAAATAGACATAGCACAAATGAGTCTAGTGAGTAGAATACAACTATAGCATGTCTTGACGAGGAAATTTAGGGACCGTTGTAACAATGGTTCTGTTGCTGGACCTCAAAATATTGAGATGGCTACAAGGGCAAAGAGATGACCATTTTGCGGAAGAAGAAGCTAGTTGGCATAACCATAACCATAACCATATAGCAAAGTTAATTCCCAAAGCTGGTTCAGGTAGCTCAGGAGGCACCTCTTCTACAGGCAGATTTACTTCCCATTGCTCAGATGGCAATCCATAGAGACATAGATTGTCCTTATCTATAACGTGTAAAGACCGGCACAACAATTCAATCAGGAGTAACCAACATTAAAAAACAGAGGTGCAATCATAATAATGATTACCATAACCTTACTTGCAGAACAATTAAAAGAAAATAAAAGGCAATGAAAAATACCTGAACATTCATTTATTATTAAGGAATTTTCTTACTTAATTACTAGAAATAAACAACTTCCTTGAAATGTAAAGTTGATTTATCCCTGATTTTGTATACAAACACTGTGATGACATCAATAATAGATTACAAATAATTTCAATGTTTTTGTGATTTTTAAGCATGCATAAGTGGTCAACTTGTACATGTGGAGATATAGTTGCATTAGACATGTCTTTTACCGATGTGTTTTGTTGTTTAAAATTGGATTGGTGTTCTATTTGATTGTGCTAATTCTGTATCATATGCACAAAAATTGTGTTCCAGGGAAAGGTGAATCCCACTCAATGTGAGGCTTTGACAATGGTTTGTGCCCAGGTAAACTTACATTCTCTTCTAGAAACATTGCTTTGACTTTAAGATCATCTAAATGTATTCCAAACTTTTCATTTCTGAACTCTGAAGCATCACTTGGTATATTTTGTTATCATTGTGATTTGTAATTTATGTAATTTATTTGATTTTGTAATTTATTTTCTATATTAGTTGCATTGAAGCTTGAAAATTTCATATTTCTGTTTTCATTAATATAGGAGAATATCTTAGGAATTTTTTTAATTAAAAGTACTATTAATTAGAATTTTACTTTCATTTTTTGATCATGGCTTCTTCTGGAACTCCTAATTTGTTTGAGAGGACCGATTTAGAGATTGCAAAATTGCAATCTATTCTCAAAAATCCAACTACAGTTGGGCAGTATAAAGCCCATTGCGAAAAAATACTGGTTGATCTTCGTAGAATAGAGACAAGTTTGAAAACATATAATCCATTTGATTCTGAATCAATAAAAAATTTATGGATTCACTAAAATCAAGTGTCCGAGGAGATGTAGGTTATAATGAGATTACATCATGACTTTCCGATAAGGAAGTTGTTAAGAGGTCTTGTTGGATTTTTATGCAGACAAACGGAAAATAAGGGCATATTATGTAAACAAATGTTCATGTCCTTTATGTGCCCCTTTGATTTATCCTAGATTTTTGGCCTCTCAAGGCCAATTTCCAAATAATGACCAATTACCATTATACTTCATAATGATGCTACATGTTGAGGTTCACTTAAACCTAAAGGTGAATTATTTAGACATCCCTAGTTATTTGGGGTAGGGGTGTGGCCATATTAGCCATAGGCAGGCATATAGAAAGGACAGATCTCCTGCAGTTGTTGACGCGTAGTAGCTTGTACCAAGGCCACAACCATTCTTATCAGGCTTTCAGGATGTTGCAGCACCTGTCGTTATGACTACACATGAGGCTGCTATCGAGGGTCTTGTTGGCATTGCTCGTGAGACCCAATTGATCTCTTCTGACCGTGTGGGTCAATACCTTGAGACGCGATACTAGCGGTGGAGGTGCTAGTATCACCATGATGCACGCAATGCGAGGTTTATGCTCATGCATCTTTGATTTCCCATATGACTTTGAGCTAGTTCTGATCCCACTTAGGCACGTCGGCCTAGGACGGATCATGGCTCGCCGACTTGTTGCATGCATATGAGAGTGATTACTTGGCATTGCAGCATTCCACCGGGGTTTTAGATTTTATAGAGCAGAGTGGGAGTGTATCTTCCAAATCAGGTACTACTATCACTGCTACTGATAGACTTCATGTTGCTTTAGGATTGTCACGCCCGATGTTCAAGACATTTATGTTCATTGTGTGAAAATTAAAGCTTTAATATAATTAAAATTTATTTTAATTGATCATTACTTTACAATTTATTAATATTAAAATTAAACATGTACTTTTGTGTTTAGGCTTCTGCTCCAGTGTGTGGAGATTCACAACCCACACCATCTACTCGTGTCACATACATATAGCTCTTGACCGCACAACATGGATCTCGATGTTCCGTCCGAGTCAACTTGGCTTAGTTGGCGACATATTTGCTAGTGTTGAGGTAGTGGATGAAAATCCCATACATTTGGAGACGCGTTCATGAGAGGTATAAATACATGTGTTTTAATATAATTAATATTTAATCTAAATTGAAATGTTAGAAATTAATGAACTTTATTCAAAAACTTATTTATCAGCTTCTTACATTTTATTTATTTTGTTTCATAGGGATCTACGGGACAGAGATCTACGGGTAGCGTAGATACTCCCAACATCCGCATAGGGACAGATACTGAGGTAATAAATTGTACATATCGATTATATGATGTATTGAATTAATCAAGAAATTGTTGTAGATTTTTGCTTATATATTTTAATATATGGTACATGCTATATATAGTTTATGACGTGTATATTCCTTTTTTTTAACATGCAGGGTGCAGCAGAGTGTAGTGAGGGGTCTGGCACTTGCCCTAGTGCATGGAGGAGACTTTTGTGATATTTTATAGATTTCAAACATTTTAGACATACTTTTAGAGATTTTAGACATGTATATATATTCATACTCATTCTAGACATTATTATTATATTTTGATATATGTCTTAGACACATGTATTATTAATATATTTTGATATATGTCTTAGACACGTGTATTTACAATTATGGATGTGAATATAAGACACCCCCTTATCTTTCATTTTTGTCTCTTGATGATATCATAATAGGTATATAAGCACAATCAAAGCACATCCTTATTTTCCTGTAGAGAGTTAGGATTCTTATGCCTTGTTTGAAAGGCCATGTTATTCCTATGTAGTGTGCTTCAGAATGAATATGATTTAGACAGTTATGTTTCTAGTTTTAAATAAAATGGGACAGTCCTTTCTCTGATCATTTTGGCCATTATATATTAAAGAATTCACACTTTTGTTATCTCGCTTCTCACCCTTCTCTGAGTCAAGAAAGTAATCCTGAGCCCAATAAACTCATCCAAAGTTCTGAATCTCTCTTATGCAATAGATAAGGGAACCACCAAAGTCATATCATCAGCTCAATATCACTCCGACAAATTCTGTGAAGAAAGAATCCTTCGAGATCTAACACACAAGTAAAAATTGGGTCACTCTAAAGGGAAACAAAAGCGGTTGTCTGGACAAAAGTATCTTCTCGCCGATTAAGGTTCATTCCAAAAAGGAGAAACATTTTAGTTCCCATGAACTAATGGTGGCATGAACTTCGAATCAACATTGATGTCAAAAGAATCATTGATTCTCCCTAATCCGCCCGATGAGTGGTTCACCTTCCCACAACTATTTATGGAAGACATGTAGGCAAAGTGATAATCTATCATGCATTCAATGTATCGACCGTGATTGTTTCTTAAAAATGGGTGCCAATTGGCATAAGTCACCACAATCAATTTCTCTAGGGAAAGATCTTCGAAAGAGTTGCAATGGAAAAGCTTCTTCCATGCATAGAAAATGTCCCCCAAAACTTAAGTGAGTGTAAGAAAAATGAACACAAACCAGGGGGGAAAAGGAAGAGTGGTGATCAGGTTACAATCACCAAACCACTCAAAGGTGCTACATGTAAATCAGACTTAGAACATTTACTACATGATAAACACGGTGAAGTTAGAGACCACACTGGAATTTCCGATCCCATAACTATAAAGAATGCCAGTTCAAGTGGAGGGTGTCCAGTTGTGCTCACACCATAGTTCTAGAATTCTACCCCATCTCAGAGGTTGTCAATTGGAGTGCGCCAATATTTGATCCAAATAGAAACACCATTGTTGTCAATGACACATTTCATGTCACTCAACTTGACAAGAAAGCATCTAAAATGAGTTCCACTTCTTTGTCAAATGGTCTGCCGCAAATAAACAAGAGGTTTGAAAATGCTTTTAAGCTTACATATGGAACATTGAAAGATTTCTAGGCTAAGCCACTAAAGCCATCCAATTGGCCCTTCTTGCTAGCACCAAAGAGAAATTTCAACAAAAAACTACATGGACCACCATGCCATGTGGTGTCAAGTTCATGGGTTTGATGACTTAGCCATCTACCCTTACATGATGACATTATGGTCCTCCATGTAGAGTAATAACACAATCGCTATCATCTTCATTAGGGTGAACTAGATATTGGTTAAGATGATCAATCAATTCCAATCCTATTGAACAACAAAAATCCATCAGCTACTTGGTCTTGTGTTACGTGTTTCTCTATTCAAAAGTGTTTAATGAACCATAAGTCAACTAGGTCTACTAAGTCCTCATTGAGAATGAAGCCCCAAATTGAGGTATCTTGAGGACATGTGTACCTTCATAGATGCCATAAATAATTTCTTGGCCAAATTTTATCATATACTCCATCCATCATGTTCCTCATATTTGTCATGGCTCGTGCCACAAAATCCAATCCAAAAAAAGGCATATAAGGCACTTTGTTTGACAACAAGAATATTAAACCAAAGATGGATGATATCAATCCCAAACTAGGAAATTGATAACTAGAGGAGACAACCACCTACATCAAAATATTTGACTCATTGGTCCCTCCTTACCAATTGTCATCCTTCAACACAAAAGTGATGTTTGTGCTCGAGTTCGGAAGAAGCTCACATTGGCCCATTGGCACTTCCTCAAGAACAAGGAGCACATCATTTTACCCGCCCAAGTACAATCAATGGACTTATATTCATTTGTAAAGAAAGCCTAGATGTTGGCAAGCTCGAAATCTACCCAAAGAGTTATGATCCCTTACCTATTTTCTATTTCCTTGACTCTTTACCTATACCTATACCTATTTCCTTGACTTTTTACTACTTCGCATCTTTGTGTTAGATTCTTCCTCGACAAAGAGTGTGGGAATATCTTAAGTCATTTCATTAGCCATAAAAACTATGTAATCTAGTTACATCAATCAAACTAGATTACAAATTATTTCATGATCTAATTTGGATCATGAAGGGTGACCATTCACATCCTAATTAATTGTTTTTCCTAGAGGATGACAAGGTCTCAGTGAAATCGACTATGCATCTGTCTGTCATGCAATTTCCTCTTCAAAAGCTTGACTAGATGAACTTGAAGCATTATGTTTTATGCAAAACAACCCCTAAAATTATCTGAATTTTTTTATTTCCAACTACTCCAGAATTTCTCCAAACATTTGTCACTCAACATGCAAATATGCTTCAATCTTTTGGCCACCTTCTTGGGTTTGAAGTCCCATTTTAATCAGTGTTTGACATAGTAGAATAAGGCTTTCCAATGCCATAGTGCTTCAAATTTCCCTTCTCGTGGCATACTTAACAATGGAAAGGAATGTTTAAAAATTTGTGTTTATATGGCCGACACGAGTAACGACTTTAGGAGGTAGTTTGTGGACATCAGATTTGACAATAGTTCTAGCATAAGAAGCTAGGTTTCTCTAAAAATGGCCTTGGCAAAGTGCAAACAAACTCCCTAATAATTACCAAATTACTTGAAATACCGACTTTAAAACTTCACCTGTAAACAAAATAAACAAGCCACATTGCAAATTTGGAGAGCATACCAACATACAAGGTCAAAATCACATGACCAATGAAATTATATGGAACTCCAAATTCATAGAAGAAACATAATGCCTTGGAATCAACATTGCCTATCTCACCCGCATACAACAAGTCCATCAATTTCTTGTAATTTGGAAGTCTTCGAGTAGTAGGGATGTGTGTTTAATGTTTAAAGAAGAAAATCTAGGGCATTGTAGTAGAGGTAGGCTAATGTTTTTAGAACAAAAATGTATTTAAAGTTCCATATACATCTCCTTGTTCCTCATCATTAAATTCAACATCAAGATGGAAATGAAAGGCACTTTTGGTTTCATCATAGCTTTCTCCCAACAAGATCTTATGAGACCTTGATAATTGCAAAAGCAGCTCAAAGTCAAAATATGAAGACTTGAAGAAAATGGAAACAAATAAAGCAACAGAATAGCCTTCAACGCACACACACGAGCTTCCCACAATCGAAAAGAAAGTTGAAACAAGATGCTGAAAATGTGAAAAATTATGATAAAAATCTACATAAACACCGCATTGGGCAAATGCTTGGGAATTTCTTACCTTTAAACTAGCACCCAATGGTAGAAAATTTCCCTTTCCTCTCACATTCACATTGCCATGCATAAATGATGAGGATGACATTCCTCTTTCTCAAAAATTAATCTCATCTCATTTTTCACTATTTTTTTCAATGGTTCCAAAATGATCGAAGACTCCGGATGCGTGTACACTGTGAATTGGATTCATCTTTAGTATGTGGATTGAAAATTTAGAACTCTTGTATAGTGATGGTAATAGAGAAGAGGAGAACCTCTATAGCAATACCATCTATTTCTCATGATGCTCGGATCAATTATTTTGTCTCCAAAGTGAGTTGTGTTCCTACTACTTTTGATGGCGAATCACAAGTACCCACTGGATGTCCGCAACTCGATGGGTTGAGACTCTCAGTTTGATTGCATAACATGGAGCTTTTCCCAAGTGTGGGACCTTGCAAAATTGGAAAAGCTCTCCGGATGAAGGCCGGTTCCTATTCCTCTGTTCAGATGCACACATAAAAATGTAGAGGGTTTACTCAAAAACCTAATCTAAATTGCCAAGGAGATAGGGTAAGAAGATGCATAAAAATAAACCTAAACTAACAAAGGTGATGCATCGAGGAATGAAGAACACCTGTCTTGCCAATAAACACGAGACCATTAAAATGTAATGCAAGATCATGCACATATAACCGATTTGCGGTGAAATATCGGGAGGATGCAAATGAACACGAGAGAGGGTTGAGAATCATCCACAGACATGCATTATTTACTCCAAATATTGATACAATACACTAGAAAATGCCAAGAGGAAAAGTTGCATTACATTTTTAAATGGGAGGTTTGAACTCTACAAATTCACCTGCCAAAGAGAACAAGGGAGGGGCAAAACAAGAATGTCCAACCTTTAGAAAGAAGCCCCTCCTTACAATTTATAGGGAGAAAAAGAGAGGGAGAAGAGAGGAATTTGAAATTTACCCCAACCACCTCCAGATTGCACTAAATTCATCTCATTATGGTGGTAGGTGAGAACCCTAACAAACCCAAAAATGGTGAGTGTATTTTACATTTTTGAAGAACTTGTTCTCACCTAATTAAAGATATCCATTGGGCAGAGGACCTCGTAAGCTCCCCGTGAAAAGTTATGGCCATCTGAATATTTCCCACGTCAGGGTCTTCTTCCTGTCGGGTTCAGGGTTCTCCTCTGCATTTGCATCGGGTTTGGAGGATGCCTCGACATGTGTTTGATGCTTGTGTTTTCCCGAAACCCGCTTCCACCGGTATCTCCAAGATTTCCTTTGTTTCGGGTTCGAAATATGACTTGCATATGCATCGGGTTTGGAGGATGCCTCGACATGTTTTCGCCCCATGCTTTCCCGACTTGTTTCCCCGACTCCAAGACCCGATTTTCCTAGGTAGTGTTTCAGGTTTGCGGAACTCTCAAGCATCAGAACATCCCTTGCGATCTGCATGCTTCATGTCTCACGCTTCCCAAACCCGAAACTGAAACTCCTTTGTGTCGGGTTTTTGAACCTCTCTGACATATTTCCCTTTGTGTCGGGTTTTTGAACCTCTCCGACATATTTTCCTTTGTGTCATTGTCTATATTTACCTGGGGGGTAGATATATACAACTACCCATCTACAAATTTTGTTCAAGAAACACCATTTTGCACATATCATGACCAGCCATAACAACACCATTAAGGAGTAGATGGAAAATGTTTTTGATTGATAGGAACATGCTATTACTAGGACACTACACCCCAATACCTTAAGAAGGCATAAGTTTCTATCCATTGAAAAAATGCCGAGAACAATAAAAATTATTCTTAAACTCATATTACATTTTAATACATCAAATGATCATTTTACTACAAATCTTATTTACACGCAATTTCAATTCATACCAACTATATGCACAAAACACATAACAAACCTCTAAATACTCATCTATTCCATATTTTGAGCCCTCACATCCAAAGCCAGACTCCTTGACACCTCCAAATGGTGCTACCTACATCAAGAAAAGGAAGCTCAAAAAGTTAGTAGCATAATGATCATTTTAAAAGAAGCAATTAAAAAAATGAAGAAATGCATCTCACTTAAAAAAAATTGAGTTCTAAACAAAATTTACGATCAGAAAACCTAGCTAAGATAGTGGTACCCAACTTTGCTATATATAAAAGTGATGATGTACACATGAGGAAAGATATGAATAGGGTGATATACTATCACCTATGGGTGCAATGTGTGTGTGTGGGTGTGTGTGTGTATCAAGGATACATAACCTACATTGTGTTCCTACAAGGTGATGGTCTGTAGCTCTTCATAGGAAACCTTCTTAACTAATGACACTTAATTAGGTATATAACATGCCCCCCTGTGTTGGGAAGGCTTCAACCTCAAACCACATGCGAATGCATACGAGATAAGGATTTGCATATATAAGGAAACATGTACATTCTAATATCACTTGTAGTATGTTGAACAAGTGTACATACAAAATATGTAATATTTTCATATTTAATAAAACATAGAACTACAATACAAGGCATGAGATGTGAATAGGGAGACACCTACGATAAATGGTACCCCTATGAGGTGATGGGTTGTATTTATTCATAGCAACTCTTGAAAACTAACTCTTGAGGCACTTCATCAGGTAAATAACATGACCTTCGTTGTCCAAAAGACTCAACCTTAAAGACATTTAGAATATGAGAGGTGATAAGATCTTTATAAATTTCAAGAGTGGCCACTCATAGAATCAGGATCAATCCCTCCAAGATCAATGTTGATAAGCAGAGAATGTTGTCATATTGGAATCCTTGAATTTTATCGGCTCCAATTCTCTCGACTCAGAGTCTGTGCATATATTTGATAATAGTTGAGTACGATCCTCAAAATTTTTATTAGAACAGAATGCTCTCATAATAGTGAGGGTGTTGATAAGGTTTGGTTCTAGGCATAGTCAACTAGACAAGTAGGCGTACGCATATGGGTATCGATACAGTGCACGGGACAAAATTCCATCTAAATCGGTGGATGGGAGTAAATGAATAAGGAAAATGCTATATTATATATAAATATAGTCACTTGGAAGTTGTGGGTACAAGGATAGGAACTAGAACGCAGTCCTCATCCCTATATTTGAGTTTCTTAGTGACTGGTTCTAGGTTTAATTTGTACATGTTGATTGACTTCTTTCACCTTTGCAATAGTCATTCAAAAAATTATAAAAAGTATAGTTATTCAACTTTTGTTTAGTTTCATTTTCATTTTCAACATAAAAAATTAACATTCTTTTGGGTTTCTTTTATCTGTTATCAATAATAATTTGATTATCAACCAATGTCAATTCTTGTTTTAACATGCTCTTCTCTGCTGACTTCAAACTTGATTTAAAAGAGATTCATTATGATTTTGCAGGCGGATGATTTCAGTATATTTTTTCAAATAAACATTTATTGAAATCTTGTGATTTCTTTTCATTAACTTAGACTTGTCCTTTAAACTTTTGACTTGCATTGACAAAATTTGATTATGATTTTTTTAGTTTTGGACCTCATTAATTTCTTCTAAGAGTTTGACTTTTGATAATTCAATTTCAGATTTGTCACTTTCTGATGTGCAGTTTTTTACTGATTTGTTTTGATGAAGCCGCCTAAACGTAAGGCTAGGAAATGGACTGTAAAAATAAAATGGAAATGGGAGAGTGAAACCCAATTTCATTCTCTCGATAATGTGATACATAGTTCATATTTATCAAGATGAAATGACTGTTCAGTTCATCTTCAAGATGACTATTCGGCTTCTAATATATCTAGGTAATAATAATATAAAATATTATTATTACATGTATTGCCTACGCCTAGGATTATGCACAATACTGTTACATCCCCCCCTTAATCCACAGGGATGGTTGTCAAACCAATGTCGTGTTGCCCATTTTGGAAGCTTTTTCTGTGTATTTGGCACCTCATTTTTTTATACGAAGTTCTCCTCCTCACTAGGTCTTGATCATCTTTCAAATTGTTGTTCCGAAACACATATCTTTAGACTATTTTGAAATACAATAATCTACAAAAGATAGTGCCTAAGTGATAGCTTGTTCCCTTCTACAGTTTTCGAGATAACAGAAGTGTGAATTCTTTAATAAATAATAATGTAACATACATCCACATCATAAATCATGTTTATACCATACATACTTCCATGTAACAACCATATCACAATACTTGTAAACCATAAACCATCTCACAACAAGTAAGAATCACAAGTATTAAGCAACTTTATTGTATAGTGGTCTCCATAGTCCCTTCAAGTAGAAAATACAATCCTATCTAGCTTAATAGTTTATTACCAACAAGGTTTAGTAATTTATTCCATGTCCTTCTATATAATACCAAGTGGCTCTACTCGTTGTTCAATGACTTGTAAAAAAATTTTTCATGGTCTTCTACATCTAGTCTCCATTTTTTGTGTTTACTATTTGTAGTCTTCACCTGCTGCAATTGTAAACTTGTAGCAATTATGTGATGGGTGTAATGATACACCTTTTTTTCTAGTTTGTAATCAACAAAGTGAATCCCATTTTGGAGGGCTTTCACTTGTTGTAAGTATGTTCCCTACACTACAACCAAGCCAGTAAAAAATGTTGTCACTTCACTTGTTATTTCACATGTTAGCTTTGTTCTCTCCTCTGTGCAATGCAACAAGTAGTACTCCACTTTCTCAATATTGGCTTCTTCAGAAATGACTACAAATACATCTCCTACAACAAAATGCAAAGAAACATTCAATGATCGGATGTATAGTATAAATTATATACATATATATTTAATTATCAAATTATACTTGATCCTTTCAAATAAAACATACCTTGTTTAACCAATCCAGATATGTGGTCATAATCAGTTGAAATTAATGGCACATCTTCAAAACTATCATCATGATCTGATCCATATGTGTCATCCACAACTAAAGGAACTTGCTTCCACTCACCTACATACCCATGTTTTTGACTATTGCACTCTAAATATGATTTGTTCATGCATTCATAACAAAAACAAGAATAATCTCTTGTACAGATTGTTCAGTTATTACTATCCATAGTCATCAAAGAGTGCAAAGACCTAGAATTGGGAATCCTTTCACATCCATACTTTGTCCTCCGATCAATACCTTCATTTAATCATGCTCAAAAGATCAATAAAGTTTAAAACAAACAACAAAAATCAGAATAAAAAAATTTAAAGTTAGTAACTTGTAGTTCACTTAATAAATCACATCAAGATTTACATATCTATGTTTTAAATGTGCATGTACCTATTATCTCCCAAAACACTCTATGTGGGGTTGAAGCATGGGGTTGAAGCGTGTGATGTTGAAGCCCGTGAGGTTGAAGCCTGTGAGGTTGAAACCTGAATTGTAAAATGTTTCTTACACCATTCAACAATGGTGTGGGCATCAATCAATCAATCTCCCTCATAATCAAATCTTTTTTTCTTTAGAGCACATTTGATGCATGCACCCGCACCATCATTTTCTCCCTTCCCATGACCACTCTAAAAAAACTCCATAAATGAGGAATTTTGTGATGACGATGATAACGACTGAGTGCAAAGAAAGGGTGAGAGGATTTGAATTGTGATGTGCAACCATCGACCAAACAAAATGTTGATCTATTTGTATTCCTCGCTAATGAAGATATTGAAAGAACAAACCAAAACAATGTTGCACAAAGTGGGTGTCATGTTCCTTGTCATCACTTATATAGAAGTGATACTCCTTCTTGATCATTCGCTTCACATATGTACTTTCAACCCCATCCAAATCCAATTGTGCATGCCTATAAAATACTTGAACCATGATAGTAACCTGATCAATATGATAATATTGTGTTTGAATTTCTTTTTGATGAGAAAATGAGTAATTCTCAGCAAAATCAACCACGGACAATATGGAACCAATAGGGAATGTGTCCCTATTAGTCTTGAATTGTGTAGCCTGCCACTTTGAATAGTGAGAATGTTTGATGTACGGACTAATTAAACTTGAAACTTTGCATGAATGTAGCAATGGGGATTTCCTCTTCTACCAAATCCAACCTAGTTGCATCTTTTCCAAGCCTTGTTGAATATTTTATGTATTTGAACCTACAAAATCAATTCATAACATGGAAAAATTGTCATGTATTCATTTGCAATAAAATCAAAATCAAAATAAAATCTAACATCCAAATTTAAAAACATAAATTTATATATATCACCTCTTGCAAGCAACCAGGTTAACTGTGTCCAAATCTTCATTTGTTTTTGGCAATAATTTCAAGTCCCCACACTTGTCACAGACACCTTTGATGCAAGTCATACGATCATCGACATGATCATCAGATACGTTGCAAATAATTGAAGTTATGAATTCACTGACACGTGTAGGTGGGGCAATTTCTTCTCGTAACTTTCTATACACCAAAAAACATAGATTTTGAAATACATTAATTTTAAATCACATCTCAAAAAATGATATTTAAACAAATTTTAAATATATAGATATAAATGAAAGCACGCCTCAAAATATATATACATTGAATCTATAAATTTTTATGTACCTGATAGTGATAATCAAACTCAACGTGATAGTGACAACAACATGTGTCAAGGACTTTATCAGCTCGCACATACCAAGGCTTCAAATTTTCAAACATTCGTTGTCCAATCTTAACATCTAGATTTTCTTCTAAACTTTATGTACATCTCATGTTGAGTTATTTCAAGCCAATGTTTTATATGTTCATCATAGTTATTGCGAGTTATCCTATGTTTTAAAACATCCCTCACATTCGGAGAAGGACGAGTCCTCTCAGTCCAAAAATCAGAAACTATCTTCACAATATTATCCTCTATTTTATCAGAACGTGGATTTCTACACATTAGTGCCCAATTTCCTTCCATAGTAGAGTCATCCAATGTCTTCCTCCTCTTTGCATACCTGCTAACCGTCTTTCTAGATAAACCCAATGCCTTGGCAAAGGCGGTAACATGATGATTCTTTGTTGTATCTTCACTTACAACTAAAGTTAATATTGCTCTACGAGAAATACTCTTATCAATAGACCTAGTTTTTGTACCCAAAGAACTTATTCCTTTAAAAACATTCCCAACAAATTCTTCTTCTACATGTTTTGAATTTTTCCGTCCAAAATCAACACCTAACAATTCTAATGTTTCCCTAATATCAACATGATTCAAGAATGTAACCAACAAATGTGCTCTAGAAACTGTAGTCAAATTAACAAATTCACCATATACTATCTCTACACTTTTTGTTGTTTTATTTCGTGATAGTGGTTCTTGTTGGGAAAATTCTTTTAATTTTTGTAAATCCATCTTCACCAAGTGTTTCACATTTTTTTGGGAAGTAATTCCATAACTTTTGTTATCACTTTAACATAATGTTGCGCATCATGATCTGTGTCCATAAACATACACATGGGATCCTATCAAAACCCTTTCCTTTACCCAATCTAAAAAACATAAATTATCATATTTAAACCTTAGAACTAAAAAAAAAAATAGGATCTATCAAGGGTTTCTATACATATGTACCAATTTTTGCAGCATTGTCTTTCACTTGTTGTGTCTTCTCTCTCTCTCTCTTTGTGCCCTCCTACGAATAGATCTTCTAGCATTCTTCTCTGCATTCTCTTCCTCGGTATATTTTCATTTCTCATTCTTTGCATTTCCCATGATTCATCCACTTCAATAATTTTCACCCGCACACATAAATCGTGATAGATCTGAATGTCTAAGAGTAAACTCGATACAAAACTATATGTGCATGCAACTCTATTTATATACAAATCTCAGTAGAAATTAGGTTATTTTTAATTTTAGTTTTCTATAACTTTAAAACAACTTTTCTAATTTTAATAGAATTTATATTTAATATGTAAAACAACTTTTCTATTTTTACATATTTTGTTAAAAACAATTTTAAAAAAACACACTTAGTTTAAAACACAAAAATATGTAAAAAACTAAATTTAAAACATAAAAAGTGAACAATATTAAATAAGTAACTTGTAAAACATTAAATTTAGAAGGGGAGATGCAATTGCGAATCATTAAATCTAGAAGGAGACATTTTGGCGGTGCTTTGGTGGAGGTGGTGGTACACGGAGGGATTCACGTGAACCCCTATTCATCCCTCGAGTGGCGATGATGTGGCACTGAGTGGCACATTTTGGCTCCAAATCCTTTAGGGGGACAATTGTGAGCCAAAAAATCGCCACTTGGGTGCCACGTAATTAGGGTAAACTAAATAGTTAACTTACAAAATTTTGACACAAAATTCATATTTTTATTGGCTTTCTAAAAATGTAATTTTCATTTTTTAAAATCTGTTTTGCTATTTATTTTTTAATTTTTACTAACATACGGTATTTTAGGACAATCAATAGTACACAATCAACCAAATTTGAAAAATAGTAGAATATATCAAAAAAATTTGAAAAAAATATACTTAGTATTTTTTGAATTCTTCTTCTTACCTGTGAAAAAAAATTAATTTCATATAAATATTAAAATTTATTGGCATTGAAATATGGACGCCATTTATTTTAAAATATAGTTACTAAATAATTAATTAAAAAAATATAAGTCAAAAAAATATGAAAATTTGACAGCACGTCAAAATTATAATCTTGAACATATATCTAAAATTTCATAGTGAAAAGATAAGTTTTCATTTTAAAAAACCACCGGGGGACAGTCATTCCTCTTTAATAACATAAGAAACAACATATGAATAAAATTAAGAAAAGACTATATTTTTTGCCAATTTTTAAAAAAAATAATATACATGTATTCTACACTCTAAACACAACATTTCATTAGTTTGTGGAATTTCATGAATGTGTATGGTTTTGTGGCTATTACCTTTAGAAAATCAATTAAACTGAAAATTCATGTTTACTAAGGTACAAACCATACCAAAAAGTGGGACATTTTATGTGAGGGAAGAAGGAGCTACTCCAAATCCAAAAGAGGAGGTGTGCATTATAGTTGTCGAGGATAACCGTACAGTTCTAGAGGTTTCAAGTACGGAGCAGCCACGAGAAGAACCTTCGATTCTTTATCCCACTTCATCCCCTTAAAAATCTGATGTTGAAGAAGAGTTTGAGCTTTCAGACCTCATGTTTGAAGATGAGGGGAACCATGGTGAGAAATTTGCAGATCAGGAGGACACCATGGAGGAGGTCAAACACATACAACAGGGCAAAGAGGAGGAAGATTATCTGTCTAATTTGGAAGATTTCTTCGATGGTGAGGAGCAGGAGATCACATCATTTTCTCCTCCATCATCTACCTTCCAAGCACATGAGTCCACTGCCATGGAGGAGAGAATTCAAGGAAAGTAGCCTACACTTCATAACAGCCCTCTAGAACCAAGGTTGGAGGATCCTAATCTTCCATGTTCTTCTCAAAAGGAGGAAGGAAAAGAGCACGAGGATCCCATCTATCCCACATCATTCACCCAGGAAGGTCCATAGGAAGACTCCACTCTTGGAGTTGAATTTCAAAACAATGGGCACATCCATCGGATCAGACCATGCCCAATCAGGTACTTGGCTTCATTGGAGCCAAGGGAGAAGAAAAAACTAGTCATGCCCACTTCAGGGCATGAGGATTAGTATCAAAGCACCAAGGGTCACCATCAACTCCTCTAGGAGTTATTTTTGATTGATGTTGATACTTTGGTTATTTGGGTGGAGGATTGGCCTCTTGTCGATTATTCACTCATTATAACAGCCATGATCAACGCCAAATCATATACATGGCTGACTATTTTGAGAAAGGAAGCTAATCCTCCTTGCCAGTTGCAGGATTTGTTTGAGTTCCCTTTACTTCTGGTTAGCATACTGATGAGTAGGTTTGCTTTCAGAAATGGAAATTCTTTCACACACTATGCATATCCCACTTGGGGTGTGTATGATTTTCAGTTTTGTACATAGTGGTGTTGTGGTGTTTTGTTGCTCCAAGGTTGTATCATTGTATAGTTTGATGTGCCTCCAAGGTGAATGTTGTAGTAGTCCATTTTAGGGACAGTGAATGCTCCAGGTCAAGACAATTTTCTACTCTCAGAAATCTCATCTTCAAGATTTTCTTATGAAAATTGAGAGTGCGGACAGTGGGGCAGGTTCAGGGTCACCAAGTGCAAGTAGTTGGGTTCAAGTTTCAAGAGCAAGATTAGTATCAGGCTATCATTCATGACTCCATACCCAATGGATACTTCCAAGGCTACTGGTCTCTTCATCTAGCAGAAGATGGCCCCAAAGTCACCAAATTATTATCCAAATAACCCTCCCGACTATTTGGATGACTTTTACTTTCACTCTGGCTCTGATGCTTTACATTTCACATTGCGTGCTCACGGATTGCTCATTTGGCACCATTTTTATAGGTTGTAGTCCTTCTACGCACTCCTGTTCCATGCAATTCTTCTGCAGAAGTCTTTCAAATTGGCTAAGTTCTAGGTTGTCATGTTGTGCGCCCTCTTTTCTTTCTTCCATCACGTGCCCTTCCTCAGTTGGATATTTACGCCCCACTTCCATACTCTCCTTTCACATTCTTCTCCCCTTCCCATTTCCTCCCTTTCACATCTTCCTCCCACGCGCGCACTTTCTTCTCTTCCTCCCACATGTGCACCTTCTTTTCTGTCCCCTCACACCCTATGTGCGTGCATCCTCTCTACTTTCCTCTCTCGTGCTTGCATCTTTCCATGTGCCCTACTTCCTTGTCACCTTCTTTCCACGTGCCCTTGCGTGCCTTCTTGTTTCTTCCTTTGCATTCTACTCTCCTTCCATTTTCCATCTTCCATCTAGCAGAAGTGTTCAATCAAGGCCCGAATCGGTTAAGTATGAAAAAGGCCAGTGGAAACCTCCACGTGTCTCTTTGGCACACTTTTCATATGGTGAAAAAAATCAAATACCCCAAAAAGCATGGGACCTCCATGTGTCTAGGGCTTGGAAACGTTGCACCGTCTATTGAAAAATTCTAAGAACCAGTGAAAGGTGCCATGTGTCAGCTCGACACAACTTCAAGGGTAGAATGCAAAGGCATTCCCCAAACAATCATAGGCTCTCCGCGTATTTAAGGCCCGAGAAAGTTGCATCAGCCGTTGAAAAGAAGAAGCAAAGCAACAAACCCAACGGAAGGTGCCACGTGTCAGTTCAGTGCAACTTCAAAGGTAAGAACCAAAAGGTAGGTCCCAAATGAGTGCAGGCTCTCCAAGTTTCTAGGGTCTGACATAATTTCTCCACCAAATAGGAGGGACTTAGCCAAAAATGGAAAAAACAGAGCAGCCCCATGGACGATACCAAGTGTCCAATTGGTGCCACTTCAAGAGTGAAAGGAGGGGGTGAAATCTTAAGATGCACGACGCTGCCATGTGGATCTTGTATGGATAGAATCTTTTAAATATTGTGAGCCCGCATTAAATGCCTGACCCTAACCTTTAGATAGCCATATCTTTCAACTGGGAACTCAGATTTGAGCAAGGGAGGAATTTTTGGAAAGCTCTCGACGTATGCTACTCACCTACCACCATAATGAAAAAAACACAATCCGCCGATTTGAGGTGTCGGGTTTCTCACCTAATTCCATAATGAAGTACGGACCTCCTTTCTTGCCCAAAGAAGAAACAACACATGGAGGCATGGGTTTTATAGTGGAAATCATCATGGTTGGAGTAGGTTAATTCAATGTAATCTTGGGGTGGTTGAAGCAAGATTCGAATTCTTCTCTCTTGTAGTGCCCCACATTGTTTGAAATAAAAATAAAAATGAAATAAAATAATAAAATGGGGGAAGCGTAGGGGAAGTTAAGTGGGAGTGGTTGGATAAATTATGGTGAGAAGGTGGAAGTGTGTGGGGGAGGGAAGTTGGCGGGTAGTAAGAGTAGGTGCGAGAACTTGGTGTTGGTGCTCAAAATAGTCTCGTCCCGGTTGCCTTTGAAAATTTGTCAATTTGTGGCCTCGGTCACTTTCTTTTCCCCACATTGTGCCTAGTTAGTCTTTGTTTTCATTTTCAAATCTATTCTTGGGTTGAGTATTACTCGTGGGTCCTTGGTTCGCTCCTTGTTTCTTTGTTCCTCCGGAAAGGTTCTTTAATTTGTGTCTCTTGTTCTCTATTAATCCAAAAGCTCGGTTTTATCATATTTTTAGTCTCCACAGTCAGGATTTGTCTTCCTTGTCATTTATGCCCTAAATACTTGAAGAAAATGAATGGATGTATCTTTGAGAAACATATTTGAGCCTTGTAAACATTTCTAAATTCTTTGTCCTTGAAGAAATTTTCATTTTCTGGCTCGAATGATCATTTTTCTGTATTTTATGGTTTGACGGGTGTTTTCTCCCAATCAAATTTGCATCCTTATATTAATAGGAGATGTGGCTTCTCTTGGTTGGTCAAGGGATAGTGGGCAAATGCTTTAACTTAGTGCTTTTTTCCTTTTTGGTGAAAAGGAAAATTTGGTCCCATGGCTCTGCTCAATTCTGATTGGTTCTTTTGGTGCTTACGTGGCTTCTTCTAATTAGATGGGGTGTGGTGGGCTTGTTTTTAAAACTTGTTCTTTTTGACTAATTTGGAAAAAAGTTTGGAATTGCCCCACGGCTCCACCAAGCTCTGATTGGAGAAAATTTAAGGCGGGGGGAGGGGGGAATTATCACTTTGATCCTATAGGAGGACAAGTGGCAAGCTTGCGCTCATTCAGGGTATCTACTTTGGGGACCATTTTGAAATAGTGGCATGGAGACACATGGAGGCCTCCGCTCACTTTACATTTTACTTAGACTTTTCAATAGCCAAAGGAGACTTCCTGGAACATGACACATGGCACCTTCCACTAAGCTTCAAGCATTTAGACAAACTTTTCCAGAATAGGACATGTGGCGAGCCCACGCTTGTTTAAGGTATCAAATTTTTGGGACCATCTCAAGGTGCGCCATGGTGACACATGGCGGTTTGAAAATTTAGAAGGGGCGAGGAAGCGGACCATCGAAGGTAACTTGGATTTTTTTCCTCTTGTCCTCAAAAGGATTAAAATCTCAAAATGGCCCGCAAGCCCGATAAAGGAAGGGTCAAAGCTTGTTCCATTCAATGCCAAAGGTGCAGAGTCTCTGGGGAAATTTGGAAAAATTTCCTCTTGGGAGAAAAGGAGTTAAAACATAAAAATGACCCTCAAGCTTGATGAGGGAAATCGTCAAAATTTTTCCACGGTCATAGTGGAAGGAAGGAGGCTGCGTGGAAAACTTGGAAAATTTTCCTTTTTCCAAAAGAGAGTCAAATGGCAGAATTTGGCCACGGTTTCTTTGGGTCCCACCTTAGGATAAGTGTCGAGGATCATTTCCCAAGGATAGAGGTACGGAGAAAAATGGAAATTTTTCAATTTTTTAAAAATTTGTAAAAGGTCAAAGGAAGACCCCGAGTCTATTTTAAAATTTGAATCTTCCATGGTAGCGAGAGTCAAAATCTAATTTTCCCCCCATTTCTTTGAAACACGTCTGGAAGTTCAAGTCTCCATGATTTCTTGGTTTTTCCTACACGCCAAGAAAATAGGGAAGTTAATGTTGATATCTAAGTTTGGTGGAAGGATTTTAAAGACGTCTTTCACCATTAAAATGGTCTGACTATTGTGCCCGATCAGATTTTCTATTTTTCTTCTCCCGAGCACGTAAGGAGCCAGATTTGACAGATTAGGGGTGGAAGTGGTTGGAAAATTGAAGAAAGAGTGATCTACCGAGGAATAAGTTGAATGCGGGAGGGATTCTATGAAGTCTACCCCCTCTAGGACCTAGGGACTTTAACAGATCTAATTATGAGAATCGTGATCGTAATCATGGCGTAACCTTTGGTAGCACTCAAGGTCTGGATTTTCAAGGGAAAGGGTCCTGTTGTAGAAAGTTTAAATGGCACAAATTTTTCATGCAAAAGGGTTGAGAGGTTGAAGGTTAGAGGTTGGAGTGTAAAAGTTGAAGAAAATCCCCATGAGGAAGATTTGACAAAGCCTATCTTTGAGAATCCATCTGAGAAACTTGGTTATCTCTTTTTGTATTAAGTTTTATTTATGTTAAGGTGGTTGCAAGTGTACAACCATTGAAAATATCTCGAGCATTTTCTACAAACTTTCCCCACGCTAATATACTTGATCAAATTCAAGTTTTTCTATGTTGTCTTGAGCAAAATGTGTTTGTTTTATTTCTGAATGTATGTAAGTAGTTTCTCTTGTTTCTGTTGCAATCTTGTATTAAATCTGATTCAATCACACAAGCCTCAATCCTTGTGACAGTTTAGTGGCATCTGTAATTTCATTTCTCAGAAGAGATTTCATTTGGGATTGGAATAAATGATTTAAAATCACTTTTCTTTCATTTGTTGACAGAGATTGTCTGTAAGCCTTTGGGTGTACCTTAGGCATGATTTGAATTAGATCTTGATTCTTTGTTGGATTTTCTAACTCAATCCTTCGTGATAGAATCTCAAAGATTGTGTGAAAGAGTGCTAATTTGGGCCTCCATTGAAGCACATATTCTAGTTAAAGAAACATTTTAGCTGTTTTATGGCATTCTGTTGGTTTAACCTTCCATTTTGTAAGGTTCCTCAGAGGTTTAGTATAATAAAATTTATCCTACTTCACCTCCTACTAAAAATTCATTCAAAATAACTAATCACACCCATACTACCCTGTTTGTCAAGTGTGTATACAAAATGCATAATTTTACAACTAAAACATGTAGAAGCAATTAGGGTCTCAAACTTCTTTAGTAACCTTTGCCTTGCTATGAAAATGTCTCCACAATCTGGAAGTGACAACTCGTGAGAGTTAGATCTGGTGTGTTGATCATATTTTCCCAAGGTCTTCTCTATAAAATTTATGCAAAAGAAGGATTTATCATTGTTCTTCAATAAAAAGGTTACAAAATAGGTTCTCTTACCTTGGTTGAAAGGCACAACCTAAAATAGTGAGGATAGATCAAATCCTCTTGAGGGTGCTATCCATTTCTCCACATTTGAGTGACAAAGGGCCAGTTAGATCTCATCCCTAGCTACAAAATGACTCATCATGATCTAATCTATCTCTAAGTTTCCTATCAAACTAGTGATGCTGCTCAGACTTTGAGGGAGAATCAATTTGGATACCAACACCTAAGTGGCGCCATTTCCGGGACTGCTTTTGAATTATTGGGAGCTAATTTGCGTCACTAAAGACTTATTTGATGATCTATTGCTGGTTCATACCTGTTTGGCCCGTCAACACGCTTCGGGTAAAGAAAGGTGAAAGTCTCTCCATTTCTAGTTTTGGTGTTGAAAAACATTTGAGAGATCATGTTTAGTGCATTTGCACAACTAAGGTGGAAATCCTTAGTGGCAACTCCCTGTTGATCTGATATTTTGATAAGTACCAGTGTCTTAAAACTCTGTCAAAGTCAGATTTGTTACTAATAATTGGCCAAGTTGGAAGGAAGAAGATCTTTCTTTGCTAGGGATCCTACTAGGACATTATTTCTAGAGCTAGGAAAAGAAAAATCAAATGAAGAAAAGCCTGGAGAGTTGTGGGAGATCAACAGATGAGGAGATGGATCTCCATTAATGAAATTGATCGGCATATCATTGAATATTGTCATTCAAGTGACTTTGAATCTGGTAGTCTCTTTGTGGAATTGAATTCTCCAGCTGGAGAGGGACCCTCATTTTATTTTGAAAGGTTTGCTTCACACTCTACTCCTATCTTTTATGAGGTTGATAGGGATTTCCAAGAAGCAAGACCTTTAGGGGATACCCATTTTGAAAGTTATACCCCTGTGTTTCAAAGACCTTCTTCCCCTCATCAATTTTTCACCCCTCCAGGTCACCTCCTCAAAACAACATGACCTTACCCCCTCCTAGACCCCCTTTTGTTGTAAACACCTTTGGGCCTATAAATTTTGTGGGAATGGTTGGATATCCAAATGCAGTGCCTCAAGATGTAAGGAATAGAATGCCAAAGTTCCAAGGAAACAATGCTATTACTGGTGATCAACATCTAAAGCTTTTTATCAATATGATGGAAGACTTTGAGATTGAACATGAAGATGTGTATATCAAGTTGTTCATTCACACTTTGGAAGAAGATGTCGGGACTAGTATAAAGCATTGCCAGATAACTCAATTGATTCTTGGACTGAGATGAGTAATGCATTTAGATTGTAGTATGGTGATAGAACTGACCCTAGGTTTCTTTTGACAGAATTTGAAAACATCAAAAATAACCCTAATGAGTCAATACATGATTTCAACACAAGGTTTAATAAGACCTTGAGGAGATTACCTGTTAGGATAAGGCCTTGTGATGAGTCATGTTTGATCAAATATACTGATGCATTTGATAAAAATGCTACATATTATTTAAGAGACAAAAACCCCACAAATTTGAGGTAAGCCTTCACCATGGATTTGTAAATAGAGAACAATATCAAGGCAATTAGAAAGCCTCTAAAGAGGGAAGGTGTAAAGCTGGTTAACCCAGAAAATCCCCAAACAAGCAAGGTTGTTGATTTGGAAGAAGTTGTGAAGACTTTGGCAGGGGCTATCAAAGAAATTTCCTACAAATTAGCTTGGGCTAAGAAAGGAATTGGGTAGAGCTCACAAGGTCAACACAAGCAGCAAGGCCAAGACAGTTCACAAATCAGCAGAGATCTCGATGACAGAGGCAAGGACCTATTGGATTTATAAATGACAGTCTCATTGTTAGTGTAGGTTATTATTTATCCTTTTATTTATTTATTAGGATAATTCTTACACTTGTGTTAGCCATACACTTGTTGGGTTAGCTTGCTTAGGTGTACTAGTTGTGTGGAGTTAGCTTACTAGTTGTGTTGAGTTAGCTTCTCAATTATGTGGAATTAGCTTACTAGTCTTTTGGAGTTAACTTAACTACCAATATCAGTTAGTGGGAGTTCTTCACCATTGATTTAGGTAGTAGTTGCACTTCCTCCTCCTATATGTACATCTTTCTTATTGAATAATTCAAGTCATTCTATTGTAATGTATTTAGCATTATCGATTATGATGGATTTCCATATATGGTATTTTAGCTCTTCTGCTTTGCAAATCTAATGTGATGTACTATTATCATCTGAGATCATGACTTGGAACAATCTTCTTATCGTTCCTTTCATGGTATCGAGCTACACGAGTTGTCGACACACCAAAATCTCAAACTAATGGTGGAGAGGATCTCATCGTGTTAATCGATTCTTGGCCAATACCCTCCCGCATGATGGAGTCGGGTATACACCCAATCGTGCCCAACAACATTAGGAGGCAAAGACACAGGAATTTTCATTATACAATATATCCATGAGGTACTCATGTATAATATATCCATGAACAAATCTCGAACCAAAAGAAGGAAAGAATCCTACTATAAGGAAAGAGAAAGAAGAAGAAGAAGGAAGATGTTCTAACGAAAACCCCCCATTAACAAATTCTGAAACCCCAAGCATTCCACGCAACTCAAGGTAGCGAGGTGATGGAAAAGGCTTCATAAATATGTCTCGAACTTGTTCTTTGAGTCAGAAGGTACTCCAAGCAAAGAACTCCATCCTAAATGTGCTACTAAATGAAGTGGATGTGTATCTCGATATGCTTGGTCCGCTGGTGCTCAACTAGGTTGCGAGAAATGTGAATTGCACTTTGGTTGTCACACCAAAGTATAGTCGATGAATCCTTAGATCAAGCCACATATGTGTATGAGCATCAAGAGCAGGAATAGACTCAAAGACTGACATATTAATGTCAGTGGGTTCAAGAGCAATAGCTGCAAGTGGACTAGGAGCATGGATATGACTATCCACAATATGATGGTGATGTTGTAGGCTAGCAAGTTTGTTCTGTAGGGAGTGTATTATTGTATCCTTATCATGAATGAGTGATTGTAGAAGAGAATTTCACTTCTTGAGAGATCTATTTTCTTCCAAAATTTTACAATATCATCTTGAAGTCCACATACTTCAGATAAAATCATATCATTCTCAAAATCCATGATAGGTACAAACTGCAACTCCCAAAAATTTAGGACATCGGGCTCAGCTGAAATTGCATCCACAATTGATTACAACACTCCTCCATATTTGGCACTATATAATTGTAGTGCAATTCTAAAAATAAATAACTCTAATGGAAATATCATGAAAAAATAAGCACTTTTGCAAAAAATGGCACTCAAAACTCGAGTTACTGATCAAAAGTTACAAGCTTTTTACTATTTTGCTCTATTATTTATTGTAGTTGCCACTAAAAAAAAATAAATTGTTGTTGCATTCACCACACAAATAAAATTAAAGGGGTCTGAAGTTAAGCACATACTAGTAGGAACCACAATCTTTAAGCCCTCATAGCTAAATACCATAAAATGAACGATAACCGGATCGTGCCAAGAAAAGAACACAGATGTTAATCAAACATCATGATCAATAAGATGAAAGCAATTCGCCGTAACAAATTTACATAAACCTTTGCAAATAAATGAGCAGCAATATCATATACTATTATGGAACTCAATGTAATACATTGAGAAAGCTCCTTGCTTATATAGGAAAGAAATAACAATCTAAGAACCAGTTCCAAGGTCGTAGATCAAGCCATAAATCAAGGAAATAACTAGTCATCAAAGAACTAGTCAAGACCATAGATTTAGGAGAGAACTAGACATCAAGGATCTAGTCAATACCATAGATCAAGGAGAGAACTATACCTAACAACTAGATAATATCTCCTAATATCTAAATAAGATAAAAGAAATATCCACACACATAAGTGGGTGAGGATAAATACAATAAAGGTAAATAAAGTACCTAGGTGAACATGGGCTAAGGTAAATACCTACTGTAACACCCCCTCAAGTGAAGCTAGGGGCCAAAATAGATGTGGCATGTCCACATAATGAGTCCCGAAAACTAGTCCGATGAGGTACTCATGTACAATAACTGGGAAAGAAGGGACACCGCAAGGTACCCAAAACCAATAACAAAAAAGTAAAGAGAGTAAAGACCCACTCCAAGGCATCCCAAGAAGCTCGGCTCAAAAACTCATACAATGATGAAGAATTTTTGTGTGCACTGTGGTCTGAATCCATTGCTTGATCACAAAACTAAAAAAACTGACACTGGGCTCCACCAGAATAGCTCCATACAAGGAGACTGTCAATGGAGTGATGTCGAAAGTGAAAAAAATACCAAACATAATTCGATGAAGTGCTATAAATAGGTGTGCCACGATCCAAGAACAATAACCAAAGAAACAAAGAAAGGACACAAAATCCAGAGTGTCACAATCCAAGAAAATCCAAGGTAACAAGGCAAGGACACAAAACACAAAGAAGCGAGATCAACACCACACCCTCCTATACTTTGCTTTGAATGTATGGAGTGGTGCTAAAAATCTATATGAGTTATTAAAATAGCTACTCGAACACTAAAAACTAACATTGGGCTCCAACAAATAGCTCCCCCTAAAAGAGACTATCAACATGCCAAAAGTGTCGAAAATACAGATACAAAATCTCTCAACAAACAAGAGAGATACACTACACCTACTAAAGAAAAATGCTCAAAACAAGAAACATCACAATGTAGAAGGTATAGAAAGTGGAGAAAGAGGCCAAATGGTGGAGGAGCCATGCCTGTAGAGTCCTCTCAATGAATTCCTATGTCACCGCCATGAGTGATCAGATATCCACCCCAAATCAACATGGATGGATGAAGAAGATGCCTACATATGACTTGGTGCAAAATGCACAATGGGTGCATGCAAAGAACATCAGAATGTGTGTCAAGTTGATCATGTCTGACAGCTGAAATCTCAGGTTTCTCAATCCTGAGTGAAGATTTAGAACTCATGTGTTGCTCATGATCCTTAAAAAGAGTCGAGAAAACAAAAAAATGAGCTCTGTCAATGTGTGATCCCAATGAAGTATCTGCTTGAAAACCAATGTCATGATGAGAATTCCACTTAACATGTGGAATAGAGGAAACAATACCTTGTAAATTTTTTCCAATGACTCCACTAGTGAGACCCATAGAATGGAGCATGCGAGAACTGAATGCAATAGTATGCTTCTCAATAAAGCCATGCAATGCTAAGCGGAACCTTATAGAGCTCATAACTTTTGATTTGTAGCTCGGATTAAGGTGATCTTTTTTTGAAATTGTGTATTTTTTTTATATCGGAGCATTGGTGACATTTTTATACAAATATTTCAAATGTAAAAGGTAATATTACTCATTGTAATATTTACATGCACTCAATTATAAAGTGCCAAATTTGGGAGGGTGTTGTGATCACTTGTGGACACAATTTTGGTTGAGCCTGATGTCCTAAACTTTTGGGTATTACATTCTTGTATCTATGGGTGTATACATTTATATCTCTCTTGTTTGTTGAGATAGTTTGGATCTGCATTTTTGGCACTTTTTTTTGTTATGTTGACAGCCTCTCTCTTGTAGGGGAGCTACTTTGGTGGAGCCCAGTGTTAGTTTTTAAGTGTTCGAGTAGTTGATTTTGACAACTCATACGATCTATGGTGTCACTATAGCCATTCTCGCAATATGGAGGGTGTGGTGTTGATCACGCTTCTTCGGTTTCATGTCCTTGCCTTATTATCTTGGCTTTTCTTGGATCATGGCACTCCTATTTATTTAGATCTCGTGTCTACCTTATTGCCTTGGTTGTTCTTGGATCGTGGCACACCTATTTGTAGCAGTTGATCAAATTATGTTTGGTGTTTGTTTTCACTTTCGACATCACTCCATTGACAATCTCCTTGCATGGAGCTATTCTGGTGAAGCCCAGTGTCAGTTTTTTTTGAGTTCTATGATCGAGAAGTGGATTTAGACCACAGTACACACCACACTTCTTTAGCATTGTACGAGTTTTTGGAGCTGAGATTCTGAGGATATCTTGCAGTAGGATTTTTCCTCTCTACTTTGTTATTACTAGTTTTGGGTACCTTGCGGTGTCTAATTTTCCCAGTTATTATACGTGGGTACCTCATCAAGCCTTGTTATCGGGGCCACCTTCTTTTTCTCCCACGTAAGATATGCTTACGGGAGGGTGTTAGTGTAGGTTATTATTTATCCTTTTATTTATTTATTAGGATAATTCTTACACTTGTGTTAGCCTTACACTTGTTGGGTTAGCTTGCTTAGGTGTACTAGTTGTGTGGAGTTAGCTTACTAGTTGTGTTGAGTTAGCTTCTCAGTTATGTGGAGTTAGCTTACTAGTCTTTTGGAGTTAACTTAACTACCAATATTAGTTAGTGGGAGTTCTTCACCACTGATTTAGGTAGTAGTTGCACTTCCCTCCTCCTATATGTACATCTTTCTTATTGAATAATTCAAGTCATTCTATTGTAATGTATTTAGCATTATGGATTATGATGGATTTCCATATATGGTATTTTAGATCTTCTGCTTTGCAAATCTAATGTGATGTACTATTATCATCTGAGATCGCGGCTTGGAACAATATTCTTATCAATCCTTTCAGTCTCAAGCCAGGGATAACAAAATAGTACCTGATTCTTTGGCTGCCAGAGTTGTTGTTGTCGAGGAGACAGATGTCATTGATTGGTGTGAAAAATGTTTCATGCCTCACGCTCCCTGTGAAGAAGATCAGCAAGAAGAAGAAGAATCTGTTGATGATAATGATGATGATGTATGCATGATGGGTTGTTCTATGAGATCACATCAAGGGGAAACTTCAACCGAGGTGATAATTTCCCGAACTGCTACCAATTTTTGGGATTACAATCATAGGGTGACTATTCTTCCTCCTGTTATCCAAAATTTACCCCTCAGGGTAAATTTGATAACATGCTCAGAAAATTCAAGTCCCAGGCATATTGATTGATTCAGAGCAAACATCATGTTTCGGAGGTTCTCTCAGATATTTTTCTAACTCCCCTGACCCAGAAGAAGGGAGCAAGCTCAAAAAAATGCAAAAAAAAAAGTTGCAGGAAGGCAAGTAGGTTGATCCAGGAAAAATCGTGAAAATTGGCTAAGTCCTGCTCAAGAAAGTATTTGGGACATCCGGGACACAAAGGCGCGAACCGCCCGGTTCACGCGAAATCAGCACAAACAGCCCGCTAGCAAGAGGGACATCTGGGACAAAAGTACGCGGCGGGCGCGAAATGCCGGTTCGATCGAGAGAAAATCGACTAACTGCTTAACTGGGACAGTTCGGGACGAATGGGACACAAAGGCGCGAACCACCCGGTTCGCGCGAAATGAGCACAGACAGTCCAAAGCGAAGTGGGACAAGTGGGACGCAAGGACGCGAACCGGCCGGTTCGCGTGAAATCAGCACAAGGAGCACAAAGCATTTGGGACAGCCAGGGCCAAAAGTACGCGAGGGACGCGTGGGACGCGAAAGCGCGAAATGGGCGAAGGTTCGTCCGGGACAGCCAGGACAAAAGTACGCGAGGGACGCGTGGGACGCGAAAGCGCGAAATGGGCGAAGACAGAAGAGGAAAAGTCAACGTTTGACCTGCGAAACTTCAAACGGCCATAACTTTTGACTCCGAGCTCCGATTTTCACAAAATTGGACTTTCTGGAACGAGCACGACGTCCTCTACGCCACAGAAACTGGATTTCTTATTTTTAATGAGGGTAGATATATTTAATTAAGAGAAACATATTCGGCTCTAGTCAGTTAATGTTCATTCCCGTCAAATGACAGAAAACGCCTGCCAGACCCAAAATAGCTGCCCGCACTCAGAAGGCCATAACTTTTGCATTTCTCAACGAAATTGCACAAAATTGGTACCGTTGGAATCGTGGTTCTGATACCGATGCACAGAAATCAATAAATTCTAGATTTGATCAGAAATTAATTGAGTTTTTAAGAAAACGTGGCCAGGTTCAGAACAGTGTTTTATTTGGTAGCTGGGAGTGCAATTAAGAGGCATGGTCATCATTCTTTCTCTGCTGCAGCACATGGGACAGTATGGGGAGCCTTTTGCAAGTAATATACAATCATTTCACTCAATTTAATGCTTCTTACAGGTGGTTGAAGGACAGATTTCGGGATTTCCATTTTCCCTTCTCTTCTCCTTCTCATTTTTTCTATAAATTGGAGTGTTGGGCTCATTGTAAAGGAGAGAGTTTTTGGGTAGCAAAGCTCTGCCAAAATTGCTTTGTGAAGCCAGTGTGTTGCAGGCCCTTGTAGTGGACTCCTTGCATGGTGATCCAGGCCCTTATCTTGTAATAGACTGAACTGTGCATACCAGGAAGCAATAAAATACAAAGTTTGTGGATGTATCTTCCCCTGCTGTGTTTTCTTGCATTCTTCTTGCCCCTTTTATCTTTCTACAAGAATATTGTGTCTATTGTTATGTTCTTGCAGGAATTCACTAACATTGTGTATGCTTGGAATATTGTTGTGAATGCATTTTGCTAGATTATGGTGAACTGTCATCACCTCTTCTAGTGTGCACTTTGCCTCTGTATTTCACACATTTGGAGATTACTCTCACACCCTCCTTTTCTGGTGTATCACCGCTTTAGTGTAGGCTTTCATTTTATGTATTCTCTCTCCCTGGTCCCTTGGAAATTTAGATTAGAAACGATCCTTACCCCTGCATTAGAGTAGATTGTGGCAGGTAGTTTAGGAGCAAGAACCAGCTTTCTCTGGAGGTCTGTCTCAAGTAGCAAGTCCCACAACTTGGAGATAGTACCCATGTTATCCAATCACACTGTGAGTTCAAATACATGCACAGGGGTGCTGTGATTCGGTGATAACACCTCCTTCTCATACTTTAGAAGTAGATACTATACAAGATTTTGAATTTCCCAATAATGAATTTGAATATTTAAGGGATTTAATGATAAATAAGTATGATGGGGAATCCCCTCTGAGGAAGATATAAATTTACTTGATGAATGTCGTTGTGGCTCAAGATAAGGAATATAATACAAGAAGTAAGGTGACAAAGGCGCAAGGCCTCAAGCCAAGCCAAAAGCTCTCTTACTTTCAAACATTCCTAAAGAGGCTCCTAGGAAAGATGCACCTACTAAAAACCCTGTAGTTCCAAACAAAAATCATACCCCTCCTCATGCCCAAGTTATCAAAAATCCTATACCACCTAATGAGTGTATTAGCTTCCCTTCTAGTGCTACCTTGCTAAGAAATGCCCCATATGATATTGCCCAAGTCTTAAGTCAAATCAAAGTATTTGTTCCAATTGTTGAGTTGCTTAGGATCCCTGAGCACAAAAAGAGATCATTTTAATACTTGGGGTTGAAATAAGAGAAGACTACCATAGGCAGAAACATAAACATTGTGGAGACCCCACCAGTCATTGAAGAACCAGAAGCACCACCAGCATTAAAAGAGCTAGATGAACTACCTGAGGTTTACTTGGGGACATCCTTGGTGGACTCTCAGATGAATTTGGATCCATTCTTCACCCTTGATCATTAGGGACAGATTGTTACATAACTGCATGTTTGACTCAGGGGCATCATGCAATGTCATGCCTTTAGAAGTCATGAATGAGCTAAACATCAAAGTGATAACATCATATGGGAAGTGTACTGCTATGGACTCCAGAGAGGTTCCAGTGGTGGGATGTGTGAAGGGTCTAGTGGTACAACTTGCAGCCTATCCAGGCAGAAATTTAAAGCTTGATGTAGTTATTGTTGACTGCCCAGCCAAGTGGGGTATGTTGTTATCTAGAAAATGGGCTGCTAGTGTTAGTGGGAGTGTCCAAATGGACATGTCTTATGCTACCATTCCAATTGAGGGCAGCCTTGTTAAGTTGTATGGGGAAAATAAAATGTTGCACCTTATTGAGGATCCCAACAATGCATCCTATGAGGTATTGTACACAAGTGTTGATGCAGACAACTTTGTAGGGTTTGCTGATGGAAAGGAGCACAAGATTGAGGAATGCAAGTGTCTTGAACAAATAGGATCTCCTTGGACTCTGTTGTTTGATGGAGCTTGCTCCAAGTTTGGGAATGGTGCTTTGGTGTTGTTCTACTTTCTCCTAGTCAAGAAAATTTTGTTTTTTCTTTCAAACTCAACTTTGAGTGCACCAACAACATTGTTGAGTATGAGGCATTGTTGTTGGGTTTAAGAATTTCTTGGAAATATGGTGTCAAGGACATCATTGTTAAAGGAGACTCAAAATTAATAGTAAAACAAGTTAGAAAACTGTATGCCACAAAGAATCAATGAATGAAGCAATACAAGCATGCAGTGTGGGATTTCATTGAGATGTTTGATTCATTCAACATTATGCATCATGACAGGAAATTCAATGACTTGGTAGACAAGATTGCAATGTTGGGGTCTTATTTGATAGTTGCACAATGTCCCCGTATTGTGAATATGAGGTTGAGGTATTGACATGACCTTCTATCCTCGACAATATTAAGCATTGGAAGATATTTGATGATGATACTTAGATCAAAGATTTCTGCGAGAATAGGGAGAGTTTGTTGATCAATGATGGTATGCACAACAAAAGGAAAGGAAACCTTGTTTGGCAAGGGAATCATCCAGCTAAATACCAATACCATTCTTAGAGGGCTGGTTTCTCTTGAGTCTAATTTTGATAATGTTGATGACATTGTTAACAAATGCATGACAACCTCAAGGGATAGCATGACCTTGGCACAAGGGAGAAGCCAAGGAAAATTTGGTTAGGTAATAACCTCGGCAAGGAGGAGAAGCAGTCCTACATCCAATTATTGAAAAAGTATTAAGATAGCATGGCTTGGAATTATTCCGAGCTAAAGGCATACAAAGAGGACCTGTTTCAACATGAGATTCCCTTGGAGTCTAATGCAAAGCCATTCAAGTAGAAACAGAGGCCCATCAATCCACTCTTATCCCTCAAAATGCAAGAAGAACTGAAGAAGCTAAGAGATGGAGGGATTATCTAGCCCACAAGGTATTCCTCTTGGGTTTCCAACCTAGTACCATGATCGAAAGAAGAATGGTGACATCAGGCTATGTGTGGACTTCTGGAATCTTAACAGAGCATCAATGAAGGATAATTATTCTTTACCAAATATGGAGAACATGTTACAGTTAGTGATTGGTTCTGAATTGCTTTCCACCTGGATGGTTTCTCTGGTTATAACCAAGTTGTGGTAAAGGAATTAGAAAGGATCAAAATAGCCTTTACTACTCCTAAGGGGACCTATGTCTATGTCAAGATGCCCTTTGGTCTGATGAATGTTAGAGCCACCTTTCAAAGAACAATGGATGTTGCTTTTGCTGGTTACATCAACAAGTTTATTAAAGTTTATCAGGATGATGTAACTGTATTTTCTAGAAAGAGAGGTGATCACTTGCTTTGCACTTGGAGAAGATGTTGATAAGATGTAGAGAGTATGGCATTTCACTTAATCCAAAGAAGTGCCATTTTGGAGTGCAGAAGGAAAAGTTTCTTGGTCACATAGTGTCACAAGGAGTGATGATTGATCTAGAAAGAGTAGAGGCCATCAACAAAGTCCCAATTCCAAGGACCAAGAAAGGAATTCAATCCTTCTTTGGGCAAGATAAACTTCATTAGAAGATTCATATCAAACTTTTCTGAGTTGACCATTCCAATCACTTCCATGCTTGAAGAAAGACTAGGTCATCAAATGGGAGGAGGCTTCCATCCAAGCTTTCAATGGGATTAAAGAGGTACTAAGCATGCGCCTGCTTGTTAAGCAGCTCTAAATTATAAGAAGCCTTTCCAACTATTCTCCTTTGCTTCAGAGAACACTATTGCTTCTATCCTGCTATAGAAGGATGATGAAGGGGATGAGAGGCCTATTGCCTTTTTCAGTAAGGCCTTGCAAGGGGCTGAGATGAAGTACACTATCATGGAAAAGCAGGCATTTTCCTTGGTAAAAGCAACAAAGGTTTTCAAGCCTTATATTCTAAGTTCTAAAATTGTTTCTTATGTTCCCCACACCATGGTCAAGGATATCTTATCAGAGATGGAAGTCTCAAGCAAGAGGTGCAGGTGGGTGAACAAGTTGCAAGAATATGACATGGACATCCAAACCATGAAGCTGGTGAGAGGTTTGGGCTTGGTTAATCTTATGGCTGAAAGCAACTTGCAAACTATTGAGGTAAATGAGGTAGAAGAAGGTAGGGTATATGTTTTTCAAACATTGATGAATTCTGAGTGGTATAAAGATGTAATATTTTATCTCAGACATTTGAGCTGCCCTGAGCACTTAAGTAAGAACCAGAAGAGAGCCCTTAAGTTGGCTTCCCAAAAATATGTCATCACTGATTATGGGTTAGCTTGGAAGAACCCAGAGGGAGTCCTCTTAAGGTGCATTACTGAAGAAGAAGCCCCAAGATAATTGTTGATCTCCATGTAGGAGTTTGTGGGGGGCACTTTGCTATAAGAGTCATAGCACACAAGATCCCGAGGGCTGGTTATTGGTGGCCAACTCTCTTCAAGGATACAACCTTGTTGGTTAGAAGATGTGAAAGTTGCCAGTGCTTCTCTGGAATATTGAAAGCTTCAGGATCCCTTCCTTTGTAGCTTGTATCAATTGAAGCTCCATTCAAGCAATGGGGAATGGATTTCATTGGTGAGATTTCAGACCCTTCAAGTGTTGGCCATAAGTGGATTCTTGTAGCAACTGATTATTTTACTAAGTGGGTGGAGGCAATCCCCACCAAGAAGGCAACACACCAAGTTGTCATGGATTTTGTGTTGAACAACATCATCTATAGGTTTGGGGTGCCAGTCAAGATTGTAGCTGATAATGCCATGAGATTTAGAGCTAAACCTTTAGTGGAAATGTGCAAGGAGTATGGGATTAACTTGACATATGCCTCTAATTACAATCCCCAAGGAAATGGACAAGCTAAGTCTAGTAATAAATTTTTTCTAAAGATCATCAAGAACACTAGAGTAGAACAAGAGAAAGTGGGGTGAACAGTTGAAGTTTGCTGTTTGGGAAGATAGGATCACTATCAAGAGGGTCACTGGAAAGAGTCCATTTGAGTTGGTATATGGGACTCAGGCCTGCTACCTCTCCATATGTAGCTGTCCTCATATCAATTTATGAAACAATTGAAAGATCAAGAGGAAGGTCCTTACGATGCTTGCATTAATCAAATTGTTGAGCTTGATGAAGAGAGGAGAGCATACCACCAGAGGCATGTGAATTTCAGAGAGAAACTAAAGAAGTTATTTGACAAGAAGGTCACTCCCGAGCTTTCAATGTTGGAGATCTTGTGCTGTTATGGGATAGAAGACATGAGGATAAGGGCAAGCATGGAAAATTTGACTCATTATGGATGGGCCCTTACTCCATAGATATCAGGATTGGTGAACATACCTTCTTCTTGAAGGATTTGGATGGTGAATTGCTTGAGCTGCCTGTTAATGGTAAGCATTTGAAGCATTTCTTGGATTGATTCCCAAGATCAAGAAAATCTTTTGTATAGTGTATAGTTTGTTGTTTTGTCCCTTATTTTTTGTGTTTTTGCTCGTCTAGTCCTTGGTGACCTATTTTTGCTAGTTTCTCTGTTCCTTTTTGAAGATGGCTCTATTTCTTTTCTCTGCAAGATGACTCTTTTTCCCAATGGATATTTTTGGCACTTGGTCTACCTTTGTTCTTGTGGCACTCACAGGGAGTGCCCATCCCCGAGTTGGAGCCGATGTTGGTGCTCAAAATAGTCTCACCCCAATTTGACTTTAAAATTTGTCAATTTGCAACCTCTGTACTTTCTTTCCCCCAAGCGTTGTGCTCCGATTATTCTTTGCTTCTATTTTTAAATTTGTTCTTGGGTCGAGAATTACTCATGGGTCCTTGGTTCACTCCTTGTTTCATTGTTCCTCTAGAAAGGGTCTATAATTTGGGTCTCTCGTTCTCTTTTCATCCAAAAGCTCGGTTTTATCATATTTTTGGTCTCCACAGTCGGGATTTGTCTTCCTTGTCATTTCTACCCTAAATACTTGAAGAAAATGAATGGATGTATCTCTGAGAAACATATTTGAGCCTTGTAAACATTTCTAAATTCTCTGTCCTTGAAGAAATTTTCATTTTCTGGCTCAAATGATCATTTTTCTATATTTTATAGTTTGAGGGCATTTTCTCCGGTCAAATTTACATCCTTGCATTGACAAGGGACATGGCTTCTTTTGGTTGGTCAGGGGATGGTGGGCAAATGCTTTAACTTATCACTTTTTGCTTTTTTGGTGAAAAGGAAAATTTGGTCCCGTGGCTCCGCTCAATTCTGATTGGTTCTTTTGGTGCTTACATGGCTTCTTCTGATTGGATGGGGTGTGACGATATTTTTTTGAAACTTGTTCTTTTTACTACTTTGGCAAAAGTTTGGACTCGCCTGCAGCCCCGCCATGCTCGATTAAGAAAATTTAAGGGGAAAGGAAAAAGTCTCACTTTGACCCTGTAGGAGGACACGTGGCAAGCTCACGCTCATTTAGGGTTTCCACTTTGGGGACCATTTTGAAATAGCACCATGGAGACACGTGGAGGCCTCTGCTCACTTTGCATTTTACTTATACTTTTCAATGACAAAGCAGACTTCCACAAAGCATGACACGTGGCGCCTTCCGCTGAGCTTCAAGCATTCAAGACAAAAATTTTGGAACAAGACACATGGCAAGCCCACGCTCGTTCAAGGTATCAAATTTTTGGGACCATCTCAAGGTGTGTCATGGTGACATGTGGTAGTTTGAAAATTCAAAGGGGCAGGGAAGCGGACCATCGGAGGAAACTTGGATTTTTTGCCTCTTGTCCTCAAACGAGTTAAAATCTCAAAATGGCCCACAAGCCCGATAAGGGAAGAGTCAAAGCTTGTTCTAGTCAACACCATAGTGCATGGAATCTCGGGAAATTTGGAAAATTTTCCTTTTGGGAGAAAAGGAGTTAAAACATCAAAATGGCCCACAAGCCCGATGAGGGAAATAGTCAACATTTTGCCCCGGTCAATAGCGGAAGGAGGAGCTGCGGGGAAAACTTAGAAATTTTCCTTTTTCTCAAAAAGAGAGTCAAATGGCAGAATTTGGCCATGGTTCCACTAGGGCCCACCTTAGGACACGTGTTAGGCTCATTTCCCGAGGATGGAGGTGTGGAGCAAAATGAAATTTTTCCATTTTTTCAAAAGTTGTAAAAAGTCAGAGGAAGCCCCAGTCTATTTTAAAGTTTGAATCTTCCATGTGGATGACCCAAATTCAAAGTAAAGATCAATGGTAGCTGAGAGTCTAAATCTGATTTTCCCCATTTCTCTGAAACATGTCTAGAAGTGTGAGTCTCCATGATTTCTTGGTTTTTCCTACACGCTAAGCGAGATAGGGAAGTTAATGTTGATATCTACGTCCGGTGGAAGGATTTGAAAGATGTCTTTGCCATTAAAATGGTCTCAATATTCTGCCATGGATTTTCCATTTTTCTTCTCTCGAGCACACAAGGAGCCGATTTGAAAGATTAGGGGCAGAAGTGGTTGACAAATTGAAGAAAGAGTGATCTATTAGAGGAAGGAGTTGAATGTGGGAGGTATTTGATGAAGTCTAGCCCCTCGAGGACCTAAGGACTTTAACAAATCTAATTCTGAGAATCGTGATCGTAATCATGGCAAGCATTGGTAGCACTCAAGGTGTGGATTTTGGAGGGAAAGGGTCCCTTTTGTAAAAGTTATAAATGGCACAAAGTTTTCATGTAAAAGGGTTGAGATGTTGGAGGTTAGAGGTTGGAGTGTAAAAGGTTAAAGAAAATTCCCAAGAGGAAGATTTGACAAAGCTTGTCTTTGAGAATCCATCTGAGAAACTTGGTTATCTCTTTTTGTATTAAGTTTTATTTGTGTCAAGGTGGTTGCAAGTGTACAACCATTGACAAGCTCTGAGACTGTTCTAAAACTTTCCCCTGCTAATAGACTTGATCAAATTCAAGTTTTTCTATGTTGTCTTGAGCAAAATGTGTTTGTTTTATTTATGAATGTATTGAATCGATTCTCTTATTTCATGTTGCAATCTTGTATTAAGTCCGATTCAATCACACATAAATCAATCCTTGTGATAGTTTAGTGGCATCTGTAATTTCATTTCTCAGAAGATCTTTCATTTAGGATTGGAATAAACGATTTAAAATCACTTTTCTTTCATTTATTGATAGAGATTGTCTGTAAGCCTTTAGGTGTACCTTAGGCATGATTTGACTTAGATCTTGATGCTTTGTTGGATTTTCTAACTCAATCCTTCATGATAGAATCTCAAAGATTGTGTGAAAGAGTGCTAATCTGGGCCTCCATTGAAGCACATATTCTAGTTAAAGAAACATTTTAGCTGTTTTGTGGCATTCTGTTGGTTTAACCTTCCATTTTGTAAGGTTCCTCAAAGATTTGGTATAATCAACTTTATCCTACTTCACCTCCTACCAAAATTCATTCAAAACAACTAATCACACCCATACTACCCCTGTTTGTCATGTGTGTATACAAATGCATAATTTTTACTACTAAAACATGTAGAAGCAATCAAGGTCCCAAATGTCTTTAGTAACCTTTTCCTTGCTGTGAAAATGTCTCCATGATCTAGGAAGTGACAACTCGTGAGAGTCATATCTGGTGTATTGATCATATTTTCCCAAGGTCTTCTCTATAAAATTTATCCAAAAGAACGATTTATCATTGTTCTTCAATAAACAAATATTACAAAATAGGTTCTCTTACCTTGGTTGAAACTCACAACATAAAATAGTGAGGATAGATCAAATCCTCTTGAGGGTGCTATCCATTTCTCCACTTTTGAGTGATAAAGGGCCAGTTAGATCTCATCCTCGGCTACAAAATGACTCATCATGATCTAATATGTCTCTAAGTTTCTGTCAAACCAGTGAAGCTGCTCAGACTTTGAGGGAGAATCAATTTGGATACCAACACTTGGGATCACGCAACAGCAATCAGTCAAATTTGTCACTTTCCTTGGATAATAATACAAACACTTTATTGTAGTCCAGAGGCAGTAAATACGTTGAAGCCCAAGTAACATTGCAAGTCTAGCAGAAATTGGATAGTCACAACAATGACAAATTAAGGAAGACATACGTTTCCTCGCAAAACAGTCACACAATTTCACCATTGCAACAAATAGGCTCCAACCTTATCAATTCACACTTTCTATCCTACTCCTAGCACTTTTGCCAAAATCAAAGCTCAACGAACTCTAGGTATCGACTTCCAAAGAAAGAATTCAGATAGAGGGATTTTTTTAGATGTTTTGTCAGTTGCAAGCGCTGGGACATTACATTCCTACGAAACTAGATGCATGCGAAAGGCATGTGAACTATGCACCAAAATTCCTGAAAACTATGTGTCCTTGTGCAATGAAATAGTTGTAGGTTATGAAAAAATGCGTTTGTTGAAATGGATTAGAAACTAATAAGAATTTATAAATACAGGTTTAAAGCTTGACCTCCACACTCCCCCGTCACGCCACTATCTCTTAGCTTTTTTCCAAAATAATAACTCTAAAATAGGGTTTGGATGCCCATCTATACATATAGATAGAAGGAATTTTTCTAGATGTTGTAGTCACAAATGCTCAGGGAGACGTGTGTGTTGTATGTGGAACCTTATACACGGCACGTGGATTGTTTTTCTGGATGCCCAAAAGAACTACGTTAAAGGGATGTTATCATTGTAGGATGTGATCAAATGGGTTGTTTAAATGTCCAGAAAACTACTCAAGAAAATGCGATTGATAGAGCTTAAACCAAATTCCAAAACCTTGGCCATCACTCTTCCCTATCTATGCCAATGGGAGCCTTGATACAGGGTATGCACAAATTGGTTTTGTTGTAACGATTATATGAACTTCCAATCATATACTCGGATCAGGTGTAAAACCTAGCCACATAAGCCAACCAATGCCAATATGAGAGCTTTAAACAGGGTAAGAAATCTACACAAGAAAAAATAAAAAAATTAAATCCAGTTTTTACTTTAGTATTGGGTGTTGTAGTTGCGAATTCCGTGATAAACATGTATGCAAAAAAAGGAAGCATTCAGATGGCTCACCAATGGGTTGACATATTGCTTAATGCCAATACAGTTTCATGGATCGAGAAGACTACTTGAAAGCAAAAAAATGGTGTTATAATGAGGCATGGATGCATGGCTAATAGTTCGGTCTTCACGGATAATCGACATGATTTCATAACAATGGTGGTCTTGATGGATCACAAATGTAAACCACATGGATCCCTCATACCCGCTTTGGTCATCATTCCTAGGCATGGTTCATCTCTCATAATAGTTTTGCTTTTTAGTTTTTCTTTGCAATGAAATGAAGTTTTAAAACCGAAGGATTTTTCGTATATTATAGTGTATAAAATAAACTTGTTTTAAAAATAGTAAAACTGTATATCGTAACTTACAGGATCCAATTTTTCTTGGTAGACAATAAACTTGAACCCTCACTTCATGATGATCTAGAAAAAATTTCAAAAAAATAGATTACTATTGTATCCTTTTAATTGATAGGTTGAGGTTGAGATCCCTATAAATGATTTGACCGATCCCTTGTTTAAATAGATCAATTGTAATTTTCTGAGACTTGTAAAGTAACCTTCGTAACTTTGGAAAGGATATGTTAAGTTTCCAATGTGTACCTTGTTATGTGAGGTTTCACTTCAATCTTTGGATCGACCCCGAATGAACTTTTGTGAACTTTTTGACACCCTTATAGGAGCCTTGTTACACTGTTTTGCAGTGGTAGGAAGCTGCTAAATCTAAAAATTTGGTTGTTGTTTTGAATCGCCATTTGAAATGGGGATAGAGAAATTATTATCCACCTTTACAAACTTCTAGTAGTTTTACTAGACAATCACCTGAAAAATTTGGTTCACAAAAATCACATTCCAAGTTAGTTTGGAAAAGGCATTTTGCAGGCCTCAGGTCGTAGTTTAACGAGGTCAAACTGGACCAATTACGACTTGTCTCTCCGAGAAAACATTTCGTCATTTTGAAAATAGTCTTCTAGTTCTAAGTCCCATCAACTCTAGAGAATTATCCTTATATAGGGGAGCTTGTAGGAAGTTCCTCGTTGCACGTTCATCAATCGAACGTTAGTTTTGGATGTGGTTTTCTGATCCCTCGAGCTCATTTTTGATCATTAACAACTAGCTCATTTATGACCGATGGCCCCGGAAAACTAGTTGCTAATCATAAAGCATTTTCCGCTTTTGATTCATCGCCTATGAACTCTTGGTATATAAGTGGGCATGTAGAAATTTAACCGTGGTGTGTTTTCTCATCGAAGATAATGTTTGAAAGTGGTTTCTTAGCCTCCGAGCCTGATTTGAATGTTTTTGTAGCTAGCAGGAAAATGTAAAAGAAAGTTGTAGGACCCCTGTTGGGTTGCCAAACCACCATGGAAACTTTTTAACACATGTAAATAACTATTTGAAACTCTATAGTGTAACTTGTGTGAAATGGAAATTTTGACAAAATGGTGTTTCTCTCTCTTCCTTTCTTTTTCTCTCTCTTTGGTTATGAAATGAAGTGAAATGAAATGAAATGAATACATGTTTCTAAACCTTTTCTTTTGAATGCAAATTATAATTATTATTATATGTAAATGGGAAACTATTAAAGACATTAATTATGTTAGACTAGGTGGATTCCATGCAAGTGATTTATCGCTGATTTCATGCTCACTTGGTTTTGCAGGATGCAAGAAAGATGGTGAAAGGGTGTGGTGTAATTCATTATTTATTATTGAAATTTATATAGGTCATTATAAAATGTATATATGTACAATGTAGTCCCATGTTATAGAAATGTTGTATTTGAAATCTGCTAATATGTATGAGATGCTAGTTTTAGGGATACCTTGGGAAATGCACATTTAATCATAGGTGCAATTTTGATTCATAGTTACATGTGGTAAAAAGGATTGATATACATATTTTAAATGAATTTGAATTTAATATCTTTTAATGTGCTTCTAGTGTGTAATAGATGATTAAATAATTGGTGTTGTGTTTCTTACCTTGAAAATGTAATAAAGAAATCTAACCACAACAGTCAACGCTAACATAAGATTCATCCATAACTTGTCTTCATGTGGGATCCTTCTTAGCGTGGAAGAAATTGAAATCGTAGAATGATCTTAAACCTTGTACTCAATGACACCTCCTAGTTTAGGTAGATAAGACTCCTAGTTTGTGTTATCGTCATGGTCGGTATGTTTAGCATTACCATCATGAACCCGATGGTTAGGAGCGACCTAGAAAAACTTTATTTCGAGTAAGTAGATCCAGCCCCTCCTTAGTATCCTTGTCATTTAACAAGTCTTATGAAGTTAGATCTAGGAATTTTCTCCATCATCGAAAGAATTCCTTATGGGATCTAGATGACAAAAATTGACTTAGTGAAATAGTCATACTATGACTTAAACTCTTATTAATAAACTCTTTAGTTCCTCTCATTTAGATGTGTTACCTTGGTTACTAACAACATAACACCTTGGTCATTCATGAAGGTTGTTATCATAAATATTTCCTCTCACCTTAAAATCATATATAGTTGAGGTGTAGATCCTTAGGTGAAAATTGGAACTAAACTAAACCTTAGTTGATTAGGGGATTAACTTGTGGGTAGAAAATTATAAGTAACTCTTTAAAAATGAAATTGATTTGAAATATGTTGACTTTAGAGAGCCTAGAAACTGAAATCTTGTCCTGTAATCCCTTTTAATTCCCTTTTGACATTATGAATAAAATAAATTTCACATGCGAGAATCGTGAAATGTAGAAACATGGGATCTTACCTTGAACACAAATCACTTGTGGTTCATGTGTAGTTTTAATGCTTCCAATCATGTACTTCTTCAAGATGTCAGACAAGTAATTTCGTAACTATTTTGTTATAAAGTGATGGTAATAATGAGACCATAATGCGATGTAAAAGTAAAGTATATAAGAGTAAAACAAAATGAGATTTGAGGTTAGTAATAATGCCACTCTTGGAGTCCTTATAACTCAATTAAACATTTTCATGTGTTATAAAGAATATGAGTTTCCCTTGGTGAGATCAAACTTCAAGAAAAAAAAAGATATATATATATATATATATATCAAAATAAAATTTCTTGTTGTGGGAATGTTGAATCGGGAAATAAAGATACCGTGATCGAAGAATGTTTATGGGGAAAAGGTATCTTGAATCTAAACCACCCCCTTAAATCCTAATATTACTTTCTGACATCAAGTCAGATTCACTTGAGTTGCAAGGGTAAAATGTAGACATTGAATAAACATTTGAGAAGCATATTCTTAACATAAGAACAAGATAATTAAGTACTTTGTATGCAATTTGAATTATGCCAAATAAGTATGTAAGTTATGGAAATTTCCGTAAAGGATAAAAAGACAACTTAAAATGGTTGAACTATAAATTAAATGTGGAATGAACTTAAGAATATGTAGGTGGAAAAAGGAGGAAATTATCCTTGCACAATAATGTTCTTGGAATGTTAATCATAACTAAGATGTAATTAATGAAATGATGTGTTGTGGGTTTGCCAATCCTTGAGTCCTTTTCTTGTGGTTGGGTCATTGCTAGTATTCATTCATTGGGAAAGTGTGGCATCGACATGTCTATGGTGTTGTCATGTGTCTATGTGAGTCGATGACTTGTAAGTGTCGTATGCATCTTTGAGTTTTCTTTACTTGGAGCCCTTGTGGTGTTGTGTAGTGAGAAATGTAAGTAAAAAAATTATCCTGGTATTTTTACTATTGTTTTTGTGTGTGTAAAATGTGGGCGTTACATTTGGTATCAGAGCAAAGGTTCATGCTCTCGAACCTCTAGGGAAGATTGGAGTTGTGATGGTGTTGCATGATGGTGGTGGATATTGGAAGAGTAATGTGATATAAGTGTGATGTGAACAATGTTGTAATTGTGATATTATGAACGCACATGTTGTGCATGTCACTTAGTGCATAATTTTTGTTGTGTTGATGTGTTGGAGATGAGATTATTCTCCCTCATTTTCATGGATTCAATGAGGAATTCACGTGTGATGTACCACCTTATTGTGTGTGAAAAAGAATGTTATTGTTGATTACAGAGTGTTGGAGCATTATGGCATTATGTGATATGTAGGTGTGCTTGATATGTTGTATGAAAAGATTGGTGTAAAGTGAATTAGATTGTATCGTGATGTTGTCATCGTGTTGTTATGAATTGTGTGCATCACCATGTTGTATTACAATTGACTATATGTTGTAATGTTAGGCATTGTGTTCCTCAAATGTATAATTCATGTAAAATGTGATGGTTCATGTCGTGATTTAGGGGAATATGGTGAGTGTATGATCCCTAGTGTATAGTGATTGCACTTTGGGTGCAAAATGTGGTAATGTGATGTATCATAACCCGTAAAATTAATGATTGTGTTATACCCTGTATATATACCATGCGTAAGACGCTATGGTTAATGTGTGTCAATCACCATTTTGTTAGTGATGTAGTTATGTGTTATGTTGTGAACACTACACTAACCGATCCTAAGGGAAATTGGTGAAAAGGTGTATGTTTGGAGTGAGGAAATGTGTACCATTGACCAGTCACTTGAGCCAAGTATGAGATAGGAAGTGGAGCCTTACATAGATGAAAACCCACTTTTGTTCATTTGGTATGTATGGCACTTGCTCAATGGGTGTCATGAATATTGTGTTTCACGAGACACCTTAGGATCAGTAGATGGTGACTTGTACTCCTTCCTCTCTCCTAATATGGTTATCGTATGGATTCAACCTATGTGATTTTGACTATGTTGAGCCTTGTCGAAGTGGTGGCGGGATGATTCAGATAGAGATGATGACAGTTGTATTATTTGATATGTTATTTTATGAGTTGAGGCTCGATTTTCTGAAAACGTATTTTTATTCGTAAATTGAAAACTTTCGCTTTTCTTGCTAGAGCCAACAGCTTTTATTGATTTACATGTTCTTATATTTTGGGCATTTATTTGATTGATGCACTAACATGCAGATTTTTGCACTAACTATGGTTATTTGGCCATTTGTTTTTCTTAGATTTAAATTTTCTTTTAAATTTAAAAATCTTATAGCCTTGCCCAAGGCCTTAGATCTTTCCACTTGGTATTTGAATGGTTTGTTCTATTGGTTATAATATCGTAATGTATTGGAATAGGGTCATGGGATTCACCATGGAGTGGTGGAACCTATGGAACCACTTCGTTGTATGGGGGTACGCCCCAAGGAGTTACAGATAACTAGTGGGTTGTTGAACCATGAGTTATTATGTCACTTGGGTTAGAGGTATTTGGACTCTATGCACCTAGGGCCATAGGGTGACCGACCTCTTTGGGGAGCAAAAGGAAAATTCATATTTATTTTATTACTTGAGGGAGCCATAAGAGACTTGAGGGAGGTATAAGAGATTCATGTGGTTGTGATTGATTCTTAAGGAGGTATATGGACTTTTTTGTGATTTTTATGGAGGTGTATGGTGTTAGTATTATGAATTTATGTGTACTCTTGAGATTCTAGTTTATGTCTTGCGACATTGTTTCCATCTTGACACTATGTAGCTATAGTTATGGTCTGAAGTTTTGTGAAACCTTCGTATGTGTACATGTTGGGAATTCCATGTTGTTGTAGTCTACTTATGTTATGAGTGCATTTGTGTCAGGCACATGTGTGATAAGTACTATGTTGCAAGGGCTATGTATGTTCTTTCCATGCTTTGGGTTCAGACCTTGTGATGTGATACATTCATGAAAGTATGTAGCAAGATGTCTCATGGGTTGTTTGTGTTGTGTTAAGTTTTGTGTGACATCTTGATGTTAGTTACTATTGGGCACCCACAAATATAAAACAACTAAAAATCTAAACAATGAGTATTAAGTTTTTGAGATTAAGAAGTATTGTAAAGAAAGAATAACTAAGTAATAATGTAAACTAAAAAATAAAATAATACCGATCTCCTTAGAACATTAAGAAATTATCAAACATTTCCCTGTTCCGTGTGGTTGCACTTTGCTCTTAGTAATTTCCTTCTTTGTTGATGTCGGACGTTGATTGTCTCCTCATTGCTCAAGAGTACCTCTTTTAATCTCTACCTTGTGTCACATCAAGGATGATGCTCTTATAAGGGGAGGGAAATGTAGTGCTCAACATTTTTTAAATTAAAAAAAAAAAAAGTGAAATAAAATAATAAAATGGGGGAAGCATAGGGGAAGTTGAGTGGGAGTGGTTGGAGAAATTATGGTGAGCAGGTGGAGGCATGTGGGGGAGGGAAGTTGGCGTGTAGTAGGAGTAGGTGCAGAACTTGGGAACCCACAATGGCCAGTCAAACCTATCACTTTCCTTGGATAATAATACAAACACTTTATTGTGGTCCAGAGGCAGTAAATACATTGAAGCCCAAGTAATGTTGCAATTCTAGCAGAAATTGGATAGTCGCAGCAATGGCAGCATACAAAAGACATGGGTTTCCTCACGGAATAGTCACACAGTTTCACCATTGCAACAAACAGGCTCCAACCTGATCAATTCACATTTTCCATCCTCCTCCCAGCCTGTGCCAAAATCAAAGCTCTAGAACTAGGTATTGACATCCAACAAAGAATTCAGATAGAGGAATTTTTTTAGATGTTTTGGTTACAAGCGCTTTGGCTGACATTCCTGGCTAAACCTGGATGCATGTGAAAGGCATGTGAACTATGTGCCAAAATCCATGAAAACTATGTGGCCTCGTGAACTTAAATGGCTAAAGGTTATGCACGAAATGAGTTTGTTGAAATGGATTATAAACTAATAAGAATTTGAATTTATAGGTTTAAAGCTTGAGCTCCACACCCACCCCCACCGCCAACATCTCTCAAAATTTTCCAAAATATTAACTCTAGAACAAAGGTGTGTGGATGCCCATCTAGACATACGGTAGAAGGAGTTTTGCTTTGGATGTTCTAGTTACAAAATGCTCAGGAAGATGTGTGTGCTATATGTGGAACCTTATACATGACATGTGAATTGTCTATCTGGATGCCCAAAAGAACTGCATTAAAGGGATGATATCATTGCAGGATGTGATCAAATGGGTTGTTTAAATGTCCCTAAAACTACTCAAGAGAATGTGATTGATAGAGCTTAAACCAAATTCCAAAACCTTGGTCATCACTCCTCCCTATCTACGCCAATGGGAGCCTTGATATAGGGTATGCACAAATTGGTTTTGTTGTAACAATTATACAAACTTCCAATCATATGCTCAGAGAAGGTGTAAAGCCTAGCCACCAGAGCCAACCTGTGCCCAACATGAGAGCTTTAAACATGGTAAGAGATCTACAAAAAGAAAAAAATAAAAAAATTGAAATCCATTTTTTACTTTAGTATTGGGTGTTGTAGTTGTGAATTCCCTGATAAACATGTATGCAAAAAAAGGAAGCATTCAGATGGCTCACCAATGGGTTGACATATTGCTTAATGCCAATACTGATTTCATGGATCGAGATGACTACTTGAAAACAAAAAATGGTGTTCTAATGAGGCATGGATGCATGGCTAATAGTTTAGGTCTTCACGGGATAATCTGACATGATTTCACAACAATGGTGGTCTTGATGGATCGTGAATGTAAACCACCCGGATCCCTCATACCCGCTTTGGTCATCATTCCCAGGCATGGTTCATCTCTCATAATTTTTGTTCTTTAGTTTTTCTTTTGCAACGAAATGAAGTTATTATAGTGTATAAAATAAACTTGTTTTAAAAATAGTAAAACCGTATATCGTAACTTACAGGATCCAATATTTCTTGGTAGACAATAAACTTGAACCCTCACTTCGTGATGATCTAGAAAACATCGCAACCAAAATAGATTACTACAATACCCTTTTTATTGATAGGTTGAAGTTGAGTTCCCTGTAAATGATTTGACCACTCCCTTGTTTAAATAGATCAATTGCAATTTTCTGAGACTTACAAAGTAACCTTCGTAACTCTAGAAAGGAGATGTTAAGTTTCCTACGTGTACCTTGTTATGTGAGGTGTCACTTCAATCTTTGGATCAACCCCGAATGAACTTTTGTGACCTTTTTGATTCCCTTATAGGAGCCTTGTTACACTATTTTGCAGCGGTAGGAAGATGTTAAATCTAAAAAGTTGGCTTTCATTTTGAATCGCCATTTGAAACTTGGATAGAGAAATTATTATCTCACCTTTTGCAAGCCCCTAGTACTTTTCTAGACAATTACCTAAAACTTCGGTTCGAAAAATCACATTCTAGGTTAGTTTGGCAAAGGCATTTTGCAGGCCTCTGGTCGTAGTTTGACGAGGTCAAACTAGACCAATTACGACTTGTCACTCCAGAAAACATGTCACCATTTGAAAACTATTTTCTAGTTGTCAGTCTTGTTGACTCTGACAAATTATCCTTATATAGGGGGAGCTTGTAGGAATTTCCTCGTTGCGCATTCATCCATCGAACGTTAGTTTTGGATGTGGTTTTCTAAGCCCTTGAGCTCACTTTTGATCATTAACAACTAGCTCATTTATGACCGACGGCCCCAGAAAACTAGCCGCTAATTGTAAAGCATTCGCCAGTTCTAAATTTTGTTAGTCCTATGAAATCTTGGTATATAATTGGGCACATAGAAATTTAACCATGGTGTGTTTTCTCATCGAAAGACAATGTTTGAAAGTGGTTTCTTAGCCTCCGAGCCTGATTTGAACGTTTTTGTAACTAGCAAGAAAATGTAAAAAGAAAGTTGTAGGACCTCTATCGGGTTTCCAAACCACCATGGAAACTTTTTGACACATGTAAATAACTGTTTGAAACTCTATAGTGTAACTTGTTGTGTGAAACAGAACTTTTGAAAAAATAGTCTCTCTCTTCCCTTCTTTTCTCTCTCCTTGGTTATGAAATGAAGTGAAATGAAATGAAATAAATACATGTTTCTAAACCTTTTCTTTCAAATGCAAATTATAATTATTATGATATGTAAATGGGAAACTATTAAAGATATTAATTATGTTAGATTAGGGTGGATTCCATGCCAACGATTTATCGTTGATTTCATGCTCACTTGGTTTTGTCGGATGCAAGAAAGATGGTGAAAGGGTGTGGTGTAATTCATTTTTTATTATCAAAATTTATATAGGTCATTGTAAAATGAATATATGTACAATGTAGTCCCATTTTACATAAATGTTGTATTTGAAATCTGCTAATATATATGAGATGCTAGTTTTAGGGATACCTTTGGAAATGCACATTTAATCATACGTGCAATTTTCATTCATAAGTAACATGTGCTAAAAAGGATTGATATACATATGTTAAATGAATTTTAATTTAATATTTGTTTATGTTCTTCTAGTGTGTAATAGATGATTAAATAATTGGTGTTGTGTTTTTTACCTTGAAAATGTAATACATAAATCTAACCACAACAATCCAACCCTAACATAAGATTCATCCATAACTTGTCTTCATGTGGGATCCTTCTTAGCATGGAATAAATTGAAATCGTAGAATGATTTTAAACCTTGTACTCAATGGCACCTGCTACTTTAGGTAGATAAGACTCCTAGTTTGTGTTATCATCATCGTAAGTATGTTTAGCATTACCCTCATGAACCTGACGGTTAGGAGCGAGCTAGAAAAACTTTATCTGGAATATGTAGATCTATCCCCTCCTTAGTCTCCTTTAACTTTACCAAGGCTTACAAATTTATATCTAGGAACTTTCTCCATCATCGAAAGAATTCCTTATGGGATCTAGATGATAGAAATGGACTTAGTGTAATAGTCATACTATGACTTAAACTCTTGTTAATAAACTCTTTAGTTCCTCTCATTTAGATGTGTTACCTTGGTTGCTAACAACATAACACCTTGGTCTTTCATGAAGGTTGTTTATCATAAATATGTCCTCTCACCTTAAAATCATATATAGTTGAGGCGTAGATCCTTAGGTGAAAATTGGAATTAAACTAAACCTTAGTTGATTAGGAGGTTAACTTGTGGGTAGAAAATTATAAGTAACTCTTTACAAATGAAATTGATTTGAAAGATGTTGACTTTAGAGAACCTAGGAAACTGAAATCTTGTCCCGTAATCCCTTGTTATGCCCTTTTGACATTAAGAATAAAATAAATTTCACTTGCAAAATCATGAAATGCAAAAACATGGGATCTTACCTTGAACACAAATCACTTGTGGTTCATGTGTAGTTTATAATGCTTCCAATCATGTACTTCTTCAAGATGTCAAACAAGTACTTTCATAACTCTTTTGTTATAAAGCGATGGTAATAATGAGACCATAATGCGATGTAAAAGTAAAGCATATAAGAGTAAAAAGATGAGATTTGAGGTTAGGAATAATGCCACTCTTGGAGTCCTTATAACTCAATTAAACATTTTCATGTGTTACAAATAATATGAGTTTCCCTTGGTGAGATCAAACTTCAAGAAAAACAAAAGATATATATACATATATAATCTAAATATGATTTCTTGTTGCATGGAATGTCTAATTGGTAAATAAAGAAACCGTGGTTGAAGAATTTTTATGGGGAAAAGGTATCTTGAATCTAAACCACCCCCTTAAATCCTAATATTGCTTTCTGGACATCAAGTCAGATTCACTTGAGTTACAAGGGTAAAATGTAGACATTGAATAAACGTTTGAGAATCATATTATTAACATAAGAACAAGATAATTAAGTACTTTGTATGCAATTTGAATTATGCCAAATAAGTATGTAAGTTATGGAAATTTCCGTAAAGGATAAAAAGCCAACTTAAAATGGTCGAACTATAAATTAAATGTGGAATGAACTTAAGAATCTATAGGTGGAAAAAGGAGGAAATTATCCTTACATAGTAATATTCTTGGAATGTTAATCATAACTAATATGCAATTAACGAAATAATTTATTGTGGGTTTTCCAATCCTTGATTCCTTTTCTTGTGGTTGGGTCATTTCTAGTATTCATTCATTGGGAAACGTGTGACATTGACATGTCTATGGTGTTGTCATGTGTCTATGTGAGTTGATGACTTGTAAGTGTCATATGCATCTTTGAGTTTTATTTACTTGGAGCCCTTGTGGCATTGTGTAGTGAAAATTTAAGTCAAAAAACATTATCCTGGTATTTTTACTGTTGTTTTTTTGTGTGTAAAATGTGGGCGTTACATCTTCTTTTCCTCTCATTCTTCCTATATATTGTAAAGGAGGGGAATTTTTCAAAAGGTTGGTCATTCTTCTCTCCTACATCCCTATCTCTTTCTTCCCTAGGGTTGAATGTGGAGTTTAAGCCTCCTCTCTTGTCTTTGTAATGGAATTTTCTTGCCTCTTTCCCACTGATGATGTACTATGTGAACTCATGGAGCAATAAAATATGTTTTGTGATGCATTTTTTCCATCCTTCCTTATTTTATTGTCTCTTCTTGCCTCTCACCATTGCAAGGTATATTGTGCATATTTCTGATGTCTATTGCAGGTTTTGAGAGATGTGTTTAATGGGTTTGAAATGGTGTTTTGTGTGAACTTTATCTTTGGTTTGTGATGCATCTTGTCCATCCTCTCCATTTCTCACCTCTCTCCATTTCGTAGTTTACATTTGTGATCAGCAACCCCTTTTCTTGGTATTATCACCTCTGTAGTGTAGGATTTCTTTATTTTCATGCTCTCTCTCTCCCTATCTCCTTGGCATTATTAGATTAGGAGTATATAGTCACATTTCCTTCCTTAGAAGTAGTTTATCATTAGGCTTAGGAAGAGGAAGCCGACCTTCTCCGAAGGACCATATCAAGTTCGCAAGTCCCATAGCTTGAGAGATGGTCCCATGTTATGCAAATTATAGCAGATGTCCCACTCAAATCTAAGGTAATTCGGAAGGTGTTTTAATTCCGCATCAACAGACTCCTAATATCGCAACCTTCCAAGTTAAAAATAATAATATTTACATTTGAGTTAAAGTTTAATTTATACTATGGACATTGATTAAACTTTATCTTGCATGTTTTGTCATGGACCATGCTAACACAAACACATTTCGACTACAAAAAATCTAATCAAACAAAAAGTATATCTATACACTCATGTATCATTTTCCTTGAAGAATGTAATTTTCATTCTATACTTAAAGGGGGAAAATATAGACACTCAATTTTTTTAAAAAATTCACATCACTTGTTAGAACTATGCCTTTACCTAAGAAAAAAACCTACAACCTATCCCCACTTGGTACATCTTTCTATCTCTCTCCGAACATGCTTATCCCTACACACCGATGTGTCAAAAGTTTCTAATTATTAATACATAGAGTTAGGCCCCAACCTCTACCCATCATGATGCAAATTTCATATTACATCCACTATCTCCTCTCTAAAACCATACACTAAGGTCAAGATGTGGAGTCTAGTCCAAGCCAAATCAGTACGGTCCTTAACCAACAAATTTACCAACCCTATTTTCAATCACATTATATATCTTTGTTGGGTCTTTTCATCTTCCAAGTTTATCTTTTACATAAAAATTACCTTTGAAACCCTATGTAAGTAAATTAATATCACCTTAATTACACACCTAGAAAGAATCTACTTATAAATCACTTGGCACATTCATTGCAAATATAGACAAAAGGTACTTGAGCCTAACTAAATCTTCCCAAAACTAATGTGCATCCACTAGGGAAATCACTACTAAAGTTATGAAGCACTCAACAAGGTCAAGGATTCTAGCTTCCCTAAATTCTAAGCACACAAAGATCCCTACTAGATGACTTAGAAGGAGCACAATCATTTGAAGTATGTACAAAATGATTTAAGTTGTCAACTACTTCTATTTATTTAGATATAACATGCCATGTGCGTAACTATGTGTGCTTTAAGGCCTCTTCGAGTAGTTCAAGTAAGCATTGCACATATTACATTTAAACTCATACTAACATATTTGCATGGTCTTTCACCCGTGGTTAGGATTTGAGTTCTATTTGGTTGATTTCAAAACATTTTAGGATTGTGTGACCCTTATGTTTTGATAGAGAAATATTTTTCCGTATCATCGAAGGCCACAACAAGATGTTGAACCGCAATCCCAGTAAGTCCAAGACCATATACATGGTCCTAGATGATAGTGAAAACATTCCTAGCATTCCTTTACATTTTCATACCAAAGTGTAGTTTTCAGTCACATTGTTTAGACATAACCATCTATAGGCTCATTTCTCCTAGATTGTCTAGTCTATGGACACAAATCTCTCATGTACCATTCTATGTAGCTAAGTACATCTTATGTCTTGTAATTGCTTGCTAGTAGCATATTATAAACTCTAGTTGCAAGTACTAATATGTTATTATAATATTATATGATTAATGTTGGAAGTTAATTAATTAGAATAACTTCAAGTATTATAACCTTGGATTCTTTTTTTCAGTATGTTGTGCATTCCATAATAATCTAATCCTAGGCTAATCTTAAAAATGATGTACACAATAATAAAAATTAATTCAAGGATTTAAAACATTGAGGACCAAACCCCAAGAGAGAAGGTTGGTAAGACCAATAAGAAAATTTGTCAAATTATTTAACCCTAATTTTGATATACTATAAAATTCCTTATTGGATTTTCTCTCGTAATTAGGATAAGAATATAGAATGCATGTAATTGACATTATTAGTTTAGCATTGAACATACATATATAAAAATAATACGAAACAAAAAGAGGAGAGTGTAGATAGGTTTTTGTTTTCTCGATGACTGAGCAAAATGTGAAACTGGGAAAAACACACTTGAAATGTATTATTTTTGCTTCATCTCTTAAACTAGATCCATGTCTTATCTAGGACATAGTTGACTAGATACAACCTACCCCTATTACATGGACCTATCCAATTGTTTTTATGATTTTGTATAAGTTTATTCATCTTTGTCTTAATCTTCTCTTTCCTTTCTCACTTTTGATCACTGCATATATGTGTGTATTTATCTATAACAGAAAATCCTAGCTCTCTTACACAAGTACTCAAATCAAATTTACGTCAGATAAGAGGAATATAATTAACAATTTTTGGATTAAACTTGTCTTGAAGCACAAACCTAAATGTAGTTCTCCCACTTAATAAAAATGCATTCGTGATAATACTAATATATATGACCACATGCAATAATGAACACACGATAAACATTCAAAATGTTTCTCAAACTTATCCCTACATAAGAAAGTGAATGCAATATTGTGCAATCAAGAATGAAACAATGCCCGTATTATCTTTTATATTGAATTTTTGTTGTCTCATGATTGTGTTTGACCTCATAATAACTCAGAATGTGTAGAAGTCTTACTTTGAAATTAGAACCTATTCGGGTGCAAAGGCCAAACAAAAAAGCCAACTCAAAGACTTGAAGCATTTACAAAAAAAAACAAAAAGAGAGGAGAAAACCGTCCACTTTGGGAGTTGATCAAACAAACATTAAATTATAAACATTTCGTAAACATCACAACGCAACCTTGGAAGACACCTTCGACGTCTAAAACTGAAAATAAATGGCATTTCGACGTTTAAATGATATTTTAAACGTAGTAAGTTTTTAAAGAAGACAAGTTGATATCATGTAAACACGTTGCAAATTCCATTTCAAGGGTAGAGTCATACAAAGTTATAACTACTTTTATATAAATACAAACTTTTATCGACATATTAGGCAATCTGAGTGTATACACAGGAATGATATCATAGTCCAAGCCTCCTTTCTTGAAGCTTCCGCCCAATGTGGATTAGGGCTGTGATTAAATACATGGATGTTGTGAACAAGAACAGACTCCACATATTCCCAACACTTACTGGAATGGGGATTGATTCTTTCCCCGTCTCCATATCCATACCTGGACAGAACAGTGTTTTCCCAAACCATTTGTTATGTATGCCCTCCAACACGCTGTTCCTCTTAGATATATTCAGCACCGCCTGAGATATCTCCGACACATATGGCGACCCTTTCCGGAAAAACTGTCACACAAATGTGTTAGAATGTACATATTGAAAGCGGAGTATGTACTGAATTTGTTTGTAGAAAGATGGAGCAATGAAGTACTTACAAATCCCAAGCCAACCGTGTATAAATATGCTCGATCAACAACGGTAAACTTTTCACATGGGTAGAGAGATTTCAACATTTCAATATACAAGTTCTCTTCCACTACAGCACCCACTTCCGCGCTCCTTAGTTTTCGCATGAAATCCTCCACGCTTGTTAGAGATACCAATCTTTCTTCGGGAATATTCAAATCCTGCATGAGATAATTTCTTGCAAGTGAACTATTCATATAGCCTACTTTGATTTTGCTTCTGGTGAGGGTGTTCATGTTTGTAAGAGTAGGGGCCAAACTCTTCACTGTAAGGATAGTGGTCAGATATGCAGTGTAGCTGTTGCTCAATAAGAATGCGACGATCAGCCAGATAGCTACAATTCCTTTTCCGAAAGAGCTTTTCACATCCTCTCCTGTAAATTATTGCACACGTCTTCTTAAATAATTTCCATTACCAATAAATGTCGTAATCTAGATATCTGATAATAGAAACCAATGCAATACGAAGCTCAAAATCCCACCCTATTTCATCTTGTATAACGCCCACAAAAAACACACACAACTATAACACTGAAAAACTTAAATAACTATTTTTTTGGCTTACTTGGAGTTTACATGTCAACACAGGTGACCAGAAGGGGCTATGACCAACTCTCAATAAGCTTGATGCAACGTTGACCACATAGGTAACAAGGAAACATACAAGACCCAAAATGAACAATCCAATTTTCTATTTGACAAGACACAACGTAAAATTCTAAACACATTACACAGATTACAGTTAAGGACATTCCACGGTGTAACATCTTTTAAGGTTATGTATTTACAAAAAATTGTCTTTCAAACTTGACTTTATGATCTAGAAGATTCATGTTTTGATTCACACTATTCTTTACAAAGGTAAACTTCTTTCTTCTCTACTATTGACTATTTAGCTTTAGACCAAGTTTTCTGAAGGAGAATCATTCTACAATATGTCAATAACTTGCTTAATTCATTTGATTTAAGAACATTTTCCATTTCTCACAAGGTTAATTAATCTTACTCAAGCCACTGAAACTTGTTCCACACCTCTATTGCATAGGTGATAAGCACAAGCTCCGATTGAGGGAAAGTATTGTTTTAGGTTCAGAACAATAATCTTCTTTGTTTAAGGATCATAAATTTTACATTACTTAAGAAAGATCACAATGAATCAAGGCAAGGGTTAATGGAAATAGGTCAAAAATGAATTCAGCTTCAGGGTCTCATTGCTTATTAACCCGCCTTTTATTGAGGCTAAGAATTTATCAAGATTGGTTAAAAGTTTCATTTAGACTTTGCTTGATTAAGATTGACAAAGGAAAACAATTTACATTTCAAACGATTGAGAGAGATAGATTGCATGGTTTCTAAACTATTCCCTCCTACTTATTAAATCTTATTATCTTCTAAAATCTAACCATTGATTTCACCTTAAGATCATTTAAGAATTCACCATAAAAGGGATAATGTTCATTAGTTTAGCTTGGGGAAAAACAAGGTAAATATATTTCACATAAATATAATTTCCTCTTTGATCGCTCAAAGTCTCAAATGTTATCAAGTAGATCACATCTACATTAATTTATTCATATATATATATATATATATATATATATATATATATATATATATATATATATATATATATATATATATATATATATATCCAACCCATTTTATTATGCTTATAAATACATTGTTACTATGTCCTAGAAGGGTTTACAACTCAAAATTTTATCTCAAGAGAAAAGTTTACCATTACTCACTTGTGAAAACTAAACATGGTTACATCAATCCTTTCCAACACGATGCACAATCCATAGGTGGCAAAAGATTCTATTGAACTTGAATTGGGAGCAAGAAGGTAAGCACAATTGGTCAAACAATGCTATACTAAGGTTGCTATAATACAATAAAAATACTCATAACAATACGGTGATCAATTTTATATTTTCCACGATAGACAAAACAAGTCAAGGTTTCAATAATTATGACAACATTACTCCACAAGACATGATACTAAGGTACTGCCTCTTCTAAATTTTCCACTGAATCCCATCCAAGAGTTTTACAACAAATAAGAATTCGTACAAAGGAACTTCATAACCAAGACTAATGCAATTATTTACAAGACTCTCCCTCATCTACCCGCATAAGCCATCTGCAACCATTAATAACCTGAGTCAGTTCACGAGAACTGAGCAAGATAAGACTACACAAAGCAACAATAAGCTACTATCTAACAATATCAAGAAAGGAAAACATTCTATTCCAAGGATTGGATCAAATCTCTAAATACTAACAACTCCTTAAGTTAATAAGAAAATTTCCACCATGCCAATCTAAGAAGAACAACCTTATACTTCAGTTATGAACATTGTCTCAAAGCAACAAAAATTAAACAATCATTTGAGAAGGGGCCAATGGCTTGATAAGTTAGAAACAACAATCTAGTGTAACGAGATTTCCATCAAATAAATAATTTAGGTTAAAATATTGAGAACTGATATTCAAACCAAAAATCTACATTCATAAATAAATAAAAAAGTACCAAAAGCACAAGCTACGATACTCATTTTAAGAAATGACAAAAAGAACAATAAATCCAGGAGGAAGCACAAATTTCAAGGTTAACACGAAAGGTCGAGTGTATTAAAATTTTAATCATGTAATCATATAGGTTATATGATGGAAAACTAATACACGACCACCACTCAACATTGTTTAACAAGGGAAAGCAGATAATACTAGTTTCAGCCATTGACTCCAAGGAATTTCACAATCATTCAAGAAGAGACCACTTTGTCCTTATAGGAAAGTAACAACAAGCGAGAGTAAACAGGGTTCCATCATACAAGTTAAAATTTTAAACATCAACCCAAGTCTTACCACACTAGGGATTTCCAAACCCCTCCTATAAGCCTATAGTTTCGGTTTAAACAACAAGTGGATCACTGCTCCCATCACAAGTTCCTGTTTAAAACAACCCTCGTTACCATAATCATACCACTCATTTAATAAAATAAGAAATGTTTTCATGAATCACCGAATACATTATCTCAACAAAAATTTCCATCATAACATCAATGATGTATCTATAAAAATAAATACCCCAAAATTCCCTAATAATCTTAACAATTTTATCATAAGTCAACCAGATTTCACTATACATGAATCATCCAATTGTCAATAAAATATATTATCAATGTCCAACAAAAACAACGAGATGAACAATTATGTACACCACCAAAAGTCATCACGCAATAAAACTAGGCCAAGGTATTTTAATAATAAAAGAGTACCATCTATAATTGCTCATATGTAACTTCAAATCTCAGTGCCAAGAATTAAGTTGTAAAAACTTCATAAGGGATAGTCAAAGTGCCCCTTAAGCAAAGGCTTCAAAATATGGACCTACACCGATGATTATCAAGCAAGTTGGATAAATGTCTAGTATTTTAATCAATTCTAAAGGAGTAACCAATGTGTAAAAAGACTAAGCAATCAGTGTACCTTAGCCACGATACCCCCTTAATACATAAGTGCAACCACTATAGTCAAACACGAGATTTTTGTAAACCTACGGGATTGATTGGATAATGAAAGGGCCACCTACCTATTCTAGGAATAGAGAACATGGAGTTCCAACAAACCTCGACAACCACACCTCACCGTGCTTGGGAAACACCAAGGGAAACAACTAACATTACAAAATTTGTTGCCATAACTCGAAAGGGTGCCTAAGTGCCCATACAATTATAATCGACCGGATCGGGTTCAACCTAGTGGTTGTTCATTAAAGCCAGTTTTTCATAACCCACGGGAACTTTCTCAACATACCTAGAAGAAAATCAAATCTAGGTAGTAAGCTCGTATGAAGAGCAAGAGGTTTAAGGATACATCAGGTTTGCTTTCACCATAACAATTTACTAGCTAAAAAAATTACAAACCTTGTTACTCAAACATAGAAATGTAGTTAAAGATGGTAAGAGGTTTTTTAATTCACCAAGAAATCACAACAAATGCCAACATAGGAGAAAGAAAGAAAAAAATATATGTTGCTCACTTTAACACCAACAACGACATTACAGCAAAATAAGAAAATTACAAGGGGAAAGGAGAGGCTTCTCGCAAAAAAAACCCACCATAAAGCAAAGATAGACAAACCTAAATCATCGAAAAGAAAGTTATAATCAGTATAATCTGTCCACTAAAAACAATCGTATTAACCTAAACTAATGATAACATTCCCCCATTCATACATTGTTCCTACATATGTACCCCCTAAACAAATCAAACTTCACCTTGTCGAGAGGCTTGGTGAGAATATCTCGCAACCCGAAAATCAAATGGGCAAGATTGAAGTTGAATTTGGTGGTTCAAGACTGCTCACGAATGTAGTGACATTCGACCTCAATATCCTTTTTTTGTTCATGAAAAACAGGATTCTTCACAAGCTTTAACACACCTTGATTGTCGCAGTGAATGATGGGAGGTTTCTCTTTAGGAATCCCTATATCTGCAAGAATGTGACGTAACCAAATCGATTTGCACACAGCTCCTCATGTGGCATGGTATTCAGCCTCGGTGGATGAGAGAGAAACAACAGTTTGCTTCTTGCTAATCCATGAGATAGGTCCGATCGAGATGAAAACGTACCTTGAAGTGGATTTCCTGTTATCAATGGATCCTACATAGTCTGAGTCTATATATCCCTATAAAAAGAACTGAGTGTTCTTCTGATACTCCAGACCTAAGTCAACTGTACCTCAGACATATCTCAACACATATTTTTCTCGCTATCTAATGACATTTATTTGGATCCTACATAAATCTGGCGAGATAGATCATTGTAAAGCAAAGATCTAGCCTGGTATAAGTCAAGTAAATGAGACTCCCCACAAGTTGCTTGTAGTGAGTGCCATCTACCTGTGGTGAATCCTGGAATCTAGATAATTGCAAACATTTTTCCATAGGAGTGGACATAGGTTTACAATCTGACATACCATACTTCTCCAGGAGTGTCTTGGCATATTTCATCTGGGAGACGAAGATATGATTCTTCTTCTACCATATCTCTAAGCCAAGATAGTAGTGAAGTAGCCCCAAATCAGTCATGTCAAAGGATTTCTTCATATCATTCTTTACATCATCCACAAGATTGTCAGAACTTCTATGATCACAAGATCATCTACGTACAAAACCAGAATGACAATCTTTGTTCCTACCTTCTTGATATACAAATTTGTATCTAAGGGGCTACGAGTGAATCCATGCTGCAATAGGTGATCATCAATTTTTATATACCATGCCCTAGGTGCTTGTTTGAGTCCATAAAGAGACTTTATCAGATGACATACCTTGTGTGGTTGATGCTCGTCTACAAACCCTTCAGGTTGGGCCATGTATACTTCTTCTTTGAGATCACCATTCAAAAAGAACTCTTGACATCCATCTGCTAAAGTTTCCATCCATTTTGTACTGCCAGTGCACAGACAACTCTGATGGTTTTGATCTTCGTAGTGGGTGCAAAGGTCTCTTCATAGTCAATTCCTTCTTATTAAGCATAACCCTTTGCAACAAGTTGTGCTTTGTGTTTGTCAATTGAACCATCTGCCTTATATTTTGTTTTGAAAATCCATTTGCAGCCAATTGATTTCTTAGTTGGAGGCAGATCGAAAAGTTCCCACATCCGATTCTGAAGTAGGGAATCATATTTAGAATCCATAGCCTGTTTCCACTGTGGTTGGTCTAATGCCTCATGAACAAGGTCGTCGTTGATGCACATCAATAATTGAACTCATGAGTGTAAAATTTACCTCATGTCGGGCTTGACTTCGTGTTCTGATTCCCGTAGAAGTTCGTGGAAGTGACTTCAGGTGTGCATCCCTAATAGTATTCTGGACCCATTTCAGACGTTGGTTCTGCTACAGCTGATGTGAAGATGTGTTTTCCAGTGTGCCTAGATCAACGAACAAGTCTCCACTCATCTCTTCTTCTCTCTGAGAAGAATCATCTTGCCCATCATTTGGATGTGTGAGCAATCTATGTGACGAGGTCGGTACTGGATCTCCATTGTGTGGTAGGGAGTCAAAGGATGACTCATCACACACCACATCTTGACTCTCATAGATCTTCTTCGTCTCAGGATCCATGAGACGATATGCCTTTGAGGTAGTACTATACCCCAAGAAAAGACATGGCAATGTCTTTGGATTGATCTTCTTCCTTTTCTCATCTGGAACATGCATATATGCAGTACAACCAAAAACTCTCAAATGATGGATAAAAGGTTTACAACCAGTCCATACCTCTTCTCGGTGTCTTGTTTTATAAGATCTTCGTGGGTGCCCGGTTGAGTAGATACACTACTGTCTGGAATGCTTCTACCCAAAACTGATCCTCTAACTTGGCGGTGGAGAGCATACAACGAGCCATCTCCATGACAGTCCTGTTGTGTCGCTCGGAAATCCCATTTTGTTGGGGAGTGTAGGGCGCATCGGATGTTCTTTGAATGCCATACTGCTTCAAGTATGCTAAGAACTTCTTCGATACAAATTCCCCCTCGATCTAAGTGGAGGAGAAGGAGAGGCTTCCCAGACTGCTTGGTGGCTTTTTGGTAAAATGTTTAGAAATTGGCAAATGCCTCACTCTTCTTCCGAGAAAATATACCCACATTTTCTGTGAGTAATCATCAATGATGAGTTGGAAGTATTCAAAACCTTAGAAGCTAGCTGGCAGGGGTCCACACAGATTGGTATGTACAACCTAAAGATGCTCCGTAGAATGATAAGAGCTCTATTTGAACGGACCTCTGTGTTGTTTTCTCAAGACATCCCGAGCAAACAGGTAAGGAATGGGAGAGTGGAGGAAGCCCTCTTACCATTTCCTTGGCACTGAACTAATGTAGAGCCCCAGCAGAAAGATGGCTATATTGAAAGTGCCATAGTGCAGTGGACTCCGTCGTTGAAGTAGAGAGAGAAATGTTAGATGAAGTGACCACATCTAGTGTAAATAGATGGCCCTTCATAAATGCTTGAGCAATAACTGAGTCTCCCGGGAAATGATGTAAGACTTGACCCCTTTCTCAACAAAGAATTCAACCCGCATTCAATGATTAAGAAGTTGACTCACGAGAAAAAGAGATTTGAGGTCAAACCTTGAACATATAGCACCGTCGTGAGTGTACATCTTCATTTCCTAAGAGGAATGATGACATCACCAATCCCTGCCGCAATATACTCCTGATTATTTGTGATGGTGAACCGATCTCCAGTGGGGCGGTCACTCAGGGTATGGAACAACTTCTTATTTCCAGTCATGTTTTTGCTAGGCGCTCGAATCAATCAACCAGACACTTTCTGATGGTTACGAAGTCTGTGAGACTAGGACAATGTTTGGATGAGTTGTGTCTGGAACCTCTTCATCGGAGGTGGCATCCTACTGAGTAGCAATATGACCCTTCTACCTCTGATTATGAGCACACCATCGGGATTTCTTAGAATATCCTTGGCCAGAAGTGATCTCTTCGCCAGAGTTTCCATACTTGCGACCATTATAATAACATTTCGCAGTCGTGTGCATATCTGTGGAGCAAATGTGGCACCATTAATCTGCCTTGTTGTTTTGTTGCTTCGGGTGGCCGTTGTGGTAGTCGCTGAGAAGGTTATTGCTTGAGGATGTTGCTTCTGATTCTGGGGGGCTGACTACCCTTTCGAGGCTTATGCTTTTGCCTTGTGATGAGAGCCTTGTCTTTGAAGGCTTCTTGAACATTCTAAATGGCTTCTTCCTACTGGAGATAATTCACCAGTGTGGCAAAACTCACCTCCTATTGAGTGATGGTCAACGTGGTGATCAGTGTCTAAAATCGGGAAGGAAGAGCTCGCAAGGTGAGCGGGACTAGCAACTTGTCGTCCACCGGTTCACCGAGAGTAGAAAGTTCTATGCGTAACTCAGCCACACACCGCAAGAAGGCTTCGACTAATTTTCCATCTTGCATACTCATTGTGTGAAGCTTTTTATGAAGATGTAACTTCATCGTCAGATTCTTGGCTTTATAGATGGTACACAATGCAACCCATGCCATAGAGGAAGTGGTTGCTTCCCGAATGTAAAGTTGAACCTCATCAGAAAGGCTCAAGGTGATAAGCATTAGTGCTTTGGCATCGGCATTTTCATACTTAGCCTATAGATCAAGATCTCGTGGGAGAGGTGTCTTTACTAAAACGATCCCCAAAGATATTCAAACCGAAGAATCATCCACATCTTGGTTTTCCATGTGGAAAAATTTGGCCCTTTGAGCAACTAGGCATCCGACAACAGAATGTGAGGTGCAGACATTTTCAAAAAAACGTAAAATTGTATTTTATTTATTTATTTTTCAAAAATGGTTACAATGCTTATGAAGGAACCTATCACAAAGATGGGCTCTATAAGCTCGTGCAGAGAGATGCGGACGCTTCTGTGGGCATTCTACTTCACGTTCATCATCTACATCATAGCTGCGCTCCAATTCTTCATGGATTTGGTGTGCTTGACAACACACATCGAACTGAAATAGTCTAATAGTCCTCGGCACAAAATCTCATAAAAGAGAATATTCCCAAGTGTTGCGGAGCTCATTGACCAAAGAAAAGAACAATCCGACAATGTTTTCATTATCACTCAATTCCCAAACATTTGGTGCATTCTTTGCAATGTTTTCTCGCATCTAAAATTTGAAAAAGCTATTATTCGATGTGGAGGAGGAAAAGATCCATAGAGCTACCAGTTGGCCTTGTATTTCTAGCCCACCACGAGCACTCACATTTCAGTAGAGCCACGTTTGATAGTTTCTAGCATGTACATGTCTCACATTTTTGATGCTTTGAGATCACATGCAGTGTTGGGTCACCTCTGAGAGCCCAAGAGGACACCACCGGCATCTATTTTGCCTTACTCATTGAATTACTGAATAACGACAACGTCTTATTTGATGAATTGGTGTGTCAAGGATTGTTCGACTATTTCTAGTTTGACGTGTGTTGTCAAGCGCGCCAAATTCGTGAAGAATTGGAGCAAAAATATGATGCAGATCATGAACACGAAGTAGAATGCCCACAGAAACGTCCGCATCTCACCGCATGATCCTATAGAGCCCATCTTCTGGACAGTTCCTTCAAGAAGCATCAGAATAATTTCTAAAAATAAATAAATAAAATACAATTTTTTCATTTTTTGAAAATGTCTGCACCTTGTATTTTGTTTTCGGATGCCTAGTTTCTCAAAGGGCCAAATTTTTCCGCATGGAAAACCAAGATGAATAAGATTCTTCGGTTTGAAGATCTTTGGGGGATCGTATTTGGCAAAGACGCCCCTCCCACGCAGACAATCGATCTGTTGGCTAAGTATGAAAAGGCCGATGTAAAAGCACTAATGCTTATCAACCTAAGCCTTTCTCGATGAGTTTCAACCTTACATTCTGTTATCCCGTAAAATTGACAAGGGCAATTTTACCGATAACCATACCGAAAATTTTGTTTCGATCCTCGTAAGGATCCTTCAAGTTCGAAACGTCGTAAATCCCGCCCGGAAATCTAGTTTTCGAACTTAGTCTTTTTGAGCCTTTTTGGCAGCGCACATAATCTCGATGCAACACAAAGTTTTGTGCGCCAAAGGGCGCACGCTTTCCCAACAAAGAACTTTCATGCGCCATTTCAAAAGTGGTTGGCGCATTGATGACAAGTTTTTCTATATATATCAGTGCACGCCCAATGTCATTTTCATTCTTTTTGTCGAGCACGTGATCTCTCTGGACTTGTCAGCCTCTGCTCCGTCGTTTTCATCGCCCTGTGGACCCGCTCTCAATTTTTGCTATATATTCAAGGTGAGAGGTTCTCCCTCTTTTCCATTTTTGTGCTTTCGGTTCCTTGGGTGTTCTTGGTCTGTATTTTGGTTTGCTAGCCTGTTAAAATGAGATATGTTTGAGCTAGTTTCCCCCCTGTGCTGTCCTGTTTTCTTCTCTTCTTTTCCTCCTCCTCCCTCTTTCCAGATCTGCTGGTAAAGAGTATTGTTTTGAAATGGCTTGGTCTAAGAATCTTTTTTATAAAAACCTTGTATGTCCAAGCTGCCTTTGAAATGGAGAAAAGAATGTAAAGTTTGAGCTATTAGTTTAGTTCTATGGCGCACTGGCGCGCCTTGTGACAATATAGACAGTCGCGCCCCTCGGCGCACCTACCCGCCATGCAACATGCTCAAGACCCGCGCCAATGGCGCAGCCTTCCGTTCTGCTGCTGTTGAAATCCATGCGCCGCGCCATATTCCTTTGGCGCATCATTTGTCCATGTTACACAATCCATCCATGCGCCAAAGGGCGCACCGAACCCCAATGTAACACGCATTTCCTGTGCGCCCTGCTATAAAATGCAACCTGCTTCATCCATGCGCCATGCGCCTTTGGCGCCAGTTTAACCTCTGCAACATTCCTTTTCTGTGCGCCTTATCTATTTGGCCTGCCAGTTACATTTTTCATGCGCCCGCGCCCTGAGCCTTAAAATCTCTAACTCTTTCTTCTGCTAGCTTTCCAATGGAAGATCAAATGACTAATTCAACCTTTTTGGATTGGGTCTCACTTCTTCTTCATGCAGATCAGCAACTGAGTTCGAAAGAACACATGTCTACGTCAAGCAAGAAACCCACCAAACCAAGAGGAAAGGCTAAGCTGACAGAAGAAGAGATGAAATACAAATATCAGAGGGTCAGGATGCCCGAATCACAGGCTGAGTGCAGTATGGATGTCAGAGACTCAGAATTGGGTCACATTGACATGGAGGAATTCTGGGTTAGGACTCAGAAAGTTACAAGAAGTCCATGGATGGACAAGTTAATAGGCAGTGCCCTGCACTTCACCGGAGGAATCCCCGTCATTAAACAACGAATTGATGATGATGAGTAGCTTCTTCTTCTTCTTCTTCTTCTTCTCTCTATTCTCCGAATTTCTTTTTGAAATGTCTAAAATGTGTTGATACAAATGATGACATCATCCATGTTGCATCATGGGATGATGTCATCCACCAAGTTGTCAAAGTCAACAAGACTTTTAGATATTTTATAAATATCTTTGTAAATAAGTGGTTGGCTCCATTTTGCCTTCTCTCTCCCTCATCCTCTATAAATACTGGAATACTTGTTGTATTCAAGGTGTGAACATTTTTCGATAGAAATAGAAGTGAGGAGAGAAAGACTTTGAGCTTTCTTGTATAATGAAAAGAACAAGAATACAATTATTCGACTTTGTGCTCAATAGTTTGTGTTATACATTAGATCTTTCTTACGTTAGATCTATATGTGTTTAATCTGTTGGATTCATATCTACTTTTCCGTCATTTGTTTATCAAGATTTTCTTTGTTTATTTATGCAAGTAGGTTTGGCTCATTTACTACCAAATTAAAAACATAAATCTTCCGACCTTTCTCGCTTTGGAATTCATTTCTTTTCTCCTTCGGATCTGTTCTTTCTCTTTTCCCTCTTTCATTCCTTTCTTTTCGCAGGCTGAATACTCTACTCTGGGATGAGATCCCAACCCCGAAGCGAATCATGAGACTTGCATAGGTTCTGCTAGTAGAAATAGCAATAAACCGCTTTCTTTGCCTCAAAGAGGGGCTAAGCCCTCGCACACCTGTTGGCTCGTCTATCCATAGATCTCGTCCGCATGATGCATTTTCGGACCAACAGTTTTTGGCGACTCCACTGGGGATCGGACAGATCTGTCAGATCTATGGTGGTGGTATAATATAAAATCAGAAAAATATAAGAAAATCACTGCCTGTTTGCAAATCTGCACTTTTTGTTGAAAATCCAAAAAATTTGCAAAAGTGCCTAAAACTGAAAATTTTCTTCTGAGATCCGTAGATCGGGCATAGTTACAGATCTTTAGTTCGCTGAGTTTTTATCAAAATTAACATTTTTTCGTAGATCTGAATTTTTGACTATTTTCCAAAAAGTTCAAAACCCTCTGAAAAATTAAAAATCAGATCTGAAAATCAGCCTGCTATTCTTCCCTGCCATCTTATCCTCGTTGTTATTTGTCATTAACCGCAATCGGTTTTCTGAAGAGGATAGTTTTTAAATATTCAGAAAAGTGCCTGCTGCTGGTTTTTGACAGAAAAACCAGAAAATCAGCAAGTACAACCAAAAATAAATTTTAAATCTGCACCACAGCGTTCCAGATCTGGAAGGTACGCTGGCAGGTGAGCCATTTACGCGTGGCAGGCGAGCTCGTGGAGAAGTCGATCCTACTTTCGATCGGCTTCAAAGGCACAATTTCAGTGTAGCACCGACGCGCTTTTCATCACTAAGTTCAGCTGATCGGTCAACTAGAAGCGCCTCACCCCCACGGAAGAGCCGGTTTTCACAAGGAGCCTCCACGTCCCTTTGTAGCGCTTTGCTGCTCAGTGGAACCACCCTTCCAGCCCGTGTTCTCTTTCCGGCCTTTCAAATGGCGGTACCATGGGGAAATGCTATGGGTCCTCTCGCACTGCCACATCCAGTTCACGCGCTCCCTCACGGAAACCGAAAGAATTTTCCTAAATTTGACGGGAGCGGAAATCAAAGCACGGATTCCCACATATCTGCTTTCATTATGTCATGCAGTATTTTGGATGTGACTCACGAAGATGTGTCGGTTCACCTTTTTCTGGAAACCCTACAAGGGCCTGCAGCTGAATGGTTTCAGCATTTGCCGGCCGCATCTATCACCAGTTGGGCTACCTTGCGGGAAGCTTTTGAAGACAGATACAAGCCTTCAGAAGATGCATTTGCATTGCTATCACGGATTACCCATCTGAAGAAAGAGGCCAATGAGACCATGCGCGATTTTGTCACCCGGTTCAATGCATTAATCAACCGTGTCCCTACTGCCATGCTTCCAACACCGGAGAATCAGAAGTGTTTCTTCGTGAACGCCATGAGCTCAAAAGTCAGTTTCTTGCTCCTTCAAGAACGAGTAGCTACTCTGCCTCTCGCTCAGGCTGCTGCCATCCGGATAGAAGACAATTTGATAATATCTGGCGAGTTGAAAAAGGAATCATCAAAGTCCAAATCTTCAGACCCCTCGCCTGCTACTTCGTCTGACCCAGCATTCCAAAAGATGGCGAACGATTTGCTTGCACTGAAGAAGCAGCTGGCCCAGGCCTCTCCCAGTTCCTCGTACCGGGATGTCCCGCGGAGGAATTTTGTTCCTAACAATGTTTCACAAAGACCGCGTCTACCTGCAACTGCTCCACGGTTGGCGCTTGAAGCTCCTCCGGTCAATGCTTTGGCCGAAATTGAAGAGGAAGAGCAGTACTATGAAGAACCTTCGTCTCAAGGCGAAGATGATCAAGATGTCGGTGAACCGACTGGCGACTCTACTATTGGATACATGGAATTTGATGAGGATGAATCTGATGAAGAAGAGAGTACTCAGGGCTATGCAAGCGGACAATCCTACGCTGTTTTTACCCGCTCGCAAGGAAAGGAAGCGGAAGTTGCTGCCCATGTGCAGAAGGAGAAGGTCGTATCAAACGCACCTCCAACCATTGTTAAAAGAGGTAATCCTCTTCCTACTCAACTCCCTGTTAAATCTTTTGCAAAGAAGTCTTTTCCGCCCATCTCTCCTCCGAATCAGCCCCCTCATATTCCTATCAAGATCAGTAACCCTGTTCCGCAATCGCGAAGTGAAGGACTCATTCCTTTACCAACGCAACCCTTGGCCGCATTCGATATAATAGATCATGCGAAAAAGACCAAGATCCAGATGTCTGAAGCTGAGTATCTTCAGTCAAATCCCGAACAGCTTGTAAGATTGACTAAGTATATCCAAAGTCAAGCTGTTATATCTAATCAGGCTTCCCCAAAAGGAATCCTTTCCACTCCCCCTGAATCCCACATAAATGTTGCTTCAACATCCGCATCAGGCAAGATAGAACCTTTCTATCTCTCTCTCCTAATCAACGGCCATAAGTTGAGCAACTGTATAATTGATTCCGGAGCATCCGATAACGTCATGCCGGCGAAAGTCGCCCATGCTTTGGGCCTCACTCTTACCAAACCTTTCGGCAGATGTTACTCATTGGAGACCAAGCAAGTGCCATTGATTGGCCAAATCAAAGACGCGCAATTTGCGTTTGCAGCCTTCCCGGATAAAAGAGTAAAAATGACCGTCCTTGTCGCTGACATTCCGGCAGCCTATGGAATTCTGCTAGGAAGGAGCTTTTGCAGCGAAGTTGGTGGAGAAATTCACATGGACTGGTCTAAAGCTAGAATTCCAGTCAAAGGCGTAATGCAAACTTTAGAACCGGAATCCCAAAAGAAGTACTTGGTCACTAGCTCCGAAGATCCCAAAGCCCAAATCCTTTTTGAATCATCAGGGTTGGGGAACTACTTCTTATCTACCGAGGCGGATACAAAGGACGTTTTCGTTCAAGAAAAGGATTGTAATGAGATTTGGATCTTGCAATTCGATGGCAGCTGCGCAACCAGTGGATGCGGCGCTGGAGTTGTGCTGATATCTCCCGAAGAGGAGGTAATTCCTCTTTCTTTCAAGTTGCAGTTTTTCAACACTAACAATACTGCTGAGTATGAAGCTCTGTTACTCGGTATGCAAGCTGCAAAGGAAAGAGGAATTAAAAATCTAAAAGTTCAAGGCGATGCTGAGCTAGTTGTAAATCAGGTCAAAAGGATTTACCAAGTGAAAAATGAAAGGCTCAGGCACTACCGTAATGCAGTATGGGACAGCATTGAGGAATTTGATGCCTTTTCGATAGGAACGATTCCAAGGGCTCAGAATGATATGGCCGATTCATTGGCCGTTTCAGCATCTCTCATGCTCCCGCACCCGGGTTTGAAAACAAACAAATACACCATTGAAGTGGTTTTCCGCCCGAGCGTGCCAGACAACTCTCAGCATTGGCAGGTATTCAACGATGATAATCACCTCATTGCCTTTCTAGAAAAATCAGAAAATTTTGATGAGTTGTATTTTGAAGGATCCACCTCAACATGCCGCGAATCAATCAACAGTCAAAACCACGAAACAAAGGAGAACGACGGCATATGTCAGCTCAAAGGAAATAAAATTCCGAAGGGCCTGGTTTCTCTGGAGCGCCTGTTTGACAGGCATGACCGTTTTGTGAAAAAGAAAAGACGAGATGATCCTGACTCATCCCCAGAGACAGAACCAGTCAATATAGGTTCTGAGGCACATCCGCAATTTGTGAACATCGGGAAATGTTGCACGCCAGAAGAAAAGCGGAAATTTGTCAAGTTGCTGAAAAGATATATGGATGTATTGGCATGGTCCTATGCCGATTTAAAGTCCTTCAAGCCAAAGGACGTTCAGCACGATATTCCCTTGAAAGAAGATGCCAAAGCCTTTCGCAGAAGCAAAGGCATTATAATCCCAAGATTTCGGGCACCATTCAGGCCGAAATTCAGAAGATGCTGGATGCAAGAATCATCTTCCCTATTCATCACAGCACTTGGGTGGCGAACATTGTGCCAGTGCGCAAGAAAAACGGTGAGATACGCATCTGCGTAGACTTCCGAAACTTGAACCAAGCTTCGCTGAAAGACAACTACCCTCTCCCGATAATGGATCAAGTTCTGCAAGCAGTAACTGGATCAGAAATGCTGTCTATGCTTGATGGTTTTTCAGGCTACAATCAGATTGAAGTTTCGCCTGAAGATCAATTCAAAACAGCATTCACTACTCCCTGGGGTACATTTGCCTACAGCAGATGCCTTTCGGCTTAACTAATGCAGGTGCTACTTTTCAACGGGCCATGGACTTTGCATTTAAAGGCATGATGGGAAAAGTCATTGTAGTTTATCTAGATGACTTAACCGTGTTCTCTAAACAACGAAGTGATCATTGTGATCATTTGGAGCAAGTATTGGCCAGGTGCCGAGAACATGGAATTTCCTAAATCCCAAAAAGTCTGTTTTTGGGGTTACGGAAGGGAAATTGCTAGGCCATGTGGTTAGCAAAGAAGGAACGAAGATCGATGCCGAAAGAGTTAAGGCTATCCAAAGCCTTACTCTGCCTACAAGCAAGAATGGTGTTCATTCTTTCTTCGGAAAGGTGAACTTTCTTAGGTGTTTTGTTCCTGATTTTGCTGAGAAGACCCGCCACATACTGAACATGATGAAAGGGTCACCCACTTTCAGATGGAGTGAAGAAGGGAAAAGATCATTTGAGGAGATAAAAACTTCTGTTGCTCATGCACCGGTCCTGGTATGTCCGGATTTCTCCAAAGACTTCATTATGTATAGTTACGCCTCCGAACATACTGTGTCTGCAATCCTAATGCAAAAGAACTCGGAGGATATTGAATCTCCAATTGCATTCATGAGTTCTCCTCTCAAGCCTCACGAACTGAAAATGACTCAGCTGGAAAAGCACGCCTTTGCCGTTGTCAAAGCAGTGAAGAATTTTAGGTATTATATTCTGAACTCGCATACGGTAGTGCTAGTCCCTGACACGGCGGTGAAATCAATTCTAACTCAGCAGGAGTTAGGAGGCTTGAGAGGGAATTGGATCGCAAAGGTCCAGGAATATGACCTGGATATTAAACCAACCAAGCTGGTAAGGGGCAAAGGCCTGTGTCAGCTAATGGCTGAGAACAAGGATTCAGAAGATCCTGATGAAAGAGCAAACTGTACCGACAAAGAGCAAAGCCCTCAGGAGGAACCTGATTCTCTGCCTCTAGTTTTATTTATTGCAACTAGCGACGAGTGGTACTCCGACATTGCTTTCTTCCTTACCTACGGCGAATGCCCAATGCACCTAACTGCGAAGGAGAAGCGTACTATAAAGCTCAGAGCGGCCAGATATGTCATCTGGGATGATGGTTTATATAAGCGCGGGATAGACGGTGTCTTTCTGCGATGTGTTGACAAGCCCCAGCAAGTAAAACTGCTGGAAAGTTTTCACAATTCAGCCTGTGGAGGTCATTTTTCTTCTTCCGTGACAGCACACAAGATCATCCGAGCCAGGTACTATTGGCCAACGCTTTTTCAAGATGCGGCTACCTGGGTGGCAAAGTGTGAACCCTGTCAGCAATTCGTCGGCAAGCCCAAGTTGGCTGCCCTTCCCCTTAGGCCGGTCATCATCAATGAACCATTCAGGCAATGGGGAATCGATTTTATTGGCGCACTCAATCCTCAATCGAGTCTTTGGACATAGGTATGTCCTCACAAAGAACAATGATTACTTCACTAAGTGGGTGGAAGCCATACCAGTCAAGCACGCCACTTCTGAGGTGGTTTGCAGTTTTATCAAAGAGAATATCATTGTCAGGTTCAGCGTTCCAAACAAAATCGTTGCTGATAATGCTTCTAACTTCTCCTCGCGGGAAGTTATTAGTTTTTGTTACGAATATGGGATAACTTTAGCGCATGCCTCGGATTATTACCCTCAGGGAAATGGTCAGGCGGAATCCAGTAATAAGAACTTGGTGACCATCATACGGAAATTAGTAGATGAAAATCAGCGGATGTGGCACAAGTCTTTGTACGACGCTTTGTGGGCGGACCGCATTACTCCCAAGAGATCTCTCGGCATGTCACCTTTTCAAGTGTTATATGGCACTGATGCCGAACTTCCCATTTCTGCTGAACTTCCTGCTCTACGCTTGGCACAAGTAATCGAAGATGAAACTTTTCAGAATTCTCTAGAAAAGAGAATCATGTATCTTCGAAACTTGAAGAAAAGAGAGTAAGGGTGGTCGACAGGATCACTGAACATCAGAATCAAGTAAAGAGGCTTTTTGATAAGAAAGCCAAGCAGAGGAATTTTCAAGTAGGAGATCTCGTCCTTCTTTGGGACAAGCGAAGAGAACCAAAGGGCATGCACGGAAAATTTGATTCCCTATGGAGAGGGCCCTTCAAAATCAAGCAACTCAATGGGGAGAATAGTTTCTATCTCTCATATCTGGATGGAGTTGAGCTCCCGCTTCCCTATAGCGGGCAACATCTCAAGATCTTCAGGAAGTAGAGCTTGCTCTCTTCTTTGTGCAGTTTATTTTAGTTGTGTGTTTGCTTTTGTCGTGTGTTTGCTTTCGGTTTGTTGTGTGTTTCCTTTGTTCTCCCTCCGGTCCCCCTTGTTTTTGACTCCGTACCCAATGGATAGGCACATGTGATCTGGGATTCTCTACCCCCGAGTTCGCTCAGGGATAGTCCCCAGAAAGAGCCAGCTGTTATCCCGTAAAATTGACAAGGGCAATTTTACCGATAACCATACCGAAAATTTTGTTTCGATCCCTCGTTAGGGATCCTTCGCGTTCGAAACGTCGTAAAATCCCTCCCCGGGAAATCTAGTTTTCGAACTTAGTCTTTTTTGAGCCTTTTTGGTTGGCGCGCACATAATCTCGATGCAACACAAAGTTTTGGTGCGCCAAAGGGCGACGCTTTCCCCTCACAATGAACTTTCATGCGCCATTTCAAAAGTGGTTGGCGCATTGATGACAAGTTTTTCTATATATCGGTCTGCGCCAATGTGATTTTCATTCTTTTTGTCGAGCACGTGATCACTCTGGACTTGTCATTTTTGCCTCGCCAAGTCGTTTTCATTGCCTGTGGACCCGCTCTCAATTTTTGCTATATATTCAAGGTGAGAGGTTCTCCCTCTTTTCCATTTTTGTGCTTTCGGTTCCTTGGGTGTTCTTGGTCTGTATTTTGGTTTGCTAGCCAGTGTTAAAATGAGATATGTTTGAGCTAGTTTCCCCACTGTCTTTGTCTCTATTTTCTTCTCTTCTTTTCCTCCTCCTCCCTCTTTCCAGATCTGCTGGTAAAGAGTATTGTTTTGAAATGGCTTGGTCTAAGAATCTTTTTTATAAAAACCTTGTATGTCCAAGCGGCCTTTGAAATGGAGAAAAGAATGTAAAGTTTGAGCTATTAGTTTAGTTCTATGGCGCACTGGCGCGCCTTGTGACAATATAGACAGTCGCGCCCCTCGGCGCACCTACCCGCCATGCAACATGCTCAAGACCCGCGCTAATGGCGCAGCCTTCGTTACTGCTGTCATTGTTGAAATCCATGCACCACACCATATTCCTTAGGCGCATCATTTGTCCATGTTACACAATCCATCCATGCGCCACAGGCGCACCGAACCCCAATGTAACACGCATTTCCCGTGCGCCTGCTATAAAATGTAACTGCTTCATCCATGCGCCATGCGCCTTTGGCGCCGCTTTAACCTCTCGCAACATTCCTTTTACGTGCGCCTTATCTATTTGGCTCCGATTGCATTTTTCATGCGCCTGCGCCCTGAGCCTTAAAATCTCTAACTCTTTCTTCTGCTAGCTTTCCAATGGAAGATCAAATGACTAATTCAACCTTTTTGGATTGGGTCTCACTTCTTCTTCATGCAGATCAGCAACTGAGTTCGAAAGAACACATGTCTACGCTGGCAAGAAACCCACCAAACCAAGAGGAAAGGCTAAGTTTGATGAAGAAGAGATGAAATACAAATATCGTAGGGTCGATGCCCGAATCACGGTGAGTGAGTGTAGTATGGATGTAAGAGACTCGGGGTGGGTCACATTGACATGGAGGAATTCTAGGTTAGGACTCAAAAAGTTACAAGAAGTCCATGGATGGACAAGTTAATAGGCAGTGCCCTGCACTTCACCGGAGGAATCCCCGTCAGCGCTGTCAAACAACGAATTGATGATGATGAGTAGCTTCTTCTTCTTCTTCTTCTTCTTCTCTCTATTCTCCGACTTTCTTTTTGAAATGTCTAAAATGTGTTGATACAAATGATGACATCATCCATGTTGCATCATGGGATGATGTCATCCACCAAGTTGTCAAAGTCAACAAGACTTTTAGATATTTTGTAAATATCTTTGTAAATAAGTGGTTGGCTCCATTTTGCCTTCTCTCTCCCTCATCCTCTATAAATACTGGAATACTTGTTGTATTCAAAGTGTGAACATTTTTCAGATAGAAATAGAAGTGAGGAGAGAAAGTCTTTGAGCTTTCTTGTATGAATGAAAAGAACAAGAATACAATTATTCGACTTTGTGCTCAATAGGCTCATGTTATACATTAGATCTTTCTTACGTTAGATCTATATGTGTTTAATCTGTTGGATTCATATCTACTTTTCCGTCATTTGTTTATCAAGATTGCTTTGTTTATTTATGCAAGTAGGTTTGGCTCTGCTCACTACCAAACTAAAAACATAAATCTTCCCCACCTTTCGCTTTGGAATTCATTTCTTTTCTCCCTTCGGATCTGTTCTTTCTCTTTTCCCTCTTTCATTCCTTTCTTTTCGCAGCCTGGAATACTCTACTTGGGATGAGATCCCAACCCCGAAGGCGAGAATCATGAGACTTGCATAGGTTCCTGCTAGTAGAAATAGCAATAAACCGGGTTTAATTGCTTTGTCTCAAAGAGGGGCTAAGCCACGCACACTTTGACCAGCTCGTCTGCCTATCCATAGATCTGTCCGCGCGATAGATTTTCGACCAACACATTCTGAAGCAACCACTTCCTCTACGGCATGGGCCACGTTGTGTACCATCTATGAAGCTAATAATCTAACAAAGAAGTTGCATCTTCGAAAAAGTTTCACACAATGAGTATGCATGATGGCAAATCGGTCGAAGCCTTCTTGCGGCGTGTGGCCAAGTTGCGGCGAAACGTTTTGCTCTCGGTGAACCAGTGGATGACAAGTTGTTAGTCCCGCTCACCTTGTAAGCTCTTCCTTCCCGGGCCAGACATCGAACACCACGTTGACCATCACTCATCAGAGGTGAGTTTTGCCACACTCGGTGAATTATCTCCAATAGGAAGAAGCTATTCGAGAATGTTCAAGAAGTATTCGAAGAGAAGGCTCTCATCACGAGGCAAACACATAAGCTTCAAAAAGGAAGTCAGCCCCCATAATCGAAGCGGCATCCTCAAGAAGAACCTTCTCAACGACCATCATAACACCACCCCACAAGTAGTAGAACAACAAGGCGGATCGATGGTGCCACATTTACTCCATGGATATGCACATGACTGCGAACTATTATTATAATGGTCGCAAGAATGGAAACTCTGGCAAAGAGGGCACTTCGGCTAAGAATATTCGAGAAATCCTGATGGCATGCTCGTAATCAGAGGCAGAAGGGTCATATTGCTACTCAACAGGATGCCACCTCCGATGAAGAGGTTCCAGACACAACTCATTCTAGACATTGTTCTAGTCTCATAGACTTCGCAGCCATCAAAAAGTGTCTGGTTGATTGATTCGGTGCCAACAAACACATGACTAGCAATAAGAAGTTGTTCCATACCTGAGTGGTAGCCCCTTCTGGATATCGATTACCATCATAGATAATCAGGAGTATATTGTGGCAGGGATTGGTGATGTCATCATTCCTCTTGGGACATGAAGATGTACACTCATGAAGGTGCTATATGTTCCAGGTTTGACCTCAAATCTCTTGTCTGTGAGTCAACTTCTTAATCATCGAATGCAGGTTGAATTATTTGTTGAGAAAGGGGTCAAGTCCTGCATCATTTCCCAGGGAGACTCAGTAATTGCTCGAGCATTTATGAAGGGTCATCTATTTGCCTTTGGATGTGGTCACTTCATCTAACATTGCTCTCTCTGCTTCAACGGCGGAGTCCACTACACTATGGCACTTTCGATATGGTCATCTTTCTGCTGGGGCTCTGCATCAGCTCAGTGCCAAGGAAATGGTAAGAGGGCTTCCTCCACTCTCCCATTCCTTACCTGTTTGCTCGAGATGTCTTGCAGAAAACAACATAGAGGTCCATTCAAACAGAGCTCTTATCATTCTATGGAGCATCTTCAGGTTGTACACACTGATATGTGTGGACCCCTGCTAGCTAGCTTCCAAGGTTTTTAATACTTCCAACTCATCAATGATGATTACTCATGGAAAATATGGGTATATTTCCTTCGGAATAAGAGTGAGGCATTTGCCAATTTACAAACCTTTTACCAGACGCCACCAAGTAGTCTGGGAATCCTCTCCTTCTCCTCTGCTCAGATCGAGGGGGGGAATTTGTATCAAATAAGTTCTTAGCATACCTGAAGCAGCATGGCATTTAGCAACATCTAACTGCACCCTACACTCCCCAACAGAATGGGATTTTTGAGCGACACAATAGGACTATCATGGAGATGGCTCATTGTATGCTCTCCACCACCAAGTTGGAGGATCAGTTTTTGGAAGAAGCAATCTAGACAACAGTGTATCTACTCAACCAAGCACCCACGAATATCTTGTAGAATAAGACACCTGAAGAGGTATGGACTAGTCGTAAACCTTCTATCCATCATTTGAGAGTTTTTGGTTGTATTACATATATGCATGTTCTAGATGAGAAAAGGAAGAAGATTGATCCAAAGACACTGCCATGTCTTTTCTTGGGGTATAGTACTACCTCAAAGGCATATCATCTCATGGATCTGCGATGAAGAAAATATACAAGATTCGAGATGTGTGGTGTATGATGAGTCATCCTTTGACTCCCTACCACACAATGGAGATCCGGTGCGACCTCGTCACATAGATTGCCCACACATCCGGATGATGGGCAAGATGATTCTTCTTAGAGAGAAGAAGAGCCGAGTGGAGACTTGTTCGTTGATCTAGCACACCGGAAAATACATCTTAACATTAGAAGCAACATAACCAATGTTCGACATGGGTCAAGAATACTATTAGGGTTGCACACCCGAAGTCACTTCCGTGGCACTTCTACAGAGTCGAAACATGAAGTCAAGCTAGACATGAGGTAAATTTTGCACTCATGAGTTCAGTTGTTGATAGCACCGAACCTGACACTGTTTGTGAGGCATTAGACCAACCACATTGGAAAAAGGCTATGGATGTTGAATATGATTCCCTAATTAAGAATAAAAGAACTTGTCGATCTGCCTCTAGGTAAGAAATCCATTGGCTGCAAATGGATTTTCAAAACAAAATATAAGGTAGATGGTTCAATCGACAAACACAAAGCACAACTTGTTGCAAAGGGTTATGCTCAACAAGAAGGAATTGACTATGACGAGACCTTTGCACCCACTGCGAAGATCAAAAGCATCGTGAGTTGTCTCAGTGCAATCGACAACACAAAATGAATGGAAACTTCAAAGCAAATGGATGTCAAGAGTGCTTTTCTCGAACAATGATCTCAAAGAAGAATTATACATGGCCCAACTCGAAGGGTTTATAGAGAAGCATCAACCACACAAGGTATGTCATCCGATAAAGTCACGTTATGGACTCAAACAAGCACCTAGGGCATGGTATTTAAAAATTGATGATCACCTATTGCAGGCATGGATTCACTTGTAGCCCCTCGGATACAAATTTGTATATCAAGAAAGTAGGTCGTTTGGATCTCCATGGTAGCCTCTCTTCCAAATAGCAAAAGTGATCTTTTACGCACTCATCCAAGAACTGGAGTTTTTATTTTCTGTTCTTGGATGAGTGCGTGAAAGAGCACTAATGCGATGGAGGAGAGGCTGTCATGGAGATCCAAACAACCTTCTTTCCTTTCCTTTCATTGGAGCCATTATTTTTTGTTTAGACGTGGGCATGGTATTCCACTGACACCTACGTGGAAGGCATTCTCTTTTCTTTGGCACTAATACCTACATGGAAGTCTATCCAGTCTTTGAAGACCTGTGTTTTTCTTTCACTAGTGGGCATGGCAGTTTGGAGATCACATGCGTCCAGCATTGGAGGATCAACCCGTTTCAATGGAAATATACTATGACCTATGCTTGTAGCCCATATTGTGTGAGGAGTCTTGAAATTGCCTAGTATTGAAACATGGGAATCTGAAGACCTGGTGCGTGAAATATCTTCTCCACCAATTATTTTGTGCTTGATGTTTTTATTCTTTGGTGTCAATCAGAGTTGACTAGGCTTGGCATGGAACAACGTGGCATGTGTTTTGGTATCGAGCTTAATTAAAACATATCGGAAAGAAATATAAATCCATGCTTCCGAACACACCAAAGATCCACGCCACTCGATACCAATGATGTCAAAGAGAGAATGCTTATTCAATGCATAATTTGAACAACGGACAGAAGAATATAAAGCCCGCAGGAATAGTTACGAGGGTAATAGAAATTCATTGAGCAAGAAAAATTACATGCCAAAACACAAAGATATGGTTGAATACCGGAAACATCTTATTTGACTAATTGGTGCGTCAAGGATTGTTCAACTATTTCTCGGTTCGACGTGTGCATCGATGTTGCTAAATGTCATGTTGCTTCAGGTATGCTAAGATCTTCTTCGATACAAATTCCCCCCCTCGATCTTAGTGGAGGAGAAGGAGAGGCTTCCTAGACTGTCTGGTGGCATGCTGGTAAAAGATTTGAAAATTGGAAAATGCCTCACTCTTCTTCCGGAGGAAATATACCCACATTTTCTCGTGAGTAATCATCAATGATGAGCTGGAAGTATTCAAAACCTTGGAAGCTAGTTGGCAGGGGTCCACACAGATCGGTGTGTATAACCTGAAGATGCTCCGTAGAATGATAAGAGCTCTGTTTGAACGGACCTCTGTGTTGTTTTCCCGCAAGACATCCCAAGCAAACAGTAAGGAATGGGAGAGTGGAGGAAGCCCTCTTACCATTTCCTTGGCACTGAGTTGATGCAAAGCCCTAGCAGAAAGATGACCATATCAAAAGTTCCATAGTGTAGTGGACTCCACCATTGAAGCAAAGAGAGCAATGTTAGATGAAGTGACTACATCCAGTGCAAATAGATGGCCCTTCATAAATGTTCAAGCAATTATTGAGTCTCCCTGGGAAATGATGCAAGACTTGACCCCTTTCTCAACAAAGAATTCAACCTGCATTCGATGATTAAGAAGTTGACTCACAGACAAGAGATTTGAGGTCAAACCTAGAACATATAGCACCTTTGTGAGTGTACATCTTTGTGTCCCAAGAGGAATGATGACATCACCAATCCCCACCACAATATACTCCTGATTATCTGCGATGGTGATTTGATCTCTAGTGGGTCGGTCACTCAGAGTATGGAACAACTTCTTATTGCCAGTCATGTGTTTGCTGGCACCTAAATCAATCAATCAGAAACTTCCTGATGGCTTCGAAGTCTATGAGACGAGGACAATATCTAGATGAGTTGTGTCTGGAACTGCTTCATCGTAGGTGGTATCCTACTCAGCAGCAATATGACCCTTCTACCTCTGATTACGAGCACACCATCAAGAATTCTTGGAATATCCTTGGCCAGAAGTGCTCTCTTCGCCAGAATTACCATACTTGTGACCATTGTAATAACAATTCGCAGCCATGTGCATATCCATGGAGCAAATGTGGCACCATCGATCCGCCTTGTTGTTCTGCTACTTCTGGGGTGGCCGTTGTGGCGGGCTCTTTGAGAAGGTTCTTCTTGAGGATGCTACTTTTGATTTTGGGGGGCTGACTTCCCTTTCTGAGGCTTATGCTTTTGTCTCGTGATGAGAGCCTTGTCTTTGAAGGATTCTTGAACATTCTGAATGGCTTCTTCCCGCTAGAGATAATTCACCAAAGGTGTGGTAAAACTCACCTCCTGTTGAGTAATGGTCAATGTGGTGATCAGTGTCCAAAACGAGGAAGGAAGAGCTCACAAGGTGAGCGGGACTAGCAACTTGTCATCTACCGGTTCACCAAGAGTAGAAAGTTCTGTGCGTAACTCGGCTACACACCTGCAAGAAGGGTTCACCGATTTGCCATCATGCATACCATTGTGTGAATCTTTTTCTGAAGATGGAACTTCGTCATCAAATTCTTGACTTTGTAGATTGTACACAGCGCATCCCATGTCGTAGAGGAAGTGGTTGCTTCCCGAATGTAAGGTTGAACCTCATCAGAAAGGCTCAAGGTGATAAGCATTAGTGCTTTTGCATCAGCCTTTTCATACTTAGCCAACAGATCAACGTCTGTGGGAGGGGCATCTTTGCTAGAAACGATCCCCCAAAGATCTTCAAACTGAAGAATCATCTGCATCTTGGTTTTCCATGCGGTAAAATTTGGCCCTTTGAGCAACTGGGCATTTGACAACAGAATGCGAGGTGCAGACATTTTCAAAAACACAAAATTGTATTTTATTTATTTATTTTTCAAAAAATGGTTACAATGCTTACTGAAGGAACCTATCACAAAGATGGGCTCTATAAGCTCATGTAGTGAGACGCGGACACTTCTATGGGCGTTCTACTTCGCGTTCATCATCTGCATCATAGTTGCGCTCCAATTCTTTACAGATTTAGCACGCTTGACAACACACGTCGAACTAGAAATAGTCGAACAATCCTTGACGCACCAATTCGTCAAATAAGACGTTGTCGGTATTCAGCAATTCATTGAGCAAGGAAAAATAGATGCCGATGGTGTCCTCTTGGGCTCTCAGAGGCGACCCAGTAGAAGGGTTGCTTGTAACACTCTCGGCATCGAGATGTGTGACATGTACATGGCAAGGTAATGCTTCTTCCTCTTTACAGGCTATCTTCCACGTGCTTACACAGGTTGTATGTCTACAGGGATTTTCTCGGCCAATATGCAGGACTCAACTGCGTGGATATGCCTCAAACTCTCCTTTGTGGGCTCGTTTGATCAGGATGGGACCGAATGCAATGCCATTGTCTTCCAAACAAAACCACATACGTTTTGTTCAAAGAAGAAGTTTAGTTGCAACACAAAATAGGGATGATGAACTCAAAACGGTTCGCTGGTCACTAGTCTATATGCCGAACAAGATCTTATTTTCACTTAGTTGCTGCCACATCCACAGGTCATTGCCAAACAAAATAGGTTGCTCCACCACACATAGTTTAATGGAGACTTGCTGCCACATCCACAGGTCACAAGTTGCTCCACCATGCATAGTTTAATGGAGACTTGCTACCACATCCACAGTCATTGCCAAACAAAACAGGTTGCTCCACCACGTAAAGTTTAATGAAGACTCCACATTGGTTTTCCTGCCACGCAATGATTTTCTTTCTCCCGCACTAACAGAGGAAAAACTACATGCGTTTTCCCCTTTTTCACCGTGCACGTCCTCCTTCCTTTTCTGCTCTAGCAACTTACAATCACGCATGCTTCTTCTGTCGCTTCAGACAAAACAGATAAAAGTTCTATGCGCACAAAACACTCAGTAAGTTGGGATCTTACGCTGCAGGTGTTGTCTTCCTAGGCTAAGAAAGAAAACGCTCGATACCAATGATGGAAAAGAGAGAATGTTTATTCAATGCATAATTTGAATAAATTTGTAGACAGGAAAGAATATAAAGCCCGCAGAACATTACACACAGGGACAGCTAAGAGTAACGGTAACCATATGCATAGCGATGGATGTATTAATCAAGCTAACATCCACCGCCATGCATATGGTTGCCGGTTACTCTTAATTGTCCCTATGTAACTGTTCCTGTGGGCTCCCTATGTAACTATTCCTGCAAGCTTTATATTCTTCTTGTCTGCAATTGTTCAAATTATGCATTGAATAAACATTCTCTCTTTTCCGTCATTGGTATCGAGCCATGTTCAAGTTACTCGCACGAATCCATTGTGCTTGACATCAAACGTGGCTCGATACCAATGATGGCAAAGAGAGAATGTTTATTCAATGCATAATTTGAACAGCTGCGGAAAGGAAGAATTTAAAGCCCACAGGAACAGTTACACAGGGAGCCCACAGGAGCAATTACATAGGGACGAGCTTAAGAGTAACTGGTAACCGTATGCGAGACAAGTAATGACAAGCGAGAGTAAAGAGGGTTCCATCATAAAAGTTAACATTTTAAACATCAACCCAAGTCTTACCACACTAGGGATTTCTAAACCCTCCCTATAAGCCTATAGTTTCGGTTTAAACAACAAGTGGATCACTCCTTCCCATCACAAGTTCCTTTTTAAAACAACCCTCATTACCATAATCATACCACTCTTTTAATAAAAGAAAACATGTTTTCATGAATCACCAAATACATTATCTCAACAACAGTTTCCATCATAACATCAACAATGCATCTATAAAAATAATTACCCCCAAATGTCCCTAATAATCTTAACAGTTCTATCATAAGTCAACCGGATTTCACTATACATGAATCATCCAATTGTCAATAAAATATATAATCAATGTCCAACAAAATCATAGCGAGATGAACAATTATGTACACCACCAAAAGTCATCACACAATAAAACTAGGCCAAGGTATTTTAATAATAAAAGAGTACCATCTATAATTTCTCATATGTAACTTCAAATCTTGGTGCCAAGAATTAAGTTGTGGTACAAACTTCATAAGGGACGGTCAAAGTGCCCCTTAAGGAAAGGCTTAAACATCTGGACCTACACCGATGATCATCAAGCAGTTGGGTAAATGTCTAGTATTCTAATCAATTCTAAAGGAATAACCAAGGTGCAAAAAGACTAAGCAATCGGGTACCTTAGCCATGATACCCCCCTTCATACATAATTGTAACCACTACAGTCAAACACGTAGAGTTTTGTAAACCTACGGGATTGATTGGATAACGAAGGGGCCACCTACCTAGTCCAAGAAAGGAGAACATGGAGGTCCAATAGACCTCGACAACCACACCTCACCATGGTTGGGAAACACCAAAGGAAACAACTTACATTACGACATTTGTTGCCATAATTTGAAAGGGTGCCTAAGTGCCCATACAACTATAATCGATCCGGATCGGAGTTAAACCTAGTGGTTGTTCATTAAAGCCGTTGTCATAACTGCGGAGCTTTCCCAATAAACCTAGAAGAAAATTAAATCTAGGTAGTAAGATCGTATGAAGAGCAAGAGGTTTAAGGATACATCAGGTTTGCTTTCACCACAACATTTACTAGCTAAAACCAACTTACTAACCTTGTTACTCAAACACAGAAATGTAGTTAAAGATGGTAGGAGGTCGTTTACTTCACCAAGAAAACACAACAACCAATGTAGGAGGAAGAAAGAAAAAAAAAATCTATGCTACTCACTTTAACACTAACAACGATTACAGCCAAAACAAGAAAATTACAAGGGGAAAGGGAGACTTCTCACAAGGCGAACAAACCCACCACAAAGCAGCATAGACAAACCAAATTTGGGGAAAAGAAAGTTTTATTTCCTGATATTTTTAAATTTTAGCAATTGTAGCAATGGTAGGATTATCTTGCATGTTTCTCTAGCTTCTACAAGTCCCCAAAACAACTCTTAGGCCTGCAGCAACAAAGCACAGGCTGAATCTCACTACCATCAAGCTTGTTGGACGTCCCAGCCCTTGTTCCAGGATCCCGATTCAACACAGGTTGGGCATGGCAAGATCCGTGGAGCAATATTTACACCAGCGACAGGAAGACGATACATGGCCAAGAAGGAGAACAAGCTCTTGAAGATGAATAACATGGAGCTTAAAATCCTAGTTGACGACGAGTAGCCCTTCCAAAACTTATTTCCATCAGATATTATCTACTGTAATACATGCCCAAGTTGAAATATTACTGGATCCTTTCTGCCACCAACACTTGGAGGAATGAAACTGATGATATGAGTTGCATCGTAGAGAGCTTCTAAACCATCTAGTCAGCCTTTGGTTTTGAGTTGCTCCGCCAAATATTGCCCTACGAAGCCCATGCCAAAAATATAAACACGTGTGTATTCAAAACAAGGGCTTCAATTTCCCCCGTGCTTGAAAACCCTGCAATGAATTTTCAAGCTTCGTGTCGATAATGGACGGTTTTTTTTTACAATTTTTCAGCTTAAAGCATTGGCTGGAAAATGATGGATAAAATGGAGGAGTAAGAGAAGGGTGAGAAATAGTGTGTGATGAAATATTTATGCAGTAAAAGTGAGGTTCCATTTGTGAATGGTAAAAGGAAAAAAAAGTATATCTAACTTGCAAGGAGGATATTTGACGGCTACCCTCTCATTTCTGTAGCCTGGAAAGAAGATAGAGGTCGAGTTTCAAACTCAAAGCATAAAACCCTATCTTCGAAGCAAAAGGCCAAGTTTTGGCGCATTCAACCACCAGAATGATAGAACAGGTTGAAATAACAGCTTGAACAGGTATGGACATCCAACGAAGCATTAAGGAGGAGAGACTTGGTCAGATGTTTTAGTTGTAAGCTTCCCGGGGAGAAATGTTTGCAAAACATGGAACCAACAACATGGAAAGAGGAAAGTTTAACAAAATTCCTGAAAGTTGCAAAGTCTATTCAACCCACCACGACCTGCACCAGCCTTGGTTTATTTCAATCTATACAGCTAGCCTCCATATGGGACAAAAAGAGGTAAAACGCATGCCCAGGCACGTATCCACAAGGAGAATTAAAGGATGACAGGAGACCACAAAACTCCACCCCCACTTTTCATGCTCAAAACCGCGATTTTAGTAGAAGATTTGATTTGGCGCCCAACAACAATAAATGTTTTTGTGGGTGAAGCCATGTGCTAGGGGCAGGTCGATGACAGGGAGGAAAGAGTTGGTAGATAATAACATTAAGTTGAGCATTAACTAGCAGTCCTTCAACATTTGCAGGAAAAAAATAGTTTCCTCCTAAAATGGCGCCACCACCAAATCTCTCGCTCCTTCCGCGCAAGACAATAACAGACCTACGGAGGAAGGTCAACACCGAAAGAGGGCATAATATCTTATCTCAAAGGTTCATGATGCAAGGTAGGTTTACACGGTAGCAATGGTGTGCCTTATACAGCACGTAGAAACACTTGTCTGTGTTGTCCGGGCCCTACCGACAAAACATTTCGGTCAGCGGTCGAAAATGTACAATTTAAATAAAACTCAGGTCAATTTATGTTGATACAATGCGCGCAGGGAGATTGGCCAGGCTGCTATGGTGGGAGGGCGTAGATCCAGGGGTCACACCGCGATCCAGGGGCCAACTTTTTGGTCAAAATCGGTCGACTCCAGGCAGTCGACTAGCACATTTGTGCGTGTTAGTTACGCCCAGCTGGTAGTAATAAGAAAATAGATTTTAACATCCTTTCTTTCAAATTATTGTACATATCCTCTTAAATAATTTTCATTAACGTGTCAATAGTATTTCATTAATTTACATATCCGATAATAGAAACCAGTGTAACATGAAGCTCAAAATCTCAACCTATTACATCTTGTGTTAAAGGTTCATAATGTGAGGCAGGCTTATTGGATAGCAATAGGAAAATAGCTTGTCACATCCTCTATGTCTCATAACAGAAACCAATATAAGTTTAAGCTGAAAATCTCACCCTGTTTCATCTTCTGTCAAAGATTCATGATGCAAGATAGGTTTACAGACTAGCAATAAGAAAATTCTGTGTATGACACATTTAATCGTGTTTTTATTATATATACATATATATGGTGTGTTTACTTGAATTTATATATATATCCACTTTTTTTTCCATCACATAAATTATACTTTACATAAATGAGGCATTGAATTGTGCATCAAATTTAAGAGACAACATGACTCTTAATATTTAGAAGGCATTTCACTATCTTCTAATTATACTTTCAATATTAACATAAGGGACAAGAGACGTAAGGATATCTAATTATGCTTTAAATACTAGCATATGAGACAACATAATTTTATATGTCATTATATTTCACATATTAACACGTTGCTATTTTTTTAATATTATGGGAGACGACCTAGTAATCGAGGGGGTATTAGAATTGTGATAATACATAAGAGAGGAATACTTATAATTTGAAAAAAAAATCAAATGAAAAACACCTCTATTTGATTAACATATTATTATACATCTTGTACCCAAAAATGGTGTAAATTGTCACACATCATAATATTTAACAATTTTACAACTTAACTATATTCAATGCATATGTTTGAGTCTCAGTAATGCCCACTTCCCTACGACACTTAGTTGATTACCATTTTGAGTTATGCAGACTTTGGATATGGACATGATTTATACTTATGTTGATTAGCATGATGTTTTGTGACTAGATGCATTTGGATTATGATTGGATTTTGTTTTCAGTATGATCTACACTGACTCATGGACAGACTATTGGATTCCGATATTATTTTTATATGGATATATTGCATGTGTTCTAACATTGGATTTCTTCGCCATGTTGAATAGAATGTAGTTGTTGAATTTACATTACTATAATTTTGGATAATGATGAAATGCATAATTAAGTTGTGATTTAGACCTAGAAATAATGATTGCTTGAATTACGTATAGATGTTAATAAATTTCATGCATATGGTTATTTTGGATATTTTGACATGGCCGCAAGGCCGAAGAGGGTATTTTGCATTTTGCAGGAAACACAGCATGATCACAACCATGAGGGGGATTGGGAACCAAACACAACAGGATGTCGGGTGGTTACAACAATTGGTCGTCAAGGCAACTAGTAAATTGTATTGTGTTACCTTTGTTCTTTTATGTGTTGAGAAAATTTCCATGAGGGGGAAATTTTCTAATGTGACCAAGGGGGTAAGAATTTTAATTACTTGTTTTAACTTACTTTAGTAGGTGATTTTATTTGTGATGTTTTTTTTTAAATTACTTTGCTAAGTGTGTTTAGATTAATGTAATATCTTGTTTTAATTTTTAAGTTTTGGAGGGAAGTCAAGTGGGTGTAATTAATTTTGATGGTTGGCTCCTTGAGCCTTGTGTTTCCTCATGTATTGAATGCTTGGTTTTGAGTGTTGACCACTCCAAATCCCTTGAATCTCGAATTTGAGATTGAGGGCAATTTTGGGGGACTTGTGGGACAAGTTAAACTTGTCCCACACTTCCCAAAACCCCTTACCAACCATATCTATGGGTTGGGAATCCAAAAAGGGGATTATTTATTGTTTTGGGAAGGGAAATGTGACTTTGGAGTGCACTTGTCTTCTTTTGCATTTAATTGTGTCTTAGGACACATGGGGAAGGGATGGATGTGGATTGGAGATGTCATTCAACCCAACCACCCATTTATGGTGTTTTGGGATTTGAGTTGACTAAAGGGAGGTGGTCTTGAGGATGTGTGATGTGGCATCCTACAAGGAGCCACATCACCCTCACTCTTCCTCTTGTCTATTTATGGAAAATTCCTCTCTTGTTGAGGGGGTTGGAGTTTTGTTTTTGTTTTGTTGAAGAGTTCTCTTTTGTTATTTTGGGGAGAGAAAAGAATTGGGAGAAAGAGAAAAAGAGAGTGCTTGGACTTGCATGCTTGGATTGATTTGGGAAGGAGCTTGGACAAATTTCTTGGTTTAGGCTTCTCCAATGGAGAGGTAGGAAACCCTCTCCTTTGTTTTGCTTTCATATTATTGTTGCTTCTATGCTAAAATTGTGAAAAATGGATAGAATGCTTATTGTGTAGTATAGGAGAGGTCTATGGGAATACTCATGAGGGAGGCAAAAGAGTAGATTAGGATATTGTGGAGGGAGTTTGAGAGGGATGCCCATCTTGGGTAAGAATGTTTACATTCTACCTTGTCTTGGAGGGAGCCATAAGAGGAGGGAGGCATAAGAGTATGGGAGGAAAAAGGGGTACTTGAGGGAGGCATAAGACACTACTACAAGAGGGATAATTTTCCACAATGTTATCCACAAAATAATCAATTTGTGGAAAAAATGTGGATTAACAACATTAAATGGGTGGCTTCTATAATATACAAAGTAGATTTTTCACAATTTCATGAAAGTTAAATCTAATTTGTGGAATATTCATAATCATATAATTTTATTGTAGAAAAATCACAATTTCTCTATAAGTTTTGAAAACATATTTTTAAAAATATAATTAAGGATAGTCTAAATAAAATGTAGATCACAATTCCTAAATTCCATACTATTGTAAAATTCAAAAAAACAATTACACCAAAACTATGATTATATATTATCTAAAAATACAAAATATATGCAATGTGCCCACAAATTAATTCTAATTTTTCATAATCTAAAAATATATTAATATATCATGATTATAGTATTTTGAACTATTTTTAATCGAAATATATAATCACGTAATTTTTTAGATTTTTTTATTAATAAAAAATTTGAAACCATTAATACTTAAGTTTTGTACTATCCCCAACTCACTCTAAATATTGTTGGCAATCTACATTAAAAAATTAATCAATCTATTGTGGATAATCTACATTACTAAAATAAATAGTGATAATAATGAGTAACACAAAAATAAGTAAATCATAAATAATTTACACTATCCCAAAAATTTAATATTTTTTTGTGGATAATCTACATAATATTACAAATTTTATTTGTGAATAATTTACACACTACAAATAGAATAGGACTTAAATTGTGAAAAATTCACATTAATGGTATAACTCACATAATTATAAATAAATAATAATTAGATCAATATAATTTCATTATAATTCTATACTATTTATTGTTGAAAAACTACATTACCTTAATAATGTTTGTGGATAAAAAAATTGAAAATGAAAATTCAAACCACTTATTAAATTTTATTTATAATATCCATAAGTAAAAATAAAAAATTATAATAATGTTTGTGGATAATCCACAATATCTATTAAAAACAATGAAAATGAAAATTAAAAGCATTTATTTATTTTTATTTAGAACATCTATATAAGTAAAAATAAAAAATTTATAAATAATTAACAATATCTCAAAAAATTAAATAAAATTCTACACAATCAAAATCATCCACAAATGAAATTATTGAATTTTAAGATCATAATGATATTGTTCTATATTATATTTTGATGTTATATGTATTCGCACACCCTCATGTGTGTGTATTATATATTACATGTTTTAACCATGTAGATTCATTTGAGGCAACTTATGTTGTAATGTAAGCCTTGGCATAAGGATTATGAAATATTGGAGTTTATATGTTATATTGATGAATCAAGAATATTAGTAAAAAAATATAGAATTAAATTTTAAATGCATTAAAAATAAATTATAAAACAAATCCAAGATACATAATTATTTTGTAATTTTCTAACATAGAGCTATTGAAAAAACATAATTATAAACATAAACCAATAATAAATTATCAAAAAAGAGAATGTAATTATAAAGATTAAATAAATCATTATTATTATCAAAGATGAAATTAATATTCTAAAATATATAAATTTTGATAAAAATAAATTTTACACTTATAATATTTACAAATATTATTTTTAAATAAATAATAAAAGGGGAACACTTTGTTTTTATCTCTAATATTCAAATTGGGATGCACATGTTGCCACATATACTCCTTAATTTTAGAGAACACATGTTTTTAAAATCAAGTAATGACAATTTCAATTATTGTTGGAGAACACGTAGTTTAAACTGAACTTAACATTAAGTTCTCCACAAATCATGTTGACTATTTCAAAAAAATTCAAATTTCCATTTTAAAAATAATTACTCCCTCCAAAATCTATTTTCATATGGCGCAGATTTCTAGTTGTGTATACAAATGATTTTATTATTTTTAGAGTTTGAAACTGAAAATTTCTTTGGCTTTGCATTTTCTTGTTTGGTAGATTTATGCAGCAAGAGGTATTCAGTACAAAAATTCCAATCAATATCTCTGGTATGTTCATAGAATATTTTCTATTTCATTTCATTTTTTTGGGAATAGATAATAATGAAAATTTCTGGGTTTAATGTTTTTTTAATGGATTTTAAGATTATATGTTTGAAATGAACAAATATTGTTGGTTTGATATTTTATGCGCAAGAAATATACAATGGAAATGGAAAATTGTTATTGAATAAGACTTATTATTGTTTGGTTGTGGAAAAATAATGGATAATTTTTGTGAGCATTTTGAATTAGTTCAACGCAATTATTCAAATTTTGAAATACCACCATTATGGGTAGAAGATTTGTTAATACTCCATGAAAATAAAAATCATAACGTGAATTAATAGATCAACTGGACCTATGTTTTAATCGCTCAAGTAGGCATTTCTATGGGATTCTAGTGTCTAATAATTGTCTCATCCTTAGGAAAATTAAGGGCGATGGAAGAAATTAACATAATTTTAGCAGTTTTTATATACTAAGTCTTCAGCAGCTTCAAAGACATCATCCCATATATTGATACCTTTCTTAGTGATGGATGCATGCAACATTTGTATAATCCACTTTGGCTTGGAACCTATCAAAATATTAACTAAGGATGTGAATCTCCATAAAACATAGAATATACTTTTATGAATGTGAGTGTTATTTTAGGATTTAATTTAAATATATGTATTTCAATTTAATATACTATTAACTACGTATGATATGTAAGATAGTATATAAATCTATGCATTTTTACCTTTTGAAATCATCCAATATTGTTTTCTAGACTATGATTATTGAACAAGTCATTTAAGTCATATTTTGTTGTAAATGAAATTCAATATTTTTAAGAGTTTTTAAAGATTTTAAAGCTTTAGCCACTTTCTGATGGTAAGTATTGTAATACTATTTGTTCATTCATCTTCACCTTCCAGAATACATTAACTTGTCCTTAGAAAGAACAATTTTTCTGGTCAACAATTTTTTTCTGGAGCAGTGATACCTTTCAGATTAATGGTTTCTATTTCTAGGTAGCGAAGAAATTTTTCATTTAGTCTAACCAATGAAAACATATTTTATTGTATAGATTGTGCATGGGAAATCATAGGCTACTTCAAGAAACTACATGGGAGTTTTTTACCATTATTTTATTCTAAAAACTTTAGATTTAAAGCCCTTTTCCCAAACCTATTCTTGCATGCGCAAGGAACTAAACCTATATACTACTAAATATAGCCAAACGGTGAGACTTTTTTCCTAAAATAAAATAAAAAAATAAAAAAAGACACCCATTTATGGAAAATTGATAGAAATATTTGAAATAAAAATAGCACAGAGTCTCTATCATTTCTATTGAAGGAAAATTCTAATTAATGTTGTCAAATTTTCATCAAGTGTGTTACTTAAATTATAATTATCAATTATTACTACCATTATATGTTTATTTTTAAGGAAACAAAATCTTAGTTAAATATAGAGAACATTTATAAATTTTAAACCTTGAAAAAGATGGCTCTTATCTAAAATATTTAGGTACGGTAATTTTGGTGTTTGACAGTCTGTAACCTATTTTGTGGTTTGGATTTTTGAAATAAAATGTATATAAAACACAAAGGATATTTAATTAATTAGCATGCATTTTACTAATTTATTAAATACATCTTAGTGCTAGTATTATAGATGTTATGTAAAATGATAAAAGACGTTTCCTTTCTATATCTTAGACCATTAGAAATTCATTTATCTTTTTGAAAGTAGATTGTAAAATTTCAGATAAATATCTATTTCTTCAATGACAATAACTAATATTACAATAAGATGTAATATACTAACTTGTGTTTTTATTATTAATGAAGGAATTTGAAGAAAGTGAAGGATCCGACTTACCTGATGGAATGGAGATTGAAGAATAAGAAAATCCTTAGAATGCAACACTTCAACCAATATTCATTCCCAATCAAGAGAATGCAACATTTCAATCCACACTTCTTTCCCGTAAGAAGGCAAATGCAATACTATAAGTAGCGCTCCTATCGAGCCACCAACACTTCTATCTAACCAATGTTTAATTCAATAACAAAATAAAAACTTCTACAAACAATATGGTCAACAATATTTTAATAGGATATTTTTATAAATTATATGAAATATCAAATTTCATATATTTATGAAATAAACATGCAAATTTCAAAAATATATAGTTTTAAAACTATTTTTATATCATGCTTTAAAAATAAAAGTATTCCTTTGAAACTATTTTTATTAATAAATATTATTTAAAAATATTTGATTGAAAAGAGTTCATTTACACATGTTTTAAAGAACAGGAAAAATCTTTTAGAATATTTTTTTATTAATAAACAAATGGTAATTACTTTGCATGTAATGTTTTCAAAAGTTATATTTAATAGTTTAATCTTTAATTTAATTTAATAAAATTTTCTATTTCATTTGTTAATATATCTTTTAAAATTAAATAATAATGTTATGTTTTTAATATTTTAAATTTAAATAAAATAATTAAAATATTATTTTATTATTTTGTAAATTTTATTTTAATAATTAAAATAAATATTTTATTTAAATGAATATTAATAAACAAAAGTAAATAAAAACTATAATATCTAAAAATTAAAAATGTAAAATAATATTACAATTTATAAAATTCTAATATTTGGAATTCTAATTTTTAAAAATAAAATTGTGGAAATAGTTACAATTTAAAAATTGAGAATTTATCTACAACTAACTTCTAATTATTGTGATACATGTCATAATTTTAAAATTGTGGATCAACAACAATATGTAATTTGTGAATATACACACAAAATTTTCAATTGTAGGTATGTAACAATATTAAAATTATGACAAATTCCACAATTATAATATTGTGGAATTTTCACACTTATTTTCATTGTAGATATTTTCACAAATTTTGTCACATTTTATGTTTCCACAAAATTATTGTGGGTGGAGTCCACAAATTTGGATTCACAATTTGAACTAAAATATCCACAAAGAAAATGTGGAAAATTTGTGGATACAATACCCTTTATCTTGTAGTGAGAGTCATAGGGGCTTGTGTTTTATTGTGGAGGGTTTTAGATGGGCATCTCATCTCAATTGGGAGGCATAAGGAAAACATTCCCATAGTTCCTTCACTTGTTGGCTTGGATGAAAGCCTTGTGGTGCAAAGTATTGAGTTATTTGTGTTTCCTTGTTGTTTCCTCTTTTTACTTTGAATGTTGTGAAGAAAATTGTATTGTGGAAGCAAGTATTGTTGGCTTGAGTTGGAGACCATCCTTCATGGTGTTGTGTTTGGGGCTCGGGGGTCAATGGAGGAGATTGCTTCTCTTCTCCATTGAGTTTTGGTTGGGAGGAGAGTGTTGCCTCTCCCCCTATCTTGGTTGTGGTTTGAGCTACTTGAAACTTGGAGCATGGATGAAGAACACCTTGGAGCACAAGAACCATGTTGTTGACAATGTAAAATATCATGTAATTACCCACCTTGAGTGGAAGAAAAAAATGTAATATTGTTTTGCTTTCTCTAGCTTCCATTATTGTAATTTGTTTCCACATGAAGTAGAAAGTGTGGTAGCATATGTTGAACGAAAGTTGTTTTTTTATATTAAAAAAACCCAATAATAAGCATGAAAACCTCCTCTCCCCCATCTTTATTATTTACAACATCAAAATGTTTTAATGTTGGAATACTTGCGTTAAATCATCTCTGTACTCACAAATCCATGTTTTGAAGGTTTATCGATTTGTGTGAAATGATTACTGAATATTATAAAGAGTGTATAATGGGTTTAGGCCGCATTTCAGGCCCTGAGAATGATTCTGTAATAGAAATTTCTGGTTGTGCATTGGTATGGATTTCGGTTAAGGCTGTTTGATAGGCCTGTAAGCAATTGTTGTAATGCCTGCAAGCATTTTTAAATGTTTTCTTTTTTTTTACGGATTAGGACACTGCGTGTGGTCTTAGCTTCACAGATATCAAGCTGCATGGCAGGCCTTGCAACTGCCCAAACAAATGTAAAGTTAGTCTCAAAATCAAGATCAGTCAATCACCCTTAAATCGGGTCTAAGAGAATAACTGTTAAATAAATAAATTAAAAAAAAAAAAAAAAGATGATACGTTTCAGTAAAAATGCCTGATAGATAACTCGATACACAAAACACTGACTGTCACAGAGAGCATTTAAATTGTTGCAATGCTTACAAATGTTTTAAACATTTTTTTTTACAGTTTAGGACACTGCGGTGGTCCTAGCTTCACAAATATCAAGCTACATGGCAGGTCTCGCAACTGCCAAACCAAACGTGAAGTTAGTCTCAAATCAAGACCAGTCGATCACCCATAAATCGTGTCTAAGAGAATAACTGCTGATATAAAAAAAAATGATGATTCGTTTCAGTAGATATGCCTGATAGACAACTTGACACACAAAGCACTATCTGTCACAGTGAATAATTAAATTGTTGCAGTGCTGGCAAAGAAAAGGGAACGACCTGAACCGATAACAACATTGTTGGATAAACTGCTTGTTTATACGCCCCTCTGCCTGTCCCTCCACGCAGGCAACTCTGGAGATCCCCGCCTCGTACACACCATGCAGCGCCCAATGACAGCGGAGGTAATGCGTCCCTTACCGATTCTGATCTTCTCTTTTCTTTGTCCCACGTGGCTGTGCGTTTCTTGTACAGGTTGCCATTTAATACTCCTTCTGCCCCAATCAAGTTTTTGGAGATGCCTTCACTGCCCTAAGCGATTTTGTTGTAAATCTTTTGAGGGCGGACCCCGTTTTATCTGAGGAAGCGTTCATTACTGAACAGATAACAACATAGTTGACAAGACTCCTTTTGGCGCCCTCAACTTCATGCCAGACTCGCACCTCCAAGCACTCAACGAAAGAAGAGGTAAAATGTTCCTTCCACGCGCCTGTAGCTTTACACGCGCCTGTAGATACTCCTCCAGCAGAGGGCAGCGGGCCGATGCAATGAATTTTAAGATTGCAAATCAGAGCAAAATAAATGCAACCTTCTACCACTCGGGAGTCGTTTGCACGCCAGGGGGGGAGAAAGTTAAAATGCTCGATAAGATGGTTGAACCACCTCCCTCTCCGACCATGTTTTCCAACTGACTCCTTTTATTGTATGTCTGCGCATCATTAAGGCAGTATTGGTCCAGAATGAACCGCGTAAAGAGGACAGACCCAATTTCAAAGCTGCTAAATCTTCAAGTACGAGTTGTTTGATAGTGTTTGACTATTGTCATACCACTGGAAATTTGTTGGCTCGACTGCGTGCGGAGTTATAGACTAGGCTTTACACGAGTTGGATGGTAGGCATTCGACAATGTGTATTTAATTTGCGAGTTTGTGTGTTTTGAAAGCGGAATAGCTATTTTGGCCAGGGTTTTGAAATGCTAATGCATGGCCAAGACTCGTATTCCTTGTTGTCCTTCGATATGCTATTCCCGCGCGGACAGTTACTAGGATGTGTAATTATCATATACTACATAGTATAATAGTAGTAGTGTGACACATAGCATCATTTTTATATGATATTATATTAAATGCAAACATAGTGATTTGGGTACCTAACACATAGAGTCATGCTTTGTAAATAAAGCAAATTGGGGCCAAGTAAACATCTTAATGTATAATTATTATATATATATATATATATATATATATATATATATTAATTAAATGTATTAAATTTTGAAATAACGTAATATAACCTGAATAAAAAAGTAAAAATAAAAAAATAAAAAAAAGAAGTGGTTAATGTAGTCACTTCAAAATAAATTATACCATACCCTTGGATTACCTTTCGGATGTGTTGTTATCATGATTTTACCAGGCGAGACAAATTAACTCGCATGACGACCCTACGTATCTTTGTGGAACGCGTCGACCGAGATAGACTCAAATATCTCTCACCTCGAAGCTTTATCATGATTGAAGTAGTTTCGAGTCTGCATGCGGACTCACCTTGCGAGAAAAAAAAAAAAAATTATGTCGCATTTTTTTGTCTTGGTTGTTTTTATGGCGCGTCATCATTGTCTTCGTAGCGCCGTCGTCCTTGCGGTGTTACATTTTGCAATGAGCCGGGGTTCAAGGCTCAGGACCCTTGGGCACACTCTATAAACACGAAACAGAACACTTAACTTAGTGCGAGAACATTATTCTTTTAAAGTATAAAACCATAATATTGATAATGATACTAAACGGCAAATTTTAAAAACTAGCACAAGACCTAGAACAATGAACTAACTCTCGCCTTGATCATGCGGGGAGGCGCGGATTGGGTGAGGGGTCTCTTCACATAGACCTAGACATACCACCGCCGAGAGCAAAGCCGTGCGGACCCTTACGCCTCGGATCTTGCAGACACTCCAGGATGTCAATGCCGCTATACGCGAGAGCCCTTGGGAGGACGACTTGCTAGGCATAGTTTGGAGCCATCAGTAGATGCCCAGGCATCCCCTCGACACAGCGAGGAGCACAGAGCAGAGAATTTCCGTGCAGAGTTGACTAGGGCAGGGTCACCATAGAGAGGACATGGGGACAGGATTTCAGGACATAGGGACAGGTCTCGGAGCCCTAGACAGAGGGAGGAGCATTCAGATAGACCTAGGATTCATCATACTTCAGCTGCAGATCATATCAGGGAGATCCTGAAGCTGCGACCCTCTCACTATTCAGGTGATACAGGTGGTTTTCAGGCAGAGGCCTGGTTGGTGAGCTTGAGCGGATGCTTCAAGCTCTATCCTTGTAGTAGCAACACGAAAGCTCGTGTTGCGATCCATCTTCCAAGGATGGAGCAAGAGTCAGTGGAGGACCGAGGAGCGAAGCTCCATGTCGACTCGAGACGATTACACAGGGAGCCTGTTTGAGGAACGGTTTAGGAGCAGTATTTACCCGGAGATTTATTCAAGCGGATAGATGAGTTTCATGACCTCCGTTAGGGATCGATGACGATATCGAGTATGAGAGTTGATTTACGGACCTACTTGATCGTCGGTGAGATAGATTCAAATATCTCTCACCTCGAAGCTTTATCGTGATTGAAGTAGTTTCGAGTCTGCGCATGCGGACTCACCTTGAAAAAACAAAAAAATTTATGTCACATTTTTTTTTGTCTTGGTTGTTTATGGCGTGTCATCGTCATCTTCGTAGCGCCGTCGTCTTTTTGCGGCGTTACATTTTGGTATCAGAGCGAAATAAATGCAACCTTCTGCCACTCGGGAGTCGTTTGCACGCCGAGGGGAGAAAGTTAAAATGCTCGATAAGATGGTTGAACCACCTCCCTCTCCGACCATGTTTTCCAACTGACTCCTTTTATTGTATGTCTGCGCATCATTAAGGCAGTATTGGTCCAGAATGAACCGCGTAAAGAGGACAGACCCAATTTCAAAGCTACTAAATCTTCAAGTACGAGTTGTTTGATAGTGTTTGACTATTGTCATACCACTGGAAATTTGTTGGCTCATTGCGTGCGGAGTTATAGACTATGCTTTACACGAGTTGGATGGTAGGCATTCGACAATGTGTATTTAATTTGCGAGTGTGTGTGTTTTGAAGCGGAATAGCTATTTTGGCTGGGGTTTTGAAATGCTAATGCATGGCCAAGACTCATATTCCTTGTTGTCCTTCGATATGCTATTCCCGCGCTTGAGACGATTACTTAGGATGTGTAATTATCATATACTACATAGTATAGTAGTAGTAGTATGACACATAGCATATTTTTATATGATATTATATTAAATGTAAACATAGTGATTTGTATACCTAACACATAAAGTCATGCATTGTAAATAAAGCAAATTGGGGCCAAGTAAACATCTTAATGTATAATTATTATATATATATATTAATTATAATGTATTAAATTTTGAAATAATGTAATATAACTGAATAACAAAGTAAAAATAAAAAATAAAAAAAAGAAGTGGTTAATGTAGTCACTTCAAAATAAATTATATCATACTCTTGGTTTACCTTTCAGATGTATTGTTATCACGATTTTACAGACAGTAGACAAATTAACTCGCATGACGACCCTACTTATCTCTGTGGAACGTCGACTGAGATAGATTCAAATATCTCTTACCTCGAAGCTTTATCGTGATTGAAGTAGTTTCGAGTCCGCATGCGGACTCACCTTGCAAAAAACAAAAAAAAATTATGTCGCATTTTTTTGTCTTGGTTGTTTATGGCGCGTCATCGTCGTCTTCGTAGCGCCGCGTCTTTTTGCGGCGTTATAGAGTCTAGATTGCTTTTTAATGTAGTTCAAATTTTCTATTTTAAATCATTTCAAAATATGACTTTTACTCCAATTAAATGCCTGAAATGAAAAACTCATATTTGACACATGTTAATTCAACTATTTTAAATAGTGATGCAGTAATATTTGTGCCCAGGTAGATGCAAAATTAGAGTGCACAAATAATGATTCAACTCTCATAAACTTTCAAGAACACATTAATTCTGCACTATTCAACCGACTCTCATAGCTTCCTAGTGCATAATAAAATGAGAAACATTATAAATAATGAGAAAAATGAATGAGTAAGAGAATACTAACCTTGGGCATTGAGGGAAAATCTGCACGATATACAAGATAAGGTAAGTGTCTGCAGTAGCCGAAGAAATTGAGAACAAGTTTGAAAACATATTTACGTTATTGAAGTTATAACTTGTTGAGCAATTTCCCCACTGAACTCCTCATTGTCATCGTGTACCACAAACCACACAAGAAATGCAGTGAAGACAAAGAGCACCCCTCCTACAGACCACAAACCTGGAGTGAATAGATGGAGAAACGACCATGACCAAGTTGTCTGTCGCACTCCTGTTATTGGGACCACCATCATCATGACTATCTGGCTATAGGGTTCGGTGAAATCCGCATACAAAGACCGACTCCATAATATCGTCGAGTCTCCAACCACTCCATCAATATCCTGGAGGTATATAACTAGTTTGTATGAGAGAATGTTTACAGTCCCTAAGAGATTAGAGTACTTTTTCTTAATAAAACCGTGTTACAGATTTTTAAATCAAGGTTTCAGATCAGACTCTTCTTATTGTTATAATAAGTTTTATCAGTCTAACCTTATGGACTGTGGAAGTTTAACCTTAAGCATTTGTTTCAAAAACATCTAACCCAATTTTATCCAGAAACAGTTACTCTAATAAAATTATAGCGTCCGAGCTAAAGAGAAAACATGTGGAAGGTTGAATAGCCTTACCTTTCTGTCTAATAATTCGGTTATGAATGGATCAAAGCCAGAGAAACTTGAGTCGCCATTGATGAGAGTTACATATACAGAAGGAAGATTGTATGGGACTGCGTTGACAGCAGTCTCAAATGTCTATCTCGTGTAGCCTGAAAGTCGCTCAAGGAATTCACTGAAATTAGAAGCGCTCTTACTCATAATATTCGCAACTACAAGCTTTCTGTATCCGTTGGGAGCTTGCGCGTTGTCGCCAGGCCAGATAATAGGGCTAAGTGTATTTCCTTGTTTGCCGCCAGATTGAAGCGACCCTTTACCTTTTTCCCAAATCCCAACTCTCCTGTAACTTCTACCACCCACTATTTTAATGATCTCGATCTGGGAGTCCGTAATTCCTCCGTTATAATTCACAGCGCTATATTTTAAGCTGTCAATCTCCTGAATGAGGAACTCGCCCCCTGTCAAAAACTTCATTGAAGCAGGAAATACGTGTCATTGTTTAGGAATTTTTCCATTATATCCAACCTTTTTACCCTGTGAAACCAAGATGGCAACTGCTTTTGAAACGAGCATACGAGAGTTGTATGCTTCGATCCCAATTCGGTTGATGCCATCGTCTGAGGAGTTGAGCTGTAGTTTTCCTGAATTTCTGCGAATTGGGGCGTCGGAAGCCTTTTAACTCCCACAACAACCCAAGCATAGCCTTCGGTCATCATCCCCAAACCATCTGCTGTAGAGAACAAGTTCATAGCCACCTCCACGCTGGTATAGCCAATAAAAACCCTAATATAACTTGTATTTAATTGGAGTAAGGCTTTCTGAACTTGGTCTCCCTCTGAAATAAAAGGAAGCGCCGCCATCTGGGAAACTCTCTTTCCTCGCTCTTGCAAAGCCTCACTTAAAGCATTAACACCACTTAGCCAGAATTCCTCGTCTTGGTATAGCTGGATGACTTCTTTCCACTGAAAGTAGCCTACTATGGCCGCTATGGCTTCTGTATCATCATAATTATGACTCGGAACTGTGGATCCATTACCAGTGACAAACCCATCCGCGCCACTCAAAGACAAGATGGGTACTGAAGGATGCATGATCAAGACTGCAAACTCTGCAGTCATTTTCAGTTCCACCGCAAGTTTTTCCCTTAATTATTTTGTTCCTTCTGTTAATAAACTGCAGCATGTCTTTGTCATTGTTTAGTGGCATGATCCATGCCTGTTTTTTAGGATCTAGTTGAGTTCTTATTCTGTTATCTCCTTCTTTACTGTAGCTGCTGCTCCTTTTAAATATAATCATTTCCTTCAGACTTCAACGCACAGCAAGAAGGAAAAAGACAGTTTTTTTGAATAAAACAAATATTTTGTTCTCTCTTAGCTTTGCTGTTCGCTCACTTTGTGAGCAGATGTATTATTTGTTTTATTTGCACAATATAGTGTAAGTGTTGTTTTTATTTATAATCTTCAATTGGTATCAGAGCTGGTTGCAAGACTATTCCTTTTTGCAAAAGTTGCAGGTTAACGGTTCTCTCCAAGAATTATCAGAATGTCAAATGGTGGCAATTTCTCATTCCAGCTTCTGCTGTTTACTGGAGACAACTATGATTACTGGAGTATAAAGATGAAGACCCTACTATTATCCCAAGATATCTGGGATTTAGTAGAAGGAGGATACATGGAACATACAGATCGGATGCTTTAAATGCTTCAACAACAAATCAACTAATGTAATTGAAAGAAGACAAAAAGAAGGACAATCGAGCTCTTTTTGCTATCCAATCTACATTGGATATATCAATTTTTCCCATATAGCTAGTATGACAAAGTCAAAGGACACATGGGAGGCCCTACAAACTGCATACCAAGGATCTGATAAAATAAGGTTGGTAAGACTTCAAACCCTTCGAAGAGATTTTGAAAGTTTAAGTATGAAGGAAGCTGAGTCTATTCAAGAGTTTATTACTAGGGCTCAAAGTATTGTGAACCATCTTAAAACTCAAGGGGAAAGTGTCATAGAGCAAAAAATTGTAGAAAATATTTTGAGATCTCTTCCTCCAAAGTTTGATCCAGTGGTCATAGCCATTGAAGAAAGTAAAGATCTAACCACATTCAAAGTTGCAAAGTTGATAGGTTCTTTGCAATCTCATGAGGAGCATATGCAACGTTCTACAGTGAACCTAGTTCAAGCCTTCTAGTCTACTGTAAGAATTGAAGAAAAATCTACAACCCCTTCTCAATCAAGCAAATCTGAAGGGGAGTCTTCTACATCTAGAGGACGTGGCAGAGGAAGAGGAAGAGGAAACAAAAGAGGAAAAAGAAGAAGTTCAATGGATTGGAGAAGCATCCAGTGCTAGTATTGTGAAAGGTATGGACACTATGAATTTGAATGTAGAAAGAAAAAATAGGATTTGAATAAGTCAAGAGCCAACTATACTGAAGAGTCTTTTGAAGAAGTAAAACACTCTACATTCTTTGCTTGCAATTTGGCAAAAGAACCTCAAAAGGATGTTTGGTTCTTGGATAGCAGGTTGCTCAAATCATATGATAGGTAAATATGATCTCTTTGTCAAATTAGATGAATCTGTAAGGAGTGAAGTAAAATTTGGTGATGATAAAGAGGTTGATGTAATGGGAAAAGGTACCCTTGCAGTGAAAACTAAGCAAGGAGAAACTACATTTATTCATGACACTTTGCATGTGCCCAAATTACAACATAATCTTTTAAGTATTGGGAAGCTTGTAGCAAAAAAATTACAAGGTTGTGTTTGAAGATAATTGCTGCAAAATATTTGATAAATCAGCTAATCATTATCTTGTAGCAAAGGCTTATATGACAAAGAATCGATTATTTCCTCTCACTTTGGAGTCCACTAAGATGCATGCCCTCAAGGAAACCACAAATGATTCATGGTTATGGCACCAATGGTATGGTCATTTGCATTTTCAAGGATTAAGTTTGCTTCATAAGAAAGGCATGGTGAGAGGACTTCTTGCAATTCAGGAAAAAGAAGAAGTTTGTTCAGGGTGTGCACTTGGCAAGCAACATTGAGACAATTTTCTAGTGAACAAATCATGGAGGGCAAAATATCCTCTAGAGCTTGTGCATAGTGACATTTGTGGTGACATGCAAGAGGAATATTTGGGTAAGAATATTTACTTTCTGACATTTATTGATGATTTCTCATGCCACACATGGGTTTATTTTCTTAAGCAAAAATCTGAGGCATTTGAATGCTTCAAGCATTTTAAGGCTATGGCAGAAAATCAAAGCGGGTATTCTCTCAAAATACTCAGAATAGATAGAGGGGGAGAATTCACTTCCAATGAGTTTGCTGATTTTTGTAATACTCATGGAATTAAGAGACAACTTACGGCAACTTATACCCCACAACAGAATGGCATTGTAGAAAGAAAGAACCATACCATTATGGAGATGGCACAAAGTATGTTGCAGTTCAAAAACCTTCCTAATTGCTATTGGGGAGTTGCAGTAGCAACCAAAACTTATATTTTGAATCGAAGCCCAACAAAATTGCTTCAGAATATCACTCCCAAGGAATCCTGGAGTGGACACAAGCCCTCAGTAGCTCACTTTCATGTATTTGGTTTCCCTGCATATGTTCATGTTCCAGAAAAGAAGCGGAAGAAGTTGGATGCAAAATCCCAACTTTGTATCTTTGTGGGCTATTTAGATTTCACGAAAGGATACAAATTCTATAATCTTGACACAAAGAAATGGATTATTAGTTGAGATGTGGTTTTTGATGAAGGGGAGTATGGCAATGGCAAAAAGGAGTTCAAAAAACTACACCACTCATCATGGGTATAGAATATGTTCAACAAGTTCCTCCTCTCCCCACAAGCTCAAGTGGAAGTTCAAGCCCCAGTTCACTAAGTTCACCAAGTTCCTCTTCAGGTGATAGTTCTAGTCCACAATCAAGTCCAAGTTCTTCACGAAAGGTACGAAGTTTAAATGAAATTTATCAAAGGAGTTCTAATTTGAATCCAGTTGCCAATTTTTCTTTGTTTAGTACCATTCAAGTTGAACCTTTAGTGTATGAAGAAGCCATGAAAGAACAAGTATGGATTGATGCTATGAATGAAGAGATGCATGCAATTGATAAAAACAATACATGGGAATTAGTGCAACTTCCTAAAGATAAGCAAGTGATTGGTGTCAAATGGATTTATAAGGTGAAATATCATGTTGATGGTTCTATGAATAGACACAAGGCAAGATTAGTTGCCAAGGGATTTGCACAAACGCCTGGAGTAGATTATTCAGAGACTTTCGCTCCAGTTGCAAGATTTGATACAGTCAAGATTATATTGGCTATTGTTGCACAACACAAGTGGCCAATCTATCAGATGGATGTAAAATCAACCTTCCTAAAAGGTTATATTGATGAGGAAGTCTATGTGGAACACCTATTGGTTATGAAATTCCAGGAAAACAAGATTTGGTTTACAAGCTAAAGAGGGCTCTTTATGGGTTGAAGCAAGCACCTCATGCTTGGTATGCAAGGATTGACAGTTATTTCTTGAAGAAAGGATTCATTTGAAGTTCCTTAGAGCCAACCCTCTATATCCAACATCTTGGTAATGATATTCTAATTGTTTGCCTTTATGTTGATGATCTCATTTATACAGGTAACAACCCATCTCTCATGGAGAAATTTCAAGCAGAAATGAAACAAGAATTTGAGATGTCAGATCTAGGACTCATGCATTATTTTCTTGGAGTGGAGGTGCAACAACAATCTGAAGGTATATCCATTTCTCAAACCAAGTATGTGGTTGATCTATTGAAGTGGTTTAGAATGATGTCATGCACTGCAGTTGCCACTCCTATTGCCCTTGGTGAAAAATTAACCAAGGAAGATGCAAGTTCCAAAGTAGATGCTACTTTATACAGAAGTTTGGTTGGGAGCCTCATGTACCTCACTACCACAAGACCTGATATTATGTATGCTTTGTGAGCCTCATCTCTCGGTTCATGTAGGATCCACATGAGTCTCATTGGCGTGTTGCAAAAAGAATTTTAAGGTATGTGAGTGGTACACACAATTTTGGCATTCATTATTCTCCCACACATAAGTTTGAGCTATGTGGTTACACAGATTCTGATTGGGTTGGTTCAGTGGATGATAGAAAATCCACATCTAGTTATATTTTCTCACTTGGTTCTAGAGTTGTCTCATGGAGTAGTAAAAAGTAGGCAACCATTGCTCTCTCTTCCACAGAAGCAGAGTATATTGCAGCAGCAGCAGCTAGTTGTCAAGCCATATGGATTAGATGGATTTTGGAAGATTTGCAATTGGTTCAGGAACATCCAACCACTATTTACTATGATAATAGTAGTACCATTGCAATGACAAAAATCATGTGTTTCATGCTAGATCAAAGCACATTGAGATTCAACATCACTTCATCAGAGACTTAGTTCAAGATGGGACAGTGGAATTACAGTTTTTCCCTACAACTAAGCAAGTTGCTGATATTTTTACCAAAGCTCTACCTACAACCAATTTTGTTGCTTTGAGGAATCAGTTGGGACTCATCCCCATTGCTCATGTAGGGGGAGATTGAAGGATGCATGATCAAGATTGCAAACTCTACAGTCATCTTCAGTTCGACCGCAAGTTATTCACTTAATTATTTTGTTTCTTATGTTAATAAGCTGCAACATGTCTCTGTCATTGTTTAGTGGCATGATCCATGCCTGTTTTTTAGGATCTAGTTGAGTTCTTATTTTGTTATCTCCTTCTTTACTGTAGCTGCTCCTTCTTTTAAATGTAATCCTTTCCTTCAGACTTCAACGCACAACAAGAAGGAAAAAGATAGTTTTTGAATAAAACAAATATTTTGTTCTCTCTCTTAGCTTTGTTGTTCGCTCACTTTGTGAGCAGATGTATTATTATTTTTATTTGCACAGTATAGTGTAAGTGTTGTTTTTATTTATAATCTTCAAGTATATCAACTACTTCAGCTATAGGTGCCATAAAATTGGAAATCTTAAATTCCTGCACCAGAATCGCCATAACCTCACTCTTGAACACATCCATAACTGCATGAAAATTATTCCAAAACAATATAATTGTAACAATTGAGCAAGTAATCCTGAATTGAGTCGTTTGACTAAACCTTAGAAAGTTGAATTGCTTTCTGCTCGAAAGCTAAAAAGAAAAAAAAAAAAAAGGAAAAAGTTATCAGTGAGAGGACTGAAATTTATATTTTCTTACCGTTTAAAACATTGCCTCCAGATTCTTGAATTGTGAGATTGAGGTGAGTGCCATTGATTTTGTGATTAAGGTGTTGGAGAGCTAAATTTAAGGACCATTTGGTTGCCCTTCCTACAGCCGTCTTTAGGTAAAGAATGGCTGTAATGTTTACTGTGTCATTGGTGGTGGTGGACATGGACACTGACATTCTGATTAAACATTGGCAAAAGCAATAGAAAGTAAATCAGAACCATAGTCGACGAAATGATTCCTACCCGCAACCAAATGTATGTGCGAGTCCTGGTTTTGCAGACTTATTGAAATGAAATTAAAACACACCTCATTTACAAAACTAATACCGAGCGCCCGCCGTGTAGTTGAAGTCAATGGAGAAAAGAGACTAAGGAAACAGATTGGCAGAGTCCAATGACTATAATAATAGTTATTGAGATCCCAAATCTCAATAATTATTCGGTTTTGTTTAAAAAACTGTAGGCCCTATCATTGTTAAAAGAAAAAAATCAAACATTAAGACTTTCTAATTTAACTATAAGCCATTTTCGTTATTTGCTTAATTATTTTATAGTATAAATTCTCCTAAGGTGTGTAGTATAATATAATAATTAATTACTTGTCTAAAAGTTTATATGCACATGACAATTTTAATATTCTTACAAACGTATTTTTCATCCACCAACTTCTAAAATAAGTTTCAAAATTCAACATTCAAAATACATTGAATTACAATTACTCTATAATATTATTTTGAAAATACAATTTTATTCTCCATAATTACACCATCAATCACATTGATTGTATTTACTTGATATAATATGAATTGTAGTTTAAATTTCATGAATTTTGTACCTCAAATTTATAAGTTAAAAATGTAAGCCTTACACATATCAACAAACATAACAAATGACAATTTTAAATTTAAATTTGTCCCATGACCAAACTAAATGAACAATTCAATCCATATCAATGAAGGCAGAGATAGAATGAAAATTGATAGATTGCCTTGAATTAAAATGATGCCAAGCACCACAATATATACAATGTAGAAACGGTTACAGGAAACCGTCAAACCTAACCAACCAATGTAATAAACTAATTAATGCTAACAATCAACACATGAGAACCAATAAAATGTAAATGTACATATCACAAATCACACACACACACACACACACACACACACACACACACCACACACACACAAAACACACACACACTTGACACACACACACACACTTTAGGTTTAGTTAGAAGAATTAGGTTTTTAGAAGAATTAAAAAAAAAAAAAAAGTGTTCCCAACACAATTCTAGAGTCCATTACAATAGTTATCAAAACATCCTACAAAACACTAAGAGAGTGAAAGTCATCCCCAACAATAGATAGATTATCTTCTTAGGGGGTGGCATGCGGAAGAAAATCTCCGGGCGAAAAGACAGGTGTGGAAGGAAAATTTTCTTCCGGTGTGGAAGAGAATCATTTTCTCATGGGCGCACAAGAAAGGCACGCAAGAAGCTCTGGGCATGGAAGACGAGCACGCAATATGGGTGTGCAAGAGGCTTTTCTGTTCTCGCGAACTTCAAAAGGTCATAAATTTTGATAGGGAACTCCATTTTTGGAAAATGAGGACTTTTCAGAAATATCTCAACATCCTATTTGCATAGAAACCTTAATAATTTAATTTGGATAAATTTTTAAGGGTCAATTTTGAGAAAATTCTCTACAGGATTATAAAACGAAAACTGGTAACATTCGACTTATAAAATTTTGTTCAAGTCGACCTCCTTCTTTCCCAACATGCTAAATAGACATGGAGGGTTTCTTTTAGAGGAATTTAGGATGGATTACAAGGGTCAATTGTTATATTGAAGGTCGATTTGAAATTTCTCAATTTTGACAACAAACAACTGTTGTTTTGCCTTTGTTTGATTTGAAAGGATCCTTAACCATTTCTTAAGTGGTTTAGTTTGTTTGGGGTCACCTTAAACATATTAAGTTCAATTCAATGTTTCATTACATTTAACATTGTTGCAGGGGTCATTATGTACATTTTGATTAAAAAATTGTAGAGTTTATAGTGAAATAAAAATGAATTTTATACATTTCAAAACAAAGATTAATCTATTTCTTTTGCCACACTATAAAAATATTGAATTCATTCCATGCTAGTTTTAAATAGTTATCTTTCCTTCAATAAAATGTAGAAACAAGAATGCAACATCTTTTTTTTTTATCCTTGAAATACAACATACAAAATATGAATCTTTCCTTTCTTTTATTCAAAACCAGAATACAGAGAACATCTTTTTCAGATTTTGAATTAGAGCTATCATAGCCAATACAAAAAATCTTTCCATCACAAAAGATATTACATTTTCATCCACTTCTAGTGGGAAAAAGGTTTTACAAATAGAAATCTCACAAGGGACTGTCAAAACTATCTTTTCCTTTGCTCTGGACAACAACATGCAGATCCATCTTTCTTCAATTTTGATCACAACAAAGGTAGGGGGAAGGCAATGCTTTGAGTCGAATAACATCAACTTCGCACTCAAATTCAACCTTTGAGTCTCTATCCAAACTACTATAAACAACCAGTTCAATAGGATCTAAATTCTTCCACCACGATGACCTACCTTTTAACTTATTTTTACCCATCCAAAATCTAAAGATGAGTGAGAAAAAGAAAAAAATGTTGGACATCTGAAAGGGAAACCTTCAAAATCAATATTTTTAATCTTGACACGGTTTTCCACAATGAGATCAATAGAGACCATGAAATCAATAGTAGTATTCATATCTCGCTGAATGCAAGCATGTGTGGTAAAATCACATGAAAAAATATTAGTGTCAATAGATAAACATTTACCTAAGGTATCTCCAATTGAAACTAAGCATTTCTCACTCAAAAATTGGAGAGGAAAATATGGAAACCAAATCCATACGGTTTTAACATGAAAGATTTTAATAGAAATATTAAACCAGGGAAACCATGGTTTCATGAGTAGAAAATGTGACAGAAATTTCCATACTTTTCTAAAAATCAGCTCTTTATCAATGATTTTATCCAAGATAATAATGAAAAAATATCTTGATGTGGAATAAATGTCTAGTTTACCTTCCATAAGAATATGCCAATGAATCAGATCCATTCGTGGAGTGTTAGGAGACTTGGGAAAAAATTATTGAATCTACAAATTAGCCCATTTTTCTTGTAATATGTTTGGATTGGAAAGCCTCAAAGCAAAAAGGAACTTGAAGGAGACATCTTGGAAAAATCCATGGGCTTAGAGAGGAGATGACCAGGGCTTTGTTGCATCTATATAGCTTCGACACAAGAGCTCTTAAGTGGTCTTTTATCAACAACATGCATAATCACCAATTTAGGTGTCAACTCTGTCACAACTACTTCTTTCATAGTCGACTCTTCCATAACCATCATAGGGGTTTTACTAGGACTCTCGTGTCCGACCCCCAAATCTTGAGTAACCACGCAAAATGAGGGCTTCAACGTGTAAAAGGACACAAGATCACACTGAATCGACTCCCATACACAATCACCACGGAGGAAACCACCGACCATTGTCTCAAACACTAACACTGGGACAAGGGAAGGTGAACAGAGAGCAAGGGAACTCGGCATCCTCCTACAACCAAAATGGAGTCTTCAATGCCTGAGCCATTATTGAATCCTATAAGAGAACCCCGCAAATCACATAGATGACCTGCTTAGAGCTACCACCACAATCAGCAATGGCATTAGGTTTAGGGTTCCACAATGTGCCTAGAGAGTACTCCATTCCCTATTAGATATGATTAAATTATTCTTGTAATGATAATATTATTGTCAATATGGCTTAAAGATTATCATAATTATTGTAAATGTCATATAATGCGGTTTTAATATTATGAACTATGGTTTAATGGTTACATTAAATGTTGTAAATAAATTAATGCATTCAAAGCTCTATATTTGTTATTAATTGTATACCCACTTCCTTTTCATTATTATCTATCGGTGGTACATTATTATAGTTCTAGTGATTATTTAAAGTGGAGCAGGTTAAAACTTTTGTGAGTCATTCCACTTTAGTATTTTTTAGATAATGCATTTGAAGATCTATATTTGTTATTAATTTTGTAGTCACTTTCTTTTCATTATTATCTACCGGTGGTAGATTATTATGGTTATAGTGATTATTTTAAATTCCTTTTCATTATTATCTATCGGTGGTACATTATTACGGTTATAGTGATTATTTTAAGTGGAATGATTGAAACTCTTGCAATTCGTTCCACTTTAGTATTTTTAATTTAAGTAATAGGAGATTATGTAATAGAGATGGATAGGCTAAAAATACTAAAGGTGTAAGATAATCATGAAATATAAATATTTTACACTAGAATGTAAAACTAGAATTTGGTATACTATCAAAACATCATATAATTTTAATCACAAATGGGAATCTTTTCTATGTTACAATGGAGAAGTTAAAAAAATAAACCTCGCTTCTAATAATGTATTTCTATCATGCACCTATTTCTATTATTAATTTTTATATATATGAGATTTATATTAAAAATAGCCTCTCCAATTGAGGATCAAGCTCTTACATTATAATTTTTGTAGTGCCCACTTCCCTTCGACACCTTTTTGATTATTGATTTCAATGCGCCATTGCACTTCAATATATTATAGATTTTTGATTTAGCATGTTAGTAGATATTAGAGATACTGAATTGTTGTTGATTTGATTTGTATATGATGCATGTGGACCATTAGAGACATTTGATGTTGATATTGATATACTATTGACATGGTTATTTATATATATTTCTGACATGTGATATATTTAGTCATATTGAGTAGACCTTTGATAATTAGATTAATGTTGTGATTATTTTGACATGGATGAAATGTGGAATAGAAATGCTTTTAGAAATTGTAAGTGATATCGTATTTGCATAGATGATATTAATTCGTATATAGATGATTTTAGATTTATATCGCATATTTTGGCATGAATGTTTTAATGCAGCCATGAGGCCGAAGGAGGTATTCTCTATTTTGTAGGTATATTATATTCACAACAACATTGGGGGATTGGAGACCAACCACATTGGAATTCGAGATGAATTCAACTAGGGTCACCATGGCAACATGTAATTGTGTGTGTTAGAATTACTTGGGTTAGGGAAAATGGTGACCAAGGGGTCATGTGTTGTCTTTTATTATTAGTTCCCTTTTTATTAATGTTAGTATGTGTTTCTTTTAGTAATGTAATTCACTTGTTTTAATTATTTATATTTTTGGATGTATGTTTACCCCTTTTATTATTAATGGGTTGTAGTGTCTTAATTAAGCTAATTTAAATTTGTCCTAAACTAATTAAAGATGTGACCAAAAAGGAGTTCATTTATTAGACTTGATTTACTCTTGGATTTTGTGTTGAGTGTTGTATGCTTGAGTCTTGAGTGTAGTACACTCTACCCTTCATGGGAAACTCGAATTTGGCCTTAGAGGCCAAATTTGGAAGCTTGTGGGACAAGTCAAACTTGTCCCACACCTCTTAAATGCCTATGCCAACCCTACCTATGGGTTGGGGGGTCAAAATTAGGCCCTATTAGGTGTTTTGGGAAGATAAAAAGGTGAAATGTTTATTGCACTTTCTTTCAAATATTTAATTTTTTCCTTTGGGGGTGTGGGCTTAGATGGAGTGTGTAAGTTTCTTGTCATTCCTTCAACCACTTATTAATTGTGCATTGGAATAGGAGGATGATCAATTTGATGTGGAGTGAAGGAAATGAGGTGGCATCCTACTTGGAGCCACATCATCCTCCTCTCTCCTTTTTCTATTTATTGAAATCTTTTTACTTGTTTGGGGGTTACTTGATCATTTTAGTCTCTTGAATTTTTGGAGAGTTAGAGGTTTTTTTGGGAGAGCTTGTGGATTGTTGGAGCTTTGTGGATGCTTTCTTGGTTTTGGAGGATCTTGGAATTTCATTCTTGGGACAAGCTCTACTATGGAGAGGTAGGAGCTTTACTTTTCTTTTGTTATACTTTTATTATGTGTTTATATGTTGTGTTGAGTGTTGTTTTTCCTTTGGAATGCTTGTTGGGTGTGGGTAGATTGCTTAAGTTTGGAGTAGGAGGAGACTATGGGGATTTTTCTTGTAGGGAGGCATAAGAGTTTACTTTCTTATGGAGGGAGTTTGGGTTGGGTGCCCCACCTTGTATGAGGAATGCTTGCATTTCTTCTTGTTCTTGTTATGAGGGAGGCATAAGAGATTGAGGGAGGCATAAGAGTATATGGAGGTATAAGGGGTACTTGAGGGAGGCATAAGAGTTTGTAGGGGATTTGAGATATGCATTGGAGGCTTTAAGGTGGGCACCCATTCCCATTGGGAGGCATAAGTGGCCTCCCCATAGGTCTTGCTCTTTTGGCTTTCTTGATAAGCCTTGTTATATTGTTGTTTTGTTGATTCTTCTTGCTTGTGTTGTTGTTGTGTTTGAATGTGGATGGAATGGATTGTGAAACTATTTTTGTTAAGTATTGTGGAAGCTTGTTGTTGCCATGAGTTGAAATATTCTCCCATTGTAATGTGGTTGGGGCTTAGGGGCCAATGGAGAGGATGGCTTCTCCTCTCCATTGGATATCTTGGTTGGGTGGAGAGCATTTCCTCTCCCCCTATTTTGTTGTGAATCAAACAATCTTGAGAGAGCTATCTTGCTTGGAGTTGTGGAGCTTGGAGTGTTGTTGGAGACCTTGAGAACTTATCCTTGTGAAGAAATTTATTGTATTCCCACTTAGAGTGGAGGAACTTGTATTATTGTAGTTTCCTTTATTTACATTCTTGTGTTATTTCCCACCTTGAGTGGATGACTTGTAATAATCTTGTGGAGAAGAGTTTGCATTCAAATATTTGTATATTGAAAAGAGAAAGAAAGATTTGTGTGAATTAGTTTTGAAATGGAAAAGAAAGTTACTTTCATTGTAAAGTTATTTTTATTGTAAATATGAAATAAGGAAAAATAGAAGTTGTAAGAAGTTGAACTTGTATGCAAAATAACATTGCATGGAAAATAAAGTTATTGTGGCTATTTTGAATGTATGCATATTATAGTGAAATGAAAGAGAGAAAAAGTTAGATATATTGTATTTAGAAATGTTGTGTTCTTTACATAACAAAAAAATGATAATGTATAAGTAGTTATAGATTCCTTTTTCTCTTGTAATGGAAAGAAAACTAGATGAACATAATAGAATGATTTTGTAAGTAGATGTGTTTCATTGGATTAGATAACTTTTAAATATGAATAGATTTAACTAAGAAATGAATAATGGAGTAATAAATCTTGAACATGGAACTCAAAAAAAGAAAAAAACAAACAAACAAACTCTGAATGCATTTTTAAACCTTTTGGTAACTTTTAGTTTTGGAATTCTCAGAATTAAGGTTTTGTTTCTCTCAAATAGGACCGTTGCCTTGTGCAGCGGTAGTCCTGTAATCACCGCTAAGGCTAAGGTGGCGATCTCAAACCGTTGCTCGATAGGGTGGTGATCCGTGGTTTTCTCCCGGGGCAGGGCAGCGGTCCCAGACCTCCTCGATCTACTCTAGGTAGCGGTTCTGCTACTTATGACAAAACTCTACGAGATCCACACTTGTGCGTGAAATTTATCCATTTGATCCATTTTCTAAGTTGTAATATTTATGTGTTAACTACCCGCCAAGCAAAAAATGAGTAATCCTATGGATTTGAGCAATAAAACATACAATGGTGGATCTAAAACTAGTCCTTTTCATTTATAACAATGGGGTAGGGTTTTCCCCAAATTTAAAACCCAATATACAAATAACTTGAAATAAAAACCAGATTGGTGGAGGAAATCCCTCCCAATCTTTGAATGAAATAGATTACATTAATAAAACTAAAACTAAACTAAGCCTAAACTAAATCTCCATGTAGAATCCTCCATGGCTCTTCCTCTTTGCTTCCATGGCTTCCTCCTCTCCAACCTGCAAATTTAACAAAAAGGAAATAGACCAAATGAGAAGAATAGAATGAGAAAAGGTTTTAATAGAATTTCATAAGGATTTTAGGGCTAAGTTTGGAACCCTAGGATCTAGTTATTAATTGGGATCTCTTGCACAAGTAAAACACACTGTATAATATATTAATTGTCTATATTCTTGCTATATCAATTACACAATGAATTAGGCTAATTTATAGCCATTACTGATAGACAAACCAAAGATCCTATAAAATAGAACCCATACAAACAAATAACCCGTTAATAGATTTACGGGTTTTACTCTAAATAATATATTGTTGAAACAATATATTCTTTCAAACCTAATATAATGTAAACATTAACAATTATTTTCCTAACATTCCCCCTTAATGTTTACATGGTACAACATATCTCGATGTGTGCTCATGATCAACTCCGCAAATGTGCAGCATTGGGCTTGCACAAAACTCGAACATGTGCCAACGCACATTTCTTCCACTGATGGTTTTCTCCGGCTTCTACCAACAACCTTACCAATTGGTTTTGCAGTGTACCATAACCTTTCACACTTGGTTTTGCGGATCACCAAAAACCTTACACAATTGTTTTTACAGGTTTACCAAAACCTTACACAATTGGTTTTACAGGTTTACCAAAAACCTTCACATCATGATTGCTACAATACTTTTTGATCAATATTATACAATGTCACTACAAAAGGGAATCATGTAGGAAATCTTTGCTTTCAAAATCGAAAAAAACACAATGGAAATGGAACAATGAGACCATGTTCCCCCCCTCATTGTGAACATTTCACTTATTCAACACAAAACAGGAACTCTGAAATCATACTGCACACAACAAACTGCAATTCAGAAATGAAAGAAAACTCACACACCACTGTCACCACAACTTCATGCGGCCCCGTCGTTGGCGTCGACGAGAGGTCGTTGAATGACCTCCATCCTCCGTGCCTCCGTCCTCCCGGTTTAATGCTTAAGCTAAGCTCACCGGATTTGATCATGGAGCTCAAATGTTTCCACATTGTTTATTGTATCTTCCTCCCGCAATGTGAAACACTTTATTTTCATGGACGCTTTAACACCGAAATCTAATCCAGTAAGGCAATTTTTTTTTTTTTTTAATTTTTTCGGACTTTTTACAATTATACGACATTTGATGACAACTCAGTTTTGACAAAGACTATTTTGAATCGGACAAGAAGACTCGAAACTTTTAAAAAGTAATAAAATGAGATTACTTTTTAAATGAAAATGAGAATTAAAAAAACCTAAAATCACCTATATGGAATTATTTTTAATGACACTTAGCTCTAAATGAAACCTAAATGAAATAAGGACTCGACAATACTTATACACAATGTATCTTATGGTTTAGACACCAAAAGTATTAAACAACCTATTTAAAAAAGTAATAGAAAATTACTTTTTAATGCCTTATAACTATTGACTGAATAATAAACAAACACTAGACTTAATTTATAGGATTTGAAATTGACACACACATCAATTATACGGGGCAGACATCAACATTTTATGAGTCCAAACTAAAAATCTCAACATAAAGCATGACTTACACGACTTGGAAAAAAAGACCAAATGCATGCATTAAGTCTGATGGCTTGATAGTCCGATGCAAATTCCAAATTCTGCACAGCTTGGAGATGGAGTCACCTTTGTGGAAATATAGACGAGGAAGAGTAGACACATAGATCAATATGTAGAAAATCCGTTGGAGATCTCTGAGGCAGTAATTCTGTCACAATAGTCGATTTACCATACACCAAACTGATGAGCAGATCTAATGCACATTTTATATTTGAGTGTACGAGCCGCGGCAAAGACTTCTAGATAAAACGACCAAATCCTTGCTAGTGTATCAGCTTCAGCTCCACGTAGGATGCAATTTTTTCCAAATGCAATCAAAATGCATCTAAGAATGACATGGGTCTACAGATCTGTTCAGAACTTATAATACGACCTTGGAAAATGCATATGCAGAATTGTACAGGAAGGGACACGAATCTGGAGATGAAGTCGACCCACCAAAACAATTGGATATGTAGAAATTGTAGTCGATTGACAGGGATCAGGGCATGAATTATCTCCACCTTTGTTGGCAATCGGTGTTGATCTGTCGAATATTTCTCATAGATCATAAGCTGAGTAGATACGGTTTGAATGAACAGAATACACCAATCACTCCGATTTTCAATACAATATTTTCTATATGTCTTTCAAGATTAATTGACAACGGGTAAAATGCAGATCAGTAAAGTGCACAACCACTGATGTAGACTTACATGTGCACTAAAAATATCAATCTACAATTCTTAAAACCCACGATGGAAGAGATCACAACAAACAGAAATCAATAAATGACGTTGAGTTAATGATTCTATCCCTACATAATCTCAGAGAATAATATTTTCTCATATTGAGAGGTGAAGCACAAAGCTACGACCCCTATACCTGCTCTCACGTAATCTCATGACTCGGGGCAAGCAATGCATATGCAGAATTGCCCCTTCACAGATTTAGCAGAGCATCAAGTCGCTCTGATACCAAATATTAATTCTGGATCAGACTTGCACAGGTAAAACACACGCAATAATATATTAATTCTCTATATCTTTGCTGCATTACACTAGGCTATTATATAGCCATCATAATAAAAAAAGATATCCTATAAAATAGGAACCCATACAAACAAATAACCCGTTAATAGATTTACGGATACAACAATATTCTATGAATAATATATTGTTAAAACAATATATTATAACAATTGTAATATTAACTCAACATAATTATAATCTAACTTTTATAATAATGTGAGCACTAATAATAATTCCTAACACTAGTGGTCAAGATGGATTTTATCCAAGGGTGGAGGAGTGATTCTACTTTTATTAGGTAGAAATGTTTAATTTAAAATCCCTAAAGGTATATGTAGATGGGTGAGTGGGGCCATTTAATTGCCTAGGGGTGTATTGTCTTTGTAATCCTTAGCATGTTACAAGAATTTAATAAAAGGACTTTTAAACTATTAGGATAATGAAACTAGAGTAATTAAGCATGAGGTTAACCATATTAAGGTTGAACATTATTTGAAGAGAAGAGAACATCTAATTAAGTAAATTAATCCTTGTTACCTTCCTTTTGAATGATTGATTAATGGACCCTAGAGATAATTTTGAAAACTTGTAACTTTTAACTAGACTTGGTTCTTGAATGTAAAGCTAAGTTAAGTCTTGTAATTTATGTTAATGAACCCTAAAGGTTAAATACCCTTGTAACCTTCTTTGTAACTTAAACAAAAAAATAATTTTCATAATTTTCAGGTTAAGTGTTGGGTTGTAGCATGTTCTTCGAACATCGTTTTGCAGGTGTTACACTTGGCATCAGAGCTATGGGTTTAAAGCTTGGACCCTTGGGTACACCTAGAAGACATGAAAAAAAAATGCAAAAAATGAATGAACATTTAACCTAGTGCAAAATTGTTTTCTTTTAATATAGAAAAACACAATATCGATAATTGCATAATTTAGCAAACTTAGAAAACTGAAACAAAACCTTGAACAATGAACTAACTCTCTGGTGGTTACATGCATGAGGCGTGGATCAAAGAGGTTTCTTTTCACATAGACCTAGATATACTACCACCGAGGCAAAAGATTTGTAGTAGCCATTCTACCTTAGATTTTACAGAAACTTCAGACATCAATGTTGTTATACGGGAGATCCCTTAAGAGGAAAATTTTATAGACATGGCATGGAGTCATGGTGGAGGCCCATGTATCCCCTCGACATAGCAAGGAGTATAGGATAGAGAGACTTTTGTGCGGAGTCGGCTAGGGCGAGTCACCACAGAGAGAGGACATGGGGATAGGATCTCGGCCATATGGACAGTATCGAGCCCTGACGGAGGGAGGAGCATGTAGAGAGGCCTAGGGGTCATAAAACATTAGGCTGAGACCATATCATGGATATCCTGAAGCTACGACCATCTCACTACTACTCTCGGGTGATACATGTAGTTTTTTAGGCAGAGGCCTAGTTGGTGAGCTTGAGTGGATGCTTCAATCTCTGCCCTTATACTAGAAACACAAAATATCGTGTTGTGATCCATCTTGTAAGGGATGGAGTAGGATTATGGTGGAGGACCGAGGAGAAGCTTCATCCGACTCGAGAGGCAGTTACAGGGAGCTATTTGAGGATCATTTCAGGAGTAGGTATTTTACCAAGAGGTTGATATAGCAGTGGATAAATGAGTTTCACAATCTTCGTTAGGCATCGATGACTGTATCCGAGTATGAGAGTCAATTTATGGACCTACTCTAGTACATCGACTATATGTAGGATGAACAGGTATGAATTCACGGGTTCATAAGGGGCATGAACTTTGATTTTGGTGGCATGGTCCATATTCACTACCCAAAGACATTAGCAAAGGCCATGGAGAAGGCCTATATTGTAAAGGAGAGATGGGGAAAGATGTAGCAGGCTAGAGATAGGGTTTGGAGCCGTATCCAACAAATGTAGGATGGCAGATCAAGGGGGTCAGTTCCTCCTCCACATGGTGGATAGAGTTCAAGATAGGCTCCATTCGAGCCACAACAAGAGCCACCTCGGCGCGGTGAGACCCGCCCACCTTATAGACCTCCTCAAATATTTGATGCACAGAGCGGGCGGAGTATGGGGTCTCCTCTTAGAGGTCTCATTAGGACACAAGGTGCACGAGATAGGTTAGTCGGCAGAGTTTGTAGGCGGTATGTAGCTAGATCGTTAGGATCCATAGCTCAGACCTCTAGAGTACTGGCTGGAGCTTCATCCCACTAGAGAGGACCAGGTAGTTGTTATGGTTATGGTGTTTCTAGACATCATTGGAGAGATTTCCCACAGAACCCTAGTAAAAAGGGTAAGATACATGATCTCAAAGCCTCTTGTTAGAGACATGCCAAGAAATCGAGAACCGCCAGGTGAGCACCGAGTACCATGATAGAGATGACAGTAGTATTGGTGGTGTTTCTGCCTATATTATTTGATTCTAGTTCCTCTGATTCTTTTATTCTTGCTAGGCTGGTGGTAGTTAGGTAGGGTTTAGTTGGGACGTTGAGATGGCTTTTGGAGCCAAAATTTATGTAGACTCCTCGAGTTAATGAGTGTGTAGTGTATTTGGGACCATTCAACACTACCTTGGATCTTTGAATCCTTCCATTAGGATCTTATGGTGTCATTTTAGGCATGGACTGGTTTTACGCACAAAGAGCTAGAGTGGATGTTACCATAAGACTATTGCTTGCATAGATGGTCTTGGAGTGGAGTCAGTGATATTAGGAGTTAAGAGGCTCATTTCCATTCACATCATCTCTTTATGTAGCTTAAGTGGTGTGTGTGATGAGGTTATCTAATGTATGATGTTACGGTTAGTGAAAGATTGGAGGATGAGTCTAGTGGACCATCCCATCTTGAGAAAGTTTTCTAATATTTTTCCAGGGGGATCTACTGGGGTTACCTCCCCACGTGAGATAGATTTCCACATAGATACGGTTCCGTCTTGAGCCTATCTCATGAGCACCTTATCGGATAAGCACTCCTAAGCTATGTGAGCTCAAGTTGTAGCTTGAGGGTCTTCTGGAGAAGGGCCTAATCCATCCTAGTGTATCCCCTTGGGGTGCATTGGTGATCTTCGTGAAGAAGAAGGATTGATCTTTATAGTTGTGTATTGATTACCATCAGCTGAACAAATTAACGATCAAGAATCCTTACACCCTTCCCCGTATTGACAATTTATTTGACCAAATGAAGGGGGCCACAATTTTCTACAAGATAGATCTTAATTCAGGCTATCATCAGCTTAGGATCATGGAGGCAGATATTCATAATACTGCCTTCCATATGAGATATGGCCATTATGAGTTCATAGTGGTACCTTTTGGTTTGAAAAATGCTCCTTCAGTGTTTATGAGCTTGATGAATGGGGTATTCAAGACCTTTTTGGATCACTTCATGCTCATCTTCCTTGATGAAATTCTAATTTACTTATGTATGTGTGAGGAGCATGAGGAGCACCTTCACTAGGTATTTTTGTACCCAAATTGATTCTCCCTAAGAAGGATGAGCAAGCATCACAGTTTTGAAAAGAATCTTACAGAAAGCAGAGCACGTTGTGTGTCATTTTGTAGCCAGGAAGGAATGTAGCTTGCTCTTTATCACTTAGATGTGGAGAAATGGGTAGCACCCTTAAGAGGATTTGATCTATCCTCACTACTTTATGGTTGTGCCTTTCAACCAGGGTGAGAGGACCCTTTTGTAGCCTATTGTTTGTGGAGGAGATGGAGATGTCCTTTGTTGCAGAGTTATTGAGAAGACCTTGAAGAAAACATGATCAATACAACAAAATATAACTCTCATGAGTTGTCACCCTAGATAATGGAGATATTTTCTAAGCAAGGTTTAGGCTACTAAAGACAATGAAAACTTGATTGCTTCTATATGTTTTAGTAATAGAGATTATGCATTTGTACACACATAGAACAAATAGGGGTAGTATGGGTATGATTGGTTGTTTTTAAATGAATTTTTGGTGGGAGGTGAGGCAGAGATGAACTTGATTCACCAGATCCTTGAGAAATTTTACAAAAATGGAGAGCTTGAACAACATAATGCTTCGGGATAGCTAGGATGTTCCTTTAACTAGAATATGTGCTTCAATGGAGGCCCAAATCAGCAATTTTCATAAAAACTTCAAGGATCCAAAATTAAGGCTCAAATTGGAAAACTTAACTAAACATTATCAACCTCTGTTTCATCACACCTAATATAAAATCAAAGGCTAACAAACAATCTTATAGTCATGCTAGGAGTCATAGTGATTTTAAACTTGTTTATTTAATTAACAAATGAAAGCTCTTCTGATAAATGAAATTACAAATGCCACCAAACTATCACAAGGATAAGAACTTGTGTGATTCACAAATATTTCAATGTAAGATTACAACGGAACAAGAAAACTACTTGCAGACATTTAGAAATGAAGCAAACACAAATTTTGCCCAAAAAATAATGTAGATTAACTCAATTTTGATTAAATTTATTAGTAGGGGAAAGTTTCTAGAACAATCTCAAAGATTTTCAATGGTTGTACACTCACAACCACCTTGACATGATCAAATTTAACACAAAGGAGATAAACAAGTTTCTTCAGATGGTTTCTTAGAAGGATGGGTTCTATCAAGCTTTTCTCTTAGAAAAATTAGTCCCGACCTCTAACACTCCAACCATTTGCATGAAAAATTCATGCAATTTATAATACTTCATTTACAATAGAGTTTTCCCCCAAAAACAAGAAACATTCAAAGCACCATTGCGTGTTACGACCTTGACCGTGACTCCTAGAATCGGATTTGTAAAAAGGTTGTCAAGTGTGCAGAAGGAAAATATCTCCAAATATTTCTAACATTCAATTCTTCACTTGGTAACTTGTTCTTCATCTCATGCACCAACTACTTCCATCCTCCAAACTGCCAAATCTAGTTCTTTGCATGTGCAAGGAAGGAAAAACTAGAAAATCATATCGAAGCCAATGGTCAGATCACATCTTAATGGCAAAAGACGTTTTCATATTTTTTCCCACCAAACCAAGATATCAGATTAATGTTCCTCTTCATTTGGCGTGCAAGAGACTCCAAGAAATGATAAAAAACCATAAGAATACACATCCCTAGGAGTTTTGGAGAAAAATGGCAGAAAATCAGATACAAATGCACAATTGTCGTCGATCTTTCTTTTGAATTTGGACCATCAATGTGGGAGATCCAAGTTAAGATGGGCCCGGGGTTATTTTTACCCTTTACACCTTTTTGGAAAAAATGCAAAATTTCTCAATTTTCTCTGCCCTTCCGCCTTTGAAAAATGGGCTTCACACATGTCCAAATGTGGGTCCCAAAGGAACCACAGCCAAATTCTACTATTTCACCTCTTTCTTGATATGGAATTTTTTCCAAGTTTTCCCCACAGCTCCACCTTTCCGCTTCTAGTTTCTGATATGGGTCCCAGTAGAACCATGCTTCCTTTTACACTTTTAATAGCTTTCTCCATAAGAGGAAAATTTTCCAAATTTCCCATGGAAGTCCGCACCTCCGCCATCGACTAGAGAAATTTTTTTACTATTCTTTATCAGGCATGCCAGTCATTTTGATGATTTTAATCTTTTAAATAACAAGGGGCAAAAAATCCAAGTTGCCCCCGATGGCCCACCTCCCCTGCCTCTTGACTTTTCAAACCACCAGTGTCTTAATGGCGCATCTTGAGATGGTCCCCAAAAGTAGAGACCCTAAATGAATGCAGGCTCACCACGTGTCTCTCGGCCCCGAATAGGAAGTTACTGAAAAGTCTAAGGAAGGAAAACCCGGCAGAAACATCCACGTGTCTTTATGGCACAACTTCAAGAACCTTATAAGGCTTCAATATGATTTGGCGGGGGCACGCTTCCATTTTAAAACATTTACTCCATTTTTCCAAAAGGGAAAAATATCCAACTTATTTCCAAAGGCCCACATCTCCGCTTTTAACTTTGCCACATGTCCTTCTACGGGGTCAAAGTAAGACTTTTCCCTACCGCTTAAATTTTGCTTTACTTAGATCTAAAGGGAACATGGGGCGAGTTCAAACTTTTTCCAAAGTAGCCAAAAAAAAAAGTTCATAAAACAAACTTACCACGCATAATCCAATTAGAAGAAGCCACGTAAGTACCAAAAGAACCAATCAGAATTGAGTAGAGCTACGGGACCAAAATTGCCTTTTTGCCAAAAAAGAAAAAAGTGACAAGTTAAAACATTTTCCTATCATCCCCTGACCAACCAAAAGAAGCCACATGACCATCAAATGCTAAGGAATAATTTTGAATGGAAAAAGACACTCACGATTGTCAAAAACACATAAATTCACCATTCATGCCCAGAATCTAATTTTTGCTAAGGATGATTTTTTTTTGAAACAAAACCAAGTGAATCATGGTTCCAAGCATCTTTCAACCATGGATTTGGATTTTCAAAGGAATAAAAATATAAATTGATCATTCTCGAGCTTCCATGGTCGGGAAAAATAGGAAAAATGGTAGAGCCCATGGATTTTGAAGAAATTAGGGCAAAAATAGGGAAAACTCGGAGACTTCTTTAAAAAGGGGCACAAAATGGATTTTGCAAACAATTTAAGGCATTTAAATGGAGGTAAAATATTCATAACATCCACATCGAGAGATAAAACATTTCATAACACGTAGATCAAAGGAAAATTAGGGCAAATGGTGTGAGATCAAAATGAGCACCAACATCGGCTCCGACTCGGGGATGGGCACTCCTGCGAGTGCCACAAGAAAAACTAGCAGACCAAGTGCCAAGAATAAACCATTGGGAAATGGAGTCAAAGAATAAGCTAGCATAGCAGAAAAACCACAACCATCCTCCAAAAATGAACCAAGAAACCAGCAAAACCAAGTCACCAAGGACCAAAATGAGCAAAAACACAAAAGATAGAAAGCAACCAACAAGTTGTACACTATACAAATGATGCTCACCTTGATTCTAGGGAATCAATCCAAGAAATGTTTCAAGTGCCTACCATTAACAGGAAATTCGAGCAATTCACCATCCAAATCTTTCAAGAAGAAGGTATGCTCACCAATCCGAATGTCAATGGAGTAAGGGCCCATCCACAGTGCATCAAATTTACCATGCTTTCCCTTGTCTTCATGTCTACTATCCCACAACAACACAAGATCTCTAATGTTGAAATCTTGGAGTGACCTTCTTGTCAAATAAATTCTTCAATTTTTCTCTGAACTTCACATGCCTTTGGTGAGATGCTCTCCTTTCTTCATCAAGTTCAACAATTTGGTTAATGTGAGCCTCATATGGACTAACTTCTTGATCTTCCAGTTGTTGAATGAACTAATATGAGGATAGTTGCATATGCAGGGCAGCATAGCTTGAGTTCCATACACCAATTCAAATGGAATTTTTCCAGTGGCTCTTTTAACAGTAATTCTATCAGCCCAAACAATGAACTTCAGTTGTTCACCCCATTTTATTTTGTTTAGCTCCAAGGTTCTTCTGATAATCTTCAACAAATTTTTATTACTGGACTCAGCTTGTCCATTTCCTTGGGGATTGTAATTAGAAGCATATGTCAAGTTGATCCTGTATTCTTTGCACATTGCCACCAAAGGTTTAGCTCTGAAGCTCATGGCATTGTCAGCAACAATTTTAACTGGCACTCCAAACCTACAGATGATATGGTTCAACATAAAATCCATGAAAATTTGGTGTGTTGCTCTTTTTGTGGGGATTGCCTCCACCCACTTGGTGAAGTAATCAATGGCTACAAGAATCCACTTATGGCCAACACTTGAAGGGTCTAAAATCTCACCAATGAAATCCATTCCCCATTGCTTGAATGGGGCTTCAATTGATACAAGATGTAAAGGTAGGAACCTAAATCTTTCAGTCTTCCAGAGAAGCACTGAAACTCTCACATCTTCTAACCAAAAGAGTTGTATCCTTGAAGAGAGTTGGCCACCAATAACCAGCCCTCAAGATATTGTGTGTTGTGACTCTTCCAACAAAATTCCCCCACAAACTCCTCCATGGAGATCAAAAATTATCTTGGGGGATTCATCTTCAGTAATGCACCTTAAGAGAACTCCCTCAAGGTTCTTCCAAGCTAACCCATAATCAATAATGACATATTTCTGGGAAGCCAACTTAAGGGCTATTTTCTAGTTCTTACTCAAATACTCAAGGCAGTATAGATGTCTGAGATAAAAAATTACATCTTTGTACCACTCAGAACTCATTAATTTTTCAAAAACATCTACCCTTCCTTATTCTACCTCATTTACCTCAATAGTTTGCAAGTTTCTCTCAACCATAAGCTTAGCCAAGCCCAAACCTCTCACCAACTTCGTGGTTTGGATATCCATGTCATATTCTTGCAACTTGTTCACCCATCTACATCTTTTGCTTGAGACTTCCATCTTTGATAAGATGTCTTTCACCATAGTGTGGGGAACATAAGCAAAAATTTTAGAGCTCAAAATGTAAGGCCTAAAAACCTTTGTTGCTTTTACCAAGGAAAATTCTTGTTTCTCCATAATAGTGTATTTCAACTCAGCCCCCTACAATGCCTTACTAAAAAGGCAATTGGCCTCTCAACCCCTTCATCATCTTTCTACAACAAGACAGATGCAATAGTGTTCTCTAAAGAAAAGAAAATAGTTGGAAAGGATTCTTATAATCTGAGATGCTAAAATAGGGGCATGCTTTAATGCCTCCTTGATCCCATTGAAAGCTTGAATGACATCCTCCTCCCATTTGAATGACTTGGTCCTTCTTTAGCATCTTAGTGATTGGAATGGTCAACTCATAAAAATTTTGATATGAATCTCCTAATAAAGTTTATCTTCCCAAAGAAGGACTGAATCCCCTTCTTGGTTCTCAGAATTGGGACCTTGTTGATGGCCTCTACCCTTTCTAGATCAATCATTACCCCTTCTTGTGACACAATATGACCAAAAAAATTTCCTTCTATACTCCGAAATGGAACTTCTTTGGATTGAGTGAAATGCCATATTCTCTACATATTATCAGAATTTTCTCCAAGTGCCACAAATGATCACCTCTCTTTCTGGAGAACACAGTTACATCATCTTGGTAGACAACAATAAAATCATTGATGTAACCAGAAAAACAACATCCATTGCTCTTTGAAAGGTTGCTCTAACATTCATCATCAAAGGGCATCCTGACATATACATATGTTCCCCAAGGGGTGGTAAAGGTTTTTAAAATATTTTTGATTCCTTTACAACAACTTGGTTATAACCAAAGAAGCCATCCAGGGTAGATAGCAACTTAGAACCGGTCACTAACTGCAACATGTTTTCCATGTTTGGTAAAGGATAATTATCCTTCATTGATGCTCTGTTCAAATTTCTAAAGTCCACACATATCCTAATGTCACCATTCTTCTTTCTAACTAGTACTAGGTTTGCAACCCAAGAAGAATACCTTATAGGCTGAATAATCCCTCCATCCCTCAGTTTCTTCAGTTCCTCTTGCATTTTAAGAGATAGGAGTGGATTTATTGGCCTCTATTTCTACTGAATGGTTTTGCATTAGATTCCAAGGGAATCTCATGTTGAAATAGATCCTCTTTGTATGCCTTTAGTTCAGAATAAGTCCAAGCCATGCAATCTTGATATTTTTCGAAATTGGACATAAGACTATTTTTCCTCCTTGCTAAGATTACTTCCCAACAAGATCTTCCTTGGTTTCTCCTTTGTGCCAAGGTCATGCTCCTCAACATCCCTTGAGGTTCTTATGCATCTCATTCTATTACTATCAACATTATCAAATTTTGATTCAAGAGCAACCAACCCTCTAGGAATGGTATTAGTCTTTAGTTGGATGATGCCTTTGCCAAACAAGGTTTCTTTACCCTTTGCTATGCACACCATTAGATCCCAATCAATACTTTGATTAGAAAACTCCCCTTTGTTCTACGAAATCTTCTAACCTAAGCATCATCATCAAAAACTTGCCAATGTTTAATGTTGTCAGGTATAGATGGCCTAGTTAACACCTCAACATCATATTCACAATATGGGGATACTGTACAATTATCAAACCAGATCCCAATACTGCAAGTTTTTCTAGCCAAATCATTGAACTTCCTATCATGATGCACAATATTGAATGAATCAAACATCTCAATGAGATCCCAAACTGCATGCTTGTATTGTTTCATTCACTAATTTTTGTGGCATAAAGTTTTCTGACTTGCTTTACAATTAATTTTGAATCTCCTTTGACAATGATGTCTTTAACACCATATTTCCAAGCAATCCTCAAACCTAATAACAATGCCTCATACTCAAAAATTTTGTTAGTACACTCAAAGTTGAGTTTGAAGGAAAATAAAAACTCTTCCTGACCTGGAGAGATCAAAACAACACCAACACCATTTCTAAACTTAGAGCAAGCTCCATCAAACAATAAATTCCAAGGAGAGCCTGCCTATTCAAGACACTTACATTCTTCAATCTTGTGCTCTTTTCCATCATCAAATCCTACAAAGTTGTCAATATCAACACTTGTGTATAACACTTCATAAGATGCATTTTTGAGATCTTCAATAAGCTACAACATCTTCTTTTCTCCATACAACCTGACAAGGCAGCCCTCAATTGGGATGGTAGCATAGGACATGTCCATTTGAACACTCCCACCAACCCTTGCAGCCCATTTTCTAGATAACAACATACCCCACTTAGTGGGCAATCAACAATAACAACATCAAGTGTCAGGTTTTTACCTGGGTAAGTTACAAGTTACACCACCAGGACCTTTCACACATCCCAACACTAGAACTTCTCCGAGTCCATAGCATTACACTTCCCATACACTACTATTACTTTAATATCCAGCTCATTCATGACTTCCAGAGGCATAACATTGCATGATGCCCCTGAGTCAAACATACAGTTGTGTAGCAATCTGTCTTTAATGATGAAAGTGGTGAAGAATGGATCAACATTTAGCTAAGACTTCACCAAGGATGTCCCTAAATAAACCTCAGGTGGTTCACCTAGTTCCTCCAACACTTGTGGTGTCTCTAACTCTTCAATGATTGGTGGAGTCTCCACAATGTTTAAATTTCTACTTAGGGCGGTTTTCCTCTTTCATTCCAAATACTCAAAAGCCCTCTTCTTGTGCTCGGAAATCCTAAACAACTCAAAAATTGGAACTGAGATCTTGACCTCACTCAAGACTTGGGAAATATCATAAGGTAAATACTTTGGAAAGACAACATTGGAAGGAAGGTAAACACGCTCATTAGAAGGCACATGATTTTTGGCAGCTTGGGCATGAGGAGGGGTATGAGTTTTGTTTGGGATAGCAAGGCCCTTGGTAGATGCATCTTTCTTAGGAGCCTCTTTAGGAATATTTGAAAGCAATGGATTTTTGTCTTGGCCTGAGGCCCTATCCCTTTGAAAACCCTACTTCTTTTGTTATACTCCTTCTCTTGGGCAAAAACAATGTTCATCAATAACTTCCTGTCCTCCTCAGATGGGATTCATCCATCATAATTCTTTATCATTAAAGCTCTTAAATATTCAAATTCATTATTGGTAAATTCAAAACCTTGTATATTATCTACTTATAAAGTATGAGAGGGAGGAAGAATAGGTACCCAGTGGATGTAATCCCAAAAATCAGCAGTAGTTCTAGCACTTATTACCTCAGTTGAAGTTGCCCCTTGTTGTGAGCTTGTGGAGCAACCCATCATGCAAACATCATCATCATTATCATCATCATCATCTTCTTCTTCTTGATAATCTTCCTCACATGGAGGATGGGGCATAAAACATCTGTCAGATCAATCAATGACATTTGTCTCCTCCACAACAACAACTCTGGCATCCAAAGGATCAGGTACCATTCTGTTTTCCCTATCTTGGGGACTATTTATTTCTAAATCCAACAGGTCCCTTGCCTCTGTCATCAAATCTATGATCATTTCTATGATGATTTGACAACCCCTGCCAAATTTTTCACAACTTCCTCCAAATCAGCAGCCTTACTTGTTTGAGGATTTTCCGGGTTAATTAGTTTTACACCCTCCATTTTTGGAGGCTTTCCAATTTCCTTGATGTTGTTCTCAATTTGCAAAGCCATGGTGAAGCAAATTAGTAGGGTTTTTATCCCTCAATTAGTAAGAAATTTTTTTATCAAATGCATCTAAATATTTGATCAAACATGATTCATCACATGGCCTTAAGCTAACAGGAAATCTCTTCAAGGTCTTGTTAAACCTCGTGTTGAAATCATCTACGACTCATTACGATTCTTCTTGATGTTTTCAAATTTTGATAGAAGAAACCTAGGGTCAATTATTTCACCATACCGCAATCTAAATGAATTGTTCATCTCTATCCAAGAATCAATGGAATTATCTAGCAAATCTTTATACCAGTCCCTTGCATCCTCTTTCAAAGTATGGATAAACAATTTGATATATACATCTTCATATTCAATCTCAAAGTCTTCCATCATATTGATAAAATCCTTAAATGTTGATCACCGGTTATAACGTTGCTTCCTTGAAACTTTGGTAATATTTTTCTCACATCCCGGTGAACTACATTTGGATAACCAGCCATCCCTATAAAATGTATAGGACCAAAGGTGTTTACAACAAATGGAGGTCTAGGTGGGGTTGGGCCATGTTGTTTTAAGGAGGTGAACCTCAAGAAGAAGAAAATTGATAAGGGGTAGGGGTCTTTGAAATACAACAATATAACTTTCAAAATGGATATCCCCTAAAGGCCTTGTTTCTTGGAAAACCCTATCAACTTTTGAAAAGACAGGGGTAGAATGAGAAGCAAAATTTTCAAATTCAAATGAAGGCCCCTCTCCAGTTGGAGAATTCAATTCCAAAAAGAGGATACCTAATTCAGAAGCACTTGAATGGCATTCTTCAATGATAGGCCGATCATTTTCATCAATGGAGATATCTTTTCTTGACTTCTGATCTCCAACAACTCTCCAAGATTTTCTTCCTTCTAATTTTTTTTCCTAGCTCTAGAAATAATGTCCTAGCAAGATCCCTAACAAAGAAATATCTTCTTCCTTCTAGCTTTGCAAAGATTAGTAACAAATCTCACTTGACAGAGGTTAAGACACTGGTACTTATCAAGAATCAGATCAATAGGGAGTCGCCACTAAGGATTTCCACCTTAGTTGTGTAAATGCACTAAAATATGATCTGTCAAATGTTTGTCAATACTAGAAACTGGAAATGGAAAGATATAAATTTTCTTTACCCAAATTTATCAATGAAAGCTAGTGCATTAGGTGTAGAAACTAAAATAATTACACACAACACTTGCAACTTTGAATACTTCTTATAGGCCCGAACACAAGATGATGTTTGAAAAAATGTATTAGCACTTAGAGCATATAAGAAGTGTTTACTAGGGTCTGAATATGAACTATAACCAATGTGTCCCTAGCAATGACACTAATCGGGTTTTGGTACTCAAATTAATTCTCCCTCAGAAGGCTGAGAAGCATCACGATATTGATAGGAATCTTAGAGGAAAGAAAAGCACATTGTGTGTCATTTTGTAGCCGGGGAAGGAATGCAGCTTGCTCTTTGTCACTCAGATGTGGAGAAATGGGTTACACCCTTAAGAGTATTTTATCTATCCTCACTTATTTATGGTTGTGCCTTTCAAACAAGGTGAGAGGACCCTTTTTTAGGTTATTTTTTTAGAGGAGATGGAGATGTCCTTTGTTGTAGAGTTATTGAGAAGACCGTAAAGAAAACATGATCAATACAACAAAATTTGACTCTCACGAGTTGTCACCCTAGATAATGAAGATATTTTCTAAGCAAGGTTCAAAGCTCTGGATACAATGAAAACTTGATTGCTTCTATATGTTTTAGTAACAAATATTATGGATTTTTACACACATAGATCAAACAGGGTAGTATGGGTATGATTGGTTGTTTTTAAATGAATTTTTGTGGGAGGTGAGGTAGAGATGAACTTGATTCACCAGATCCTTGAGAACTTTACAAATATGGAGAGCTTAAACAATAGAATGTTTCGGGATAGCTAGGATGTACCTTTAACCGAATGTATGCTTCAATGGAGGCCCAGATCAGCACTTTTCACACAAACTTCAAGGATCCAAATGAAGGCTCAAATTGGAAAACTTAACTAAACATTATCAACCTCTCTTTCATCACACCTAAGATGCCCTCAAAGGATAACACACAATCTTATAGTCATGCTAGGAGTGTAACACCTCAAAATTTCTTGTAAGTTAAATTAACTATGGTTAAGTGTAAACAAGATTCGACAAGATCATCATTGGGTGTAAAATTCATTTGGTTCATCGTATCATGACCCACTGCTTTTGTTGCGATGCATGACATGTAGAAACAAATAACCTGCAGAACAAATAACCACTGCACCCACCTTGATGACCCTTCCTAAAACATGATTAGGCCTTAATCATAGGTAAAACGGTTCATAAATGATAGTGAATCTTTCGGTTATTTGTATTCCTAAGTTACTTTATTTTAATAGGTTTGGTCATCTTTTATTTTGTTTGAATTTTGCATGAATGTGATGATAATTCTCTCTTTTTATTTGGCAATGCTATATCAAGCCATCTTTATGGAAATATTTGAATTATTATTTATGGACTTAGTGATTTTCGTATTGGAATGTTTTATATAAACTGGTTCAAGTCTACTAATTTTTATGGCAATATATTGTTGAAAATATGTGGACTTGTATTACGAAGGTTAATTTTAACTTAACCATTAAGGTGGGTAATAACTAAAGTAAAAAAATGTATGAAATAATAATTAGTATATATATATATTATATATGGATATTACATGGACACATGTAAGCCAAAAGTTTTATTTAGTTATTGAAATTTATGGAATTCATAAAGTGAAACACCTTCACATGGCACAAGTGGGCAGCATGCACTAAAACATGTACTAGCATTGGGAGGCTTGAAAATTCTTCAATATGTCGCCCAAATATAGTTCTTTCATTATATTTTTCAGTTATTTGTTTTCCTTTCTCTATTTTAATTCTCCCTTTTGGAATACTGCGTGAGTTTTTAGGAAAGAAGGATTCAACTTGTTAGAGCGGGAAGAGTAGAAGGTTGCCAATTCTAAGTTTACTTCAAGCATGAATATCTTCTCCTTTCTTTGCTGCATTGTTTGTAAAAAATGAGGAAATACACATTCTGTTTTTAATGGAAATCAAGGAAATTGTGGATTTACTTGTTTGAGATGAAGTATGAAAAGAAAATTGATGGATTTTATGTTCTTTTTAGTTTTCTTTGTGTGGTTTTAACCTAATCTAGCAAAATACACAGATGGGGTTTTGGGTTTTGATCAGTAAAAATAAAGTAAAAGAAAGGTTAAAAATTCCTTCTCTGCATTATAATAAATTATACCCAAAAGGAAAAGAGTTGGGTTTTTCCTGTATAAGAAGAAGGAAAACATTTTGTGAATTTGTGTGTTTAAAATCGATTTGTGCTTGTGGGTTTTCATTTTGTTAAACTGAAATTTGGTTGTGTGTTTTCTGTAAACAAATCGATTTGGGTATGCAAATTGATTTTCATAAAGGAATTGATTTAGGTAACCCAATCAATATGGGTATGCAACCGGTTGGGGTTTTATAATTTTCTTCTTGGTTGTTATATGTAGGTTTGATTTTTAATTTATTAAGATATTTTGAATGATAATTTTGGGTGTCAAAGCTCTTGCATGGGGTTACATTTTCCAAAATATTATCATGGACCACTAAATTGGTTCATGTATAAATGAGGGTGTCTTGTTATGTGTGAATAATTACAAAAAAATGGCATTTAGCCTATAACTTCCAGCATGGCAATATGACTTGGATTCTTGTAAGATTGTGAAAAATAAATTGCTTGTCTTGGTAAGGGCATGAAAGCCATGACAACTAGAATGAGATGCACCAAGGAGTAATTAGAGGCATGAATGGGTTTAAAATAATGATATCTTATGAAAGAAATTATTAGCGAGTTTTTTACTAAAAAGAGTATGTTTAAATGAAGTAACCATGGTGCTACTATATTGTTGGTTGGGAAGTTTTTTACGGATAGAACATGTTAAAGTGATGTAAATATGGTGATATTTGTGCTAATTTGTAGATCTGCTCATTGAATGAAAAAATACTCTCCTTAATCATATTTTTTTACGAAGTTATGTAGAAATTTTAAGTGTCAAATGTTTATTGATTGAAGCTCGAATACGGATGTATTGACCTTTGTGATTAGAGGGAAACATGATCACTGAAATAGAAATTGGTTGTTCTATTTGTGTGCATCCATAGTTATATCTTTATAGAAACTAGGTAGTAATACATTTTCAATGTATTACCATGTGCTTGTTGATAAAACAACATGCATATCCTTTCATATTTTATTAATTAATTACATCAGAAAATGAAGTTAATATTCATGCCAGTTCATTTTGAACTGACATCATACCACTACTCCCTTGCAGGACCATTAGTCGTTACATTTGGATGTGCGGAAACTCATGTCTTGTGAAGTTTTATCGTAGCATGGATCTAAATGAGATACTTGGATTTCAATTGGTGAAAGGATGATATCCTTGATTTATTGGCTGAATTATTGGGATCTTGGACCCATTGTAAATATTCAAACCTCACTATATGAGAATTATTATATCGATTTATATATTTCACCTTAATGGCATATGTAATATATGATTTTAATAAAGAGATGATTACTTTGTGTGTAATAATATCTCAATATGAGTAAATATTGAATACTTGAGTTGTGAAATCTTACTTTTCACAAATTGTTGAATACATTTATTTTATAGTTATCAATGTATCAAGTCGATAATTGGGCAATTATTGTAACAATCAAGTTTCTTTAATTTCTAAATTAAATAAGCTATTTAGTGGCGTAGCTAATAGAATGAATAATTAAATATACATGTTTTAATATATATTTAATTTGTCCTTTCCGTAAACTTAGTATTAATATGATAAGATTGTAAATCATGTTGTATAGAGAATGGAAGAGTATCATTGTAAAAGGTAATTTAATGTTAAAGAATCAAACATCGGAAAAAAGACTAAATGGGCTGCTAAATAGATGAAAAGATCAATTAGAATTATCTTATAAAAATCATAGTTGGCCTTTTGCATATATCTCAATATAAACTCTTGTAAGATAGGTTTAATTGGTAATAAAATAAAAATAGACTATAAAGATCTAGATAAATGTGAAAGGGATAGTTGTGAGGTGGCGAGAGGACTTAAAAATCATGGTGGATAAATTTGGCCAAAGTAATGCATTGATGGTTGTGCATTGTCTGATCACCTAGTCCTCTAATTAAATAAAAAAAAATTGCAAGAACTTTGATCATGGGAAGTTGAAATAGTGAACATGAGGTAGACAATGGTCAGATAATAGAATACGAAGTTGGGAAACTAGCTTCATGGTAGACCCAAGGACTTTCACATAGTTCCCATGACCTTTAAAAGGTTGAGCTGAAATGCTAGTAAGCATTGTCACTTGAAGTAGTGACAAAGGGAGATCGTGGAGATCTGGATACACCCTTCTCAACCGCACATGGCTTACATGGATGTTATCGAGATAGATCAAAAGAGAAAAATTGATTAATGAATTTGATTAAATAAATTTGTATGATTGCAGCTATGTAATTTGTTATTATGTTTATGTGTTAAAAAAAATCCTCATTTTTCAGCTCTTGTAATTTTGAGCGTTACATTTTGGTATTAGAGCCAGAGGCTCAGACACTTGGACATTAATGGGACACATGTTCTAATAAAAGTATCCTCTTTTATAAAATAGGAAACTATGGCTAGGCCAACAACAAGAGCTAGTATGGCAAGTGATAGTGGGGTAAATATTGATGACGTGTCGGATAATACGGCTGCTAAGTTAGAAGAAATCCTCAACCTTTTGAATGACACCTGAAACTGAGTTGTTGCCTTAGAACAACAAGGTCAGGGTGGTGAAGAAAATGAGGATCATAGGGATGAGAATCAGGGTGATGAGCAATATGATGATCAACCCGAGCACCTGAATGAAAGGGAAAATAAGAAAGCAAGGCTGGCTGCTGAGTTAGCAAGGGACATTAAAATAATATCCCCACCTAAATTTGATGGTACAACTCTTGGGGATGGTGCTGAAAATTGGATCTTTGAAATGGAAAAGTATTTTAAGATTAGGGACTTTTCACAGGAGACAAAAGTAGTATGGGGAGCCTACAAATTGTCTTGTGAAGCATCTTCTAGTAGGATAACCAGAAAATGGAACTAGGAATTGATTTTGGTATGATCACATGGGAGCAATTCAAGGCCTACTTCCATCATAGATGGTTGCCTCAAATATAATTTGACCAAAAGATGGCAGGATTCTAAAATATGACTCAAGGAAAGTTCTCGGTTATAGAATATTGGGATGTTTCACTTGATTGCTGAAATATGTTCCTTTGTATCAAAAGGACGAGAAGTTTAGAATGAGAAAATTTATATTGGGATTGAATCCTAGTATTGGTGGTGAGGTTGATGTTCATGGACCTACCTTGATGTGTTTGAAATAGCAAGAACTAAAGTTGTTTATAATCTAAAGAGGAAAATAGAAGGAAAAATAGCAATTTCCAAACATCAACCGCAAGTAAACCAACATGGAAAAAGGGAAACAACAAGTTCAGGCCTATCAATAAAAGAGGAATAGCGGGTAGAACTGTTGTGAATAATAATAAAAATGGGCAACAAGGAACAAGTTTCAGCCAAAATAAGATTGAGAGAAAAGGGCCATTGGGAGGATGTTTTAAGTGTGGTGGTGATCATTTCACTAACAACTATCCACAAAGAGGACAATGGAATAATCATCAGAAGGGATTTACTATAGTAAATAAAGAGGGCAACAACATAAGATTTATGTTGTAGTCCATAATAAGCAAGCGAGAAAAGCAAGCCACTCCAATAGAAACTTCAGGTAAGATTTTTGGAAAACTTGTTTCTATTTTATTTGATTCTGGTTAAACAAAATGTTTTGTTTCATCTAAAATTATTGATAAACTCAAAATAAGAGTTGGGTACATGGAACACACTTGGACTGTATAGTATGGAAATAATGTTGTACACAGAGTGAATCAGTGTTTGTTTGAGGCACCACTAGAATTACCTGAGTTCATGACAAGATTAAACCTGTATGTGGCACCTCTTGGATCCTATGATGTTGTCATAGGTATAAATTGGTTAAGTCAACATAATGCAACCTTAGATTGCTTAGGGAAAAGTGTAACTTGCTGTGATGATCAGTAAAAAATAAGCAAGTGTTCAGGGTGTTAAAAGAGAGTTTGTCACTAGGCAGATTTCTGCCATGCAACAAAAAAGGAAAAGCGGAAGGGTTGTCATCTATATGCTATAAAAATAACAAATTTGGGATAGGAAATTGAGCCTGAAATTGAAGCATTTCCCATCCTAAGGGAATTTAGAGATGTGTTTCCAAATGAGTTTCTGGACTTCCACCTAAGCATGAATTTGACTTCACAATAGAGGTCAAACCAGCAATGGAACCAATCTCCAAGGCACCATACAGAATGACAACAACTAAATTAGTTGAGTTGAAATCTCAATTACATGAATTTTTGTCCTTGGGTATAATTAGACCAAGTATATCACCATGGGGTGCACCGGTTATCTTCGTAAAAATAAGGATGGGACCCTCAGACTTTGTATTGATTACTAAATGCTCAACAAGGTAATAGTGAAGAATCGGTACCCACTGCCCTGAATCAATGATCTATTTGATCAAATGGGGGTGCAAAAGTGTTTTCCAAGATTGATCTTAGATCTGATTATCATCAACTATGAATCAAGGATGAAGATATCCATAAAACCACTTTTAGAACAAGGTATGGGCATTATGAGTTTACAGTTTTGTCCTTTGGTATAACAAATGCACTTGTCATTTTCATGAACTTGATGAAAAATGTGTTTAGGGAATACTTAGACCAATTTGTACTTATCTTTCTCAATGATATATTAATATACTCCAAGAATGAGGAAGAACATGATGAACATTTATGGATTGTGTTGGGAATTCTCAGAAAACATAAATTATATGGAAAATTATCTAAGTTTGCTTTCTATCAATACAAAGTACAATATTTAGGCCACTTATTAAGTAAAGAAAGAATCTCGGTGGACCCTTCAAAGATAAATGCTACCATGGAATGGCCAACACCAAAGGATGTGCATGAAGTGAGAAGTTTTATGGGTCTAGCGGTGCTACTATCGAAAGTTCATAAAGGACATCTCTAGGTTAGCGGGACCTATCACTTCTTTACAAAAGAAGGGTAAGAAATTTGTTTGGGACAATAAGTGTGAAGAAGCCTTTAATGAGTTAAAAGGTAGACTCACAAGTGCTCTGGTGTTGAAGATTCTGGATCCAAACGAAAACTTCTTAGTGGTAACCGATGCTTCGAGGAAGGTTTTGTGAGTACTACTAGAAGATGGGCATGTGGTAGCTTTCAAAAGTAGGAAGTTGAGGGTGCATGGAGTAATTACGCACCACGTGATCTTGAGCTTGCTTGCGATTGTTCATGTGTTGCGGGTATGGAGGAACTATTTGCTAGGAAAACCTTTTAAACTCAAAACATATCATCTTGGGCTCAAGTACATTTTTACGCAGTGGAATCTAAATGCAAGGCAGCAAAGATGGCAGGAGTTTCCTAGAAAATTATGAATTTGAAATAAATTACATTAAGGGAAAATAGGATAGGGTGGTTGATGCCTTAAGTCACAGAAAGTAGATTGCTACTATAATTACATTAAGAACCTAGTTCAAAGATGAAGTTAAAAATGAGCTAACCAATGACCCTTACTACAATCATGTTAAAATATCTCTAGAAAAATATCCAAGGTACAAAAGGTATGATGGTTTCAAGGTGGAAACAGATGGGATTCTACGTTATAACAACAAAATATATGTACCAAAAGGTAAATGTTAGGGAATAAGAGATAAAATATGTAGAATAATCCCTTACGAATCGCAATGTGAGAAACTAATATGCGTAGAAAATATTACAGATCTCAAGTAAAAGTGTAGAATAAATAAAACAACACAAAGAGACAAGATTTAATGTGTTTCACCCAATTTGGGCTACGTCCACCAAGTATCACTTGCTCGATTTTATTACAAGCCTCCACTCTCTCAATACAATACCCAATCCGTTTGGAGCTATGCTCAACAAACTCTACAAGATTCACACCCGAATTAGAAACACATCTACAATACATTTGCTTGTCTATCTATCATATGCAAAATACCATATAAATAGACAATTGCTTAAGCGATTTGATACAAAATCAGGTATCAAAACCATGGGCAAAAACCGTGGGTATCAAAACAATGGGCAAAAAACCGTGGGTATCAAAACAATGGGTACCGAAAACCACGGGCCCAAAATGTCCCATAATGGTTACCCATTACCCATGGGTTGATAGAACCCACCATAAAAATACCCGAGTGTAACACATAGAAGGTGTACCACACTCGAACATTAAAATAGGCTCCACAAACATAACCGTAAAGAACTCAGAAATAAAGTCATGAGAGAATTTCATGATGCTCCCTATTTGGGACATCCAGGAGTAACAAAGATGATGGTGGACATCAAAAAGCAATACTTCTGGAAAAAGATGAAAAATGATGTGATTCTTTACGTCTCATAATGCCTAGAATGTTAGCAAGTAAAGGCTAAACATTTACATCTAGCAAGACTATTATATCCTCACAACATGCTAGAATATAAGTGGCAAGTTATAAGTATGGATTTTATCCAAGGTCTACCTATGTCCCAAAATAAACATGATGTTATACTTGTAGTTGTAGACAAGTTAACTAAAGTGGCACATTTTATAGCAAGTAATTTAACAGATAATTCATCCATATTGGCAAAAAGGTTTGTACAAGAAGTTTTCCGATTACATGGAGTTCTAGAAGTAATAATTTCAGACAGGGACTCAAGGATAACTTCCAGATTTTGGCAGACTTTGTATGCTACCTTAGGGAAAAAACTGAACATAAGTTCTGCCTACCATCCTGAAACTGATGGTCAAACCAAAAGAGTAAATCAAGTGTTAGAAGATTTACTAAGAATGTATTGCATGGATCAGCAATACAAATGGGAAGAGTATCTTCCCTTGGTTGAATTTTCCTATAATAACACTTACCATTCTTCCATTCAGATGGCTCCTTTTGAGGCCTTATATGGTCATAGGTGTAGAACACCTATAAGTTGGGATAATCCTGAAGATAGGGTACTGATTGGACCATAAATGCTTTCAGAAATGGAAAAATAGGTTAAATTAATCCAAGAAAGATTGAAAGAAGCAACAAATAGGCAGAAAATTTATGCGAGTTAAAAAGAATTGACAAAAAGTTTAACGTGGGAGATAAAAATTTCTTAGGATCAAACCTAAATAGAGTTCCATTTCGTTTGGAAAATCAACCAACTCATATCCTAGGTTTGTAGGACCATTTGAAGTCCTAGAGGTCATTGTACCGGTAGCCTCAAGCTAAAGACTTTGCCTCCCACTCTATCCGGGCTTTACAATGTATTTCATGTATCCTTGCTTAAGAAATATGTACCTGATTTAACACATGTACTTAATTGGGATTCATTGTAGGTTCTGAATCTAGGGGTAATCGTGGTTGATCCTATAAGGATACTAGAAACCCAGAAGTTGCACTTGAGAAACCGTGAGGTTTCACAATGTAGGGTCTAGTGGGACCAATATTCTGAAGAAAGTGCCACTTGGGAGAATCTGGAAGATATCCAGACTACTTTTCCACATCTGTTTGACTGATTTTTATGAACATGTTTTGTTAAAGTACTAAATTTAGTTTTTCTATAAAAGTGGTAGATAAGAAAATTCTATAGATAAGCCTACAAAAATATTGGGACTAAGATACTTTTTGATTAATAGTTACTATTGAAGATTTTGTTAATGAACTCGGAAAATCTATCGTTTAGGCAGTAATGTATTATGTCTACAAATTATATGACTGATTTTCTATATGTACAAGGGTTGTTGTGACCTTTATGATTCAACTGAAATAATATTGCTACAAATTCTAAGCTGATTTGAAATATATTTATGTAACAAATGAATAGTGGGTTAGTTTATCTATTTATCCTGAAATCATCGAGATGATGATTATTCTAAGGGGTGGAGTATGTAACATCCCAAAATTTCTTGTAAGTTAAATTAACTATGGTTAAGTCTAAACAAGATTAGACGAGATCATTCTTGGGTGTAAAATTCATTTGGTTTGTCATATCATGACCCACATCTTCATTGCGGGCATGACAACTGTGGGAACGAATAACCCTGTACTCACCTTGATGATCCTTCCTAAAACATTATTAGGCCTTAATCATAGGTGAAATGTTTCATAAATGATAGTGAATCTTTCGGTTATTTTTATTTTGGTTACTTTATTTTAATCGATTTAGTAGTCTTTTATTTTGTTTGAATTTTGCATGACCGCAATGATAATTATCTATGTTTTATTTGAAAATGCTATATCAAGCTAACTTTATGAGAATATTCGAATTATTATTTATGGACTTGGTGATTTTTGTATTGGAATGTTTTATATAAACCTGAAAAGTCAACTAATTTTTATGGCAATATATTGTGGAAATATGTGGACTTGTATTATGAAGGTTAATTTTAACTTAAGCATTAAGCTGGGTAACAACAAGTAAAAAAATGTATGAAATATTAATTAGTATATATATATATATATATTAGAGGGATTCGACATGTAAGCCAAATTTTTTATTTATTTATTGAAATTTATGGGTAAGTGAAACACCTTCGCATGGCAAAAGTGTACGGCATGCACTAAAACATGTACAATCATTAGGAAGCCCCAAAATTCTTCAATATGTCGCCTAACTATAGTTCTTTCATTATATATATATATTTTTTTTTTTTTTTTTCCTTCGTCTATTTTCATTCTCCCCTTCTAGGAATACCTGCGTGAGTTTTTGAGGAAAGAAGGATTCAACTTGTTGGAGCGGGAAGAGTAGAAGGTTGCTGATTCTAGGTTTACTTCAGGCATGAATATCTTCTCCTTTCTTTGTTGCATTATTTGTAAAAAAATGAGGAAATACACATTCTATTTTTAATGGCAATCAAGGAAATTGTGGACAAATTTTGATTTAATTGTTTGGAGATGAAGTATGAAAAGGAAATTGATGGATTATGTATTCTTTTTAGTTTTCTTTGTGTGGTTTTAACCTAACCCAAAAAAATATGCAGATGGGGTTTTGGGTTTTGATTAGCAAAAATAAAGTAAAAGAAAGGTTAAAAATTCCTTCTCTCCATTATAATAAATTATAACCAAAAGGAAAAGAGTTGGGTTTTTCCTGTACATGAAGAAGGAAAACATTTTGTGAATTTGTGTGTTTAAATCGACTTATGCTTTTGGGTTTTCATTTTCTTAAATTGAAATTTGGTTGTGTGTTTTCAAGAAAAAAATCGATTTCGGTATGCAATTGATTTGGGTAACCCAATCAATATGGGTATCCAACCGGTTGGGGTTTTGTGTTTTTCTTCTTGGTTGTTATATGTAGATCTGATTTTTAATTTATTAAAATATTTTGAATGATAATTTGTGGTGTTAAAGCTCTTGTATGGGGCTACATTTTCCAGAAATGTTATTATCATGGACCACTAAATTGGTTCATGTATAAATGAGGGTTTCTTTTATGTGTTAATAATTACAAAAAAATAGCATTTAGCCCGTAAGTTCCACCTAGAAATATAACTTGGATTCTTGTAAGACTTTGAAAAAGAAATTGCTTGTCTTGGTAAGGTCATGAAAGCTAGGATAGCTTGACCGAGATGCACCAAGGAGTAATTGAGTCATGATTGGGTTTAAAATAATGATATCTTATGAAATAAATTATCACTTTTTTTTTTTTTTACTAAAAGAGTATGTTTAAATGATGTAACCATGGTGTTGCTATATTGTTGGTTGGGATGTTTGTTTACTCATGATGTAAATATTTTGATATTTGTGCTAATTTGTAAAAAAAAAAAATCTTCTTAATCATATTGTTTTTACAAAGTTATGTAGAAATTTTAGATGTCAAATGCTTATTGATTGAAGCTGAAATATGGATATATTGACCTTTGTGATTAGAGGGAAACATGATAGCTGAAATTGGTTCTATTTGTGTGCATCCATAGTTGTATCTTTATAGAAACCAGGTAGTAATACATTTTTAGTTGTATTACCATGTGCTTGTTGATAGAACAACATGTATATCCTTTCATATTTTATTAATTAATTACATCAGAAAATGGAGTTAATATTCATTCTAGTTCATTTTAAACTGACATCATACCACTACTCCAGTCTTGCAAGACCATTAGCCATTACATTCGGATTTGCGACGAAACTCATGTCTTGGGAATTTTTATCGTAGCATGGATCTAAATGAGATACTTGGATTTCAATTGGTTAAAGGATGATATCCTTGATTTATTGGCTGAATTATTGGGATCTTGGACCCATTGTAAATATTAAAACCTCACTATATAAGAATTATTATACCAGATTATATATTTCGCCTTAATGGCATATGTAATATATGATTTTAATAAAGAGATGATTACTTTGTGTGTAATAATATCTCAATATGAGTAAATATTGAATACTTGAGTTGTGAAATCTTACTTTTTACAAATTGTTGAATACATTTATTTGATAGTTATCAATGTATGAATCCGATAATTGGGCAATTATTGTAACAATCAATTGTCTTTAATTTATAAATTAAATAAGCTATTTAGTGCCATAGCTAATCGAAGGAATATTAAATATACATGTTTTAATATATATTTAATTCAGCCTTTCAAAACTTGGTATTAATATGATAAGATTGTAAAATCTGTTGTATAGAGAATGGAAGAGTATCATTTTAAAAAGGTAATTTAAGGTTAAAGAATCAAACATTAGGAAAAAGAGACTAAATGGGATGGTAAATAGATGAAAATATTGATTAGAATTATCTTATAAAGATCCTAGTTCACCTTTGGCATCTATCTCAATATAAACTCTTGTAAGATAGGTTTAATTGGAAATAAAATAAAAACAAACTATAAAGATCTAGATAATTGTGAAAGTGATAGTTGTGTGGTGGCGGAAGACTTAAAACTCATAATACTAGTGTGATGTCTTGAGTTTAGCCATAACCTACATGGTGGATAACTTTGGAAAAAGTAATACATTGATGGTTGTGCATTGTCGATCACCTAGTCCTCCAATTAAATAAAAAAATCAATAATATGATCATGAAGTTGAAATCACGAACATGAGGTAAAAATGGTTGGATTCCGAATCAAAGTCGGAAACTAGCTTCGTGGTAGACCCAAGGACTTTCACATAGTTCCCATGACCTTTAAAAGGGTGATCCGAAATGCTAGTAATCATTGTCACTCGAAGTAGTGATGAAGGGAGATCATGGAGATCTAGATAAACCCTTCTCAATCACACATGGCTTACATGGATGTTATCGGATAGATCAAAAGAGAAAAATTGATTAATGAATTTGATTAAATAAATTTGTACGATCGATCTGTAATTTTTATTATGTTTATCATTTTTTAGCTCTTGTAATTTTGAGCATTACAAGGAGTCACAATGATTTTAAACTTGTTTATTTCACTATCAAATGAAAGCTCTTATGATAAATGAAATTACAAATGCCACCAAACCATCACAAGGATAATATCATGTGTGATTCACAAAGATTTCAATGTAAGACGTCAATGGGAACAAGAAACCTACTTACAGACATTTAGAAATGAAGAAAACACAAATTTGCCCAAAAATAATGTAGATTAACTCAAGTTTGATTAAATTTATCAGCAGGGGAAATTTTCTAGAACAATCTCAGAGCTTTTCAATGGTTGTACACTCGCAACCACCTTGACATGATCAAATTTAACACAAAGGAGATAAACAAGTTTCTTCATATGGTTTCTTAGAAGGATGGGTTCTATCAAGATTTTCTCTTAGAAAAATAAGTCCCGACCTCTAACACTCCAACCATTTGCATGAAAAATTCATGCAATTTATAATACTTCATTTACAATAGATTTTCCCCCAAAACAAGAAACATTCAAAGCACTATTGTGTGTTACGACCCCAACCGTGACTCCTAGAATCATTTTCAAAAAGGTTGTTAGGTGTGCAGAAGGAAAATCTCTCCAAATATTTCCAGCATTCAATTCTTCACCTGGTAAGTCGTTCTTCATCTCGAGCACCAAGTACTTCCATCCTCCAATCTGCCCAAATCTAGTTCTTTATGTGCCATTGAAGGAAAAAGTCCAAAATCATAGCGAATCCAGAGGTCGATCACATCTTAATGGAAAAAGATGTTTTCATATTTTTTACCACCAAACCAAGATATCAGATTAATGTTCCTTTGCATTTAACATGTAGGAGAATTCAAGAAATTATAAAAACCATAAGAATATACGCATCTCTAAGAGCTTTAGAGAAAATGGCGTAAAAATCGAATACATGAGACACACAACTGCCATTGATCTTTATTTTGAATTTGGACCGTTCACGTGGGAGATCCGAGTTAAGACAGGCCTATGGGTTCTTCTTTACCTTTTACACCTTTTCGAAAAAAATGCAAAATTTCTCAATTTGCTCTGCCCCTCCACCTTTGAAAAATGGGCTTGACACATGTCCCAATGTGGGTCCCAAAGGAACCATGACTAAATTATACTATTTCACCTCTTTTTGGAAAAGGGAAATTTTCCAAGCTTTCCCGTAGCTCCACCCTTCCATTTCTAGTTTCTGATGTGGGTCCCAGCGGAACCATGCTTCCTTTTACACTTTTAACTTCTTTCTCCACAAAAGGAAAAATTTCCAAATTTCCCTGAATGTCCACACCTCTGAAATTGACTGGAGCAAAATTTTGACTATTCTTTGTCATGCCCATAGGTCATTTTGATGATTTTAATCTTTTAAAAAACAAGGGGAAAAAAATCCAAGTTGCCCTTGATGGCCCACCTCCTCGCCTCTTGACTTTTCAAATTGCCACGCGTCTCAATGGCACATCTTGAGATGGTCCCCAAAAGTAGAGACCCTAAATGAGCGCGGGCTCACCATGTGTCTCAAGCCCTTTAGGAAGTTTTCGAAAATTCTAAGGAAGGAAAACCCGACGGAAACCTCCACGTGTCTTTATGGCGCAACTTCAAGAACCTTATAAGGCTTCAATATGGTTTGGCGAGGGCATGCTTCCATTTTAAAACCTTTACTCCATTTTCCAAAAGGGAAAAATTTCCAACTTATTTTCAAAGGCCCACTTCTTCGCTTTTACCTTTGTGATGTGTCCTTCGTGGGGTCAAAGTAAGACATTTTCCCTGCCACTTAAATTTTTCTTTAATCGAGATCTGGGGCCATGGGGTGAGTTCAAATTTTTTCCAAAGTATCCAAAAAGAAAAAGTTCATAAAAAAACCCACCACACCTCATCCAATTAGAAGAAGCCACGTAAGTACCAAAAGAGCCAATCAAAATTGAGCGGAGAGCGACGAGACCAAAATTTCCTTTTTGCCAAAAAAGTAAAAGTGAAAAGTTAAAACATTTTCCCACCGTCCCCTGACCAACCAAAAGAAGTCACATGACCATCGAATGCTTTGAGGAATAGTTTTGACAGGAAAAAGACGCCCACCATACCATCAAAACACATAAATTCACCATTTATGCCTAGAATCCGATTTTTCGCTAAGGATGAAATTTTTGAAACAAAACCAAGTGAATCATGGTTCCAAGCATCTTTTGACCATGGATTTGGATTTTCAAAGCATATAAATATAAATTTATCATTCTCAAGCTTCCATGGACGGGGAAAATAGGAAAAATGGTAGATCCTGATTTTGAAAAAATTAGGGATAAAACAGGGCATACTCGGAGACTTCATCAAAAAGGGCACGACAATGGATTCTGCAAAAATTCAAGGCATTCAAATGGAGGTAAAAGCTTCAGAACATCCATATCAAGAGATAAAACATTTCATAACACACAGATCAAAGGAAAATCAAGGTAAATGGTGTGAGATCAAAATGAACACCAATAAGGTCCTTTAGTGTCTTCATGAGAAGCATCTCTATGGAAACTTGGAGAAGTGTGCATTCATTCGAGATAGAGTTGCAAAATATTTGGGACACATCATTTCTGGGGAAGGTATCGTAGTTTATCCTTCCAAGATTTGAGCTATCATGGATTAGCCAAAGACACCACCAAATGTGTACCGAGGTGCATGTATTCATGGGTTTAGCACGATGTTACAAGAGATTTGTCTAGGACTTTTTTTGGATTACATAGCATTCCATCACTTCCCTTTAGTGGAAAGGGAAGAAGTTTTTTTGGTCGATTTGTCTTTAAGGAATGTCTCACAATAGAGCCTATTCTTGTAGTTCCCAGATCCTCAAGGTGAGTTCTACATTTTCACAGATGTTTCTTTGGCAGACTTGGGGTGTGTTGATGCGGGATGGAGAGTAGTTACTTTTGAGTCTCACAAACTCAATTATTATGAGCGAAATTATCTACTCATGATCCCGAGCTTGCAGGAGTTGTGCATGCCTTAGTATGGTGGAGACATTTTCTTCTTGGCCGATATTTACACTTAGGACTGATCACTTGAGTCTTCGCCACCTCTTCAAACAACCCAATTTCAACGTTCATTAGTGGCGTTGGATGTAGTTGCTTTGTGAGTATGAAATGGATATAGAGCATGTGAAGGGGAAGGAGAACATGAATGCAAATGTCTTGAGTAGATGGAGACATGTGGCTATGGCCACTTCAATGGGCAAAAATTTGTGGAGTAGGATTTTGTAGCAACTTCCTTAGACAGTTTCTAACTTGCAGCTAGAGCAGAGATTGAGTCCCGAGACTCGTAGAGGGGAGATTTGATGGATTTTCATTAAAGAAAAATGGCCTTATAAGACATAGAGATCGATATATGTTCATAGAGATGGAGTCTTGATGCGGACATTTTAACATAAGCTCATTGTGCACCTTATCCAGAACATCCCGAGGTGAAGTAGATACACACCACATTGAGACACTTGTACCATTAGAGAGACTTCGAGAGATATGTGGCTTCGTTTGTGTCATGCTGATTAGAATGCCGAGAGGGTGAAGGTGAGAGCATCGCATCTAGCTGGCCTTCTCTTTCCTCACGCCATACCAGAGTGGAAGTGGGACACCATTTCCATGGACTTCATCATTGGGTTACCGACGTCGAGATACCACCACGACGCCATCATGGTCATGGTGGATAAATTGATGAAAGTGGATCATTTTTCTCTGGTGAAGAAACCTACACCCAAGAATACAAAGTGGCATGGTTATATATTGATGAGATTTTTAGATTACATGGGATTCCACAAAAGATCATTTGTGACCATGATCCTTTGTACACTTCCCATTTTTGAGACCACCATGCAACATGCTCTCGGGACGAGGATCAATTTCAGCACAACATATCACCCTGAGATAGATGGACAGATTGAGCGGGTGAATCTGATCCTAGAGGACATACTTAGGATGTATGTTATGGATCACCAGTTGAGATGGGAGGAGTATCTAGTATTTGGTGGAGTTTTCCTACAATAATAGTTTTCGAGTTCTATAGGTATGGCTCCTTTTCAAGAATTATATGGTAGAGAGTGTAGGACACCTCTTAGTTGGGATAGGTTAGAGGACATGGTTTCTCTTGGGCCAACATTATTGCAAGATATGGAGCAGCGGAGTTACCTTGATTAGATAGATATTGTAGGAGGCGAAGGATAGGTTTAAGAATTATGCGGACCACTATACGTCATATCATATTTTTGAGGTGAGCACAAAGGTGTTTCTTTGTGTCAAACCACATAAGAGCCCTATCTGTTACGGAAAAGGTTATAAGCTTGCTCCTAGGTTTGTGGGTCCATTTGAGATCTTGGAGTGCATCGGTCCCTTGCCTATCATCTAGCATTTCCACCTAGCTTGTCTCACGTCCATGATGTGTTTCACATTTTTGTGCTTAGAGATATATTTCTGATCCTTCTCACATTTTAGATTGGACCACATTGCAGGTGTAGGATTAGGGGTAGGTGATGGTGGATCATGTTTGCATTATAGAGCGCGAGGACCTTGGGCCTTTTTGGCTAAGAGATTGACCGGTGTTTGGGTCCAGATGGGATAGAGATGATGAGTCTACGGCTACATGGGAGGATGCTACTCTACTACGAGTGTAGTTTCCACACCTGTTCTATTGACTTCTAGGAGGAAGTCAAGTCTAAGGGGAGGGGGATGTAGTGCCCACTTCCCTTCGACACCTTTTTTATTATTGATTTTGATACCACAACTACACTTACAAATATATGATAGCTTTGTGATTTATCATGTTAGTAGATATTAGAGATACTGAACTATTGTTGATTTGATTCAGATATAATGTATGTGGACCATTAGAGACATTTGATGTTGATATTGATATACTGTTGACATGGTTATTTATATATATTTCTGACATGTGATATATTTAGTCATATTGAGTAGACCTTTGATAATTGGATTAATGTTGTGATCATTTTGACATGGATAAAATGTGGAATAGAAATGTTGCTAGAAATTGTAAGTGATATCGTATTTGCATAGATGATATTAATTTGTATATAGATGATTTTAGATTTATATCGCATATTTTGGCATGGATGTTTTAATGTGGCCACGAGGCCGAAGGAGGTATTCTTTGTTTTGCAAGTATATTATATTCACAACAACATTGGGGGATTGGAGACCAACCACATTGGAATTCGAGATGAATTCAACTAGGGTCACCATGTCAACATGTAATTGTGTGTTAGAATTAGTGGGTTAGGGGAAAATGGTGACCAAGGGTCGTGTGTTGTCTTTTATTGTTAGTTCCCCTTTTATTGATGTTAATATGTGTTTCTTTTAGTAATGTAATTTACTTGTTTTAATTATTTAGATTTTTTGATGTATGTTTACCCTTTTATTACTAATGAGTTGTAGTGTCTTAATTAAGGTAATTTAAATTTGTCCTAAACTAATTAAAGATGCATGACCAAAAAGGAGTTCATTTATTATACTTGATTTACTCTTGGATTTTGTGTTGAGTGTTGTATGCTTGAGTCTTGAGTGTAGCACACTCTACCCTTCATGGGATACTAGAATTTTTCCTTATAGGCAAAATTTGGAAGTTTTGGGACAATTCAAACTTATCCCACACCAATTAAATGTCTATGCCAACCCTACCTATGGGGTGGGGGGGTCAAAATTAGGCCCTATTAGGTGTTTTAGGAAGATAAGAAGGTGAAATATTTATTGCACTTTCTTTCAGATATTTAATTTTTTCCTTGGGGCGGGGGCTTAGATGGAGTGTGTAAGTTTCTTCTCATTCCTTCAACAACTTATTAATTGTGCATTGGAATAGGAGGATGACCAAGGTGATGTGGAGTGGAGAGGAAATGAGGTGGCATCCTACTTGGAGCCACATCCTCCTCCTCTCTTCCTTTTCTATTTATTGAAATCATTTTTCTTGTTTGGGGGTTACTTGATCATTTTAGTCTCTTGAAGTTTTGGAGAGTTAGAGTTTTTTTTTTTGGGAAAGCTTGTGGATTGTTGGAGCTTTGTGGATGCTCGCTTGGTTTTGGAGGAGCTTGGAATTTCATTCTTGTGAAAATCTCTACTATGGAGAGGTAGGAGCTTTACTTTGCTTTTGTTATACTTTTATTATGTGTTTATATGTTGTGTTGAGTGTTGTTCTTTCTTTGGAATGCTTCTTGTGTGTGGGTAGATTTCCTAAGTTTCGAGTAGGAGGAGACTATGGGGAGCTTTCTTGTAGGGAGGCATAAGAGATTGAGGGAGGCATAAGAGTATATGGAGGCATAAGGGGTACTTGAGGGAGGCATAAGAGTTTTTAGGGGATTTGATATATGCATTGGAGGCTTTAAGGTGGGAACCCATTCCCATTGGGAGGCATAAGTGGCCTCCCATAGGTCTTTCTCTTTGGATTTCTTGATAAGCCTTGTTATATTGTTGTTGTGTTTGAATGTGGATGGATTGGATTGTGAAACTATTTTTGTTAAGTATTGTGGAAGATTTTAGTTGCCATGAGTTGAAATATTCTCCCATTGTAATGCGGTTGGGGCTCGAGGGCCAATGGAGAGGATGGATTCTCCTCTCCATTAGATATATTGGTTGGGTAGAGATCAGTTCCTCTCCCCCTATTTTGTTCTGAATCAAACAATCTTGAGAGAGAGCTATCTTGCTTGGAGTTGTGGAAATTGGAGTGTTGTTAGAGACCTTAAAAACTTATCTTTGTGAAGAAATTTATTATATTCCCACTTAGAGTGGAGGAACTTGTATTATTGTAGTTTCCTTTATTTTCATTCTTGTGTTATTTCCCACCTTGAGTGGATGACTTGAATAATCTTGTGGAGAAGATTTTGCATTCAAATATTTGTATATTGAAAAGAGAAAGAAATATTTGTGTGAATTAGTTGTGAAATGAAAAAGAGAGTTACTTTCATTGTAAAGTTGTTTTTATTGTAAATATGAAATAAGGAAAAATAGAAGTTGTAAGAAGTTGAACGTGTATGCAAAATAACATTATATGAAAAATAAAGTTATTGTGGCTATTTTGAATGTATGCATATTATATTGAAATGAAAGAGACAACAAATTAGATATATTGTATTTAGAAATGTTTTGTTCTTTACATAGAAAGAAAAATGATAATGTATATGTGGTTATAGATTCCTTTTTCTCTTGTAATGGAAGGAAAACTAGATGAACATAATATAAGGATTTTGTAAGTAGATGTGTTTCATTGATTAGATAACTTTTAAATATGAATAAATTTAACTAAGAAATGAATAAAAGAGTAATAAATCTTGAAAATGGAACTCAAAAAAAAAAAAATTGAATGCATTTTTAAACCTTTTGGTAACTTTTAGTTTTTGGAATTCTCGACATTAAGGTTCTATTTCTATGAAAAAGACCGCACCACAGCGAGCGGTGGTCCTATAACCACCTCTCGAGGCTAAGGTGATGGTCTAAGAACCGCTGCCTCGCAGGGCGAAGGTTTGTGATTTTTCACCAGAAGAATGGAGGTCCTAGGACTACCTATCTTCTCTAGGTGGCGGTTCTATCACTTATGACAGAACTCAGTAGATCCATGCCTCGTGCATGAAATTTATCCAATTTGCACCAATTTCTAAGTTGTAAAATTTATGTGTTAACTACCAGAAAGCAAAACAATGAGTAATCCTATGGATTTGAACAATAAAACATACAATGGTGGATCTAAAACTAGTCCTTTTCATTTATAACAATGGGGTAGGGTTTGTCCCAAATTTAAAACCCAATATACAAATAACTTGAAACAAAAACCATATTGGTGGAGGAAATCCCTCCCAATCTTTGAATGAAATAGATTACATTAATAAAACTAAAACTAAACTAAGCCTAGACTAAATCTCCATGTAGAATCCTCCATGGCTCTTCCTCTTTTGCTTCCATGGCTTCCTCCTCTCCAACCTACAAATTTAACAAAAAGGAAATAGACCAAATGAGAAGAATAGAATGAGAAAAGGTTTTAATAGAATTTCATAAGGATTTTAGGGCTAAGTTTGGAACCCTAGGATCTAGTGGCCAAGATGGATTTGATCCAAGGGTGAGAATTGACCCTACTTTTATTAGGTAGAAATGTATTTTAAATGTTTAATTTAAAATCCCTAAAGGTATGTGTAGATGGGTGAGTGGGGCCATTTAATTTCCTAGGGGTGTAATGTCTTTTTAATCCTTAGCATGTTGTAGGAATTTAATAAAAGGACTTTTAAACTATTAGGATAATGAAACTAGAGTAATTAAGCATGAGGTTAACCATATTAAGATTGAAAATTATTTGAAGAGAAGAGGACATCTAATTAAGTAAATTAATCCTTGTTACCTTCCTTTTGAATAATTGATTAATGGACCCTAGAGATAATTTTGAAAACTTGTAACCTTTAACTAGACCTGGTTCTTCAATCGTAAAGTTGAGTTAAGTAGTGTAAGTTAAGTTAATGAACCCTAAAGGTTAAGTACCCTTGTAACCTTCTTTGTAACTTAAACAAAAAAATGTTGCAATTTTTAGGTTAAGTGTTGGGTTGTAGCGTGTTCTTAACGTCATTTTTACAAAGCGTTAATTTCTTTACAACTCACCACACTTTACTAGTTTTTGCTTACATATCACACCGCAATGATATTTTTATTGAATGAAAACATAACTCGTTCTTAAAATTTTAATTTAATCATATAATGGAAAAATAATTTGATAAGGCCCAAAGAGAATTAGAGAGGTAAAAACATCTAGGTAGTGAAATAAACTCTATGTCCAAAAGACATCATATTTGAAAAGATATTGGAAATTTGATTTTCCCAATTGCTTTATTCACATGTAAAAATCCTTTTGGGAGTCCAACTTATTTAGTGAACATAGTTTTGAATTCAAATATAAAACAATATTCTTGAAATGAAAATTATTCAAATGAAGGGAATCAAGTGCATTATTCATTATTTCCATCTTGGATGTTCTAAGTTTCTTTTCTAAGGTTTAGTAAAATATAAGTTAATTTTCTAAGGTTTAGTAAAATATAAGGCTTAGTAAGGGCTTCCTCAACATACATAATTTGAAATCTTGGAATGCTACCACAAGATAAATTAAAGGAGCTAGCTATGCCCTGATCCGCCTCTCGGTTTTACCTCTAGAGTTTTGGGAGCCTAAAGTATTTTAGGGTTAGCGCAAGACATGGCGTTTTGATTGCAGTAGACCCTACTACTAAAGCCCAATCTAGATTGTATTTTTCTCATCTTTACATCAATATTCTTGTTGGATCTAAGGTGCCCCAAATAATGTGTTTGGATTCCAAGATAGATAATTGGGAGAAAATATTGACTTCGAGAGCTCACCAATAATATGTGATAATTACATGAAGGTGGGATGCACTTTGAATAACTATGGTGGAGGTGATTCAATCTCATAGTAGGTGAAGCTCCATGAGCCTGTCACCCAAATCGGTGATCAATCTAGGGATGATAAATCTGATAAAAATGGTGCAAGGACAAATGCTAATGAGCCGGAGGTGGGTGCTCCCAGTTGCATTGATCATGGAGTAGGTTATTGGTTTGGTGGAGGCTAATACAGGTTGGGCGGGGAAGGTGTCTTCTATTTCACCTCTCAAGGATCATGTGGTAGGTGAGTGCAACGGTGAGCCCATAAGGCGAGAAAACAATATAAATGAAAATTCAATTTTGAAACAAAGGTGGTCGAGAAAGCATGAAATTAAGTCAAGGCGTCATGAATATAGTTTGGTTGATTACATCCCTCCACACAAATGCTCAACAATGTCCTTCACTACTCAATTAGAGGTGTTCCTCGGTTTGGGAGACGAGGGAACCTTAACCTACAAATCCACCTCGATGCATTGAACAACGCTAGGAATAATGAACATGTGGTGACCAGGAATGGAAAAACCAATGTTGATGAAGGGTGGACTACGGTCCAACACAAGAAACATAAGTTTTATTAGGTTTTATGGATGCTCTCTTCGTGGTAGCTTCCAAAGGCGCATCTTAAGGCTTAGCTCTATCTTCAGTTCGGGTCAAGTCTCCTTGATCGGGATTTAGGTTCAACTTTCCTTTGTGTTGGTTTATCTTCTCCGACAATTAGTAGAGGTCATTTATGTTGTCCCTCATTGATTTATCTTTCTCTCCTTTGTTTCTCTCAAGATGTATCTTTTATTGTAAGCATTATGGAACAATAATCCCTATTTTTATTACCTTATCTAATAATAAAAGATATAATTTATATTTTTGTATTTGTACCTCCATTTGTTTGCTTATGCTTTGAATGGTTATAGTTTGAATAAAATAAAATAAAATAATAAATAAACATTGGAACAGGTTTTTTAGCTAGGATGTGTGCAAGTGGAAGGATAGTTTAACTATTTAAAATTTTTGTTTATATTTTCATGGAGCCATGAACATTAGGGAATATGTTAGGTTATCTTCTCTAATTATGTACGCATCCTCCAATCCTATAAAAACTTGGTCAATAGTCTTTGTCTTCACCACATAAGTCGATTCACAAAAAATATATGGATATTTGTGTCTATAGGTGTTATACGTCTTTTCACCCAACCACACCAATTTAGAGGTATTAGAACCAATCATAATAACACAACATTAACTTGGTAGTTGGGAAGAATTTGACTCTTAAAAATATGTTGAAACACTACAAACAAAATGTGATGGGGAACTATGTTAAATGGAGCTCTCATTAATATCTCACAAAAACAAATCAAGTACCATTATTGGTTAGATCATCCTGTACATAGAGATAAATCAGAACCATGATATATCCTCATATTGTTATATACAAATTGATTGTGTTAGTACCCAAATTGATTCTCCTTCAAAGTCTGAGCAGCATCACAGGTTTGGCAGGAAGCTTAGAGATAGATAGATCATAGTGAATCATTTTGTAGCTAGGGATGGGATCTAACTGGCCCTTTGTCACTCAAATGTGGAGAAATGGATAGCACCCTCAAGAGGATTTGATCTATCCTCACTACTTTATGATTGTGCCTTTCAACCAGGGTGAGAGAACCCTTTTATAGCCTGTTGTTTATGGAGGAGATGGGGGCTTCCTTCCTTATGAAGTGTTTAAGAAGACCTTGAAGAAAATATGATCAATACAACAAAACCTAACTCTCACGAGTTGTCACTTTAGATAATGGAGATATTTTCTAAGCAAGGTTCAGGACACTAAAGACAATGAAAACTTGAGTGTTTTTGCATGTTTTGGTAATAGAAATTGTGCATCTATATACACACAGGACAAACAAGGGTAGTATGGGTAGGATTAATTGTTTTTGAATGATTTTGGGTGGGAGGTGAAGCAAGATAAATTTGATTATACCAAATATTTGAGAAATTTTACAAAAATGGAGAGCTCGAACAACGAGTAATGCTTTTAGAGTAGTCAAGATGTTACTTTAACCGAATATGTGCTTTAATGGAGGCCCAATCAAAAAATTTCACACAAACTTCAAGGATCCAAAATTAAGGCTCAAATTGGAAAACTTAATCGAACATTATTAACACACCTAAAATACCATCAAAGGCTAACAAGCAATATTATAGTCATTATAGGAGTCACAGTGATTTTAAATTTGTTTATTTCACTATCAAATGAAAGATCTTTTGATAAATGAAATTGCAAAATGCCACCAAACTATCACAAGGATAAGATATTGTCTGATTCACAAAGATTTCAATGTAAGAATGCAATGGGAACAAAATAAACTACTTACAAACATTCATAAACGAAGAAAACACAAATTTTGCCCAAAAACAACATAGATTAACTCAAGTTTGATTAAATTTATTAGTAGGGGAAATTTTCTCGAACAATCTTAGATCTTGTCAATGGTTGTACACTCACAACCACCTTGACATGATCAAATTTAACACAAAAGAGATAAACAGGTTTCTTTAGAAAGTTTCTCAAAAAGATGGGTTCTATCAATATTTTTCTTAGAAAATCAGTTTTGACCTCTAACACTTCAACCTTCCAACCTCTAACCCCTTTCATGGAAAAATCATGCCATTTATAACATTTTGCAATAGATATTTCTCCCTAAAAACTCAAACATTGAGTGCACCAGTGCTCACCATGATCCCGATCGCGATTCCCAAAATCAAATCAGAAAAATTTGTCACCGCTTAGGGGTAGATCTCTTTAAAAATCTCTTGCATTCAACTCCTTCCTCTTGTATATCACTCTTCCTTTTACTCACCAACCACTTCCACCCCTAATTTATCCAATTTGGTTCTTTGCATGCCTAAGAAGAAAATTGGAAGATCAGATCGAGACCAAAGGTCAGATCTCATCTTAATGGTAAAAGACGTCCCCAGATTTTCCTCACCAAACCAAGATATCAATAGGTCTTTCATATGCCAAGGAAAGAAAAATCGGGTCGAATCTGATAGTCAGATTGCATATTTAATGGTGAGATATGTTTACAGACCTTCCCCACCAAACCAAGCTACCAGATTAATGTTCCTCTTCATTTGGTGTACAGAGACTCCAAGAAATGAAAAAAAAACCACAAGAATACGCATCCCCAGGAGCTCTAGAGTGAAAATGGTAGAAAAATCAGATACAGATGCACAACTACAATTAATTTCTATTTTGAATTTGGATAAGCCACGTGGGAGATCTACGTTTAAGACCAAGCTTGTGGTTCATTTTTTCCTTTTGCAACTTTTAAAAAAATAAAATTTTCACATTTTTGCCGCACCTCCACCCTTGAGAAATGAGCTTGACACATGTCCTAAGGTGGGTCCCAGAAGAACCGTGGCCAAATTCTACTATTTCACCTCTTTTTGGAAAAAGGAAAATTTTCCAAGTTTCCCCGCAGCTTTTCCCTTATTTTTCTAGCCTCTCGATGTGGGTCCCAGTAGAACCACGCTTCATGTTACAATTTTAACTCTTTTCTTCAAAAAAGAATTTTTTCCAAATTTCCCCCAAAATTCTCGCATTTCCACCGTTGACCAGGGAAAATTTTTGACTATACGGTGTCGAGTCTACGGGCCATTTTGATGCTTTAATCCTTTTGTTGATAAGAGGCAAAAAAATCCAAGTTTCCTTCGATGGTCCGCTTCCTCCCCTTTGACTTTTCAAACCGCCACGTGTCGTAATGGTGCATCTTGAGATGGTCCCCAAAAGCTGAAACCTTGAATGAGCGTGGGCTCATCATGTTTCCTGGCCTGAGAAAATTTGTTTGAAGGCTTAAATCTCAGTAAAAGGCACCATGTGTCAGGGTCTGAGGCAATCTCTTTTGGCCGTTGAAAAGTCCAAGCAAAATGCAAAGTGAGCGGAGGCCTCCAAGTGTCCTCTGGCGCTTTAAAAAAAAATTCACGGGTTAGTCCTCAAACATGCGTTGTCCCTCCATGTGTCCCAGGCCTCTCAAAATATTTTAAAAAAATACTAAGTATGGGAAGACTCAAGGCGGAAGCCTCCATTTGTCTTTCCGACGTAACTCCAAGGCCAACCAAAAATCAAATCTTCAAATGAGTGCCTTTCTTCCACGTAGACGGTTTTCAAGTTCGAGGAGATTCATAAAATTTTGAAGTACCCTACTGAGCCACATCCAACCAAAGGAGGCCACATTTCTTGTTGATGGAAGGATGTAAATTTGATTCGGAGAACGCCCGTCAAAACCATAAAATGCGTAAAAAATTACCATTTGTGCCTGGAGATGAAATTTTCTCCAAGGACAGAGAATTTAGAAATGTTACAAGGCTCAAATACATTCCTCTGAGCTACATCAATTCATTTTTCCTCAAGTATTTAGGGAAAAATTACAAGGACAGCAAATCCTAATCGTGGAAAGCGGAAAGAACAGGGGAGCCCAAGTTTTAGTTGAATAGAGAACCGGAGACCCAAATTACAGACCTTTCTAGACAAACAAAAAAAAGGAAACAACCATGGATCCATACGTGATCCTCGACCTAGGAATAGATTGATTATGAAAAAAAAGAAAGGAAAATAATTTTCAAGAACAACACGGGAGACAATTTATGGTAGAGGCCCTAAATAGATAGATTTTCAATGGCAAAATGGGGCGAGACTATTTTGAGCACTAATATCAGCTCGACTGGGATGGGCACTCCTGTGAGTGCCACAAGAACAAAGGTAGACCAAGTGCCAAAAATATCCATTAGGAAAAGGAGTCATCTTGCAGAGTAGAGAAATAGAGCCATCTCCCAAAAACGAATAGAGAAACTAGCAAAAATAGGTCACCAAGGACCAGAACGAGAAAAAACACAAAAATAGAAAACAAACCAACAAACTATACAATGTACAGATGATTCTCATCTTGATTCTAGGGAATCAATCCAGGAAATGTTTTAGATGCCTTCCATTAATAGTAGTTCAAGCAATTCCCCATCTAATTCCTTCAGGAAGAAGGTATGTTCACCAATCCTAATATCAATGGAATAAGGGCCCATCCATAATGCATCAAATTTGTCATGCTTTCCCTTATCTTCATGCCTTCTATCCCATAGCAACACAAGATCTCCAACATTGAAAGCTCTAGGAGTGACCTTCTTGTCAAATAACTTCTTCAAATTTTCTTTGAACTTTACATGCCTTTGGTGGGATGCCCTCCTTTCTTCATCAAGTTTAACAATTTGGTTAATGCGGGCATCATATGGACTTACTTCTTGATCTTCCAATTGTTGCATGAACTGATATGAGGATAATTGCATATGTAGGGGCAACAAGGCTTGAATTATATACACCAACTCAAATGGACTCTTTCCAGTTGCTCTTTTAACAGTAATTCGGTTAGCCCAAACAGAAAACTTCAACTTGCTCACCCCATTTTCTCTTGTTAAGCTCCAAGGTTCTTCTAATAATCTTTAGAAAATTTTTATTACTAGACTCACTTGTCCATTTCCTTGGGGATTATAATTGAGGCATATGTCAAATTTATCCCATATTATCTTCACATTGCCACCAATGGTTTAGCTCAAAGCTCATAGCATTGTCATCAACAATTTTTACTAGCACCCCAATCCTATAGATGATATGGTTCAAGATGAATTCCGTGGCGATTTTGTGTGTTGCTCTTGGTAGATGGCCTCCACCCACTTGGTGAAGTAATCGGTGGCTACAATAATCCACCTATGCTAGCACTTGAAGGGTCTAAAATCTCACCAATGAAATCCATTCTCCATTGCTTGAATGGGGCTTCAATTGATACAGAACAAAGGCAAGGATCCTAAAGCTTTCGGTCTTCCAGAGAAGCACTTGGGAACTATCACATATTCTAACCAAAAGAGTTACATCCTTGAAGAGATTTGGCCACCAATAACCAGCCCTTAAGAATTTTATGTGCTTTGTGAATTTTCCAAAGAAATGCCCACCACAAACTCCTCCTTGGATATCAAAAATTATCTTGGGGCTTCATCTTGATAACACACCTTAAGAGGACTCCCTCGGGGTTTTTCAAATCTAACCCATAGTTAGTAATGACATATTTATGGGAATCCAACTTAAGGGCCCTTTTCTAGTTCTTACTCAAATACTCGGGCGCGTATAAATGTTTGAGGTAAAAATCACATCCTTGAACCACTCATAACAAGTTAGTTTTTCAAATACATCTACCCTTCTTTCTTATACCTCATTCACCTCAATACTATGAAATTTTATCTCAACCATAAGCTTAGCCAAGCCCAAACCTCTCACCAACTTCATGGTTTGGATATCCATGTCATATTCTTACAACTTGTTCACCCATCTACATCTCTTGCTTGAGACCTCCATCTCTGATAAGATGTCTTTGACCATGGTGTGGGGAACATAAGAAACAATTTTGGAACTCAGAATATAAGGTCTGAAAACCTTTTTTTCTTTCACTAAGGAAACTGCTTGTTTCTCCATAATAGTGTATTTCAGCTCACCCCCTATAATGCCTTATTGAAAAAGCAATTGGCCTCTCAGCCCCTTCATCATCCTTCTACAATAGGATAGATGCAATAGTGTATTCCTCGGAAGAAAAGGAAAATGGTTAGAAAGGATTCTTATAATATGGAGCTACCAAAATAGGGGCATGCTTTAATGCCTCCTTGATCCCATTGAAAGCTTGAATGGCATCCTCCTCCCATTTAATAACTGGTCCTTTAGCAAAGTTTATCTTCCCAAAGAAAGACTGAATTCCTTTCTTGGTTCTTGGAATTGGGACTTTGCTGATGGCCTCTACCCTTTCTAGATCAATCATTACTCCCTCTTGTGACATAATGTGACCAAGCAACTTTTCCTTCTACACTCCAAAATGGAACTTCTTTGGATTGAGTGAAATGCCATACTCTCTACATCTTATTAGCATATTTTCCAAGTGCAACAAGTGATCACCACTTTTTGGAGAACACAATCACATCATCTTGGTAAACAACAATAAAATCATTGATGTAACTAGAAAAAGCAACATCCATTGCTCTTTGAAAGGTTGCTCTAGCATTCATCAGACCAAAGGGCATCCTAACATACACATAAGTTCCCCAAGGAGTGGTAAAGGTTGTTTTAATTCTTTCTGATTCTTTCACCACAACTTGGTTATAACTAGAGAAACCATCTAAGGTAGAAAGTATCTCAGAACCAGTCACTAGTTGCAGCATGTTTTCCATGTTTGGTAAAGGATAATTATCCTTCATTGATGCTCTGTTCAAATTTCTAAAATCCACACACAACTTGATGTCACCATTCTTCTTTCGACTAGTACTAGATTTACAACCCAAGAAGAATACCTTGTGGGCTGAATAATCCCTCCATCCCTCAGTTTCTTCAGTTCTTCTTGCATTTTGAGAGATAAGAGTGGATTGATTGGTTTTTTTTGCCTAAATGGTTTTGCATTAGATTCCAAGGGAATCTAATGTTGAAACATATCCTCTATGTATGCCTTTAGTTCAGAATAAGTCCAAGCCATGCAATCCTGATACTTTTTTATCAATTAGACATAGGACTATTTTTCCTCCTTGCTGAGATTGCTTCCTAAATAGATCTTCCTTGGTTTCTCCTTTGTACCAAGGTCATGCTCCTCAATATCGCTTGAGGCTACCATGCATTTGTTAATAATGTGATTATAATTATCAAAGTTAGACCCATTGGCTCCCAATTAATATATTAGTCAACAAACTCCCCTTTTTTTTTCAAAATCTTCTCGACCTCAACATCATCTTCAAAACTTGCCAAGATTTTTATGTTGTCAGGGATAGATGGCCTTGTCAATACTTCAACATCATATTCACAATATGGGGACATTGCACAATTATCAAACTGAGATCCCAACACAACAAGCTTGTCTTCCAAATCATTGAACCTCCTATCATGATGCATAATGTTGAATGAATCAAACATCTCAATGAAATCCCAAACTACATGCTTGTATTGTTTCATTCGCTAATTTTTTGTGGCATACAGTTTTCTGACTTGCTTTACAATTAATTCTGAATCTCCTTTGACAATGATGTCTTTAACACCATATTTCCAAGCAATCCTCAGACCTAATAACAATGCCTCATACTCAACAATGTTATTAGTGCACTCAAAGTTGAGTTTGAAAGAAAAGACAAACTCTTCCTAGCTTGAGAGATTAGAACAACACCAACACCATTTCTGAACTTGGAGAAAGCTCCATTAAACAATAAAGTCCAAGGAGAGCCTACCTGCTCAAGACACTTACATTCTTCAATCTTGTGCTCTTTTCCATCAATGAATCCTACAAAGTTATCAACATCAACAATTGTGTACAATACCTCATAGGATGAATTGTTGGGATCTTCAATAAGGTGCAACATATTCTTTTACCCATACAACTCGATAGGCTTCCCTCAATTGGAATGGTGGCATAGGACATATCCATTTGAACACTCCCACCAACACTTGTAGCCCATTTTCTAGACAACAACATACCCCACTTGGTTGGACAGTCAACAATAACTACATCAAGCTTCAAGTTCCTACCCGGATAGGCTGCAAGTTGTACCACAAGATCTTTCACACATCTCACCACTGGCACCTATCTGGAATCCATCGCAGTGCATTTTCCATATGTTGTTGTTACTTTAAAATTCAGCTCATTCATGAATTCCAAAGGCATGACATTGCATGAAATCCCCGAGTCAAACATGCGGTTGTGTAGCAGTTTGTCCTTAATGATTAGGGTGGTGAAGAATGGATCCACATTTAGCTGAGATTCCACCAAGGATGTCCCCAAATAAACCTCAGGTGGTTCACCTAGTTCCTCCAACATTGGTGGTGTTTCTAACTCTTCAATGAATGGGGGAGTTTCCATAATGTTTATATTCCTATCTAGGGAAGTCTTCTTCTCTTTCATCCCCAAATATTCAAAATCCCTTTTCTTGTGCTCAGGAATCCTAAGCAACTCAAAAATTAGAACTGATATCTTGATCTAACTCAAGACTTGGGCAATATAATAATTGGCAGAATTTGGCAAGGAAACATTGGAAGGAAGGCTGATACACTCATTAGATAGTACAAGACTTTTGATAGCTTCAACATGAGGAGGGGTATGAGTTTTGTTTGGGATAACAAGGCCTTTAGTAGATGTATCTTTCTTAGGAGCCTCTTTAGGAATGTTTGAAAGTAAGGGAGTTTTTGGCTTGGCCTAAGGCCCTGTCCCTTTGACAACCCTAATTCTTGTGTTGAGTTCCTTTTTATGAGCCACAACGGCATTCATCAATAACTGCATGTCCTCCTCGGATGGAATTCCTCCATGATACTTATTTATCATTAAAGCTCTTTGATATTCAAACTTATTATTGGTTAGTTAAAAGTTTGTACAAGTATCAACTTATAAAGTATGAGAGGGAGGAAGAATAGGCACCTAGTGGATTCATTCCTAAAAATTAGTAGCGAGTTCTAGCACTTATCACTTCGATTGAAGTTTCCCCTTGTTGTGAGCTTGTGGAGCAACCCATCATGCAAATGTCATCATCATTATCATCATCAGCTTTTGTTTCTTCTTGCTGATCTTCCTCACATGGAAAATGGGGCATGAAACATCTATCACAACAATCAATGAAATTTGTCTCTCAACAATGGCAACTCGATGCCAAAGGATCGGGTATCATTCTATTTTCTCTCGGCTTGGGACCTGTATTTTCCAAATCCAATAGATCCCTTTTCTCTATCATCATATTTTTGGTGATTTGTAAACTTGTCTTGGCCTTATTTCTTGTGTTGACCTTGTGAACTCGACCAATTCCTTTTTCTACCCAGTCTAACTTTTTGATATATATTTGATAGCCCTGCCAAAGTTTTCACAACTTTCTCCTAATCAAGCTGACCTTACTTGTCTAAGGATTTTGTGGGTTAATTAGTTTTACACCCTCCCTTTTTGGAGGATTTCTAATTTCCTTAATGTTGTTATCTATTTACGAGTCATGTTGAAGGCTAGCCTCAAATTAGTAGGGTTCTTGTCCCTCAAGTTGTAAGCATCCTTTTTATCAAATGCATCTAAATATTTGATCAAACATGATTCATCACATGGCCTTAAGATAACAGGAAATCTCTTGAAGGCCTTGTTAAAACTTGTGTTGAAATCATATACTTGACTCATCAGCTTCTTCTCAATGTTTTCAATTACGATAGAAGAAACCTGTGGTTAGTTCTTTCATCATACTACAATCTAAATGCATTGTTCATATCTCTGTCTAAGAATCAATGGAATTATCTGGCAAAGATTTATACTAGTCCCTTGCATCCTCTTCTAAAGTATGGATAAACAATTTGATATATACATATTCATATTCAATCTCAAAGTCTTCCATCATATTGATAAAAATCTTTAAATGTTGATCACCAATTATAGCATTATTTCCTTAGAACTTTGGTAATCTATTTCTCACATCCTGGGAACTACATTTGGATAACCAACCATCCCTGTAAAATTTATAGGACCAAAGGTGTTTACAACAAATGGAGGTCTAGGTGGGGGATGGGCCATGTTGTTTTGAGGAGGTGACCTGGAGGAGAAACAAATTGATAAGGGGTAGGGGGTCTTTGAAACACAGGAGTATAACTTTCAAAATGGATATCCCCTAAAGGCCTTGTTTCTTGGAAAACCCTATCAACTTTTGAAAAGACAAGGGAAAAATGAGAAGAAATTTTTTTAAATTCAAATGAAGTCCCCTCTCTAGTTGGATAATTCCATTCCATAAAGAGGCTACTTGATTCAGAAGCACTTGAATGGTAGTCTTCAAAGATAGGCCGATCACTTTCATCAATGGAGATCCCTTTTCTTGACTGTTGATCTCCAACAAATCTCTAGGATTTTCTTCCTTCTAAATTTGTTTTTTTAGCTCGGAAATAATGTCCTAGAAATATCCCTAGTAAAGAAATATTTTCTTCCTTCCAACTTTGCAAAGATTAGTAATAAAACTCACTTGATAGAGGTTAAGACACTAGTATTTATCAAGAATCATATCATCGTGGAGTCGCCAAAGTAAGGGTTTTCCACCTTAGTTTGCAAATGCACTAAAATATGATCTCACAATGTCTCATACTAGCAACTAGAAATAGAAATACCGACTCTTCGTTATCTAGATTTATCAATGAAACTTAATGAAATAACTACAAAAAATGGAAATATTACACATAGTACTTGTAACTTTGAACACTTCTTATAGGACTAAATACAGGATGATGCTCGAAAAGATGTATTAGCACTTTGAGCATACAAGAAGTGTTTACCAGGGTCTGAATATGAACTACAATCATTATGTCCCCATCAAAGACTACCCATTAAGGTGTTGGTACCCAAATTGATTCTCCTTCAAAGTCAAATCAACATCATAGGTTCTACAGGAAGTTTAGAGATAGATAGATCATAGTGAGTCATTTTTTAGCTAGGGATGTGATCTAACAGGCCCTCTGTCACTCAAATGTGGAGAAATGGATAGCACCCTCAAGAGGATTTGATCTATCCTCACTACTTTATGGTTGTTCCTTTCAACCAGGGTGAGAGAACCCTTTTATAGCCTGTTGTTTATGGAGGAGATGGGGGATTCCTTCCTTATGAAGTGTTTAAGAAGACCTTGAAGAAAATATGATCAATACAACAAAACCTAACTCTCATGAGTTGTCACTCTAGATAATGGAGATATTTTCTAAGCAAGGTTTAGGCCACTAAAGACAATGAAAACTGAGTGTTTCTGCATGTTTTGGTAATATAAATTGTGCATCTGTATACACATAGGACAAATAGGGGTAGTATGGGTAGGATTAATTGTTTTTGAATGATTTTGGGTGGGAGGTGAAGCAGGATAAAGTTGATTATACCAAATATTTGAGAACTTTTACAAAAATGGAGAGCTCGAACAACAAAATGCTTTCAGAGTAGCCAGGATGTTCCTTTAACCAGAATATGTGCTTTAATGGAGGCCCAAATCAGCACTTTTTACACAAACTTCAAGGATCTGAAATGAAGGCTCAAATTGGAAAACTTAACTAAACATTATCAGGCCTTTGTTTCATCATGCCTAAGATACCCTCAAAGGCTAAGGAGCAATCTTATAGTCATGCTAGGATTAACATCAATTTTAAATTGGTTTATTTCACTATCAAATGAAAGATATTTTGATAAATGAAATTGCAGATGCCACAAAACTACCCCAAGGATAATATCTTGTGTGATTCACATAGATTTCAATGTAAGAATGCAATGGGAACAAGAAAAATACTTTCGAACATTTAAAAATGAAGCAAACACAAATTTCACCCAAAAATAACACATACTAACTCAAGTTTAATTAAATTTATCGCTGGAGGAAAGTTTCTCAAACAATCTTAGAGCTTGTCAATGGATGTACACTTGTAACCATCTTGACATGATCAAATTAAAAAAAAAGAGATAAACAAGTTTCTTCGAGATAGTTTTTCGAAAAGATGGGTTCTATCAAGATTTTTCTTAGAAAATCGGTTCTGACCTCTAACACTCCAACATTCCAACCTCCAACCCCTTTCATGATAAAAATAATGCCATTTATAACATTTCACAATAGAGTTTCCCCCTAAAATACCCAAACATTGAGTGCACTATTTCTCACCATGATCCCGATTGCGATTCCTAGAATAAAATATGTAAAAATTTGTCGGTGCTCGGGGGTAGATCTCTTAGAACATCTCTCGCCTTAAACTCCTTCCTCTGGTAGATAAATCTTCCTTTTACTCACCAACCACTTCTACCCATAATCTATCTAATTTGGTTCTTTGCATGCTCGGGAAGAAAAATGGAAGATCAGATCGAGCCCAAAATTCAAATCTCATCTTACTGGTAAAATATGTCCCTAGATTTTCCTCACCAAACGAATATATCAATAGGTCTTTCTTGTGCCAAGAAAAGTAAAATCAGTCATAGTCGATTGCATATTTAATGGTGAGATATGTTTATAGACCTTCCCCACTAAACCAAGCTACCAGATTAATGTTCCTCTTCATTTGGCGTACATGAGACTCCAAGAAATGATAAGAAAAACCACAAGAATATGCATCCTCGGGAGCTCTGGGGTGAAAATAGCAAAAAAATTAGATATAGATGCACAATCACTTTGTTGATTTATATTTTTAATATGGACCATCCACGTGGGAGATCTACTTTTAAGATGGACCTACATGTTCCCTTTTTCCTTTTAACTTTTGGAAAAAGTAAAATTTTCACATTTTTCTCACACCTCCGCCCTTGAGAAATGAGCCTGACACATGTCCTAAGGTGGGTCCCAGAGGAACCGTGGCCAAATTCTACTATTTCACCTCTTTTTGGAAAAAAAGGAAAAATTTCCAAGTTTCCCCTGTAGCTCCGCCCTTCTGCTTCTAGCCTCTGATGTGGGTCCCAGTGGAACCACACTTCATTTTACACTTTTAACTCTTTTCTCCACAAAGGAAAAATTTCCAAATTTCCCTCGAAAGTCTGCACCTCCGCCATTGACCGTGGAAATTTTTAACTATTCTCTATCAGTTCTGTGGGCCATTTTGATGCTTTAATCCTTTTGGTGATAAGAGGCAAAAATCCAAGTTGCCTTTAATGGTTTGCTTCCCCGACACCTTTGACTTTTCAAATTTCCATGTGTCATAATGGCGCATCTTGAGATGGTCCCCAAAAGTTGAGACCTTGAATGAGCACGGGCTCACCACATGTCCTAGCCCAGAAAAAAATATTTGAAGGCTTAAATCTTAGTGGAAGGCACCATGTGTCAAGGTCCGAGGTAATCTCCTTTGGCCGTTGAAAATTCTAAGCAAAATGCAAAGTGAGTGGAGGCCTCCAAGTGTCCTCTTGGCGCTTCTTTAAAACAAAACTCAAGGGCCGGTCCTCAAACATGCATGGTCCCTCCACATGTCCCAGGCCTCTCAAAATATTTTGAAAAAAGACTAAGTATGGGAAGACCTGGTGGAAGCCTCCACGTGTCTTCCCGGCGCAACTCCAAGGCCAACCAAAAGAAAATCTTCAAATGAGCACCATTCTTCCACATAGACAGGTTTTCAAGTTGAGGTGATTCATAAAATTTTGAAGTACCCTGCCAAGCCGCGTCCAACCAAAAGAGGCCATGTTTCCTATTGATGTAAGGATGTAAATTTGACAGGAGAAATGCCCGTTTAACCATAAAATGTAGAAAAACAACCATTTGAGCTTGGAGATGAAATTTTCTCTAAGGACAGAGAATTTAGAAATGTTACAAGGCTCAAATACATTCCTCTGAGCTACATCCATTCATTTTTCCTCAAGTATTTATGGAAAAAATGACAAGGATAACAAATCCCAACTGTGGAAAGCAAAAAGAACAGGAGAGCCCGAGTTTTAGATGAATAGAGAATGGGAGACCCAAATTACAGACCCTTTCTAGACAAACAAAGAAACAAGGAAACAACCATGGATCCATACGTGATCCTTGACCCAGGAACAAATTGATTATGGCAACAAAAGGAAGGAAAAGACTTTTCAGGCACAACATGGGGAGATAATTTATGGTAAAGGTCGTAAATTGATAGATTTTCAATGGCAAAATGGGGCGAGACTATTTTGAGCACCAATAGATTGAACTAGATATGTACTTGTATCTAAAGCGGTTTGATTGATTGATAATATATATATATATATATATATATATATATATATATATATATATGTGTATATGTATGTATATATATATATATATATATATATGTGTGTGTGTGTGTGTGTGTGTGTGTGTGTGTGTGTGTGTGTGTGTGTGTTAAGAAACATTGTATTCACCATAATTACACCATTTTACTTGTAATTCCATGGGTCAACACTAATGTTGGTAAACCATATCACCCCACCAAAAGAGCAACCGAAACTACTTGTTATTTTTCTTTTGCCAAGAGAGAGAGAGAGAGAGAGAGAGAGAGAGAGAGAGAGAGAGAGAGAGAGAGAGAGATGTATTGTATTTATTTTTGCATAATTAATGTTCTTCTATCTATGAGATAAGGTAAGAGGGAGAGGGTGATTCCATGATTTCTACACATAAGTCTTAGTGTCATAAACATGATTAATTAGGAACATTCTAATCAATTTGAGGAGGGTTATTATCACAAGTGTACCTTCTAAGGTAAAATGATTTAACCATGTTATATTGCACCAAAACTTAGTAAATGATCATAGCATGAACATAGGTCTGTCGAGCTCAAGAAGGGTTATAATAACTTGAACATTACCGAAGATAATCCAAAATTTATACTGAGGGATTTGATGAGAATTTTAAGTTGTGAAAACTAGAGTTGGTTTCCAATAGCTCAATGTATTCTTAGTTTACTAGAAGAGGATAAAATAACTATGAAATATCACTTCATATAAAGTCGTCGTGTAAAAAGACACTAAAATTACTTTCCCCTTATCAGATGTTGATTAGAGATGAGTTAGAGGATTTTGCATTACCAAAATTTTTCATCCAAGTATGCTTAATTTAGACATACACTTTCAAAAGGAAAAGCAAGGTTATAAGGTTGCTTTGTAAATTTTCTTATAAAGAGGGTTATAAAATTTAGATTGGTAACACATACACGACGAGTAGAAATTATTATAATTCACAAAAATGATGAAATGTTAAGATGGGAAGACCATTTTATCTTGTTAGGATTCACTACAACAAGGTACAATTATTTATTTCACACCCATACAAAAAGGGTTTTGATAGGTTTAAATGTGGTGCCCTTAACATTGCGAGTGAGTTTCCCAAGAAATAATGGATCACTCAAAGAGGAAAAACCAACTTACAAAACACGCTAAACATATTCCATAGATCAAGGGAAAAATTATACACTCTTATATTTGAACACTAATTATTTACGAAACCATGATTGCGTATGGTGTCCAAAATGACTAATTTGTACTAAGGTGATTAACACCCAAAATACCTCGTAGCACCAAATTTGTCAAGGTCATAACATTCCACCTAGAACACATGTAAAACATCATGATAATCATGTTATGAAATCCTTCACTCTTCAATGGTGTCCTAATACGTCAAATGGGTCATTAAGACCTAGTTCTCCGGTTACATTATCTAGCTGAACCGGTTAAAAAATAGGCCTACCAAACAACTACCAAATATTCAAATGGTATAATAAACACATCCAGCTAATTATCTTGTATATAGAGAGTCCAACAAGACATACAAAAACCCCAAATTTTCAGTTGAATCTCGAACTGGAAGCACCTTCCCGAGGCCAACTATTAAAGTATTGCTACTGCACTTCAACAGCTTTTAACAACAAGTGGATACAAAAGGGTTATGAAATAAATTATTCACATTTCAAAAATCATTCTATCAACTCTTATATATTCTTACAGTATAGAGAGAATCTAATGCAACATACAAATTATAATTCGATAGCCCAAACTCTAGTTGTGACCTCATTTTCGAGCTGATTTATGTGATTGACTAGTTTGTTTTTTTGATAGAATAACTAGAGGCCTCTAAAACACACTTGAAAAACTAGTTCCCAAATCCATTTTCTCAAAACCAATTATTGCAACCAATTGAGATGGAAAAATACTAAAGGTTAGAAGTGGTAGATTTCAATTTCCTACTAAATCTCCCTAAACCACGGGTCAAAATTGAAACGAAATTCTTAGATTTTAGTTGTTGTCCCATACAACAATATGATCAACAGACTCAAAATTCCTTAAACTAAATGATCAAATGATAATATAAATTGGTTTTAAATTTTTTTGTGACATCTCATGTCACTAGAGAACATGATCATCCTAAACAATCTCCGCTATGGGAGACATAAAGTCATTTTTCACGTTATTTTAGGAGTGAATTTTCTTAACTTTTACCAAGTGTTTTAAAAAAAATAAAGTGATCAAAATTTGTGTTCCAATCACCATCGGTGGTTCCATTTATCAATTTTACTCATCCAAGATTGTAATCATTCACCACACATCCTATTAGTAGAAGCATTTCTCTAACATGGTTGTTCTAGAGGTGTTGTGACCTATGCCTTGTTGCGATGTTTGACCGACGTAGGAGGAAACACAATGGTTTAGCGGAAAAGTTATTACTAGATGGGAAAACATACCAAGCTTAATGTTTAACACTCAATCAATCCCAATATGCCCGAGGTCGGAACCCACGCTTTGATACCGGATGTAATGTCATATTTTACATGACCGAAGCCAAACACAACTATTAAAATATCTCTGCAAATATTTTTAAATATATTTATTTATTACATTAATAAAATATGTATTCATTTATTACTATAATTTATTTATAAGGTCGGGACTATAGCTAACAATTAATCTTATCAATACTATTTTTTAAAATATTTACACTAACTTGCCTAAGGTTAGGCACAACATCTCACGATAGAAATACCCCTTTTGTCCATATTTAATTAATACGGAAATGGGTTCTTTTTTATTGAGCCAAACAATCCCATGCTAAATATTTATTAACTTCAATATTTTCTTAAATACCCATTTATTTCCTTACACTCCCCTACCCCCTAAATAAACCACATGGAAACACACCAAATAAAACCTTTTCCTATATCCCATAATAATATTTCATACCCACCATGGCCATTACAAAAAAAACCATTAGGTTCCCACGTATCTAATTCATTTAACCAAACACCCATTAAAACATTTTCCCACACTTCTTAAGTAATGAGAATTAAATTAGAGCCCTTATATTGTTTTAATCTAGACCCTATATTTTAGGTATTCCTATAAACCCTAATCCTCCATTATATTTTGTTTAATTTTCCTCCATTTTCACACGGAGTTGTTTTTGTAGAGAGAATATGAAGGAGGAAGGAGACCATGAAGACCATTTCGATTATTTCCACCAATTCTTAAATCTCTATTTGTATTTGCTTAGAAAATCATTTCAATTCTTGTTCTATATTTTCTAGTAAGGAAATAAATTCCTCTTTATAATTTCTTGTTATTCTCTACTAGGGTTTGCAAGATCCTTTTTTTACACACACACACACACACATACACACACACACACATACATACATACACACACACACATACATACATACATACATACATACATACATACATACATACATATATATATATATATATATATATATATATATATATATATATATATATATATATATATATATATATAATGAGCGGTGGATTTAAGAACCATGGCACATGGTTTATATAAGGCTGGAAGGGATTAAGGGGTTACAACAGGGAAAAAGGTGAGGTAGATTGTGAAAATATAGTTGGCCATGCGGGGGATGATTGTTGTGGTGTGGCTACAACCATACCACAATATTGTGGTTGTAGGGGATGAGAGCAGGCCGTGGCCTATCTCCCTCCCTTAATTTCATTTTTTATTTTTTTTTAAAAACAAAACAAACCCCATTCACTATATTATATTTTTTTTTAAAATACATTCACTTTTATGTGTGTGTGTACACATACATATATGAATATCATACGGTGAATATTCTTTCATATTATCAATCAATATATCTCAAATATGTATATATATATATATATTTGGAAAGACATATAATACACATATTTAAAACTAATAAATGAATCCATTAGAGAAGAGAAACATTATATATATATATATATATATATATAGATAGATAAAGAAAAACTCCTCTCGCATGATGATATATGTAATATTTAAATCCATAAAGTAAATTTATTCAAATGAAGGTATAGTTTAAGTTTCCTTTTCTTTTTGTATAAAATGGAGAATTTATTTTCCTTAATAATACAAGAATTAGATTTCATTAAGAACTTAAAAACTTTTAAGGAATAAAGAAAATGAAATCTTTTATCTATCACTACAACTTTGAAGCCTAAAACTTTCCTATAAATAGATATATTTAATTTTTCTTTTTTCACTAAAGAAGGAACCAAAATCTTTGGTTTCTAACTTAACTTTAAAACTCTTATTTAAAAATAACTTCTTTTCAATTGTATTCTAATATATTTAATTTAAAACCACAAGTGACTAGTCCTTCCAAATAGTTCATTTTTATTTATTTTCCACAATAGATTATAAAAATAAGGTAAACCCTTTTCATTAACAAGAGGTCTCCAAATTACAATATTTCTTTCCACATAACCCATTTTACAAGCAAGGATAACTCCATATTAGCTTAAACATTCACCTCATTGCAAAAAAGGGATAACACAATAACCATGTACTTTTTCCAAATCCAAAATTACTTCCTAGGACCCTTTCTAACCTTGTCATTCTCCAAAATGCAAACACAACCATAGACCAAACTGTAGGATAATGAAAACAACTATCATTTCCATGACTCCAAAATGACTAGTTTAAAAATTACCAACCTTCTTCTTAAGAGATATGATAGCATACCAATATAACCATACTATTACAAAAATAATTTTAAAATGCAAGTGTACAAGCCTCCCCAAATTGGGGAACAACATGTCCAAAATTAAAAAATTTCCTCCAAGCTCCAAACATATTTTCCAAGCTTCCACTCCATGTGAAAGTCTTCAATCCATAAGAGAAAGTGGCCTAGTTTCCACTTTGAACCAAATGACATCATCAGATGCCATCTCCACCAATAGAGGACATGTTTTTCTTCCTCCAAGCCCATGGGAGAGAGAAGGAATGCCTCAAAATTGCACAAGTATGGGAAGTGTCGGTGCTCGTCTTGATCTCGCACCATTTGCCCTGATTTTCCTTTGATTTGCATGTTATGAAACATTTTATCTCTCGATGTGGATGTTCTAAAGCTTTTACCTCTATTTGAATGCCTTGAATTGTTCACAACATCCATTTTCATGCCCCTTTTCAAAGAAGTTTCGAGTTTGCCCTATTTTTACCCCCGATTTTTTCAAAATCCATGGGCTCTACCATTTTTTCCTATTTTACCCCAACCAAGGATGCTTGAGAATGAACCATTTATATTTGTATGCCTTTGAAAATCCAAATCCATGGTCGAAAGATGCTTGGAACCATGATTCACTTGGTTTTTTTTCAAAAAAATCATCCTTAGCGAAAAATCAGATTTTGGGCATGAATGGTGAATTTATGTGTTTTTGATGGTCTCGAGCATCTTTTTCCTGTCAAAATTATTCCTCAACATTCAGTGGTCACGTGGCTTCTTTTGGTTGGTCAGGGGACAACAGAAAATGTTTTAACTTGTCACTTTTTGCTTTTTTGGCAAAAAGGAAAATTTGGTCTCGTAGCTCCGCTCAATTTTGATTGGTTCTTTTGGTACTTACATGGCTTCTTCTAATTGGATGAGGCATAGTGGGTTTGTTTTTTGAACTTTTTATTTTTGGCTACTTTGGAAAAAAGTTTGAACTCACCCTATGGCCCCGCCAGTGCACTTGATTAAAGAAAAATTTAAGCGGCAAGGAAAAAGTCTTACTTTGACCCTACAAAAGGACACGTGGAAAAGTTAAAAGTGGAGATGCGGGCCTTCAAAAGTAGGTTGGATATTTTTCCCTTTTGGAAAAATGGAGTAAAGATTCTAAAATGGAAGCATGCCCCCACCAAATCATATTGAAGCCTTATAAGGTTCTTGAAGTTGCGCCATAAAGACACGTGGAGGTTTCCTGTCGAGTCTTCTTTCCTTAGATTTTTTAGCAACTTCCTAAAAGGCCCGAGACACATGGTGAGCCCGCACTCATTTAAGGTCTCTACTTTTGGGGACCATCTCAAGATGTGTCATTGAGATGTGTGGCGGTTTGAAAATTCAAGAGGTGGGGAGGCGGGCCATCGGGGAAAATTGGATTTTTGCCCCTTGTTATTCAAAAGATTAAAATCATCAAAATGACCCACGGGCCCGATAGAGAATAGTCAAAATTTTCTCCAGTCAATGGCGGAGGTGTGGACTTTCGGGGAAAATTGGAAAAAATTTCTTTTGTGGGAATAGGAGTTAAAAGTATAAAAGGAAGCATAGTTCCACTGGGAACCACATCAGAAACTAGAAGTGGAAGGGCGAGTTATGGGGAAAATTTGGAAAAATTTCCCTTTCCAAAAATGTGGTGAGATAGCAGATTTTAGCCATGGTTCATTTGGGACCCACATTAGGACACATGTCAAGCCCATATTTCAAAGACATAGGGGAGAAAATTTAGAAATTTTGCATTTTTTCCAAAAGGTGTAAAAGGTAAAAAGGAACCCCAGGCCCGTCTTAACTTGGATCTCCCATGTGGACGGTCCAGATTCAAAAGAGAGATCAACAACAACTATGCATCTATATCTGATTTTCCACCATTTCTACTCCAAATCTCCTGGGGATGTGAATTTTTATGATTTTTTATCATTTCTTGGAGTCTCCTGCACGTAAAATGAAGAGGAACATTAATTTGGTATCCTAGTTGGGTGGGAAAAATCTGAAGACGTATTTTTCCATCAAGATGTGATCTGACCATTGGCTTCGATCTGATTTTCCATTTTTATTTCCTTAGCATGCAAAGAACTAGATTTGATAGATTAGAGGAGGAAGTAGTTGGTGCGCGAGATGAAGAATGACTTACCAGGTGAAGAATTGAATGCTGAAAATATTTGGAAATATTTTCCCTCTGCACACTTGACCACTTTTTTGAGAATATCATTCGTAGTCTTAACACGTAATGGTGCTTTGAATGTCCTTGGTTTTGGGGGAAACCTCTGATGTAAATGAATTATTACAAATTACATGAATTTTTCATGCAAATGGTTGGATTTTAGAGTTCGGGACTGATTTTTAAGAGAAACGCTTGATGAGAACCCGTACTTTCGAGAAACCATATGAAGAAACCTTTTTATCTCCTTTATGTTAACTTTGATAATGTCAAGGTTGTTGCGAGTGTATAGCCATTGACAAGCTTTGAGATTGTTCTAGAAACTTTCCCCTGCTAATAAATTTAATCAAAGTTCGGTTAATCTACGTTATTTTTGGGCAAAATATGTGTTTGCTTCATTTTTGAATTTGCAAGTAGTTTTATTGTTCCCATTGCAATATTACATTGAAATATTTTGAATCACACAAGATCTTATCCTTTTGACAGTTTGGTGGCATTTAAAATTTCATTTATCAAAAGAAATTTCATTTGATAATAAAATAAACAAATTTAAAATCATTGTGACTCCTAGCATGACTATAAGATTGTTTGTTAGCCTTCGAGGGTATCTTAGGCATGATGAAATAGAGGTCAATAATATTAGGCGTGATCCTTGAAGTTTGTGTGAAAAGTGCTTATCTTGGCCTCCATTGAAGCACATATTCTGTTAAAGGAACATCCTAGCTATCCTGAAACATTTTGTTCTTTAAGATTTGAATTTTTGTAAAAATTCTCAAGGATCTGATGAATCAATTTCATTTCTGCCTCATCTCCCACAAAATATTCATTTAAAAACAACCAATCATACCCATACTACCCCTGTTTGTCATGTGTGTATACAAATGCATAATTTTTACTACCAAAACATGTAGAAACAATCAGTTTTCATTGTCTTTAGTGGCCTAGAACCTTTCTTAGAAAATATCTCCATTATCTAGAGTGATAACTCATGAGAGTTAGGTTTTAGTGCATTGTTCATATTTTCTTCAAGGTCTTCTTAATAACTTTGTAAGGAAGGATATCTCCATCTCCTCCATAAACAGTAGGCTACAAAAAGGGTCCTCTCACCTTGGTTGAAAGGCACAACCATAAAGTAGTGAGGATAGGTCAAATCCTCTTGAGGGTGCTACCCATTTCTCCACATTTGAGTGATAAAGAGCAAGCTACATTTCATCCCCGATACAAAATGACACACTACATGCTCTGCTTGTCTCTAAGCTTCCTGCCAAACTTGTGATGTTGCTCAGCTTCTGAGGGAGAATCAATTTGGGTACCAACACCTGATTGGCATTGTTGTCAGGGACATAGTGGTTATAGTTCATATTCAGACCCTAGTAAACACTTCTTATATGCTCTAAGTGCTAATACATTTTTTCAAACATCATCTTGTGTTCAGGCCTATAAGAAGTATTCAAAGTTGCAAGTGTTGTGTGCAATTCTTTCAGTTTCCACACCTAGTGCACTAGCTTTCATTGATAAATCTAGGTAAAGAAAATTCAGATCATCCCATTTCTAGTTTCTAGTATTGACAGACATTTGATAGATCATATTTTAGTGCATTTGCACAACTAAGGTGGAAATCCTTAGTGGTGACTCCTCGTAGACACCAAATTTGTGTCTTACGACACCTCGTGCCCATAATTAATAAATCCACATCTCCAAACCTGCCACCTCATTTCACCACCTCATCATGACCTAGCCCTAACCCTAAACTAACCTAATTAAGACCTATAACTTGGTCTACATCCACACCCATGACTAATTACTCCTCACCCGCACCAAAACCAACCTAATAATGACTTGACCAAGCCCACAACTAATCCCTCGGGAGAAAAGGAGGGAAAGTTGGCTATTTTACTAAAAATAGCCCACTTTGACTTAACCGACATCGGTTCCTACTCGACCACCGTCGGTTACGTAACCACCATCGGTTCCCTGTAAATGACCTCCCCCAACCAAAAACAAAGGATCGGGAATTCATTTGAAGGATCCAAAATTCACTTGGCAGGGCAGAGACAAGTGAAGAAAAGAGAAGAGTTTGCAGAGAAGGACATCGAGCCCAGGACTGCAACTGAGTAACCAGAGCCCAGTGACACTCATCCAAGCATTGGGAGAGAAGATAGCTCACTTTTGATTGTCGGATCATCCCACCTGAGCCCTGCCTTCGTCATCACAGTCCTTGGACCTGTATCTTCATCAGGAACTAGTAAGTAGTGTCTTGTACGTTTTTAAATAACATTTCTTGAACTTCTGAATCACAGTAATTACAAGTTCACTCATAGATCTACTACCCGGTAGCCCCTGCATCTAACTGTCATTCCTCTACCCTTACATTGCCCCAAGAACAGCCCCCACACTCTCTGAGTCTTATCCATCACCCCATTGCCTATCCCTAATCATTTTCCAGCCTTATAAACACCATAGCCACCTTATAGCCAACCTTTATTAAAAGCCCCTAAATCACTGCCCCTACTGATATCGGTTATCGAAAAATCAGGTACGGTTATACGATGTGACCGGCATCGGTCACTGTGACTCAAACCAAAACCAGCCTTTCCTCTAGTGCTTTTTAACGAGGTAACTAAATTGTAATTTTGCAATAATTTCTTTGTTAGAATTTGTGTTAATTCGTATTAAGAGGGGAACTGACCACCTTCGAAAGGAAGTCCAATATTTCCTGGGCCCAAGGCAGTTCCCTCATTTATTGTCTAACTAAAATCCGGTGGTCTTGTATTCTTACTTGCAGGTAGTCCTTCCTAGACAAAAAGGAGTTCTTCGCAATCGATCTGATCTCTCTCTACGGTACGCGCGCACCCTCTCAACATTCAACAGGTATTCCTCCTAGCCCTAACCCTTATCTGTTTCTCAAGAGAATGAAAGGATAGAAGCAACTCTATTCTAGGAATGGAAACATTCTGTGCGAAACATTTTGGCATGCCCGGTGGGACCCATTTCGGGTTTCTTTCTTTCTTGCTTGCTTTCATATAGGGAGCATACTTGCTGTTTGTTTCTACTAAATATTCACAAAATATTTTGTCATTTTGGTAAAAGAATTTGTCTTGCTTTCACATCTTTGCATTAGTGAAAGTCATCTCCTTTGCTTCATCGAATATCATTTTCGATTTGGGTTTAAAACACGTGCATCACATTCTTGCTTGTTGTTTTCAATTCTAGTGAACATAGGTTAAGTAACAGGTCATACACGTGGGGGTGATATCCATGGTATTGACAAGAAATTAATCTTACTTTCACTACACAACACATACCGAATCACATCATAATCAACACAACAGCTCAAACATCCCCCTTTTTTTCCGGTATTCCTCCGCCCGATTGAGGTAACCTTATAAGCCAAAACAAACTTGACATCTCCCTTAGGTCTTTTGTTTAGGATTGACATCATCTTGCGTCTAAGGCATAAGCCCACAATAATTAAAACTAATCCTAGGGTTAGTCTCTTGATTTTCCTGTGCATCTTGCTTGTTTTTAGTTCTGTTTCTCTGTCATACATTGTTTCAGTAATCACTTCAGAACAGTTTGGTAGGTATACTAAGCATCGTTAACCCCAAATCAACACTTCTTACTGACTTCTTACACACCGGTCTCCTATTCTACAGACATCGGTTAACTTACGGCGTGCGCTATACTGATCGACCGACATTACACACGACCGATATCGATTCTTGTCTTTCATGAGTTCTCGAAAAACCAATGACCTACCTACCAATTCCAACATTTTGTGGCTGTTTTTGATCCCTGATAGATTGAATCCCTGTTGTGTACTCTTGTCCATGGTTGTTATCACTCGGAAACAAGCTGCAGCCATGGTTTCACATGCCTGTTCCATGCCTTTTCCTGAATCACCCCCTTCACATCCTATGGGGAATCCTACGGACACCAGTGAGGTTCCCAAAATCCCTGTAGGAGATAAGGAATTTGTGAAATTTTTGGATGCTAATCCTAGCATTGTACAGTACTATTTGTCTCATACCCCTGACCGTACACCCGATGGTCAACTCCTTGTTGGTATGCCTATTAGTATAGCTGCTCACTTAGCTCCTTCCCCACCTAATAACTCCGCCTTACCCTCTTCATCCTTAGCTCCGTCTCCCAACTCAGTGACTTCGGAGGTTCATACGGCACAGATTGGCTTTCCTTTGGTTAATCTGGGGCCCCACATATCATTACCACTGGCTCCTCCTACCTCGTCTCTCTCGCAGACTACCCCTTTCATAACTTGCTCTCTGCCACCTATCCACACAAGCTTTCCTTCTCAAGCTCCGCCCACCTTTTCATTTCCACACACTTATCCGGTGGCTTCAACATCTTATATAGGACATCCTTATTCGGTCACCTCAACATATTCATCCTCAATACCTTATCAACATTTAACCCCACCATTGTCTAGTGGTGGCCCTTGGCCCAATCCTCCTCCGTTTACGACAACCGCACCATCATCTCATCCAACCACTGATTTAATCAAACAAATGATGGACAAGATGCAAAATCTGGAGGCTTCTATTTCAGGAAGCCGTAGCACCCTGACATATGAGCAAGTTTGTCGGGAGCCTATTCATCCTTCTGTCCCCCTTCATTCATATCCTCCTCAATGGGAATTACCAAAATTTACTCGTTTTAATAGTAAGGAGGATCCTCAACAACACTTGCGATCATTTAGACATGCCTGCTATCTGATTGCTCATGACGATGCCTTACTACTCCGCACCTTTCCCATGTCCTTATCAGGACCCGCCTTGGAGTGGTACAGTGCTTTAACCCAACACTCAATCTTCTCTTTTAACCAATTAGCCCAATCTTTCTTGGATCATTTCTCCATTAACATTGCCAAGAAAGTATCTATCACCGACCTCTATGCCATCCGACAATTTGAAGATGAATCTATCACAGATTTCGTTGGACGATGGCGGGGCCTTATCAACCAACTTACTTATGCCTTGCCTCAGGCCAAACTTATCGAACTCTTTACGCGGGCCTGCACTAAGCACATTTCTCCTACCCTCCAAATTCAAACTTTCCACACCTTTGATGAGGCCTTTACTATGGCTCGAAACTAGAGATTCGAGCCTTAGAGGAAGAGAAATTGCGGTTGCATACAAAAACCCTAATTTCCAACCCAAGACTCCACCAACAAACCCAACACCACCAATTCTCACGCATCGACTACTTCGAAATCAAAAGGAGTTGTACACGCGGTGATGGTCAAATCCCAAGCACCATCTAATACCCCACCAAAAACCACCTATAAGTATAAAGCCGAGCCCATCAATTACACTCCCTTGGGAGAAACTTATGGTGTCATTTTGGAAAAATTGCTCAAAGCGGAGCTATCACCTTACCTCCTGTTAAACCTCACTCCGGGTTTGATTCCACCCACGCTATACCTTCTTGGTACAAAGAAAATGACTTCTGTAACTTCCACCATGAAGGGACACAGTCACGAAAACTGCAAGATGTTGAAAAACATAGTGCAGGAAATGGTTGATGCAGGGGATATAACCCTCGATAATCCTAATGCCCCTGCTAACCAAAATTTGAAAATCTTCAACAAACCATTCCCAAACCACTCATCTAATAGTAACATAAACCAAGATATCTTAGCCGAGGAGAGTGTTCATGAAATCCATGCGGTCTTCGACTCCCAACCAAAAGCTCTATCGAGGAAATTCTGAATCGAGCCTCTTCACTAACGCAGGGATCCGAACCCCCTCCACCCCCATCAAGACAAAATGATAACCTTACCATTCCTTTACCCATAAAGGAATTAACCACCCAGAGTTCTCTTCTCACAGATGAGCCTTCTTACACCACATCCCTGCAAGACTGTGAGCGGATGTTATCTAACTTATCTATTTCCCAAACATCTCCTTCTACCACTCTTGTTGTACAAGAGGAAGGCTCGTCACTTTTTCTGTCATCCTTAGAAGAGACACCTCTCGAACCAACATCACCAAATTCTTTAATCATGACGGATCCTCTCAAACATGCCCTCCTACCTATTAGTTCTTCATCGCCTAAATCTTTTCAGTGACCGGTTGACCTCTTAACGCCCATTAATACAGTGCCTCATTTACCCCTGTATCACACCCACAGTGGACCGGAATCACAACCCACCTCTCTTCCATACAAAAGTTCCTATTCACACGTGAAGATTGTCATCCCTCAGAAGATAGATGAGTCCTATGGGAGCGTTTGAGTACACCATGCTCTACTCAAATGCAGATGACCGATCCAGACACCTCTACCATATACCCAAGTGTTTACAAAAGCTCAAAATGCCTATGTCCTCATCCTCACCCCCCTCATCTCTACCGGATACCTCATCCACCTCTATTAACCTAACCAAACCTCCCCCTATGCTTGGGACTTCACCAATACCCAGCTTAACACACCCACCTAAACGCTTAGATTTATCCAAAAATAAAGCCGTCCATCCACCTAGGAGACAAACCCAATCTCCTCAAGTCCAATCTATGCCTCTATCACAACTAAAACCCTCACCATCACACCTACCTTCTATATTGGGACCTCACCCCTCCACCTTGCCTCAATACATCATACCTCCTGCGTTTTCTTTAAAATGACCTGCGCCTTCTACACCCATACAGAGATCCATGGGTGTATCAACACCATCACCCCAAGTATCCTGTCCACCTATCAACCCTAAACAAACTCCATCATCAAAGGATTTGTTTGTTGTCACTCCTCTTTCTCCGTGGTTGTTTTCTACTACCACGTCATCTGACTAAACATAACTTCTGCACCAAAGAAGCCACGTTTAGTTAAATCCAATTATCAAAACCCCTTGTCTAAGCCACCACCCGTACGAACCAACCATACCCAAACATTACCAAAACCCACCCAATCAATAGCCTCATCTTCCTCTGACTTTGACCCGCTCAAAGGATCTTACGCCAAGATCCTTGATATGTTGGTGGAGAATGCGACCATTTCCCTACCCCCACTTAGACCCTATGATCCATCTAAACCTCGACCTATAGGTTATGATGAGTCTAAAATCTGCGCTTACCACCACACACCAGGACATGATGTAGAGGGATGCAAAGCTTTGAAAGCCATCCTTCGTCAGTCACCTCTCTCGGATAGAAAGGTTAAGAAAGACAACTTACGAAGGGAGAAACCTTTAGCTTCAATCCCCTCTCCTATACCACCTGTCCTCACCTCACCAAGAAATATCATTATTGCAACCCCACCTCTCGAAGACAATGACTGGTCCCTACCATCTTCCTCCTCTCGTGTTCACGAGATCAACATGATTAGCATTGCTACTCGAGGGCATAAAACCAATGGGAAAGCTAAAGAAAGCACACCTGCGGCCTCTCTTTCTCCGTCCGCCATCCCGATCGCACCACCACCTAAAGTGGTTATTCGTGGACCTACCTACCCCGTCTCTGATGGAGTGGCCCACCGTACCATGATCAAACAACTTCACCAATCACCTGTAAAAATGACATTGTATGATCTCATTCAAACCTCTGAATCTCATCGACAAGCTCTCATTGAAATCCTTCAAGGGATAGAGGTCCTACCTAATGAAACCTTGCCCATTGCCTCCATTTTAACACCCAATCACGTTGCTTCTCTCACCAAACAACCTATCTCCCCAACCACTTCCTCTCTCTCTCTGCAACAAGCCATTCTGCTTTGTCAGTTTCTCCGAAGATGAAATTGTTGACTTTGGTGCAGAAGATCCTGACCCCAGCTCTTTTCATCTCGGCTTACGTCCGGGACATCCAGTACGTCGTGTTATGATTGATGGGGGTGCTAGCCTAAATATCATCTCTTCCAAAGCCTTCCAACAAATGAATATCCCTTCTAGCTTGCATGTGTGCCAACCCCACCATGTTGCGTTCATTCAATGATGCTATTACTTCTACCTTAGGCACCGTGATCCTTAACATTCATGTAGGGCCACGTACCTTACCCAAACTCTTCTATGTCCTTGAGGGAGAATTCCAATACAACATGTTGTTAGGCCGCCCTTGGATCCGGGCTATGGGATGCGTTCCCTCCACCTTACATAGATGCATAAAATTCGAGTATGAGGGGAAGTCCTACACCGTAAAAGCTGACGCTCCCCCCTTCAAAACCTGCAATATGTTATATCACCCTAATGATGTGCTTGTACCAGTCAAGACACCCATTCATCCAACCCACCATCTACTTGACCACACCTCAACCATCCATCTCAACCGCACCTACACCTTCAACTAATGAAACCGCCGCCAAAATACCACTTCCTTTCCCACGACAACATCCCCACCTCAGATCCCTTAGTAGATGTTTTTCAACGCCTTACGTTGGGGGAGTATCACCTATATAACGTTAGCACTTTCCATACCCCACAGGAGTATGGACAGTTACATGCGCATCCTACCTACGACCGTCGTGTGGGGGAAGTAATCTCCTACGGACCACCTAATTGCCGCACCAACCTAACATATGGGGGTGTCGATACATCCTCTGTCACCCCTGAACCTCCCCTTGGTGTGGTTCCCTTCCAATCTGATTTTCAATATCTAACTAATCGTCTTTTGCCCTCACCTTCTTGACCTTGTTTGTGCTTGGAAGGGCTTCGGTTTCGGTCTTTATGAACAAGGCCGACATACGATCATTCCTGTAACTACACGCAAACACAAAGATCATCGTGGTCTTGGATTCTCTGAACCACCTACACCAAAGACACCACATATCCATTGTATCCAGGAAGATGATGAAGTCACTCCTTCCGAACCATCATCACCCATTTTGCCATCGTCACCCACAGAGTCGATAGACCCTGAATCCATCCCTCCTAACTTTTTTTTTCATAAACGCTATCTTCCTGGGTCCTCTCACTTATCAACGCGATAATGAAGACCCATCTTCTCTTCCCCTTCTGTATCCAGACATGATCGAAGAGGACTCACCTTCAATTAATGTTGTTGAGTGCCAGGATGACGACTCCATCCTCACTTACCTTGGTGCGGATGACTCTTATATTCAACGCGCCTTACCATCTGAAACTCAAACCATGTTGAATGAGTCGACTATAGAAATCAACATCCACACAGAGGATGATCCTCACATTGTGAAGATCGGACAATCTCTTAACGCATCAGAACAAACTACCTTCACTACCTTCCTCCATGCCCATAACCAAGCTTTCGCTTGGTCCTACGCTGACATGCCAGGAATTGATCCTGACATTGCTTGTCCATAACATTACCCTGAAACCCGATTCCAAACCAGTTAAACAGAAACTAAGAAAAATGCATCCACGCATTGCCCTCTTGGTCAAAGAAGAGCTTCAACGACTCCTTTCTGTTTCCTTCATCTTACCTATTGACTATCCTCAATGGATTTCTAACATCGTACCTATTACTAAAGCAACGGGGGACTTCGGATATGTATGGATTTCTGGGACCTTAACCTCGCTTGCCCAAAGGATGACTTCCCCCTACCAAGTATTGATCAACTTGTTGATCTCACTGCGGGCCATGAGATGCTTTCTCTCATGGATGGCTTCTCGGGATACAATCAAATTTTGGTAGCCCGGCCGATCAACATAAAACCACCTTCATAACTCCTTGGGGAACCTTCTGCTATCGTGTCATGCCGTTCGGCCTTAAGAATGCTGGTGCGACCTATCAGTGGGCTATGACTTACATTTTTCATGACATTATGCACACTATCCTTGAGGATTATGTCGATGATCTTCTTGTGAAATCTAAACATCGCAGTGAACATCTCGATGTTTTAACCATTATTTTCGATCACTGTTTACAATCATGTGTTCGTCTTGACCAAAGAAATGTGTCTTTGGTGTCCTTTTGGGAAAACTCCTTGGTTTTATTGTCTCTTTGCATGGCATCGAGGTCGATCCAGCTAAAGTCAAAGCTATCCTAGAAATGCCCCCACCCACTAACCTCAAACAATTGCGTAGTTTGCAGGGAAAACTCCAATCTATCCGGCATTTCATCTCACAACTCTCGGATCGATGTCAACCTTTCCATCATCTCCTTAAAAAGGACATTGTCTTTCAATGGAGCGAAGAGTGCCACCAAGCCTTTGAGGCTCTTAAAGCCTATCTCTTGCAGCCACCCGTGCTTATCCCACCTCAGGACGATCGCCCTTTCTACCTTTACCTTTCCGCCACCGACCATGTTGTAGGAGCCATGCTCACACATCGTGACTCCGAGCATCGAGAACAAGCCGTTTATTACATAAGTCGTACTCTGGTGGATTACGAGACTAGGTATACACATGTAGAAAAGTTGTGCCTAGCCCTATCATTCGTGGCCACCAAACTCCGACACTACCTCCTGAATCACAAAACTTTTGTCATCACCAACGCGGACCCCATTCATTATATGTATGCCAAACCTCATCTAAACCAACGCATCACCCGATGGCTTATGCTCCTCGCCGATCTCGACCTTGAGTTTGTACACCAAAAATCAATCAAAGGACAAACTATCGTAGACCAACTCGCGGAAGCCCCTTTACCTGGGGAGCAGTTTACTAATTTTACTTTCCCTGACGAACTCATTGCCACTCTTTCACTCAGTGAGGAGTCGTATCCAATGACCCTCTTCTTCGATGGATCCAAATGCCAGCGCGGCGGAGGGGCCGGCATTGTTCTCATTCCTCTGGATGCTGAACCTATGCCTCTTTCATTCCGGCTCGATTTCCCCTGCACTAATAATACAGCGGAATACGAGGCCCTTGTTTTGGGTCTCCAGGTTGCGTTACACTTAGGTGTAAAATCTATTAACATTTTCGGTGACTCTCAACTGGTTGTCAATCAAGTTATGGGCATCTACCAATGTAAAAATGAGGAACTTCAAAAGTACAAACATTACGTGGATTCACTTTTGACCTTATTTACTCATTATTCTATCCAAACCATTCCCCGCTCTACTAATAAATTTACGGATACTATGGCTTGCTTAGCCTCACAAATTCCTGCCTCACCAACCGACTCTGACATATTTGTCTTGGTCCAACAACTCTTTGCCCCATCTTACTCAGCCCCGGATGTTTGTATGATAAATAATGTGTCTGCTAATTCGCAGGATACCTGGTATCACCAATTTCACGACTACCTTACAACCTCTGTTCTCCCACCTGACCTTACTAGTAACGGAAAACGTGCTTTTCTTAAAAGTGTTTCTCGTTATGTCATCATGGGGGGACTCCTCTATAAACGTGGCTTTGATGGCATCCTCCTTCGATGTCTAACCGGCGCGGAGGTTACCTATACCATCCAACAAGTCCATGACGGTATTTGTGGTGGACATTTTAGTGGCCTTGCCATGGCCAAATGGATCCTTCGCCTAGGCTATTATTGGCCTACTCTTAATAACGACTACTACGAATATGTTAAGCATTGTGTTATGTGTCAACAACATGCCAACCTTCAACATACTCCTAGCCATCCGCTACAGGTCGCACGAGATCTTTGGCCTTTCTCACAATGGGGTTTAGACCTTATTGGTGAGATTCACCCGCCCTCTTCGCAACGTCACCATTGGATAATCACAGCAACCAAATATTACACTAAATGGGTGGAGGCCATTCCACTCATTTCAACCAAAAAAGAAAAAATTGTAGAATTCATTAACCATCACATTATCTGTCGTTTTGGTGTTCCTCATCGCCTGATAACAGATAATGGAAAATCTTTCAAAAATAAGTTGTTACAAAACCTTTGTGACAACTTTGGTATCAAACTTAGCTTCTCATCACCTTACTATCCACAAGCAAATGGTCAAGCCAAATCTTCTAACAAAACCCTGACCAAAATTCTCATGAAAGTCGTTAACGATTCTGGAAAAAATTGGCATGATCACATCCCCTTTGCCCTTTGGGCTTATCGTACCAGCATTCGTACCTCCACTAATGCCACCCCATTTTCTTTGGTATATGGTACCGAGGTTGTCTTGCCTCTCGAAATACAAATACCCTCCCTAAGAATATCTCTTCAGGATATTCTCACCAATGATGATTTCCGCCAAGAGCGGTTAGCCCAATTGGAGCTTCTTGATGAGCGTCGTCTTACAGCTCTTGACCACCTTCAAATCTATCAAAAGTGCATCAAGCGTGCTTATGATAAGCGACTTCATGAGCGTACCTTTAAGGTTGGTGATCTTGTCCTCAAAGAGAATCAACATGTAACCAAACTAGAAAAGAGCAAACGTGGAAATTTGCTCCAAATTGGATTGGGCCTTACATTATCACTCACACTTACGGATCAGGCACTTATCATTTAGCTTCACTTAATGGTAAACCTGAGCCTAAACCCCTTAATGCCTTGCATCTTTGGCCATTCTACTATTGAATTTAGTGTTATATCACTTCTTATCTACCTTGCGCTCGTCCCTTGAGCTCGTTTACCACCTCATACACTTTGTTTCATGCATCTCAAAATAGAATCAAGCTCACGTGGTTTGGTCATCACCTCTTCTTACAGATGCCTTCCCCTTTTTAGTCTGGTCCATGACTTAAAAGTATCAAAATAACATGTTCTCAATTATACACTTATGGGATATTCTTGAGTCAAACTTCCTACAAAACTAGATGCTTCATGCCAAACGGACATCTAGACCTCTAAGTTATACATAGACTGCTCCCTCGAAGGACAGCTATGTGCAAAGCCACTTCTACTATTATAAATAGACTGCTCCCCAAAGGACAACTATACACAAAAGCCGCATCTACTACTATAAATAGACTACTCCCTTGAAGGACAACTATACAAAGTCAGCCTTTATCAGAAGCTTCTCACATTGATCAGCTTCGTGAAGACCTCAAGAACAACAAAATACATATCCCATGTAGACTTCCCATCGATCAGTCTATATCCAGAAAAAAAAAAGCAGTATTCAAAAGCACTTTTGAGTCATGGACTTGTCTATTTAGGTTTGGTTCTCTTTTGTCAGCATAATCACCTTATAACAAATTCTCTGCGCCCCAGCTCTACCAGCCACCTCACCTCACCATTCGTCAAAGCAACAAAACTCAAGGGACGTGACGTATATCCGATATATTGTGATTATACAACTCTTTTCACCTATCGACTTCTCGCATATGCAAGGTACCTAGGGATTCAAGCTCATCCTACGTTAATATGTGGTTTGTTTAGCTCTTCTCAACTACGGGACACTTTTGCCTCTTTTTACTCGAATCTAGGATTATGTGTTGACCTTAATTAGGACACGGTTCCCTACTACTTGGGTAAGCGAACTTTCACTTCACCTATACCTACACCAACAACGTCAATCCCTTACCAACACCAACAACATTACCCTACCAATATCAATATTTTTACCAACCAACAAATTGCCTAACCACAACCAAATTGCCTGAATTCACCTCTCCCTGGTCCTAAGGGAGAACTACATCGGTCTGAGGCCCCTCCTTGCTTTGTGCAATGGGCTATGTAGGCAGCACTTAGGAGACATGGGGTCTCCCAAGGTTAGCTCGACCATCCCCTACCATAACCTATCATGTGTTGTAAATATAAATATTTTTGTGTATTTCTATTTGATAACATTCATCTTTATCCTTTTTCAAAACAAAACATTCAAAACACAACCATTCTTATTATTATCATAACTCAAATCAACATACATATTCATTTTTATTTAGATGTTAAACAAATACATCTTCTCTATCATCGACACACAGGTCGGCATCCTTATTTATTCTTCTACCCCTATGAAATTCACTTAGACCCTTGCACCTCATCCCGAACTAGGTGATGATCGACCCGCACCTCATCCTCAAAGGTCCTCCACTATGCCAGTTCCTCCCACTCCTCGATCTCTCACTCCATTGAATACACCCTCCTCGTGTCAAACTCACTCACACCTCATCCAAAATTCCAAAGTGATGATGACATGCCTATTTTTCTTTTTATAGGTTTTGACCTATAACCGCAACTCAGGTTTTCGCCTTAGAATACCGATCTTTAAGGTTTTGATCCGGTCACACATAGCGATCCAACTTCCCCACCCTTATCCACCATCTTCACTTTTTCCCACAGCCTTACCCGGCTTTTAGCTTACTTTGACAATCCCCGACCCACTTTTACCAACCATTTGGCTTGACCCAAAGCCTTATGACAACCATTTTTCATAGACCCAACCCAGGCGACCAACCATTTGGCCCGACCCAGGCCGACCAACCATTTGGCCCGACCCAAGGCACCAACCAGGCCCGACCCCATGACCCGACGGCGGCCACACCAACCATTTGGCCCGACCCGAGGCCGCGACCAACCATTTGGCCCGACCATGGGCCGACCCCCCGAGGCGCGACCAACCATTAGGCCCGACCCAGGCCGACCAACCAACCAATCGGCCCGACCCAAGGCACGGCACAACCACCAATCAAGGCCGACCAAGGCCGACCCAGGCCCACCAATCGGGCGACCAAGGCCGCACCACCCAATCGGCGGCCCGACCCAAGGCCCTCACCAATCGGGCCCGACCCAAGGCCCTCACTCATCGCGGCCCACCCAGGCCGCACCAATTAAGTACCTCACCCAAAACCCACAAATTACAATTTTATCCACCCATCATGTAACTTTTTGTTCAATCAGGCTCACCTGTTCGTGTTTTAGCATGATTAGGATACTTGACTTGATCAGTCGACCAACTTTTCCTAGACCGAGACCGTGACATTTATCTCAACCAAACCAACCATTTGGTACTTTTGCGAACATGCCTAAACATTCCTGTACCTTACCCATTATATCCCCTGGAGCTACTTCCTATGCCTTGGATACCAGGATTATATCAACCTTGTTTGGATAAACTATCGACCTTTGCCTATGTATTGCTTGTTTGCTCTTCAAATCATGTACCCTGGTCACACTACTACATTTCAACATGCGTCTGCTTCCTTGCACTTACCCCACCATCTTACCATCATCTCAACACCATTCACCCTTTATCAACCCTATCCCTGATTTCACGTCACCTCAATCTGTGATAGATTTGAGGGGGATTACCTATACCCTTAACTGGGGCAATCACTTCTTATTAATTGTCAGTGCAGCTTTACAAGACAAGCTACACGACAACAAGGGGCTAATGTAGACACCAAATTTGTGTCTTACGACACCCTGTGCCCCGCATCTCATTTCGCAACCTAACCTCACCACCTAAACCTTGCACAATTATTTATTAATTACCTTATAATTAATAAATCCACATCTCCAAACCTGCCACCTCATTTCACCACCTCATCATGACCTAGCCCTAACCCTAAACTAACCTAATTAAGACCTATAACTTGGTCTACATCCACACCCATGACTAATTACTCCTCACCCGCACCAAAACCAACCTAATAATGACTTGACCAAGCCCACAACTAATCCCTCAGGAGAAAAGGAGGGAAAGTTGGCTATTTTACTAAAAATAGCCCACTTTGACTTAACCGACATCGGTTCCTACTCGACCACCGTCGGTTACGTAACCACCATCGGTTCCCTGTAAATGACCTCCCCCAACCAAAAACAAAGGATCGGAATTCATTTGAAGGATCCGAAATTCACTTGGCAGAGCAGAGACAAGTGAAGAAAAGAGAAGAGTTTGCAGAGAAGGACATCGAGCCCAGGACTGCAACTGAGTAACCAGAGCCCAGTGACACTCATCCAAGCATTGGGAGAGAAGATAGCTCACTTTTGATTGTCGGATCATCCCACCTGAGCCTTGCCTTCGTCATCACAGTCCTTGGACCTGTATCTTCATCAGGAACTAGTAAGTAGTGTCTTGTACATTTTTAAATAACATTTCTTGAACTTTTGAATCACAGTAATTACAAGTTCACTCATAGATCTACTACCCGGTAGCCCCTGCATCTAACTGTCATTCCTCTACCCTTACATTGCCCCAAGAACAGCCCCCACACTCTCTGAGTCTTATCCATCACCCCATTGCCTATCCCTAATCATTTTCCAGCCTTATAAACACCATAGCCACCTTATAGCCAACCTTTATTAAAAGCCCTAAATCACTGCCCCTACCGATATCGGTTATCAGAAACCGGTACCGGTTATACAATGACCGGCATCGGTCACTTGTGACTCAAACCAAAACCAGCCTTTCCTCTAGTGCTTTTTAACGAGGTAACTAAATTGTAATTTTGCAATAATTTCTTTGTTAGAATTTGTGTTAATTCATATTAAGAGGAGCCACCTTTGACCACCTTCGAAAGGAAGTCCAATATTTCTGGGCCCAAGGCGGTTCCCTCATTTATTGTCTAACTAAAAACCGGTGTCGTACAAAAAGGAGTTCTTCGCAATCGATCGATCTCTCTCTACGGTGCGTGCGCACCTCTCAACATTAGTCCTTCTCAAGAGAGAATGAAAGGATAGAAGCAACTCTATTCTAGGAATGGAAACATTCTATGCGAAACACTCCCTATTGATCGATTCTTAATGAGTACCAATCGATTTTCTACTAATCTTTGCAAAGTAAGGAAGAAGATATTTATTTGGTAGGGATCATGCTAGGATATTATTTCCAGAGATAGGAAAAAAATTCAAAAAGAAAATCCTAGAGAGTTGTTGGAGATCAGTAGACAAGAAAAGGGATCTCCATTGATGAAAGTGATCGACCTATCATTGAATACTACCATTCAAGTTCTTCTGAATCAGGTAGCCTCTTTATGGAATTGAATTCTCCAACTGGAGAGGGGCCTTCATTTGATTTTGAAAAGTTTGCTTCTCATTTTCCCTTGTCTTTTCAAAAGTTGATAGGGTTTTCTAAGAAACAAGGCCTTTAGGGGATATCCATTTTGAAAGTTATACTCCTATGTTTCAAAGACCCTCTACCCCTTATCAATTTGTCTCCCCTCCAAGGTCACCTCCTCAAAACAACATGGCCCAACCCCACCCAAACCTCCATTTGTTGTAAACACCTTTGGTCCTATAAATTTTACAAGGATGGTTGGTTATCCAAATGCAGATTCCCAGGGATGTAAGAAATAGATTACCAAAGTTCTAAGGAAACAATGTTATAACTGGTGATCAAAATTTAAATATTTTTATCAATATGATGGAAGAATTTGAGTTTGAACATGAAGATGTATATATCAAATTTTTATCCATACTTTGGAAGAGGATGTAAGGGATTAGTATAAATATTTTCTAGATAATTCCATTGATTCTTGGACAAAGATGAACAATGAATTTAGATTACAATATGGTGATAGAACTGACCCTAGGTTTCTTCTATCAGAATTTGAAAACATCAAGAAGAATTCTAATGAGTTAGTACATGATTTCAGCACAAGGTTTAACAAGACCTTGAGGAGATTTCCTGTTAGCTTAAGGCCATGTGATGAATCATGTTTGATCAAATATTTAGATGCATTTGATAAAAAAAACTGCTTACTACTTGAGGGAAAAAAACCCTACTAATTTAAGGCAGGCCTTCACTATGGCTCTGCAAATTGAGAACAACATCAAGGTAATTGGAAAGCCTCCAAAAAGGGAGGGTGTAAAACTAATTAACCTGGAAAAGCCTTAAACAAGGCTACTGATTTGGAGGAAGTTGTGAAAACTTTGGCAGGGGCTGTCAAAGAAATATCATACAAATTAGCCCAGGCAGAAAAGGAATTGGGCAGAGTTCACAAGGTCAGCACAAGCAACAAGGCCAAGATAGGTTTACAAATCATCATAGAAATGATCAGAGATTTGATGATAGAGGCAAGGGACCTATTGGATTTGGAAATAAATAGTCCTAGGCCAGGGAAAATAGAATGGTTCCTGATCCTTTGGTTTCTAGAGTTGTTGTTGTGGAGGAGACAAATGTCATTGATTGGTGTGACAGATGTTTCATGCCCCATGCTCCATGTGAGGAAGATCAACAACAACAAGAAGAATCTGATGATGATAATGATAATGTTTGCATGATGGGTTGCTCCACAAGCTCACAATAAGGGGCAACTTCAACTGAGGTGATAATTACTAGAACTACTACTAATTTTTGGGATTACATCCACCGGGTACCTATTCTTCCTCCCTCTCATACTTTAGAAGTAGATACTATACAATCTTTTGAATTTCCCAATAATGACTTTGAATATTTAAGAGCTTTAATGATAAAGAAGTATGATGGAGGAATCCCATTTGAGGAGGACAAGAAGTTATTGATGAATGTTGTTGTTGCTTAAGAAAAGGAACACAACACAAGAAGTAGGGTTGTCAAAGGGACAAGGCCTCAGGCCAAGCCAAAAAATCCATTGCTTTCAAATATTCCTAAAGAGGCTCCTAAGAAATATGCATCTACCAAGGGCCTTGCTATCCCAAACAAAACTCATACCCCTCCTCATGCCCAAGCTATCAAAATTCCTGTGCCATCTAATGAGTGTGTCAACCTACCTTCCAATACTACCTTGCCAAAGTCTATCCCTTATTATATTTCTCAAGTCTTTAGTCGATCACGATCTCGGTTCCAATTATTGTGTTGTTTAGGATTCATGAGCACAAGAAAAGGTATTTTGAGTATTTGGGGCTAAAAGAGGAGAAGAGTGCCCTAGGTAGAAATATAAACATTGTGGAGAATCCACTAGTCATTGAAGAGTTAGAGACACCACTAGTGTTGGAGGAACTAGGTGAACCACCTAAGGTTTATTTGGGGACATCCTTGGTGGAGTCTCAGCTAAATGTGGATCCATTCTTCACCACTCTGATCATTAAAGATAGATTGCTACACAACTGTATGTTTGACTCAAGGGCATCATGTAATGTTATGCCTCTAGAAGTCATGAATGAGCTGGATATCAAAGTAACAACAACATATGGGAAGTGTACTTTGCTATGGAATCTAGAGAAGTGCCAATGGTGGGATGTGTGAAAGGTCTAGTGGTGTAACTTGCAGCTTACCTAGGTAAAAACCTGATGCTTGATGTTGTTATTATTGATTGCCTAGCCAAGTGGGGTATGTTGTTATCTATAAAATGGGCTGCAAGTGTTGGTGGGAGTGTTCAAATGGACATGTCCTATGCTACCATCCCAATTGAGTGCAACCTTGTCAGGTTATATGGAGAAAATAAGATGTTGCACCTTATTGAAGATCCCAACAATGCATCTTATGAAGTATTGTACACAAGTGTTGATGCTTTGATGACTTGGTAAGATTTGCTGATGGAAAAGAGAAAAGATTGAAGAATGCAAGTGTCTTGAATAGGAAGGCTCTCCTTAGACTTTATTGTTTGATGGAGATTGCTCCAAGTTCGAAATGGTGCTGGTGTTGTTTTGATCTCTCCAGGCCTAGAAGAGTTTGTCTTTTCCTTCAAAATCAACTTTGAGTACACTAATAACATTGCTAATTATGAGGAACTATTGTTAGGTCTGAGGATTTCTTGGAAATATGGTGTTAAAGACATCATTTTCAAAGGAGATTCAGAATTAATTATAAAGCAAGTCAGAAAACTTTATGCCACAAAAAATCAGTGAATGAAAAATATGAGCATGTAGTTTGGGATCTCACTGAGATGTTTGATTCATTCAATATTGTGTATCATGACAGGAAGTTCAATGATTTGGAAGACAAACTTATAGTTTTGGGATCTCATTTGATAATTACACAAGATCCACATATTTGAATAAGATGTTGAGTTGTTAACTAGGCCATCTCAGTACATGACATCATTAAACATTGGCAAGTTTTTAATGATGATGCTTAGGTCAAAAGATTTCTCGTAGAACAGAGGGGAGTTTTCTGATCAAAGTATTGATTGGGAACCAATGGTGTGCATAGAAGAGGGTAAAGAAACCTTGTTTGGAAAATGCATCATCCAACTAAATACTAATACCATTCCTAGAGGACTAGTTACTCTTGAATCCAAATTTGATAATGTTGTTCACATTATTATCGGATGCATAGCAGCCTCAAAGGATGTTGAGGAGCATGAACTTGGCATAAAGGAGAAACCAAGGAAGATATGGTTGGGAGCAATATTAGTAAGGAGGAAAAATAGTCTTATGTCTAATTGCTAAAAAATATCAAGATTACATGGCTTGGACTTATTCTGAATTAAAGGCATACAGAGAGGATCTATTTCAACATGAGATTCCCTTGGAATCTAATACAAAACCATTTAGGTAGAAACAAAGGCCAATCAATCCACTCATATCTCTTAAAATTCAAGAGGAACTAAAGAAACTGAGGGATGGAGGGATTATTCAACCTACAAGGTATTCTTCTTGGGTTGCAAACCTAGTACTAGTTAGAAAGAAGAATGGTGACATCAAGTTGTGTGTGGACTTCAAATCAAACAGAGCATCAATGAAGGATAATTATCCTTTACCAAACATGGAAAACATGTTGCAATTAGTGACCAGTTCTGAGCTGCTATCTACCCTGGATGGCTTCTCTGGTTATAACCAAGTTGTTGTAAAGGAATTAGAAAGAATTAAGATAGCCTTTACCACCCCTTGGGGAACATATGTATATGTCAGGATGCCCTTTGGACTGATGAATGTTGGAGAAACCTTTCAAAGAGAAATGGATGTTGATTTTTCTGGTTACATCAATGATTTTATTATTGTCTACCAAGATGATGTAACTATGTTCTCTAGAAAGAGAGGTGATCATTTGCAGCACTTGGAGAAAATACTGATAAGATGTAGAGAATATGGAATTTCACTCAATCCAAAGAAGTGTCATTTCAGAGTACAGAAGGAAAAATTGCTTGGTCACATTGTGTCACAAGAAGGAGTAATGATTGAGAAAGGGTAGAGTTTATCACCAAGGTCTCAATTCTGAGAACCAAGAAGGGGATTCAATCCTTCTTTAGGTGGATAAAACTTATCGGAGATTCATATCAAACTTTCTTTGAGTTGAACATTCCAATCACCGACATGTCAAGAATGATTAGGCCATCAAATGGGAGGAGGATGCCATTCAAGCTTTCAATGGGATCAAGGATGTATTAATGCATGCCCCTATTTTAGTAGCTACATATTATAAGAAGCCTTTCCAATTGTTTTCTTTTTCTTCAAAGAACACTATTGCATTTGTCTTGTTGCAAAAAGATGATGAAGGGGTTGAGAGGCCAATTGCCTTTTTTAGTAAGGCATTGCAGGGGGATAAGCTGAAATACACTATTATAGAGAAACAAGAATTTTCCTTGGTAAAAGTAACAAAGGTTTTTAGGCCTTACATTTTGAGCTCTAAAATTGTTTCTTATGTTCCCCACACTATGGTGAAAGACATCTTATCAGAGATGGAAGTCTCAAGCAAAAGATGCAGATGGGTGAACAAGTTGTAAGAATATGACATGGATATCCAAACCACGAATTTGGTGAGAGGTTTGGGCTTGGATAAGCTTATGGATGAGAGAAACTTGCAAACTATTGAGGTAAATGAGGTAGAATAAGGAAGGGTAGATGTTTTTGAAAAATTGATGAGTTCTGAGTGGTACAAAGATGTAATTTTTTATCTCAGACATCTATACTGCCTTGAGCATTTGAGTAAGAACCAGAAAAGAGCCCTTAAGTTGGCTTCCTAGAAATATGTCATTACTGATTATGGGTTAGCTTGGAAGAACCCTAAGGGAGTTCTCTTAAGGTGCATTACTAAAGATGAAGCCCCTAAGATAATTGTTGATCTCCATGGAGGAGTTTGGGGGAATTTTGTTGGAAGAGTCATAACACACAAGATCCTGAGGGCTGGTTATTGGTGGCCAACTCTCTTCAAGGATAGACCTATTTTGGTTAGAATATGTGAGAGTTGTCAGCACTTCTCTGGAAGATTGAAAGCTTCAGGCTCCCTTCCTTTGCAGCCTGTATCAATTGAAGCCCCATTCAAGAAATGGGGAATGGATTTCATTGGTGAGATTTCAGACCCTTCAAGTGTTTTCCATAAGTGGATTCTTGTAGCCACTGATTACTTCACCAAGTGGGTAGAGGCAATCCCCACCAAAAGAGCAACACACCAAATTTTCATGGATTTTATGTTGAACCATATCATCTGCAGGTTTGGGGTGCTAGTTAAAATTGTTGTTGAAAATGCCATGAGCTTCAGAGCTAAACCTTTTGTGGCAATGTGCAAAGAATATGAGATCAATTTGACATATGCCTCTAATTAAAATCCCCATGGAAATTGACAAGCTGAGTCTAGTAATAATAGTTTTACTCGAGATTATCAAGAAGAACCTTGGAGCTGAACAAAAGAAAATGGGGTGAACAACTAAAGTTTGTTGTTTGGGATGACATAATTACTATTAAAAGAGCCACTGAAAAAATCCATTTGAATTGGTGTATGGCACTCAAGCTCTGTTACCCCTACATATGCAACTATCCTCATATTAGTTCATTCAACAACTGGAAGATCAAGAAGTTAGTCCATATGAGGCTTGCATTAACCAGATTGTTGAACTTGATGAAGAAAGGAGAGCATCTCACCAAAGGCATGTGAAGTTTAGAGAAAAATTGAAGAATTTATTTGACAAGAAGGTCACTCCCAGAGCTTTCAACATTAGAGATCTTGTGTTGTTATGGGATAGCAAACATGAAGACAAGGGCAAGCATGGTAAATTTGATGCACTTGTGGATGGGCCCTTACTCCATTGACATTCGATTGGTGAGCATACCTTCTTCTTGAAAGATTTGGATGGTGAATTTCTTGAATTACCTATTAATGGTAGGCACTTAAAGCATTTCTTGGATTGATTCCCTAGAATCAAGGTGAGCATCACTTGTATAGTGTACAACTTATTGGTTGCTTTCTGTCTTTTGTGTTTTTTCTTGTTCTGGTCCTCGGTGACTTGGTTTTGTTGGTTTCTCGGTTTGGTATTTGGAGGATGGTTGTGGTTGTTCCAATATGCTATATTTTTCTTTGACTCCATTGCCTAATGGTCTATTCTTGGCACTTGGTCTGCTAGTTGTTCTTATGGCACTCACAGGGAGTGCTCATCCCTAAGTCAGAGCCAATGTTGGTGCTCGTCTTGATCTCACACCATTTTCCCTTATTTTCCTCTGATCTGCATGTTATGAAACATTTTATCTCTCGATGTGGATGTTCTAAAGATTTTACCTCTATTTGAATGCCTTGAATTGTTCGCAGCATCCATTGTCATACCCCTTTTTGAAGAAGTCTCGAGTTCTCCCTATTTTTGCCCTAATTTATTCAAAATTCACTGGCTCTATCATTTTTCCTATTTTGCCCCAACCATGGAAGCTCGAGAGTGATCAATTTATACTTTTATGCATTTGAAAATACAAATCCATGGTCAAAAGATGATTGGAACCATGATTCAATTGATTTTGTTTCAAAAAATTCATACTTAGCAAAAATTGGATTCTAGGCATGAATGGTGAATTTATGTGTTTTTACGGTCTACGGAGTCTTTTTCCTGTCAAAATTATTCCTCAGCATTCGGTGGTCACATGGCTTCTTTTGGTTGGTCAAGGGATGATGGGAAAATGTTTTAACTTGTCACTTTTTTCTTTTTTGGCAAAAAGGCAAATTTGGTCTCATAGCTCCACTCAATTATGATTGGTTCTTTTGTACTTACGTGGATTCTTCTAATTGGATGAGGCATGGTGGGTTTGTTTTTTAAAATTTTTATTTTTGGCTACTTTGGAAAAAAATTTGAACTCACCCCGTGGCCCCGCCAGGCTTGATTAAAGAAAAATTTAAGCGGCAAGGAAAAAGTCTTACTTTGACCCCATAGAAGGACACATGGCAAAGTTAAAAGTAGAGATGCGGGCCTTCGAAGAAAGTTGGATATTTTTCCCTTTTATAAAAATGGAGTAAAGATTATAAAATGGACGCACCCCCACCAAATCATATTGAAGCCTTATAAGGTTCTTGAAGTTGTGCCATAAGACACGGAGGTTTCCACCTGAGACATGCGGTGAGCCGCGCTCATTTAACGCCTCTACTTTTGGGGACCATCTCAAGATGTGCCATTGAGACATGTTGTAGTTTGAAAAGTCAAGAGGCGGGGAGGCGAGGCCATTGGGGACAACTTGGATTTTTTTCCCCTTGTTATTGAAAATATTAAAATCATCAAAATGACCCATGACCACTGACAGAGAATAGTCAAAATTTTCTCCAGTCAACATTGGAGGTGAAGACTTTTGGGGGAAAATTGGAAAATTTCCTTTTGTGGGAAAAGGAGTTAAAAGTCTAAAAGGAAGCATGGTTCCACTGAGACCCACATCAGAAACTAGAAGTGGAAGGTTGGAGCTACGGGAAATCTTGGAAAATTTTCCTTTTCCAAAAAGGAGGTGAAATAGCAGATTTTAGCCGCGGTTCCTTTAGGACCCACATTAGGACATGTGTTAGGCCCATTTTTCAAATGCAGAGGGGTGGAGAAAATTGAGAAATTTTGAATTTTTTCCAAATGTTGTAAAAGCTAAAGAAAACCCCTAGGCCCGTCTTAACTTGGATATCCCACGTGGACGGTCGAGATTCAAAAGAGAGATCAACAAAAACTATGCATCTGTATCTAATTTTCCACCATTTCTACTCCAAAGCTCCTGGGGATGTGAATTTTTATGATTTTTATTATTTCTTGGATTCTCCTGCATGTAAATGAAGAGGAACATTAATTTGGTATCCTAGTTGGGTGGGAAAAATCTGAAGATGTCTTTTGCCATCAAGATGTGATCTGACCATTGGCTTCAATCTGATTTTCCAGTTTTTACTTTCCTTAGCATGCAAAGAACTAGATTTGATAGATTGGAGGAGGAAGTAGTTGGCGTGTGAGATGAAGAACGACTTACCAGGTGAAGAATTGAATGCTAGAAATATTTGGAAAGATTTTCCCTTTGCCTACACTGACAACTTTTTCGAAAATCTAATTCTAGGAGTCTCAACACGCAATGGTGCTTTGAATGTCCCTTTTTTGGGGAAAACTCTGTTGTAAATGAAGTATTATAAATTACATGAATTTGTCATGTAAATGGTTGGAGTGTTAGAGGTTGGGACTGATTTTTCTAAGAGAAAAGATTGATAGAACCCGTCCTTTTGAGAAACCATCTGAAGAAACATGTTTATCTCCTTTATGTTAACTTTGATTGTGTCAAGGTGGTTGCGAATGTACAGCCATTGAAAAGCTCTGAGATTATTCTAGAAACTTTCCCCTGCTGATAAATTTAATCAAACTTGAGTTAATCTATGTTATTTTTGGGAAAATTTGTGTTTTCTTCATTTTTGAATTTCTACAAGTAGTTTTCTTGTTCCTGTTGCAATCTTACATTGAAATCTTTGTGAATCACACAAGATCTTATCCTTGTGATAGTTTGGTGGCATTTGCAATTTCATTTATCAAAAGAGCTTTCATTTGATAGTGAAATAAACAAATTTAAAATCACTGTGACTCCTAACATGACTATAAGATTGTTTGTTAGCCTTCAGGGGATATTAGGCATGATGAAATAGAGGTTGATAATGTTTAGTTAAGTTTTCCAATTTGAGCCTTCATTTTGGATCCTTGAAGTTTGTGTGAAAAGTGCTGATCTAGGCCTCCATTGAAGCACATATTCTGGTTAAAGGAACATCCTAGCTATCCCGAAGCATTTTGTTGTTCAAGCTCTCCATTTTTGTAAAAATTCTCAAGGATATGGTGAATCAAGTTCATTTCTGCCTCACCTCCCACCAAAAATTCATTTAAAAACAACCAATCATACCCATACTACCCCTGTTTGTCATGTGTGTATACAAATGCATAATTTTTACTACCAAAACATGTAGAAACAATCAGGTTTTCATTGTCTTTAGTTTCTGAACCTTGCTTAGAAAATATATCCATTATCTAGAGTGATAACTCGTGAGAGTTAGGTTTTATTACATTGATCATATTTTCTTCAAGGTCTTCTTAATAACTTCGCAAGGAATGATATCTCCATCTCCTCCACAAACAATAGGCTACAAAAAGGTTCCTCTCACCCTGGTTGAAAGGCACAACCATAAAGTAGTGAGGATAGGTCAAATCTCTTAAGGGTTCTACCCATTTCTCCACATCCGAGCTACAAAGAGCAAGTTGTATTTAATCCCCACCTACAAAATGACACACTACGTGCTCGCTTGTCTCTAAGCTTCACATGTAGCCCATTATAAACCATTTTACAATCCAACCATAGGAACACTGATAACAATCACCATACCACTCTTCGCCTTATCACTCCATCCCAAACTCCAAGCCTCCTCCTTTGTTAGTATTTTAAAACCATGAGATAGTTTCCTTCACAAGGATGGAAGATGAGATTCAAACCATATGAGGGGAGGAAATATAGAAATACCATCATGGCTTGCCCATCAAGCCATGTGGGTGTAAGAGGGGGTTTCTTCCCTCTTCCCCTATATACCAAAATCCACCTCAAGTGAGATGGATGGTGAAAAATGAAGCAAACAAAATTTTCTAATCTCCCATAGCAAGCATGCACACATAAAAGATTCAAATAACCATTTCTTTTGTTTTTCACATTACACTATAGAATCAAAATAAGAGGTATGAAGGCCTACCTCAAAAATAGCTATCCCCACTTCAAAACCATCCAAGCACTCTAAGCTCCAATCTCCTAGCTTCCAAGCTCTCTCGAACTCAAATAGTAAAACAAATGACAAGAAAAACTACATACCCTCTCCAAGAGGAAGTAAAAGAGAAGAACCAAACACAAATCATGTAGTGCCCACTTCCCTTCGACACCTTTTTTTTGTATTTTTTTTTTTTTGATACTGTCGACTGCACTTATGGTTATATTATAGTTTTTATTTAGCATGCTAGTAGATATCAGAGATACTGAATTGTTATTGATTTGATTCTTATATGATGCATATGGACATTGGAGACATTTGATGTTGATCTTGATATACTGTTGACATGATTATTTATCTGTATTTCTGACATGTGATATATTTAATCATGTTTAGTAGACCTTTGATAATTGGATTAATGTTGTGATCGTTTTGACGTGGATAAAATGTGGAATGGAAATGTGCTAGAAACTTTAGTGATATCGTATCTTGCATAGATGATATTAATTCGTATATAGTTGATTTCATATTTATATTGCATATTTGACATGAATGTTTTAATGCGGCCACAAGGCTGAAGGAGGTATCCTCTGTTTTGTAGGTATATTATATTCACAACAACATCGGGGGTGAAGACCAACCACATCGGAATTCAAGAAGAATTTAACTAGGGTCACCATGGCAACATGTAATTGTGTGTGTGTTAGAATTATTGGTTAGGAGAAAATTGTGACCTAGGGGTCATGTGTTGTTTTGTTTTAATTTTTCCCTTTCTATTATGTTATTTTGTATTTTTCTTTTACTAATGAAATTTTTACTTGTTCCATTATTTAGATTTTGGATTTGTGTTTACCCCTTTATTATTCATGGGTTGTAGTGTCTTAATTAAGCTAATTTAAATTTGTTCTAAACTAATTAAAGATGTGACCTAAAAGGAGTTCATTTATTAGGCTTGATTTACTTTTGGTTTTTGTGTTGAGTGAAGTGTGTTTGAGTTTTGAGTGTAGCACACTCTATCCTTCATGGGAAACTCGAATTTGGCCTTAGAGGCCAAATTTGGAAGCTTGTGGGACAATTCAAACTTGTCCCACACCTCTTAAATGCCCATGCCAACCTACCTATGGGTTGGGGGTCAAATTTAGGCTCTTTTAGGTGCTTTGGGAAGTTAAAAAGGTAAAATGTTAATTGTAATTTCTTTCAAATATTTAATTTTTTTCCTTTGGGGGAGTGGGCTTAGATGGAGTGTGTAAGGTTTTGTCATTCCTCCAACCACTTATTAATTGTGTGTTGTAATGTGAGGTTGACCAAGTGATGTGAAGTGGAGAGGAAATGAGGTTGCATCCTACTTGCAGCCACATCATTGCTCCCTCTCCTTTCTCTATTTATTGAATCCTTGTTGCTTGTTTTGGGGTTGGAATGATCATTTTTAGTCTCTTGAATTTTTGGAGAGTGAGAGGATTTGGAGAGAGTTGTGGGATTTTGGAGCTTTTTGAATGTTTGTTTGATCTTTAGAGAGGCTTGGAACTTCATACTTGGAACAAGCTCTACCATGGAGAGGTAGGAGTTTCACCTTAGTTAGAATTATGTTATTATTTTTATTGTATGTGTGTATATGTTGTGTTGTATGTTGTTGTCTCTGTGAAATGCTTGTTGGGTGTGGGTAGAATGCCTAAGTTGGGAGTGGGAGGAGACTATGGGGGTTTTCTTGTAGGGAGGCATAAGATATCACTTTCTTGTGGAGGAGTTTGGGTTGGGTTCCCCATCTAGTATGAGGAATGCTTGCATTTTCTTCTTGTTCTTATTATAAGGAGCCATAAGAGTTTTGAGGGAGGCATAAGAGTGTATGGAGGTATAAGGGCTATTTGAGGGAGGCATAAGAGTTGATAGGGGAAATTGTGGTTTGCATTGGAGGATTTCATGTGGGCACCCATTCTCATTGGGAGGCATAACTAGCCTCCCCATAGGTCTTACTCTTTTGGATTTCTTGATAAGCCTTGTGATCTTGTTTCTTTGTTGTTTCCTTCTTGTTGAGTTATTGTTGTGTTTTTATGTAAATCGAATGACCGTGAAATTATATGTTAAGTATTGTGGAAGCTAGTAGTTGTCATGAGTTGAGATCGTCTCCCATTGTAATGTGGTTAGGGCTCGGGGGCCAATGGGGAGGATGGCTTCTCCTCTTCATTGGATATCTTGGTTGGGTGGAGAGTGTTGCCTCTACCCCTATTTTGTTGTGAATCAAGAAAATTCTTGGAGGAGCTACCTTGTTGGTGTTTGGAGCATTGAAGTCTTGTTGATGACCATGTGAAACTTCCTCGTATTTTTACCCACTTAGAGTGGAAGAAATTGTAATAATGTATTCATTCTTGTATTTACATTTTGTATGGATTCCCACTTCAAGTGGAGGAAATTGTAATGACTTTGTAAAAGAAATTTGTAATCCAAATTTTGTTATTGTTATTGTATTGCATGTGGAAAGAAACAAATGAGAAAATAAAAAAGAAAGAATGTTATTGTAAAGTTAGTTTGCAAATAAAAAAAAGTATTTTCTCCTTGTTGAAATATTGAATGTATTGTGAGAAAAATAGTGCTTGTATTGAAATATTAATCTATTTTACAATGGAAAAGAAAGTATATTTTCATTGAGTATTTATTTTATTGTAAATTTGAGAAAGAAGAAAATGTAGAGATTGTTAGAAGTTGAATTTGTTTACAAATTATCATTGTATGGAAAATAAAGTTAATATGGTTATTTTGAATGAATGAACATTGAAGAAAAAATGAAAGAGGAAAATAAGTTAGATTATATTGCATTGGGAAAGGTTATTTTATATAAGGAAATGAAAAGTAATGAAATATATTTATTTTCCTTTTTGCTCTTGTAATGGAAGAAAGAATCTAGTTAAACAAATAGAAATTATTCTTATAAGTAGATGAATTTTATTAGAAATGGAAACACTTTAAAATGACTAGACTTAACTAAGAAATGAGTAAATGAGAAACAAACCTTAATTATGGAGCTTTAAAATGAACAAAGACAACTTAAAATGTATTTTTACACCCTTTAGCAACTTTAGTTTTTGTAAAATTCTCGGCATTAAGGTTCTATTTTTCAGAAATAGGACCGCCGCCCTGTGCAGAGTGGTAGTCCCGTAACCACCACTCAAGATATGGTGGCAGTCTCAAAATACCGCTCAATAGGGCGGTGGTCTTGTGTTTGTCACCTAGGTAAGGCGGTGGTTTCACAACCACCGCTATGGAAGGTGGCGATCCAGTATTTGTCACCCTGGAAGGGCGGTGGTCCCAGGACCGCCGGTCTACTTTGGGTGGTGGTTTTGTCACTTATGACAAAATTCCACTGACCAGTGCCTGTGCGTGAAATTTAACCTATTTTCATGAATTCCTAAGTTGTAAATTTTAACCTATTATTACCAGCAAGTAAAATAAAGATAAATGCTTAGGAATGAGACAACAAAACACTCAAATGGTGAATCTAAAAGAATTATTTCATTAATATCAAAAGGGGTAGGGTTTGCCCCAAATTTAAACCCAATACACTATAATCTTGGAATAAAAACTAGATTGGAGGAGGAAATCCCTCCCAATCTTTAAATGAAATAGATTACATAAATAAAAGAAAAACTAAGCTAAACCTAGACTAAATCTTCATGTAGAATTCCTCCATGGCTTCTTCCCTTTGCTCCCATGGCTTCCTCCTCTCCAACCTACAAATTTAACAAAATAAAAAGAACCAAATGAGAAGAATAAAATGATAAGAGGTTTTAATAGACTTTTATAAAGATTTTAGGGCTAAGTTTGGGACGCTAGGATATATTGGCTAGGTTGGATTTGATCTAAGGGTGGAGGATTGACCCTACCTTTATTAAGAATAAATGTAATTTAAATGTTTAATGTAAAATCCTTAAGGGTATGTGTAGATGGGTGAGTGGGGCCATTTAATTTCCTAGGGGTGTGATGTCCCTTTTAACCCTTAGTGTGTGTAGGAAATTTAATAAAGGATCTTTTAACTTTTAAGGTAATGAATTTAATAATTTAGCATAAGGCTAACCTTGTTAGGATTGAACTTAAATGAAAAGAAGAAAACATCTAATTAAAAGAATTAAACATTGTTATCTTCCTTAGAACTATCGATTAATGCACCCATGAGATAATGATGTAACATGTAACCTTTACCTAGACCTGGTTTTCCAATCGTAAAACTGAGCTAGTAGCATAAGTAAGTCAATGAACCCTAAAGGATAAGCACCCTTGTAACATCTTTGTATCTGTAACCTTCTCTTTTAACTTAAACAAAAAAAATTAGTCACATTTTCGAGTTAAGTGTTAGGTTGAAGTGAGTTCCTAGAACGTCATTTTTGCGAGCATTACGAATCCTCACATATGAAAGGGTGACATGTGTCATCCATCTCATTCTCTAACACAAGATTCCCAAAATCCCGTTAAACATAAAATGAAACATCTTTAGGAACAAAAATCCCAAATTTCTCAAAAATACAATAAATGATGTGGAGTGGAGAGCAAATGACGTGGCATCTTACTTGGAGCCACATCATCCCTCCCTCTCCTTTCTCTATTAATTGAATCCTTGTTGCTTGTTTTGGGGTTTGGATGATCATTTTTAGTCTCTTGAATTTTTGAAGAGTGAGAGGATTTGGAGAGAGTTGTGGATTTTGGAGCTTTGTGGATGCTTGTTTTATCTTTGGAGGGGCTTGGAACTTCCTACTTGGAAAAAAATCTACCATGAAGAGGTAGGAGCTTCACCTTAGTTTGAATTATGTTATTTTTTTATTGTATGTTTGTATATGTTGTGTTGTATGTTTTTGTCTCTTTTAAATTCTTGTTGGGTGTGGGTAGAATGCCTAAGTTGGGAGTGGGAGGATACTATGGGGATTTTTCTTGTAGGGAGGCATAAGAGATCACCTTCTTGTGGAGGGATTTTGGGTTGGGTTCCCCATCTAGTATGAAAAATGCTTGCATTTATTCTTGTTCTTATTATAAGGGAGCCATAAGAGTTTTTTAGGGAGGCATAAGAGTTATGGAGGTATAAGGGGTAATTGATGGAAGCATAAGAGTTGTAAAGGGAAAATGTGATTTGCATTGGAGGCTTTTGGGTGGGCACCCATTCCCATTAGGAGGCATAAGTGGCCTCTCCATAGGTCTTACTCTTTTGGCTTTCTTGATAACCCTTGTGATCTTGTTGCTTTATGTCTCTTCTTGTTGAGTTGTTGTTGTGTATTGTATGTTAAAGGAATGAATGTGAAATTATATGTTAAGTTTTGTGGAAGCTAGTAGTTGCCATGAGTTGAGATCTTCTCCCATTGCAATGTGGTTGGGGCTCGGGGCCAAAGGAGACGATGGCTTCTCTTCTCCTTTGGATATCTTGGTTGGGTGGAGAGCGTTTCCTCTCCCCTATTTTATTTTGAATCAAGAAAATTCTTGGAGGAGCTACCTTGTTGGTGTTTAGAGCATTAGAGCCTTGTTGATGACTATGTGAAATTCCTTGTATTTTTACCCACCTAGAGTGGAAGAAATTGTAATAATGTATTCATTCTTGTATTTATATTTTGTATGATTTCCCACTTCAAGTGGAGAACTTTGTAAAGACTTGGTAAAGGAAAGTTTTATTCCAATTGTTGTTATTGTTATTGTATTGCATGTGGAAAGAAACAAATGAGAAAAGAAAGAAGAAACAATGTTATTGTAAAGTTAGTTTGCAAATAGAAAAAGAAAGTATTTTCTTCTTGTTGAAATCTTGAATGTATTGTGAGGAAATAGTGTTTGTATTGAAAGATTAATCTATTTTTAATGGAAAAGAAAGTATATTTTCATTGAGTAGTTATTGTATTGTAAATGTGAAAGAAGAAAATGTAGAAATTGTTAGAAGTTGAATTTGTATACCAAATATCATTGTATGGATAATATAGTTAGTATGGTTATTTTAAATAAATGAACAATGTAGTAAAATGAAAGAGGAAAATAAGTTAGATTATGTTTCATTTGGAATGTTGATTTTATATAAGGAAATGAAAAGTAATAAAATAGATTTATTTTCCTTCTTGCTCTTGTAATGGAAGAAAGAATCTAGTTAAACAAATAGAAATTATTCTTATAAGTAGATGAATTTAATTATAGATGGAGATACTTTTAAATGACTAGACTTAACTAAGAAATGAGTAAATGAGCAACAAATCTCAATTCTGGAACTTTGAATTGAACAAAGACTACTTAAAATGTACGTTTACACCCTTTAGTAACTTTATTTTTGTGTAAAATTATCGGCATTAAGGTTTTGTTTTTCTAAAACAAGACCATCACCTTCTTGTGAGAATGGTGGTCCCATAACCACCGCTCGGGAAGTGGTGGTGGTCTCAAAACTACCACTCGGAAGGGCGCGCCTTGTGTTTGTCACCCAGGTAAGGTGGCGGTTTCACAACCGCCGGAAGGTGGCGATCTGTCATCACCAATCCGGCACTATGATAATTCTTCACCGGGAACTCCTTGTGCTATGATTATTTACTAATGCACAGCCTTTAGTTTGGTGGATGTAATCTAGAAACAAAACAACAACATAACACAAGAATACCATCGACTATGATAAGACAGAATGATGACAAATCTGAAATATCAAAATAAATTATAATATTAACATGAAATCACATAATCTCACCCATGAGGTACTTCAAGTGTTATTGACTTCACTTGCCTTTCACCAAGACTATGGGAGAAACTTTACAATTACACCTCTTAATGGCTTCTTCAACACACCTTTAAACTGATGGCTTCCTTCGCACACTTCCTACAATATTTCTCACTACTTCCTTCTATGCTAAATGAGGGGGGTAGCCTCTCTATTTATAGAACTTCCAGGCTTATCCATCTTATCTCTAAGATAGGATAAGAAATCCACTCTGACGAATCATATTCCATACCTTAACTCTTATCTGTACATGTAAGCTTATCTTCTAAGATAAGATAAACCTTATCATTTTACATGGGTTCCACATTTTTAGACTTTTACAAATAAAATATACAAAATATTTATGACCTCACTCCTTGTCCTTATTACCAATATAATATTTCTAATTCCTAATCACGTAGACCCTACTTCTCTAATTACCCAAACTTTGACATTTTAACATTACCGGACCACTTACGACAAATATTTACTTTTTACAACATTCCTATTGTACTTTGGATGTTGCCATACTCCACATTATTGGCGGCACCGTACTGACGGTGCCGTTATCTTCTATCAGACGCTACTACTAATTATACTTAACAACATCATATTCCTAATACATACATTAATGAAATAGAAATTACGGAGGAAAATTTTAGTGTCGACATCTTCCCCCTTCCTAGCTTCTACTCCGTCCTCGGAGTAGACTATTCTGGTGCTTGGAAAATCTTCAACTTGTCGTGGTTGACCCATTTCGTAATGGGAGTGCCATCCAATTCCTCCAGTCGGTACGTACCATTTTCATGCACAACTGCTATTTTGTAGGGCCCCATCCATTTTGGAAGAAATTTTCTCTATCTTCTTTTTTTGTATCTGGAATCATATACTAGAACCAAGTCATTCACATGAAATGGAGACCACCGGATCTTTTGATCAAAGTATTCCTTCTGCTTCATTTTCTTCTTATGGCTTGTATCCTTTGCTATTTCTCTCATTTCCTCCAGCAAATGAAGATGTACCAACCTTTCTTTTACTGAATCACTTTCATCCATCCTTTCATTTTTCATAACTCTCACAGTGGGAATATCAAACTCAATAAGAAGAATTGGATCAATGCCATAAGCCAACTGAAATGGGGAGTATCCTGTTGCTTGACTTTAATGTTTCCCTATATGCCCACAATGCTGCATGAATCCTTTTATCCCACTTATGTACTTGCAAGGCTGCATCTTTTGCTAGAATTTGACACAACACAAAATTTGTTCTTTCCACCTGTCCATTTGTGCTTGGCTTGTATGTTGTTGCCTTCCTGTGCTTAATAGAAAACTTATTGACTAGGGCTTTTACCACCTCATTAATGAAGTGGCTTCCTTGATCTATTACAATTTCTAATGGGCAACCAAATCTGGTGACAATGCGTTCATATATGAACCTTGCCACTTCATCCATGGAAGTCATTTTTCAATGGCCTATCTTCAACCCACTTGGTTAAATAATGCATGGCAACTACAATATACTTATTTTGGCGTGAGGTAGTTGGAAGTGGACCTCACAATGTCTATTCCCACTTTTTAAAGGGACCAAAGGGAAGAATAGGACATAATGGAGTTGATGAAGTCTTACGGTTACCATGTGTTTGACAAATATCACATGTCTTACAATAATTATAACAATCTTTAAAAAGAGTGGGCCAGTGATAACCTGCATCCAAGATCCTTCTTGCTGTAAGTTGTCCAAAGAAGTGCCCTCCACATGTACCATTGTGGAATTCTTCTAGCAGTTCCTTCCCTTGATCACGTCCAACTGCTCTCTTGTACTTTGTCCATTAGGTCCTATTCGAAATAATACTCCATGTAGAATAGAATATGGACGACTGACTTGAGTAATCTTTCTCTTAGTCTTTGCATTGGCACCATCAGGAAACTTGAATTCATTCAGATAATTCCAAATATCTATGTATTCACTAGGGATTGTGTCGAGGATAACAATGCTTTGCATCGGGAAATCATCATCATCACAAGATGATCCTAAACCATCATAGGCTCAAGAGAGTGCATCTCGCATTGACATGTTTCTTTCCTCGCCTATCTATAATATCAAATTCAAATTATTGTAGCAAAATTATCCATCTTGCTATCTTCCCGATGGGTTAGGCTTATTTACAATATATTTTAGAGCCTAATGATCTGTTACATTCTGACTAGAAATTTTTCCCTAGCAAGTAATTTCTAAATTTCTTTACAAAGAAAAATGATAGCGAGCCTCTTTTTCGATTCTGATATAATTTACCTCAAGACTTTGCTCATTTGTGCTGCTCCCAAAGTAAATTGGATGTTCATTCCCATTTTCATCCTTTTGGCTCAAAGTACTTCCTAGTGTTGCATCGAGGCATCGAGTACACAATGAATGGCTTGCTTCAATCTGGATTCTTCAAAATAGGTGAAGACACCACGGGCTTCCTTGATTTTCCAAAAGCTTCATGCGCCTTATTTCTGTTCATAAGTAACATCCTTCTTCAAGAAGCTGGGTTAGTGGCTATCTAATCTTTGAAATTCTTGATGAACCTTCTATAAGAACCCACATGGCCTAAAAATGATCTCAACTTACTTCTATTAATAGGAAATGGTAAATCTTTGATTTTTGAAACTTTATCAGGATCAGTACCAATACCATCTCTGGATACAACATGCCCTAACAAAACACCTTTAGAACATCCAAAGACACACTTTGTAGGGTTTAGTGAGGCTTGTGCTTCATCTAACCTTTGAAATGTTGTCTCCATTTGGTGCAGGTGGTCCAACTTGCTCCCATAGATGCAAAAATCATCCAGAAATACTCGATGAAGGTCCCAATGTAGGGTTCGAACACCCTATTCATCAAACGCTGGAATGTTTCTGGAGCATTACACAACCCAAAAGGCATAACTCTATAAGCAAACGTTCCCCAAGGAGTGGTGAACATGGTCTTCAGCTGATCTTTCTCTGCTATATGAACTTGGTTGTAGCCACTATATCCATCAGCAAAACTATAGCACTCTGGCAGCCTACTTCGTCCAAGATCTGATCTGAAAATGGAAGAGGGTAATGATCCTTCTTTGTTGCCTTATTGAGCTTCCTATAATCAACACAAATGCGTAGCTTCCCATTCTTTTTATTGAGATCACAATGGGAGAAACCCATTCTGAATTCTCCACAGTAAATATGAATCCTGCATCAAGCAACTTATCTATTTCTTCTTTTACAGTCTTGGAAAAATTAGGATTCATTCTATATGACATTTGCTTTATGGGCTTAACACCATCTACCAGCTCAATAGAATTTTCTACCCAACTTACTTGACGGAGTTCCTTGTAATCAAAAGTTAATAGGTGTATGTACCTTCGAAAGAGCTGGAGGTAGGATTCCTTCTCACTCTCCATCACAAAGCATCAACCTCACTTTCTTCATCTTCAGTGTCCACTTCACTGGTACTAGAGTAATTAGAGGATGTCCAATCATCAGTTTCATCACTTGAATCCACAGGTTCTGCCTTATGATGTCGAGGGATCACATTTATCTTCACCCTCTCTCTACCACGTCCAAGTGTCATGAAACCTTCATTCCAGTAGTTTCTTGCATGAACTCTCCTTAGCCATGGTCTTCCCAAAGGCATTGGAGTGCACGCAATACCATTTTTCATCACCTGAAATTCTACCACACATACCACACCCATAACAGATATTGCCACATTTGAAACTACACCTTCTCCGGTTTAGTTTTCCTTTATTAATGACCTTAACATAAGTGTTGAAGGGCGATCAATTTTTAAACCCAACATATTCATTACAGACTCGGTCATTACATTAACTACAGCACCTCCATCAACTAAGACATCATGAATTGAAATACCATTACATAATACCTCAGCTTGTGGAGCATAGGGATCTGCCTCTGCCTCCAAAACAGGGACCTCAACCTCCTTCCTTCTTCGAGCATTGAGTCCACCTCGCAACTCTCGCCTCTTCTCAGAAGACATAGCCAAGAGTTGACCATATGTAATATTTGCAGGCCTTTTGGATAGATCTTCCAAGATGGAGTATGGTCCTTGCCCCTATGAAATCAGAAAATCCTGCACACCCAACTTTCTTCTCCTATGTTTCTTACTAGTTTCTTCTTTCATCTTCTTAGGATCATTTCCATCTTGATTATCTTTTTCTTTCTTTCTTTTTGTTACAAACACATCTACTTCATTATTTCTGCTCTTATCTACTACATCAAAAGAATTCACAGGTGCTTTTCCTTTATCATTATCTCCTTTACCAGATGTAGAAGCTCTATCTGGACAATTATACTTATAATGACCCTTTTTATAACAACCATAAAAACAACTTCAGAAATATTTCTTTTTGGACCTCTATCTCCTCCCTGAGAACTAAATTCCTTTCCTTGAAGAAGATTAATAGTTAACTGACCCATATTTTTGAGCAGATCTTCATACTCAGTAGATGTACTAGGAGAAATATTTGTGCTCACCGAGTGGTTGTGGATTCTGGACCAAAGGTGCTTTGGTGTAGGCTCTACTTTAGCAACAATTTCTTTGGGCTCCTCTTCCATGCTTTCTTCTTGCCTTCTTGCAATCTCCTTTGCTTGTTCAATGGTAGCTAGGCGGTCATACTTCACTCATTGTCTGATCTCTGGCTTCATCCCAAGAATGAAGTGCTTACAGAGGAGATTATCCACGCCATTCATCAACCCATCCGCTAATCCTTCCTTCCGGATCTGGGCATCGAGCTTCCTCCTTAGCTCTAGAACACGAGCATGATAATCCCTTATCTTCTCCTTCTCTCCTTGGGATAGCTTTGTGATATCGATCATGAGATCTGCATATTTCTTGTTGTTCACCAAATTCTTCAAGAAAACTTTCAATTAATAAATCCCATGAATTTTTCACATTATCACCTAGTGTTTCAAACCACCTAAGTGCTTGAACCATCCAAAAAGGTAGGAAAAATTCAGTCCATTGTTCCATTCTTATAAGGCCATTAAAAATACAAGATCGTTTAAACTCTTGAATGAAAGAAGAATCATTTTCATTAGATTGAGCTGAAAAAAGCAGGAATCTTTCCAATTTTCAAAAGTAACCACCGTGAAATACCAACCCACAAGTATAATCAACAAGACTTATGTGCACAAATAATTGGAATCACTATACTAGAAAGTGACTTTACACCTTTCTACGATAAAAATAGAAATGACCATGGTAAACTATGGTAAAACTTGACTTCTGCGGTAAAAGCCGGCTTTCTTGTGGTAAACACTATTCACGATAAAAAAGTGAAGTTCTTGCGGTAAATAATATTCATGGTAAAAAGTGACTTTACCATGGTAACTACTATTCATGGCAAAAATGACTTTACCATGGTAACTACTACTGCACATAAAAACAAGGCTACTCTCTAATTGATTTTTGACCAAGTGGGAATATCTCTCCGAAAATCCACCAACGAGGAATGGTCAACAGAACCAAAATGTCATCACCAATCCAGAACTATGATAATTCTTCACCGGGAACTCCTCGTGCTATGATTATTTACTAATGCACAACCTTTAGTTTGGTGGATGTAATCTGAAAACAAAACAACAACATAACACAAGAATACCATCGACTATGATAAGACAGAATGATGACAAATCTGAAATATCAAAATAAATTATAATATTAACATGAAATCATATAATCTCACCCATGAGGTACTTCAAGTGTTATTGACTTCACTTGCCTTTCACCAAGACTATGGGAGAAAATTTACAATTACACCTCTTAATGGCTTCTTCAACACACCTTTAAACCCGATGGCTTCCTTCGCACACTTCCTACAATGATTTCTCACTACTTCCTTCTATGCTAAATGAGGGGTAGCCTCTCTATTTATAGAACTTCCAGGCTTATCCATCTTATCTCTAAGATATGATAAGAAATCCACTCGACGAATCATATTCCATACCTTAACTCTTATCTGTACATGTAAGCTTATCTTCTAAGATAAGATAAACCTTATCATTTTACATCTAGGTTCCACATTTTTAGACTTTTTACAAATAAAATATACAAAATATTTATGACCTCACTCCTTGTCCTTATTACCAATATAATATTTCTAATTCCTAATCGCATAGACCCTACTTCTCTAATTACCCAAACTTTGACATTTTAACATTACCTGACCACTTATGAAAAATATTTACTTTTTACAACATTCCTATTGTACTTTGACTGTTACCGTACTCCACATTATTGGTGGCACCGTACTGACGGCACCGTTATCTTCTATCGAGCGCTACTATTAATTATACTTAACAACATCATATTCCTAATACATACATTAATGAAATAGAAATTACGGAGGAAAATTTTAGTGTCGACAGTCCACTATTTGTCACCCTGGCAGGGCGGCGGTCCCAGGCGCCATCTGCTCTAGGCGGAGGTTCTATCACTTATGACAGAGTCTGTGGACCCACTCTTGTGCGTGAAATTTAACCAATTTTCACTAATTCCTAAGTTGTAAAATTTAACCTATTGCTACCAGCAAGTAAATAAAGTTGAATGTTATGGATTGGAATAACAAAACACTCAAATGGTGAATCTAAAAGCATTCTTTCATTTATATCAAAGGGGTAGGGTTTTCCCCAAAGTTAAACCCAATACACTAAAATCTTGGAATAAAAACTAGATTGGAGGAGGAAACTCCTCCCAATCCTTGAAGGAAATAGATTACAAAAATAAAAGACTAACTAAGCTAAATCTAGACTAAATATTCTTGTAGAATCCTCCATGGCTTCTTCCTTTTTGCTCTCATGGCTTCCTCCTCTCCAACCTACAATTTTAAAAAAAATAAAATGAGCCAAATGATAAGCATAGAATCGAAAAAGGTTTTAATATACATTCATAAGGTCTTACTAGGGCTATATAGAGAACCCTAACATCTAAAGGGTAAGATGGATTTGATCCAAGGGTGGAGAGTTGACCCTACCTTTTTAAGAAGAAATGTATTTTAAATGTTTTAATTTAAAGTCCTTAAGGGTATGTGTAAATGAATGAGTGGGGCCATTTAATTTCCTAGGGGTGTGATGTCCCTTTTAAAACCCTTAGTGTGGGTAGGAAATTTATTAAAGGATCTCTAAGTTAATAATGTAATGAATTTAATAATTTAACATAAGGTTAACCTTGTTAGGAATGAACTTAATCGAAGGAAAGAAAATATTTAATTAAGTAAACTAATCCTTGTTACCTTCTTTTAAAACTATAAATTATTGTACCCTTGCTACGTCCTTGTATCGTAACCTTCTTTATAATTTAAACAAAAAAATTGTCCCATTTTCGGAGTTACGTGTTAGGTTAAAGCGAGTTCCTTAAACGTTGTTTTTGTGGGCATTACAATTGGTATGAGAGATGTGGGTTCAAAAGCTTGGATCCTTGGGCACACCTAGAAAACATGAAACATCAACATTTAACCTAGTGCAAAATTGATTCTTTTAAATCGAGAAACAACAATGTTTGATAATTGTATGAAATAGAAGACTTAGAAAACTGAAACAAGACCTAAAACAATGAACTAACTCTCACCTTGATCATGCGGGAGGTGCGTATTAGGTGAGGGTCTTTTCATATAGACCTAGATATACCACCGCCGAGCAGATGTAGAGGCCATTTTACCTTAGATTTTACAGGCGCTTCGGGACGTCATATTCTTTATACGCGGAGAGCCCTTAGGAGGATGATTTTCTAGACATGGCATGGAGCCATTAGTAGATGCTCTGGCATCCCCTCGACATAGCCAAGAGCATAGGGTAGAGAACTTCAGTGCAGAGTTGGCTAGGGTAGAGTCACCACAGAGAGGACATGGGGACAGATCTCAAGACATAGGGGACAGGTCCCATAGCCCCTAGAAAGAGGGAGGAACATGCAGAGAGACCTAGGGGTTGTCAGACATCAGCAATAGACCATATTAGGGAGATCCTAAAGCTACGACCATCTCACTATTTGGGTGATACAAGAGGTTTTTAGGGAGGCTGGTTGGTGAGCTTGAGCGGATGCTTCAAGCTCTGCCCTTATACTAGCAACATGAAAGCTTGTGTTGCGATCCATCTTCTTGAGGGATGGAGCAAGAGTTTGGTGGAGGACCGAGGAGTAGAAGCTCCATGTTGATTCGAGGAAATCACTTGGGAGCTATTTGAGGAGCATTTCAGGAGCAAGTATTTGCCTAGGAGATTTATACGGTAGCATTAACGAGTTTCACGACCTCTGTCAGGCATCGATGACTATAGCTGAGTATGAGAGTTGATTTATGGATCTACTCCAATATGTCGAATATATGTAGGATGAGCGGTACAGATTCATAGGTTCATCTAGGGCCTAAACTTGGATTTGGGTGGCGCGGTGTACATTCACTGCCCACAGACATTAGCAGAGGTAGTGGAGAAGGCCTATATTATAGAGGAGACACGGGGAAGATGCACGGTGGGTTAGAGACAGAGTTCATAGCCGTATCTAGTAGATGTAGGATGGTAGGTCAAACGGGTCAGTTCCTCCTCCATGGGGTGGATAGAGTTCAAGACGAGGCTTCATTCAAGCTAGTATAACAGAACAATATCCCACCCACCTTACAGACCTCCTTAGATATTTGATGCGCAGAGAGGGCGGAGTATGGGGCCTCCTCTTAGGGGTCCTGTCGGGACAAAGGGTGTGCCAAGAGCTCGGTCAGCGGGGCTCATCAACAAAGACCTTAGCGGTTTGTAGGTAGATTGTCAAGATCCACACTCGAGGCATCTAGAGTACCGGTGGAGTTGCATCACACTGGGAGGGGACTAGGAAGTTGTTATGGTAGTGGTGTTATTAAAAATCATTGGAGAGATTTCCAGCATAACCCTAACAAGGGTAAGATGCAGAGCTCATAGCCTATTGTTGGAGATATGGCGCGAGCCATCGGATCTACGCGAAGTTGAGAAGCTGCCAGGGCTAAACAATAGAGTACCGTGATTGAGACAACGGGTAGTATTGGTGGTATTTCCACTTCTATTTTATTTGATTCTAGTTCTTCTTATTCATTTATTGCACCATCCTTAGTAGAGCATTACAGGCTAGTGGTAGTTAGGTAAGGTTGTTGTTGGGATGTTGAGATGGCTTCTGGAGCCAAGATTTCTATAGAATCCTTAGTCAAAGAGTGTGTAGTGGATTTGGGACCCTTCACCACTACCTCGATCTTTGAATCCTTCCATTAGGATCACATGGTGTCATTTTAGGTATGGACTGGTTGTCTTCTCATAGAGTTAGAGTGGAATGTTACCATAAGACTATTACTTGCATAAATGATCTTGAAGCGGAGTCAGTGATTTCAGGAGTTAGGAGGCACGTTTCCATTTGCACCATCTCTGCTATACAACTTAAGTGGTGTGCGCGACGGGGTTGTTAGTTGTATGTTGTTACGGTTAGTGACAGATTGAAGGATGAGTCTAGGGGACCATCCCTTGATGACCATTCCATCTTGAGAGAGTTCATTGATGTGTTTCTAGGAGAGCTACTAGGGTTACCTCCCCCACGTGAGATAGATTTCCATATAGATCTACTTCCGGGCATAGAGCCTATCTCACGAGCACCTTATCGGATGACTACTCCTGAGCTATGTGAGCTCAAGTTGTAACTTGAGGGCCTTCTAGAGAAGGGCCTAATCTGTCCTAGTGTATCCCCTTGGGGTACACCAGTGATCTTCGTAAAGAAGAAGGATGGATCTCTATGGTTGTGTATTGATTATCGTCAGCTGAACAAAGTAATGATCAAGAAGCTGTTACCCCCTTCCATGCATTGACGATTTATTTGATCAGATGAAGGGGGCTATAGTTTTATCCAAGATAGACCTTAAGTCGAGGTACCATCAGCTCAAGATTACGAGGTGGATATTTATAAGACCATGTTCCGTGACGAGATATGGTCACTACGAGTTCACGGTGCTACCTTTCAATTTAACAAATGCCCTCGCAGTGTTTATGATTTTGATGAATGGATTATTTAGGAATTTTATAGATCACTTCATGCTCATATTTATTGATGAAATTTTTATTTACTCACGTATGCGTGAGGAGCACCTTCACTAGGTTCTTCAGTGTCTTCGTGAGCAGCACCTTTACGGGAACTTGGAGAAGTGTGTGTTCTTTCAGACAGAGGTGTAATATTTGGCCCACATCATTTCTAGGGTAGGTATCATAGTCGATCCTTCCAATATTCAAGCCATCATGGATTGGCTAGCACCCACTAGTGTGACCAAGGTGCACAGCTTCATGGGTTTAGTAGGATATTACAGGATATATTTTTAGGACTTTTCCTGGATTTCGCACCCCATCACTTCCCTTCAACAGAAAGCGAAGAAGTTTGTATGGTCAGATAGATGTGAGTAGGCCTTCAGTACACTGAAGGAATTCCTCACAACAACACCTATTCTTGCAAGGCCGGATCTTCGGGGTGAGTTCTACATTTGCACAGATGCTTCTTTGGCAGGGCTTGGAGGTGTGTTGATGTAGGAGGGAAGAGTAGTTGCTTTTGATTCTTACAAAGTCAAAGATTATGAACTCAATTATCGACTCATGATGTTGAGCTTGCAGAAGTTGTGGATTCCTTAGTTTGGTGGATACATTTTCTTCTTGGCCGAGAGAATTAAACTCGGGATGATCACTTGAGTCTTCGCCACCTCTTCATGCAACCCAATCTCAACGCTTGTTAGTGGCATTGGATCGAGTTGCTTTGTGAATATGACATGGAGATAGAGCATGTGAAGGGGAAGGAGAATGTGCTTGTAGACTCCTTGAGTAGATGGAGACATGTGGCTATGGCCACCTCGGTGGGCATATTTACGAGCACGGTTTTGCAACAACTTTCTCGGGATATCTTCTACCTTGTAGCTAGAGCAGAGATTGAGTCACGAGAGACCCTTGAGGGGAGTTTTGATGGATTTTCATTGGAGATAGATGGCCTTCTCAAACACAAAGTTTGGATATATGTTCCTAGAAATGGAGGCTTGAGACAGGATATTTTGTCAGAGGCTCATCGTGCACCTTATTCAGCCCATCTTGGGGTGAAGAAGATGCATGCCACTTTGAGACAATTATACTTTTGGAGAGGACTTCAGAGAGACCTGGCCTTGTTTGTGTCATGCTATTTAGAGTACCGAGAGGGTGAAGGCCGAGCATCGCATATCTAGTGGCCTTCTTTATCCTCACGCCATACTTGGATTGGAATTGGGACACCATTTCCATGGAATTCATTGTTGGGTTACCTATGTCAAGATACCACCATGATGACATCATGGTCACGGTGGATAAATTGATGAAAGTAACTCATTTTTCTCCGATGAAGACCACCTATATAGCCAGTGCAGTGGCATGAGTATACCTTGATGAGATTGTCAAATTACATGGGATTCCGCAAAAGATCATTTGCGACTGCGATCCTTTGTACACTTCCCATTTCTGAACCACCATGCAGTATGCTCTCAGGACGAGGATCAATTTCAGCATAGAATATCACCTTGAGATAGATGGATAGACTAAGCGGGTGAATCATATCCTGAGAGGACATGCTTAGGATGTACGTTATGGATCACCAATCAAGATGGGAGGAGTATCTGTATTTGGTGGAGTTTTCCTACAATAATAGCTTTCAGAGTTCGATAGGTATGGCTCCTTTTCAAGCATTATATTTTAGAGAGTGCAGGACACCCCTTATTTGGGAAAGATTAGAGGACATGGTTTCTCTTGGGCCAACATTATTATAGGATATGGAACAACAGGTTACCTTGATCAAATTTAGATTGTAGGAGGTGTAGGACAGACAGAAGAAATATGTGGACCAGCATAAGACAGATTGTAGTTTTGAGGTGGGCATGAAGGTGTTTCTTCATGTCAGACTGTATAAGGTTCTAAGATTGCTCCTAGGTTTGTGGGTCCCTTTGAGATCTTGGAGTGCCTCCGTCCCTTGGCCTACCGTCTAGCATTGCCACCTATCTTGTCTCACGTCCATGATGTGTTTCACATTTCTGTGCTTAGGAGATATATTTTTGATCCTTCTCACGTGCTTGATTAGACAGCGTTGTAGGTACAAGATCACGGGCAGGTGATGGTGGAGCCCATATGCATTATAAAGTGCAGACCACAGGCCTTTGCGGCAGAGAGATTGATTAGGTTCGGTCCAGTGGGACATATATGATGAGAATGCAGCTACCTGGGAGGATGCTACTTTGCTACGAGTGTAGTTTCCACACCTATTCTAGTGACTTCTAGGAGGAATTCGATTCTAAGGGGAGGGGGATGTAGTGCCCACTTCCCTTCGACACCTTTTATTATTGTTTTGATATTGTCATATGCACTTGTGGATATGTTATAGTTTTTGATACAACATGTTAGTATATATCGGAGATCTTGAATATTCTTGATTTGATCCTTATATGATGTATATGGACTACCGGGAGACCTTTTTGTTGATATTGATACACTTTTGACATAGTTATTTATCGGTAATTCTTACATGTGATATATTTAGTCATTTTGAGTAGATCTTCATAATTGGATTAATATGATGATTGTTTTAACATGAATGAATTGTGGAATAGAAATGTGCTAGAAATTGTAAGTGATGTTTTATTTGCATAGATAATATCAATTAGTATATAGTTGATTTTAGAAATAAATTGCATATTTTGGCATGAATTTTTAATGTGGCCACGAGGCCGAAGGAGGTATCCTCTATTTTGTAGGCATATTATATTGACAACAACATCGAGAGAGTGGAGACCAACCACATTGGAATTCGATAAGAATTCAACTAGGGTACCATGGCAACATGTAATTGTGTGTGTGTTAGAATTATTGGTTAGGAAAAATTGTGACTTAGTGGTCATGTGTTGTTTTGTTTTAATTTTTTTCCCTTTCTATTATGTTAGTTTGTATTTTTCTTTTAGTGATGAAATTTTTACTTGTTCCATTATTTAGATTTTGGATTTGCGTTTACCCCTTTATTAGTCATGGGTTGTAGTGTCTTAATTAAGATAATTTCAATTTTTCCTAAACTAATTAAAGATGTGACTAAAAGGAGTTTATTTATTAGAATTAATTTTCTCTTAGATTTTGTGTTGAGTGAAGTGTGTTTGAGTTTTGAGTGTGGCACACTCTAACCCACTTGGGAAACTAGAATTTGGCCTTAGAGGCCAAATTTAGAAGCTTGTGGGACAATTCATACTTATCCCACACCTCTTAAATGCCAATGCCAACCCTACCTATGGGTTGGGGGGTCAATGTTAGGCTCTTTTAGGTGTTTTGGGGGATAAAAAGGTAAAATTTTATTGCACTTTCTTTCAAATATTTAATTTTGTCCTTTGCAGGAGTGGGCTTATATGGAGTGTGTAGGGTTCTTATCATTCCTGCAACCACTTATTAATTGTACATTATAATATAAGGTTGACCAAGTTATGTGGAGTGGAGAGGAAATGAGTGGCATCCTAGTTGGAGCCACATCATCCCTCCCTCTCCTTTCTCTATTTATTGAATTCTTGTTGCTTGTTTTGGGGTTGGATAAACATTTTTAGTCTCATGAATTTTTGGAGAGTAAGAGTATTTTGAGAGAGTTATGGATTCTTGGAGCTTGGTGGATGCTTGCTTTTTCTTTGGAGAGGAGCTTGGAACTTGGACTTGCACAAACTCTACCATGGAGAGGTAGAAGCTTCACCTTAGTTTAAATTATGTTATTTGTTTTATTGTATGTGTGTATGTATTGTGTTGAATGTTGTTGTCTCTTTGAAATATTTTTTTGGGTGTGGGTAGAATGCCTAAGTTGGGAGTGGGAGGAGACTATGGGGATTTTTTCTTGTGGGGAGGCATAAGAGATCACTTTTTGTGGAGGGAGTTTGGGTTGGGTGGCCCATTTAGTATGATAAATGCTTGCCTTTCTTCTTGTTATTATTATGAGGGATCCATAAGATTTTTGTAGGGAGGCATAAGAGTTATGGAGGTATAAGTGGTACTTGAGGGAGGCATAAGAGTTGTAAGGGAAAATGTTATTTACATTGGAGGCTTTTGGGAGGGCACCCATTCCCATTGGGAGGCATAAGTGACCTCCCATAGGTCTTACTCTTTTGGCTTTCTTGATAACCCTTGTGATCTTGTTTCTGATGTCTCTTCTTGTTGAGTTGCTGTTGTTTTTTTTTATATAGAAAATGAATGAATGTGAAATTATATTTTAAGTTTTGTGGAAGCTAGTAGTTGCCATGAGTTGAGATCTTCTCCCATTGTAATGTGGTTGGGGCTCGAGGGCCAAAGGAGATGATGGCTTCTCTTCTCCTTTGGATATCTTGGTTGGGTGGAGAGTGTTGCCTCTCCCCCTATTTTGTTGTGAATCAAGCAACTTTTGGAGGAGCTACCTTGTTGGTGTTTGGAGCATTGGAGCCTTGTTGATGACCATGTGAAATTCCTTGTATTTTTACCCACCTAGAGTGGAAGAAATTGTAATAATGTATTCATTCTTGTATTTATATTTTTATGATTTACCACTTCAAGTGGAGAAATTTGTAAAGGCTTGGTAAAGGAAAATTTGTATTCCAATTGTTGTTATTGTTATTGTATTGCATGTAGAAAAAAAAAATGAGAAAATAAAGAAGAAAGAATGTTACTCTAAAGTTAGTTTGCAAATAGAAAAAGAAATTATTTTCTTCTTGTTGAAATCTTGAATGTATTATGAGAAAATAGTGTTTGTATTGAAAGATTAATCTATTTTTGTAATGGAAAAGAAAGTATATTTTCATTGAGTATTTATTGTATTGTAAATGTGAGAAAGAAGAAAATGTAGAGATTGTTAGAAGTTGAATTTGTATACCAAATATCATTGTATGGAAAATAAAGTTAGTATGGTTATTTTAAATAAATGAACATTGTAATAAAATGAAAGAGGAAAATAAGTTAGATTATGTTTCATTTGGAATGTTGATTTTATATAAGGAAATGAAAAGTAATGAAATAGATTTATTTTCCTTCTTGCTCTTGTAATGGAAGAAAGAATCTAGTTAAACAAATAGAAATTATTCTTATAAGTAGATGAATTTTATTAGAAATGGAGATACTTTTAAATGACTAGACTTAACTAAGAAATGAGTAAATGAGCAACAAACCTCAATTCTGGAACTTTGAAATGAACAAAGACAACTTAAAATGTATTTTTACACCCTTTAGTAACTTTAGTTTTCTAAAATTCTCGGCATTAAGGTTTTGTTTTTCTAAAATAGGACCGCCACTCGGTGCGAATGGTGGTCCCGTAACCCCTACTTAGGCGGTGGCGGCGGTCTTAAAACCACCGCTCAGTAGGGTGGCGGTCATGTGTTTGTCACCTAGGTAAGACAACAGGTTGCTGACCGCCGCTTTGGAAGGCGACAGTCCACTATTTGTCACCATTGCAAGCGGCGGTCCCGGGACCATCACTCTTCTCTGGGCGGAGGTGCTATCATTTATGACAAAATTCTGTAGACCTGCGCTTGAGCTTGAAATTTAACCTATTTTTAGTAATTCCTAAGTTGTCAAATTTAACTTATTGCTACTAGAAAGTAAATAAATTTGAATGCTATGGATCAGAATAACAAAACACTCAAATGGTGAATCTAAAAGCATTCTTTCATTTATATCAAAGGAGGTAGGGTTTTCCCCCAAAGTTAAACCCAAGACACTAAAATCTTGGAATAAAAACTAGATTGGAGGAGGAAAATCCTCCCAATCCTTCAAGGAAATATATTATAAAAATAAAAGACAAACTAAGATAAATGTAGACTAAATCTTCTTGTAGAATCCGCCATGGCTTCTTCCTTTTTGCTCACATGGCTTCCTCCTCTCCAACCTAGAATTTTAACAAATAAAAATGAACCAAATGATAAGAATACAATCAAAAAGGTTTTAATAGACTTTCATAAGGTCTTCTAGGCTATATAGAGAACCCTAGGATCTAAAGGGTAAGATGAATTTGATCCAAGGGTGGAGAGTTGACACTACCTTTTTAAGAAGAAATATATTTTAAATGTTTTAATTTAAAGTCCTTAAGTGTATATGTAAATGAATGAGTGGGGCCATTTAATTGCCTAAGGGTGTGATGTCCCTTTTAAAACCCTTAGTGTGGGCGTAGAAAAATTTATTAAAGGATCTCTAAGTTAATAATGTAATGAATTTAATAATTTAGCATAAGGTTAACCTTGTTAGGAATGAACTTAATCAAAGGAAAGAAAATATTTAATTAAGTAAACTAATCCTTGTTACCTTCCTTTAGAACTATCAATTATTGTACCCTTGCTACATCCTTGTATCATAACCTTCTTTATAATTTTTTTAAAAAAATGTCACATTTTTAGGTTAAGTGTTAGGTTGAAGCAAGTTCCTTTAATGTCATTTTTGTGGGCGTTACACATGACATAAGGACTTGGCCTAGATAGTCACTTGTGCAACTTAACATGTAAATCAAACCCACGTTCTCATGAGTGACCTATAACTTACACACTCAATTCACACATCAAACATATCTACTCGATTTAGTAAAACATTAATAAAAACAATACCACACACAATGATAATTATTTAACTTATGACTGACAATCCGAATCCAGAAAGCAACCATTATCCAAATGAGATAACTATCATAAATGTCATATATGTTTCTATAGTAGACCAAAACATAGAATTCATTTAAATTATTCCATGATATACGATAGATTTGTCATTCATCCATAATATATCTAGTAAAATCTATCTAAGTTGTATCCTATTAGTATCCATAATAACATGGAGTACGAAACTAGGAATATGTATCGAGAATAGTTTATTGGCACAATGTGCCTCAAACACCAACTATGTAACAAGAGTAATTTATAAAAAAACCATATAACGATTAAATAGTATTATATAAATGTCAATAATCCATTTAATAAGATGATTCAACAATAAAATACTTTGCCGAAAGATGGTGGGCACTACAACTACAAACACTAATTATTTGACCCTTGTGTTGCTTTTATCATAAAAAATCAGTTAAGTGCACATTTATCAAGTATATTCATAGACTTGTTGACTTCAAATTAAAACCATATTGACATGCAAGATCACATATGATAGGCCATAAATTACAAAGATAGAAAAACATCTTCGAGAGTTGAAAAAAAAGGCCAAAAGGACCCACACAAAAGTCATCAAAATTATAATTCTATGGTTTTGACAAAAGCCCAAACTAAGAGGAAATCAAGAAAGAGGAAAAAGAAGCAATATCATAAAATAAATAAGGTCAAAACAAAAGGAATAGTAAATTGACAAAGAAATTAAGAGGAAAATAAAATAAGAAACAAACACTAAAAAGAATATGCCAACAAAAATCTTATATAAAACACTAATCAATACACACAATAATACACTAACAATTAAGAACTACCACATTCAACAATAGCTAGTGACTTTATAAAACACTATTCAATTCACACATAAATACATTAACAATTAACAAGAGACACATTCAACATTGACTAATGACTATATAAAACACTAATAGTTACACACATAAATACACTAACAATTAACAACCAACATATTCAACAATGGCTAGTGACTCTATAAGCTTTTTTTCCCAACATAAACATATTTCAATGTAAATATTAATTTTGATGTAATACTGATCTTTTCTCTATGTATGTTGAAGATTTATGTCTATTTAGTTTTTTATTTTATTTTTTAATGTTAACTTAGTGTGCTAGTTCCTCCATGTAACTTTTTGTTCCTCAAACCACGTGGTATTTTTCCATTCTATTATTATTTTTTAAGAACTCTTATGTGAGGGAGGGCCCTTGCCCTCATTTACTTCACCCAAGAGAAAATCTAAATTCTTTAACCAAGGTTTTAGAGTCGATTTAATTATTGTGACTTTTAACTATCATGGACTCAAAGGCTAAGCCGACACTTATTAGCCAACTATAGAGTTGCTACCCGTCTGGGTATTTGAATAATAATGGTGTATAAATAAAGATGCCATAAAGAGAAATATTTACAAAACCAGTTTCATTTTCGGCGAGGACTCTCGAGATTTATTAAGGATTTCATTACATTGGTCTAGTTTTGAATATGGAGTCTCTGCAAGAGGCTAGATATCCGGTGAAGAAAATAGCGGATAATCAAAACATCATCCTCGAAGTTCAGAAAAACTTGGATGCAATCCAGAAGTCTGAGACGGCATTCATGGCTACCAAGGACCAGACTATTGGCTTAAAAACGAGTCAACGACTCTCTGACTGGTTAGACAAACTTGAAACAGTGGAGGTATTTCTTTACATATAATTCATTTTTCTATCTGTAGGCCCTTCTTACTTGGACGAAAATCTTAAATTCCCAAAATGTTGCAGGAAGTGAATTTCACCGTGAGAAAATCAAGAAATAGCTTGGTTGAAGAAATTACGAATTTGAAGGAATGTATCGATTGTGCATCGTTACGTAGGAGAAGCAGGGATAAATTTTCCCCTTCCCAAGGAAATCAAAATGAAAGGGTTCATCTGCACTCCATGAATGGCAATGGCAGGTATTCCTTGCCCATTCCCAATGCTGAAATGCAAACTACGAAATACACAGGTAAAAATATTTATATCCGTTCTACCTAAATCTCATATATGTGATAGATGGGTTTTTCTATTTATAACCCTCGATTGGGATGGAAGAGATTAAAGACTGGTTTGTGAGTTGCAGGTATCGATCAGCTGTTATTTTGTATTTTTGGGTGCTTTTTTTCATTAGTTGGCCAACAATTCAACTTGCTAACCTATGTGAAGTTCAAAAACCTGAGTGTAAACCCAACCTACCGTTGCACCGCATGTTTATTGAAATTTCCAGTTAAAATTTGATTTTATTGTCAGCCACCTCAGCGTCAACAGCCTAAATTATTTTTTTGGTATATTTTAATACATGCAGGTTTAGCTCTTTCTGCAAAAGTTTTTTTCGAAAGCAGCAAATCATCAATAGTGCCTCTGTCAAAAGAGGATTACATGCGCGAAATACACATTATCAATGAAGATACAAACGCATCAGGCACATCCCAGAATAAAAAGAAGAAAAGCATTGGTGGCAAGGTATCCAAGGTTTTGAAGAAAATTTTAGGTAATGGTTGCGAGAAAAATAAGCAGAAGCTAAAGAAAAATGGAAAAGATTAAAAATATTGAAGAACGAAGACTTTGGGTGGCAGACTGGCAGCCTGCTGTAATCTTCTTTTAGATTCTAGATTATAAATCATATTTTCTAAGTTACATACAAAGCTTTGTGTAGTTGAATGTGCTTGAACATCAATATAGTACATAAGACCTCTCTAAACATATCTTATCGTTTGTGGGGTTCAAACATATCTTATCTCTCTGAGAAGTGAAGTCCCCTGCAAAGACTACACTGCAGTTTTTGCCATTCATGACGTCCTATGTAAGCTTCTACAATGCACAATATTCTTCATTGAATGGGTGTTTCCACTGCTCTCCACGTTATTGTTTTTCCCTATGATTTCCCATGTATATGACTTCCATGAAATATGAAACTTGGAATTCAAATTTTGATTTTACTTATACTTCATTTCTGATTCAGTAATCCACTATTGAATTAGTAAATTTCTTTGCTGAAATAGTATATATTTTCTTAACATCTTTTTTAAAAAAATAGTTCAGTTCATACTTCACAATTTGATGATTTATGTAGTTCGAGTGTCTTTTTATCATGTTAAACTTGTTTTTAATAATGAGTTATCACACCGTTAGTGTTATCTTATGGTTGTGTTAAAAAGTGTAGGTCATATTAATTTAGTGTCTCACCCCCATGGAAAGTGTAATAGCTAGTGGCATACATGTATAAAACTTTCATGAACATAATTTTATGTTAAAATTAATCAAATTTAATTTATAATTTATGAAAAATTGAATCATTTTTTAATAACTTTAAGATCATCAAAAATATAGTTATATTTTAAAAATTTAATTTACAAAATATTAATTACACATATAAATATTATATTAGACATTTAAAAATATTTTTTAATTAATTAATTAGAGTTCTATTTTGCCATTGGTATCTTGCAAGGTAAAAATTATATAAATAACCTAAAAATAAAATTCAAAAGAATAATATTTATATTTTTATTTTTATATGTTGTTGGATATAAATTGAAATCTATAAGCTAGTGGGATTGTTAGTTTTGGTGATTCGGCTTATAGAGTCATAATTTAACAAAGAACCTACCAAATTAATAGTGTGAGATTCATTCTTTGAATGAACATGGTTTTTTTGGGATTATAAAGCATACCCATCATATATTCAATACATTGTGGTAGTTGTAATGAATTTAAGAGGTCACTTCCTTAGTGGTTTGAAGCTCATTGACATAAGGATCATGGTATATTGGACTTTTTATGTTGCCACATTTAAACTTACAAACTAATGTGAGTTTATTTATTTTAACGATTGTGACTTATAGATTAGTAGAAGAACACCAAACCTAAAAACCAATGTGGGATTGAGTTTAAGAGTGAATGAGGATTGAATGAGATTCATAGAAACAATCCCAAGATGAATTGAAGATCACATGATATATTATAGTTTTTAAATTGACACATACCTACTTTTTAGATACATTGAAGAGGAATATCCAACTTAGGGTAGAAAGGAATGCATTTAATGGAATTGTATTACTATTATTATTACCATGTTAAGGATGATAAATTACACATACGAATAAACCAAAAAATATATGAGAAAACTTTTCATGATGGTACCACACCTACAAATATAAAACCTATGGTATAATGAGGTTTATATGTTTCCATAGAAAAAACTTACAAACTAATTCCATATTTGTGTGAATGAATAAGGATTTTAGAATCATAAAAGTACTATCAATATGCAATAAAAATCATATATACTTTAAGGTAACAAGGAATGTATTTACAGTCAATAAAAGAAATAGTTTGGCATTATGAAGCCACTTAGGTGGAGATAAAAGGAAAGAAAGAAAACACCTCATTCTACAATGAATAAAATGGTAGTAGGAGGTCCACTTATAATTTTGTATCACCCCATGGGCATAGGGTTCATGGAATATTGAATTGGGTATTGCCACAAACAACACCTAAAAGCTATAGTAGGATTAAATTCTTTAAAAAAATCATTGATATTTATATATTTGTAGGATTGTGACTTCCATTGCAATTTCACTCACATTGGAATAAGGATAATGCTATATTTTGTTCTACATAATGTTGTAAAAAAACTTATCAAATGATGTGGGATTAATAATTTGTATGGATCATGATTTCATATTCATTTAAGAAATTCTAAAATGTATTAAAGAGGCATGTAAATTTGCAACACACCCATTAATAAATTTGATGTAATTCAATGATATATAACTCAATTGAATTTTACATATCAAATGTCACGATATTTAAAAGGTTAGATAAAATTATGTAAGGAAGGTTACATCTCATTAATAACATTTCCCTCGACCACCTCTCATCACCTCAATCCCTTATCCCCACCTCTAACATATCTTCCCATACAAACCTTATAACATCACCATCAACATGGGCATGTCATATATGTGCGCAGTTGGAAACCATCCTTAAAACATAATGTGGAGTTTATTATTTGAATGAATGAGGATATTAAACACATAGAAGTGATTCTAACATGCACAAATAAGAAACATATATTACATAGAGTAGTAAAGAATATATTTATAGGAAATTATATGCTCTTTTTGGGATAATGAAGCTACAAAAAGGATATGCGAAGGTGGATAAAGTAAATATATTCATCCTATAATCAATAACCCTTAATGTTAATAGGTTTGTGAATTTCATTTTGGCATAGATCGCATTGGCATACAAATCATGACAGAGAGGTGTATATTTTGTCATATGAAACCCTACAAACTAATGTCAGGATAAATATTTTTAATTAATGAGGATTTCAAATATCTAGAATGGATTTGTAACACCCACTTAAAACACACACAAATACAACACCGAAAAATTCTGATTTTTTTTTTTTTGACTTACTTGGAGTTTACATGACGACACAGGTGACCAGAAAGGGCTGCTACCAACTCTCAACAAGTTAGACACAACATAGATCATATAGGCAACAAGGAATCATACAACACCCATCCCGAACAATTCACTTTACTCTTTGACAAGGCACAACATAATAGACCAACCACAATACACAGTTACAATTAAGGACATCCCACGAGTAAAATCTTTGAAGGTTATTTAACTACTAAAAACGTATTTCAAAATTTGACTCCGATCTAGAAGATTCATGTTTTGATTCGTGCAATTATTCTTACAAAGGTGAACTTGAAGGGTTCTTAATCAATTTCCCTCCTACTTATATAACCTTGTTATTTTCCAAAAACTAGTCATTGATTTCACATTAAGATCATTTAAGAATTCACCATAAAAGGATAATGTTGATTTGTTTAGTTTGGAGAAAACAAGGTATATATATTTTTATTAAAAAGATAGTTTCCTCTTTGATCGCTTAAGGGCTCAAATGTTATCAAGTAGATCACATCTACATTAATTTATTTATATGTATATACTTTAGTTTAACTTTTATAAGGATTATCCAACCCATTTTATTATGCTTATAAATACATTGTTACTATGTCTTAGAAGGGTTTACAACTCAACATTTTATCTCAAGAGAAAAGTTTACCATTACTTGTTTGTGAACACTATACATGGTTACATCAATTCTTTCCAACACAACGCACAACCCAAATGGACAACCAACTCTATGGAGCCATGACTAGGGAACAAGAGAGTAATAACATAGGTCACGCCACACTATACTATTCTTAGAATTTCTATAATACATTAGAATCACCCATAACCATGCGGTAATCAACTTTTATATTTTCCATGAAACAAAACAAGCCGAGTTACAATATTCACGACAATAATACTCCACGATACATAATAATAAGGCGTATTTTTCTTCTAAATTCCCCACATAACCCATTCCAGATTTTTACAACATAAAAGTATTTGTACAAAATGACTTCACAACCATGTTTGATGCAACATTCTACAAGAATTTCCCTCATCTACTCGCATAAGCCATCTATAACAATTAATAACCTGAGTCAGTTCACGATAACTGAGCAAGATAAGACTACACAAAGCAACAATATCAAGAAAGGAAACATTCTATTCCAAGAATTGGATCGAATCTCTAAAACTAACAACTCCTTAAGTTATGTTAAAATTTCCACCATGCCAATCTAAGAAGAAAGTCTTATACTTCAATTTTGAACATTGTCTCAAAAGCAAAAAAATTAAACAATCATTTGAGAAGGGGCCATAGGCTTGATAAGTTAGAAACAAATGTTTAGTGTAAGGGGATTTCCTTCGAATAAACAATTAGGTTAAAATATTGAGAACTAATATTCAAACCAACAATCTACACTAAAAAAAAAGTACCAAAAGCATAAGCTATGATACTCAAGTTTGAAATGACCATAATTGAACAATGAAACCAGAAGGGAACACGAGCTTCACAAGTTAACACGAAAGGTCAATTGTATTAAAATTTTAATCATGTAATCATATAGGTTATATGATGTAAATCTAATACACAACCACCACTCAACATTGTTTAACAAGGGAAGGCAAATAATACTAGTTTCGATCATTGAATCCAAGGAATTTCACAATCATTCAAGAAGAGGCCACTGCCCTTATAGGAACGTAATGACAAGCGAGAGTAAAAGAGAGTTTCGACATACAAGCTAACATTTAAAACATCAATCCAAGTTTTACCACACTAGGGATTTCCAAACCTTCCCTATAAGCCTAAAGTTTCGGTTTTAAAAAAGTGGATTACTCATTCCCATCACAAGTTTTTTTTTTTTAAAACAACCCTCGTTACCATAATCATACCACTCTTTAAAAAAAAGGAAAACATATTTTCATGAATCACCAAATACATTATCTCAACAACAGTTTCCATCATAACATCAACAACACATCTATAAATATAATTACCCCAAAATGTCTCTAATAATCTTAACAGTTCTATCATAAGTCCACTAGATTTCACTATACATGAATCATCCAATTGTCAATAAAATTTATTATCAATTTCCAACAAAATCAGTGAGATGAACAATTATGTACACCACCAATAGTCATCACGTAATAAAACTAGGCCAAGGTATTTTAATAATAAAAGAGTACTATCTATAATTTCTCATATGTAACTTCAAATCTCGGTGCCAAGAATTAAGTTGCGGTACAAAATTCATAAGGCACGGTCAAAGTGCCCCTTAAGGAAAAACTTAAACATATGGACCTACACCGATGATCATCAAGCAGTTGGGTAAATTTCTAGTATTCTAATCAATTCTAAAGGAATAACCAAGGTGCAAAATGACTAAGCAATTAGGTACCTTAGCCACGATACCCCCTTCATACATAATTGTAACCACTGTAGTCAACCACACGTAAAGTTTTGTAAACCTGTGGGGTTGATTGGATATCGAAGAGGCCACCTACCTAGTCCAAGAAAGGAGAACATGGAGGTCTGACAGACCTCGACAACCACACCTCACCATGGTTGGGAAACACCAAAGGAAACAACTAACATTACAAAATTTGTTGCCATAACTCAAAAGGGTGACTAAGTGCCCATAAAACTATAATCGACCCGGATCGGGTTCAATCTAGTGGTTGTTTGTTAAAGCCTGGGTTGTCATAACCCACGGGAACAGTGCTCAACATACTTGAAAGAAAAATCAAATCTAGATAGTAAGCTCATATGAAGAGCAAGAGGTTTAAGGATACATCAGGTTTTCTTTCACCACAACATTTACTAGCTATAACCAGCTTAATAACCTTGTTACTCAAACACAGAAATGCAGTTAATGATGGTAGGAGGTCGTTTACTTCAGCATGAAAACACAATAGCCAACGTAGGAGGAAGAAAGAAAATAGATCTATGCTATTCACTTTAACACTGACAACGATAAAAGCCAAAACAAGAATATTACAAGGGGAAAGGGGAGATTTCCCGCAAGGCGAACAAACCCACAACAAAGCAAGCAAGGACAAACCAAATTCGGGGAATTTTTTTCTATTTTATGATATTTTTAAATTTTAGCAATTGTAACAAAGGTAGGATTATCTTTCCTATTTCTCCAACTTCAACAAGTCACATGGACACTGCACGAGACCAGCAACAACAATCTTCAGGTCGTATCTCCTCTCTTCTACTGGTTGGGTGCTCCAAACTCCATTCCCATCCATGATTAGCATGGGAAGAGAGCTCCATTATAGAGGTAGTATCAAACAGAAGGAACATTGGTCTCTTGGACTTCCATGACTACGGTATACACAAAATGGGTTTATTGAAAGGCCTCGAGAAACACGAGAAAGACAGAGATAAAGCACGAAGGTTAAAGAGATGTCAGCAAAAATAGCTATGCATTGCTCTGTTTGTACAAAGCAGTATCAAGCACTTGCTTTCCACACATAGAACAAACACCTTTCTTATAGGCACAAGAGAGGAAATACTTGCCCTCTTGGTGCAATTGTCTCTTGCATATGGTGCAATTGTTTCTTGCATATGGTGCATTTTGTTGTCACATAGGGTGTCTACCCGTATTTCTTGGACAAAAGATTGTTCTCGTTGACCTTACGCCCTCCACCCTCGGTGGTGTTTCTTTCCCCTTCCTTCCATTTTTCTGAACAATCACCTTAGACAACTTATTTTCAAACTTTTTGCAGACCATGATTTTCACTAGACCTGACTTTTTATGGCAGTCAGTATTAAGCTCCTTCAAAAAATAATCTAGTCTGCCTTGTTGTTCTGACCTGCAAGCAAAGATGTTTAAATGGATTTCGTATTTTATAGGTAATGGCTTTAGCTATTTGTAATGAGGTGGAACCTGTATAAGATGGAACTTTACATTATATTCTTTGGGTTTATGGGGGCTTAATCCTAGGCCTCTTCAACAACTCCCAAATGTAATGCTCCACCAAATAAACTCACGCAACCAATGCTAAAAGGAACTTGACGCAGGTATGGACGTCCTCCCTAGCAAGGTAATAAGGAAACAGGTAGAAAAATGAACCAGCTAGACAAAGCATTGCGCCCAGCCTCCACAAGGATTTCGATACCACCACAAAAGCAGAGGCATGGTGTTTTTAGGATAAAAAAATCCATGGCGAAAAACAAGAGAGAAACACTCGGTCCAAAGCATACGACCAACATTAAAATGGTGTGTGAAGGACCACCGAAAGGTCATAGTATGTTTGGTGAAATAATCAAGAAGAAATGGAAGATTCAAAAATAACACAATCTTGAAAGGTAGGCAACCAATAGGGAGGAAAAGGTATACGAGAGAGGGAGAGAAATTAATTGCATTAAAATTTGTGGGGGTTAATGGTTGGGGTTCGAGATAATTTAATATTAAATTTTCTCTTGAAATGTGCATTACAGATTTTGAGATTCAACAAGGAGGCATGTTTTAATTATGTTACAAAAGAATACATTTAAAGGGAAATAAAAGGGATATAAACATTGTACTTATAATTATATAATGTATGAACTTTATTTGAGCCAATTTTATCCATATGAAAGAGTCATATTTTTTTTTGTTATTGGGACTATATAATGAGTCCTAAGAAACATTATACAATCCACAATTATGTTCATATGGATAAAATTGGCAAAAATAGTTCTTTTGATTAAATAAATCTAATTATTGATTAATTCGCAAGTGGCCAAGTCTTACCAAAATTATGTCATATATTAGTCACAATTAAATTCATCAATCGATATCCTTGATAAATTGTCATTACTTATGGGAGATATCGTTGGTACAATTTAATTTTGACACATTAAAACTCCTACAATTGTAAATAAACAATCCAAAATACCCCAAAACCTATTAATTGATTATATGTTTGTCAAAATTAAACACCAGGTGTAAATTGTTATCCATTTTTCCCCCTCGGGCAAAATTGGGCAATCAGTGCTAAGCACCGAACAAGGCTCCTAAGGTTGAAACCGAGTTACATGAAGTTCCAAGGTTTTAGGGAGCACATTCAGTGAATTTTGGAGTGAAAATCATATTGTGGAGTTTTTTTCTCTTTTGGGTTTTGACCCTTGAGATCAACTTAAAAATGATGAAATGTAGGCACGGCCAAAATGGGCAAAAAAGTGAAAAGGTGGAAAAATTGCCCCGAGAGACCCTATTGGTTTTCCATAAGCCCCCACATTTAGGAAAATTCATAAAAAAATCTAGAGGAAATTAAAAAACTTTGTAAAATAGGCTTTGAAGAGCCACCAAGAGCTAGAAAAGTAGCTTGATGCGCAACTCGGCGAGTTGGAATCATGTATAGGGAGCGATTTGAAGAAGGGCTCGAAAGTAGCTCGAGAGCTGAGTTGGATGCATGGTGAAAGTTTAAGAAAAGTTGGCTCAGTGAAAAAATAAAATGACTCGAAGTCCGGATGGACATTCATGGTGAACAAATCGCCATGGGCTCGGATAAGTAAGCATGGGGGTGACGTGTTGAAAAGAGTGTGGATCAACATCAAGCTTGAGGCAAGATGTTCGTAGATGGTGGGCTGAGTCCAAATCTGCTGGAGGTTTGATGGAGCCACCATGTAATGCCCGCTAGAAACACCCGCGAGACCCAAGAACAACCTAGGTTTAGTTAGAAAAATTAAGGAATAATTTTTTTTGAAAAGCGTGCCCACAAAAGTTTTTAAAAACGACAGTTGCCACATTAATGTCTCTAAGGCGATGACTTTATAAATAATTTTCCATGATAACACAATATTTAAAATCTACATTATACTTTAATACATTGATTTGACTAAGCATGTTTAATCTCCCTAAGGATTATTTAAATAATAAATTAATTCCTACTAAAGTTGAATATTCCCCCATGGGGTGTCAAGGGTAAAAGTGGCCAATGAAATTAAATACCAAGGTTATTTGTAATTCCATAAAAATGACATTCTAGGAACACGCTAACACCTAACACTTATCCGAAAAATGGTAACTATTTTTTTTTGGTTACAAGAGAAAGGTAAGAGCATAAAACAAGTTACTGAGGATGTTAATCCCCTAGGGTACAACAACTAACTAACACCACTAAACTCCACTTACCGATTAAATAATCGGGTATAGATAAAAGGTACTTAACATAATCTCAATTTATCTCTTAGGTTCATAAATCAATTATTCATTAGGAAGGTACCATAGATTAATTTACATAGTTAGATGTTTTCTTCTCTTTAGTTAATGTTCAATCCTAGAAAGGTTAACCTTATGTTAATTTAATTAAATTTATTATCCTATTAACTTAGAGTCCTTTCTAATAACTACGTAAGCCTACTAGGAACTAACCATGGCCTAGCACTCTATGGAAATTAAATGGCCTCATTCCCCATTTACACATACTATAAGGTTTTTAAAACAACATTTATAAAAAAACATTCTCACCTAACAAAAGTAGGGTTAAACCTCCACCCTTAGATCAAATCAATTTTAACCACAAGATCCTAGGGTTCCAACTAACCCTAAAAATCCTTATGAGTTTTTATTAAAGCCTTTCCTTTGTTCATTCCCCTCATTTGGTCTATTTGTTTTGTTAAAAATTGTAGGTTGGAGAAGAGGAAGCCATGGGAGCAAAGGAGGAAGAACTATGGAGCATCATACATGGAGATCTAGTTTAGATTAGTTTTGCTTTAGTTTTATCAATGAAATCTATTTCATTTAAGGATTGGGAGGGGTTTCCTCTACCAATATGGCTTTTATTTCAAGCTATTTGTATATTGGGTTTTTAATTTTAGGCAAACCCTACCCCATTGTTGTAAATGAAAGGAATGTTTTTAATCCACCATTTGTATGTGTTATTGCTCAAATCCATGAGATTACTCATTGTTTGTATCTTTGGTAGTCATCGATTAAATTTTATAACATACAAATTAGTAAAAACTAGTTAAAGTTTTCGCACAAAGCGTGGATCTCAAGAGTTCGCGTAAGTGACGTAACCGCCACTCGAAAGCGGTCGCGATCCTGGGACCACCGTCCTACACGGGTGATAAACCATGGACCACCACCCTACTTGAGCTGAGTTTTGAGACCTCCGCGTTAGCTGAGAGCGGTGGATATGTGACTGCCACTCTACAAAGGTGGCAGCCCTATTTCTAAAAAAATAGAACCTTAAATCTGAGGTTTTTACAAAAGTAAAAGTTTCTACAATGTCCCAAAACACATTCTGAACTGGATTTTACACACCTAAAGTTTCCAGTTTTGGGATTTAATTCTATTTGTTCATTCCTTAATTAAATCTACTCATTTTAAAGTATTATCTAATCCAATAAAAATAAACATCTACTTTACAAAGTCATTTCATTATGTTCAACTAGTCTTCTTTCCATTTCAAAAGCAAAAAGGGATCTAAATCTATTGCTTTACATTGTCATTTCCTTGCTACAAAAAAGAAACATATCAACACAACATTATACTTCAAGTTTGTTGTTTCTTTCAATTCAATACAATTTATAGATTCCAAATACTACAATAACTTCATTATACATTCATCTTAACATTTTTCACTTCCATATTTCTTCATTCTCTTATACAATAATACAATGCCACAATGAAAGTAACTTTCCTCATTTTCGCAATGTAACTTCCAACTAAAATTTTACACAATATAGTCATTTTGATTCTTTCCATAACATAAGCAAGGTAAAGCTCCTACCTTTCCATAGTAGATCTTGTTCCAAGAGAAAATATCCACGAGCCTCAAAACCAAGACCGCATCCAAAAGCTCCAAAATCCACAAGCACCCCCAAAATCCTCTAACTCCCCAAAATTTAAGAGCACAAAATGATCAAGTAACCCCCAAACAAGCAAAAGAACTTCAATAAATAGAAAAGGGAGAGATGAGGATGAGGTGGCTCCATGTAGGATGCCACATCACTCATCCTCAACTCTACCTAAGAATTCAAATCTCAACACCAATGCACCATAAATTGGTGGGTGAGAGGAATGGAAAGCTACTTACACACCATCTAAGCCCACACCCGCTAAGGACAAAATTAATTACTTGAAAGAAAGTGCAATAAAAATTTCATCTTTTTATCTTCCCAAAACACCTAATGGTGTCTAATTTTGACCCCCAACCAATAGGTAGGGTTGGTATAGAAATTTAACAGGTGTGGGACAAGTTTAACTTGTCCCACAAGCCTTCAAAATTGTCCCTTAAGGCCAAATTCAAGTATCCGATGAAGGGTAGAGTGTACAACACTCAAGATCTCAAGCATTCAACACACAACACAAAATCTGAGAGAAAACCAAGCCTAATAAATGAAATTATTTTGGTCACATCTCTAATTAGTTTAGTACAAGATTTATTAACTTAAATATGACACTTAGACCCACTAAGATAAAGGGGGAAAAACATACATCAAAATATAAATAATTAAAACAAGTAATTTACATCACTCAAAGGAACACATAGTAACATTAATAAAAGGGAAACTAAAACCAAAGACAACACATGACCCCTTGGTCACACATTTCCCCTAACTAAATAATTCTAACACACACAATTACATGTTGCCATGGTGACCCTTGTTGAATTCATCTAGAATTCCAATGTGGTTGGTCTCCATCCCACCTAATGGTTGTTGTGAATAAATTTACCTACAAAACACAAAAATACCTCATTCGGATTTGTGGCGCATTAAGACATCCATGCCAAAATATGTGATATAAATCTAAAATCATCTATATTGTAATTAATATCATCTAGGCAATTACGAATCATTTACAAATTTCTAGCAACATTTCTATCCAATGTTTCATCCATGTCAAAATGATCACAACATTAATTTAATTATTAAAGCATACTCATGGTGACGAAAGTATATCGCATGTCAAAATATATATATAAATAACCATGTCCACAACATATCGCAATCAATATGAAACATCTCTAACAATCCACATGCATCGAGATATGAATCAAAATAAACAACATTCTAGTGTCTCTTACATCTAGTGTCATGCTAAAGAAAAAAGCTACAACAATGTCCATAAGTGTAGTCGACAGTATCAAAATCAAAGAAAAAGGTGTTGAAGTGAAGTGGGCACTAAATCCCCTCCCCTAAGACTTGTCTTCCTCCGGAAGTCACAAGAATAGGTGTGGAAATTGAACTCGTAGTGAAGTAGCATCCTCTCATGTAGTAAAAATCTCATGTACCTATCCCATTGGACCCAAACTTAGTTAATCTCTCTGCCGCAAAGGCTCGGGGTCCTGCGCTCTATAAAATGGATGGGCTCCACCATCACCTGCCCCTGATTTTCCACCTGCAATGCAATCCAATCTAGTACGTGAGAAGGATCATAAATATATCTCCTAAGCACATAAACATGAAACTCATCATGGACGTGAGATAAACTAGGTGGCAACGCTAGACGATAGGCCAAGGGACCGATGTGCTCCAAGATCTAAAAGGGACCCAAAACCTAGGAGAAAGCTTAGAACCTTTTCCATAATGGATACGGATCTTATGCGGTATGACATGAAGAAACACCTTTGTGCCCACCTATTAACTACGATCTGTCCTATGCTAGTCCACATACTTCTTCTACTCTGTGCCTCCTGCAATCTCTGTCTGATCAAAACAACCTGCTGCTCCATGTCCTGCAATAAGTCGGCCTAAGAGAAACCCTATCCTCTAACCTATCCCAACTAAGAGGTGTCCTACACTCTCTGCCATATAATTCCTAAAAAGGAGCCATGGCTATCGAACTCTGGAAACTATTATTGTAGGAAAACTCAACCAAGTACAGATACTCCTCCCATCTCAATTGGTGATCCATAACATACATCCCAGGCATGTCCTCTAGGATCTGATTCACCCGCTCGCCTCTATCCATCTATCTTAGGGTGATGTGTCATGCTGAAATTGATCCTCATCCCGAGAGCATGCTTTGTAAGGTCATCCAGAAATGGGAAGTGTACAAAGAATTGCGGTCATAAATGATCTTCCACGAGAATCCCGTGAAATTTGACAATCTCATTAAGATATACCTGTGCCACTACACTAGTTGTATAGGTGGTCTTCACCAGAGAAAAATGAGCCACTTTTGTCAATTTATCCATCGTGACCATGATGGCATCGTGGTGGTATCTCAACGTCGGTAACCCAACAATGAAGTCCATGGAAATGGTGTCCCACTTCCATTCTGGTATAGCATGAGGAAAGAGAAGGCCAGCTAGATGTTGATGCTCGGCCTTCACCCTCTGACACTCTAAACAGCGTGACACAAACTGAGCCACGTATCTCTGAAGTCCTCTCTAATGGTACAACTGTCTCAAAGTGGCGTGCATCTTCTTCATCTGGGATGGGCTGAGTAAGGTGCATGATGAGCTTCTGTCAAAATGTCCTGCCTCAAGTCTCCATCTCTAGGAACGTATATTCAACCTCTATGTCTAAGAAGACCATCTACCTCTAATGAAAATCCATCAAATCTCCCCTCAAGGGGCCTCTAAGATGCAATCTCTTCTCTGGATGCAAGGTAGAATCTATCATGAAGAAGCTACTACAAAATCCTACTCCGCAAATTTATGCTCAATGAAGTAGACATAACCACATGTCTCTTTCTACTCAAATTGTCTGCAAGCACATTCTCCTTCCCCTTCACATTCTCTATCTCCATATCATACTCATAAAGAAACTCCATCGAACGCCGCTAAGGAGCATTGAGATTGGGTTGCGTGATGAGGCGGCAAATACTCAAGTGATCAGTCCTGAGTGTAAATCTCCGGCCAAGAAGGAAATGTCTCCAATGCACCAAGGCATGCACAACTACTGCAAGCTCAAGATTATGATTCAGGTAATTGAGCTCATAATCCTTGAGTTTACGAGACTCAAAAGAAACTACTTTTCCCTTCTGCATCAACACACCTCCAAGTCCTGCCAAAGAAGCATTTGTGCAAATGTATAACTTTCCACGAGGCTCGCACTAAAATAATAGGGATTTTCGTGAGGCATTCCCTCAGTGTCCTGAAGGCCTACTCACATCTATCTGACCAAACAAAATTCTTCCTTTTCTGTTGAAGGGAAGTGCTTTAAGTACGTAATTTGAGAAAAATCTTAAACAAATCTCCTATAATACCTTGCCAAACCCATGAATTTGCACACCTCAGTCACACCGGGTGGGTGTTGTCCAATCCGTAATAGCTCAAATATTAGAAGGATCGACTGCAATCCCTTCCCAAAAATGATATGGCCCAACTAATTCACCTCTATCTGAAAGAACGCACACTTCTCTAGGTTCCCATAAAGATGCTTCTCACGAAGACACTGAAGAACCTGGCGAAGGTGCTCCTCACGTGTATGTGAGTAAATCAAAATGTCATCAAGGAAGATGAGCATGAAGTGATCCAAAAATTTCCTAAACACCCCATTCATCAAGCTCATGAACACTGCGGGGCATTTGTCAAACCGAAAGGTACCACCGTGAACTTGTAGTGGCCATATCTCATACGGAAGGTGGTCTTATGAATATCTTCCTCCATGATCCTCAGCTGATGATACCCTGACTTAAGATCAATCTTGGAGAAAATTTGGTGCCCTTCATCTAATCAAACAAATCATCAATGCGTAGAAGGTAGTAATGATTCTTGATTGTTACTTTGTTTAGCTGGTGGTAATCAATACACAACCATAGATATTCATCCTTCTTCTTCACAAAATCACCGGTGCACCCCAAGGGGATACACTATGATGGATTAGGAATTTCTCTAGAAGGCCCTCAAGCTGTAACTTGAGCTCACAAATCTCAGGGGTAGTCATTCGATAAGGTGCTCGTGAGATAGGCTCTGCACCCGAAACCAGATCTATGTGAAAATCTATCTCACGTGGGGAGATAACACCGGTAGATCCCCCGGGAAAACACCAAAAAACTCCCTCAAGATGGGGTGGTCATCAAGGGATGGTCCACTAGACTCGTCCTCAGATCTGTCACTAACCGTCACAACATACAACCGTGACAACCCCATCGTAAACATCACTTAAGATGCATAGTGGAGATCGTGCGAATAAAAACGGGACTCCTAACCCCTGCTATCACTTACTCCACTCCTAGATCATCTGTACAAGAAATAGTCTTATGGTAACAGTCCACTCTAGCTCTATGTGCAGACAACTAGTCCATGCCCAAGATGACACCATAGGAACCCAATGGAAGGATTCAAAGATCTGAAGTAGTGGTGAAGGGTCCCAAATCCACTACACACTCCTTAAATAAGGAGTATGTAGAAATTTTGGTTCCATAAGCCATCTCAACATCCGAACTACGATCCTAGCCTAACTACCACTAGCCTGTAACGCTCTACTAAGGATGGTGTAATAAAAGAATCAAAAGATCCAAAATCAAACAATATAGAGGTAGAAATACCACCAATACTACCTATTGTCTCTATCACGGTACTCTGGTGCTCAGCCTGGTGGTTCTTGACCGCTACGTATATCCGATGACTCCATCCTATATCTCCAACAGTAGGCTCTAAGATCTGTGTCTTACCCTTGCTGCTAGGGTTTTATGGTAGCTCTTTCCAATGATGTCCTGCAATTCCATAACCATAACATATACCTAGTCCTCTCCAGTGAGATGTGGCTCTAGCGGTACTCTAGAGGTTTGTGTTGTGGATCCTGATGACCCTACTATTGATTATTGAGGTCTCTGCGACAATATCCTACTAACTGAGCTCTCTGTGCACCTTGTGTTCTGATAGGACCCCTAGGATGAGGCCCCATACTTCGCCCTCTCTATGCATCAAATCTATAAGGAGGTCTGTAAGGTGGGCGGGTCTGCTGCTGAGGTGGCCTAAAGGAAGACTATCCCAAACTCTATCTCTGCCAAGAGGAGGGACTAACCCCCTCAATTTTCTATCCTGCATCTGCTGGATATAGCTCCAAACTTTGTCTCTAGCTTGTTGCATCTTCCCCGTGTCTCCTCTGCAATATAGGACTTCTCCATAGCCTCTGCTAATGTCTGTGGGCAGTGAATGCACACTTGCACCACCCAAATCTAAATTCAAGCCCCAAATGAACCTATGAATCCATACCTACTCATCCTACATATAGTCGACATACTAGAGTAGATCTAGAAATTGACTCTCATACTCATCTACGGTCATAGATGCCTGACAGAGATCATGAAACTCGTCTATCATTGTTGAATAAACCTCCTAGGCAAATACCTACTCCTGAAATGCTCCTCAAAAGCTCCTAAGTAACTATCTTCGAGTCAACATGGAGCTTTTACTCCTTGATCCTCCACTAGACTCCTTCTCCATCCCTTAGAAGATGGATCGCAACATGAGCTTTCGTGTTCTAGTTCAAGGGCAGATCTTGAAGCATCCACTCAAGCTCACCAACCAGGCCTCTTCCTGAAAACCTCTTATATCTCTAGAATAATGAGATGGTCGTAGCTTCAGGATCTCCCTAATATGGTCTGCAGCTGATGATTGATGAGCCCTAGGTCTCTCTACATGCTCCTCCCTCTGTCTAGGGCTCTGAGATCTGTCCCTATGTCCTAAAATCCTATCTCTATGCCCTCTCTGTGGTGACTCTACCCTAGGTGACTCCATGCGAAAGTTCTCTACCCCATACTCTTCGTTGTATCAAGGAGATTCCCTAGCCTCAACTGATGGCTCCATATCCTATCTATCAATTTTTCCTCCTAGGGACCCTCCGCATATAGCGGCATTGACATCCTGAAGTGTCTATAAAATATGAGGAAGAATGGCCGCTACAACCTAATCTGGTGGTGGTATACCTAGGTCTATATGAAAAGACCCCTCATCTACTCCGCACCTCCTACACAGACCAAGGTGAGAGTTAGTTCATCATTTTGGTTTTGTTTCAGTTTTCTAAGTTTTCTAAAATTTTGTAATTTATCAGATAGTGTGGTTTTCTAGATTGAAAAAAACAATTTTACACTAGGTTAAAAGTTCATGTCTCATATTATTTTAGTGTTCCCAAGGGTCCAAGCTTTGAACCCACGGCTCTGATACCGAATGTAACACCTGCAAAAAATATGTTCTAGGACCATGCTAACACATAACACTTATCCAAAATTGCAACTAATTTTTTTGTTACAAGATAAAGGTAAGAGGATAAAACAAGTTACAAGGATGTTAATCCCCTAGGATACAACAACTAACTTACACCACTAAACTCCACTTCTCGATTAAAGAACCAGGTCTAGATAAAAGGTTAACATAATCTCAATTTATCTCTAAGGTCCATAAATCAATTATTCATTAGGAAGGTACCATAGATTAATTTACATAGTTAAATGTTTTTCTTCTCTTTAGTTAATGTTCAATCCTAGAAAGGTTAACCTTATGTTAATTTATTTAAATTTATTATCCTATTAACTTAGAGTTCTTTCTAATAACTACCTAAGCCTATGAGGAACTAACCATGGCCTAGCACTCTATGTCAATTAAATGGCCCCATTCCCTAATTACACATTCTATAAGGTTTTTAAAACAATATTTATAAAAATCATTCTCACCTAAAAAAGTAGGGTGAAACCTCCACCCTTAGATCAAATCAAATTTAACCAAAGATCCTAGGGTTCCAACTAACCCTAAAAATCCTTATGAGTTTTTATTAAAGCCTTTCCTTTGTTCATTCCCCTCATTTGGTCTATTTGTTTTGTTAAAAATTGTAGGTTGGAGAAGAGGAAGCCATGGGAGCAAAGGAGGAAGAACTATGGAGGATCATACATGGAGATCTAGTTTAGATTAGTTTAGTTGTAGTTTTATCAATGAAATCTATTTCATTTAAGGATTGGGAGGGGTTTCCTCTACCAATCTGGCTTTTATTTCAAGCTATTTGTATATTGGGTTTTTAATTTTGGGGCAAACCCTACCCCATTGTTGTAAATGAAAGGAATTCTTTTAATCCACCATTTGTATGTTTTATTGCTCAAATCCATGGGATTACTCATTTTTGCATGTTGGTAGTCATTAGTTAAATTTTACAACTTATAAATTAGTAAAAACTAGTTAAATTTTTCACATAGGTGCGGATCCAAAGATTTATGTAGTAAGTGACAATCGCCACTCGGAGAGCGGCCCGGGAGTCTTGGGAACACCGCTCTGCACAGGGTGACAAACCATGGACTGCTGCCCTACTAAATGGATCTTTTGTGACTGCCACCTTATCATGAGCGGTGGTTAAGGGGATCGGGCGAGCAAGTCGGGGGAACATGTCGGAGGACCTCTCAAACCCGACACAAAGGGAAATGAATACATGTCGGAGGAAACAGAAAACCCGACAGGAACAACATGTCGGAAGGGTCGCAAAACCCGACAGCAAGGGGAAATCGGGTTTCCGGGTCGGGCGAACAAGTCGGAAAAGCATGGAGGGAAAACATGTTGCGCCACCTCCCAAGCCCGATGCATATGCAAATTACACCCCCGAACCCGGAAACAAAGGAAATTTGGTAATAGCGGCGGGTGCGGGTTTCGGGAAAGCACGAACATCAAACACATGCCGCGGTGTCCTCCAAGCCCGATGCGGATGCAGAAGAGAGTCCCGAACCCGACCAGAACGGGCCTGACGTGGGAAATATGATAGTTCGCCATTTTTTGGTCGTTGAGGTTCTTACGTACCGCCATGATGGATGGAGTTAGGTGCAGTTTTGGAGGTGGTTGGGCAAATCTCGATTTTCTCACTTCTCCATCTCTTTCCCTTCTATAAATTGTAAAGGATGGGCTTTTCCTCAAGGTTGGACATTTTTGTTTTGTGCCTCCTCCCTTCTTCTCCCTGGCAGGTGGATTTGTGGAGCAAGGACCTTCCCATTTGAAATTGTAATGCAACCTTGCCTCTTGGCATTTTGCAGTGTTGTATCACCCCTTGGAGCGAATTAATGCATATCTGTGGATGTTTTCTCAACCCTCTACGTGTTTATTTGCGTCCTTCCGATCTTCACTGTGAATCGCTATCATCTGTGCATATCTTTTGCATTACATTTTATTGGTTTGTGTTTATTGGCAAGACATATGTTCTTCATTCCTCGGTGCATCACCTCCTTAGCTTAGGTTTATTTTTATGCATTTCTCTCTCCCTGTCTCCTTGGTAGTTAGATTAGGTTTTTGGGTAAACCTCTGCGTTTCATTGGTGCATCTGAACAGAGGAATAGGAGCCGGCCTTCATCCGGAGAGCTTTTCTGATTTCACGAGGTCCCACACTTGGGAAAAGCTCCATGTTGTGCAATCGCACTGAGACTTTCAACCGAGTGCGTTGTAGAGTCCCAGGGGTGCTGCGTTTCGACACCAACAGTTTTGGCACGCCCGGTGGGACCAAGAGGTCATTCCATCAAGTTTCGAAGGAGTTTTCATGAGTTTGACTGAGAAAATCACAGTTTTACAAATTTCAGATTTTGCACCTCCTAGCCTGAACTCCGAAATCAATTTTCAAGGGTTTTTCTCGCTCAGAACAAGTTAAAAATTCACCAGTTGGTAGATCAGAGGGAAATCTTCAAAAGGGTATTTTTAGTTTTTTGGTATTTTGATTTCCAAAATTTCGGGTTTGCAGTGATTTCGGGATTTCGGGATCCGAAAACATCAAAACAGCCTTTCGGGTTTTGAGGGGTGTCGGACATGTTCCAAGTTCCGACACATAGCAATTCGGGTTTTGTGGGTTGCATCGCATGACCTGAGTTCCGCCTGCACTTTTCGGGAATCCGCAGCTGCACAACAAGGCCCGAATTCCGAATTGAAGATTGTCTCCTCTGGGTCCTTCAAAGTTTAAATTATTTTTTCAATACCGTCAAGTTTGGTGTGTAACTTGGCAAAATCCAGCCTTTTAGAGGCTTGTTATCTAGCACATCTGGCGACTCCGAAGGGATAGAGTTCAGTGGTGTAGCAGCACAAGTTGCCCAGGCACATGAGAAGAATTCGAACAAGGTCTTATACTCGAGAAGAAGGGCTATTTGTCCACTTACAACTTTCACCAGGTTGGGGAAGGAGAGGAAGAAGATCACAAAGATCACCATCTCCACCTAACAGGACCTTGTCTACACCTCCACCTGGTAGGCCTTTTCTCGCATCAACCAGGGTTCTTAGGCCAATCATAATGGCGCATCTACCACCAAATCCTTTTGTCAATTTCACGGGCAGTAGTCCACTTGCCCTAAATGCTCAGAACCAAATTCCAGTTGCAGCGCTAAAGAATATCCCCTATTTCACAGGAGAAAACCATACTACTCCTATTGATCACATCCAGGATATTGCTAATGTATGTGCAATCCACGAAATAAATGAAATGGATGTTGTAGTTAAGTTGTTGGCTTCATCTTTCAAAGGTAAGGCCTTACAATGGTTTAGGAGCCTTGCAGCAGGGTCCATTACGAATTGGGACCAACTTTGTTCAGCTCTTTGTAGCCAATTCGGGAGAGGGGCGGACAATTTGTCCTTATTAGAACAACTGACAACAATCAAAAGGGCTCTAACGAACAAATGGCGATTTCAACTTTAGGTTCCAACGGACATGGGACAGGATTCCAATAGCTGTTAGGCCAACTGCCGAAGGAGCATTCCTTTATTTCTTAAAGGCTATAAATTCAGACATAGCCATGATGATCCAATCAATGGGAGGGACAACGCTGCTGGGGGTCTATGACACGGCAATCGGAAGCGAGAGAGAACTATTTGATCCAAGCCGGAAAGCTTGCACCAAGGCCGCCAATGCCTCTCTATCCAGATATGGGAAATCCTACAACCAGTCAAGCACCCGAGTTGAATCCCATTCCAACTCCTAGAAATCAAAGCAATAATGAGGCATCCACATCTTCAAATACTTCAAAGGAATTACAGGAGGTCATGAAACAACTGCAGAACCTTGGAAACGAGCTAGTGACTATCAAAAGACAGCAAGCTCAAAGTGCCAGACCATATCAGCCTCAAGCGCAGTACCAGGCTAGGCCCTCATACCAACAGAATAGACCACCACCACCTCAGGCTGTAAATCAAAGCCAGAACCAAGGACAACCTCAAGCTGCCAGGCCATTTCGGCCGTATGATCCAAATACAGCGACGTCCTCAAGAGCCTTGGTCCCGATACAAAATAACATGGCACAGGAGTACGACTGGTGTTACCCATGCAATCTCCCTCACAATCAGTCAGCATGTTTCAATGGTGCACTGAATCAGGCCTTGATGGTGCAAACCATTGGTGTTCCTCAAGAACCAAGCCAAGAGGAATCGGCGAAGCGAAACACAACAAGAAGGACCTCAAGCGAAACCACATTGGCGATTGGCAAATGGAAGACTTACGTGGAGTTAACCAACAGCCTTTTCAAGGCGTGGCTGCCAACACACGGTCAAAGAAAAGAGGCATAGTAGAGGAACAACCACCCAATCCAGTTGTTTCTCAACCCACTCTTACACAACGAAGTCGTGAGACCAAACATAGCTCCAAATGTGCAAAATCAGTCTAAGGTACCGGTTGTAGCAACGCATGCGCCTGTTCAAGCTCCAGAAAAGGTTGCACCAAGTAAGGGGCAGCAAAAAGATAGTTCATCCCCCTTGACATCATCGATCAAATGAAGAAGACACATGTGAACATTTCCATGTGGGAATCACTTGCGATCCTAGGGGCAACGAGATTTATTGCAAGGCTGCATGGCTAATTGATGCTCTGCCAAAATGTATCGAAGCCGGGGACATGGGAAAGTTCTCACTAATGCGGTCTGCAACATGATGGGGGCAGACAAGGAAAAAAATTTGAAGCCTCCACCATTCTATGTTTCATTGATTGTTGGAAACCACTTGGTACACAACTGCATGATAGATTGAGGAGCAAGTAGTTCAGTGATGCCAAAGCAAATAGCGGATCAACTGGGTTTGAAGTATGAGCCAGTGTTGAAAGGGGTAGTACAACTAGATGGAACAGCGGTGGGAGCAGTTGGGGTCATCGAGGGTTAAGCCTAACACTACATTCATGTCCTAATGTTACTGATCTGCCAGAAGATGTGTATGCATAATTGACCTCCCGCCACTCTTCGCGTTGTGTTTATCAAGAGACTTCACTGCAAAAATTGGTGGATATTTATCTGCAGATTGGTCGCACATGATTTTCAGAACAAGGTACGGGGCCAAAGCAACAATCAGATCAGAATCAATTGCCAATTTCCATATTGAGCCTCATGTACCAAATCCTATCAATGCAAATTGCTCAGCCTTTGATCAGGAGGAGTGTTCAAGTGATCTAGAAGCAGGTACTAAGGTCGAGGGAATTCCTGATTTAACTTTGGATGAATGGGCAAACAAAAGTCATGAATTTGACCCCTATAAGGAAATTGAAGAATCCGAATTGGGCGTGTATTGTATACACGAAGAGAATTCACCCATTCCCGACATCATTCAGCCTGAACAAAGAGATGAAAGCAAAGTTTGGAAATTATTCTTCGATGGTTCGAGAAGCAGACAAGGTGCTGGAGGTGGTGCAATGTTGATTTCGCCACAAGACATCAAGTATTATTCAGCTTTTCGTTTCCAGTTTTCTTGTTCAAACAACACGGCCGAATATGAGGCCTTGATTCATGGAATCCATTGGGCCAGGAAAAGGGGCATAAAGAACTTGCAGGTGTTTGGAGATAGTGAGTTGATTGTCAACCAAGTTAGGGGACAACATGCTTCTGAAAGAATGACTGCTTAAGGAGCTACTGAGAATAGGGTATGGGACCTCATTGAGGATTTGAAGCTTTGACATTGTATCCATACCCGGGAAGAAAAATGAGGCCGCGGATAGGCTCAGCGTGATTGGAGCAACGTTTGATGTGGTTAACAACATCAGAAGAGAAAAAACGCAGCCACACATCCATGTGGTTGTGAGGCCAGCAGTTCTAGATAACAACACAAGCTGGCAGGTGTTTGAGAACGATCAACAGATCGTCAATTTCTTGCAAGAAGAAGCTGAATTCTCAGCTAGAAATCAGGATAGGCTAGAGCAGCAGTACGGGGATCAAGTAGTGCAGCTGCGAACAAACAAGCTTCCCAAGGGTTTAGTAACGTTGGAGTCTATCTTCAACCCTAACGACCAGTTCCGTAAGGAAAAGGCTAACATACAGGTCAAGAGAGAAGATTCAGAGCCAATTCTGGTTGGGGAAAACAAAACACTTCAAATTGGTAAAGTGGCCACTAAGCAGGAGAAATCAGATTTCATACAGCTTTGCCAAGAATTTCCAGATGTCTTCGCTTGGAGCTATGAAGACTTAAGAGGATTCGATCCAAATTTGGCACAACATACCATAGAATTGGATCCGGATGCTAAGCCCATCAGACAGAAGCAGAGACCAGTCAACCCTCACATTGAGCCTCTAATGAAGAAAGAGCTAAACAAGCTAATAGAGGCAAGCATTATATTCTCGATCAAGCACTCAAGCTGGGTTGCGAACTTGGTTCCGGTCAGGAAGAAGAGCGGAGAAATTAGGTTATGTGTGGACTTACGAGACCTCAATAGGGCATCTCTCAAAGATCATTACCCACTCCCTTGATGGAACAAATATTGCAAGTAGTATCCGGTTCGAGAGATTCTCTCTCTAGATGGCTACTCGGGGTATAATCGGTGATGGTGAAAGAGGATGACCGTTCAAGACGGCTTTCACCACCAAATGGGGCACATATGCCTACAAGAAAGATGCCATTTGGCCTATCAAATCTGGAGCCACCTTCGAAAGGGCAATGGATATGGCATTTAAGGGGTTGATCAATAAAATAGTTCTAATATATCTTGGCGACATCATTGTATTCTCAAAAATGCGGTGGATCACCTTTTTCATCTAAGGCGGGTATTTGAGAGGTGTAGAAGATTTGGGGTATCATTGAATCCCAAAAATGCATATTCTTGGCTCACGAGGGAAAACTTCTAGGCCATATTGTTTCAAAGGAGGGGTTGACGATTGACCCAGAAAGAGTTGAAGCAATTCGAGCATTGCCACTGCCAAGTCACAAGAGGGCCCTTCAAAGCTTCTTAGGAAGGATCAATTTCATCTGCAGGTTTGTTCCAAACTTTGCAGCTCTCGTAAAGCCAATAACGCTGATGTTAAAGAAGAGCATGGCATTTAAGTGGACATCTGAAGGCAAGGCAAGTTTTGAGGCAATAAAAGAGGCTATATCTCAAGCCCCAACTCTCGTCGATCCGAGACTTCTCCAAGGACTTCGTCTTTATATGCCTTTGGTGGTGGGACACGATTTCTGCGATCTGGTACAACGAGAACAAAGGAGGATTAGAGCAACCGATTGCTTTCTTGATCGAGGCTTGGAGAATATGAAACTAGATACTCTTTCATTGAAAAGCATGTCCTTGCAGTGATCAGGAGTTTAAAGAAATTCAAGCACCTAGTCTCGAACAACAAGATCCAATTGATGGTCTCCCATGCGGGAGTCAAGGACTTCCTTCTAAACAAGGATCTGAATGAGAAACGTGCGGGATGGATAACTCGTGTCATGGAATATGACATTGAGATCAAGGTCACAAACTAGTACGTGGGAAGGGACTATGTGAGCAACTAGCCTTGAGTCAACAAGTTAAAGCGGGTGATGAAGAAAGAGCGCGCTTGGTACTACAGGATGGTCAAGAACGTGAAAATGATGATGTGCGTACTCCTTGTTGGACTCAAGATATGATACACTTCCTACAGACATGCCTATGCCCTCCAGAACTGAGCAAAGCAAAGAGGAGATACTTTAGATTACAGGCCATTCCATATGTGCTTGTTGATGGTGTTTTGTTCAAAAGGGACGTCAATGGAGTTCTATTGAGGTGCATTGGGACAGGTCAAATTGAGAGGGTGTTACGAGATTTTCACAATGGAGATTCTGGTGGACATTTCGCCCCACGAGTAACAGCTCTCAAGATAATGAAAGCAGGGTATTATTGGCCCACAGTGTTCAGTGACTGCTATACATGGATAAGAAAGTGCAAGAAATGTGCACTCTTCACAAGCAAAGAAAGACTAGCAGCCACTTCCATTGCACCCAATTTTGGTTGACCAACCATTTATGCAATGGGGATTGGACTTCGTCGGGGTCATCAACCCAAACTCAAGCCAAGGCCACAAGTGGATTCTCACGGCAACGGACTATTTCACCAAGTGGACCGAAGCAGCAGCGCTCAAAGAAGCAAATGAGTCTAACATACTAGAATTTTATGAAGGAATAGTGACCAGGTTCGGTGTGCCGGCCACTATCATATCAGACAATGCATTGGCATTCATAGGTTCCAGGATTACAGAATGGGCTATCAAGAATGGAATCTATTTGAGCACCTCTTCAAATTATTACCCGCAGGGTAATGGACAGGCAGAGTCCACGAACAAAAATTTGCTAAGAATCATCAGGAGGACTCTGGATGAAAATCAAAGAACATGGCATACCAGGCTAAAATCAGCATTGTGGGCTGACAGGATAACACCAAAGAGGTCTACAGGGAATTCCCCTTACAAGTTGGTCTATGGAAAAGAGCGTGTGCTGTATCATTAGAAGCCCACTGCATTGGAGTTCATGAAGCGGTTGGAGTTGGTGAGTTCGAACCATGGAGGCTAGGTATGCGAGTTGATGGAATTGGAAGAAATTAGAGAGCATGCAGCTCAAGCGATTGAGAAAGATCGGGCCTTAGTGAAAAGATGGTTTGATAAGAAAGCGAAGCGAGGACCTTCTCGGAAGGGGACTTAGTTACGAAATGGGATGCGAGATCGGGCAAAACCGGGAAGGCATTCCAAATTTGATGCCATTTGGAGTGGCCCCTACATGGTCACGGAATGTAAGAATAGCAATGCCTTCCAATTGTCTACATTGGACGGAGAAGAACTCCCGATTCCGGTCAACGGAATCTATATTAAACATTGCTACTGAAAAGAGAAAAGTTCTACCCTTGTAAATATTAGCCTAGATTTCAATTCCCCTAAGTGCGTGTGCACATTGTTTTGTTGTAGTTAGGTTTCAATTTCCCTAAGTGCTTTGGCACAGGTTTTGTTGCTCCTGGGTTGGTTTTCTACGGTTCAGCGCGTTCTCGGAGAAGGAGTTGCGGTATCAGGTCGATTTCAGGTTATTGCTTATGACTCCATGCCCAATGGATCGCTAGAAGGCCATTGATCTTCTACCTAGCAGGCAGGTAACCCCGTGAGTCGCCAAATTGTTGTATATTTTTCCCCCCGGGTAAATACAAGGAGATCGGGTTTCTAAGTCGGAACAGCAGGTCGGGCGAGCAAGTCAGGGGAACATGTCGGAGGACCTCTCAAACCCGACACAAAGGGAAATGAATACATGTCGGAGGAAACAGAAAACCCGACAGGAACAACATGTCGGAAGGGTCGCAAACCCGGCAACAAGGGGAAATCGGGTTTCCGGGTCGGGCGAACAAGTCGGAAAAGCATGGAGGGAAAACATGTTGCGCCACCTCCCAAGCCCGATGCATATGCAAGTTACACCCCCGAACCGGAAACAAAGGAAATTTGGTAATAGCGGCGGGTGCGGGTTTCGGGAAAGCACGAACATCAAACACATGCCGCGGTGTCCTCCAAGCCCGATGCGGATGCAGAAGAGAGTCCCGAACCCGACCAGAATGGGCCTGATGCGGGAAATATGACAGTTCGCCATTTTTTGGTCGTTGAGGTTCTTACGTACCGCCATGATGGATGGAGTTAGGCGCAGTTTTGGAGGTGGTTGGGCAAATCTCGATTTTCTCACTTCTCCATCTCTTTCCCTTCTATAAATTGTAAAGGATGGGCTTTTCCTCAAGGTTGGACATTTTTGTTTTGTGCCTCCTCCCTTCTTCTCCCTGGCAGGTGGATTTGTGGAGCAAGGACCTTCCCATTTGAAATTGTAATGCAACCTTGCCTCTTGGCATTTTGCAGTGTTGTATCACCCCTTGGAGCGAATTAATGCATATCTGTGGATGTTTTCTCAACCCTCTACGTGTTTATTTGCGTCCTTCCGATCTTCACTGTGAATCTGGCCATCTGTGCATATCTTTTGCATTACATTTTATTGGTTTGTGTTTATTGGCAAGACATATGTTCTTCATTCCTCGGTGCATCACCTCCTTAGCTTAGGTTTATTTTTATGCATTTCTCTCTCTCTGTCTCCTTGGTAGTTAGATTAAGTTTTTGGGTAAACCTCTGCGTTTCATTGGTGCATCTGAACAGAGGAATAGGAGCCGGCCTTCATCCGGAGAGCTTTTCCGATTTCGAATTCAATACAATTTATAGATTCCAATACTACAATAGTTTCATTATACATTCAGGGTTTACTATACATTCATTTTAACATTTTTCACTTCCATATTTCTTCATTCTCTTATACAATAATACAATGCCATAATGAAAGTAACTTTCCTCTTTTTCACAATGCAACTTCCAACTAAAATTTTACACAATATAGTCATTTTGATTCTTTCTCTTACACAATATACAAATATTGGATTGAAAATTTTCTCCATGAATTTATTACAAAGTCTTCCACTCAAGGTGGGAAATAATACAAGAATGTAAAGAAAGGAAAATACATTAATAAAAGTTTATCCACTCTAAGTGGGAGCAACACAAAGGAAGTTTCACAAGGTCTCCAACAAACTTCAAGCTTCACAACTTCAACAAGATATCTCCTCTAAGATTTTTTTGATTCATAACAAAATGGGGGGAGAGGCAATGCTCTCTACGTAACCAAGATATCCAATGAAGAAGAAAAACCATCCTCTCCATTGGCCCCTGAGCCCCAACCACATTACAATGGGAGATGATTCCAACAAATGGCAATAACAAGCTTCCACAACACAAAAATAATTCACATCCATTTCAACCACATTCAAATCAACTACAACACAAGAAAGAAGAACAAAAAAAAAATAACAAGGCTTAAAATTAAATTCAAAGGAGCAAGACCTATGGGGAGGCCACTTATGCCTCCCAATGGGAATGGGTGCCCACCTTAAAGCCTCCAATGCATATCTCAAATCCCCTACATACTATTATTCCTCCCTCAATTACCCCTTATACCTCCCACATACTCTTATGCCACCCTCAATTTCATATGCCTTCCTCATAAAAGAAACAAGAAAGAAATGCAATAATTCCTTATAAAAGGTGGGGCACCCAACCCAAAATCCCTCTAACCAATAAAGTAAACTCTTATGCCTCCCTATGATAAATTTTCCCATAGTCTCCTCATACTCCAAAATTAGGCAATCTACCCACACCCAACAAGCATTCCAAAGAAAACAATACTCAACACAAGCACATAAACACAAAATAAAGCATAACATAACCAAGGTAAAGCTCCTACCTTTCCATAGTAGAGCTTGTTCCAAGAGTAAATATCCACGATCCTCAAAACCAAGCAAGCATCCACAAGCTCCAAAATCCACAAGCACTCCCAAAAATCCTCTAACTCCCCAAAATTCAAGAGCACAAAATGATCAAGTAACCCCCAAACAAGCAAAAAACTTGAATAAATATAAAAGGGAGAGAGGAGGATGATGTGGCTCCATGTAGGATGCCACATCACTCATCCTCAACTCCACCTAAGAAGTCAAACCTCAACCCCAATGCAACATAAATTGGTGGGTGAGAGGAATGACAAGCTACTTACACACACCATCTAAGCCCACACCCGCTAAGGACAAAATTAATTACTTGAAAGAAAGTGCAATAAACATTTCAACTTTTTATCTTCCCAAAACACATAATGGTGTCTAATTTTGACCCCCAACCAACCCAGATAGGGTTGGTATAGAAATTTAATAGGTGTGGGACAAGTTTAACTTGTCCCATAAGCCTTCAAAATTGGCCCTTAAGGCCAAATTCGAGTATCTCATGAAGGGTAGAGTGTACAACACTCAAGATCTCAAGCATTCAACACACAACACAAAATCCAGAGAAAAATCAAATCTAATAAATAAAATTCTTTTGTTCACATCTTTAATTAGTTTAGGACAAGATTTATTAACTTAAATATGACACTTAGACCTTCTAAGATAAAGGGGAAAAACATTGTACATCAAAATCTAAATAATTAAAAAAAGTAATTCACATCACTCAAAGGAACACATACTAACATTAATAAAAGTGAAACTAAAACCAAAGACAACACACATCACCCTTGGTCACACTTTTCCCCTAAATAAATAATTCTAACCCACACACAATTACATGTTGCCATGGTGACCCTTGTTGAATTCATCCAGAATTCTAATGTGGTTGGTCTCAAGTCCCCCGATGTTTTTGTGTGATTAAATTTACCTTCAAAACACAACAATACCTCCTTTGGCCTCATGGCCACATTAAGACATCCATGCCAAAATATGCGATATAAATCTAAAATCATCTATATATGAAGAAATATCATTTAGGAAATTACTAATCATTTACAAATTTCTAGAAACATTTCTATCAACGTTTTATCCATGTCAAAATTATCACAACATTGATTTAATTACAAAAGCCTACTTATGGTGAAAAATTATATCGCATGTCGAAATATATATATAAATAACCATGTCCCTAACATATCAAAATCAATATAAGATGTGTCTAACAATCCACATGCATTATATATGAATCAAAATCAACAACATTCCAGTTCTCTCTAACATCTAGTGTCATGCTAAATCAAAAGCTACAACATCAATAAGTGTAGTCAACAATATCGAAATCAAAGCAAAAGGTGTCGAAGGGAAGTGGGCACTACATTATTTAAATTTCTATAATTTTGAAATAACTAGCAAGTTCCCTTATCAAACGTTGGGTTAGTTTTAATGAACACTTCCCTTACCCCATAAAGTGACCCCTAAAAACTCAACTCGTGATTTAAAAATAAGACATTTAAATAAAAATTAATTTCCACTCACCCACTCTCTACCTACTTTTAGGTGAATTTGAATCTTATCCCTTGGATGGATTCAAAAATACAATCACTTGATGTGGAAAAAGGGTAACCAACCCTAAAGCATCCTTATGAAGTCTTCTTTCACATTTCATTTGATTCATTATTTTTCTTTGGTTTTGTAGGTTGAAGGAGGAGGAAGAGAAGCCATTAGAGACCATCTCAAGCTCTTGGAAGAGGCTTCCAAGCTCCATCCTTTGTCTATTTTGTTGATACCCTCATTAGGGTTTGAAAAATGTATTTATTCATTTTAATTTAGTTCCCTTTCTTGTATTTGCCCAAATGGGCTTGTGGGTATTTACCCATTTTATTTATAAAGCTATATTGTATTTATATTTATATTTTGAGCATGTATATATACATATATATGTATATATACTTTTAAATACTAGTGTGTATAATTATTTATTTAGAAAAATCATTTATTGTTTGTCTTTTTATATCGATTAGATGAAAACCAAAATTTAATATATATATATATATATATATATATATATATATATAAATTTATACCTATTAGCTAACTTATCCTTTATAAAGGCCCTAAGGTTTTTATGTTGCATTCGGGACACAAGAAAAATAGTGCATGTTGAAAAGTGTGCAGCCACATGTAAATATATGGGGGTGTTTTTTGATGTTTGGGGGTGGGGGTTTCTCAACCTCTCCCCACCCCAATCTATAATAACCACAATAAAAATCACAAGTTTCATTTCGATAGCCTCTTTAGCATGACCCGATTCACCTAAATGATTCACAACATTAATAAAAGTTGTTTTATTTAATAAATGTGGTGTTGTGTGTGTGTGTGTGTGTGTGTGTGTGTGTGTGTGTGTGTGTGTGTGTGTGTGTGTGTGAGCATAAGGGAATATAAATGTATATAATGTATATATATACATCTTTATATAAAAAAATTACAATTATGTTTTATGTTGCCCTATTTTCACATTTAATAATTCTCCATTTAATATTAGTAACATAACCAAATATACTATCCTTACTAAATCTTAACTATCTTATTATTAATGATGTTCAAGAGAAATAGAGTTACTATCAAAGTGAGGATAAAACACTAAATAATAGCATTGGTGAGTTGAATGTTTGCTCTAATATTTTTCTCTCTAACTATTTAATAAATTTAATACAAAAATGAAAGTGAAAACATTTCTTTTCCCTTCAAGAATGCAAGAATAAAAATAAATAGTCTCTCTTTTCCAACACATGCCTTTCGAATAACACAATGAAATGTAACACCTTTTAATACAAACTTTCCAACATTCCAAAAGAAGTTTATAACAATATTTCCAACAACATATTATAAGGCAAGAGCAACACCATTTTGTGGAAAATAAATCAACTTCAAATAAAATGAATTAATTCCTTTTTACAACTCCTTTTAAGTTCACCAAAAACAACTTATTTCTTCCTTTCTTTTTGTTTCACTCAACATGCAATACAACTCTAATAACAATTATTTGAATGCAACTTTCCTTCACAAGATCAACACAATGTCCTCCACTTGAAGTGAGAAATCATACAAGAATGTGAGCTAAAATGGAATACAATATTACAAGTTCCTCCACTCTAAGTGGGAATAACACTAAGGAATTTTTATTACAAGAAGGATTTTCTTAGGGACTCCACCAAAATCTCCAAGCTTCACCAATAAGAGAGCTCCTTCATAATTTTCTTGATCCACAAAAAAATGGGGTGAGAGGCAACACTCTCCACTCCTCTTTAATATCCAATGAGGAGGAGAAGACATCCTCCTCATTAGCCCTCGAGCCCCAACCACATTACAATGAGAGGTGAATCCAACCAATGGCAACAACAAGCTTCCACAACACAACACCAAAACTTTCACAACCATTCCAAGAACATTTAATGTAACTAAAACACAAGAAGTAAAACACAAAAAATAAATAAGGCTTAAAAATGAAAGCCAAAGGAGCAAGAACCTATGGGGAGGCCACTTATGCCTCCCAATGTGAAATGGGTTCTTTTAAAAGCCTCAAATACATGTCTCAAAACCCTGCATACTCTTATGTGTCCCTCAAGTACCTCTTATGCCTCCCTCATTCTTTTATGTCTTCCTCATACAAGAATAAGTAAGAAATGCAAGCATTCCTTGTCTAAAGTGGGGCATCCAACCCAATCTCCTCCAAACATGAAATAACTCTTATGCCTCCCTACATGAATTATCCTCATAGTCCCCTCCTACACTACACTTAGGTAATCTACCCAAGGACCCAACAAGAATTCCAAACACTCAACAAAAATAAGCAGACAACACAAACTAGAGGAATAACATAAGCAAAAGTAAAGCTCTACCTTTCCATAGTGAGCTTGTTCCAAAGTCAACTCCAGCTCCTTCAATTCTAAGAAATCACCAAATAAGCTCCCAAAGAACACAAGCTCTCCAAAATCCTCTAACTCCAAGAAAAAAAAAGAGCATAAAAGAATAAAGTAACCCCCAAACAAGAAAAAAACCTTGAATAAATAGAAAAGTGAGAGAGGAGTGTGAGGTGGCTCCATGTAGGATTCCACATCACTCATCCTCAACTCCACCTCACAAGTCAAAATTCAAACTCCAAAGCATAATTAATAAGTGGTGAAGAAATGACATTTTACTTACACACACATCCATGTCCACACCTCTTAAGGACCAAAAGTAATTACGTGTAAGAAGGTGCAATAAAGACTTACAATTTGTCTTCCCAAAACACATAATGGGGTCTAATTTTGACCCCCAACCCATAGGTAGGGTTCGCATGGCAATTTAAGAGGTGTGGGACAAATTTAACTTGTCCCACATGCCTTCAAAATTGGCACTTCAGGCCAAATTCGAATTTCCATGAGGGGGTAGAGTGTATAACACTCAAGGTAACAAGCACTCAATCTTACAACACAAAATCCAAGAGCCATCTAGTCTAATAAATGAAATTTTTTGGTCAAATCCACAATTAGTTTAAAAACTAAGATTAATTAACTTAAATGGGACACTAAAACCCATTAAGATAAAGGGGAAGAATACATCATTTTATAAATAATTAAAACAAAGAAATTACATCACTAAAATCACATACTACATTAAATAAAGGAAACTAAACAAAATACAACACATAACCCCTTGTTCACAATTTCCACCTAACAATAATTCAAACACACACACACAAATACATGTTTCCATGGTGACCCTTGTTGAATTCACCTAGAATTCTAAAGTGGTTGGTCTTTAATCCCCCATGTTTATTGTGACATGTTTACCTGCAAAAACACATAACACCTCCTCGGCCTCATGACCACATCAAAAACATCTAGGATAAAATATACAATATAAATCCACAATCATCTATATATGAATAAAATATCATCTAGGCAAATAAAATATCATTTACAATTTCTAGCAACATTTCTATTCTACATCTCATCCATGTCAAAATGGTCACAAGATTAGTTCAATTATAAAGGTATACTCAATATGACAAAATATCACATGTCCAAAACACACACACACACACACATTACAGATTATATATATATATATATATAAATACCATATATATATATATATATATATATATATATAAAACAACATTAATATAAAATGTCTCTAATAATCCACATGCATCATATATGAATTGAAATCAACAACAGTCAATATATCTAACATCTAATCATCATGCTAAATCAAAAGCTACAATAATATCCATAAGTATAGTCGACAAGTATCATAATCAATAACAAAAAGGTGTCGAATGGAAGTGGTCACTACACACCGACATTGATGGATTCACATGCAAAAGATCAAAGGCCAAGCTTCGTCAACGCAAAGATCAATCATGGGGCGGTAAGCCCAGGGAATGCAATGGGCCATGAGGGATCGCTCGATGAAATCAAGCTCATGAAGAGATAATGAAGATTGCAGGGGGCCATTCAAGCGATGTGAAATGGATGGTTAAGTAGATTGACATCGGGCCTAGAATGATCAAGAGCTCACTACGGGGAAGAAGATGTAAACTCGGTCGAACGCGTTGGGGGTAGTAGATGTAGGGCTCACATGGAGTCGAGCTAAAGGAAAGGTATTCATCTCCAAGCGGAAGTGAAAGATCTCGCCACATTAACATCCGGAACAGCTCGTCCATGAACCAAAATAGAGAGGTATTTTCTGAGGTCACGGTGGCCATCATGTGGCATATGGAAAACTTAGGAACCCAAAGAAAAATCAGGGAGCTCAAGCCAAGCTAGCTCAGCTAAGGAGCTCGATCACAACCCTCGGTGCATTGAAATGGATCGATGCAATGACCTATTATGGTCAAACGACATGGTGCCATGAAAGGTTGATCCCGGGCATGAACTCAATCAACGTGGAAGCAAATGATGAAGATAAGTGGGAGGTTGACCAGCGGGATAAACGGAGGAAATGTTGGTCAGGGCATTCGGGTTAAGGCTTGCGGAGAATCAGCTTAGGATTGAGGTGCTCGGTGAGCCAAACCAGGCACTTGGCACAGGAGTTTGAAACGGATCGAGCTGAAGATACAACAAACTCATCAGGACTCGGAACAAAAATGACGAGGTAGCGTAGAACTTGATGAAAGCCAAGCCATGGAGGGTTCGTGGGAAGGAATGAGTTCGAAAAGGTGAGATAAAGCCCATGGAAGGCCGAAGCGCCGATGAATTTTATATAGAGTGCGGAACTCGAGGGCAAGGATATGAACGTCAGCTCACAAGTGAAATAGCCAAAGCCAAGCCAAGCATCAAGGAGATGGAAAAATCTGGACATGTCAGATGAGTTATGCAGAGGAAAAGGGAAAAGATTGGAAGTTTCGCAACAAACCAAGAGGTTGGGGTATTCAAACGGCTTGATGCACAAGTTTTGGGGGTGAATTTGATTTCAGACTTTTGCAGTGAAAGTTGACATTGGAAGTCAAATTCGGAAAAAATGGCTTCAGAATTTTGGGGAAATGGGCTCGGCCGGCAGGTGAACAGTGCCAAACAAACGTAGGGAAAAATTCTAAAGCATTTAGGTTCCAAAGTCTGAATTTGTGACTTAGGAACTTCACGTTTTCAAAGAAATAAAGAGCCCGAGTAGATAATAGTAACTCAGCTCGATGGGGCAAAATTTCTGAAATCCCGATTTGGGAATGTCTGAAAATCATGTCATGCATGAGATTGGAAGTCGTGCAATGAGGGTAGATAGAGGTCATGTCGAGGTGTCCATGTGGAGATCAAAGTGAGAGACATAGGGTATCAACAAATGCAAGACCTGAGTAGACGTCAAACCAATCGCATGAAGAAACCTCGGGAGCTTGCCTATGAGCTTACAATGGATGCATTAGCACGGGGGTAAACCCTGATGCAAACAACGTGTCGGGGTTTTAGGAAAGGTCATGGAGTCTAATGCAAACCGAGAGATGGATGTGAAAAGCCATTTAGAGCAAGTCGTTGCAAAAGGTGGCTCGTTGGAGAAAAGTAGAGGCATGGAGCTCACGTCAATACGGTGTTGGTGGCTAATGGCATAAGGAAGAAATTATGTTAAACATGGAAAGGATTTTTGGGCATGCAAATCACCATTCGAAGAAGGACATGGCTTGCGGTAAAAGACAAGTGGGTCGCTCAAGGAAGCTCGACGTTGATGACAAAGCGGGAATTTCGTGATTGGTCCCAACATGCAATACAAAGACTCAAACCATGGAGCTCGACGGGATTAAAAAGGATGTCCAGGGCCATTTTGAGGTCGATGGAGGGAATAATCCATCCTAGCTCACCGAGCAACTTGTCGAGCTGCTTGGTGAGCCAATTAGTCAACTTGCTCATGCAAAACTTGAACACACGCAACACACCCTCGACAAAAATGTTATAACTTGAGCTCTAGTTGTCGAATATCACAAACTTACAATCGTTGGAATTGTCAAAATGAGATCATTTCATGGAGCCACAAATGATAAAAAAAAATTAAAGGGTTTCAAACTCAAAATAGTAGAGTCCCACAAAACCTGAAATGTGATATCTTGAGCTCCGGTTGTCCGCTTTGCTTTGCGCAAGAAACCAAACTTTGGAAAGCTAAGGAGATGATCTACATCATGGAACTATCAAAATCATAATTTTAGAGATTTTAGATTTATGATAATTCATGAATATTGTATAGTGTTGTGGTAGGTGAGAGGTCATTAATGATGGTATGGGTTTGTTTCCTTCTTTAACAAGGAAAAGTACAGGGAAGATATGGGCTTTGCATGCTTGCCCATCATTCTTGTAGCTATAATGATGGATTTTGCAGGAGACGGGAAGATATTTTGGGTTTCATCTCTTAGTGCCCACTTCCCTTCGACACTTTTGATATTGATCCTGATACTGCTGACTATATTATGGACATTATTATAGTTTTGATTTAGTATGGTGTTAGATGTTAGATCATGGATTATTATTGACTTTGATTCATATATGATGCATGTGGATTATTAGAGACATTTATATGGATATTGACATGTTGTTGACATGGTTATATTTATGGATGTTGTTTGACATGTGATATTTTGATATGTTGAGTAGACCTAGAAAATTGAATTAAATGTGATGATCATATAGTTGTTGATGATATTGTTGATTGTCTGGATGTTGTTGTGATTCATATATATATTGATGATTTTGGAATTATAATTATATATATTTTGGATGTTCTGATATGGCCACGAGGCCAAAGGAGGTATTTTATTTTGTAGGTTAAAAATATCACAAAAACATCGGGGGATTAGAGACCAACCACATTGGAATTCTAGATGAATTCAACAAGGTCACCATGGCAACTTGTATTTGTTTTTGTGTTTGATTGTTGTTAGGGATTCCCATGGGGGATCACCTTCGAATGTGACCAAGGGACTTTATGTTTTTCTTTTATTTGGTCCTTTGTTAATGTTGTATGTGTTTTATAAGTGATGTGTTTTCCCTTTTCATTATTTAATTAAATTGTGGTATATAATGTGAGTAATCATATTGTTAAAATAAATTAATCAAATTGGGTCATAAGAAAGTAATTATTGGAGTTGTTGACTCTTGTATTAAATGTTGTAAGATATGTGTAAGTGAAAGAGATGTGTAAGTTGATTTTGGAGTATGAAACACTCCACCTTCTTTGAAATTCAAATTTTCCTTGGAGGATGATTTTGGAGGCTTGTGGGACAAGTTAAACTTGTCCCATACCTCTTAAATTTGCATACCAACCTTACCTATGGTTGGAGAGTTTAAATCTAGCCTTCATTATGCATTTTTGTAAGTCAAGTTGTATGTTTTAATTGCACTTTCTTACATGTTTTTAATTTCAGTCCTTTGGGGTGTGGGTTTGATTTGAGTGTGTAAGTAAAACTATCATTTATTCACCTACTTATTTATTGTGCCTTGGAGATTGAAGTTGACTTATGAGTTGGAGTTGAGGATGTGTGATGTGGCATCCCACTTGGATCCACCTCATCCTCTTCTCTTCCCTCTCTATATATTCAAATTTATTTGGCTTGTTTTGGTGTTTTTTTTTGCTTCACTTTTGCATACTTCATTTGGGGTGAATTCTTTTGTTGTTTTGAGCTCTTGCTTTTGGAGAAAGTTTGTAGATTTTTACATGCTTGTGTTTTGTTGATCTTGGGTTGTTTTGCATTGGAAAGCTTGTTGTTTGGAACTTGGAACAAACTCCATTATGGAGAGGTAAGAGCTTGGCTCTTGAAATGCTCTTCTTTTATTTGTGCAAATGTTATTGTTGTGAATGTTTTGGCATGTGTGTGGGTTGTTTGGGTAGATGGCCTAGGAATGGTGTAGGAGAAGACTATGGGGTATTTTGTGGGAGGCATAAGTGTTTTGGGGAGGTATAAGTGTGGAGGGAGTTGGGATTTGGGTTCCACCTTACAAAGAAATAGCTTGCATTTCTTTACTCGTTATGGGGTGCCATAAGAGGTTGGGAGGCATAAGGAAATGGGAGGAATAAGGGGTACTTGGGGGAGGCATAAATGCATGTCAGAAATTTGAAATGATATATATTTTGGCGGTTTGTTCTCAGGTGGTGATACTCATTTCCCCTTTGGGAGGCATAAGCAACATCCCCCATAGTTTCTTGCTCCTTTGGCTTGCTTGATGAAGCCTGAGTATTGTTGTGTTTTTATCTGGTGGTTGCTAAAACTATTGTTCTATTTTTTGCACTATGTTTTTAAATGTGAAATTTGCATGTGTGTTTGTGGAAGCTTGTTGTTTCCATGAGTTCAAACACATCTTCTATTACATTATGGATGGGGCTAGGGGCCAATGAAGAAATATGGCTTCTCCTTTTGATTGGATGTCTTAGTTGGGTGGAGAGCGTTTTCTTACCCCCTGTTCTGTTGTGATCAAATTGAAATAAAGAAAATGGAGGATATTCATGTTGCTTTTCTGGAGCAGAGGGAAAAAGATAAGTTTGACAGTCGTTGTTGAGATTATTCTTATTGTAACCCTTTCCCACTTTGAAGTGGATGACCTTGTACATTATTTTTGATGGAAAGATGTTTTGTATTGGCTATGGAATTAGTAATTCGAAATGTGAAAGAGACATACTCTGTTTTCTATTTTTGAAAGAATGAGAAAGAAATTATATTCTATATATTGTAATTGAGGAATGAAAAGAAGAAGTTGTAAAGGTATCTTTTTGAATCAATAAAATATTGTATTACTTTTCTCAAATGGCATTATTAGGTATTGAAATCTGATTGTTGAATGTATTTTGAAATTTTGTTGGAAAGATGAAAAAGTGAATACGTATGAAGAAATGTCATAATGCTCTGTTCTTTAGAAATGAATGTTTTGAAAATCAGAAGTTGTAATTTGGCATTTGAATACCTTGCTTGAATCAACTTAATAGGTTAGAGTGTTTTGGAATGAATTCATAGTTGAAGTTGGTAAATGTAAACAAATCTATTTGAATTGGATCATTGTTAGATGTTTTCAAACTGGCAAATGTTTTATCAAAAGCACAGAAATCAACCCTGCAACCTTGGAAAATGAAATAAAATGATTGAATTGAGGTTACATGATTAAAATGACCCCAAACATACTAAAACACTTAAGGAATTTTTAAAGAACCTTTCAAATCAAGCAAAGGAAAAATTGCAGTCATTTTACCGTGAAAGGTTACAAATTTTGAATTGTAAATCAATAAAATGAATTATACCTTGAAATCCATCATAAATTACTCTAATAGAAATCCTCCATATTTGTTTAGCATGTTGAGAAATGAAGGAGGTCAAATTGAATAAAAATTCTACAAGTCAAATGTTACCAGTTCACATTTTAAAATCCTGCAGAACATTTTCTTAAAATTGACCCTTCAAAGTTTATCAAAATTAAAATTTTAATCTCCTTTGTAAAGAGGACTTTGAGAGATTTCCAAAAAGTCCTCATTTTCCAAAACCAAGTTCCTAGTCAAAAGTTATGACCTTATGAAGTTTTTACTTCATCTCGGCTCAAAATTTAAATTTAGCTAAGGGGAAAATTTTGTTAATCGGACCCGTGGGCCCGAATTTGACTTAGAGAACTTTGGAAAAAGTCACAAAATTCCCCACAACTCTGCGAGCCCTCATCTTCCCATTTGGAGGAAAAATTTCTAGTCCGAAAATTAATTTTGGAAAAGTTTTCTCTGCGGCCCCATAAACGTGCAGCCAATGGATGGCTGCCATGTGGCTCTACGACACCACGGTGGAGGCACGAAAGTATTTTAAAATTTGCACTTCAAAGTTCAAACCTTCCCAATGATCATCACCACCCCACCGACCTCCACAGCCCAATACGAAGTCGACACGTGGCCCCCTTGGGTGTCGGCGGAAGCACGAAGTAAACTTCACATTTCACCCAAGGGAAAAAGTGCTAAATTCTCCCCAGACCTGCACACCCGCTTGGGAAAATTTTTCCCCTTAGGCTCGTAGAATGAATCATTGGTTGAAAAGTGGTGTCTTGGCGCATCGGCGGAGGAGTGGGCTAAAATGTTCCTTTTCACCCTTTCTAAATTAAGTCAAATATCATGTTTTACCTCCGTGACCCACCTTCCCGCCTAGGCATGGATTTTGGACACGTGTCCTTAGTGGACCCCAAGTTCAAAATTTTCCTTTTAGGCATGAAGCCCCGCCACAGGTGCGCAGAAGTGAAATGCACTTTTCGCCCAAGAGCGCTAAGGGCAAAATTTCTTCCCCAAGCCCGCAGCCCACCTTTGGGAAAATTTTCCTCCCAAGGCCCGCTGGCCCATAACTTGGGAAATATGAGGAGTTAGGAGGACTTATTTATATCACCGGAAAGGGGAGGAAATTTCCTATCTAATGGGAGTGTTTTCAGGAAATTTTGAGTGCGTTAATTATGAGAAAATTAGGTTGAATATTTTAAGTGAGTTCTAGGAGTGGGTAAGTGAGAAATTGCCCTTTTAATTTTAAATGATTATTCTAAACCTAAGTTTTGACCTCGAGAACTTTAATAATTTTTGTAATGGGAAAAATATAAGCTATTAATTATAATTGACCTTGAAACTTGTTTGTGACAACTTCGGTATTGTAGTATGGTTGTAGACACTTTTAAAAAAATTATTCCATAATTTTTCCTAACTAATCCTAGGTTGTTCTTGGGTCTCAAGTGGGTTGTTTTAGCAGGGTGTTACACACACACACACTCTCTCTCTCTCCTCAATATTTTCTTCTATAAAATGTAAAGGGGTTGCACAAAAACAAAAGGTTGGTCATTTTCTCCTCCTATGCACCGCTATTTTCTCGGGTTCTAAACCTTCCTCCAAATCACCGTAATGGCTTCATGCCTCCCCTACCGAACAATGTACTATGTAAACTCAGTAATGGAGTAATAAAATCATGCTTGTGTTAATTTTCTATCCTTTCATGGTTTTTCATTTATCTTACTTTTAATTTTTAAACCGGTGGTTATGTATAATTCTTGTTCATTAAAGTTTTGGTATTTTGTGCTTATCCGGGAATGGTGAATATTTCCATTTGTGTTCTATGATATACTTTTTTATCCTCTCCATAAAGAATCAAATGTGATCTATTTTTTGATACAGATCACCCTTGCTAGTTTCATTTCTTTCATTATTTTACAAGTTGGGGAAGTGGCTAGCACTCCTTTTCTCTATGTATCACCACTCTTAATGTAGGTTTTAATTTCCCTACATCCGTCCTTGTATCCCCAAAGAATTAGATTAGGTTTAGTAGGTAGTTTTTCTTGCATTAGGATTAGTTTTTAGTAGGTAGGATTAGGATCAGGAACCAGCCTTCTCCAGAGAGCTATCCCACTTCGTAGGGTCCAACACTAGTTAGGATAGCTCCATGTTTAGTAATCACACCAAATGCCCCTTCCACAACTTGGCCATTCGAGGGGTGGTATTATTTTCGCATAAACAATTTTGGCATGTCCAAAGGGGACAAGAGGTCATTTCTATAACTTTGGAGGCATTTACAAGGAACTAGAACTTCATAATTTTTAGATTTCAAATTTCATACTTTTACTGCAGAGTAAAAGTTCTAAAATCAATTTTCAGAGGTTTTTCATGAGCAAAAAAAGTCCAAATATCACTGAAAGATAGATTGAGAGCTAGATATCAAAAGGGTATTCTCAAAAAGAAAATAAAAATCTTTTTAAAATTTTAGATTTTTTTTGCATTTCAGAATTTTGAATTCCAGGGTTTCAGACTTTTTTGAAGTTTTGAGATTTTAAATATTTTGGAATTTTGGAATTTTCCAAATTTTAGAATTCATACATTTCAGGTTTTCAGAACTTTTGGGTTTCAGAGGTTTTTAATTTCAAAGTTCTCTCGTATTTCAAAATTTTAGAGACTGGCATTCTGCAAGACAAGGTTTAACTCCCAAAAAAAACATTCAAACCCTTCAAAGTTGTTCACTTCATCAATTTTGATGTGCTCTTAGTGAAGGTTCCAACCTTCGGAGGCAACTTCAAGCATATCTAATGACTCCACTGATTCAGTTGCTTCCCATCTCTAGTTGCTGACTTTTTTTTAATGTTTTCACTTTAGTCATGGATCTCTAAGGAGATTTTCAATTAACTCACTTTAGTTCCATTCCTCTTCACTTTCAGGTTGTTGGATGTCATCCATAAAGTAGCCTTAAAAAATCATCCTCTTTTCTATGGAAATGGATACCATTCTTTGATTAATCACATTCAAGATGTTGCAAACCACTAAATTCCATTCACATAATTAGAGAGGAAAATGTTCTCCTTAGACTTCGGTCACATCTCTCAAGGGAAAATTAAAATATTGGTATGGAAATTTGGCACCACAATTGATTTCCACATGGAATCAATTGGGAGAATAGTTACTGAGAACCATTTCAAGGAGGACACAAACATCATTTTCTTTATAGACGCCTCAACAAAATACATCGAGCTATAAAAAAATTAATTCTGATTTCAACCTCGATTCATGAGTACTTGGGACAAAATCCCCCAACAATACAAACCCTCTCAAGGATTGACATTCTTGAATTATTTAAGGTCTTTTGGTGTTGACTTAGTTGTATTTATCCAATCACTAGGGTAGCGGTCTTCCTCAGAATTTTCCACTACATCACAAGATGAGAAGAGTTTGATTTAGGTTGGCAAGATAAATTACATCGATGTTGTTGTAGTCCCTCCTCACCACAAAAAAATTCTTCCTTCCCCATGTGAAAACAAAGAAAAATCCATCATTCCTTTCCAAAATGCAAATATTGAAAAATTCATCATTCCTTGCCAAAATTAGGAAACTTCGTTTCCTTTTGCTTTATTGATGTCTCACAAGTATTCCACGCCTAGAGTATGACCCAAACTCAAAAGAAACTCTCCCATCTCCACCCAGGGCACTACCCGATTCCCTTAAACCATGCACTAACATTCCCAAGAATTGTGGTATTCAATATGTTGTCCCTACATTCTATCTGACTATTACTAAGATAAGATATCCTATAAGGATGGTCAATGGAGAGACATGATTTTCCATTAGAGAAAGGGATATGTCCATACAAAACTTCAAGCAATAGATTTTGAGGAAGGATCATACAATTACTTTGGAGGCGGATATAAGTAGAGTGGGGAGAATATTTTGGAAGATCATTTGGCTTCCCCAAGTGACCGAACCAAGTCACCTAAGCATCAAACACCACTTCCCAAGCATGAGGTAAATCAATAGTATCTTTCCTATGATCCCCTTCTAATCAATCCTATAGAAAAGGAAAATTTTGTATCAATTGAAGATGAAAAGGTTCATTGGATTTGAAAAAGGAGCTACATGTCGAACAAGGCAGACGGTGTAAGGAAGAGAATTAAATTGGCACGGTTAGGAGGGAAGAAGTGTTTTAAAACACTATTGGTTCCCAAAACTTTTCGAAAGAATTTAGTGAAAATGAGGAAGGTGACTTATTTGAGTGCAATGATCCTCATTCCTCCGCATGTGTGAAATTGGAAACACTTTTGTTGGAAAATCAAGATGGAATGGGGAGTGAAGAGACCTACGGAAAACCAAGCCCAAAACCATTAGCCAAAAAAATGTAAAAAAATTCTTGAAGAGGCTTAGAAAGACACAAGTCATCTTATAAGCAGCTTACTTCAAGAAGAAAATCTACAAGATATCCATGTTCACAGGATCAAGCCATAAAGAAATGGGAAAATCACAGGGATTAGGCCTTGCCCAATAAGGTACTTGGATTCATTGGAGCGAACGGAGAAGCCACAAATGGTTATGCCCATTTTAGGGCATGAGATAGAAATTCAAAACACCGAGGGAGAGCATCGAGCCTCCAAGAATCCTATGCAAGTCAGCTTGAGGAGGTGTGTTTCTTGTTTTTTTGTACCTTAGTTTCAAAATAGATCTTAAACTTTGGGAAAACTTTCTACTCTGTCAAGAGTCGTGATCAATGCCAAATCACATACATGGTTGCAAGTTTCAAGGAAGAGAAACTACTTCTCACAACCCATTGTAAGATTTTTTGAGCTCCCCTTGTTTCCGGTTAGTGTAGGGTAGGTGTAGGTTTGATTTCCGCATAACAGGTACTCTTCCACACTCTACATGTCTCACTTGAGCACGTATGATTTGTTATATTGTATATAGTTTTTGTTCGATTTTGCTCCCGCATAGTGCATCATGTTTCAGTAGGCCTCCCATAAAATTTTGTGACTGGAAGAAGCTCATAGTTGTAGGGAACAATTGCAATCTTCAAATAATTCCAAATACGTAGCAACTAAATTTGATGAGAGAAAAATTTTATTCTCTTGTTCCTCTAGGTCAAAATTGAGATTCTAGCACCCTAACAAGATCAAAAAATCAACCTCAAGGGCAGTTATTGCATTAAAAGTAACAAAGTTCATAACAACAACAAGCCTAAGTTTCAGGTGTAACCTCACCTACTCGATTTAAGCTCCAATCTTCAACCGTGTTTTGGGAATCCATTCAGAAGAAAGAAAAATTTCAAAATTCAATAGAGTTCCATGATTTCCAAACTTAGCAGATGTTTTACTTAAACTCCACAATGTGCCATCTGCTCCAAGAAATCATTGGATTTATCGTGGTCATACTTGGTAAAGTAAAGTTTTGGGAAACATCTCAAAGCTTATTTTCAGTCCCACAAATCAAGATTGTAGAAAGGAAAGAGAGAAAAATTGAGATTAAGAAAATTTTCCACTCTCATAATTTTTATTTCAAGATTTTCTTATAAAGTTTGAGAGTGTGAGTAGAGGAATGGGTCTAGGGTAAGCATTTTCAAGCAATTCTAGGGTTGGCTTAAGATGGTTGTATCGAGTTATAGGCTATCGGTTGTGACTTTTTGCCCAATGGAGGCAATCAGGCTACTAGTACTAGAAAATCTAGGAGGTAGATGTTCCAGTGAGTCAAAAATTTGTTATCAATTTTGTGCCCTTGGAAAATTTTACAACGAGTACCTAAGAAGACCGAAGCACTAAAAAAGTCCCCTAACGTTAAAATTGAGTTATAGACAGTCCAAGGTTTCATGGAGTACATTTAGTGAATTCCGGAGTGAAAATCATATTGAGTAATTTTCTCTTCATCCGGATTTGACCCTTGAGATCAACTTAAAAATGATGAAATGTGGACCCCTTGGGTCCACATCTAGCCAAAGTGGGCAGAAATTTGAAAATGTGGAAAAAATCCTCGAAACACCCTATTTGTTTCTCCACAGTCCCCACATTTAGGAAAGTTCATAAAAAATCCAAAGGAAATTAAACATTTTGCAAAATATGCCTTGAAGAGCCACGGAGCTCGAAAAGTAGCTCGTCCGAGTTGCTCAATGAGTTGGAATCATGCATAGGGGAGAGATTTTAAGGAGGGCTCATCATGTAATGCGATGAGGTGTGTTGGATGCATGGTCGTAGATCGAGCCGAGTCACTCTATGTAAAAATGAAATGGCTCAAAGGTCGAATGACATTCAATGGAAAACAAATCACCATGGGCTCTGTTAAGTAAGCATGGGGTAGAGTGTTGCAATGTGTGTGGCTATCCATTGAGCTTGAGGTAGCATATTTAGAGATGATGGGCCTAGGCCAACCTTGCTGGAGGTTTGCTAGAGCTAGGGAGAATGATGGATTCATAGGAAAAGATCAAAGGCCAAGCTCCCTTAGGGAAAAGACCAAATTGTGGGGTGGCGAGCCCAAACAACCCAACAGGCCACGAGAAAATTCCTTGATCTAATCAATCTCGTTAAGAGATAGTGAAGATTATAGGGGGGTACTCAAGTAATGTGAAATACATGGTCAAGTAGCTCGACATTAGGTCTAGAATGATCGAGAGCTCACCACGGGGAAGAAGTCATCGACTTAGTTTACCATGTTGGGGGTCATAGATGTAGGAATTTCATGGATTCGAGCTAAAGGAAAGGTAGTCATTGCCAAGTAGAAGGGAAATTTCTCACCACATAAAAATGTGGAATGGGTTGGCCATGAACCAAAATAGCAAGGTATTTGTCGAAGTCACGGTGGGCATCACCTAGCATTTGGAAAACTTACAACCCAAAGAAACGTCAATGAGCTCAAGCCAAGCTACCTCAATAAAGAGTTTTCTCATAGCCCACAGTGCAACAACAAAATGACTTGATGTAATAATCTATACTAGTCACATGACATGCTAGCATGAAAGGTGGAGCCGTGCGTGAGCAAGATCCATGCGGAAACAAATGATGAAGATAAGTGGGAGGTCGACCAATGAGTAATATGGAGGAAACGTCGGTGGGGGCAAGGTTGAGGCTTATGGAGAATCATCTTTGGATTAAGGTAGTTAGTGAGCCAAATGAGGTGCTTGGAATGGGAGTTTGCAAGGGGTCGAGATGAACTCATCGGGAGTTAGAATGAAAATGGCAAGACAACACAAAAATCGGTGAAATACGAGGCATGGAGGGTTCATGGGAAGGAATGAGTTTACGAAGGTGAGATCAAGCATTTGGAAGGCCAAACACTGATGAATTTCATATCAAACACGGAACTAAAGGGCAAGAATATGAAAGTTGGATCGCAAGTGAAAGAGCCAAAGCTAGGACAAACATCAAGGAGCTGGAAAAATTCAGCCATATCGTCCGAGTTACGAGGATGAAAAGGGAATATTGTAAATTTTATAATGAACAAGGAGTCTAGATTATTGAAATGACTTGATGCATGAGTTCAGGGGGTGAATTTGATTTCAGACTTTGGCAAATCAAAGTTGACATCAAGTCAACTTCAATAAAAATGACTTCGGACTTTCGGAGAAGTTTTCTTGTATGGTACATGTATATTTCAAGCGCAGTAGGAAAAAAATGTAAAGTATTTAGGTTCCAAAGTCTGAATTTAGACTTCAAAACTTCACGTTTTGGAGAAATAAAGATCCCGAATTGATGAATAGTAACTCATGTCGATGGGGAAAAAGTTTCAAAAAAAGCGATAGGGGAATGTCTAAAAAGTAAGTCATATATGATCTTGGAATTCATGCAATGAGGGTAGGTGGAGGTAATATCGAGGTTTCCATGCAGCAAACAAAGTTAGGGACACGGGGTATCAACCAATGCATGACCTAAGTAGACATCAAACCACTCACATGGAGAAACCTCGGGAGCTCTCCTATGAGCCGACAATGGATGTATGGGCATGTGATTTAAAACCTAATGTAAACAACATGTCGGGGTTTCAAAAATTCTCTGGATTCTAAAGAAAAAGTGAGAGATGCTTGCGGAAATCCATTTAGTGTGAGCCAATGCAGATAGGTGGATCATCGAGAAAAGTATAAGCATGGAACTTGGGTCAATACGATGTTTGAGGCCAATGGCATTATGCGAGTTGTGTTAAATGTGGAAAAGAGGGTTTGGGGGTGTGAAGCCACTATTTGAAGAAGGAAATGGCTCAGCAAAGAAAGATAAGGGGATCACTCTAGGAATTTTGGGGCTTGTCCCAACATGAAATACAAAGGCCCAAACCGTGGAGCTCGATGGGGGTTTAAAATTAGGACCGAGGGCCATTTAGGATATTTATTGAGGGAATAATCTGTTATATATCATCAAGCCAATCCATTAACTCACCTATGTAAGTCTTGAACACACGAAACACACCCCAAACAAAAATGCTATCTTGAGATCCGGTGGTGAGAATCTCACAAACTTACAGTCATTGGAATCATCAAAATGAAGTCCTTGCAGTAGAGACATGAAAAATAGAATTTAGAAGGTTTTGAAACCCTGAAATTGTAGAGTTCCCCAAAAACATGAAATGTGATATCTTGAGCTCCGGTTGTCATTTTTGTGCAAGAAATGAGTTGTTCAAAAGCTAAGGATATGATATACATCACAACCATCAAAATAGGAATTTTGGAGATTCTGGATTCCCAAAAATGCATGAAAAATTTATAGTGTCGTGGTAGGTGAAAGGTCATCAATGAAGGTATGGGCTTGTTTCCTTCTTCAACAAGGAAATGTATAGGATGATATGGGCTTTGTAGGCTTTCCCATCACTCTTGCAAGTGTAATGAAGGATTTTATAGGATATTGGAAGAAATTTAGGGTTTCCTCTCTCTCTCTCTCTCTTCTCAAGATTTTCTTCTATAAAATGTAAAGGGGTTACACAAAACAAAAGGTTGGTCATTTTCTCCTCCCATGCACCCTTATTATTTTGGGGCTCTAAGCCTTCCTCCAAATAACTGTAATGGATTCATGACTTCCCCTACTAGAAAATTTACTATGTAAACTCTAATGGAGCAATAAAATCATGCTTTTGTTAATATTCTAACCTTTCATGGTTTGTTGTTTCTCTTACCTCTCATTGTCAAAAATGGTGATTGTTAATATTTCATGTTCAATACGCTTTGTTGTTTTGTGCTTATCCAGAAATGTGAATGTCTCATTTTTTGGTCTCGTGGTGTAGGATCACCCCGTCTAGGTTCATTTATTTCATTCTTTTGCAGGTTGGGGAAGTGGTTAGCATTTCTTTTCTTGGTTTATCACCACTCTTAGTGTAGGTTTTACTTTCCATGGATCTCTCTCCATGTCTCCTCGGAAGCATTAGATTAGGTATATTTAGTACTTTTTCTTACATTAGGAGTACTTTATGGTAGGTATGATTGGGAGCATGAAACGGCCTTCTCTGCGGAGAGCTATCCCACTTTGCAGGGTACCACACTTAGGAGAGGTCCATGTTTGACAATCACACCAAATTCCCCTTCAACAACTTGGCCATTCAAGGGGTGTTGTGATTTTGCATAAACATAAACATTATATAGTAAAATCCTTACATTTAATATTAAAATAATATAAATGACCAACTACAAAAAAATTATACTAGAAAAAATATTTTCTATACCACATCTCATGGATATGTGAAACAAATTCCTATAAACACAACCAACAATATCACTCTCAACAATACCTCCAACTTATTATCTAAATTTTTAATGTTGTGTACTTAACAAAAATTATGATCTAACCATAAACATACTTTACATTTCATGTTATCATCCTCTTCCCCTTCTAGTCCATCTTGTGAGCCTATATTTGTTATCCTTTTCTCTATGACATCAATGCTAATATTATCTTTACTATATATCTCAATTAACATTAATCCATTGGTTGGAGAAGGCTTCATAATCACTAAAATAAATATTTTAAAAATAATTTCAGGTTACATTACACTTCAATCATAGTAAGTGATGAATTTTTACACCTATTTCACATTCATGGCATGTCACTCCTAACGGAAAATAGGTAATAATAACACATTAATTAAATTCAATATTTAATTTTTCAATATTTATATGTATAAGACCACTAAAAAATAATTTTTGTAACTAAATTATAATAGTGCAAGCCATGATATGACAAATCCTGAAGAAACAAATGTATATAAGGGAATAAAATGAATTGATGACAAATTTTATTTTATGAATTCATCTAGTGACTCCAAGCAACACTATTTGACCTAATATTATTTATGTTCCTAGAAACAATGATGCTGGTAATAGGAGTGGGTAGCTAGATAGAGCATTTGTTTATTGTGAAGTTTATCTTATTTTCATTTTATAGAGTCCTACATCTAAAAATCTTATATTGGGATTGGAATGTTAGAAATATTTCAATCTATTGGCCTTTTTATGAATTGGGTGTAATGTAACCAAATTTGATTTTGTATTTTGCTTTTCTTGCAAAGACCTACACATATTCACGCCAGGGCTCGAGAAGCCCCATGTGTTGTATCATTCTCATCTTTCTATAATGACATTATTGTCCCCCCGCCTTATGCATTTGTGGCTGCCAAATCAATATCAAACAACTAGGCATTTGTGTTGAGTATACGAGTATATGCATTATTTTTTTTAATAGTACTATGATGAATATATGCTCAAATTCCTATATAAACATACCCTAACCGATAGACTAATTTTAGTGAGAGGAATCTATAACCATCTTTCTCTAAATCTCTGGATAAAAGTGTTCAAGTGGGGATCACCGTGCTCCACCTAATACTAAAATAAAAAATAAAATAATCTTATGTGTGTTTTTTTTAAAATTTGACCATATCGGGAGCCATAAGTAACCTTGTATTGGAATCTCAATATATTCAACATAAATGATTGATTAAAAAATAAACTCTAGTAACAAACAAGCATGATTACTTGTATGGAATATAAAGAGTTTAAGCTATAGGAAAATATGGTCTCTCTTTACGTTGAGTAAAAGCAAAAGCACCGATTTAACCAAAGGATACTCCAAATATAATAGAAACAACAACACAATCCTTCTGACCACACTCACTCTATTTGAAATAGGACAACTGAAGAAAAAGATGACATGAACATGATAAAGGATCTACAAGATGAGGAAAGTAATAAATAACCAATATATTTATAATTCGTAACATCTTCATAGTGATTGAATGTAGAAATAGAAAACAAGTGTGTAGGGCCTAAAATATGGCTTCATTAATGTTATCTAATGTGTCCACAATAATGACGGAATAATTTTATGGTTATGGGGGACAAGCCATTAGAAATTTCTTCTCTAAATATAGAACTTTAATGTTTTACGTCTAAAAATATTCCACTAACCATAATATAAGGTGAATTTCCCTCTAAAAGAATGCTTTTAATCTCTTCTTAATATGTTGCTCATTTTTCGGATGCTTGGATTTTACAAGATTTGATCTCATGTCTATCAAATTAATTTCCAAACTTTAGGGTGGAAGAAATATTTTCCATGTGGCATGTTATTATTGATCATCAAGAAAAACTTGGCATGTTATTATTTACCATCAAGAAAAACTCTTTTTAACTAATAGAGAATAATTGTGCACCATTAGAATAAAGGCTCCAGACAATAGAATTAAATTAAAAGATTTACTTTTTTACAAATAAAATGAATTTGGACAATCAAACTTTAATTAAAAAAATAAATACAGGGGACACCCTCTAATTCATACATAAGAAAATGAGTATTTGTTTTGGTGGAGACAATATACCTACCTTCAAGAATAATAAACTAGGTGTATAAATGATTTATTTGGCATGTGTATTAAAATTGCAATTGACCTGCATTCTTAAATCATTGGCAAAATTCAATGTATTTTTTTATGACTTAACATTTGTGCCTTGTAAACAATCTAAATATTTTCAAACACAATTGTAAAATTTTGAGACAACCTTATTTTATTGATTATTTCATTTTATTCAAAAGAAAATTTAAAAAACATGTGAACGTAATGTGATTGTTTTTTTATGATTTTCATATGTTTTTTGGTTATTTTTAATAAAATGTTTACTTTCCTCTAAAAAATTTAAATTCATATAATTATTTTATGTTTTTTTATTATTGAGGACCATACCCCAATTACAAAAGGGATCAAGATCCGGATGAAACAAGACAACAATAGTGGTTTTTTTGACAAGTGGGGACCACACCCACGAAAACAAGGTCTAACAACCAAAAAGCAATGCTAAAAACAAGGGAAAGGGACACCCTACCCGCATGAGGCCAAAACACAAAACCCGATTAACATCGTCCAATAGTTGTACAATCACAAAATACCACCAAAAAGACCAAAAAGTAGATATTTTGAAACGCTCATTTGAGAGAGTTGTTAAAGACCTCTTTTACCTCCTCCATGGCCTTAATCAAATTAATGACAATGTGATGATTGGGGTCTTTGTTGATTGAAGATATTTCCATTTTCTTTTCTTTACCTCATTTCTAAATTCCTGGTGGAATGTCACTAAGATCAAAAACTTGATTAACCTAAAATTCAATGAAATAAAGTATGACCTTATGCATAATCAGGTGGTCAAGGTTTTTTTATGATCTTCTCCATAGTCTCTTCTATTTCCCTCTATTTCTTGGGTATATCTTCAAGATTTTCTTCAATGTTATATTCAAGTGACATGTTTATGTTTACCTCCATTTTGAGTAACATATCCACATCCTCTCCAAGGACCGTGATTTTTTTACATGCATCTTAATCTGGGCCTTCAAATCATGACCGGACAAGGGATCTCAGTGCGGTTTGGTTGATGGAAAACAATCTCTCTTCTAAGGCTAGATCCTTACTCTTGTCACTATTTCAGAGAACCATTTTTACAAGTGGAGGAAAGGGCAGTCTAAGGGTTTTATTCCCCACCTTATGACACAAAGGGTGTTTGATAGGGGAATAAGATGAGAGGGAGCATTATCAACAACATAATAAAAGTATTGATGAAAAAGAATGATATGGGAAAGAAGATGAGAGGGAGCATTAACAACAACATCAAAAAAATTTGGTGTAAAATAAGTATGACTCCATGATGGAGAGGTAGACCACGTTTTTTGGAATGCACTTCAATAATGGATATCTTCGAGGATTATAGAATGTAATATGATAGGCTCACTTTAGGGGTCATGTGGAAATGATTCGTAGGGGTGAGTTGGTGTAAAGGTAGGATTTGGAATCTACCCTCTAGTATAATTTATATAACCATTATTCTAGAGACTTCACAAAAGGGGAGTGATGGAGGAGCATGCTAGTCCCATCTTGAAAAACTTGGGGTTTCAGGACCCTTCAAAAAAAATTGTCCTCTTCCTCTTTATAAAAATTCTTTCTAAAAAAATTGATACCATTCATACCTGTGCCCGTAATAAAGGAAAATATATTTTTCAAAAATTTGAAATTCCTTACCTTTGCAAAGTGGTTACCCTTTCCTTCCAGTGTTTGGTAAAAGTGACAGAGATGTGTTTATCATGACCCTTGATACTCTTCATGAAGTTATTAAAGCCTTAAACATCTAACACTTTCCATAGTTCTTCATTTTCCTGCCAAGAAGGGTTACAATCTAGCTTAAATCAGAGGGAGGCCCACCCATGGTTGTGGATAGAAGAGAGACATCGGAGAGTAGGGAACATGCAAACTTATGATGACAAAAGGAATCCTTCACAACAACATAGAAATCCATAAAATTAAGAAACATATGGATGTCCTGGATTGAACAATATGGGAAAAGCATTAGCCAAGCGTGGAGAGTACTCATTAAGCCAATTTCTCACTTGGCCCCACTCGATTACAAGTACTATTTTTTTATAAATAGCCATATTATCTTTGGAAATTATTTCATTTGCAACTGGGGATTTAGTTACACTTATTTTATGTTAATAGATAATGTTTTTGATCTTATAATAATAAAAAAATTTACTTAGAAATAAATATTTCATATTATTGAAATTTGTAATAAATTTATTCCATGGTTTGGTCAAATATATTTCAATTGAAATGTGTAGTGCCCACTTCCCTTTGACACCTTTTGATACTAATCTTGATATCATCGACTTCATTATGGACATTATTATGGTTTTTTTAAGTATGATGTTAGATGTTGGACCATGGATTATTGTTGATTTTGATTTGGTTATGATGCATGATGATTATTAGAGACCACTTCATATGTGGATGATGATATACTATTTGACATGGATATATTTCAATGTTGTTCGGACATGTGATATTTGATATTGTGAGTAGACCTAAAGAATGGAAATCATATGATGATGATATAGTTGTTGATATAAATTGTAAGTGATAATGTTGATCTCCTTGATGTTGTTGTGATTCATATGTATAGATGATTATAGAATTATATTTATATTCAATTTGGATGTTCTGATATGGCCACGAGGCCGAAGGAGGTATTGTGTTTTGCAGGTTAAAATATCACAACAAACATCGGAGGATTGGAGACCAACCACATTTGAATTCTAGATGAATTCAACAAGGTCACCATGGCAACTTGTTTTATTGTGTTTGTGTTTGATTGTTGTTAGGGATTCCCATGGGGGAATCACCTTTATATGTGACAATGAGTTTTGTGTCTTTTATTAATGTGGTTCCTTATCTATTATTGTTGTATGTATTTTATTAGTGATGTTTCCCTTTCTTTTATTTAATTAAATTGTAGTAGATTAATGTGAGAAAACATATGTTTAAAAGTTAATTAATTAAATTTGGATATAAGAAAGTAATAATGGAAGTTTTTGGCTCTTTGTATTAAATATGTAAGGGATGTGTAAGTATGTGTAAGACAGATTTTGGAGTATGAAATATTCCACCTCCTTGGAAATTCAAATTTGTCCTTGGCGGCTATTTTTGGAGGCTTGTGGGACAAGTAAAATGCGTCCCATACCTCTTAATTCAATTTACCAACTATACCTATGGTTGGAGGGTTGATTTTAGACCTTTTGAATGCATTTTTATTAATCAAGTTGCATGTTTTAATTGCATGCATTCTTACATTTTATTTAATTCAGTCCTTTGGGGTGCTGGATTTTTGGAGTGTGCAAGTAAATTTTCATATTTTCACCCACCTCTTTATTGTGTTTGGGAGAATGAAATTTGACTTTGTGTTGGAGTTGAGGATGTGTGATGTGGCATCCTACATGGATCCACCTCATCCTCTTCTCTTCCCTCTTCTATAAAATTCAAACTCATTGCCTTGTTTTGGGTTGTTGAAACTTTGGAATGCTTCCTTGGGGTGAATTTTCTTGTGCTTGGAGCTCTTGCTTTTGGAAGGAGATTGGAAAACTTTGCATGCTTGTTGGTTGCTGTTTTGGGACTGTATTTTGGCATTGAAGCTTGTTGTTTGGAAACAAAAGCTATCATGGAGAGGTAAGAGCTTGGCTCTTGGAAATACTCTTCTTTTCCTTCCTTTTCTTGAATATGTAAATGCTGGTATGTTTGTTATTATTGTGGGTTTTTGGTAGAATGCCTAGGAATGGTGTAGGAGAAGGCTATGGGGAATCCATGTGGGGGCACATAAGGAATGCCATTGGCATCAAATTATTGAGGAGGGAGTTTGGGTTTGGGATCCACCATGGAAAAGAAATAGCTTGCATTTCTTACTTTAAGGGGGGCATAAGGAAAATTGTGGGGAGAATAAGGAGGGATTGTAAGGGGAATATGGATATGTGTGGTGAATTTTATTGGTGGTTTGTTACAGGTGGATACCCAATTCCCATTAGGAGGTATAAGCAGCTTCCCCATAGTCCTCCTTGCTCCTTTGGCTTGCATGATAAAGCATGAGTTTTGTTTTAATGTTTTTAATGCAGTTGTAAACTGTTGTATTGTGTTGAACTATGTTTTTGAATTAAAATGTGCATGTTGAAAGAATTTTGTGTGTGGAATTCGGTTGTTTCCATGGGTTGATATACATTTCTTATTGCATTGTGGTTGGGGCTCGGGGGCCAATGTTGATGGATGGATTCTCCTTTCATTGGATGTCATGGTTGGGTGGAGAGAATTACATTTACCCCACTTTTGTTGTGATCAAATTGGAAGAAAAAGGAAACTTGCATGTTGTTGCTGTTCTGGAGCAGAGAAAATACAGCTTTTGATAGTCCCTTGTGAAATATATTTTATTATAACCTTTCCCACTTTAAAGTGGATGAAATTGTATATATTTTTTAAAGAAAATATGTTTGTATTTGTTTAAGAAATTGTGAAGTGAAATGAAGAGAGAGAGAGAGAGAGAGAGAGAGAGAGAGAGAGACTTTTTGCTTTGAAAGAATGAGAAAGAAAATGTAATATTCTACTATGTAATTCATAAATGGTTTTGGAAGGAAGTAAATAAAGAAGTTGTAAAAATTGTCTTTGAAATCAATGAATGAATGAAATTTTCTTTTTCCAAATTGTATTGTAAATTTAATTCGATCATGTCAATGTTTTGGGAATCTCTGTTTGAAATGAAGCAATGTATGTGAGGAAAATACAGTGTTTTGCCTCTTTTGGAAATGTGTAAAATTGAAATTAGAATTGCATTTTGGGTTTAGAATAGTTTGATTTAAATCATTTAAATGTATTAGACTAGATGAGAAATGAATTTTCATACTTGGAAGAAGAAATGGCAAATAGATCCCTCAAGATTTGATCCATGTCATTGTAAATTTAAAACTGCAAATAATTTAATTAAAATGCACAATTCGAGCTTGCACACAATAATCAACATGGAAACATTAAAATTTAGTATGTTGTGATATCAATGGACTCAATTTGACCAAAAAACTTAAGAAAATAATTTAAAACATTACAAAATTAGGCCCAAACTTTTCACAGTCATTTTTCTGTCAATTGTTGGAAAAATTCAAATTGGAATCAATTAAGCAAAATCACCTTCCAAAACACCCTAAATCTTTCTTAAACAATCCTCCGTGTCTATTTGGCATGTTGAATGAAGGAGCATATATAATTGAACCAAATTTGTAAGTTAAAATTTACTAGTTTGCTTTTAAAAATATTGAAGGATATTTTCATAAAATTAACCCTTTAAACTTTATAAAAATCTAAAATTTATGATTCCTATGGAAAGAGGGCATCCAGAGATTTCCAAAAAGTCCTTGTTTTCCCAAAACCAAGATTTCTATCAAAAGTTATGGCCTTTTGAAGTTTTCTTCATTGGCATTAAAATTTTGGGAAAATTTTCCTTGGCGGGCCGTGGCCCGAAATTTTCCCTTGGACTTAATAAAAAAATTTGGGAAAATTTTTAACATTTTCCCTTTCGCCCCCCAACAAAGACCAATCGAGGCTACCACATGTCCTCACGAGGCAACGGTGGAGGCACGGCATCATTTTCTTCCTTGGACCTTTTTAATATTTTTGAAAATTTTATTATTTTCCTCCGCCGGCCCACAATCCCACATCTCTTTGGAGTGCGCCACGTGGCAACATGGGGTTACAATGGAGTGGGTGGAATGTTTGAAACCTTGTCCATTTTTATAAAAAAATTGAATTTTTTTCTTTTTCTTCTCAAATGGCCCCTCACCCCACCCCCCTTCAAGAAATGCTTCCTCGGACGCATGGTCCCGCACGTCAAACTTCCCCCTTATCTCCCCCTTAGGAAAATTTCATCCAAAATCCACCTCCCCCCCTTCCCTCGCTTTCCCCGCTTGGCTCGAGCTCGACACGTGTCCCTGGTGGCATAGTGGAGGCACGAGCACAATTTAGAATTTTCTCCCCCCACAAGAAAAATTTGCAAACATCTCCCCACGACCCGCTAACCCAAAAAAAAAAACCGGATTTTCTCGCCCCACTCAACACGTGTCCCTTTTGGGCAAGTTTGCATCCCTAGGCTATCGGCCCATAACTGGAGTTTTACAAGGAGTTAGGAGGACTTCTTTATATCATTAGATAGGTGAGGAAATTTCTTATCCAATGGGAATGATTTATTGAAATTTTGAATGCATTAAGTATGAGAAAAATTAAGTTGAAACTCGAGCCTGTTAGAGAGTGTGGTATGGTGTTAATTTACCCCCGAACCTAACTAAAACTTCTAACCCTAAAATTTGGACCTTATGACCTCTGATAATTGCTAAATAAAAGAGAAGTATGTTCTAGTAGATTAAAATTGTTCCTGAACCTATTAGTGATAACTGTTGTATTGCATCCTGTTGTAGACACTTATAATAAAAAAAATTATTCCATAATTTTCCTAACCAACCCTAGGTTGTTTCACGGTCTCAAGTGGGTTGTTTTAGAGGGCATCAAACTTGGGATTAGAGCAAAGGGTTTAAAATATTGGACCATTGTGCACACTAGTAAACGTGGGACATGAAACTTAAACCTAGCACATTTTTAAACCTAGAAAACAACTTAGTTTAGAAATTGTAATATTTTAGTAAACATGGAAAACTAAGTAAAACTTAGAAAAATGAACTAACTCTCGCTTTGGTCTATGTACATGAGGCACAGACGGGGTGATGAAAATTTTCACAGAGACTCGAGACTTACCACTACCACCACCACCACCGGATCAGGGTGTAGGAGCAATCCTACCCCATATTTTGCAGACTCTTCAGGATGTTAATGCCACTCTACGTGGAGGATTAGGAGGAGGACATGTAGCCAACCATGACAAAGCCCCTTCCATTGAGGGTCAGGTATCTCCTTGACCCAGCAAGGAGTATAGATGAGATAACTCCCATGCGCAGAGTCAACCATGGTAGGTCACCACATAGGGGACAGGGTGACCAGTTTTAGAGCATAGAGAGATGTCTCGAGCCCTAAGCTTAGGGATGAGCACACAAAGATACCTAGAGGCTATCGAACACAACTACAAATCACATCAGGGAGATCCCAAGCTTCGCATCACATCACTCAGGTGACACAGGTGGATTTCAAGCAGAGGCCTAACTAGTGAGCTTGAGTGGTTGCTTCAAGCTTTGTCCTTGTTCTAGCAACATGAAAGCTCGTGTTGCGATCCATCTACTAAGGGATGGAGTTGGAGTATGGTGGAGGATAGAGGAGCAGAAGCTCCATGTAGATTCTAAGACAGTGACTCAGGGAGCTATTTGAGGAGAGATTTAGGAGCAGATATTTTGCCATGGAGGTTCGTATAGCAGCTTATAGATGAGTTTCATGACCTCCAACAGGCATCTCTTTCAGTAGCAGAGTATGAGAGTAGATTTTGGATCTACTCTAGTATGTTGAGTACATGCAGGATGAGCAGTGCGGATTCATAGGTTCATCTGGGGCCTAAATTTAGACATTGGAGGTGTGGTTTGGATCCACTACCCACAAACATTAGTTGAGGTCACGAGAAGGCCTATATAGAAGAGGAGACTCAAGGGAAGACCCAACAGATAGAGACCGAGACATGAGCCGCATACAAGAATGCAGATGCAGACAGATCGAGGGTGTCGGTACACTCCTTCCTTGTGGTGGAAAGGGTTCACCACATTCATCCTTTACACCACAGCAACAGTAAGCAAATGTCAGCCCACCTCATAGACCTCCACAAAGAGGTCGGGTATGGGTTCTCCTCCCACGGGTCCCATTAAGACACAGGGGTGGACCTAGAGCTCAGTCAACGGGAGCTCACCAGAAAAGACCTCAGTAGACCGCAACCGGATCATCAGGATCCATGCCACAGACTTCTAGGGCACCTACTGGAGGTGCTACTCATTAGGGAGGATCAGGAGGATGTTTTGGTTGTGGAGTTACTAGAAATTTTTGGAGAGACTTCCCACATAACCCTAACAAAAAGGGTAAGACATACATCTCGAGCTAACTTTTGGTGACATGGGACGCAACCACACGATTTACGTAGCAGCTTAAGAACCACCAGGAAGAGCATCAGAGTATATTCATTAAGACTACATGTAGCATTGGTGGTATTCCTACCTTTGTATTGTTTGATTCTGGTTCTTCTAATTCTTTTATTGCACCATATTTAGTAGAGCGATGCAGGTTGGTGGTAGTTAGGTAGGGTCATAGTTGGGATGTCGAGATGGCTTCTGGAGCTAAGATCTCAAGTAGACACCTTAATTAAGGAGTGTGTAGTGGATTTGGGACCTTTCACCACTACCTCATATCTTTGTATCCTTCCTTTGGGCTCGTATGGAGTGATTTTGGATATGGATTGGTTGTCTACACATAGGGCCAGGATGGATTTTTACCACAAGATTTTATCTTGTGTAGATGATTTGGGAGTTGAGTCGGTGATTTTAGGGGTCAAGAGACCCGTTTCTATTCACACCATTTCCACTATGCAACTTCAAATGCGGTGTGTACGATGTTGTCGATGTATGTTTTTGTAGTTAGTGATGAGATCAAAAGATGGGTCTAGTGGACCATCGCTAGATGATCATCCCATTTTCGAGAGTTTGCAGATGTCTTTCCAATGGAGCTACTGGAGTTACCACCCCCACGTGAGATTGATTTTCACATAGATCTGGTTCCTAGAGAAGAGCCTATCTCACGATCACCTTATCGGATGACCACCCCAGAGCTTTATGAGCTCAAGTTGCAACTTGAGGGCCTTTTCGAGATAGGAATTATCTATCCTAGTGTATCCCTGTGGGTGCACCGGTCATCTTTGTGAAGAAGAAGGATGGATCCTTGCAGTTGTGTATTGATTTCCACCAACTGAACAAGGTGACGATCTAGAATCATTATCCCCTTCCACATATTGATGACTTGTTTGATTAGATGAAGGGAGCCACAATTTTCTATAAGATTGATCTTAAGTCGTTATCATCACCGATGATTTCGGAGGTGAACACTCATAAGACTACCTTCATGCGAGATATGGCCACTATGAGTTAACAAAGGGTGTTTTGGTTTGACTAATGCCCCCACAAAGTTGTTTATGAGTTTGATGAATGGGGTAGTCAGGACCTTCTTAGATTGATTCATGCTCATCTTCCTAGATGAAATTTTTATTTACTCACATACATGTGAGGAGCATGAGGGGAACCTTCACCAGGTTCTTCAGTGTCTTCGGAGCAGTAACTTTACGGGAACTTGGAGAAGTGTGCATTCTTTCAAATAGAGGTATAGTATTTGGGTCATATCATTTATGGGAAAGGTATCGCCATCGATCCGTCTAGGATTAGAGCCATTATGGATTGACCAACACCCACTACAATGACTGAGGTGCACAGCTTCATGGGATTAGTAGGTTACTACAGGAGATTTTTTTAGGACTTCTCTCGGATTACGCACCCTATCACTTACATTTAGTGAAAGGGAAGAAGTTTCTTTGGTTAGACAGATGCGATCAAGCCTTCAAGACACTGAAGGAATGCCTCACTACAACACCTATTCTTGCAGGTCGGATCCACAAGGTGAGTTCTTTGTTTGAACGGATGCTTTGTTGGCAGGCCTTGGAGGTGTGTTGATACAAGAGGATAAAGTAGTGGATTTTGAGTCCCACAAACTCAAATATTATGAGCTTAATCATCCAACTCATGATCTTGAGCTTGCAACAGTTGTGCATGCTTTGGTTTGATGGAGGTACTTTCTTCTTGGATGGAGATTCACACTCGTGACAGATCAATTAAGTCTTCACGCCTCTTCACGCAACCCAATCTCAATGCTCATCAGTGGCATTGGATGGAGTTTCTTTGTGAGTATGATATGGAGATTGAGCATGTTAAGGGGAAGGATAATGTGGTTACATATGGAGACATGTGGCTATAGCCATTTCAAGAAGCATAGATTTTGGAGTAGGATTCTTCAAAGAGCTTCCTCTTGACAGCTTCTACATTGTAGTTCGAGCAGAGATCGAGTCCTAGAGACCCCTTGAGGGGAAGTTTGATGGTTTCTCATTAGAGGAAGATGGTCTTCTTAGGCACAGAGGTAAGATTTATTTTCCCAGAGATGGAGGCTTGAGGCAGGACATCTTCGTGGAGGCACATCGTGCACCCTATTCAGCCCATCCCGGGTTGAAGAACATGCATGCCACATTGAGATAGTTATATCATTGGAGATGACTTCATAGAGACATGGCCCAGTATGTGTCATGATGTTTAGAGTGTCATAGAGTTAAGGTTGAGCATCAACATCCAGATGGCCTTCTTTTTCCTTATGCCATATTGGAACGGAAGTGGGACACCATTTCCATGGATTTCATTTTGGGCTACGATGTCGAGATATCACCACAACACCATCATGGTCACGGTTGATAAATTGACAAAAGTGGCTCACTTTTCTCCGATGAAGACCACTTATACAAACTAGAGCAAAGCACGAGTATACTTAGATGAGATTTTTAGGTTGTACAGATTTCACGTAAGATCATTTGTGACGCGATCCTTTGTATACTCCACATTTTTGGACTACCATGTAGTATGTCCTCGGGAAGAAGATCAAATTCAACACAACATATCACCCCGAGACAGATGGACAGACTAAGCGGGTGAATCAGATTTTAGAGGACATGCTCAGGATGTATGTGATGGATCAATAATCTAAATGGGAGGAGTACCTATACTTAGTGGAGTTTACCTACAATAATAGTTTTTAGAGTTCTATAGACATGGATATTTTTAGGATTTGTATGGTATAGAGTGTAGGACACCTCTTAGTTGGGACAAGTTAGAGGAAAAAGTATCTCTTGGACTAGATCTTCTACAGGACATGGAGTAGCAAGTGGTGTTGATCATATAGAGACTACAAGAGGCACATGATAGGTAGAAGAAGTATGCAGATCAACATAGGATTGACCATAGTTTTTATGTGGGCATGAAGGTGTTTCTTCGTTTTAGGCCACACAAGAGCCCTATCTGTTATGGAAAAGGTTCTAAGTTAGCTCCTAGATTCATGGGTCCTTTTGAGATCTTGGAGCGCATTGGCCCTTTGGCATATTGCCTAGCATTGTCACCCAGCTTGTCTCACATACATGATGTTTTTCATGTTTCAGTTCTTAGAAGATATGTTGGAGATCCTTCTCGTGTGTTAGATTGGACATCATTGCTGGTGCAGAATCAGGGGTAGGTGATGGTGGAGCCCGTTTGCATCCTAGATTGAAGGACCCTAGGTCGTCGAGTCGGAGAGGTTGATCGTGTTTGGGTAAAGTGGGACATATATGATGAGACCGCGGCTACATGGGAGGATGCTACCTTATTACAAGTTTAGTTTCCACATTTATTCCAGTGACTTCATGGAGGAAGTCAAGTCTAAGGGGAGGGGGATGTAGTGCCCACTTCCCTTTGACACCTTTTGATACTAATCTTGATACTGAGATTTCATTATGGACTTTATTATGGTTTTGATTTAGTATGATGTTAGATGTTAGACCATGGATTATTGTTGATCTTGATTTGGTTATGATGCATGATGATTATTAGAGACCACTTCATATGTGGATGATGATATACTATTTGACATGAATATATTTTGAATATTGTTCGGACATGTGATTTTAGATATTGTGAGTAGACCTAGAAAATGGACATTATATGATGATGATATAGTTGTTGATATAAATTGTAAGTGATAATGTTGATTTCCTTGATGTTGTTGTGATTCATATGTATAGATGATTTTGGAATTATATTTATATTCATTTTGGATGTTCTGATATGGCCATGAGGCCGAAGGAGGTATTGTGTTTTGTAGGTTAAAATATCACAACAAACATCGGGGGATTGAGACCAACCACATTGGAATTCTAGATGAATTCAACAAGGTCACCATGGCAACTTGTTTTATTGTGTTTGTGTTTGATTGTTGTTAGGGATTCCCATGGGGGATCACCTTTATATGTGACCATGGGTTTTTGTATTTTATTAATGTGGTTCCTTTTATTATTGTTGTATGTATTTTATTAGTGATGTGTCCCTTTCTTTTATTTAATTAAATTGTGGTAGATTAATGTGAGAAAACATATGGTTAAAAGTTAATTAATTAAATTTGGATATAAGAAAGTAATAATGGAAGTTGTTGGCTCTTTGTATTAAATATGTAAGGGATGTGTAAGTATGTGTAAGAGTTGTGTAAGTCATATTTTAGAGTATGAAACACTCCACCTCCTTGGAAATTCGAATTTTTCCTTGGAGGCTATTTTTGGAGGTTTGTGGGACAAGTAAAATGCATCCCATACCTCTTAATTCAATTTACCAACCATACCTATGGTTGGAGGGTTGATTTTAGACCTTTTGAATGCATTTTTATTAGTCAAGTTGCATGTTTTAATTTCACTCTTCTTACATTTTATTTAATTCAGTCCTTTGGGGTGTCGACTTTTTGGAGTGTGCAAGTAAATTGTCATATTTTCATCCACCTCTTTATTGTGCTTTGGAGAATGAAATTTTACTTTGTGTTGGGGTTGAGGATGTGTGATGTGACATCCTACATGGATCCACCTCATCCTCTTCTTTTCCTCTTCTATAAAATTCAAACTCATTACCTTGTTTTGGGTTGTTAAAACTTTGGAATGCTTCCTTTGGGTGAATTTTCTTGTGCTTGAGCTATTGTTTTTGGAAGGAGATTGGAAAAATTTACATTCTTATTGGTTGTTGTTTTGGGACTGTATTTTGGCATTAAATCTTGTTGTTTGGAAACAAAAGATATCATGGAGAGGTAAGAGCTTGGCTCTTGGAAATACTCTTCTTTTTCCTTCCTTTTTTGAATATGTAAAGGCTGGTATGTTTGTTATTGTTGTGGGTTGTGGGTAGACTGCCTAGGAATGGTGTAGGATAAGGCTATGGGGAATCCATATTAGGGGGATAAGGAATGACATTGGCATCAGATTATTGAGGAGGGAGTTTGGGTTTGGGATCCACAATGGAAAAGAAAAAGCTTGCATTTCTTACTTTGTGGGGGCATAAGGAAAATTGTGTGACGCATAAGGAGGGATTTTGGGGGCATAGGATATGTGTGGTGAATTTTATTGGTGGTTTGTTATAGGTGGATACCCAATTCCCATTGGTATGCATATGCAACTTTCCCATAGTCCTTGCTCCTTTGGCTTGCATGATAAAGCTTGAGTTTTAACTTAATGTTTTTAATGCAGTTTTAAATTGTTGTATTGTGTTGAAATTTGTTATTGAATTAAAATGTGCATGTTGAAAGAATGTTGTGTGTTGTGGAAGCCAATTTTTGCCATTAGTTGATATACATTTCTTATTACAATGTGGTTGGGGCTCGGGGCCAATGATGAAGGATGGCTTCTCCTTTCATTGGATGTCTTGGTGGGTGGAGAGTGTTGCCTTTCCCCACTTTTTTGTGATCAAATTGGAAGAAAAAAGAAACTTGCATGTTGTTGTTCTAAAGCAGAGGAAAATACAGTTTTGACAGTCCCTTGTGAAATATATTTTATTGTAACCTTTCCCACTTTGAAGTGGATGAAATTGTATATATTTTGTGAAGAAAATATGTTTGTATTTGTTTATGAAATTTTGAAGTGAAATGAAGAGAGAGAGAGAGAGAGAGAGAGAGAGAGACTTTGTTTTGCTTTGAAAGAATGAGAAAGAAAATGCAATATTCTGCTATGTAATTAATAAATGGTTTTGGAAGGAAATAAAGAAAGAAGTTGTAAAAATTGTCTTTGGAAATCAATGAATGAATGAAATTTTCTTTCCAAATTGTATTGTAAATTTAATTCTGATCATGTCAATGTTTTGGGAATCTCTGTTTGAAAGGAAGAAACGTATGTGAGGAAAATACAATGTTTTTCCTCTTTTGGAAATGTGTAAAATTGAAATCAAATTGCATTTTGGGTTTATAATAGTTTGATTTAAATCATTTAAATGTATTAGACTAGATGAAAAATGAATTTTCATACTTGGAAGAAGAAATGGCAAATAGATCCCTATTATTGTCCAAATTTAAATCTGCAAAATAATTTAATTAAAATGCACACTTGATTCGGTACTGCGCACAATAATCAACATGGAAACATTAAAATTTAGTATGCTGTGATATCAATGGACTCAATTTGACAAAAAACACTTAAGGAAATAATTTAAAACATTGCAAAATCAGGCCCAAACTTTTCGTAGTCGTTTTTCTCACAATTGTTGGAAAAATTCAAATTAGAAGCAATTAAGTAAAATCACCTTCCAAAAACATCCTAAATCCTTCTTACAAAAATCCTCCATGTCTGTTTGGCATGTTGAGTGAAGGAGAAGATTAAATTGAACCAAATTTTTAAGTTAAAATTTACCAGTTTGAATTTAAAAATATTGTAGGTTGTTTTCATAAAATTTACCCCTTAAACTTTATCAAAATCTAAAATTTATGATTCTTGTGCAAAGAGGGCATCGAGAGATTTCCATAAAGTCCTCTTTTTCCCAAAACTCGAGCTTTCTATCAAAAGTTATGACCTTCTGAAGTTTTCTTCACTGGCATTGAAATTTTGGGAAAATTTTCTCGGGGCCCGTTGCCGAAATTTTCCTTGGGACTTAATAAAAAAATTTGGGAAAATTTTTAACATTTTCCCCGCTGCCCCACCGGTCACCATACCAATCGAGGCTACCACATGTCCTCACAAGGCAATGGCGGTGGCGCGACATCATTTTCTTCCTTGGAAATTTTTTTAAAAATTGGAAAATTTTACCATTTTCCTCCACCGGTCCACAATCCCGCATCCCTTCGGGTACTATCACGTGGCAATATGGGGTGACAGCGGAAGGGGCAGAATGGTTGAAACCTTGTTCTTTTTGAAAATTTTGTTTTGAATTTTTTTTATTTTTTCTTCCGTGGCCCCGCACTCCCCGCCCGTGCCTTCTAGAAATCCTTCCACGGACGCGTGGGCCCGCGCGTCAAACTTCCCCCTGATCTCCCCCTTCAAAAAATTCCTCCAAACCTCTGCGCCACCCCACCCTTCCCTCCTTTTCTCCCCGCTTGGCTCAGAGCTCAACACATTTCCTAGCTAGCGGCACAGAGGCGCGGGCGCAATTTGTAATTTTCCCCCGTGTAGGAAAATTTTCAAACATCTCCTCGCGATCCGCTAACCCAAAAAAATGGATTTTCTCCCCACTCGACACATGTCCCTTTTGGGAAATTTTGTATTCCCGGGCCCGCCACCCATAACTCAGAGTTTTAGTAGGAGTTAGGAGGACTTATTTATATCATTAGAAAGGTGAGGAAATTTCCTATCCAATGGAAATGATTTAGGAAATTTTGAATGTGTTAAGTTTGAGAAAAATCAAGTTGAAACTATGAGCCTATTAGAGAGTGGGTATGGTGTTAATTTACCCCCTGAACCTAACTAAAACTTCTAACCCTAAAATTTGGACCTTGTGACCTCTGAATAATTGCTAAATAAAAGAGAAGTATGTTCTAGTAGATTAAACTTGTTCCGAAACTCACTTTAGTGACAACCGTTGTATTGCAACCTGTTGTAGACACTTCTAATAAAAAAATTATTCCATAATTTTCCTAACTAACCCTAGGTTGTTTCTTGGGTCTCAAGTGGGTTGTTTTAGCAGGCATCACAAAATGATTAATCATAAAACATGTTTTAAGTAAGCTTCATGTTTTGTTGGTCTTGAGTTGTTGTTATGTTAATAAAATATTATTTAGGTCTTAATATTATTAAACAACCAATTCAAGACAAACTTAATAATTAAATTATATGGTTATAAAATGCATATAGGAAACTAATTTACAATAGGAGCAAGGCCAAGAATGGCATATATTTCCTAAGCAATTACAAAAATGAAGGTGTTGACATTTTCCTATCATAGACCATTCTTTAGTGTGTGAATGGTTGTTTGGATTAAGAAGAAAAAATGTTGCGGTTGTGAGAAAAATGATGCGTAATCAAAAAAATAATCATAGATTTCAAGGGTAATAAATCATGCAATTTTTCAAGGTTAATATCATTGTGTCATTGTCATTGTGTGAATATTATTGAAAATCATTTCTTCACCACTTCACATTGATCTCGTATTTGTAAAAATCCATAACCATTATAATTTTGATTAATGTTGGATCACTTTAATTCATTAATGATGTCAAATTGAAGGGTTTGAGAAAACCTTTCTAATGATATAAATTTTGCATGATTTAGAGCTCGGAGTAGAAGATATGGCCATTTGAATATTTGCATAACATGATCAATGGGAGCGGGACATGTGTAATTCTTTGTTTAGCCTCGTAGATTTCCTCTACGTATGTGTGCATCACTTTTCCTTTTCCATGTGTTAGTCTCTAGTTGGTGCATGGGATTGGGATTTGTTTAATTGTCTATTTCCACTTTTGTCTTTCGGACTTGATGCCTTTTATCATTTTTTCTCATTCCTGAGCTTGAGCTCCACTTTGGAATCTATCGTTTGAAGTGTGAAAAATGTTGCCACATGTCCGCCTTGGATCGTTGATAATCTCTATGCTCATTGTGAAGTGCAAGCCAATTAAAAAGCTCCATGCATTTTCGCAGTGTCAAACTATTCTTAAACCTTCGCGAACCATGTACCAATGAGAAATATCCATGCATACTTCACATTTCATCTTTCATCTTTAGATGTTAGATCTTGTCAAAGCGTGAAGCATAAGCCAATGAGAAATCTCTATGATCCGCTTAAATTTCAAACTGTTTTAAACCTTGGATGACAATCAGAAAGCCGAGCGATGAAGGCTCCACATATGTCCTTAGATTTCACAAAGGTCGATTGTTCTTAAACCTTTGCAAATGATGAAAAAATGAGAAATATCAGCACATACTTCACAATTAAACTTCATCTCTAAGATCATTTTAGAGTGCGAAGTATAAGCCAATGAAAAAGCTCCTTGCAAATGTCAAACTATGTCTGACCTTTGTCGAACACCGCAAAAGGCAAGCCAATAAGAAGGTTTCACATATATCTACAGATTTTTCAAGTGTTAGACAAGATCTTATAGCTGAAGAAGAATTGTGAAGTATGCGTGGATATTTATCATTAGTCCATGCTTCACAAAGGTTTAAGAATAATATGACACTGCGAAGGTTCTCACACTTCACAAAGTGAGCATAGAGAAGATCAATGGTCCAAGGCGAAACATGGCGGAATTCCATTACACTTGAGGAAGATAGAATCGATGGATCTCAAGCCCTAGAATGAGAGGAATTTGATAAAAGGAATCTAGTCCAGAATAAGGAAAGGGTGGTCAAAATAAAAGGGAAGTAGAGGCGTAAACAAAGAATGATCTAGCAAGAACCAACAAGAGACCATCACGTGGCTATGGAAAATAAATGCACATGTAGGCATGTAATCTTTGAGCCCAATGAAAGGCTGATATGTGTCACGTTCATGTTCATCCCGAGATGTAAATATTCAAATGGCCGATCGTTTTCTCCGAGAGCTCCAAATATTACAAAATTTATATCATTGAAAGGTCTCATCAATCCTTCAATTTGGAATCATTCGATTCAGATATTGATGGCATTTGGTGGTAGAAAAATAGGGGTAAAATTAACACTTAGGGAAATGAGCACGTGGAGTATAGCTAAATGTAACTTTATTTCTAAGCTTCGTATTTAATGTATAGTTTCGTACGTATGATGTTGATGCATTGATAGTGTTGTTGGATTTCACACATGTAACTTAATTGATTTTTTCATTTTTTTCTTTTCCATGATAATTGTGGGCTTTTGAATAATGAAAGCAAGATTGAAATAATGAAGTGGAGCATATATAGAAAATATTGTTTTGTGTGGGACAATTTAAGTTATTCTCTTGATTGGCTTGTTATACAACTAACATCAAAGACTGATTTTTTGTGTTTGACTTCATCATTCCACTTTGATATGTATTAAATTTACTAATTTCTTATACATGTAAGTAAAAGATAGAGGACAAAAGTTGAGGATCTTTTTGTGCCAAAGTTTGAAGCACATTTTACTATTTTGTTATACTTGTATAAACTCTTGTCCATTAAATTGTAGACTCTTATTTAGTTTTAGTATTGATTTAATAATATGGTTTGTAGAAGTTTTTAGTGTTATGAATTAAACATTGTAACTTGTCTCTTTTTGAATTGACTTTAGTAGTATTTAAAAATAATCTTAATAATGGCCTAACCATTAACTTGTCTATTTAAGATGGTTTTAATATTTTTAATTAAATTTTGAATTAGATCATTGTTTTATGATAGTATTATAAAAACACTTACTTCATGGCAAGCGTGATGATAGAAAATTAGTTTTGTTTGATGGATATGGTTCTTATTAATTTGATAATAGTTTAATTTTTTGATCTATTTTGGATTCTTGTTTAATTATGTCGTTAAATTCTATAATAGTTTGTTCTCTTGTTTGATTATAGTAAATATTTGATTTTATAATTGTTTGTAAGTTTTTGGTTAACGATAATATTATTCAAGAATAGTTTAAATATCTAACATATATGTTTGTTTTCCGGTAAATGAATTGTGTCTGAATTTTAAATTTTTATTTGTTGTTTGTATAAATTTAGAATTTATTTAATGTATTGATTTAATAATAATTTAATTACTAATAAAAAATTAGTTTTCTTTGACATGTATGGTTTCTATTGATTATATGATTGTTTTCTACGCTAGTAAATTATCTATTAATTTTAGATTTTTATTTGATGTTTGTCAAAAATTAGAGTTTATTTAATGCATCATTTTAATAACAATTTACTTAGTAATAGAAAATTAGTTTTGTTAAACACTATGGTCGCTTATTGATTTGATAATGGTTTAATTGTTTTATCCTTTGTGGACTCTTGTTTTAAAATGACGTAAAATTTTGTAATAGTTTTAACTCTTGTTGAATTATATTATATATTTGATTTTATAATTGTTTGTAAATCGCTTTTGTTAATTATGATATTTATTTACTAATAGCTTAATTGTGTGACATATATGATTGTTTTTAAGTTAATTAATTTTGTACTAATTCTAAATTTTTATTTGTTGTTTGTATAAATTTAGAATTTATTTAATGTATTGAATTAATAATTATTTAATTATTTAATATGTTATTTATTGATGAGATAATAAACTTAACTTGTAAATTTCAGATTTATAGTTTCATAAATTATGTAAAAAAATTCAATTTTAGGGTTTATTTAATGTGTTTATGTTTTTATTGGGTTTTGTGGCTCATGTCTTGATTTAAATTTTGAATTAGATTTCTCATACTTGGAACTTTCAACTGCTAAACTAGGAGGTCCTTAACATTGCAACATGTCTTAGAATCATATCTAACCCTTATTCGTTTGCCAAAAAGATATGTGAGCTCTCCACTTCAATATTTTGTTCCGATTTATCTTCCCGAGATTTAAAAAAAAATTTGGGTATTTTGGAACCAACATCAACACTAATACACAACCGAGAATAATCCAATCTGGATCGTTCCTTGGTAGTAGGATCAACAACAATTAAAACCCTCATAGATTGAGCAATCCCCAAAAACTTCGGCTCTAGTGTAGTGCCCACTTCCCTTTGACACTTATTACTATTGATTTCGATACTATTGACTATACTTATGGATATTTTGTATCATTTTGACTTAGCATGATGTTAGATGATAGAGATACTGAGACTATTGTTGGATTTTGATTCATAGTATGATGTGTGTGGATTACTAGAGACATTTTATATTGATGATGATATGTTGTTGACATAGTTATATATTTCTGACATGTGATATTTTTTTCATATTGAGTAGACCTTAACAATTGAACTAATCTTGTGATCCTATTGATATTGATGAAATGTAGAATTGAGATGTTGTTAGAAATTGTAAATGATAATGTTACTTTCCTAGATGATGATTTGATTCATATGTAGATGATTGTGGATTTATATTTTATATTTTATCTTGGATGTTTTGATGCGGCCATGAGGCCAAAGGAGGTATTATGTGTTTTGCAGGTAAACATATCACAACAAACAACAAGGGGATTAGAGACCAACCACATTGGAATGCTAGATGAATTCAACAATGGTCACCATGACAACATGTATTTTGTTGTGTGTGTGTTTGAATTGTTGTTAGGGGTCCCCATGGGGGAATTACCTCTAATTGTGACCAAGGGGTTTGTGTGTTATTCTTTTATTTAGTTCCATTTATTTAATTTTAGTATGTGATTTTATAGTGATGTATTTTCCTTTTAAAAATTAATTAAATTGTGTCTAGATTAATAAATTAATCATGTTACTAAACTAATTATAGATGTGATGAATAGAGGTCATTTATTATACTAGATGGCTCTTTGGGTTGTGTGTTGTAAGTGGAGTGTATGTGATCTTGATTATTGTACACTCTACCCTTTTATGAAAATTCGGATTTGGCCTTAAGGGCCAATTTTGAAGGCTTGTGGGACAAGTTAAACTTGTCCCACACCTCTTAAATTACTATACCAACCCTACCTATGGATTGGGGGTCAAAAATAGACCCCATTATGTGTTTTATAAGACAAAAAGTGACATTTATTACACTTTTCTTACATGGGTTTAAAGTTTTCCATTAGGGGGTGTGGGATTCGATTATGTGTGTAAGAGGTTTTCCTCAAAATAGGAACCCAAATGAAAAATAATTTTGTGAAAACCATAGATTTAGAAAGGAAACCCCTCCAATCTGGAAATGAAAGAAATTACAATGATAAATCTACAACCTAGACTAAACTAAGCTTGGTTTTGTAAATCCCTCCATAGTTCTTCCTTTCATGCTCCCATGGCTTCCATTTCTCCAACATGCAAATTAAACAAAAACAAAGTGACCAAATGAGGAGACTATGGTAAAGAAATGCATTTAATAAAAATTCATAAGGAATTTTAGGGTTAGTTTGGAACCCTAAGATCTAGTGGCCATAATTGAATTGATCCAAGGGTTGAGGATCAACCCTACAATTGTTTGGTAGGAATGATTTTGTCGATATTTTAAATAAATTTAAAGGTATGTGTAGATGAGTAATTGGGGCCATTCAATTACCTTGGTGTGTAAAGTCATTAATTTAGTTCTTATTTTGTTTTTGAAAATTAATGAAATGGACATTAAAGCTATTAGGATAATGAAACTAAAATAACTAAGTATAAGGTTAATCATTTTGGGTTTGAATGTTAATTAAGAAGGAGAAAAACATTTAACCAAGTAAATTAAATTATGGCACCTTCCTAGTGAAATTTTAATTAATTGACCTTAGAGATAAATTAAGAATATTTAATCAATTAAATTAAACCTGGTCAATACTTTGTAAAGTAGAGATTATTGGTGAAAATTTAATTTAAACGTATCCTAGGGGTTGGCACCCTTGCATCCTTTCTACTTAAATAAACAAAAATTGCCACAACTTTCAAGATAAGTGTTTAATATTTTATTGTGTTCCTAGAAAGTTGTTTTTGTGGGCATTACATTTGGTATCAGAGTCATGGGTTCAAAGCTTGGACCCTTGGGCACACTAGAAAACATGAGACATGAACACTTAACCTAGCGTAAATTTGTTTTCTTTTAAACCTAGAAAACCACACTGTCTGATAATTGTATAATATAGAAAACTAAAACAAGAACCTAGAATGATGAACTTACTCTCGCCTTGAGTACGTGTGGGGCGGACGCGGACTGACTAGGGGTTTTACACATAGATTTAGATTTTCCACCACCGGATCGGCTATAGTGGGAATCCTACCTCAGATTTTAAAGACGCTTCAAGATGTCAATGTCGTATACATGGAGGATCATTACGAGAATAACTTGCTAGACATGATAGGGAGCCATCAGTTGAGGCTCGGGCATCTCCTTGACACAGCGAGGAGCATAGGGAAGATAACTCCCACATGGAGTCGGCTAGGGAAGAGTCACCATAGAGGGGACATGGAGAAAGGATTTCAAGATATAGGGACAAATCTCGAGCCCTAGATAAAGGGAGGAGCATGTAGAGAGACCTAGGGGTCATCAGTCATCATTTATCAACTGCGCACCATATCGAGAGAGATCCTAAAGCTATGAACATCTCACTATTCTGGAGATACATGTGGTTTTTAGGAAAAGGTCTTGTTGGTAATCTTGAGTGGATGCTTCAATCTCTACCCTTGTACTAGCAACACGAAATTTCTTGTTGTGATCCATCTTCTGAGGGATGGAGTAGGTGTCTGGTGGAGGACCGAGAAGCAAAAGCTCCATGTTCACTCAAAGACAGTTACCTAAGAGCTCTTTGTGGAGTGGTTCAGAGCAAGTATTTACCTAGGAGGTTTATTCAAGTAGAGGATAGATGAGTTCCACAACCTCCATCAAGCATCTATGACTATAGCTGAGTATGAGAGTCGATTTATGGACCTACTCTAGTATGTCGACTATATGTAGGATGAGCAAGTATGGATTCACAGGTTCATCAGGGGCCTAAATTTAGATTTGGGTGGTGTGGTGCATATTCACTGCCCACAGACCTTAGCAGAGGTCGTGGAAAAGGAATATATTGCAAAGGAGACATGGGGAAGATGCAACAGGCTAGGGATAGAGTTTGGAGCCGCATCTAGCAGATACAAGATAACAGTCGAGGGGGTCAGCTCCTCCTCCTCGTGGAGGACATGGTTCAATTAAATCGTCATTCAGGCTACCACAATAGCCACCTTAGTAGTAATAACAATAAAAGACTCGTCCACCTTACAGACCTCCTCAGATATTCAACACACAGAGGGGGTGGAGTATGGGGCCTCCTCCTAGGGGTCCCATTAGGACACAGGTGCACCGAGAGCTCAATCAACAGAGGCTTTGTCAACAGAGACCCTAGCAATCCATAGCTGGATCGTTAGGATCCACAAAGTGCATACCTCTAGAGTACCAGTTTGAGATGCATCACATTGGAAAGGATGAGGAAACTTTGATGGTTGTGGCATTATTTGACATCATTGGAGAGAGTGCCCACAAAACCCTAGTAACAAGGGTAAGATGCAGATTTCAGAGCCTACTATTGGTGACATGGGATGTAGCCATCGGATCTATGCAGCAGTCGAGAACTACCAGGATGAGCACCAGAGTACTGTGATAGAGATGATAGGTAGTATTGGTGGTATTTCCGCCTCTATATTGTTTGATTCTAGTTTATCTAATTCATTTATTGCACCATCCTTAGTAGAGAATTACAAGTTGGTGGTAGTTAGGAAGGGTCTTAGTTAGGACATTGAAATGGCTTCTAGAGCCAAAATCTCTATAAACTCCTTAGTTGAGGAGTGTGTAGGGGATTTGGGACCCTTCACCATTATGTCGGATCTTCGATACCTTCCCTTTAGTTCATATGGAGTCATATTAGGCATGGACTGGTTGTCTGCACATAGAGCCAGAGTGGACTATTACCATAAGAATATTTCTTATACAGATGATCTAGGAGTTGAGTCAGTTATATCAGGAGTTAGGAGGCCTGTTTCCATCCACACCATCTCCACTATGCAGCTTAAGCGGTGTGCATGACGAGGTTGTCATATCTATGATGTTACAGTTAGTGATAGATCTGAGGATGAGTTTAGTCAACCATCCCTTGATGACCATCATATATTGAGATATTTTTCTAATGTTTTTCCAAGGGAGCTATCAAGTTACCTCCCTCACGTGAGATAGATTTTCACATAGATCTGGTTCTTGGGCACAGAGCCTATCTCATGAGCACCTTATTGGATGACTACCCCGAGCTCGTGAACTCAAGTTTTAGCTTGAGGGCCTTCTCGGAGAATGGCCTAATATGTCCTAGTGTATCCCCTTGGGGTACACTAGTGATTTTTTAAAGAAGAAGGATAGATCCTTGCATTTTTGTATTGAATACCACTAGTGAATAAAGTAATGATCAAGAATCATTACCCCCTTCCATGCATTGATGATTTATTTGATCAGATGAAGGGGGCCATGGTATTATCCATGATATATCTTAGGTTAGGGTATCATCAATTGAGGATCATGGAGGTAGATATTCATAAGACCACCTTTCGTATGAGATATGGCCACTACAAGTTCACAGTGGTGCCTTTTGGTTTGACAAATGCCCCTGCAGTGTTCATGAGCTTGATGAATGGGGTATTCAGGACATTTTTGGATCGCTTCATCCTCATCTTCCATAATGACATTCTAATATAATCACGTACACGTGAAGAGCACAAGGGTACCTTCACAAGGTTCTTCAGTGTCTTTGTGAGTAACAACTTTATGGGAACTTGGAGAAGTGTGCATTCTTTCAGATAGAGGTGCAATATTTGGGCCACATCATTTATGGGGAAGGTATCGCAGTTGATCCTTCCAAGATTTGAGCTATTATGGATTAGCTAGTAGCAACTAGTGTGACCGAGGTGTGCAACTTCATGGGTTTGGCAAGATACTACAAGATATTTGTTCAGACTTTTCTCGGGTTGTGCACCCCATCACTTCCCTTCAGTGGAAAGGGAAGAAGTTTTTTTGGTCAGATAGATGTGAGTAGGTCTTTAGGAAACTGAAGGAATGCCTCATGATAGCACCTATTCTTGCAGCATGCACCACTTGGGGTGAGTTCTGTGTTTACATAGATGCTTCTTTGGTAGAACTAGGAGGTGTGTTGATGTAAGAGGGCAGAGTAGTTGCGTTTGAGTCTCAAAAACTCAAATATTATGAGCTTAATTATCCAACTCATGATATTGAGCTTTCGCCAATTATGCATGCCTTAGTATGGTGGAGACACTTCCTTTTTGGCGAGATTTACTCTCGTGATTGATCACTTGAGTCTTTTCCACCACTTCACACACCCAATCTCAACGCTCACTGAGAGGTGTTGGATGGAGTTTCTTTCCGAGTATGATATGGAAATAGTGCAGTGAAATAGAAGGAGAAAATGGTTTTAAATGCCCTGAGTAGACGAAGAAATATAGTTATGGCTACTTTAGTGGGTACAAATTTACGGAGCTAGATTTTGCAGCAGCTCCCTCATGACAGTTTCTACCTTACAGCCAGATCAGAGATTGAGTCTTAGAGACCACTTTAGGGGAGTTTTGATGGATTTTAATTGGAGATAGATGGTCTTCTTAGGCACATAGGTTGGATATATGTTCCTAGAGACAAGACAGCTTTAATACAGCTCATCATGCACCTTATTCAGCCTATCTCGGGTTGAAGAAGATGCACGCCACCTTGAGATAGTTGTACCATGTGAGGGGAATTAGGAGAGATGTGGCTCAATTTGTGTCACGTTGTTTAAAGTGTCAAAGGGTGAAGGTCGAGAATCACTATCCAGCTAGCCTTCTCTTCCCTCATGCCATACTTGGAGTGAAACCGGGACACAATTTCAATGGACTTTATAGTTAGATTACCGCATCAAGATACCACCACGATTCCATCATTGTCACGATAGATAAATTGACAAAAGATGCTCATTTTTCTCCGGTGAAGACCACCTACATAGATAGTGCAAACGGGTATATCTTGAGGAGATTGTCGATTACATGTGATTTCGCAGAAGATCATTTGCAACCGTGATCCTTTATACAATTCCCACTTCTGGACTACCATGTAGTATGCTCTCGGGATGAAGATAAATTTCAGCGTAGCCTATCACCCGAAGACAGATGTACAAGATGAGGGGGAATCAGATTTTGGAGGACATGCTTAGGATGTATGTCATGGATCATCAGTCGAGATGGGAGGAGTATTTGTACTTGGTGGCATTTTCCTACAATAATAGTTTCCAGAGTTCGATAGTCATGGCTCCTTTTGCACCGTATGTTAGAGAATGCAGACACCTCTTAGTTAGGACAGTTAGAGAACAGGGGTTTCTCTTGGACCAAATTTACTACAGGACATGGAGCAATAAGTTTTTATGATCAGGAAAATATTACAGGAGGCGCAAGACAAATAGAAGAAGTATGTGGATCAACATAGGATAGATCATATTTTTAAGGTGGACACGAAGGCATTTATTCGTGTCAAGCCACATAAGATCCTTATCTATTACGTAAAGGTTCTAAGTTTGATCCTAGGTTTGTGGGTACCTTCGAGATCTTGGAGTGTATTGGTCCCTTGGCCTATCGTCTAGCATTGCCACCTATCTTGTCTTGCGTCCACGATGTGTTTCATGTTTTTGTACTTAGGAGATACATTGTTGATCCTTCTCATGTATTATATTGGACCACATTGCAGGTACATGATCGGGGTAGGTGACGGTGGATCCCATCCATGTTTTAGAGCATAGGAACCTCGGCCTTTGAGGCAGAGATATTTACTAGGTTTGAATCTAGTGGGATAGGTATGATGAGACTGCTACTACATGGGAGGATGCTACATTTCTACGAGTCTAGTTTCCACACCTATTCCAATGACTTCCAAAGGGAATTTGAGTCTAAGGGGAGGGGATGTAGTTCCCACTTCCCTTCGACACTTATTACTATTGATTTCGATATTTTTGACTATACTTATGGATATTTTGTATCATTTTGACTTAGCATGATGTTAGATGATAGAGATATTGAGACTATTGTTGGATTTTGATTCATAGTATGATGTGTGTGGATTATTAGAGACATTTTATATTGATGATGATATGTTATTGACATGGTTATATATTTCTGACATGTGATATTTTCATCATATTGAGTAGACCTTAACAATTGAACTAATTTTGTGATCCTATTGATATTGATGAAATGTAGAATCGAGATGTTGTTAGAAATTGTAAATGATAACGTTACTTGCCTAGATGATGATTTGATTCATATGTAGATGATTGTGGATTTATATTGTATATTTTATCTTGGATGTTTTGATGCGCCACAAGGCCGAAGGAGGTATTATGTGTTTTGCAGGTAAACATATCACAACAAACAACGGGGATTGGAGACCAACCACATTGGAATGCTAAATGAATTCAACAATGGTCACCATGGCAACATGTATTTTATTGTGTGTGTTTGTGTTTGAATTGTTGTTAGGGGGTCCCCATGGGGGATTACCTCCAATTGTGACCAAGGGGTTGTGTGTTATTCTTTTATTTAGTTTCCTTTATTTAATTTTAGTATGTGATTTTATAGTGATGTATTTTCCTTGTATTAATTATTTAAATTGTGTCTAGATTAGTAAATTAATCATGTTACTAAAATAATTATAGATGTGACAAAAAGAGGTCATTTATTAGATTAGATGGCTCTTTGGGTTGTGTGTTATAAGTGGAGTGTATGTGATTGAGTGTTGTACACTCTACCCCTTCATGGAAATTCGGATTTGGCCTTAAGGGCCAATTTTGGAGGCTTGTGGGACAAGTTAAACTTGTCCCACACCTCTTAAATTACTATACCAACCCTACCTATGGATTGGGGGGTCAAAAATAGACCCCATTATGTGTTTTGTAAGACAAAAAGTGACATTTATTGCACTTTTCTTACATGGGTTTAAAGTTTTTCCTTAGGGGGTGTGGGCTTGGATTGTGTGTGTAAGAGGTTTGTCATTCCTCTCACCCACCAATTTATTGTGCATTGGGATTGAGGTTTGACTTGTGAGGTGGATTTGAGCTCTACCATGGAAAGGTAGGAGCTACACTCTGTTAAATGTTTTCTTTTATATTGTGTATATGGGTATATTTTTGTATGTTTTGGTATACTTGTTGAGTACTTGGGTAGATTTCCTAAGTATGGTGTAGGATGGCGCTATTGGGGTCTTACATATAGGGAGGAATAAGAGTTTATTTCATGTTTTGGAGGAAGTTAGGTTGGGTGCCCCACCTTGGAAAAGAAATGCTTGCATTTCTTACTTAGTTTTTATGAGGGAGACATAAGAGATAGTAGGGAGGCATAAGAGAATGTGGGAGGCATAAGAGGATATTGAGGGAGGAATAAGAGTTGTGTAGGGGTTTTGAGATGTTATTGGAGGGTTTTAAGGTGGGCACCTAATTCCCATTAGAGGCATAAGTTATCTCCCCATAGATCCTTGCTCCTTTTGCTTTACATTTTGAAGCCTTGTATATTTTGTTAGTTTCCTTCTTGTGATTGTAGTTGTGTTGATTGTGTTTTGGTATGGTTGTGAAATCCTTTTATTATGATGTGGAAGCTTGTATTTTTTCCATGAGTTGGATCCACCTTTTATTGCATTGTGGTTGGGGCTTGGGGGCCAATGAGGAGGATAGCTTCTTCTCCTCATTGGATTATTGGTTGGGTGGAGAGTGTTGCCTCTCCCCCTTTTTTGTTGTGATCAAGTGAACATATGGTGGAGCTCTTTTTGGTGATGTGAAACTTGGAGCATTTTTATTGTCTAAAAGAAATCTTTCCTTGTGAGAAAACCTTCTTGTTATTCCCACTTAAGGTGGAAGACTTGTAATATTGTATTTTTTTTTAAAAAGAAATGTTGCATTGTAAGTTGTATTATTATTTGAAGGAAGCTCATTGAGGAATTGTATAATTTTCTTTCTCCTCAAATGGTAGTATGTAAAGGAATGAACCAAAATGGAAATCATGTTTAAAATTTTAGTTATAGTTTGTATTGTGAGAAAATAAGTTATTTACAAAAAAAATTAAATATGCTCAAGGAAAAGAAAGTTCATTATCATTGTTGAAGTTGTATTATTGTAAATGAGAAAGAAGGAACATAGAAGTTGTAAAATGCTAATAGTGTATGCATGGAAAACTTGAATGTGGAATAAAGTTGTTAGTAGTTATTTGAATAAATGGTTGTAGTGGAAATGGAAAGATGCTATAAATTTTAAGTAAATTATTTTGTTGAAATAATGCATTTGGTAGTAAGGAAAAACAACAACATTAGAAGTAGATTTAGTTTCTTTTCTACTTTTGGATTTGAAAGAAAATTTGTTGAACAAAATGAAAATGATCTTGTAGTTGTTGTTGTTACTATTGAAATAGGAAATGCTTAAATTGAGTAATTTTACTATGGAATGAATAGATGAATTAAATCTTGCAAATGGAAACTTTAGGCACATAAATTTAAGTTCAGAATGACTTTTAAAACACCCTAGTGATTTTTGTTTTTTGAAAAATCTCAGATTTGAAGGTTTTGTTTCTAAGAAACATGACCACCACCCCGTGCGTGAGCGGTGGTCCTGCAAACCATTGCTCGTAAGGAGGTGGTTCATGAATCGTCACCTGTGCACGGCAGCGAGCCTCGGGGCTGCGGCCTACTTTGGGGCAAAATGGTTTCATGTCACTAACAACAAAAATCGTAAATTCGTGCTTGTGCAAATTTTAACTTGGTCTAAACAAAAATTTTAATCTTGTAAAATTACATAGGAAACCTCCAAAGAAGCAAATGATGGTTAAAATTCATTGTTCAAGAAAGTAAAACTTCAATGGATAATTAAAAGTGCTAAATCTCATATATATTAATGGAGGTAGGGTTTGCCTTAAAATATGAACCCAAATGAAAAACAATTTTATGACAACCCCAAATTTGAAAATTAAATCCCTCCAATCTACAAATGAAATAAATTACAATGATAAATCTACAACCTAGACTAAACTAAGCTTGATTTTGTAAATCCCTCCATAGTTCTTCCTTTTTACTCCCATGGCTTCCATTTCTCCAACCTGCAAATTAAACAAAAACAAAGTGACCAAATGAGGAGACTAGGGTAAAGAAATTTATTTAATAAAAATTCATAAGGATTTTTAGGGTTAGTTTGGAACCCTAGGATCTAGTGGCCACAATTGAATTGATCCAAGGGTTGAGGATCAACCCTACAATTGTTTGGTAGGAATGATTTTGTAGATGTTTAAATAAATTTAAAGGTATGTGTAGATGGGTGAATGGGGCCATTTAATTACCTTGGTGTGTAAAGTCATTAATTTAGTTCCTAGTATGTTTTAGAAAATTAATGAAATGGACATTAAAGCTATTAGGATAATGAAACTAAAATAACTAAGTATAAGGTTAATCATTTTGGGTTTGAATGTTAATTAAGGAGGAGAAAAACATTTAACCAAGTAAATTAAATTATGGCACCTTCCTAGTGAAATTTTAATTAATTGACCTTAGAGCTAAATTAAGAATATTTAATCAATTAACTTAAACCTGGTTCATACTTTGTAAAGTAGAGTTATTGGTGAAAATTTAATTTAAACGTATGCGAGGGTTAACACCCTTGCAACCTTTTAACTTAAATAAAAAAATTGCCACAAGTTTCGGGATAAGTGTTTAAGATTTTAATGTGTTCCTAGAACGTCATTTTTGTGGGCGTTACACCCAAGACCCCCAAGGAAGAGAACGAAAGCAGATCTAGATAGGAAGGGAATGAAAAATGAAATCATGTGGCAATCCAGGTTCCCAATGGTGGAGACTAAGAGAAATGGTCCCAAAACCAAAGAGCCCCCGCAGATGCACCCTTTTCATCTCCAACTCATCTTGGAAATAAAAAATAAAACCTTCACCCACAAGTGCCCTTACATCAACCCTGCAAGACCATTTCCTTCTACACCAATCTCTCACAAAGTTGATGTTAATTCTAAGTCTAGTGAATTCACCTACCAAATAAGCACATATAAATCTTGCCTTAGCTTTACCAATGATAGATCCTGGTATTTCCAGTTGTGGATCAACATCTCTCCAGGAAGGAGAGAGCTAAACAGTTGTCGACGAGCTTCTCCAAACAAACTTGCAGCCCATGTCTAAGCACTGTAGCTCTCTCACCTCCCACGAAATCACTAAAATTTCAATAAGTTTTTTTCATAAAACCAAAAATATTAGACATGCATGATTGTTTTTTTAGGTTTAAGGAACTCTATATAAATTTTATATTTTTATGTTTTTGGATAATTAATGTGCAAGTTTAAGATTTGTTTAATGTATTTATTTAATAATAGTTTTTTTAATATTTTTAGTATAATGAATTATGTACAAATTCAATAATTTTATTTGTTTGGATAATCAATATGTAAGATTATTATGTAGTAAAGTATTTATGATTTATTTTTAGCTTACTAGATCTAAAATTGCACATTAATGTTTTTTTTCCTCTCTTTTTCCCCATGAAACGCTATCAATCTTTGAATCAGATGATTCCAAATTAAAGGGCTCGAGGAGACATTTCCAATGATATAAATTTTGAAAGATTGAGAGCTCTTAAGAGAAAGATATGGCCATTTTAATATTGGCATGTTGGGTTGAACATAAGAGTGACACTTGGAAGTCTTTGATTAACTCGGGGAATGACTCTACCTACATGTTACTTGTTGAGACTTTGCTAGTTTTTTTTTCTCTAGTTGGTTTGTGGGGTCGGGATTTTCTTACAAGTGTCTTCTTCCTTGACCTTTTTGATTGCTCTATGCATCTTTGTGCACAGCCTGCATTCCATTATAAAATGTGAACCAATAAGATAATGACATGAACCTTTGCAATGTTAGACTATCTTTGAACATGTATTGTCCACCACGAAAATACTCACTTCAGTGGTAGTGATAGAATCTAGTTTTGTTTGATGGAAATGGTTGTTATGGTTTGCTAATGGTTTAATTGTTTGATATTTTGTGTATTCTTGTTTAACAATGATGTTAAATTTTATGATAATTTTTACTCTTATTTAATTATAGTGTATATTTGCTTTTATAATTCTTTGTAATTTTTTGGTTAATTATATAATATTGATTCAAGAATATTTTTAATTATCTCGATATATATGAATTTTTTTTTCCAGGTTAATGAATTGTCTATGAATTTTAATATATTTTTTGAATAAATTTATAATTTATTTAATGTATTGATTAAATAATAATTTAATTAGTGATAGAAAATTAGTTTTGTTTGACATGTATGATTGCTATTGATTATATGATTGTTTTCTGTGTCAATGAGTTGTGTGTTAATTTTAATTTTTATTTGTTGTTTGTATAAATTTAGAATTTATTTAATGCATCAATTTAATAACAATTTACTTGGTCATAGAAAATTAGTTTTGTTTGACAGGTATGGTTACTATTGATTTGATAATGGTTTAATTGTTTGATCTTTTGTGGACTCTTGTTTAATAATGACGTTAAATTTTATAATAGTTTGTACTCTTGTTGAATTATAGTATTTATTTGATTTTATAATTGTTTGTAAGTTTTTGGTTAATTATGATATTGATTTACTAATAGTTTAATTGTCTGACATATATGATTGTTTTTTAGGTTAATGAATTGTGTACTAATTTTAAATTTTTATTTTTTTGTATAAATTTAGATTTAATTTAATGTATTGATGTAATTATTATTTATTGGTGAGATAATCAACTTAACTTGTAAATTTAGGATTTATAGTTTAATAAATTATGTCTAATTTTTTATTTTAGGTCTATTTAATGTGTTTATGTTTGTATTGTGTTTTGTGTGTTCTTTTTAAGTGGTTTACTTATGGTACTAATTTAGTAGTAAGAACTTAATTATTAGACATGCATGATTGCTTTTTTATTTTTAAGGAATTGTATAGAAATTTTAAATTTTTATTTTTTATTTTGATAATTAATGCATATGTTTAAGATTTATTAAATAAGAGTTTAATTATTTTATACTTTTATTATAACGAATTGTGTATAAATTTTAAAATTTTATTTTTTTAGATAACCAATATGTAAGTTTTCTATTTATTAAAGTGTTTATGATTTATTTTTAGTTTAGTGCACTTGAAACAACACATTAATGCTCAAACTGTTTTTCCTCTTTTTGCTCCTCCGTGTATCTATAGAGGCATTTGGCATCAACCATTTTCCTTGGCATCAACTATTTTCCTATTTTTCTCACACCAAATGTCATCTATCTCTGAATCGATGATGCAAAATTTAAAGGCTCAAGGATACCTTTCGAATGATATAAATTTTGCAAGATTTGGGGCTCTGGAGTGAAAGATATGGTAATTTGAATATTTACATGTCGAGATCAATGGGAAAGTGGCACGTGGAAGCCTTTTATGGGCCTCAAATATTTTCTCTACCTACGTGTGCATTGATTTTTCTTTTCCACGTGTTGGTCTCTGAATGGTCATGGGGGTCGGGCTTTTCTTACGTGGTTGCTTCCTTTTTCTTTTGACTACCCTATTGTTCTTATTGACCAAATTCCTTTTATCAAATTCCACTCATTCCGAGGATTGAGATCCCCAGTTTTATCGGCCTATAGTGTTATGGAATGTGGCCATGTGTCCACCTTAGACCATTGATTGTTGTTACGCTCACTGCGAAGTGCAAGCCAATGAGAAAGATCCACGCACCTTTGTAGTGTCAAACTATTTTTACACCTTCGTGAAGCCCGTACTAATGAAAATGTTCCAAACATACTTCACAATTCATCTTCATCGATAATATCTTGTCAGAATGTGAAGCATAAGCCAATGAGAAAGATCCATGCTCCACGCATATGTCAAATTGTGTTAGACCTTGACTAATCATTATGAAAGGTGAGATCATAAGAAGGCTCCGGGTATATCCTCGTATTTCACAAAGTCAAACTAGTCTTAGACCTTCATGAAACATGCACCAATGAGAACTACGTATACTCGTAATTCACCTTCAGCTACAAGATCTTGTCAAAGTGCGAAGCATAAGCTAATGAGAAAGCTCCACGCTCCTCAGAAATATCAAAATTTTTTAGACCTTGACTGACCACCATGAAAGATGAGCTAGCAAGAAGGCTCCATATATGTATTTGGATTTCACGGTCTTACGTATGGTCTTATAGGTGAAGGTGAATTTTGAAGTATGAGTGGAGCTTTCTCATTCATCCATGCTTCATGAACGTTTAATAATAGTTTGACATTGCGAAGGTATGTGGAGCTTTCTCATTTGCTCACACTTTGCAACGAGCATAGATAAGATCAACTATCCAAGGCGAACACATTGTGGCATTCCATCACACTTGATGCAGATTGACTCGGGAAAATCTAAAGCCCCAAAATGAGTGGAATTTGATAAAATGCGTCGGGTCTAGAAAAAGGAAAGGGAAGTCAAAAGAAAATTGAAGAAGAAATGTAAGCAAAGCATGATCCCATAAAGAAACTTGAGACAAACACGTGCCTAGGGAAAACAATGCACATGTAAACCAAGGAAATCTCTCGAGATAATAAAATATTTCCACATGTCACCTGTCATGTTTATCCCAAAATTTCAATCTTCAAATGGCCATACCTTTCGCTCAAGAGCTCCCAATATTTCAACATTTATATCATTGGAAAGGTATCTTCAAGCCCTTTAATTTGGCATCATATTATTTAGATATTGATGGTGTTTCATGGGAGAAAAAGAGGAAAAATAGTTTATGCCAAGGGAAATGGTAAATGCCAAATGCCTCCACAGATACATGAAGTATATCTAAACCCAATTTTGTTTCAAAGATTTCTATTTAGTGTACAATTGGTATACATATGATTTTTATGCATCGATAGTGTGGTTGGATTTCACACAAGTAACCTAATGAATTTTTAATTTTTTTTGCTCTTTTCCATCAGAATTGTAGGCTAATGAATATTGAAAGCAAGATCGAGATGATGAAGTGGAGCATATATAGAAAATACTATTTTATGTGAGATAATTTAAGTTGTTCTCTTCATTTGGCTTGTTATACAATTAATATTAAATACCGAACTTTTACTAAGTTTGAATTCATCTTTCCACTTTGATATGTATTAAATTTACTATTTTCTTATAATTGCAAGTAAAAGAGAGAGGAGAGAAGTTGAGGCTTTTTTATCACCATAGTTTAATGCACATTTCACTATTTTTTTATACTTGTATAAACTCCTATAAATTAAATTTTATACTCTTATTTAGTTTTCGTATTGATTTAATAGTATGGTTTGTATAAGTTTTTAGTGTTACGAATTAAGCATTGTAACTCGACTCTAATTGAATTGACTTTACAGCAGCTTTTAAAAATACGCTTAATAATGGCCTAACCATTAACTTGTCTGCTGCTTCAAATGGTTTTAATTTTTTTGAGTAAATTTTGAATTGGAATGTTGAATTCTATACACTCTTCTTTTGTAATGGTATTACTGAAATTAATTACTTCATGGTGGTAATATAAAATTAGTCGTGTTTGACGAATATGATTCTATTGATTTGATAATGGTTTAATTGTTTGATCTTTTGTGGATTCTTGTTTAATAATGACGTTAAATTTTATAATAGTTTGTACTCTTGTTTGATTATAGTAAATATTTGAATTTATAATTGTTTGTAAGTTTTTGGTTAATTATAATATTGATTTAGTAATAGTTTAAATATCAAACATATATGCTTTTTTTTCCAGTCAAAGAATTTTGTATGAAATTAAATATTTTATTTATTATTTGTATATATTTAAAATTTATTTAATGCATTGATTTAATAATAATTGAATTACTAATAGAAAAGAAGTTTTGTTTTTCGTGGGTTAGGATTTCTTTACTTTTCTACTTCCTTGACATTTTGACTCCCTATATGGATTTTCATGTAGTTCTGTTCCATTATGAAATGTGAGCCAATAATACAATGCCACATACCTTCAGCAGTGTCAAAATGTCTTGTAATTATTTTGGCCACCAAAAAGTACTCACTTGAGTATTGATAGAAAATTAGTTTTGTTTGACAAAAATGGTTTGCATTGGTTTCATAATGGTTTAATTATTTGATCTTTTCTGGATACTTATTTAACAACCACATTAAATTTTATGATAGATTGTACTCTTGTTTTTTATTAATGCTAAAAGGTTTTTTGACTAGGATCCTACCCACGAACAACAAGAGAAGGTCAAGACTCGGATAAATCATTGAGAAAAAGAGGGAAAAAGAAGCAAACTTCCTAACAGTTCCACAACAACATGAAACATGTCTATTGTCCCCTAAAAAGAAAAGAAGAAGAAGAGCAACCGAACGAAGAAAACAAACCTAAGGACTAGGTGGGAAAACCAATTTTCTTAAGAAATTTTCTCTTGTTATGAAACATTTTCCACCCATCAGGATCCTACTCAATTAGAAGAAACACTTTGAGATCATTTACTTGGAATGTATGTGATTTTTAAAAGGAAATGGATAAGGAATATTTTCCTTATCCGCTCTATAAGAATTTGAATCAACATTAATCTTTGACTGAGTAGATCGAAGATGGGATCTAATAGGGGAAGATGGGTGTATCTCCACCACCTCAATATTAGCCTATGGAAGAATGGAAGTTTCTAAATGAGGCAATTGAGAGGGGAGAACCTCTAGGGAAGAATCCGCCAAGTGGACTCGAGACAAAAGCATGGAAAGGGACAAAAGAAGGATCAATGGTGAAATGTGAAGGGAGAGAACCTGCCCACTAGGTGGACTTAAACCCCCTTTTTATTTTTAATGTGACCATAATCCACTAACAAATGTCTTGTTTCAAAGCAGTTACAGACACCGAAAGGATAACATTTCATAGTCCACTTTGTATCCGTGTTTTATCGCCAATATGTAAATCAATGCTTTCAGGGAGAATATGGGAATTATCTAGGTCCACAAGTATCCTAGCATAGATAGTATGCAACTAAAGGGAGGTATCCTTATGATATTTTACAACGGATCCTAGTTTGTTACCAATGGATGCAAGGAAAGAGTTGTCCCAAAGTTTAAGGGGACAACTCAGAGTCTAACTCAAATGCATAAAGTGTCAAAAGACTCGGTCCAATGGGTAGAATAGGAGATACCAAGGAAAGTGTCAAATATTTGTTGTTAATGCATTCACGATCCTCAAAAGATTCAAAGACAACAATGAAATAAGATTTGGAGAAAGGATAAAGATTGATCTTACCCTTAACTTCATGAATCCAACTTAAAGTGATTCATTCATGGAGTTGGGCAAGCTTGGCTAAGAAATTATTAAATCTACAGATGAGGGCATGCTTACTGTATTCATCCTCCAAGTCCCCAAGTTTATGAATCACATCATCTTTAAGCTTTAGGTTCGAAATTAACTTAGCAAGTAGTAAGGAGTTTTGGACTCCTCTAACAACAATTGCAAAGAAAGGATTTTCCCCACCGCATCCCCCACATATATTTTGAGGGAAGACTATCCCTTTTTTACGGAGGAGATAACACCACCGCCATCCATAGTTACAGGGATAGATCCTTTGCCTCTATTCTTCAACTCTGCTATGCCACTAATCACCTCTCCGCCCATAGATGTATCTCGACCCCATGTGCAAACCCGAGGAGGAATCATCCAGCCACCACTCTTTCTAGTCCTACGAGGGATCCAAGAGAGAGAGCCGCCACCTAGTTTTTTTGTAATGTGACGCTCCAACACCCATGTCTTTAGAGCCTTGACATGGTCACGATCCACAAGATATGATCATTTCTCCTCCTTGGATCCCCAAGCCGCCATCATTCTAATCCTAGATCGGGGATTTTGGGCTTGTAGAGAGGGAGACGCCACTCGGAGAAGGAGCCATATTTATATGGTTCGTAGACACACATTTAGGTTTTGAAGATGCAACACTAGGACTCATCATTATATGTCGCTACATGAATCATGAAGGGTTTAAATGTTTTCTTAAAAATTGTACTCTTGTGTAACTATAGTATATATTTCATTTTATAATTGTAATATTGATTCAATAATATTTTAAGTATCCGACATATATGATTATTTCAGTTAATGAATTTTGTACGAATTTTAAATTTTTGTTTTTCGTTTGTATAATTTAGACTTTATTTAGTGTATTGATTAAATATTAAATTAATTAGTGATAGAAAATTAGTTTTGTTTGACATGTATGGTTGCTATTGATTATATGATTGTTTTCTATATTAGTGTATTGTGTATTAATTTTAAATTTTTATTTTTTGTTTGTATAAATTTAGAATTTATTTAATGCATCGAGTTTAATAACAATTTACTTAGTGATAAATATTTAGTTTTGTTTGACTAGTGTGGTTACTAGTGATTTGATAATGGTTTAATTGTTTAATCTTTTTGGAATCTTGTTTAATAATGACGTTAAATTTTATAATAGTTTGTACTCTTGTTGAATTATAGTATTTATTTGATTTTATAATTGTTTGTAAGTTTTTGGTTAATTATGATATTGATTTACTAATAGTTTAATTGTTTGACTTACATGATTATTTTTAAGTTAATGAATTGTGTATTAATTTTTAATTTTTAATTGTTGTTTGTATAAATTTAGAATTTATTCAATGTATTGATTTAATAATTATTTAATATATTATTTATTGGTGAGATAATCAACTTAACTTGTAAATTTAGGATTTATAGTTTAATAAATTATGTATAAATTTGTAATTTTAGGGTTTATTTAATGTGTTTATGTTTTTATTTTGTTTTGTGTGTTCTTTTTAGTTGGTTTAAGTATGCTACTGATTTAGTAGTAATATTTTAACTATTAGACATGCATTGTTCATTTTTAGTTTTAAGGAATTGTATAGAAATTTTAAATTTTTATTTATTTTTTGGATAATTAATGTGTAGGTTTAAGATTTATTTAATGTATTTATTTAATAAAAGTTTAATTATTTTATATTTTTAGTATAATGAATTGTGTATAAATTTTAAAATTTTATTTGTTTGGATAATCAATATGTAAGTGTTTTATTTATTAAAGTGTTTATGATTTATTTTTAGTTTACTAGATCCGAATCGCACATTAATGGTTAAACTATTTTCCTCTTATTTCTCCCACTAAATGTTATTAATCTATGGAAGAGATGATGTAAAATTAAAGGGTTAAGGGAGACCTTTCCAACAATATAAATTTTGCAATATTTGGAGCTCTGAGAGAAATATCTAGCCATTTGAATGTTTGCATGCCGGGTTGAATAGGAGACCGACACATGTGGCTGTATTTGATTAGCTCGGGATTGACACGCCTCCTGTTACTTTACGATACTTTGCCACATGTCATTGTCTAGTGTTTTTAGTTGTACTAGCCACCGCAAGCACATAATTACATGTGTCTGAATTTGTTTCATTGGTACAAAGTGTGTAAGAGGCGAAACACAACATAGCGATCAAAGTGGAGATAGCCATCGATCCCCAACTAATGTCATTATGTTTGATGATTGTATAAATATTTAAGATTCGTATGAATTTGATTGGGAAGATGAAATTGCACAAAATGAGGAAAAGAGAAGTATAGTCGAGAGGATATAGTTTTGGAGGAGGTAGATTTGTTTATAGAGCGAAGAGCACAATTCAAATCAGCTTGCAAATAATCCCTCCCCGATTAATTTGAATAACTTATTATAAATGGACTTAGCCATTTAAAATCTTGATATATGTCCTAGTGCTCATCAAAATTCTACACTGCTAAGAAGTTCAAATGCCCATGAAGGCAGGGACACATGGCGCGATTCCATGTCTCTTTGAGCCATTCAAATTTTACAGACTCCAAGTCCACGAAAGGAACCAAATTCAATATAGTTTTTGGTTTAGGTAAAAACCAAGGAAGGTTGAAAGGTCTGAGGAAGAGAACAAGTTAGAGGTGGACACATGGCACAAGCTCAAGGTGGTAAAGAAAGCACATTGTAAATGCTCATGTCAAGGTCTAACACCTGCTAACATTGCGATGAGTGTGGAGCTTTCTCATTTGTCTATGCTTCACGCTCTGACAAGGTTGGTATAAATGAAAGTGAATTTCAAAGAATGCATGGAGCTTTCCTATTGTCTTATATTTCCCAAATGTTAGAAAGGTTTATGATACAACCGACAATGTGAGGGGCATGGAGCTTCCTCATTGGCTTATGTTTCGAAGCGGTCGAAGGGTGCTATTAAAGGTCTAAATTGTGAAGTAGTTGGGGAATACTAATTGATCCCATACAAATAACCAAAAATAGCTCCTACCTATCTTCGAGCCTTTACCTTCTCCAACAATAAAGCATATTTATTTCAAATTTAATGAACAATAAAGGCACTTTCAACTTGTTAGAAATTTTTGTTTGAACTTTAGATAATGGAAGTGAAAGAAAATAAATAATTTAACTAATCATAAAATCTTAATATTCCTCTAAAAAGATTCCATGCAATCAAAAAATTATAATAAAGTTTTTCAAATATAAAATAAATGAAAAACTTTAGCTTATATATGTCAAAGAATAACTGGCATGAATGTATTGATCAGAAAAGCTAAATTATTTACAAATTTGAGGCCTATACAACTTGCCTTCAACAACATAATAACAAAATACTATAAATGATTATAAATAAGTCCATAACATACATAAACTATACTAAATTACAATAGTGAGTAACAAAATAACATAAACGAGATTTATAAATAATTTATTTAGTGTTTGTATTAAAATTGTAATAAACTTGCGTTCTTAAATTAATAACAAAATCTAATATATTTTTTTATAGAATACACATTTTTCCCGTAGACTATCTAAATATTTTTATCTTTTCAAAAATTATTTTAGAATTTTGAGACAACCTTATTGTATAGACTAATTTCATTCCATTAAAAATAAAATAAAAAACCATTTGAACATATTATAATTGTTTTTATGCCGAGAGGCATCCTATAGTGGTAAGAGGGTGTGTAATGAAAAGGTTTTCATTTTTGAAATTCAATGTTGTTTTTAATGTTTATGTAAATGAATTATTTATTTTTAAATTAAATCTGTGAAAAGATTTTTATTTTCAAAATTAAATGCATAAATGTTTAATATATTTTGTGTCAAAGGAAAAGGTTGTTATTTTCGAATAGAAGTAAAAAGGGTTGAGGGGACCCTACCCCAAACACAATCACCTCTCCATGAGAGTAGATAAATACATTACCACACCATCAAAAACCGATAATATAACAGTTCATAATAATACGAGCTCCCCCAGAGCTAAAGTAGTGAAACAACAACAATAAAAAAACACAGTGGAACTAACAATAGTGAAGAAACTAATGTACCAACAAGCTACGAAATAGTAAATGAAACAAAACACCCCTCCCCAGATCATTTACAAGATTTTTCAAGCCCTCCACCACCTTATCCCATTCCTTAGCGAGCATCTATGTTACCAAAGTGAAAGATGCCAATTCGAAACCATCGAGAGTCGCCTTTCTTTTCCTTCCCTGACTATCCACAACACTATAGGCATTAGCAAGCTGACCCAGAGTCTAGAGATGTTGCAGAGTATATTTCACCGTGACTACACTCCACTCCATGTAGCTATGGAGAATGGCACGAACATGGTCCAACTCGTTGGTTATGAAACCATAGTTGGCTTTTAAAACCTCAATCTCTCCACCATGCCCATTGCTAACCACTTCCTCAACCTGCACTTTCATCTTATGTCAGTCATTGAACAAAAACGCACCGAGCTCTTGGTGAGCTACATATCTCCCTTAAGTTCCTCAATATTCATTGCCATCTTATCCAAATGGTTCTCCCCTTTCACAAGTCCAACGTGTCCCATAGCCTCGAATTTTTGTTCCAATTGCACATTGATAGGAGTCGAAGATCTTGTTTACTAGACTCCCCCTTGGTGTTCAAAGGGACACTAGGACCCTACTTAGATTTCATTTCCCTAAGATTCTGGGCTGCCACAATCTCAACCTCATCTTTATCCTCTTCCGAGTCACCTTCCTAAGAGTCGAATCTTCACTCAAGTCTTCTTCCTCCGAGTCCGAGTCGACTCCATCCGCATAAGCTTCTAGAGATTTAGTTAGGGAGCTAGTCTTGTCAATATCCAGGGAAAATATTTTAACAAGGGAAAGAATAAATCCTTGATGGATCGGGATAGAGACCCTTTTGGTTTTGAACTAAGAGATAGAGGCACACAGGAACGATAAAGAAATTAGGGAAGTTAAAAGCCTGGCCACGTTTGAAATGATTAAGCATAGGTAGGTGGTAGGTGTAAATACATTTGTGGCGGCCCTCAAGAGTGAGAAATTGGATAAGGGTGAGAGCCACCTTGTCATATGGATTAGGTAAAGACAGATGAAGATAACCAAAAAAATGGGAAGTGATATTTTCATTACCTTTGAGAAACAGGTTCAGCTCTTTAGAGGCTTCTTTTTAGGTTTATAGACCTCCCTCTTGATAGAGGAATACCCATCACTTTGTGACCAAATCCACAATAATCTCCATGCTAATCCCCTTCATTTCAACCACCGCACATTTTTTAGTAGTCTTCCAGGCGCTGGAAATATTTGCTAAGATTTTCAAAATGACCTTTGAATTTTTTTAGGAAGGGTGTAAAACCCTTGCTATCAAATAGAGCCATGGCTTTAGGTGTCACCCCTTCGAGATCAACAGGTTCAGTTCTAACTAGATCACCACCCATTTGGCTGCATAAAAAACCATTCACAAAAATCCAAAATTCTAGGTAGCCAGAGGATTACACGTAGGCCCAAAAATGAAATTTCTCTAGGCATGGGAAGTAACAAAATCTTTCCAGACACACGAGTGGATCCCCTCCCGATCTTTACATTATTTAGAAATAAATGCTCACTATTCCTACGGAAATGACCATGATGAATTTGACACACCATGAGATGACATTATTTTGTGACGTGTCCATTTATGTCATTATGTAAGTGTGCTCGCACCTTGGGATCAAGAGATTCCACTTCATTGATAAGTGTCAACTCATCACAATTAACCCCCATATTAGCAAAATAATTTTCCACAAAGCTATCCTCCTTATAAACATTCTTGAAGGTAATAAATTCAAATAATTTTTACATTTACTTAATACTCTTAATAGAGTTATGGATGTAAATAGAGATGGAACCTTTCCCATTTATGTTGTTAATTATGTTAAGAGTGTTTCCTTCCACCTCCAAATTGGTAAAATTTTGTTGGACAGCTCTAGACAACCCCCAAAAAAACCCTCTACTTCAGAAACATGGTTTTTCTGAGTGCCCAAGTTGTGATGGTACCCAAGAATAAATCTTCCTTGAGAATCCCAGAAATCCCCACCACAGCCAGCTCTACTAGGGTTTCCTTTAGATGCACCATCAAATTTCAACTTAAAACACTCCTTGTTAGGTTTCACCCATCCTTTCAGTCTAGGGTTTAGAGAAGGGGTACTAGTAGGTGTGGATCCCAAACCCCACTTTAAGGAGAATATGGATTCATTCTAAATGATAGAATTCTTTTGAGGGTTCAGATTAGAGAAATTAGCCAGAATGGTATTAACACAACGGGCTCCAACTTTCTTGGAAGACTCTTTCTTGCCTTTGAATATTCTTCTATTTCTCTCCTTCCATATCTCCCAAGCTAAGTGCATAATAGAAAAGGTCCAAAAATATTTTAACCCTTGGATCTTAAAAGGATTAGACCATTGGGACCACAACAATTTTATGGAATCGGGAAAACCCAATTGACTTCAAAAAGATTGAGAATGGTCTTCCTAACCAAGACCAGAAAGGGAAAATGAGAAAAAGGTGTGAGGAGTCTTCACACTCAGATTCACACAACACACACCTGTTTACCATATGGAAATTTCTCTTGTTTAGGTTGCTTGACAGTTAGAATCTTATCATGGATAACCAACCACCAAAACATATTAATCTTGGGGATTAACTCTTTGACCCAAACACTTCCCCAATTGAAGTTTTCCATTTCCCCCACCTCAGAAAAAAAGGAGTTATAGGCACTTCTGACCGAGAAGACTCCATTGTCCTCCTTAGACCAGTAAATACTATCCTCTTCTAATATCTCCTTATTAACAATAATGCCTCTTAATTTGTTGTTAATAGAAGAAATCTCAATGTTGTTAGAATCATCCAGATCAATGGTTTTCCATTGTCCTAGGGGTTCATCAAAGTTGAAAAAATATCTGACCTTGGTCCCATATTTGGTCATAGAATCTCTATAGACCATGGGGTAAATGATCTTAAGAGGGAGGTCCCCTAACCATTTTTCCTCCCAAAATTTGATCATTCACCCATTTCCAACCATCCATTTGCTACCCTCAGAGACTACATGTTTAGCCCAATTTATAGATTTCCAGAAACAAGAAGAACCATTAGAATCCTGGATGTAAAAGCACCATTCATTGGCAGACATATTTGGCCAATATTTACCTCTGATAATAGAAGTCCAAACACTCTCTTCCTTGACCAGCCTCTAGCTCATTTTTGACAGCATTGCTTTATTCATTTTGGTCCAATCTTTGATACCAAGACCTCCAAGTTTTTTGGGGCAAAACCTTTTCCCATGCAATTAGAGGAATTATATCTTTGGGTTTTGAGCCACTCCATAGAAATATTTTTTGAATACTCTCCAACTTACTAGCAATCGAGGAGGGTAACCTGTAGATAGACATCATATAAATAGGTAAATTCTGAATCGAGCATTTGAGGACAACCTTACTAGCTTGAGATAACAAAGAACCTTTCCAACCTTCAAGTTTCTTCAAAAACCTATCAATTAAGAAATTCCAATCAACATTCTTAGGTTTTTCCACCCCAATAAGCATGCCTAGATACCTAGTTGGGAGGGTTTTAGACACACAACCAAGAATTCTAGAAATTTTATTACATCTTCTTTCTGGGGTGTTGATAAAGAAAACTGAGCTTTTCCCATAATTGATCAATTGGTCTGATGCCTCCTCATAATCACCCATTAACTGTTTGAATTCCATAGCCTCCGGACAGAAGCTTCACCAACCAACATAGTGTCATCAACAAAATGCTGGTGAGTAACCCTATTATAGTTAACAGCAGGAGAAATACCTCTAATCCTACCATCCAAGGCAACCTTATTTAGAGCTCTACTAAGGGTCTCGCCATAATAATGAAAATAAAGGGAGAAATAGGATCACCTTGTCTTAATCCATGCGTCTTTTGTTAAAAAATCCACAAGGGGTCCCATTAATCAGGACCAAGAACTTTTCTATGGAAATACATGAAAGAATCATCATCTTAAAGTCTTCACCAAAGCCAAACCTAGTAAGAACCTTCAAAAGGAAGGGCCAAGAGAAGGATTTTTCCATATCAAGTTTAATAAACATGGATTCATTTTTATTTCGATTAACCAAATGAAGGGTCTCCTAAATAGTGACTATACCATCCTAGATCTATCTTCCCATAACAAAGCCTCCCTACTACTCAGAGATGATCAAAGGCAAGACAAGCTGAATTCTTAAAGCCAGGATTTTGGAGCACATTTTGTAAACATAGTTACATAGGCTTATAGGTCTAAATTTTTGAAATCCGTAGGATCATGATTCTTAGGGATCAAGGATAGAAAAGTGTTATTTAACTCTTGAAGAATATTTTTATTCTTAAAGAATTCTTGAATAGCATTGCAAGTATCATCCTTCACAATCTCCCAGAAAGTTTGGAAAAAGAGAGCTAGAAACCCATCCGGTCCTGGAGCTTTGTCAGGATTTAGGTATTTCATCATAAATTCAATTTCTTCCAATGAAGGGATTTTGGTGAGCAAATAATTTTCCTCTTCATTAATCAATCGGGTATACAATATAGAAACTACTCTTCCTTAATGCTTTTAGAAGCTCTAGAAGAAGCCAAAATATTGCTGAAAAAGAACTAGCAGCTTGTTGGATTTCCTTAGTGTCATTGAGCAACACTCCCTCTTCATTCTTGATACAGAGAATTATATTAGAGCTCCTTCTTTTAAGAGTTGAGATATGAAAGAACTTCGTGTTCTTGTCACCTTCTTTGAGCCATTGGACCCTTGATTTCTATTTCCAAAAAATTTCCTCCTTCAAGAGAATGTTATGATACTCAACTAATAATTCCTCTTTTTTGTTCAAGTAGTAGATTGTCCTTAGTAGAGGATTTCATATTGCTTTGCAGAGATGAAATATCATTAGCCAAAGATTTTATTTCCTCAAAAAATTTACCTAAATTTCTTTTATTCCATCCTTTCATATTTTTTAACATGAGCAAGATTTTTAGCAATCCTGAATAAATTTGTTCCTTTGATTTTCACATTCCACCAGCCCTTGAATAAATCAAAAATATCCTCATCTTGCAGCCACATCTTCTCAAATATGAAGGGGTCCTTCTCCTCTCTTTATCCTTGATCTGGAAGAGGATAGGATTGTGATCAGACCCAATGCGGGGAAGGGAGTATAGACCAACTTCTTTGTTCAACCATCCCCATGAAATTAGAGCTCTGTCAAGTTTAACTTGAATCAACTGATCATCTTTTCTTCTATTTGACCAAGTAAATATACTACCCCGCAACTCAACATCCATAAGGTTATTGAGAGAGATGAAATCTTGAAGGTTTTCCATACTTTCAATAAAATCAATATTTCCCCCCTTCTTTTCCCTGGGACATAAAGGGGTGTTAAAATCCCCCATAATCACCCATTATGTCCCTTTAATAACATAATGAAATTTAGAAAGATTGGCCCAAAGATTTTTCTTTCTCCTTTAATATTTGGGGCATAAATATAAGATAAGAACAAGAACTCCTTGGACTTCTTATCTTGAAAAATAAAATCCATATGTTTATTTCTACTAAGAAGCTTCGTTCATTTGAGTTTTTTCTCATTCCATATAATTTTGATTCCACCAGCAGTACCAATCAAACTAGCAGAATAAACCATAACTGTTTTTGTAATACCTTCCACTAGCCTCCAAGAAAGGACCCTCCTCCATCTTGGTTTCTTGCAGAGCCAAAATGTCAAAATTGTGAGTCACCTCCAAATCCTTTATCAGCCTCCATTTAATAGGGTTGTTCAACCCCTAACATTCCATGATATAATATTCATTTAACCACTTGGTTCTTTGTTCTTCTAAAGCTCCTAAGATCAAGTTTAGATTGGGTTCCATCATCTATTTCCTTTTGACTCTGTTTCTTCCTTGTAACCTATTTGGAGGGATGCCCAGAGCTAATTTTTTTCTCTTTGGTGTCACCTCAGATGTTTCCCCTTTGAAAGGAGTAACCAGAGAAGTCTCATTTTCAACTTGATTGGGGTCCCCTTTTGAATCATTCGATCAGAGAGCAGATTTGTTTGAGTAGAGACAACTTCCTGGATAATGTTATGAATGTTGTTAAAAACCTATTGGTTTTCATTTCCTAGTGTCAAAACAACATTTTCACTTTCTAGCATATTTTCAAATGGATTAGAAAACATTTCTATAGATTCATTGATGCTTCTTCCATCCATTGATTTTGATTGGATATTTTCCTTGGCAACTTCCTTAAGTAGATTATCCTATTTTTAGGATAAAATTTTTTCAGCTTGAACGTGGAGCTTAGCCTTCTGGAACCGGGGTTCGACAAAGCTTTCCACTAGATCTTCTTATTCCTTACTTCTATGAATCCCTCTTCATCTAAAATCTTGAGCATCTGGGATTTGTTCACATTAGATCCATCTCCATTATTTTCCGTTATTTGAATACCTTTATTAGGATTAACATTATTGGGAGTGTTAGTAACCATATGAGCAATTTCCTTACCTTTGTCTATTTCCTTGGTATGCTTCTCCCAATACACCTTTGAGACAATCAGCTTACACTATTTCTTTACATACCCCCAGCCCTGGCATTTATCACATCTTTTAGGGTAATTTTCAAACTCTATTTTTTTTCCCAGCTTCCCAATCTCAACCGCAAAGAGATTGATTTAGGTAGAGATGAACCCATCAAGGAGTAGATATAAAATCTCACACAAACCACTCTTGATTTAGTAAGCGTCGTGTTATCCACAGAAACAAAGGTACCAAGAGTGTTTGTAACTCCTTTAATAATATCCACATCCCATAGTTCCAAAGGTAAACCTGGGAGTCTCACCCAGACAGAAACTGATTAATATTCTCTCTATCAGGGTTGAACCTGGGAGTCCATTTCCTCAAAAAGAGGCCAAGTTTCCCAAGGAACCACGGGCCATCATTGAGGATCCTTTGAGGGTCTTCAGAGTTGTTGAAGCTAAATAGAAGAATCCATTTGGCAGGGCTTATGACATCCATATGCCCCTTGGGTTTCCATTTCAAGACAAACCAAGATCTAATGGAATCAATATTAGGCCTTCCCCTACCAGTTTACCTATCAAGGCATTCTCCATTTTTCTCATTTTGATCTATTATAATATCAGGGATATCTAAGAACTTACCTGTTCCATCCTGTTTAAGATGAGGAATGATTCCTAAGCTTTTTTCCTTATCAAAGTTCAAAATATTCGCATACGATTTAGGGGACCCATTTTCCACATGACTCCCACCCACAGATAAAGTCTCACACGTACCTTTCTCCCTCGAAGACCGATCCAGAGCTATTGTCTTCTCTTCCGAGAGGGATCTACCTGTTGTCGGCTTCCCACCCATTGTTGTTCGGACCCTTGCCATGTTCTCCTTTCCCACCGATCTATTAATTAATTATTTGCAAGGATTTTTAAGTGGAGATTTGTTATGGTAAGTTTTTTTAAATCTTAAAATCTTGTTTAGCTTTAGGTTTTTATGTCATTCATGATAAATAGATTAGATATTTGTTTGGATATTCTTTTTCAAAATGAAGTGTGGTAACTATTTTTTTACTATTTATTATATTAAATGTTTTATATATTATGTGCCGAGAATGATATTGAATATTATGTAAATGAATTAAAATTTGATTTATTTTTTTGACGCAGCTTTATTATTTAATCTATTGATTTTATTATTATGTATAATTCATATGAATATTGTATTTTTAAACATACTTGAATTCGTAATGGTATATTTATATAGTAGATATGTGTTACATGTGTTTATGTGTTCTTCATCTCGATATTTAAATTGTTTATTTCTATGATTCATTATTTGAGTAATTTTGTAAAGATGGTATAATTTTTTATTGGAAATATTGATTTACTTATATAATTGATTACTCAACTATTTTGAGTTTTTTTAAGTAAATAGTTTGTTAGCAATATTTGTGTGTAGAACATTTGTTTTGTTTTTATTTATGATACACAATTATTTTATGTGTATGACTTAAGGTAGGTATGAATGTTTAGGTAAATGAATTATTTATAAAAATTAATTTTTATTATATAATTTTAATTAATTATTTGATGTAGTTTTATGATTTAATATATTATATATTGTATGAAAACTTTTTTATTGTTTGATATAGAACATCTGTTTTGTTCCATTGTTGAAAATTTTAGGTTTTTCATAAATTTGTTGATTTTTTTACTCGAGTTATTACTTTACAATCCATTTTGTGCTATAGAAAAATATATTCGACTTCATGATGATGCGAGAAGATAATATTGAGATTATTTCAATTATAATCCTTGGCATGTTGAACATAACAATTATTCCGAAAATGTTGAAAATTTTTGTGATTATGAAGATGAAGGTAATGATCCAATTCATCAAAATACAATTGAACATGAGTGGGAAATAATATATGGGCTTCAACGTGGTCAAATCATGCAAGTAACTAAAATAGATATGTTGGGAAGAATAGATTTAGATAGACGAGAACTATGGAGTAATTAATATCGAGGTGAAGAATACAAAATAAAGAAATGAAATTCATAAGCACCATGAGAGATAATGGGTTAGTGATAGAGATTATTTAGCTCCAAATATGAATTATGGAAACTTTGGTTTTAAACAAAATAGAAACTAGATATAATTATAACACATTATCGTCAAGGTCAAAATGTCTCACCATTATGCATGATAATTCAAGGAAGAACAAGAACATGAAAATCATATCTAATTGGAGACATTCGTCAAGAATTTCTAAAAGTAGCATTCCCATATTGTTATCCTCTTCTATTGCTTACACCAATAGGAGTTGAATCAATCAATATGTGCATATCAACTATCCAATCACAACTTTGAATCCTTATCAAAAATTTCACAGAATTAGAAGGAACAAGGATTACAAATTTCCAAGAAGAGATCTGTCATGTAAGATACATATTGATTGATGAAGCGATATTTTTTGGACAACATTTTTTAGAAAACATAGAATCTCGACTGCGTTAAGCATTTCGTCATAAATAAAACATGAGTTTTGGAGGTATTTCTATGATTTTGGTAGGGCATTTGGGGTAGTTGCATCATGTTAGTGATAAACTGCCATGTAATAATAATATTTAGGAAAATATATTGTGGGAAGAATTTAAAACAATTGTTACTTTGGATAAGATATTTAGATAGGAAGGAGAAAACCACAGTCATCAAATATTTTGAAAACTTCTCACAAATTTGAGAGATGCAAATCCAATGATTGATGATTGGAGGTTATTGATGACAAGAACTAATGCTAGACTAGATAGAGTTACAAATGAAGAATTTGATGATAATATTCATCTATTTTCTACAAATAATAATGTGGATAACCATAATATAAAAAATGCATTCATTGAAATGACCCATCACATGTAGCATTGCAACCAAAATAGTTACTACTAATACATCAACTGGAGATCCAAATGATGAGATTGATGTTGAATTATTAATTTCAATTATGAAAGGGTCATGTTATCCATAAATATCTAGATAGGAGAAAGTATTTTAAATGGGGCTCTAGGTTATATTCAAAGAATAATATACAAACCATGGAGTGGCCCCCGAGAACCACCACTATATGTTACGGTTGAATTTGATAGTTACTTTGGAATACCATTTGAAGATGAAAATACACGTATAGTTCCAATTACACCAATAAAAGAGGACACACACACACACACACACACACACACACACACACACACACACACACACACACACACACACACACACACACACACACACATACACACCAAGCACTTACGGTTGGCCTATGCATTCAAAATACACAAATCACAATGTCTAGTTCATTCAAAAGCTACAATTGATATAGAACAAAAGGAAAGAATGGGATTAACATTTGTGGTTATCTCTCATGTCAAGTCATTAGAAGGTCTCAAAATATTACCTCCATTCACATATGACCACTATGAAAAGATGAAAAATGGAAAGGAACTTTCCAAATGGAAGGTTGAGGAAGAGAGATTGAAGTCCTTAGAAGAAACATAATGTTATCTATATTGTAAAAACATCATTTTATGAATATTTCATTTTAAGTGATGTGCATGTCACATTTTTATTATCAAATTATTCTCTTACTCTCACTAACTCTCATATATTATATTGCATGTTTAAATTTTACAAATTAGTTTTTCATCTCAGCTTAATAAATGAAAATGAAAAATGTGTAGGTGCTTACTAGCTCACCTATCTTAAATAAATATATGTAAAATATGCCAAGAGGTATCATTATCAAGGCACTCATATTAAATTTAAGACATAAGTGGAATAGAAACCTCAAGAATGAACATATTTTAAATGAATTTATTTAAGATAGTTATGGTAGTTGTATGATTCTTATATATTCCCCATCCGAAGATTATCCTTTTAGGTTTTTCTTTTCTATTTTTATTAAAAGTGATTTTTGTTATTGTTGATAAAACATTAATTTTTCTCTTAAATGTTCAAATCCATATAATGGTTTTATATAATACATAATGTTTTCCATCCTATAATAAATTTTTTCCCAATCACGTAGAAATAGATATTTAAAATCATTAAAACATTTAATCAATTTATATTCCATTTTAGCCAAATATATTTGTATTATTCTAATTCAATTGAAATGTTTAATCATAAAACATGATTTAAGTAAGCTTCATGTTTTTTTTTTTGGTATTGGGTTCTTCTAATGTTAATAAAGTGTTATTTCATGTCTTAATATTATTAAACTACCAATTAAAGAAAAAATTAATAGTTAAACTAGATTATTATAACATACATTGTGATAAAAATTGGCTACATGAAAATGATCATGGGCCTATATGGAAGCGATGGATGAGGATGGTGACAGGGATGTTATAGCTTGAACTCCTCATATGTTGAATTTATCTTAATGTAGATAATATTACACCATGCGAGTTGTGTTGTTAAACTCACTTTAATAGTTTTATTACGAGACGTTACCATTTTTTTATAATTATGATTTAGAAATCAATTACATGAGGTTTATTTAAGATAAAGTGAGTACATTTTTAACCTTGACCTTATCTTATCCCTCTCTATGATCTTTTAATCACAAAAAAAAAATTATTTACCTTTAAATACATTTTTCCCTTACCTAATTCAAATGTATTCTTTAATTCATATAAGAATCCCTTCTAATACTTGTGAAATCCTTACTCATTAAAAACATTAACCCAACATGTCAATAAGATTTATCTACAAAAATATAAAGAAAATATGTCATAATACTAATGTCAATGGTGATGATGACATGTTGGTAATATGGAAGTCACAAACCTATTAAATAATGGTTCATTGACTACAAGATGAGTATCCAAAAATACTTTATCTACTATCATGTGTCTTCATTATCCAAAAATACTATAATTGTCTCTAAATATAATCCTTACTACCCGTGTATGATGGGATTCTTAAATATCAATTAAATCTTAGAATAAATTTAACTTATTTAAACCTTGTATAAATTTATCAAACCTATAAAAAAGTGTAACAAATTTTTTGTAAAATTCAATTTACTAGGATTCATTCAAGTTAACATGAGTTTGTTTCCTTCCTTAGTATTCCCTCTCTGTCTTTATATATTCATAATAATAAAATAAGCCTTTTAATTAATTTTAAATACATGCATTCCCAAACCCAAGTCAAATATGCCTCTTTGATGCATCGTAGAATACCTTCTATGACTGTGAAATATTCATCCATTGAAAATATTATTCCAATATTTATTAATAGGTGTTAGATAATACAAAATTTTACCATCAAAAGTTTCTACCCCTATGTCGAGCCCTTATGTGATCAAGTTTTAGAACCCTAGGTAAGATTTTGTGAACCCTAATCATGTGCAAAGCACAGTGGTGGAAATGGTGTGCATTTTTTCATGGTAGAGGCAAAGGCACCTTCTACTCGTGGTAGTGAAGGTATTATTCGTGGTTCCGTGTGGCCGGATGCATCACAGTGAGGAAACCTCTATTGAACCCTCCCAAAAAAATTGCAGCTAACCCTTCTTTTCTCGATAGAGGTGATGGAGGACTTCCCACCTGGTTTGGGGCTCTTCTCGGTGGTGATGAAAGTGTTGGGGGCCTAGCACATGACCGCCCAGCTTCAAACCCTCCCCTATTTTCTTTGACCTCTCTACTAGTGGGACCCGATATTTTGATGGTGGATCTATCACTATGAGCGAGATGGAATTTTTTGGTGCTATATCTAGTGGAGGTGATGGCTTCCATTCCTCCTTAGGTACGGTCTGTGATGGATCTCAAAATATTTATCCCCTCTAAGACCGAAATCCCTTGTTGTTTACCCTTTACCATCTAGTGGAGTCGTGGACCCTGTTGTGGTTCCTCAATGGGTGGAACACTATGAGAACCCCTCTATTCATCCCGTGAGTACCCCTCCCATGCAATCATATGCTATTGCGACTTCTAGATAGGATGTTAAACCCCTAAAGGTGGAAAATAGATCACCCTTGGTTATCTTCAAAGTGCTCACGCGATTGAATCAAAGATATTTTTTTCCGTAAAAGGTATGATCTCAGTAGATTTAATGGACTGTGTCCAAGGCTTCCACAACTAAATTCTTGGATCTCTTCATAATGGTGGCCTATCATGTTAGGTAGAGTGGATATTTATCCATGTGCTAGAGGATTTTTATTTTTGGTTTTTAACCTGATTGAAGATAGAGATAAAAAAATTATATGCTTTGGGAACTTTATAATCATCTCCTACTCATGAAACTATGGTTTCATTTATTTAGCCCATTCACCAAAACCTTCCATTTTAAGCTTGTATGGATCCATTTTCCCCACCTTCCAATAATATTTTGGGGAGAGGAGAGCCTAAATTTGTTTGGAAATGCTTTGGGGAAGTTCTTGGACATTGATACCAAAACTAACTATATACCCATACCACCTATGCTTGTATTTTGGTAGATCTCAATACCTTAATTGATCTACTGTCCTCAATGCAACTTAAGGTGTTGGATCCAATTTGGGCCCAACCTTTGGACTATGAAGGGCTACCCTTCAGATGTAGGAAATTCTTTGGCCTAGGTCACTTAGCTTTAGACTGTAAGAGTGTGAAACACAAGGTGAATGGGAAAGTTTCTTGGTGGAAGGATGCTCAGCCTAATATGTTGGTTATGGGAAATGATACTGATTATTCTACAAAGGATTCAAAAATGATGAAGATGAGACTCAAATTCTGATTAGGACTCCTCTTCCCTCTTCCTCTCATGTTTTTGTGGTTGATGGGTCAGTTTCTTCATAGCCTATTAAAGATAAGTCAATTCCAACGGAACACCCTCTAATTTCATTAAAAAGGAATCTTGATGAAGGACTTAAATGTTGGGAAAAATGAGATCTTGGAGGTCCTGCTCCCAATCCATTCAAATGAAAACAAAATCCTAATAAGAGTGAGGGTTGGACATTTGTGAATACAAAAAGAAAGGCATGAATCTCACCACTCCTCTTAAGATGAAATTAAGACTCCATGGACATGTGCCTCTTCGGTAATCCTTTCCTTTCCTCTAGTAAGGTTTGTTCATTAGGAAATTAGAGTGATCTTTGACATTGTTCAAGTTTGTTTGACTTGTTTCTTGGGTGGCTCTTTTTCTTATTTGTTCTTTCCTAGCCAAGGTGTTTGGATGGAGTATTCAGTGGTCTTGGTTGTTGGTCCGTGACCAAGATTTTATTGTACCTTATTGTTCTTTGATTCCTATCTTTCGGTTGTACATGGTTCATGATCCCTTCAAATCATTCTTGTTTCATTATGGTTGTTATTTTTCATAGCTTCTTTTCTTGTACAGCTTTTTGGTCCCTTCAAAAACAAATCCTTTTACCCTTATCCAAAAACTAAACCCATTGTACCATGAATGTTATGCCAATGGGAATGATATTAATTTGAATGCAATAAAACTTTTAAAATAATAGTTGATTTATATCACGATGAATATATTTTCTTTATCTAGTTAACTATCATTGCCTCTAGCTTCATTATCCAAAAATTAACATATAATTTCCTCTAAATAAATTCCTTACCACCCCAAGTGAGATATGCCTCTTAATTAGAAGGCATGGTTTGCAAAAACATATAAAACCCTTTTACATGACATGTCTATGTCAGCATATGTGGATGGGAAAATTAGGTTTTTATCAGAGGAGATGGTGAAGGTAGGAGAGGGGGGTTGAGATGAGTGGAATGGAAGGGGTAGGGAGATATGTTAATAAATCCCCATTTATAATTTTATCTAACATATTAAATTTTATGATAATTGTGTTGTAGAAATTATTTGACTATGGTTTCTATAGGTTAAAGTGAGTATTCATAACTAAAATAAATCCATTTTAATTACCTTTAACTGCATTCCTTTGTAACCTAAATAAAACATGCCTCCTTGTTGCATCTTAGAATCCATTCGACATCTTTCAAATCCTCATTAATTAAAAATATTAATCCAACATTAGTTTGTAGGGTTTCTCTACAACAAAATATAATGCCAATGTTATCTATGCCACAATGAAATTCAATAGCCTATTAAAATTATGGTTTACTGATTATAGGATGAGTATTTTTAGTTTCTCTACTTTCACATATCCTCTTTATGGCTCCATTATCCCGAGAAAATCATATAAATTCCTATAAATATATTCTTTACTAATCTAAGTAATATATGTCTCTTATTTTTACATGTTATAATCACTTTTATGTCTTTAATATCTGAACATTCATTCAAATTAGAAACCCCACATTAGGTTCTAAGCATGGTTTGAACAACATATAAAAATGAATTTGATATAAACCCACTTTTGATATGACATACCTATTTTGATTGTGATGTTTGGTTTGTATGGGAAGATATCTTAGAGGTTGGGATGAGGGATTAAGGCGATGCGGGCATACGGCCCATCATGCCTAGGGGTCTTGCCATACCGTGGCCGCTCTTGAGCACATTTCAGACTATTTTTTAAAACATTTTTCCCACCCTTCTAACACAATGTATATATATATATATATATATATATATATATATATATATATATATTATGACCAAGGTTTGTAATTGTCATTTGGCCGAGATGTATTATTACATATTGCCATGTTGAATTATTTGGCGGCTAAAGTTCACTACGGGGTTGTTTTTAGGATGTTTAAGTGAATTCGAGTGGGTAAACTAAATGCTAAAAATAGTGATTTACATAAGTCATCTTCAATGTCTTGATGGAAATATACTCATATGCCAAAATCAAAACTTAGTTTAAATACCTAACATATCGAAGACATAGCTACAAAGGCTGAAAATCGACGAAAGAGTCACAAACATCGATGTAGAATGATAGGAAGAAGGTTCTCACAAGATGGTTTGGTGGGTCTCTTTAGGATGACTATAAAATGACACATTTTCCTTGGACTAAATTTTTCACCTAATAAATTGTACATAGTATAACCTATCACCAATACATCCCTAAACTGTGGCAATTTCTTGTATTCAATACAAGAGAAGAAAATTGCTTAGTGAGGGAGATAGGAAAAAAACTAAGAAAAGGATTTCAGCAACCAAATACCATAGCAAATTTTGTTGAATTAAAATAAAAAAATTTCATTTACCTCAAATAGAAGAAACAATTTTCAAAGAAAGAGGAACAATCAACAAGAAACACAAAGTCGTATTGCATCATGTTGCACAATTTACAATGCTCCTAGAGTACAAGTGTAGATGGAGATAAAACAATATTAGATAAAGAACAGAAGAAATGAAGGCACTTGCTTCTAGAAAGATAGTGAGAACTAGTAAACAAGTATTAACCATCCTTTTGAAATGATGGTGTCATTCATATTTATAGTTCCAAGACTGTCCTTTTATCTTCCCCACATGACCTTTCACCTTCCTCCATGATTGTTGACCTTTCGAGTTCCTCTCACAACCTTTGATGTTCCATCATCACTGTGACCTTTCATCTTCCTACATATTCTAATCTCATCATATTAACATTGTTAAAAATGTCCTTGATGAACAATATTGTTTTTCATGCCACCAAAAATCTTCTTGATGTGTGACATCAATTTTTGTGCCACTAAAAATCCCCTTTGTGCATGACATCATCTTCCTGGCACGCGACATCTCCGTGGTCACATGACCAAAAATATGTTTAAAAAAATAACCTCATTTTCCATGTTGCATAAGAGAATCTTGACCCTCCTGTAGCATGTCAGCATTTGAATTCCTTCGCACAACAACATTTTTTTTATGTTGCTAGGTTTCGTGTCGTGCATCAACACCTTGTTGTTGTGCATCTCAAGCCTTCCGAATGCTTGAAAATCGTTGTCGGGTATGAAAATGTTTTATTGAGCATCAATAATTTATTTTCGAGCATCAATAATATGATGTCGGGTTCAAGAATTGCTATCATGCGTCAATAATGGGTTTGTTGTCACTTTCGCAATGAGTTAGCGAGTTTAATTGCAAACTTGTTTTTGCCATTTCAAGAGTAATATTTAGCAAAAATAGGTCGTCCAATATATGAATATATATGTAAAAGGGAAATTTAATCTAGTGGGAGTATCTATAAGTACTGAAAATGAATTATTCATAATATTTTACCCATATTTCACTTTTTCCTCAAGGTGTGTGCCGATAGACCGAGTGGTAATAAGATTTTACGATCACCGCATAGTATCAACTCATATGGGTTATGAAGATCAATAAATATAATTTAATTTTAGTTTTTTTAGGCTATAAAATCCTCACAAGGATCTTGAAACCTATCGAGCAAATTATAGCTTGTACTAGGACCTTTGTGTCACACTCTTGGATAAGTTTTCACCTCTCAATGTTCCCAAAACCTTTCCTTGATGATTTCAACATGAAGTGGGATATTTTATATATCTAATTCCTAGGGTATGAGCTTATGAATCTTTATGAGGATCCCAAAAATATTCGAATAAGGTGACTATATTTTTCAGGATGTGCATTTCCCAATACCCTACTCCCAAAGACCTAGTTTCACATAACTTGTTCCTAAACACTGATTTTCTTCCAGAACCTTCCTAAAATACCTCCAATGATTTCACATATCTATCACACACTTCACGGTGGTATTATATCTTCTTGGGATATCCCTAGGGGTGCATCTAGGTGCAACAAGTCTAAAAATAGGCCTTTTTAGGCTCTAGAACACCTCCTTCCAAGTGAATCATAATGAACTCATGTATTGTTTCTCAGCAACTTACCTACACATGAAAAAAACTTTAAAAATCAATTTATCACATCCCTCTTAGCCATGATGATGTTTACATAGTTAGATATTAGATTTGGGGGTAGGTTCACATTACCCGATTCAAGGATTTTTTGAGTGTGGTCTTGATTTTCATGGCAAAATTTCAATTTTTATGCTAGACATTTATCATGAAAACAACTAGCTCTATCTTGGGGACTTGTCTCGGATTGATTGAACAAGTGAATACGGGGCAAGTAGAACCCCAAAATCTCAAGACACTAAGAGGACCAAAGTGCCTTATCCATTGGGTTATAGGACTCATTGCAAAACAAAGGTGGATACAACAAAACTTCTTTATTGAAAAAAACAAAAGACAAACAAAAACAAATGATGAAAAGGAAACACACAACAAAAAGGGAAACACACAAACCTATATTCACCTATGGTACATGTAGGGGACAACCCACTTTCACTATTTGTATAATTTTAGATATTTCCCACTATGAGGAAATTCCAAGTGAGTGTCATCTAGATAAGATAGTTGGAAATTATTATCTCCACATGTGTCTCATATTTGAAATGGGCCAAGCCAAATGAATCAAACTTTCCATGGCTTACTTTTGGTTCTCTCCTTTTATCCCATAGTAGACCAAATCACCAATCTAAAAATCTCTTTTCTTTGCCTTCTTGACAAATATTTTATTTACTTTCAATTGATGGTCCTTTATCCGATCAACCACCAACACTCTATCTTCACATATCTTCTCCAGGTATAAAATATTTTTATCCAGTGAGTCTTGGAACTCACCATCCTCCACTACTTTGATCAGTTGCAATGTTGGTAACTCTATAGTGATTGGAACTTATGCATTTATTCCATATAGGAGTTGGAATGGAGACATACCAATAGCCCTTTTTGGAGTGATCCGATCAACTCATAATGCATCATATAGCTTCTTGTGCCAATTTCTCTGATTCTGATCTATGAGCTTCCTCACAATCGTCACAAGATTTTTATTACTAGATTCTGCTTGACCATTCCCCTAAGGGTAATAGTTAGATGCGTGGGATAAAGATATTTTGTATCCATAGCAGAACTCAGTTAATTCCATAGAAGAGAAATAAGTGGCATTATCAACAAACTATCTTCCACGGAATTCCAAAATGAACAATAGTATTTTTCTTGATGGAGTTACAAGCCATTTTTGAATTGGCTTGCTTTACTAGTATGGCCTCCACCCACTTAGTGAATAATCCATTTATTGTGAGCAAAAGATATAGAACCTACTTAGAATAAGGATTAAGAGTGTAGATGAAGTCATGACCCCATTGTTGGAAAGGTTTTTCAATAACCACTGGTCTTAGTGGAAGTGCGGTGAGTTTGGTCTTCCAAAAATGTTTGGCAAGGCTCACATTTAGATACCCATTTCTAAGCATCTTGAAGAGAGTAGGCCAATAGTATCTCCCTTGAAGTATCTTGTGTGCGGACCATAACAGAGAAATTTCCACCGCAAGCTTGGACATGATATGATTTTATCAACTTCTCCTTCTACTCCTTATCAACACACCTTAAGAAACATCCATCAAGGGATCTCTTATAAAATACATGGATCCAAATCACATACCTTGCAGATTTGAGCTCTAGGATCCTTCTTTTATTGAAATCCATATGTTTCAAATAATCACCATAAGTGAGGAAGTAAGAAATATCACTATACCATCATTAGTATTATTCACAAAGAGTACCTAGGGCATGTCCTTACTTACACATCCATAGAAATGGAATTATTTATCTTCATACTTACTCATGAGAGACTCATCTTCGAACTATAAAATTGCATAACCCATTACCTCTAACTAGATTAGAGATGGCCTTATCTCTAGGTCATACTCTTGAATCTTTGACACCCAGTTTCCTCTTTTTGCTCCAAGATCTTGTTGAGTCAAGATAGACTTTATAGATGATCCAGGAACCATTACAATGGTGTGAGAGTGTAGGATGTAGAATATGAAATTATTGACTACCTTAACCACTACATAAGCATGCTTTTCTATGGAAGAGTATTTGAGCTCATGATTCTTTAACAGGTAGCTCATGAAGGCAATAGGAGACTCAATCCCTTCCTCATTCTTCTAAACTAAAATAGCTGAAATAGTGTGCTTAGATGCATAACAATACAAAATGAAATCTTTATTGAAAATAAGGACATACTAGGGTTGGAGCTTTGGCTATGGCCTTCTTGATATTATCAAAATATTATTTTCCCTCCTTACTCCACTTGAAACTCTCTTGGGGCTTCATCATTTTTGTAATATGCTTGGTCAACTCAAAAAAATATGGAACAAAGTGGTGAAGGAAGTTGACCTTACCAAAGAATGAATGGACTCCCTTCTTGCTTGTGGGTAAAGAGAGGTTTTGAATGGCTTGTACTCTTTCTAGATCAATCTTTGTTTCCTCCTTTGTTCACAATATGTCCTAAGATATTTCCTTCAGTCACTCCAAATATTGACATTTTCATATTTAGTGATATGTCATGTTCTCAAACCTTTGAAAACTTGTTCAAGGTGTATCAAATGTTCCTTTCTTGTTCTTAGAAATTACTTTGTGAGATCATCTAGATAAATGACAATACATTTGTTCTTCAAATCCTTGAAATCCAAGTCCATTTTCTCTCTGAAAAGTTTGGCCCTAGATTGATGATGAGACCAAATGGCATCCGATGTAGGCAAAGGTTCCCCATGGAGTTGTAAAAGCAGTCTTATATTGATCTTCTTGAGAAACTTCAATTTGATTGTAGCTAGAGAATCCATCTAGCATGGAAATCATTTATGAACCTGTGATTGCTTGTAAAATTTGATCCATGATTGGAAGTGGATAATTTTCCTTTAGAGAATCTTGGTTTAGATTCTAAAGTCTACACAAATCCTTATTTCTCCATTTTTATTCTAGACATGGGACAATATTTTCCACCCATGTAGAGTGATGGATTGGAAAATGATCCTTGCATTTAGCATTTTCAACACTTCCTCTCTGGATTTTCCAAAATATTTGGATTATATTTTCTTTTATTTTTCCAGAATGGCTTTGCTTCAGACTTGAGTGGTATTGTGTGTTGTATCTCTTTTGGTTTAAAGATATTTATTCATCATAAGAATATGCCAATACATCTAAATATTTTTTCAATAATGAAACAAAGCTTATCTTTTCCTCTGGTGAGAAACATTTCCCTATATTCACAAAAATTAGGTTGTTTCCTATTCCAATATTTACCTTCTCAAAATCAGCAATTCTCTTAGGAGATTCCTTAGCTTTATCTTTCACATATCTATCATGCATATCAAACAATTATTCAAGTGAGACTAGGCCCTTAGGAATCTTATTACCTTTTAGCATGAGCACTCCATCAAAATCAACCTCTTCAACTTCACCTTTGTCTTCTTTTGAATTGAACTCCTAGGGTGAAAGTTCTTTCCTTTGAAGAAGAGTTATTAAAATTATCTTCTTTTCTAAGGAAAGAGAGCTGATATGTTTATTTTCATTGAAACTTGTCAATGGTTTACATTATCGAGCACACTTGGCTACATAACCATCTCTATGGAATATTTATCTTTATCAAAAGAAGGGTGTGGTATCATCAAAGAACCTAACATAACAAGAGAATCATACTTTTCATTTTTTCACGGGAAAAACTTGTATAGAGAAAGCATCAAAGGATTCAATGCAATCCCATACTCTATTCCTGTAATTTTTGAGCCATGAATTCTTCACTTGGTATTGATTCCGAACTTGTTTCACAATTACCTTTGCATCTCCTAGGAATCTCAATTATTTTATTCCCATGAATTGGCTATATCCATGCCTAAGAGAAGGGATTCATATTCTACAATATTGTTTGTATTTTCAAATTGGAGCTTGAAAGAAAAAGAAACAACTCACCTGATGGGAAATCAAAACCACACCAGCTCCATATAATTTGAACTACAATGACTTCCATCAAATCCATAGTCTATAGTTTATCTTCATCTTCTTCTAATATAAGAGGCACATCATCATTTCCTCCGAATTCATGAAGTAATTCCCATGTCCATTGTCTTGATAAAGAATATATTCCTAGGATCTTCTATTTTTTCACTTTATACTTCATTTTTCTCATTGGAAACAAATTTTTCATTTGTCCCTTAACTGGAATATTTTTGAAGACCGTCCATCTGAATTTCTCCTCCCAAATATCTATAAAATATTCTACTCAACAAAATCCCATATGAGGCTAGAATTTCTTCTACCAAGATAGTTAATAACACTTTCTTCTCAATGAAATAAAGCTAAAGCAACTTAGGCATCCTTTATTCTTCCCACAAGTGGACTTCTTTAGTTTCCATAGAATAACACCAACCTTTAGCCCATGTTAGAGTCAGACCAAGGGCATTATCTACTTTTATTGGCATCACATTATCAAAAGCACTTGAGTCTATGATACGTTGTTTAATTGGTAGCCTCCAACAAAGAAGAGAAAGGTAAAATGGTTCAATTTTATCAGTCTTGGATGCACTTAAGGCTAGCATGTTTTGAGATGATGGGGAAGGAGGATGGTAGTAACCCTTTGGAAGAGGGTGTGATGGAATTGGGATTTTGGTTACTACCTTTGATAAACTAGACTAGTTTATCAAACTATTCTGGATGGGTTTGTAAATATTTAGACTCAGATATTTGGACCTTAGACCTTTTGACATGATCTATGATATCAAAAGAGGATGAAGTAAGATGTATCTGAGGTGGTGGAAGTTTTGAAGAAGACACTACTTTGGAAACATGGGTTACTTTGGTAGTAAAGGTAGACTTGGAATGTCTAAGCTCTATGTGATCTTATTAGGTACCTCAGAAGTTTTTCTAGAAATGTTTACCATTTTGGAAGTAGCATTAGAAACATTAGAAGAAGATGTTTTAACAAATGTATACTTAGGAGACTTACTTGTTTCATTGTGGGTCTTCTTGGCTGCCATAAGGTTTGGTTTTTCTTTAGTATATTCCATAGAAGGTGGAAACATAACTCCTCTATTGATTATTTTGTTAGATGGATTCACCATGGGAGAATTTGCATCCTTCTTCTTCTTGGGAGTAGTAGTGGAAGAAATTTACTTTTTGATTGAGAATGAGTGAACACCGCACAAGAGAAACTTGGTGCATCACCTTCTTCACTTTCATCTCTAGATGAGTACTCAAAATACCCAATCTTAGCATCATCAACTTCTTCATTTCAAGCCCATTTTCTTCTTCATCATCATCATATTGTTCAACAATCTCATCTTCATCATCACCCTATGTGTATCACAGGATGCATTGATAGGGGAGCCTCTAGAGAAATTCTTTGAGGTGGTGGGTTGATCCTTTGTCTATTTGGAAATTTATTCTTAGGTACCTCTCTACTCATAGAAACTTGAGAAAACCGATTCTTAAGAGACAATACATCATTAGCCAATTTTTTGACTAATGAATCTATGGTACCCGCATTTGAGATTTGGCCTTTCTCCTTACTTGACCTTTTTTATCTTTCTCGACATGATCAGATCATCTCCACTTTAATTGCAAGATTTTGTGCTTCATCCAAATCCGTTGGTTGAGTTCTTATTAGCATAAAAATCACCTTAGGGAGTTGGGCATTTGTGAATAATCTTAGCTTGTTGTCTTCGATAGGTTGGGCCACTTTAAATATCTTTATAAAGCATCCTATTGAACTTTTCCACAAACTCCCTCATTGGTTCAAAGGGTTATTTCTTCAGTTGAGACCACTGGGCCAAAAGTGCATGAGACATCTTCTGCAGGTTTGAATCTAGTTTCAAACTTGGTCTTCATGTCATTCTAGTTAGTTATAGATCTAGATGGGAAAGTGGTAGAACTATTCTTCTATTGCATCTTGCAAAGATTCTATGAAAAGGCAGACTAATACATCTTCATATCCAACTCCTAGCACTCCACAAGCCATGATGAAGGTTGTGATGTGGTCATTTGGATGTTGTTTCCCATCACCATGGAACTTGGGAAAATTCTTTCTCAACCCTCTAGGTAGATCATGCAGAGGTGGGGTGAGAGCTAAGGGACCTCTCTATTTTGTCCCCAAGGGAGTGGTGATTGTTGAGCCATTGGCATTTCTTCCTCTTCATTCTTCTTCTTCTTCTTCTTCGACTCTCTTTAGAGAAGAATTAGATTCTTTGAGATCTTCTTTAATAATTTCCTCTTGTGGAGGAAATAGTTTAAAGGTTCAACTACAACTCCGTCAATAGGGGACTCAAAAGACAAAGTAGGATCAAATTTTGGGAGTATTTTCAACTTGTTCTTCTTACAATTTGACTATAGGAAGTCTAAAATCATCTTGCAATGTTCTTCAAAATTAGGATCAGACACACCACTAGCTCTTGAAGATCTTGTATACCTTTTGTCAGCCAACTTGAATGTGAAATTCAAACAAGATTCTCTAGGATCTCCTCTTATGCTGGTTCTGAACTTGTCTTGCTCTTTCCAAGGCTTTTGCACATTCTTCTTCAGAATCTAGAACTCTTGTAGCAATGAAGTAATGAGTGAATATTTCTTTGTTGTGCCAAATGGTTTCCCTCAAATATGATGCAATATCTTCTTGTATATGGAATAAAAGTTCATGCCTCAAGATTGGGGGATTACTAGGAATAGCCATCAGTGGAGGACATAAGGCTCAATGAATTTTCAAATTCCAGAATTTTTTTTTTTTTGGAATATATATTTTTTTTTGATTTTGTGGAATCAAAATTGGGTGCAGATATGCTAAATCTTCCCCATGGTGGGCACTAAAAACTATTGGAAAAATAATTTTTTGAATGGGAAAATTAGTGGGTTCTCACCACAGTGTACGGGACTAAGTCCCTCTTCTTGAATGGGAAGCTCCATTTATTGAAAACAAGGAAATGAAAATAATCTAAACTAATTTTTGGTGTGGCTAAAAACCAGGATCACATATGAATACTTCCCTAAACTCTGTGGCAATTGCTTGTATTTAATACAAGAGAAGAAAATTACTTAGTGAGGGAGATAGGAGAAAAATAGAAAGGGATTTCAATCAACAAATAACATATCAGATTTTGTTGCATTAAAATCAAAACATTTCACTTGCATCAAAAAGAAGAAACCATTTGCAAAGAAAGAGGAACAATAAAAAAGAAACACAAAATTCTTATTACATCATGTTGCACAATTTACAATGCTCATGGAGTACAAGTTGAGATGGAGATAGAACAATATTATAAAAAGAATAGAATAAATGAAGGAACTTGCATCTAGAAAAATGGTGAGAGTAGTAAACAAGTATTAACCATCCTCTTGAAATGAGGGTTTCATTCATATTTATAGTGCCATGACTATCCTTTCATCTCCCCCAAATGACCTTTCACCTTCCTCCATGACCATTGACCTTTCAAGTTCTGTCATGACCTTTGATGTTCCTTCGTCACCTATGACCTTTCATCTTCCTATATCTTTTGATCATATCATCTTCACATTGCTCAAAATATCCTTGATGCACAACATCATTTTCCATGTCCAAAAAAATATACTTGACATGCAACATCATTTTCCATACCTATTAAAATCACTCTTTTTGCATGATGACATCATTTTCAAACATGCACATCTACTCGGTGGTCACGTGAATTTGTTTGAAAAATGACCTCATTTTCCGTTGTCTTGATATGCATTGACCCTCCGTCCCACGTTAGCATTTTGAATTCCCATTTCATAATAACATTTGACTTCCTATTTCATGAATTTTTTTTCACCTAGGTTTTCATGTCGTGTTTCAACACCTTGTTGTTGCGCGTCAAAACCTTGTTGTTGCACGCATCACCACCTTGTTATTGCACGTCTCAAGCCTTCCGACGCTTGAAAATCATTTTCAAACATCAACATTTATTTTTCGAGAATTAATAATTTTCTTTCAGGCTTCAATAATTTTCTTTGGGGCCTTAACAATTGCTGTCGTGCATCAACAATGGGTTTGTTGTCGCCCGATAGTAATTGGCAATATTACTTGCAAACTTGTTTTTTTCATATTGGGTGTAAAATTTCAATGAAAATTTGGTCATCAATATATGAGTATTTATGGAAAAGGGACAATGAATCCAATGAGAATATTTGGAAATCCTAAATATTTATTATTCATCTTCATTTACCCATATTTTCACTTTTGGCTCAAGGTGTGTGTCGATAGACTAAGTGGTAGGAAGAGTTTATGATCACCACATACTAACACATCATATGGGTTATGAAGAGAACTAAATATAATTTCATTTGAAATTTTTTAGGCTCTCAAATATTCAAAAGTATCCTGAAACCTTTCAGGCAAGTTACAACTTGTACCAATACCTTTATGTCCCATTTGTCGAACAAGTTTTCACGTTTCAATATTCCCAAAACCTTTCCTTGACAATTTCAACAAGAAGTAGGATCTTTAATATCTCTAATTCATATGGTATGATATTTTTAATCTTCACGAGGCTCCCAAAACTCTTCGAACAAGGTGACTAGTTTTTCAGGATGTGCATTTCCCAATACCCTACTCTCAACGACCCAAATTCACATAACTTGTTAGTAAACACTAATTTTATTCCAGAAATTTCCTAAAATACCTTGGATTATTGAAAAAATCTACTAAACACTTCTTGGAGGCATTATATCTTCTTGGGATATCCACTCGGGGTGCTCTACAGTGTAAAAATTTTAAAATAGGCCTTTTAGGCCTCAGAGAGCAACTCCTTCCGGTGAATCATAATTAAATCATGATTTTTTTCTCACCAACATACCTACACATGAAAAAAACTTTCAAAATCTGGTTAGCACATCCTTCTCATCCATGATGGTGTTTACATAGTGAGAGATTGGGTGGAGGGCGAGTCGTATTACCCAATTTGAGGATTCTTTGAGTGTGGGCTTGATTGTCATGGAAAAAAAAACATTTTTATAATAGAAATTTAACATGACAATAGTTTTCAATTGAAAAATCTATGAAATTTATGCACACAAGAAAATTACTTAAAATCTGCATGTAAACAATTGGTTTCAGCCATAGACTAATTAATAGTATGTTTTGACAATTCAAAATTTTATGTAACTAATCTAATTACAGATCATCTTCTTGTTATCATATCGATAGAAAGAACAGTTCACAACTCTCCTTTAGTAGATCTAGGGATTAGCATGTAGGATAGGATTCCAATCTTCAGTGAGGTTCACAAATACAAGATAAGATGCCTAAGAAAGATTCCATGTAAAAGCATTGAATTCAAGGCCTAATTTTTTTCCTCTAACTTTCATAAATGATAAGTTTTGAACCATTCGGTTGGATTCTAAAAACAGGATTTGGAAGGAAACTAGTGGATATGATAAACCATGGACCTTACTTTCCATTTCCAAAATAATTTGATTCACTAGATTTCCATCATATCCTAATGTCTATTTTTAATACATCTATGAATTTTTACTTGTACCAACTACATATTTTTCAGCGTCATCATGATGTCATACCATAAATCTTGTTGATTAGACATGCACAAGAGCTTAGGTTAACTAAAATCATTACTTAAAATAATATGTGTGTGTCAAGCATTGATTTGTAATTTTAATTCTTACCATGCAGGAAAAGTGTTGAAATTATCTTATAGTATGATGTAAATCAGTAATATATATTTGAAACCATAAATATAGTTACTTGTCTTGTAGAAGATTCATTTTTTCAATATATTTATGATCGGTATTTCTCAACGAATTCCAAAATATAAAAAGATTACATCTTTAATTCTTTTTGTGTCACCTATTCCTGGATGACAAATATTCTTGCTCAACAATGGCAAGTGACTTTGAAATATACACTCCCAATGTGACCATTCAAGGTACTTTTATGCATGCCTTTGGGTATATCTCTTCCTTTGGGAAAAATATTGAGAATAGTCCATGTTTGAATATTTTGAGATCTCGGGACGAATCCTTTGTGTATTTTACTTTGATATTTTGGGTATATCTCGGCTTTTCACACTAATGGAGACCGATTCAGTCTTCTATTTCATTCTAAAGGTTCCACTTGACCATCCCCATATCAACTATTTGCAACATTTTACACCTTACATAGTTTTTGTTTGAATTTTTGTTAATTATATTCTTATATGATGATGAACCAACACATACTTGATTAATTTATTTCTTGTTTGATACCTAGAATTAACTTAAGTGCACTAAGTTAATGTGGCAACTTGCAAGGTTATTTTTATGTTATGATAAAATTATATGTATGACGCAATCTACATTAAAAAAATTCCAATAGATGATACTTTTAGTTTTAGGTTTCTGATCTAGCATGAAAAGGTGGCCTTTTCACTAAGTGCTTAACATTCTTTCCTAATGAGTCATAATGTCTGCAATTGTTTTATGAGTTTATTAATAAAATAAATAGTGATAAGCATGCAAAATTGTCAATATCTCGTAGCTCTGTAAAGATGGTTGTAAACATTTGTTGTGACAATTCACATAGCATTGGATATTTTTTGAAACCCAATTATCTACATCCACCTAGTGTTAATAGTTATTATTTCTCAATTATACTGGTTGATTGATATCTCACCTTCCTTAGAGTAAAGAGTTATGAACTATACACTATAGTCATAGTATGAACTATAAGTCATCTTAAATGTCCCTAGAAATATATTCATGTATTTTGACAATTAAGATGACTTATGCATGATTTAAGATAAATTGAATTAAATATTATTGCAGAGTAACTACTATGATGAATGATGTACGGATGCTAGTATACAACGAAGACACAAGAAAACAAGCATATAAATGTGAAACCCTAAGCAAGAGCGGGAGATAGAGTGACTAATTAGATGGTTTTTAGCAACTGGAAGTATCTAGGCGGTGAATAGCTGAAAAAAACCAAGGAAATCATTTTCAATGCTAGCTGGAGGTTTTGAATCTAAAACTTCATAGGCTAAAATCCCCGAGAGTGGACTCGAGTGGCTAGTGCTAGTGTATAGATCTAGGCAATAGTGTCCAGGTAGATGTTGCGGATATGGTTCTCTCAAGGTCAGATGATGTTTGTTGTCCTTTTTTTCCATCACTCTAGATTCATTTTCTGATCTACGAATGTACCTATAACCTACAAGAAAATAGTTCACCTGCACATACCCACAAACCACATCAAACATAAAAAGGAAAATGCAGAATGGGGAGTCAGACTGACCCCGACGTTCACCCGAAGAGTGAACTTATGACCAAGCACTGCACTACATCTTTGACTCCATGTATTTTTGTATGATATTGTGTGTAATGATGCCCTAGGATGCCCTTGTGAGTGTTGCACCAATGACAATGGGCTAGATTTAGAATGTAGCAGATGTAATGAATGTGTGGGATGAAATAGAATAAAATTACCCTCTCCGTGTTATGTATGTAGAAGAATGCAACCATTTTCCCTTGAGTGAGTGTGCTAGATGAATACTTTAAAGTTATTTTTGTACCATTAGATGCAAGCTTAGGTGATAGTATGTAATCCTAGTGCTTGGTCCTTTTTTTAACATGAATGTGTATTTATATGATTCCCTTGTTTGAATTTTGTAATTGATAATTGAAAGGAAAACCCAAAGTAGTAAAAAGTAATTAAGAAGCGAAAAGGTTGAAAAGAATAAGAAAAAGGTAAAGAGGTACAAGAGTGCCTAGGAGGACAAGAACGTATGGTGCTAGTGTTCCAATTGGGTGCTAAATTCTGGAAAGAACACAAGATTTATAAAGCCAATAAAAGTGCATAATACAAAGAAAAAGAAAAGAGAGTTGTTAATAAATTGTTTTCTTTCTTAGGAATCATGTACATACTAGTATGATTTTAGGAATTCTAAATGTACTTGAAGTAGAGGTAATAGACAAAAACAACCTTTCAATGACTTAGGACACAACTTGCAATCAACAAACAAACCATACCTATTTTTCACTTCAATCAATATCCCAAAACTTGTATTTCAACACCGAATTCTATAAATAATTGTTTCGAAAGTGAAGAATGATCTATAATAGTTTGAATTCACCATTCCATCATGTTTAAATGCTTGGAAAGGTTTCAAAACTTCATTTTCACCCAAACTCACTCTAGACCTTGGTTTTGCTACTAGCCCTCCAAATATGCATTTTTAAGCGAAAAAGACACAAAACCTTGATTTAAGATTTTCTTGTAAACTTGTATAAGACACATTTATCTCATTAAGAACACTAAAAAGTTTCATTTCCTAATGATCAACCTATTTTCTTTTATTCTCTCTACCATTTACCCTAGTTCTCTTAATTAGCCCTTGTTTCATGCAAATGATTGTTTACAAAACAAACCACCAACTTTCATGCAAAATTAAAATATGATCTAGATACCCATTTGGGCATTCTTACTTTCAAGTGAGTTTCATGAGATTTCTCTAAACACAATATCCCCATCTCCACCTTTCTCCTTGTTCTAGGTCTCTAATAATGCCACACCTAGGGTTCTAGTCTATTTTTTAGGGTGTGTAGTTTTACAACTATTTCAACCATACAAAATCTTTCATTAACCTGAAATAAACTTTCTCAAACTTGTTTAAAGTCCTATCTACCTCATATCTTCCTTCTTACTATTTTTTCAATGTTTTCCTTCTTAAGTTGTTTCACCTTATCGACTTGCGTAATATCTCCTAACCTATTTTGAATCTCTCTTACCTTTTTAGGCTTTACTTTCTTCTTACAACCATCACACTGTCTTGACTCATCTTCAATCACGCGACTCAAGTCTTCCCTTGATCCTTTCCTTTACTCTTACTTCAATAACTACTTTAGGTTCTTCTTCAAGTTTGTTACAAACATAGTTCACGACAGCTTATGAAGTCTTCTTGTTATCTCAATTTCACCCCCCAGAAAAATTGGATCAAACACGACCTGTACGGAAAAAATACAAGGGATGGTTTCGTCGCATGAGCCCATGTTTCAAATCCAGCAAGCAAGTTGTAGGTGGGCTCTATAATAGAGTAGTAGGGTCGGGGAATAACAAATGGTGTCGAGAGAAACTAGAGGGTCAAAGGAGAAGAACAGAGAAAGGCTCAAAGTCTTTCGGGTTGTACAAATGATTCAAAATGAGCTAAAATTGACTAAGTATGGAAGAATCAGAGGAAGCCTCCACGTGCCTCACCGGCGCTTCTCAAAAAGTTAAACCCAAAAGTGGAGGCTCAAACAAGTGCAAGGCTTCCATGTGTCCCAGATTCAAAAAGTGATAGAGCGGGCCCAAAAAATTAAGTATAGAGGATCGGTGGAAGCCTCCACATGTTCAAATGACACAACTTCAAGAGTAAAATCCAAAGGTGATTCCCAAATGATCACAACCTTCCATATGTCTCAAGCCCGAAAAATAATAGAGCCATCCATTGAAAATTCCAAGAAGGTGGAGGATACCACGTGTCGGCTTGACCCAATTTCAATATAGGAGCCCAAGGTGGAGACTCAAACTTGCGTCAGCCCTCCACGGAGCCGGGGGTCAATAGATGTCAAATCCAAAGTGGCCCTAAATCGGTTAAGCATAGAGAACCAGTGGAAGTCTCCACATGTCTCAATGGCGTGAATTCATTAGGTGTGACCCAGAGAGGATACTCGAGATGAGTGTGAGGCTTCAACGTATCTAGGGTTCGAGAAAGGCATCACCCGAATTGGCTAAGTATCACAGACTCGTGGAAGAAGCCACATGTCCACCTAGCACATCTTTAAAAGAAAAATCTTGAGCGGGTTTCCAAACGAGTACGAGGCTTCCACGTGTCCCAGGCTCGAAAAGAGACAGGGTCGACAGTTGAAAAGTCAAGATGGGAAAGAGTTAGCGGAAGGTGCCATATGTCAGACCGGCACAACTCCAAAGGGTAAAACTCAAGAGGCAGACTCAAATATGCACCAAGTCTCCACATGTCCCTGGTCAAATGTATCACCCCGCTAAGCAAAAGGACTTAGTAAAAAACATAAAGGAACAAAGCAAAGCCACGTGTCATCCCGGTGTGAATTCAAGAGTAAAATCCAAAAGTAATTCCTAGACAAGCACTAGCCCTCCACGTGGCCATATTCCAAGTCAAAGTGGGATGGTGGGTCACCGGAGGTAATTTTACTTTTGGCTTCGCCAATGCCCAAGGAGCCACGTGTCGAGGCCTTGAGTGTTTTTTTTTCGCCCAAATGGAAATGCGTACTAGTGGACCCGAAGATGGTTTTTGGCACAAAGTAAACTTTGGGTCTCGCAAACCGATTCTGCTAACTAGTTTCTACCATTTTTGTATGGAGTCGACCCAAACATTCAAATTGACTTATCTTTCGACCCTAAGTACTTGAAATTTGACAAATTTGGCACCATTGGAAAGGTCTCAACCTTGTTTATGCCATGGATGCCTGAAACTTTAATATTGGTGAGGTTAGGTGGGTGAAAATGGGAAAATGTCTTTGTGCCATTAATACACGATTCGATCGCTCCAACAACCGAGATCAAATAATATTTTATCCTTCGTTCTTATTTCTTCAAAGTGCACCAAGCATACATAGAGTGACAAACTCGGCAGATTGTGGGCAGATTTACAGGAGCATTAATGGTTGATAGTTGAGCTTCAAATCAAGTTTCCCACCTCTTTTCTTCTTCTCTCTTTGTTGCATCTATAAAAGAAGGAGCTAGGCTCATTATAAATGGTTGGACATTTCAATTTTGTGCCCTCCTTCTTCTTCTATTCGTGAGTGAGTTTGTGGAGTGTCAAGCCTCCCATTCAAGTTGTAATGTAAAGTTTCTTGCCTCTTGGATGTCTAAGGTATTGTATCGACTCTGGAGTAATAATGTATATCTTTGGGTGATTTCCAATCCTTTCATGTGTTTATTGTTGTCTTTCTGATCATTCATTGCATTTTGGTTACCTGTGCATGGTATTGTATTACATTCTTATGGTCTATATTAAGTTGTAGATCGAGTGTTTAACATTCCTTTGGTGTATCACCTCATTAGCTTAGATTTATTTTTTTGTATCTTCTCAACCCTATCCCATTGGTAAAATAGAGAAGGTTTAGAGTAGATCCTCTACAATTTATTTGTGTGCACTTGAAAAGAGGAATAGGAAGTGGCCTTAATCTAGAGAGCTCTCTCAACTCGTGCGAGGTCCCACACTTTGAGAGATGCTCCATGTTGTGCAATCACAGTGTGGGTCTCAACTCATCTAGTTGCAAGCACTTAGGGGTGTTATGATTCTACACTAACAGTTTTGGCATGCCCGATGGGACCAAGAAGTATCCATATTTGTTGCAGTAAGATTGATGTGCACTTGCTGTAATTCTAGATTTGAAAAAGTTTTGAAACCGCACATCCGGTGACTCCAAAGAGACAATATCCAATGCTTTCAAGTAGGCCAAGTTTGTCAAGTTTTTGACAAGGATACAAACAAGGTCAAGAACTAGAGAGGAGGGATTTTTGTCTACCTACACTTGTCCCCAGACAGAGAGAGAAGGGGAAGAAATGCACAAAGGTCTCCATCTTCACCAAATAGAACCTTTTCAACACCTCCTCCTGGTAGGCCATTCATTCAATCAACAAGGGCTCTCAGGCCAATCAGAATGGCACAACCACCCAACCCCTATGTCAATTTCACTAGTAGCAACCCACTTGCTCTCAATGCAAAAATTCCAGTTCGAGTGACAGCATTAAATAGCATTCCCTATTTCACTAGAGAGAACCAAACTTCTCCTAGTGACCACATTCAAGACATTGAAAATGTCTCGCATGATCCATGAGATCACTGAGATGGAAATTGTAGTCAAATTATTATCTTCTTCACTCAAGGGTAAAGCTTCACAATGGTTCAGGATTCTAATAGCCTATATTTAGACTTGGGACCATCTGTGTAGAGATCTTTACAATCAATTTGGAGAAAAGGGAGATAACCTGTCCTTGTTAGAGCAATTGACAACCATCAAGAGAGCTCCTAATGAGAAGTTGACAGATTTCAACCTCAGATTTCAAAGGACCTGGGACAGATTCCATTGGCTATAAGGCCCACAAATGAAGGTTCTTTCTTATACTTTCTTAGAGCTCTAAATTATGATATTGCTTTAATGATTAAATCAATTGGGTGAACCACCTTACTTGTAGCCTATAACATTTCCATAAGAGCTGAAAATTGTTTAATTCAAGCTAAAAACTTGCTCCTAGGCCACCCATGCCTCTATATCTAGAACTAGGAGCTCTAAGCACTAGTCAAACACCTACATTAGCTCCCATACCTACCCTAAGGAATCAGAGTTTAGATGAAGCTTCCACCTCATCCTCTAACACTTCAAAAGAGCTACAAGAGGTTATGAAACAGTTACAGAACCTTGGGAATGAGCTAGTGACTATCAAAAGGCAGCAATCTTAGAGTTCTAGGCCATATCAGCCTCAAACTCATAGCAGGCTAGGCCCCCATGTCAATAAAATAGACAACCAACTCAGTACATGTAAGTCAAAATCAAAACCAAGGACAACCTCAAGCTGCTAGGCCTTTCTGACCATATGATCCAAACACAACTTCAACATCAAGGGCCTTGGTTCCAACACAAAACAATATGGCACAAGAATATGATTGGTGTTTCCCATGCAATCAGCCTCACAATCAGTCAATGTGCTTCAATGGTGCACTGAATCAAGCCTTGATGGTGCAGACCATTGGTGTGTCACAAGAATATAACCAAGATGAAAATCAGAAGCAAGGATCTCAGCAAGAGGCACCTCCAAGTAAGACCATGCTTGTCAATTGGAAATCTGAAGACTTCTATGGAATGACTCAAGCCCCTTCTCAAATTTTAGTTGTCAATACACGTTCAAAGAAAAGGAATATTGGAGAGAGACAATCATCAAAATTAGGTAATCCTCAACCTTCCATTACTCCACAAGGTATTAGCATTTAGAATGTAACCCCCAATATGCAGAATCAGTCCAAGCCACCTTCCAAACCCACTCAAGCACTGGTTGCAATGACCCATGTGCAAGAGAAAAATGTACCAGGAAAGGGGAAGAAAAAGGATAGCTCATTTAACATCATTGAACAAATGAAGAAGAAAAATGTGAATATTTCAATGTGGGATTCATTTGCTATCCCAGGATAGAGAGACCTATTGTAGACTACTATGGCCAATTGGTCAAGCTCAAACTAGCCCCCTAACCAACGAAGAGAAAGTGTTTACCAATGCGGTTTGGCCTCGAGGGAAACCATGGAGGAAAACAAGGTAAGAATCTGAAGCCCCCTCTATTCTATGTTTCATTAATCATTAGAGACAAGTTAGTACATAATTACATGATTGATTCAGGGGGCAAGTAGCTCTGTAATGCCAAAACAAATAGCCGATCAGTTGGGACTTCAATACGAAGTCATCTCCAGGGGTGTAGTGCAATTGGATGGGACAATGGTAACAACTATTGGAGTCATCAAGGATTTGAGCATCACACTACACGCCTTTGACCTATGTGATTGTATTGCAAAATGTATCGACCATAGACTTTACTGCCACTTTGTTTGCATTGTGTTTGTTAAGATACTTCACTACTAATATTGGAGGCTATCTCGTATGTTGATTAGTCGCACATGCTTTTAGAACAAGCTATGGGGTGAAGGCAACAATCAAATCTGAGCCCATTGCATATTACCATATTAAGTCTTATGTATCCAGTCCAATCAATTCTAATTGTTTAGCCTTTGATCAGAGGACCTCCCAAGAACTTATGAATCGATACCAAGCTTGGATGTATTCCAGACTTGACTCTCGATTAGTAGGATAGCAAGAGGCATGCTTTTGACCCCTATAATAAGATGGAGGAATCGAGCTAGGAGTCTACTATCTACGTAAGGAGAACCATCCTCTTCCTGACATCATTAAGCCAGGCCACAAAGATGACAATGAGGTATGGCGGTTATTCTTTATTGCTCAAGAAGTAGGCAAGGATCCAAAGGAGGAGCCATGCTTGTATTGCCTCGGGGTATGAAGTACTACTCAACTTTTTGTTTTCAATTATCTTGCTCAAACAATATAGAAAAGTATGAGGCTTTGGTCCATGGAATGCATTGGGCAAGGAAACGAGGAATCAAGAACTTCTAAGTGTTTTCATGGCAGTGAACTAGTTTCTTATCGGGTTTGAGGACAATGCTACCAAGAATGATCTACTAAAGAGCTAAAAGAACCGGGTATGGGACCTCCTGAATATTTTGAAGCATTCAAAGCATCACTTCCATCCCAAGGAAAAACAATAAAGCGAAGAGATAAACTTGCAACGATTAGGGCGATTTGATGTTGTAGAAAGTATCAAGATTGATAATTATCAGCCCCATATCAAAGTGGTTATAAGACAAATTGTCCCGATAATAACACAAGTTGGCAAGTCTTCAAGAACGACCAACAAATTTTCAACTTTCTACAAGAAAAAGTTGAATTCTCTCGCCAAAAACCAAGAGAGGTTGGTGCAGCGGATGGTGATCAAGTGGTATAGCTGAGGACCAACAAACTACCAAAGGGTCTTTTCACTTTGGAATCAATCTTCAACCCAAATGATCAATTCCGAAAGGAGAAGGTGAATATTTAGGTAAAGGGTGAAGATTCAGAGCCCATTTTTATAGAAGAAGGCAAAACGTTGCAGATTGGCAAGGTAAGCACTCAACAAGAAAAATCTAAATTTATTCAACTTTATCAAGAATTTCCAGATGTCTTTTCCTGGACTTACAAATATTTAAGATGCTTCAACCCAAATTTGGCCCAGACATAATCGAGCTAGACCCAGGATCTAAGCCTTTCAGATAGAAGCAAAGGCCATTGAACCCTCACATAGAGCCTCTCATGAGAAAATATTTGAACAAGCTTATTGAGGCCAACATCATCTTCCCTATCAATCACTCAAGTTGGGTTGCAAACTTGGTTCCTGTGAGGAAAATAAGTGGAGATATCGATCAGTGTGTGTGGACTTTCATGATCTAAACAGAGCATCACTCAAGGATCACTATCCACTTCCATCAATGGAACAGATCTTACAAGTTGTAGCTGGCTCTGAGAGGTTTTCATTGTTAGATGGATACTCAAGCTATAACCAGATAATGGTGAAAGAGGAAGATCAGTTCAAGACAACCTTCACCACCAAATGGGGTACATATGCTTATAAGAAGATGCCATTTGGACTATCAAATTCCGAGCAACATTTCAGCAAGCTATGGACATGGCATTCAAAGGCTTGATCAACAATATAGTTCTGGTGTATTTGGATGATATCACCATTTTCTCAATAAATTTTGTAGACCATCTCTTTCACCTTAGGCAAGTGTTTCAGAGGTGTAGAAGGTTCAGAGTGTCTTTAAATTAAAATAAGTGTGTGTTCTTGACACATGAATGGAAATTTTTGGGCCACATTGTCTCAAGAGAGGGGTTGACAATTGATCCTGAAAGGGTTGAATCCATCTAGACACTTCCATTGCCACAACACAAAAAGTCTCTCTAAAGCTTCTTAGGGAGAATAAACTTTGTTCACAGGTTTGTACCTGATTTTTCCACTCTTGTGAAGCCTTTAACAATGATGTTAAAGAAGAGTCTTTCTTTTAAATGGAAAACAGAGAGGAAAGGAAAGTTTTGAGGCCATCAAGCTCGTAATATCATAGGCTCCAACTCTTGATAACCCAGAATTTTTGAAAGATTTCATTCTGTATGCTTTTGGAGGGTCATAAACCCGATCATCTATCTTAGTCCAGCCCAACAAGGAAGATTCGAACAACTAGTAACCTTCTTCAGTCAGAGCTTGGAAGACTACGAGGTAAAATACTCTTTCATTGAAAAGCATGTCCTTGTTATTAGGATCTTGAAGAAGTTCAGACACTTGGTCTCAAATAATAAGATTCAACTGCTAGTATCTCATGCTTTGGTGTCAAAGATTTTCTCCTGAACAAGGACTTGAATGAGAAGAGAGCAAGTTGGATCACTCGAGTAATGGAATATGACATTGAGATCAAGGTGACCAAACTAGTTCATGGCAAGGGTCTGTGTGAGTAGCTCGCTTCCAAGCAACAAGCTAAGTCATTGGATGAAGAAGAGGATGTCCTATTACTACAGAATGATAAAAGAACTAGCTAATGATGCACCTATTCCATGTTTTACCCAAGCCTTGGCGCATTATCTCCAAATAGGTTTGTGCCCTCCAGAATGGAACAAATCAAAAGGAGATACTTTAGACTACAAGCCATTCCATATGTGTTTGTTGGTGGTGTCTTGTTTAAGAAGGATATCAATAGTGTTCTATTGAGGTGCATTAGGACATGCCAAATTGAGAGAGTGTTGTATGAGTTCCATGATGGAGAGGTAGGAGGTCACTTTTCTCCTTGAGTAACATCTCTCAAGATAAAAAAATATGGTTATTACTGGTCTATAGTGTTCAAGGATCACTGCTACGCATGGATCAAGAAATGTAAGAAGTGTGCATTTTTCACAGGGAAAGAAAACTTAACAGCCCTACCCCTTCGTCCAATTTTAGTGGATCATCCATTCATGCAATGGGGACTAGAATTCATTGGGGTGATTAACCCAAATTCAAGCCAGGGCCACAAGTGGATACTTACAACAACAAACTATTTCACCAAGTGGACTGAAGCAGTGGCTCTTAAGGAAGCAAATGAATCCAACATCTTGGATTTCTATGAAGGAATAGCCACCAGGTTTGGAGTCCCTGCCACTATTATATCAGATAATGCATTGGCATTCCTTAGTACAAGGATCACTAAATGGGTAGTCAGGAATGGTGTGTACCTCAACACTTCATCAAACTATTACCCTCAAGGTAATGGCCAAGAAGAGTCCACAAATAAGAACCTATTAAGGATTATCAAAAGGACTCTTGATGAAAATCAGAGAACTTGGCATACAAAGCTCAAATCAGCTCTATGGGTTGATAGGATCACATCCAAGAGGTCCACAGGTAACTCCCCATACAAGATTTTATATGGAAAAGAGGTAGTGTTGCATATCTCATTAGAGCTGCCCACTGGAGCTCATGAAGCATTTGGAACCGCCGAGTTTGAAACCATGGCAATTAGGTATGCAGATCTAATGGAAGTAGGAGAAGCAAGAGATCACGTAATGTAGAGCATGGAAAAGGATCAAGCATTGATCAAGAATGGATTTGATAAGAAAGAAAAAACAAAGACCTTTCAGGAAGGGGACTTAGTTATAAAGTGGGATGCGGATTGGGAAAAGCCAGGAAAGAATTCCAAATTTTATGCCATCTGGAGTGGCCCTTACATGATCACAAGGTATAAAAATAGAAATGCCTTCCAGCTGGATAAATTGGATGGCGAAGAATTATAGATCCTAGTGAATGGGATCCATCTCAAACACCTCTACTAAAAGGGAGAATTCCACCCTTGTAAATATTATCATAGATTTAAATTTCTCTAAGTGCGTATGCACATTGTTTTGTTATAGTGTAGGTTTTGTTTCCCTAAGTGCTATGGCACAGGTTATTTGTTGCTCCAGGTTTGCATTGTTATACATTCAACGTGATTCTAGGTGGATGTGCCAAGCCCTTCATCATTTGCAAATGGGAGACCCATAGCTACCATAACAATTGCTCACTTTAAAGTAGGACAAATACAGAGCAACTAAAATCAGGTCTCAAAGGGTCTGCTTTTCAGAAAAATAGGACTAGATCAGGCCACCACCCATGACTTCGTGCTCAATGGATATGAAAAGGAAACTAATCTCTTCATCTAATAGGAAGATGTCCCCACGAGTCGCCAAAATTGTTATCTCAATTTTTCCCCGGAAAAATTGGATCAAACACGACCACCGTATAGGAAAAATACAAGGGACGGTTCGTCGCACGAGCCCATATTTCAAATCCAACAAGTAGGTTGCGGGCATGCTCTATAATAGAGTAGCAGGGTCGGGGAAGAGTAAACGGTGTCGTGAGAAACCAGAGGTCAAACGAGAAGAACAAAGATAGGATAAAAGAATTTCGGGTTGTAAAAATGATTCGAAACAAGCTAAAATTGACTAAGTATGGAAGAATCAGTGGAATCCTCCACATTCCTCACCGGCACTTCTCCAAAGGTTAAACCCAAAAGCAGAGGCTCAAACAAGTGGTAGGCTTCCACGTGTCCCAAAGTAAAAAAGGGGTAGAGTAGGCCCAAAAATGATTAAGTATAGAGGATCAACGGAAGCCTCCATGTGTTCAAATGGCTCAACTTCAAGAGTAAAATCCAAAGGTGATTCCCAATTGAGCGTGAAGCTTCCACGTGTCTCGGACTGAAAAAATAGAGCCACCCGTGGAAAAGTCCAAGAAGACGAAGCCTACCACATGTCAACTTGGCACAATTTCAAGATAGGAGTCCAAGACAAAGACTTAAACTTACGCCAACCCTCCACATGGCCAAGGGTCAAAAGAGGTCAAATCCAAAGTGGTCCTAAATTGGTTAAGTATAGAGAACTGGAAGAATTATCCACGTGTCTCAACGATGCAAATTAAAAAGGTGCAAACCAAAGTGGAGATTCGATGAGCGCGAGGCTTCTATGTGTCTAGGGTTTGAGAAAGGTATCACTCAAATCGACTAAGTACCGCAGACTCGTAGAAGAAGCCATGTGTCAACCCAAAGCACATATTTAAAAGAAAAATCCAGAGTGGGTTTCCAACGAGTGTGAGGCTTCCACATGTCCTAAGCCCAAAAAGAGAAAAAGTGGATGGTTGAAAATTTAAGATGCGAAAGAGTTAGCGGAAGGTTCCACGTGTCAGACTGGTGTAACTCCAAAGGGTAAAACTCAAGAGGCGGACTCAAATATGCGCCAAGTCTCCACATGTACCTAGTCAGATGTATGGCCCCGCTAAGCAAAAGGACTTAGTCAAAAACATAAAGGAACAAAGCAAAGCCGCGGAAGAAGCCACGTGTCAGCGCAGCGCGACTTCAAGAGTAAAATCCAAAAGCAATTTCTAGACGAGCGTCAGCCCTCCACGTGGCCATATTCCAATTCAAAGCAAGATGGCGGGTTGCCGGAGGTAATTTTTACTTTTTGGCTTTGCCAATGCCCAAGATAGGAGCCACGTGTTAGGCCTATATTGAATGCAGGTTGGCGGGCCTTGCAGTGTTTTTATTGCCCAAATGGAAATGCGGACCGGTGGACCTGAAGATAGTTTTTTGGCAAAAAGTAAACTTTGGGTCCGCGGACTAGTTCTGCTAAACAATTTTTGACATTTTTGTACGGACCCAATCCAAACGTTCAAATGGACATATCTCTCAACCCGATACGAAATTCAACAAATGTGGCACCATTGGAAAGGTCTCGACCTCGTCTACGTCGTGGAAGCCCAAACTTTAATATTGGCAAGGTTAGGTGGGTGAAAATGGGAAAACGTATTTGTGCCATTAATACATGATCCGATCACTCCAACAACCAGATCAAATCAGATTCGATCTACCATTATTCTTTCTTCAGCACGCTGAGTAGACATGGAGTGGCAGACTTGACAGATTGTGGGTGGATTTGCAGGAGCATTAATGACCATGAGCCGAGCCTCAAATCAAGTTTCCCACTTTTTTCTTCTTCTCTCTTCACTGCAACTATAAAAGGAGCTGGGCTCGTTGTAAAGGGTTGGAAATTTCTATTTTTTGCCCTCCCTTCTTCCTTTGTTCGCAAGTGAATTTGTGGAGCTCTCAAACCTCCCATTCGAATTGTAATGCAAATTTTCTTGCCTCTTGGCGCTGTAATGTATTGTATCAACTTTGGAGCAATAATATATGTCTGTGGGTGATTTCCAACCCTTTCATGTGTTCATTGTTGTCTTTCTGATCTTTCATTGCATTTTGGTTACATGTGCATGGTGTTGTATTGCATTCTTATGGTCTGTGTTAAGTTACAGAATGGGTGTCTAACATTCCTTTGGTGTATCACCTCATTAGCTTAGGTTTATTTTCTTGTATCTTCTCAACCTTGTCTCCTTGGTAAGATAGAGTAGGTTTAGAGTAGATCCTCTGCAATTTATTTGTGTGCACCTGAACAGAGGAATAGGAATTGGCCTTAATCTAGAGAGCTCTCTCAACTCACAAGGTCCCACACTTTGAGAGATGCTCCATGTTGTGCAATCACATTGAGGGTCTCAACTCATCTAGTTGCAAGCACTTAGGGGTGTTGTGATTCTGCACTAACATTTTGCATTTGAGGGTTCTTAAGGTATTCTCATTCCTCTTATAGACTCTAACAATCTCAAATAACATGAACACACCTTTGGATCAATAATTCCAATCACCCTTGCCTCATATTCCCAATTTTCCTCAAGTTTAAAACTATCACCATCTGAATTTAGACTTTCATGTTATTTACTTGAGTTTAACACATTCCTTTTCTACTAAACCATTGTAGTAATCAGTAAGTTCTCTTTAAGGTCTCACTTGTCATTATCAATTCTTCATAAGGTTTTCACATCATGGGTTAATTACTTTATATATGGCTATGATAATTATTCCTCTCTCGAGTGTTGGTATTTATTCTGAGTTGTTAGGACCATGCATACACTATTTTTGTTATCACCTCATTCTTGATCATTTAAACCTTATATTCAAGCCTTATCATATTTATAAAACCATACTATTACTATCGCACCACCCAGGGATCTCAAAACATGAATGTAAGAATGTCAAATAAGCTAATCTCCTTCAAATACCTTTGAACTTCTCATAATTGTACCATCACATTCAAGACTGTAGTTTTGCTAAGCCAGGATACTATATCATTTTTCAATCTTCTTGAGGTTACTAGACTTGTTCCTTTATATTAATATTAACCCTACAACCTTCCTCAATACTCCTTATCTCTGAAATACTCTTCACGTTCTTGAATTAATTGACTTAAGCTTCATATGGCTCGAACTTGGGCATGTTCATAGTCAAATCTCGGTTCTTCAATTTCGAGTTTAAAAATTAATCCCTAAAATCTTATTACTCATTGATCTCATAGAATATGTTAAAAATGAGCCCCATCATTGATCTAAATTAACCTTCAAGAAAATCTTGAGCATTTTACAATATTTACTTGTTTCAAACCCCATAAATAGGGTTTCACGGTTTAAGAAGAGGGTTTTTGATTTCTTTATACCCTTTTTGATGTTTTAAATTATTTCTCAGTATTTGAAAAATCCTAAAAAACTTCCTTCAAACCCTATCTTAGATTTAAACCCATTAACCCGCATCAAAAAAACATATAATGGACTGTCACCTAGAGAGTTACAGTTTGCCACAAGATTGGAATTTTAAATACATTTTATCTTTCCTCACGTCAGAAATTTCAATATAATTTATGAGATATCACAATATGAGATATATTAAGCCTTGATTAAAAGTTACTATAATTTCAAGTACTTCATACATTCAAATAAGGCCTCTAATATCAAGAAAGGAAAGGATATTACAAGTCTTAAGCCAATCCTTAGATATTTTTTTATGATCCTCATGTGCAAATTTCACTAATGCCTCAAGGTTTTTATGTAACGGTTTGTTACATTTGGTATCGAGAAACCACTTAGGTTTTATTCTTGAAGCACGGGTGGTTACATCATTAATATAGTTTTGCATGGGGCTCATATAGGCTAGGGTGTGGTTCCGATACATGGACACAAATATAGCCCGGGTCCAGGCTATGGAAGCGTGGTGGGATGTTATGATCCTAATGTGCATATTTTACTAATGCCTCGAGGTTTTGGTGTAGAGGTTCGTTACATCTTTCATAAAAAAATTAGTGAATATTCTCAACCCTGAAAATCCATCTAAAGACTCCATTTAAACTTTATAAATATGGAATACAATAAAGTAATAGAATGAGATGCTAGAAAAATGATAAAACTATATCTTCATTAACTTTTTCATGAAATTCAATTCATTTTTACAATAAACATGAACATCTGCTTGCTTCTTTTATCATGTCTCAGGTTTCCTAGCCTCCTAGGATTCTTGTCATGTGGTTCCTCCCAGTCTATAACTCTCTCTAATTCTCTTCACCATTTTTCATTTAAATTCTCTCTTTTAAGATAATAGAAGGTGGTTACACAACTCACCATAAGGTGACCAAGCATGGTTAAAGGTGACCTTAGGTCATGACTTCATTTAACCAAGGTTAAACACCTCATTTTCTCTCATGAGGTATTAAAATTACCTTTTACAATGATAATAACCTTTTCATTTCATAATAAACCATTTCATGAGGACTTAGAAAATTCAAATTTACAAGGCCTACATTTTGGAGGGAAATACATTTGGAAACCAAAACCACCCATGAAGGGCTCAAGGAAGATAAAGATTACTATAAACACACATAATAGACCTACTAACCAAAAAACAAAGGCAAAATAGAACTTTTCTATGCACAAGATTATGCTCTGCATCATACTCCCCAAGGGAGAGAAATTTGAGCTCAATTTTTTTCTTCTTCCTAGATTTCCAAAAAAAATTCTTGATTTGATTTTATTCCTTCTTTGTTGGGTTTTTACATATTTAATTTTTTCTCTCTCGATTTTTTTCTTCACTCTTCCTTTGATTTATTTTTCTTCATTTTCTTTGTCTTGATCTTCACTTTTCCTTCTCTTTACTTTTTCAAATCTCAGCTCCTTTAAGAAACCAACTTCATCTTGATCTTCGTCATGTCCCGTATCTTTTTCAAATCTAATTCATCTAATTCGTATTAGTCCTTGTATTCTTCTTCATCATATAGTATCATCAAAATTTCTTCCTCTACTCTCTTATAGGTTGCTTCACCCTCAAATGTATCTGAAATATCATATTCTTTCAAGATTTACTACCATATGAATTCTTCATCATTTATCAAGTCTTCATCATCTTGAATTCCTCTTTCTTTTTCAGTTTCTTCATCTTCTTTCTTGGCAATTTTCTTTCTTTCTAAATATTCATTTCTATCTTGACCTCCATTTACACATTCAAAGGAAATGTCAGGATCAAAATAAGGAGGCCTTATAGCCTCATGATATGCTTTATCCATGAGCTCTTCCTTATGTTCACTCTCCTACTCCACTTCATCACTTTCTTCCTTTTTTAAAGACAAGATAAGAAGATTGTAATCACATCTAACTCAATCAAATTCTGGGTTGATTCATACACCATCTCTTTGTCAACTTCTTATTATTGTTTTATCATCCTCTTCATTTCTAACTTCAAGTTCTTCTCTTCTTTTCTTATCACCTCTTTTAGTTGCACTCTTTGTCTCTTCTTCACAAGTAGCTCTATAGGGCACTTATCTTTCTTCTTAACCACCATTCCAAAAAAATATTTTATTTTCTCATGCTTCCCATTTTTTCTATCAAATGTTCCACATCTCTTTTCATGTATCCATAACTCTCTCTCTTGCTAAATTCTTCTTTCCTTTTCCTCCTTTTACTCTCTCTCTCTTTCTTCATGTGGCTCATTACATCTATTAGACCCTTCATCATAATTTTTATCTTCTTCCATATAATCTCTTCTCAAAAAAGTCTTTTCCACATTATTGCAATATTCTTTCTTCTTTATCTTCTCTCTCAACCCTTCACAAGGCTATGATTTCTTCTTCAACTATCACTATCTCCTCTTCTTTCAACTCTTCTTATTATTTCTAAAAGAAAAACACCCACTCGATACCAGAGGATGCAAAGGAAATAGAAAAAAATCCATTCAATGAGTTAGGAAACAACTTGCAATTGACAAACAAACCATACCAATTTTCACTTTTCTCGATATGCCAAAACTTGTAGTTTGACCATGAATACTATAAACAACTATTTCAAATATAAATAATGATTAAGAATAGTTTGAATTCACCATGCCATTAGGTTTAAATTCTTGGAAAGGTTTCAACGCTTCATTTTCACCCAAACTCACTCTAGACCTCACTTTTGTTGGTAGCCCTCCAAATATGTGTTTTTGAGAAACAAAGACACAAAACCCTGATTCAAGCTTCTCTAGAAAACTTTTCTAATACCCAATTATCTCATTAAGGATAGTTCAAAGTTTCAATACCTAAAGTTCAACCAAATTTCTTTTATTCTCTCTCTACCGTTTTGCCTAGTTCTCTCAATTAACCCTAGTTTAATGTAAATGATCATGTCTAGTACAAATCACCAACTTTCATACAAAAGTAAAATTTGATCTAGATACCCATTTGGGAATTCTTGTTTTCAAGTGAGTTTCATAAGCTATCTCCAACCAAAATATCCCCAACTCCACCTTTATCCTTATTCTAGGTATCCAATTATGCCACACCTAGGGTTTTAAGCTATTTGTTAGTTTTGTCTAGTAATTAAACTATTTAAACCATACCATATATTTAATTTACCTATAATATACTTTCTCAATCTTCTTTCAAATCCTATCTACCTCATATCTTCCTTCTTACTAGATTTTCAATGTTTTACTTCTTAAGTTGCTCCACCTCATTGACTTGCATAATATCTCATACCCTGTTTTGAACCTATCTTAACTTTTTAAGATTTAATTCCTTCTTACAACCCTCAAAATTTCTTGACTCATCTTAAATCACATTACTCAAGTATTCCCTTGATCCTTTCCTTGACTCTTACTTCACTAACTACTTTACGTTCTTGTTCAAGTTCATTGCTAACACAGTTAACAAAAATTATCAAGTATTTTCTTTTGAGGGTTCCTAAGGTCTTCTCACTCTTACATATTCTAACAATATCTAACAACACCAAAAACCTTTTTATCAACAATTCCAATCACCCTTGCCTCACATTCCCCAATTTTCATGAAGTTCAAGACTATCACCACTTGAGTTTAGATTGTCATACTATTTTCTTGAATTTAACACATTCCTTATCTACTAAACCTTTATAGTAATCAATAACTCCCCTTAAAGGTATCACTTTCATTACAAATTATTCCCAATGTTTCCACATCATGGGTTAAGTCCTTTATAGATGTCTAAGATCATTATGTCTCTCACACTCTTGACTATCAAAGAGTTCTTAGGATTGTGCATGTATTATTTTTGTTCTTACCTCCTTCTCAATCCTTTAAACCTTCTATTCAAGACTTATCATATTTATGAAACCCTACTATTACTTTCAAACTACTCACGGATCTAAAAAAAGAGTATAAAACTCCCAAATAAGCTAATCTCCTTCAAATTCCCTCAAACTTCTCAAAATTGTACCATCTAATTCAAGACTATAGTTTTGCTACTTCAAATTATTACAACACTTTAAAGTCCTCTAGAGATTACTAGACTAGTTCCTTTTTATTCATATTAACCCTACAATCTTCCTCAATACTCCTCATCTCTATAATACTCTTTAGCTTCTTCAATGCATTAACTTAAGCTTCTTATGGCCTCAACTCAGTGCATGTTCATAGTCAAAGCTAAGTTCTTCAATTTCTAATTCTCAAACTTAATCTAGAAAATTTGATTACTAATTGACCTATTATATATTAAGAAATCCCTATCATTGAGTGAACTTACTCTTCAAGAAACTATTGAGCATTATACAATATTCACAGTCTCAAACCCAAGAAACAAGGTTGTCAAAGTTTAAGAAGAGGTCTCTTGATATCTTTATACCTTTTTTGATGTTTCAAATTGTTTCTCAGTCTTTGAAACTTCTTGGAAAACTTCCTTCAAACCTTTGATTATATTTCAACCCCTTAACCCACATCAAAAAACCATACGGTGGACTGTCACCTAGAGAGTTATAGTTTTCCACAAGACTGAAATTATGAATACATTTTACCTTTCCTCACGTCAGAATTTCAATATAATTTCGACATATCATAATATGAGCTATATTAAACCTCCATTCAAAGTTATTAGACTTTGAAGTACTTCATACATTCAAATGAGGCCTATAATATCAAGAAAAGAAAGTATCTTACTAGTCTTAACCCCTAGTCCTCACAATATTTCATAAACAAGAACTTAGTGAATTTTCTTAACCCTAAAAACTCATCTTAACACTCCATTTGAATGTTATAAATATGCCATACAATAAAGTAATACAATGAGATGTTAGAAAAATGACAAAATTATATCTTCCTTAACTTTTTGGGTCAAAGCATATAACCTGTCTCCCACTTTTTGTAGTTTTTGTACTTTCAGTAAACTATGTCTGACAACCAAAACATGACCAAACACATATAAAATGACCAAACATGCATTTTTAAGAGGCTATAAATACCAAGGTGCAGGGCATCCAGAATTTACCTGATTTTTAATTTTTTTTATAGTATTTTTAATTATTTATTTACTAGTCGATTTTAAAATATTTATGGCCACAAAGTGGGACACACTTGTATGCTTTGACCCTTTTACAAAGAAATTCAATTCTTATTTACAATAAACTTGTTGTCTACTTACTTATTTTATCATTTCCCAATTTTTTTAGCCTCCTAAGATTCTTTAAACATGGTTCCTCCTACTATGTAACTCCTTTCCATATCTCTTAACAATTTTTCATTGTAATTATTTCTTTTAAGATAATAAAAGCCGGTTACACAACTCACCCTAAGGTAGCCAAGCATGGTTAAATGTGTCCATAAGTCATGACTTATTTTCACTAAGGTTGAACACATTATTTTCTCTCATGAGATCTTAAAATGACCATTTACAATGAGAATAACCTTTTTATTTCATAATAAAAACTCTTCATGAGGACATAGAAAATTCAAATCTACAAGGACTCTATTTTTGAGGGAAATGCATTAGGAGACCAAAATCACCCATGAAGGGCTCAATGAAGCTAAAGATTACTCTAGAAATGCACCTAATAGACCCACTAACAAAAAAGTGAGAATGTAACCAAACTTTGGCTATGCACAAGATGATGCTCATGCATCATGTACCCAAGTGCGTAGATTTTTGTCTACAATGCAAAAGCACTACCGTTAGCATTTAGCAATTATTTTATCCACTTGACTTCTCTGAAACATCCTCGATTTCTGCTACACTACAAAAATATCCCTACAAAGCACTTTAGAATATAATATATTATATCCTAACCAAGGTTTGTACTTTTCATTTGGATGGGATGTATTATTGCATCGTGTCATGTTGAATTATTTGTCACCTAAAGTACTTGGCGGGGTTGTTTTGTGTCTTTGTAGCAAAAATAAAGATTTTTAAGAGAAGTTAAGTGTGTAAAATGAATGCTAAATACTAGTAGTAATTCTTTGCATAAGTAATCTTAAATGTCAAAACATATGAATATAACTAAAAAAACCTCCTCTAACCCAATCAATTTAAATTAACCATTTTATTCCGATCCTGTGTCAAAATAGTAGCTTTGGAACAGGGTATGGACATCTATAAAATCATTAAAGATGAGAGTATTTTTTTCATATGTTGTAATTGCAAGAGTGCTAGTAGAAATGTAGGCAAAATTTGGAAGTGTAGTCAAGGCACATGGCTTTTGTTTGACATAATGCCTTAAAGATATGTCTTCTTGTGGACAACATTGATTATAGGCCGTGTACCAAATGGATATTTTGAAAATAATTTAGAAAATTTCAAGAAAATGCAATTACCGGTGTTCAAAGTCAAATTCCACACCGTTTGTTATTATACTACATACTTGTGCAGAAATGGGGGCTTTGGAACAAGATTTTGACTATACTACACTAGAAATGTAAGTCACAATCGTTCTCCAAAAAGTGTGCCTGCAAGGAAAATAAGGCCCTACAAATGGGTGGTAAAATTAGAGAGGAGTGAGTTGGTGTCTTAGGGGAAATGGGTGGCCAAAATTAGATAGCCCAATAGAGGCATATGGCTATGACTTGGCACCTTTGATCAACCCACAAAGCAACTATGGAATATCATCATGTTGTTGAAATCATGTATGGCCCTTCCACCTATCTCAATAAACACCAACCAAAAATTTAACTTAGAAAATCTCAAGAACGGAACAATCAAAAAACCACGGAGAGTGTTTCAGATTCAACCAAACTCTCTATCAACTAAATACAAAAATAGGTTCTTGGTTTTTGAAACCCCTTAAATGTGAAAAATAGGGCAAAGTAAATAGATTTGTAGATATTTTTTGACTTGTTCCCCTGCTATAATACTAAGATTTGGGCCTTGACATGACATGAAATGAAAATTCCGATCCATCCCTTTTCTAATACACATTTCTCCATGGGTATAGCCTATACCAACCTCACAACCACATTGATCAATACTTATTTCCCATCTACTACTTTTGGGAGAAAGTTTTCTTTAATATAAAATATTTTAAGAGGGGTGTGACATGGGAATGGTAATTAGATATAAAAATATAATATTGTCTCTAATTAATGTCTCAAACCACCCCTTATAGAAGTGATACTAAAAACACTCTTCAAAATCATGTAAATAGATTCATATAACCATTTATAATATTTACTATACTATTTCAATTATTAACACTATGCAATCCAAAAAATATTTAAATATGACAGGGGAATTAGGTGATTTGGTATCCTAGGTCCGACAAGTTTGAGCATTCATAATCTACCAAAGTTCAAAACCCACTAAATCCATACAAGGTGTGGGGCCCGCATTCAAACAAATTCAACCTCCCACCTCCAACCTTGATAAAAGTAGAATTTTTCAAACACACAACGAGATGTACAAAGACACAGAGTAATAAAAATAAAATTAAAATGTAATAATAGAAATTATTATAATAATAATAACTTCTTGTAAAATTAATTAATAAAATAATGTGTCCACAAAGTGGAATTTCACATTAAGCAACACTCTTTTTATTTTGTTAATAATAATAATCTTAACAATATCACCAAATATTCTTATTTATGTTGTTGAGAATAATATGACGCTCGTGAAATAATAGTGGAGATGGATGAACCTAAAATAAGAGGATGAATATTATTTTTATTTTATTTGCATGTAAATGAAAATATTCTTTTTTGATGAAATACTTTGATATTGGATTCCAGATCTCTTTAAGAGTTTCTTCATCAATTTGCTATTATTTAAATATTTGAAAGTTTAAAATATTATAATAAATGTAAAATTTATATCAATTGTATCAAAAGTAAACGCATTTATATTTCTCATTTTTAATTAACTTTTAATTATATGTACACATACAGTTTCATATGAAAGATATTAGAGTGTGAAACCACATGCGTTAGATATTTTGGTTCCATAAGTCTTCAGTTAAATTATTTGGCCGAGATTCAATAGAGATCAACATTGTTAAAGATTATCACCAACTGTTTTTGGAATTTTTAAATTTATTTAATTTTATAATACCATATTTTAATTCATTGTTTTGACTATGAAAAATTGAATGGGTTATTATAATTCCAGAGTTCTAGTTCAAATGAATTATTTGTATACATGCATTATATTTTATTTTGATTAGATCTTGACACAATTTTTTTCTGGAGTTAATACTATAATTTCAGTTTATAATTTACATATAAAATTAATCAGTAATTAAAATTCATAGCTTTGGATGATAGTCATACTATTTTTTTATAGTTTATGATACAAGTACAAACATAATGATGTCTAATAGGCAGGTGAACCATTTACTACCATAATGACCCAAGTTCATATTATTAAGTAGACTTGCATCTCGAGATAAGTGTAGATAATTTAAAATAGAATTTGTAAAATGGAGTTCATGTGGAGCACCCCATATTTAATAGGAGAATGAGTATACTAATAAACATATTATTATTTATAATATAAATAATTCATCCAACGCGATGCACTATTTTTAGCCAAAACTTGAAATGGTCATATCTTTTGATCTGGGTGTCCGTTTGAGTACGTTTTTATAAACCACTTTTTCCGACAAGATGAACGATCTTAGGTCAATGACCCTATTAGTTGAAGCCATTTTCGGCACATTTTTCGGGCTCAAATTGGCCATCTAGGGGCCAAAAATTAGGATTTACGTTATAATTCAATTTTTCCTATTTTAGGGAATTAGTTAATTTTAGTCTCTTAAAAGTGTTGAGTATGGAGCTTAATTGCTTCACAAAAAAATTGCTTTTACATGTTACTGGTTTTGATAGTGACTGGCGATGGTTAGGTAGTGACCGTGAAGGTCAGTCATCAACCAACATAGGTTAGGAAATGACCGACGATGGTCAAGTAGTGATCGGGGAATAGTTAGGTAGTGACCAGCGGACGGTTACCTAAGCAATGGTGCTTTATTTTTTGACTGAGAATTACAATAATTTTTTTTTCTTTAAAGATGATTTCTTGATTGTAAAAGCATAGTTAGTTGCCCATAATAAATATATATGCATGTATGCATTGTATGAGGGTATGAGAGAAGAAAATAGTAATTGTTTGAATGTTAGTTTGCTTGGTGAGCAAGAAAAAGTAAATGAGCAAGGGAAAAGCATTGAACATTCGAGAGGTGTTGGAAGACAACAGATCTTCATTGTATTTCCTCCGTAAATCATTGAATAAAAATATTGCCGCTTTCTTGGTGGACTTAGCCCACACTAGGTGAACCACGTTAAATCTGGTGTTATCTTTCTCTTGTTTATTTTATCTTCTCGGCTTATTTCTACATTCATTTCTTGTATGTTTTATCTCAAATTAGATCTCGTGGAACACTATTATATGGTTCAACCCCAACAACCGGTATGAGAGCTTTGTTTGGAGGTTTTTGTGCTGACAAAATTTACTCACGAGAGGGTTTTCTGATTGAGTGGGAGTAGAGAAATGGTAGAAAATAGCAAATACCGAGTAGAGAAATTTGACGGTCGTAATTATCAACTGTGGAAGATGCGGGTGAGAGATTATTTGTATAAGAAATATCTATACTTACCATTAGATGAGAATGGAAAATCGAGCACGATGACCGATGAATAATGGAAGGTTCTTCATAGAAAGGCTCTGGGATCTATAAGATTGAGCCCGACAAAGATCGGCATCAATGACTTCAAATTTTATAGATACAAAAACCACGGTATAGTTGATCAAGTCTTTAGAAAATTTGTATGAAACTCTTAGTGCTTTGAATAAGGTATATTTGATGAAAAAAATGTTTAGTTCTAAGATGCAAGAAGGTGGATATGTATCTAATCATTTAAATGATTTATAGTTTATTGTAAATCAATTAAAATGGGTAGAAATTCCGTTTGATGATGAAGTGAAAGAAATTTTATTCTTATGTTATTTGCCAAATAGTTGGGATAACTTGTTAATGGCTTTTAGTAATACAATGACTGCTTCTAAAGGTTTAAAATTTGATGATGTGGTTAGTGTAATCCTTAATGAGGAAATACGGAGGAAAAGATCAGGAGAAGAATCATCTGGAAATGCTTTAACTATAGAAAGTAGGGGAAGATCTAAGGAGAGATCATCTAAGAGAAAGAAGAATGGGAGATCAAATTCAAGACATGGCAGATCTAGATCCAGGTACATAGATTTACTTTGTTGGAATTGTGGAAAGAGAGGACATGTAAAGAAGGAGTTTTGGTCCAAGGAAAACAAAGAGAATACATCAGAAAAGGTAAAGAGGAAAACGTTACAAGTGAGGTAAAACAAGATGCCCTTATTCTCTCCTTGGATAATAAATTAGAATCTTGGGTTTTAGATTCTGGAGCTTCTTTCCATGTTACCCCTAATAAGGGTTATTTTAGAAATTATGTTCAGGGTGATTTTGGACAAGTTTATTTAGGATATGATGAGCCATGCAATATTACTAGTAAAGGTGATGTTCATCTAAAGTTACAGAATGGAAATCCATGGGTATTGAAAGATGTGAGGAATGTGCCAAGCCTCAAGAGAAATCTAATATCTGCATGGCAACTAGGTGAATCTGGATGCATGGTTACATTCAAAGCTGACTCTTGCAAGGTTACCAAGGGATCTCTTATCTTGGCAAGAGGTAAGAAGGTAGGAACTTTATATCTATCTACATGTGTTACTAATTCATTTTTTGTGCTATCTACTATAGTTTCATATGAAACCATGTGGCATAATCGGTTGGGCCATATGAATGAAAAAGGAATGTAGATCTTAAAGGCTAAGGGTAAGTTACTAGATTTGAAACAATTAGATCTTGAATTTTGTGAGTATTGCATATTTGAAAAGTAGAAGAGAGTGAGATCTCTCAAGGTTGGGTCAACAAAGATAGAGCAAAATTGGAGCTTGTACACTCAAATGTGTGGGGACTAGCTCAGGTAGCTTCTATTCGAGGATCTTAATATTATGTGACTTTCATTGATGATGCCACAAGGAAGGTATGGATCTATTGTATTAATCATAAATATGATGTTTTTGAAACTTTTAAAAGGTGGAAATCCTTTGTGAAAAATTAAACAAACTTTAAATTAAACTATGTTAGATCTTGCAATGGTGGTGAGTACTGCAACAAGGCTTTTAATGATTATTTTTCAGTGAATGAAATACGAAGAGAAAGAACGGTTCCTAGAACTCCACAGGAGAATGGAGTTACAAAAATAATGAACAGAAAAATCATGAAACATGCTAGAAGCATGAGGATCCATGTTAGCTTTCCTTTGAAGTTCTGGCGAAGCATGGATACAAAGTGGTGTACTCTATCAATCGTGGGCCTTCAACAATATTGGATGGTGGAATACTAGAAGAAGCTTGTTTGGAAAAGAGGTAGATTTTTATTTTCTTATATTTTTGTCTCGAAGCTTTTATATATGTTGATAGGGAAAATAGGAGGAAGTTGGATGCTAAATATAAGAGATTTACTTTCATTGGTTATGGATCTGGTGATTTTGGATATTGATTTTGGGATTTAGAAGATTCTAAGATTGTTAGGAGTCGTGATGTTGATTGGAATGAAAAAATAATGTATAGGGATCAGGTTTTGGTGCCTAAACATGAACATGTTGATGATATTTTGAAGGAAAATCAATTTTCAGACCTAAAGAAGATGTCCAAAGACATTGACGTCAATTCAATAGAAACCGATGTCGAGTCGAACAACCAACATTGGCGAGATAGGATCGGGTTTGAAATAGATAGCCAATGGAACCGACATCGGTACTCGTCAAACTAATGTCGGTAAGGAAACTATAGTTAGTTGACAGAAAGAGGAACCACAATCGGCTTATAGGTGACCGACGTCGATCCACAGTGGCCGCGTCGATCCACTAATAGCGATTGACATGAATGTGCAAAAGGCACAAAATGAGTGTTAAACACCCCAGATTTCAAGGTGAGAAGGTCATAAAGGATAAGTAGACCTCCGTGAGAGATTTTCACCTTCCTTTTCTTATTTATTATTGACTGATAGTGGTAAACTAAAAATATTTGAAGAAGTAATGCAAGTAGATACCCACGAGTAGTGGGAGCATGACATGGATGAGGAGATGGAATCCTTCGAGAAAAATAAGACATGGGATTTGGTCAAGTTGCTAGCAGGTAAGAAAACTCTACAAAAAAAATGGGTTTACAAAATCAAGGAAGAAGAGGGCAGACTAAAAGATATAAGGCAAGGCTTGTGATAAAGGATTTGCACAAAATAAGGTATTGACTTTGATTATATTTTTTCTCTTGTAGTTAAGATGACTTCGATTCGTATTGTTATAAGTTTTGTTGTAATATAAGATTTACATTTAGAACATATTAATGTTAAGATGAATTTTCTTCATGGTGATTTGGAGGAAGATATTTATATGCAATAGTCGCTTGGTTATGAAGTCAAGGGTAAGAAGAAACTTGTGTGCAAATTAAAAAAGATCCTATATGGGCTCAAACAAGCTCCAAGGGAATGGTATTTGAGATTTGATAGATTTATACATGGGCATGGTTATATCATATATGAATCGACCATCATGTTTATTTTAAGAAGCTTCAAAATGGGAGATATGTTATTTTGTTACTATATGTGGATGATATGTTGATTGTAGGATCTAATATGCGGACATTGGTAAACTCAAAAAAGGTTAGCTCACACATTTACAATGAAGGATTGGGGAACTGCAAACAAAATCCTTGGCATGCAAAATCACCGAGACAGGAAAAACAAGAAGTTTTATTTGTCTCAAGAGGCTTATATCAATAAGGTGTTGGAAAGGTTTAACATGTAAGTTTCAAAACATGTTAGTACACCTATGCCTGGACACTTCAAACTGAAAAAAAAAATAGTGTCCTTCATCACACAAGGAGGTTGAGAATATGGCACGTGTTCCTTATGCTTTAGCAATAGGAATTCTTATGTATGCCATGGTTTATACTAGACTAGACATTGTATAGGTAGTGGGAGTTGTGAGCAAGTTTATGGCTAATCCAGGTAAAGAACATTGGAAAGTAGTCCAATGGATTCTCAAGTACTTGAGAGGGACATTCGACATGGAGTTATGCTATGGAGGGTCGATACTTATTTACGTGGCTATGTTGATTAAGATATGGATGGAGATTTGGATGCAAGAGGAACACCGCGGGATATGTTTTCACAAAGGTGGAACAACATTAGCTATATTTTGAGATTGCGAAGGTTGTGGCTTTGTCTACTATAAAGGCGAGTATGTTACACGCTACGAAGCTTAGCAAGGAGATGATATGGATGATCAAGTTCATGGAAGAGTTGGGTAAGGAGCAAGATCATGTAGATTATAAATTAATAGTCGAGCATGATCCATCTAGAAAATAACTCAACATTTCATTCAAGAATGAAACACATTCAATTGAGGTATAACTTCATATGGCAGATGTTGGAGGATGGGCAGCTGAATTTAGAGAAAATCCATATAGATGAGAACCCTTCGAATATGCTAATGAATCCATTAGTAAGAGAGAAGGTCAAGCTTCACTCCACTTCTGTTGGTCTTCGAGTTTGAGACTTGAAGAGAAAGAAATGGGCAAAGGAAAAGGAAACCAAGGATGGTGATGCACAATACAATGCAACAATTGATCTCCAAGTGGGAGATTGTTGAGTATGGAGCTTAATTGCTTCACAAGAAACTTTCTTTTGCATGTTACTAGTTTTGATGATGACCGACGATGGTGTGAGAAGTGATGGGAAATGGTCACGTAGTGATTGGCGATGGTAGTCATCAACCAACATAGGTCACCGCGTGATCGGCGACGATCAGCGTGATCGGCGATGGCTACCTATGTGATGGTTCTTTTTATTTGAAAAAGAATTAGAATAAATATTTTTCTTTAAAGATTATTTCTTGATTGTAAACACATAGTTAGTTTTCCAGAATAGATATATATGCATGTATGCATTGTTTGAGGGTATGAGAAGAAAATAACAATTATTTGCATGTTAGTTTTCTTGGTGAGCAAGAAAGCGTAGGTGAGTGACGGAAAAGCATTGAACATCCCGAGAGGTTTTGGAAGACAACAGATCTTCATTGCATTTCTTTTGTAAAGAACTAAATAATAATATTGGCCATTTCTTGGTGGACGTAGCCCACACTTTGGGTGAACCACGTTAACTAGTCTTATCTTTCTATTGTTAATTTTATCTTCTAACTTATTTATGTATTCATTTCTTGTATGTTTTATCTCGAAATTAGATCTTTACAAAACTATTATAGGGTTTAACACCAATAGAAAGCATAGTAGGTTAGAAATTTTGAAATTCCTCTAATTTAGGCATGTAGAAGATGTGTGGCAATTTTTGTGCCCGTACGAATAAGAATGCAAACTTATTAAGAATAGAAAGTTCCAGAAACTATTAAAATAGTAAATTTCTCCATCTAGAGTAGATTTAGTCAAAGTTAGTTAGATTTTTCTTGGAAACTTGAGTTCGGAGTTGTTTTATTATTTATGAAGCATTGTAATTCATCATTCAATAACAAATAGGATGATTTATTTTCTTTGAGTTCCGATATTTACGATATATGTGTGTGTGTGTGTGTTACGGTTTTGCTACATATTTTAGTATCGAGAGAATTTTGGGTCATGGTGGAGATAAAAAAATCAATGCCATGAAGAGGGAGAGGAAGAGGGGGCGTTATTACTGTAATGAATAGAAACATGCAAGATCTATAGAGGCAAGTTCCTGAGCTTGCTATGATTATAAGCCGAGAGAGAAACCAAGCTAGAGATGACACAAATGAAGAAGAAGTTTTTGAAAAGGAGGAAGCGCAACCCGACCACCCTTAGCTTTTGAAGAATGGATGCTTAAATAATTAGAAGGAAATAATGTTGGGATAAGAGTTGATGTTTCAGAATATGGAGGTAGTCTAAAACCATAGGAGCTGATAGACTTGTTGACTAGCATGGGAAAGTTTTTTGAGTGGAAGGCTATGTTAGAGGAAAATAAGGTAAAATTTGCATGCATGAAATTAAAAGGTCATGCTATGTTATGGTGGGATCACCTAAAAAAGGAGTGTTCAAGAAAGGGGAAAGAAAGGATTAGGACCTAGAGTAAGATGGAGAAGAAGCTAAAAGACAAATTTCTCCCTATAGATTATGCACAAACCCTTTACAAGAGGTTTCAGAATCTCAGACAGAACTTACAAACCATGAAAGAATACACAGATGATTTTTATAAGTTGCCCATTCACGTAATCATAAAGAAACCGAGGAACAAATGGCTAAAATATATTTAAATAGATTAAAATTTTCTATTAAAGATGAGCTAAAATTTTCTATTCAAGATGAGCTAAGCATGCACATGATCAAGAGCATGGAGGATGCCTATCAACTAGTTTTAAAGGCCAAAGAAAAACAAAATTGTCAAAGTTTTAGGAGATCACCTGGGATGAATAGGGGCCTCATCCTCCTTTCGGGGATGAGCTAGTTTCAGTCAAGGTAGAGGAGAACAACCTCGTATATTGGAAAATAAATAATATACAAGAAAATATCTCCCAAATCAGCAAAGAGGTAGAGGGTTTCCTAGGAGTAAAGGATATGCTAGTGGAAAAGGATGGGAGGCTCCAAAAATGCCATTTTTTTTCTACAAATATGTTGAAGAGGGGCATCATGAATTTGAATTCCCACATTATTATATGCATGACAAGAGGAAATCATATCCTCCAAGAGTAAATATTGTTGAAGTTGAACAAGAAGAAGATGAACAAGACCTAGAAATTCCACCAGATGTGGGAGAAAATATGATGATCAAAAGGATGATGATTGCTCCAAGAAAGGAGATCAAAGGGGATGCATGAGCTATGTACAAATATTTTCAAACCAGATGAACTTTAGGAGGAAAGGTATGCAATGTTATTATTGATGGTGGTATTTGTGAGAACATGGTTTCAAATGAGATGGTTGAGAAACTAAGCCTACATTGTGAGAAGAATCCTAAGCCTTACCATATTGCATGGTTTAAGAAGGTTAATGAAGTTAATGTCAATAAGAGATGTTTAATAAGGTTTTCTATTGAGGAAAGTTAGAAGCATAATATTTGGTGTGATGTTATTCCTATGGACACATGTCATATCTCTTAGCAGGCGACCATGGCAATTTGATAGAAAATTTATTCATGATGGGGGAAGAATACGTATACTTTTTGGAAGGATGGAACAAAATAGTTTTGCTACCTCTTAAGGAAGAGGGAGAGGTTGAAAATATGTTTTTTGCAAAATAATTTGTGAACGAGGAAAAGGAAACTAGGTTTTTCTATCTGCTAGTCACAAATAAGGATGAACCTACAAGTGCAGAAATACCAAAGAAGAATTAATAGAAGAATTGTTTGATGTTATACCTGATGAGCTACCATATGGGTTACCACCCAAAAGAGATATTTAACACCATATTGATTTGATCCCAGGGTCTTTACTCCCAAATCAAGCAGCTTATAGGATGAGTCTGACATTACATGTAGTATTGAATAAGCAAGTGACAGAGCTTGTGAGAAATGGTGTAGTAAGGGAGATCATGAGTCTGTGTGAAACTCTAGCTTTATTAACTCCAAAGAAGGATCGAACATGAAGAATTTGCACATATAGTAGAGGAATCAATAAAATTACAATCAAGTATCGGTTTCGATACATCGCCTTGATGATATGATGGATAAGCTTGTTGAATCTAGGCATTTCACCAAAATTGATCTTTGTAGTGGTTACCATAAGATTCATATCGAGAAGGAGATGAATGGAAAACAACATCCAAGAAAAATGATGGATTATATGATTGGTGGTGATGTCATTCAGTTATCTAATGTACCTAGCACTTTTATAAGATTGATGAACACTATTATGCGGGAGTACAATAGTAAGTTTGTTGTGGTTTATTTTGATGATATCTTCATTTTCAGTAAAACTAAAGAAGAACATTTAAGGTATATGAGGGTGATATTTGAATTATCAAGGAAAGAGAAGATCTATGCAAATTTGAAGAAGTGCACATTTATGCAAGAGAGTTTGGTATTTTTGGGTGTTATTATTTCAACAGATGGGGTACAAATGGACTCGAAAACGTAAAGGAAATTATTGCATGGCCTACTCCATGGAGTATAATAGAGGTAAGAATATTTCATGGTTTAGAAACTTTTAATTTCCAAAATACTCTAGAATTTTCCAAGTCTCAAAATGTCATGCACAAAATACAAGGTTTTATGTGCCATTGCATATTCCCAAAGGACCATGGACAGATTTTAGTATGGATTTTGTTTTGGGATGACCAAAAATACAATGAGGTAATTACTCAATTTTTTTGTTATTGATAGGTTGTCGAAGATGGTTCATTTTATTTCCTGTAAGAAAACTAGTGATGTAACAAGAGTAGCTGATTTGTTTTTCAGGGAAGTTGTTAGGTTGTATGGTGTTCCAAAAACCATTACTTCATATAGGGAAACAAGGTTCTTAAGTCATTTCTAGAGGAATTCATGGAAGAAGTTAGGAACTAAACTGTAGTTCAACAGTTCCTATCATCCTCAGACTGATGGAAAAACAAAGGTGGTAAATAGGATTTTGGGAAACCTATTAAGGTGCATAGTTGGGGAAAAGCCAAAACAATGGGACTTAACATTACCACAAGCTGAGTTTTCTTATAATAACTCAATAAATATATGCACAGTAATTCTCCATTTTATATTGTGTATGGGAGTAATCCAAATGGGGTGTTAGATTTGGTGTAGCTACCAATTGATGGCAGAGTCAATGATGATGCAGAAGCATTTGTTGAACATATACAACAATTACAGGAAGAAGTGTGGAAGAAGTTGTAGAATAGTAATGATAAGTATAAGGAAATAGCAATGTGCATAGAAGGAGAAAGGTGTTTATAGTGGGTGAGTTGGTTATGGTATACCTTCAAAAGAAATGGTTTCAAAAGGAACCTATAATAAGCTAAAGTACAAGAAGATTGGTCCCTTTGAAATCATGAAAAAGATAAATGGTAATGCTTATAAGGTATAATTTCTAGAAAATTTCTATATTTTTCTAGTTTTTAATGTTTAAGACTTACATTTTTTCATGGGGATGGTGAAGAAGGGGACGTTATTAAAGAAGTAGTAGATTGGACGCCGTCGGGATTGGTGAAAAAGAAAGAAGAAGTGGATCATATTTTAGACAAGAAAACAATGAGCACGCGACATAGACAATACAACAAATATTTGGTACATTGGAAAGGATTAGATAAATAGGAAAACACATGGGTCACAAAGTGGGAGATTAAGAAGATGGATAAAGATAAATGGCAGAAATTTAAAGAAGACAACTTGGAGGAGCTGTGTTTTTTCAAGCAGGGGAGAATGATGCATTATTTTTAGCAAAAACTTGAAATGGTCATATCTTTTATTTAGTTTTCCATTTGATTCCTTTTTTAAACCTCTTGTTTCGACAAGACGAACACACCAGTCAATCAACCTTATTGGTTGGAGCCATTTTTAGCACATTTTGGGCTCAAAATCTGCCATCTAGGGGTCAAAAATTAGGATTTAAGTTGTAATTTGGTTTTTTCCTATTTTAGGGAATTAGTTAATTTTAGTCTCTTGAATTCATAGTAGGTTAGAAATTTAGAAATTCCTCTAATTTAGGCATGTAGAATATGCATGGAAATTTTTGTGCCCGTATGAATAAGCATGCGAACTTACTAAGAATAGCAGGTTCTAGTAAATTGCTAAAAATAGTAAATTTCGCCATCTAGAGTAGATTTAATCAAAGTTAGTTAGATTTTTCTTGGAAAAAAAGTTGGGAGTTGTTTTCTTATTTATTAAGCATTGTAATTCATCATTCAATAATGAAGAAGAAGATTTATTTTCTTTGAGTTCAAGATATTTGCAATATATATATATATATATATATATATATATATATATATATATATATATATATGTGTGTGTGTGTTACGCTTTGGCTACATTACAATGGCTAGTGGTGTAATGCTTCTTGGTCTCCTAGTAATTAGGAGTTTCAAGGTCCAAATCTAGGCTACATGTTAAGGCGTCCTACTACCAATGGTTTGGATACCCTTGTGATAGGGAACTAAGATAATGTGGTTTAATTCATGGGCTAGCCGAGAGCTTAAACTTCCTCCTTAGATGGTTCCATGACCGGTGTGGGTTGGTGATGCCACAATGAGCAAGGGCCCTCCCCTAGGTAACCTTAGCAAAAATAATAATATAAAGAATTCACTTTGTTATTATTTATAAGATTGGAAAATAATAAGATAAAATATTAAAATGATTAAAAATAATCTAAAATAGATTTCAAAAATGATAAATTTCTAACGCAATTTGAAGTTTAGTTATGGAGTTGTTAAATAATGAACTCTATAACTATATTTCATGGAATGTAGAAATAATCTCTTGATTTAAGTTATAAATGATATTATGATATTTTAAAATATAATAAAAACAATATTTTGTAAATATGTTTTTATCGAAACTTAGAATATGTGCAACATTTATACTAAGTGTTATTTATAGAACTCACAATTTATAAATAAAATTATAATATGGTGGAAATGATACAATTGTTTTTGTTGTAGAAATTATACAATATTGTTTTTATTATAGGTAAAAAAGGGTTGAGGGGACCCTACTCTGCATAATAAGTGGAGACAAAGATGTAGAAATGAGGAAAAATGAAGCTTCATCTACTAGTGACATAGAGAAACAAAAATAGCACATCTAAAAACCAGCAAGACAACCAAAATAACAACACAAAATCAAAACTCAAAGAGCTCATCCCCGAGATCCCTTCCCATCGGATATTAAGGGCATCTTAAGAGGAATATTGTTCTCTTTATTTTTTCTATTCAAAAATTTCCAATCGTTTTCATTATTTGGATTTTTACTTTCTTTATTATGGATTGGGATCATGGTTTCAATATGCTCCTTGGAATTTTGGAAGGAGCATTTTCCTTTTTCGAATCAAAAAAATATACGTAAATATCAAGATCCTATTGTAGTGGATTATTCTGAATAGGAGGAAGAACTTCCTCATTCTCAGAGTCTAAATCAACATCTTTCTTACACTCAGAATCTGAATCACTATCTAAAGGGTTATTTATAATTAGGTAGCTAAGATTTGAATTATTCCACCAAGAGCTTCTACTTTTAATTTTTTTCTACTCGGATGGCAATGTGAAGCTAAATGGCCAAGCTAAAAACATGTTCTACATGATGAGGGTCATAAATCCTCAACATTAATAATATCAACCCGGGTTGGTGTCTGAAGGTTGTATACATTAAGAGAAGAAGATATTGGAAAGAATCTCCATTAAACACAATCCAAACTTGCATAAATTGAAAGCACACATGTGGAAATTTAAATTCACACTTGCAGAAATGTAAACACACTTGCATAAAGGAAATCACACTTGCAAGAATAAAACACACTTGCATAAATTAAAATTGTTGAATTGGAAATAACTAAAAGATAAAAAGACACATGTAGGTTCACAAAAAAATTGTATCTGTAAAGGATCACATAACATGAAATCAGAAGTTTACGACAAAAGAAAAACTATAGAAATAAAGAAACAAACATTAACACATTGATCCATATTCCTTGGAATGAGTGGCCAGTTCATTCCTTGGAAGAGGACTTAATTCATACTTTTAATTCAAAACTTGCAGAATAACTTTACTTTAAAAGATTGGAAAGAAAGAATAGATCTTTATTTCTTGGGAGAAAAGAATTACATATTTAAGTGTGGAAGGTTGCATTTATAATTTATACGTCCAACCAACTCCTTATTTTGGGAGATACAATCTGATCTTATCTTTATTCTAATCCTAACAACTAAGATCTCCATCTCCACAAAATATGGAGAGAGATATATTATTGGAGTCAAAGTCTTATCTCACTTATTTTAAGAAGATTTGCTCCCAAATCTTCTCCTTACTTTTCGGTAACAAGAATCATAATGATTTTATTCCTCTACATTATTGGAATGAAGATTTTATTCAAAATATTATTTTGACCAAATACCTTTCTCATATTTTTCATTTGACTTGTTTATTTTTTACTCTGGAACTTCTGATGCTTGTCTGATATGCTTTATCCTTGGACTGTAGTTCACTAAAAGTTAGATTTATCTTCATTGGTAAAACTGTTGTAAATCTGAATGAGTTTATTGTTAAACACATTACTATGAACAAAACCCCTCTCATATTTTCCATTTGACTTTTTGTTTTTGTTTATGGATATTTTAGTGCTCGTCGATACACTTGTCCTCAAACCGCAGCTCACTAAAAGTTATATCTCTCTTCATTTGTAAAAATTGTAGCAAATATGAATAATATTTTTGTTAAACACATTACTTTGAATAAAAACCTCTCTCATATTTTCAGTTTCACTTTTCTGTTTTCTATTTATGGAACTTTTAGCGCTCATTTGATACACTTTTCCTCGATTGCAGCTCACTAAAAGTTAGATCTCTCTTTATTGGTAATACCTGTAGAAAATATGAATGAGGTTTTTGTTAATAACATTGCTATGAACAAAAAACTCTCTCATATTTTCCATTGGATTCTTTGATCTTTCACAATTCCTCAAAAACTATCAAAATGTGAGTTCCAAACTAAGCCTGCGAGTTCTGGAACTAAGCCTCGTGAGTTCTCAGTAACTAACTCGTGAGTTCAGAACTAATCCTATGAGTTATGGAACTAACTTTGTGAGTTCTGGAACTAATCTTGTGAGTTCCAGAGCTAACGTAAAACAACTATAGCTTTTGCATACGATCTTGCATTGAGATGATTCTTTTTATGAACTTGCATAATTTTTTAAGAGGAATTGAATATGAAATCATATTTGAGTTTAAATATACCATCCATGATCAATTCCATTTTTCCCAATACTAGCATTATCTTTCTTTTATGGCCTGCATATACAAGACTTTGCATCTTTTCCCAAATAATCGATAGGATTAGTCAACAAAATAGATAACAAAATATTTCTAAAGAATGAACAAGATATATATCCTATATTCTATCTTAAGAAAACTATAAGTTCTTATATTACATTTAAATGCACTTAGGTAACTTGGAAGAATAAAATAATGGTAATTTATGGCCAATTTAGGCCTCATCATTGCCCCACACTTAATTGTATGCATGTCCTCTTCTTAGATTCTTCTCCGCATTGAGCTTATGCATGTATGCATTCCATATATAGTTCAAAGACAAGTTCTTGTGGATCTCTTTCTGCTGTTTTTAATTTCCTTTCTTTTGCAGCTAGGTTCTTGTGTGGATCTCTTTCTATTATTTTTATTTTCTTTCTTGTACAACAAGTTCTTATGTGGATCTCCTTCTGTTATTTTTTATTTTCTTTCTTGTACAATAGGTTCTTGTGTGGATCTCCTTCTACTGTTTTTTATTTTCTTTCTTGTACAACGTAGGTTCTTGTGTGGATCTCCTTCTGTTTTTTTTATTTTCTTTCTTTTTGCAGCAAGTTCTTGTGTGGAGATCCTTCTACTGCTTTTGATTTCCTTTCTTGTATAGTAGGTTCTTGTGTGAAGATCCTTCATACATTGCTTTTGATTTTATTTCTTATACAACAATTTCTTATATGAATCTCCTTCGATGTTTTTGATTGTTTTTTTCTTTGCAAAGGTTCTTGTGTGGAGATCCTTCTACTACTTTTGATTTCTTTTCTTGTACAACAGGTTCTTGTGTGGATCTCCTTTTGTTGTGTCTCATATCTAAAATCAAAATGCATACCTCGTGCTTCTCCTTCTCTCCCACACTTAAGCTCATGCATGTCCTCATGCATGTTGTTTATTCATGGCTGCCCATAAATTAGACTCTAAAATTTTGATTACAAAGAGGTGCACATATTTTTCATATAAGTAGGGGAGATATGAATTTTATCTTGCCTTCCTTAGAGATTTTAAAAGTGGATCTAGTTGTAATAAAAAAACTTACAATAAATCTTAAAAATAAAATAGTAGAACAAAATAACTTGATCATACCTCTAGTTTTCCTTGTCATCCTATTGTTAACATGGTCAAATAGTGTCAAGAAAGAAGCCACCAGGTAACAGTTGATTTCTTTTGAAGAAGAGCCGCCCTTTTTTCTTTGCCTTTAATTGACCAACGAAGTTGGTTTTCCAATCAAAGTTTTTTTTTTTATGTTTTTCCTTTGATTGGCCAACAAGCTAGTTTTCCAATCAATTTTTTTATTTTTTTCCTTTGATTGGCTAGCAAGATGGTTTTCCAATCAAAGCTTTTAGATTTATTTTATTTTTTTGCCTTTGATTGGCGCCAAGTAAGTTTTTCCAATCAAGATTTTTTGATTTTTTTCTTTTTATTGCTGAAATGATAACATGAAAAGGATTAGAGAAAAATTTGATCCATCATCAGACTATATTCATCAAAGTACAACTTGTGTAAAATAGGAAGAAATTTTTGAGATCTCATAAAAACCTTTTTGCATACTTAGTAACTCCAAGAAGATTTCCAAAAATTATGTAGACAATTTTTAGGTCTTCAAAGCCCATCTTGAATTGTGCATTATCGAATCACCATAGTAATCTTCAAATCCCAAACTAGTGATCTCAAGATATGGATAGTTGTTAAAAGAGAGAGTGAAGGTATCCATGTGTCCCTCCAAAATCTGCATGCTCCTTGGTTGATATTATTGGTGCTCCAAAATATGCATGCTAGTATCAAGAACAACTCTAGAAATTCTTATAGATCTAGTCCTCAGATGTTAGTACGCAAAAAGTTCTTGCCTTGATATTCACCATAATTGCTTCTTAACGTTATACAAGCATATAAAAAATGAAGAAATTGAAAGACATGAAAACAAATTTTTCTAATGGATATGGTTCAGGATTGAATTTTATTATGGGATGAAAACTAATTTGGATGGGTGGATTTATTATGAGTGATTTTTTATTTTGGCTCTAATGAAATCCCTGAATATGGATGGAGTTAACTAGAAATGCTACCACTTCATTATTACAAACTGGATAAGCCAGTTTTTTTACTAAGGTTATGTGTAATAAGATCACTGAGTTGTTAGTTGATATAAGGGGAAATGGTGGTGGTTATCAAGAATGGCATATGATATTTCATCAATTGGATCTACTTCCAAATTCAATATCATATTCTACCATTTCCAGATTTGAATTCTTTATTCATACCATTATACCTTCTTGATCAAACATCACATTCATTTTCTTATACACAGAGTTAGTTTGTGGGGAGATAAATATTTACAATCTAATATTCCTAATTGTAGAAATGAAATTTTAATCTACTTATAGGAAATAAAATTCTAAAGAAACTACTTACCAAATACTTCCTCTCACAGAATTTGCTAAAATTTATTCTACTATCACTAGAATATTCTTTTAGAGAACTCTGAATCTCCTAATAACATCATGTTTCTGAAAAGGCACCAAAATGATGAGGGTCATCAATCCTTGCCATTAATAATGTCAATCTAGCTTGGTGTCTGAAGGTTGTATGCATTAAGAGAAGAAGATATTGGAAAGAAACTCCCTTAAACACAATCCAAACTTGCATAAATTGAAAGCACACATGTGGAAATTTAAATGCACACTTGCAGAAATGTAAACACACTTGCATAAAGGAAATCACACTTGCAAGAATAAAACACACTTGCATAAATTGAAATTGCTGAATTGGAAATAACTAAAAGATAAAAAGACACCTGTAGGTTCACAACAAAAATTGTACTGAAGAAGGATCACATAACATGAAATCAGAAGTTTACAACAAAAGGAAAACTATAGAAATAAAGAAACAAACATTAACACATTGATCCATCTTCCTTGGAATGAGTGGCCAGCTCATTCCTTGGAAGAGGAATTAATTCATACTTTTAATTCAGAACTTGCAGAATAACTTTACTTTAAAAGATTGGAAAGAAAGAACAGATATTTATTTCTTGGGAGAAAAGAATTACATATCTAAGTGTGGAAGGTTGCATTTATAATTTATGTGTCCAACCAACTCCTTATTTTGGGAGATACAATCTGATCTTATCTTTATTCTAATCCTAACAACTAAGATCTCCATCTCCACAAAATATGGTGAGAGAGATATATTACTAGAGTCGAATTCCTATCTCAATTATTTTAGGAAGATTTACTCCCAAATCTTCTCCTTGCTTTTTGGTAACAAGAATCATAATGATTTTATTCCTCTACATTATTGGAAGGAATATTTTCCTCAAAATATGATTTTGACCAAATACCTTTCTCAGATTTTCCATTTGAATTTGTTGTTTTTGACTATGGAACTTTTGACACTTGTCTGATACACTTTTTCCTTGGACTGCAGTTCACTAAAAGTTAGATTTATCTTGATTGGTAAAACCTATTGCAAATCTAAATGATGTTTTTCTTAACACATTACTATGAGTAAAAACCTCTCTCATATTTTCCATTTGACTTTTTTGTTTCTGTTTATGGAACTTTTAGTGCTCGTCTAATACACTTTTCCTCGGACTACAACTCACTAAAAGTTAGATTTATTTTCATTGGTAAAACTTGTAGCAAATCTGAATAATATTTTTTAAACGCATTGTTGTGAACAAAAACTTCTCTCAAATTTTTTGTTTTACTTTTCTTTACTTTTTATGGAACTTTTAGCTCTCGTCGATACACTTTTCCTTGACTGCAGCCTCAATAAAAGTTAGATCTCTCTTGATTGGTAATACTGTAGAAAATATGAATGATTTTTTTTTAATAACATTGCTATAAAAAAAACCTCTCTCATATTTTCCATTCGAATCTCTCGATCTTTCACAATTCCTCAAAAAGCTCACAAAATCTACGAGTTGCGGAACTAAGCCTCTAAGTTTCAAAACTAAGCCTCGTGAGTTCCGTAACTAACTCAAAGAGTTCCAAAACTAAACTGTGAGTTCCAAAATAACTCGTGATTTATGGAACTAAGCCTATGATTTTCGTAACTAAGCCTATGAGTTTTGGAACTAACTCTGCAAGTTCTAGAACTAATCCTACGAGTTGCAGAGCTAACTTAAAACAATTATAACTTTTGCATACGATCTCAGATTGAGATGATTCTTTATTTGAAATTACATAATTTTTTGAGAGGAATCTGAATATGAAATTATATTTGAGTTTATATATATCATTCATGATCAATTCCAATTTTTCCAATGCTAGCATTATCTTTCCTTTATGGCCTGTATACACAAGACTTTGCATCTTTTCCCAAATAATCAATAGGATTAGTCAACAAAATAGATTAAAAAATATTTATTAACAATGAACAAGATATATATCCTCTATTCTATCTTAAGAAAACTATAATTTCCTAGATCATTTAAATCCACTTTCAAAGGTAACTTGGAAGGAAAAATAATGGTAATTTATGGCCAATTTATGGCCTCATCACTACACCAAGGGAAACCCTTCTCAGCCCATATTTTGTGATGAAAATCTATCTTCAACTTTGAGTTAAATACTGGAAAGAAAATCTACAGAAGTATCCATATCAACCAATATTCTAGCATATGTAGTGTGTTCATAATCTTCAATCTTTGGATCAATAGCCAAACATTTTCCTAATGTGTTACCTATAGAGGTTAAGAAGCTCTCCATCCAAAATTTGAGGGGAAAATAAGGAAATTGAATCCATCCAAAATATTTGACTTGTGTCTATTTTTTGTAATATTCCATTTTTGGTTACTGCCACAATTTTAGTATTGTAGTAATTTTCACAATTTAATGTTTCCACAAAATAATTGTGTGTGGACTCCACAAAATTGGATTCACAATTTGGTCATTAGGATCCACATATATTTTGTGAAAATATTGTTGATACAAGGTCCATTATCTTGTAGTGGGTGTATAATTTAGTTTTTATACTACACCTATTGAAGTCATTTTTGATATGTTGGGAATCAATCCTAGAATACCTTGCTCTCTAGAAGCTTGTTAAAGTACATAGAAAAATTTCTTGAGATTGTACACTTTATCCTCGTGAACCATTATCTCATATACCAAAGGATACTCCAAATATATTTCTTCATCAGAAAACCCATTTCTAAATTTACATTTCACATAAATTTGGTTGTTAGGAAATTTATATAGTGCTCACATTATTATTGTGAGATTTATATTATAATGTATGGGTTAATTATATTTACATACTGGTAAATATAATAATGTGGTGTAAATGAGTTGTAATAACAACTCATATAGTTATTTGAACGTGATTTGGTTGTTAAACCAAATTCATGTAAATAAGCAATGTGAGGAGTGTTGTTAGAACAACCTCCTAGAAAATAAGATCAATTTATCCTATTTATTTGTAATGTTTTGTACGAAGGAAATAGAGAAATACTATCATATTGTGTTATCAAAATATTTTCTTATTTTTTTATGTTTGGCTTTGTGCATGTATTAAATCTATGAATAACATCCATTAATATCTATCATTAGTAATTATGTCAATTTTTTAGCCGCAATGGCCTATAATATTCTAATAGTATCTAGTTGGGGTACTAGAGTAAATGTATCACTTTAACTAAATCCAATTTTTAATAAGATACCTATGTCTACAAGATTTTCCATGTGCTTATACACTTCATGATATCCATTTAGTTTAATGGAATTATAGACCCATTTAACTCATATAGCATCCTTTCCTTCAGGATGGTCAACCGATCCCAACTTTCATTTTTCTCAATCAGTATATATTCATTCATCTATGCCTTAATGTGTTCAAACATCATCTCCAATTTATTCTTTTAAATACATAGGATAAATTGTTTATGAAAACAAGGCATAAAACGGAGAAACATTATGTTCACCTTCATTTCGATCACATATATATGTTATAATTATTGTCATGTGGCTTTTTTATATTTTCAAAGTTAGATTTTAGCTATCCATATAGGGATACCTTATATAATATTTTAATTTAGGGTCCTACAACTTGAAATTTTTTTAAGGTGTTACTTTTTTATGCCTTATGGAATTTGTGCTTGATGTACATGAATTATGACTTGAATGTGTGAGGTATTTTTGTACTTACCGTAGGTGTAACTGTTGAACATATTGTTGAAATTAGTTTGAAATAAAAGGATATACTTAAGAAAAAATATCTACTAGAGACAATTATTCACTTTCATCATGTGTTAAGTCTACAACTATACTCAATACTTTCTCCACAATTCCTTCCCATGATTTTTATTCTATGAATTGTATATTTTGTCGATAATCAACTTTCTATGAGTGGATTATATAACTTAAATGATTATTTGTCCTCAATGCATCATATAAAGATACATTTTTCTCCTTTTTCATCTAATGTTCTTCTCAATTCAGCTATGAAATGTGCACAAGAAACACATTTGAACACTCTCATATGTGCTCCATTAAGTTTTATTCCTCTCCATGCTTCCTCCGTAATCCGAATCCTTGACACTCTTAGTTGGTTATCTATTCATAATATAAATTTAATTTGTATTAGAATATTTTTTTAGATTAGTGAATTATTTTGTTTTGTACGGAATCCAAAAACCCGTAGTACATAGTAATGAGAAGTTACAAAAGGAGACAAAGATGTAGCAATGAAAAGAAAACAAATTTTTGTCTATCAAAGTGGTCACAAGGAACATAAAGAACAAAAATACACAAAAATAGAGAAGATATCATTAAAAAAATCCATAGTCAGCCCAAGGTGTGAGACCGAAGATTTATTTTGCTAGGGGCTACCATAAGCTTAGAAGAGTTTTATATTTTCTAGATCACAATCCATTCATCCTTGATAGAATCTTAAATTATCGCAGAGCCACATGAAAGGATAAATTCAATAGAGTTTAGGGTCTGAAATGAATACAAAGAAGGGGATTCCCTCTCCATGATCATCTCAAAAGGTGCATGTGAAGGTTTCAAAGAATGGATTTGTTTAATAAGTGCATATGGATTGGGATCGATTGGATATCCATAGTAGTCTACTCAATCAAAAAGTGTAGTATCTACCCTATAGGGGCACTTTTTAGAAGAAGAAACCTCAACCATCTCATCCGGAGCATTAATTTTGAAGTGTGTAGATATAGAATCTTTCCACCATACCTTATTCACCCGCTTTTACATTTTGCATGTCCAAAATCTTTCATCAAATGACCAAAGGGAAAAAAAAAAAAGATGGTGCTCGAAATCAAGTCATTCATATTCCATCCTTTAAGTCAACAATTTATCTATAATCTATAGGTTAATCTTATCTAGAAGATCTAATTTGACATCTAGGTCTACTAAGATTCTTACATAGGTAGTATGAAAGAAACCAAAATTTGCATCATCTAGTTTGATAAAAGACTCCAAGGTGTTCCCAATGACTACAAGGCATGGTTCATTCCAAAGTTACAGTGAGAAGCCAGGAAGGAAAACCTAGAAAGGGAGGGTTTTAAAGGTATCTCGTGAAGTATAGAAAGAAGGGAACCCCGTACTCCCCTTATACCTAGCACAAATTGAGGATACAATCATGGTATTCAGAAAATCAAACACAACAATAAAATAAGCCATGACACAAGGGTAGAGTTCTACCTTGCATTTTTTTGGGCTCCAATGCTCATATATTCATATATTCATGTATTAATATTTGCAAGCTTCAGCCATAGGTTGTTGAAACAAAAATGAGGCCCATGTCATAGTAATTTTTCTCCGAGATCACGAGACTTTAAGGAGGAGATCCTCATCGAAATGTAGTGTATGGATGTTCCATGCATGGTTTAAGGGCTGCCCCCTCCTAACCACTCGCGAGATAGGAAGCCGTGACATAAAAGGAAGGGCCGTAGTTTTAGTATTTAAATCACTCTCCTTGCTTTTAAAGCCACCGTTGTGAACAAGAAGGCTAGGAGAACCACCCACATCCCCCAAATCTCCCCAACATGTCCCCTGCATTCCTATTAGAGTGACCCGCTCCCAGGTTAGGGTGGATATTTTCCTTATAACTAACTAAAATATCCTTTTAGCCGTGTGTGAGCTACCGCCATCTTCGCCAATGCTCTGCCTATGTATGCCCATAGGGGAGACATTATACTACTTCAAGGAGAGATCCCAAGAACCCCATTCACTATCCCCACACCATCACATGCGAGACACACAAGCCAAAAACTATATCTAATCCTCCATCATCGGTGAAGAATCCTCCACTATGTGTGCAAATTTCCCCTCTTTAGCCACCAACACCAAGCCCTTAGGGTTAGGTTTCATCAAGTTCTTTGTCGAGGTCTCCGTAACAATGATTTAGGGAAGAAAAAAATATTGTAACAACGAGTTATCCTTCGGTCCCAAAAAGGTTTTGGTAAACCATGGTGAGATTCAAACCGGAGACATAACACCAGGATCATAAGCATAACACTACACCTCACAATGCACCTATGTCATAACTCGGCTATCTTCCAACCTTGAAATGGTTTTAGTAAACCATTGTGAGATTCGAACCGAGATATGTAGCAATGGGATGATAAGTCTAACACTATGCCTCACAACATGCCTTCGTCATCAACTCGGCTATCCCCCACCCTTAAAAGGTAATATTTGCATTAGCCTCTAACTAATACTAATAAATGGTAATATTTTAGCCTTTAACATGCTTCTGTCCATGTCTATGATTTTCCCATTCTTTCTTTGTACTACACCATTCTATTGAAGTTTAGACACAGTAATGAACTGCTTTTGAATTCCATGTTCATTGCAAATGTTCAAGAATGAATTTAAAATATATTTTCCACCTTTATCAATTATGAGGAACTTGATATAGTACAAACTATGCTTCTTGACTATGGATTCTCATTGGAAAAATATATCCGAATGATTCTTATTTATGATTTAGGAAGTATACATATGCCATCCATCTATACTCATAAAAAAAAATTAAAAGCATGTACAAATTCCAATGGAAGGAATCCACATTTTTCACTTGTGTCTAAGTGATAAATCTCCAAATGTGATTTTTATGAATAAAATTTATAGTTTGGAATGTTTCTTTGTTTTAATTTTTGATAACGCTCCATTCAAAAAATCTATTAGTTTCTTTAATCAATGGTAATAATTTGACCATGTTTTCCTCTCTAAAAAAATAATTCTCCAAAATATAAGTTCCCAAAACAAATATGCCAAATCCAATTTTCATGTTTTCCCTCTAACAAAGTACTCACTATGATGGTGTCTTGAAGTGCTAAAAGAGAATTGAAAATAGGTATTTTTAGAGAAATAATTGTTAGGAACTCATGGATGAGATAGCATAGAAAATATTGAATTCTTTGAAATTCTTAGTCTACAATTTGTCTTTGTGAAGAGATTTTGAAAATATCCATTTTTATTGAATTTTGATGGAATTATGAATTATAAAGATGTCACCGAGGTGACTACTTGTAGGAATATTTTTTAATTTATTTATTATTTTTCCCTCCATGAGTTATTTCTTAGAGAATCCCTTGGGTGGAAATTATTAGTAATTGTTTTTCCGTACAAAGTTTTTACTTTAGATACATTTTTTTGGTGAATGGGATTTTGAAATTTGTTTGGTAAGTTCTCCTAAGAAGTTGTTGCAATAATGATAGATTTCTAGAATAGGGGGGTTCACTTTGTAAAAGTATGGTATAAGACGTTTGTTCGAAGGGTATTAGAGAATACCCTTAATGTTGGTTTTAACCTCTAGTTATTCACTTGATAATACCCCTCCCATTATGAAAATTAAAATTAATATCCCAATACAACAAAAGGGTCATAACTCGGATACAATAATAAAGGGTCAAAACATATAATTGTTTCCCACTTATTTGTACTTTTTGTACCTTCAAAAATATGTCTGACAACCAAAACATGAACAAACATGTATTTTTAGGAGTTTATAAATAACAAGGTGTAGATAATTTAGAATTTATCTATTTTTTTAAAAATCATACTATTTTAAAATATTAATTACTATTGTGGCAAAATCACAGCACCCTCAAATGGCCTCGGATCTGAGTGGGGCATTCGGTGTGATTGCACAACATGGGACCATCTCTCAAGCTATGGGACTTGCGAACTTGAGATGGACCTCCAGAGAAGGCTAGTTCCTGCTTCCTAAACTACCTGCCACAAGCTACTCTAGTGCAAGAAAACTATCTAATCCTAATCTAACCATTCCAAGGAGACAGGGAGAGAGAAAAAGTGAAAGAGAGCCTACACTAAGTGGTGATACACTAGAAAAGGAAGTGGCTGATCACAAATCCAATCACTGAAGTGGAGAGAGGTGAGTGATGGAGAGGATGGACAGATGCATCACAAACCAAAGATAAATGTCACACGGAACACCACTTCAAAACCCATTAAACATAGCTCCCAAAACCTGCAATAAACATTATAGTATGCACGGTATACCCTTGATGATGAGAGGAAAGAAGAGACAATAAAATAAGCAAAGGATGGACAAGATGCATCACAAAAAAAAATTATTACTCCATAAGTCACATGGTACATCATCAGTGGGCAAGAGGAAATAAAATTCCATTACAGAGCCATGAGAGGAGGCTTAGACTCCACATTCTACCCTAAGGAAGAAAGAGAGAGGGGGCGGAAAGAAAACAATGACCAACCCTTTAAAAATTCCCCTCCTTTACAATATATAGAAGAAAAGGGAAGGAGAGGGAAAAAATTCAAACTCTTCTCAACCACCCCTAAGAGCATTGGATCCACCTACCATAATGAAGAGTCTCGCTGCAACACCCATTACCTCATCACTGTCCCTTACTAGGAAAGAAAGAGGCCCATTCTTCATCATGGTGGAAGATGGGAGACTTGGAACCCTCGAAATGATGGACTAAAACATAATGGTGACACGTGAGAAGCCGATGCCGAGATCTTTTCGAAGAGTCCTTTCCACTCAAAATTGAGCTCTTGGTCCAAAGATATGGTTGTTTGAAGATCAAGGTCACGGGCCCACAATATTTAAAAGATTTTGTCCATGTAAGACCCATGTGGTAGCCTCGTGCATTGTGAAGACTCATCCCCTTCCTCTCTCTCTCTTTGAACTTATGGCACCGAACTACACGTGGTAGCTTCCGCGGGCTCCTCATTTTCCTCTGTATTCTACCCGAGTCCCTCCTATTGGCGGAGAAATTGTGCCCAACTCAAGATATGTGGAGGCTTTGTGTTCATTTAGAAACTTCCCCATATTTTCTTTTAAAGTTGTGTAGATAAGACACGTGGAGGCTTCCACGAGCTCTAGTTTTTCAATGAACGCTTTTGCCTTTTCAAGCTTTGGGCACGTGGAGGGCTAGTGCTTGTTTGAGTCTCCGCTTTGGGTTGCACCTTTGAATTTGTGCTAATCAGACATGTGGCATTATCCACCAGCTTCTTCTATACTTATCCGATTCAGGCCTGCTCTCCATTTGATTTATGTTGGACCTAGACACATGGAGAGCTGGCACTCATTTGAGTCTCCACTTTGGGCCCAACCTTTTAAAACTTTTCTCGAGCTGACACATGGTTCTTTCCACTCATTTGGAATTTTCAACGGCTGACTCTGTCCCTTTTCGGACCTTGGACACATGGAAGGTGGCACTAGTTCAGGGTCTTTCTTTGGACCACACCTTTGAAGATGCATCATTGAGACACGTGGAGGCTTCTGCTAGTCCTTTTATACTTAACCGATTTGGGCCCGCCCTGTCCCCTTTTTTTACTCTAACCACATGGCAATCCTAGGCTCGTTTGGGGTCTCCATTTTGGATTTTAACCTTGAAGTTGTGCCGAATTGATGCGTGGCACTTTCCGTGGGTCTGTGAATTTTCATTTGGTGAAAGACTCCGTGTGCCCACACTTGAAAACTACGCCATTTTGTGAAAAGTGCAAAAGTTCCAAAATGCCCCGCAAACCCATTGACCCAAATTTACACTTGGGAAAAATTTCCTCCATAGCCCCATGAAACCCACTTTTGGTGAACAAAACATCCTCGGCCCGCCATCCTGCATTTTCCACATTTGGTGAAAAGACATCTCTACGAGCCCAATCGGCCCGCATTTTCCACTTTGTAAAAGAAATCCTTCCTAGGCTTGCAGGGCCGTAATTATAACTTGTGCTCTTGCAAAAAGTGGAAAAATGCCAAAATATCTCTCGTATCCTGCCATTCTCTGCAATTTCCCATTGGAAAAAAGTCTTCCCAAGGCCCGCCGACCTAATTTTGGCAAAAAATCCTTCCCGTGCCTTCCAAATTTCCCGCCATTTTCAAAATATGAGGAGTTAGGACTTTTTATATCTCGAAAAGGGGAAGAAATTTCATATCTGATGAAAATGATTTCAAGGGACCTTAAGTGCTTAAAATATACAAAAATTTAGATTGAATCACAAAAAGGGGGGAAATGGTGTTAGTTGACCAAAAATAAGTGTGAGCTTATTTTGGTCAACAATTTGGTGACTCATGGGGATCACCCGCTGCGAGGTGAAATGATCGAGCTTTCCTTGAAGCATCCATTGGGCATGGAGTCTGCCTGGTAAACACAAATCTGATATGAACTTTGAAAATATGATCCCTGAGCCACTTGGAACACCATTGAACTGGAGCTGACTCACCAAATGCTACTTCCAATGTACCATGCATGAAAAATAAAACATCACAACACACTATGTACAAAACTAGAAATCATACACACCCCAAGTGGGATATGCAGAGTGTGCACAAGCACTTCTTCTACTGAAAACAAACCTAAACTAACCTATGCTAACTGGGAGCAAAAGGGTATTTAAAAAAATCTTGCAATCGGCAGGAGAAGTAACTTCCCTTTCTCAAAAGTGCAGCCATGCAAATGATTTGACACTGAATATGGCTGCTTTTATGAGTGAAAAACTGACAAGAGGTCGATCCTCCACCCATATCATCAAGGTATCAACATCAATCGAAAATACCTCCTCAAGCTGATTGGCATTAGACTCCTGGAGGTGTTGATGGTGACCCTTGGTGCTTTGATACTCATCCTCATGCCTTGAAGTGGGAATGATTGGTTTTGGCTTCTCCCTTGGCTCCAATGAAGCCAAGTACCTAATTGGGTACAGTCTAATCCTTTGAATACACCCATGGTTCTAAATTTCAACTCCAAGAATGGAGTCTTCTTGCTGACCTTCCTAGGTGGATGGTGTGGAAGAGATGATGACATCCTCTTTCTCTTTCCCTTCCTTCTCCTGTGAAGAACATGGAAGATTCATATCTTCCAACCTTGGTTCCAGAGGGCTGTTATGAAGTGTAGGCTATTGTCCTTGAATGCTCTCCTTCATGGTAGTAGGCTCATGTGCTTGGAAGGTGGATGATGGAGGAGAAAATGATGTGATCTCCATGGGCTCCTCTCCATCAAATAAATCCTCCAAGTCAGATAGATAATATGCCTCCTTGTTGTCTTGTTGCATGTGCTCGACCTCCTCCATGGTGTCCTCCAATCTGAAACTCACTCACCATGGCTCCCCTCATCCTCAAACATGAATTTTTAAAGATCAAACTCTTATTCGACATCGAGCTTGAAGGGAATGAAGTGGGAGGAAGAACCAAGGTTCTGTCGACACTAAAATTTTCCTCCGTAATTTCTATTTCATTAATGTAGGTATTAGGAATAGGATGTTGTTAAGTGTAATTAGTAGTAACGTCGATAGAAGATAACGGTGCCATCGATGCAAAGTGCCGCCAATAATGTAGAGTACGAATGATCAAAGTACAATAGGAATGTTGTAAAAAGTAAATATTTGTCATAAGTGGTCCGGTAATGTTAAAATGTCAAGTTGGGATAAGTAGAGAAGTAGGGTCTACATGATTAGGAATTAGAAATATTATATTTGTAATAAGGACAAAGAGTGATGTCATAAATATTTTGTGTATTTGTGGAAAAGTCTAAAAAGATGGAACCCATGTGAGATGATAAGGTTTATCTTATCTTAGAAGATAATCCTACATGTAAAGGCAAGAGTTTAGGCATGAAATATGATTGGCCGGAAGAGATTTCCTATCCTATCTTAGAGATAAGATGGATAAGCCTAAATTCCTATAAATAAAGAGGCCACCCCCCTCATTTAGCATAGAAGGAAGTAGTGAGAAATATTGTAAGTGTGTAAAGGAAGCCATCATTTTGAAGGTGTGTTAAAGAAGCCATTAAGAAGTGTAATTGTGAAGTTTCTCCCATAGTTATTGTTGGAAGGCAAGTGAAGTCAGTAACACTTGAAGTACCTCATGGGTGAGATTGTAACAATTTCATGTTGATATTATAATTTACACTTATATTTCAGATTTATCATCATTCCTTCTTATCATAGTCTATGGTATTCTTGTGTTATGTTTGTTGTTGTGTTTCCAGATTCCATCCACCAAACTAAAAGTTGTGCATTAGTAAATAATCATAGCACGAGGAGTTCCTAGTGAAGAATTATCATAGTGTCGGATTGGTGATGACATTTTGGTTCCGTTGCCGGACCATTCCTCGTTGGTGGATTTTCTGGAGAGATATTCCCACTTAGTTAGAAATCATTTGGAGAGTAACCTTGTTTTTACTGTGCATAGTAGTTACCATGGTAAAGTCACTTTTTACCGTGAATAGTATTTACCGCAGTAACTTCACTTTTTACCGTGAATAGTATTTATCACAGTAATTTCACTTTTTACCGTGAATAGTGTTTACCACAGTAAAGTCATTTTTACCGATAAGTCAAGTTTTACCATATTTTACTGTAGAAAAGTGTAAAGTCACTTTCTATTATAGTGATTCCAATTATTTGTGCACATAAGTCTTGTTGATTGTACTTGTGGGTTGGTATTTCACTGTGGTTACTTTTGAAAATGGGGAAGATTCCTATTTTTTTAGCTCAATCTAATGAAGATGCTTCCTCTTTCATTCAAGAGTTTAAACGATCTTGTATTTGTAATGGCCTTATAAGAAGGGAACAATGGACTGAATTTTTTCCTACCTTTTTGGATGGTTCAGCACTTAGGTGGTTTGAAACACTAGGTGAAAATGTAAAAAACTCATGGGATTTATTAACTGAAAGTTTTCTTGAAGAATTTGGTGAACAACAGAAATATGCAGATCTCATGATCGAGATCACAAAGCTAGCCCAAGGAGAGAAGGAGAAGATAAGAGATTATCATGCTCATGTTCTAGAGCTAAGGAGGAAGCTCGATGCCCAGATCCGGAAGGAAGGATTAACAGATGGGTTGATGAATGGCATGGATAATCTCCTCTGTAAGCACTTAATTCTTGGGATGAAGCCAGAGATCAAACAACGAGTGAAGTATGACCGCCCAGCTACCATTGAACAAGCAAAGGAGATTACAAGAAGGTAAGAAGAAAGCATGGAAGAGGAGCCCAAAGAAATTGTTGCTAAAGTAGAGCCTACACCAGTACCTTTGGTTCATAATCCACAACCACTCTCGATGAGCACAAATATTTCTCCTAGTACATCTACTGAGTATGAAGATCTGCTCAAGAAGATGGGACAGTTAACTATTAATCTTCTTCAAGGAAAATAATTTAGTTCTCAGGGAGGAGATAGAGGTCCAAAAAGAAATATTTCTGAAGTTGTTTGTTATGGTTGTTATAAAAAGGGTCATTATAAGTATAATTGTCTAGATAGAGCTTCTACATCCGGTACAAGAGATAATAATAAAGGAAAAGCACCTATGAATTCTTTTGATGTAGTAGATAAGAGCATAAATAATGAAGTAGATGTGTTTGTAACAAAAAGAAAGAAAGAAAAAGATAACCAAGATGGAAATGATCCTAAGAAGATGAAAGGAGAAACTAGTAAGAAACATAGGAGAAGAAAGTTGGGTGTGCAGGATTTTCTAATTTCACAGGGACAAGGACCATACTCCATCTTAGAAGATCTGTCCAAAAGGCTCTGCAAATATTACATATGGTCAACTCTTGGCTATGTCTTCTGAGAAGAGGCGGGAGCTACGAAGTGGACTCAATGCTCGACGAAGGAAGGAGGTTGAGGTCCCTGTTTTGGAGGCAGAGGCGGATCCCTATGCTCCACAAGCTGAGGTACTATGTAATGGTATTTCAATTCATGATGTCTTAGTTGATGGAGGTGCTGCGATTAATGTAATGACCAAGTCTCAGTAATGAATATGTTGGGTTTAAAAAATTGTCGCCCCTCAACACTTATGTTAAGGTCATTAAATAAGGGAAAAACTAAACCAGAAGGTGTAGTTTCAAATGTGGCAATATATGTTATGGGTGTTGTATGTGTGGTAGACTTTTAGGTGATGAAAAATGGTACTGTTATTATGTATCCAATGTTGTTGGGAAGACCATGGCTAAGGAGAGTTCATGCAAGAAACTACTGGAATGAAGGCTTCATGACACTTGGACGTGGTAGAGAGAGGGTGAAAATAAATGTGATCCTCGACATCATAAGCGTAACTGTCGATTCAAGTGATGAAACTGATGATTGGACATCCTCTGATTACTCTAGTACCAGTGAAGTGGACACAAAAGATGAAGAAAGTGAGGTTGATGTTTCGGTCATGGATATCCTTCCAGTCACACCGACTCATGACCCCATAAAATTATCTGAAGAATAAATTGATGATCGTCTCCAGCAAATAAAGATTGGTGATGTTGTGATGGAGAGTGAGAAGGAATCCTACCTCCATCTCTTTCGAAGGTACATACACATATTCACTTTTGATTACAAGGAACTCCGTCAAGTAAGTTGGGTAGAACATTCTATTGAGCTGGTAGATGGTGTTAAGCCCATAAAGCAAATGCCATATAGAATGAATCCTAATTTTTCCAAGACTGTAAAATAAGAAATAGATAAGTTGCTTGATGCAGATTCATATTTACCGTGGAGAATTCGAATGGGTTTCTCCCATTGTGATCTCAATAAAAAAGAATGGGAAGCTACACATTTGTGTTGACTACAGAAGCCCAATAAGGAAAAAAGAAGGATCATTACCCTCTTCCATTCTCGGATCGATCTTGGACGAAGTAGGCTGGCCAGAGTGTTATATTTTGCTTGATGCATATAGTGGCTACAACCAAGTTCGTATAGCAGAGAAAGATCAGTTGAAGACCACGTTCACCACTCCTTGGGGAACATTTTCTTATAGAGTTATGCCTTTTGGGTTGTGTAATGCTCCAGCAACATTCCAGCATTTGATGAATAGGGTGTTCGAACCCTACATTGGGAACTTCATCAGAGTATTTCTGGATGATTTTTACATCTATGGGAGCAAGATGGACCACTGCACTAGATGGAGACAAAGCATTTCAAAGGTTAGATGAAGCACAAGCCTCACTAAACCCTACAAAGTGTGTCTTTGGATGTTCTAAAGGTGTTTTGTTAGGGCATGTTGTATCCAGAGATGGTATTGGTACTGATCCTGATAAAGTTTCAAAAATCAAAGAGTTACCATTTCCTATGAATAGAAGTAAGTTGAGATCATTTTTAGGCCATGTGGGTTACTATAGAAGGTTCATCAAGAATTTCTCAAAGATTGCACAGCCACTAACCCAGTTCTTGAAGAAGGATGTTACTTATGAACCAGGAAATAAGGCGCATGAAGCTTTTGAACAACTGAAGGAAGCCCTGGTGTCTTCACCTATTTTAAAGAATCCATATTGGAGCAAGCCATTCATTGTGTATATTGATGCCTCAGATGCAGCACTAGGAAGTACTCTGAGCCAAAAGGATGAAAATGGGAATGATCATCCAGTTTACTTTAGGAGCAGACAAATCAGTAGTGCTGAGGTAAATTATACTGTAACTGAAAAAGAGGCTCTGGCTATCATTTTTTCTGTAAAGAAGTTTAGGAATTACTTGCTAGGGCAAAAATTCCTAGTTGTAACAGATCATCAGGCTCTAAAATATATTGTAAATAAGCCTAACCCATCAGGGAGGATAACAAGATGGATAATTTTGCTACAAGAATTTGAATTTGATATTATAGATAGGCCAGGAAAGAAGCATGTCAATGCAGATGCACTCTCTCGAGCCTATGATGGTTTAGGTTCATCTTGTGATGATGATGATTTCCCAGATGTAGCATTGTTATCCCTTGACACAATCCCTAGTGAATACATAGATATTTGGAATTATCTGAATGAATTCAAGTTTCCTGATGGTGCCAATGCAAAGACTAAGAGGAAGATTACTCAAGCCAGTCATCCATATTCTATTCTGCATGGAGTATTATTTCGAATAGGACCTGATGGACAATACAAGAGGGCAGTTGGACGTGATCAAGGGAAGGAGCTGATAGAAGAATTCCACAATGGTACATGTGGAGGACACTTCTGGACAACTTACAGCAAGAAGGATCTTGGATGCAGGTTATCACTGGCCCACTCTTTTTAGAGATTGTTATAATTATTGTAAGACATGTGATATTTGTCAAACACATGGTAATCGTAAGACTTCATCAGCTCCATTATGCCCTATTCTTCCACTTGGTCCCTTTGAAAAGTGGGGAATAGATATTGTAGGTCCACTTCCAACTACCCCACGCCAAAATAAGTATATTGTAGTTGCCACAGATTATTTAACTAAGTGGGTTGAAGCTAGGCCATTGAAAACAGCTTCTATGGATGAAGTGGCAAGGTTCATATATGAACACATTGTCACCAAATTTGGTTGCCCATTAGAAATTGTAATAGATCAAGGAAGCCACTTCATTAATGAGGTAGTAGAAGCCCTAGTCAATAAATTTTCTATTAAGCACAGGAAGGCAACAACATACAAGCCAAGCACAAATGGACAGGTGGAACGAACAAATTTTTGTTGTGCAAATTCTAGCAAAAGATGCAGCCTTACAGGTACATAAGTGGGATAAAAGGATTCATGCAGCATTGTGGGCATATAGGGCAACATCAAAGTCAGCAACAGGATACTCCCCATTTCAATTGGCCTATGGCATTGATCTAGTTCTTCCTATTGAGTTTGATATTCCCACTGTGAGAGTTATGAAAAATGAAAGGATGGATGAAAGTGATTCAGTAAAAGAAAGGTTGGTACATCTTCATTTGCTAGAGGAAATGAGGGAAATAACAAAGGATACAAGCTATAAGAAGAAAATGAAGCAGAAGGAATACTTTGATCAAAAGATCATTGGTCTCCATTTCATGTGAATGACTTGGTTCTAGTATATGATTCTAGATACAAAAAAAGAAGACAAAAAATTTCTTCCAAAATGGATGGGGCCCTACAAAATAGTAGTTGTGCATGAAAATGGTATGTACCGACCGGAGGAATTGGATGGCACTCCCATTACGAAATGGGTCAACCACGACAAGTTGAAGATTTTCCAAGCACTAGAATAGTCTACTCCGAGGACAGAGTAGAAGCTAGGAAGGGGGAAGATGTCGACACTAAAATTTTCCTCCGTAATTTCTATTTCATTAATGTATGTATTAGGAATAGGATGTTGTTAAGTGTAATTAGTAGTAGCATCCGATAGAAGATAACGGTGCCATCAGTACAGTGCCGCCAATAATGTAGAGTACGGTAACAGTCAAAGTACAATAAGAATGTTGTAAAAAGTAAATATTTGTCGTAAGTGGTCCGGTAATGTTAAAATGTCAAAGTTGGGATAAGTAGAGAAGTAGGGTCTACATGATTAGGAATTAGAAATATTATATTTGTAATAAGGACAAAGAGTGATGTCATAAATATTTTGTATATTTGTGGAAAAGTCTAAAAAGGTGGAACCCATGTGAGATGATAAGGTTTATCTTATCTTAGAAGATAAGCCTACATGTAAAGGCAAGAGTTTAGGCATGAAATATGATTGGCCGGAAGATATTTCCTATCCTATCTTAGAGATAAGATGGATAAGCCTAAATTCCTATAAATAAAGAGGCCACCCCCCTCATTTAGCATAGAAGGAAGTAGTGAGAAATATTGTAAGTGTGTAAAGGAAGCCATCATTTTGAAGGTGTGTTAAAGAAGCCATTAAGAAGTGTAATTGTGAAGTTTCTCCCATAGTTATTGTTGGAAGGCAAGTGAAGTCAGTAACACTTGAAGTACCTCATGGGTGAGATTGTAACAATTTCATGTTGATATTATAATTTACACTTATATTTCATATTTATCATCATTCCTTCTTATCATAGTCTATGGTATTATTGTGTTATGTTTGTTGTTGTGTTTCCAGATTCCATCCACCAAACTAAAAGCTGTGCATTAGTAAATAATCATAGCATGAGGAGTTCCCGGTGAAGAATTATCATAGTGCCGGATTGGTGATAACAGTTCTTCTATGGCTTTCTCCAAACTTGGAGCCTCTGAAAATGCATGGTTCTCCTCTATCATGGGTTCATGAATATAATAAGGCCCTTTAAATGAAAGCAAAAAATATTCAATAATGCTTTCTTCACTAAGTGGCCTCAACTTTGATTTGATCTCTCCCATTTTCTCCTCTTCAATGGGACTTGGAGCTGATTGTTCTTCTTCTATCTTGACTGGTTGTGCAGCTTGGATTAGATCAGCATCCTCTTCAGAAAAAGTGCCATCATGGACACTTTGCATTTAGAGAAAACAGATTGTTGATCTTCTTCCTCTTGTTCTTGTTCTTCTTCTACTACAAACTCAGCTTTAGCCACCACTGGATCTTCAACTCTGACCTCCTCAGTAGGCTTAACCATCAAGGGGATTTTTGTAAATCCAAATCTGGCAGCCCAACTCTTCATATTTTCTATCATTTCTTCTCTGTTGGGTTCCTCTTCTTGTTTTTCTCCTTGACTAGTCTTTGGAATCTCTTCCCCACATGGGATTGGGGATGCAAGAGGAGTGGTAGGTTGGGATTCAATTATTTTTTCTATTGTTTTTGGTGGAGAGGAAGTGGAACTTCTTTTCTTTTTGGAGGGGACTTGAATTTGGGAAGGAAAGGGGTAGAAGAATTGAGGTGAGATGAAAGACTAGGGGATGGGGAAGGAAATCAAAACTTGGGGTAGCAGATGGGAAGCTTGGAGATTGAAGCTCCAGGTTGAGATGGTGCTATTTGAGAAAGAGGAAAAGAAAAGCTATGAGATGGTGGAATTACCCATTGACAAGGTTGTCTGAGTATCAAGATCATAGGCCTCTATCTCCTCGATCCATTGCGCAAGTTGGGGCAGCGTCTCAACCATGAAGTCAAGCTTCTCCTATGGGCTATAGTGTCTTAGAAAATGGATGACCAATGCACAAGGTGCCCTATAACCAATCTTGAATGCCTTCATTTGTGCTATAGCCCTGGACTACACCATGTTAGCCTCCATTCTTTGAATATTATCCAAAAAATCAACATTCTCCACATAATTGTTACCATTATATGTGTCCCCTTGTTCTTGATACCATCCATGGACAAACCGGTTTTAACCCTACTTATATGGGTAAGCATAATGGTTCTGGATCTCATCATAATGTTAATCTGGAGGAGTTGGAAAACACATTGGAGGTATAATGCACTGTTGTTGCAACAAGTGTGAGTTCTAAGAGGGAAATGAAGTCATGATTTCACAACTTCATAGGATAGAAGAAGATGAAAGATATGAAAGGAATAATGGATGAAAATGGATGGGATAAAGTCAGTAACTCAAGAGAATGGGTGGTTGACCGAGATAGAGTTGTCGATGTGCTTGAAAGTGCCTCAAAAGGTTGAATATCACCAAGAACACATCCAAATGATGAAATGAAGTGGTAAGGTGTTTTATAATGGTCCCACTGGGCATGCCAAAACTATTGTGGCAAAATCACAAAGCACCCTAAATGGCACCAGATCTGAGTGGGGCATTCAGTGTGATTGTACGAAATGGGACCATCTCTCAAGTTGTGGTACTTGTGGACTTGAGATTGACCTCCAAAGAAGGCTAGTTCCCTTCCTAAACTACCTGCCACAAGCTACTCAAGTGAAGGTAAATTATTTAATCCTAATATAACCATTCCAAGGAGAAAGGGGAGAGAGAAAGAGTGAAAGAGAGTCTACGCTAAGTGGTGATACAACAAAAAGGAAGTGACTCGATCACAAATCAAAGCGCTGAAGTTGAGAGAGGTGAGTGATGAAGAGGATGGACATATGCATCACGGACCAAAGATAAATGTCACATGGAACACCACTTCAAAACCCATTAAACACAATTCCCATATCCTACAATAAACATCAGAGTATGAATCTGTATACCCCAATGATGAGAGGTAAGAAGAGACAATAAAATAAGCAAAGGATGGACAAGATGCATCATGAAATAGATTTTATTGCTCCATAAGTCTGCTTGTACATCATTAGTAGGAAAGAGGCAAGAAGATGTCATTATAGAGCCATGAGAGGAGGCTTAGACTCCACATTCTACCCTAAAGAAGAAAGAGAGAGGGTAGAAGAGAAACAATGAGTAACCCTTTGAAAATTCCCATCCTTTACATTATATAGAAGAAAAGGGAAGGAGAGAGGGAAAATTCAAACTCTACTCTAACCACCCCTAGAAGAGCATTGAATCCACCTACCACAATGAAGAGTCTCGCTATAACACCCATGCCCCATCGTTGTCCCTTACTGGGAAAGAAAGACACCCATTCTTCATTATGGTGGTAGGTGGGAGACTTTACTGCCTCGAAATGGAGGACTAAAACATAATGGTGACATATGAGAAGCCGTCACCGAGAGTTTTCCAAAGAGTCCTTTCCCACTCAAAAATGATCTCCCGATTGAAATATATGGTTGTTTGAAGATCAAGGTCACGAGGGACACAATATTTAAAAGATCATGTCTATGCAAGACCCACGTGGAAGCCTCGTGCGTCATGAAGACTCATCCCCTTCCTCTCACTCTTGAAGTGGCACTTTGAACCCGACATGTGGCTTCTTCTCGTGGGCTGCTCAATTTCCTCTGTATTCTACCTGAGTCCCTCTTGTTGGTGGAGACACTTGTGCCTGACCTAAGACACATGGAGGCTTTGCGCTCATTTGGAAATTGCCCCCATATTTTTCTTTTGAAGTTGCGTAGACGAGACATTAGGGAGGATTCTACGGGCTTTGCTTTTCAACGACTACTTCGCCTTTTTGGGCTCTGGGCATGTCGAGGGCCGAGCGCTTCTTTATGTCTCCGCTTTGGGTCGTGCTTTTGAATTTGTGCTGATACGACACATGGCACCGTCTATTGGTTCTTCTATACTTATTCAATTTGGGCTTGCTTCCCATTTGATTTATGTTAGACCCTAGACATGTGGAGAGTGGCGATCATTTGAGTCTCTACTTTGGGCCTTACCTTTAAAATTGCAACTTGTAGATGACATGTGGTTATTTCCTCATTTAGAATTTTCAACGGCTGAATCTATCCATTTTCAAACCTTGGACACATGGAGGGCTTGTCCTAGTTCGGGTCTTTCTTTGGGCCATGCCTTTGAAGATGTATCATTGAGACATGTGGAGGCTTCCACCGGTTCTTTTATACTTAACCGATTTGGGCCTACCTGTCCTCCTTTTTGACTCGACCACGTGGAAAGCTTTGTGCTCATTTGGGATCTCTGTTTTGTATTTTAACCTTGAATTTGTGCCGAATTGACATGTGGCACTTTCTCAGCGGTCTCTGTGACTTTTCATTTGGCAAAATACTCTGCGGGCTTGTGGGCCCGCACTTGAAAACTACACCTTTTTGCAAAAGTGCTAAAGTTCTAAAATTCCCTACAGTAGGCCGAATTTACACTTGGGAACATTTTCCTCCATGGCCTCGCAGAACCTACTTTTGGTAAAGAAAACATCCCCGATCCCATCAGCCCACATTTTCCACGTTTGGCGAAAAAGACATCTCTGGGCCTGTCGACCCGCATTTTCCACTTTGCAAAAGAAATCCTTCTCGGGCTCATGGGCCCGCAATTATAACTTGTGCCTCTTGTGAAAAGTGGAAAAATGCCACAATACCTCCTGCTTCCCCACCGGTCCAAATTTTTGGTTGGTGAAAAGTCTTCCCTACCTTCGGCCCGATTTTGGCAAAAATCCTTCCTAGCCTACTTTGGCCCGTCATTTGTGAAATATGAGGAGTTAAAAGGACTCTTTTATATCTCTATAAAGGGGAAGAAATTTCCTATCTGATGGAAATGATTTCAGGGGATCTTAAGTGCTTAAAATATACAAAAGTTCATATTGAAGCACTTTGAAACCAATGAAATGGTGTTAGTTGACGAAAAATAAGTGTGAGATTATTTTGGTCAACAATTACTAATCAAATTTTAAAATATTTTTGGCCACTAAGTGAGACACACTTATATGCCTTGACCCTAAAGTATAGAAGGTAAAGTGTCTTAGAACCTAGATCAGCCACTTAGTTCCTAGTAAAGTAGCATCCAAACCGCCCATTTGAAACAAACAAGAACAAAAAGCAAGTGACTACTAACTAGTGGTCGATCTTAGCGAAAAAAAACTAGACATAGTAGGCCTCCATCCCAAATAAGGCAATAAAAAAAACATGACAAGACACATACCTCTTCTAAAATGATGGTGGGTTTAGGTTTTCCGTGTACTTTATTTATCCTATCCACCATTGTAATGCCCCAAATTTCATGACCCATCCATAACACATGACTTAAAAATTCTAGCAATATTTTATTTAACTACATTTATTATTAATATAAATACATAACTATATCTAGAATTAAAGTCAACAATTAATTTTCCTCACTATATATATATCCTCACTATATATATATATATATATATATATATATATATATATATATATATATGTATATATGTATATATATGTATGTATATGTATATGTATATATGTATGTATATATATATATATTATGTATATACATATATGTATATATACATATATATATATATATATATATATGTATAATATATATATGTATATATATATATGTAATATATATATGTAGATACATATATATATATATATATATATATATATATATATATATATACATACATACATGTATGTATGTATGTATGTATATACATATATATATGTATATATATATATATATATATATATATATATATATATATATATATATATGTATGTATATATATATATATATATATATATATGTATATATATATATATATATATATATATATATATATATATACATACATATATATATATATACATACATGTGTGTGTGTGTGTGTGTGTGTGTGTGTGTGTGTGTGTGTGTGTGTATGTATGTATGTAAAACTTAAGAAAAGGTGACTATTAATTATATTTAAGATCAACGTTTATTAAAATAAATAAAGGTGTTTTTCTATTAAATTAAAAACCAAACCCATCTAGGATCACATAGGGTGAGGTTTATTTAGAACTATAATTAAATAACTATTCTAAAGGTTTGTATTTATTTTTAAACAATACCATATGAAACCCTAACATAAAAGCACTTTAGAATTGATATTATTCTCACAATACTTGAGGATAGAAGGAAAGAAAATAAATTAATAATCACTTAACGATGTAAGTTTCAAAAAAATAATTTAAAAGGGATTAGAATGGAATGAGGACTAATTTTGGGCCTTAGGATTGATTTAATTTGCACCCTTGATTTTAGGGAAAAAGTGTAAAGCCCTAAATATCTCTTCGGCTTGCTTTATTCTTTTTCTTCCATTTTTTCTCGTATTCTTTTTTTTTCTCTTAACAGTCGACCATATGAGCTCAAGGAAGAATGGAGGTTTTGTTGATTCTCTTTTACTCAAGGTGATCATAGATGGAAGCTTTTTTTTTTAAATCTTATTGTAGGTATTGATATGCACAACAAGATACGGGGGAGGGGGCAGGGCATGATTGGGAGGGGCGGCCATGACTTCTTATTACAAGATCTATAATAGCATTTATTTTCTATATAGGTTTTCAAGATTATATATTGTTTTTTTGTTCTTTCTCCTTATATTATTCTTTTTTGTTTCAATAACCATTGTTTTTCCAATATTCCAAGGTATTCTTGTTCTCACACACACACACACACACACACACACACACACACACACACACATTGATTGCAAACTAAAACGGCGCAGGGGTTATGTAGTCGCGGAAGGGAGGATGAAGGGGCGAATAATGGGTAAAAATTGGGGGTCATAGTGGAACGGTCATAGACACACCATATTAGACTGTAGTGTGGCTACAACCACACCACACCCGATGTGGGATAGATAGCGAGGGGTGGGGCGAGGATATGACCTATCCCCAAACCCTTATTTTCTTATTATGTACATTTCCCTCAAAACAAACCAACACGGTTTCATTTTTTTGTTTTTTCATATCATTAAAAATTCACATTTATAAATATGTAAACACACACACACACACAAATATATATATATATATATATATATTATATATATATATAACCATATAAATTTACAACAAGATAACCATCATTTCAATAGTGCTGATTATAATCCTTTTCTCGAATTGATGTTATTGTGTATATACATATATATTTATATCTTTTTATATAAAAAGCACACTTTTTCCAAATGTAATCACTATAATGCAAATCTGATTTGTAAGGACTAATACAGGTTACTTTTTCATTTCTTTTGTGTAAAATAAACAACTTCATGAGAGAATAACAAGATAATTCTACTCTTTAATAGTCAAATATTAAAAAAAAATTCATGTAGAGGAGAATGGATATTTAAATTTTAAGTTGAAGTGGAAAGAAAACTATCTTAATGTATTTACTAAGCATTCAAGACCAGATTTTAAAGGAGACTTATTTTCCCTACTTATTCCAAATACAAATAATTTAAGACCACAAGTGACTAGTTCATCCAACATAGTATTTTTTCCCTCTTTTCTTATCCACAATGGATTTCAACCAAGGAAATAAACTTTTCATTAATAAGAGAAGCAAACAAGGATAATACTTATCTTCCCTTACAAATATACTTTCATATATTGCATTTCAAACTCAAAGGGTAACAAAATGATTGTATACATTTCTCTTTTATCCTCCATAATTTTTTGAAGAAGGGAACAACAATTCATTTATATGAACTTCATCAAAACATAATCCTCATTTCTCAAAACCAAGATTTCTTATATAAATTTAAATGATACTATCTCTACTCCTAAAACAATCTTTTCAACACCCTTTTCACAAAATACAAATGTATGTCAAATTTCCACTAACCAAGGTTTGCAAAATACAAAATACAATAACATAGGCATTCCAAACAACGTGTGAACAAGTTTACAATATTACAAGACTTCTTCTAAATAGAGAATAGAAGATACCAAGATATTACATGATCATTATGAAAAAAACTCTACAATACAAGTGTACAAGTCTCCCCAAAATGGGGAATGACATTGCAAAATATTTAACTTCCTCCTCCAACCTCTAACATATTTTCCAAGCTTTCAAATCCATATGAACTTCTTCAAAGGAAAAGAGAAAGAGGCCCAGTTTTCCACCCAACCAAATGGCATCATCACATGCCATCTCCACAAATGGAGGACATGTTATCCTCCCTCCAAGCCCATGGGAGAGAGATAATGCATGCCTCAAGATTGCACAAGTAAGGGAAGACAAAGAGTGACAACACACACACACACAACATTTCAACACAAAACAACCCAAAAGAGCACCAAATTCACAAGAGGATAACTCCATTTTTTCCTCAAAGGGGAAGAGTTGCAAGGAGCCCATAATAATACATATTGTGAACTAACCATATTCACACATAAAATAATATTATAATTATCATACATCCCACCTTATCACTCCATCCCAAACTCCAATTCTCCTCCAAGTAAGGATTTTTAAACTATTCTCAACCATGAGAAGGTTTCCTTCACAAGGATGGAAGATGAAGTTCAAACCATATGAAAAGTCATCTTCCACATCAAGCCATATGAGGGGAGAAAATAATTAAATAAACCATCATGGCTTGTCCATTAAGCCATGTGATGTAAGAGGGAACATTCCTTTCTCTTTCCCTACGATTCTAAAATCCACAACAACCATAGGATGTATGGAGAAAAAATAACAAATAAGATTTACAAAGACTTCATAACAAAATATAACCATACAATAATCTAAAACTACCATTTTTATTTTACGCAACATAATAAAACAAGAAAAAATGAGAGGCATGAAAACCTACCTCAAAACAAGTTATCCCTCTTCAAAAATCCAAGAACGTCAAGATCCAAACTCCCAACTCTAAGATTTTCTCCAACACTCATGTAAAAATGAAAAGCAAAATTCCATACCCCTCTCCATGAGGAGGTATAAAAAGAAGAATCAAAATCCAATCCTTCTTCTTTGATTTCACAGGAACAAAAATATTTACACATAGAAAAAAAAACAAACAAGAATAAATCTTCTTAATTGATTTCATAGGGGAACTATTACAAATATATAGCTAGTGAGTTTCCTATAAAATAGGAAAATGCTCTACCCATAAATACTATTCACGTAGTATTGTTGTAACTATTAACAATACCACTAACTAATTCTTATGATCTCTACAAATATCTCTACTATAAGCTACGTGACTAATACTCACAATATAATATACAAAATATAACTTTGCTCACACATTAACATATTGATACTAATAGAAACTTCCTAACATTCCCCCCTTAGCGCTAACATGGGGAAAATCTACCTTGTACTACAACATGTCACTACGTATCCTTCTCATGATCTAGATGGTTTCAAGGAAAATACCAACAACTTCCGGATGGTTTTCCAAGTGATTAAAAAACAACCATACAACACGATTTACTTTTAGGGAAATACCAATAACCTTTGGATATTTGTTTTAGTGGATAACTAACAACCACAATATCATGATGTTGCAGTAGTATCATCAGCTCTCATCACTATCTCACTTCAGGGAATAACATAGGAAAATCTATTGAATTTTGTTGCTCATACACAAAAATTGAAAACTTGAAATGGAACATTGGATCATGTTCCCCCTTAATGTGAAATTTTAACTTATTAAAACTAACAACACTACAAATGGAACACATAACGAGCATAACAAAAAGAACTACACACATATGTCACCAAACGGCCCATTGTTGGTGGTGAAAGCAAACTACACACATATGTCCACGAAGCTCACCCACAATATCACACCTTTCATGCGGCCACATAGGAAAATCTATTGAATTTTGTTGTCACACCAAAACTTTGAAATGGAACAGGTCATGTTCCCCCTTAATGATTGACCTCCACCATAACAAAAGATGCCTCCATCCTCCACATATGATGATGCTACTGGTGGCCCGAACACAACTTGATTTGACCTACGAAGCTCATTTTTACATACCTTAATTAGGCGTTAGATTCCACTGAAAATACATCCGTAAGAAAAAAATATTTATATTTTGAACTTTCAACTTCAACTTTGACTCATAATGAAACATTTACAATTTTAAGAACTCACTCTATTGTGATAGTTATAAGATGTTGACTCTTTTGATAGACTAAAATTTTGACATATGACTTAACATGGTTTACAAGTGACAAAATCAAAATGAAGACATTTGACATTTGAAGATGACCAAAAGATAACAAAAAAACTAAAAATTAATATTTAATTACTTTTTATTCTTTGACGATGAAAGACTATCATATTTTGTTGACACCATTATTTTGATATTAAAGACAAATAAGATTTGATGACACAAGACTTGAGAGACTAATTGACAATATTTATTAAATCCCTAGACTTTACGCCTATTTGAATTTTGAATATTAAAAGAAATATCATAAACACCTTTAAATATTTTGACTAACTAGACATTGGCATAAACAAATAATCGTAAATGACATTATTAACTCACCGAAGTTAAAACTTGGATATTTCTTCGACAATGGACAATGAGGATCAATGCTTGCCGAGACATTTTATTATAAATATGTCATGGAAGACACGTGTCGGAGATTTGGTCGTAGTTGAATGGACAGAAGGAATCCATGAACTATTGATGCAATGGAAATGAAGCATGGAATCAAAGATTATATTGGATCTTTATTGTAGAGATGCCCGATCGTGTCACAACTCGAGATGTATGGATGGATAAAATATGTAAAATAGTGTCTTCAAATTCAAGATACGTATATGCAAACAAGATGAGGAGGATCTCAATCTAGAAGCGTAACAGTGCATTGAAGTCAATTCACCCAATAGGATCATAAATAAGGGTCTAATATATTTTTCATTCCAAGCTTGCACCATAAAAAGTAAATGCAGTCCACAAGAAGACTATACCATGAAGAGTGTCTCAAATTGCATTCTTCAGGGCATTCGAGCTACCAAACATCCTCCTTTGAGTTGTACAAGACAATAATGGGATAGGGCATACTAGATGCCAAGGGCTAAGAAAAGGATTTTGATCAAATCGATTCTTAAGACACCACAATAAACAACCCACTCTTCTTGTTATATACCAGATTCTTCCCAAAGATAGGAATTGGAAAAAGCATTCAATGTAGAAGCCAAATCCCATGAGCCAATATAACAACCTTAATAATTACGCCGGAGGCGTGGCTATAGTGCACTCGGTCTCCAACGACGACGGTGTGCAGCTTCCTGCTGCTTGTCATCCGATCCTCCTGCTTGACCTGCCTGTCGAGGAGTGCCGACGTGTTGGTTTTTGGTGATCTGCGTGTATGTTTTCGGACGACGCTCTGCTGCTTCAGCAGCTTCCACCTGCCTGTGACCAGTTTCGACCTGCTTGTCACCGTTTATACGCCACCTCTCGACACCTTGATCTGGTTTGTTCCGCCGCGTGTTACCCTGCTCCTGCTTCACCCTGTTCGGCTTCTTCTTCTTTTTTGTGCCCTCTACTTTCCTCTGTCGCCCCTTCTTCCAACCTGCCTGAAGCATGTTCGTTTTTTAAAAATTTCGTTCAATTTGGGGAAGATTTTAGGATCGACAAGCTACAGGAAACCCGTAAATCGTCGGGTGAAGTGGTTTCTGTCAGTCGTTGATTGCATATACATTTAGGTCTTCTCCGCTCCTCCCAGGTAACACTTCCAGGTTCTTCTCTCTGGTTTCTTTCGAAAGCATTGTTTAGGGCACAATTTTGACCTGAAAAGTTAAAGTCAGAAATCGCCACAGCATTGGAGGAGTTGAGAACCCAGCTCCAAGCTGAAGCTGAACAGAGGGGTTACCTTTTACAGAATCTTCATGAGTGAAAGGGTCTTCTTGGAAGACAGGCTTCGAATTGCCCAGTTTGAGGGGGGGAAAGTTGGCAAAGAGTTGACAACCCACATCCATTTCACAGAGACCATTTATTCTCATTTGGATTCTGTACATAAATTTGTTGAATGCAGATTGGTAGTGCATGCAGGCAACCTATAACAGCCTGCCGTTTTTTTGTGTTGAGTTTGGTGGGCATGAAACCAGGTGGTTAGTTCGTTGTAGTTTTCTTGCATAAAACTTGCCCTTCACCTACGATTGACCACGATCAATGCTTGTTTTGTGGAAAACAAATAGTCTTCAACTTTCCCAACTTGCGGTAACCTGTAGCCACATATATGAGGCCAAAATACCACATCCAATGCTATGAAGCCATTTTCATCTGTTCTTCTTTTGCTTTGTTTTTCTTTTTTCCCCCAACTGAAAGGAAAAATAGGCTTAGAATGGCATCTAAAAACAACACCTTGTGCTGAGATATTCAAAGCGAGGAACCAGTCTTATACAGTTTTCTATATATTAAAATACTAATAATCACAAATAGCAGGCGGTATGCTTTATATTTCCCAGGCTATCAAAACTAAACAGCGATGTTTTCAGTTGGGCGATACCTACAAAAGATCAGGTTCTTCAGGGAGAAGGTAAAATAAAACTGTTAAAAGTTTGTACAGTTGGAGACCTCCTCACCATTAATGAACATGCCATTTATGTTGTTTCGGGTCACACCATCATCTCGGAGACACTCCCTGCCTGTGCAAAAAGAGGAGCTTGGAAACAGGGTATGGACATCCGCTAAAGCATAACAGAGAATGGAGTTTTGTCACATGATGTAGTTGCAAGTGCCCTGTAGAAATGTATGCAAAATGTGGAAGCATTAACAATGTACGTGAACTATTTGACAAAATGCATGGAATGCCATGATTGCAGGATATGTTCAATTTAGACTTGCAAAGAGATTCCAATGGCTCCCAAGAAGAGAGGTGCTTCCGCCATTTCAAAACCCGTGTCTTAAAAAGAGAAGAAACCCACCTCTAATGGTGCAGGGGAGGAGCCAAAGGAAGACGGAAAACCCACTTCAAATGATGCAGAGGAAGAGCAGCAGCAGACAGCTTTGTAGCGAAGCTAAACCTACTGCCAAACTTCAATACGAAATATATTTTTTAACTAAGAAAAACTGACAATTGCCAAGCTAAACCTACTATTAGGTTTCAATACAAAATATCTTTTTAAAACACATTGCTAAAGCTTCTTTTAGAACACATTGTGGCAAATGCATTGCTAAACACTGCATTCTTATCAACTCTAAGTATTGTGGTCTACAGTTTACAATGGTTCTAAAGGACCTTATTACAAGTGAAGATAAGAAGTCTTTTCCAAAGGCAAAGGTTTTGCAAGCACTAGAAACAGTTTCAGGGGAGCATATGGTAAGTTCTCTGTTATGAATATTTGAGCATAATTCTGCGAATATGTTAAATAGAAATGAAAATCAAACATTTGAAATGTTTATGATTATAAAAATTAACTGATGTTGATTTAAATATTATAATTGTATAGATTGTTTATGATCTGTAACTTTATCATAGTCACCATTAAATACCTTTTTAAAAATTAGAAATCTTGTTTGGGCACTGTCAAGACTGACATTTCAACCAAAAGGTGAATGCTAGCGAAGATGGGGAGAAAAACAATCTTATGTTGATCGAAATGGGCAGAATGAGAAATGCTTCTCTGACAGCTCAAATGATGTAGATGATTATGGAAATGTTGTCCCCAATTTGTAGATGCACATCCGCCTTCAGCAGAAGGAAATCGAAGTAAAGTCTGAAACTTTCAATTGTATGTGATTGTTAATCAAATAGAAGAATTATTCTCATTTTTTCTGCAAAATCTGACAGGAACTGAAATATATGCTACGTAACACAAGGGAAGGATTTCAGATGATGCAAATGGAATGGAATGATGAAATGTACAATATAGGTAAGCTTTGTCAAAGTGTATACAAGTCAAATGTATTTTCTGCATTCTTCATGTTTTGGGTAACTTGATTTCCTTTCTACAGAAAAGTATACAAGGGGACTACCAAAGGCTGCATCAGGATACGACAAAGTGCTAGAGGAAAATCGACAGCTATACAATCAAGTGCAGGATCTAAAAGGTATGTTTTCCATTTTGTGTAATATTTTTTTTGACAGTTTTGGGAGGTGACAGAAGAAGCTGAGAATTTCACAAATTAGACACCGGAAAGTTTTTTGACTATCATAGATATTTTGCGCCTTTGTCCCTAATGCAGTACAATAAAGTATTTTCAACAAGCTTATCTGAAGCAATCTATATACAGTTTGTGATAGGGAAAAGTACTTTTAACAAGCTCATCTGAAGCAATGTAAATACAGTTTGTGATAGGAAAAAATAGTTTCAACAAGATTATCTGAAGCAATGTAAATACAGTTTGTGATAGGAATATAAATGGACCGTTATTGTTCTACATAAAGCTTCCCGCAAAATATTCCAGCCCTGTTGATAGCTTGTTTTAAACTGTTTAGTAAGCATAAGGGTATATTGCCGAGTGAGACCATTCTTGCCTGGCCAAGCCCACGGTCAAAGTACAGTGGATTACATTGGAGAGGATGGCAATCTCACCATTGTAAATCCTGCAAAGCAAGGGAAGGATGCACGTAGAACATTTGCATTCAACAAAGTATTTAAATCAGCTGCAACTCAAGGTTGGATCCTTATATCATCCCTATTTGGTTTCTTGAAATATGTTTTGGTTACTTAAAATGTTGTAAGATGGCATATGTTAAGTTGTAATCCATGTTGAATTTCAGAGCAAGTGTTTCTGGATACCCAGCCATTGATTAGATCTGTTCTAGATGGATACAATGTTTGCATTTTTGCATATGGACAAATGGGTTCTGGAAAGACATACACAATGGTAATCACAATAATATTCTAAATTGTGAATAATTTCAAAAGACAGCAATACGACATTGATAAATTGTGAATAATTTATCTGTAAATTAATGCTTCATTTGTGCAGGCTGGTCCTAAGGTGATTACGGAGGAGAATTGGGGTGTGAACTATCGAGCATTGAATGACTTATTCCAAATTTCAGAGCAAAGAAAGGATGTATTCACATATGATGTTGTTGTTCAAATGATTGAAATATACAATGAACAAGTCCGAGATCTTCTTGTTTCTGATGGTTTGAATAAGAGATATCATTTTTTCTATTTATGAAGCTTTTTTATCTTATTTTATTTTGGATTTTAGTTTCTTCAACAGTTGACAGTCCTTCACTCCTAGCACATTGGAAATCCGCAATAATTCCCAGCAGAAAGGACTCAATGTTCCAGATGCAAATCTGATACCCAAACAACTTTATGATTCCAAATTATTTGTTGCCATGAGGTCATTACTTAAAAATTGAAATATTATTTTGTTTGCAGTGTGTTAACTGTCCATGTCCAAGGCAAAGATCTTACCTCTGGAATGATTCTTCGGGGATGTCTTCATCTGGTGGACCTTGCCGGAAGTGAGAGGGTTGATAAATCTGAGGCCACAGGGGACAAATTAAAGAAACATATCAATAAATCTTTGTCAGCTTTAGGGTACGTGATTGCTGCTCTTGCACAAAAGAACTCACACGTTCCTTGCCGAAATAGCAAGCTCACACAGTTGCTTCAGGATTCACTAGGTAAAAAAATCATTCTTTGTGTATAGAAGAAACCCATTGCTTTTCTTCAGTCTAAGCCAGTAATAATTGTCGAATTCATTCTTCAGGCGGACAGGCAAAAACTCTCATGTTTGTGCACATAAGTCCTGAAGTAGACGCATATGGGGAGACAATGAGCACACTCAAGTTTGCAGAGCGAGTTGCCACTGTTGAACTTGGAGCTGCAAAATCCAACAAAGAGAGTGGCGAGATTCGGGAGCTAAAAGAGCAGGTTTGTATGTGCCTAGGAATAATGCTTATCACTTTTCATTAACAGGATTGGCTTCAAATAATGGTGTTTTTTGTGTCTCAAGGATCTCAGAGTAGCTAGAAATTGGTATACTTCTTTTGTCAAGGAAACCGAGAATATTTTTCTTGATCTTTCTTGAACATCGCAGATTGCGAATTTAAAGAATGCACTGGCAAAGAAGGAAGCAGAAGCTGATCAGGTGCAAATAACAACAGATTCAAGGATTAGTCCAGAGATGCAGAGAATGAGGAGTTGTGTCTCCCATTACCTTTGCGGAGGCAGAGCTTAGGAGATGTCCAAACACAGGTAAAACTCAGGCAGCCTATGGAAGATGTTGTAAAAATAGAGGTATTTGGTGAAGATTTTTTTATCTCATGCTACTATCTTTTGATTCTCATTAAATTATCTCACCTAGGAATCCTTTTCTGAATTTATTTAACTAGAAAAGATGGATGTTGGATGAATGGTGGATACATTTTCTTAGGTTCGGAGCGATTGCACTGGGAGACAAAAGAGGCCTATTTATAGTCGGGACACTCAACCAGTGGAGATAATTGATGATAGTCCTCTATGCAGGGAGGATTTATGTGATGCGAGGAAACTAGTACGATTACCATCTCCCGGACTACCTTCTCCTGGTTTACTATCACCCAGTCTATCATCTCCAGACATACAATTAGCAATGTTTGACCGCGGCAGTCACACCAAGAATAAAATTAAGCATGACATGTTTGAAGAACAGGATGTCGAAATTGGCAGAAAAAGTAATGGTGAACAAACATATACCTATGCGTGGTTTACCTTCACAAGATGATGTGTATGGATCTTGGGAAGCTCTCAGACAGGAAAAGCAAGACATCCTTCCAGAGTTCTATTACCAAAGATGCCCCTCCAATCTGAGAAAGGTCTATCCAAATTGTGAAGAAGAGAAATTTTCACCACAACAAATTTATGAGATGCATGGGGGAATCAGAAGCGGAAGACCTGATGCGAAAGGGAAATGTGAATACGAAGGGAAAAAAACTCCTCTTGAAACTGATGAGTCAGAGGTTGAACTTGAGACAAGAAGCAAGGATGATTATCAGACCACTGATTCCTCAGAAGCAGATCTTCTGTGGCAATTCAATGTACCAAATGTTCCTGCCGTGACACCAGTTGAACATGTCTCACGACTTAAGAAGCCACAACATAGTATAACAAAGACTCCTGAGGGGAGGTAACTTAAATATCACTGGACTCTTTTGTTCATTTTGTTGATTTTGTTTCTGGACTTCAACTTCGAAGGAAGACATGCATAATTATGCTATACATGCATTTAAATTTTCAAATAGTGGTATGTTGTTGCGTGACCTAGAGAAAGCACACTAGGTTTCGGAGGGCATAGTGAATTGAATCATATTTGTGACCTCTAATACAATTTGTTTCCTACAGTTCAAGTTTAGCTTTTAGTTTCCTGCAAATCATTTCTTAAATTTAAAATGATTCTTAAAATATCTGAACTATTCTGCAGAAGTCCAAGCCAAGCACAAAACCTTCCTCCAGCAGTCAAGAATTACCGTAAGATGTTGAATGGGAACGGGCAATCACAAGGTCGAACTGGAAGACAGTTGCCTTCTACTGGGGGAAAATCTAAGCTTGAACCCATAAACGGTGCCAATAAGTAGCCCATTACAGAGGATTACAATCAGGTAATTCTTAAAGAAATGAAAGAATAGAAGCCCACATTTTCAACATTATACTATTAATTGGAACCGGGAATGAGTTTTGAAGATATTTGTGTTGCATAATTTGCCTTCATTTCTATTGTTCCTTGGTTGTAACTGGATGATTGTCTGTCCAGTTTCATGTAAAAACCTCTTTCTCAAGGCAAGCATTTATACAGATTGGAATTATATCAAAGCCAGTCAAAAGATGGCAATAACGAGCGTTGCTGCTACTCTTGCTGTTGTTTTCTTGATGGCTATACATGCAATTCTTTGAGCTTGGTAGCTATCATTTTCTCTTCTGAGGACATCTGTTATTGGATTACAGTGTTGTAGAAAATGATGGATAGCTAGAAGAGTAAGCAATAAATTCATTGCTTCTATATGTCTTGTAAGGTTGTATGGTGTGCATAATTAGAGTGGAGGTATCCATGTTGTTACATCTTTCTACACGCTGTGAGATGGAGGCCGCTCTATATAGTTTTGATATGTATTTATTGTAGATTAATCAAATTCCTTAGTGGATTCTTTCAGTTTTGGCCCAACATTTCTGTATACTTCGACCACTGGTATGTAATTTTTCTTTGAGTTTTCATTTTTAGGTGTATTTATATATCCGCATGCAGTGGCTTTTGAGCTTAGGAATAGGACCATTTAAGGGGTTAGGAAGCGGGTTGCGGTCTAAGGGATTTTGTTGTGATTTGGGTCACTGGTGTTTTACATTTCTCCGTTTTTTATGAAGGCCATGCAAGCAGGGTCTTGCCTTTCCCTATTTTTACTCACATTCATCAGCCTCTTCTTATTGTCAATAAGAGTTTCTAAGTATAAGCGAGTCTCTGGGTGGCATGGAGGGGAATTTGTTTTAGAAAATCCCTCATTCTATAATCCTTCTTCTTTTAAAGAAGCGGTGAAAAAATAGGTTTTCACCGGTAACGAGGGTTTATTTCTGTTTCTGGTTCACCTGTTCTAAAATCGGCATCAAGAAAAGACTCTCCCAACTACTGTAGTATTTTACCCAAACCTCAAATTGACTTTAGTGTGTACGGTATGTTTTCTCTTTCTCTTCTTTTGAGATATTTCCTATAATTTTGTGCTTTGTGTTGTGTTTAACTATGTATAAAAAAATTGAACAAGATAAGAACTTACCAACTTTTTCTTGAGAGCGGTTCTTCTACTACCGACTGTGGTTACAATTTCCCCTCCTTTTCCTATTCTGGTTTGTTCTAAAAGTTTTGATAGAGAGACAACCTCTAAGTTGTGGGCATGTCAGGGTACAATGTCGTGGTACATCTAAATTGATCCATGTTCACATTCCACAAATGACACATTCTATACCAACCAAACTCAAAACCTTCACTTAGAGAGGCTACAATAAATCAACCAATTGTAAGCGCCTCACCTAACACCCTGGTCACCTAAGCTTTTATAGACTTTTTCTTTCTATTCATTTTGATCATAAATTCACCTTTTAGTTCTATTTTGGAGTTATTTTTATAGAAATACAGAAAGTCATCCCCTAAAGTGTAGGGATATCTGGCTCGGATATCACTATAAGCCGAGCATTCCATGATGACCTGCCTCTTTATCTTCACTACCCTTGCTTATACCAAATATATGTAACCTCTCTTTGTAACCTCTTTGTTTACACTTGAGCTGGGATGAGCTGGTTGTGCATAATACTGTTTCACATTTGACCTAGAATAAACCAGTCATCGATCGAGCTAATGAGCATCTTTGTCTTCCATTTGATCACCATGTCATCATTAGTGGTGTGTGATACATCAATAGCATTGATCGGACTAGATCAGATATTCATATGGGTGCTGTGAATCACAACGGAGTACAAAATGTTACATGTGAGAAAGCTATGCAGCGTTTACATAGCCGTTGTTGTGCAACAATATAGACATCAGTAAATCACAGGATGCGGAAGTGTTGATGAGTTGCAATCCATATGTTGATATCTGTCGAGGAATTATTGCTAGCAAATCATAAATCATGGAAAGATGCGGCATCCCAGGGAAAAGCCAATACTTACAAGTGCGGATCTTGAGTAGCTGTGCTTACATAGCTTTTATACTCAATGTCTTTTCTTTTTCAGGTAACTCACGGCGTAATCTTGCTCCACTCGAGCAACCACTAGTCATACTAGTATTACCTACATACGTCCTAAGATAAAACCATGCACAGGGCAATAAAGACGCGATTGAATTTCCCCATTTGTAATTAAATTTGTATCTTTTCAGGACTATAAGATGATCGATACCAAATAAGAGGGAAGAAATGGATTTACTGAGAGATAAAATAAGCCAAATAGTAATAATTCTTCTTATTGATTTCATATGGGAACTCTTACAAATATATAGCTAGTGAGTTTTCTATTAAATAGGAAATTTCTCTACCTATAAATATTATTCATGTAGTATTATTGTAACTATTAATAATACCACTAACTAATTCTTATGATCTCCACAAATATATATACTATAAGTTATGTGATTAGTACTCACAATATAATATACAAAACATAACATTGCTCACACATTAACATATGGAGCACACATAGAATTTTCCTAAAACACAAAACAACCAAAAAGAACACCAAATAAATAGGAGGAGAAATCCATGTTTTCCTCAAAGGGTAAGAGTGGCAAGGAGTGCATAATAATCCATATTGTTAACAAAAATACAAACACATAAAATAATATTCATAATCATCATATATCTTGCCTTATCACTTCATCCCAAAATACAAGTCTCCTCTAAGTAATGATTTTTAAACCATTTTCAACCATGAGATGGTTTCCTTCACAAGGATGGAAGATTAATCTTAAACCATATGAAAAGTCATCTTCCACATCAAACCATATGAGGAGGAAATAATGAAATAGATCATCATGGCTTATCCATCAAACCATATGGTGTAAGAGGGAACATTCCCGCTGTTCCCTACGATTCCAAAATCCACAACCATAGGATGGATGGAGAAAAAAACAACAAATAAGATCTAAAAATTCACCCACAACAACATGCAAGCATAAAATAATAAAAAAACTGCCACTTTTATTTTACACAACATACTAAAACAAGCAAAAATGTGATGCATGAAAGCCTACCTCAAAACAAGATGTCCCTTTCAAAACAATCCAAGAACTTCAAGCTTCAAGCTTTTCTCCAACTCTCATAGTAAAAATGACAAGCAAAATTCCATACCCCTCTCCATGAGAAGGTATAAAAATAAGAATCAAACTCCAATCCTCTCAAATGAGAAGGTGACATATGTCACCCATCTCATCCTCCAACACAAGATTCCCAAAATCCCATTAAAATATTTAAAAAAAAACACTTTTTGGATGAAACTTCCCAAATTTCCTAAAATGCCAATAAGCCAACACACTTCAACTTTTGACAAAGCTCACAAATCAAAAACTCTTACAAGATGGTGACAATAATGTGATCAAAAGGGAGGAAAATATCATTTGACCTTGAAAATACACCCCCTACCCATAGGTAGGGTCTAATGGTCTTTGTTTCACCTGATTCTTAGAACGTTTCTTGGAATGTGATGAACCAAATAAGGGTAAAGGATAGGAGGAATACCTATTGAAGCTGTTTGAAGGTTGTTACACGTGTGTTGACTTCTTGATCCACAACTGATCGTGAGAGATTCCTTTTGGCTAGGAGGAACTACCTAAAATAAACAACAAGACCACTAAATGGAAGTTAAACAATATATGCAAAGGACCGCTAGCGTATGGTAGATCCCGGAAGTGCGATACTCCCTAGAAGGTAATGACAATCCACCATTGTAAACAAATTAATGTGATAAATAAGGTAAATATTGTCCTATTCTAGTCAATATGATTTAGGCATCTCATATAAACACAATAAGCAAAATCTAATCTAATAGGCTAGGTTAGGATCAAGTTTGGAGGTCGGGTAAATGGTTTTGGGTTTTTGCAAGTCTAACAAAGATCTAATGAAGGTCACATGTGATTATAGGTAACTTAGGAGTGAGTAGGTAGGTTGTTGTTCTATACTAGGTTGACAGACACGAGAGACTTATGTCGGTCAAGTCTGATCGATGCCAGCTTAATTGTGACTAATGCCTCACTTAACAAATGACAGGGGGTAAATAACAGGGTCCAGGTCTACTTTCCAGGTTGATGGGGAGCTAAGTGAGGTTTTTACGAGGTGTGGGAGGGTTTTGGTGAAGCTGGGAGGAGTTATGGGTTAAGTTGATGAATAGTAACAAAGTCCAAAGAGATCGGGTAGGTAGACCGATGCTAGTATAGGCTCGACCGATGGTGGTTTAGGGAGACCGACTTGCCGGTGACTGTGGGAAAATGGAAGATGTTGCAGAATAGATTTTGGATCTTCTTTATGATTACACAAAGGGTTGGGTAGGTTGGAATGGGGTGTTGGATTGCTAGGACAGGGTTTTGAGGGGTTTTGGAAGAGGTATAGGGGGATAGTTATCAAAGAAAAGTAGTGAGTGGATGGAAAAGTAATAGCACACAAAAATATGTAAATACTGAGAGTATCTAAACAAAATGGATTGAATAGACAAGTGTAATTACTTGAACCTGCTACCAGTCGACTGTGGGTGAAGATAGGAGATGGTGGTTGGAGTTTTCTTCTATAGAGGTTCACCAGTTGATAGGAAACTATTTCTTGAGCTTCCTGGGCTTTCTTCCTTGCTTGGCTGAATCAGATATTGGCTTGGATGGTTGTAGATGTTTGGGTGTGAAAGGATGTTTGCTTTGATTGGATGCAGATGTGATTACTCTCTCCTTTTCTCTCAGAATGTGCTAACCTCGAAATAAGGCTACCAAAAAGGAATAAAAGGTGACCGATGACGGTTTTGGGTTGACCAACATCAATTTAGGGGTGACCGCATCGATTAGGGTGAGATTCCCTAGGTTTACTAAAATGGGCATATCTTCTTGATTTCTTGGATCCAATTAGTTTCTTTTCATAGATTAGAATGGAATCTTCTTTTCTAATGGGCGGGAATGTGGTTAGAGAGGTTGTAGGGATTGATTTTTAGGGTTAGGCCAAATCTTATCCCATTAAGGCAAGTAGGATTAGGTCTTAGTTAGTTATGGAAACATGTCAAGAATAGGTCTAGGGTGAGGTGGCTGGATGAGGTGTCTAGGTGAGGTGGAAAGGATTAATTAGATAATAAATATTGTGAGTACATGGATTAATTTAATTAAATTAATATTAGTGTCGGGTGTAAGGGACCATGGTTAGGTGAGTATGTTTGGGTTGGTTATTCAACGGGTGCGAAGGGGAGTGTGACTTAGTTTTTGTGTCTACATTTTTCCCCTTTTTGTTGTGTAGCTTGTATTGGTAAGTGACGCTAACAAAAATAAGATGTGGTTGTCCCATGTGTGCATGAAGGTGATCCCCCTCAAACTAGGAACCGATGAGGCGTAAGATAGAATCAGTGATTGGTTTTATAAAAAGGTAAATGTAATGAAGAGGAAGGTGGACAATGGGGGTAAAGGTCCAATTGGGTAAGCTAGGTAAAGGGTCGTGGTCAAAGGCGATAATAGTAAAATGCACGCACATGTATAAACTACAACATGGTAATAGGTTGAAGAGCACGCAAACTCTACATTTTCTAAGGTTAATAGGGCTATCCAAACAAGGTTGAAGTGATTCCAATATCCAAGGTATAGGATATGGTCAGGAAACACGACATAGGTCGGTATAGGAATGTTTTAGGTTTGTTCCTGGTGCACCAAGGGTGGTTCAACATAAACATCATGGTAATAGGAAAATTAGGGTCATTGGTAGGTAAAACAACACAAGTAACAAAGTGTTGCAAGGTATAACGAGCACATAGGTTCAAAGGTCACGAAAAATGTTCTGGGTCTAGGTATATAGGTCATGACATAGGTAAGGCTGAGGTAGGGGTAAAATAATGAGTCCCTAAATGATGATGAGGTTAGGTGATAAATGATGAGGTCAAAAGGATAAAGTGGAGAGGCCTATGTCTCTGCCACAACCTACAAAGTCGGACCGGGTAGGAGGAGGATCCGATCGATCAACAGATAGATGATGTCGGGGTGATAGACAGATATAGACAATGGTGGGCTGCACGCCTACAAGCAAGTCTTGCGCCAGGCCGGGACATCCAAATTTAGCCACCATCACAATTCATAGAGAGCCCTATAGGGGCAAGCGACTACCCTGGTGACCCAATTGGGCATAGTACATGAGGACATCCGGCGAGGGGCCGAGGCACAAGTTACGATTCTCAGATGCGGTGTGCTAATTTTCAGCACATGGAATATAGGTACCAGTACCCACACCGGGGAGAGGGAGAGGGTGGAGATGGAGATGGGGTGCAGGTAGCTACCCTACATGCACATGTAAAAGGTTTGCAGGCCAGCTTGGCCGAGGCATAGGGACAGGTTACAGGTTTGCAGGGCCATGTGGCAGCCGTGCATAGGCACAAATAAAAGTCCTTCAGCCTAAGTATAGGTGTAGGTTATGGGGCTAATAAAGCACCACCACAGAAGGGCAAGGGTAGGGTCCCGTTTGTTCGGAAGGAGTAGGGTAGGGTCAAAGGTATATGGCACCATCGCAGACAATACCCAGTAGCTAGCTTGAGAGACGCCATGGGAAACGTGAGATATTATTGCGATCACTTGATGGTAGCAGGGATATATGTCCTATCATATGCTAATCACAGCATAGCAGAACCTCGAGTGAGAGGAGAATATCCCGAACACATAATGTGGAGAGTACAGGGGGCGGCGATCCTAGGGACTAGGTCAGGTGGTGAGGCCACTAATGTATGGAGGTTAGCTCTAGGGGCGGGACCATCAAAGGCCAACCCAGGTGAGGCACAGAGAGGTCATCTAGATGCCAAAGCTAGAGGAGTAGAGGAGGAGACAGATGAGATAGGTTTGGATATCAGATGGGGAGATGATTGAGCTCCATGTATGATTAGTTTATTTTAGACATCATATTTTTGACATATATACCAGCGTGTCCCAAGATACCGAGGATGTGTATTAGAGTTTTTGTTAAATATAACAGCCTGCATGCCAAAGATATTTAAGAGTCATGTATATGGATATATATGTTTGGATGATTTATTTATAGAGATGGTGGTGGTTATGGCATGATGTATATATGGTTGTATGTAACTTGCTATTATGATTTGTATATGTGATGGAAACTAATTAGTGTAGGCATGATAGATCCAGTCATAAGCATGGATCGAATCGAGTTGATGTAGGTATGGATTGAGTCGGAGTTTTTGTTTAGGCATGGATTGAGTCAAGTTAGGAATGGATGGAGTCAGGTTTTTGGTTTAGGCATGGATGGAGTTAGGTCATAGGCATGGATGGAGTTAGGTCCTAGGCATGGATTGAGTCAGGTTTTTGGTTTAGGCATGGACGAGTCAAGTTAGGCATGGATGGAGTTAGTTCATAGGCATGGATGGATTTAGGTCATAGGCATGGATGGAGTCAAGTTTTGGTGTAGATTACAAGTAATTGGTGATACAGATAACAAATGGTAATGTAGATATACGTGATGATGTAGTTTTCCAAATTTTTGTTGTGTGTGGAAATATGAAATGATGAATTAGTGAATGTTATGATGATGTTTGAAACATGGATGGTAGATATGTGTATTAGTTATTGTGTGTTGAGATCGTACTTCCAGTTGTTGATATACAAAAGGAAAAATCAGGTATAATGTGAATAGGAAAATAGGGGAAATTGTTAAGGGTAGAGAGTGGCCGACCTAACCTTCACAAATCCCCATCCCCTTGAAATGCAGCCTACATAGTCCTAGAAAAGGGGACCTCAGGCTGATGTAGTTCTCCCATAAACTAGGGAAAATTACGACGAGGTAGGAGAATGGGTCGGTAGGTTATAAGCATGATTGAGTCTAGGTTATTTAGGCTTGGTTGCATTGCAAGCAAATAGGTATGGGTGATTTTAAGTTGATTGTGGTGAAAGAGAAAAATTTACTAGAGATAAGTGTCAAGGGTCTAGTCCTATATAGGATAATCAATACGTAATGAAGAAGTTAAAAGATAAGAGGAGGTAAGAGAGCCACCTGATTGGTGAGGATCATAACGGGTTGACCATACCTTAGGTAGGCTGGTGAATGTAATACCCTAAAGACATTGCATGATTGATTATTCTAAAGGTGAAGAATAGTCACATGATCACCAATTGTCATAGTTTTAGCAAGTCCCTTGAGGTGGTAGGAAATGAAGGTGCAAAGGGTGAGAAGGTGAAAAATGGTTAGGTTATTGTTAGAAATAATCTAACACTTAATTCACCATATGTGGATTAATGTGTAATTATAATAAAGTAATTATTTAATTACTTTAGTTAGATTAGTTGTTAGTGTGTTGTTATCATCCCTTAGATTGTGGAGGATGTTCTTTAGTTAGAATATTGTTCTCGGATGATTTCCTGTAGAATCTTTTTAGGGGCAATATGCTATTTTTGCATATTTTTTTACTTAGGAGATTTTTTCCATGTATTGTGGAAGAGATAGAAGTTGTCCAATATCTATAAATATTACAGCGCTTCTTTTTGGTTGTAATGCTTCATTTTATATTAGTAAAATCACAAAGCAAGCTCGCTGCCTGTTTTTGCAATTTAATCTGTTTCAGATTTCATTTGGTACCAGAGCAGGTGAGTTAAGGCTGTAGATAATTGCTGAGGAAGTGTTAGAAGATTTGAGGAAGGAGGACTAGAAGCTTGAGCCAGGAGGAGCCATAGATGCCCCCAGCCTCTTCACAGCCCCTGCCCCTTCTCCACACACCCGACAACAGTAGAAGCAGCAAGAATATAAAAAAATAAAAATTGGAAGGGCAATCACAGGCCAGAGCACCTGGATGCACCTCCCAACTCCATTATTGTTTTCCAGGTGAAATTATTTCAATTGAGGAGATATTTGTCAATTTCTTTTAATATTTGATGTTGTATTAAATTGCAAATATAACAAATATTATTTTGAAATCTGATTATTTCATTGATAAAAAAAAGAGAAACATCCACCACCGATCTGCAACCTGTATGTAGCTGTGGTATTTGCATATATCTGTGAATTCACCTTGCAGACCTGCAGATTTACCTGACAGCTTCACACCTGCAAAAGAAAAAAAAATGAGCTCGATATTGATCTGGCTGTGCGTCTTCAATCTGCAAGCAATTCCTGTGCGACCTTGCAGAACAGCATAAGAGAGCCTTTAAGGTGAAAGGGTGGCGAAGGAAACAAGGCTGACGATGGAGGAAACAAAGCTGCATGCATGCGTAAGTCAGACCCATGTTTTCTACATTAAATTTTTAAAAAAAAAAATTTCCTTTTTGGACGATGCGAAAAAAATCACAACTTTTAAAACGGTCATAACTTTCAACTGGTACCTTGGATTGAGGTGCCATTTTTTTGAAAGTGTGTGTTTTTTCGAGCTCTATGCTTTGGTCCAGTCAAAGAGGCCAAAGATCCCAAAACTAAATTTGTAAGGGAAAAGAGGCCAAAGTGCCCAAAAATTTTAAAAATTGCGAAAATATTAATTTTTTCGTAAACAAGAAGGGGGGTGCAATTTTCTTTTTCTATTTACAAGATGTTTGTAAAAATGGCCGATAGTGCCGAAAAATCATTGTAAAAGGCCAAAAAGGATCCCACACTCAATAAAAATCAATTTTTTTGGGGGTGTGTACTGATTTGAGGGGGGGTTTGTTTCATGTTTGATTCTCTATCTCTCTTTTCTTTCATGCACAAATGGCTAACAATGCGCCAAAATTCTTTTTTCCTAATTCACAACTCCTATGAGGAGATAATTATGTTGCATGGAAAATGAAAATTAAAACTCAACTTGAATTTGAGGACATAATTGGTGTAGTTGATGGCTCGATAACGAGACCAAAAAATGATATTGCTCAACAACGTGTGTTTGATCGTGCTAATCAAAAGGAAAAACTTATAATTCTGTTTGGTGTAACTGATGATGTACAACCTCATATTCATCAAGCGACAACTGCAAAAGAAGCATGGGATAAACTAGCAACTGTATATGAAGCTAAGAACAAAAATGCTATTTTACAATTACAAACACAACTCCATTGTCTCAAAATGAATTCTCATGAGTCTATTGAAGGTTTTCTAAAGCATGTTGCTATATTGAGATCATCTCTCCAAGCTTTGGAAGTAGAGGTCACTAATGAATCTCTTGTCCCTATTGTATTGAGAGCTTTACCAGCCTCATACAAAATATTTGTCACAACTCTCAACATTATGGGTCCAACTACAAGTTTTGAAGAGTTAGTGAACATGTTACAACAGGAAGAGTCCATGAACAAACCTGTAGAAGATGAGGAACAAGCCCTCTCTTCATTCCATAAGGGAAAGAAACAGATTCATACAACTGGTAAGCAACACAAGCAGCATTCTCAACAGAATAATCAAGGGAACACTCAGCAAAAGCAGTGTCAGATTTGTGGCAGAAAAGGACATGACTTAAAAGATTGTTGGTATAACACATTTTAGAAGGGTTCATCTAGTGGAAAGAAGCCAAATTTTCAACAATCTAGTCAGGGTTATCAAAACAAACAACAAGGACAAAGGAAAAGTAACTGGAAAAAGAAAACACCGCAGCATGGCAACATTGCTGAAGAAGAAGATAACTCACCAGATGAGGACTTCCTATTTGTTGCACAATCAACTCAAGAAATCAATTCACCACAGAAATTTGGTATGTTGACTCAGGAGCAACAAGACATATGACCGGGAGAAATGATTGGTTCTTAGAGTTAAAGAATACACCTAACAAAGACTCTATTTCGTTGGGTGATGATTCATCATACAAAGTACAAGGAATTGGAAACATCTCCTTACCTCTTGGATCAAGAAAGTGCACAATAAGAGATGTTCTATATGTTCCTAGATTGACAAAGAATCTACTTTCAGTAAGTCATCTTTTGGAGCACAACTTAAAAGTGGATTTTGATTGTACAGATGGAAAGAAGATGTGTTTAATCAAAGATAAGTCTAAAAACTCCAACATTGTTGCACGAGCTTCTGGTGTAGGTTGTATGTTTCAGTTGGATTTTGTTCAAACCAAAAATCAGGCCCTTGTAGCTAAGGATACATCATTGGCACAATTGTGGCATCAAAGATTTGGCCATGTAAGTTTTGGCTATCTTGAAACACTTCAAAAAAATAACATGGTAAGAGGACTACCAAATTTCAAGAAGAATACAGACAAGTGTACAAATTTTTTGGCAGAAAACAATATAGAGTTTCTTTTCGAAAACAGTATATCATTCAGGGCCCATGGTAAACTTTATCTGTGCATACCGATCTGTGCGGACCTATGAGACCTAGTCATTCAGGGTTTCAATATTTTATGCTCTTTGTTGATGATTACTCACAAAAATGTGGGTATACTACATTCGCACCAAAGACCAAGCCTTTGAAACTTTCAAGAAATTCAAATTAGCTTGTGAAAATGCAACTGGTAAGAAAATAAAAATTCGCTCAGTTGAGGGGGTGAATACACCAGTAATGAGTTCAAAGCTTTTTTGGAAACACATGGAATTTGTCGGCAAATGGCACCTCCATATACACCACAACAAAATGGTGTAGTTGAGAGAAGAAATAGAACTATAATGGATATGGTAAGGTGTATGATCACTTATTCAAGATTGAGTAAAACATATTGGGAAAAAGCAAAAAATAACGAGTTTATCTACTAAATAGAGTTCCCACTTCCACACTTGATGGAATAACACCACAGGAAGCTTGGTCAGGGAACAAACCATCTATAAAACACCTTAGAGTTTTTGGATGCAAGGAAAGTATGCACATTCCTAAGAAAAAGAGAACTAAACTTGATATGAAATCAGAACAACTTATATTCTTGGGATACAGTGATGAAGCCTTGGGATATAGGTTAATGGATCCAAAAACAAGAAAAAATTTCACAAGTAGAGATGTTGAGTTTTTTGAAAATAAAGAAGCAGATGCTCCTTCCATAAACTCACAAAACAATCCTACTAAGAAAATAGAAGATGTTCTTGATGAAGATAACGATGATGAGGATAATTCAACTCCTCCATCTACAAGAACAGCTAAACATATGCCTAAGTGGTATACTAATCTAATTCAAGATGCTAAGTTGGATAGTGATCCTAACACATCCACTTTAGGACCTAGAACTCATAGTATGACTCAAAATGAGGTAAACTTAGCCTTAATGAGTACAGTAATTGAATCAAGTGAGCCCACTACAGTTCAAGATGCCCAACAGTCAAAACCTTGGTCAGATGCTATGAATTCAGAATTCAACTCTTTGATTAAGAATAATACATGGCAACTTACAGATCTTCCACCAGGGAAGAAGGCAATAGGTTGCAAATGGATATTTAAAACAAAGTACAAATCAAATGGAAGCATTGATAAATACAAGGCAAGATTGGTAGCTAAGGGTTATGCACAAAAAGAAGGCATTGATTATGAAGAAACATTCGCACCAATAGCTAAGATCAAAACAATCAGGATGATATTTGCTCTAGCTACACAATTTGGTTGGAAAGTTCATCAAATGGATGTAAAAAGTGCATTTCTCAATGGGGATTTATAGGAAGAAGTCTACATGACTCAACCAGAATATTTTGTCATACTAGGTAAAGAAGGAAAGGTATGTAGACTCATAAAGTCACTGTATGGTCTCAAACAGGCTCCCAGGGCATGGTACATAAAGATTGATGAGCATCTCATCAAACATGGATTCAAAAGAAGTCCATATGATCCTAATCTCTATCTCAAAAAGCAAGGGGGGGAGATAGTGATCATAGTAGTATATGTTGATGATCTAGTCATCACTAGAAGTTCGGTGAAGATGATTAAAACAACTAAGGAAGATCTAAATCGATCATTCGACATGACAGATCTCGGGCTTCTTCATTATTGTCTTGGACTTGAAGTATGGAAAAAGGAAAATCACATCTTTGTTACTCAACTAAAATATGCCAAGACAATGCTCGAGAAATTTAGAATGATGGATAGTATACCAATGGCTACACCTATGGAGACAAGGCTTCAATTGTCTCGCATAGATCCATTAGAACAAGTAAATGTTACTCTTTATCGACAGTTGATTAGGAGTCTCATTTACTTAACTTATTCTAGGCCAGATATCAGCTATGCAGTTAGTTATCTTTCTCGATTTATGCAAGAACCAAGGGTTTGTCACTGGAAAGCAGCAAAGAGGGTACTGAGATACATCAGAGGAACCATGGAATTTGGCCTAGAATACAAGAAGAATGATAACTTCTTCTTGATAGGATATACAGATTCAGATCATGCAGGGAATGTTGATGATAGGAAGTCCACTTCAGGATTTGTGTTCTTTTTGGGATCTGGACCTATTTCATGGGGGAGCAAGAAACAAAATTGTGTTTCAAGGTCTTCCACAGAAGCAAAATATCGCGCAGCAGGAGGAGCTATCTGTGAAGTGATTTGGCTCAGAAGGATACTTGAAGGATTAGGAATTCAACAGGATCATCCAACAATCCTACATGTAGACAATGAAGGAGTAATAAAACTTGTTCGGAATCCAGTCTTTCATGAATGCACCAAACACATTGAGGTGTAGGTACATTTCATTCGTGAACAAGTTCAGAACAACAACATTCAGCTTCAACATTGCCCGATAGAACATCAACGTGTAGATATCTTCACAAAATATCTTGCACGTCCTAAATTTGAGGCATTCAGAGTATTTCTCTCCTGTTCACTTCAGAATATGATGAATTAAGGGGGGGAATGTTAGAAATAATCTAACACTTAATTCACCATATGTGGATTAATGTGTAATTATAATAAAGTAATTATTTAATTACTTTAGTTAGCTTAGTTGTTAGTGTGTTGTTATCATCCCTTAGATTGTGGAGGATGTTCTTTAGTTAGAATATTGTTCTCGAGATGATTTCTTGTAGAAGCTTTTTAGGGGCAATATGTTATTTCTACATATTTGCTTTATTTAGGAGATTTTTTCCATGTATTGTGGAAGAGATAGAAGCTGTCCAATATCTATAAATATTGCAGCTCTCTCTTTTGGTTGTAATGCTTCATTTTATATTAATAAAATCATAGCAAGCTCCACCTTGTTTTTGCAATTTAATCTGGTTTACAGATTTCATTATATGATATGAGGTAGCATGCCTTTTGGCAAGAGATCCAAGACTTGTATTTGAGATAGATTGATCGATGTGGGAAGTCTATATGAGATGAGGAAATTATCTACTTGAGGTCTTCACGAAGCTCATCAATGCAGAAGCTTTATACACACACACACACACACACACACACACACACACACACACACACACACACACACACACACACACACACACAAGCAGGCTTTACATAGTTGTCCTTCGAGGGAGTAGTCTATTTATAGCAGTGATGTAGAGAGAAAGATGCCCTTTTGAGGGAGTCATCTTTTTATTGGAAGTTTGACTCAAGGAGTTGGATCCCATGTGGAAATTATGTGAGGGATTTTAAGTCATGGACAAGACTAAGGTGAAGAATCGATTCTTGTTCAGAAAGCAAGGTGAAACGACCATGGGATCTCATCTGAAAGAAGACAAAAAGTATCCATGAGAATCATGCCATGTGCAGAGCCATGGTACACATATTTAAGAGAGGGTAAAAGAGTGATGGGTATGCACATGATTCTTGTTTAGTCGTTGGGGATGGCATAGTGAAAGAAGGGAAGTGAATGGAACTCAAGGGATGAGCATGAAAAGAGACAAGGTGAGGTAGGACTGAATGTCAATAGTAGAATGGTCGAAGATGCAAGGCATTAAGGGGCTTAAGTTTAGATTTACCGTCGAGTGAAGATAAACGATAAGCACCTAATCCATAGGTATGAGTCACGATGTATGGTCCAAGCCAATTAGGAGCAAATTTTTCCATTTAATTTTGTTCTTCTTTGGTTACATGTTGATTTTCCTTTAGGACGAGATCACCAACTTAGAAGGTTCATTCATGAACACATTTGTCATAGGCATGTTTGATACATTTTTGGTAAACTTGGAGATGGTCAAGAGCATTAAGACGACATTCGTCTAATAACTCAAGTTGTGCTAAACGGTCCTAGCAAAATTCATCATCATTGAGCATGTCATGGAGAGAAATACGAAGAGATGGAATCTAGACTTTGAGAGGTAGAATAGCCTCTGTACCGAAGACCAGAGAAAAAGGAGTGGCAACAGTGGAAGTGCAAATACTAATATGGTACGCCCATAATGCAAAAGGAATGAGCGTATGCAGTCCTTCCCAAATCATTAACCACTTTCATGAGAATTTTTTTATTAGTGGATTCGGCTTGGCCATTGGTTTATGGGTAATAAGGCGACGAGAAAATTAGTTGAATGTCAAAGGTGTTGCAAAGTTTTTGCAAGGTTTTATTTTTGAATTTTTTTCCATTATCAGTGATGAGGCGATGTGGAATGCCAAAGTGATAGATAATGTGATGATTGATGAAGTCACATATTTTCTTAGCTTTTGTGGAGATGAGAGGCAGATTTAACCCATTTGATGTAGTATTTGGTAGTAGTGATTATCCATTGATGTCTCTGGGAAGAATGGGGATTGATCTCTCGACAAGATCTAAACCCCATTGAGAGAAGGGCCAAAGGTCACAGCAACCCGTAAGGAATGACCGGGTGTATGATGAAGATTGGCATGTTGTTGGCACTTTACACAATGCTTAACATAGTCACAACAATCATGTTTAAAGGTCAACCAAGAAAAGCCTAGGTAAAGAATACGCTTAGAATCATGCGAGACCACTCAAGTGACCTCCACATATGTCATCATGAACTTCCTTAATGGTATAGGGAATTTCGAACTCGTAAGGCACCGTAAGAGAATATCATCAAATCCACGCTTATAGAGGAGGCCACCCATGATGATGTAATGAGAGGCCCTCTTGAGAAAGGTTCGTTGTCCATTACAAGTGAGGTTAGGAGGTAAGATCGAGAGGAAAATATAGTCTTTGTATTGTTTATACCAAAGGTCACTTAGGTTAGGAGCAGCAATTCGATAGAGTAAACTTCACAAGGTAAATAAGAGGGTGATTATAGTGTTTATATGGTGAAAAGATTTTAGAGTTAGGGGAAGCACATATATGAGAATCTAAGTAGGCCATGGTATCTACAAATTTGTTAGTAGAACGTGGGGTGGTTTGAAGGATGTTGTAGAATTGTCGAAGGTAGTCAAAAGTATGTCTACAAGATGCTTATACTTTTGAAGTATCTCATTACGACATTGGTATATACCATTGACTTAGTTTATGACCAATTAAGAATCACCAAAGATGTTGATGGACTTAACATCTAAGGCGTAAGCAACTTGGAGACCCAATATGAGTGCTTCATATTTAGCAATATTGTTTGTACAATCAAAATCGAGTTTAAAAGAAAAAGGCATGGGCTCACCATCAAGCGAGAATCAGGTTAACACCAACCCCACCCCCACACCGACACTTGGAACCATCAAATAATAATGTCATTTGGTAAGGGGGTTCATCCAGGAAATGGTAGTAATAGACTCATCTGGAAAGTCAAAGTTAGAGGGTTGATCCCCGGAAATAGGTGCGTCAGCCAATTGGTCAGCAATAGCTTGGCCCTTGATGGACTTTTGATGGATGAATTCGAGGTCGAGGTTGGCTAGAAGCATAAGCCAACATGTGACACGTTGATTTTGATAAGGTTTGGCATACATGTAGTGTAATGGGTTAGTATTAGTAATGACAAAGGTTTTGTTTTTGAGTAGGTAATGACAGAGTTTGGTGGTGATGAAAACTAAGGCTAGGAAAAGTTTTTGGTGTGGGTATATCTAGTTTTGTAGTCAAGAAGGGCATGACTTATGTAATAAAACACTTGCTCTTGGTGTTGGTCGTCGCGATGAGCAAGCATGGCACCTAGAGAATGGTTAGTGGCGGAAATATATAGGTAGAAGGGCTGGTCATCTTTAAGAGGAATGAGCACCGGGTGGATGAAGGAGGTATTTTTTTAAGGCCTCAAAGGCTTTATGACATTCATCATCCCATTTGAATGAAACATCTTTCTCGAGAAGATGGTTAAATGGTTGATGAGTGGTTGGAAATGTGTGAGATAAAAAGATTTAATGGATTGCAACTTACCTTGTAGGTTGCAAAGTTGATGACAGATTAGTGGGTGGAAAAATTTCAAGGATATCCTTGACTTTAGTAGGATCGACTTCGATGCCATGCAAAGAAATTATGAAGCCTAGGAGTTTCCCTAAAAGTATTACAAAGATGCATTTTTTTGTTGAAGACGAACACAATATTTGATGAGGCAAAAAAAGATGACTTTAAGAACAGTGGAGTTTAGTTCAATATTCAGATTTGGAAATGAGATTATCTACATAATCCTCGATATGTGATACATGATGTCATGGAAGATGTAAGTCATAGCCCGCCCGATATGTAGCACCAACATTTTGAGGCCAAAGGGCATGACTCTATAACATAAAGTCCCCCAAGGGGTGATGAAGATAGTCTTTTGTTGATCCTCGGAGATAGTAATATTTGATTGTAGCTTTGAAACCATCCATGAGTGATAACATTTCATGGCCAACAAAGTGAGATCCACTAGTTGGTTAATGCACAGTAGTGGGAAATCATCTTTGGGATAGGCGAGGTTAAGGTCACGGAAATGTATGTAAATGCGGAGTCCCCCTATCACTTTCGTGATAGGAATGATGTTAGAAATCCATTAGGGATAATTGATGGGTAGTGTCTAAAGATTGGCCGATCTTTAGAATGTGTGGGTTGTCTTGTGTATTAATGTTGATTTCAATGGTTGATTTGTTTAGCATGGTTTCAAGCGTCTCGAAGGGTACCGACCGTGAATATAAGAGTCTTCTACACAAAGGTAGGTGAGTATAGATTCATCATCTTGACATTGAATGACGTTAATAGAAGGTGTATCATCATCGACCATTTCAAGATATAAGAAGGGAAGAGAAGAGGGATCCTCGTCCTCATGTTGATGAGTCAGAGGCCCCAAGGAAATGGTGTTTATGGAAAAAAAAAGTTAGGAGGAATGGATTTTGGATCCATCAACTCTGTCGGTGAAGGTGAAGCAGGTGAAGAAGGTGGAGAAGGGTTGATATCCTCAATGAGTTCAATGTGGGCCTTCCTGGTAGGTAGTTCAAAAATCGATACCACTACGGTCGTTATGTTTATGGGTAGTACATGGAATAATAGTGTGACGGCCTTGCTTGTAAAATCCAAAACCAAAACCTTTCCATGCACATCGGTGCAGGAAGGTGTGGGCGAAGTGGCGATTGGTGAGTGAATAGAGGTCAGTAGAAAAGGGAAGGTTTGTGATGGTGGTTTAGGTGTATAAGTGGAAGTATCAAGTCCCCCATAGGTGAGATTGGTGTGAAGGTGGGGAGGACCGTAAAGGAGACACTCTCCTATGCGGTGATCATAGTGAGGGTGTTGGCGAAGGCTTTCATACTCTTGTGGAGTAAGGAATGTGTTAACATTATATAGGTGATACTCCCCCAAAGTGAGGCGTTGAAAAATTCCTTCCAAGGGATCGATGGTCGATATGTGGGTAGTTGGGATAGACAATGTGTTAGAGGTTGGATCGGAGGTGGAGCCAGCTGATTGGGAGGTTGACGGGTCTACCGTGGAGATTGTGGCAGCGGTAGGAATGGATGATTTAGGTGTGGTTGAGGTAGCGGCAACACTGGTGAGTGGAGGTGTGGGTAAAGAGGAAGTGGTCATGGAGGTAGATGCCTTATTGGGTACAAGTACGTCATTGGGTCAGTAAAACATGTTACAGATTTTGAATGGTGATGGTTTGGCTAAAATGGTATAGGTGTGTCCTTCATGATCAAACTTTACACAACGATGTAAAGTGGAAGGAACACAACCCATGACACAAATCCAGGGTCTACCAAGTAACAGGTTATATTGAAACTCCCCCTCCAATACCTAAAATAACTCTGGAATAGTATGGGGGCCCACACGAACATGGAGGATGACCATGCCAAATGTAGAAGTGATAGTGTCATTAAATGAATGCAACATGATGGGATGTTTATGCATGCAATTTTTGGGTATGTGCATTTGGTCGAATGCATGGGAGGAGATGATGTTAATTCTAGCACCCCCATCAATCATAACACATCGTACACAAATATTATAAATGTGGACGAAGATGAAAAGGGTTGGATTAGGCTCCTCGGTTTGGTGTGGTGTGATCTCTTTGTCTAAGAAGATGAGGGTGGCTACTTGGTGAGTACGTGGAGGCATAGAATAAGGTGGTAATTTGGTGTGAGAGGCTACATGATGAGGTGTAATAATGGAGGCTATAGGTGTAGTGTCATTAGGTAAAACCTCAATAGACCAAGAACCTCCATGAGAGCTTGGCAATGGGATTCGAGAGGTTTGGATGAGGTCATATAGGGACATTTTGAGGAGAATTGGTGTAATTGTTTGATCATCACACGATGTGTAACCCCATTAGAAATATGATATGTGGGGCCGCAGATAGTGACTCTAGGCGTGGGTGCGAGATGGTATGTTGGGTATAGGGTTGGTTGGTTGGTCGGTTGCCTTTTCCTTGCCAATTTCCTTCCGAGCATGGGTAGTAATGTGGATCATGTTTATTTGAGGCAAGGAGGTAGGCGAAGTAGGTGAGCCATGAAAGGTGTAATGACAGGAAGGGCGAAAGCCAAGAGGTGGGAAGGAACCTTATGAAATAATTTGGGCACACTAACATTTGATTGGAGGTTTGATGAGTTCTCGATACGAACCGTGTTAATTTCGAATCTCGGGGATGGCTCTAAGAGTTGTGGGGGTGGAGATTTTGGTCACTGAGTAGGAAATGAGGGAAGAACTATGGAAATTGGTGCTGGTGAAATGGGGTCCTCATCAAGAAGATCATCATCGTCAAAGTTTTCTTCAGGAGGACACAATTGGACAAGAGAAGCTTTCAAAGCCTTACAGTTCTCTACATCGTGTCCTAGCACATGATGGTAGGTGTAAATTTTTTTGTCAAACTCCTTTGATTTGGGTTTGAGTGGGTCGTAAGGTCTAAGAGGTGGTAATGTGATGAAAGTAGTTTCAAGGAGATTGGTTAAGATTTTTACATAGGATCCTGCTAGTGGATCACAATGGGAGGTGAATGTGGGTTTGGGTGCAGGTGTGGCTGACTGTATAGGAATAGTATTTACAAGAGGGGGAGTGGGTTGGGCTACTAACTTGGTGTGTGGTGTGGTCTTAGGTGTTGGTCGTATCTGCTTGGGTAGGGGCATGGTAGATGAACTGGTAATAGAGTGTGTGGTTGGTTTAACTACCTTATTAGAGGGTAGCGGATTTTTGGCTTTAGGTTGCACCTTCTTGGGTAAACGTGATATGGGCACACGAGATGTAGAGGAAAAATGGATGGTGGAAGAGGGCGGGTTACCCATGGGGGTAACCAAGGTGCTATGGAGGTAGGTGGCGTAGGTTGGGCAGGAGGTATGAGGGAAAGGGGAGGAAGTGTCATGGGTAGTGATGAAGTTATTGATGGTATTGGAAGTATGGGTGATATAAAGGTGATAGGTGAGGGTGGAGGTTGTGTGGGGAGCTTGGGTATATTAGAGGTCCGTGATGGGCTGCACTCTTGGTTTACCAGTGGATGGTGGTTTCTTAGCTAGTGTCGAGGGGTAAGGTCCTAGGATGGATAGAAGGGGTGAAGGTGATAAGGGTATGGTTGAAGAGGTTGGGGTATGAGATCTAGGAGATTGGTTCTTCATCTTAGGGGTTGGGTTAAATTCGGTGTTAGTTTTGGAAGATGTAGCTTGTAACGACCCAAAAATTTCACACCCAAACAACACAGCAAAATACATGATAATTTTTTTTTGACGCATAAACGACACGACATGCCACCACCGAGGTCACAACTAACTCCGTGGATAACTCAATACAAGGATGACCACAAGGGTAAAGCACGAAATGTTCACACCCACCAAGGATGGTTCACTTTTCTATCTGCCAAAACAACATAAGAAACCACCACATAACACATCTACGAGATGGGGCAAGCCACAATGAGGAAATTATTGATGGTTATTTAATTTTATGAGACCTCTTTCGATCCTTAACTACAGTTTGCTAAGACTCTAGATGTGATTTGTACAATGCTTCTTACAATGCTAAGTTTTTTTTTGCTTATTAAATCTCATCCTCTTCTAACAACTAACAGTTCATTTCACCTTAGGGTTATTTTACAAATTTCACCATAAAAGGAATAATGTTCACTAGAGGAGCTAGGGTTATCATGTTATATAATTCTTGCTCACAAAGATAGTCTCGCCTATGATTTCCTTAAGGAATTCCTTGCTCTCAAGTTGGTAACCTCTACGTTAATTTATTTAAATATAACTTTTAGTTCAACTTTTATAAGTATTAAACAACCCACGTTTTTTTACTTATGTCACATTATTAATAAGTCATAACAAGATTTACTCAACATTTATTTTCAAGGGTAGAGTTTAATAACACTCATTCACCAGAACAAAACAAGGTTACATCCACACTTAAAATACCAATAATCCAATAAGGTCACTCAACAAGCAGTAACCAATATTTTAATATTTTCAAAGATGGTCAAACAAACCAAGGTGTCCAAAGTTAAGATGACAAAAATCCACAAATACATTATACTAAGACCATGATCCTCTCCTACATTTCCTACTGTATGTTATCAATAGTTGAACAATATAAAAAAAAGATTCATGTAAGAACTTCTCAGCTGAGGTTGATGCTCAAGCTTACAAGTCTATCCCTCATCTACTCGCTAAAATTCCATCTGCAACAAATGTTTACTAGAGTCAGCCTCTATTGAACTCGAGCATGATAAGATATAAACCTCACCTAATAACTTATGCCATCTAGCATTTAAATAAATGAAAGTTTGCAATACTCCCTATCAAATAATTCCTAATCATGTATTCAAATCTTAACTGCACATCTCATGATAATACATTTCATACCCATCATTGAACACTTCCCTAAAATCTGCTTACATATGAACTAAAATTCCAAGTGGCTAGAAGATATGCAACCTTAACCTTGCATTTAATCATAATTAAATTACAGTAACAATAGTAACGCTCACCTAATACCCTCAACCTACTTCACATATATAAGTGTCCAACAATATTATCTTTCAATTAAATAAAAGCACCAACGACATTAAGCTTCTATAATAAATACAAGTGTCAATCATATGATAATCATCAATATTACCCAAGTATCAACCTTTATAGAAAATCAAGGATATGTAAGTATACTTTTGATATTTATCTCACAATTTAAAGAATATACTTATGTAAACAAGGGTTCCACCAATCAGCAAGTTCATATATTATTTAGATATCCTATCGGTTGTTTATTATCATGTCTCTATATGCCTCCATTAGTATAAGAGTCCAACTCAGAGGAATGAATTACGAACAACAATACCGTCATACTTTGTTAATAGGTAGAAGGTACATTTGGCTAGCTAAAATATGCAAGCGTGGTCCGAGCCACTATAAATGCAAGTATCAACATTATCTCAACTCACAATTGAGATGCAAGTACCAATTTTTAGCTAACATAATAATCATCGTAAATGCCAGAAAATATTCCACGCGTTAACCAAGTATTGAAATAACATATTTATCCTTACTGGTTGCCTGAAAGCATAATATATCATATTATATAATTCAACCTCCACTTGCATATCTCAATTTATGGGTATTAATCATTGTCCTATATAATGAAGTTAAATAATTTCAGGTCGACTTCTATCCTTAACGTCATATAAGGTATGAACAGTCCCATTATGGTAGTTGTCACCTTTACTTAAGGTTGTGTATGAATCCATTTTAGGGTAGCTCTCATAACTTCCCTATTCATCTGTTTTCCTACCAACAAGCATTTCAACAAGCTTTGAAGTCAAAGTATAGGATAAATTTATAATCTCATATTTCAAGCATTGACTAAATTCATATGCCTGAGGGCCATCACATGTCAATCAAACTTGCAGAATGTACACATTCATGAGAGTTCGATGTATCCATTATTACTTTAACTGATTCAAAGATCTAAGAAGCACCTCAAACTTAAGCCATAAGTTATCCACACAAACTAACGTCTTGAGGCTTACCATATTCAAAAAGGTCCCAAAATAGAAACCCCATTAACACATGTTTCAGAGCGTTCCACTCTAAAGTAAGCTCATAGTAATAATAATAGTAGAGGGCCTGGTGAGGGGTTTTCAATAATCCCCAAAGTAAACGATAATCAAAGGAGTCGGATAGTATCTAGAAGGACCAGTAAGAACCAGTACGACTCTCCCCAAATAGAAGCCTCCAATCCTAATGGGGGTTATATTATTACCAATCCACATTAAAAGACCAACACAGTCTTCTCGAGAACATTTCCCGTTTTCAAGCCATGTTTTACATAATAAATACAAGACAAGAAAATTTCTAAATCTCATTCATACACCACAATATTTTCTACAGAAGACACTGTTCACAGGAGTAATCATGGCAAAATGATAAACTAACTTTATAAGGTCGAAAAGCGAGAATCACTGGAGAGAGATCAGCTCATGCAAATTGTGATTAAAAGTCATTCGAAAACCCATTTCTTTTGGGCATCTCTTTCAAGAAAGAGTCAACATATATATGTAAATAAATATTAAATAATATCAAGAATCCAAAACGTTACTTACTTAGTAAAAGAGAATCACACATCAACAATCCAAAAGAGACTCACATATACAGAATTCAAACAAAATTGCAGAGATTGATTTATCTAAATGCTAAAGGAAATAAATCATTAAGAGAGAGGGTTAGGGCTTATCATGCCTTTAATGCGCTTCCCAAGACAAGAGCACGCTGAAACAGGCCCTTGAAGGTAGTAATGAGCCGAGGTTGGCTGCTACTAAGAACACCAATTTCCGAAGACCAAGTATCACCGTTACAGCATGCATAGTGCCCAAGTATACCACCAATCAGACCAGTAACCAAAGGTGCCTTTTCTGAGTTCAAACAGATATCATTCCAGCCTGTCAAATAAGCAACTCCTAACGCTAGTGCTGTGCGGCAATCGAACTATTCACTAGCACTTGCATCCAATCCCGTTGGCCTCCCTCCTTGTATTCAGCATCATTTTTGCGCTTCTTTTCAGTACCAAGCTTTGTGAGCTTTGAGGATGTGAAGAAAAAAACATGAGGAGGAGAGCTCCAAACCTGTAGGAAGCCATGATAGATGCTGACATTACCAGGAACCCGGCAAAACCACCCGACAGATTTAAAGACTTCCGAGAAAAAAATTCCCAAATGCTGAATTGAAATGAAGGTTTGAGCACAAAATGCTAAGAAGAGTGCCAATAGACTCTCGTACCTGGGCAGCAGAATGGCCCATGCAAATTCAAAACTTCCCTAATAAGTTCATAATTGCAAAGCAAATTGTGCTTCATGAATATTCTGATATGAAACAGATCCACCTCTAAGAGATTCTCTTCCATGAGTTACATCGTAAAACAAGTAAGGTCTCCATAGAGAATCTTTGAAATAAATTTCATCAGGTTTCCTGGTAACACTCTTATTGTCACTAATTGATTGGATAAAAGATTAAAAAAAACTTGAAGGAGAATCCCAAATTTGAGGATGCATTCAATATCTTGAGCAGTGTAACAATGTTGGACACCGCTTGTTGGAAGCGCTCAAAGAGGCTTCTACTATACCGTGCATGCTCGCTTTACTGCTAAAGCTGTTGCGATCTGTTGTCTGTCTATTGTTGTGGATCCCCAACAAGAACACACCCCGCAGCATCCAATGAAAGGGGAGGTAACACGCCTACTGTACCAACTTGTAGCTTCATCTATAACCACCATACCAAACCCGCGGCCCGGCGGGAAGGCGCCCAACAGTCCTCCATGCTCAGAAAAACCTTCCTCCACGTTTCTAAATGCCCCCGAGTTCCAGGCGTGAACAGGATCCAATGCGGCTAGGGAAGGTGGAGAAAAACAAAAGAAACAAGGGACAGGTGCGCAGCAAGAGAAAGGCACGCATTTCTCACATTTTTCACCATTCCTCACGCTGAACACCCCAAGAAACTTCACGCCGCTTGAGCAAAAATTTGCAGGGTAAGCGGCCAGCATGGAGAAAAAAGGGCGTTCCACTTCCAAAGAAAGGCCAATTCATCATTTAATTAAAGCCCGACAAGGAAGAAAAACAGGTGGCCTAATAAAAAAATCTTACACTTCCTCTCCACCCAAACCTGATGGTGCATTAACATCAAGGAGAGAGAGAGAAACTCAAAAAAGAAAGGAAGAGGACAGGGGAAATCCTCCACGCCAAGATGGCATAAAAATTTTAAGACATTTAAAATTTTAAAACATGAAACAAACCAAATGGTCTCCAAGGCGTATGAGCAAGAGTGAGAATAATACAAAATAAATAAATAAATAAATTGCTTGACCAAAGAACCTACACTATAGCTCATAACCCCGTACGCCTTCAACAACCAAAACTACTTAACCTCAAAATGGAATAAATTAAATTAATCACAATTCATTTTAAAAATTCTCGTTAGTTCGACAACTTTGACGCGGAAACAACTTGAAGCATAACCGACGTCCATTCTTTTATTATTCATTTTTTTATTATGTTTTAAAATGCTTTGGGACACCCGACGGGGTTCGAAAAGTCGCTTAGGACTTAGCACAAAAGTGACAACAATTAAAAATAATAATAATAATAATAATAATAATAATAATAATAATAATTATTATTTAATCGAGGGTCGAGCATGAGCGTGACCAAAACTACGGCAAAAATATCTGGCAGCAACAACAACAATAAACAGGAGGTTTGATATAGCAAGAACAAGGTCTTCCTTTAATAGGATAAATCGCGAGGGATGTTGCGGGCCAGCAACCAAAACATCGACACTGACGCAAGCAAGAAATCTCAACAAGACGACGACACCAACGTTTCAAAGGGAACACAACGACGTTCAGCCCTTAGAAGCACGGTCGCCACAGAATAACACATCAATGACGAATGGGGGCATTACATAGCTAAATCTAATTTGATGGGTGGATGAGTAAAGCTAGCTATTGACATGAACCCTAAAGTAGTAATAGGTTTAGGCAAGGAAGATGATGTAGGTGTGGGTTTGGATGTAGATGCATGTTGGGTTATGGGTAGAGATATGAGTTGAGCCATGATTTTGTCATGGGACAATTTGTGATAGTCATGGTTGTGTTCGGTTTGGTCGGCCAAACAATTTTGGATAGATAGTGGAGGTATCACCGAGTGACATATGCATTTGTGTTGAGACAAGAAGTAGAAGACACCCCAAAGTAAGGCTCTATCAACATATTCCAGTGATCGGCTAACCACGAGAATGAGATAGCTGTAGGTGAGTTCAATGTGGATTGAATGGATATTCCTATAAAATGTGTTTTAGAAATAGGAAATCACTAGCTTCACCTCTATGGGTAAGAGAGCCAAATGTAAGTAAGAAGGTTCTTGGGTGGTTGATGGAGAATGATCACCTAGAGGTAATGGCATTTTTACTTTGGATCTTTTATAAGAGGAGGAGATGATGGGCACTCCTCGTGGGTGGAGGAGATGAACAAGTGTCTCCCATGGGTTGGAGTGGTACTGCTGGTGGTGACGACTCTCTAAGTGGAGAAGCCAAAGGCAAAGTGGTCTTGATGATAAAGAAGGCCCCTTCACAGGTGAGGTAGGAGATGAAGGGTGATCCTCTATGGGTGGAGGAATAGGTGAAGTGGGTTCATGTGTAGGTGGAGGACTTTGGGCTAGGATTTCCTCTATGGAAGGAATATGAGGCAATTGGGAAGCAATCGGTGTGTCACTTGAAAATAGCATGGACCTCGCAGTATTGCTATCATTATTTGAGGTCTCCCTAATTTGGTCAAGAAGGGGTGTGATTATGAAATGGTTTCTTGAAAATGTGCATGATTTGGTTAGCATGTGCATTTGTATTATCCAAGACTAGCTCGTCATTCTCAAGTATTTCTTGGATAATGTTCTTGAAAGTGATACAATTTCCATCATTATGACCTTTTACCCAATGATAGTTGTCGAAGTCATGCTCTTTGTACCACGCAGGTGTGGGGCGAGAAAGATCAAAACCAATATGTGGTTTTATAGGAGGAAGGGTGATGGCCCCAATGTTAATGAGCTTTTCTAAAACAGAAGAATAAGGCTCCTCAATGGGGTGTATTTTTCATTCTCATCCGAATTGAAAAATCTAGACAGGGGAGAGATTAGATGAGGGCTTAGCCTAATTTGATGGATGGGATGGGCTGGCCTTGAGTACCACCACGTTAGTGGTTCCCTTGGATTTTGAATAATTATTCTGGGTTTCAAGAAGAAGAGGTACCATTTGACTTAAATTTCACATTCTTATTTTGTAGTTGGATTTTCTTTTTTCAATGGTTCAAATCTCTAGTTTTCTTGCCATGGTAAATGCCTCATCAAAGGTTCAAAAGTCTGCACTGTAGGGTGGTGAAATATGTCTAACACAAGCCCAAGTGAAGAGCTCTATGAGTTCGGTTTTTGGTAATTGGAATGTGAGTTGATTGATCAGGCTACGCCAATGAGCAACAAAATCTATGATAGACTCGTCATATTGATGCGTAGAGTAGAGGTCAGTCATGGTAACCTTCTTAACAACGTTGATGGAGAAGTGATCTAAGAAGGCTTGGGCTACCTGATTAAATGAGTAGATAGAATGTCTAGGTAATCCACTATACTAGTCTAATGTGGGCCCGATCAAAGACATGGGAAAGGTCCTCAGAAGAAAAGCGTCATCATGGGCGATCAAATAACACCCATGTTTGAAAGACCAAAAATGCTATTGCGGGTCCTCTTTACTATTGAAGTGGTTAAATTTAGGCATCTCCCAATGTACGGGATATAGACGAATAGGAATGGATGGGTGTATGGGCTCATTATAAATTTCATCGTAGGTGAGAGCATTGGGTGAGCTAGAAACGATGCCTCCAAGAAACCGTGATCTTGTCCATCACTAACTTGAGGAGGTCATTGGTAGGTGGTGATGGATGGGTACCTCCTAGTGTAAGAGGGTTTGTGTTGGACATATGATGGAGGTGGAATTCCAAAGATATGGTGATGCCAAATAGTTAGGTTGAGAATGAGGGAGTGAGATAGGGGCACATACCTAGAATGAATGATAGATGAAACGGGAGGTTGCTGATAGTATGTATATGAAGGTGGAGGGCTCGAGGTGACTCTAGTAGTGATGGGGGCTAAGGACCGTGGAATAGAAAGGACAATGTTTTGAAATGGGGTAGGGTTTAACGACACCACAGTGGTTGTGTTGCTATGGGTATATGTGAGACAATAGGCGCAAATGAGGTTATGTTTTGGGTGGTTAACAAAGGTATAGTGGATGTTGCGGGTGTAATAGATGTGGGAGATTCGGCGATCATAGTAGCTATGGGGCCTAGCTATGAAATGACCGGGGGCAAGGAAGGTACAGTAGCGCGGAGCCGAGAAGGGGCCGACACAAAAGTATGAATGAGTGTTGGGGGATAGATACGGGCATGCCGTATATCAATTGACCCAAAGCATCACGAGTGGACGAGTGGGAAAGATAGAACTATAAGGCGGAAGGGTTCTAATTAAGGAGTCGTGCGAACTCCTTGTCACCTGTGGTGATGGTGATAGGTTGGGTAGGATCCATGGGTGATAGAATGGAAGGTGGTAAAGGAATAGGTGGGAGTGGTTGACACCTAGCATGGAATATGAGGGCATTTTCTTGGCTATGAGTTAGCACCATGTGAACAAGTGCTGATTCGGTAGGACTGCTTATTGTAAATGACACAGAAACACACAAAAAATAGGAAAAATAGCCAGTGGTAGGTGGATTTGGTCAATATGTTAGCTGGAATACTGCATAGGCTAACTGATGCCCGTTAGGGTAAATCGATGTCGGTTAGAGGTAGTCACGGTCGGTCATTATGTGAAAAGAACAATTTGCAAAATAAGGAAAAATACTAATAATCTACCGGGTAGATAATACGTAGGATGGATTTTATTATAACAGAAGATACTAAGAGTTACGAGAGACTCAACAACAAAGAATATGAAGCGTGTGTCTTTTTGGGTAGGTTAACCGAAAGAACAATAAACCAACGCCGCTTGGATAAAACAAGTGATGGTCAAAGGGTAACCAACGACGATCCCTAAACCGAAACTAGTTACTATGAAATTGAAACAAAGATTAAGAAAGACGTGGTTGTGATTTAAAATTAAGTGTGGAATCAAACCCATAACTCTGAGAATGATAAAAATGGGGTCTAGGCACACTCAGACGAAGTTGGACTACACCAACTATGATGAGGAGTGTGCAAGGAGAAATAAAAATATGAAGAATGTGTCCTCTCACCTCAAAACACAAGCCAAGCAGAAACACTAAGAAAAATATGATCCTAAAAGTGCTCTTTCTATTATGTTTGTTCAACTTATGCTATTTAGGACTGATTGTGTGTATTTAGAACAGAATTTTTTGGTTGGGAAGGTGTCCTATGAAGAAGGATATCTAAAAGGAGAGGTTTCAGATATGTTATGGCGAGGCGAGGCATTCTCTTGAGATAATGAATCAATACATGTTTGCGGGTAAGATGTTGTTTAAGAAATATGTGTATATTTTATTTTGTGCAAGTTTGGTAAGACACACAGAGAGAGAAAAATGTGATTTCTATGATTATTTTGTCAACCATCACCGGGAATGACTTTGAGCATATAGGTTGCCCTCATTTAATGTTCACTAATATAGCATACAAAAATGAAATTCCGTTAATTTTAAGCCCAAATCAAAATATTAAATTCAATGAAACAAAAGATGAACAGGAGAGAAATTTAGTGTGAGAAGAAGAGTTATTTTTATAGCACCAAAACCTGATTTTTTTGAGACAATAGAAAGAAGAGAATATTCCAGGGGAGAAATTTAATGTGAGAACCTTTCGTAAAAGGAAACAAACATGAAAATTTTACCTAGGAATGAATAAATGCAAAGAACCCCAAATGGGTCCCATCGGGCATGCCAAAATGTTTCACCTGATTCTTAGAATGTTTCTTGGAATGTGACGAAACAGATAAGGGTAAAAGGCTAGGAGGAATATCTATTGAAGTTGGTTGAAGTTTGTTGCGTGCGTGTTAACCGATTGATCCACACCGATCATGAGAGATTCCTTTTGGCTAGGAGGAACTACCAGAAATAAACAACAAGACCACCAAATCGAAGTTAAACAACATATGCGGTGGACTTCCTAGCGTATGCTATATATTGAAGTGTGATACTCCACAAAAGGCTTTCAATCCACTTTGTTGTAAACAAATTAATGTGATAAATAAGGTAAAATATTGTGCTATTGTAGTCAATATGATTTAGGCATCTCATATAAACACAATAAGCAAAATCTAATCTAACAGCGATGTTAGGATCAGGTCTAGAGGTCGTGTAAATGGTTTTGGGTTTTTACAGTCTAACAAAGATCTCGATGAATGTCACATGTGATTATAGGTAACTTAGGAGTGAGTAGGTAGGTTGCTGGTCTGTACTAGGTTGACAAACACAGACCGATCTTTGGTGAAGTCCTGATTGATTTCGGTTAATTATGACCGATGTCGATCGGCCAAGAAATGATAGGGGGTCAAGAACAGGGATCTGTGTATGCTTTCCAGGTTGATGGGGAGATGAGTGAGTTGTCTATGAGGTGTGGGTATGGATGAAGATCATTGGGAAGGTCTATTAGGGTTTTGGTGAAGCGGGGAGGAGTTATGGGTTAAGTTGATGAACAGTAACAAAGGCCAGTATCGGGTAGGTAGACCGATGCCGGTATGAGCTTGATCAACGAAGGTTTACGGAGACCGATGCTAATGACTATGGGAAAATGAAAGATGTTGCCTAACAGATTTTGGATCTTCTTTGTGATTGCACAAAGGGTTAGGTAGGTCGGAATGGGATGTTGGATTGCTAGGACAGGGTTTTGAGGGGTTTTGGAAGAGGTATAGGGGAATAGTTATCAGAAAAATTAGTGAGTGGCTAGAAAAGTAATAGCACACAAAAAGTTGTAAATACTGAGAGTATCTAAACAAAATGGATTGAATAGAAAAGTGTACTTACTTGGAACCTACTGTACCAGTCGATTGTGGGTGAAGATAGGAGATGGTGGTTGGAGATTTCTTTTGTAGAGGGTCACCAGTTGATAGGAAAATATTTCTTGAACTTCCAGGCTTTCCTCCTTGCTTAGCATGAATCGGATATTGGCTTGGATTACTATGGATGTCCTGGGTGTGAACGGATGTTCACTCGATTGCATGTAAATGTGATTACTCTCTCCTTTTCTCTTAGAATGTACCAACCTCAAAATAAGGCTACCAAAAAGGAATAAAAGGTGACCGACGATGGTTCCGGGTTGACTGGATGTCGGTTCACGGGTGACCAACGTCGGTTAGGGTAGAATTCCCTAGGTTTATGAAAATGGGCGGATCTTCTTTATTTCTTGGATCTAATTAGTTTGTTTTCATGGATTAGAATAGAAGCTTCTTTTCTAATTGGCGGGATGTGGTTATAGAGGTTGTAGGGATTGATTTTAGGATCGGACCAAATCTTAGCCCATTAAGGCAAGTAGGATTAGGTCTTAGTTAGCTATGGAAACATGTCAAGAATAGGTCTAGGATGAGGTGGCTGGATTAGGTGTCTAGGTGAGGTGGAAAGGATTAATTAGATAATAAATATTATGAGGACATGGATTAATTTAATCAAATTAATATTAGTGTAGGGTGTAAGTGGCCATGGTTAGGTGAGTATGTTTGGGTTGGTTATTCGATGGGATGCCAAGGGGAGTGTGACCTAATTTTGGTTTCTAAAATCTAATTTTAGTGTAAGGAGACCCCCAATGTGAAACAAAACCGTTACAAATACCACATTTAGCCCAAATTTGAGATTGGGTAAAGTGGCTTAAAGAAATAGGTGGTGGGGCAAAACCAAATGATGTTTAGGTGGTCCCAAACCACAAACAACAAGATTAATTAACATAAAACACTACTAATGCATGAAGGTACCATTAATTCTAACATAGATACATTAGGAATCACCAATGGTGTCCCACAAATGAATACACCACATACACACAAGGTTACACAAAGATCATGCATGGCTAAAGGACTCAAATAGTCATCACTTGTGTAACTCTAAAACCCACGTTCTCCTGTGTGACCTATAATCTACACACTTAATTCACACATTAAACATACTTTCTCGATAAACAATAAATTAGAGGAATGATCCAATATAACGACAACCAAATCAACCATGCATACTCATTCCAACTATACAATAATCAATAATTATTTCACTTATGATTGAAAATCAAAATCCAGAAAAAAAACCAACTTCCAAATGAGATAACTATTCAAAATGTCACATATGTTCCTACATTAGATCAAATCATATAATTTATCCAAGTTATTCCATGATAACATTCAAAGAAGAATCATCATAATTAATGGTCACAATATGAAATATATTCATCATTCATCCATCATATATCGTGCAAAATTCATCTAAGTTGCATCATGTTGGTATCCATAATAAGCGTGGGTACAAGAAACTAGCAATTTATATCACAACAATTTATTGGCACAACTTGCCTCAAATGCCACCTATATCACAAGAGTAATTTACAAAAAAACCATATAATGATTAATTAGTACTATATCACTGTCAATAATCCAATCAATAATATGAGTCAACAATAAAATAATGTAGGAGGATGGTGGCACTACATGCCCCTCTCCTAAGATTAGATTTCCTCCCGAAGTCATTGGATGAGATAGGGATATGACCTCACGAGGTATTGTGTCATATCATGTGGTTATTAGTCACAACAAGCATGTCCCACCAATTAAAAATTGGTCTTGTACTGAGTTTTTCTCTCATTTAGAGTAATTTAATTAAATAAAGTTGTAGCTTCCAAGGAAATTGTTATTAACATCATTGTCTAAAATCCCTACATGGTCACACATAAGTGGATGTCCAACATTAAGGTCACTTTAAGGGGACTAGTTTTTTTGTCTTAACAAACACTCCTCACCAATGATAACATAGTTAGAAAATAAGATTATCTCAATAAGAGAAAATTAATCGGGAAATTATGGATTCCAAAAAGATCCATTTGAAGATCATTGGTAAACTTTACTACAGGGTCTACATAAGTCGTCATAAGGCCCGTGTTTAAACGAAACTATTGATGGGTGATCCAAGGAACATCATTGTCATTTCAAACAAGGTTAATAAGTTATGCATACTTGATGTGTATGAGCCCACTCATAAAACCCATCGAAGATGTCATAAATAACACACAAGAAGAGAAATTTTTTCCAAGTTTACATGTGTTTTCACCTCCTAGCTCACAATTAAATTTAAAATTTGGAAAATGGTTCACAAGCCTTTACAAATTGGTCCTAATATTTGCATTATTCACTAAGGGTCAAGAATGAAGATTCACATAATACCAAGCATATTAAAGGGGTGGTGACTAGATTTAACAATTATTTTTACATTCGGATAGTGATAGTTACCAATAAATTGTGGGTGAAATATCTAGCCAACCATCAAGTTAGGATCAATTTTCTAGTTTGGTTTCCAAGGTTTCATAGTTTAACTAAGGTTTTGTGGCTATATGGATGGTTAAGCAAGATTGTCAAACTGAAAGTGGAAGAATAAAAGAGCAACTCAAGAGGAAAGACAAGTAAAATATCTGGCGTCGTGCAAGGGGACAAAAGGTGAGAAGGATGATGTGGAGACAAATGGTTATGAGTGGACATGGAGAGCAAGGAGCAATGGATCAAAGACGTTGTTGAACATGTTGGGAGATAAGGAGTTGCAGGATAACAAACTTGCCTTGAGAAGAACCCTCAAGTAGGATTCGCAAACTGCAACACTGATCAAGTAGAATTCACAAACCAAAAAGTGTATTTGCAAACACATTCATGGAGATGATGGATAGATATAAAATTCATAGTGTGAAATTTGATGTGATTTTTATAAAAGATGATTTGGATGAGATGAATGGAACATAGCTGTAACAAGGGTATTCAGGGAAACTATGTTTCAAACTGGATTGGAGATAAACAAGAAAGGGTTACCACTCAAAGCATTGCACTTATAGCCAATAGCAGGTGTTAATACATAACCAATGATAGTTAGTTATACCAAAAGATCATGAGGGAAATATGGATGAAAGATGCTTGTAATCCTAATATTGACATGACAAAGGGATCAAAGATGTGTCTTGTACATAGGAAGAGGGATCTCCAAAAGTGTTGTTCCTTAAGTGTATGCCCCAGCTCTAGGAAAGGGATAGAACAAAAGCAGAAAGCTGATCAATGCGGGAAGCTTTCAGAAAATATTGATAAAGGAAGGTTGATCAATGCGGAAAACCTTCTAGATGCCATAATAACAGAGTAGCCATCCTTTGAGGGTATGGTATACTTTATACATAATATGGATGACAAAAATAATATGATAGTCGTCCTTTCAAGGGATCGGTCTATTTCTTTTGATTTTGATTTGATTTTTAATTTGTATACTTTTATTTTTGTATTTGCATGAACAACTGTCCTTCGAGGGATCAGTCTATTTTTTATAACTTTGATTTTTCCTTTTGCATACTTGAGTTTGAGCTTCACATGGGGGAGAGCTAGGAATAGCTAAGTAAACCACTTAAGAGGGGATAAGGAATGTACAAGAGACATCCTGGACCCTTCGCATGGCTGTAATAGGAGAACGAGAAGGTAATGGATGTAATGGTTACGAGATCACATCAAAGTAGTGAAGGCAGACCGCATAATTTAGATTATTACAATGACAAATGGAAGGGGCTAAAGATGGTAGAACAATCTAAGGATGTAACTAAGTTCTCATTGGTAGATATGCTAACAATAGATTGGTCGCAAGTGCAATGCATTAAGAGGTTTCATCTTTGGTTTACCACCATGAGAGGGAAGACAATGTAGTTGCAATAAGATGAGATGATAGCCAAGCATGAAACAAAAACTATGTCCTGAAGGAAACAAACATATGACCACAATGGTGGATTTATATGAAAATAAATGATGATGCCCCAAGAGAGACATAAACATAGAAGGACAATCATGGCCTTAAAGGAGGGCTTAATGAAATAAACGGTATCCCAAAAGAGACAACAATATAGCCACAATGGTGGACCTCGAGAAAAATGGATCCCTTAATGGAGAGATAAACATGGCCTCAAAGGAGAACTTTAATAAAAAATATGATGCCCCAAAAGAGACATAAATGTGGATACAATGGTGGACTTAAAATGAGTGAGGATTTGGGTAGAAATAGTTTAGATTGGATGAATTTGAAGGAGGTAGACAAAACAATGTCAAAGAGTTAATTCCCCTAGTAATAAGGGATTTGTACGGATGATGTGTTCAAGGGCAACGAAGCTTATTCCCCCAATGATTAAATGTGAAGGAGGTAAAGGATGTTGAAATAGCTTAGATGAGATTGTTTTAGATTTGGATGGGGTAAACGATTGAAGACCACAAGTGTGCTTAGTAAGATAAGTGGCATTGATGAACAATGGAGGGCATTCCTTAGGAGGAATGACATGGGCTGGATGGATATTAAGGGATGATGTGGATGGAGGGATCATGGGAGATCCGACAGATGGGATATGGATTGGATTCAAGGTAGATGGAGAAGGAACTTTCCCCTGAATGAGGAAATCATCTTTCTCAATAAGGTTGTGGACGATTGACCGAAAGGCCTTACAATGTTCAATGTCATGACCTAGGGTATGATGATAGGTGTAACATGTAATTAGGATTGAACCATGATGATTTGGGACCATAGGGATTAAAGGATTTAATAGGAGGAAGTTTAATGGTAGATGTTTGAATTAAATGTTGAAATATGTCTGTGTATGACCCCATTAAAGTGTCATGGGGAAGGTAACTCTTGTGGGTTTTGATAGGATATCTCAACTTGGAGTTACGAGAAAAAGTAGATGTAGATTAGATGTGTGAATTTCGTGTTTTGGAGGAAAAATAAAATTTGGTTAAAGGATGATATTTTTGGATGTGGATTGATTATTGCAAGATGTCATAGATGGAAAAATTGATCCTAACATGGATGTTATGGCATTGGATTGTCGAGAAGAGGGAAAACTCGAATGCTTCCGTGGAGGCACAGGGACTATCGGGATGTTGTCCCCGAGCCTTAGACTTCAAACGAGAAGATTTACCTCTAGAAGGGATGAAAATATTCTCAACCGTTGAAGGATTTGATAGTGATGGTGCGTTTATCAATGGAGAAATTGTTCTAAAACAAGACGAAGATGTTAATGAAGAGATATGTGTTTGTATAATGTGATTAATGATATCTATGTGAGATGTGGATTGTTTTGATTTTGGCATGGGAAGAGTTGATTTTGCAGAGGGAGAAGGTAAATAATCTTTATTTGATTTAGGTGGATGTGTTGGTACAATAGGTGATTCAAGAGGTATATTTGATAGCGTTACAGATCAAGAGGATTGGGTTAGTGTGATAGAAGAATTAGGTAAAGAATATTGGGGTAGATTGGGTGATGTGGCCACAAGAAAGGCTGTCAAGGTAGAGATAAGTGGACTTGTTGATATGATAGGTATAGGGGTTGCTAGGGTAGATAAAGTTGTAGGCATTTTTGGAATATGTGGAGATGTGAGTGATGTGATAACCGATGGAGTAGACCATATGGGTAAGGGAAATGTAGTAAATGCAGAGCATTTTCAGATGTGGAAGTAGAATGGAGTGGTTATTTCATAAATGTATCGAGGGGTAAGACCGATATGTTTTCTAAAGGGGTTGATTTTGAAGATGGGGTTGCATAAGGGCGCATGTAGTAGAACCGAGTTTTTTGGGATGGTTGTGAGTAATGTAGGTGTAGTAATAGGTGTATTTGATGAAGATTTCAGTGAATGAATAGGTGTGAGAGACGTAGGGATATGTGTGGATACGAGTGGGGCTGAAATAGGTGCTAAGGATGAATCTAATGTGGTAGATTGAGGTATGTTTGAAGTGGCGAAATGGATGATATAGTTGAATTTGATGTGGATGTGATACGGATAGGAGAAGGTGTAGATTTAGGATAGGTAGTGAAAGTTGATGTAGGTGTAACAGTTCGAATAAGAGATAGGAACATGCAAAGTTGGTGATAAGATGGGATCTTGATTGACAGTGTCAACCATACAAGCATTTGATAATCGAGATGTAAAGGGGGTGACGTGATTTATTGGTGGTTGGTTAGTTTGTGCAATGGAGGTATCGATTTGGATATCCCCTTGATTTATGAGTTGTTGGACATGATCTTTGAAGGAACGACATCTCTCAATGTCATGACCTTTGACTTGATGATATTTACAAAAGTGGGCCTCATGATACCAAATAGGCTTGGCTTGCGAGTTTTCCACGGGTCATATGGGAGGAAGTTGGATGGAGTTTACACTCATCAACTTATCAAATATAGAACTATATGATTCTCCTAAAGGAGTGTAGTTGGTTGTTGATTGAGGAGATCATTGTTGAGACCATGTGCTTGGTGTAGATGGGGATGAGGGTTCAATGACCATAGTGTTGGCCGCAGCCTTGAACTCACCATTATGTGTGAATGGTTTAGTGGATTCAATTTTTGATTTAGTTGAACTTAATTTAAGATGACCCTGCTCAATGGCATGGGTTTCAAGCTTGTGAGCCATTGTGAAAGCTTCATCAAAGGTTTAGAATGATTGGATCTGCAAAGTGGATGATATATGTTTGGCACATGAACACGAGAATAATTTGATGAGTTTGGTTTGCGGGATAGTGAAGGATAGTTGGTTTATAACATCATGCGATGAAGTCGGCAATGGGCTCATTTTCATACTGTCGAATGGTATATAGATTAGTGATAGTGGTCTTGCATGTGATATTGATAGAAAAGTGTTCTAAGAATAATTGTGTAAGTTGAGTGAAAGAGAATATGGAATGTCGCGGGATATTGTTATACCAGTCCAACCTGGGACCAGACAGAGACATAGGGAAAGTGCGAAGAAGTAAATCATGATCATGCGCAATAAGACAACATGCATGTTTAAATGCGAGGAGATGTTGTTGGGGATATTCTTTATTATTGAACTTATTAAATGCAAGAAGCTTCCAATGAGGGGGATAGGGTTTAATTAGAACCGATGGATGAATCGGTTTGTTACAAATTTGTTCATAGGATAAGGTGTTCTTGGGTGGTATGGTAAGGGTTTCTAAATTGGCTAACCGATTCATTAAGGCATGAATTGAATCACTCGAGGTGTTGTAAGGTTGAGATTGGATTGGTTGTGTGGTTTGAAAAGTAGTTTGATAAGGTGAATAATGTGTTTGTGGGTGTGTGGGTGTTTGGTGAAGTGTCTGATAAGGTGGTTGATAAGTTTGTGGATAGGATGTTTGCAGAATGGTTTGATAAGAAAATTGATTAATTTACGGATATGTGGGTGTTTGGGGAGCTGCTTGGCAAAGACTAACATGTGTCATAGGTTGGGATTGTTGTATAGGTTGATGTTGAGCGATAAGGGCATGACGATAAGCGGGAATATATGTGTTAAGAGTTTGAGATGGTTGGACAGGCCTATTAATGGAATTGTCAAAATGGGATGTGGGTGGAATGCGCCCCATCAATTTTGGAGATTGGGAGGATTGAGATATTGTAGGAGACGATTTGAGTAAGAAATCGTGTATGGGGTTAGGAGGAGATTCGAGTGTATCTAGAGGAGAAAGAGATGGTGGTGTGATCGATTTAGGAAGACTGTCTTGAAGAGAGATATGAGGATTGGTATCAAGGTGGGAATAATTTTGTATGACATGGTTCTCATGAAGTGAGACCATGGAGACCGGAGGTTGGGTGGCTGAGTTGTGGTTTTGAGTTTAGAATCTTGTCGGGTGAGATCATCGGAGGAAGTAACTTTATTGGATAGAGAAAATTGTTGTTTTATCTTGATTTGGGAGAGAACGACAATAGGTGTGAAATAGAGAAACATTTTCTTATGTATGTTGTTGAAAAATAAATAAAACATAATTTTTTTAGCCTCATGATTAATTTATAGGATATGAATAGAAAAGAAAAGTAGGTAATGAAGGTGCCTATAGGATTCTAAGGCTGGTTTCAGGAAATTATGGATTGGGAGATGTTTGAGACAGCTTCTGTTGGGTGTTTAGGTCCCAATCAATTAACCAGTGAGAGGAACTCCCTCCCCTCCCCTCCCCTCTATATATAGTTGGTTGGTCATTGGGAGACCCCTATATAGATAGAGTTCGGTTCAAGAGATATATATAGATCTATCACTCAACGGCAAATGACCTTCCGAACACCCCTCTGGAGACCCTCCGAGACCCTACCCTATATTTTCTCTCATTCGGAGGGTCTCGTTACGACGGAATTCTCTCCAATAGGGATTGTCTTTGAGGCTCCCGCCCGATAGGTGAAACCCTGGCCCTATATATCTATCTGCCATGATGCCTATATATCTATATGGGAGTCAAGCTGTTTGGATGTGTTAATTATGTTTTTGCAGTCTCAAATAGTGTGTGATAAGTGAAATGCGAGAGAGTTAAGTCCTTTTACTTAAACTATGTGATCAGCAGGATGTAGAGGGTTCATTTTAAACCAAAATAAAATGTGACATTCGATGTATACTGATTACACTTAGGAAAGGGAAATTTCGATGCAAAAAATACAAAATAGAGAAAAATGAGAAATACCTGGAGAATTGCTAATCATTGTTATGTGATTGTACATGATGATGGTGTATTTGGAAGTGCTAGTCGAAGGCCCAAAACATGTAGGTACCCTAAAATGGCAGCATTTATGTTTACAGATAAGGTCGGTAAAGGTGTTTTGTGTGGTGTGTTTGATTTGAACATTGGTCTTTGACAACGTGATTTAATGGTTGCAAGGTCATGGAGGTCACCTACAAAAGCAAATAAATCGATTAGTGAGAGACAAAAATAAAAATAAAAATAATATCTAACATAGAACAAGAATGAATTTAATTAATAATATACAATAAGCTACCCAAGCTAACTGATATACAAGAGAAGAATATATACAAAATTATAGACAAATAGAGTGAATAAAACTAATGAAACAAATTACAAGATAAAATAATGAGATTGCCAGTTAGACGTATGAAAATAGAAAAAATAAAAATCAATAAATCAATCAATCAATCGATAGATAAGAAATGAAGGAATTCACAACAAAATAATAAACACCAATCTCAAATAACCGGTGGAGGAGTCAAGGAATGATGAGGGGACAAGAAGGGACGTGATTGAAGAGGGAGTTGATAGAGGATGGTGTGGATGGAAAGAGAGGTGGGGGAAATAAGAGGTATGAAGATAAGCTGAGGAGGTGAGTGAGGTCTCAGTGGGTCAGACTGCACATGGATGTGGCTTTCACATGTACAATGATATGATGGGAACCAACAAAGATCTAAACAAGAAATTTATAATTGGCTATGATTCTATGAGCTCATTTATAAATACAGTGGAAAAGATTGTAAAGTAATTGTTTAAAAAGGATACTGTACACACATGAAATTACACTTCAATACTAAAAGACATTGTTAATAACAGACATTCTTTATAATTGTGTTCTAAAAATAAAATTGGAAACCAAGTGTGACAAAGGGGTTGTACATTCACTATCAAGAAAGCTTGCGTGAAGTGGAAACTAAGTTGGAGACAAAGTGAGGCAAAGGGATGTGATAGTCACCGCACATAAATCTTGCATGAATTCAAAACTGATAAGAACTTACAGGGAGATTGTATTAGCTTGGATCTTACCAAACTTGCAGAAGGAATTGTGAAGTCATCTGGTCTTTTATTGCCATTAGTTTATCGTTTAGCAGTGGATTCTGATCGTTTGTTGTATGATTAGTGCAAAGAATTAGATGTATGATCCTTTCCCTGATTTGGATGGCTTTGAACATATAAGAAATTAACATGAGGAATTCTTCTCTGGCTAGACTCTGGCTAACGTATTTATCAAGCCAGATGAAACTCCAATCAAAAATTTATAAAGTTGGCCACAAGTAGTTCGTCTCAGGATTACGTAGAGACCTCATAGTAGATTCATAATTGATTAGCTTTGAGGAAAACAAGAGTTGTTACTATTCTAAGCAAACGTACTTCATATTCTAATCATTACATATACCGTCTTGGCTCATCACCTTGTGTAGAAGGTAGTAAGCAGTGGAGAGCGAAGGAAGTATGAAGCAATATCTTACTTGATGCAAAGTGTGGGTGGCGAGTCCCAATAGGGATTACTCATTGTAGAGTGTAGGGAGATACATATTCCTTGCAAATGTAAATATTTAGACCAAACCGGGTCCTTGCGAAAGAAAACGTGAAGATATGAGGGGTCGAGGTATCCCGTGATGTATCTATAATAGATCATGAACAGTGAGTAAAAATGAAATAACAAGAGTACTTAGCTTATGTCCTGTTATGGAAATGAACCGGGCATCAAGATGGCAAGATAAGAGACACTTTCAAAACTTTCTCCTTTATATCTTCGACAAGCAAAGATTTTGCATACCCTTGGTGCTAACTCTCTTTAGCCTAAGTCTTTCCACCTATGGTTTGTCTCTCTTTTTCTCGGTCTCTCTCCCTCCTTTTTTTTTCGAAATATGGGGAAAACCCCATATTTATAGCTTAGATGTGAGACTAAACTGCAGGTTAAATGATACCCAGGGTGGAGTAAAGTAACCTGAGTTAGGGATATGATGTGATCACGTGGGGACCACGACTTGAATTATTAAATGGAGTGGGGAGCATGATTGACATGGTGGGTGAGATAAAGATTCCATTTTAAAAAAAAGGTGTCGGATGGGTGCATTTTAATACTCATGAATTAAATAATTTGTGAGAGATGGGGGATGATGCCAAAAATTGAATTATCAAATGGGTCCATATGGAGCCCATTGATAATCAATCAAATAATGTGAGCAAATAGATAGGATTTTATTTAATTTAAGAGAAAGAGATGTGAGAATGGAAATTGCATGAATGTGAGATGTCAAAGGGGCACTATAACCAAAAATAGATGTCTACATTGATTTACACAACTAGATTAGTTACCTCTTGATCTTCTTCCTTGGCCTCTTGACAAAAATATTCCCGCCTATTCCACAGATGATTGAGTCTTAGTTTTTGAATGCATGCTTGAATGAACTTATGGATAAATTGAACATATGCTCATGCAACATAAGAGAGGACTATAGATTTTTTTAGATAGAGTAAAAATACTTTGGTTTTAAGGGGACCAAAAAACCCCGAATACAAAGGGAGAAAGGATATAACATTGACGCTCAAATGAAGAGGCCTCTACAAGTGGCCAAACCACAATGTAAAACCAATTCATTGAAGGGATCAATAACCCCGTACAAACCAAAAGGTAAGAAAAAAATCACAAGGTACAAAGTGAAGCATGGTCCTAGACCAAAATACAACACCCCTAGTAACATCAACAACAACCCTAGCTAGGACAAAATCATAAAGAGACAAACAAGACTCAAGTCAAACATAATTGATCATCCTCAAGATGTTATTTGTAGCCCTAAATAACGAGACCAGCCAAAGACAAGGAGAGGATTACCCTAGAGGCACGCATCCGTTGAATCTCAATTGCATCTTAAGAGAAGAAGTGAGAGTCTTTCCTTTCTTTTTCTGTTCAAAACCATCCAACCCTCACTCTTGTTAGGATTTAAGTTTTCATCTGAATGTATTAGAACCAAGACCTCTAAGATCTCAATGTTCCCAACATTTGAGTTCTTTAACAAAATATATTTTTAATGAAATTGATGGTCATTCCCGACGAGGAAGAATTATCCAAATTACGCTACGATAAGACTATCCCACCAACCCCCACATCATGAAAGATATCAAGAGTCCCTACAAAACACCGAGTCTCACCTTCATCGATCTTTGAATCCTTCAAGGATTAATCAGTATCATTTCCCACAACCAATATATTTTGGCCGAGAGGCATGTAGATCATCAACATAAAACTGAGATAAATATTTTCCTTTTAATAACAACTAAAATAGATTTTTATTTACAGATTACACTTAGTACTTTTTCAACAAATTTCTTATCTTCGAGAGTCTCTCCATGAGATTTTAGCTGATTAGATAGACTAAGAATCTTCAAGTGGAGAATGAATATACATATTTATTTATTTCATCTACATAGTTTCAAAATATATCCCAAATGTTGGCAACTTGGATGTATTAACCTTCCCATACCTTGATATGTGATTTAAGACTACAATGTTCCTCCTTTGACTTGTTGGATGTTAAAAATCTAGGAGGATACTTGGATGAAAAACATTTAGGATATAGAAAATCACATTCTTGTATTTCTTTCTATTATCATTAAGGAGATGTTTATCTACCCAAGGTAAAAAAATTATGAATTTTTGTTTTGAGGCTTTTCGTAGCAATTTTAAACTAAATCCCATTAGTTTTGGGAGAAAATATATCTCTTCCGGTGATAAAATAGTATTCATAGTTTTTCTCATCAAAGTGTAGGATTTGGGGGCTTTGGTACTATAACCAAAGGTACATTCCATGTTTGTGTTGGTTGGAGATAAACTAAACCTAGGAACCGAACCTAAGAGGTCTTATACTAGATGAGGGGAATAGGAGATGGAGAACAACACAAAATAAATACAAAAATGAATATTTTTCTCTATTATTTTTAACAAGCGTAGCTTGGACTCTATTGTATAAAATTCTTAGAAGAGATTTGTTGATCTGAAACTAGTTGTATTATGTAGAGAATTTACAAGGGTAAGGCCACTTTATTATTGCCAAACATAAATGAGCCCCTAACATACTAACTAAAATTCCTTGAGAAGGAGGTAGCCATATTTGTATTGGGATTTCTTCTAACAAAGTCAAAGAACTTATAAGAGATTAAGTCATACTCAATGCACTAATATAATTAATGTGAATATTTGGAATTTATTGATTAAACAAATATAGAATTTATAAATACCTAAATCTGATCGAATTTAGCATGGAATGAATATGCAATGAAATACCGAATCCCAAGAAAATTAAGGTAGAAAGTATGAAACCCTAGTTGAAAGAGGAGATAAAATGACTTAGTTGTTTCTCTATGTTCCCAAAGGTACATAGGCTGATGAACTGGAAAATCTTAAGTGTAAATCGTCGCAAGTACAACCCAAAAAAATGTATAGGTGTTGGAATATGCTAGACTAGGGTGTCTGGAATGGGTCGAGGGCACCTACAAGTGCCAAAGACCTGCTGCAGGTGAATGTGACTACTCAAACCCTTATAAAACCTCCTTTGGAGGGTCACGAGATATTCATTGTCCTTCATTTCTTGTCACTAGTATGTCACATGATGATCGCCAATGTCGCTAATAACCTGTAATAAATAATTGACTTGCAAAACCCTCAAAAGCGCATCAAATCCCAAAAATAAAATAATGCAAATGAGGGGTCAAACTATCCTCGATTGTCAAACAAGTGAAATTACAATTGAGAATTGTGCTACATTTCACACTTAATGTATTTCTATATGTGTGTGTGAAGAGATTGTGCCTCGTGTGGATCTTACTCTGTGTCGTCGACTTGATAGCGAGCAAGTAGCTAGATGTAAGAAATGTAAATAGATGTGTGCATGAAAGAATGAACTTCCCCTCTATGAAGTGTATGTAGAAGAATGCAGTCCCTTGCCCTTGTGTGGATGCTAGATGGATGCTTGAATGCTCTTGATAATGCCTTTGGATGCAACCTTAGGTGGTGATATTTAATGCTTAGTGCTTGGTCCTTTATTATGGTCACATAACTTTATATTTATATGATTCCCTTGCTTGAATTTTGTAATTAACCCTGAAAATTGCGACTACCAAAAATATAAGATTCCCAAATGGTTAGAAAGGACCCAAAAGGTGTGAGAAAAGTACAAATAGGTCGTGGTTCCTAGAGGGGATAGGGTTGGTAGCATCTTGGTTGGGCGTTGGTGTCTAGAATAAGAAATTCAAGTATAAAACGGTAGACCTGGGTAAGCAATAGTGTAAGATCAAAGGTAGAAATAGGAATCAAGTGAAGATGGCCAAATGCATGGGTTAATTAGTACTTTTCTTACTTAGGAATCATATGAATAGTAGTATGTGATCAAGACTAGATAGATACCCAAAGTTCGTGATTTTTGTCTATATTTATATGTCAACAATCATGTATTTCAAAAAAAGGTAAAATTGCACTAAAAATATCAATCACCTCATAGGCAATGCCTAGTTATTTTTAAGTATGTGTAATAATTAGGCATCTTTTCCAGTTTTCCCTATGATGTTTTGTTCATTTTGAAGCTTAGATGTCTCTTTTGCTTTTCTCAAAACAAATATAAATTGAAATGATTTATATTATTACCTTAATATTATAATTTAGAATAGTTTGATAGCAAGCATTTCCTTTTTGGTTTGGAAATAGTTGATTGTTTCATATGTATCGCATGCCTTGGTCTTGAAATAGGTTTCATAAGTTTTTACACTTGACAGATTTGTAAAAGTTAAATATTTAATTTTGCAAACAAAGAAATATATTAGAAAGAGGTTATTGATTTAAATATAAGTTAATCTAAATTCGCAAGTACTTACTAAACAATTAAAACAAAAAATTGAACCGAGTAATGGTATTTTATTCAATTTTTTATTTATTTCATATAATAATAAATAGTGACTTGAAATTAAATGTGAAATTATTATTCTTGATGGTAATATTAAAAACATTTAATATATTATTTACATGAGAAAACTTTGGTTGTGTTCATTGTGATTCCATCAACTCCTTTCGCTCCCCCTACCGTAATAAAAATAGGGAGGCTAAGCCTTTGGTGATGCTCATTGGGAGTTGTTAAAACTCTTGCCCTCGTGGTGCGAAGATGTTCTTCATCCGGAGATTCTAGAGGTTGTTGTAGATCAGGCTAAGAATAGATTCAAATATGTGGTTGGTGTAAGAGGAAATGGGCTTGTAATTTAATGGTGCTTCTCTTCTTCCAAGAAGAGTTGGACATGCAAAAGGTGCTTTTAGGGGTACCGTGGTTTTATGGGAAAGTAACTCTTAGATTATTTTACTAGGGGCCTAGGTTGTCATCTGAGTTTAATTTCTTGAAACTCCATGTTTCGATTCACCTCCTAGCTCTTCCTTGGAGTTCGGGAGCCTATATTGTTTTTTAGGGAATGCAAGATCTATGGGGGAATTGATCATATTTTATCCTCGCTACAAAGGAACCGTCTAGGCTGGTCTATGCTAGACAATGTATCAAGGTTCTTGTGTTGTCCAAAGTGCCTAAAATAATTTTCTTAGACTCTTCATATGAAAACCGTGAACAAGTGATTGACTTTAAGAGCTCTCTAATTATCTCGTGACAAGTACAAGATGGATGGAAATGATACTAAATACATCTAGCGTCCTTTTAAAAATTTGGATGGTAAGCACTTTTATTATATTGGAGCTATGAACCAAAGTGGGAGAGAAGCACCTTCTTAAATTGAGATGTAGGTTTAGGCTTGTGCACTTTATGTATGTTGAGAAATATGTATTCGGAGTGCCTTATTGTGTTCCATTTGGTCCACATACGGAGAATTTATACCCATACCTCAAGGTGTCACCATAGCCATGTATTAAAAATTGTCCAATCAACTCAATAGAAGTGAAACATGGGTTGATGATTAAAAAATACATATAACTCACTAATAATCTCAAACCTTAAATACAAAAATTGATTTATAAATTAAAAACTCTAATTACATAGTGTGCAAACGATGGCTCTAGAAAAAACCCTAAGTGATGGCTCCCATTTGGTAATTATTAGTGCAAAATTACAGTACCCCCAAATGAGTTCTATAGATCTACTTTTCTAAAGGCGATTCATTTGATGTGATCTCGCATAACATCAAAATTTCCCCAAGGTGTGGGACCTTGCAAATGGAAACGCTCTCCGTTTAAAGGTTGGTTCCTATTCCTCTTTTTAGGTGCATGTGTGAAAACTTGTGGAGGGCCTATTCCTAAACCTAATCTAAGTTTTACCAAGGAGACAAGGATAAAAGGGATGTAGGAAAATCAAAGGAATGATGAACATTTGTTTTACTAATAGACACAAACCAATAGAATGCATACAATAGCCACACACGATAACCAAACTTATAATAAAAGACCGTATGAAAGGAAAAGAGACAAGAGAGGATCTAAATCGATCACAGATGTGTTTTATTGCTCTACAGATTCATACAATGCATTACAAAGTGGCCAAAAGGGTAGAAAACGTATTACAGTCTAGTGGAAGGTCTAAAAACACCATGAGCTCCTTTTCTAGAAGAAAAGGGGAGCCTCAGCAAAACAAAGGATGTCCAACCCTTCACAATGAGTCTCGACCACCGTATTTATAGATTCAATCGAGAGAGCGAAAGAAAGAGGGAGAACCGGAAAATTAGGTCGAAGCTCAATCACCGCTTTTAATGCCTCCGACAAAATCTGCCCCAAATCCATCTTGACTATATTAATCTCTCGGTTCGACGTCTTAAAGGAAGAGGAAACGACGGAAAAGATCAAATTTGATCTGGTTGTTGAGGCAGATGGATCCGCATTAATGGCCCTGAATACATTTTCTCCATTTTTCTTTACCTAACCTCCCCAAACTTAAAGTTTCAGATCTCCATGGTGTGGGCGAAGCCGAGATCTTTCCAATGGTGTCAGATTTGCAATATTTTGAGCCCCGAGTTTAAAGATATGCCCCTTCAAATTTTGTATTGGGTTCGTACAGCAAGGCGGGAAAACTAGTTTGAAAAACGGGCCCCCTTTGACCTCTAAGATAGGTAGAGGGCTAGTGCTTGTCTCAAGGTAGCCTCTCGTATTTTGCTCTTGGAATAGCTTGGGGCTGACACGTGGCTTCCTCCACCAGCTCGCTCAATTTATTTATTTCTCGTCTAAGCTTTTGCTCGGCGGGCTCATATTCCTCGACCGAGGACACACGGTGATCCGGCGCTTGTTTGAGAACCCTCCCTCAATTAGATCCTTGAATTAGCACCGTCGCACACTTAGAACTCTCTGCCGCCTACCACCATGGGTTGACCTTTTCAACTCAACTATGTTCCCCTTTCGAGACCGGACGCATGGAGGCTTTGTGCTTGCACGAAACCTCCGATCAAAATTTTGCCCTCGGAGGAGCACCGAGTCAACACTGGAAGCCTCCACGGGTCTTCGGATTTTTCAATGACCTCTCCCTTCCTTTTCGTGCCCGGGGCTACGTGGTGAATCGGCGTGAGTTTAAGTCTCTTTTTCGGGCTCTACCATTGGAGAAGCGGCTTGGACACGTGGACCTCTCCACCGCCTTCTATACTTAGCCCCCTTTTAGGCCCGCTTTGCCCGCCTTTTGACCATGGTTGACTATTTGCTATGTGGAGGGCTAACGCGATTTTGAGTCTCTATTTTTGAGCTCCCATCTTGGATTTGCACCCGATCCAACACTGGCTTCCACCTGCGCCTAGCCGAAGGCTTTCCAACGGCCGCACAACTTTTGGGTCTCTGTACACGTGGAATCCTGGCGCTCATTTGAACTTCCTTCCTTGGATTCAGCTTTGGAGAAGTGCCATTCTAACATGTGGCTCTCTTTGTTGCCTTCTCCATACTTATTCGATTTTGAACTCTTTCCTAATGAGTTTGAGTCTCGAAAACTTTGAAACTTCACCATTTTTTCCCTTTCTTGCTCCTAGTTCTCTGCAAAGACTCGCCCCTTCTTTTCTCGACCCTATTATTCCATTGTTGAGTCTTCCTGTAACTTGAAAAATTGATTTAAGACATGGACACAAGTGTGACAAAGTTGTTTCTTTTGCATAGGGTCATTTAATTGTTCTCACCCTCGCCACTCCATTGTTGAGTCCTTCTGCAACCTATTTACAAGATATGAATGAGTTTTCTCAGGTTCTTTCTATGCGGGGTCGTGGTTGATCCAATATTTTACCCCAGGGGAGAAATATGGATAATAGTACTACAAGAAAAGGGAACAGAAGAGGTATTTATGCTCATCCCGATCCTAGAGGGATGCATTCATATCACAGAGGACTTCCAAACGATCTTGGTGTGCGCCCTTCTCCAAAGGTGAACCCTATATTGAGCATTGAAGTCAAAACAGGAAAGTCGAAGAAGAGAGAGGGCGGATAACCCATATCGGGAAGCCTCGAGAAGGGAGACGACGGTGGAGATAAGGGACGTCGTGTGAAGCAATTTGGTATTTTTGAGGTAGAAACAATGGGTAATAAGCAAGTCTTTTGTTGTTTCTCTTACACGTACAATCAAGGAGCTTAAAGGATGAGGAAGACCCTTTAACAATCTCCATATACCTATGTTCTCAAGCTTGAGGAGGATCCTCTTCATCAAGTTCTATGTTAGGAGGAAGAATATGGAAAAATTGGCCTCATTTTTCATTTCAATCACCTATGGCAAAAGCTCTCTCAGCTGTATGAATGGATCACAAAAAATTGGAGCTCTAAACTCAAGGGTAAGGTTGAACTTTACCCCTACTCTAGAGCATATTTTATTGTTTTTTTACTCTTATGAAGATCATGATGTTGTCCATGATTTAATTTGGGTTTGGGGAGATTGTGGACTCATGAAAAAACCCTTGTATCCTTCATTTTACCCATTAAAATATTCTTTCAATTCATTTCCTCTTTGGGTTAGGCTTCCGAGTTTACCCTCAAAACTATGAACTGAATCTTACTTGAAACCATTGGTAACACTTTGAGAGTCTATGAAAAATAATGTGATGCCACTACCAATCTTTTACACCCCTCTTATGCTCGAAACTTGGTGGATTTGGCTGCTCCCCTTGATCTCCCTCGCAAGATTAATTTGTAAATAGGAGAAAAGGTATGGGCTCAAGGAATGTACTACAAGAGAATATCTTTTCGCTATAATAGTTGTTTTCAAACATGAAATTTTGTTGAAGAGTATGGGAAATCAAGGCACAAAAGTGGAGCTAATTCAGCTTGGTGGAAGGATTCTCTCCCTTCTCACTTTATCATCGAAGCCCCTTCTATTCATGTTCATGATTCATCTTCTGAAAAGTGCACCTCAAGGGTTGAATCTACTCATGTTTTGGTTGAGAATTCTTCTCAGGTGCCTCTACATGTTTCAGTATTCCTTGAACCAAATCCCTCAGGTCTCAAATGGGTTGGTTAAGGAGAGGGATTCTCCTTCTTCTCCTTCTAAGTTTTATTCCGGCCTAGCACTTCTATTGTTTCTTTTCTTCTCGTGTGACCTTAATTCTGTTGATGATTCTAATAAGGAGGAGTGGGCGGTTCTCCGTAACAAGAAAGGAACCTTGTCAAATCATCATTTATCTTTGATGCTTATGAATCTTAAATTTCACTCTTCCTTCTTGACCGACTAATTTGTCTTAGATTTTTGTGTCTCGTGGATTATCTCTTTTCTAATTGGTGTTTGACTCAAGTCTATTTGACTCTTTATTATGCACTTTTTGTTCTCTGTGTGCTTTATTATTATATCTTTCTTATATTGGCCCTTGGAGCCTTTCCAAAACTTACTCGATTAAAAAAATTATAATTACATTAATTATATATATATATATATAGAGAGAGAGAGAGAGCGCGCTTCCCCATAACTCCTTTCTCCTTCCAATTATTGGTCTCTTTCAATGTCAACATATTTTTACAAGATCTTTATAAATTAGAATTTTTTAAATCTTCACATTGAAGCGTAAGATCATAATAGATAACTCTGCAAAAACAAAATAATTATAAAATATTATGTACAAAATAAATTAGAATGAATACATAAAGGTGCTTACACATCCTCACATTCATAAACATATTTCTACAATACTAAAAACTAATTTATTATATAGAATTTTACTGAAGAAAAATCAATAGAGATGGCAATAAACAATTTAAAACTCCATTACATACCAATTCTAATTTTATATACTGAAATCATGTATTATCGTAAATCCCTATGTCCATTCTTGGCCTTCTTAAATATTGCATACGTCAACTAAAATATTTAGTGAAGTCAACTACTTGGAGTGACAGAAAGGCCGTTTGACGGAGTCTACAATACTTATCCCAGTTGCTTCTGGGCCATTGCAGTAGTTAATACTTATCCCAGTTGTTTCTCCCCCAAAACATTTGTTTTCCTTGACTTGGACTGTTGCGCTCATTATTATATAGTTGTGGATAAGTTGTGTATTTTAATATTCATATCGATATGCCTGTGAATGCTTGAGTTGCAGAGAGATTGGCATGTGGGAAGGAATTCATTTGAGTGGCTATGGTTCCTATTCATTTTCTATTGCTTTTACTCGTGTTTGATCATAATCTCAGAGTGTCCGTGTCCACCACCATCAATGACACAGTAAACATTGCCGCCATTCTCAATGTGAACACTGCTGCAGGAAGGACAACCAAATGGTCGCTACAAGTGGGTCTTCAGCTTCTTAATCACACAATCAATGGCACTCGCCTCAACCTTACAATTCAAGATTCTGGAGGCAACGTTGTAAACGGTAAAAAATTCGTTCACCAAAATTAGTTTGCTCAAATCAAATTTCCTGGTTTTGTAGAAATAGTATCCAGACTTCCTGTTTATTTTCTGAAATGAGTTGCTCAACTGTCACAATTATATTCGTCTGGAAATTTTTACTGCAGTTCTCCAGGCATTCAGAAGCGAGGTTGTGGTGATTCTAGTGCAGGTCCTTATGATTTTATAATTTGTGGCAACTATAGCTGAACCGATTGATATACCAGTGTTGTCTTTGAGTGGCGTTTAACGTCACAATTTTCAACACCGAAATACAACAGTAAAATTATCAATATCATATATATATATATATATATATATACTTTAATTGCACGCTACACAACACCACATGGGATCCAAATAAAGAAACTCAACATCACGTAGGACACTTACATAAACATGAACCCACTCATACAATAGGATAACATAGGGTACACATCAATGTCTTACTCAAATTACAGTAAGAAACATAGGATAGGCATACTCCACGACATGGCATTTTCATGGTTTACATATTCATTACATTTAGGTTTCCATTATATGACCTTATAGTTTTCAACAGAATTAAACACATAAGGTTTAAAATTTCCTATTTTTCAAACTCCAATTACTTTATTTTGCAGAGCATTAGTCTTTAACGGAGAATGTGTGGTTGGTTCCTTTCTCCAATTCCATTAGTTATCCATAGCTCATTTGTTAAATAAATTCATTTTAAACAACTATGAGTCTCCTAATATTCAATTATTATGTTAAAGGTTTGTTTCTCAAAAAATGTTTAGTTGACTATAATTGTATGAAGAACACATAACATGGGACCCTTCGTTCCTTTACAACTAGGCTACATGTTTTTGTTTAACATTTCACCTATCAAGGTTCCTTTAGAATTTGCTCGTTTCTCTTATGGAGATAACTTTATATAGCTTGATTGTGATTAGGAACGTAGATACACACATGTGCCTTCTAATATTTGACTTAAGGATTTGTTTGAGAGAGTTGTGTTTACTTGGTTTGGAAAAATACTCTCGTTTCAAGGAGAAAAATTCATAGGAAGAAAAAGGAAGGTTACTAGATCAATAGAAAACCTATCCCAAGTTCATTTCATAGCATTGTTTAATACTAACAATACACTCTTTTAATCTTCAAGTTATTACAACCAACTATGTAGGTTAACTAATTAAGTTGTATCATTCTTGATTCACAATCCGTTGCTCCAATTAGGAATTCATATTTTCACAATTATATTACGCATGGAAGGGTACATTACACATGTGTTCCGTTATAGATATTTTTCTTTAAATTAAATGACAAATTTCACATTTCAAACTACTTTTGTTTCATCATCTTAAGGATTTACTCTCAATAGCAAGGGTTAATTACATGTTTCAACCATACATTCTACTTCCTGAGTGATTCTAGGTTTAATATATTCCTATCTACGCCAAGGGTTTTACTAACTTTTACAAGTCCAACTAGAGTGCAATTTCCTTAACTTGCAAGACCTTGGCTACAGCTGAAGTTATCCCATTCCCAAGGCTACATCTTAATATTTCATTAGCATCGTTGTTTGATTCATATTTATGCAAACAAAGCATGTGATCATGCATCATATTTGGTTTTTCGATTTATTACGTTCTTGTATTAGTCGTTTAACTCTACCTTATTACATTCATTTTATGATCATATTTGACATTTTGGTTGGCTTTGACATCACTCAAAGGTTTTCCTTTTTATGTAACAGAATTTCTTAGTTTAATCTTATTTACCCTTTAAGTAACCACATTTACATGCTTACTTTGGTCTTGTATTAACATCATTTTTGAACAAAAATAATCCCTATAACATTTACAAAACACGTAGGGATTTAAGACTACAAGGAGTACAACCTCACACAAGACAACTCATTTCAATGCTCTTGGACATGGAAGTATAAGTGTATATTGAAAGAGAGATATCCCAAACAATCTTATGCATTACAAAATCCTCCTAAGGACCTATTGAAAATTTTGGGTAAATACGCAAGTAATTCGACATGTAGTCACCATTCATATGATTTAGATCTCACAAGAGATCAATCGTGGGTACAACCATCAACTATCTTATAAGACTTTGGCCACCCACTAGGGCACAAAGGCAAATTACGCACAAGGGGGTTAACTTATTTATAATATGGTAAGACCTACAACACCTAGACATGATCACCTCAATCATCCCAATATGATAGATTTCACAACATATGTGCACCACATCATAAAATATCAAGAAAATGGTCCTTAATAAGATGTCTTAGGTGTGAAGCATGAAGATGATTAAAGAGATCAGAGTATTTTATTAACACGGTCAATGTTTTATGCCCTAGAAAAAGACTCGAATGGGGGAAGGAAGGATGATAATCATTATAGCTCGTTCTTTTATTTTCGTTAGTTTGGATGAGAGGAGATTCTACCTAGCATTGAGGTTGTTAAGGAAATAAACCAATAAATAACATAGGAAAAAATTAGTTTGATATCTTTGTAACATAGGTACAATATTGAGTAGAACTTCACATCCAATTCAACACTATAAAATTTAGCCACATCGGCATTCTCTTTTTAAAATATACAAAGATTCAAGAACAATTCTTGAATAATAATATATATGATTATTCTATGGCAACACATGTATTGGAAGGTGAATATAACATTACAATAACAACTCATTCATTACAACATATCACATCCGAGAAAATTCCTCTTGTTCAAAGTATCTCAGAACCAATGTTGTGTCACCCTAAGACGAGTATGGAAATCCCCTACACTCAAGCATAAATTCTACACTTCCATCATTTCAAACAATCAAAATAGACAATAGAGAGAGAGATAAAGATAGGAGAGAGAGACATAAGAGTAAGGGTAGGAGGAAGAGATTCATTTTCTTTTCAAATTACCATAACATCCTATATCCAATTTTAATTTCATTTCAAATCATATAGATTTTGACTCATTTACATTTTGAAAACCCAATCAATATTTTAATAATTATCTCTAGAGAGAGAATGGGGAAGAGAGAAAGTGTGGATTTCATTTTCCTTTCTATTGATCATATCATAAGCACATGTACATTATCAAAATTTCAGGTTTGTTGTATATTTTGGTGTGCGCTCCATGGGCATAAATTTTGGGGTTATAATTTTTTTATGTTTGTGAGTTCCCAAATAAAGTAATTTTTTTATCATTGGTTTGAATTACATTTTCTAATAATTAACATTTATTTTCCAAATGCAATAATTGCTGAAATATTCATTTACTACAAGCGAAAAGGAGAAAACCATACCTTTTTATGCTAATCCCACGATCCTCACATTTGACAAGACCACATCAACTTTAGGCATTCTAGAAACAATTTGTGGGATTTCTCATTTCTCTTCAAAACTCCACTTTGTACGTGTCTTGCCACCAACAAAATCCATGAGAGCACGTCTCTACGAGGCATCTGATCAAACGGTTTTAGTGTCTTTTCCTTGATTCCCAACCACCACTAAGGTCACCAAACCCTCTGGTATTTTATCAAATTGTTAACATGCTTGCTGAAAAATTCCCTTTTCTATTTTTTACATTAAATAAATTCCATATTGATTATTAACTACACATATTTCCAAGCCAATTTTCTACAACATTGATTCATTCCTTATCACTAGGCCAAGATAATGTGTCCAAAAAAATCAACTAGTGACCAAACATAGCCACCAAATGTGTCTTCTCTAGTATAACTTAGTGTCCTTATCTCTCCAAAAAGAAAATGTGTTCCAAATAACTATCAAGGTAGGGTAAGACTTTTTATGGAGTTCATCTCTGAGTTTTTTTATGATGACATTAGAACCATTCAATGACCTAAGGAGGCACAATACCAACTTGCCCCATGCTTTTCTTTGAGGCATTCTGTCAAATAGTTCACATGTCATGAGTATGCTCCCACCCTGCCACGTCTCATTTGGGAATTTTTTCAAACAAATCATGTGTTTGATCTGAATCCCCCATTTTAGCGCAGGTTGGGAGAACTAGCAAAAAAATCAGTTTTCCATTGTGCTTTGATGGTTGTCTTTGCCTTCTCCCACAGCTTTTTATCCAATCATTTGTATAAATCATGCAACCATGGCACTCCATGAGGGGAAATCTGGCTCAAAATGAGAAAGCATAGGATTTCACATAGATAAAGAGGGAAAAAATTATTCTTGTAGTGAGATACATGGGATAAAAGGAAAGGCATTACCAATGTCTTCATCAATTCAACAACTACTCACAATAAAAGACAAGGAGCAGGAAGGCGAGGTGGTAGCCACCGTCTACCTCAAGGATGGTGCAATAATGTTACAGGGCACGTAGCACAGCCATTAGGAGCAGGGAAGAAAATCAACACAGCTAGGTGTTACACCATACAACAACACCTCCCAATCCTTAGTATTCTTCTTCTCTGCCTACAACAAACAAAACAACAAAGGTAGACACCTCCTTTCTTCTCAGAGACAAATAAACACGCTTTAGTGAAGATACAAATCTAATAAATCAATTTGTATATAGTAGTATGAGGAGGTAATTAGGATACAAGTTTATCTATAGGTGAAGGGATGATTTAACCCATGATGGGACTGATGAAGGATAGCTATTGGCAGAGCTGCACTTAGCATGGGTCCAAGAAACATTTTGTTTATTTAATTGTGAGAGTGCATAGATCTAACGTTTACTTGTTGTACCCATCCAATATCTGTTAAACTCCCTATGTTAACTAGGGGTTCCTTGTGGTTCATACCTCTAGACCTCAAATAAAGTTCTTGGAATATTATGCAAGGAAAATGAAAGGTTGCAGTCCCCTCCACTTGCCACACCTGACAAAGGTGGATCATTATCTCAAATAGAGGGGGCACTACATGGCGCAAATGGATTTAGCATTGATAGTGGAAGTCATAACAGCCATAGTAGACTACTTTCAATGGAAAGAAGTCATCTTATCATACCAAGACAAGGATTTCAGGTTAAGGAATGTTTCCGCAATAACTGATGCCTTGCAGGAGCATAGAATGAGAGTTTCCCACACAGCGACACTTCCTTCTATTTCAGATCGAGACTAAGTTTGAAAAACATTACTCCATTTAAATAACACAATTTTAATAAGGGATTTTATTTTCTACACTAGCGTGGATGTGTCTTTGAAATTTTCTCTGTAGCGGATGGTTTGGGCATGATGATTGAGATTTATGCTTGGCTTGTCACGGATTCTATTGCTTCCTCTTTGTATTCTTTGAATTCTTCCTCTCTCAATACCATGCAAGGAATCACGGGTGTAAAAAGAATTCCAATGCCCCAATTCACATAAATGCGCCAACACCTACAGCTCATATGATGGCATCAATTGAGTTTGGATAGAGGCATACAGTTCCCTTATGCTCGTTACAAAAGTAGTTTCCAACTTGGTTTTATAGGGTAAGAATGTTGGATATAAAGGAGAAATTCCAAACAATGACATCGATTTCCTTGCTCCAATGAGGGTTTTGATAGGGATCAAGTTGTTTCGTAGGATATTAACAATTTAAAATCTACCACTTTCAGTAATAATGGAGAAAGTAGTAAGTATGAGATCATTAACCTAGAATGTGGAATAATTTATAGGAGAGTCAGGATTTGGGAAAAAGATAAATTGCTTCAATTTAGCGGCAAACAAGGAAATAAACTTAGCTCTATCATCTCGCATCAGATTTTGTATTGGGATTTCATATGAAAAAGTCAAATATCTTGTAAGGGATTTATTTTTATTGATTGTAGAAGTGGGTTAAGGGGACCCTACCTCGTAACAACAAGAACTAATGGAGACAAATATTTAACAATGAGGATCACATAGGTCTTCCTCTACAATTAAAAAGGACAACAAAAATCCAACCAAACCAACAAGAAGACAAAAACAAAATTAAAGAAATAATGAGTGTATCCTGAGACACCTTCCCATGGGATCTTAAATGCATCTTAAGGGACTCATTAACAGTTTTCCCTTTCTTATTTCTTCTCACAGTAGTCCATCCAACATCGGTGTTTGAATTTACATTTTTGTTAGTGTGAACCAATATGATAATTTTAAAATACTCCTTTTCCACATGATTTTGGATCTCCATGGAAACAAGAGGAAGAGAAATAGTTCCCACAATCTCGGAACTCGGGAGTGAAACCTTATCTATAGGAGTAGAGGAAGGTATGATCATCTCATTCTTAAGAACTACATCTTCCTCATTTGTTGAACAATCTTTTGACTCACTATCCAAGTGACTATCAACAACCAAATGACTAGCATCATAATTTCTCCACCAAGAATTTTGACTTTCAACATGTTTATTCCTTAACTTACAATCTGAAGCTAAGTGACCAAGAGAAAAACAAGTCCTACATCTAAAGGGGAAGCCTTCATAGTCTAAGTTTTGAGTCCAAATAAATTGTCCTCAACTTTGAGTTCAATGGAAGCTAGAAAATCCACATAAATATTTATATATACCAAATCATGAGCATAAGTGGTGTACTCATATAAGGTCATCTTTGGTTCAATAGCCAAGCTTTCACCCAAAGTATTTATGATAGAGAGTAAGCATTTATTACTCCAATGGAGAGGCAAATATGGAAACTGGATCCAAACACATTTAACATGAAAAGTGTCATTTAGAGGATTGAAAAGAGGGAACCACGACTTCATAAGAATAAAATGAGACTAAAACTCCCATACTCTACCAAAAATCATATCTTTATCAAAGGTTTTATCAAAGACAATAATGAAAAAAACGAGCTAGTTGTGGGGTCAATGTCTATTTTACCTTCCATAATCAACCTCCAAAGAGAAGAGATCCATTTATGAAGTGTTGGTTAACCTAGGTAGATATTATTTGATCTGCATATGAGTCCATTATCTTTGAAATATGCCTTAGATTGAATAACATGTGCTCCAAAACACATTGTACATGATGTAGTGCCCACTCCTCTTCGACATTTATCTTACTATGATTTTTGTTTACTTTGGATTGGAGGCATGGATATTGCTATCATATTTGATTAGTAGACATGGGTAGATGGGAATTATTATATTTGATTAATATTTTTATAGACACCCGATATTTTGATTTTGGATATGTGGTGACTCTTAGTGCTAAGTATATTCATGGATTGATATTTCAGTATTGATCATGATTTAGAGTTACTACTTTATATGTATACTGACACATTAGATTTTGATACAAAGATTTTGTTAGACAATCTAGCTAGTCTCGTGATCTTTTGTTGTCAATAAAATGAAATAACTCAAATATCTTGAAATTGTAAACAATTGGTGAAATTACTTGATTTTATCGATCATTTAGTTGTGTTTTTTTTTTTATTATTGGCAAATAGTTTTTTGAAAGGGACTATACCCTTGTACACAAAGGCTCAGAAGCTAGAATTGAAAGTTAAAGCACAAGAGAAGGATCAAAATCCCAATAGAACAATTAAGCCCAACTGCAGAAAACAGACTGCAAAGCAAAAACCAACAACCGACAAAACAACAGCAAAAAAACAACTGATGTACAACAATCAAACAACAATGGCCTATCAACACCATTGGAAGCAAACTGCTATCCGGCTAAGAAAAATGAGACCAATGAAACCCAGCCAGCCAATAGCAGAGATGAGAATCATCAAGGTGAAGTGTTACCCTTCAGAGTGGTAGATTTTTTCTTTTTGTTGACCGTAATCCACCCTGATGGAGCCTTCGCGGTTGGAGAAGAAGACAAGGGAGGAGTATTTTCCTTAGTCACATTTGTCCCATTTGGAACAGCCACGTTGTTATCCAGAGAGAGATATTTATCATTTTCCATGCTGCCCTCAACAACTTGTGTATTTTTTATGTTGCTAACAACCTGAGTTTCGGATAAAGGGGTTTTCCTTGACTCTGGTTCATCTACTGCTTTAGATTCAAGATCCTTTCTATCCACAAAAATTAGGTGCTCCGGGAGTGCGTCTTTCCACCAGTTGCGCTTCTCATGTTGACATTTTTCCATCCCACAAGCAGTAGAGGTGTGTCCTAATCCAAAGCACCTTCTACATCGTAAAGGTAGACCTAATTAATCAAGAGTTTGTGACCAAGTTCTATTTTGCACTCTAAGGTATATGGTAGCGGGAAGATTTTTATCGAGTGTCAAGCTCCACCAGATCCGGGCATAAGTAGTATGGGTGTAATTAGTTGTTTGAGAATATATGTGGATTGTAGTACCCAAGGTATTGCCAATGGTTATCGACATTCATGACTCTAGAATTGGAGAGGTAAATGGGATAGCCCATCCAAACAGGTTTCCATGAGAATGTCTCTGTGTGCGGGTTAAAGGATGGGAACCAAGGTTTCATGATCAAATATTTTGACTCGCAGGTCCAGAGCTTGGAAGCAATGATGTCTTTATCAGCTATTGAAGAGAAAACCATAATGAAAATGCCTTTAGCACATGGATATAAGTCTATCTTACCAGTTAAAGATGGAGTCCAATGCTTGGAGATCCACGCGTGAAGAACAGGAAGGCTGGGCCATAAACCCCCGAATCTACAAATCAGAGCATGCTCTTTATAGTAGATCTCAGATGAAATGACATCCTCCCCAAAAGTAATACATGGGGTGATGTCTGCAGGTTTCATGGAGGATTCCTTGCTTTTTAAGACATCCTTGAAGGAGGTTTCAAGAGACCCGCGCCTAATCTCTTTATCCAGCAATGGAATAACAGGTAGATCTCCTTGCTTCAGCTCACCACGAACCTCACCTTTCCCAAGAACACCCCCAGATGGTGATTGAATATGGCTAGGGTTTGCAGAACCATCTGAAACAGTCGCAACATTGGTAAAGGCGAGGTCGATCCATGACCAAGGAGAAGCCCCTGAAACAAGATTCGAGCCCCCACCGTCTGGCTGAAGAGCTCCAGTCTGATCTCGCAGATCTACAGGGTTCGCAGGCTTGCGTGTAGTGAGAGCAAGGGCACGCGTAGACACCATTAGGGTAGGGCAGGGCGCGAGGATGTGCGTGTGAAGGGGGCGCGAGGGCAAAGCGCGGAGCGCGGCGGAGTATATATTCTTCGAATCGAGCGTGAGCGCAGGCACGAGCAGAGGGCGCGAGGCGAGCAAAGGTGCATGCACGGGCGCGGATAGAGGCGTGGATAGTGGCACGGGTTAGGGCGTGAGTATAGGCGCACACGGGGGCGCGACAGGCCAAGAAATTGATCATTTAGTTGTGTTAATTGATGATGTGAATTGATATATATATATATATATATATATATATATATATATATATATGTTTGTTTTATTATTTTGATGTCATTGAAATGGCCACAAGGATGAAGAGGTATTGTTTTGATTTTGTAGGAAATTGTAACACAACAAACAAAAAGGGGATAAGAGACCAACAATGAAAGAATTTTGGGTATTAGCAACTGATCACCTTGCAACTTGTGTTTTTGTATGTTGTTATGTTGTTAATATTTTGTTAGGAGGTCCCCATTGGGGTTGTCCTCAAATGTGACCATGGGTAAATGTGTTGTTTTACCTTTTCATTTGTTTTTTTAGTGGAATATGTAACTTCATATTGTTGAGTATTTCACTTAATTTTTGTAGTTAATGTGCTCTTATTTAAGTTGATTAATCTTGTTAATTAAAGTAATTTGGGATGTGACCAAGGGGTATTTAATTTTGGTAGATTGTCCTTGATTTTATTATGGATTTGAAAAGGATTTTATTGGTTTTAGTGTTGTGTACTCAACCTTGCATGTCAAACTCGGATTTTGGCTTAAAGGCTAATTTTGGAGGCTTATGGGACAAGTTAAGCTTGTCCCACACCTCTTAAATTCACCTACCAACTATACCTATGGGGTAAGGGGTAAAAATTAGGCCCCATTATGTGATTTGGAAGGTAAAAAGTGAAATTATTGCACCTTCTTACAAAATCTTTTAATTTTGTTCTTTGGAGTATGGTTAATGGTTTGTGTGTGGAAGGAGAACTTGTCATTTTCTCACCCACTAATTTATGAGATTTGGGTTTGGTGTTTGACCATGTGATGTGGAGTTGAGGAGAAGTGATGTGGCATCCTACATGGAACCACATCACCCTCCTCTTTCCTTTTTCTATTTATACAAGTTTATTTGATGGTTTTGGGGTTACATGTTTTATTTTCACTCTTTCATTTTAGAGGAGCTTGTTTTGGAGTGCTAGTTGGGAGATTGTGATATTTTTTTGTGCTTGAATCGGACTTGGGAAAATCTTGGAGCTTGTTCTTATGGATTGGATATTTATTGCAATGGAAAGGTAGGGACTTCACCAATGCATTTTTATTTTTATTTGGTTGTGAAAATGGTTGTAAATGAATTATTATTTTATGTTTTGGTTTTGGGGATAGAATGGCCTTAAGTTTTCATAGGAGAAAGAAAATGGTGATCTAATAAGGGAGGGATAATATTTTATGTTATGCATTTGGAGGGAGTTTTGGTTGGGTGTCCCACCTTGTGATAATAAGAAAGATTTCTTATTTATCTTGATATGTTTATTGAGGGAGGATAAGAGTTTGTGGGAGACATAAGAGAAATTGAGGGAGGGATAAGAGTTTTTTTGTTGTGTGAATGAATTTTTAGAGGCTTTTAAGGTGGGCACTTAACCCATTGGGAGGAATAAGTGATTCCCCATGTTTCTTCTCTCCCTTGGCTTGGATTGTAAGCCTTTGTGCTTGGGAAAATTATATGTTTTTGGTTATTTTTGTATTGTTCTTATTGTGTTGAAAGTTTGTGTGAATGATTGTTGTTGAAGCCATGTAAAAGTTGTCTTGGTTGCTTGATACCTCTTTGATTCTTTGTTGGGGCTCGGGGGGAAATGAGGAGGATGGTATCTCATTCTCATTGGATTATAGGTTGGGTGGAGAGCGTTTTCTACTCCCCTTTCCTTGTTGTGAAAAGTTTAAGCTATGAAGTTGGAGGATGACATTGATATGACTACATTTGTATTTGAGCCTATGAAGGAGTCATATTTTGTAATTTAGCCGTGTTGTTTCCACTTAGAGTGGAAGGCTTGTAATTCTTGTATTTTAAAAGAATGTTCTTACAAATTTCATTTATCAAATTTGTATTTTATAGTTGGAAAGAGAAATCTCAAAGTTGTATTTGTTGAAAAGGGACTTACATTTTACCTTGTTGTAAGTTGTATGATTGGATAGAAACGTAAAAAAAAAGAGATGAGAGACCTCTAATCTATTTGTATGAGTTTTCTATTTGCGATTGGACAAAATGAAAAGTAGAAATGTTTGAAATTATATATCAAATTGTTAAAAAAAAAAAATAGATATATTGAATGGTTCCTTGTATTTACTTGTGTAGAAACTTGCTTAAATTCCTTTGAAAAACATATTTATAAAATAAAGTTATTAGTTGTAACCATCTTCACATATTTGAATTTATAACAACATTTTACACCTATGTAGTTGCTTTATCAACATGTGGAATTGATAGTTGTTTACAATAGATCATATAAAAAAGGGGGAAGAAATAAACTAAATATATAATCATACATACTAATATTCATATAAATTTATATTTACAAATTTATATATTTATACCAAATTTAAATTACACATATTAATAAACAATTGATATATATATTTCATTGAATAAAATTTAATATTGATATTTGCAAATTAAACCCAATCGATTGTGTGCCATATGGGATAATTTATTATATAAAAAAGAAGTGGATTAAATTTTTGTTGGTTCATATGGCCTTAGACTTGTTAATAAGTAAATTTTAGGCTTGGGAGAGGGCACCACCCCACCCCACCCCGTGGTGGGGTCGGTGCCGCCCCGCTTCCCCCAAAAATGAACCCCCTCACAAACAAGCCATGACTTCTCCTTTTATGACCACCCACCGTATAATCATTGTGTATGATTTTATTAGGCTGAAACCCTAACGTTTTTTTGAATGTGTGTGTGTGTGTGTGTGTGTGTGTGTGTGTGTGTGTGTGTGTGCAAAATCATTTTTATAACCAGTCGCTTTATTACACATATAAATCCTTCATTTCTTTTATCCGGTATTTTCTAAAATACATTCAAAATTAATAAAATGTGTATATATACATATAAACATATATATTTAAACACACACACACACACACACACACACACACACACACAGAGAAACCCTTGATCTCGTGTGTATACTCTATTTTAAACCGTAAGTAAAATGGGGCTAAAATGTCCATACCCAAATAGGTTAAACTCAAAAATAAAATATGGTAACCATTAAAATACAAGCAAACCCTATGAGAGGGATGCAAAACAACCCTCTAACATGTGTGTATCCATCCAAGAGAAATGAGAAACCTTTCATGGCATTCATGGCCTCCATGCTCCAAAAACCTACAAAACAAAAATGAGATAAAATTAGGGAAAAAAGGGAATAAGAAAGGAGTTTAGGGCATTTCTAATCCAAGGGCCCAAAATGACTTAATCTAATGGATGAGATTACACCCTACAACTTTAAGTGATGTGGTTTTTGTGGGAATGGAAATTAATTAAAAGGTATGGGTAATGGGTTGAATGGGGCCACTTAATGGTTAGGGTAAGTTGATACTTTAGCCTTAGAATGTTAAGTGAATAAATGACTTTGGAATTTGCAAGGGTTCATTAAATTAAATAATTATGAAAAGGGTAACTTGGTTAATGATTTACAAGGGTTATTATTTAAATTTAAAATGTATAGTTAGATGACCTCATGAGGGGCATTGTTGTTAAGTTGTTATGAGAAGTAAGAATTAAACTAACTTAGGAAATATTGACCCAGATGATATTTTAAATAAGGTGAATTAACAGAAACCCTAGAAGGAGATTTAAACTTGATGTGATTGGAATGAAGTAATAATAATTAATTGTTAATTTAATTACGATGACCTTATGAATATGTGGACTTTATTATAAAAAAAAAAAAAAATCAAACCTAGTGGTTGGCCATCTTGTTGCAACCCCTTTTTAAACAAAAAAAATTATCCTAAAAATTTTCCTAATTAATTATTGAGTTTTTCTTTGGGTTTTGTGCAACGAAAATGTGGGTGTTACACTTTAGGTCTTAAGCATAATCCATGGGGTTAGAAAGAGGTTGATCGAGAGAATTTGGTATCTTCCAAGAAGCTCTTACCCTTAGATCCGGCAATTACTTGGTCCATTGTTTAAAGGAGCACAAATCTTACCCTCCATGACCTTGGATGACCACTTTGCACTTTCAGCAATATCGACGACTCATTTGGATAAAAAGGGCGCGTTGGATAGCCTCGAAATCGCTACAACCACCATACCAAGAGCATAGGAAAAGGGGTGGCGAACATGGTACCCACCTTCAACCGACTATGACCCAATAATTAAGCACCCTATGATGCCAACATTTTATGTCACTTTGAGTGTTCAACGCGCACCCCACCATTTTCCTAAACAGAGTCATCTCCACCATCATCCACAACCCTAGAGTTAGGATTATGAAAATATTTGGGAGAGTGTTCCATCACTTTTTAAATTATTGAATGTTTGTAAGGGATTAAGTGAGACTCAATGAACTAATATAATTAACATGGTTCATTTGAGTTTATATATCAACAATTATGGTTTTCAAAAAATAGGTAAAATTGCATTAGTAAAAACTATGAATGTGCCCCATGGACAATGCCTAGTAAGTTTTGAGTATCTATAATTGGTTTGGTATCTTGTCAGGTTTTCTTTATGTTTTTTTTCACTATTTAACTTTGATGCCTATTTTTCTTTTCTCAAGACAAATAGAAATTTATTTATTTTTATTGTTAAGGATTAGTTTTTTTTTACTTGAGGCTCTACCCAGGTACAAAAAATCCTAAAAGCTCGGATAAAGCCATTAACACACCAAGATACAAAAAGAAACATCTGTCCAACAGTGAATGAGACAACTAGGTAGGAGAAACAATTTTCTTGTGAATGATTTTTTTCTTTTTGTGTGCCATTTTCCACCCTTATGAAACCTCCTCAACAAGAAGAATAAATTCAAGAGCTTTAATTGGCAAATATGTATTTTTAAAAGGAAAGAGAGAGGAGGGAAAATTTTCCTAGCTACTTTACAAGAATTTTTCAATAAGTATGTTCATCTAAATTTATCCATTTAATTTCCCCTTGTTTCCTTTAACTGGAATTTATCTTAGTGAATTTGCTTTGAGAGCTATTTGGCCACATCCTTCAAATTTGTATTTGAATCTAAATCTCCGTAGTATCAAAGAACAAATGTTGTGGGAGGAAATTTTTCCACCAATTGGATCTATCTGCTTTATGTTTTTCCATCCCACAATTAGCAACAGTATGTCCTAAAGAGAAACATATTTTCCATCTTAAAGGTAAACCATCATAGTCTATAGGTTGTGTGTAACTCCACTAAAACTCCCACACGAGACCCAAGAACAACCTAGGGTTAGCTAGAAAAATTATGGAATAATTTTTTTGAAAATGACAGTTACCACATTAATGTTTCTAAGGAAATGATTTTTAATAAATAATTTCCCATGATAACACAATATTTAAAATCTACATTATACTTTAATACATTTGATTTGACTAAGCATGTTTAATCTCCCTAAGTGTTATTTAAATAACAAATTAATTCCTACTATAGTTGAATATTCCCCATGGGATGTCAAGGGTAAAAGTGGCCAATGTAATTAAATACCAAGGTTATTTAATTTCTACAATGTTGAAACAACTAGCAAGGTCCCTTATTAAATATTGGGTTAGGATAATGAACACTTCCCTACCCCATAAAGTAACCCCTTAAAAATTCAACCCATATTTTGAAATTAAAACATTTAAATTAAAAGGTAATTTCCACTCACCCACTCTCCACCTACTTTTTGTAGGGATGAATCTCATCCCTTGGATGGATTCATTTAGGACCCTTGATGAGGAAGAGACCACTAACCCTAAAGTTTTCTCAAGAAAACTCCTTTCTCATTTCCATTTGGTTCATTATTTTCCTTTTGTTTTTGTAGGTTGCTTGGAGGAGGAAGAGAAGCCATTGGAGGCCATCTCAAGCTTTTGGAGAGGCCTACTTGTTTCATTTATTTTCTTATTTTGTGTATACCCTTAATAGGGTTTTAGATTTATTCATATATTTTATTTAGCTCATTTTTCTTAGGATTCACCCAAATGGGTTTGTGGTATTTTCCTATTTTATAGAAAATCTAGGTTTGATTTATATTTTCATTTTGGTATATGAAAATGTGTGTGTGTGTGTATAACATATACATATACATATACATATACATTTATTTCATATATGGGATAAACCCAAAATGGATTTAATTAAGAGAAAACAAGATTTAAAACATATATATTTAAGTATACATATGCATATGTTTATATATATACAAAAAGAATCAAATATGGTTCAATCCACGGCCACCGTATAGAACAAATCACATAGGTTTTGAACAAACATTGGTTGCGCCCCAAAATTTCATTCTATTTACATTGTTTATGGATAGGGTAAGTTTTTTGGGGTTTGGGGTAACTGACCCCAACCACCCCACATTATTACTTTTTCCTTTTCGCATTGGCCACGACCTAGGTAATCCCACGCATCCTTTTAAAAGGTTTACTTTTATACTTTATTTTTATTTTATATTTTTTTCAAACTTAATAAATTTTACTTTATTTAACACATATAAGTGTAAGTGTAAGTGTGTGTGTGTGTGTGTGTGTGTGTGTGTGTGTGTGTGTGTGTGTGTGTGTGTGTGTGTGTGTGTGTGTGTGTGTGTGTGTGTGTGTGTGTGTGTGTGTGTGTGTGTGTGTGTGTGTTACTTCTTTTGACTATAGCTTATAATAGAATATATTTTTATAGTAATAATAACTTAATATTATTAATATTAACAATATTTTAATTTCTAATACTACTATCAAGGTAATAACATTTATACTATTAATTGTGGTAACTAATTTTAGTTTCATACTTAAGATTTTCTTTGTGACAATTTGATAGGATAGGAGTAAGAGGTTTTAGAATAGGCCAAGTCAAATTTCACTTATTAGTATATCAAGGTGCAATGGGTTTTAAAGAAATTTCACATTAACTTAGCAATTAATTTGCACATTCTAAGGAGGTTAAAGCCTAAGTTGCAATGTGAGACTTCTTTTCTCTACTAGTGTTAAGAATTACTATATTTTTATTAACCAAGTAAAGACAAGTAAAACTAAGTTCTTACCATCTATTTGAATAAAGTTTAAAATATATTTCATCCACTATATGAAAATGAACCAATGCAACTTATTTCACTACATGCCTTTGAGTAATATAATGAACTTTAATATTTCTTGACTTCCTACAACATAAGCAATTTACTTAAAATTTGTTGCCTCTTTCCATTTCCACTACAACCTATTAGTTCAAACAACTACTAACAACTTGGTTCTACATTCAAGTTTTCCAAGCATACACCATACTCATTTTTACAATTTCTAGTTTCTTTCTTTTCTCTTCACAATACTAAAATTTCAAATAAAGATAATAAACTTTCTTTTCTATTTCACAAGACTAGCTTTACAACACATATCTTTCTTTCTCTTTTTCAATATACAATACAACTATCATATCCAATAATTGAATGCAAATTTTCTTCACAAGATTATTACAATGTCCTCCACTTAAAGTGGGAAATAATACAAGAATGTAAGCTAAAAATAAATACAAGGTTACAAGTTCCTCCACCCTAAGTGTGAACAACAATAAGGCTTCTCACAAGAAGGGATTTCTTAAGGACTCCAAAAAAAGCTCCAAGCTTCAAGAGAGCTCAATCATTCTTCATTAGATCACAAAAAAAAAAAAAAAAATGGGGGAGAGGCAACACTCTCCACCCAACCAAGAATTCCAATGAGGAGAAGAAGCCATCCTCCTCATTGGCCCCGAGCCCCAACCACATTGCAATGAAAAATGGATTCAACTCATGGCAACAAAACAAGCTTCCACATCACAATACAAGATTCTACAACCATACCAAAATACAAACAATACAACTACAATCACAAGAAGGAAAGCAACAAAATACACAAGGCTTCAACATACAAAAGCCAAAGGAGTAAGATCTATGGGGAGGTCACTTATGCCTCCTAATGGGAAATGGTGCCCACCTACAAACCCTCCAATAAACATCTCAAAACCCCTACACACTCTTATGCCTCCCTCAAGTACCTCTTATGCCTCCCTACAATCTCTTATGGCTCCCTCATAAAAATAGACCAAGTAAGAAATGCAAGCAATTTCTTGTCCAAGGTGGGGCACCCAACCCAAATCCCTCAAAAACATGAAATGAAATCTTATGCCTCCCCACATGTAAGATCCCCATAGTCCCCTCCTACACCACACTTAGGAAATCTACCCAAGCACCCAACAAGCATATCAAAACACTCAAAAACATGCACATAAACACAATATACAAGGAAAATATTTTACAAGAGTATAACTCCAACCTTTCCATGGTAGAGCTTGATCTAAGAGTCCCACACCAAGCTCCTTTAAGCCCAAGAAATCACCAAAATCTCCAAAAATCCACAAGCATTCCAAAATCCTCTAACTCCTAAAAATGCAAGACCACAATTAAATGAAGTAACACCCAAACAAACAAAAGAAGTTCAATAAATAGACAATAGAGAGGGGGTGAGGTGGCTCTATATAGGATGCCACATCACTCATCCTCAATTCCACCTCACAATTCAAACCTCAACCCCAATGCACAATAAATTGGTGGGTGAGAGGAATGACAAGTTATTTACACACACAATCCAAGCCCACACACCTTGAGGACAACTTAATTACATGAAAGGAAGTGTAATAATATTTTACCTTTTTATCTTCCCAAAACACATAATGGGGTCTATTTTTGACCCCTCAACCCATAGTAGGGTTGGTATAGCAATTTAAGAGGTGTGGGAAAAGTTTAACTTGTCCCATAAGCCTCCAAAATTAGCCCTTAAGGCCAAATTCGAATTTTCATGAAGGGGTAGAGTGTACAACACTCAAATCACAAGCACTCAACTTACAACACATAATCCAAGAGCCATCAAATCTAATAAATGAATTCTTTTGACCCATTCTTAATTAATTTAGTAAACTAATTAATTTACTAATCTAGACATAAATCAAGTAATTAACAAAAGGAGAATACATCACTATAATATCACATACTAAAATTAAATAAAGGAAACTAAATGAAAGAAAACACATAACCCCTTGGTCACAATTGGAGGTGATTCCCCCATGGGAACCCCCCTAACAACAATTCAAACACATACACATAACAAAATACATGTTGTCATGGTGACCCTTGTTGAATTCATCTAGAATTCCAATGTGGTTGGTCTCCAATCCCCCGATGTTTGTTGTGACATGTTTACCTATAAAACACATAACACCTCCTTCGGCCTCGTGGCCGCATCAAAAGTTTAAAATAAATATACAATATAACTCCACAATCATCTATATATGAATCAAAACATCATCTAGGCAAGTAACAATATCATTTACAATTTCTAACAACATCTCGATTCTACATTTCATCAATATCCATATGATCATAAGATTAGTTCAATTGTCTAGGTCTACTCAATATGATGAAATATTACATGTTCGAAATATATATATATATATATATATATATATATATATATATATATATATATATATATATATATATATATAACCATGTCAACAACATATCAACATCAATATAAAATGTCTCTAATAATCCACACACATCATATATGAATCGAAATCAATAATAGTCCAATATCTCTAACATCTAACATCATGATAAATCAAAAGCTACAATAATATCCATAAGTATAGTCGACAGTATTGAGATAGATAACAAAAAGGTGTCGAAGGGAAGTGGGCACTACATTGTGTCCATTTTCTGATTTGAACTTTAAGCTCAATGTAAGCGGGAAGGTTATATGAGGTGTCAAGCTCAACTAGAATTCTGAATAGGTTGTGTGTGTGTAATTATTGGTTTTGAAGTCAATTTTTAATATGTTACCCAAAAATTTCCAATAGATATCAAACACACATAGTACCAAAATTACAAAGGTAAATGAGGCAATCTAATCAAAACTAATTTACAAGAAAAAAAAATTTGATGTTTGGGTTAAAAAGGGGAACCAAGGTTTTATGAAAAGGTAACGTGATTGAAATGCTTTGAGAGATTTCAAGTTATGGTGTCCTTGTCAGCTATTGAAGAAAAAATGACAATAAATATTCCCTTTACACAAGGATAAAGATCTAACCTATCAACAAGAAGGGGGATCCAATGTTTTGTGATCTACTCATGGAGGATTTGAAGGTTGGGCCAAAGGCCACTGAATCTACATATTAGGGCATGATATTTGTAGTAAGTGTCAACATCGAGCACTTATTCACCATAGGAAACATTGGGAATGCTTTGGTAGCAGCACCATGTGTTTAATGTCGATTCTCCCCTACAACACCTCCTAGAAAGAGTGACGAGCCTTCTCTACTTGACCCTAAACATCCTCATCCCTCTTAGCACGCAGTGTATGCGGGACATGGGATGTTGGTGCAAGATGTATAGAAATTGAATTCAATATTAAGATATTGAAATGATTTATATTATTATAATTTACAATAGTTTGTTTGCAATAATTTCCTTTTTGGTTTAAAAATAGTTGGCCGGTTCATAGCTATCACATGCCTTTCTCTTGAAATAGGTTTCCTAATTTGGTAACACTTGGAAGATTTGTAAAATTTAAATATTAAGTTTTCCAAAAAAAAAGATATTAGAAAGAGGTTATCTATAATGCCCACAAATTTCCCGCAAAACCCAAGAAAAAACCCAAAGATTGGTTAAGAGAAATTTACAGAATAATTTTTTTAAAACCAGTTGCATGGGATAACCTTCAACTATATTTTAGTTATTTCTCGGTTAATAATTTCTTCATTTTAATTAACAATTAATTATTATTATTTTAATTCAACATTCTGGGCTTAAATCCCCTTCCAGGGTTCCCGTTAAATTTTGTTAATTAACCCTTACAAGTCATTAGCTAAAATACCCTTATTACATTATTTATTTATTTTAGTATTATATTTCTAATGTCATTTATTGACTTAATATCCTAAGGTTAAGGTCTCATTTACCCTAACCATATAATTTAGTTCAAATATATTTTAACTCCTATAATAAACATTGTCTAGTTGTCATTGTGTAAATTTAATTTAATTAATTTCAAAAGTTAAGGCCTTTATAAAAGTCACCAAATTAAACAATAAATGTCACATTTTAATCCTACATCCTAACACCCCTTTAGTGGCCCCATTCACAAGTTGCACATACATTTTATTTAAAATCATATTCCCACAAAAATTATCATCTAACTTTTAATGCCCATTCCCCACATATAATACCCACCAAACTTCCCACTACACAACGGCTTGACAAATAAACAATTTTAATTATTATTATTATTAATTGTTGTAACATATATATTATATATGTATATATAATATACATACATTTTTAATATATAGATATATGGATATTATATATATACATATACATGTGTGTGTTGTGTGTGTGTGTGTGTGTGTGTGTGTGTGTGTGTGTGTGTGTGTGTGTGTGTGTGTGTGTGTGTTTATTGTTCACCCTTTTATTTTTAATATAATTTAACATACACCTAAATTCATTTATTTAGTGAAACTATATATAGGCAAGATGGTTAAAAATTTTCTATCTACTCATATAAGATTAAAATTGAGAAAACTAGTAAAATTCCTCATTCAACCTAATATAATTTGCAAAGAGGATTTTTTTCATTCTAAGATTTCTAAATAACTATTTCCTTCCTTCAACATACTAAGGAATGTAGCTATAATTTCAATATTTCAATATGCCTTATTTTCAATGGAAATGAGAAACTATTTTATTTTTGCTTCAAAGCCATTTCAAAGTTCCTTCTTCATCTAAATAATGAAAGGTTTGGTAGTTTCTTTTTTACAAGAACTAAACCATTTAAAATACAATTTTTCATTCAAAACACTCTTGGTAGAGTTTACAAGTTGAAGGAATTCTCAAAGTAACAAATACAATTTTTCTTTTCCTATTTTCCAATATACATACATTTTAAAAACTTGATACAAATCAACCTTTCTCAACACATTTACAAGAGGTTGAAAATATTTAAAATACAAGTTACAAGCCCTCCACTTAAGTGGAGACAACATGAAAAATATTTACAAAGGTAGAGTCTTTCTTCATTCCCTTCAAGTGTAACTATGACCAATTATTCACTTGAGCTCCACCATCTTCTTCAAATTCAAAACAAAACAAAATAGGGGAGTAGGCAACACTCTCCACCCAACCAATAATCTAATGAGAAAGAGAATCCTTCTTCCTCATTGGCCCCGAGCCCCAACAATGAAACAATAAGGGGTATAAGACAACCATTGACAACTTTACATGGCTTCCACAACAACATTCAAACAACTTCCAACACAATGAGAACAATAACAAAAATCACATCAACACACAATTTTCCCAACACAAAGGCTCAAAAATCAAGCCAAGAAAGAGAAAGGAACATGGGGATCTACTTATGCCTCCCAAGGGTTTGGGTTCCCACCTTAAAGCCTCCAAGAACACATCACATACCCACAAGACTCTTATGCCTCCCTCCAAGAAAAATAACTCTTATGCCTCCCTCAATAAAATAAACAAGATAAGAACAAATTTCACTTATCAACAAGGTGGGACACCCCAACCCAACTCCCTCCTAAATACCCAATAATACTCTTATGCCTCCCTCCAAAATATCCTCATTTCCATTTTCTCCTACACAACCTAAAGGCCATTCTATTTCCCAAAATCACAAACATGCAACAATCATCCATTCACATTCATTTGCACAACAAAATAGCAATAAGAAACATGGGTGAAGACCCTACCTTTCCATTGCAAGATTTTCCAAACCATAAGAAAGCTCCAACCTTTCCAAGTCCAAAGAAATCACAAGCCAACTCCAAACTCCAACAAGAACTCCAAAATCAAACTTTTCCCAAAATGCAATAGTCCAAATAAAACAAGTAACCCCCAAATCATCAAACAAACTTGAATAAATAGAAAAGAGAGGAGGGAGAGGTTATGTGGCTCCATGTAGGATGCCGCATATTTTTTCCTCCACTCCATATCACATGGTCAAACCAAAACCCCAAAGCAAAATAAATTGGTGGTTGGGGAATGACAATCCTCTTACACACACAAATTCAAGCCCAAACCTCCAAAGGAAAAAAATAAAAAATTATGTAAGGAAGTGCAATAAATAACATCTTTATGTCTTACAAACACATAATGGGGTCTATTTTTGACCCCTTAACCCATAGGGGTAGTTAGGAGGTGAAATTTGGAGGTGTGGGACAAGCTTAATTTGTCCCACAAGCCTCAAAAAATGGTCATCAAGCCCAAATCTGAATTTGACATGCAAGGTTGAGTAGACAATGATCAAAAGAAATAAAATCCTTTCAAATCCAACACAAACCAAGAACCACCTACTCACATTAATTTCCACCCTTTTTCACATCCCAAATTACACTAATTAATCAAGTTTAATAACTTAAATGGAGCACTTTAACTAACACTAATAAAGGTGACTCACAATACTAAAATAATACAAATACTCACAAAATAAATAAACAAAAAGGAAAAAACATATTTACCCAAGGTCACATTTGAGGCCACCCTCAATGGGGACCTCCTAATAATCTAATAACAACAAAAACATACAATTACACAAGTTGCCAAGGTGACATGTTGTCAATACCCCAAATTCTTTAATGTTGTTGGTCTCATATCCCCTTTTGTTTGTTGTGTTACAAATTCCTACAAAAATCAAAACAATACCTTTCTGGCCTCATGGCCATATTAATGACATCGAGATAATAAAACACACATATATACATATCAATTCACATCATCAAATATCATAACTAAACCATCGCTAAAATCAAGTAATTCACCAATTGTTCACAATTCCAAATATTTCGATTCTATCAATTCATCAATTAGCAATAAGATCACAAAACCAACTAAATTGTCTAGAAAAATACATATATCAAATCCAATGTGTCAGTACAATAGTAACTCTAGATCATCAAATATTGATATGTCAATCCATGCATATAATCCATCATATAAATCACATCATGTCAAAATTCTAAAACATCCATACTGTCTATCAAATAAGATAATCAAATATAGTAATGTCCATCTATCAATGTCTAAAGATCAAATATGATAACAATGTCTATGGCTCCAATCCAAAGTAAGAAAAATCATAGTAATATCAATGTCAAAGAGGAGTGGGCAGTACATTATCCATTTCAATATGAATCAATCGAAATTTGAGAATACCTACAAAATAATTAAAATGAAAAAATGAAAGCATTAATGGTATTTAATTTTTTTAAATTTATTTCTTAAGATAATGAATTGTGACTTGAAATTAAATGTGCAATTATTATTCTTGATAGTACCATTCAAAAACATTCTAAATTTGGAAATTATTAGCGCTAAATAATTTTATGTAAGAATTCAAAAACATTTCAAATTTATTAAATATTAATACTAAATAATTGTATGTAAGAATTGATTTATGATTTTTTTAATTTATAAGAGTTTTTGTACTTATTTAGTAACTTGACATACTTTAAGGTCCGTTAATGGATGGTGAGTCCTTCTAGTTGGCTATGTAAATATATGGGTTATAATCAATTATTTGGGATTTGGGGAATTAAAACTTGGGTGACTAGCTAGAAAATACTTAGGTCCCACTATATGTAACACCCACTTAGACATACACAAGGACAACACAAAAAAATAACGGATAACTTTTTTTTTACTTGCTTGAAGTTTATACGACACTACAGGTGATCTCCAAGGGAAACAACCAACTCAAGATAAGCTTTATACAACATTGATCACATAGGCAATAAAAGAACATACGAAACCCATCACGAGTAGTTCACTTTTTTTTTCGACAATACACAACATAATAGTCCAACCACAACACATACTTATAGTTAGGGACATCCCACGGTGTAATTCCTCATTTGATATTTATCCCAGTTCTTACTTTGGTGACCCTGTTACTAAGTGTGGAATGGTTGTGTGTGCTCCGTTGGGCATGTTATCGACTTCAACCTTGTCGCAAGGAAGGATTAGCATCCTTCTTCCCCATCTTGTCTCCTCATGTCGTTGTTGATGCCTCTAATGGTGGTCATCTCGCAATGTCATTTATGATTATCCCGTTAAAGACATATCCTTTTCTTGAATCCTCATAGGCAAATGGAATGATGATTTGGTGTTGTTAGGCGTGTCCAAGCTTAAAAGCAATATCTATAATAATAAAAAAATTTAATTGTCTATGTTTGGCTATTATTTCTTTTATTATCGAGGTTGATTGCCAACCATTATGATTATGATTAATAACTATTTTAAGCTGTAAAATAATAATAATAATAATAATAATAATAATAATAATAATATTATAATTTTAATTGTTGATCGACGATTATATTTTATTATTATTTTATTGTCGATTGTTATCAATTTTAGTATTAATTATTGTTATGCTATTTTATTGTTTTGTTCGTCGCTCCTGAGACCGAGCCTTGGTTCACGTAAATGAATAGGATGTCATGTTGTTGGCATCATGGTTGATCGTAGTCTTGTGTTGGCATTCGAAGCTTCAACTACCGCCTCCTGCACCTTGGCTCCACGCAAGAATGAAATTAATGGAAAATTTAATTGATGAATTTTGTAGAGTTATCCACCCAACAACTAGCCATTCCTTATGGAAAATTATCTTTCTTGTTTGGTGCGGAGACTATTGGACTTAGTTTATCCTTGTTTTTGTCTTTATTGGCATATGGTGGGTGCTTGGGTGCCTCACCCTTTTCTTTCTCCCTACTGGAGGAACTTGTCAAGTTTTAATGCAATTAAATTTTACCCCTCTTTTTATATATCACATAATGGTTGTTGGTTTTGTTTAGTGGATTCTTATTTTTAGCCTTGTTTTATTGTAACGTGCCTAATCTTGTCTTATGGTGACTGTGTATTTATTTTTGGGTCTAGCTGCATGAGATGGGGAGATTCATTGGTGGGGTTGAAGGGGAGAGGTCGTTGAATTACTCTTTTTTGTCGTGCATGTTGTTTATATTTCTCCTGTGGCACCTGTAACAAAAAATTTGACCAATATCCTCTCCTTCCATGGGTGGATGTTCTTACCCTATTTTAAAGCTACTATTTTGAATTTTGTGGGTTGTGTTCATGCTAGCATTAAGAACAAAGAAGGTGGACACTGTTGGTTACTGGTAAGGGCGAAATGAGTAAAGCCACGTTGAAGTCTTTTTTTGTGTCTTTCTTGCAACCTGTGGCTATTTCCCTTGAGACCCCATCGCTTGAGGAATTTTTTCCACGTTTTTCACTCCTCATGGATGCTTCCACACTTTGCGAGACATGTCCTTCGGCATAGGATTCTATATCTAACAAAACCCAATTTCCTTGTGCTCTGATGAATGTCCTGGTCCTATTTTCTTATCACCTCTTTTGACACAGGCTGGGAGGATGGTTGCAAGGCCGTGGGGTTTTGTTTTCCCCGCCTCTCATGCTTTTCAGGGCCTCTTCATTAATCCCATTCTATGTATACCCTATGGTCATGGAAGTCCTTGAGACCACATTTCTTCAGACAGAGGTCACTTGTGAAATGGAGCTCCCTGCTGTGCCCAACATGGATGTGTATGAGGTTTGGACGCCCAACTAGAAGATTTTGGAGGGATGTCTGATTGATGTTGCATGCACCTAGTGGACATTGTTTGAAAATATTGGAGCTCATCACATGTATGATAATTTCTACCATCTGATTTTTTATGCTAGCTTTAATCATATCAGGAAAGGAAGTGCTTTTATTTTCTCAAGTGTGGCAATCGCTAAGATTTTTATGGTTGTTTTAAAATCGTTTCTCATCCTCCAAGCTATGATTTTAGTTTCTTTCCTGTGTTAGCTGTTTCTTAGGATGATTCCTTGCTAGATGTGGGTCTGCAAATGGTTTTGGCACATGATTTTAACTTATTCTTGTTGTTGCATGTATGCCAATGGTTGCATGGATTGACTTACCCATCTTCTTGTTGTTTATTCCTCTGTAATGATTGTATTGGAAATTCTCATATGTGCTTGTGGGGTGTTTTGTGGTTGTTGATTTTGGGTATTGAGATATGTTTATTTATATACTCATATATCATTTAATTTCTTGTGGATCTTTGTGTCCCTTGTTATCCCTGGAGGTAAACAAATTTGTGCATATTCTATGATATTAAGGAATAAAGAATGGTTTAATATAAATATGCGGATGTGTTTTCATTATTGCATAGTGGACACACTGGATAATACCCTAGCTTATTCTTGCTACGAAATTTGTGTCTAGGGTTGTTTGGGTAAGATTTTTTTATAAAATATATCAATCCCTTTTTAAAAGGATTACGGATTTTGTATATACTATTTTGATACCGCTACAAGGTTTTGATGTTTAGTAGTAAATATCGTGAAAACATTCGTAGATGTCTTATCATCAAATGTTCTTTTCCCTTTTGGGTCAATGATAAGAGAGATCATCGATAACTTTGGTTATTTCGATATGTGTTTATGTATCTCAGCTTGGAGGTGTATAGAAGAAATACCCATAAAACTAGGTTTCTCCTGAGAGATATATTTACATACTGGAACTAAATCCTAGAGTTTCAAGTACTTGTAGTTTTGTTGTCGACTTGTGTATCTTCATTCGTTATTGGAGATCTATTTGGGTTGGACTCCTGTTGAAATGTGCATTTCCACACCATTAGTATGAACAAGGGTATATCTATGATGTAGAGTATTAAAGTTACCTGTATATATATAAATGGGTAGGATAAGATATCATTGAGAATAATGTAATAATTAATTATCGTATCATTTTATACCTGCATCTAATTGGTATTAGTGCTACCAATATATAGTTTGGCATGACCAAATATCATCGGTGTTGGTATATGAATTAAGGATTAATATTATTTGACACTTGTATTACTTGAGTGAAATTAAATTGATCGCCCCTTATAATTCTGGTTCCTTTGGGACGGTTTGCTTAAATTATATTGATATAGGTTTAAGGGTAATTAAATTGATTGGACTGTAATTTAAATCTTTGTAAGATGGTGGCATTAGATTATTTTAATTGTTTGATTTACTAAATATGGGTTATTTCCTTTATCGTACTTTTTTTGATTTGTACATAGCATGGCAAGATGATCAGATGTTTGAACTTTCCTTTTGAACTTACTCCGTATGTTCTTGGTAAGCAATTAGGTGTAGGATTGTTGTGGGGTAAATTTTCTTTGAAAGGGGTAAATAGTGGTTAGTATATGATGTTGGATTTCTAACTTTTAATCTTTTGAATCTGGGAAATTGTTAGGAAAATGTTGATGATGTTTGAGTATTGGATTTCAATCATATAATCTATGTGATTATATGATTGAAATCCCAATATGCTCGACACTTTGTTTTGACTTACCGGGTCATTGACCCCTACTTGTTATATGTTGATTAAACTTTTGTTGTCCTTAAAACAATGTTCATATCAGATTCTTATGGCTCCCTTCTTAATTTTTGACATGGTATAATTTCTAGCATGTGTAATGGTGTTGTTAGTATTTAGAACTTGCACCCCCCTCATTAAATAAAAGGTTCCTTTTTATGATATTGTTAATGGTAGCATTCTATTTCTATGTGTAGTCTTTATCATGCTTAGTTCTCGCAAACTAACTCAGGCTAATAATTGTGCAAATGGCTATTGCGGGTAAAAAAAGAGAGAAGAAATATTTCTAGAAGTTGCTTCAGTTTTTCTTATGAAGTTCCTTAGTAAGAATGCTTAATATATTGTAGATTCTGGAATGGTGTTTGTAGAGAATTTTGGAGGGCTTGTTTCCCTGGGCCTTCTGTTTTGTGGAGTATTTTTTTCGGAAACATTCAAATTTGAACACTAAAACTTGTAAGACATTCTTGTAAATGATTTAGTTTGTTCGCAACCTAGTTATGAATATTTTTTATTGTAGAAACGTTGTACCCATGTATATTTTTCTCAATAAGTAATGGTAAACTCTTCTTTTGTGTTATAAATTTGTTTTGTAACCCTTCTAGGTCATTATAACAATGCAACTCTAGGAAAAATCAAGTGGGTTGGCAATCCTTTTAAAATTTAATCAAATAATTAAATAAATAAATAAAATATATTTATTTATCTGAAAGTTGCGATCTCGTTGATAAAATCCTCGAGTCTTTAAGTGGAAGAAGAGGAACTATCTTCTTGTGTAAAAAGGACTTACCTTCTACCCCTAAGCTAATCTAATAAATCTTATCCTTATGGTTGTGGAACGATAAATGATATTGAAGTGAAATCAATGTTTTACTTTTGGGAGAATCCTAGGTTTTTTTTTAGTAGGGGGAAATTGGTTAAGAAACCATAAATCTAGCTCATCGATTTTGAAAACCTAAGTTGTATTCTTTTGTCTAGCTTAATCAAGAAAATCCCAAATGAATTTTTAACCATACTTGATAAATTCTTAGCCTCAATAAAAGACTGGTTAATAACCAATGAGATCATGAAGATGAATTCAATTTGACATTTTTCCTTTAACCATTTCCTGGGTGCTTTGTAATCTCTCTTAAGTAATGTTAGACGTTTGATCCTTGTTTAAGGAGGTGGTAGTTCTGAAACTAAATGGTACTTTCCCCACAACTGGAGCTTGTGCTCATCACCTTGTGCAATGGAGGTAGGAAACAAGATTCAGTAGCTTGAGTATGAATAAGTAACCTTGTGAGAAATGGAAAGTGTCCTTTATAAATCAAACAAATTAAGCTAGTTTTTGCAATTTTTTAGAGGATCCTTCTTTTGAAAACTTGATCTTAAGCTAAGTAGTCTTTGGTATAAAAGAAAGAAGTTCACCTTTGTAAGGAGAATTGCATGAATCAAAACATGAATCTTCTAGATCGTAAAGTCAAGTTTGAAAGACATTTTTAGTAAATACATAACCTTAAAGGATTTTTACACCGTGGGATGTCCTTAACTATAATTGTGTATTGTGGTTGGAATTTTACGTTGTGCCTTGTCGAAGAGAAAAGTGAATTGTTCTTGATGGGTGTTGTATGTTTCCTTGTTTCCTATGTGGTCAACATGGTTTCAATCTTATTGAGAGTTGGTCGTAGCCCTTTCTGGTCAACTGTGTTGTCATGTAAACTCTAAGTAAGTAAAAAAAGTTATCCTAGTTTTTCGGTGTTGTATTTGTGTGTGTTTTTCGTGTGTTACACATGGTGTGATTTTTTAAAGGTTATTTATTTACTAAAACGTCTTTCAATTCTTAACTTACATTCTAGAAGGTTCATGTTATGATTTCTACAATTATTCTTATAGAGCTATATTTATTTACTCTTATAATATTGAGTAATTAGCTTAATAATGCCCAACGAGCCTATGGGAGATTTTTTACCAATAAGAAAATCACAGGTCGGCAGGATGACGGGAGATATTTTGACATCTTTAAACTTTTTGCAAAAGGCACAAGTGATAATAATGGGCCCGTGGGCCTAGGAAAGGATACTTTTGCTAAGTGGAAAATGTGGGCCAACGAGTCCGAGGATGAATTTTTGTTGGTAAGTGGTCTCATGGGTCGAAGGAAATTCTACCCAAGTGTATATTCGGCCGGCGATCTGTGGGGAGATTTTGGAAATTTTGCACTTTTCACAACCGCGCTCGGTTTTCAAGTGCGGGCCTACAAGCCCACGGGATTTATTTTCACTAGAGTGGGGTCAAAGGCACGGTTCCCCCAATGAGTGCCGGATCGCCATGTGGCTAGGAGTCAATATAGAATGGGTAGGACCAAACACCGAATCAGCCAAATAGAACACATCCCGTGGTAGCCTCCACGTGTCCAATTGGCATTCCTTCAAAAGAAGGATTCAGGGACAGATCTCAAACATGCGCCAACTCGCCACGTGGTCAGAGTCAAAGAAGGGGACAGAACTGGTCAAAAATCAGCTAAGTATGAAAGAACCGTGACGACGACACCATGTGTCTCATAAACAAAAATTCAAAGGCTTGAACAAAAGTAGAGACTCAAACAAGTGTTGCCCCTCCACGTATCCCGAAGCCCCCAAAAGGCAAAGTCACCCGTTGAAAAGTGTAAACAAGAAGCATAGTGCCAAATGGAGGAGCCAGTGTCAACATGATGCAATTTCAAAAGAAAAATCTAGAGGAAGATCCAAAATATGCGTTGAACCTCCATGTGTCTAGGGTCGACATAAGGCCCCGCTACACAAAAAGGAACTAAACCAAACATAGGGAGATAGAGGAGTGGCCTACAGATGATGCCACATGTCCCACTCATGTCACATTTTAGGGAAACTAGCTATGAGGGTCCCACCCGCAAGGGGTTTTCTAGCATTATATATGGTGGGCCCCTTTAACTCACCAAAGGGACGAGGTAGGAAATGTTCACTTGGGTCCCGAATTGGATAAGTATAAAGCAAAGTAAATAGCGGAAGGCTCCACGTGGCTCTTCGGTGATCTTTCAAGGGTGGATCCAAAGGTAGTTCCCAAGACTAGTGCCAACCTTCCACGTGTCCCATGGTCCGAAAGGAAGAGCCAGCCATTGAAAAGTAAAGAAGGACTGGTGGAAACCTACACGTGCCTCGTCTATCCAACTTCAAAGATAAAATCTAGGGGCAGTTTCCAAATGAGCGTGATGCCTCCATGTGTCTCGGGTCGGGCACAATGTCTCTGCCAACAAAAGGGGGCTTATGCAAAATAAAAAAGAAACATTCTGCCCACTAAGCCACCACATGTCTCTTTGGTGTAACTTCAAGAACAAAGAGGAGGGGACCAAACCGTGAGATGCACAGGGACACCACGTGGATCGTATGATTAGTCTCTTGACCCGAAATGCCTTCAAATGGCTATTCTTTCAATCGAAGCTCTAAATCGAATAGGAGGGGATTTTTAGAGATCTCACATCACCTATACCCACTCGCCACAATTAATTCTTCGACTCGCCATTACTGAGGTTGTCAAGTCTCCCACCTACCACCATGATGAAGAATGGGTTTCCTCTCTTTCTTAGCAAGGAACAATGATGGGGGAATGGGTGTTATAGCGGGACTCATCATTACGATAAGGAAATTCAATGCTCCTTCAGGGGTAGTTGGAATAGGGTTGGATTTTCCCTCCTTTTCTCTCTCTCATTCTTCCTATATATTGTACAAGAGGGACAATTTCAAGGGTTGGACATTCTTGCTTTGTGCCCTCCCTTTTCTCTACTCTGCAGTGAATTCGTGGAGTCTCAAACCCCTCCATCCAAATTGTAATGCAATTTCTACCTCTTGGTTGTTGTAATGCACTATATCAATTCTTGGAGTAATAGAATAAGTCTGTGGATGATTTCAACCCTCTCTTATGTTTTATTGCTTCTTCTTGATCCCTCATTGCAATCTTGGTCATCTATGCATGGATATTGTTTTACATTTTAATGGTTTGTGTTTAAAGGCAATGAAAATGTTCAACATTCCTTCGGTGCATCACCTCTATTAGATTAGGTTTTAATTCTTGTATTCTCTTCAACTTTGTCTCCTTGGAAAATTAGAATAGGATTTAGGATAGACCCTCTGCAATCTAAACATGTGCACTGAATTGAGAATAGGAGCTGGCCTTCATCTAGATAGATATCTTAACTCACAAAGTCCCACACTTTGAGAGATGCTCCATGTTGTGCAATCACACTGAGAGTCTCAACCCATCTAGTTTCATACTACTTAGGGGTGCTTTGATTTTGCATTACATAGTTTTAGCATGTCGGTGGGAGAGAAGTCTTCATTTTACTACAACAAGATTGATGTGCACTTGTTGTAAGTTCCTACTTGTAAGAGCCCCTAAATGTCACATCTGATGACTCCAAAAGGGGCAGAACCCACTGGTTTTAGTGGCCCCAAGCTTGTCAATTTCATGAGAAGAATACAAACAAGGTCAAGAACTAGAGAGGAGGGACTATTTTTCTATCTACATTTATCCCCTAGAAAGAGTAAGGAGAGGAAGAAGATCCCAAAGGTCTCCATCTCTACCAAACAGAAATTTTTGACACCTCCACCTGGTAGGCCTTTTGTTCAATCGACTAGAGTCCTTCGACCAATAAGGATGGCGCAGCCCAACCCCTACATCAATTTCACTGGTAGCAGCCCACTGGCTCTCAACGCACAAAATCCAGTTCTAGTTGTAGCTCAAGAGCATCCCATATTTTACTAGAGAGAACCAGATGACTCCAATTGACCACATCCAGGATATTGCAAATTTCGTGTAATTCATGAGATCATTGAAATGGATGTTGTGGTCAAGTTGGCTTCATCTTTTAAGGGTAAAGCTTTACAGTGGTTTAGAGTCTAACTATGGGATCCATCCATAATTGGGACCATTTGTGCACAACTCTTCACAATCAATTTGGAGAGAAGGGAGACAATCTATCCTTGTTGGAACATTTGACAACCATCAAGAGGGCTCCTAATGAGTAGTTGACTAATTTCAACTTTAGATTCCAACGTACGTGGGATAGGATTCCGTGGCCATGAGACCAATAGATGAAGGTGATTTTCTATACTTCCTTAGAGATTTAAATTCTGATATTTCCATGATGATTCAATCAATGGGAGGTAGAAATTTACCCACCTCATATAACATTGCTATTAGAGCTGAAAATTGCTTAATTCAGGCTGGTAAACTTGCACCTAGGCCACCTATGCCTCTATATCCAGAACTAGGAGCTCCAAGCACTAGTCAAACACCCACATTAGCTCCCATACCTACTCCAAGGAATCGAGTTCAACTAAAGCCTCCACCTCATCTTCTAGCACTTCAAAAGAGCTACAAGAGGTTATGAAACAACTACGAACCTTAGAAATGAGCTAGTGACTATCAAGAGACAACAAGCTTAGAGTTCTAGGCCGTATCAACCTCAAACTCAATATCAAGCTAGACCCCCATATCGAAAAATAGACCACCATCTCAAGCTACAAATCAAAACCAAAACCAAGGGAAACCTCAAGTTACTAGGCCTTTCTAACCATATGATCCAAATGTAGCTTTAACATCGAGGGCCTTGGTTCCAACAAAAAACAACATGGCTCAAGAATATGATTGGTGTTTCCCATGTAATCAACCCCATAACCAATCAATGTGTTTCAATGGTGCACTAAACCAAGCCTTGATGGTACATAGACCATTGGTGTGTCCCAAGAGCCTAGTCAAGAGGAAAATAAACAAGAAAAACATAGAAAGAGGCACCTCTAAGTGAGACCATGCTTGTCAATTGGCAGGCTGAAGATTTCTATGGTATGAATCGAGAACCTCCTCATAGTGTGGAAAAAATACACGGTCCAAGAAGAGGAATATTGGAGAGGGAAATTATCTGATTCAAACCACAACCCTCTGTTCCCCCACAAAGTGCAACTCCCAATGTGTAGAATCAGCCCAAGCCACCCTCCAGACCCACTCAGCACCGGTTGTAATGACCCATGTGTAAGAGAAGAATGTGCAAGGAAAGGGGCAGAAAAAAGATAGCTCATCCCCATTTAACATCATTGAAAAAATGAAGAAAAAAATTTAAACATCTCAATGTGGAATCGTTGGCTATCTCAGATAGAGAGACTCATGTGCTGTTGCTATGGCTAATTGGTCAATCTCAAATCAACCCCCCAACCAACAAGAGAAAGTGCTTACCAATGCAGCTTCAACCTAAAGGAAATCATGGAGGACAACAAGGTAAGAATATGAAGCCCCTATGTTCTACATTTCATTGATCATTGGGGACAAATTGGTACATAATTGCATGATCGATTCGGGAGTGAGTAGCTCAGTCATGCTAAGAAGCAAATAACCGATCAATTGGGTCTTCAATACGAATTCATCTCCAAGGGCATAGTGCAATTGGATGGGACAATGGAAAAATGGTTAGATTCATCAAGGATTTGAGCCTCACATTACACGCATGCCCTAATGTGACCGTATTCAAAATGTATCAGTCATAGAATTGCCACCACACTTTGCATTGTGTTTTTCAAGGGACTTCACTACTAAAATTGGAGGCTATTTATCTGACTGATTGGTCGCACATGCTTTTTAGAACAAGGTATGGAGCTAAGGCTATGATTAGATCTAAGCCCATTGCAGATTTCCATATTGAGCCTCATGTACCCAACTCCAATCAATGTGAATTGTTCACCTTTGATTAGGAAGACTTCCCAAGCACTTATGAGGTAGATACCAAGGTTGGGTGTATTCCTAACTTGACTCTTGATGAATGGGAAAGCAAGAGGCATGCTTTTGACCCTTATAAGGAAATGGAGGAATCTGAGCTAGGATTCTACTATTTACATGAGGAGAATCATCCTCTTCCTAACATCACTAAGCTATACCACAAGGATGATAATGAGGTATGGCAATATTCTTTGATGGCTCAAGAAGTAGACAAGGAGCCGGAGGAGGAGCTATGCTTGTTTCACCTCAAGGTATGAAATATTACTCAGCCTTTTGTTTCTAATTTTCTTTCTCGAACAACACAATAGAGTATGAAGCCTTGATCCATGGACTACATTGGGAAAGAAAGAGAGGGATTAAAAACTTGCAAGTGTTTGGTGATAGTGAGCTAGTTGCGAATCAAGTCTGAGGACAAAATTTTGCTAAGAATGATCTGTTAAAAAACTACAAGAATCGGGTATGGGATCTCATCAAAGATTTTGAAGCATTTAGCATCAATTCCATCCCAAGGAAGAAGAATGAAGCATCGATGGATTAACAACAATCGGGGGAAGCATTTGATGTAGTAGAGAGTATCAAGAGTGAGAAATATCAGCCCCATATTAAAGTGGTTGTAAGACTAGTTATTCCAGATAACAACACAAGTTGCAAGTCTTCGAGAATGATCAACAAATTGTCAATTTTCTACAAGAAGAAGTTGAGTTCTCTTCTAGAAACCAAGACAAGTTGGAACAATGTTATGGTGACCAAGTGGTGTAGCTGAGAACCAAAAATTACCAAAGGGCCTTGTAACTTTGGAGTCAATATTCAACCCAAATGATCAATTCCGAAGGAGAAAGCAAATATTCAAGTAAAGGGTGAAGATTCAGAGCCCATTTCCATAGATGAAGGAAAAATGTTGCGAATTGGCAAGGTAAGTACTCAACAAGAAAAATCTGAATTCATTCAACTTTGTCAAGAATTCCTAGATGTCTTTTCTTGGACTTACAAGGATTTAAGAGGTTTCAACCCAAGGTTGGCACAACACACTATCGAGCTGATCTAGAGATCTAAGCCTTTCAGACAAGAAGAAAAGGCCAACAAACCCTCATGTTGAACTTCTCATGAGAAAAGAGTTAAACAAGATAATTGAGGCCAACATCATCTTCCCTATCAAGCATTCAAGTTGGGTTGTAAACTTGGTGCCTGTGAGGAAAAGAAATGGAGAAATCAGATTGTGTGTGGAATTTCGTGATCTGAACAGAGCATCACTCAAGGATCATTACCCACTTCCATCAATGGAACATATCTTACAAATTGTAGCTAGCTCCGAAAGGTTTTCATTGCTAGATGGGTACTCGGGCTATAATCAGATAATGGTGAAAGAGGAAGATTAGTATAAAATGGCCTTCACCACAAAATGGGGCACATATGCTTACAAGAAGATGCCATTTGGATTGTCTAATACCGAGCAACATTTTAGCGAGCTATGGATATGGCGTTCAAGGGATTGATCAACAAGATGGTGTTGGTATATCTATATGACATCATTGTCTTCTCAAAGAACACACAACCACCTCTTTCACCTCAGGAAAGTATTTCAAAGGTGTAGAAAATTTAGAGTATCATTGAATCCAAATAAATGTGTGTTTTCTGGCACATGAGGGAAAGTTTTGGGCCACATTGTCTCAAGAGAAGGGTTGAAAATTGACCTGAAAGAGTTGAAGCCATTAGAACACTACCACTACCACATCACAAGAAATCCCTCCAAATATTTTTAGGAAGGATAAAATTTGTCCATAGGTTTGTGCCTGATTTTGCCACTCTTGTAAAGCCTTTAATGATGATGCTTAAGAAGAGTCTTGCATTCAAATGGACAGCAAAAGGCAAGAGAGTTTTGAGGCCATCAAGCTCACAATATCACAGGCCCCAACTCTTATTAACCCATAATTTTCAAAGGAATTCATGTTGTATGATTTTGGAGGGTCAGACACAATCTCAACCATCTTGGTTTAGCCTAACAAGGAAGGTTCGAACAGCCCATAGCCTTCTTCAATTAGAGCTTGGAATATTATGAGGTAAAGTATTCTTTTATTGAAAAGCATGTCCTTGTTGTCATTAGGAGTTTGAATAAGTTCGACACTTGGTATCAACAACAAGATCCAACTGTTGGTGTCTCATGTCAAGGTGTCAAGGAATTTTCCTAAACAAATACTTGAACAAGAAGACAAAAGGTTGGATCACTCATGTAATGGAGTATGATATTGAAATTAAAGTGACCAAACTAGTTCGTGGAAAGGTCTTGTGTGAGCATCTCACTTCTAAGCAACAAGATGAGTCAAAAATGAAGAAGAGGTTGTCCTATTACTTGTAGAATGATCAAGAGTAGCCAGCTAATGATGCACCTATTCCATGTTGGACTCAAGCCTTGGTGCATTATCTCCAAATAGGTTTGTGCCCTCCAGAATGGAACAAAGAAAAGAGGAGATACTTCATATTACAAGCCATCCCATATGTGTTTATTGGTGGTGTCTTGTTCAAGAAGGACATCAATAGTGTTCTATTAAGGTGCATTGGGACAAGCCAAATTGAGAGGGTGTTGCATGAGTTCCATGATGGAGAAGTTGGAGGCCACTTTTCTCCATGGGTAACAACACTCAAAATTATGAGGGCTAGTTACTATTGGCCTACGGTGTTTAGGGATTTCTACTCATGGATCAAGAAGTGCAAGAAGTGTGCATTCTTCACAGGGAAGGAAAGGTTAGCATCCCTGCTCTTTTCCAATTTCGGTAAATCATCCATTCATGCAATGGGGATTGGACTTCATTGGAGTGATCAACCCAAATTCAAGCCAAGGCCACAAGTGGATACTCACAATGAATCGACTATTTCACCAAGTGGACTAAAGCAAGTGGCACTTAAGGAGGTAAATGAATCTAGCATCTTGGATTTATATGAAGGGATAGTCACAAGGTTTAGTGCCCTGCTACTATCATATCGACAAATGCATTGGCATTCCTTGGTGTAAAGATCACTAAATGGGCTGTCAAGAATGGTGTATATCTCAGCACCTCTTCAAACTATTACCCTCAAGGTAATGGCCAAGTAGAGTCCACAAATAAGAACTTGCTGAGAATCATCAGGAGGACTCTTGATGAGAATCAGAGAACTTGGCACACAAAACTCAAATCATCTCTTTGGGCAGATAGAGTCACCCCCAAGAGGTCTACAGGAAGCTCTCCATTCAATATTGTATACGGAAAGGAAGCATTTCTGCCTATATCACTTGAGTTTCCAACATTAGAACTCATGAAACAACTAGAACTAGTTGAGTTTGAGCCTATGGAGATCAGGTATGCAGAGCTGATGGAGTTAGAAGAAGCAAGAGAACATGCAGTGTAGACCATGGAGAAGGATCAAGCTTCAATTAAGAGATGCTTTGACAAGGGAGCTAGAGCGAACACTTCAAGTTGGAGACTTGGTACTAAAGTGGGATGTAGATCGGGAAAAACTGGGAAGGAATTCCAAGTTTGATGCCATATGGAGTGGTCCATACATGATCACCGAATGCAAAGGTAGCAATGCCTTCCGATGGCTAAGTTGGATGGTGAAGAATTGTAGATTCCAGTCAATGGGATCTACCTCAAACACTGCTACTAAAAGGAGAGTTTCTCACCCTTGTAAATATTAGCCTAGGTTTTCAATTTCTCCAAGTGCATATGCACATTGTCTTGTTATAGTTTAGGTTTCAATTTCCCTAAGTGTTGGTGCACATGCTCTATTGCTTCTAGTGTATGCTTGTATACAATTCATCTCACTCATGGAAGAGACTTGTGGCCATAAGAAATTAAATCTATAGAGTATCCATATTGGAGTAGGTCTAGATGTTTCATTGCACTCCAACATATCAAGTTTGCAGAAAATCAAATGAGGGAAAAGTTTCCAAGTTCAAACAACTCTCTACTCTCACAAATCTTGAATCCAATATTTTCTTGCAAAGATAAGAGTGCATGCAACGGAAGGCAGTTCCAGACCAGATTTGAAATTACCAAGTAGACTCCATGCCCAATGGATGCTTCAAGGCCATAGGTCATCTCATCTAGCAGTAGATGCCCCCTTATGAGTCACCAAATTGTTGTCTAAAATAAGCTCACTCTTATTTTTGGTCAACTAACCCCTCTTTTCCCCCTTTTGTGCTTCAATCTGATTTTTATATATTTTAAGCACTCAAGGTTTCTTGAAAATATCTTCATCAGATAGGAAATTTCTTCCCCTTTCTGAAAATGTAAAGAATTCCTTCTAACTCTTCGTATTTTTCAAATAGCGGGGGTCGATGGGCTATGGGAGAATTTTTACCAATAGGAAAATTGTGGGCCATTGGGGCGGCGAGAGATATTTTGACATCTTTACACTTTTTCAAAAGGCACAAGTTATAATAACGAGCCCATGGGCCCAAGAAATAATACTTTTGCTAAGTGGAAAATGCAAGTCGGTGGGTCCGAGGATGAATTTTCGTTGCTAAGCGGGTCTAAGGGGCATGCGAAGAAAATTCTACCCAAGTGTATATTTAGGCCGGTGGAGTCTCAGTAGGGGATTTGGAGATTTTTGTAATTTTTACAAGTGGCGCAGCTTTTCAAGTGTGGGCCCACTAGCTCATGGGTTTCTTTTTGCAAGGAGCGGGGTCAAAGGGAGGGTTCCCAACGAGCACCAAATCTCCATGTGGACAAGAGTCAATATAAAATGGGTGGGACCAGCCACTGAATCAGCTAAGTAGAACAAATCTTGTGGAAGCCTCCACGCATCCAATCGGTGCTCCTTCAAAAGCAAGATTTGGGGAAAAATCTCAAACACGCGCCAACTCGCCATGTGGTCGAGTCAAAGAGGGGACATAAATCTGGTTGTAAAATCAGCTAAGTATGAAAGAATCGGCAGATGACATCATGTGTCTCATCAGTGCAAATTCAAAGGCACAACCAAAGCAAAGACTTAAACAAGTGCTGACCCTCCACATGTCCCTGAGCCCCCTAAAGGTAGATTCATCTGTTGAAAAGTCTAAACAAGAAGCAAGCCAGTGGAAGGAGCCACGTGTAAGCATGGCGTAATTTCAAAAGAAAAATCTAGAGGCAGGTCCCAAATGTGCGTTGAACCTCAACGTGTCTAGGGTCATCCATAAGGCCCCACCAGACAAAAGGGAACTAAGCCAAACACGGGAAAATAGAGGAGTGGCCCGCGGATGATGCCACATGTCCCACCGTCACATTTTAGGGAAACTAGTTGTGAGGGTCCCACCCATAAGGGGGTTTTCTAGCATTATATATGGTAGTCCCCTTTAACTTACCAAATTTATAACGCAGAAGTGTTCACTGGGTCCCGAATCGATCAAGTATAAGGTAAGGTAGCGAGAATGCTCCACGTGGCTCTTCGAATTTTTTCAAGGGATGGATCAAAAGGTGAATCCTAAGACTAGTGCCAGCCTTCCACGTGTCCCAAGGTCCGAAAGGAAGAGCCGGCTATTAAAAATTAAAGAAGGATCGATGGAAACCTCCACGTGTCTCATCCACACAACTTTAAAGATAAAATCAGGCGCTTTCCAAATGATTGTGAAGCCTCCATGTGTCTCGGATTAGGTACATTTTCTTCGCTAATAGAAGGGGGCTTATGCAGAATACAAAAGAAATAGATCAAGATCCCATGAAGCCGCCACGTGTCTCTTCATGAAACTTCAAGAACGGATAGAGGGGACAAAACCATGATATGCATGGGGCCACCACGTGATCGTGTGAATATACTCTTGACCCAAAATTCCTTCATGTGGCCATATCTTTTGATCAAAAGCTCTGAATCAAGCAGAGGGGATGTTTTAGAGAGCTCTCGGTACTGCTACACACCTCCCATCATTAATGCTTCAATCGTGATTACGAAGGGTGTCAATTCTCCCACCTACCACCATGATGAAGAATGGGTTTCCTCTCTTGCTCAATAAGGAATGATGATGGGGGCATGGGAGTTGTAGAAGTGGGACTCATCATTGCGGCACAGGGAATTCAATGATCCTTTAGGGCAAGTTAGAAGAGGATTGGATTTTCCATCCTTTCTTCTCTCTCATTCTTCCTATATATTGTACAAGAGGGAAAATTTCAAGGGGTTAGACATTCTTGCTTTGTGCCCTCCCTTTTTCTCTACTCTGCAAGTGAATTCATGGAGTCTTGAACCCCTCCATCTAAATTGTAATGTAATGTAATTTCTACCTCTTGGCTATTGTAATGCACTATATCAATTCTTGGAGTAATAGAATAATTCCATGGATGATTTCAACCCTCTCTTATGTTTTATTGCTTCTTCCTAATCCCTCATTGCAATCTTGGTCATCTATGTATGGATATTGTTTTACATTTTAATGGTTTGTGTTTAAAGGCAATGCAAATGTTCAACATTCCTTTGGTGCATCACCTCTGTTAGATTAGGTTTTAATTCTTACATTCTCTTAACTTTGTCTCCTTGGAAAATTAGAATAGGATTTAGGATAGACCCTCTACAATCTGAACGTGTGCACCTGAACAGAGGAATAGGATTCAGCCTTCATCCAAAGAGCTCTCTCAACTCGCAAAGTCCCACACTTTGAGAGATGCTCCATGTTGTGCAATCACACTGAGAATCTCAACCCATCTAGTTACTGAGATATTCAAATGGTCTTGTGATTTTGCATTAAGAGTAATATTTAGGTTCAGAACTAAAAATTCCTTTGAACATGGATCAAATGTTTAACAACACTTAAGAAAGGATTTCAATGAACCTTCACAAGAGTTAGTGGAAAGAAGGACAATTTGAATTCATCTTCGTGATCTCATTAGTCATTAACCAGTCATTCATTGAGACTTATAAATTAATCTAGATTGGGTAAGAGCCTCATTTAGGATTTTCTTGATTAAGTTCGACAAATGAGTTCAAATCAGGTTTTAAAACAAATAAGTTAGATTTAATGGTTTCTTGATCAATTACCCCTACTTACTATGACCTAGTTATTCTCCCAAAAGCTAATCATTGATTACACTTTAATATCATTTTACATCCCACAACAATAAGGATAAAGTTTATTAGTACAACTTAGGGGTAGAAGGTAAATTATTTTTAACGCAACTAGATAGCTCCCTTTTCTTCCACTTGAAGACTCTCAACTTCATCTTCATCGAAAATATCACAATGTCATTTTTTTATAACTTTTATGAGGATTACCAAACCATTTTATTATTCTAGAATTGCATTATTACCATGACCTAGAAGGGTTTACTACACAAAATTATAACTCAAAGAAAATCTTTACCATTTCCCTTATGAACTAGTCAAGGATACATAGTACCCTATCAAAAAGATACACAACCAAGGATGATAAAGAGATTCTAATGTACTTGACTTGAAAACAGGTAGGTAGGCAATATTAGTCCAAACAAGCTAAGCTATCTTTCAAAGTTGTTATAATACCATAAACTACTCATAACAATGCAATGATCAATTTATATCATTCACAAAAATATTTTACAAGTTTTGTTTCAGTTGGTTATGACAACCTTACTCCATAAATACAGAAAACCAAAGCAATGAGCCCTCCAAAATTCTCCACAAACACCATTCCAAATCTTACAACACATTAAGCATTCATACAAAATAACTTCATAAGCAAAACCGATGCAACTCTACAAGCCTTTCTTTTTTCTACTCGTAAAATCCATCTACACATTTATTAGCCTGAGTCAATTCATGAGAACTGAGCATGATAAGAACTACACATAACAAAAATATGCTACTATTTAACAATATCATGAAAGGAAACATTCTATTTCAAGAAATGGATCGAAGCTCTAACCACTAATCAACTTCTTAAGACAAGATAAAAAAATCACCATGCCAACTAAGAAGGAAGCCATATGTTTCAGTTATGAACAATATCTTTAAAACAAAAAGAGGTTGACAACTAGTTAGGTAAGACCATAGAACTTATAAGTTAGAAACAAAATGTTGAGAGTGTTAGAATTTGATCAATCATGTAATCCTATAGATTACATGATTGAAATCTAATACTGAAACCATCAATCTATATTCTCTTAGAGAATTCAAATATACCAGTTACGATCATTGTCTCAAAACAAAAATAGTTTAACAATCATTCCAGAAGGGGCCATTGGCCTAATAGTTTACAAATAAATAGACGAGTGAAAAAGGGAGTTCTCTTATGTATTCATATAGGTTATATGATTGAAATATGATATTCAAACCAACAATCTATATTTTCTTATCTAATAAGTGACTCCACAAATAATAATGATAAGAGAAAATGATGGCTATCAAATGTCCGAAATAGGCATTGCCTAAAGCGCCTAGTTACTTAATATATCCAAGTACGGAACAACGAAAAGCCTCATAACTACCCAAGTCCATTATGCAAGTTAGCATTCTAAACATCCATCAAAGTTTCATAGCACTTTAGATTCATAACCCTCCTTAATAAATCTATAGTTTCAGTTTATATAAATGGATTACCACTTTCTCATCACAAGTTCTTTTAAAGTAACCCTCATTACCATATTCAAAACCACTCTTAAATATGCATTTACATGTATCACCAAATGCCATTTTCTTAACAACAATTTCCATCATAAATCAACAAAGTGTGTGTGTGTGTGTGTGTGTGTGTGTGTGTGTGTGTGTGTGTGTGTGTGTGTGTGTGTGTAAACGAAATAAAAAATAAAAACTTTTTTTAAGGAAAAATGAAAAATAGTAAATATATTAAAAAAAAAAAATTAAAAAAATTAAATAAATGAATGTTTGTAATAATTAAAGATTAGAATATAATTATTTAAAAATAATGAAAATTAAAAGTGAGATAAGAAAATAATAATAATAATAATAAAAAAAATAAAAAAATGGAAACAAAATTTAAAATTATTTTTTTCAAAAAACAAAAGAAATTTAAAACGAAATAAATATTAACAATCTTAACAAATTCTATCATAAGCCATCAAGGTATATATATACCAACCAATTGTCAATAAAAACATAAACAATTACAAATCAGCGAGATATATAAATGTATATACCACCAAAAGTCTTCCCGTATGAGAATTAAGCCAAAGTAGTTCTAATAATAACTGAGTACTATACATAAATGCACATATGTATCTTCAAATCTTGGTGACTAAATCTAGTTACGGTTCAAGCTTTATAAGGACGGTCAAAGTGCCTCATAAGGAAATCCTTAAACGTATATCAAAGATCCTCGTAAATTACATATATGTCTAGCATCATATTCAATTCTATAGTAATATTCAAGGAGAAAACTAAGCAACCAGGCACTAATGACCTCGATACTTCCTCCATACTTAAATCTAACCAATGTAGTCAACCACACATATAGTTTTGTAAACATGCGGGATGTTTTGAATACCAAAGGGACAACTTACTTAGTCCATAAGAAATGAGAACATGGAGGTCCAACAGACCTCGACAAACTCACCACTCAAGGTTGGGCGACACCAAGGAACAACCGACATTACGCAATTTGTTTTCATAACCCAAAAGGGTGATTAAGTGCCCAAATAAACAATAGTCTCTCCCAACCCGGATTGGGATTCAAACCGGTGTTTCTCGCAAAGCGAGGTTAACAAAATCCCATGCAAACTTTTCTCAACATACCCATAAATGAAAAAGAGAACCAAACTTCCTTTGATTTCAAATAAACAAATTTTTTTAAGGAAAAATTCAAATGGGCTGATAAAATTTTCATTAATAAAAAAACCATCATACCCGAGAGAGGATATTCCTAGATAATGAAACAACTCGAGTACCCAAATTTAGAAGTTATAGAAATAGGAACAACTCAAATACCCAGGAAGGGGATCATATCCAGAATATAATAAGCTCGTATAAAATCAAGAGGTTTATAGTTATTCAATAGGCTTGTTTACACAACAAGAATTTACTAGCTTTTTAACAACTAAAAAAATAAAATAGTTACTCATTCAAAGGAATGTTGATAAATAATGGTAGAAGATCATTCAATCAATTATGAAATCATAACAACAAGAGTAAGAGGGATAAACCCTATTGTCCACTATTGACACATTACAACTATTATTGTTATATCATAAAATTCTCATAAAGAAGTATCCACATCAACCTAGGAAACCCAAAACCGGAGGGCCAAAGAAGCTAAATAATGACAAAACACAGTCCACAAAAATCATGTTCGAAAATACCAAAAGTTTGGCATAGGCCAACAAATAAAATCTAGAGTAGATTATTTAAGGATGTTAAAAGTCCCACCTTTCAGGTGTTTAGACCAACAAGACAAAAGCTAACGTTTTCCATTACTAATATAGAAATTATAACGTCCACAAAAACAACGTTCTAGAACATGCTAACACCTAACACTTATCCCGTTGTGACTAGATAAAAGGTTAACATAATCTCAATTTATCTCTAAGGTCCATTAATCAATTATTCATTAGGAAGGTACCATAGATTAATTTACATAGTTAAATGTTTTCTTCTCTTTAGTTAATGTTCAATCCTAAAAGGTTAACCTTATGTTAATTTAATTAAATTTATTATCTTATTAACTTAGAGGCCTTTCTAATAACTACCTAAAGCTTGCTAAGAACTAACCATGGCTTAGCACTCTATGGCAATTAAATGGCCCCATTCCCCAATTACACATACCCTTAAAGATTTAATTTAAACATTTAAATTACATTTCTACCAAACAAAAGTAGGGTGAAACCTCCACCCTTAGATCAAATCAATCTTGGCCACTAGATCCTAGGGTTCCAAACTAGCCCTAAATTTCCTTATGAGTTTTTATTAAAGCCTTTCCTTTGTTCATTTCCCTCATTTGGTCTATTTGTTTTGTTAAAAATTAGGGTTGGAGAAGAGGAAGCCATGGGAGCAAAGGAGGAAGAACTATGGAGGATTCTACAAGGAGATCTAGTTTAGATTAGTTTAGTTGTAGTTTTATCAATGTAATCTATTTCATTTAAGGATTGGGAGGGGTTTCCTCTACCAATCTAGTTTTATTTCAAGCTATTTTTATATTTGGGTTTTTAAATTTTGGGGCAAACCCTACCCCCATTGTTATAAATGAAAGGAATGTTTTTAATCCACCATTTGTATGTTTTATTGTTCAAATCCATGGGATTACTCATTGTTTTGCATGTTGGTAGTCATTAGTTAAATTTTACAACTTAAATTAGTAAAAACAGTTAAAAAATTTTTTACAGTGCAGGCAGATCCGAGGAGTTTTGTCATAAGTGACAAAACCACCACCTAGAGTAGACCAACGGTCTGGGACCGCCACCCTACCTGGGTGACAAACCATGGACCGCCACCCTACTAAGCGGTGGTTTTGAGACCACCACCTTAGCCTCGAGCAAGCATGGTTACGGGACCGCCACTTTGCACAGGCAGCGGTCCTGTTTCTAAAAAATAGAAACCTAAAATCCGAAGATTTTTACAAAAGTAAAAGTTACTACAATGTTCCAAAACACATTCTGAACTTGATTTTATGCACCTAAAGTTTTTCAGAGTTTTGATTTTTCATTCCATTTGATCATTTCTTAGTTAAAATTACTCATTTAAAGCATTTGAAATCCAATAATAACAATAATAACTACTAGATCTATTCCATTTTGTTCAACTAAATTTTCTTTCTATTTCAAGAGTAAAATAAAAATTTATATCTACTTCTACATTGTTATTTTCTTAATACAAAATGCAACAATTCCCTATCTCAAATTTGTTGTCTCTTTCATCTTCACTACAACTTCATATATCAAAATAACTATAACAACTTTATTTTACATTCAAGTTTACTATGCATACATTTTAACATATTACAACTTCTATATTTCTTCTTTCTCTTTTACAATTAAACAACTTCACAATGAAAATAAATTTTCTTTTCCATGATTTCCCAACAGTAACTTCTTTTCTCACAACAAGCTAACACTTCAAATAAAGATTTTTCTTTTTATTTCTTTTCAAAAACTAACTTTCCACTTCCAACTAAACTTTTACACAATATATCCATTTTGATTCTTTCTCTTACATAATATACAATATTGGAATGCAACCTTTCTCCATGAAATTATTACAAAGTCTTCCACTCAAGGTGGGAAATAATACAAGAATGTAAGCAAAAGAAAATACAATTAATACAAGTTTCTCCACTCTAAGTGGGAATAACACAAAGGAAGTTTCACAAGGTCTCCAACAAAACTCCAAGCTTCACAACTCCAACAAGATAGCTCCTCCAAGATTTGTTTGATTCACAAAAAATGGGGGAGAGGCAAACACTCTCCACCCAACCAAGATATCCAATGAAGAGGAGAAGCCATCCTCTCCATTGGCCCCCGAGCCCCAACCACATTACAATGGGAGATAATTCCAACACATGGCAACAAAAAGCTTCCACAACACAAAAAAATATTTCACAACCATTTCAACCACATTCAAATCAACAACAACACAAGAAAAAGAACAACAAAACAACAAAAAAAGGCTTAAAATGAAAGCCAAAGGAGCAAGACCTATGGGGAGGCCACTTATGCCTCCCAATGGGAATGGGTGCCCACCTTAAAGCCTCCAATGCATATCTCAAATCCCCTACATACTCTTATGCCTCCCTCAAGTACCCCTTATACCTCCCACATACTCTTATGCCTCCCTCAATCTCTTATGCCTCCCTCATAAAAGAAACAAGAAAGAAATGCAAGCATTCCTTGTACAAGGTGGGGCACCCAACCCAAACTCCCTCCAAACAAAAAAGTAAACTCTTATGCCTCCCTACATGAAATCTCCCCATAGTCTCCTCCTACTCCAAACTTAGGCAATCTACCCACACCCAACAAGCATTCCAAAGAAAACAATACTCAACACAAGCACATAAACACAAAATAAAGCATAACATAAGCAAGGTAAAGCTCCTACCTTTCCATAGTAGAGCTTGTTCCAAGAGTAAATCTCCAAGCTCCTCAAAACCAAGCAAGCATCCACAAGCTCCAACAATCCACAAGCACTCCCAAAATCCTCTCTAACTCTCCAAAAATGTAAGAGCACAAAATAATGAAGTAACCCCCAAACAAGCAAAAGAACTTCAATAAATAGAAAAGGGAGAGAGGAGGATGAGGTGGCTCCATGTAGGATGCCACATCACTCATCCTCAACTCCACCTAAGAAGTCAAACCTCAACCCCAATGCACCATAAATTGGTGGGTGAGAGGAATGACAAGTTACTTACACACACAATCTAAGCCCACACCCCTAAGGACAAAATTAATTACTTGAAAGAAAGTGCAATAAACATTTCACCTTTTTATCTTCCCAAAACACCTAATGGGGTCTAATTTTGACCCCCCAACCCATAGGTAGGGTTGGTATAGCAATTTAAGAGGTGTGGGACAAGTTTAACTTGTCCCACAAGCCTTCAAAATTGGCCCTTAAGGCCAAATTCGAGTTTCCCATGAAGGGTAGAGTGTACAACACTCAAGATCTCAAGCATTCAACACACAACACAAAATCCAAGAGAAAATCAAGTCTAATAAATGAACTTATTTTGGTCACATATTTAATTAGTTTAGGACAAGATTTATTAACTTTAATAAGACACTTAGACCCATTAAGATAAAGGGGAAAAACATACATCAAAAATCTAAATAATTAAAACAAGTAAATTACATCACTAAAAGAAACACATACTAACATTAATAAAAGGAAACTAAAATAAAAGACAACACATGACCCCTTGGTCACAATTTTCCCCTAACCAAATAATTCTAACACACACACAATTACATGTTGCCATGGTGACCCTTGTTGAATTCATCTAGAATTCCAATGTGGTTGGTCTCCAATCCCCGATGTTTGTTGTGAATAAATTTACCTGCAAAACACAAAAATACCTCCTTCGGCCTCATGGCCGCATTAAAACATCCATGCCAAAATATGCAATATAAATCTAAAATCATCTATATACGAATTAATATCATCTAGGAAAATTATGATATCATTTACAAATTTCTAGCAACATTTCTATCCAACGTTTCATCCATGTCAAAATGATCACAACATTAATTCAATTATCAAAGCCTACTCATGGTGAAAGTATATCGCATATATATATATATATATATATATATATATATATATATAACCATGTCCACAACATATCAACATCAATATAAAATGTCTCTAATAATCCACATGCATCATATATGAATCAAAATCAACAATAGTCTAGTATCTCTAACATCTAGTATCATGCTAAATCAAAAAGCTACAATAATGTCCATAAGTGTAGTCGATAGTATCAAAATCAAAGAAAAAAGGTGTCGAAGGGAAGTGGGCACTACATCCCCCTCCCCTTAGACTCGACTTCCTCCTGGAAGTCACTGGAACAGTGTGGGAACTGAACTCATAGTAATGTAGCATCCTCCCATGTAGCCGTAATCTCATCATACCTATCCCACTGCACCCAAACCTGGTCAATCTCTCTACTACGAAGGCCCAGGTCCTACACTCTATAATGCGATGTGGATGGGCTCCACCATCACCTACCCCTAATCCTACACCTATAATGCGGTCCAATCTAGCACGTGAGAAGGATCTGAAATATATCTCCTAAGCACAAAAACATGAAACACATCATGGACATGAGACAAGCTAGGTGGCAATGCTAGATGATAGGCCAAGGGACCGATGCACTCCAAGATCTCAAAGGGACCCACAAACCTAGGAGAAAGCTTAGAACCTTTTCCATAATGGATAGGGCTCTTATGCGGTCTGACATGAAGAAACACCTTCATGCCCACCTCATAACTACGATCTGTCCTATGTTGGTCCGCATACTTTCTTCTACCTATCTTGCGCCTCCTGCAATCTCTTTCTATCAAAACAACCTACTGCTCCATGTCCTGTAATAAGGCTGGCCCAAGAGAAACCATATCCTCTAACCTATCCCAACTAAGAGGTGTCCTACACTCTCTTGCCATATAATTCCTAAAAGGAGCCATGCCTATCAAACTCAAAACTATTATTGTAGGAAAACTCCACCAAGTACAAATACTCCTCCCATCTCGACTGGTGATCCATAACATACATCCTAAGCATGTCCTCTAAGATTTGATTCACCCACTCAGTCTTCCATCCATCTCATCTCAGGTGATATGCCATGCTGAAATTGATCCTCATCCCGAGAGCATGTTACAAGGTGGTCCAAAAAATGGGAAGTGTACAAAGGATCATGGTCACAAATGATCTTCCACGGAATCCTGTAATCTGAAAAATCTCATCAAGATATACCCATGCCACTACACTAGCTGTGTAGGTGGTCTTCACCGAGAGAAAAATGAGCCACTTTCATCAATTTATCCACCATGACCATGATGGCATCGTGGTGGTATCTCGACGTCGGTAACCCAACAATGAAGTCCATGGAAATGGTGTCCCATTTCCACTCCAATATAGCATGAGGAAAGAGAAGGCCAGACTGGATGTTGATGCTCACCTTCACCCTCTAACACTCTAAACAACATGACACAAAATGAGCCACATCTCTCTAAATCCTCTCCAATGGTACAACTATCTCAAAGTGGTGCATCTTCTTCACCCCGAGATGGGTTGAATAAGGTGCATGATGAGCCTCTATCAAAATGTCCTATCTCAAGCCTCCATCTCTAGGAACATATATCCAACCTCTGTGTCTAGAAGACCATCTTCTCTAATGAAAATCCATCAAATCTCCCCTCAAGGGGCCTCTGAGACTCAATCTCTACTCTGGTTACAAGGTAGAAGTTGTCATGAGGAAGCTACTATAAAATCTTACTCCCATAAATCTGTAACTACTGAAGTAGCCATAGCCACATGTCTCCATCTACTCAAGGTGTCTACAACCACATTCTCCTTCCCTTCACATGCTCTATCTCCATATCATACTCACAAAGAAAACTCCATCCAACGCCATTGATGAGCATTGAGATTGGGTTGGAAGAGGTGGTGAAGACTCAAGTGATCAGTCCTGAGTGTAAATCTCTAGCCAAGAAGGAAATGTCTCCACCACACTAAGGCATGCACAACTACTGCAAGCTCAAGATCATGAGTCGATAATTGAGCTCATAATCCTTGAGTTTGTGAGACTCAAAAGCAACTACTCCCCCCTACATCAACACACCTCCAAGTCCTACCAAAGAATCATCTATGTACAATGTAGAACTCACCCTGAGGATCTAGCACTACTAGAATAGGCATTGTCATGAGGCATTCCTTCAGTGTCTGAAGGCCTACTCACATCTTTCTGACCAAACAAACTTCTTCCCTTTCCGCTAAAGGGAAGTGATGGGTGCAATCCGAGAAAAGTCCTAAACAAATCTCTTGTAATATCCTGCCAAACCCATGAAGTTGTACACCTCAATCACACTTGGTGGGTGCTGGCCAATCCATAATAGCTCAATCTTGGAAGGATCGACTATGATACCTTCCCCAGAAATGATGTGGCCCAAATATTGCACCTTTTTTTGAAAGAATGCACACTTCTCCAGGTTCCCATAAAGATGTTGCTCACGAAGACACTAAAGAACCTGGTGAAAAGGTTCTCCTCATGCTCCTCACATGTACATGAGTAAATTAAAATGTCATCAAGGAAGATGAGCACAAAGTGATCTAGAAAATTCCTGAATACCCCATTCATCAAGCTCATGAACACTAGCGGGGGCATTCGTCAGACCAAAAGGTACCACTGTGAACTCATAGTGGCCATATCTCATATGGAAGGTGGTCTTATGAATATCTACCTCCGTAATCCTTAATTGATGATACCCTAACTTAAGATCTATCTTGGAAAAAATTTTGCCCCCTTCATCTGATCAAACAAATCATCAATGCGTGAAGGGGGTAATGATTCTTGATCGTTACTTTGTTTAGTTGGTGGTAATCAATACACAACCGCAGAGATCCATCCTTCTTCTTCACAAAGATCACCAATGCACCCTAAGGGGATACACTAGGATGGATTAGGCCTTTCTCTAGAAGGCCCTCAAGCTACAACTTGAGCTCACATAGCTCGGGGTAGTCATCCGATAAGGTGCTCGTGAGATAGGCTCTGTGCAGGAACCAGATCTATGTGAAAATCTATCTCACGTGGGGAGGTAACCCCAATAGCTCCCCTGGAAAAACATCAACAAAATCTCTCAAATGTGATGGTCATCAAGGGATGGTCCACTAGACTCATCCTCGATCTGTCACTAACTATAACAACATACATCTGACAACCCCATCACACACACCGCTTAAGCTACATAGCGGAGATGGTGCAAATAGAAATGGGCCTCCTAACCCCTACTATCACTGACTCCACTCCTAGATCATCTATACAAGTAATAGTCTTATGGTAATAGTCCACTCTAGCTCTATGTGTGCAGACAACCAGTCCATGCCCAAGATGACACCATAGGAACCCAATGGAAGGATTCAAAGATCCGAAGTAGTGGTGAAGGGTCCCAAATCCACTACACACTCCTTAACTAAGGAGTCTACAAAATTTTGGCTCCAGAAGCCATCTCAACATCCCAACTACGACCTTGCCTAACTTCACCATCCTGCACGCTCTACTAAGGATGGTGCAATAAAAGAATCAAAGAACCATAATCAAACAATATAGAGGCGAAATACCACCAATACTACATGTCATCTCTATCATGGTACTTTGGTGCTTCAACTTGGTGGTTCTCGACCGCTGCATAGATCCGATGACTCCATGTCATATCTCCAATAGTAGGCTCTGAGATCTATGTCTTACCCTTGTTGCTAGGTTTCTATGGGAACTCTCTCCAATGATGTCCAACAACACCACAACCATAACAAATACCTGGTCCTCTCTAGTGAGATGCAGCTCCAGCTAGTACTCTAGATGTCTGTGTTGTGGATCCTAACGACCCAGCTATGGACTGTGCTGAGGTCTCTACTGATGAGCTCCTCGACCGAGCTCTCTATGCACCTATGTCCTAATGGGACCCCTAGGAGAGGCCCCATACTCCACCCCCTCTATGTGTCAAATCTCTAAGGAGGTCTGTAAGGTGGGTGGGTTTGTTACTACTGTTACTCTTAAGGTCGCTACTGAGGTGGCCTGAAGGAAGACTATCCCAAACTCTATCCACCATGAGGAGGAGGAACTGACCCCCTCAATCTACTATCCTGCATCTACTGAGATGCGGCTCGAACTCTATCTCTAGCCTACTACATCTTCCCCATGTCTCCTCTCTCTGCAATATAGGCCTTCTCCATGGCCTCTACTAATGTCTATGGGTAGTGAATGTGCACTTGCACCACCCAAATCCAAATTTAGGCCCCGGATGAACCTATGAATCCATACCTGCTCATCCTGCATATAGTCGACATACTAGAGTAGATCCATAAATCGACTCTCATACTCAAGGCTATGGTCATAGATGCCTGATGCGAGGTCATGAAACTTGTCTATCCACTACTAAATAAACCTCCTAGGAAAATACCTACTCCTAAAATGCTCCTCAAAAATCTCCCAGGTAACTATCTCCGAGTCAACATGGAGCTTCTTCTCCTCGGTCCTCCACTAGACTCCTACTCCATCCCTCATAAGATGGATCGCAACACAAGCTTTCATGTTGCTAGTACAAGGGTAGAGCTTGAAGCATCCACTCAAGCTCACCAACCAGGCCTCTACCTAAAACCTCCTATATCTCTAGAATAATGAGATGGTCGTAGCTTTAGGATCTCCCTGATATGGTCTCTGAGCCGATGACTGACGAGCCCTAGGTCTCTCTACATGCTCCTCCCTCTGCCTAGGGCTCCAAGATCTGTCCCTATGTCCTAAAATCCTATCTCCATGCCCTCTCTATGGTGACTCTTCCCTAGCCGACTCCATGTGGAAGTTCTTTACCCCATGCTCCTTGTTTTATCAAGAATATGTGCTAGCCTCAATTGATGGTTCCATATCCTATCTAGCAAGTCGTCCTCCTAGGGACCCTTTGCGTATAAATGTGCATTGATGTCTTGAAGCATCTGTAAAATATGAGGAAGGATGCCCTACTACATCCCTGATCTGGTGGTGGTATACCTAGGTCTATGTGAAAAGACCCCTCATCTGGTCCGCGCCTCCTGCACAGACCAAGGTGAGAGTTAGTTCATCATTTTGGTTTTGTTTCAGTTTTCTATGTTTTCTAAAATTTTATAATTTATCAGATAGTGTGGTTTTCTAGATTTAAAAGGAACAATTTTGCACTAGGTTAAAATTTCATGTCTCATGTGTTCTAGTGTGCCCAAGGGTCCAAGCTTTGAACCCACGACTCTAATACCAAATGTAACACCCATAAAAAATGATGTTCTAGGAACACACTAACACCTAACACTTATCCTAAAAATTGTGACTAATTTTTTTTTTTTACAAGAACAAGGTAAGAGGATAAAACAGGTTACAAGGATGTTAATCCCCTAGGGTACAACAACTAACTTACACCACTAACCTCCACTTTTCGATTAAAGAATCGGTCTAGATAAAAGGTTAACATAATCTCAATTTATCTCTAAGGTCCATAAATCAATTATTCATTAGGAAGGTACCATAGATTAATTTACATAGTTAGGTGTTTTCTTCTCTTTAGTTAATGTTCAATCCTGGAAAGGTTAACCTTATGTTAATTTAATTAAATTCATTATCTTATTAACTTAGAGGCCTTTCTAATAACTACCTAAAGCTTGCTAAGAACTAACCATGGCTTAGCACTCTATGGCAATTAAATGGCCCCATTCCCTAATTACACATAACCTTAAAGATTTAATTTAAACATTTAAATTACATTTCTACTAAATAAAAGTAGGGTGAAACCTCCACTCTTAGATCAAATCAATCTTGACCACTAGATCCTAGGGTTCCAAACTAGCCCTAAGTTTCGTAAGTGCGTAATCACAAAGACTTCCGAATGGCCTGATCGTGAAGTGGATCATTCAAGTGTGATTGCACAACATGGGATCATCTCTCAAGTTGTGGGACTTGCAAACCTGAGATGGTCCTCTGGAGAAATCTGGTTCTTACTTCCTGACCTACCTGCCACAAGCTACTTGAGTGCAGGAAGATCCTATTCTATCGTAATCTAATGGTTCCAAGGGGACAGAGAGAAAGAGAGAGAGTAAAAGATCCTACATTAAGTAGTGATACACCAAAAAAGGAAGTGCAAGATATTTGGTTGAGGGAGAATGAAATAGGGAAAAGGGAACTGAGGGAGGTCAGATAGAAGTAACACGCACTGAGATCTAGGTCTGCAATAGAACCTCCATGAAGAACGACGTCCTACACCTACAAACATGAAATACATGCACGTAGAGAGAGAGAGAGTAAAAGATCCACATTAAGTAAAGGAGGCAAGAGAGGCACGGAGAAACAACAAAACAATGCCAAGGGTTGAAAGACGCCATGAAATATTATTTTAGTGCTTTGTAAGGCACGGTGCCAAGACTATTACATGCGGTGTTGAGAGGCAAAAATATGCTCTCCAAGAGTCGAGAAGGCCTACAACTCAAATGGAGTCGAGAAACAACTTTGACAGAGTTTCCCTACACCTAGAATGTCTCTCCTTCTCAAAATGAGAAGTGTTACAATATATAGAAAGAATAAGAGAGAGAAGAGGGAAAAATTGAATCCTGCTTCAACCACCATGGATACACATTGAATCTTTCCTTGAAAGCTTCAACCACCATCAATCAATGCCCCCTAAAAATCCACCTACAATCTATCGATTCTGGCTCCCTAGCGAATCAAATTAAATCTAGTCTGGTAGTTGAAGAAATCAAATTTTGCATTAGTGACCTAGAATAAATTTTCCTAATTTTCACTCACCAAATTCTAATAAGAATGATATTTTATGTTTCCATGGTGAAGAGGGTGTCGAGATGCTTCAAAAGTCTTCTCCTACCTAAATGTCAAAATATATGGTCATTTGAATATTTGGATCACGAGCGCGAAATATTTTAAAGAGTTTTTCGTACCGGGTCCATGTGGCAGCCTTGTGCACCTTGGAGATTCAGCCCCTACCTTTCACTTTTGAAATCACACCAGATTGACATGTGGCGGCTTCCGCAAGCTCTTTAGGATTCTTTTATTTTTCCTGAGTCTCTTAGCTTGGTGGGGCAAAAAATTTGACCCTGGACACGTGGCAGCCTAGCGCTTGTTTGGAAACCCACCCCAAAGTTTACCTATGAAATAGCATCGTATTCACACTTGGCACCCTCCGCCGGCTTGCCTTTGCTTTTACTATTTAAACCCCCGACTTTGTCTCATTTGGACTTGGTACATGTGGTGAGATTGCGCTCATTTGAGTCTTAGCCCAGGGTCTCGATTTTGAATGTGCGTCGTTAAGATACTTGGCACCCTCCAATGAGTCGAATTTTCAACGTCCGGTGTAACTTTTGGGGTTTTGGACACGTGGATGCCTAGCATAAGTTTGAGTTTGCCTTTTGGTTTTATCCTTTGGAGGTGCACTTTGTTTGGGCACTTGGTAGCTTCCGCTGTCTCCTCCATACTTAGCCAATTTTTGGGCTCTTTCTGAATCATTTGCAAAGCCTAAAACTTCAAACCTTCTCTGTTCTTTTTCCTTTGAGCCTCTAGTTCTTTGACATTGTTTCTTTGCCCCAACCCTGCTATTCTATTTTAGAGCTCACTGTAACTGTCTCTGTTAGATTTGAAGAACGACTGCTTCTACGGGGCCATTTCGTGAATTTCTTGCAGACGGGTCGTTTTTTTGAATCTTTTGGGCCTCTGATTTCATTTGTGTCATTCAGCCTCATTTAGACCCTACATTCCTTAGATCAATATTTCCTGTCCCTTTATTTGTCATTCTGGAATGTGATCTCATGGGTTTGAATCATTCCCTTCGATTTTCTTTATGTGCGGGGCTTGTTTTGACCAAATTTTCTAAGGGCGAATTTGGGATAACAATTTGGCAACTCGTAGGGGTATCTCGCACTCTTAGATGAGAGGGCCAGATTTCCTTGTTATATCCATTGGGCATGGAGTCAAGAATTACGGCCTGATATTGATCCTTTATTGAAATGGACTCCCTGACTGCTTTCACTTTCTATGTCCTTCTTGACCCTGAGCTTGCCTGTGCATCTGCACTCTCAATTTTCATAAGAAAATCTTGAAATGGAGTTTCTGAGAGTAGAAAATTGTTTTGACCCGGGGCTTTCATCCGCCCTAAAATGGTTTGGAGGCATGCTGAACTGCATGGTGATACAACCTCGAGCAAAAAAACACAACAAACACACTATGTACAAAGATCAAATCATACATGCCTCAAATGAGACATGCAGAGTGTGCAAGAGCACTTCTTCTGCTAAAAGAAAATCTACTCCTACTCCTTAACTAATTAGAGGGAAAAGGACTCAAACAAATCCTACAACTAGCAGGGAGAAGTAACTTCCCTTTCTCAAGAGGGGTAGTCATGCAAATGATTTGACACATAATATGGCTTCCTGTATGAGTGAAAAACTGACAATAAGTTGGTCCTCCACCAAGATCATCAAGGTGTCAGCTGGAAACAAGATAGATGCCTCTTTTAGTTGCTCTTAATTTGGAATGAAGAGGAATTTTAACTAATCCTTAGTACTTTAGAGCTCATCCTCATACTTAGAAGCAAGCATGACTGGTTGTGGCTTTTCCCTTGGCTCCAATGAAGCCAAGTACCTGATTGGGCATAGTCTGATCCTTTGGATGTGCCCATTATTCTGATTCTTAACTCCAAAAATGGAGTCTTCTTGTGGACCTTCTTGGATGGATGGTGTGAGAGGGATGATGACATCCTCTTTCCTTTTCTCTTCCTTTTCTTGTGAAGAACATGGAAGACTCATATCTTCCAACTTTGGTTCCAGAGGGCCATTATGAGACATAGGTTGCTTTCCTTGAATGCTCTCCTCCATGGCAGCAGGATCATGTGCTTGAAAGGTGAATGATGGAGGAGAAAATGATGTAATCTCCATGGGCTCTTCTTCATCAAAGCAATCCTCCAAGTCAGATAGATAATCTGTCTCCTGGTTGTCCTATTGCATATGTTGACCTCCTCCATGGTGTCCTCTTGATCTGCAACTTTCTCACCATGGTTCTCTTCATCCTCCAACATAAATTTTGAAAGCTCAAACTCTTCTTCAACATCAAATCTTGAAGGGGATGAAGTGGGAGGAAGAACTGAAGGTCCTTCTATAGCCTGCTCCACACTTGGAGCCTCTAGAACTGTATGGTCCTCCTCCATCATGGGTTCATCAATCAAATCAGGCCCTTGAAATGAAAGCAAAGAATCTCCAATGATGCTTTCTTCATTGAGTGGCTTTAACATTGATTTGATCTCTCCTAGTTGCTCCTCTTCAATGGGGCTTGGAGCTGATTGTTCCTCTTCTTTAATTGGTTGTGTAGCTTGGATTAGATCAAAATTATCTTTAGATAGAGTACAATTAGGGACACTGTATTCAGGGAAAATAGATTGTTGATCTTCTTCTTGTTATTTTCTTTCCTTCTCTACTCTAAACTCAACCTCAGCCACCATTGGCTCTTCAACCTTGACCTCCTCTATTGGCTTGACCATCAAGGATATCTATGTAAACCCAAATTTGGCAGCCCAACTCTTTAGATTGTCTCATGTCATGTCTTCTTTTCTGGCTCTCCTTATTGTTGTTTTCCTTGACTGGATTCTTGAGTCTCTTCCCAACATGGACTTGGGAAAGAAAGAGGAGTGATAGGTTGGGGTTCAACTAGTTTTGCAATTTTTTTTGGTGGAGAGGGAAGTGGAACTTCTTGTTTATTTGGAGGGGATGACTATTTGGAAGGGAAAAGGATAGAGGAACTGAGGTGGGATGGGAGATCAGGAGATGGAGAAAAGAAACTAACACTTGGGGCAGCAAGTGAGGGGCTTGACTCTTGATCATGCTGAAATGATAAAGTCGAGAAAGAGAAAATGAAGAGCTAGGAAGTGGTGGACTTACCCATTGACAAGGTTGTCTTGTGTCCAACTCATAGGCCTCAATCTCCTCAATCCATTGTGTAAGTTGAGGTAGCATTCCAACCATAAAGTCCAGCTTCTCCTAAGGGTTGTAATGTCTTGGAAAAGGGCCTTCCCATGGACAAGATGCCCAAAGAACCAATCTTAAATGCCTTCATTTGTGTTGTACCCCTAGATTGCACCATGCTAGCCTCCATTTTTTGGATCTTCTCTAACAAACCAGCATTTTCTGTGTAGCTGCCACCATTATATGCACCCCTTGTTCTTGATAAGCTTCATGGCCAAACTAGTTTTGACCCTACTCATATGGGTAAGCATAATGGCCTGGATCTGATTATAATGCTGATTTGGAGGAGTTAGGAAATGCATTAGAAGTGAACTACATTGCTGCTATAAGTGTGAGATCCATGAAGGGAATGAATTCATGATTGCACAAATTCATGGAATGGGAGAAAATGAAAGAGATGGAAGAAGAAAATGGATGAAAATGTGTGGAAATGGATGGAAAAGGTCTACAACTTAGAGAATGGGTTATTGACCAGATGGAGTTGTCAGATGTGCTTGCATGTGCCTCGATAGGTTGAATCTCACCAAGACCATATCAACTTGATGAAATGAAGTAGTAAGGTGCTTCAAACTTGTCCCACCGGGCATGCCAAAACTGTTAGTGCGTAATTACAACACTTCTGAATGGGTTGATCGTGAAGTGGGGCATTCGGTGTGATTGCACATCATGGGATCATATCTCTAGCTATGGGACTTGTAAACTTGAGATGGTCCTCTCGTAGAAATCCGGTTCTTGCTTCCTAATCTACCTGCCACAAGCTACTCTAGTGCAGAATAGCCTATTCTATCATAATCTAATTGTTCCAAGGGGACAGAGAGAAAGAGAGAGGGTGAAAGTGCCTACACTAAGTGGTGATACACCAGAAAAGGAAGTGCGAGATATTCTATTGAGGGAGAATGAAACAAGGAAAAGGGAACTGAGGGAGGTCAGATAGAAGTGACACAAACCCAAATCTAGATCTGCCATAGAAACTCCATGAAGCATGACGTCCTGCACTTGCAAATATGAAATACATGCACAGGGAGAAAACATGAGATAGAGAGGCATAGAGAAACAAAAACAATTCCAATGGTTGAAAAACGCCATGAAGCAAGATTTAATTACTCCATAAGGTGCACAAACTATTACATGCAATGCTCAGAGGAAAAAAATATGCTCTCTAGGCATTGGAGAAGGCCTACAACTCAAATGGAGTCGGGAAATGACTTTGAAAGAGTTTCCCTACACCCAAAATGTCTCTCCTTCTCAAAATGAGAAGTGTTACAATATATAGAAAGAATAAGAGAGAGAAGAGGGAAAAATCAAATCCTGCTTCAACCACCACGGGATACGCATTGAATCTTACCTTGAAAAACTTAACCACCATCAATCAATGCCCCTACAAATTCACCTACAATCTATCAATTTTGGCTCCCTAGCGGATCAAATTAAATCTAGTCTAGTAGTTGAAGAAATCAGATTATGCATTAATGGCCTAGAAGATGTTTTCCCAATTTTCACCCACCAAATCCTGCTAAGAATGATATTTTATGTTTCCATGGCGTAGAGGGTGTCGAGATGCTTCTAAAAAGTCTTCTCTACCCAAATCTGAGTTTCCATTCAAAATATATGGCCATTTGAATATTTGGATCACGTGCACACAATATTTTAAAGAGTTTGCCATACCAGTCCATGTGGCAGCCTCACGCACCTTGGATATTCAGCCCCTACCTTTCACTTTTGAAATCGCATCAGACTAACATGTGGTAGCTTTCATGAGCTCCTTGGGATTCTTTGTATTTTTCTTGAGTCTCTTAGCTTGGTGGGGCCAAAAATATGACCCTGGACACGTGGTGGCTTGACGCTTATTTGGAAACCCACCCCAAATTTTACCTATGAAATAGCATCATGTTGACACTTGGCACCCTCCACTGCCTAACTTTGCTTTGACTATTCAACCCCCGACTCTATCCCTTTTGGACTGGGACACGTCACAAGGTCGAGCTCATTTGAGTCTTAGCCCATGGTCCCGCTTTTGAATGTGTGTTGTTAAGACACTTGGCACCCTCCATTGAGTCGAAGACTTTTCAATGATCGGTGAAACTATTGGGGTTCGGACATGTGGAGGCATGGTGCAAGTTTTAATCTTCCTTTTTGTTTTATTCTTTGAGGTGCACCATTTTGGCAACTTCCGTTGTCTCCTCCATACTTAGCCAATTTTGGGGCTCATTCTGAATCATTTGTAGAGCCCAAGACTTTGAACCTTCTCTCGTTATTTTTCCTTTGAGCCTCTAGTTCTTTGACATTGTTTCTTCTCCCCAACCCTGCTATTCCATTTTAGAGCCATGCATAACTTGTCTATTGGATTTGAAGCACGGCTCGTTCTACGGGGCTGTTTCTTGAATTTCTTGCACAGGGTCATTTTTTTGACTCTTTTGGGCCTCTGATTTCATTTGTGTCATTCAACCTCATTTAGACCCTGCGTTCCTTGGATCAAGCTTTCCTGTCCCTTTATTTTTCATTCTAGAACATGAGCTCATGGGTCTGAATCATTCCCTTCATATTTTCTTTATGTGTGGGGCTTGTTTTGACCAAATTTTCTGGGGTCAAATATGGAATAACAATTTCCTTATGATTTTTATTAAATCCTTTCTTTTGTTCATTTCCCCTCATTTGGTTTTTTTTTTTTTTTTGTTAAAAATGTAGGTTGGAGAAGAGGAAGCCATGAGAGAAAAGGAGAAAGAACTACAGAGGATTATAGAAGGAGATATAGTTTAGATTAGTTTAGTTGTAGTTTTATCAATGAAATCTATTTCATTTAAGGATTGGGAGGGGTTTCCTCTACCAATCTAGTTTTTATTTCAAGCTATTTGTATATTGGATTTTAAATTTTGGGGCAAACCCTACCCCCATTGTTGTAAATGAAAGGAATGTTTTTAATCCACCATTTGTATGTTTTATTGTTCAAATCCATGGGATTACTCATTGTTTACATGCTGGTAGTCATTAGTTAAATTTTACAACTTATAAATTAGTAAAAACCAGTTAAAATTTCTGCACAAAGCACACGATCCGAGGAGTTCGTCGTAAGTGACAGAACCTCCACCCAGCAGCAAACCAACGGTATTGGGACCACGCCCTTCTGGATGATAAACCATGGACCGCTGCCCTCTTGCAGCGATTTTGAGACCGCCACTTTCACTCCGAGAGGTGGTTATGGGACCGTCGCTCAAGCACGGGTGGTGGTCCTGTTTCCTAGAAACAAAACCTAAAATCCAAGGTTTTTACAAAAGTAAAAGTTACTACAATGTTCCAAAACACATTCTGAACTTGATTTTATGCACCTAAAGTTTCCAGTTTTGATATTTCATTCCATTTGATCATTTCTTAGTTAAAATTACTCATTTAAAGCATTTGAAATCCAATAGTAACAATAATAACTACTAGATCTATTCCATTTTGTTCAACTAAATTTTCTTTCTATTTCAAGAGTAAAATAACATATTTATATCTACTTCTACATTGTTATTTTCTTAATACAAAATGCAACAATTCCCTATCTCAAATTTGTTGTCTCTTTCATCTTCACTACAACTTCATATATCAAAAATGACTATAACAACTTTATTTTACATTCAAGTTTACTATGCACACATTTTAACATATTACAACTTCTATATCTCTCCTTTCTCTTTTACCATAATGCAAACTTCACAATGTAGTAAACTTTCTTTTCCCATTGCTCATTTCTTTTAAAAATAAGGAATTTCCAACTAAACTTTTACGCAATATATCCATTTTGACTCTTTCTCTTATACAATATACAATATTGGAATACAACCTTTCTCCATGAAATTATTACAAAGTATTCCACTCAAGGTGGGAAATAATACAAGAATTTAAGCAAAAGAAAATACATTAATACAATTTTCTTCACTCTAAGTGGGTACAACACAAAGAAAGTTTCACAAGGACACCAATGAAACTCCAAGCTTCACAACTCCAATGAGATATCTCCTCCAAAATTTGATTGTTTCACAACAAAATGGAGGGAAAGGAAAGACTCTCCACCCAAAAATATATCCAATGAATAATAGAATCCATCCTCTCCATTAGCCCCCAGAGCCCCAACCACATTACAATGGGAGATAATTCCAACACATGGCAACAACAAGCTTCCACAACAAAAAAATATTTCACAACCATTTCAACCACATTCAAATCAACAACAACACAATAAATAAGAACAACAAAACAACAAAAACAAGGCTTAAAATGAAAGCCAAAGGAGCAAGACCTATGGGGAGGCCACTTATTCCTCCCAATGGGAATGGGTGTCCATCTTAAAGCCTCCAATGCGTATCTCAAATCCCCTACATACTCTTATGCTTTCCTCAAGTTCCCCTTATCCCTTCCACATACTCTTATGCCTCCCTCAATCTCTTATGCCTCCCTCATAAAATAAACAAGAAAGAAATGCAAACATTCCTTGTACAAGGTGGGGCACCCAACCTAAACTCCCTCCAAACAAAAAGGTAAACTCTTATGCCTCCCTACATGAAATATCCCCATAGTCTCCTCCTACTCCAAACTTAGGCAATCTACCCACACCCAACAAGCATTCCAAAGAAAACAATACTCAACACAAGCACATAAAAACAAAATAAAGCATAGCTCAAGCAAGGTAAAGCTCCTACCTTTCCATAGTAGAGCTTGTTCCAAGAGTAAATCTCCAAGATCCTCAAAACCAAGCAAGCATACACAAGCTCCAACAATCCATAAACACTCCCAACAATCCTCTAACTCTCCAAAATGTAAGAGCACAAAATGATCAAGTAACCCCCAAACAAGCAAAAGAACTTCAATAAATAGCAAAGAGAGAGAGGAGGATGAGGTGGCTCCATGGAGGATGCCACATCACTCATCCTCAACTCCATCTAAGAATTCAAACGTCAATCCCGATGCACCATAAATTGGTGGGTGAGAGGAATGACAAGTTACTTACACACACCATCTAAGCCCACACCCCCTAAGGACAAAATTAATTATTAGAAGGAAAGTGCAATAAATATTTCACCTTTTTATCTTTCCAAAACACTTGATGGGGTCTAACTTTGACCCCCCAACCCATAGGTAGGGTTGGTATAGCAATTTAAGAGGTGTGGGACAAGTTTAACTTGTCCCACAAGCCTTCAAAATTGGCCCTTAAAGGCCAAATTTGAGTTTCCCATGAAGGGTAGAGTGTACAACACTCAAGATCTCAAGCATTCAACACACAACACAAAATCCAAGAGAAAATCAAGTATAATAAATAAAATTCTTTTGGTCACATCTTTAATTAGTTTAGGACAAGATTTATTAACTTTAATAAGACACTTAGACCCACTAAGATAAAGGGGAAAAACATACATCAAAAACTAAATAATTAAAACAAGTAAATTACATTACTAAAAGATTCACATACTAACATTAATAAAAGGGAAGCTAAAATAAAAGACAACACATGATCCCTTGGTCACAATTTTCCCCTAACCAAATAATTCTAACATGTACACACAATTACATGTTGTCGTGGTGACCCTAGTTGAATTCATCTATAATTCCAATGTGGTTCGTCTCCAATCCCCCGATGTTTGTTGTGAATAAATTTACCTCCAAAACACAAAAATTCCTCCTTCAACCTCTTGGCCGCATTAAAACGTCTATGAAAAAATATACAATATAAATCTACAATCATCTATATATGAATCAAAAATCATCTAGGAAAATATGATATCATTTAAAATTTCTAGCAACATTTCTATCCAATCGTTTCATCCACGTCAAAATGATCACAACATTGATTCAATTATTAAAGCCTACAAATGGTGACGAAAGTATGTCGTGAAGTCAGAATTATATATATAAATAACCATGTCAACACGGATATCAACATCAATATAAAATGTCTCTAATAATCCACATGCATCATATATGAATCAAAATCAACAATGCCGAATTATCTCAAACATCTAGTATCAAGCTAAATAAAAAAGCTACAATAATGTCCATAAGTGTAGTCGACAGTATCAAAATCAAAGCAAAAGGCGTCTAAGGGAAGTGGGCAATACAAAAATGGTAGGTGGCCATTCGCTTCTCCCACCTTCCGCCAATAAGGAACCCAAACAAGTATCTGAAATAGATTCTTCCTCACGCCAAGTAGGTTCATTAATAACAATAAAGAAGTAGTCGAGTTGGGGGATGCAACAATAAATTCACCTTTAATTTAGAAATTCGAAAGGGCCATGCATGGAGACCAAGTCAGCAAGGTGGAACTCGGGGTTCATTTTAAGACACCCCTATAAAATTGTAGGTGGAAAATACCTGGCGAATATCCCCGTAACTAGTTTCAGCGAAAGGTGAATTTGACAGTATTCAAAAACAAAATTTTCACCTGGTTTTTCATGGCTCCATCAGTGATGCGTGACAACAAGATGTCAATAACCACTCCTGACACGTGTCAATGGAACGTCAATGGTCTAGACTGGCACGTGTTATCAGTGCGACACTGATTCGTAATGACGCATGATGCTGGCTCCCAATGGCGCCGCGACATCGCTCGTAATGACGTGTGACATTGTCTCCTACCATCACGCGTCAGCGCTCTAATGACGCGCGCGACACTTCCTCCTACTCGTCTCCCATCACGCGCCATCGGCCCTATTGACGCGTGTCATTTTCTCCTCTTGTCGACGCGTGTCACTGGCTCCTATTGACGCGCGTCGGCTGGATCATATTGTGCGTGTGTGTCAGCTAAGACCTTTGACGCGTGACACCGACTCTATCGACGCGCGACATCGCGCTCCCAATGATGCACATCATTTTCTTCTATTGATGCGCGTCATTCGATCCTGTTGACGCGCGTCAAAGGTCTTAGCTGACACGCGACAATAGGAGGAAGTGACACGCGTCAGTAGGGGACAATGTCACGCGTCACTAGGAGCCAGTGTCGCACGTCAAAAGGTCTTAGGCGACGCTTCGACAATAATAGTCTGACCGACGCGCTAAAAATAGGATCCATGATGCGCGTCGAAGAGGAGTAAATGATGCGCATCAATAGGGGCCTGTGATGCCCTATTTAGCTTATAAATACCCTTCTGCCGCTCATTTTCTCATTTTCATTTTCCCGTTCTTGAATTTTTGCAGTCTAAATCATTTTCAAAGACACAAGTACAGCTATAATGTTGACTTCAAATGCTTCCCAATTGCAAGTTCAAGAAGAAAATCAAGAGAATCCAACTCAATCGATTTCCAAGATCAACTACACGAATCCCTTATGCCCTCACATCCATACGGCTTTAAAGATGTCTTGAATATCAAGATTTGATTGAAGAGTGTGAATTTACAGAGGGCTCGTTAATATGCCCCATTTCAAACAGACGGGATATTTTGAATTACCTTCTGTCATCCTACAATTCGAGGACGGTATTTTTATGTGACTCGAGCGATGGCCAAATGTTCCAATTCACTATTGAAGCAAATGACATCCATCGGTTTACGAGCCTTTCGTTCGTAAATTTACCAATTATTCAACCAAGGCAACACTCACGAAGAAGACAAGAAATTTCTCGAATCAACGTTCGGTTTCCATGTTGATTGTAAGTATAATTCGTTTTAATTCATATTTTTTATTCTATTTTTTATTCTGATACAATTTGTTGTTATAAATTTATATTAATTTTCACTGTTTCGCATTTGCAGCCCATGTCAATAAATCCAGGCATGGTGTAGATACACAATCAATTGCACACCACTTTCTTGCTGCACTTATTTCATTTTTTCAATCCAGAATTGTTTTGCAGGGTCGCCAAACAGATATACCAAATTGGGCCATTGCATACATTTGTGCCACTATCGCAAAACGAAAATTCGATTGGTGCACATATCTATCCAAAAAAATAAGAACTGACATAACAAATTCAAAACTCTCAGATAAACCTTTCATTTATTCAACAAACTATCTCCTCGGCTTCTACTATGAGGCAATTTTAAATTTAAAAGATAAACAAATTCCTACTTGCTCTGATGAGGCTTTGATGAAATTCTCAATTCCATTTGAAGAACAACAGGTATAAACTATTTAGTTTGTAATTGTATTTCAATTTTCGACATTACAGTGCACAGTTATTAAAACTTAAATTTTAATGTTTTGAGAAGATATCTTGAAGCCCTTCCCGAAAAAGAAGTTATCGAGAGGAAGAGGCCAACAACACACAGAGGCTTCGGGGGACTCCCAATCTGAAATGGAAGCTCACTCCTCTCCAAACCCTCAACAGTTTGAACTCGTTAAATGCCAGAGAAGTAATACATTCTCATATATTATTTACAAATTCCAAAGTTGCATATTTATTTTTCAATTTAAATTTTAACCAAATGAATTGACAACATTTAATATTGATGAATTGCAGGGACTTTGGAACCTTCTTCCCCAACTCACTCCATACAGTCGCATGCATTCATATCTTCTGAATAGCCACTGAGTACAACTCCTACAAGGCCACCCGTAGCACCGAGAAAAACAACCCCTCGACAACAAGGTACAACTTTTCTATAGTACGTTTAATTTCGTAGTTTTGACTTTATGAATTGTTTTAATATTTTTCATTTTTTTCTTGTACTTTTCAGCACATGTCAGTCATGATCAAACCATGGCACCGACACCCACTCAACCATTAATTTTTAAAATACCAACCAGAGGAACAGTGAAAAAGAACATTGGTAAACGCATGCCTTTTGCTCCGACCCCTAGTGGGACACTAAACCTTGCCTCCTCATTTCGAATTCCAACTCTCTCACTTGGTGGCTTGCCCAGTGCAACGGGCATATCTATTTTGAACAATATAAATTTAGATGAAGATTATTTGGGCATTGATAGCAATGACCCAACTGGTTTTTTTGATACCCGCGAGATGATTCAAGGCCAGCAGGTATACTTCAAATTTCAATTTTAATATGCTTTACAATTTTGAATTACATTCTGATTTAAATTTATTTATCTAAATCTTGATTAATTTTTTCAAAAACAGGATCAGCCCACCCAAAGGCAGAAACAAGGAGCAGTTGATCTTGGTGAAAGCCCCCATACTTCTCCAGCAAGATCGTCTGCATCAGATTCAGATAGTGAACAGTTGCCACATTTTCCTTTGGAGAACTTAATTGGTTATGATTGTCAATCCCATGTCAGTGAGTTTATTATTCCTCATATCCAACAGCTTATAGAATGGGAGAGAAGGGCTAAAGTTCTTATCAATGAGATTATTAGTCGTTATGAAAATTATTGGCAACGGGATAGTTTATACGCTGCAGTCCAGAATCAACCTGCGAAGATGGATTCCTTACTTACCCAAGTAAGATGTGGGACTGTCATGTTTAACAACAACTATAAAGACGACATTTTAGATAAGGCATTAAACAAATTGGAAAATATTAGTGCCGAGGCCCAGGCATATTTTAACAAATGGTCCAAGGACAAGGATTTGGTAGCAATCGCAAATGCCAAAAGAGATAGAGCAGTTGTAAGTACTATTACATTCAAACAATCATTCTTGTTAATTTGAAATTTTCATTTTTTAGTAATATTTTGAATTGACATTACTCTTTTTGCGGTTGAAATATGAAAATTTGAAGAGTCGAAGCGAAGGTTTTGCAATTTCACTTGGAAACAAAGAAAAAAACACTTATCCGCATGCAAAAAATTTGAAGCAAAATATTGTTTTGGTTAACAAACAAAACAATACACTAAAGCGGATAATTAAAGAGCATGGTCTTGACCCTGACATATTATTCAAAGCCAAAGCAGCTACTGATCCAAATTTGCTGTCGCATGGAGATGCAACAAATCAAGAAGAAAGAATTTTAAAAAATCTGGACAATGCTGCAGAAGATCTTATAAGTTCAGGGGTTATTTCTAGTGTTGGGGAAAGAGGTACAGCCACAGTGGAAGAAGCCGTTGGGGAAGAGAGCAGAGTAGAATTGTATAAAGAAAAAGAGGGTTTTGAAAATTAGAAACTTTTATTATTGAGGAAACTTTAAATATTGAATTTGAAAACTTCTACTATTGAGTATGTACTATGGTATTTGAATTTAATTATATGGATTTATATAAAGTCTTTAATTTTAATTGCATTAGATGGTGATTATCATGAATTATATGTATGTTTCTTGTTTACTTGCATTGTCATGAATTGTATGTGGACGTAGATGATGAATGATGATAATTGATAATTAATGATAGATGATGATGAAAGACGATGATCAATTTAATGTGTATAATGTAAAATGTAGTGCCTAAATATCTTGTGGGACTTTAATTATCTTGAAAATTATGTTTTTGGGAAAAAATAGCAACTAAGATTTGAAACAGATCTTTAGGATTTCTCCTTAATAGACTTATGGTGTAGGAAAATTCTATTTTAAAGAGAAAATAACGTTTTTCTGGAAACAATCATTGATGTGGAGGCTAGATTAGCCAATTATGAAATAGTTAAATTCCAGGCCATAAGAATTAGAGCTTGGGAAATAATTAAGACCATGGTTTAAAAGATATGGTTTTGTTATCATGGATATTGTTTTGTGTAGAGTAGATTGACAAGTTGTTGTAAATAGTCAAGGTTATGGAGGCTAGATTAACCAAAGTTGGAATAACCATGTGATTAAAAGATAGGTCAAGATTGATATAGAACTTTGAAGTTTAATGTAAAACATATAAGGTTTTTATCATGAAGATTAGTCTGTATAGATCAAGTTCATAGGTTGAAGAATCCTATCATTTTTTTCTATTTGATAAGGGTGAAGAATAATTGTGGATTAGAACTGGGAGGCTATAAGTTGGAATAATTTTGAGTGTGTAAGAAAATATTGAAGGTTGTAAACTAGATCATAGTAAACTATGTGTGTAAGTATTTATGTAGAGCCTTGAAGAAGGCACACTACATTTGCAGGATAGTTTGAAGTTAATAGAATTATCAATGTTCTAGTCAGTTTTATTACTAGAAAGGATTTTTATTAGATAAAGACTTTGTCAAGTTCCCTTGCGCATTTCATTCTTCCATTTAGATCTAATTTTTTTCTTTGGTTTAGTTTATTACATTCATGATTTCTAAAAATCCCAATATGTAGTATCAAATTAATGCTTTCTCGGTGAACAAATTTAGCATTTTGATTTAAATAGTTGTGATTAGTGTAGATTTGGGTGGTAGACTATAGGATATGGAAGATAGCATTAGAATTGAGTTTGAATAACTTCGTGTTAGAGGATGATCATTATAAGTCTAAAAATAGATCTATTTCTTCATGGAGAAATCTGAAGAAGTGATGGATCTATGACAAAGCAGGGAATTTTAGGAATTTTAGGAAGAAATCAAGAAAGAATCATCACTGGTAAGAAATTAAACATAATTGCAAATATGATAGGGTTTAGCTTACCTCTTGCGTATTAGATTGCTATGAAATCATCAAGGGTAACGTGCTAGATCTTTGTTTTACCTGACATTGTAGATAGAGGGGTGAGTTTCCTGACATTGTCAGTCCTGAGAAGTGCCAGCAACATCTTTAAATATATAGACCAACAATATCTTTAAATAAATGATAACAAGAGCTGAAAAAATGTAAAGTAACAAACAATAAGATTATGTTGAAGAAGATACCTATTTAAAATTGAAATCATCCCCGGTAATGTGCTAGATCTTTGTCTTAAAAAAATTCAACATAAAAAATGGATTAGTAGATAGATGGGTGAGTTGCCTGACATTGTCAGTCCCGAGAAGTAACAGCTTCCTCGGACGGATGTCAACCCACGTTTTCAAAAAATAAAAGATTGTATTTAACTAAATGTAAATACATAGACCTGTAACATCTTTAATGATAACCAGAGCTGAAAAAAATGAATAGTAACAAACAATAAGATTAAGGGGAAAAAGATACCTCCTTAAAGTTGAAATCATCACTGCCACTAGTAATGAGCTATATCTGTGTTTCAAAAAAACCCAACACGAGAAATGGATTAGTAGATAGATGGGTGAATTGCCTGACATTTTTAGTATATAGACCTGTAACATCTTTAGGAAAACCCATGGTTAACCAAAACATGAAATGTGTATAGGAGTGTCTTTTAGTGCTTCATGCCAAATTTAATCAGATTTTGAAATGAGTATTTAAACTTATTCAAGTTTTTATAAAACTGGATCGCTTAGAAATGCAAACTAAACAACCTGTCTTCTTAGCATCCAAGAAAAAATACAGTGCCTTCTTCAGATAAATCATAGAAGTTATTTTTGTATAGGATTCACATCTTGAGATATTGTAAAATGTTTTGGGGAAAATGGATCAGTATCAAAATATGTTGTATAGGATTCACATCTTGAGATATTGTAAAATGTTTTGGGGAAAATGGATCAGTATCAAAATATGTTGTATAGGATTCACATCTTGAGATTCTCTCTTCAGGACTGCTTCTTGGAGTGGTTGAATTAAAATATGTTTCTCTTTTTTTTTCAAATTTTTAAGGTGGTGCATATGATCATAGCTCAATAAGGTTGTTTACATATCATATTAGTTACAAGAATGAACTTGAAATCTTTGATCCTTTAGTAGATTCATCTCATCCTATGTAAGGATATTCAGGCACAAGTATGAGGTTTGAAAGATACAATAAGGGTAAAGTGATCAAAATTGTTGTGTGTAACAGAAAGTTGTTTTTACTTTCTTCTAATTATCATTGTTGAGCTGATGAAATACTTGGTTGACCCTTGCAATGAGTATCAAAGTATAAAATTCCTACTACCACCTTGTTTTGTTTTCCTTTGTTGAAGATACAATGTTCAAGTGTATGTTTGAAGACAATTTTCTTGAAGCTCCCCCATTTCTATGCCTTGAATTGATTAATCATGATCTTCTTGAAGTACAATTGATAAAATGAAGTGTCTCAAATATTGAAAATAAAATTACATCTCAACATAAAGTTCTCTGTGCAAGGTTAGATCATCTTAAAAAGGTAACATTGTGTAGATTTTGTCAAGAGTGCCTTACTAGTACCTCATCTCATACTCAGTCTTAGCATATATCATGAAGTTTCTTTTTGAACTTATCAAACAAGACCCTATATCATCATCAAGTACACACCAAACACTATTTCTTTGGTTTGGGGATAAATTTGAAGGCTTCATCTCAATTGGTTGCATTACAAACATGAAGGGAATTTTCTCTAGTGCAAAAGAGGTGAAAACTTCGAATTCCATTAAATTTTGGATAAGAAATCAATTATTTGGTAGTCTCAGGCTTTCTCTGTGCATAAAGAGATCCATCTAGTCACTCATCACTCCTGACGCGCATCAATGGAACGTCAATGGTCTTGACTGACATGCATCATCGCTCTTTAAGGCGTGCATCATCGCTCCTATTGGCGTGCGTTGCGACTCCTATTGCGCGCGTCACTTGGATCTTATTGATGCGCGTCATCGCGCTCTTGTTGATGTGCGTCGCCATCGCTCCTGCCCGACATGCGTCGATGACTCCTATTGACGACGCTTGCGTCATCGATTCTAATGACGCAGCGCGTCGCCTCCTATTGACGCGCGTCACTGACTCCTATTGTCGCGCGTCACTGGATCTTATTGACGCGCATCGCTTGCTCTTATTGACGCGCGTCGCTGGATCCTACTGACGCGCGTCAGCTAGGACTATTGTCGCGCATCAGCTAAGACCTTTGACGCGCGTCAATTGAAGCCATTGATGCCTGATTTAGCCTATAAATACCCTTCAACGGTCATTTTCTCGTTTTCACCTTCCATCTCTGGAATTTTTACGGGTCTCAATGCTTCCCAACCGCAAGTTCGATGAAAAAATCAAGAGAATCCAATTCATCGATTTCCAGAGATCAACTACGAGGAATCCCTTATGCCCTCACATCCATATTGTTTTAAAGATGTCTTCAGAATATAAAGATTTAATGGATGCGTGTGAATTTACAAGGCTCATTAATATGCCCCATTTCGAAACAGATCTAGATATTTTGAATTACCTTCTGTCATCCTACAATTCAGAGGACGGAATTTTTTATGTGACTTTGAACGATGGCCGAATTTTCCAATTCAGTATCGAAGCAAATGACATCCATCGGTTTACGGGCCTTCCGTTCAAAAATTTACCAATTGTTACAACCAAGGCAACACTCGTGGAAGAAAATAATTTTCTCGAATCAACGTTCGGTTTCCATGTTGATTGTAAGTATAATTCGTTTTAATTCATATTTGTTATTCTGTTTTTTATTCTGATACAATTTGCTGTTATAAATTTATAGTAATTTTCACTGTTTCGCATTTGCAGCCCATGTCAATAAATAAAGGCGTGGTGTCTAAGATGTAGCATTTCTGAGTACATGTAATTTTTGCAATGCTAGGTCTAAGATGAGCTTTGTAACTTTGTTTGACTTTGATGAGTGCGTGGAAAAGTTTTTAAAAAAAAAAAGATCTTAAGAAAACTGATGGAACCAAGAAGGGGAAATTAATTGATGTTCCCAAACTTGATGATGCAAATCAAGCGGGGGAAGAATTACGATCAATGTACTTTAATATTAATGGAGGGTGACTTAGCCAAGGCTCTTGCTTTGTAAGTGTTTGTGCCTTGAATCAGGGAAATGTGAATACTGAATTTAGTAGTATTGTGACATGTTTCGACATCACTTTCCAATTTAATTTTTTGTTATTTTAGTTATCTTTATCCTATCAGGTGGCAGGAATATCTATTGTTGGTCAATATTATTATGGCGTGTTTCCTCTCAGAGGTAAGTTGCTCAATGTCAGGGAAGCTACCACTCACCAACAAATGGAGAATAAAGAGATAGTAAATATAAAAAAAATCCTTGGTCTACAGGAAGATAAAATATATGACAGCATTAAATCTTTAAGATATGGCCATCTGATGATAATGACAGACCAGGTACATGATCTTTGTCTAGCGCTGTTTAGTTTCTACTTAATTCTGACACATCCTTTCTAGTGAGATCCTTTTTGACTTGTCCTTTGTCTCTTAAAGGACCATGATGGTTCCCACATCAAAGGATTGCTGATCAATTTCATACACCATACCTGGCCATCACTGCTTAAAATTCCTTCATTTGTTGTGGAATTTATCACTCCTATTGTCAGGGTAAATGTTCCCCCTGTATATTTGGTTGAGTGTATTGAGACTCTTTATATTTGTTTTTAAGCCTCCAGATGTTATGTATCTCCATGTCTAATTTTGGCACATGTTGATGTAGGCAACTCACAAAAATGGAAATGTGTTATCTTTTTACACAATTCCTGAGTATGAAGCTTGGAGAGAATCATTGAGTGGATCGATAACTAGCTGGACCATATAGTACTACAAAGTAATGTTAGTTTGTTTTCTCTTTATATGTTTTCAAGTTTTGGTTTTGTTCACTTGCTAATTAGGTATCACTTGTTGCTTGGACCATACAGGGTTTTGGCACAAGTACTTCTAAAGAGGGCAAGGAGTATTTCATAGATCTGGCCAAGCACAAAAAGATTGTGTGGGTTGATGAGAAAGATGGAGATGCTTCCTCATATCAATCAGCTTATAGAATGGGACAGAAGGGCTAAGGTTCTTATCAATGAGATTATTAGTCGTTATGAAAATTATTGGCAACGGGATAGTTTATACGCTGCAGCTGATCCAAATTTGCTGTCGCATGGAGATTTCTGGTTTTGGGGAAAGAGGTACAGCCACAGTGGAAGAAGCCGTTGGGGAAGAGTGCAGAGGAGTAGAATTGGATAAAGAAAGAGAGGGTTTTGAAAACTAGAAACTTTTATTATTGAGGAAACTTTAAATATTGAATTTGAAAACTTCTACTATTGAGTATGTACTATGGTTTTTGAATTTAATTATATGGATTTATATACAATCTTTAATTTTAATTGCATTAGATGGTGATTATCATGAATTATATGTATGTTTCTTGTTTACTTGCATTGTCATGAATTGTATGTGGACGTAGATGATGATGAATAATGGTGATCAATTTATGATGAAAGATGGTGATCAATTTAACGTGGACGTAGATTTATCATCAAGCACAGTAATTCTTCTTCTTTAGACTTTTGAACTTGTTTTAAGATAATTATTCTCTATACTTGTAACGATATGATCATAATGTCATTAGAATGGATATAGATGATAAATAAATGGAATGTGTTATAATGGATATAGATGACATTAATGATTAGAATGGATATAGATGACATTAGAATGAATAGAATTGTAATGATATGATTATGAATTATTTTAAAAATGAAATTGTTTTAATAAATTTAAAATTAGATAAATAATTGTGTTAATAATAATTGTAGTGTCAGGACTCAGGATATGATAATGATATGGTGATGATATGATATATATGGATGATGTGGAATTTTATGTGGACTTATATTTAAAATCATATAATGTATTGTTTATGTGAATTTTATGAGGAATTTTATGTGGACTTATATTTAAAAATCAATTAAATATAATTCTGAGATATCAAGAAAGAATCATCACCGTAAGAAATTAAACATAATTGCAAATATGCTAGGGTTTAGCTTACCTCTTGCATATTAGATTCTTTGTGAAATCATCAAGGGTAACGTCTTTAGATCTTTGTTTTACATGACATTGTAGATAGAGGGGTAAGTTGCACAGAAATTGTCGGTCTTGAGAAGTGCCAAAGAACATCTTTAAATATACGACCAACAATATCTTTAAATAAATGTAAATATATAGAATTAGACTGTAACGTCTTTAATGATAACAAGAGCTGAAAAAATGTAAAGTAACAAACAATAAGATTATGTTGAAGAAGATACCTATTTAAAATTGAAATCATCACCGGTAATGTGCTAGATATTTGTCTTAAAAAATTCAACACAAAAATGGATTAGTAGATAGATGGGTGAGTTGCACGATTTATCGAGTCCCGATAAATAATGACTTCCTGACGGATGTCAACCCACGTTTTCAAAAATAAAAAGATTGTATTTAACTAAATGTAAATACATACACCGTAACATCTTTAATGATAACCAGATCTAAAAAAATGAATAGTAACAAACAATAAGATTAAGGGGAAAAAGATACCTCCTTAAAGATGAAATCATCATTGCCCTTACTGTAATGAGCTAGATCTGTGTTTTAAAAAACCCAACATGAGAAATGTATTAGTAGATAGATGGGTGAATTGCACGACATTTTTAGTATATAGACCTATAACATCTTTAATGATAAAGATAAAAGATAGATAAAGAAGATACCTATTTAAAGTTGAAACAATCCATTATCAATAAATTCATCAAATTCGATGTTGTCTTACGTAGAATGTGACGAAGAGACAATTACACTCTCAAGGTTGGGAATATTTGTACTTGTAGCCGTATTATTCACACCTCTTCTTTCGCAAAGGGAATTCCAGGTCTTGCAATTGCTTGCTCTGTCGAATGGAAAGGTTTCGATGGAGTATCGAGAAACATAACACCTCATGCAACTTTCAGCTTTTATCCAACTGTTTCTCGGTTTTGATTTTATAAATGACAATGCACTAAAAACCATTTCATCCTCCACAGACCCCAAAATCATTGTTTGGCATAACTCATATAATCTGAAATATTCACTGATATCTTCTTGTAAGATAGAACTTTGATAGATTCCTCACCACAGCCTTGTAATAGCACCACTTTCAGAAGGTTGATCTAAATTCTTATATTGGTTCCTCATTGTTGTTGCAAAATTTGTTGACTGAAACTTCAATAAATCGGAATTCAGTATACCTTTGATTTCCATACCCTTGAGCTCTGACGTCTTTGCAAATTGTTCCATTATTGTACCCATTGATTTATGGAAATGCTTATTGACAAAGTCTGCACGGCCACCTTCAGTATTCCAAAAATTAGGATTCATCACACCCATGGCTTCCAAAATTTTATCTTTGCAGAAACGTTCCCTAATTTCTTATGACAAGGTTTCTGAAATTTTCTTAAGCTTTATTCTTGTTTCAACTATAACAGAATCAAACAAATTACATGTCACGGGAACATCTTCTCGTTCGATCCTGTAATATCTTGACATTTTTGCAAAATGTGCATTGGTATTTCCCTCCGATTAATAGTGATGCATAGGTGATCGTGGATATTAAATCTCAAAAAGGTGTTAGGATTTTTAAGATCTAATAAATCTTTCCAATTTTAAAAAACAGTGCATCAAAACTATCCTCAGGAACAAGATATATCAAGACTTTGACATACCATTTTCCTCATCCGTATAAAATCCACAATATAGATAAATCTGCCTGTGCATGCTTCATCGGTATTGATCTCCTTTAACATTGGAAGAATACCAACCAATGTAAGCAATGTCTCCAAATCAGTTAAACGGAACAACAAGTCCCTTGCCCTATCAACTTCATGACGGTATTTGTGCATGAAACCAACCAATGAAGGATACTCCTCACGAACTCTACATGCAGGTTCATACAAAGAGATCCATCTAGTCTCCACATCCTTCAAGTTTTTGCCATCTATAATTCCAATTGCAAATTTTGGAACTCGAGAAAACGCTTTGGGCTGCTTGACATATAGGCATGAAGTTCTCTTATAAGGTCTTCTAATTTAGCAACATTTTCGTGGTTTCTTACCATTTTATACGCTAAATTCATTCTGTGAGCCATACAGTGAATTGGTAGCATATATGGGGCCACTATTGTTTGTAATCTAACACAGAGCCCTGTTCGGTGACCCTGCATGACAGATGCACCATCTGCTCCAACGCATACCAACTTCGTAGCAATTTCATAATCAGTCATACCAGCAACATCTTTCAAATGAGAAACAACTATTTTATATAGGTTTTCGGCATTGTAGTTTTCAACCATTTTCATAACACCCAACAAATGTGGATACATACCCTGCGGTGTTGTCATCATTTGTCACTTCATCAATTGAAGAGAGATAAAGTTTGTTTTTTTACATTCTCTTTCAAATCTTCCTTCTCTATCATCGAGAGGCATTTTGCCATTTCCCATCCACTACTTTCGGACAATGAGACCGAGGTACATTCAACATTCCGTTAAATTGATACAAAAAACTTTGAAATTGAGGAAATCTAAATCGCTCTTCCTTTTCTTAGTATTTGAAAAAGAGTAGAGAATTGTATGAATTTTGCATGTAGATTTGTTTCTTTCATCTTACCAATATGCGATGTGATCGTTCCTCCCTTTTCCAACAGATGTCCGTGTTTTTTCCGCTCTGCGCTCATATTCCGCTGCGTATCTCTACATGCATGCATTCTTTTTCGATTTTCCACCTATGTGTTTTGATTTTCTCGCCATCCGCCCCACATTCTGATTAAATATTGTTTTCCACAATGTTTTTCTATAGTGTCCAAATTGATTTGCATTTTTGTTGCTTTCCCAATTTCCACGTACATATTTTACATGTACATTCGGATATGGGATTTCTTCAGAATTAGATGATTGTACAGTTCAATAAACGGAAATTTTGCTGCCCAATCAAACTTGTATGTCCCGCCAATGGTCCATATATTCTTTTCGTTTTCAATGCTTTACTTTTTTAGTAGAATTTTGAGCAATATCACAATCACCAGTTTCCTCTTTCTTGGACCGGAGTTTGATTTTGATTTTTGTCTTCCATTTTGCTTTGAGTGTTTGTATCTATGATATCTGCCGCACTTCCTGGTTGCACCCCAACAGAACAATATCTTCAAGATCGGCATATTATCGTAGGTTTCATTTGTTTGACTTTGATCTTGCGAGAATGCATGTCCACCTCAATAATACCTTCCACACAAATAATATTCGATTCTTTGTGGTGGCATCTATATGATTGGTATTTGATATCTCGTATCCAGAGTTTCCAAAATACTTGAAGAGTGATTTCGAGATTTCTTACTTACTTTTAGGTTATTCGTATTCTTTGAAATGCACCTTCCATTATTCGAAAAGAGTCCTGCGTCAGCAAAAAAACCGAGTAGCGACTTTGTCCAGTGTCTGAGGTCTTGTCGCGCGTCCTCTATCTGAGGTCTTTGTCACGTGTCAACTCTGCACTTGTTGCGCGTCCAACAACCCATTTCTGTCACCCGTCACACGCCAATCGCTGCTCAATATACTTGCCGCGTGTCAACACCGCCTTGCCGCGCACGCCAACACTTCCTCATCGCCGCGTCAACACTTCCTCTCTGCGTCGGCGTCAACACTTCCTCTGTCGCGCATCAACACCTTTGCCGAGTTGCGCATCAACACTTCCTCTGGCACACGCGTCGATATTATCATTGTGCGCGCCAACAATGCCCTTGCTGCGCGTCAACACCGCATTTTGTCGCATGTCAACAATCACGAAGCAACAGAATCAATCTCTCGGTGCTTAAGGGTATGCGAGATCAAATTTCACAGTATTGGTAATTTGTTAAGCTACTTGAGGTATACTACCCGAGCAAATCAGCTAGGTTTTTATAGGAGATGTTTTCAAATGAAGGTGAAGCCGACCCCCCAGAAAAAATATACTATATATTTTAGGCGAACACGGCACCGACCCACTCCGAATAATTCGCCTTTTCAAATTTTCATAAAATGAAATTTTCGCCGTATTACAAATATTCGCCGCTAAAATTATCCCCGGTGGAACCGGCGGTTGAAGCCTATAATAGAAACATTGAACATGCAAACAACTTCTTAGACAATGGTGCAACCCAAAATAAAGACTCTCCCTTTCTTACACACAAGTCGAGGTTAGTTTCACGGGAGAAAAAAACAATTGAATACACTTATCTTAAAATAAAATAGTATTAGGTACCTACAAGAAAACACCCTAAACATTTTTTTTTAAAAAGAATAATCTTTCATAGCCTATATACAAAAGTGTCACTAGCAAACCACTTAATCGAGAATTCGATAAACCTAAAAATGAGGATGCTCATAAAAGACGCTACAGGCACCCTAAAAATGAGCAAGCATAACGATTGCACCAGGAGGTACGACGGGAAGAAAAGACACTAAATTAACTTCGCAACAAGATCGTAATCACCTAACGATCATAGGTATGCCTTGGATCACTAAAATTGATCCAAGGCATGACCATTCTAAACAAAAGCAGCAATAGACTATGGTATGGGTAGCAAAATTTGTTACTAAGGGAATTTTCCCGTATAGCTCCATAAGACCTCGTCTACACCAATTAATTGGGTTCGCAAAAATTAAGTTTCATAATTCATCATAGGGAGAACAAAGTAGCCATTCAAAGTAGCAAATCGGGGTCAAAACCAAGAATAGGAGTCAACACCAAACGAGGCATTACACCAAAAGTCCTCATCTTTGTGTCTCTTTAAAATTTAGGATGGTAAATGCTTTTATTATATTTGAGCTATGAAAAAAGTGGTAAAAGATTGCCTTCTCAAAGTGAGACGTAGGGCTAGGCTTGGGTACTTAATGTATGTCGAATAATCATTATTTTAAGTCTTTCATTGTGTTCTCGCTTGTCTACATGGAGAAGTTACACCCATACTTCAAAGTGTTCTCATGACCATATATTAAAAGTGTTCAATCAACTAAACAAAAATGAAACATGGGTTGATTTTCTTAAATGTAAATTTTGATTTATGAATTAAAAACCATAATTACATTAAAAATAGTAGATAGGAAACTTTCCCACACCTCCTTGCAAAATAATGTTCTTGAAATGTTAATTGTAACTAAGATGTAATCATGGTAATGATGTGTTGTGGGCTTTCTAATCCTTGAGTCATTTTCTTGTGACATTGGCATGTATAGGGTGTGGTCATGGTAATCATAACGGTCATTACTAGCATTCATTATTTGGGAAAGTGTGGCATCGACATGTATAGGGTGTTGTCACGTGTCTATGTGAGTTGATGACCATTGTAAGTATCTTTGCATTGTCAAGTTTCTCTACTTGGAACCTTGTGGTGTTGTGTAGTGGGCAATGTAGATAGGAAATTATCCTTACACAATAATGTTCTTGAAATGTTAATCGTAATTAAGATGTAATCATGGTAATGATGTGTTGTGGGTTTTCTAATCCTTGAGTCCCTTTTCTTGTGGCATCGACATGTATAGGGTGTGGTCATGGTAATCGTAATAGTCATTGCTAGCATTCGTTCTTTTTGGGAAAGTGTGGCATCGACATGTATAGGGTGTTGTCATGTGTCCATGTGAGTCGATGACTTATGTAAGGGTCTTTTGCATTGTTGAGTTTCTCTACTTGGAACCTTGTGGTGTTGTGTAGTGGGATGTGTGTGTGTGTGTGTGTGTGTGTGTGTATCCGGGTATTATTATTGCGGTATTTGTGGGTATTACGGTTGTGTTTTGCTTGGTCTACATGGAGAAGCTAAACTCCTACATAAAAGTGTTCTCATGACCATGTATTGAAAGTGTTCAATCAACTAAACAGAAATAAAACTTGGGTTGATTACCTTAAATGTAAATTTTGATTTATGAATTAGAAACCATAATTATGTTAAAAATAGTAGATAGGAAACTTCCCACACCTCCTTCTCTTTCTAATTATTAGTCTCTTTCAATGTCAACTTAGTTTTACAAGATCTTTATAAATTAGAATGGTTTAAAATTATCAAATTGAAGGGTGAAATCATAATAAATAATTCTAGAGCATAATAATAATAATAATAATAATAATATATTATATATAATATAATTAATAACGAAGACATAAAGATGCTTACAGACAACTAATAAACACCCACATTCATAAACATATTTTTTTAATACTACTTGAACTGATATATTAGAAAGAATTTTATTGAAGACAAATGAATAGAGAGATGTCAATAAACCATTTTTTAAAACTCCTTTACATACTAATTCTAACTTTATATACTGAAATCATGTATTATTCGCCGGTAGGTGTTCTCCTTTGAAGATGCTCCTGCTGGAAAGTGTCAAATTCCAGCGGATCCAATGTTTACAGGTTGCCGGATTTTAGATATTTGTTGTTTGCCGGATTTTGGATATTTATAGTTGCAATAGTATTCACAATTAATATATTTGGTGAAATAGTGTGAGTTGTCTTGCATATTTATTTGCTAAAGCAATGTTTTTTTGTTGTGTTTAGAATTAATTTGGTGAAACAACATAAATGTCACACTCAATTCCCTCCATAATAAATTTACAATCTAACCTCACCCACATTGATTGCAACTCATATGCAATTGCTAGTCACAAATCCCAATGCATTCTTGGTCTCTCTTAAATTTTCCAAACGTCTGCTAAAATATGAGAGTGACAGAAACGCGGTTTGACGGAGTCTACAATTCGCACCATTTGAATAATACCTATCCCAGTTGCTTCTCCCCCAAAACATTTGTTTACCTTGACTTGGACTGTTGCGCTCACTATTATTTATATTTGTGGTTAAGTTGTTTATTTAAATTTTCATATCAATATGCCTGTGAATCCTTGAGTTGCAGAGAAATTCGCCTGTGGGGAGGAATTCATTTGAGCGACTATGGTTCCGATTTATTTTGTATTGATTTTACTGTTGTTTGATCATAATGTCAGAGTGTCCGTGTCCAGCAACACCAATGACACAGTAAACATTGCAGCCATTCTCAATGTGAACACTGCTGCAGGAAGGACAACCAAATGGTCGCTACAAGTGGGTCTTCAGCTTCTTAATCACACAATCAATGGCACTCGCCTCAACCTTACAATTCAAGAATCTGGAGGCAACGTTGTAAACGGTAAAAATTCGTTCACCAAAATTATAAGTTGCTCAAATCAAATTTCCTGGTTTTGTAGAAAAAGTAGGTCAATTTAGACTGAAATTTGTTGCTCAATTCAGACTTCCTGTTCTTTCTGAAATGAGTTGCTCAACTGTCACAATTCTATTCGTCTGGAAATTTTTCATACAGTTCTCCAAGTGTTCAGAAGCGAGGCTGTGGCGATTCTAGTGCAGGACCTTATGATTTTAAAATTTGTGGAAACTGTAGCTGAACCAGTTGATATACCAGTGTTGTCTTTGAGTGGCGCGAATGGATTTGGCACTGATAGTGGAAGTCATACTTATGATGATATGGAAGCCATCGCAGCCATAGTGGACTACATTGAGTGGAAAGAAGTCATTTTGTTATACCAAGACGAGGATTTCTGGTTAAGTGGTGTTTACGCATTAACTGACGCCTTGCAGGAGCGTGGAAAGAGAGTTTCCCAGACGGCGGCGCTTCCTTCTATTTCCGAGGGAGACCAAGTTCGGAAAACCTTACTCCATTTATATAACACAAGTCTAATCAGGGTTTTTGTAGTCTACACTAGCGTGGATGTGTCTCTGAACTTGTTCTCTGTAGCGGATGGGTTGGGCATGATGACCGAGAGCTATGCTTGGCTCGTCACGGATTCTATTGCTTCCTCTTTGGATTCATTGAATTCTTCCTCTCTGAATACCATGCAAGGAATTGTTGGTGTAAAAGAATTTTAACGCCCCAATTCACAGAAATGCGCCAAAGACTACAGCTCAACTCTTCAGACGATGGCATCAATCGAGTTGGGATAGATGCATACAATTCCCTTATGCTCGTTGCAAAAGCAGTTGCCAACTTGGTTTTACAGGGTAAGAAGGTTGGATATAATGTAGAACTGCCAAACAATGGCACGGATTTCCCTGCTTCAATGAAGGTTTTGACAGGGGGCAAGTTGCTTCGTCAGGAGATTAACAGCTTAAAATCTAGCGCTGTCAATACTAATGGAGAAAGTAGTGAGTACGAGATCATTAACATACTGGGTGGAAGAAGCTACAGGAGAGTTGGGATTTGGGAAAAAGATAAAGGGTTGCTTCAATCTGGCGGAAATACACTTAGCCCTATTATCTGGCCTGGCGACACCACACAAGCTCCTAATGGATACAGAAAAATTGTAGTGGGGAAAGATATGCGTGAGAGCGCTTCTAATTTCAGTGAATTCCTTGGCCGACTTTCAGGTTATACCGGTGACACATTTGAGACTGCCGTCAAGGCAGTCCCAATTAATCTACCTTTTGTTTATGAAGATTTCTGCGAAGGCAATTCAAGCTTTTCTGGCTATGATCCATTGGTAACCGAATTATTCCACAGAAAGGTAAAGCCCTCCAGCATTTCACTTGTCTGCCAGTTAGGGTTTTCTGCATTAGCAGGGGCAAAATTATTTCTGGATAAAACTGTATCAAGGATTTTTAATCTCTAAATCTATTATAAACCCTGAAAATTTTCTTCCAAACCAATTGATCCGAGTTATAAGCTAATGTTTAATATAGCTATTATATAGATATTTGATGTAGTTATTGGAGACGCGAGAATATTATGGAATCGATCTTCGTATGTGGATTTCACCCAACCATATAGCCAGACAGTCATGGTGATGATGGTCCCAATAAAAGAGTGCGTGACACAGCATGGTCATATCTCCATCCATTCACTGCAGATTTGTGGGCTGTTGTGGGGGATTCTTCATCTTCACCGCATTTCTTGTATGGCTCATGGAACACCATGACAATGAGGAATTCAGTGGAAAAATTATCGAACAAATTGTAACTTCATTAACGTATGTTTGATGTCATACTGGTCTTGAATTTCTTCAGCCTTTGAATTATTTCCTAGCTACACTTACATTATCATGTGTTTTGTGCAGATTGTCCCTGTCTACCTTCGTATTTGCTCAAAGTGAGTATTTTCTTCCTCGTGGCTTTGAGATATAATTATAGAGTTTCATCATTTATGATGTATTCATAAGTTGTGAACTAATAAGTTCTTTTTCCTAAAGTTAAAAATGTTCTTGAACAGTAATATTGGGATGGATGACCCTCCATTAATTCTTCTGCTCCACCGACTATTATTTAAATGCAATAGGTATCACTAGTTGTAAACGATGGGTTAATATAAATTCATGTTCAATTGTTTTACAGGAGAGGATGTGAAAAGCGCTCTGGGAAAAGGAATTGTAGCTATGTGGCTCTTCATCGCATTGATATTGAACAACAGCTACACTGCACATCTGACCTCTATTCTGACTGTGGAGAAATTGGCCCCTACTCTTACAAACATGAGCACACTTGCAACAAGCAAGGTCAAAGTAGGGTACATGAATAATTCATTTGCTAGAAACTTTCTGATCAAGGATTTGAAAATACCGAAAGAAAGACTGGTATCTCTAATAAACCCGCAGGATTACGTGCCAAAACTCAGAAGCGGGGAAGTGGGTGCTATAGTGGAAGAGAACTTGTACGTTGAAATATTGAAATCTCTCTACTCGTGTGAAAATTTTACCGTTGTAGATCGAGCATATTTTGATACAGGTGGCTTCGGATTTGTAAGTACTTCATTTCCTCTCTCTTTCAAGAAAAATGTGCTTCTAAAGTGTACACTCTGATACATTTTTGTGACAGTTTTTTAGGAAAGGGTCGCCATTTGTGTCGGAGATATCTGAGGCCATCCTGAAGATATCGGAGAAGCACGCCGTGGTGCAGGCCATCAATAACAGATGGTTTGGGGAAACAGCATCGTGTCCGGATATGGAGACGGGGATTGAATCCAACCCCACTCCCATGAGTCCTCTGAATGTGTGGACACTGTTGGTTTTCACTGCATCCATGTATGTAATCATAGCGTTTATCTATATTGGCCGGAAGCAACATCAAAGGCGTGGAGACGGGAGGATGTGAAAGGCGTGGAGCGTGGAGACTGGAGAGGATGTTAAAAGTCAAACTCTAACATAACGACAAATCTTAAATTTATTCACTATATAAAAAGATCACTTTGTATTTCGGTTGTGTATGGCATTTTTTTCCTATAACTTGGCCAACGTATTTGTCCATTTTGTAAATTAGATCAATCCAATGGAGGGTGGGGCATTGTACAAATATATGTGAAAATGTAATAAAATATGTACTTTACGCATGTAAGAATTGTTCTTGTAGCTACATTTCAACAAGTATTTCTTTTCATAGAACAAGTATTTATAATTTATAAATTATATAATAAATTTATTATAACTTATATTATAAAATTTATGTCGAAGGTGTACTCCAAATTATATAAAGGGAGGGAGAGTGTTTGGGTCCGACACGGGTTACATTCGTAACGTCGTAATCAAACGGTCTAGGTACTTCAAATAGCAAGAACTGACGACCATAATAGACGTGAGCTCAAGCGCGGTGGTGGCAAAGGTAGAAACTTTGGTGCACAAGGGAGTTCATTAGCTAGGCAATATCCTAGCACGTTCATTCATATTAAGGTAATTAAAATTGATAAAATCAAAGTCAATATACCAATAGACATTAGGGGTGAAAGGGTTTAATTTACTAATATTTTGAATTAGGTATTGGGGGTAGGTTAGAGAGGTGGGTTGTAATGCCCCGCCTTGGGACACCGGAAACCACACCAAAATGTAACTAAAAATTTGAGTAATTTTTTTTTAAGTGAACAATTAATCCTAACACTTTGCTTAACCAATTCCCACTAATAAATTATTTTATATTAATTTGATTTACCCAATTTATTAATCACAAATTCAATTCCCAACTTTAATTATTTAATTCTACTATAGGTTCTCTAGGGTCACAAATAAAAGTTTACACCCCCTTTGTTTAATTTGTTTCCCCCTTTTTAATTAATTTACCCACACATACCCCTTTATTTTATTTCTCATTTCCATTAAAGTCCCATGACTTAAAAGTGTGTAGGATTAAATAGGGGCCCTAGGATGAAACTAATCTTGGCCCTAGATCTTCAACTTGCCCTAGCTCCACTTTATCTTTTATTTTCTCTCCATTTGGTTTAATTTTGTCATTTGCATGTGCAAGTTGTGGAGAAGCAATGGGAGAGATGGATTCATGAAGTTCTCAATGAAAAATACCCATTTTTTTATGAGGAAGGCAAACTGCATGAGAATATATATATTGTGTAACGATATATCAATTTATATTATTTAAATACATGTATATTAATATATTAAATGATATAATTTGTTTTAGAATATAATAAAATATTTACTATAATAATATATATTAAATAACGAATAACTTCTTAAGAACACATTATAGTTATATTTTAAAATATAACTATATGGAATATATTTTAATATATTTATATCATATGCTATGAGAAGAAAATTGTTACAAGTTGTGAAATAATAAAATTTGGGTTGTTACCTACATGAACTATGCAACTTAATAAATTTTTTTGAACAAATCTAGATTAAAATGATTTACTTCTTTATGTGAAAAGAAAGGATGTAGCAAGGTATTTCAAATAAGAAAAGAGGCTTGAAGTATGTCTAAAAATTAGCAAGGAAGAACATATATTCAAATTTGATTTCCTAATAAGAACAAATCATTAAGTTTCACATGGGAAAGAAACAAAACTAATCTCATTCCATTCAATAATGTTTCCAAAATTTACAAGAAGAAGATACATTGCAAGAAAGCTAATATTTCCATTTAGTGTTAATCCTAATACTCCATGTTACACTATCTTTCCTTCCAAAATATGCAATACTAAATACATACTACATATTTCTGCAAGAGGAAGACCAAACAAGGAAGAAATCACTTTTTCTTTTAGTGTTGTTGACATCACATGTTGTTTTTTTAAAACATATTTCCAATATACCAACTTTCTTTTCAAAATGGAGTTTCAATCAATTTCATATTAAATGATTCATCTATTTTACAAGATTTCTTTCCCAAGGAGTTTAATCTCACAAATACAACATGTTTCCAAATACTTAAGATATACAAAGGAAAACATTAAGAGGCTTCACTTCAAGATTGAAGGGAGTTTACATAGACAAATGTGACACTAATTTACAAGCAATCCCAAATCACAAAATGGGAACTTAACAAGACAAATAAAACCTTCCACAAGGCTAAATCCATAAGGTTGCAAAGAGATTAATATTCACAAAAATGGAGAAAACAATGAGAAGCCAAGATGACAAGAGACTCCAACTATCTTCCAAACTTGAGCTCCAACTTTGAATGCTTTTCCAAGATATCAATACCAAGAGAAAGGCTTGTTTTACCACCCAACCTATAGGCATCATTACATGCATTTTAAGAGGTTGGAAGACATGTTAGCCTCCCCAAGATCATGGGAGAGAGAGATAGATTCTACAAATGTGCACAAGATTTAGGGAGACAAACAAAAAACACATTCACATACATGACAAACCATACATTAAGAAAATCACATTTACCAACAAAAAGAAAAGAGGAGAAAACCATATTCATCCTCAAAATGTGGAAGAGTGGATAAGACATCCAAAAGTGCCAAAAGTGTGGTCCAACCATAGGATGCACACTAAAAACATTTCTTCAATAACCTCTTTGTTCCTCAAGACAACAAACCTTCCTTATTTCTCCATCCATTCGCCTAAATCTTTCTTGGGAGAATTTTCAAACCCATTTGATTTCCTCTCTAAGAATGAGAAATGGGGTTCAAACCATATGAACCACCTTCCCCACCTCAAACCATATGAGGGGAGTGAAAAAAACCTACATGGCTTTCCCATCAATCCATGAGGTTTAAGAGGGAAAATACCTCCCTCTTCCCCATAAAACTCCAAAATCCATCAAGCCATATGATGGATGGAGAAAATGAAAATAAACATACCCAAAGCAATATACAAAACATGCAACAAAACACACATTTCAACTATAAACAAAGCTAAGATCTAACATGACATAAAACATAGAATGAGATCAAAATCCTACCTCCAAAATCTCTCCAACACTCTAAGATTTTCCCACTTCTTTATCCAAGCAAACTCTAGCTCCAAAAAGTCTCCAAGCACCAAGCAAAAGCTCAAAAAAATTATCTTTCTCCCCATGAGGGAGTATTTGAATAAAAGCAAAAAAATTTCCTCACCAATGAGGGGGTGACATGTGTCACCCCTCTCTTCCCTCCAAGTAAAATATTCCCAAAATAAAATAGAGAAAAGATAAACTCACTTTTAACACTCTTCTCCCAAATTGCCCAAAAGAAAATGAAACAAGTTTGTGCAACTTTTTACAACACACACATTCCAATCCATCTTACATGGATGGTGACAAAAGAGAGGAAAATGGGAGGGAAAATCCCTCTATGCCTTGAAATTAATCCCCCTACCTAATAGGTAGGGTCCAAGGGCTTATTTTCATGCTAAGTGAACTCCCAAAACTAAAAGGACTCACTTAAAATGCCATAAATAGCCTAATCTCGGGTTTGACACATTTGGGCATAAGTGTAGAGGATGTGGGGCCCACTCAAGGGTGCACATATGACCCTAATCTTCTCTAATTAACAAACACTTACCAAAATACAAAACTTAATGTAAGTGGGGACCATTAAGTGCCCAAACCTAGTTTACTTAACAAAAAGAACACCCTAATCACAATTAATTTTACATGACATACATCATAACAAATAAGGGTCACTCATGGTGCCCAAACAATGAAATCAAACACTAAGGCCTCATACAACTAAAATGGTTAGGACTTAGCCCTGGCTAATTATGTACAATTTGTGTAGCCGCCACAGAAACCCACGTTCTCCCGTGACTGTCACCTGCACACTCAATACACACATTAAACACATCTGTCCAATACAAGTGTAAACATGCAAATTTATGATATCACAACATCAACATGGAATCGTAAATGTGAAACATGCACAATCTCACACAATTCGTCATACGTTAGCCATTGCAATACATATAAATGTCATATCACCATGTCATCATGTGTCCTCATCAATAAATCGAATACTCTATAAAATCAAGACATGCGACTAAACTAAGTATCCAACATATATCAAATGGGTCCAAATATCATAGAAAATATGTTAGTATCCTCAACATCTAATGAAATGTGTCATCATGCTAATCAAAGCTAAATTGGCGCTACACGCCCAAATCACCATACATGTCCATGAAGGTCAAATAACATAACATAATGTCCAAAATATATCAAATCCCTGTCAAATCATGTCTATGAATAAAGAAGTCAATAGATAACTAAGGCTATAAAAATGTGGGCACTACATGGGCCAAAGGAGAGGTGGGGTAATTTTAACATTAAACTAAACTATTTGACCCCTAGTTTTCCCTCGGATGGCTCTGCCATTTCCCCACATAGGATGTTACTAAAAATGAAGAAGAAGACCCCTCGAGCTCGGGCCGGGACATGTCGACATTGGCAAGGACCTTCCGGTCCCTGGTTGGCCGGATGATCATGACCCCCCTCTCGTAGGCATTGTCACTACAGCAGCTTAACTTCGTTGTTCCTTTTGTTGTTTTGATGTATTCCTAGGCATGTCCTTAATGTATCCAAATTCTAAACAAACTTGATATACTGTAAATAATATGAAATCCTAAAGAAAATAGATCTCCTTCTTTGTTATCAAATCATGAATTGCAATGTTTCTTAAATAGGAAAACTCCCAACTCGAGTTTCCAAGAAAACTCTAACAAACTTTGACTAAATCTACTTTAGGTGGTAGAAATTACTATTTTTATCAATTTACTAGAACCTTCTATTCTTAGTAAGTTCGCATGCTTATTTTGTATGGGCACAAAAAATTTGACTCATCTTCTATATTCATAAATTAGAGGAATTACCAAATTTCCAACTCATAATGCAACTAATAGACTAAAATTAACTAATTCCTTAAAATAGGAAAAATTCAAACAACTTAAATCAAAAAAATTGGCCTCAAGATGGTAGATTTCAGGCTGAAAATGTGCTAAAACTTTCTCCAACCAGTAGGGCAGATTGACTAGGTGCATTCATCTCATCAAAACATGTAGTTTAAAAAATGAGCTCAAACAGACACACCGAAGCTCAAGTTATGACCTTGTCAAGTTCCTGTTAATTTTGGCACATCATTCTCCCCTGCTTGAAAAAAATACAACTCCTGCAAGTTGTCTTCTTCAAACTATTTCCATTTATCTGCATCAAACTTCTTAATCTACAACTCGTGACCCAATTATTTTCCTTTTGTTCAAGTCATTTCCAATGTACCAAATATTTGTTGTATTTCCCATGTCACATGTCCATTGTTTTCTTATCTAGAATCTGATCCACTTCTTCTTTCTTCTTCACCAAAACCTATTTCCTCCAATATACTACTTTGTCAATAACATCCCCTTTCGCACCATCCCCATGAAAAGAATACAAATATGAAACATTAAACACTAGAGAAATATCAAAATTCCCCGACAATTCTACATCATAAGCATTATCATTTTTTTCACAATTTTATAGAGGTCAATCTTTTTGTACTTCATCTTGTTATAGGTTCATTTTGGAAACCTTTCCTTCCACATGTATACCATAACCAACTCACCAACTCTAAATACCTTTCTCCTTTTTTACACATCTACTATTTCCTTATACTTATCATTACTATTACTATTCTTCGCACTTCTTCCTATAATTGTTGTATATGTTTAGAAAATACTTTTGCATCATCACTGATTCTACCATCAACTGGTAGTTGTACCAAATCTAACACCCCATTTGGATTACTCCCATACAAAATTGAAAATGGAGACTTTCTTGTGGATCTATTTATGGAACTGTTATATGCAAACTCAGCTTGTGGTAATGCTAAGTCCCATTCTTTCGACTTTCCCCCAAACGATGCACCTTAATAGGTTTCCCAAAATCCGATTTACCACCTCTGTTTTCCCATCAATTTGAGGATGATAGGCACTACTTAACTATAGTTGAATTCCCAACTTCTTCCATAAATTCCTCCAGAAGTGACTTAAGAACCTTGTGTCTCTATCTGAAATAATGGTTTTTGGAGCACCATGCAAACGAACAACTTCTCTGAAAAAAAAATTCTACACTTGTCGCATCACTTGTTTTCTTACAGGCGATAAAATGAACCATCTTACAAAACCTATCAACAACCAAAAAATTGAGTCATTACCTCATTGTGTTTTTGGTAATTCCAAAACAAAATCCATACTCAAATATGTTAACGACCCTTTAGGAATAGGAAACACCATATACAACCCTGTATTCTATGCATGGCCTTTCGAGAATTGGAAAATTTGAAACCTCTCCACATATCTTACCACATCTCTTTTCATCTTTGGCCAATAGTATTTCTCTGCTACCAAGGCTATCATCTCATCTTTACCAAAATGCCCAGCCAATCCTTCACTATGCAACTCTTTCACTATATTCTCTCTCATAGACCCAACTGGAATACATAGTTGGTGTCCCTTGAATAGGTAGCCATCCTGTAAAATGTACTCATCCTGGACATCTCTTGTATTATCTAACAATGAACAAATTAACCTTTCAACAATATCCTTGAAATCATAATCAAAAGAATACAAATCCTTTATTACTTCAAAACCCACCACCCCATTTTCCATAGTGGTAAACAAAATCACATGCCTACTCAATGCATCTACAACTTGATTCTATTTTCCTTATTTATGTTTTAGAGAAAAAGTATAACCCTGCAAAATGATACCCACTTTGCATGCCTACTATTCAACTTCTTTTGTGTATTCACATACTTCAGAACTATGTGGTATGTAAATAACACAAACTCCTTAGGGAGTAAGTAATACCTCTAATGCCTTAATTCTTTTACAATTGCATAAAATTCCACATCATGAGTAAAGTATTTCTTTCTTACCTCATTCAGTTTCTCACTAAATAAAGCTACTAGCTTTCCACCTTGACTTAGAACAACACCAATACCCACATATGAGGTGTCGCAATCAACCTCAAACACTTTATCAAAGTTTTGTAGTGCCAAATGGGTACCTTTTTCACCTTCTTCTTCAAGAACTGAAAACTATCCTTAGTTGCCTTTTTCCACAAAAACTCCCTTCCTTTTGTGCAATCTATAATAGGTGCTACAATACTGCTGAAATTTTTAATAAAATTTTTGTAAAATGTTGCTAGAGCATGAAAGCTTCTTACCTCTATTATACTTCATAGAGTAGGCCATTCAATAATTGCCTTTATCTTCTCTGAGTCCATCTATACCCCATCTACTGAAATAATAAATCCCAAGAATACCAAAATCTCTTGCATAAACATGCACTTATTCATATTTGCATAGAGTTTCTCTTTCCTTAACACTTCAAATATCACCCTTAAATGCCTCAAATGTTCTTCTTTAGTTTTACTAAAGATAAAGATATCATCAGAATAAACCACAACAAACTTACCATTATACTCCCACAGAACGATGTTCATCGGTCTCATAAAAGTACTAGGTGTATTGGATAACCCGAATGGAATCACAAACCACTCATATAATCCATTTCTTGTCTTGAATGTTGTTTTCCACTTGTCTCCTTCTCTTATCTCGAATCTGATGGTAACCACTTCAAAGATCAATCTTGGTGAAATACCTAGATCCAACAAGCACATCCATCATATCATCAAGGCAAGGAGTTGAGAACCTATACTTGAATGTAATTTTATTGATTACTCTACTATCCGTGCACATTCTCCATTTTATATCCTTCTTTGGTGTTAATAAAGCTTTGGTTTCACATGAAACTCGTGCTCTCCTTACGACCCCCTTTCCCACGAGATCAGCCACTTACCTATTCATATTGCATGTAATGTTGGAGTCATCCTATAAGCCGCTTTGCTTGATTTGGGCGAAGACCACGGAATCAAATCAATTAATGGTGTTGAATATATCTTTTTGGTGGTAATCCATCTCGTAGCTCATCGGAATAACATTAGAAAATTATTCTATTAATTATGTTGCTTTTATTGGTATTTGTTCACTTGCGGTTCATCCTTATTTGCAACTAGTGCATAACAAAACCGGTTGCCTTTTCCTCCTTCATAAGCATATTTTCAACCTTCTCCTCTTTCTTAAGAGGTAGCAAAACTATTTTTGTGCCATCCTTCAAGAAAGTAGAAGTATTCTTTCCTCTCATGTCATGAATAACTTTTCTATCAAACTGTCATGGTCTTCCTAGAATCATATGACATGCATCCATACAAATAACATCACACCAAATCTCATCCTTGTAATCGCTCCCAATAGAAAAACTTATTAAACATCTCTTATCAATAGTAACTTCATTACCCTTCTTAAACCATGCAATACATTAAGGGTTAGGATTCTTCTCACAATGCAAACCCAATTTCTCAACCATCTCATTTGAAACCATGTTCTCACAACTACCACTATCAATAATAACATTACATACCTTTCCTCCCGAAGTGCGTCTTGTTCTGAAAATATTTGTACGCAACCATGTATCCCCCTTGATATCCTTTCTTGGAGCAATCATCATCCTCTTGATCATCAAATTTTCTCCAACATCTGGTGGAATTTCTAGGTCATGTTCATCTTCTACTTGTTCAGCTTCAACAAGATTTACTCTTGGAGTATCTTCTTGCCTCTTTTCATGTGTATAATAATGTGGGAATTCAAAATCTCAATGCCCCTCTTCACCACATCTGTAACAAACAAATGGTCTTCGTGGAGCCTCCCATCCTCTATCACCAACATATCCTCTACCCCTAGAAAATCCTCTACCTCTTTGTTGATTCTAGGAATCTTGTCTCATATCTTCTTGTTTTTCCACTCCACAAGGTGATTCTTCCCTACCTTGGCTGAAATCAACTCATCCCCAAAAGGAAGATGAGGCCATCTTATTCATTTCAAATGATCTCCTAAAACTTTGACAACTTTGTTTTTCCTTTGCCTTTAAGTTATAGTGCCCACACTTTTTATAGCTCAAGAGCTTGTTGTTTCTTTGCTCATAGACAAGTTTTGATAGAATTTTGTTATATCGTGGATGTTATATTAGATATTTGATCTTATTAGACATGTGTGGACATTCAGGCGTATAGTGCCAATTTAGCTTAATTTCTATGTTGTCGCATTTTCTTATGATGTCATGGATACTAATGGATATGATGCTATGTTTGGAACATAATTATATTGATGGATAGTTGTTGCATGTGGAATTCTATGGTTATATGTCACTTTATCATCTTGTCTAACTTTTGGAATATTGGGTATAATTGTGCACGTTGTCACATTTTGATTTCAGTAGGACGTTAGGCTAGTTTAAAACTTATTGATATCTTACTGTGTCATTGTTTTATATTTTATTGGACAGGTACGGTTAATATGTGCAATGAGTGTGTAGGTGACAGGTTTACAGGAGAACGTGGGATTCAGGCCAGCTACACAATCTTGCACAAACATCCCACAGGCTGAGTCCTAGCCATATTCATTGTGTGAAGCCTTAGTATAGGAGATTATTATTTTGGGCACTATGAGTGACCCCAATTTTTGTAATGTATTGTGCCTTGAATTATTAATTTTGTTTAGGGTAGTTAATTATGTTGTAAACTTGTTTTGGGAGTTAATAATCCCACTTTCATTAAAATTTTGATTTTGTTTAATGAGTCACTTAATCACAAGGGTTTAGGGTCACATGTGAGACCCTTGGGTGGTCCCCACACCCTCTACCCTTGTGCCAAAAATGCAAAACCCGAAATTAGGTTATTTTGGGCATTTTTGGGGACCTCTTTTTAGCTTGGGAGTTCCCCTAACATAAAAATGAGCCCTTGGACCCTACCTAATGGGTAGGGGGCTTATTTTCAAGGCTAGATGGAGTTTTCCCTCCTTTTTACCTCTTGTTTGGTCACATCCATGTAAGGGATGTGGATTTGAGTGCTTATTAAAATTCTCACTAATTTTGTCTTGCTAACATTTAGGGGATTTTGGGAGAAGAGGGCAAAAAGACATTTTTACCCTTTCTCTCTTTTGTTTTGGCATCTTTGACCTTGAAGGAGGAGAGGGGTGACACATGTCACCCCCTCATTTGTGAGGATTCTTGCTTGCTCCTCTTCAAATTCCCATTCATGGGAAAAGAGAGGGACTTTTCTTTTGGAAATTCTTGCTTGGATGCTTGGGTGATTTAGGGCTAATGTTTTGCTTGAGTCAAGAGTGGAGAAATTTGAAGTTGGAAAGCTTTTTGGAGAGCTTTCCTTGAGGTAGGCTCTTATGTCTTTTTGCATATGTTGAATTCATCTTAGTTGCTAGTTTGGCTACTTGAATTTGTCTTGGTTATTTGTGGATTTTGGTTGTTACTTGCTTGTTTTACTCCCTCCATCATATGGCATGATGGAGTTTTGGAGTTTGTGGGGGAGGAGAGAGGGATTTTTTCCTCTCTATCCTCAAGGCTTGATGGACAAGCCTTGTAGGGTCTTAGTGTTTCCCTCAAATGGTTGAGGTGGGGAAGTTGATTCATTTGGCTTGAATCTCCTTCCCCATTCTTGGTAAGGAAACCCCTTTGGGGTTTGAAAATCCTTCCAAGAAGGACTTGGAGAAAGGGTGGAGGAATAAGGAGGGTTTTGATTGAATTTAGGAGCAATAAGGAGGGTATGGAGATTTTTGCTTTGTGCAAGCAATTTGGAATATAAATTTTGGAGAAATTTCTCCTCTCTTCCCCACTTTTGAGGAAGAACATGGGTTCTCCTCCTTGTAAATTTTAGAGTCTTGTTTTGTATTTGACCTATTTTTGTGTGCTTGTATCATTGTTAGTTCACCCTCCATCTTGTGCAAGTTTTGGTTAGTTGTCCTCTTTCCCATGGGCTTGGGGGAGGCTAGCATGCATCCCAACCTTGGGAGAGGCATGTAATGATGCCTATGGTTGGGTGGCAAGCAAGCTCTTTCTCCTTATTGGTTCTTTCAAGGCATGAAAGTTGGATCTCATGTTGGGAGTTGTGGTAATTGGAGTTATTTTAGCATCTTCTCTCCCTTTGTGGACATTGCCTCATAGCATCTCTTTTGGATATGGCTTGGTGTAAGCTTCATTGGTGAAAAACCTCCTTGTTATATTGACAAATTACTTTTAAACTAGAGTAGGTTTACTTGAACAATCTTGTAATGAGCCTTCTTGAGTAGTTTTGTATTTGGGTATATTTGTATATTTGAACTTCAATCCTTGAAAAGAAAAGAACTATTGTAATAGTGGTCTTCTTTAATATGAAAGTTTGATTGTAGTCTCCTTTTTGAAAGAGAAAATGTATAGATTGGGGATATGTCTTCCTTTTGAAAAAAAGGAATGCACTCCATGTTGAGTATCTCCCATGTTAAGAATCTGAAATAATCTTTTATTGCATTTGAAAAGAAAGTATTCCCTCTTTTATTGTTTGTAATATTAATGATTGGAATAAGAATAGCTTTGATTTTCTTTCTATGTGAAGTTTTAATGCTTGTGGCTGATTAAGTTTTATTTTAGTAGTCATATTAAATAAGTAATCTTCCTTGAAAATTTTCTTGAAGAAATAATCCTCTCATCCTCTTGAAAATTTAACTCAAGATAGGTGAAAGGTTAAACCTAAATAGTTATTGAAAAACCTCCAAGATCCTTACTTCACTAAGTTAACTAATTTTGATCTGTTATTATATGATCAAAGAAATATTTTATTGCTCCTTGGGTGTAAAAATAAATATATGATGAATATATCCAACATTGTTATATTTATATAATTTTTAACTTTCATGGCTAAACCATTATATTAAAATAGTTAGTTATTGTGACCAAATATTTTGAAATATATACCCTATTATATCAACATAGTCCATAGTTATATATTATAACATTATAAATTAATATTGTGAGACAAATTAATATTTCTAAACAAAATTAAAAATAATAATAAAAATAAATAAACAAAAGGATTGAGGAGGCGAACCCCTCCCCATCCCCCGTACACCCCCCACCACTACCCCACGTAGCCCCCTCCACTGCGGCCACACGGTCCGCCGCCGCCACTACAAACACCTCCCTGCTGCACCTCAACCTCGCCTCCCTTGCTGCGCATGCGCAGAAACCCGACCACCCTTACACCTTCACGCATCACCCACCGCACTTTCGCCGCTGCGCGGCCCTCCCTCCACCGTCCCCCGTGCAGCTCCCCACAAAATCCTCACCACCCCACTTCCTCACCGTGCCCCTTGCTTCCTCCCTATTTGTCCCTGCGGCTTCCTCCCACACTTACCGTCGCCCCCTCTCTCTAAACTGTGGCCAAACACCCCCGCCCCTTGGTTCGTAACCGTAGTTTTCCATCCCTCATACAAAAATAATATATGTATTAAAAGAAAAATGAAGAAATGTTTCTTTTTATTGTAGGAGTCTTCAAACAAATACAATGAAAAAAAAATCAATCAAACTCCATAGCCTCTCCAACACAACCTGCAACAAGAAACAAATCCAAAATGAGAGAAAATATCATGGGAAAGCAAAGAAAAGAAAGTGATAAAGAGGTTTAGGGCAAAACAGATCTAGGGCTAGGATCTGTTTTGATCCTACGGTCCATATTAACCCTACATTCCTTTGGAGCCAAGTGTATTTTAAATGTGAATGAGAAAATAAAGTTTAAGAGGTCATGTGTGGGTAAATAAAATAAAAGGGGGACAATCCAATTAACTAAAAAGGAGTGTCGTCTCTATTGGGATGTCCTCACTTAATCTATTAATAATTAAATAAATGAAAATTGTTTCGAGCTAGTGGTTGAGTAATTGGGTTAAATCAATTTAGTTAAAATGAATAATTTCGAGAATCAGCTTGTATCATTAGTTTTAGTATTGTTAATAATCACTTCAAAAAAAAAAATAGCCTAACTCTTAGTCACACTTAGGTGTGGGTTACGGTGCCCCGAGGCGGGTCATGACATAAGATGGCTAAGTGATAGGCCAAAGATGCCAAAATAGCACATCTAAAAGGAGAAAAGGACTTAGAGATGAATTTGAAAAGACACCAAGAGAGATTAAGTTACCACTAAACAACAAGATCCACACTTAAGAAAGAAGGGGTTAAAATTAATAATTTGAAAAGACATCAAAGGGGTGAACACAACCATATGGGTAAAGGAATATGATAATACAAGCACATAGGAGTATAAATCCACATATAAACCAAATTCTAAACAAGGTGACCCAAATACAAGAATAACCAAGGAAAGGAAATTTGGTCCCTTAAGGCCCAAAGATGTTAGTTACAAATTCCCTTCCTAAGTCCTGCATTTCGCATATGGCCAAAACCTATCATCTACACTCTCAATTCAAACGTCATACATGTCCAATACTGATAATTGAATCATATGATAACATATATGTATCATGATGATAATCCATACAAGATCAACAACTAGCTAAAGCAAGTAAATCATACTATGATCAAGCATACAATATAGCAAGAAGATATTACAACAATTCATCTAAGATGTATCAATAGAAAAACTCAAGATCAAATACTAACTCTAACATTACATCATATCGATACTCATAAAATGATAACAATACATTCGCATTTTATGCCCTATCAATAAAATGAGTTAACATCTGAATGCTAGTATATATCCATATTATATAACAACATCAACACCAAAATGAGAGGAACACAATAATCAATGTCTCTATCAGAAATAATGCAATGATAAAATGTTTTAACACATTCTAAAATCGGATTGAAAAATAGGTGGGCACTACATTCGCCCTCCCTCTACCACTAATTGTAGACTTTTGGGTCCTTCATATTTCTTAGGAGTTCATCAAAAATCATCTTTTGAGGGATTTATATAGTTATCTTCTTCTCATCTTCTTCATATTCTAGAAATATTGTAGTTTGTACATTGGTACCTCATCGGGCTTTATTTATCTAAACCCATATCACGTATTTTTCTTAGTTGTCTAGGGGATTCCACTTTCATTTTTGGCTTGTCATGCCTCTACCTCAACTTCAATAAAGGGGGTATTAGTGTGAGGTATTATAATTTCCTTATTATCTATGGTGTGTTTTCCACCTCACATATGGTGAGTCATCTCACTTAGGTGAGTTCATAAGTCATTAGGTGTCATAGGATTTTATGATGTATGATAGATTTTGTTAAATAATATTTCATTCATGTCGGTGTGCGCGAAAGTGCATCATATAAGAGTTACATTCCATTTCTATATTTTAACTCCTTTCTCCTTTGTGGAGGTGATGTAGGAGCATCTAATCCCATCATTTACATATGGTTATAAACATACAATTTTGGTTTGTAATCACTAAATGTTGGTTTGAAGGATTGTTTAGGCCATTTTTAGCCATTCGGGTATGTTAAGGTGTAGTTAGTCCTTCACAATTCCAAAATTTGCATTTCCCTCCAAAATATGCAAATTTGAATTGTGAATCCATTTTGGCTTACTTAGGAGTTATGATGAATTTTTGTGGGTCACCTATGGAGTCTCAAGCATTTGTTAGGTCTTAGTGTCATAAATGAGTGTTCAAAAGTCTATACCTTGGAGTCTAGTCAAGGTTAAATATATAATGATGTAACAATGGGAAATTAGTATGTATTAAGGGACTAAAGGCTTCCATTCAGTTGAGAACCACCTCTTGTTGTATAAAAACCTCCATGTAACTAATTTTCCCATCATTCAAATGGTCTAGGTGAAGGAAAATTAGAGCTCAAAGCTAATTGCAGGAAGACTTACTTGTTTGATAGTTTTGGCTTGCATTTTCGCATGTAATCTGTGAAGGATCCTTAGTAAGTAATTCAACTCTTTACATTCACTATAGATGGAAATTGATTGTCTTAGTAAAATCAATTCATAGTTTACACATTATTGGTGTGGTATTTGATTTATTGATGAGGAAGTTATTCTAATAGTGGAGGATTTGTATAACACTGTGTAACAGTCTTGATCATGTAATTTCAATGTTTGGAAAGGTGACTTTGAAAAATAAGGGTTAAGATCTATTTGAGGCCAAGATTTTAGGGAAAAAGGTACATCTTAGAAGCTCTTTGATGAGGAAATTGATTGTTCTTATATTGAAACCCTTACAAATAAAACATACATTGTTCTCTTAAAAATAGAACACGGTATCTGGGGTTACAAAGTTAGAGTTTAGGGAGTGTTCAAATTAAATGGAGGGAGCATAAAACTTCAATCAGGTGGGTACATCCTTCTAAAACCCATAGATTTGAAAAATATTATAAAATGGGGACAAACCAATTTAAATTCACCTCTCGGGTAGTTACAGTTGAAGATACCCTGAAATTAGTGTTTCCCAAAAGAAAATCCATCAATCTCAAGTTTTAACCCACAAAAATCATAAAATTCAGGAATAATATTTGTTAAAGGGTCATAAGATTTATGAAAAGGATTTAGATCCTTTCATTTAGAAAATAATGAGAAGTTCTTGACATAAATATTGTAATAATCGGTTGGAGTTAATAAACACAATATGTGCATAAGAAGTGTTATTTTGAGTAAATTTCAAACCACAACCTTGAACATGAACAGGAGATGGTAATGAGGTTTGGGAAATCTTGAGAGTTGGTTGTGAAAGGGTTTATTTTATTGGATAAAATTGGCAGAGTGTTGAGAGTGAACAATTGAGTTCGATTATGACCAAATATTCACAAGAGAGTCTTATCAAAGAAATGGGATCTATCATCTCTTTTTCTTGTTGAATATAGACCCTTAGGATATTGAAAGGAGTAAGTTTTAAAACCATTTAGTGCAAAAATAGTTGCAAAGTTCATATTTTGGGAAATGTTTGTTAATATCCCTTTGGTACATTGGTGAAATAAAGGAGTTTAGAAGGTGAATAGAAAGATAAGGTTTGTCCCTACATTTCAAACTTGGAAAGGGATATTAGAGAATGAGAAAGAAGATCATAAGGAAACTCTATTTGTTACATTCTTAAACCACCTAGCATGTTTGGCTTGAAAATCCTATCAAAACAGCTTTTGAAAAAATTTATGGTAAACTGATAATTTCTTCCAAAGTAATGCATCTTAGAGGTTGAAATATCGTTAGATAAAGACTTTTAATAGGGATTAAAAAGGTTCAAAGTGCCATTAGTTGTTATGATAAAAATTGAACTCTTAGATGAGGAATTTTAGCCTAGGTACGGTGATTTCTTTGACAATCCCGAACTCTGTTTTGGGAAGGATCCTAAATAAGGATAGTTTCTACACAATCAATGTAAATTAACACTTTAATGCTCTTGTAAAATTTTAATAGGTGGGATTTAACAATAATTGGACCAGTGTTTTGAAGAGAATGATTAAGGAAAGGACTATGTTTGATTCTTTACTACATCGGGAAGTTTGATAGGTCTTGCATTGGGAAATACACAACACTCCTATTTGTACTTCAGTAAACACTAAATCACACACTTTGGGTATATAGCTAGTCTTCATATGATTCCTAAGTAATAAAAGTGCTAATTGGAATATGTATTTGTCCTCTTTTCTTGCTTTATGTTTCCTCTTTTTTCTTACACTCCTACTTGCCCAATTTGTCTTTTCATACTTTGGCATTTTTCATTCTACACACCGACACCCCTTGGCTAGGATGTTAGTGTCAAGTTCCCCATCCCCTCTCGCACCCCCGACCTCTTTGTAAATTTCTTCCATCTTTTGGGTCCTTTATATTCATTTAGGCATCTTATATTTTTGGTAGTCAGCCATTTTAGGGCTAACTATGAAATACAAACAAGGGAATCATATAAATATAAAGTTATGTGACCATAATAGACGACTGCAAGCGCTAAGCACTAGCTATCACCACCTAAGGTTGCATCCAAAGGAATTATCAAGAGAACTCAATCATCCATCTAGCATCCACACAAGGGAAAGGGACTATATTTTTCTACATACACTTCATAAGAGGGGAAGTTCTTTCTTTCATGCACACATCTATTTACATCTAGCTAATTTCTCGCTATCAAGTGTGACACACACAAGAGCCACCTAGGGCACGATTTTGACACACACACACACACACACACACACACACACACACACGAACTACATTAGGTCTGAGATGTAGTGTAGCACTCAGTCTTAAGTTCACTTATTTGATAGTCGAGACAGTCTGACCCCACATTTTCATTATTTTCTTTTTGGGATTTGATGTGCTTTTGGGTTTTTGCAGCTTCATTTCTTCATTACATGTCGGAGGAGATATTTGTGAACTTGATGCGACATACTAGTGATATGTATTGAAGGACATAAAATACCTCATGACCCTCCAAAGTTTATTTTATAAGGTTTTGAGTAGTCATAAGCATCCAAAGTAGATCTACAACACCCGTAGGTGCCCCTGACCCAATATGGGTGCCCAGATCCAGAAGATCTTGTGGTCATATAATTTATCGTGCTCGATGTGACACTTCTCTCCTTTTTTATCAGTTTTCACTTTGGCATAGCCCAGGATTATTTACTGAATCAACTAAGTATTTTATCCCTTCATTTGCAACTAGGGTTTCATACCTTTTAGCTTAATTTTCTTGGGTCAATTTTTTACTTCATTGCATATATTTAACATTGTTGCATAATTAGTATTAGGCATCTATTTATTATAATATTTTCTTAATCATTTTGTGAACCTGTTGCTCGATTCCAACCTTATTTCTAGGGTTTTCTTCTTATGCCCATCACTTGTAGTGGTCATTTTGGGTCTTTTGAGCATCTTGAGCTTCCTTCATCTTCCCGTAGGGTTTCTCAATCTATGGTTGAGGTTCCTGCATCAATGGGTGAAGTGAATATTCTTTTTCCAAATCTCAAAATTTTAATCTTCATAAAATCAAAACATCTGATAGTGAACACTCATATGATGAAGACACGAATTTTGATCAAGAGAAATTAGATAAGCTCACAAATTTTCAACAAGCTTTGTGTGATAATCCTACTCATCTTCCGTGTATTCTTCATGTGTTGATTTTTGTTAAAAACTCAAATGATGTTGTTTCAGCACCTCTTGTTGGTCTTTCCTCACCGACATGGCCTCCACTCAACCCCTTCATATTCCTACTTCCATTTTCTCTACCACCGCTCCCATCACTCAACCTCATGCTTATCATGCATAAACGGTGCTTCTTCAAATACACCTAATCTCATTTCTTTGCATCAAGATTTCCAAACTCAAATTTTTCAACTTCAATTGGCTACTTCTCGTACATATCCATTTCTAAATTCCACTTTATAACTTCATGCTCCTTTCGCACTCGTCATCTCCACCTAACAATTTCTTCCAAACAAATTCTCTCCTAAGTTACCCATTTTTAAAGGCTATGATGACCTTCATAGAATCTTCAAGCATTTCATGTAGCATGTCTAGATTATGTGGATGATCATACTCTACTAACAAAACTCTTTGGTATAAGTCTTCACGATTATGGGAAGCATTGGTGTTATGATTTACCTATCCACTTAGAAACATATTTCACACATCTATCTGATGATTTTCTTGCTCATTTCTCTATCAATATCGGCTTTAAAATATCCTATGCTTTACTAGTGCAACTTAAACAAGACTTTAACAAACATCTAGTGGATTATGTCTTGCGATATAAGAACAACTTAGCTAAGATGTCTAATTTTCTCACGGACTCTAAGCTTCAAGATCTATTTGTTCAAATTCTATTACCGTATATCTAAGAGAATGTTATCTTTAAGACCTATCCATCATTCGATCATTTGTGTCACACTCTTAAGCTATGTGAAACAAAAATATTATCTATAAGCAAGCTTAAGTATCAAGAACAGGCTTCATCTTCTACGTGCTTTCAAAGTAAATCAAATTTTAAGCCAACTATAAAACCTACTAAAGCTAAAGCAACTGTCAATGTTGTCTCTAATATTAAAGAGCTTCAATGGCAACCACCTAAGCATACATATACAAAATTGACTATTTCTCCACATATTCTCTTGCCACAACTTATCGAGAGAAATATTATTACACTTCCTCCTCCACTCAACTTGGACCCATCTCATCCAAAAGGTCACAATTACAATGAAAATTTCAGATATGACTATCATCAATGTGTCATACATTCTACATATCAATGCTTTAAACTTGGTAATATTATTTAAGATATTATAAATAATAATGTGATCAAGCTTTCGACCCTACATCTTCTGCACCAATCAATGACAATCGAAGCTCAATATTTTCACCAATCCTCTTTTGAAACATGACAAGAAAATTTCGACTCTTCGATTAACCATACATATCACGTAGTGCATCCTCCTGTATCGGGGGCCCTTGACTTTCTAGTTGCTCACGCCCGAGCCATCTCCAACAATCATTACATTCTTTGATCAATACTATCATACTACATTCTCTTTTAATCGGTTGCACATTATTGCTTCTATTAGATCCAATCTTATTACTAACACTATAGTGGATCCATCATTTTGCGTTAGTGCATGTTCTATTGCACTTATTATCGTATCAACTTTCCACTCTCACAAATCTCATATCTGATACCTAAATTATATGTTTTTGTTAAGCTTTCTTGGTCATTATTGATCCTCTTACCATATTTGTGCCTTTTCTTTTAGAATTATCACCGAAGGGTGTGTCATGCTCTTAGGTATCTATTATCACCAAAAAGTAAAACTCGAGGATTCTTCGTTATGGATCCCTACTTTTGGGTAACATTAGGTCATCTCTCAAGTTGTGGGACTTGTGGGCTTGAGATAACCCTCTAGAGAAGGTTGGTTCCTGCTCCTAAACCTACCTGCCACAAACTACTCCTAATACAGGAAAGAAAACTATCTAATCCTAATCTAACCTTCCAAGGAACCAGGGGAGAGAGAGTACATGAAAAAAAAAAACCTACACTAAGAGATGTGATACACTATAAAAGGATGTTGTTAATCACTAACCAACTTCCTGAAATGGGGAGAGGTGAGCAATAGAGAGGGTGGAAAAAATGCACCACAGACCAAAGATAAGTTCACACAGAACACAACTTCATACCCATTAAACATGGCTCTCAAAAATGTAATATACATTAAGGAATATGCACAAAGTGTACCTGCAATGGAGAGAGGCAAGTAGAGACAATAACACATGCAACCAAGGTTATAATTTATAGACCGAAAAGGAGAGAGAAGTGTAATCCCGATATTTTTTTTCCAACCACTTGTAAGCTGCAATAAATGAGGTGAAATTATGGAAATTGATTTGTAAAATCTTCCTCATGTTGTCCCATGACATGCATCAGAGAAAGAATGATTTACCATGCCCATTAATTGCATTCCCAACCACTTTCCAATTATCTCTTTGATTTGGGTTCATTTTATACAAAATAAACCCTCAAATCTTCATCAATTTCTAGATTTCTTGGCTTCGTTTGAAGGTATCGAACCATGATTCCGACGAGACCAATTTTGTGTGATTCCGTTAAGGGATGCAAAAGTTATGGCCACCTAAGAAGATGCAGCTATTTGGGTTTTGTCAGACATTTCTTCATTGTTCTTGGACTACACATTTAATTCTTTACTGGAAAATATAATTTAATTACTTTACTCCTTCCTTCAATGTTGTGCATATCTTAATTATTTTGCATTTAAAACTTTGTGGGCCCATCATTGCTTTATTTCCTTCTTTTTATATTGGGAAGGTATTTAATGTTCACATTGTTATATGTCACTTGCCTTACTCTTGGCCAAGCTAGCTCCTTCTCTACATCATTGACCCACTTATGCGCTGATTCACCCTTATATCTCCAACTTGCCAACTTGTCACATAGCTCACCCCATAATAGCATGAAGACCCCCTGCTGACCCATTCACATATGCCTTCATGCCTACTCAATCTATGTTTAACAGTGTCATGGACTCTCCTAAATTTTGATTTGATCTTGTGCTACATTACATCATGGTGTCGAGATGGTGATCACTGAACTCACTTTTGGTATCGAGTCTTCCTCTTTATTTTACCAACTTTTTCATCATTGCATTGACTACTTAGTCACTATTAGACATATGTTTTGAATGTTGAGCCCACCGGTGACTCACCTTTATTTACATTACTCGAGTGGTTAATGTTGCCCCGTAAGACTAAGTCACCTTCCTCCTACTTGACTTGCTTTACGAGCTCAACCCCTCAATTTAAACTTGTCCCAACATGGCCTAGACCACTTATAACTTGATTCTCTACATCGCCCATGACTAAGGTTCTATCGTGCCCACGTTTCTACTAATGGTACCTCGCACCAATTGTTGAGTTCATGGTTTGTGTAGCCCACTCTCCTTTTTCCGAATGGTCCCCAAATTTCCACGGACCCACCGACTCAATCGAGAAATTGACTACACCGGCTGAATTACGACATGTTCATAGTGCCTCACTCCATGTGGATACCCCACACATCCTCGGGCTTCCTCTTTTCTTTTCCTTTTAAGTTGCCTGAGGGGCCACGTGGCGACCTCACATGACTCCATCCTATCTCGTGCTTTGCGTGGAGACATTTTTTCCTTGATCTTGGTAGGCTTTTCGAGTTGGCTCGATGAGCCAACTTACCTCTTTGCCCCAGCTTTGAAAGTCTCACCTCACCACTAGTACTACATCTTTGTCAACCCCACCATTCCTTTTCTTTGGCCAACTTGAGCTTGATATCTTCTACATTCCACTATTCTCAATTGTTACCCTTTCAAGCTCCTCGGTTAATGTAACGGTTGCAAGATGTGATTTATTTTGGCCCCTCCTTTCCTAGAGTTTGACCACTTAATGTGCAATAGCTTGGCGCCTTTGTGAAATGGCTCGACTCTTTCTTTGCAATATGGATCTTGATTACAAAGCATAATAAGATCTAATAGCTCGCATCATGAATCTCGTCACCATGCATGGGCCTCCCAAAGTTTACAAATCACTTGATGGATTCAAAATAAGTATCTCGGTCATCTTCATTCAATATAGCTCGATGATCCTTAAATAGCTCGATCTTCATCATTATGGATTGATTTTCTTATCATATAAACTCAATGGCCTTTGACAATGCCTAGCTTGGTCTACATGGCTCGGCCTCCTCTATAATGAGCTTGGCAAAGCATAATCAATGACGAGCGATTTTCCCAACTAATGGCTCACCTCAACAATATTGTAGTGATTAGGTGACTTGAATGGCCCAACTCGATGGATAGAGCTGCGTTCTACAAGGAGTGGCTCGGTTTTATTACATAGCTCGATGCACCATATAATCAGCTCGACAAGCCAAGAAATATCTCACTAGACTCAATACATAAGCTGGTGGAATCATCAAACCATTTCAAATCCCTTGATTCCTAATCAAACTTGATACATTCATGGGCCTATTAGATGTACTAAGACTATGTGAAGATGCTAATATTATCAAGCTTTGTCATTTTTCTTGCAATGTGGGCCTCATGTTTTTTTGCAAAGCGAGTGAAAATATGAACTTGGAAAAGAACAAGAAGAGGAAAATTCCTCTTGTAACCCTCAATTCTCCAAAACCCTAATTTTTCAGCTAAAATTTGTCTTTATTCTTTGAAGTGTTTGTTATGAGATTCCTCCCAGTGCAATCCAACTCTATTGCTCAATTTCACACTACGGGTGAAATTAGATAACAATTTGGTGACTCATGAGGCCATTTTCCTACTAAATGGAGTATGAACAACTTCCTGTCCGCTATCCATTCATCACAGATTCTACATCATCAACATGAACTAGCCCAAAGTTTGAAATCCTTTACCCAAAATACTTGAAATTTCGTTGCTCACATCTAGAATTGCCTTTCGTTGTTTGCATCCTCCCAATTTTAATAAGAAAATACTCAAAACTTAGTCAAAAGGAAAATTGTTTTTCAAATTTGAATTTCACTCATTCCTACATTACTGTAAATCCATTGAGGTTGAATGATGAAGACTTTTCAGTTTGGACATCATGGAACTCTATCAAGTTTTGGCTTTCTTCCTTCTTCTGAATGTCTGATGCTACCTTGAATGGAGTTGATTTCTAACTTGGGCTTCGGTTGATCACTAATTGTTTACATGGGCATAGAGGCTTGTTGTAGCTATTCTTGGAGAGAATACTCAATATCTCCTCCTTAACTAATTTTAATTTCTCTCCATTTGTTAGAATTTTAATTTTATAGTTGTTACAAGAAACTCTAATCTTCTTGTTGTAACAACTAGGGACATGATGCATTGTACTACTTTAGATCAACATGGACAGAGCTATATACAAGAGAATGTCATACATGCCTCAAGTAAGACATGTAGAGTGTGCCCAAGCACTTCTTTTACGAAAACAAATATACGTCTATTCCTACACTAACCAAAGAAACGATAAACTTCAAACAAAACCTGAAACTGGAAATGTGAAGTAGTTACCTTGTCTTACAATTGGCATCCATGCGGATGATTTAGGACTAAGCTCAGTTGTGTTTAGGAGTGGAAGGTTGGCTACTGAACTGATCTTGGGTTTGTTCTGATATGGAATTGGAAATGCAAGAGGAGGGTTGGGTAGGGTAATAGATCTTGTAATTGTTTTTTATGGTGAAGGAAGTGTAACTTCTTATTTGTATGGAGGGGATGACTATTTAGAAGGGGAAAAGGAAGAAGACTCAAGATGAGATGGAATATTGGAAGATGGAGCAAAGTAAATCCATAATTGGGGTATCATACAATGGGTTTAAATCTTGACATTTCCAAAATGATAAAGATTTGGAAGGGGAAAAAGAAGAACAAGGAATTGGTGCTTGAATTACCCATTGATAAGGTTTTCTTACACCTTGCTCATATGTTTCAATATTCTTGGTCCATTGTGTAATTTTGGGAAGCATCTCAACCATGAAATCAAGCTTCAAATGCAATCTATAGTGTCTTAGAAAAGGGCCTTCCCATGTACAAGGTTCCCTGTAACCAATTTTGAATGCTTTAATCTATGTTGTAGCCATGGATTAAACCATGTTAGCATCCATTCTTTGAATCTTCTCTAGAAAATCAGTGTTCTCTACTTGATTGTTTTCATCATATGCATATTTTTGTTCTTGATAGGTTCCATAGCCAAACTGGTTTTGGCATTACTCATATGGGTAAGCATAGTGATTATGAATCTAATCATAATGCTATTCTAGAGGAGTTATGAAGCTCATTAGAGGCTGATTTTATTGCTGCAAGTGTGAATTCCACTATGGGAATGAAGCCATGATTGCAAAACTTCATAGAATTGAAGAAAATGAGAGATGTGGGAAGAAAGATGAAAGAAAAAGGATGGAAATAAGGTGTGCAATTTCAGAGATGGGTTGTTTGGAATCAAATGGATTTATCACGTATGTTTTGTATATGCTTCCAAAAGCTATAATTCTAATAAGAACACACCAATCTATTGAAATGAAGTTTCCTTCAATGTTTGAATTTTCATTCCAGCTAATGACCTTTGACTTCTCGAGTCCCACTGGGTGTGTCGAATTATTATCACCAAAAAATAGCACCCTAGGATTATTCGTTATGGATCCCTACTTTTGGGGTAACATTGGGTCATCTCTCAAGCTGTGGGACTTGTGGGCTTGAGATTGTTAGGATTATACCAGTTGTACAAATAAATAAGCATGCAATGAATAATGTAGAAAATGTAAAACATAAAAGAATGCAATAAAATAGAGACACATATTTAACGTGGTTCACCCAAAATGGGCTATGTCCAATAGAAATAGCTAATCCTTTTATTTAGTCTAAACTCTCTCAAAGTTCCGCCACTAATACTATGAGCCTCATACATAACAACCCTTTAAATATATTAGGGTTTTTATCATTTTGGGGAAACATAGAAAACCACCTGTTAGATCTGTGACCTAATAAGGAACAGTCCAGATTTCACAATGCATAAATACATATAAAATGTGGCTTTTTGGGGGAGCCGGCCCCAAACCCCCACCGGCGCATGGCCCCAAGACCCCCATGAATCCCCTTTGCAACCACCATCACTATCAGGCTCCACAACCAACAATCTCTCACTTGGAGACTGATTGTTGTAACTCCACCACTACAACTCTTGCTTGGATTTTTCTTCTTGGCTCGTTTCTTCCACTTAAAGATCAATCTTGAAGACCACGAGAAGTTGAATGCAAATCCAAATTCTCCTTTTCATTGGCTTAGTAAACATATCAACAAGATTATCATCTATATGAATCTTTACCAACTCAAGCTATCCGACCTCCAACACCGCTGTCGTATGAAGTGATATCTTAGTTTGAATATGTTTGGTTCGGAATGGAAGGTGAGTTCTTTTCTAGGTGAATTGTACTTTGACTATCACCGTGTAATTTACAATCCCTTTTTTTTACCTAACTCCTCCATGAACCTTCTCATCCATAACATTTCCTTACTTTCCTCAATCACTGCAACATATTTTTCCTTTGTAGTAGATAGGGAAACTACCTTCTGTAACTTTGAGATCCAACTCATTGCCGCACCACCAACTATAAACATGTATCCAGTAGTGATCCTCCTACTATCCACATCTCTTGCCATATATAAATCCAAAAATCCATGTAAATTATAATCTGACCCTCCAAAGCACAAGTTCCTACTATTGGTCCCTCTCAAGTACCTAAGAATCCACTAGACTACCTTCTAGTGTGCTTTACCCATATTTTCCATATACCTGCTAACAACTCCCACTGCTTGGGAAATTTCTAGCCTGGTACAAACCATGGCATACATGAGGCTCCCAACTACTGAAGAATAAGGAACCCATGCCATATAATCTTTTTCCTCTTGTTTTGTTGGGCATTGCTCTTTACTTAATCTAAAATGCCCAGCCAATGGTGTACTAACTAGTTTTGCATTCTACATCTGAAACCTCTCTAACACCTTTTCTACATATTCCTCCTGAGACAACACCAATTTCTTATTTTTCTTGTCCCTCTTGATTTGCATACTGAGGATTTTCTTTGTTGCACCCAAATCCTTCATTGCAAATGTTTGTGCAAGCTTTTCCTTAAGCTTTGTAATTTCCTACATATTAGACCCTACTACAAGCATATCATCTACATATAATAGAAGAATAATGTATCTCCCACTATCCAACCATTTAAAGTACACACAATGATCTGATTGACATCTAGTAAAACCATGCTCATGCATAAAACTATCAAACCTTAGATACCATTACCAGGGAGCTTGTTTGATCCCATATAGGCTTTTCTTCAACCTGCAAACCAATTTCTCCTTACCCTTCACCTCATATCCAAGTGGTTTCTACAAATAAATCTCCTCCTCCAAGTCACCATGGAGAAATGTCATCTTAACATCAAGTTTCTCTAAGTGTAAATCTACAACAACAACTAAACTTAATACGATTTAAGTGAAGACATCTTTACAACAAGGTAGAAAATTTCATCAAAATCAATACCTTTCTTTTTTCATACCCCTTCACTACAAGCCTTGCTTTGTACCTTGTCCTTCCACCTTCTTCTTCTTTCACATGGTAGACCCATTTTTTTGTATTACTCTTTTCCCAACCAGCAATTTGACTAAATCCCATGTTTGGTTCTTCTCCAGGGAGTCCATCTCCTCATTCATGCCATGTTCCCACTCCTTAGTGGACTCCACCTACATTGCCTCATCAAAGCTCTCTGGCTCACCACTATTTGTTAGTAAAAATAATACAAAGAAGGGAAAATCTTTCTGGAGGTCTACTAATATGTTGTGACCTTCTTACCAAAGATGGGGGTGTCACGGGATCATTATTTTCTTTCTACTCATTTTCTTGAATTTATTGATAGAGGTGTCGATGCTAACACTGGTTTTCATGCTCAGCCTACAGAACTATCAACCTCGGTACCTGTAGGTGGATATTTTCCACCCGAGAGTTCATTTTTAGGAGCTATATCCTCAACCAATTCTTCCTTGGGATTTTTATCATCCTATACCTGATCCATGTACATTCTATTTTCATACCAAACAACATCACGACTCCTAATTATCTTAGATTCATCTAGATCCCAAAACTGAAATCCATAATCACCATTGGATCCATAGCCTATGAATGTACAATGTTTGGATTTTGAATCCAATTTCTTCTTGTTTTCTTTATTAACATGCACAAATGCCTCTAAACCAAATACTCTTAAAAATGAAAGGTATACCTCTTTCTCGGTCCAGGATTCTTTGGGAATTCCTCCATCTAGTGCACTCGAAGGCCCATGGTTGATTAAGTACACAACAATATCTATGGCCTCTACCCAAAACTGAAGAGGCATCCCCGCGTGCAATCTCATTGACCGTGCATGCTCCATTATTGTTTTATTCATCCTCTCACTAACACCATTTTGTTGTGGAGTCTTGGGAACTATTTTCTCTCTATGAATCCCGTTCAAGGAACAATAATCATCAAATTTATTACTGCAATACTCACCACCATTATCAGATCTCAAACATTTCAATTTAAAACCACATTGATTCTCAACAAGTTCTTTCCATTTCTTAAATGTATCAAAGACATCAGACTTACGCTTAATGCAATATACCCATACCTTCCTTGTGGCATCATCTATAAATGTGACATAGTACGGTGAACTCTTTGTGAGATGTAACATGGGCCAACCCCCACACATCTGTATGAACTAGCTCTAACTTTTTCTCTTTCTTGGTATTCCTTGCCTTGAGAAATCTAATTTTTTTGTTTCCCAAAAATACAATGCTCACAAAACTCTAAGTCCAATTGCTTCAAACTTGAAATCTTACCTTTTTCCTATAGAATTTTCATGCCCTTCTCACTCATATGTCCCAATCTACTATGCCACATGTTGGCATCCTCATCTGAAGTAGACAATATGGTAGAAGAATTAGATATACAAGTAGACAAATAAAGAGTGCCTACTTTCTTACCCCGTGCCACTACCAGGGCACCCTTGGAAACCTTCCAAGAATTTGAAGTGAATGTGACTGTGCAACCTTCACCACCCAACTATCCTGCAGAGATGAGATTTCTCCTGAGGCTAGGTACATGCCTCACGTCTCTCAATATCCATGTATTTACATTCTATAATTTTAGGTGTACATTTCCCTTCCCGACAATGTTGCATGGCTCATCATCACCCAAATAAACTTGTCCAAAATTTCCTGGACATACTCTTTAAAATAGCTCTTATCAGGGGTTGCATGGAAAGAGGCACCTGAATCTATTACCCAAGATTCTACTCTAGTATCAAGAGAAAGTATAAGAGCATCCTGAACAATATTACCTATCATATTTTCCTCTTTAATACCTTCAGGTTGGTTTTCTTTGTTTCCTTTGAACCAAAAATCCTTTTTAGCATGCGCCTCCAGCAAGTAATGCCTCTACTCCTAGATTTGGATCTACCCATATTTTATTTAGATCTCCCATGAGCCTTACTCTTTAATTTCTCCTTGATCCTCCCTCTACTCTCCATATTCAACGCATTTCCAAGAAAAATTTCCCGTATACTTTTCTTGTGCATTTCCTCATTTAAAATGACACTGACTACATCTTCAAATTTAAGAGAAGTAGCTGATGTATTACTACCTACTATTACTAAGTAGTCCCAACTTTCTAGAAAGAACATAGGAATAATAATTCTCTAACCTCCTCATCAAATGGGATATTAACTGAACCTAACTAATTTACAATAGTATGGAAATCATTAAGATGGTTAGATACAAATCCACCTTCTTGCATTTTTAGATTAAACAATCTTTTCATCAAATAAACTTTATTGGATGCACTAGGTGTTTCATATAAATTAGCTAGGGTTTTCATCAACTCTATCGTACTCTTCTCCTGTGAGATATTTGAAGCTACAGACGATGCCAAACTCAATCGAATCACACCGAGATCCTTCCTATCTAGAACCTTCCACTCCTCATCGACATGATTGAGGGTTTCACTTCTTCACCTCCCAATGGTAGGTATAGATCCTTTTGATATAGGTAATCTTCCACCTGCATTTTCCATAGCTGGTAATTTCGGCCGTCAAACTTCTCAACTCGAACTTATTATCCTCTGCCATTGTTGCTTCTCCCACTCGAATAGAAATCCCTCTATGAGTATACTACCAAAAATAAATCTCAAACGTGCTCTGATACTAGTTGTTAGGATTATACTAGTTGTATAGATAAACAATCATGCAATGAATAATGTAGAAAACATAAAATAAAAAAGAATGCAATAAAACAGAGACAGATTTAACGTGGTTCACCCAAAATGGGCTACGTCCACTAGAAATAGCCAATTCTTTTATTCATTCCAGTTAAACTCTCTCTCATAGTGCCGCCACTAATACTATGAACCTCATATGTAACAACCCTTTAAATATATTGGGGTTTTTATCATTTTGGGGAAACATGGAAAACCACCTATTAGATCTATGACCTAATAAGGAATGGTCCATATTTCACAATGCATAAATACATTTAAAATGTGGATTTCGGGGTGTTGCCCCCAAACCTCTATTGGGGTATCCCCCAAATCCCGCAAGGGGTGAAGCCCCCTTGCAACCCCTGCGCTATCGGGATCCACAACTAATGATATAACCCTCAAGAAAAGGTCGGTTTCTACTCCTAAAGCTACTCGCCACAAAATACTCCTAATGCAGGAAATCAAACTATCTTATCCTAATGTAACCTTCTAAGGAACCAGGAGAGATAGTACATGAAAATAAAACCTACACTAAGAGTGGTGATACACCGAAAAGGAGGTTGTTAATCACTATCCAACTCACTGAAATGGAGAGAGGTGAGCAATGGAGAGGGTGGAAAAGATGCACCACAAACCAAAGATAAGTTCACATAGAACACCACTTCATATCCATTAAACACAACTCTTAAAACCTACAATAGACATCAAGTAATATACACGTATATCTTGTAATGGAGAGAGGTAAGTAGAGACAATAACACATGTAAATGATTGAAAAAATACATCACAAAACACAGTTTATTACTTCAATAACTATGCACAATACAACATTAGTGTGCAAGAGGTAATAAAATTCCATTACAAAGCTTAGAGAGGAGCCTTAAGCTCCATGTTCAACCCTAACATAGAAGAAAGAGAAAGGGGCAGGAGAAAAAATGACAAACTCCTTTACAAATGAGACCAAGGTTACAATTTATAGATTGAAAAAGAGAGAGGATTGTAATCCCAAAATTTCTTCTCCAACCATTTGCAAGCTACAATAAATGAGGTGAAATGATGTAAATTGATTTGAAAAATCTTCCTCATTTTGTCCCATGACCTGCAATAGAGAAAGAATGATTTCCCATGCCCATTAATTGCATTCTCAACCACTTTTTAACTGTATATTTGAGTTGGGTTTGTTTTCTATGAAATACACCCTCAAATCTTTATCAATTTATGGATTTCTTAGTTGTTTTGTGAAGGTATTGGAACCAAGATTCCAATGAGACCAATTTTGCATGATTTCGTCAAGGGATGCAAACATTATGGCCATCCGAGTATATACACTATTTGGGTGTTGTCGCATTTCTTCATTGTTACGGGATTGTGCATTTAATTCTTTGCTAGAAAATATAATTTAAATACTTTACTCCTTCCTTCAATGTTTTGCATATTTTAATGATTTTGCATTTAAAATTCGATGGGCCCATCATTATTTTATGTCCTTTATTTTATATTAGGAAGGGGTTCAATGTTTGTATTGTTATATGTCATCTCGCACAACTTAGTCCAGTTGGCTCCTTCTCTACATTATCAACCCACTTATGCGTTGAGTCACCCTTATATCTCCAACTTGCCACATGGCTCACCCCACATTGACACAAGACCCCCTACTTGACCCATTCACATATTCTTTCATGCCAACTTGATCTGTGTTGAATGGGTCATGGACTCTCCCATATGTCAATTCGATCTTATGTTTCCATGTGACATTGTGCATTGAATCATGGCATCGACATGGTGATCACCGACCTCACTTTTTGTGTTGAGTTTTCCCTTTATTATACTAATATGTTCATCATTGCATTAATTACTTAATCACTTGTAGACACCTTGATTTGAATGTCGAGCTAGTCAATGATTCACCTTTGTTTACATTGCTCTGGGTTCTTAATGTCTCCTGCATGAAGAAGTCATCTTCGTCCTACTAACTTGATTTGTAGGCTCAACCCCCTCATGTTGAACTTAGACCAACATGGCACGGGATTTTATGCCTTTATTCTCTACATCACTGCTGAACTCGAGGTCATCCTGCGCATCTTCTAATGGTACCCCACACCCATTGTTGAGTTCTTTGTTCGTGAAGTCTGCTCTCCTTTTTCCATCTCGGTCCCTAAAAGTATGTGGACCCGTCGAATCCATCGGAGATTGACCATACTAGGTTGACTTATGACGTGTATACATAACCTTGTTCCACATGGAGCCCCCGCATAGCCTAGGACTTCCTATTTTAATTTACCTTTTTAGTTGTGTTGAGGGGCCACGTGGCGACCTTGTGCTACTCCATCCTATTTTTGGCTCACGCAAAGACTTTTTTCCTCAAGATCAAGTAGGCTTGTTGACTTGGCTCGGTGAGCCAATTTACCTCTTCTCCTTGGCTTTGAAATTCCCGACCTCACCACCAAAGACTGGATATTTTTGACCCCGCCATTCCTTTGCCTTGTCCATCTCAAGCTCGAGCCCCTCTATGATTTTTCATTCTCCACTGCTACCCTTTCGAGCTTGTCCCACTGTGACTATTGCAAGATGTGATTTATTTTATCCTCTCCTTTCCTAGAGCGACCATTTAACGTGTAAGATCTAGACACCTATGAAATGGCTCAGCTTTTTCTTTGCAATATGGAGCTCGATGACAAAGCATAGTAGGATCTAAGAGCTCACACTCATGAATCTTGTCACCATGCATAGGCCTCCCAAATCTTACAAATCACTTGATGGATTTAAAAGAACTAGTTTGGTCCTCTTCGTTCCATGTAGCTCGTTAATACATAAATAGCTTGATCTTCGTCATTATGGACTACTTTTCTTATCATATAAACTCAATGGCCTTTGTGATAATGCCTAGCTTGGTCTGCGCATGGCTCGGATTCCTTTATAATGAGCTTGGTAGCATAGTCAACCGACAAGCCCAAATCACCCAACCGCTCGGCTTGATAATAATCTTGTAGTGGTTCGGTGTCTTAAAGGACCCATCTCAATGGATAGAGCTTGTTCTGTAAGGATTGGCTGGTTTCATTGCATAGCTCGATGCTATAAAATAGGGATGAAAGCCTGAATATTTTATTAATCAACCAAAATCAATTTACAATAGAGAGATTGCAATTATTATAGGAATTAAAAATCCATGTGTAGACAAATACAAGGTTGCACAAGTACAACCGAAATCATAACAACTTCCAAAATACATCTAGGAAGCAATAACCAACTAAATACAAACAAATATAGTTGCAGCAATAATGCAACAAATAAACAATATGAAAATAATGTGGTTATTAAATACATAACCAAATAATAAATTACCTAATACAATGCATAATTAATTTACCTAACATTCCCCCTTAATTTTGCATTGTTTCAAGAGATGAGGAGAGGAACTCTCTAAACAACTCGAACTTGTCACATGCAAGTGACTTTGTGAAGATATTTTCTCGTTGTTCAGCTATTGGACAAAATTGAAGTTGTATATTGTGCTTTAAGACATGCTCGCGTATGAAATGTACTTGTACCTCAATGTGTTTTGTTCTTTCATGAAAAAATAGATCGCGAAATTTTTGAGAACACCTTCATTTTCTACATACATGGTTGTCGGTTTGTCCTGTGGTATTCCAAGTCCTTCCAGTATGTGATGTAGCCAAATTTCTTCACAAAAAGCTTCTCTTGTAGAACGATACTCAGATTTTATGGAATAACGAGAAACAAAGTGTTGTTTCTTGCTTCCCCATGATATTGGTCTAGATCCCATAAAGAACACAAATCCTAAAGTGGATTTTTGGTCATCAATGTTGCCTACATGAATCGAATCCAAATATCCTGACAAGAAGAATTTTTCGTTCTTCTTATATTCTAGACCAAGATCCACTGATCCTTTAAGATATCTCAAAATGCATCTTGTTTCCTTCCAATGAAAAACTTTGGGTTCTTGCATGAACCTCGGATATATAGCTCACTTGCAAAGTTGATATCTTGTCTAGTGTAGGTCTCGCTAAATGAGACTCCCAATCAACTGCCGATAAAGAGTGGCATTTACCTCAGGAGATGGATTTGAACAAGATAACTACAATTTGTTCTCCATAGGTGTAGCAATCGGTGTGCAATCCATCATCCTAAATTTTTCAAACATCGTCTTGGTATTTTTAACATAGAAATGAAGATATGATTATCTTTCTACCATACTTCCAATACAAGACAATAGTGCATTATCCCGAGATCTGTCATGTCGAATGATCATTTAAGATCTTTCTTTGTTGCATCAATCATCCTCATTGAACTTCCAGTGATGACTAGATCATCTACATAGAAGAATACAATCACAATCTCCCCCCTTTTTTGAGGTAAAGATTGGGATCTTATGGATTTCTAACAAATCCATGTTGTATGAGATGTTCATTAATTTTGATGCACCATGCTCAAGGTGCTGTTTGAGGCCATACAGAGATTTCTTGATTCTGCATAGCTTTGCTTCTTGACCAAGTACAACATATCCCTCAAGTTGAGTCATGTAGACTTCTTCTTGTAAATCTCCATTCATAATGGCACGTTTTACATCCATTTAATGGACTTTCCAACCAAATCTGTGCAAAGTAGAACAAAGATCATCCCGATCGTTTTGATCTTAGATGTGGGATAAAATGTCTACTCGTAGTCAATGCCTTATTTTTTTAATACTCCTTTCTTTACTAGTCTCACTTTATACTTGTCTATTGTCCCATTTACTTTGTACTTTGTTTTGAATATTCATCTCGCATCCAATGGTTTTCTTCCCACAGTGTAAGATCAACAAGCTACCAAGTGTTGTTTTTTATTACTCGACTTATATTTAGAGTCCATGGAAAATTTCTAATATTTTGACTTTAGGGCTTCCTGGACTGTAGAGGGATCATCAGATTCAATTACTCTACTCATCAAAGTAAAGTTTACTTCTTCTCTTGATTTACTATGGGTTCACGTGGTCTAGGGGTGGATGTATCCAGGTGGAGAATCCATCCTTTCATCTCATAACATCCTAGTATACCTATTGGGCATACATTGAACTATTCTCGTGGGTTGTGGTCATGTTTGATCATCACCATCATCCCCATCATATATTTCATTATCAAGTGGGAACATCAGCTTCAGTTTTTAAAACTAGTGAAGAATCTACATCAGGTGAGTCTGAAGGAGGAGCCTCTGCTTCCTTCTTCTCAAAGAACTCAACATCTCTAGTGGTGTAGACTTTCCTGGTCTTTGGATCCATCAATCTATACCCAATAGTTTCTTCACTATATCCAATGAAAATGATTTTCTATGACTTCATGTCCAATTTATTTCTATTATGCTTGGGTATGTGCATACTTTCTTTACACCCAAATACTCTGAGGTGTGTAATAGATGGTTTACGCTTTAAGCATACTTCATGTGGCGTTACTCCATCAAGAGAAATCTGTGGGTATTCTGTTCAAAAATACATTGTTGTATTTGTTGCTTCTACCCAAAATGTCTTTACTAGTCCAAATTCATCAATCATACATTACACCATTTCCATGATAAGTACGATTTCTTCTCTCAACAACACCATTTTCTGTGTGTGTGTGGAGGAGACATTTGTCGAAAAATCTCGTGATCTTGTAGGTAGTCTTTGAACTCATTACTTGGTGAATTACCCCCTTTCGATCTGATTGGATAGTTTTGATGTGGTCACCAATTTCATTCTCAACAACTACTTTGAACTTTTTGAAGGTTTCAAAAGCTTCACTTTTCTAACAAAGACAAAAAAATCCACATTTTTCTTGAATAATCATCAACACAAAGCATGAATTACTGAAAATCCAGAATGAATCTATTGTATTGACCGCAAAATATCGATATGAACCAGGTCAAGCTTTCCATGAGCTTGAAAAGTAATCTTATGGAATGAATTTGTGTGTTGTTTTCCTACTTGGCAAGTGAGGACACTTGTCTCAGTATCCTTACGGAGAGATGGTAAAAATTTACCACATTGCACCAACGAATTGTCTCAAGATACGTGAAAATTATATGGCCAAGTCTCTGATGCCACAACTATGTAGAGGTAGAGTTCTTAGCCATAAGTTCTTGATCATCTATGTGAAAAAAATCAAGTTGGAACATGTGTCCCACATTAGAGGATTTTGCAACTATTTTCAAGCCTTGTGATTTGTCTTGAATTAAACATGTTTTCCTTCTAGAATGACTATCAAAGTCAATTTTCAAGTTGTGATCAAGGATTTGACTGACCGAAAAATATATTTTTAGTCAACCGAGGGACATATAAGACATCTGATAGTCTATAGTTTTGTGAACCAAGAGGTAGAGAAATGTTCCCAATCCCTTGTACTATGTATGAAGAATCATCACCTAATGAAACATGGTTTTTCAAAGGTGTGTCCCTCATTGAAGTAAACCAGTCTCTATGGTCATTCATGTGTTGAGTGGCTCCCAAATCAACATACCAGACATCACTAGATGATGTGGAAGGTTCACTTATCGATCGCAGTGTATAAGTAGTCTTCATTATCTGAATGTTCTTCTTACTCAACAATATTTCCTTGTTGATGGGGTCTTCTTTTCCAGTTCCCATTTTTCTACCCTTGATTGTAGTTCAAATGTCCCTTGTGAGATTGTTGGTGTTGAGGTCCAAAATTACTTGATGAACCTTTCTTGTATGTATTATACCAACAATCTTTCAATTCATGTCCTCTTTTACATATTGGACATTGCTTCTTTTATTGTTTGTCCCCTTGATGTTGATATTGATTCTAATGTTGGGAATTTTGATAGGAATTAGGTTTTCCTTTTCCTTTTCCTTTTCCTTTCCATTTTTAATGTGAAGAAAGTGCCTGCTCTTCTTCATCATCCTTATTATACATGGCTTCCTCTTGTTGCAGTAGATTTACCAACTTATCAAAACTCATTGTTGTATCTGAAAAGTTTAGTGTTGTTACAAAAATGTGGTATGAAGAAGGGAGAGCTCTCAGAATAATGGGAATGAGATCTTCATCTGTGACCACTTCTCCTAGGGCTAGAAGTGAATCCCTCAACTCTGCAACTCTTCTCAAGAAAGATTTGATTTTTTCATTTTTCTTAAACTTTAGTGTGTGTAATTGAATCTACAAATTAAGAATACCATTCTTATTTTTGGTCTCGTATACCATGTTTAACTTATCCCATGCTTCTTTGGTTGTTTTTGCATCTCAAATGTGGGGTTGCACATCACCAGACACTCCAAACAAGATGATAAGTTAGGACTTCTGATATGATATATCAAACTTTTGATGTTGTGTCATATCAATAGTGGATCTAGTCAGAGTACCATTCACAACAGGCTAGATCTCTTCAAACTCAAGTTGTGTCTTGATTTTTGTCTTCCATGAAGCATAGTTGTTTCCTCTGAGTAGTTGTTAATATGGATGAAAAACTTTGGGGCCATTGGTGCCCATTTTTCTGAATGACCGACAAGGTTAGGCTCTTATCACTCTAGTTGTAAGGTCTCCCAATATATATACCGTCGTCACTGATATACCGAACCTTTCTATATACACACCCTTCTAATATACCCTTTGGTACATGGAAGAAGTCCGCCCTTTCTATATATCCAACGATATGTGAAAGAGCCTTTAACATACGTGAAAGAATTCGATACATGGGATCAAGTTAGTACTTGAAAGGGGTTTGTGCAATTATTAACACCGGCTCAAAGAAATATCCTCATACGCGCATGTAACTTTGCTATATACTCAAATAATTTCTTAATCCGGATTTATGTCTGTGAATAGTTCATAGATGGATGGGAGGGCTCGAGTGTGTGTATTATGTCCTTATTACTCCTGTATATTTAAAGGGTCGATGCCCAGGATGATGTTGTTGTAGTTATATTAGGCGTTAAGTGTAGTAGTAGTCACAACGTCTTTACCCATAAGAACTTCCTAGAGGCATTTGTTTATACCAAACACTGCAAAAGAGATCTAATGATCTCTGAGTGTTTTAGAATCAAATTTTACTTGATTTTTCTTACAATGTTTTAGGATCTCGTGAGTGTTTTAGAACCAAATTTCATTTGTTTTTATTACAATTCTCTTCCATTTTCTGAGCATTTACCATGTTTTCAGTTGACTATGGTAACCTACAAATTTGTATAATACACTAAAGTATACAATTACATTCAAAAAAATTGAAAAATTGAATGGCAGGTAAAAAAACATTGTTTTACAGGCCCTAGTGGCCTCCGGAGCCCAATACGACCCACTATGCCAAAAATTGCAAAAAAATAACTAAAAAGAAATTTTTAGGTATACCTCCTTTAGCAAAAGTTACTCAGTGAAAAATTAAGAAGTCTAGGGAAAACATTTTTTTGCCCTAAAATAGGGTTTTTCTCACTAAAAGTTTAGGGGCCTATTTAGTTATGACTAAGGATTTTAGCAAAGGTTTTTGGGCTTAAAATGCCTTAATAGTTGTTTTTCCAAATTTCCTCTAAACATCAATAGTTTAAAAAAAAGCATTGGGGTTTCGGGTCAACCCCAAACCTCACAGCCCTAAGACGCTCCACTTATCCAACCTAGCACTTTATGTGCTTATGCAAAGAAATGAAGCATTTGATATTTAAACAATAAATAACGACCTGAAATTTTGAAAGGAGAATTAGGTGAGAGGCTACATGTAGTCGCGTGCTTGGAGGAGGGTAGTTAGGATTTTCACATGCTCAAAAACGATCGAAATTCCTTTTTCCACCACTTTATAGCTATTATATTTTATCGTGCATATTGAAATGTTTGTAGAATTTTATTTCAACGTTGTTTTGGATTGTTTATGTAGGTTGTTCATTGATTTGATTGTTTTCCCCACTGATTTGGAAGGATCAACCATTGTTTTGTTAATTCCTCATAGATTTTCCTTGTGTGAATGTAGAGGCTCGTTGTTTGGAGACCTTAGCTATGGTGTTGGAAGTGCATTTGGGAGGAGCTCGGTTCAATAAAACCAACGTAATCAACACGCCTTTTAGCTCGAAAGATAGTTCACCCTCTCTATGCAAAATAGCTCGACTCGGTTAGAACTCAATGTGTGACCCAGTCTGATCAGGTGCACATCTCACCAATGGAAAATGGCTCGGAATAGAGTTTAGTGAATAAATTTTCTCATGAGGAGTGGAGCTTGTTTTGTATGGTGGATCCAACTTGGTTACTCCACATGCAGGCTCGATTCACATTCAAACATTACAAATCTTGACTTCCATGAGACCCATGACTTGATTCATTCACATGCAATGAAGTATAGCTCATGTCGGTTGTAAAAATCAACTCCCAGGAACTTTGCACAACTCGGTCTTTAACTCGGATGCGAGCTCTAAAAAAGCTCAATGTTTGGCTCCACATAAACACCTAGGCCTCCAAATGTGGAAAAATAGATAATTTAATCTGTAACTAAGCAGTCCTCTACATTTAAAGGCAAAACCCCTATTGGGGAAAAAAATTATTTTTCTATTCCTGCAGCAAATTTTTCCTGGTGTAGGTTGCATGCATACTGCAAAAAAATATTTTGTATTCCAAACACCTGGAATGAATAGGAGGTTATGGTGAGGCAAGGATGGGGATAGGAAGTTGCAGGAGGTTGTATAGGCTCTTAATTACTACAAATTCTTCTCCAATCTCCTATATCTCTTTGCTCTCTCTTTCCACACCTTCTCTGCTCACATGTCCAGATTAACCACTCTGTACCAAATGTAAAATAGGGCGAAGCCTAAATATTTTATTAATCAACCAAATCAATTTACAATAGAGAGGCTGCAATTCTTATAGGAATTGAACAACCATGTGCAGACAAATACAAGGTTGCACAGGTACAACTGAAATCATAACAACTTCCAAAATACATTCTGGAAGTAATAACCAACTAAATACAAACAAATATAGTTGCAACAATAATGCAACAAATAAAAAATATGAAAATAATGTGGTTATTAAATACATAACCAAATAATAAATTACCTAATACAATGCATAATTAATTTACCTAACAGTGCACCATATAATTAGCTCAATAAGCCGAGAAAATAGCTCGGTTGGGCTCAATGCACGAGTTGGTGGAATATTCAAACCATTTCAACTCCCTTGAGTCCTAATTAGACATGATACATTCATGTGCCCTAAAATTTATTGAGATTGTGTTAAGGTGCTAAGATTATAAAGATTTGTCATTTGTCTTGTTAGGTGGGCCTCATGTTTTTGTTCCAAACCGAGTGAAACTCTAAACTCGTACAAGAGCAAGAAGAGGAAAATTCCTCTTGCAACCCTCAATTCTCCAAAACCTTGATTCTACCCAGAGATCTGAAATTTGTCTTTATCCTCTGAAGTTCTTTCTATGAGAGTCCTCCTATTCAATCCATCTTTGTTGCTCAATTTCACCTATGGGATGAAATTAGATAATAGTGTCTCATGGCTCCGCGTAACTCGGACATCACTTCCATAAATCACTTGTGTCTAAATTTCATTCAAAATAAGAAAATTATCACTATCAATGGTGTTTTTCATCCACACCATGACCGCACCCTCCTCTTAAGATTTCCATTACACTTGTTAGAACATCTAGGACCCCGCATCCTCTCAAATATAAATCACAATATGCTCCTAGCTCACATGTTTGCACACATCGGTATACATTACAACATCATTTTTCTTCACATATATTTCCATCACCTTCATGTTCTACTTCACATAAGTGTCTGTCACCCACTTGTTCTGCTTCACATAGGTGTCCATCGAGCTCTTCTTTCTACTTTACATGGGTTTCTATCACCTTTTCATTATCCTCATCGGTCTCATGCACATATGCTTCATTTACCTATGCAAAATATATCTCATACACCACCCATCTTAGAGCATGGTCATACACCTTAATCTCCACAAGTTTCGGTGGCAAACATTCTTCTTTCACTACCATCGGATAACATATTCATTATAATGCATTTGGGTTGAATCGTAATTTTGTCCCCCACTTTATAGAATTCATAGAAGTCTCACACTTTGTGTCTAGTCTCTCACATGCATCATACACATCTTGATACACTCTTGTATTGCCATTACCCAATGACGTACTCTCATACTATGGTTCACACTTGACTGTTGAGGGCATACTATACACATGAACCTCACACATTGTACACTTTACACATCACACATTCATCACATCTCTTTCTCACAAAGATTCATTTGCACATTATACACACTACACATTTCACACTCGGTGCATTGACAACATATACTTTTACACATTGCACTCATTACCATATGATGCACTCTAATTCCATTGTTCATACTCATTGCCGAGGGATTTAATCTCAAATGATCCTCATCACATGCATACTCATTCACATTCTCTCGGGGGAATGTGGCTCCTATCACACTCACACCGCATTCCATTATGTCTCATCCACATCATATTTCATATCTTGGTAGTATTTACTCTTGCTTACTCATGTTTACACTAAGACTTTATTCCATATGCTAGTCAGATATTTTATATTTCATTATCTTTCTAGACACATATGTGCATTCACTTTCCTTCTAGTTGTGATCATAGGCTTTACACATATCCTTACATGTAGCATGGATGTTTAGCGTAGTACCTTATACTAGTCCCACAGTGGCTCTTGGGGGCATCCACTTTCATACACACTATAGGTGTTATTGTTTCATTTTTCATAGCACATTACTATATCAGATTATACATGCTTTGACATACTTTCTATCTTTCTAGCATGTTAATGAGTGCTTCATGTGTAAAAATTGTCTTACAGTATATTTTCTTCCATGGTTATCTCATTACTATTTTCTTTCCATTGCTTTTCATTGTCTTCTATTGTTTGCGGGATTTTCCCTTTTTCTTATGTGCAAAATGTCTACTTTTTGTTATATTAGCCTTATATTTCTTACAACATCATGAGTGATGTCCCATGTCTTCTACCCCCTTTTTGTGGTCTACATTGTCTTCTTACATATTTTCTTCTTGTGTGTTAGCTTATACATTGTCTTCTTGTTTGTTAGCTTACATCTTGTCTTTTACATGCATATTTGTATTGTTTGAACTAACATTTCTTTCCAAAGAACTTTCTTTGCATGTTCATTGATTTCTATCAAGTACATTCCTTCCTTCCCCTAGAAGGCATCATTTTTAGTTTGGCGAGTTAGTCCTCCTTTAGGCCGTATACTCCTCAACGATGTCACATACACCCCAAATAAGGGGGAATCTATTGGGTGAGTCATTCACACCATTCAGGGAGTATACAATTATAGTTCACTATAGTTCAACACACAGTCTTCATTCTTAGTAATGACCCGCATCCCGACTTAGGTCCTCAACACAACACAATCACAAGCAACCAAACCTAGACAATAGTGCACCGGTGCCCCTAACCCTTCCTAGACGCCTATAACCAAGGTAAGAGATGGATAGAGATCACCTTTAAGAGGATTTGACACTTTTAAGAGGATCCTCACTACTTTAGGTTGTGCCTCTTTGAACAGGGTGAGAGGACCCTTAATGTAACCTCTGTTTGATGAAGGAGATGGAGATATCCTTCCTTTGCACAAATTCTATGAAGAGAACCTTGGGAAAATACGGTCAATGCTCCATGATTTAACTCTTAAGAGTTGTCACTTCTAAATGATGGAGATATTTTCAACACAAGGCTAAGGTTACTGAAGACATTAAGAAATCTGATTGTTCTATATTTTTACAAGTAGATTTTGTTCCTTTGTTGATACACAAGGAAAAGGGGTAGTTCAGGGTGGATCAATGGTTTTAAATGATTTTGGTGGGAGATGAAGCAGGATAAAGTTGATTATACCAGATCTTTGAAGGGACTTCACAACAATGAACAACTTCAACAACAAAAATCTTCAGAATAGTTAAGACATTCCTTCAACTAGAAGGTGTGCTTTAATGGAGGCCCAAATCAACACGTTTTCACATAATCTTTGAGACTCCAACATGAAGGCTCGAATTGAAAGACTCAATTAAACACTAAAGTTTCTGATTAATCATGCCTAAGGTACACCCAAATACTTACAAGACAATCTTTATCAACAAATGACAATGAATTGATTTTAAATTTGTTTATCTCATCCAAGATGAAGGCTCTTCTTGAAATGAAATTGCAAATACCATTAAACTATCATAGGGACAAGAGATCCTATGTGATTTCACAAAAATTCAATGTAAGATTGCAATAGGAATGAAAGAAACTATTTGCAGACATTCTAAAACAAAGCAGACACAAATTGCTAGAGATTGGACACAAATTAATTTCAAAATTGCTTAGATTCATCAAAGGGGGGAAATCTTCTAGAGAAATCTCAGTGCTCATCAATGGCTATACATATGCAACTAACTTGACACGATAGAAAATCTAACACAAAAGAAAATAATAGGTTATCTCGGCTTTGGTCTCTCACGAAGATGACTTTCTCAAATTTTTCTCAAGAATTCAAACTCTGACCATTTGCAAGAGTATTCTCATTGCATTTATACATTTTCTCACTCAATTTTCCCCCAAAAGAGAAGAATATTCGAGGGACCTTTTCTTGTTACCAATTTGTTTTTGAGACAAACGATGTTTAACAAATTCAGATCCAAAATCTACCAGGTGGACCAATTGTGAATTGATCACATTTCTTGGGCCCTCGACTAATGACTAGGATGCCATGCCACAACTTTTCAGGAGTCCTTTTAATCATTCTGATTCTTTCATGTGAGAAATCCCCTTTTTAATCATTTTTCGAGCTCTACATAGCTGGACTTGATAGGTCATCCCTTTTTTCTCTCGAGGCAAACACCTTTTTCACCTTTTGTGCCTACACTTTCATCATTTCATCCTTTTCCCTCTTTTTCCTCTGTACAATTTCTACCCCACATCCATTTCCTCTGGTAATTCCCATTTTTTGAGTGCCTGAGTAATTCCCACTTCAAAATATCACCTTAATGATCCTTGGACTCACAATTTAAGTTTCAATCCATTCAATGGCACCTTACTGATAGAGATGACAAAGAATTTCATCAAAGAACGATGAAAAATAGTGCGTATTCACATCTCCAAGAGTCTTGGAGAAAAATGGTGGAAAAATAGGTGAAATGCACATAACAACCATTGATCCTGCCCCTTTTCCACTTTATATCATAGTTGTCCACATGTTTCCTTAGTGCAACTACAAAGGAGAAGCATAGAGGCAAGTCTCAAAAAAGCGTGAGCCTTCCACGTACCACAGGGCCCAAGAAAATGCCTTTTGGCCTTTGAAAAGTCTCGGTGAAAAAAGGAGCCAGCAGAAGCCTCCACGTGTCTCAATGGCACATTTTGAGATGGTCCCCAAAAGTAGAGACCCCAAAAAGTGCGGGCTCAACACATGTCTCAATCCAGATAGAGTTTGTTAAAAAATTTGAAGGTTCAATGGAAGGCGCCATGTGTCTAGGGTCTCGAGACATTTTTCTTTGGCCATTGAAAATTCCAAGCAAAAAGGGAAGAGTGAGTGAAGCCTCCAAGTGTCCTCTGGTGCTTCTTCAAAATAAAACTTAGGGGCCGGTCCCCAAACATGCGCGTCCCTCCATGTGTCCCAGGCCTTTAGAAAGTTTCTTGAAAATCTAAGTATGGGAAGACCCGGTGGAAGCCTCCACATGTCTTCATGGCATAACTTTGAGATGGTGCCCAAGAGCGGAGACCCTGAACAAGCACGAGCTCACCACATGTCCTAGGCCTTAGAAAATTTTCTTTGAAAAGTTTAAGTATAAAGCGGAGCTGGTGGAAGCCTCCACATGTCTCCTTATCACAATTGTTAAGGTGGGACCCTAAGGTGATCCTCAAATGAGTGCCAACCCTCCACGTGTCCATGGCCCCCAAAACTATAATAGGCTATATGAAAAAAAAATTGTCTAAGTCTAGGAAAAGTAGCGGAATCCTCCACGTGTCCCCCGGCACAAACTCAAGGCCAAACCAAAAGGTGAATTTTCAAATGAGCGTCATTCCTCCACGTGGACAAGTTTTGGGTTGAAGTGAGCCATAAAGTTTTTAGAGTGCCCCGTTGAGCCACATCCAACCAAAAAGGGCCACATTTCCACTGATGCAGAGATGTAAATTTGACGGGGAAAAACACACCCATCAAACGTAAAAATGTAGGAAAACCACCATTTGAGCCGAAATGAATCTTTCTTCAAGGAAAGAGAATTTGGAAATGTTATAAGGCTCAAATATGATCCTTCCGAGCTACATCCAATCATGTTTCCATAGGTATTTGGGACAAAAATGACATGGACAACAAAACATGACTGTGGAAAATGGAAGGAAAGGAAACAACCCAAGTTTTACACCCAATTTACAGACTCTTTCAGATGGAAAGAGAAAAAAAAAAAAATTCTAGGACCTTTAAGTGATCCTCGACCAAGGAAGGGACTGATCATGGCAACCAAATGGAGGATAGAGTCTTCAAGCACCAACACGGGAGATAGAAAACATGATAGAGGAGCCAAAAAACTAAGGAATTCAATGACAAATGGGGTGAGACTAATTTGAGCACCAACATCAGCTCTGACTCGGGGATGGGCACTCCTGTGAGTGCCACAAGAACAAATAGCAGACCAAGTGCCAAAAAATAGACCATTGGGCAATGGAGTCAAAGAATAAGCTTGTAGAGCAAAAAAACCATAACCATCCTCCAAAAAAATGAACCGAGAAACTAGAAAAACTAGGTCACCAAGGACCAGAATGAACAAAAACACAAAAATAGAGATGAGAACAAAGAACTATACACTATACAAATGGAGTATACCTTGATTATGAGAAATCAATCAAGGAAATGCTTCAAATGCCTACCATTAATAGGAAATTCAAGTAGTTCCCCATCTAAGTCTTTTAGGAAGAAGGTATTTTCACCAATTTGAATATCAATTGAATAAGGGCCCATCCACAATGCATCAAATTTACCATGCTTTCCCTTATCTTCATGCCTATTATCCCATAAAAGCACAAGATCCCCAATGTTGAAAGCTCTGGGTGTCACCTTTTTGTCAAATAGCTTCTTCAACTTTTCTCTGAACTTCACATGCCACTTGATGGGATGCCCTTCTTTCTTCATCCAACTCAATAATCTGATTGATTCGAGCATCATATGGACTAACTTCTTGGTCTTCAATCTATTGAACAAACTGAAATGAAGACAATTGCAAATGGAGGGGCAGCAAATCTTGAGTTCCATATACCAATTCAAATGGGCTTTTACCAGTAGCTCTTTTGATAGTGATTCTGTCAGCCCAAACAAAAAAACTTTAGTTGCTCACCCCACTTCTTTTGTTCAGCTCCAAGGTTCTTCTAATGATCTTCAAAGTTTTTATTACTGGACTCAGCTTGTCCATTTCCTTGGGGATTGTAGTTAGAAGCATATGTCAAATTGATCCCATACTCTTTGCACATTGCCACCAAAGGTTTGGCTCTTAAAACTCATGGCATTATCAACAAAAATTTTAGTTGGCACTCCAAATCTGCATATGATTTGATTCAGCATGAAGTCCATGATAACTTGGTGTGTTTCCTTCTTGGTGGGGATTGCTTCCACCCACTTAGTGAAATAATCAGTGGCTACAAGAATCCATTTATGACCAACACTGGAAGGATCAAAATTTCCCCAATGAAATCCATTCCCCATTGTCTGAATGGGGCTTCAACTGACACAGGAGCTGCAAAGGAAGGGAGCCTGAAGCTTTCATTCTTCCAAAAATGCTGGCAACTTTCACATTTCCTCACCAATAGAGTTGTATCCTTGAAGAGAGTTGGCCACCAATAACCAGCCCTCAAGATTTTATGTGTTGTAACTCTTCCAACAAAATGTCCCCCACAGACCCCTCCATGGAGATCAACAATTATTTTGGGGGCCTCATTTTCAGTAATGCATCTCAAGAGCACTCCCTCGGGGTTCTTCCAAGCTAACCCAAAATCAGTAATGACATACTTTTGAGAGGCTAACTTAAGAGCTCTTTTTTGATTTTTACTCAAATATTCAGGGCAGCATAGATGTCTGAGATAAAATATTATATCTTTGTACCATTCAGAACTTACCAACTTTTCAAGGACATCCACCCTTTCTCCTTCTACTTCATTCACCTCAATAGTTTGCAGGTTTCTCTCATCCATAAGCTTAGCTAGGCCCAAACCTCTTACCAATTTCATGGTTTGGATATCCATGTCATACTCCTACAACTTGTTCACCCATCTACATCTTTTTCTTGAGACCTCCATCTCTGATAAGATGTCTTTCACCATGGTGTGGGGAACATAAGAAAAACTTTAGAACTCAAGATGTAGGGTCTAAAAACCTTTGTTTCTTTCACCAAGGAAAATGCTTGCTTCTCCATGATGGTGTATTTAACTCCCTGACAATGCCTTACTTGAAAAAGGCAATTGGTCTCTCAGCCCCTTCATCATCCTTCTATAAAAAAATGATGCAATGGTGTTTTCTGAAGAAAAAAATAAAACACTTGAAAAGGCTTCTTGTAATTTGGGGCTGCCAAAATAGGGGCATGCTTTAGTGCTTCTTTGATCCCATTGAAAGCTTGAATGGAAACTTCTTCCCATTTGATAACTTGGTCCTTCTTCAGCATGCTAGTAATGGGGATGGTCAGCTCAACAAAGTTAGACACAAATCTTCTGATAAAGTTTATTTGTCCAAAGAAGGATTGAATTCCCTTCTTAGTTCTTGGAATTGGAACCTTGTTGATGGCTTCCACTCTCTCTGGATCTATCATTACCCCTTCTTTTGATACAATGTGACCAAGTAACTTTTCCTTTTGCACTCCAAAGTGGCACTTCTTGGGATTCAATGATATGCCATACTCTCTACACCTTATCAACATTCTCTCCAAGTGTTGCAAGTGATCATTTCTATTTCTAGAAAACACAGTTACATCATCTTGATAAACAACAATGAAATCATTGATATAACCAGAAAATGCTACATCCATTTCTCTTTGGAAAGTTTCTCCAGCATTCATTAAGCCAAAAGGCATCCTGACATAGACATAAGTTCCCCAAGGAGTAGTAAAGGTAGTCTTTATTCTTTCTAACTCCTTCACAACAACTTGATTATAGCCAGAGAAACCATCCAGAGTAGATAACAATTCAGAACCTAGTTACCAATTGTAGCATATTCTCCATGTTTGGCAGAGGGTAATTATCTTTCAATGATGCTTTATTCAGGTTTCTAAAGTCTACGCATAGCCTTATGTCACCATTATTTTTCTAACAGGCACTAGGTTTGCAACCCAAGAAGAGTACCTTGTGGGCTGAATGATCCCTCCATCCCTCAACTTCTTCAGTTCTTCTTGCATCTTCAAAGAAAGAAGTGGATTGATGGGCCTCTATTTTTTCCTAAAAGGCTTGGCATTAGATTCAAGAGGAATCTCATGTTGGAACAAATCTTCCTTGTATGCCTTCAACTCAGAGTAAGACCAAGCTAGGCAGTCTTGATATTTCTTCAGCAATTGAATATAGGACTTGCTTCTCTTCCTTGTTGAGATTGCTTCCTAACCAGATTTTACATGGCTTTTCCTTTGTACCCAGGTCGTGTTCTTCCACATCTCTTGAAATAGACATATTTCTTTTAATAATGCAATCAACATTATCAAAGTTTGACTCAAGAGCCACCAAACCTCTGGGAATCATGTTTGTCTTCAATTGGATGATGTCTTTTCCAAATAATGTTTCCTTTCCTTCAACAACACACACCATTGGTTCCCAATCTATATTTTTGGTCAACAAAACTCACCTTGGTTCTGTAAAAACATTTCACCTGGGCATCATCATCAAACACTTGCCAATTTTTAACGTTATCAGGGACATAGATGGCCTTGTTAGTATTTCAACATCATACTCACAAAATGGAGACATTGTACAATTCCCAAATCTAGATCCTAGCACTGCTAACTTGTCTGCAACAACATTAAACTTTCTATCATGGTGCACAATATTAAAAGAGTCAAACATTTCAATCAAATCCCAAACTGCATGCTTGTATTGTTTCATTCTCTGATTTTTAGTAGCATACAGTTTTCTAATTTGCTTGACAATCAATTTTGAATCCCCTTTGACAATGACATCCTTTATACCATATTTCCATGCAATTCTCAAGCCTAATAACAATGCTTCATATTCAACAATGTTGTTAGTGCATTCAAAGTTAAGTTTGAAAGAAAATACAAACTCTTCTTGGCTTGGGAAATCAAAACAATGCCAACACCATTTCCAAACTTGGAATAGCTCCATCAAATAACAAGGTCCAAGGTAAACCCACTTGTTCAAGACATTTTCACTTGATCAATCTTGTGCTCCTTGCCATCAAAAACCCCACAAAGTTATCTTACATCTACATCAGCATATAACACTTCATAAGAAGCATTATTTGGATCTTCAATGAGGTGCAACATTTTCTTCTCTCCATACAACTTTACAAGGCTGCCTTCAATTGGAATGGTGGCAAAAGACATATCCATCTAAACACTTCCACCAACACTTGCAGCCCACTTTCTTGATAACAACATGCCCCATTTGGCAGGGCAAATCAACAATGAAAACATCAAGTTTCAGGTTCTTACCTGATAAGCTGCAAGTTGTACCACCAAACCCTTCACACACCCTACAACTGGGACCTCTCTAGAATCCATTGCAGTACACTTTCCATAAGTTTTTGTCACTTTAATGTTCAATTCATTCATGACTTCTAGAGGCATAACATTGCATGATGCTCTGCAGAGTCAAACATACAATTGTGTAGCGTAATCTTGTCTTTAATAATCAGTGTTGTAAAAAATGGATCAACATTTAACTGAGACTCAACTAAAGATGTCCCCAAGTAGACTTCAAGTGGTTCACCTATCTCCTCTAATGCTTGGTGGTTTTTCTAGGTCTGTAATGGTTGAAGGAGGAGTGTTTACATTATTTATATTTCTACCTTGGGCACTCCTATCTTCCCCCAATCCCAAATACTCAAAATCCCTCTTCTTATGCTTAGGAATCCTAAGCAGTTCCACAATTGGGACAAAAATCTTGATCTGACTCAAGACTTGGGCAATGTCATAGGGAATGTACTTGGGAAAAGCAACATTTGGAGAAAGGTTGACAAACTCATCAGATGGCACAAGGTTTTTAACATTTTGGGCATGGGTGGGCACACCAGTTCTACTTGAGACAACATGGCCTTTTCCAGGTGCATCTTTCTTTGGAGTCTCTTTTGGGACATTGGTGAGAACTGGGGTCTTTTTTTTGGCTTGAGGCCCTGCCCCTTTGACAACTTTACTTCTTGTGTTATACTCCTTTTCTTGGGCCACAACAACATTCATTAGTAGTTGTCTATCCTCTTCTGATGGGATTCCTCCATCATACTTCTTAATCATTAGAGCTCTTAGGTACTCAAAATCATTATTAGGAAGTTCAAATGCTTGTACCATATCTATTTCTAAAGCATGAGAGGGAGGAAGAAGAGGTACCCGGTGAATGCAGTCCCAAAACTTGCAGCAGTTCTTGCACTTATTACCTCAGTTGAAGTTGCTCCTTGTTGTGAGCTTGTAGAGCAGTCCACCATGCATGCATCATCATCAGTGTTGTCATCATCATTAGCTTCTTCAACTTGTTGATCTACTTCACATGGCAGGTGGGGTAAGAAGCATTTGTCACACCAATCCATTTGATTTGTCTCTTCAACAACAACAACTCTAGCATTTAGAGGATCAGGCACTACTCTATTCTCCCTAGCTTGGGGTTGTCTAGCTCCCATGGGTCCTTTACCTCTATCATCATACCTCTGATCATTTCTAGGATGATTTGCAAGTCTGTCTTGTCCTTGTTTCCTATGCTTGACCCTGAGAACCTTGTCCAATTCCTTTTTTTCCCTAGCCAACTTGTAAGATATTTCTTTGATGCCCGGCCAAAGTCCTTACAACTTCCTCAAGATCCACAACCTTACTTGATTGAGGCTTCTCAGGGTTGATCAGTTTAACACCCTCCCTCTTAGGAGGTTTTCCAACTACCTTAATATTGTTCTCAATTTGCAGAGCCATGGTAAAGGCCTACCTCAAAGTCTCAGGGTTCTTATCCCTCAAATAGTAAGCAAATTTCTTATCAAATGCATCTGAATACTTTATCAGACATGATTCATCACATGGCCTCAAATTAACAGGTAGTCTTCTCAATGTTTTGTTAAATCTAGTGTTGAAATCATGCACTGATTCATTAGGATTATTTTTTATATTTTCAAACTTTGATAAAAGAAACCTAGGGTCTATTTTATCACCGTACTGCATTCTAAAGGCATTCTTCATCTCTGTCTAGGAGTCAATGGAATTATCTGCAGAGATTTATACCATTCCCTTGCATCTTCTTCTAGAGTATGAATAAATAATTTAATGTATACATCTTCAAACTCTATTTCAAAATCCTCCATCATATTGACAAAGAGTTTCAAGTGTTGATCACCAGTTATTGCATTATTTCCTTGAAACTTAGGCAATTTATTTCTTACATCCTATGGCACAACATTTGGATAGCCAGCCATACCTCTAAAAATGATGGGACCAAAAGTATTAACAAAAAATGGAGGTCTGGGTGGAGGCTGAGCCATATTATTCTAGGGAGGTGATCTTACAGGAGAAATAAATGATGAGGAGTGAGGGGTCTGTGTGGTACAGGATATAATTTTTAGAATGACTACCCTCTAAAGGCTCTGTCTCTTGGAAAACTCTATTAGATTTTGAAAATACGGGGAAGATTGAGAAGAAAATGTTTCAAATACAGATGATGGACCCTCTCTAGATGGAGAATTTAATTCAACAAAGAGGCTACCTAATTCAGAAGCACTTGAGGAAGTACTATAATCTTCAATCACAAGCTGATCAGTTTCACCAATGGAGATCTCTTTTCTTGATGTTTGATCTCCAACAACCTTCCAAATTCTTCTTCCTTCTGAATTAGACTTTCCCAGCTCTTGAAACAACCTTCTACTAGGGTCCTTGGTGAAGAAATATCTTCTTCCTTCCATCTTTGTAGATATTAGTGACAAATCTTACTTGATATATGTTAAGACACTAGTATTTATAAAGAATTTAAACAACACATGGAGTCACCACTAAGGATTTTCACCTTAGTTTGTGCAAATGCACTATGAAAGACCTATCAAATGTCTGTCAATACTAGATTCATGCAAATCTTACAAGATCTGCTCTTCTTTTACCCAAATTTATCAATGATGATACAAATCTTAGTGCAATAATTATATAAGCTAGAAATATTACACTCAGAACTCACAACTTTGAACAATTCTTACAGATCTGAAAAATAATGATGTTTCAACAATGTATTTATACTTTAAAATCTAAAAAGCATTACCAGTGTATGTACGCATACACCTTTGTTCAAATACTTCAAAGAGTCCCGAAAACATTGCCATGAGTGTTGGTATCCAAATTTGTTCTCCCTTTCAAGTCGAGAAAAAACACAGATTTGACAGGGAGCTTAGAGATAGATAGATCATAGTGTGTGTCATTTTGTAGTCGGGATGAGATCTAACTAACCCTTTGTTACTCAGATTTGTGGAGAGATGGATAACACCTTTAAGAGGATTTGACTTGTCCTCACTACTTTAGGTCATGCCTCTTCGACCAGGTGAGAGGACCCTTAATGTAACCTCTGTTTGATGAAGGAGATGGAGATATCCTTCTTTTACACAAATTCTATGAAGAGAACCTTGGGAAAATATGGTCAATGCTCCATGATTTAACTCTTAAGAGTTGTCACTTCTAAACGATGGAGATATTTTCAACACAAGGCTAAGGTTACTGAAGACATTAAGAAATCTTGATTGTTCTAGCATATTTTTGTAGTAGATTTTGTTCCTTTGTTGATACATAGGAAAACAGGGGTAGTTCAGGTGGATCAATGGTTTTTAAATGATTTTGGTGGGAGATGAAGCAGGATAAAGTTGATTATACCAGATCTTGAAGGGACTTCACAATAATGAACAACTTCAACAACAAAAAGCTTTAGAATAGTTAAGACGTTCCTTCAACCAGAAGGTGTGCTTTAATGGAGGCCCAGATCAACACGTTTTCACATAATCTTTGAGACTCCAACACGAAGGCTCGAATTGAAAGACTCAATTAAACACTAAAGTTTCTGATTAATCACGCCTAAGGTACACCCAAGACTTACAGACAATATTTATCAACAAATGACAATGAATTGATTTTAAATTTTTATCTCATCCAAGATGAAGGCTCTTCTTGAAATGAAATTGTAAATACCATTAAACTATCACAAGGACAAGATCTTGTGTGATTTCAAAAATTTCAATGTAAGATTGCAATAGGAATGAAAGAAACTATTTGCAGACATTCTAAAACAAAGTAGACACAAATTGCTAGAGATTGGACACAAATTAATTTCAAAATTGCTTAGATTCATCAATAGGGAAAGCTTCCAAAGAAATCTCAATGCTCGTCAATGGCTATACATATGCAACCAACTTGACACAATAGAAAATCTAACACAAAGAAAATAACAGGTTATCTCGGCTTTGGTCTCTCACGAAGACGAATTTCTCAATTTTTTCTCAAGAATTCAAACTCCACCATTTGCAAGAGTATTCTCATTACATTTATACATTTTCTCACTCAATTTCCCCCCCAAAAGAGAAATAATATTCAAGGGACCTTTTCTTGTTACCAATTTGTTTCAGATAGCTGATGTTTAACAAATTTAGATCCGAAATCTACCAAGTGGACCAATTGTGAACTGATCACATTTCTTGGGCCCTCAACTAATGACTAGGATGCCATGCCATAACTTTTCAGGAGTCCTTTTAATCATTCTGATTCTTTCATGCGATAAATCCCTTTTTAATCATTTTTGGAGCCTCTGCGTATAGTTAGACTTGACAAGTCATCCCTTTTTCTCTCAAGGCAACATCTTTTTCACCTTTTGCACTGCACTTTCATCATTTCATCCTTTTTCCCTCTTTTTCCTTTGCAATTTCCCCCACATCCATTTCCTCTGGTAATTCCCATTTTTTAGTGCTGAGTAATTCCCACTTCAAAATATCGACCTTAACGATCCTTGGACTCACAATTTAAGTTTCAAATCCATTCAATGACACCTTACGATAGAGATGACAAATAATTTCATCAAAGAACGATGAAAAATAGTGTGTATTCACATCTCCAAGAGTCTTGGAGCAAAAATGGCGAAAAAAAGGTGAAATGCACAAAAACCATTGATCTTCCCCTTTTCCACTTTATATCATAGTTGTCCACATGTTTCCTTAGCGCAACTACAAAGGAGAAGCACATAGGCAAGTCTCAAACAAGCGCGAGCCTTCCACGTACCCTGGGCCCAAGAAAAATGCCTTTTGGCCTTTGAAAAGTCTTGGTGAAAAAGGAGCCAATGGAAGCCTCCACGTGTCTCAATGGCACATTTTGAGATGGTCCCCAAAAGCAGAGACCCCAAACAAGTGCGGGCTCAACATGTGTCTCATTCCAGCAGAGTCTATTAAAAAGTTTGAAGGTTCAACGGAAGGTGCCATGTGTCTATGGTCCAAGACATTTTTCTTTGGCCATTGAAAATTCCAAGCAAAGGGTAGAGTGAGTGAAATCTCCAAGTGTCCTCTTGGCACTTTTTCAAAATAAAACTTAGGGGCCGGTCCCCAAACATGCGTGGTCCCTCCACATGTCCCAGCCTTTAGAAAGTTGCTTGAAAATTCTAAGTAAGGGAAGACCCAAGCAGAAGCCTCCACATGTCTTCATGGCACAACTTCGAGATGGTGCCCAAGAGCGAAGACCTTGAATAAGCGCGAGCTCACCACGTGTCCCAAGCCTTAGAAAATTTCTTTGAAGAGTTTAAGTACAAAGTAGAGCCGACGAGAATCCTCCACATGTCTCCCTATCACAATTGTTAAGGTGGGACCTTAAGGCAGATCCTCAAATGAGCACCAGCCCTCCACATGTCCATGGCCCACCAAAACTATATTGGCTGTATGAAAAATTTATCTAAGTCTGGGAAAAGCAGTGGAAATCCTCCACGTGTCCCCCGATGCAACTCCAAGGCCAAACCAAAAGGTGAATTTTCAAACAAGCATCGTTCCTCCACATGGACAAGTTTTGGGTTGAAGCGAGCCATAAAGTTTTAGAGTGCCCCACCGAGCCACATCCAACCAAAAAGGGCCATGTTTCCACTAATGCAGAGATGTAAATTTAAGCCCATCAAACCATAAAAATGATCTTTTTCAAGGACAGTGAATTTGGAAATGTTACAAGGCTCAAATATGATCTTCTGAGCTACATCCAATCACGTTTCCACAAGTATTTGGGACAAAAATGACAGGGACAACAAAACATAACTACGGAAAATGGAAGGAAAGGAACAATCCAAGTTTTATGTCCAATTTACTGAGACTCCTTCAAATAGACAAAGAAATGAAAAACAAATTCTGGACCTTTAAGTGATTCTCGACCAAGGAAGGGACTGATCGATCATGGCAACTAAATGAAGGACGAGTCTTCAAGCACCAACACGGGAGATAGAAAATGTGACGGAGGTCAGAATCGAGGAATCTCAATGAAAAATGGGGTGAGACTAATTTTTCTATCTCTTTCACTCATCATAGGTTAGGTGCAGTATGTTCCTTTTTCATTTTATTGCATACTTTTACACACTTTTTACATGTTTTGATCATATATATGCGTATTTGACTACTTGTTCGTTCTTCTCTTTTATAGGTCCATCCTTATGGGAAGTGGTAGTCACATCAATCACACATCATCACAACATCAAGTGACATCAAAAATAGGTACAATTGTGACATCTACACATGCTCTCTCGCCCTAGGTCATCAACATCATCATAACCTTTTTTACTTCCTCTTCTCTAGCTTCCGCACTCACTTTTATAACTCCATGCTTTTCCTTATCTCTTGGCATGTTTTTCGCCATCGATCTACATGGTTATTAGGTACACATCTCTTATCTACTTTATGTTATCAATCATTCACTCAACAACATAAAGTGGGGGAAAATGTAGACACTAAATCATGCACTTTGGGTATCTATCTAGTCCTGATCACATATTACTATTCATATGATTCTTAAGTAAGAAAAGTACTAATTGACCCATGTCTTTAGCCTCTTTGCTTGATTTTTGTTTTCTCTTTTGGTCTTACACTCCTACTTTCCTAGTCTATCTTTTCATACTTTGTAATTTTTCATTCTGACACCATTGCCAATCCAAGATGCCAGCACAAGTGCCCTAATCCCCTCTAGATGCCCATGACATCTTATTACTTTGTTTACATCTTTTGGGTCCTTTCTAGCCATTTGGGCATCTTATATTTTTGGTAGTTGGCCTTTTCAGGGTTAATTATGAAATTTAAGCAAGGGAATCATATAAATATAAAGTTATGTGACCATAATAAAGGATCAAGCACTAAGCATTAGCTATCACCACCTAAGGTTACATCCAAAGGCATTATCAAGAGCATTCAAACATCCATCTAGCATCCACATAAGGGTAAGGGACTACATTTTTCTACATACACTTCATAGGAGGGGAAGTTCATTCTTTCATGCACACATCTATTTACATATTTTACATCTAGATACTTGTTCCTTATCAATTCGCAACATGCACAAGAGCCACGTAGGGCACAATTTAAAAAAACACACATAGAACTACATTGGGTCTAAGATGTAGTACAATGCTTGGTCATAAGTTCATTTTTTTGACATCCGAGGATAGTCCACCCCCTCATTTGCGTTATTTTCTTTTTTGGATTTGATGCGCTTTTGGGGTTTTACGGGTCATTTCTACATTTTAGGTTATAGGAGACACACCGTAAACTTGATGTGATATACTAGTGGCAAGTAGAGAAGGACATTGAATACTTTGTGACCCTCCAAAGTTGGTTTTATGAGGTTTTGAGAAATCATAGGCACCCAAAGTATGTCTACAAAGACCCATGACCCGATCCCAGGAACCCCACCCGAGAATATCTTACAAATGAATAAGTTTCTAAGGCTCGGTGTGACACTTCTCTCCTTTTTTTATCAGTTCGTCACTTCGCACCACTGGGATTATTTGAGAATAAACTAAGTATTATATCCCTTCATTTGCAACTAGGGTTTCATACCTTTTAGCTTAATTTTCTTGGGTAAATTTCTATACTTCATTGCATATATTTAGCATTGTTACATAATTAGTATTAGGCATCTATTTATTACAATATTTTCATAATCAACTTCTTTTTTGATATATGAGAGTGAGTAGATAATTTTCTTCCATGAACAATTTCATGGTGGTTAATTATTTGCTTACTCCTTAGAGCTACATCACATTTTTGTTTGTGTGCAACCGTGTTGATATGTGTGTATTTTGGATTGATCCTCATGCTCACATTTTCTAATAGATAGTAGGGTCTATAACTCTCATTTTGTTATCTTTTAAGGGAAACTATCCCATTCCCAAAACCTTTTAACATGCTCCTCAACTCTTGTAATTTATTTGAATTGCTTGGAGATTCATTAGTTTGACTTGCGCTTTGAGTAATAGGAATTGGTGTTGGAATAGTTGTTATTACATGTACTTGGAAGTGGCATAGACAATTGTACTTATGGAAATATAGGCATATGGGGCCTTCGTAAAATCTTTTCAGTTATATAAGACTGCTTTCGGTTCCAATTGTTGTTTCATAAGAATTAGGAAGTTTCCTTTCACCATTGATTCTATCATCATTTAAATATTATAATTCAAATCTTTTAGATAATTCAAGAAAGCATACTCAGGAGTAGGCCTTACCAGCCAGTGAAATTTTGTACCAAGTCCTTTAAAATTTGTATTTGAAGTCAAACATGAACTCTTGTGGTGCTCTCTTAATGGTAGTCAATTGTTCCACTAGTGAAAGATGATATGATTTTTCTTCAAATTGTCTGTAAAAAATTCCCGATTGATCCCATGTAGTGATGGAATTTAGTGTTAATCCATGTACCACTACAATGATTTTCCTTTGAAAGAGGCTACTAATAACTCCGACTGCAACATTCTCTTGAGTAACATGATAAATAGAGCATATATTGGCCACATCTTTAATGTGTTCTATGGGTGTAACTTAATTTTCTCTAGTAAAAATGGAATGCTCTTAAGGGTAGACATGGGGATTTCATCATGTCGAGCAAGTTGTGGTGGGATGCCATCACTAACGGGAATAAATACCAGATTTCTAGGGATAGCCATAATGATATTTAGATTGGGTATGGGGAAATTGGGAAGTGAACTCTGATTTTATGGGATGGAGGAAGATTTAGTATATGGTTTAGAACTCATAAACCTATTTCACTTTTTTGAATTCAAAGGTAACTCAACAAAATCAAATGGAATACCTTTTGAAGATGGTCTAGTTATAAATTTTGGCATGAAAATTACATTGATCTTCTACCAGATTTACTTTGAACTTATGGAGTCATCAGATTCTAGATGAATGTGCCTAAAATATTGATATTTTCCAAGAAAAAAATCAAATCTTTAGAAAACTCTTTTATTTTGAGTCCCACCGGCATTCTAGAAACTGTTTTCATAAAGGAATGCATCCTTTTGGGAACGATGTGATGTCTCCCCTTCTAAATGAGAAAATGGAAATAATCCTAAGTCGTAGGTGACCCGTATGTTGGAGTAAATCTCTAGAGAGTGCTAGTTCCCCTAGTGTAACACTTAAGACCAATCCTACTCCTAAAACTACTCTACCTTCTTTGAATCAACAAGGAAAAGTGAGATGAAATTAAGGGAAAAACTAAAAATATGGTGATACACCCAAATATTTGAGGATATTCAAACTTGTTTGAACCACAGATGGACCATGGGAACCACACACACCATACATAACTTACAATGGAATATGTTAATGTAAAATTGTTTCAAAGAAGAGTTTGAATTTTGTGATAGAATAAAGATGGGAAATAAATGGATTTGGAAGGTAACTTGGTGAAATCCACGATAACATCCTAATTAAAACTTGGTTAAAATAATCTATGATTTGTAAATCAACATACAACTACATAAAGGCATGGAAATTAAACTACAAATTAGGGATAAAACTGTTAGGAAATTATTAATTTAGTGCTCACGTTAGTTGTAAGTGAGTAGTTATTATTGGGATTATTGTTGTATAGTATAAAAATGATATATATGTTTGGTATACCCGTAATTATTCCAAGTTCTTTGTTGTAACTACTTCCTATTTATTAGAAAGTAAGTTTGTTGCTCTTATGGCTATATAATAGACATACATTGTAATAATATTGTACGACAATTTATTATTAAAAATCCTTTTCCTGTGTATAATCTCTGATTCTCATTATCTCGTATCAGAGCAAGTCTAAATTTTCCATACCAATGTTTGCTTTATTTGTATAGCATGGGTTTGTATTTTCATTGAGAATGTGTACTCTTAATTCATGGGAAAGGAGGCGTGTAGAGTTTTAGACAGGCCTCACGACCCCAGCCAAGGTCACAACCTTAAAAAGGATTCATCAGAGAGTATTCTTTCTCATATACAATAAATATCAGGAAACTAGAATCGGGGCTTAGGAATTCTGATTAAGCATCTATTGTTACAAATCAGAGCTTCATTGTGATTATTATTCACCTAACCATGCACTTATTCGGATCATATTTCCACAATAAATTGCACAGGATTTGACAATTTTAATGCAGTGGGATAACATGTTTATTGTATGATTATTATAGTTTGGATCTTCATCATTGGAATTTTAGAGTTTCCTAGAACCCAAATCTGTAGGATCTTATATCGATGCAATTGATCGTATTGTCCCATGTTTTATCATATCTATAAAAATCTTATCACTTTGTTGTCAACGGCATGGAGAGAAATGCCTCGCCCTCGTTGTCTAGGTGTCATATATGAGTTAAGTTTCATTCATTACCAACGCACTCATCATAGCGTTCAGTCAGTATTTCATTGATCAACAGTGATATCTCCTTCTACACATCTTCCATTGTCCTTGTCCACCTGATCTGTGTCTTATTTCTCATGCACTAATTGATTGTCAAATTGGGCTCTTGCTTCCACCACCGTTTGAAAAGATACCATACCATCTATTCACATCTCCAAGTCTGAGCTCGCCAAGTGGTTCTGATATACCGAGAATACTAAATATGTGTCTATTTTGCTAAACACATATTACCAGGTTAGAGCTTTTATTTTGTGCCATATTTAGTATTTTTAGTACCTGCCGCGCAGGATACTATTGTTTTCACCTATATCTATTAATTTGTGTAGAGAATACCGAAAAGCTAATGTTCGGGTAAATATTTTTTGCAATTCTCTATAGTCCAAAGGTAAATGTTTTATTTGCATAGTCTGTGATTGGTGGAATGTTAATCCTCATTGCTGAAACTCAGTCCAACCTTCTGCACAGATATGACCGCTTTTAATAAAGTTTTATTTTCCCCTTAAAATTTGACATGTGTTTGAGGTATTTTCTGTCTGCCTCCTTGCTGCATGCTACAGACAAGTGGCTTTAGCTGCTTGGTTTTCATATGTGACTGTCTTCCTGCATGATACACCTGTGGATTATCCTGCCCTATTTTCGCCATATCATGTGACTATCACAATATGCCCTTTTAACTTAAAAGTCTTTTGTTGCAATCAAGCTAAGGTATAATTCCTTCACATATCTAGAAATTCAGAATTCTTCACAGTTTAAGAGTTGTATGGCTATATAGGATAAACTTAACTATTCCAGTTCAGAGCCTAAGATGGCTTTTTCTACCATCTAGAGTTTTTCTTCAGTGCAGCAGAAGCTTGTGTATATTCTCATGCAAATCTATTCATATATCTTAAAGACTTTTGCTTGGAATTTTTTTTTGAACATTACTATCTGCCAAATTATTTTTAAAAATTCTTGCCACTCACAGGTGGGAAGTATTCACTTCAAATTCTCAAGAGAGTCTTGTATTGCCTGTATCTATGAGGATGGGCATTCTACCACAAGCAGTTAACTCTTGTGCTGTGTGCAGTCATTCAAATTTAAAAATGCAACAGGATCATCTTTTGGGATGCTTGCAAACAGGCATTATCTAGATTCAAAGTACTCATGCCAATTTTGGATGCATACCATGTATGGAAGATGTTGTTAGCAATAGTTTTCTGGCATCAAAACAGTGTGGAGGATACAAAAGGTTGAGGGTTTTTCTGCTTTAGAAATTAGGTGTTCGTAAGAACCATTTTTTGGTTCCAATTAAACATGACCAAAGAAACGTGTCAAGTTGTCCAAAGCATTTAAAATATAAATGAGGTGGTGCACAACTGGTCTATAAAGGATCAAAACTTTATCAAATTTTGAGTTTGAAGGCTTGAGAAAATTTGAAGCTTCTGCGAAGGATTGAGGGAACTACGCTTCTAACTTCCTCATCAGACTTGACACTTAGCTGGATTTCTTCTTTTCCCCTCTTTGCTCTTGCTCTAGGATTTGTAAACTATTAAGTGTGATTGCTTAATGAAATTCGTAGAATCACAATATGCAGTCCAATTCTACTTCAAATTGATAGTTTTGAATGCTTTAAGGACTTGTAATTAGTGGTGTTGTTGAAAACATAAACAAAACTTGCATCTAACTATGAACAACAAACAAAAAGCAAGAAAAACAATGGACATGAGAGTTTATCTTGAATCCTTAGTGTTGGAAAAACCAATTGGAAGTAGCAATAGCTCAACTTACTTGATAGACATTCATGAAATCTATTTCAGTTCTGAGTTCCTTACCAATTTCTTGCTTTGCATATAAACAATTTGCTTTTATGCTTTTACGGAAGGTAATCTTGTTGTTGCAACGCAGCCCTTGTTTGTTTATTTTGTCTAGTTTTCCATTTTAGGTATTAATGGAGTCGATTTTTTTCTTAGAATATGGGAGCCATTTAATAATTGTTTATTTTCCTTCATAGTTATTTAAGTTAAAATTTATAGTATATGTGTCATAGTTTAGTTGGTACACATCAAGACCAAGAGTCTATAGTGTCAAAGTGTCATATAAAATTATTGTTTTGTTTAAAGTTGAGCTAGTGATAGTAAAAATACTATATGTTGTCAAGTATGTTTAGGAAACTTCAAAATAGTTAAACGATTCGAAGTGTACAAGTATGAAAAATATCATCTTTAATGTCAAAGTCCATTATCAAGTTATTTTCAAGTCTTTGTCAATCTATTTTCAAAAATTCAAAGAGTCAAATATTATTAAAAAGATTCCTTACAAATGATTTTTGGTGGAATCGGACATTTAAGGCATGTTATTGAGTCTCATTGTGACATTCAAATGAGTTATCCGCCATCTACTAGAGGACGGAGGAACAGGAGGATGGAGTACAATTAACATCCTCTTGTCGCCAATGACAAGGTTGTTTATACTATAGTAACATGTGTGAGTGTGTGTTTATTTCAATGTGATTTTTTCAAAATAATGTGTTATCAAACTTCACATTATGGGGGGAAATGACACAATGTTTTTGTTTGAGTTGATTGATATGTATGGATTCCAAAGTAATCTCCTAAAGGTGAAGACATGATGATACTTTAAGAAGCACTGACACATCATGATATGGTTTGGGGTAAACCATCTGAAAACCTCTTTTGTCTCATTTTTTGTCAATCGATAGAAAACCATATCTCTGTCTTGGTTTGTGATAAGCCAATAGAAAATCACACAACTCTCAATTTCTGGTTATCTAATAGAAAACCATCTTTGTCTTGGTTTGTGATCAACCAATGGAAAATCACACCATCACGAAATTAGGTGTAGTGCAAAATGGATGTTTTCCCCATGTTCTCACTAAGGGGGAATTTTATAAAATTATTAATTTAGTGCTCACATTAATTGTAAGTGAGTAGTTAGTATTGGTATTATTGTTTTATAGTACAACAATAATATATATGTTTGGTATACCCGTGATTATTCCGGGTTCTTTGTTGTACCTACTTCCTATTTATTAGGAAGTGAGTTTGTTGTTCTTATGGCTATATAATAGCCATACATTGTAATAATATGGTACAATAATTTAATATTGAAAATCCTTTTGTTGTGTATAATCTCTTATTCTCATTAAAAACTATATCACGAGATAAAATTATCTTAAAGACACAATTTTTCACAATAAACAAGTTGTGAGAGGGTAAAAAATAGCTCTTTTATTAATGCTAGAGGTGAAATAAATATAATAAATCACTCTTGACCCCTTCTCTTCCACTCAGAGCTCATAATAAACTCCAAAATGATGAATAAAAGGTGTGGAGATCTCTTTTAAAATGAATTCCATTGAGTTTTATAGAGAATGAGGAGAAAAGAAAATCAAAAGTTATTTTCCAAGCAAGTTTGATGCTCAAAATATTCAAAACATGTGTGGCATGCATGTAGAAAGATCTTTAAAGCCAAAATGCACACCCAAAAATAGAAATTGTGTGCTAAAATAGCAAAATGTATGCTTAGAAAATAAAACATGTTTCTAAATATAAACACTCATCTGCATGTTGTGTTTTTAAAATTATCAACTTGTGCATGATCCAATTAAGTCTTCTTCTTTGTTATGATCTTCCTTTAGATTTTTCATGCTCCAAAATTAGATTTTTAATTGAAATTATGAAGCAAAAATATATTTTTAGTCATCCCATGTTACACGGATTTTTTTGACATTCTACATAATTTTGTGTCTTTTCCTTTTTTTCCTTATACATGTGGCTTTACTTATACCCCTTTGGATTTCCTTAGACTTCCACAGACTTCTTTATACTTTCACAAACTTTCGTGACTTTTTCCTCATTCCATGACATTTGTTTAGAAAATCCTTTGTTATGCGGAGTTAAGAAAACCTCTGATTCTTTAAAACTGACATACTCGTAGAATAGTAATGTTTCAATTTCCTTTTTTCCACAACAAACTAGCCTTTTAAACACCCACAGAACACTAAAAATATATTTCATTTGTTACGTGGCATACAAACTCTTTCGAAACCCCACGGAACACTAAAATGAATTTCCTTTATTCCAAAAATTTTATTAGAAACTTCAAACTATCATAACTTTTTCCCCTTTGACTTGGGGCATTTCACGACCACTTTTCCTTGCATGGTGACCTCTCTTCTTTTCTCTCATGCTTTGTTTTGCATATTTTTCAACTTTGAAGAAAAATCTCTTTATTCTTCAAATCGTCGTAACACTCTTGTAATTCTCTAGCATTTGGTCCATGGGTCTTCCATCCAAATCTGCCTAATTCTAGAACTTGAATAATTTGTGTAAATAATCATGTATGCTTATTTGGATAACAATTACTCTATATTTGTTTGGGGGGTTTGGTGATTTAGGTTTTTATTTTTAAATATCGGGGTGTGGCACAAATGTGGCATAAAATTACATCACATTTGTGTTGTAACCACCTTTAACCTAAAAAAAAACATAGAGTGGAGCAAAAAAATGCAATCCCACTTTATTTCATTTTTTTTGGAAATTATGAGAGGAAAGGATAACCCTAGTGGATAGAAAAAAGGATAGCAAGTAATAAGAGGAAATAATAATAAAAACAACATAATGGAAGAGGAGAAAGGAATAGATACATTAAAAAGAACAACATTAAAAAGGGGGCTGATAGAAATATGAAGCAAAAATAACACCTAAAAGGAAAGAAACCCCTCCACTTGAAGAAGAAAAAGAATATCTTAAAAATTCTATATTACAAGTATGTAGATTTTTATTTGAATTTGATAAATAATATATATGAAATGTAGTATGTAAAATGCAAATCTTAGGATAAATTGTGTAAACCCTATAATATATTTGAAAGGAAATTATGTAAATCCTAAATAAAATATAAAAACCCTAGGATAAATCATGTAAAACCTCTTTAAAATGTGTAAACCCTAGGGTAAATTGTGTACAATATAAGGAATAGTGTAAACCCTAATGTACATTTATCTATAAACCCTAAGGTAAATTGTGTATAGTATATAAAATATTGAGTAAGCCTTAGGTAAAATTGTGTAAACCCTAGGGAAAATTATGTAAACCATAGGGAATGTTGTGTAAACCCTAGGGTTTCCTTGGGGCATGTGTGTGATTTTTTTGGGTGATTTCATGCCTTGCAAAAACATAGTGGTTATCATGCATTTAACCAAGTTCATACCACTTATGAGTCTACAAGGCATTTTGTTCCCTCTTTGTATTTTAATATGGATTATAAATATATAATTATGATCAAGATGTCAATCCTTTTATATTTCATGAAAGAGCACCCAACTTTTCACATGCACCGAAGAGGGAATTTCATATTGAACATGTACGGAATTCTATACCCATTTTAAAACACAAAAATGTTTGGGAAAATTTCCATGATAAAATACTAATAAAAGTGATAGATTGTTTTGGCAATAGATTATTGTGTGACATTCATATCTTGTTTTGTTGTATTTAAAAATTATATATTCTATTTTAGTGTTATTTGTTACCCATTTTACAAGATCAAGATCTACAACAAAGGGTCCATCAATGGTGGGTTTAGTAATATTATTTTCATTTTCTCCTCTTGTGTCTTCTCATCTCCTATAGAATCTAATTGTTTATTTTGGTTGCTAACATTAGAATTCAAAAAAATTCTCATGTTCATTAGAAACTACATTTGGGCATAAATTTGTATTTCATGTACTTAAAAATATATTTATTTTTGGTATCTTTTTCAAAAGGTTATTTTCTCACTCAATGTATTTTATAATTTTGGTTTTGATGTTAAAGACTATGCAACCTATTTAGAAAAATATTTGATGTCTTTACATGTGGCAAACTGTAGAGATCATAGTTCAACACAATATGGCATCATGAGGATTTAGAAAAAACATGTGTAACCTCAAATTTCATTAACATCTGCATAAGCCCACCATGGAGGTATAAGTTTATAATATATTTTTTCGTATCTAAAATTATAATTATACATCTTCATAATAACAAGTCTACTACTTATAGCTATTGACAGAGTTGTCTTCTCTTCAGTGACCCCTTACACAAAGGTATAAATTTACATTTGATTTATTAATATAAAAATTTTCTCTTAATCAAACATTTATAATATGACTTGATTATGATAGGTCTACATCCCATATCAACTAACGTGAGGATGAGGAAAATCATAGGGTGAGGGATACATCTATGTAGAGGTATAAAATATTCATTTATTATTTAAAGTGGAATTAATTAATTCTTTTATAATGATTTGACATTTTTTACAAATGTTCATCGAGACATGTCCCTCTCGGTCTATTAGTGATAAAAATTAAAAAGTGAAACTGTGAGAGATTGTCCCAAAAAGTATGAATGACCTACTCCCAAGTGGATTAGGGAGGATAACAATGCACTCTCACCCCCTCTAGTAACAAATGTTGATAGACCCTCTCATCTTTTTCATAGTAATTATGAACACTTTGGGTGAAAGGGGGCTCAAAATATACCTTTATTAAAATATTAATGGATATTCAGGGAAATCATTTTAATATATTTATTTGGGATAGAATAATTTATCATTGTATTAGTTTAAGTTTTTTCAATTTATTTTATATGTTATTTTTAATGATGTTTTTTATGGGTATTCTAAAAAAGAATATTTGATCGAACACGAAAATTGATTAATTTATATTTTCATCTAGAGTGGCTACAAAACCCACTAGAGAGATAAAGAGTGTTGTTTGATGTAGCTTTCACCAAGTTTGGGATGACCCGCTACGACCCATAGCTAATTGGAAAATTTTCATCAGAAGGGTTTAAGAGAGTAAAGAGGTATTTGAGGGTAATTATGTTGCATCAATTAATTTTTCAATAAAATAGTATATAGTTTTTAAAATATATATTTTTAAAATGTACAAGTTCACTACCATGGAAATACAAGTGATGAGAGGAGACATTAACCCCTAAAATAGCAAAAGATGTGTATTTCATTTTGAGTGACAAGTGGATGGTACAGAAACTGATAGGGATAGAGGTTAGTTAATGAAATAAATGGTGTATTAAAGAATACCCCTAATTCTATTTTTTACCTCTAATTATTCAATTGATAATACCCCTCCTGTTATATATTAGAATGAAAATACCCCTATTTTTCCATGTACCTTAGTTACCCATTTTTCAATTACAATTTTATTTACCCCTTTTTATTTCTACCCTAATATATTAAACGAAAATATATCATATTTCTCACTCAAAATTTTTTTAATATGCATTTCCTCTCGAAAGATAGTTTGAAGCCATTGAAGACCTATTACAAATCACCTTATAAATGTTACACTTTAATTATTTATCAATATTTATTCAAATAATTAAGATTGTGAAATAATACCACTTGTGTTGAAAAGCATACTCAATCCTAGTTTTCTACCATCTTATTATTTCTTGGTTAAGAATCTCTTAATTGAGGTTTCTTTATTCAAAAAGAGATTATAATTTAACTTTATGAACACACTCTTTTCACAATTTAAAGGTATTTAATTTTAAAAACTATGGTTCAAATGTTTTAGTTTTATATTAAAATTAAACCTCCCTTTCCTTTGGCCCACCTCTCTAACCTACCCCCAATACCTGATTCAAAATATTAATAAATTAAACCCTTTCACCCCCTCATGTATATTGGTATATTGAATTTGATTTTATTGATTTTAATTACCTCAATATGAACCCACATGCTAGGATATTGCCTAGCTAATGAACCCTCCATGGTTGATAAACATGTTTTATTTAATTTGATATTTTATGTTGTCTAGTTTCCATTAATGTCTTATAAAAGAAAAATATGGTCTATGATAAAAATGAAATGGTAATTATATAACATGTTGATAGATTAAAAATTTAATACATGTTGTAATCGATGTAGGTATCAAAAGTAATGTGATCAAGGGGTATGAAGCTAGAGTCTAGAAAGGGTTATTGGTGACTCATTGTTTGAGCTGAAAAAACTTAGAAGAGGACAATGATAAAGTTTTAAGTTTAATAAAATTTATTTATAGAGTTATCTTTTGTTTTAATATATTTTTAAATAAAAAATACTAATATATGTAATTTAGTCATATACTTGTATTCCCAATAAGAATGTTATAAGAAGTTTTCAATAAAGAAAGCTCATGTGGCATCAAAATATTTGGATGGAACATAAAATCCTTTAATTAGTGGGACCAAAATGATCTATTTTTACCAAGTAATATAAGTAGTGCTCAATTTTTGTACACAAAAACTATAAATTAAAACAAATTTAACATTTTATCATTAAAGAAATTGTGGTAAAATAAATTGGAAGGATAAAGAGGATTTAGTAATGACGAGGATGATCAAGTTCAAGAAGAGGACGACATGTTTTGAGGATCACAACAAAGATGAGGAGGAGCATGATGAAGAGGATGATGAGGACAATTAGCAGGATCAAGTTCATGAAGATCAAGGGGAGGATGATGAGACCAATAACTTGGATATTTGGGATGTATTTTTACATCTATTTTTGATTTAAGAGAAATTAAATCTTTATTAGAGAAATAAGACCAAAAAATATAACAACAAGAATAAGAAATATTTATCATGTCAAATACAAATAAGTGTGTACAACAAGAATATAAGAGTTACTTAGCTTGTATTTGAAGATATAAGTTGATTTTGGGCTAGAAAATGAGTACAACAAGTTGGATCTGGATTGTGTGTTCCTCGTCTAGAAAAATATGACCTAAAACTCCTTCGAAAAAAAACCCAAAGGTGTACAAGAACACATGGGCCCTAGTGGTTGACTTAGGCACTAGTATCCCGAAAAATACTCTACTTCGATCTTTTCAATGTTTGACGATGTCTTTTCCCTTCCGCTCTTTTTCACTTTAACTTTTTGTAGGGTTTTTTTATCACCCCTAAACCTAAAAATCAAACCCTAGTTACCTACACAAGGCTCAAGAAAACATTAGATGAAATAAATAATGTACATACTTGAGTCATATTGACCTCATCAATCACCCCAATGTGATTGTCGCTTAACTTTACACTACATTTCAAACACTATGTAGTTATACTTTATGTGTGATGGAATTGTGTCCGCTGAAGCGAGGTTGCCCTTATGATAAGCACACTAAGATAGTAGGATAAAACTAATTTACCCCCAAGATGAATGTCATAGATGGAATTCAAGTATCCCCTCATATGCGGTGAATAATGCAACCCAAATGCGGTCCATGAATGTTGCTCTTTGTCCATATAGTAGATAGGAAATAATAGCCCAAATTACCCAACCCGTAATAATAATAGTAAGTCATGTATGTGTGTGTGTAATAATTTCCTTATTTAAATTTCGTCATTTAAAACAAAAAATTTGAGCCCAACGTGATAAGAAAGGTTTTCAAAAGATAACACATAATGTGGCATTTAAAATTTGAGAAATGGAGGTAAAAGGAAATAAACACCCAAAGGGGATAGTAGCGCATGGGTCCCTAATGGGAGGTATTGTCTGCGGGATGCTAGGAGGATAGAATGAAAAATAAAAAGTTAGCTCATATGTTTTCCAAGTGTCCAAAAATAATGTATCCATTCCGAAAAGCAAATGATAAGACTATAAAAGGATAAAGCAATGTAAGAACAAATAAAGTGTTATTAACATCTAGTTTTCTTACATATGAATAAATTATATAATGGAATACTTAGAGGCATGATGTAAGTAGTAAGTGCATGATTTTATGTCTAAATTTTCCCCCACTTTATGTTGGTGAATGAATATTTGGTAGCATAAAGTATATAAGAAGAGTGTACCTTGTGGAGAGCCGAAGGGAGTTATAACCGATAACATGTGGAATGAGCATTGTTACTTGATATCATGATGAATAGATATTGTAGAGACTGTGTATCATGGAATCTAAGAGAGGATAAGGATCTTGTGGGTGACATTTTGTGTGAAGTGGAAATGATGCCTACATTTTTTCCTTAGATTTTACCTTTTCCCGAGCATCTTGTGCTTAAGATTATTCCTTGTTCCATTTGTGTGTTTCCTTTTGTTAGGGTAAGTTTCAACCTCCAAAATAAAATAAGTTATGTTCATGAAAAATGAACTTAAAATTTAAGTTAGAAAATTTGCATTAAAAAACAAGTGAATCAAGGATATAATGCATTTGAATGTCATGAGAGAAGAAATAGAATTGTTCATGTGTGTTTGTTTCCTTGGATATGGTTGGAATGGTATTGAGGATTTATGCATCCTATCACCAAACTAGGGATTTAGCCATCCTTTTTCCAAGGGAATAATATTGGGAGATTTATAGGTTTTTCCCTTCATCTATTAATGATTCCCCATGGATAAGTGCCACTTTGCAGATGATCATAAACACCATAGAAACTAGTCATGGATGATACATCATTCCAGAATATTATTTTCTTGCATATGCCCTAGGTGTTATTCCTTATTTGATTCTAAGAAAATATAGTAATTAGTTATATTCCTCAAAGTATATAACTTGTCACTAATATTTTTCATGGTGTACCTGATAGTAACATGCAACCAAGTATGTACTACTAGAAATTGGAAAATATTATCGTTGAGAATATGTTGAAACGCATTCTACTTATTTCGCCCCAGGACAAAACTATCCATGTGGGACATTAGTGCCCAATGGTCATGTCTGATGTAGGTGCTTATGTCCTTGTACTTGATTTTGGCCCAACTTTGATTATGAACCAATTTTAAGTTCTTATTTATTATAATGATACTTCATACCAATCTAAGTCAGTTTTTGAACTATTGAGAGGGTGAAATAATCACCCGATGATTTCCCCACTCGTTTAGGGTGCGTGAGTTGAAAAAATATGAGTGCATCCTAAATGAGGAGAGTTGAAGTTGATGTGCACATCTGAAATAGAACTCCTAAAGGGGAAATGGGAATGTGCATGGTAACAACCATGTCACATGCAAAATAATGGGAAAGGCTAGCAAATATTATTAGTCATACACAATCACGAAATGTAGTAGAAACTAGTCAAAACATGCACTAACATGGTAAAAGACATAGTGTGTATCTGGTTGAATATATGAGACACCACTCAAGATGTCATAAGACACATGAGGCTTTGAAGTTGCTGCAATAAAATTATCAATCATAGGGCATAGCCCATAACCAATAACAATTAAGACACAAGCATAGAAAAGATACAAGAAAATCATATAACCATGGTTTGAAAGAGGCCTACAAGATAAATACTAAACATGAAGAACCCATTAGTGTGTTAGAAAAATCAATCATGTGCTGTAAAGTATACAAATCTGAATAAGAAGTAAAGTAGTCAATTTTATATAACACCTAAATATGGAAAAGTACGTAAATATAAATTCCCTCAAGAGCCTCAAAGAAGACTATAAGAGAATAGTGCTAAGCTCATACATCATGTGATAACCTGTATGTAACCCGCATTCACCTCAAGGTACCATGTGAACACACATGTGTATATGAAAAATTATAGATCATACTATGAATCAAAGTAACATAAGAAGAAATGTGTAATATAGAATATTAGAAAAAGCAAGGGTACATACAACCAAGATCTAAGTTCTTGTTTTTGAGTTTTTGTAGATATTTGAATGTTTTTGGATTAATAAGATATGAAATACAATGACTAGGAGATGGGACCAAGGTTTCCCCAAAGTGTGTGTGTATAAATAGATGTCCATGTAGGTAATTTCATCCTCAACATTCATGTTTAAACCTAGAACAAGAGTGCATCATTGGGTAGCAGAGGGGAATAATATATCCCCAAGTTTGAAATCCATGGTAATCAATATAATGAGGATAGGGTTCAAGGTGCCAATATATACTAGTATGAATTAGGTACACATGTGAATAGGATCTAGGACTTGGTGGTCATGGGAAATTACATGCTACAAGGTATGTGATAGAGGAATATATCGTGCATGTGGAGAAAGAGACTGTGAAGTGTGGCTAGATGTGTCATGGGTAGTTTGATTCCTATGTGGATATCGATCCCTATGAGGTAGAATATGAGATCAATGTATCGGCATGAGAGAGAAGAAAAAGTCACATGTTGTAATCATAAAATCGTGAAATTTAGATACTATTTAATCCCAGTTTCATACTACTATTTAGAAGGTTCTTGAGTGAAGAAAGTACTAATCGACCCATGTCTTTTAGCCATCTTGTTTTATTTTTATTTCGTCATTCCTGACCTTGTACACCTACATGCCCAATTAGATTTTTCACTTGGCATCATTTTAGCCTCGACTAGGGTGCTCGAAGCTAGTACTAGGGTGCCTATGGGCACCTGGTCCCACCATGGGCAACCTGCTCCTTGTTTCACTTTCTGTCACTTTTGGGCTCTTTCTAGCCATTTGAGATCTTTATCTTTTTGGTGGTTGGCCATTTTGAGGTTAATTACAAAATTATATCAAGAGAACCCTCTAAATATAAATTTATGAGACCATAATGAGGGACCAAGCACTAGTCACTACTATCATCCACCTAGAGTTGCATCCATCTATTGCATTGGATATCACTTGCATCCACATAGCTCCATCAAAAGGCACAAGGCTAGGACATCTACATCACACACAACATAGGGGGAGGATTCTATTATATTCCATGCACACATTCTATTACACTTTCTACATCTATTTATTGTTTGTTACTTCACAAAGTGTGATTGACACAAGAGCACCTAGGGCACATTATGCACACACACACACACACACACACACACACACACACACACACACACACACACACACACACACACACACACACACACGACACCTTAACTACATTTGGGTCCGAAATGTAGTATAGTGCTCGATTAGTAAGCCCATTGTTATGGTAGTTGATGTCATTCTAACCCATTCATTCGCATTCTTATTTTTTTAGGGTTTTAATAATTTTATTTTTTCTTTTGCAAGTCTTATATACATCTTGTACTATTGGTGACACGTGGCATAGGACAACGAATCTGGTGTGACACACAACGATGGTTTCATACTACCTCCCGACTGTGAAACTTAGTTACGGATATTTTCATAGGCCAAGGTGCCCAATATGTAGACCAGAGCACCCATAGGTGCCCCAGTCCCTCTCCAAGAACTCCAATCCAAACAGATACTCTAGATCCATCCTTTTCGGGGCTTTGACATAGTCATTCCTACTTTTTGTTCCTCCAGTCACCTCTGCGACACGGTCCCGCAAGATGATAAATTCGATTGATTTATTTCCTCTTCCCTCTTACACATTAGGGTTTTTATTTCCATTAGTTTAGTTGCTTGGGTCATATTTACATTTATTTACAACATCTATTTACTTTATTTACATTTGTTCATAGCTTAGATTAACTATTCCATATATTTACATTTTAGTTAATCATTTTGGTGAAGCCACCGCTTTCACGCTTAGGATCCTCATTCTTTCTCTATCATGGCTCCCAAAGTTTCTCAACTTTATTTATCGCATTTACTTGAGATATATCCTAATTTCCATGATATTTTGTACAAACATCTAGACACCATGTATCTGGGTGACAATACGCCACCGCACAAAATAATTCCTATATTCAATCATTTATATGACGACCCTAGTGATCCTCCTTCTAATTAACCTCTCTTGGACTCAATCCATTCTCTACATGTTTTATTTCAAGATAAATTTAAGGCCATGAAATCCATGATTATATCTCTCAAATCTGAAATTCAACAATTTAAGGATGTTTCTCAATCGCATGTTTATGCTCCTTCTACATCTTATATGCAATCTATGTCCACTGCATGTCATCTAGATGAACCTTAAGACATGTCATTTCCTGATCCTCTCATGTTTGAGCATAATACTACGCAACATGACATTTCTTATTCAGCTCCTTGGTCATTAGTTGATCATTCGACCGCCTACTCATTACTATTCTCCTCCTATTAGTTTGCAAAATATCAAGGTTGTCCATATTGTAATTATCATTGAATTAATAGACATGACAATGATCGCCACACTTTTCTATGAATAATAAAACATCTTAAGCATCGGGGTTTTATCTCATTCAATGCACAAAATTATGTTGCATTCCCATCTACAACTGCTACACCATGCTATACGGCTACTAGTGAGCCTCCTTCTAATCTTTCTAAGAAAGTTCTAGATGATTATCTTATTCATTACATGTTTTTATTGACAATCACTCACATGTGCATATTGATTCTTCTCCTAGTTATAAAAAAATACTATAGTTCCATCACATGATTCTCCTATTTCTGATATTGCTTCTTCTCCACTTAATGAGCATCACACCACCATTTCTCATGTGCCTTCTATAAAAACCAATATAGCACTTCTTCCTCCCAACACATCTACAACATTACCAAGTCAAAGTGTACAACCTCTCAAAATCAATCGGCCTTCTCCTTCGGTAGCATTATCAATACCGCCAAAGTTGCCACCATTCAAGATTTCTCACCATCCTACTCCACTTCCGTTTCCTAATCATTTTGTTAAATCAAATACCTCTCCACTCAAGTTGTCTGTGACATTACCACCTCAACGTCCCATTACTTTTGTTAAGGAAACTACTCCCTACATTGATCCACTTAGTGTCTTTTTACTAAACTTCATCTTTCACACACTTGGGGGGCATAACATCTACCCCCCCATCATATTAGTATAGATGCATCTCTCATATCTGCCTTATCATACATCAAATTTCTAGCATATGCATACTCATCACACATTTTAGCATCGACCATTACCCGATGACACACTCTTGTGCTTCAGTTCATACTTGACTGTTGAGGGATTAATACACATGAACCCCACACACTTCACTTCTTCATACATTACACATCATACACTATTAATTCTACATACAAAGTGTACAACATTTTGACATTTGTGAATTTATACATCATACATCATACTAGGCACCATTATCTATACATCATTGTCTACACGTCTAGCATTACGCTTTACACATTTTACACATCTTTTATTTTCATTTTACACTTTGTGTATTTACACATTCTACATACTCCTCTACACATTCCACTCACTACCCGATGACACACTTTAGTTCCTCGGTCCATACTCGACTATCAAGGGTTTACCAATCAAATGGACCTTACATTCATCATGCATTTATCATTTCACCTTTCATCATGTGGAATTTCTAGGATAGTGACACATGTTATAGGCTAAATTCTCACTTACTCTTTCATCTTGTAGTTGTATATGATTTAGGCTACATCACCAATCCCTATTATTCATCTTATAGTGATATATGCTTTAGGATAAATTATCACTCATTCATTTCATTTTTTCATGATATACGCTTAGGCTATAAGGTTCATGCACATATATCCTATATGTCACATGTCATCATCATTACGCCTACATACTCTTCACACAAAGTGCGCTAGACACAACACATACTATTCGACCATTTCTTGATGAGTCAGTCTCTTTTACTGATTCATTCTTGACTACTGAGGGGAAAACTAAATGAACCTCATTGCATACATTTCCATTCACTTAGGGGGCATGCAGATCATACCATTCAATTTTTCATTCCACTCCATTCATCCACAACATATTGCATATTATGATTACTTTTACTCTTGCTTACTTTTGCTTGTTCATGGTCACTTTATTACACATGCTAGTTAGATTATTTGTATGTCATTTATCTATACCATTCACACATGCATGTTCACATATTTTTCTAGTTGTGATCACAGATATAGGTCTCTTACACGCAACATGGATGTTCACCTTCTACCCTTCCTACATTGGTCACTTTGGGGCATCCACATTCGTCTCTCATAGGTGTTATTGTTTCATTTTGTACTTAGCACTTTACATTACTTGTTTATACATGCTTTTGACATACTAGTTATCTTTCTAACATGTTAATAGGTGTTTCATGTGCAACATTTTTATGCAAGGATATTTTCTTCCATGCTTCTTTGTTAATTTTCTTGTCTATTGTTTTCTCTTATTTGTGGGCCTTACCCTATGTTTTTGTGCACACTTGTTTTTTTTTCGCCATGATGGCCTTGTGTGTCTTACAACATCGTGAGTGATGTTCCATGTTTGCAACCCACTTTTTGTGGCTTACTTTGTCTTCATGCATGTTTATTACATTGTTTGGTAGCTTTTACACTATTTGCATAGATTACACACTATTTTCTATATGCATGTTTGTTCGTACTAACACTTGTCTTTGGATAGCCTCTTGTTTATGCATGCCTTGGTTTCTACCAAGCACTTTTCTAGGGTAGGGTTCATGTGGTTGGTCCTCTTTTGGGGCCACATTCTCCTATCAATGAGATCACATCTGTCCCCAAAGAGGGGGGCATCATTTAGGGTTTACATACTAACACAACACATTTACATCGATTCGGTTTAGTGCACTTTCCATCCTTCGCATTGTGGGTTACACATGGTGAGTAGGTTCGGACCAATCTACAAACCCCATACACAACAGTTTTCTTTGGACATGGTTTTCTTAGCATTCAAGGAAGCGATTACTGAGCTTAGAGGCTGCAATGGGTGTGCCTCCCTACACTACTTCGGCCAAAGTGGTATCGAATTACCCAAAAAACTAGGACGTAAACATATCTTTTTTATCTAATTTTTCATCTCAAGAAAAATTAAACAAACATGAACTTCCACACTGAGAAATTGGAGGGATCATTCAGCCATGGGAGCTCACATTTCAATTCTCGATCAGGTTGTAGGTGGGATCGGAAATGGAAATGATGTTGGAGGTAAGAAATTGAAGGAATCTCAGAGTCGAGCTAAGCAAAAATGGGGGCCCTGAAGTTTGAAAATTTAAAACTTTAGAGGCTTTGAGTTCAAAGTTTTGGCAAACAAGCAAGGAAAAAACAATCAAAAGTTTTGAAACCCTAAAACCCCAAAGTCCAAAAAGGATCAGTTTTTTCAGGTCAACTACCCTTTTGGGGTCAACAGTCTTGTAGATCGGGGATGGCGGGTCCGAACTCTAAAGTCTGAATTTTGGATTTTGTAGGTTTTGAGGTCTCAACAAGATTGAGCAGTGAGTAGTGCCATGCAAAGGAGGGTCGAAGGTCTGAAACCCAAAGTCTGAAATTCATACTTTGGATTTTCAGAGGTTTCATGTTCCTAGATGGATAAGAGAACCAAAAAATCCCAAAACCTGAACCCTGAAAGTCCCGAAATCCTGAAGTCCCAAACCCCCGAAATCCTAAAACCCAAAATCTCAAAATCCTAAAACCTAAACCCTAAAACCCGAAGTCTAAATTTATGACTTTGGATTTTTGGAATTTTGGAACTTTTTTCTCAAGTGATGAACAGTTTCACATGACATGGTTTCGAGTCCCAACTTCAAAGTCGAATTTCAGACTTCGGAGGTTTGACATTTCAGAACTCTTAAGCCGACTTGAGCGATGAACAGTACCCGAACTCGAAATAAAAATGTTTGAATTTTTGAATCCTGAAAGTCCAAAATTTCAGATTTCAGAGGTTGTGATGCAAGTTTAGAGTCCAAAAACAAAGCCAACCACTCGCATTTATTATAGTATGGCACCCTCATCTTCAGATGGCCATAACTTTTGACAGAAGCTCATATTTGCACAAAATTGGACTTTTGGAAATCTCTCAGTGTCTTAATTTTAGTGAGACTAAGTATTTAAAAATGAATAAATATAGTCCACCATTTTAGAGGGTGTTTCCATGTTTCTCACCTACCCAAATGATGAGGTATGGGTTTCCTTTCTTCTCTAACAAGGTAAATTACATGGAGGCATGGGTTTTGCAGTGGAACCCATCATTGTTGTAGGATATTTTAATGCATTTTGGGTGGTTGAAGCAATATTTTGAATTCTTCTCTCTCCCTTCTCTCATTCTTCCTATATATTATAAGGAGGGGCTCATTTCAAAAGGTTGGAAAAACTTGTATATCCCCTCCCTTCTTTCTTATCTATAAGAGACTTTGTGGAGATTCCAAACCTCCTTACTAGCCATTGTAATGAAAAATATGGGTCATTGAGCTTGAGCATGGTGTATTGTATCAATTTCAGGATCAATAAAATCATATTTGTGGATGCTTCAAACCCTCTTTTGTGTTATATTGCAACTTTCTGATCTTTCATTACATGCAAGGTTATTTTGTATGGTTTATTTTTTCATTACAAGGTTCTGGTAGTTATGTGTTTATTATGCATGTTGTTCAACATCATTCTTAGTGCATCACCTTCCCTTAGAGTAGGTTTTATTTTCATGCATTTTCTCTATCTTTGTCTCCTTGGAAATATTAGATTAGGGTTAGATCTGCAACTCTCTGCACTTTGGAGTAGTTGACACTATGATAGGACAAGAAGTTGGCCTTCATCCGAGAGATTTCCCAATCGCAAAGTCCCACACTTTGGGAAAAGCTCCATGTTATGCAATCACACTAACAGTTTCAATCTATCGAGTTGTAAAAATCATAGGTGCGGTGATAACGCATCAACAATATCTTCATACACATTCAGGAAGTAGTTAGAGCTTCGAGGATACATCAGAATTCCTCATTGCACTTCTTCACGTATGGCATTGGATTGCCCTAAAAACCTCGAAATATAGGATATCCTTCTACACTCTTGTTATCGACATGGATCAGGTATACATGTTCCATTTACACTTTTTCATTTACGTATTTACATTTACATACATCTGGATGCATATTTTACATGTCATTTTGACACATACATACATGCATAGTTGATTTACTTGATTTTTTTCTCCTTACGGGTCCAACCGTATGAGAAACAAGAAATAAAATGGGGCAACAACAACAACAATTCGGGACAGCACACACCATACTAATAATGTAGGTACATCACACACATTAGCAACAACACACATGTTTCCACCCTAGGTTCAATCTCATCACTTTTTTGCACATTTTCATCTTTAGTTTCCATTCTCTATTATCTTTTTGTCATTCCACACCTTTTCTAGTCCATTGGCGCATCTTCTACTACAATTTTCATGGATATCGGGTAAGCATCTCTATCTACTTTATGTTCTTGAGCTTTACGCTCACTAACATAAAGTGGGGGAAAATGTAGTAACAAAATCATGCACTTTGGATATTATTTAATCTTGGTTTCATACTAATATTTAGAAGGTTCTTGATTAAAGAAATTACTAATTAACCCTTGTCTTTTGGTCATCTTGTTTTATTTTCATTTCATCATTCTTGGCCTTTTACACCTATATGCCTAGTCATCTTTTGTCACTTTGCATTATTTTAGCCTCGATTGGGTCGCCCGGCTAGTAATAGGGCACCTATGGTGCCCTAGTCCCATCATCAACACCCTGCTTCTTGTTGCACTTTCCCACCACTTTTGGGATCTTTATCTTTTTGGTGGTCAGCCATTTTGAGGTTAATTATGAAATTAGATCAAGAGAACCCTATATATATATTTATAAAACCGTAATGAGGAATAAATCACTAGTCACTATTATCATCCACCTACGATTTATATCCATCTAATTGAAGATCACTTTCCTCCACATAGCTCCATCACAAGGTACAAGGCTAGGAAATATGCATCACACACAACATAGGGGGAGGATTCTATTCTATTCCATGCACACATTCTATTACATTTTCTACATCTAGTTATTGCTCACTACTTCACAAAGTACAACTAGCACAAGAGAACCTAGGGCACATTATGCACACACAAACGAAAAACTACATTTGGGTCTAAAATGTAGTGTAGTGCTCGATTAGTAATCCCACTTTGTTTTGGCCGTTAAGGTCATTCGACCCATTGATTCACATTTTTATTTTTTAGGGTTTTTATACTTTTCTTTGGTATTTTATAGGTCTTCTATACATCTTGGATTATTGGTGACACCTAGCGCAAGACAATGAATCTTGTGTGACACACACGCGATGGATTCGGACTACCTCCTGACCTATGAAACTAAGTTCTTAGTATTTTGCACACACCAGGATGCCCATTATGCGGACCCGCACCTGTAGGAACCTCAGTCCGTCTCTAGGCACTCCATTCCAAACAGATACTCAAAATCCATCCTTTTATGGGCTTCATCACATTAGTTTCTTATTTTTGTTCCTCCAATCAGCTTTGCAACATAGTCCCACAAGATCATCAATTTAGTTGAGTTCTTTCCTCTTCTCTCTTGCACATTAGGGTTTCTATTTCCATAATTTTAGTTTCTTGGGTCATATTTACATTTATTTATAGCATATATTTACTTTATTTATAGTTTTTCATATCTTAGATTAACTAGTCCATATACCTACATTTTAGTTATTCATATGTGTAGGAGATCTAGGTGGATGTGTGAAAGTATCACTAGGAATGGTAAGAGGTCTATACTCTGTATGAGTATGTACCAAATCCATAGGGATATCATGAGAAGGTATAAAAGTAGCTACACTAGTGATAGAAGTAATTGAATATGGAACATCAATAGGATCCAAAGATAAAGGAGACCATGGTGGGATTCCTCAAATAGTGATAATTTGACTCTCAAATACAAATTTAAGGCATATGTGAATAATGGATGGTATGGATTTAGAATCCCTAAGCTAAGGGAGTCTTAATACCATGCCATAATGTGTAATCAAATATAATAGATAAAGTTATAGAGATTGTGAGTGACTCAAAAGTGATGGGGAGAATGACATGCCCATGAGAAGTAGGTGACCTACATGTCATCTGAGATAATCGAAAACTAATATATTACAATAAATATATTGAACATGTATTGAACTTTTAAATAGGATACACCATAACATCTTTAATATCATGAATCCCAATATAAGTACCAATGTGTAATCTATGTGATGAGAAATAGGAGTGAAAATCAGTATCGATAAAAGTAATGATGGGTGAAGGAAGATAGGTAGTACCGAAAAGAAATGTAAGAGCATGATATTAAGATGAAGGAGGAGGAACATCATGATAAGTGTGATTCAAAGAGGATTCAAGAACTGATTTTTCATGCTTATGTAGTGGAACATTAAATATTTTAATATTTCCATTGTCATTATTAGATTTATAAATAGAAATATTATATTTAGGCAACTTAATTTCATGATTTTCAATCAGATCTTGGATCAAATTTATAAGCTTGAAACATCTATCAATAGAATGGAAATTGCATCTATGGTAATCACAATGTTCATTTTCATCAAAGTTATTTCCATAATTCTTATGAATATCTAGCTCAAGAGGATCTAGAAGAGAAATAAAATTGCTTTCTATGAGTTTAGGAAATAACATATGTAGTGGATATGTTAGTCTAGTAGATGTGTAGTGCATATGTTGTATTTGGAATTGTATGGGCTTAGATATAGAATTGAAAGTAGGATCAAATTAACTAGGATTTACCTTAGAGGTAGATTTGTTTGGGAACTTGTTATTAGATTGATCGGAAATATTAGCACCATATTTAAGTTTACCTAAAGAAAGTAAATTAATCTCACGGGTCTTAAGAGTATGACATAGATTATCAAAATAATGAAAATATTCAAAGAGTACACATTCTTACCAAGGCGAAAATAGGATTTATATGAAAATAACTTACAATTCAGATTCATCCAAGACTTTGGTCATTTTAGAAAGGTTATTCTTATAACACAAAACATAGTCACTAAGATGTTCATTGCATCCTTGCTTCATTTTTTCCATTTGTGCATATGATATCTTCATTCTAATATTCATATAAAAGTGGGATAAAACAGATCTACTAAATGAGTGAAATATTTTATATAATGCAAAGGAAAATCATAAAACCATCACAAGGAATAGTCATGTAAGCTTCTACGAAACAACTTGGTCAATAGTGTATCATCACAAGTATAATCCAAGAATTTAACATGAAATGATATAAGGTGCTCTTGGGGATATATATGGCCATCAAATAGAGGAAAATTCAACAAGGAAAAATTGTAAGTAAGTGGATAAGAATAAACTTCAAGTGTAAGAGGACTATGAAGAAGTGAAGAATCAATGGATATAGAAGAAGAAGAAGAAACATGTTGCAATAGATGAATTTGAGCTTGTAAATCATGATAAAAAGAATCTAAGGTATGGGTTCATGTATAAGTTCTAGGTTGGATGTGTGAGATGATATTAGAAGAGAAGTGAGTATTGGGTGTGAAAATAGGCATATTGATGGTGGATAACCCCACGGTGGTGGGGAGGAAAAAATCGAATAAAGGAGATGATAGCAACAGAGAGTTCGATGTACAATCGATACTAACATGGATAGTATTTTCATGGAAACATGCTAAGTGGCTAATAAAGTGTCAAGAAGATGTGGAACATGGGTAGGATTGTCATGTAATATAGTACAAAAAGTGGTAAGAGCATCAAGTTATGCTTGATCCACATTGTTTTTTTCATTATAATAATGTTCATTATTGGAAACTCCTATGTCATTGAGGATAACTTGATGGGAATTGAAGAAGGGATTATCATGAATGGTCTCAGTCATATTAGTGGATTGAGGAAAATCCTATGGGAGAATATCAGTATGTTGTGTGAGAGAAAAGTGAGCACTACAAGTAATTTTCATGAAAGATAGATCGACGGTGGGCATGTAAGGATCATGCTCACCAAATGATTTAACAAAAATTAAATCTTTATAAGAGGACTGAGATCAAAAAAATATAATAGTAAAAAGTAATATCTATCATACAAAAGACAAGAAAGTGCATACAATAAAGATAAGACTAACCTAGCTTGTATTTGAAGATCTAGGCCAATTTTGGGATAGAATCTGAGTGGACCAGATGGATCTAGAATAGGTGTGCTTCCTCCGGAAAAAAAAGGACCTAAAACTCCTTCGGAAATAAATTCCTAAAGGTGGAAAAGACCTCTTGGGAACTAGTGTCTAAGATTAATGGCTCATTAGTTTACTTAGAAACCTATAATTGACTATGTTTAAACCTTTTTTCCATAGAAAAAATGACCATGGTTAGGATCCTCCTCACATTAGTTGGTCACTATGGTTAGAATATTCATCAACTGGATGTGAAAAATGCATTCCTAAATCTTGATCTAAAAGTATAGATTTATATGAATCAACCTTAATAATTTAAGAAACCAAGAAATAAATATACATTTTTTACTAAATAAGTCTTCATATGGCTTTTAAAAATCTCCTAGATCTTGGTATGCTTATATCAACACTTTGTTAAGACCTTATTTTTAGTTTTTTTAGATAATGACTACTCTTTTTCCTCAATCAACAGGCCTCTAACGCTTATAAACTAACTCACCATAGTGTTTTTAAAGGGATTCCTAGACATTGTAGCTTGAAATTTTCACAAAACAAAGCACAAATTTTCAAATTAGGAGGGTAAAAATTAATAGTTTTTATCTTTAACCCATTATTGACCTATTTTTCCCTTGTTGATCATTTCACACCCTCAATAATCCTACATAGTTGAGTACTTATATTTAAAAATACATTTTCTCATCCAAAAATCAATTTACTTGCAATCATCCAACAATAAATGTGAGCAATAACATATCATCATATATATTAGTTAATCAATCAAACTGATCAATGCTCACAATTTCCCCTCTCATATATCATTGATTGGGCACATCCAAGGCCATAACATCATCAAATATCACATCCTTTCATCTATTATTGTATGAACATCATCAACTTATCAATCCATCTAATCAATCAATTAAAAAATCATTTAAAATCATTTGAAATGGATCCCTTACATATATTTCTCCCTAGTGAATTATCAATTAATCCATCAATCTATAAATTAATTGATCAAAATCATACTCTCTCCCTTGCATAAATTTTTACATGGGGCATCCTAAATCTATCAATCAAATAAATCAAGTGATCATGAATTTCTCAACATAGACAAGACTGTAAATCACCCGGTTAACCATCTTACTTCCATCCCACATCCCTCTACTAACACTTCGTCTAGCCTACTAGCATGATCTCGTGATCATTTAAAGTGGTCATCTATCTTTTCCTTTCAACATGACTCGTTTAGGAAGAATTTCCCTTACCAACTTCATATTATGTATTCATTGAAAACTCATTACTTCATCTAGTCATAATAACCTTTCAAATAGGGGGAAAATGTATACACTTAAAATTGATCACTCCCTCATCACCAATACTAATATTAATATAAAATTAACCCTCATCAAATTTTCCTATATTTATAATTATTTTCTACTTAACACTAACCACACCCTCTCACGTTTTTAGGAATTTAATATCCCTAGCTACCTAATCTCACCTATTAACCTATCCTATCCTATAAATCATTCCACTAGTACCTCATTAACTCCCCTAATGATCCATAGGGATCTAGAAAAACACACCACTTCATCAGTTCCATTAGCACCAAGAAGGAGAATTGAAGAAAATTAAGGAAATGAGGTAAACAGAGGTTCTGGACAAAACCACAGCTCGGTGCAGGGGCGGTGGTCCCAAACCGCTACCCAAGTAGGGCGGAGGTCGTGAAACTTCTAGTCTTCTTAGGGCGGTGGTCTTGACACCTATGAACAGAAAAGAAGAATGGAGCACAAATGGATGTGAATTTGAAGCATCCGACTATGTCTCTTCTCTTCCATGCCCTTTCACATCCTCCAGTGTATGCAAGGACATGGTAGGGTCTATAAATGCATGAAAGGAGCAAGATAAATGATCATTCAGAGATCCAAAGAGATCAAATAGCAAAGGTTCAAGTTTAATGAGAGAAAGTGAACAATATCTTTAGTGATGGAGTGGAATTGTAGGAGCAAGGTGTAGAAACAGAGCAAACAAGCATAGGAAGGGAGAGTTTTAAATTTTTGTCTCCATTTTCTACTTCTTATAATATTTAATTGTCTATAATTGACCAATAAAAGTGGGAAGAAAGAGCATTTTTCCCTTCCCGATTGGTTTTCCTCCATTAGAGGTTTCTAGGATAAAATTGTTGGTGTTTGGAGTTTGAATTATTTCCTATTCTCTGTAATTTCCTTTCTATAGCACTAGATAATCAATCACTAAATATCTAATCTTCAATCAATCTGTCATTTTCCAAAGTTGAAAGTAGAACAACATAATTGTGTGATTTTGTAGAGTTCCAAAGTAGAAGTTTACGGATCACCTAATCTCCTCTACAAGATATTAATCTAATTATAATAGTTTCTTACCACATTTTTATAGTCCTCCTCTTCCACCACCTTTCATGAATTTGAAATTATCAAAATTCCTCCCATCTCTAGAAACCTCCTCACTCTCAACGAATCTTGATCATACAAGATAATATCATGTTAAAGGAAATCATAAACAAGTATTTCTAAGTATGGGTGTGAAAGAGGATGGAATGTGTGAGTAATGAAGAGAGGATGTATGGAAAAGTAAAGAATTGATCTTATATAAGTACACAAGAGCTATACAAAATGGATGGAAAGGAACAAATAAAAGTGCTTGAAGAATGTGCACTAGGATAAGGGTACATAAATAGTGCACAAAATTTTATGGAGAAAATAAGGGAAAGAAAAGGCATGTGGGAGAATGGTGCACAGTGGTGCATGGCAATATTTTTCATAAAATGGATGACTAGAGGTACATGAGGAGTAAAAAATAGAATGCACAAAGAGTTATATTGCAAAGGATGCACAAAAATATGATTAAATGGGTTGTGCAATGGTAATGACTACAAAGGAGGTGCACAAATGTTTTGGTATTTCCTAGAAGGTAGTAGTGCTTGATAAATGAGGAAAAGTTGTATCTCAAGAATTTGAGTGCATGGAATAAGGAATAATATGTTCAATGAAGGAATTCATTAAAAGGGGATGCATAGATGATTTTACATTTGATAGGACATGTCGGAAAAATGACAGCCAAAACCTAACAAAGATGGTTGATCGAATAAAATGGTCTGATTATCTCAACTACCAAATTGACATGGATTAGACTTGAAGGTGTCTAGGTGGAGGTATCTCATTTTATCTAGAAATATCCATCCCACTAAATGAAACCCTAAGCCACAGCTATGAAAGGAGGTCAAATTTACCATTTTAACATATGAGGATTAATGATAATGGGAGAAGAGAGGAAGAGAAATCAATATGAGAGTTTCTAAGTCATTATATGTTATTAAATATGAGTGAATAGTATAACCATTATAGGTTAGGTCCATATAAGAACCACAAAGAGTATGTAAAAGCTCCACTACCGAGTTTGCAAGCTCCATAGAGAGTAATTGCATGTAGATGTGTTAAGGCCATTAAGAGAAATATAAGAAACATTTTTATTTCATTCCACTATGTTATAATTTGTAAATAACATGGGTCATCTCAATATTTCATTTTGTGCCAAATAATATCAAAGAAGGCTACTCCCTATATGAAAGAAGAAGCATAACTTTTGCAAGAACTCGAATGTGAGGTATCTAGAAAAGATATTGTGTTCTCTACTATGAGAAGGGTGGGTAGAGAGTACAAGAGGATATATTGGATTACAATGGTGAAATATTTTAAAGAGACAAGACATTTCCTAGAAGATTTGAAATAGATATTGTAGTGGTAAGAATGTTAGAGGAGATAATGATGGAGTTAAAAGGTGTAAGAATGAGACTGGAGGAGGAAGACCATTGAAGAGTTATGAAAACATGTGACAATGATGAGGAAGAAAATATGATGCATAGTAAAAAAATGTGCAAGTAATCCATGAAGGAATCAGTGATAATTTAGTGATGTGATAATTTGAGGCACATGTATAAAGTAGAGTAGATAGATGCACAAGAAGAGAGAAGACTCGATGGAGATTTGATAAGGAAATAAAATGGATTATGTGAGGGTTGCATGAGTTATACACAAGAGAAGGAATGATAAATTATAAGTATATTAGTGAGAAGGTATTTTTGTATTATTTAATGGAGGTTACTATGCATGTAAAGATATGGGGCCTCACACAATAAAATTTCCTAAAGCGTGGTGAGGATATGGCTAGTGTAGTAGAAGAAAGTACATGGAAAATGTATGGAAGGAGAAGAGTGAGGTGAAAAAATGTAAAGATTTCCCAAGTGAATGATAAGTGTTGAAAATAGCCAAGGAGAGGTTATGGGAGGAGAGGCCATAAATATTTTGCACAATGTGAAAATTTGAGAGTGAGTAGTTCCTAATTGTGGTCAACAACGAGAGCACCATAAATCTCATTGTACAGAAATAGTATAGAATTTGAGATTGGAAAACATAAGGCATCCCAACCCATACAGATTGACCTATTTTGTGTAACATCAAGAGGTAATTTTACATGATCATTTCAAGTTTGAGATAAATATCAAGATATTTATTGATCGAGTGATGTGTGACATTCTACCAATGGACACATATCATGTCCTATTGGGGATGTCGTGTGAGTATGAAAGATAAATAATATACAATGGGAAAGTAACTATTGTGAAAGTTTTCAAGGACTGGAATACATACCATCTATCTCCATTAATATGATAAGGTACAAAACACCAAATCCACATGGTAATGCGTAGAAGATAAGAATTATAAGTGCGTGTAAATCAATAAGGTGGTGTGTAGAAAATGTATAGAAGGCTAGCTCAAGATTTGATAAAATAGTGATGAGAAAATATGGAATCATCTGGGAGTGTTTAAATAAGAAAGAGTAAGAAACGAAATGCAAACAAATACATTTCAACCTGATGACAACACGTACACACATTTCTTAGGAAGAGAGGTAGGAATCTAAGTAGAAGGAGATGGTTTTGGAAGACTATGAGCACATGGATGACTTAATATCACAATTACAGGTAAATGAGAAGGAATGGAAAGAAATGTGTGGAATCCCGGTAGGATGACATGAATGCACATCCAAGTGTGCAAAGATAGATTCCCAATAGAGGGAAAGGAGTACATAGATGAGATTATGTGAGAAATGAAAATCCAAGAAGTGGAGTAGAATAATGTGTAGATGAAGGTGTGCATAGAAATAGGGGTTCCACTAAAGATAAAATGGAGATGAAGGAATAAGTATATTCAAAGCTAAAAGGATCTGGTCCATAGAAGAGACTTTAAAAATTCAAAAACAACAAGGTGCATAAGTAGATAAAGAGATCCATAGAGATCTCAAATGAAAAGAGAAAGAAGAAGAATGTGAAAATAATGGAAGGTGTGACCATAGTGAACAAAAATATGAAGATAACCTAAGGTTTCTATAAAGAAAATTCATGAAGAGAAACATGAAAAGAATTTTATGGAATAATTACATAAGGAGTAGAGTGTAAAGAGAGAATTGGAGGAGCAAGTGATCTAATTAGATCTCACAAGGAAAGGTGAAGATAAATTTTTTTCCAAGGAGGATGTGTGTGAAGAATGAATTTTCCCTTCGGAAGAGAGGAAAGGTTCCATAAATCCACACAAGGTAAAGACATGAAGAAATAGGATCAAAATCAGGTGAAGAGACTTAAAGGAGAGTTCACAAATAATAAATCACACTAGATGAGTAGGGATGGTGAAGAATCCATGAAGCAAGAAGTTTTTAGGAAATTAGATAGAGACTTGTTAGTTTGCGAGTTGAATGAAGAAGAGATAACTTGGAAAAATATGTTGGGTGTAAAGGTAAAGAGTTCATAAAGGAAACGTATGATGGATAATATCTGAAAAGGAGAAGGAAGAAAAAAATAGGAGAACACTTTAATGTGGGTAAAAACCCATAAGTGCATGAAGAGATGAATTTACAAGAAAAATGTAGAGAAAATATAGCAACGAGAAGAAAGGTAAAAAAATAAAGGTGACACGAAGAAAAATGAAGGAATTCAAAAGAAGATCCTATGAGAAAGAACATTTTCTAAAGGCAAGAGGTGTAGAGGAATACAATTTCCTAAAGGATGGATGTGCAATATATAGAATTCCAAACAAGATATGGGTTAGGATGAACAAAATGTATTGATACTTTTGGTGGAGGTAGACAACTTATGGTGAGAAAAATATCTCAAGGGTGTGCAAGACAATGATGAAGGGTCACAAAAAGGTGACGAAAGATTAGAAGAGGAAAATGAAGATCACATAGGCTAGAAATAGGCTTGGTGGATAAAGAATCCAATATTATCCACCACTGTAGTTCTAAGGGTGGTTCTGTCACTCACTCAATTTACATAATGTTGAACTCGTTTAAGTACATTGGGTGTTATATGCGTAAGCATGTCGGGCTCAAGGTAATCCTACAATTTTTTTAAATAAGTATGGATGAGCATTAGAAATGGATGTGCAAAGAATGAAGAAAGGAGGCACGGAAAAGTGAAGAAGTGATTGCATAGAAGTACATAGAATCTTTATGTAAAATGTGTAAAGGAAGAGATCAAAGTGCATGAAGAGAGTGCAATAAAAGAAGGGAGGATAAATAGAGCATGGAAGTTTGTGGATAAAATAAGGAAAGAAAAGGTATGTGGGAGAATGGTGCATACTTGTGCTTTAATTTTATTTTTCAAAAATGGATGAATGGAGGCACAAGAGGATTACAAAATAGAATTCTTAAAAAGGGAGATTGCAAAGGACATGTGGAAATATGAGAAAATGTGTTACACAATGATAAGGATTGTGGAGGACATGCATGGATGTTTTGGTAAGGATGGAAAGGTAGTAGTGTATGAGAAAGGAGGTGAAGGTGTATCTCTTTACCATGAGTGCACAAAAGAATGAAAAATAAGTGTGGTGAAGGATAGTGTGAAAAGGGACACGAAGATGATTTAATAATTGACATGATATTTCAAAAATTAATGACAAAAATAACTTGATAAATATGGTTGGTTAGATACAAGTGGTATGATAATATCAACTACCATATAGAATACTTGCAAGCATCTATATTGAGGTAGATCAAGGTAGTAATGGTTTAATTTGAATTTGTATCTAGGCATAATGCATCGAAAAAATCAAACCCACCAAAGGAAACCCTAAATCACAACTAAAAAGGATATTGAGTTCATCATTTTGAGGGATGATGGTTTAGGATAACATGAAAAGAGAGGAAAAGAAATCCATATGAGAGAGGCTAAGTCATTATAGGCCACTAGATCTGAGTGAAATGTGTAACCAATCTAGAGTATGTCCATAGGATAAACACCAAGAGTTTATAAGAGATCCATTATTGATTGTGTAAGATTCATAGGGATTAGTTGCATGTATATGTCATTAATCTAATTAAGATAAATAGAAGACACCTTTGTGTTTCATTCCATTCTATTATACTCTATAATTCATCGGATCGTCTTCGTATGTGATTTTATTATTAGTGTAGGTTATTCTTTATCCTTTTATTTGTTTATTAGGACCCTTCTTGCACTTTTGTTAGCTCTACACTTTTTGTGTTAGCTTTCTTAGGTGTACTAGTTGTGTTGAGTTAGCTTACTAGTTGTGTTGAGTTATCTTACTAGTTGTGTGGAGTCATCTCTTATGCCAATGATCGATTAATGAGATTTATTCACCACAGAGATATAGGTGGTATTTGTACTTTCCTCCTCCTATATTTAAATCATTTGCATCATTCTATTATAAATCTTTGAGTTGATTTTATGTACACGCTTCATGGTCATGTTAATGTTTATTCATTGGAGTGATCATGGGATAAGAAGCATTGACTTCTTCAACATGGTATCAAAGTATGCTTCATAGCCATTACTTAATTTTTATGAAATCATTTTGCAAGGTTATATTATATTTTGAGCCTTTCTTTCTCAAAGCAATGATACGTTTATGGATCATCCCTTTTTTCTTGGATCAAGATTTATATGGATTGACTCAATTTGCATGTTTGTTTGACCTTATAGTAATTTGGGTTGAACCTATTTTTTGGTCTTGTCTTGGATCTTACTTCTTAGATATTCTCTTTGGGTGATTGGTCGATTTATCAAGGATTTTCCTCACTTTGAAGTCTCCACCATTTGTTATATCTCACTTTGTTTTCCTTGGTTTGACCTATACAAATTATAAATACTGCATATTAACCTCCCATCGTGGCCCTCTTTCGACTTGTTGGGTGGTGTCTCTATTTGTTTCCTAGTGGCAATTAGATGGTTCTAGTTTCACTATGCAACCTTTGAGTGGTTATTTGGCCCGAATTGAATGTGGACAAGATTTTTCTTAGTGTTATAATCGTATTTGTTACCTCATGATTTTCATTTCCCTCATTTGGCCCTAGACCGACTTGCTTCTACGCATATTGGATCCTCTTTTATAGATTTTTGTAGCCATATTTAAATCTTATGTTATTCTATTCTTTCTCGATCAGCTTATCTCGTATTTTTTTCGTGTTATGCAATGATTTTTTCATGCCCCGCTTAGTTCACAAGCTTAGCTCATATGTATCTGGATCTTCTCGACCCTTCTCCATCTGGTTCATGCTCAATGGTAGGTTTATATATCTCAGCTTGTTTCTATAGATCGTTGGTGAGGACACCAATTTTTGGTATCGCTTCCCTTCACTCTGCATTCACTCTTTGTCATCTCTTCAAATTATCCACTTTCCTTCCTAAATTAAATTTATCCCACATAGCATCATTTTCCCACCTTTTTCATCCCATATCATTATTTCCCCATAATTAATTAATCTCTCATTAGCTTTCCCTAATCATCCCTAATTAATTCTAATTCTTCATTAATTTTCTTCCTCTCTCTAGATCCTTTCATTTTATCATAAGCTATGTTCTCAACCACCCCCATTTAATGTTTTCATCCACCCTTTTCCTTTAATTACTCCATTTCACTTCCATATGCAACTCTAGCTCGCCTCATCTCATCCAAACCCTAATCCCACCTTCAATGGGATCCTCTTCTCAATCCCTTCAACCCTTCCACCACCTAAATGGATGGATGCAGAGATCGATTCGACCCATTTGGGTCACCATCAACCCTATAAAGATGCCCTTACCTCCTCCTTTCTCAAGGATGCAATTTTGGAAACTTTCACTTTCTTATGATCTTTCCTTCATTCTTGAGTGCATTTATAGCTATCACATCCATTTTGGAATCCTCTAAGAGATATTTTGATTCCATTTTGGATTTATAGGAGATATCTTTCACCTTGCATTATTTTCTTCATTATTGTTATTTTATCATCCATATAATTCACTAACACCTTGTGTGCAAGTTTAGCTTCCATCGTGGATTACGCATCACCTTCTATTTTTTTGCATGTCTTCATTTCAGCCCATCCATCTTCATCCAAGTCTAGGTCAGCCCTAATCACTATCAATCTTTTCTAGTCATTATCAACCCAAACCTTTGCTACATTAGTTCCTCCTATCATCTAGTTCTCCAAAGATGTTTTGAATGGAAGAAACCTATCATCCAATGGATAAAAACTATTGGCCAATCGATATCATTGATTTGCTCAAAAATAACAAAAGTAATTTGGAAAAAATATGAACTTTGACCATATCTTTGGGAGTATAGAAAATATTCAAATGAATGGTTGTTGTTCCCAGAAAAGACTTGTATTATTTTTAATCATTCAATGAAAACGTAAAAGTAGTGAATCTTATCTCAATCATCATTTGTCCGGGCTCTTCAAATTTTGTTCTTTGGCTTGGATGAGACATTTAATTCATGTTGTTAATCCTGAATCAAGGGAGGAAGAGATAATATGGGATAATTTCTTGAATGTATTACAATATCCCCAAGGTTTCAAACCACTTCTATTTATGTATCCACTCGGTCTCGATCCATCCATTTTGTTCTTTTGTCATCTTAGATTCATTTTTTCAGTCCTTAATCGCTACTAACCCAAATGACTTAATTGCCATTGACCCAACCCATATTTTCATAATTTACCCTTATATCTCTAGTTTTCTTGCATCCTTTATATTTTAGATCTTCTACGGTTTCTTATTTGTCATCTCGGTGTTGCATCAACATCGATCTATCATCGATCTTTTAGATCTGCATTTTATATCACCGTTTTAGTCCACCATCCCGAGTCACCTTTGACTGGACCTCTATAGTTTTGGTTCACCATCAACCCCTGCCAGTTTGGTTTATTTTGTAATATTTATATCATATCTACTTTTATCATCTTAGATTCAACTTTCAATCTCTATTTTATTTAAGATTATGAATTGACACTACATCCAATTTATCAAATCCATTTATTTTATCTATCTTTTTCAAACATGAGGGTTGACATCCATCCTAGGAATTTCTTCTTAGGACTGAATCTATCAAGAAACCCTCCCATTTATCTACTAATTCATCCTCTATTGAGTTTTCTTGATTTGCGAGTCACTTATCTCGCTACAGAGAATGATCCATCATTTATGCCCCTCATTTCATCTCAAGGTACCATAAACCCTTCATATTTTTATTTTTTGGTTTTTTTAAGTACTACTTCACGAATTTGATTAGGAATGAGGAAATGTTTTCCAACATTTTGGCATGCTCGGTGGGACACACTCTGTCTTGGTGAATCTTGTTATTTGTTTTCATTTTCATCTTCTTTCTTCCATTTTATACTAATCTTGCAAAGAAGGAGTGTGTGTTGGATCGTTCTTGGTTGTTTTAGATAGTGGATTTCTTGGATTTTCTTTTGCTTTCTCATTTTCTTTTAAGATCTTATAAAAATAAAAAATGTATTCCAAGTATTCCTTGTTTTTACTCCCCATCTCTTTGTTTTATCGCATTGCATCACTTGTTTTATTGTCTTCATCAAATCTCCATATTTCATTTTGGATCTAAAAAGAACCCTTTCATTCTTGCTTGCAAATCTAGTTTAACTAGGGGTTTAACACATTGCATACACAATTCATCACACACATCCAAAAACACAAACCAATTTACACATCTAAACATCCCTTACTAGGTGGAAGTATTGAGATTTCATCACCTAATAGGAAATCCACCGTAGGATTTTGACTGTGTTATAAACTTTACATGAAATTTTGCCTCACGTACATTTGATTATATCGAGGACTCTAAATCCAAAACCACCTAAAACCATCCATAGATTTCCATTTCTTAGGTACCCTTCAATCCCATTTTTCATTTCTTTTCACATCTTAAAATAATCAAGATAATCAAAATTTGTTATGTGACTTGTTTGCTTTAATTAGAAATCAACATAGTTTTGGTTATTGTTCATATCATGTCGAGTTATCACAAGATATCAAACAAAGAAAATGGAATAAAACATGACATCAAACAACATCCCAATTTCCACTACCACTACCATCCAACAAACTTCTGCACTTTCCATTCTTACCTCCACCCCTTTGGTCATTCCTACCACGATTACTCAACACATTATTACCATCCTACCTCTTGAAGAGATGTAATTTAACCAATCATACACTTACGTTGAAACCAATAATTTTATTTACCACCATTTTATTCCATCTAGGCCATCCATGCCTCCTTTTGCCACATCTTTGGATGTCTTTGGGCCTCCTCTCATCCCTCGTGGGTTTGTTGAGCTTCAAGAGCTTCTTGGCACAAATCTGGTTTCCCTCCATGACTATCTCCTTTGAAAAACCACCAACCTCCCCATTGATGGACCTCCCTTGCAGAAAATCTATACATATCATTCTAATATGGAGTCTACCTAAGTTCTTACTTCCTAAATTTTTGTCTTCTTTCCTAAAGCTATGAGTGAGCTTTCTAGGACCCAACATGAGTTTGATCCTAATCAACCATATTCCTCCATCCCTCATAATCATCAAACTACACAATTAGTGGTCACCATCCCTCTCAATTTTCATCATGTCAATACTACCACCCCTTCTTTTATTCCCATCACCTCATCATCCACCACAATCACTTTCCTTCCTATTCAATCTTCTCAAGAATTTCACTTACTTCCTCCCATATCCGAATAGCATCACACAACCTTACCCCTCACTTCCACTTCACATGTTCAAGTTAATGTAATCACCTCATAACCCCCTCTATCTGAATCAATAAAAAACCATCAACCTCTTCTTCAAGGTGCTTATCAATACATACTTCCCACTCAACCAACTCAAATATCCCAACCACCTATCAATTACATCCCAACCAACCCCATAGAAAATCAATCAAATGTGCCCATCTCACAACAACCAACTCAATCAAATCAATCTTACCACATCCCCATTTCTCAACATCAACCTTTATCTCAACCAATCCAATCACAACCCCTTAATTATATTCCCCTTATCAACCACTTCCACCAACACCAACACATTCCCAAACATATCAAGCATATCAACAACCCATCCACATCATATGCATCAAAATCTCATCCTTCAACATCTCAACCATATAATGATCCCTTAATCACTATTGAGTAGGAATGGCTAACCTTGAAGCCATAACCTTGGGATCTAAGACCACATTTTCATATGAACAAATCTGTAATGAACCCATCAATCCATCCGTCCCCGTGAAACCATATCCTCCTCATTGGGAATTTCCAAAATTATCCAAGTTAAATAATAAGGAGGATCCCCAAAAACACCTTCGGCATTTAAACATTCATGTTACCTTATCACCCATGATCAGGATCTCATGCTTCACACATTTCCCATGTCACTGGCTAGTCTGCACTAGATTGGTACAATAGTATCCCACAACACTCACTATTCTCATTCACTCAACTTGTGCAATTATTCCTTGAACATTTCTTGATCAAAATTTCTTGTAATATTACCATCACCGACATTTATTCCATTCAAAAATATGATGATGAATCCATTACATAATTCATCACATGATAACATAACATCATTAACCAACTATCATTTGCCCTTCCACAAACTGAACTCATTGAACTTTTCTCATAGCCTTGTACAAATCACATCTCTTCAAATATTCAAATTCAATCTTTCCAAACCTTTGAAGAGGAATTCATTCTAGCTTACAAACATAACTTTGCACCCTTGAGAAAGGCCATCTTAAGCTTCGATTGAGAAAACCCAAAACCGACCTCACCAAATCCTCCACGTATGGTGATAAATCCAAAAGGGCCACCGATTCCATCGTGGTTAAGTCCTCATCCACATCCATTTCTCACACAAAACCTCCATAAAGAGCTTGTAAACTGATCCCTAATTACACCCCTCTCAGGGAATCTTACAGTTCAATATTTGACAAATTAATGGCATTCAAACCTCATTCTACTTCCTCTATCCGACCATATGATGAAACATAACCTAAACTTGCATGGTACCATGAATAACATTACTGCAAATATCACCAAGTCCGCGGCCACGACATTGAGAAGTGTCACACATTAAAATACCTTGTCCAAAAACTTATAGACTCTGGCAACCTCCAAGTGGAAAATCCTAATGCGCCACCCACTCAACCCTTAGATTCTCTTTTAAAAACTTTTCCAAATCATTCACCCAATAATCAAACTCAACCTTTCACCTCACACGAACCTAATACCCATATCATTAACACTATAGATCAAATTCAAACACCATCACCTATTCACCTATTACATCTACTCCTATTTTGGATTCTTCCCTCACATAACAAATTCATCAACACCAACCATAACCACAACCACAACACTCCCATCAAACTTAACCATTACTACTCCTCCATCTACATCATCTATCCCCTCATCTTTTATATATCCCCCTTCCCTTATAACTACTTCAAAACCTACTTCAACATTAACACTTACTTTCATTACAAACACATCTACTACCATGAATACAATGACATAAACATAAACAATTACACCTATATCTACACCACATCTTTAATCATCCACTATACAAACACCCAAAATCAATACACCAACAAATGACACTTCCACCACATCCACAACTCCAATCACACCTAAACCAACAAATCCTAAAACCACATAATCTACCACCCCTCTAGATCTTGTTAAACACATCATGCAAAAACCACTCCCACCTTTAATATTACAAACCTTACTACCAAGTCCCATAATCATGGATTCTCTAGCTAAATATCTCACCATTTCTACTAAGGCTAAACCATCACAATAAAAAAATAAAAACCTTGGTTTTCCCATCTATAAATCTCTCACACATCCACATAAAAATATGGAGATCCTTTTTCCCAAGACCAACCCCTCCTAAGCAACTTAGTGCCACATCATCATCCTTAGGAGAATATCTTTCCATTTTAGGGCCATTCCCTTCTTATAAAACCCCCATTATCAATAATTCAATACAACTTAAACCTTATTCCAAACCAAACATTCCTTGCAAATCATCCACATCTTCCACTATTAAATCGAATCCAAACCATCTAATTCACCACCAATAAAAACTGAAATTAAAACAAAACCATCCTCATCTTCTTTCAAGCCTAAAGTGAAATCAAACGCTCCCACGAAACCACCTCAAATCAGACAATCCTTGGTTTCATCTACTCTTCCTAAAACCACTTCATCTTCAACCTTTCCAATGGGGTATTACATGGAAATGTTTCATCAATTACTTCAAGCTTCAACAATCAATATTCCATTTATCAAACCTTTCAATCCAAATGCCCCAATACCTTCATGGTTTGACTCCATCTTATTTTTTTCATACCATCCTACACCAATTAATGACACAAGAACACCGTGGGGCCCTCTAAACTATCATTCATAACCTTATTAATGATGATGACCTTCTTGTTGAGGAGGAACCAACTCTTCCACCAACCGAATCAACTCCTTCATCCCAACCTTCATCCACTAAGACATCCAAATCTTCTCATTCATCTAATACTTTTGTCGCCATTCCACCTCCAACTTAGACCTCTCCTAAAGAAGGTCCTCCTCTTTATATCGATGTTATTTGGGTCACAACTTGTTCCCATCCCCATGAATTCCAACCACCCACTCAATCCAAATCCAAATTCACCATCACCACTCCTAATGATTTTACTCCACCCACTTCTTCATCAAAACCCAAAGTGTCTATCTTAGCTGCCCCTCGACATGTTGCTCTTAAACAAAGTATCACGAAACAACTCCATGAGGCCCCAGTAAAGATGCCACTTTGCAAGCTCATCCAAATCTCTCCATACCATAAGAAATATCTCATGGAAACTCTTAAACATATCCCCGCTCCTAATAATGAGGCTAGGCCATTTGCATCTCTTATCTGGTCATTTCTTGCTTGAGCCTCCATATCTTTTGATGACACTAAGATTCCCAACATCACAACAGACAAACATGACCTTCTCCTCTTCATCATTGTCCACATCAATAACACTTTCATCCATTATTCTATGATTGACAATGGAGCTAGCATCAACATCATTTCATCTCACACCTTTGATCAACTTAATATCCCTAAGTTCATTGTCACATAATAACTGCGGTCCCTAGACTTAATGATGTTGTTTCCAACATCCTTATTAGGTGGCCATGGATTCACTCCATGTGTTATTTTCCTTCCACCCTCCATCGATGCATCAAGTATGAACACAAGGGGAAAATATTAACTCTCCATGTAGACACCCCACTATTTAAAGCATGTTACATGACTTATCGTCCTAATGATGTGCTCATTCCCACACATGATCCATCCAAACCATCCACTAGCTCATCCATCTCCACATCCAAGATCCCTAATGATGAATCCTTAGATAAATTAATGGATCAACTCACGCTGGGGGAGTATCACCTTCTCACACTTAATGCTCTTCCCACACCTCATAAGCTCGAAAGACCTGAAAAATCACCAATGTATCAACCAAATGTTGGGGATATTGTTCCCTATAGTCCACCTCATCTCCACACCAACCTCATCTATGGTGCTATTGATCACCCTTCTTCACACATTGACATCCAAAATTTACACCAATGGATTTGATTGTCTTTATAAGAAATTCTTTTCTTACACCTATCTTCATTGTTGCTCCTAGAAAGGATTTGGAATGGGGCATTATGAATAAGGAATGCATGACATTTTCATTGATCAATCTCACAAACCCCATAAACAATTCAGGTTGGGCTATAAGGAACAATCTATAAACCTTCTTCCATAATCCATGGTTCTTATGGACATCGATCCTCCATATTCTCCATCCCATATGGTTATGGATACAGATGACACCATGTGTATATCACCTCTGAATTTTTTTAATATCCACCATCACTTTGGGACCATTGACTTATCAGTGTGAAAATTAAACTCGATCCCTTCCTCTTCAACATCTAGAAATTATAGAGGAAGACTCCCTACCATTAACATTCCTCAATGCACTTTGAAGACAACTCCATCCTCTTCTATATGGGGCATAATATTCCTATATTCATAAGTCCTTACCACTAGACACATCCACCCTTCTTAACGAATCCACCATTGACATCAACATCGGGACTCCACAGGAGCCTTGTATCCTCAAAGTGGGTCAATCTCTTGATCCAAGAGAGCTTGAATATTTCACTCGATTTCCTCTCTCACCATAGCTAATCCTTCACATGATCGTACTTGACATGTCCAGTCTCGACCCTTCCATTGTAGTCCATAACATAGTCACCTTTCCTAACATTAATTCGGTTAAGCAGAAGCTTCACCATATGCACCCTCAAGTTTCCCTCACTGTCAAAGAGGAAGTACAATGCCTCCTTTTGCTAACTTCATCATCCCTATCGACTATCCCCAATGGGTTTTCAACATTATACCCTTTGCTAAGGCATCTGGAAATCTTTTCATTTGTAATGAATTTTGAGATTTAAACCTCACTTTCCCTAAATATGATTTTCCCCTTCCTAACATCAATCAACTCATGGACCTTACCATGGTCCATGATATTCTTTCTTATGGATGGTTTTTCTGAGTACAATCATATCCTCATCGCACTAGAAGACCAACGTAATACCTCTTTAATCACTCCTTAGGGAACCTTTTGTTACCACGTCATGCCCTTTGGTTTGAAAAATGCTAAAGCCACCTATCAGCAAGCTATGACCTATATGTTTCATGACCTCATCCATAAGACTATAGAATAATATTTTGATGACATCTTGGGTAAATCCAAGCATCGTCGTGATCATATTTCCATCCTTAAGGGTCCTTTTCAAGTGCCTCACCCGCTTCTTTCTCCGCCTCAACCTAACCAAGTGTGTGTTCAGAGTGCTAACTAGCAAACTCCTTGGCTTTATCATTTCCATCATGGGTATTGAAGTTGACCCCACCAAAATTAAGGTCATCCTTGAGATGCCTCCCCCTTATAATCTAAAGCAAATTTGCAATCTCCAAGGACAAATTCAATCAGTTCTTTGCTTCATCTTGCAAATCTCTAATCGTTACCAACCCTTTCACTATCTTCTTTGTAAAGACTTCAAATTCAAATGGAATGATAACTTCCAAAACTCCTTTGATGACCTTAAGCGATCTTTTATCCCCACTTGTGTTTAACCATCCATGCAAGGATACTTTCTATCTCTATATCTCTACCACTCGATCACACTCTCGATGCCATGTTGGCACATCACAATGAGCAAGGTAGGGAGTAAGCCATATATTACATCAGCCACACCCCTTCATGATTATGAGACTCACTACAATGAAGTTGAAAATCTATGTTGCACTCTTTTCTTCACTACTTCTAAGATTCGTCATTATCTTCTCAATCATAAGACTTATGTTGTCACTAGTTTTCATCTTCTTAAGACCATGCATTCCAAACCTTACCATAGCAATCACATCACTCGATGGCTCATGCTCATGACTGAGTTTGACCTAGAGTTCATCTCTCAAAAATCAATCAAGGGCTAAGCTATCACATATCAATTAGTTGATGCCCCTCTCCCCCGACACTCGTCTTCCTCACAAGCAATTTATAGATGAATCCATCAATAAATTTTAGCATGACTATTCTCCTCTCAAGATGATCCTTTTATTTAATGGCTTTAAGTGTCAACAAGGGGGAGGCGTTGACATCATTATCATTCCTCTTTGTGACACTCCTATTCCTATTGCTTGTAAGCTCAAATTTGAATGTACCAATACTATGGCCGAGTATGAAGCCCTCATCTTAGGCTTAAAAATCACCATCTTGTTGGGTGTCCAAGTCCTTGACATATATGAGGACTATTAACTAATCATCAATCAAATAAAATGCATTTATCAATGTAAAAATGACATCCTTCAAAATTATAACAACATCGTTGACTTTCTTCGTAGAGCATTTTATTCCATCACCATTCAAATCCTCCCTTGATCCTCCAATCACTTTGCAAAAACCATGAAATATCTTGCATCTCGCATCCCGTAGAAAACCGAGGGATCTCAACTTTTTGTTTTTGTTCAAAGTGTCAATATCAACCATCGCATGTTCATGACCTTCCTCATATTAATCTTGTCAAATCCAATCCTCGTGATCTCTGGTATTTTAAAAAAATTATCTTTCTGTTATCACAAAATTACAACACCCTCGATCTTCCATATGTGTGTGCATGAGCTATCAATCTAACTAGGTAACATGGGACCATCTCTCAAGTTGTGGGACTTGCATACTTGAGATGGACCTCCAAAGAAGGTTGGTTCCTCTACCTAATCTAATGCTAAAACTACTCCTAGAAGGGAAAATGTAGCTAACTAATCCTAAACTAACCATTTCAAGGGACCAGAGAGAGAGAAAGGGTTAGAAAGATGCATGGAAGGGAAATCCTAAGCTAAAGGTGGTGATAGCACTAAGAAAAGGGGGTGGAATTATCCTATTGAGGGAGAAGGAGAAGGAAAATATAGTAGGGAGAGACCAAATATCATTCACCACCACTAAATATCCATTAAACACAATAACAAGAACCTACAAATGAAAGAAACATGCATAATAGAATAAAAACATTAGGGAGGAAAGGAAATGCAAGAAAATGAGAGCGAGGGTTGAGGAAACACCACAATACACCAATTTTATTACTTCTAGAGTATGCACAATCCATTACATGTGTGGAATAGAGGCAAAAATATACTTGTAGAGTCCATGTGAAGGCTTCTAGCTCATAGACATTGAGAAAACAATTAAGCATAGTTTCCCCATATCCCATAATATCCCATTTTTTCTCAAAATGAGAAGTTTAATATTATATAAAAGAAGATAAGAGAGAGAGAGGTAGAATACCAGATTTTTTCCTTTACCCACCAATAAAATTCATTAAATGACTGCAAAATAGCATGTGAGACCTAAAACCAATCCCTTCATGTACCTTATCTTGTTGGAGAAGAAAAGAGTGATATACTTCATTAAATGTGGTGGTTAAGTGTCTCGAACTATTCATTACATTCGGAGATGTTTTCCTCTTTTTAAATAACCTACCCCAATAACAAATATAGTTTCCATAGTGTAGAAGATGTCAAGATCTTTCCAAAAATTCCAATTTTGTCAAAAGTTATGGCCATTTTACTCTTCTCTTTTGTTACAGAATCCAGGTGCCACTGTTAGGTTGTGCTTCACTTCACGGGATTTCAGATTTTTTTTACTCAAGCATTACTTCAAATTAATGCTAAGTCATAACCCCTGCACCTCACTCCTATTTTCCTTCCCTCTTGCATGGTTTGATGGGTGTCTTACTTGCTTGGGTTTTTCCTATTACTCAACTCAAGTTTGTGACCCCTCACCGCTTCGTAGTAGTGTAGGTTCGCATCCCCACAACACCTCCAACTCACCCTAGTTACTCAGGATTTTTAACTACTTTGCTATCACTTTTTTAGACCCCACTTACTTCAAGTAAGTTCCCATGGGATTCATGCAAAGTTTTTGTCTTTCCTATTGCTTTTTGGGGTTTTCAAATCACTTTACTCAGGTTTCGAACGGCCATTTCTTAAAGTAATGCCCCCTCGTATCGATGTAACACTCCGGTTTGACTACCTTGCTTTTTGGTTTTTTTAAACTACTTAACTCGCACTTCTTCCCATGAACTACTTCAAAGTAGTCACCCTCATGAACCCAAAAAGGTACTTACTCCCTTTTCTTTACCTTGCACAATTTTGGGGACCCATTACTTCATGCTTATGGGCTTTCTCGGTAACTTAACTTCATTTCTTTGAGTTGCATACGGGTATCGATTTGTGTAAAGAAAAAAATAATGCAAATTATTTTTATGGGGAAGATTTACTTCATTTCTTTTGACAATTAAAGCAATAATAAAAACCCACTAACTTATTATAGTTCAAATCATATTTTTGGAGTGGACTTACTTGATTACTTTGAAGAAGTAAGACAGCTTATATAAACCCGCCAACTTCCCATTTTTTTATAATTTTTGCAATTTTTGACTAAGTGTGGACTTTTTCAGCCTAGGGGAAGGGAATGCCATTAGATGACTACTAGTGCCCAAAAAATATGAAAATTACCAAAAATATCCAGAATCCATTGAAGCTTCATGAAGTTGCTCAAGTCTAATTTTTCAAGTTGTCCATTTTTACCATGAGTAAAACATAAATAGCACTTTCTCAATCCATTATTCCCTCCAACCTATCTAAATGGTAGGAGGTATTTTCTTCAATGTGCTAAGTGTTATTTCATCCTGTATGGCATTCTTTACAAATGTGGCTTTGATGGCATCTTGCTTCGTTTCCTTAAATCTCATGAATCCACTCGTGTTATCCAAGAAGTCCATGACGGTATCTATGGTGGCCATTTTAGTGGTTTGGTTGTCACCAAGCACGTCCTTCACATGGGTTATTATTGGCCCTCTCTCAATCAAGATTGTTGTGAATACATTAAGAAATGTGTCAAATTCCAGCAAAGATTCTAATCTAGTCCGCATTCCTAGTCAATCTTTAAAGTTGACCCAAGACCTTTGGCCTTTTTCACAATGGAGACTTGACCTCATTGGCCTCATCAACCTATGTTCCTCTCAATGCCATCATTCTATCATCACTACCACCAAGTACTTCTCCAAATGGATGGAAGAAATTCCACTTGCATCAAACAAAGCTAATCAAATCATCAAATTCATCTATCAACATATCATTTTCCGCTTTGGCATTCCTCATAAAATCATCACGGACAATAGAAAGTCCTTAAAAACAAATACCTTAAGAAGCTTTGTGACTCATTCAATATTAATATTAGCTTCTCTTCTCCATACTATCCTCAAGCTAACGGCCAAGCTGAAGCCACTAACAAAACTCTTTGTAATATCCTTGCCAAGACTATTGATAAATTTAGTCATAATTGGCATCTTCATCTTCCATTTTCTCTTTGGGCTTATAAGATTAGCATATGCACCTCTATGGGTACTACTCCTTTCTCTCTCATTTACGGCTCTGAATTCATTCTTCCTCTTGAAGTCCAAATCCCATCTTTGCACGTTTCTCTTCGTGAATTCATCTCTAATGAATATTATCACCAAGAGAATCTAACATAGCTTGAGTTGTTAGATGAATGTCACCTTCTCTCTCTTAAACACTAGCATGTCTACCAAGAGTGTATAAAACATGCTTATAACAAATAGCTCAATGAACATGACTTTAACATTAGTGACCTTATTCTTAAAGAAAATCAAAACATCACTACTCTATCAAGGAGTCAATGTGGAAATTTTTCTCCTAACTATATTGGACCTTATATTATCACAAATAAGTATTGCTCTGAGGCCTATTATTTAGCTTCCCTTGATGGTAAACCAGAAACAAAACCTCTTAACGCATTGCACTTGTGGCCTTTCTATTGTTGACATACCTACCAATATTAACTTAGTCATCCCATTGATCATTTATCCATCATTAGCCTCCTCCATCTTTCATCGTAATTATTTCAAATTATGTGGTCTATTGTCACTTTCCTAGCTATGACCTTATATATGGGCACCACAACTCTACTCATAGCATATTCCTTATGGATAGGTTCTTCCTTCTTGGTGAGAAATTTGCAATCATTACATCCATCACCCTCTTATTTACCTCTTGGAACCACACTAAGGGTCCATATTTTTCACTTGTACATTCATTATCCCCTCCCGAGTTATCTACCTAATTATCCCCAGCTCTTCCCTAAAAATTCAAAATCCCAAGGATTTTTATATCAAAAATCGATCATATCTAAAAACAAACTACTCCTTGAAGGACGGTTGTTCATAAAATCATAAAAATTCAAAATTATAGACTGATCCCTCAAAGGATAGCTATCATATGTATTATCCATGTCATCTGTCACAAAGCATAAAGAAAATGTCAAAAAAATCATTAAAAAAATGTAGACCACTCCTTGAAGGATGGCTACCATTTTATATCATGTCAACAAAGGCTTCCAAAGCATTGATCACCTTCTATTTCATAAAACAAAGCATAAAATTCAAAATCAAGCATCCTAAGAAAGCTTCCCACATCGATCAACTTTCTCATCCATAGCAAACTTCCCACATTGATTAGTTTGCATGCCATTACCCAGATGGCATATAGACCTAGGGACACCCACCTATGGAGAACCTATATTCTTGTGTACGAGTCACATCTAAACCCCTTTTTGTGTCAACATTAGGTCCGTAAGTCGACCTTCCATATTTTCCACATGATCCTTGGAATAACTAACTATCGTTTGTTATGTGTTAACACCTACTATTGGTTACAAGTGCATTTCCTTAATTGTGTTGAGTGTGGAGCTTAATTGCTTGAAAGAAGCTTGCTTTTACATGTTCTGGTTTTGACAATGGTGATATTGGTTAGGGAAACCGGAATCAGTCAAGAGGTAACCGGCATCAGTTAAGAAGTGACCGACATCATTTAGGAAGGAACCCGCATTGGTCACATGTGTGACGGGGCTTTGTTCTTTAAACGAGAATTAGAATAAATCTCATGATTTAAAGATGATTTATTTATTGTAAAAGCATAGTTAGTTTCCCATAATAGTTATATATGCATGTATGCATTGTATGAGGGTATGAGAGAAGAAAATAGCAATTGTTTTGCATGTTAGTTTTCTTGGTGAGCAAGAAAGAGTAGCTAAGTGAGGGAAAAGCATTGAACATCCTGTGAGGTGTTGGAAGACAACAGATCTTCATTATATTTCTTGTGTAAAGAATTGAATAATAATATTGGTTGTTTCTTGGTGGGCATAGTCCGCATTGGGTGAACCACATTAAATCTTGTGTTATCTTACTCTTGTTTATTTTATCTTTTGGTTTATTTCCGCATTCATTGCTTGTATTCTTTATCTGATTATAGATTTGTGCAACATTGTTATATGGTTTAACCCCAAAAATTTTGATCCTTTTCTTGTTTACCTCCAATCTGGTTTAAAGCACCATTTCTTTATGCGCTCCTTACTACAATTATGTGTCATTTGTCTTGTTTTGTTCACCTTCTATTGAAGTCAAATCCTTTTTCACAACAGGCATACCATTTCTAACCTAACCATTTCATCTATGTATTTCCTTTTAAGTACAAAAGATTGATATCATTCATGTTTAAAAACATCTTTTCGCATCCATCATATAATTTTTGTCCAACATTTTTTCCTAACAACTATCTATCCATGACATAATCACATTTTCATCCATACACAATCACACCACAATCATATTCATATCGTATCCCGACTTTTCAAAACATAAATCCTTAAATTCATAATCCATCATATCTCGCATCTAATCCATCATCCATCTACATCAAACATCTAAATCGCAACCCATAAAATCCATCACATCATAACCAAATCCAATGCATAACATCATAATCAAGCATCCACATCTATATAAAATCCATCACATCATAATCAAATCTAATCAATAACATTATAGTTACATAACATTCCATCTAAATCCAACATGAACATCGTCAAAACCATGAATCATACACAATAACATATCATGAACCACAACTAAAATTTTATATATACATATATATATATATATATATATACATATATATATATATATATATATATATATATATATATATATATACATATATATACATATATATATATACATATATATATATATATATATATATATGTATATATATGTATATATATGTATATATATATATATATTATATATATATATATATATATATATATATGTATATATATGTATATATATATATATATATATATATATCATCACGAGTCCAAAATACATCAATACATCATATGTCACAAGCTTCTAAGGGTCTATCTCAATCCGGATACATCATTAAAATCGGTAAACTATACATCGGGTAATCTCAAGTCTTGCCCACATGGGGAAGGTTCATGTATCAATCCAAAGACCTCAACACCTCCATCGTGGCCCACATCTCATCATGGTTTCTCCATGCTCATTATACTCCCGGATGGCACTTTGGATGTCCTATGTTGCTTGTTCCTCACTTTGTGAAGCCGGGTAATCTACATATCTTAATTTTTGTGGTATCCTATGTGTCGTAATCCTCTCATAATACCTAGCCTCGGTAGCTAGTGCTATGTATAAACTCGGGCACATCATCCCTAGTGGTGCCATCTATCCAATAGTACTCTGTGATGTGGTTGGGGCACCACTCTCTGAATCCATAACTAGTAGAGGTGTAATGTCCCCAAATAGATCTCTATAGGCCTCTTGTTTCCTCTTATACCTATCCCTTTGTTGAATGGCCTCATACCTCTCTAGGCATAGGACCAAGGCCTCTGTCGAGCTATCTCATGCTCCTATCGATCGGAATCTCTCTCTAAAAAGGATGGATCTCATTTTGCGTGTAGTTGTGACATCTCTTCAGACCTCCTCTCCATCATCACCACCACCTCTAGGAGCTTCCTCCTCATCCATGGGAACCCTCCTCATATCCACCCTCGGAACCTCTACCACCATCCGAGCTACCCAAGTAGTGTTCATCCAATCTCTAAATCCGGCACCAACTCCTACATCATCATCCTTTTCCCATGGCACTCTTGTCTCCTCTAATGGGTCATCCATGTCTGGACAAGGAAAATATCATTTGAGTCTCGTCTCACCTATATTTAATAGGATCTCGTGGGATGGTTTTTATGATGTCAAACTATCATTGAAATCTATCAAACTACATGGCCTCAATCATCTCAATCCTACACCCATGTATCCCCATTCCCGATAACTCCACATCTACTCCTAGCCATGCAGGATAATCCTGTTATGGATACCACCTTACCTACTCTATCTCTAGCTCTGCAAACCTATCTCCATACTATTTTTTTCCCTATCACCTCTGTCACCATGAGCCTAGTCATCTTGCCACCTCGTAAATACAATCAAAACTCAATATGATCACCTGTAATCCACAAAACCCCGGTTGCTTAGTGATCGCTATGTGCTCATAGGACAAAAATGGAGTAAAAAAACTATATCCAGTCCATTCCTCCTCTTGTCCCCTCGTACATGCACAACTCATGGTATACCAATATAAGCATGTTGTGCCAAAAGATAATATTTTCCTATGATCCACAATATCATTGACCACTCCTGCCAATGTCCATAGAAATCTCACACCCCCTGAATCTGGAAGTGAATAACTAGATATGGCCATCATCACTAAGAAAATCATTCCACTCCTCGCTACACCTCGTCATATTGGGTCTCAATATGAAAGGACCCAGATGTAAATGTGATCTATGGGGTGTCAAATCCAAACAATCATGTCATCACCCCCAAGATAATCTCAACTATAATAGGTTGAATCTGCTTCCCACAATCGGCATCTTAAGGATGTGATACACATCCCTCAAAGTAAGCATTATCTCCCTATCTAAACTAGAATGTTCCTATCTGCACATCCCATCGATCCACCAATAATATCATAGGACCCACATCTCATGGAATCCACTTGGTAGTGGAAAAATCTACTCAATCCCACTATTGCTAAGTGATCCCACTAAAATTCCATGACATCACCCCTCATCTGATCAAACAATGTAGGTACTCTATCTCTCAAGTATAAGGTCTCTCGGGCCTACAAAACTAGTCAAACACACAAACATCATATTTCTCATCATCCAAATTTCATCAAAAATCTAAAATCCACCATCCCATCCCTAGTTGACACTAACCCGAGGTTGGGTTGATGCCTTTAGGCTTGATTTAACACCCTTTTAGGCCCGGTTGATGGTGATCATCTCCAGTCACACGCAAGTGCACCTTATTTCAAGCTAAAAATTTTAAAAATGTAAAAAATTGAACAAAAACACAAAAATGCTTTAAAACAAGCTAGGGTTTCAACACTTACCATCCTGCGGGTCCTTGGGTTCTTCCTCGGTGCTCCTTAAGCCTCCATCTCACTCTCAATATCACTTTATCTTTATAGCTTAGATCTCTCAATCGTCACTTTAGACCATGTAAATGAGCCTATTTGTCAGGCGAACTCAGGAGCTTATATAGCCCATCGAACTTGGTCGCACCGACCCCCTTGGGTCACCACCACTCCATCCTTGGTCACCATCGACCCAACCCCGTATTTTCAGTAATATCCCTTTTTCTTTCTTCAATCAATCTCTCCTTTTAAAATTATATTTTCTTACACTTTTTCCTTAAATGGTCTTTACCTCACATCCTTTTCACATCCCACCTAGGCTTCATCATCTATCACATCTTGTTTACCTTTGTGGTCATCCTCATGTTCCCTTTTTGGGCACCATTTATTTACCTCCTTTTTTTTCCCACCTCGGATGCATATTTTTTATTCCTCCTATCAGTAAGATATCGCATTCACTTTTTCCCACCCCTTTCCCTTTTGTCGTGACTCTTGTCTCAACCATTTTTGCATTTTTACGCATACTTGGTGTATGGATTTGACCCATTGGTCCCACAACTTACACATCCATTTGAGTAGATTCCCCTTGGTTTCCCTCCATTTTGTAGTGGTTTTTGCTTACTTACAGGTTCATAAGACATTTCCGTTATATCCTCGAAGACCATACTTTCTTCACTACCGACATGATTCCTAAATCACTGCCATGTTTTTATTTACCTTTTTAGTTCTTGGTTATCCTTGTCTAGGATATCTTATCCCCCACCTTCTTTTCTCATCCTTTTCATCCTTCTTTACCTAGCTCTTGAAACTCGTGTTCAACTTCCTTTTGTGTTATCGACCCCTATTTTGAGAGGTGGAACCTAATCAATTACCTTTCTCATCATTCTTATTTTTGTCTCATGGATTTCCCAACACAAACCACTCATCAAAAAGGGGAAAATGTAGACACCAATTTTTGGTATCGCTTCCTTTCACCCCACGTTTTCTCTCTCTCATCTTTTGAACTATCCACTTTCCTTCCTAAATTAAATTTATCCCACATAACATCATTTTCCCACATTTTCCATCTCATACCATTGTTTCCCCATTATTAATTATTCTCTCATTAGCTTTCCCTAATCATCCCTATTTATCCCTAATTAATTCTAATCCTTCATTAATTTGCTTCCTCTCTCTAGATTCTTCCATTTTATCATTTTTATGTTCTCAACCACCCCATTTAATGTTTTCATCCACCCTTTTCCTTTATTTACTCCATTTCACCCCTCACCTATCCATTTCACTTCCCTATGTAACCCTAGCTCGCCCCATCTCATCCAAACCCTAATCCCACCTTTAATGGGATCCTTTTCTTGAGTCCTTCACCCCTTCCACCACCCAAATGGATGGATTTTTGTGATCATTGAAGACCCATCCGAGTCACCATTGACCCTAGAAATCCACCCTTACCCCCTCCTTTCTCAAGGATGCAATTTTGTATATTTTTTCTTTCTTATGATCTTACCTTCATTCTTGAGTGCCTTTGCAGCTATCACAGCCATCTTGGAATCCTCTTGGAGATCTCGTGCTTCTATTTTGGAGTTCTAGGGAGATATCTTTCACCTTGCATGATTTTCTTCATTATTTTTATTTAATCATCCATATTAGTCTCTAACACCTTGTGTAGGTTTAGCTTCCATAAGGGATTCGCATCAACCCTTTTTTTAGTATGCAAGTCTTCATTTCATCCCATCCATCTTAGTCTAATTCTAGGTCATACCCATTCGCTTATCAATCTTATACGATCGTCATCGACCTAGCCTTTGTTACATCAGTTCCTCATCATCCATATCTCCAACCATATCATGCTTTTTCTGTATCCACCTAGTCTCGAGATCCAGTCATTTTGTTCTTCTTCATCTCGATTCATTTTTTTTCAGTCCCCCTACTGCCTCGCCCAAATGGCTTAATCATTGTTAACCCAACCCATATTTTCAACATTTAACCTTAGATCTCTACAAATTTTTCATCTTTTTGTTTCCTCCTATTGCATATCTTCTACGGTTTCTTTTTGTCATCTCGGTGCTACATAAGCATCGAGATCTGTCATCGAGCTTTCGAGATCTACATTTTATATCATTGTTTCATTCCACCAACCTTAGTCATCGTTAGCTAGACCTCTCTACAGCCTTGGGTCACTATTGACCCCTGTCAAGTTTGGTTTATTATGTAATCTTTAGATCATATCTACTTTTATCATCTTAGATTCATCTTTCAGGTCTCTATTTTATTTCGATTCTACAAATGTGACACTAAGTCCAATTTATCAAATCCATTTATTTTATCTATCTTTATCAAACACAAGGGTTGACATCCATCCTAGGAATTTCTTACTTCTCGGGACTAAATTTGTCAGGCAACCCTCCCATCTATCTACTAATCCATCCTCTGTTGAGTTTGTTTGATTTTCGTGTCACTTAGCTCGTTGTGGAGAAGAATCCATCATTTGTGCCCATCATTCCATCTCAAGGTACCATAAACCCTTCATATTTTGATTTTCTTTCTTTCTTTAGTACTAGTTCACTAATCATAGTAGGAATGAGGACATGTTTTCCAACATTTGGTTTTCCCTGGTCAATTTTTTTGATCTTGTCTCTACATTTTTCGTGGCTAGTGGTGCTACTCGGGATCTAGCTCTTAATCTTTGGACTCACCCTCATAGTCAACAACCAAGGAAAATAAGTGTTGAGGTAAATATACGACCAAGCTAATGGAAATCTCGAAAAATGAGAAAGGAGAAGAATAGAGATGTTATAAAATCAGCTAGAAGTGTTAAAATTAGTGACGGATCTCCGGGATTGGCAATGGATTTTCTTGGTTGGATTTGATCTCTTGATCATCATTCATTGAATTGAGATATCATCTCAATAATTTTCTCGATAGTCTTTTATTCTTTGTAGTAGATTCTTTGTGCCCTTTGGGTAGCTCGGTTGTGATTAAACCTTGTTCGGACGTTTTTGGTGGTGATTTTTTCTTTTTCATTGGTGGCTTTACCTTTCTCTATGGTGGCTCTTCTTACTCAATCTAGTTTTCCTGTGTAATAGTAACTTGGTGGTTCAATCTAACTCAGCTTTTTAGCTTAAAATGACTCACTTCCATTGGCGGATTATGGATAAAACCCTAATTCATGCCTTGCCTTTTTTATTTTTACTTATTATGAAGTAAAAATATAAAAACATATTTCAAATAAATGACAGGTGTGCAAAAACATGGTCTATTGATAAGAGCTCTTGGAGGGAAGTGCAATGATGTGAGTTCAATTCACTCTTTTCCAAATCATATCTTGTACAACTCTACTCTCCTACCACCCCAACTCGTCGGCTCACCTAGCACTCTACCGCCACCTTGCTTCTAACTCGTCAAGTTAGGTTGAATCAGCTCAACAAGATGGGCAACATAAAAATATATATTTTTGGGATATTTTTACAAAGGTAATTTTCTGGTGAAATTTATCAATTTAAGCCTTATAAGTAGAGGTTGAATACCATTTTTGCAAAAAAATATTTTTGAAGATTGCTTTATTTATAAAAGGGAGTATTTTAGTTATAAAGGGGAATTATTTTGGAGCTTTTTTCTAAAACTACGAAAATATTGCAACAAAATTGCATAATTATAAGCGAGTTTGGGGTTCATTTTGTAGTGAAAATTTATTTTTTGGGTCATTTCAACAATCTTTTATAAGGTTAATTTATGTTTTTCTTTGGGGATGTTTCCCCATATCGCAACTAGGATTGCACAAGGGGTGATGTCCTCGATACCGCTGGGGTTTCCACCCACAAACCCTCATTATCTAGTATGTTGCATAGTATATTCTTGGTGCTCTTTTTTTTTCTCGAGTGTCAAAGATTAAAGGGTGAGGCCTAGTTTGACAGGTGGTCAAACCCCCTCACAAGAAAATATTTTTCTTCTTTCTTTCTCACATAGTATTTGGGTGAAGGTAGGATATAAGAAAAAAGAACTACACAATGTTTTGGACACATTTTTCGGTAGAGCCTAACACCCTATATTTTTAGGTGTTGTGTTATTACATTTTTCATGGATTCATGCTCTAACATATTTACTTTGCAGTGTGAGAATGAGATGTTGTTATGTGAAATTTGTTCCATTCAAGAAGACATGGTCAAATTTTTGGAAGAAAATAGATTGCTCAAAAATTAAAATTCTATTATGTGTTCCCTTTTTATGGGAAAGATGACCTCATACACTCCCTATAGAAAAATCTTGTTATCCCGTAGCATTACCCTCATATTGGGGACTATCATGTCCCTACTCCTATTCCACTTGTATCTATTGATCCTACACCCACCGACCTTGATGTGTCAATTTTTAAGTCTAGTCCTATTGTTGATGCTCCTAATCCTATTAGGCTTGTTCTTTATGTTTCTTTCGCATATGTTCCTATTACGATTACACACTCTATGTATCCCACATTATCTCCTTCTTCTTACCTACCTAGCTCTTTTAAGAATCATGCCACCGCATTTGGTTTTTGTATCCTTCATTCTATGGGTTTTACTAGTGGAGGTATTGGTATACATTTACGAGTGTATTGCTTCCCTATTCCTCTTGTTAAGTGGAATTCTTTCCACGCGTTGGTTTTGAGAAGGTACTTCATTGGGATCACACATTGACATAGCTCCTATTTTTGTTCGCTTGACTCTTTCCGAGGATCATGAGCTACACATGAGTTTTGCACCTTCACTCGTGGATTGAGAAACCTCATATTTTAGTTATTAGACATAATTAGTCTAGCACATATTCGATGTTCCTTTGCATGATCTCGTTGTGTATTTTCCATCAATCATATGTAAGAATCTTCTTCATCCATACATGTTGATTTGGGGTGGATTTCTGATCACTCATGATAGTGACATATGCATTCATTAAGAGGACTCTATATGTGTGGCTCCTCCACCATTCGGCCTCTTGCTCCACTTTCTATACCATCTACATTGTAATGTTCCTTGTTTTGAGAATTTGTATTTATCATGTGTGATATATCTCTCTTGTTTGCAGAGAGATTTTATATCTATATTTTCTACACTTTTAGGAATGTTGACAGGTCTCTCTTATGGGGGAGCTATTCTAGTGAATCCCAGTGTTAATTTTTCATTGTTCGATTAGTTGTTTGAAAACTCATATAGTAGTGTCACTCTACCCATTTAGTAGTATGGGAGGGTGTGGTGTTGATGTTGCTTCTTTGGTTCTTGTTTCCTTACCTTGTTGTCTTGGCTATTCTTGGATTGTGGCACTCTTATTTCTTTGGATCTTGTGTCCTTGCCTTGGTTATTTTTCTTAGATCATGACATGCCTATTTGTAGCAGTTTATTGAGTTATGTTTGGTGTTTTTGCACTTTCAAAATCACTCCATTGACACACTCCTTGTATGGTGTTATTCTAGTGAATCCCGATTGTCATTTGTTTTTATTTTTGTGATCGAGTAGTTAATTCAGATCATGGTGTACACCAAATAGCCTTTGCATTGTACAATTTTTTTGAGCCAAGCTTCTTGGGATGTCTTATAGGGGTTTTTTCTCTCACTACTTTGTTATTGTTGGTTTTAGGTACCTTTTGTTGTCCCTTTTTCTCAATTAGTGTACGTGGGTACCTCATTAGGATTTGTTACCAAGACCCACCTTATTTTTCGCCCACCTAAGCTATGTTTATGGGGGTTTTAGTGTAGGTTATTCTTTATCCTTTTATTTTTTTATTAGGATAATTCTTGCACTTATCTTAGCTCTACACTTGTTTTATCTTACTTAGATGCGTCAGTTGTGTTGAGTTAGATTACTAGCTATGTGGAGTTAGCTCTATTACTAGTATTAGTTAGTGAGAGTTATTCACCAATGATCTAGGTAGTAGTTTTATTTTCTTCCTCCTATATGTACAGCACTTCCATCATTCTATTAAGATGATTTGATTTGATTTTTGTGCACTCTTCATGGTTTTGGTAATGTTTATTCTACTGGAGTGATCCTAGGATAAGAAGCATTGGCTTCTCTCGATAGTTGCGCCACTCCACCATTGAACACCTCAAACATGGTTTCATCTCAACCATCCATTACTCCATGTGGATTTTATAAATTATTGTCTCTTCTCCATGTAAAACATATTATAAAAATCAAACTAAAATATTTCCACCTTGAAAATCCAGAATAAATTCATACCAGAGTGTTTTCAAAATCAAGATCAAATAAGAAATCAATCACACAAGCATTAATCTTCAATCAAGCAATAAAAATGGGGCAAATCAACTTTGATAAGGATTAATTCCTCTTGTGGTAAAAGGAGGTATAAATTTCATTTTTTTATTATTTTGGGTGTTCTTTGTGCTTAGCCCAATTTGAGATGTAGATATTAGGTTGAAGAAGAGATATTTGATTGTATGTTCATGGTGTTCTAAGTGTATGCTTAAAACTAAAACATAACACACTTAACACTTCCAAATAAATTATCCCCATAATATTCAATCATTTCTATGTGAATTTCTATTCAAGAAATTCTTACTTTATAGTGAACTTATTTTTGCCATTGCAAAAAAATTACAAAATCCTTCCAAAAAATAATCCTTATTTGGATCATCAAATGTGAATTTCATCTTGTTCATAACATTTGAAAATTGAAGGTCATAATTCATCACGAGACTCTCTAGTTTTCTACTTGATTTCCTTTTAGTATTTTATAGGTTGACCTACACATTTATTTCTCTTGAATTCTAAATTCAAATTATCTCTAACTTATTTCTAGAGTGATGGTATTCATATCTCTCTTGTAGATGAATTCATTAGGAAATAAGAGATAAAATATGTGGAATAATCCCTTACAAAATCGCAATAGTAGAAACTAATATGCAGAAAATATTATAGATCTCAAATAAAAGTGCAGAATAAATAACACAACACAGAGAGACAAGATTTAATGTGGTTCACCCAATTTGGGCTACGTCCACCAAGAATCACTTGCTCAGATTTTATTACAAGCCTCCACTCTCTCAATACAATACCCAGATCTGTTTGGAGCTATGCTCAACAAACTCTACAGAATTCACACCCGAATTCAAAACACATCTGCAATACATTTGCTTATCTATCTATCATATGCATAAGACCATATAAATAGACAACTGCTTAAGTAGTTTTACAAAACCATGGGTATCAAACAATGGGCAAAAACAAAACCGTCCCATAAACCTATGGGTAGCCGAAGAGGCGGTTTTACAAAACAATGGGTACCGAAAAAACCATGGGCCCAAAAACAGCCCATAACGGTTACCCATTACCCATGGGTTAATAAACCACCCATGAAAATTTGCTTTGGGGCTTCGCCCCAAACCCCGACTGCTCACCGGTGAGCAGGACCGCCGTAAAAATACCCGAGTGTAACACATAGAAGGTGTACCACACTCTAACATGAAAATAGGCTCCACAAACATAACAAATTCTATTGTCCATCCTTGTATATCTCTTATAATTTTAAAGTGTTTTATGCTATCATCAATGATTCCTTTACCTCCCCACTTCATATCACTTGTCAACAAGTAATTCTTTTGGTCCATATATTTTCATATGGTTAAAAGGAAATATATAATCCTAGATATTAAACCACTTACATGAGGATTATTAGGTCCTTGAGTTTTCAAGTAGCTATTAGTGGGTATTCCACTGACTTTCTCACGTGAAGGGATAGTATTCATATTTTTATAGTTATTTGAGAAGGTTAACTTATAGAAAGATTATTGGAAAGTGAGTTATCATAGTTTTAGGATTTTTTATATAAATTAGAGCTTGAGGATATTGTGAGGCTAATATTTTATTTTCATCTCATAAAGTTATTATCATTGGAACTACTAGGTATAATTTCAATTTTGGGTGAACTTGGGGTAGATTGTGTAAGTGAAAAAGTGACTTGTAGGCTAACTATAGTCAGTTGCATGTAGGTGACTACATAGGCTATAATCTAAATTTTCATATGAATCAATGATTCCTTGTTTTTTATTTCTTCCTTTTGTATATCTAATCAATCTTGTTTATGGTATTACAAAGTTACTAGTGTTTATCGGTGGTCAATCAATTTAACGAGAATTTCTTCATGTAATAGTGTTAGGAGTTCGTATCCTAGTGTCTTAGGGAAGTTCCATGTTCTCTTATTGTACTTATCATATATTAGGTTAAGAATTAATTATTCCTATTTTACATTCCAAACTTTCTATAGACTTGAATTCTTTATGAAGAAATTACTACATTGCTCTACTTATGTAGTATATTCCTCTTCCATGGTCACTCAAATTCTCTCCCTTTCATGGGAAATATCATCTTGTACTTATTCTCGACCACTTATTTCCACTATTATCTCTTCAACTTTCCTTTCTAGTGGAGGTTTATTCTCTCCATTTTCTTTGTTTTTAATACTTTAATCCTAATTTCAAAATTCTTCATTTGTTTTTCTTAGAGCTCAATGATTCCCATTTTTATAGCCTTAACTATCCTTAAATATCAATTATATTCCTTTTATTTTCCTTATAATTCATTTTGGGAATTTCTAAGGACTTATTCATAGCATGTGATTTCCCCTTTTTATACCCTTCCCTATGACTACTCACATGGCTATTAGATAAATACTCCATGTTAGAGGGAATTGGCACCATGGTCTCTTCCACTACCAACATATTTATCAATATGGGTAATTTTCCAATAAATTTCACTCTTATCCACATGTTGGCATATAAAATATCTAGGAATTTTACATGACAACCCTATAGAGATTTTGTCACTTTTTGTTCACGTTAGTCTAAATTGTCAAAAATTTATCTTTACAAATAATCAAATTTTTGGAAAGATTTCAAGAGCTCTAGGTGGTTTCAGAGGCCCGCATTATATTCATCATAAATATCTTAAGTTTACTTTATGATATTATGTTTTAGGAAATATTATGTGAGATTTGGAATGGGCTTGGGAACACATTCTATATTGGTGCTTTTTGAGGAAAAGGTGTTTACGATCATTGGAGAAGAGTTATCTTGTCTGCGAAGGGTTTGGGAGCCTCGATTGGTTTTAGGAACCCATATCGAGTCAATGGAAATATTTCAGGGTCTACTACATGCAATTATGTTTGAGATATATTTTTCGACGCATCGGAAGTGAAACCCTTTCATGAATTGCAAGGCCTTAGCCTTATTGGAGTGTCAACTTAAACAAAAGGTTTCAAGAGTTCTAGGTGGGTCTCAGGAAACATCGCCAATAGTATAAATACGGATTATGGAGTTATTCATTTGTTCTTATTACTGGTTTTTTTCATTGCAATTTTTTTCTATGGAAAAAATGATCTATTGCCCCATTATGTCCACTTTGGTCACTTTTGGATTTTTGCTCAAAAATCCAACCGTAAGCACTTTAAACTCTTGGGAATCATTAGAATTGATTATTTGGATGTTTTCCTAGTCAATTTAATATATTATACATCATTAGAAGTCCTTTTATTTCTTTAGGAGTGAATGTTCCACTTTTCAGTTCTTGTTCAAGCCTTTAGATGCACTTTTGGGAACTTTAGTTCCTCCTTGCACTCCAAAATGCAATTTGTAACTACTTGGTTTTAATTTGAAGTTCAAAATACACCATGGTTCCTCATTGCATTAAAAATTAACTTTTGGAATTTTTTGGTTCTAATTTTTTTGGGGCTTGCACTTTTTCACTTTGGTTCCTCATGGGAACCAAAAGTGTGCTTTTGGCACTTAAGTGGTTCCAAATTCTATTTTGAAGTTGATTTTTCACTTTTTGATCACTTGAATTGGTTCTAAAATCTATTGTCTATTGAGCTTGCACTTTTTCACATAAGTAACTTCCACCTTTTATTTTCCCATTGACATGCACTTTATTGGTTCCCATGTTCTAATTTTGCATTGGCATGACTAAAAGTACCACTTGAGTCCAAAAATGTGCCTAAGAACCTTAGAGGTTCTTTGTGAAGACCAAAATCCACCCAAAAACCTTTTAGGTTCCACTTAGAGTCCAAAACTCCACCCGAGAACCTTGGAGTTCCTTGTGAAAACATAAAATGCACCCAAAACCCTTACGGTTCCTCGTCCACTTCAAAAATTTCTTTCCCTCCCAAAATCAAAGTCAAATAACTTAAAGAACCTTCCATGTAGTCTTTTATTTCTCAATACACCTATGTGTGCTATAACTTCATCCAAACAATCATGGAAGCTCACCCAAAGCACATGCAACCACCAAGTCCCTCCTTTTTTGTTCTCGGAGAGATGTTAGCATGCATAATCATATTCATAACAACGCTTATTCAAGGAGATACATCATAGCATGTCATTTCAGCAACACATATAATAAGGAAAATTATTCAACATAGAGAATTATCATTACTAGTTGAATCCCCTTAAATCCATACTTATATCTAGTCAACTTAGCAACCCATACATAATTATCCATTATAATCATAATCCATTACATAATACAGAAGTTGAATACATTATAGACCATTATATCGGTGCGGTGGACCATGTGTGCCCTCATCAAGACTCCATACCAATGACTCAAACCTACTCTCAAACTAGTACTCTAATTGAACTCTCTAGCTCTCTATTACATGAAGCATCACTTATATTTATAGGGTGGGGACTTTCCCTTCACCGCCTACATGCACCCTTCCTATTAATAGGTGTGCTTACAAATAGATTGTATGCTTTTACAACTTGTTCTAATAATAGATGAAGTTATAAATAACTCTACGATTTTATCTATTTTAATCATATTATTAGCCTTCTCCATGCATTTTTCCTCTTCCTTGCTCTGCATGTGCTTTCTTTTCCTTTGTTTGGACGCTAATTCATCTTGATTTTGTCTATTTCCAGGACTTTTCTTGAGTGGCACTCCATCTTCTAATTTTCTATTTTTAGCCCTATCTGGAAAATTGGCTAAGTCCTCAATGTTATCTGTATGTGTGCAACTTTGCACATTGATTTGTTCCTCAATGGTGCACACACCATATGTTCTCACTTTCTCTTCCTTACGCACAACTCATATCTCCCATGCATGGATAGTACTTAGCCATTTTCTTAAACCAACATTACCCCACACTAGGGATATTGTCCATCCTCGGCAATATTTATATCAAAATAATGCCCTCCAAAGAATTAAAGAATAAAGAATCAAAAGATCAAAAATGGTGGGTCATATACCAATGAAAAATAATATAAAAATTCTTGATGTGCACATTCAAATTATTCTTGGGGTGGCTGGAGTAGTTTCGGGAACAATGTACTCAAGATTTTCTCCAGTTCTTCCCACCCTATCAGCTCCTTGGTAGCTACATTTAGCACTAATCTGGTAATATTCGACACTTTCTTAGGGTTCATTTCTTCACCCTTTTCCTTTAATTCCCCTGGTGATTTCAGGTAAGGCTTGATTCCATTCCCTCCAAAACATCCATCTTGTGCGCAACCAATGAGCCAAGTTCCTTGAGTCTTACCTCAAGTGTTTCTCTCATAACCTTAAGTAGATGTCACTTTCGCACAACTTCAGCCATGATTTCCTCGTGTCTAACCTTGTTGTCTTTCTTTGCATCCTGCGCTTGTTTAAGTTCAACCTCCTCCTTAGTGGTGTGTTCCTTGAGGATGGGATCAAGGTCTTGAAATTTATCAAACACATACCCATATTTCTTCATGGATTCTTTGATCGGCACTCAACACCTCACATTTAACTATCTTTCATGGGACTACTTCCTTATTCTTTTATTTTTGTGCAACCAATTCTTCTTCCAATTTCCCTGGCACATATTTCTTCTCATTTACTAAGATGCATACCAAGTCTTCCAAATAATGCAACTCAAATAGATAATCATCCTTGGCATTTTCTACCAAGTTGGGGCACACATTGTGATTGTGTTTACAATATGATAGTATTTTTTGAAGGCATATTTTACGTGCTTCTTTGCCTTTCCCAACTCCTTTGTGAGTTGTTGGCCCTCTTGTTATTTTTCCCTCTTATCTTACATAAATACTCTGATAGTGGCCCCTTGTTCAATTTTGTGTGCGCTACCTCAACTTTTATCTTATTCATGCATTGTTGGCTTTCTCGTCATCAACTACATGGTTTTGATTGTAGTGATGATTTTCCTAGTTCCTTATTCATTTTTTCCTGATATACACCTCATTATTGATCTTGAACTCAAGTTTCTCCATATGCATCTGCATGCTCCACGAAGGAATCTTCTTTGTGCACATCTTTTCTCCTTCATGGTCAATCAACTCCCATCCATAGATATATTTGTTTTGCACTATGCTCACTGGAATATTACTCATAGCACCTTTGTATGATCATCAATATAACTCATTTGGGGTATTTGAAAGATCTCCTCCTTTTCCCTCCTTCCATCATTATGATTTCCTTTTGGTATCTCTTTCTCAACATTCGATGTGCACTACTCCCATCTTCACTTGTGGCTCCCACGCCTTCTCTAGATGGCTCACCATAACATTTCTCTTCCTCATCTCCCTCGGATCCTCCATCATGCACATTGTGTACCTTTGCATCATGTTACGTAGTCTCATCCTTAGCCTCCTCCTCACCGTGGGTTAGATCTTCACTACATGTGATCTCTTCTATAAACTTCTCTTCATCACTTTCCTCGGTGGTCATGATTCATTGCCTTCTCTTTCTTGGAGGACTTGTCTTCTTTTACGGATTTGGCTTGATTAGGGTAATCTTATGGAATTATTTGTTACCTCTAAATCCCTACATCACTTCTTTTTCCTATGCACCCGATCTATAATTTCCTCCTATGATTGTGTTATAATGCACTATCCACTTATTCTTTCATCTCCTCCTCCTCACCATCTATTTCCTCTTCTTCTTCTTGTCTAGGGGTTCTTCTTGTGCATCATTTTAGAATTCATGAACATCTTCTTTCCTTGTGGTGGTTATGGGAGATGAAGATCCCTTTCATCCATATACTTCCCATTCTTCATCTTTTTCCTTAAGTATATATAGACTCTTGTTTCTTCCTTCCCTACCACAAGAGTTGTAGGAGTAACATCCATATTGCTTGATTTTATGACCTCTACATAGGCCGACTTATAAGGTTATACATACGTGGTGTGAAATTTGTAGAAATCATATTCTACCTTATCTCGCATCAAAAATCAGCTTCACATGTATTCTTAATAGTATTTGCAGATACTGAAAGAACCTAGCAGTGAAGGTGAAGGGAAATTTACACTAGGAGCCCTTCTCTCCATTTCTTAGGAAAACACTCCCCAAACTAAAGTGTTAATGCACCACGAATTCTTCTTTTTCATCTACAAGTGAGGGAGTTCCCTCAAGATGTGCCACTCATTCTCAAATGCCTCACGCATCCATATATACCATTTATTAGTGTGAAACTTATATGGATTTGTAATTTCCTGTCATAGGTATATTTAGAAAACTTCACCGCTGGGGACTTATTATTAACTAGGTAAATCCATACTTTGTGTTTTGGTCCATCTAGTACCCATTTCTCCTAAAATACTATCAAGACTAGTATGGCACCCCAATTTATTTTCACACCTTTTCTCACTTGGATGTGTGCCTCCTCCATTATACCTTCAACAATATATCTCGCAATATTATATGGAGTCTTTTTCACCATCTTGTGTGCTATGTATAACCACTTCTTTTTTACTTGATATCATATTTCAAATTTTCTTAACTTACAGCTCAACAAGCACATTGTAACTCTGTGCTCGAGTCATTGATGGTTGTGATGTCCATCACGTGGTTCCTCATTTGATAGTTAAATTACTTTTATGTGGCCTATACCCCATCATCATCACCTAAGTCTTGTTAAATTCCAATGTCGAGTTACAAAACCTTTTAATCATCTAATCAATTACATGGTGATGTGTATTCTTCTTTGAGGAAAAAAATAAGCCCTTGTGGACACGCAACATGAGCCACCGGTACATTCACTTGGGATTTCCAAAGAAGGGTATCTCGTAGAGATGTAATACTCATGCGCTCTAAATATTTTTTCATGATATCATCATACACTAACTTCTCTAATGTATTCCTTTGATCCATATTTTTCATCACATCCTTATTAATTTCTTCTTCATGGGTCTCAGAAATGGTTATAATCGCTAATGTTTCACTTATTCAAGTGTGACTCCCATGGATGCCCTACTAGTACCTCACGGGGGTACTACATTTCTAAGAACCACTCCTCTGCACAACTTCAACCATGGGATTCTTGTGCTTTCCCTTTCCCTTAACTTTGGGTGATATGGTGGGTGCTTTCTTAGGTGCTATATTTAACCTCTCAACTTCTTCAGACTTCAAGCTTGAAAATTGTAGAGAAAACTTACCCTAGATGCTGAAAACTTACTCAATCCCTATGTTTGAGGATACTCAATCCCTATGTTTGAGGATACAATTCCTCAAATCCCCTTGTACCTTCATCAAATGTAGCACTTTTCCTCCTCCTTAATTCGATGCCTTGGCTCTTCTTTCAAGCCCTAATTCAAACTTTATGGACTTATACTCTTCTAAACCCTAGCTCAAGATTTCACAAAATACCCTTAACGAGTGCCTTTCTTCCACGCTCCTACTTCCACCAATGCGTTTACCACACTCAAAATTTCTCTGGTTTTCCTCTGGTTCAATCCGAACTTCCTTCATATAAGATCTTCACACTTATACACGTAATTCTCACTTAGATGCTCTCCAATTGCTCAAATTATTCAATATGAAAGGTAAGAATGAACTCATCCACACTCTTTTTATAGTTTTCAAATTTTTAATGCATTAATTGCTCCTCACCTACCACCCCTCCAAATCATTAAATGTGCATTTTTCTTTTTCCTCACTTTTTTTCCTTCTTTCTTACGTGTGTGTGTAATCATAACCTTTTGTTCTTCTACTACTTTCTAGGTTGTAGACATCCTCGTGCACACTTTGTTACACCTCAACCCATATTCCTCTCGTGTCATACACTAACTAATATATCCTGAGACTACCTCCCTCATGTTACACTATGTGGCCTCTTTCTCACATGGTTTCAAAATATGAGAAATTATTTTCAAGCACCATCATTCCTAAGCACCTATAACACTCTCCTTTGCTTTTGTGTGTACTACCTCGGTTCATATCCATCAAGCATCCTTCTATCACATCGTCATGCATACCCTTTTGCCATCTTCAATAGATGTACCAACATCACATAGCATATTTTTCATGTACTCACACATGCTTTACCCCACACTAAAAGTATTTTCAGTCCTCTGCACATCAACTTAACAGATAGTAATCATATCATGCATGCGAACGCACTTATTATAAACAAAACAAAACAAACATGAAAAGGGAAATCTAATATAAATGGAAATACTACATTCTTACAAAAATAAGGGAATCTTATTTATAGTAGAGCTTCATCCTACTCTCATTGAAGTAATCAGGAAACATGGTGTCATCCAATTGCATGTAATTAACACGCAGTTGATTCTAGTATCTTGGTCACTATAAAGGGTCCCAACCAATGGACCTTCAATTTTCCTAGATGGTGCAAAACTTGAGTCATACATGAGTACCATATTTCCCACAAAAAATTACTTGTTCTTAATGTGCCTATCATGCCAAGCATTTTTTCTTTCCTTCTCTGTCTTCTAAATCAAACGCATAATGGCGATCCTCTCATCCAATTACATAATTTTTTTAGTGCACTCATCAACATCTTGTTCATCATCCAATCCTCCTCCGCACATAATACACAGAGATGGTAACAAAAATTCCACTTGATAATAAAGCCTCCGCACCAAACACCAACTCAAATGGTGTGGCCTTATTTAAACATTTATAGTTTTCATGTATGCCCAAAGTATAACATATACCTTATCATCCAAATCCTTTCTTCCAACATTACATATCTTCATTAGTTTCGACCTAAGATTTTTTTGAAATCTTCAACATTGTCATTAGCCTATGGGTGATAAGGGGTAGTCTTATGGTGTGCCACCATAAACTCTACTAGTAAAATTATGGTAGTCTCATTGAGGAAATGAATCCCCTATCACTTGTCAGGACTTAAACGACATTCATATCTACTGATGATATTATCCCAAAGAAGCCTTACTTTTGTTTTTTCCATGTAATCTTTTGTAGGTGTAGAGTCTTCCCACCTTGTCAAGTAATCAATGCATGTGATGATGTAGCGTGCCCCTGGCCTATGCACAAGTTATGTAATGGGTCCTTAAAAATCAATTGCCCATTTCTCAAAAGGCTATGTGCTTGCAATGGGTCATAATGGAATCTCATCTCTGTTCCCAAGATTTCCAACTCACTCGATAGTGATCACATGATTTGAAAAATGCCTTAGTGTCCTTATATAATGTCTCCCACCACAAGCTGCTAAAATAATCTTGTGTGTAATAGTCTCACCTGCATAGTGTCCTCCTACTATTCCTCTATGAGCTTCCTCCATGATTGTGTCATGCTCATGTTCTAGAACACATCTGCAAGATCTCATCACAAACCATTTTGTACGTGTCTCCCCAATAAGATGATATGGTGTAGCCTAAATAGCAAGATGTTTATTTTCCATGGTATTTATACCTTTTGGCACAAGTCGAGTTCACAAGCATGCTGCAATGTCTTCAAAATAAATTGGTGCATGATTTAACCTAAAAAACTATGCATCTACCATGGTATCCTCAATGCTCTACGTGTCCTTCTTAGATTTTATCCTTGACAAGTTATCGGGACCCGAGTTTTTCTCTCCTAGCTTTACTTGTGAATGTAAAATCAAACTCTTGAAACAAAAGAATCCAGTGGTAGTTACGTCCTTGTAAAATAAGTATTTTTGACCAGTCACTTCAATGTCATGTGATTTGTATAAAATACAAATGGTGTGGCCAATAAGTATTGTAAAAACATGTGCAGTGTATAGATCATGGATAACGCTTCACACTCCTTCGTTTTATAATTCTACTCGGTTGGTGTCAATTTTCTACTCATAAAGCATACGAGATGATCAACATTTCCTTCACCTAGTTGTGCCAAAACTACTCCAATAGCCATGCCAGAGGTATCTACATGGACATGAAAAGGTTTTTTCCATGAAGGGAAGCACAAGATGAGTGTAGTGGTAAGCTTCTTTTTAGGGTCTCAAACACATGTTTCTGCGCATCCCCCAATAAAAATATCCTTTTGCCTTTAGAAATTATTCCAGAGGCATGAAAATATTTGCGTAACCCTTAGTAAATTTTCTATAATATCCAGTTTTCCCAAGAAACTGTGTACCTCACTCTAGTTGAAAGGTTCTTCCAACCCTAAAATGACTACAATCTTAGTAAGGTATACCAATAGTTCTTCCTTGGAAATGATGTTCCCAAGAAACATTCCAAAGGGGGTGGAAAATATACACTTTTTTATGTTAAGGGAGATGTTAAGCTATGTGTATCTTTCAAACATCAACCTCAACTTATCACAATGAATTTTCACTAGCCTATAAACATCCCAACCATCCGGATAAACCTACAAAAACTTATGAATGAAGTCATGGAATGTTTGCACAACTATACACGAGAACATTGTTGGTGAATTTTTTTAATCCAAAGGGTATTAAAATATATGTAAAGCTTCCCCATTCAGTTTTGAAGGTGTTTTTTTGATCCTCATGTATAATGCATACCTGATGGTACCCTGAGAATCGATCCGTGAATGAATAGATTTCATTCCCTGCGTGAACGCCTTCAAGGATCACCTCTGTGAATGTTGTAGGAAAGGTATCTATCACACGTGACGCATTAAGTACCATGTATTCCACACATATCATGATCTGTCTATCCTTATTTATGTTAATCATCATGGTTATGACCCACTCAAATTCCTCAATAGGCTCTATGATCCCTGACTTAAGCATCTTTTCAATCTCCTCTTTCACCTTCTCGTGTAGGTTTGGGTTCATCTTATAGGGCCTCTTCCAAACCGGGCATGTGCCTTCTTTTAGCTTAATCTTCATCTCTCCCAATGAGGGATGTACACCCTTCAACTCATGATATCCCCTTAGGAATAAGTCTTGAAATCACACAACTCAATGATCTTCACAACCTCTGGTTTTGACCAATAATATCCAATAATCACCTCCTTAGGCACATCCTCAATGCCAATATTCACCTTCTTAGTATTCATAGGCACATGATATGTGCGTGCCTACTCATCTGTAGAATCCATGAATTTTTGCATACCTTCATTGTGCTTTATGTATAGGTCTTCAACCTCCTCATCATTTATGAAGTACACCATCTTCCCTTTTTCCTTTTCTCTCCACGTGTGCCCTAACTAGATCTCTTTTTTCTAATTCTCCCTCACGCGCCTCGGTCTCAAGTTCTCCCTATAGATAAACCATAATTTCCTCTACCTTTTCGTTATCACCAATGTAATGCACTTCATGATCTGCAAGGCCTCATGCACTAGTGGTTTATTAGAAAAATAATCAAAAGTATGAACGATAGCTTTGATCATGTCACGCTAACTTGCAATCTATTTCTTGAACTCAAAATACATACCATTCCCTCATGCATCCACGCAAAGTGGAGTAGAACTTTGTACCTAAAGGAATGGTGGTATATCCTCTGGCCCTTATGCCCAATGTCTCTCACAATTGTGAATATGCACCAAAGCATGATTCTTAGCATCATATTCGTGTACAAGAGAGGTAACATCGCTTCAATTAAACCTTGTTAAAAAGGTTTCCCTAAGCTCGTGCCATCCCAATACATTTTATTTTTGTGTCACCCACCATTGCGCCATTGTTCTGCACAAAAAGTATATACCATTATGTTTCATCTATCACCCTTGTTTTTCCTCTTTGGTATACTATTGCATGCAAGAAAGAGTCAAGTTTCTCTTCTCTAGTATATTTAGGCAAGTTGACATTTCCCATGTGCCTAACTATGCGACCTAATGATCCCGGTTTACTTTCCCTTATACTTCATGACCTACTATTTCATACTTGTCATGGTCCTAATTGTCACAAGTGACAATGCTAGTGTCACTAATAGATTATGTGTCTTCCCAATGAAGGATGCCTTCCTTATATGGCTCTATATTTTTGGATCACACATTATATGTGTATATATTCTCTTGAGCTCCTTCTCATTGATCGACTTAATATAGGGCACAATATTTGCATGATCTAAGGGGATGATAATGCACTCATACTTGTTCTCAAAATTGATATATCTATTATTGAAATGCAAGTCTGCATTATTTGCATAGCACCATGGATGGCCTAATAGTTTTGGGAATTTATATGCCTCTTTTAGTTCTAAGCACCTCAAAGTCACTGTAAATTTCACTCCCTAAATAGTAATGGAGGAATCTTTTAATACACTAATGGGAATGGCCCTTGTCTTGTTTTCCATGTACAACACATTCGAAGATGGCTGCAATTTTGGCCTTCCCATTTGGATCCATACATCCAATGTCAGGACATTAACTTCTACACCTATGTAAATAATAATATTAGTCACCAACTAACCATATATCATTGTATTAAGTGTGATCTCATTTGTCATATTCATGGTCATGTGCTTTAGTAAATTTATATGAAGGATCGGGCACTCTCGTTCAATTCCCCGTGTGGAGAAATTTCTTGTGCAAAAATATCATAACAAAGGGATGATGATTTCTTTCCTTAACATCCTACATACTTCCTTGAAATCATCAACATCTCTCTGTGGAAGCTCGGTTCCCCTCACACATTCTCTCTCAAGCGCTTGCTCTTTCGGATGTTGGATGTCACCTTGTGACTCCTTGACAACACCCATAGTTTCCTCATATACCTCCTTCTGATGAGTGACATCTAGATATTAAACATAAACAACCTCCTCACACCTAATAAGGGGTTTTTCCTTGAGAGGCTCATGCACGTGCATTGCTTATGCACACGTAGTAACTAATACATGTTGTAGCTTTAGATCAGCTTTCTTCTTAGGTTCCCACTATTCAGGATTCACGCACTCCAATTTAATCATCCCTACGCCTTTATGCTTCTTTTTGTTCTTACACATATGTTAATAGAGGTCTGGACAATTCTAAACCTTGTGAATGTTCCCACAACATGTGCATACCTAGTTCTTGGGACACTTGTGCTTATAATGATCAAGTGATTTGCATATATAACATGTCTTTCGCATTAACCTTCTTCTACCACCTCATTCTCTTCTTCTATAGCTACCTCTAAAGCTTCCATTCTGATTTTTTGCTTTTCATTCTCATGTCCTTCCTGCTTTGAGAGCTACGGCTACATTGGTCTATTGTAACCCGATATCACATGCTTTATGAATATGATCAATCAAACGGTAGTCAATAGTGTCATGGGTGTGTGCATCAAAAATATTGTAGTACATGGAGAAAAAAATTATGTTATGCACCTGTAACAATGGATAATTCCTAACATCATGATTCTTGTGGAAAGTCTCATAAGATGTCAACAATGCATGCACACACGTGCAGTCATTTATCCTTCATATTTCCTTGAACATTCACAATCCATGCACCATATTCCAATGCATGTCTCATGAGCTAAATTAGTTGAAAGCTTCTCCAACAGGTTGTGTAGCCATCGCTCCTATCTGCACCTCAATAAAATGGCTCACTCATGTATCAACTATCTTGATTACTTCTACGTGCAAAAAGTTGCTTCGAATCCTCACGCAGATCAGTAAATTTTTTATGTGATAAGGCTCTCCTGAATTGTGTTAATAGGCCTCCAACAAACCACTAAGCATGTTGGCTCTAGTGGATATCATAAGAAAGCTTGGATACTAATGTCTTGAATCATGCTTCATACTCCCTTACACTCTCTAATAGACCCTACTTGATATCCTTGAATGCGCTAATACTTTGCTACTCAAACTCTAGCATATGGAAATTAGCTAAAAGGGAATATGCTGTTATTTTCTACACTAATTGTGTGTGCATCCTTAAAGTGTAGTGGTAAATTGAATTTCCTTCCTATTATAATTTTTATTCCTTGAGCTCTCCATAATAGCTCACGATTATGTATGTGCTCAGTCCACATCCTCTACACATCTATATTTTGGTTAGTAAAGTGACATCTCAAAGAATAATTGAAATGTCTATTGTTGTGGTTTTTTAGGTTGTTGAGGTGTTTGTTGTGGTTGTTGTTACCCTTGTCCTCTAATGGGGCTAGATTATTAACACGATCCACAACCTCCACCGGATTTCCTTTGTGTGGGGATTGTTTTGAAACTTCTAAGCCTCCTATCACAACCTATGGTCCTATAGATGAGCTTCCTTATGTCCTAGTTTTTATACTAAACTAGACACCAACCATCTATATCATAGCACCACCTGTAGGATTTCTTCCAATGGGTTACGTGCCAACAATTTTTCTTGTCGATGCACTTGAGAAGATACCCCCAAAATTACTTGTTCTAAACACTTGCATGATGTGCTTCCATGTGTGTGTCCTTAAGCTATTGTGATTCTTGAGATGAAACTAAAATATGTCTACCTGTATCACCTACCCAACATGGTGAACCTCTATTACCTCCTTGCTCACTATCACTATGATGCTCTTCTATAATAAGCTCTGGATTTTGAACACCTTAAGCAAGGGCTAGGTGATGAGGCTAGGTCATATGCACACCTGCCATTCTCATTCTCTCCTCAGATATTCTCTCATCAGTACCGATGGGTCCTCTCTATTGCACTTTCCCAATGTTGGGAGGACATAATCCTACAATATCTCACCTTCTATAGGGGTCTCATCACTTTCCCCGGTCATCATTCTTCTCAACCTCATCTCCTCATCAACTTTCCTCTATCACACATTATTATACCTAAGTTGTATTTCCTCTCTTTTTCTTTATTATACTAGGGCATCCATATCCTTCCCAAACTGTCTCCCATTACTCTTTATGGTGGAGTTTTATCCTGTCATAGGTAAGTTCTCCATTCTCAATTAAACCATCAATATCTAGATAACTAAAGTTATCATGCATAAATAGAATCCTCATTGGCTCACGTAAAAACCATAACTTTACTTCATTTGGGAAAGAGTATGTCAAAATTATGTACTTTAAGGTATAATTGCATAGTGCACCTTCCCACCAACGATCTACAGGTCTAGTCCATGGCTCATCTAAATCAGTGAGTTCTTAGTAGTATTCTTATCTCCACACTTTATTTCTACCAATATAAACACCTTTGTTCTACTGCATATGCTTCCATCCACTCATACAATTCTACTTTGGGAAGAAGAAGCTGAAAAATGTCTCATACAAGCGATCATAGAGATTTTCTCCACTCACTTACGTGCATTAAAGTCAGGTTCATTGGTATACCTCTGAGAAAATGTGTCTTAACCATCATATATCCATTTATCAATATTATCATAAGATATTCAAAATTCCATGTGTATGCAACATCCTGGTGAATATATTGAGAAGAGGTCCCAATGATGGAACTAAAATGTAGTCGTTTATTTCCCAATACAACTATGCACATTGGCACTTTATCTCAAAATCCTCGAACCTCACCCAAAGAGTGTACAACCACCAGTTCCTCCTTTTTGTGCTTAAAGAGATGTTAGCATGCTTAATCATATTCATAACAAACACTCATTCAAGGAGACACATTATAGCATATCATTTTAACGACACATATAATAAGGAAAAGTAATCAACATAGAGAATGATCAATACTATTTGAATCCCCATAACTCCATATTCAAATCTAGTCAGCTTAGCAACCCATACATAATTATCCATTATAATCATTAGCCATTACATAACACGAAGCTTAATATATTACGAGCATTATATTAGTGTGTTGGAACATTCACGCCCTCATACGAATCCATACCAAGTACTCATACCTACTCTCAAACTATTAATTTATCGGAACTCTCTAGCTCTTTATTACATGAATCATCACTTATATTTATATGGTGGGGAATTTCCCTTTACCGCCTACATACACCCTTCCTATTAATAAGTGTGCTTACAAATAGATTGCATACTTTTACAACTTGTTCTAATAATAGATGAAGCTATAAATAACTTCATGTTTTTATCTACTTTAATCCTATTATTATCCTTCTTCATGTGTTTTTCCTCTTCCTTGCCTTGCATGTGCTTTCTTTTCCTTTGTTTACCCACTAAGTCATCTTTCTTTTATCTATTTCCAGGACTTTGCTTGAGTGGCACTCTATCCTCTGCTTTTCTATTTTTAGCCCTATATGGAAAATTGGATAAGTCCTCAATGTTTTGTGTATGCTCGCAACCTTGTGCTTCAATATATTCCTTTGTGGTGTGTGTACCTCCGTGTAATGTGTGTTCTCACTTTCTCTTCCTTGCGTGCATGCCCTTGTGCGTGGCGATAACTCCGTGTATGGCTAGTACTTAGATTTTATTAGAACAACATTCCCAATCTTCCCAAATCCATTTCTTCTATTAACTTCATTTCTTCCTTTCATTCCTCCATGAAAACTTGTTGATGCCCTAGTTTTGTAAAAAAACTTTTTCTCAAATCTTGAGCTTCCATGGGCCAAATCCTTTGATATTTTACATGCATGCCCTCCATGAAAATGCCTATAATCAGATCCAACACTCAAGAAATATAAAAAGCATTTTTAATCTTTCCATCTAAAATTTGTAGCTATAAAAACTATTGTTTTCCATAGTTCTCTCGAAATCCTAGTGTTAATATCTTGCAAACCCCATGATCGGTCCTCGTGAATATTTTACCATGTCATCCCATCTAAAACACATTCATATTTATTTATTCATTTATTTATTAAGTGGAGAGATTCATCCTATGTTATTTGGTCATTTTTAGCTTGAAAACCCATTAAAAATCTCATCTTGCAACTAGACCTTATTTTGAAATTTCTTGAAAATCCCAATGAAAGAATTTACCAAATTTTGAGATTCAATAAATTCACATCCTTCCCCGCACCTTTCAAAATAATCCATTCATGTTTTATTTTATTTATTTTCTCTCTTGGTTTGATCCAATCCATATTCCATCCATTTGCTTTATTAAAAACCCCACTTGACCAAAAAAAAATCCTTGTTAGATACTAGTTTGCTCTTGCCCAATTTGGCATACTTCACATTATAGATATAAAATTTAAGTATTATGTCTATGATCCCATCTTTGTTTTGATCAATGAAATTCCCAAAATTGGAGATAGAAACGTTGATCACATGGATTTTGAAGACTTGAAATCAAATATGGAAAAAGGAAATATAACACTCATGGAAGACAAAAGATTTTACAAGTGGATTATATCATACCATGAGTTTTATTTTGTCTATTCAATGCATGGATCTTGTCATCACATGTTTGGATCACTATAATCCCATTAATTTAGAATAAAATATAATAATGGCTCCTATTGGCTCAATTATATCTAGTCCACATTAGTACCATCTTCAAGATACACATAAGACAAATTTAATTATCTTGGACAAAGAGGAAGCCCTGTCTCCATGGAATGATAGATATTATAGGATTCATAATATGTACGAAAGTTCTTGGTTGGTAAAAAGATGAATTCCATGAGAAAATTTTAGACATAATTTTCCTTTTGAGTTGTGTCATGGGAGAACATGACACAAAGGAGTTCACATTGTACATGGATAAGTTTATGAATTTCATTTGTGAAGAGTCACAACATATTTATTGGTTCCAGATCATCGGTGAAAACTTATATAATTCCTTTTTGGGCATGGCCTTCACAATTGAGTTCTATATGACCTCATACCTCATGTACTCCATGGTTGTAACAAAATTCTAGAAGAGGTTTTCTATTGAAGGAGTGTTAAATGTAGAAAGGATAATATACTAGTACCATCCTCATATAACCCATGAAGTAAGTTTACATAAATTCAAGAAATTTAAGTATGTTCTCATCATGTTCATGTTAGATCTTTAGAAGGAAACACTATATTGACAATTTCAAATGATGTTACAAACCTCATCAAAATATATGGGAGTTATTTTATTCACTTCCAAATATTCACTTATATTCGTATTTTTGTTTTGATGTATGTTCGTATAAGCTGGCGTATACGATTGAAAATCAAGTCTTAATTGAGCTATGAAGGTAATTGATTGTTGTACATTCTAAGATGAAGGATATAAATTTCAAAGGTATCGTTTCTCTGTTAGACTCTACATTTACTATTGTAAGAATTTTCTTGATTCTCTAAATAGTGAGTGTACTATTCTTCCCTTAAAATTGTATTCATATTCAAAGAGAAGTAACTTTTATGGTAAGGGATTTTTCCAGAATATCCTAAGGACTAATTTTGTTAACACTCATCAACTTGAAGTTGAGGACTATTTGGGCTGATTTCTTTGATGATCTCGAGGTTTGTCAACGGGATTATATAGGGATGACGGTTGAGAAAATGAGAGCATTCTAGATACATTGGGTCACGAGGGGTTGATAGATGGTGGCACTAATTTGATTGGCCCATACTTCATGGATCATTTTCAGATTCATAATTTAAAATCTATGGATTGGTCCAAGTGAGAGTCTAGAGATGTCATGGAATGTATTGATGTAGTACTTGAAGATATCTAAGAATTATTTCCTCAACAAAGTGTCAAAATTCACCTCCGTGAGAAATATTATTGACTTGTGATCTTGCAAGGGCCTACTCACACAAAACTTTATATCAAAAGACCAAGATCATGCATTATAGTACCAATTTCTCCTCAAGATCTTGTCAAATTTAAGAAGTCTCATCTTTCTTCTATTTCCAAATTTCCAATAAGGAGTTTCTCTACTTCCTCTAAACTAGGAGAAATTATCTCCACTCCAAATAATGAACTTTCCATTGTCCCTGAGGAAGATATCTTATAATATTTCTCACTTATCATGAATTCCCCTCATGGGAAATATCTTGTTATTCAATCACCTTAAATGACCATTCCTACCTATCCATAATTTCATTCCCTCTCGTCATTATTCCTCGTACCTCTATAAACCTTGTCACTTTCCTCTTCCTTTCCCCATCCTTCCATATCTTGGATTTCATCATTGATTAAAGAAAATAAGATAAAAATTACAATAGCATTCAATCCATGTTTTGATATGATAGTTAAAATCCTAAGGGAAACTAAAACAATCATGAAGGAAAATACTACCTCTAAATTGGTGATCGATCCTTCAAGAGCATAATTTTTGGAATTAGCTCAGACTCATGTGGAAAGACGAGAAGTAGAAATAAATCATACATACTATGAGTTGAGAAGAATTTATGTTATAGATTCTACCCCATGGTGATGTGCACAATTTGAAAGAATTGGTTTTAAGAATGATCGGCATGGTAGAGAAGGGAAAACAGACTCAAGAGAAACTTACGGATCTTGTTTGTATGCTTTCTTATTACATCACAAATTTTTGAATCGGATGCCTCAACTTTTCTCTAGCTCAATATTTCTCTCCCATTCATAGTCTTGATTGAATTATCATGGAAGAGATCCAAATATTTGGTGAATAGGGAAGAGTCACAAAATCATGGATTGAAAGTATTGTGGCCAATAGTTGCAAGTTCATACATGAATATAGTAAGGTGTATGAATATGTTGATATAGTGACTCTCAAGATCAAGATCATTGGGAATATTTGACTCTATATGTATGATCTATATCCATCTTATATCATAACATCCTTCTCTCTGAAGATTTCCTCTTATGAAATGAGAGGGTTCAAGGAAATAAGTGAGCACCATCAAATGGATAATCAAGACCGTCTACAAGGAAATGTATGATCTTTCTCTCATATTGGAAAAGAATGACATGATGAAATCAAAAATTGGTGTGGATTTTCAAGACATGGGTTGTTCACCACCTGATGATAGCAATCCTAAGATGAGAATAGTGGAGGAATTCAATGAGCATTTTGTGAAGATGATCGAGATCAATTATTTCATCCTCAAAATGTCTACATGGACTCAATGAATAAAATGGACAAAATATATAACATTATTTCAAAAGAAACCAAAGAGCTTTAGAACCTATTTGGGAAAGGTAATATTTTGTAAGGGATAGATTCATGGGTCAATGTTTTAGAGAACATAATGATTCCATGTGAGGGAGAAGTTCAGGATGTGGTCATGCACTTATGATTGAATGTTCATAATGTCAAATTTCCTTCAGGTGTCTTTGTATACAAGGATCCACATCTTCTATATCTCTACCTACATTATCATATCTTCTTTCTTTCATTAATAAATCACTTTCTTTTTAAAAGTGACTTGTTTCACTTAAGTGATTTTCTATTTATTTATTGAGGTTATATTTTTTCTCTTTTTATCTTATTTCAAATAGAGAAGCGCAGGATAAGGATATCCAAGAAGCTATCAAGAGATAAGGTAAAGAGGATTCACCAAGGAGGATATGCATAGTATAATGGAGCTTCCCCATGGAAGAGAAAAAGGTGGCCCAAATCCATAAGAGGATAAGCATGCACACAAAAAAATCACAACCATAATGGAATAAAGTGTGCAAAGAACACAATTGACTATAAGAGTAAAGATGGCAAGGAAACATGAAGAAGAGGAGAGGATTTTTTGGTCAATAAGACAAATGCTTGTTGATTCATAATTCGAGTGGAGCCCACAAAGGTATATTAAATATGAAGGTAAAGAATGCATGGAATAAATACAAAATGGATGACATCTTAAAAGAAAGAGGGACACACATAGAAGTGGAGAAAAAATAAAGTAAGAAAAAATGTGCAAAGAGATGGATACACAAAAGTATGATGTGGACTTAAAGATAGTAAACAGAAGATAAGTCATGACGGAAGGTTGACAAGAAGAAAAAGGAAGAAGAGGACGGAACATGCAATAAAGTCTCATAAAGAAGATAAGGTCATAGAATTAAAATTTCTAAG